>OX596146.1:5181104-9981104 GCA_951394285.1 Epirrhoe tristata | reverse complement strand
TCAAATTGACGTGACAAAGTAATACATATTTGAAGAAAGATTTGAAGTGAAGTCAAAGTGAAAAGATGTAGAAGGAATGAAAAGAAGAAGAAACCAAGAATTGAAGTGAAACCATGAAGAATATGAAGACCTATATTATGATGAAGACTAAGCTAAGATGACGTTACTGATTGGGCGATATAGTCGCTCAGCGACAAAGCCCTTTTATTTTTCTTGTAAATAAAAAAAAAAAAAAAACTACAGTACAGTGTAGTCTTTTCTAGATAGGTTATTAATACTTCGACAAAAGTTGTTCGTGGTGGTTTTTGGTGGGTATAGGTCAAGTCTATGTATTATTGGTTCTCAGTTGGTTCTTGGGTAGGTAGTAGGTAGGTTAGGTATGGAATTGCACACAGTTCACAGAATTTTATTCAAGCACCGCCAGCGAGCGCTTCCGCCGCGCCGCGCCGCCCGGCGCCGTTTAAAAATATAGATTTTTTTTTAGTGACGCGGACTCTAACTTCTCTTCGAGCAACCTTTCGTAAAAAAAATTCTAGTGTCATCGATGTCGACGTCAAGTAATTTGACATTGAAACTACCAAAAATCTGATAAAAACTGTAAACAAACAATTCCAACAAACCTATTTTAGATTTTCAGTCGTGATTTCTAAAAATGCCTGCAGAATACAATAAAGTATTTATCACAGTAGGAACCACAAGGTTTGATTTGCTTTGTGAGTATATTATGCAGCCGCCTATACTGAGAGCGCTAAAGAAAATCGGCTGCAAAGAAATAGTGTTTCAGATTGGTCATAGTGACACGGATCCAGGATGTTACGAGAAAGAAGGAGTAAAGTTGAGTTTGTACAGGTTCAAGGATAACATTCAGGATGATATAAAAAATTCTGACCTCGTTATAAGCCACGCAGGAGCGGGTAGTTGCTTAGAAACTTTGGAATGGAAAAAACCACTTCTGGTGGTCGTAAACGAAGACCTGATGGATAATCATCAGTTAGAACTAGCTGAGAGACTTCAGATAGACGGACATTTATATTACTGCACTTGTGCAACACTAGAGAGTACACTTAGTGATGTAGACTTTAGTATGTTGCACCCATTTCCCGAAGCAAATCCAGTGTTATTTATAAAATATTTAGACAGTGTTTTCAGGATAAAAAAGCCTGCTAAATAGGTAATATTATCAGAAACAATTTGCCCTGATTAAGCTCAGTCTGAAATATAACAATTAAGTACATAGCAACATTTTAATTTTATGTTTTCTAAATATTTTTTTGGCACCATGCCTTGCAATAATTATTATTACAGTTCGCTCAACAGATCTCGACATTCGTGAAGTTAGCCGTTTATCTGCGCAGTGAATGCTTTTTCATACAAAATTGTGTTCTGACTCCGGCTTCACGAATGCCTAGATCTGTTGGGCGAACAGTACTTCTACTTTGTACCTAATTTAATAGGGATAAGTGACCAGGGGCCAACTTAAGAATAATAAGGTGCTACCTACCAGTAGAGATAGATTAGTAGGAATATGTGGAACAGGCAATGAAAATATAAATAAAATATCTCACTGTATAATTTTATTTTATTTCAAAAAATACAGATCAAAAACTCCACAAATCAAGTTGATTTAATTACAAACAGAAATAGGTAATAACTTATGGAACAAAATAGCACAACTATCATTAAAGTACTATAAACCATGTTTTAGATGAAAACAGGACTACAATCACAATCACCTCCTTTTCCTTCACATTTACAACTCAAGATAAATAACTGACTCAAGTTAATTTACTTTTTAAACTCACTGTTGTTTTTAACAGGACAAGATCGCGTAACGGTTTTACAGGTTGCACCGATCGTGGTCGACGAGGTTGAGTCCCCTCTTGACCACGATCGGTACAACCCGGTCGAAACGTCGAGGAGAGGTAATAGTTTGATTATTATCTAAAACCGTTACGGGATCTCGTCCCGTTAAAAACAACAATAAAGTTAATTTACATTGTGATAAACCTAAATCTTTCTGAGCATAAAAACTATTTCTCTTTTAATGCAATCTCTTATAAGATAGTGATAGACAAAGGTATCGCAACTTCCTAAAATGCTAATTTATTCTGTTTATTAACAATTTACTGTAAGCTACATTAGAAAAGGTAAGTTACATAACTAAAGTCATATTCTCATCTTAAACAACAATTTAGACAAGCTTCTTAGCCTCAAAGAAACTCTTAAGATGCCTCATCTGCCAGTAGCCGATTGCGACAAGGACTCCGGTCTGGAGAAGACTCCACCAAAGGACACGCTGGTTTGTACTCTCTGATGTTTGTCTGAAGCGCTCCTCACGATGCTAGAAATGCATACATAAAAGTATAAATATTTAAGGAATAGAATGACGTAAATTAACAACAATTCAAAAGTTACAAACATCTAACTTATAATCAATCAGTGTACCAACCCTACCTAAAAGTATGAATTATCCATTTTGCCACATACCAATTATGTGAATAATGCTCTAACTATGAGGGACTTACTTTGACAATCTTTCCACTATTTTTAACTAATTGAAGTGTTCATTTTAGATAGTTAGCGTTTTGGTTTTTTTACTGTAAGCTTTCTATTTTAAAAATGGACCACAAAACATGAAAAAGAATCCAGCTACTAAAAGAAGCACTTACCAACAAACGGCATTTCATTAAGTTTTACAGGTGTACACTAATGTAAGTTTCTGCACTGATCTCTGGATTCAGTGTGTATAAATTCAGGCCTCACATGTCAATTTGTATGATGGCCATTCAGAATACTGTTAAACTTTGCTTATCATAGAACCAGGAGTGTTTCATCATCATCATTCACAACTAGCCGCGGGACAAATGTTTGTATGACCTACAGATATTTGTCTCGGGTCTGGGTCTATGTATAATATGTATGTATTTACAAACAAAAAAGTATATAAGTAGTTTATCAGTCATCTAGTACCCATAACACAAGCTCTGCTTACTTTGGGGCTAGATGATGCTGTGTGAAAAGTCCAGCATTATTTATTTATTTATTAACTTGATTCCACCCAATGCTGATTATAGGCCTCTCTAAACTTATGCTTAGGATGTGGTTCAGTTACTTATCAAAAATGTTACAGTAAGATACTTACCCTCTGGTAGCTCTGTTCCTTAGTGATTTGATGCACCTGATCGAGTAACTGTCTGATTCTTAACTGCAGTTCTGTCAGCTTGTCCTTCTGAGCTACATTAGCATAGTCAATGGCATGCTCACCCACTTGAATGTCTAGGTGCACCTGAAAATGTAAAAGTTATGAGTTTAAAGGGAAACTGTTGCATTTATGTTTTAGATAATTTAAGAATCAACACATACAATGCTATTGTTACTGTGACATTAACTTGTTGGGGCTTATTACAAGAAAATGAGCCGAGTTTAGACCAAGTCTAACAAAAAAACTGTCTAGAAAAACGATCTTTAAATACTTGTACATAGAACGCTTTTTTGTGGTAACAGTTTTGTTTTGACATGGGGTTCAACCAAGGTTTTACGTTTTTATAATAAGCAGCATTAAGTTTTTGTGATTGTTACATTGTGATTGCTTGCCTTGTTGAATTAAGTCAAATTGCTTCAACCTATAAGGCCCATATATAATAATGCCTGCATTTATCTTATTTCAAACAATATGAAGCCTTTAACTTGTAACTTGCACAATGTCTGTACAAAATAATATTTACACAAGTGCTTCTTTACTATATTCATAAGAGAGATCTGCCTTCTTCTATCAACAGTAATAATAATAATAAGTACTTAAAATTGTGAGAATTAAATGAATACTATGTAATACACTATGTAATAGCCCACTAATAGGTATGTGAAAATCAAAGAAAAGTCCATCATTTACATCACCCACAGCCTGACTTCCCCACTGCTGGGTATAGGCCTCCCCAAGCTTGTGCCATCCATCATGATCCTGCGCTAATTTGACCCATAATCCCAGCCAGCCAAATAGTTAATTTTAAGAATACATATGAAAACATTACTTACTCTGAGCTGAGATCCCGCAAACCATGAGGTACTGTTCGAGTACATGCATATAACATGCTCTCCTGGGACATGAGATGTGAATGAGATCATACCCTCGGATGAATACACTCTTGACAGTACTATCTGGTTGTTAGGGTCTCGGACATCAACGTGCATGCCTATCCCAGGCGTCGACGGCATGAATCCACCCGACCTCGGGTCATACAGCTCCACTTTGTAGTTTACTGAAAAAGAAACGGTAGATATTTTCTCAAACTGGTTTCAGCAACATGAAGAGAAAATGAGGTGTGAGAAAGTGCCCAATAAGAAATGATGACTTGTGGTTGTAATAAATTAGTTTACGAATGGTAACAAGTGGGAAAATGCTTAAGAAATCATGTAGAAATGAACTAGTTTACCAATAACAGTCGTGTCGTCTGGAACTTCTTCTATGAAACATTTTCTTTCACCTTCAGCTATATGAAAATATAAAGCTGACGCTGCGTCTAAGATTAGGAATAACGCTAAAACTGAGGACAATCTAAATAGTTCCATTTTTCGTTGATTTTCTTGCTATCGGCGAAATGCACACAGCAGCCCAAAAATCTAAACTCAAATGACATTTTATTTATTCGTATCACACGTCATCGTCGATAAGTCAAGGTAAACAAATTCAGGAGTGTGTAGTAATGGTTCTGTATCTCTTTCTTGCTAATGTGACTAAGTATCTCTACATCCTGCTCTAATGCTTTGAGACTTGAAACGGTGAAATTGGTGCTGGAATAAAATTATTTTGATTGGTGACGTGCCCTGCCCTGACGGTGACGTTTCGGGTTCGTGACATTTCACATCATCGTTTGGTGTTTGGTGTTTTTGTTGGATTGGATCGCAAATAGTATTGTTCAACTTCGTTTTAACAATAAATCTTGTATCATCTACCTGTGGTTCGACAGGAATTGCTACGATTAGAAAAAAACTTAAAACAATAGTAGTAAAAGCACCCTACTATAATTATAAACAGTTCTAGGTTATTTATGTATTTTTAATTTATTCTGGTAACCAATCACACCATGGATCCATTTATTATTGCAGCTATTGTTAGCGCTCTGGTTATCCTCGTACTCTCTGTAGCATTCTTACGAGTGTCTCAAGTCAAGCCACAAGGTAAGTTAGTCAGAAATGTATAAATCTTTAAAGTTACAGTATAAACAAATAAGCACATCTATTATTTATTTCCCCAGCTGGTGGTAGACCACGGGCTGTGGCACCGAGAGATGGAGGTCCTGGGAGAGTGCAAGCCGTTAGGAACCAGAGAGCCAGAATGAGAGCCAATGGTAAGTTAATATTGCAGTGTCCCAGAGGTTTTTATTTGCAGAATCAATAATGCTTACAGCCTTTAAGGTACTTTGTTAAAATTATCTGCTAAGCAGCCGCTTTTAAATACCTAAGATACTCAAAGATTGTTTAAATACTTACTGCACTTGGACAAATGTTTGTATGATCTACAGATATTTGTCTCGGGTCTGGGTGTTTCTATGTATAATATGTATGTATTTACAAACAAAAAGTATGTAAGTAGTTTATCAGTCATCTAGTACCCATACCACAAGCTCAAGCTTACTTTGGGGCTAGATGATGCTGTGTGAAAAGTCCAGCATTATTTATTATTTATTTACTTAACTTTTTGCTTTAACACATGCTCTAAACAGTGAAGGAAAATATAGTGAGGAAACCAGTTAGTGTTCTTATATGCGGCGATGGGCTTGCAACCTGTCACGTATGGAATACTAACTTCTGCAAGATGTGGGCATGTATCAAATATGTGTTTGGACATGCCTCTGACTACCCCCATTAGACATCTTCAAAGGATCTGGAATAAGTAACATAAAAAGATCTGAGAGAATGTCTACCGCACCTTGGGGATACAGTCGTGAACTGTATACGTTTTTTTTTTTGCACTTAACTCCCCTTACAAACAACTGCTTCTCAACTACTTGCCACTTCCTGCCGTGGTTGAAAAGGTACTGGCCTTATAGAAATCATCAGAAGTGGCACTGGCCCCAAAAGTGTGGCTCTCAAATCAAGTATCCATACTAATATTATTAAGCTGTAAAGTAGAGGATTAGCGAGTTTATATGTTACGTTCCCCAAAACGCAACGATAGCGCGATCTAATTTTTCCTGTGGCGCCATCTATTATGTAATAAAATGTGTCTGTCTGTCTGTTTGTTACCTTTTCACGCCTAAACCACTGAACAGATGATGCTGAAATATGACATGGATAAAGATTATGTCCCAGGGACGGACATAGGCTACTTTTTTTTTCAAAACTAATCATGAAGGGCGTGAAATAAGGGTTGAAATTTTGAATGGGGACTTAAAGTGAAGTTCCAGTTGAAGGCCACTAGATGGCGTTGCTGTCCTATGGCTGAGGTCGAGATGGCGCTATTATTGCATTTTTATTTTTAAAAGTAGCAGAAGAGAATCTTCTGAACAGCAGTTTTCAGTTCTGTTTTTATTAAGTTATTTTGCTGACGAAGTCGCGGGTACCAGCTAGTATAATACAAAATTCTTATAAAATGTCTTATTTGGCAGATGACCACTTCATCATCTTTATTATTCTTTCAGCTGCCAGGCACCAGGATGTGGATGAGCCTGAGGATATACAAGAAGCTGATGAGGAAAACGCACAGGATGCTCCTCAGAAAGTTGAATTTGATGATAAAATGGGTGCCAAGGTATATTTAAAATTTTTGCCTATTTTTGTGCCCAATAATTTAATTAATGACAGCATGCACGAAGTGGACGTAACCATAATAATTGCGCTACTTACCTACCACAGTATAAAGTTGTGAACCTTTTTTATCTAAATTATTTTAATGTTAATAAATAAATGAATGTTTCTTTCATTCTTATTTTTCTTCAACAGAAACGGGCCAAGCTAGAAGCGAAGATGGAGAAAAAGAAGGCTCGGGAGGCTGAGGAGCAGATGCGCGAGGCGCGCAAAAAAGTAGAGGAGGAACAGGAACTGGAGAGGAAGAAAGTAGAAGAGAAAGAGGAGGTTGGTTATATTCCCATTCTACCCATAATTCAAAAAAGCCAGCTGTTTGCATTTTTGAGTTTCTAACACCTAACAAAATATGTCAATCAATATTATAAGAAGTTTAAAAAACTCTGATCTCTGATATTATCTATCACAGGCAATTATTTTAAAAAGAGCTTAAACTGGCTTCAAGTCCAAACTCCTTTGACATTTCATAATTCACAGGAAGAGGAACGCCAACGGGAAGAGGCAGAGAAGAAAGTAGAGGAAGAGAAGAAGAGGCGCGAACAAGAAGAGTATGAAGCTATGAAAGCCGCGTTTTCAGTGGAAAGCGAAGGATTCGAGGAAAATGATGTACAGGACCAAGAGAGCTTGCTGCGAGACTTCATTGAATATATCAAGGTAAGCAGAGCTTCTGTTGGTTGCGTAAGTTCGTATGAGTCAGTGGCCAACTCTGGTGACGGGAGTTTTTAGGCCGCCTTAAGGCCTCCATGGCTTTACGACTTAAAAAGCCGAGACTGACAATTTAACGTGCCCGGAAGCACGGAAGCGCTCAGATGAAAATGCCACTGGTGGTCACCCATCCACTTACAGACCGTTTCGAACGTTGCTGACCTTGGGCGATCTATCAAGAACGACTAAGCAAGCATGACCACGAGCGCTTCGTTGGTAGACAAAGATGAAACAATGATGTTTAGATTCTCTCTAGATAACTCTTAAGATTATCTGAAGGTTTGAGGCATGTCCAAAAACATTTGTCTCATGCCTACTTATCATTTTGTATAATGTTACTTCTTCTTCTTGTCGTGTCACCAGTTCTTAAATTATCAAATTAGTGTTACTAGAAAATGCCAATATTTAAGCTTTTTCGCGTACATCAATCTAGTTGTCCGTGGTAGGTCGCCGATTTCCTGCGTATACTAATAGGGCTTTATCGCCATTAGGAGCTCGTGATAAAACGCAACAAGTTTTCTGAAACTTAATATCTCGTAAGTTTATTTAAATTGTTTTTCAGGCACAAAAGGTGGTTCTTCTGGAAGATTTGGCGGCGCACTTCAAACTAAAAACCCAAGCAGCTATTGACAGAATCACTGATTTACAATCATCAGGGGAGCTGACTGGTGTTATCGATGACCGAGGGAAATTCATCTACATCTCACAAAAGGAGCTAGAAGATGTTGCTAAGTTCATCAGACAAAGAGGAAGGGTGTCCATAACAGACCTAGCCGAGAGCAGCAACGAGTTAATCAATCTAAACCCTATCACAGTGTCATAAATGTTTCATCTAAGATGTTTATTATTCTATGTAAATAAAACAAAATGTAAATACAAATGTTTATTAAAAAAATGCAAATTAATCATCATTTACTTCATAACCAAACATATCCCGACCTTGCTCTATCAAGATCAGACTCGATTCCTTGATCCTCTCCAAAATTTCCATCAGTTTGTTCTTAGTGAAAACTTTGTACAGGCATCTGTTTTCAGCAGCTATAATATCGCTCAGTTTCACAGCTTCCTTATGGTTTTCAACATCATCAGTGCTCTGCAATATCTTCAAAATGAGAATCACAACTTCTGGAATGCAAAGGCGCCTCAGATTTTCAAGTTGTTTGAGTCTGTCATCTTTCTCTTCTTCAGTGAATTTTGAGGATGCTGTGTTGTCGCTTTCCTCTTGGAGCCAGCCACCTGGGAATATCAGAACATTGTAGAGCAGGCTCTTTGTGTGACGTGATTGGTGCATCACCGCATTACTCCAACGGGCCTTCTGCTGTTCCACCTGAGCACATCTCTGTTCATGATAAACTTTGTCAGAGAATGATGCATCAGCTTGCAATGGCTCCACATCTTTAGGTTGACCACTTATGAAGTGTCTGTACCATGTGGCGAAACCTTCTAATGCTTCCAAATATGCCTTCAAACACAGATGCTCCCTCAATTCTGATGAGTTGGAGTTCAGTTTTGTAACAAAATCTGGGAACATATTGTTGACATTAGCAACACATGCTAAGGCTGCATCCGAGTTCCCTATAAAGATGAATGTACGAATCATGGCATTACTCAGCCAAAGAGCTTCTTCCATCTGGTTAGGGATCATGGACAGCCATTCCAAGGATGAAATAACTTTGCTGATCAAGACTTTGTCCTTTTCAACTGCAGTGGTTTGGGTAATGGTATAATCCATATTGCCGTAGCCTTGTTGAATGTCTGAGATGGCTTTCTTTATGGCAACTCTAGCTGAAGCTGACACATCAACCCCTGCACTCATGCCTGCTTTAACCACTCCTTCTCGGTAGTCACTTTTATGAATATGGTCCATCAGGTCAGCATAAAGAGCAATCTGTCTATCCACTGGCACTGTTGAAGTGTAATAGGCAATAAGCTCAGGACAGTCCACAGAACCATCTATGAGTCTGTCTATCAGTTGGGAGACATACTTTTCCAGAATTTTGTCTCCTATATCATGCTGTGGATCTTTACCCATCAGTCTCATCACCAATATAAGGTGAGCTAGGAACCTGATGAATCTTTCTTCTCCACTGTCAAGCCACTCCAGGGAGTCTTGCATGATAGCTCTCACATGGCCAAGCATTAAGTGGTGTTGGCAAGTCTGATAGTGTGATTCTCTCTTGCCATCCATCAATGCTTTCACTGCACCAAACACTTGTTGCAATGACAGTTCTTCAGTCTGTAGTTCTGATTGCAACAACTCCAAGACATCTGCAGGAGTAGTGTTGGCTTCGGCCGTAGCATGATGTTCTCTCAAAAATCTGTCTACCCTCACTTCAATCTGCACCTTGAGATGAGCCCAAAGCAAATCTTCCCAGCTGCTTTGACAGGCAGGCAAGGTGCTCGGTAGATGGCCACTCAATATGCCAATGGTAGCTCGGTAGTGGATGTTCTCAGTTATGTTATTGGCGATTCCCAAAGCACACCACTTCCAGAGATCTCTAGAAGGATTGCCTGAAATTTCTAGTGGACCATTCTCTTCTCTAGGCAAGTAGTCCAGCAACATCCAGCCTTGCAACACAGCCCCTCGCCACGCCTGTCCTGCACTGATACACAAGGACACTGCTTCCCTGAACTTCCCACACCTGACTTCAGTAAATATCCTCTTACACAAATCATTATCATCCTTCTGATCATCAGAATGTATTATTTTCTTCTGTCTCCGTGGCGCATCAGGATCCATGCAAGAGATCATAGATTTATTCTTATCTTTGTTGAACAAACTGGTTCCAATCAAAAGCTGATGCAATGTGTTACTCCAATGAACATTGTTTCCGATGATAGGTGCGGAGGTTTTAGTGGTCTCTTCCTGATAGGCTGCCGTGGCCTCCAACCAATCTACAATTAGTTGAAGTAATCTCAGCTCTGAATCACTTCTAAACAAAGCACTCACCAAAGTTTTCTGGGATAATGTGGTCTCCGTCAATAAGTTATCTATAGACTCTGGATGTTCATTCAGCGAGTCTGAATACAAACAATGTAGGAGTTTCCACGTATTAGCCTCCTCTGCTAGCCAGTAATTCTGAGCATTGTACCTGTTCCACGGGTCTACTAACTCCAGAGAATCACAGCAAACTTGAGATAACCTCGCTAAAGTATCCAGTACATCACTGGGCCGGCTTGCTTGTATTATTTCAAAAAAAGCTTCATTCAAACCGTCACCGGCATTTCCAGAGTTGATTATTATCGAAGATTCATCTAAAACCTGCCTCAGGCTAGTATCATTCAAGTTCTTGAAAATAGAAGTTTCATTGTATATCGGCGACAAATTCAATGTATCTTCTCGTTGCAGGAGTTGTCTGGAACGACCTTTCAAAGGCGTATGTTGGATTGAATGATGACTGATATTAATATTTCTGGCCATTCTGAGACCCACTCAAACTAAATAATAACTTTGCGTGTTTGTTCACAAATAAACGATCACAATACCCGCCGAACCTAAAGCATTGCAATGCGATGTTGACATTGACATTATAATTTTAGCAATATATTTTTAGCTTTAGAAAGCAAGAGCACTATACGGTAATTTAGTTGAAGAAACAGAGACAGAAATAATATTTTGTTAAATCCGTTATTTGGTCTTGGACCATCTTGGACCAAAACCACGTTCAGGAACTATGATCTTAATCAATCAGTCTAAGTGGCATATTTTTGGGTATTTTAGCGAGGACAATGTATTATAGTAACAATAATAACTCAATAGTAAATCAATAGTAAATCAAATTATTTTTAATTATGGCTAAGATTTATATTTATTCTTGAAAAAAACTTACCTGACTCACTAACGTAAATCATGTCAAAAAGTTAACTATGTTGGTTTCCGAACGTGACTTTTACTCTGAAGAAGTTTGGAAGAGCAAGCAGCGATTTTGAAATCACCTTGGCTGGCTTGGTAAGAAAACAAGAAAAAACAAAGAACGCAATTCAATATCCTATTCTATCATAACCAACTCCCTAAAATTGCATATTAAATAGGACCCATCATCAATCACCCAGCACATTCCCCAAACCCACCACCTCCTACCAACAACCCTTGTTGACTTGCTACCAATCTTGGCTCTAGTACAAGTCTTCATTGAATTCAATTCCAAAATAACAAATAAAAAGCTACCAATCTATGAAGTTAAAAAATACTTACGAAAATTATAGCAAAAATTTGTCATGCCTATTTTGCTACCAAACATGAGCAAGTAAATAGTACCTATTCTAAGTACATAGGTCTTGCTAAGGGTTCCCATAACTCATATAAGTAATACAATAATCTTGCTTTATTTCTCATAATAAATAATAAGCATTGGTTTCCAAACATTTTGAATTGATTTTTTTGCTAAAATACAATGGGTACACAGTACTGTAGGTACAGTCAACTGAAAAATTTAGTTTGGTAATTTTTCACTTTGCTAACATGATATATTCAATGAAGTGAGTACATGTTACCTATATTTGAAAAATAGAAAAAAATATTACTCTTTTTTCTAAATATTTGTATGAATATTTTTAACAACATTATTTAGGTACTTAAGTGTCAACCTATAGGTAGGTAATGTATAAAAACTTTATTATATCTAGGTTTTAAGCTAAATGTCCGAATGTATCTACAAGGTAGGGGGTCTCAAAAACCCCAAGCCTTCAAACCAATCTGACAGTAATTAAAGATTACTGTTGCTAAGGTACCAATTTTATTTAAAAAATTCATTCATTTATTTAACATTTTCTAAAAATACTA
Source organism: Epirrhoe tristata (assembly GCA_951394285.1). NCBI lineage: Eukaryota > Metazoa > Arthropoda > Insecta > Lepidoptera > Geometridae > Epirrhoe > Epirrhoe tristata. The sequence continues at coordinate 9,968,812 of OX596146.1, read as the reverse complement.
ATCACTAATTATGTAATTTGTAATCCTAAAAAAGGAAGTTACCTGCTTATAACTTAATATTTATTTATTTATTTACATCAAGACAAGGCTATCATTAAGGATGATTAATAATTATTATATTCCTGTCTTAAAATATTTCATTGCTTTTTTTTCTGTCCATTTAAACATTCTCATCTACCTATATTTTGGTTGGGTTAGAGATGTGGGTGGGTATACCAGACCCCATAACCGACGACCAGTTTATAAAAATATATCTTCCACTATCGAAGAAAACTAAAAAACATGTCATCACTAAACTAACTAAAAACATCAATGTATCTACTTATTCCATATTTAAAATAACAATCATTTTAATAGTGGGATGTTAATTTTCTTTCTCATTTCAAATAAGGACTTAACTATGAATTTTCTAATAGGTAGGTATGTTTACATTGCTCATAAGTAGACTTATTTCACCCATAGATCTTAAATGCTCCTATTCCTCAGTGATAAATTGAGAAAAACAAAATTTCCTATTTATCTGACATTTTGTTTTATGAAATGACACAATATTATTTTCTTATTTTTGTGTCAGTCTAAATGTCACTTGGTCACTTGTTATTTGCCTCTGCATTATTTCTCCTAGTTTGGAGATTTTTTTGTTTGTCTAAAATAATTGCAGGATTAATAAAGTATTACAGTATTCTAGGTGGATGTTACTGATCAATATGGGTCTTGGAAGTTTAAGCAAGTTTACTAGCAGCAGTAAAATGGAATTGAAGATATTACAGCAAAATTATACAAAGGTAAGATTTGACTACAGCTAAGTATAAATAAGAACTCACTAAGTAATAGTCTAAAATAGTGCTAAAATTGCTTTGCTAATTACCTACATGGCTGCCTAGCAAAATGAAAATTTTATTGATGTGAGTGTACATTTTACTTTGGTATCATTTCTATGTAGGTACATAAAATCTGTAAAATATGATTTCATAGGATTTAAGTACTAATACAAAAATTGTAAATTGTATACTGGGAACAGCGAACAAAATTGACAATGCTTAGTGGACAAATAAAAATAGGTTGTCATAATGTATGCCAAAAATATATAGCAAATTTTGTATTCATATAGTAAATCATTATATAAAAGTAATCATTGTTAGAACATGATTTCAAATAATATTGATATTTCCTGCTGACAATCAATACATACTCAAGATCATAAACTAAAGCTGCAGCAAAGATTATTGGTTAATATTATACTATGTAGGTACCTATATGAACAAATATCCTAATAAGATAAACTGAGTGATATTTAAGTTAATATCTGCCAAATTTTTATGATTTTTAAATATCTGATGAGCATCTCACAACCAGTTCCTGAGCAAATGAATGCATTTTCACAAACATTTATGACTAGCTAAGACATAAATCAACTCTATTTGAGGTCTATTTTATTTAACAATTATGTATTTTATAAATACAACACAACTACAGATTCATAGGTACAGGCACTGACCTATTATTACTAAAACAAAATTGGTGCATGCAATATTATTGTAAATGTAGAATAAAGCCAGTGACAAATACAAGGCTTATTTTTTCTAGTTTGAGAAAGCGTAGACCTAAAAGTGCTCATCTATTTATGTTTAATTTCACACTAAAAAATCGATCGCTTGTTGCGAAGTGGACGTCACGAAGTATTTATTGTGTAGAACGGAACGGTTTCTATAGAAATTCTTAGAACGTAGAACGAAACGGAATAAGTTACGTTCCATTCCATGCCATCCGCCGCGCCGCCCGCTTTGCGTATTTTTACGAAGTCGCAGAGTTGTTTTATTTTTGAAGACAGAATGAAAACTTTTTTAGAACTGTGACAGACTGTGACTAATTTGTATTTTACATTAATAAAGGCGGAAGTAAACGGAACGTAATATTTAGTCAGCAGGAATTTTACACTACTTTTAAATAATTATTGTTTACTACTTGTAATTTAAAGCAATTTGTATGTACTTTCTAAACTATCGTTGGCTTATAAAAAAATAGAAAACCCTCTAGGTATTTTCTGTTTATTGTTTACATAATTTTAAGTTAAGTATTAGTACAAAATTAATAACTGGGTAGGTTCTAATTCATTGTTATTTCAAGATACGAAGGTAAATCCATAACGACTGTGACTTTCGATCGATAACCCAAACATTATTGAAAATATAAGCTCATCTAATTAGAATTAGATTCTTGCATTAAAATTGCATCATCATTTTGAAACTTATTTGACTTTACCGCGCATGTCGATCGAGGCTCAAGTATTTTGTCAAGGACGGTGTTCTTATCTTATATCTCTTTCTATTTACATGTAAATCTAATATTGCCTTCCTGCTCTTTCTGTCGATGTTCGGATACTTCGCTAGCGCGCGCTGTGTGGTTTTACGCCCGTGTGCGGCACAAAAATGTTTCGTCACTAGATGCGTGCGATGCTAGTGCCCATACAATAGTGTTTTTGGCCTATTTCCGCCATTATTACTGAATTATTTTCGTAGTGATACACATTTCTAATGAGTGCGTTGACAGTATTCTCTGTGTGTTTAAAGTTTCAGTGTAAAGCATCAATTCTGTCTAAATAAATCGTTGTAGAAGTGTATCATTTCCTGTTTCATATCGTGCATAAAAACAAGCTACTGCGACCGCTAGCACTCTTTTTGTTATCACGTGGGTCAAATTTCGAATTTTGTAGCTTTCAATATTGAATTCGCTTGTTTACTACCAGCAAAACAGTGTTCGATATGTGTAACGTGTCGAAATAAACAAAAACCGGCTCGTAACCCTCGTGAACGTTGTTTTTCAGGAGCGCGCCGAATCGGTCGCTAGCTTCCGACGTTCTCGGATCGCGATGGAGCCGGCCGGAGACTGAGCTTACTCTCGTGTGCAGTGCTGTGCAGTGTTGTGTTGGTGCAGTGAATTTGCGTGATTGAGTGTTATATAAGGGTCGGGATGACCGGGAGCTCGCGGGTCGAGTGAGAGGCGCGGGGCGGCGGGCAGCTCGGCTCGCGGCTGCGGCCATGGCGCCCGCGCTGCCGCTCGCGCCCCGAGAGCTTCCCGATCTGAGCCTCGACGCGAGTGACCAGTCCCATCGTAGGCAAGTGCTCGCGTCCGTTGATAACCTCTCTGAGGATGATGTTATGGGCTTCCAGAACCATCCAAACATCATGAAAGATCCCTCGCCTCTCGGAGACCAGATGCTGGTCGATCTCGCTAGCAATGACTTGCTTTCAGTGATAAAAACGCTGGAAACAAACAATGATCACCTCTCAACGGGTGATGCGGAATCAATTTTTCCTCTTGACCTGCCGGAGGCAATTGATTCAGAAAGTGACCCTCCTGAGCAAAAGGTTTTGCTCACTCAAGCCCGTATTGAGAGAAGATGTGCTTTCTTACTGAGACGATTGAGAATACTACAGGCCCGAGCTATTGGGAAAAGAGTATCAGAGGAAGCAGCTCAGACATTTGACAAATGCACACGTGGTGCACGTAAAGATGGTGGTGGAAGGCCTATGGGGCTCAAAGCACTTTTGAAAAGAGTAGAAACTACTGCAACATTACAAGCAGCAGCTGCTGCCCGTAGTGGTCCGAAGTACTACAGTGCTGGGACATCAAAACCTGATCCCGCTAAGGCGGCATCTGTTGGGATATCTTCTGGGACCCTGGCCGGGCTGGAAGACACTGCATGTGCATTGAAGTCTCATCTATCGATGGTGAAGCACGAGCTGGACTCCGATGCCACAGCTTCTTCATCAGGAGCTGAGAGCAATGATGAGGCTGTAACATACAACAATGCCAGCCAACAACCTTTGCCAATGTAAGTTATTGCTAGAAGTGTATAATAAACAATAACTATTCAACCATTCAGAGCAAGCCTATGTTGAATTACTAGTATGGTAGGTTATTTGTATAACCTAGTCTAGCTACAAATCGTTATTTGATTTACATGTAATGTCTAGTTCATTGAACTCCTCAATCCAGGTCAATGATCTCCAAATTGTAATCATGATAAAAATGTAAACAGTCTTATCAAAAGTTGCACAATGGTAGAGCTTTCTGAACTTTCATAGTTGCTAGCTATTGCATCAGACATTTCATAACAAGTTTATTTTCTAATATTTGGGATTCTTTAAGTGAATCCTTATGATTCTACTCCATTATCCATATTTACTTGTTAACTATAAGATAATTTTGTTTTCTTGTCATATTCAGTACCAGCCAAATATGACACCAGATTTATTAAAATTCATAAATTACTGATTCATACAGACAATCATGAAAGAATTAATGTTTCCCTTCATTAATTATATTATCATAATCTCTCACTAATATTGTATTATCTGCTTCCCTTACAAATCTGTTATTCATAATGGAATTCAAGGCTGTGTTGCTCAAATAGCTGCTAAATCTATGGCCATGTCTTACATTATCATGATAGCAATATGAAAGAAAAATCTAAAGGTTTGCCAAAAGGGTGTGAATAGTAAATAAAATAACAAAGAGTTGAATAGGGTAAAGAGTACATACCTCTGGCTTCCTGACAGTCAGTACCTATAGTAAGTTAAAATGTACCTACATAAAGAAATTCATGAACCTAGTAGTGGGTACATAAGGGTTAGACCACTAAGCTACTTGTGTAGAATAGAATTAAAAGAATAGAAATAAAGAAAAAAAGAAGAATAGAATAGAATTAAAAGCCTCAAGGGGACTTTTAAGCTGATCACTCAACAACTATTAACTACCAATCCTGAATCTTCTTTTTAACCGACTTCAAAAAAGGAGGAGGTTCTCAATTCGTCTGTATGTTTTTTCTTTTTTTTTTTTTGTATCTTGTTACGCGATTGTTCCGCCATTTGTTGACCGATTTGCAAAATTCTTTTCATGTTTGAAAGGGTATGCTCCAGAGGTGGTCCCATATAAATTTTATTCCTAATGGATTGATAGTTTCCCCGTAAAACTCTAAACACCTTCCCTCCTAGCCATGTCACAAATAGAAATCGAATCGACAGCTTGACGCCCTGAGTCACACCGCGTTTTGAGTCAAATATTGAAGTCGGTTTTCTTTTTAGTATAAAAACGTAATATCTAAACTGTTAGTAATCCTATCACATAGAGAGGACAAATATAATGCTTTGATACCACAGGAATCTTACATAAACAGATGTGTCACCTTACATGTAAAAAAATAGTCATCTTAGAATAGAATGTAAAGTAAATTAATCTAATAAGTACTTAGGCTGTGACATAGTTTTAACTGTAATTTGATACTACTGTGAACAATACCTGTTGTTACTCAGTAACTGGTTTTTATAGAAATCTTTAGTAGTGTTTGTATACAGTAAAATGATTTGAAAAACTGACTCTTACTTAGCATGGTAGACATTTGTTAAAATCTTCAGTTATTTGAGATATACTAATAAGATATCTAAGATATATCTCTAGTAAAAAAATAACATTTCCAATACATAAGATGGCCCTGACTCTTTCAAAGTCTAAGTCAAAAAGCATTTATTCAGTAGGACCGCTGGGATCACTTTGAAACGTCTTAAAACTAGGTGATTCTACTCCTGTTCCTTCGCACTTTACTAGGGTTATCTGTGTTGTTAGTATCAAAAACTGGATAGGTTTTAACTTGATAAAAGTGGAAAATCATTTATTTAGTAGGACCACTAGGATCACTTAGAATAGTCTTAAAACTAGGTGATTCTACTCCTGAGCCTATAGATAATGAAACAATTGATTGAAATTAGAATACTTGATTGAAATATGGGGAACTGCAGCTAAATCACATTTAAAAGAACTGCAAACAGCACAAAACAAAATCATAAAAGTTCTTTTTAACTATGACTTCTTTACACCATCTCAAAAGCTCTACAGAGAAACACAATTAATGAGTTTAAAACAAATTTATACTTACAACACCTGCTGTTTGATACAAAAGATCATCAACAAAGACATACACACTGACATAACATTCACAAGAAAAAATCAAATACATAATTATAATACAAGAAACTCCAAAAACTTAGCATTATCATCGCCTAGAACAAATTATGGAAAGCATAACTTAACTTTTGAAGGAGCACAACTACATAATAATCTGCCTAAGAATGTTAAAGAAGCGACAAGTATGGTTGTTTTTAAAAAAAGATTAAAGGATTATGTTCTAAGGAATATTGATATAGTTTAAAAATTTTAGAAATTAAGTATGTTTAATTATTATATTGCTGGTCTTCAACCAGTACAATTCTGTACTAGCATAAGTTAAAATTAAGTTTCTCTTAAGTGAACCATGTTCTTTGAGAAAATAAACATCTTTAACCACATTGATTGTCGAAAGTGAAGGTAGAAAAGTCCAATTGTATAGAAGTAATAAATCGATGTTGTCGATATCTTGATGGAAACGAACTGTAAGTACATTATCTATTAATAATCTATTCGTTGACAACAGATCACGTGACATATTTAAGACATTTTTGTATTTCTCTACCTTCACTTTCGACAATTGATTGTTACATTGTCTAGAGGCTCTGTTCCTTCACGACCAATATGCTAGTATGCTTGATGGCCAGTATGCTTCATTCCACATTCCATTCACCTCTCCTGCATTCTATCTGCATTCAAACTGAGATCCTATAAGTCTGACTAAATATTTTTATTCCAAAGTATGTCCTCTTGTCCAGTTTATGACTATTTCATTGTGTGTCCTGCTATGCGAAATTACAGAAACTCTTGACTGTCATATTATAAAAAAAGACTTAAGACTAAAGAGTAGTATATTATTATGCCAGGATAAAACTACCTCGGATCATATTTTATTTTTAAAATGTCAATTTTATAAAGTGCTTGCCATGATACATTCAACGCAAATATAATACAAATATAAATCCTTTTGAAAGAGAGATTATAAAATGTACCTATTGGAAGATGTACTGAAAATATTTAAAGCGCACTGACAAAACTAAGATATACACGCATCAGCTCTGAGAGCTGCCTGTGTATTATAAAAAATAATAAATAATAATAATAATAAATCACTTATTTGTGAAATAATAACAAAATACGTATGACGTTTTTCAATCAATCAAGGCTTGAAGCTCCCGTTTCAATTTTTGAGCAGCCCCTTGCACTTATTTGTAGTCTAGTTAGAGATTAACATTAACCTTTGTTGCAGTGAGAAACGCGCGCTTTGGACGTGGCAGCGCGAGCGAGCCTCCATAGCGACCCGTTGGTGCTGGCTTCAAGCGCAAGTTCAAGAGCTGGATTACAAGATTCGGCAGCATAACGAACTTCATAAGCAGGTATTTAGAGTCGTTTTGGATAGAAGTTAAGCAACAAACTGTCATTCTGTAACACATTTGGTATCCCAGAGACAGCAATCGAAGCAGGGGAAGACAAATCATGAGATGGGAGGACGAACTCAGAATCACAGCTTGTCTAATGAAATGAAAATGAAATGATTTATTAAAAACTAGCTGTCCGCCCCGGCTTCGCACGGGTTTATTATAGGTATTTAACAAAAATTTAATAACAACATGGCGGTCACGGAGCGGGATGTATGATCCTTTAAAGTTTAGAGGTTAATAATATGTAGGTAAGGTCTAAGGTAGGTAGGGGAGTATTGAGCAGTAAGGCAGGCTTGGACACCATCGGCAAATCCCCGTGTTATGCCGGCCATACACCATCATGCCAATCCACCCCCATACATGGTCAATTCTAACTGATCAAATTCCGATTTGACGATAGGCATGATGGTTTATGCCCGACATGACACGGGGGTGTCCAAGCCTCCCTACTACCCAATGCTCCCCTACCTCCCATATATATTTCATTGATATATTACCACCCCCCTCTCCCATTCCATAGAGACACTTCTTAAACTATCATGGTTTTCAACATTTTTAACACAGTTAACGGGATATTTACCATGATTTAATGTTTTTTGAGTTTCCCGATATTTCGGCGCAGTTGCATACGCCATGATCAATAGTATCTATGGTATTAATCATGGTTAATATCCCGTTACCTGTGTTTAAAATCCCAGACACTTGTCCTACCGTACTAACTGATATTTATTCTGTGGTCGCGATGTATCTTACATTTTTAAACTCATGATAACTTTTGAATAAAATGTCCGATTTCAATCATTCAAAAAGTAATCGACGGGTACTGAAACAGCCTTTAATATGAAGGAATTTATTTGCATAAGAATAAATACCAAAATAAGAATAACGTGGTCTGCTTTTGGTCGGCATTTTTATTCACTTTTTAAATTATAAAAGTTGTTATTATGACACAACCACAATAGTTGGACATATGCTATCGCTGACTTTTTTGTAGATATTAATACGTTCTTTAATATTGTAGAACATTTTTTTGTTCTATCATCAATAGTTTTCGCAGCGCACGCGATATGAAGAATTTTATGTTCAAAATTTTTACACCTTTGGTTACATTATTGCAATTTTCATAAGGATCTCTAATTTTTTTGAAAATAATTTATAGCCTATGTTCATCAGAGATAATGTAGGATTCTAATGGTGAAAAAAATTTTCAAATCGGTCCAGTAGTTTCGGAGCCTATTCAATTCAAACAAACAAACAAATGTTTCCTCTTTATAATATTAGTGTAGATAGATAGAAAGCTTACAGAAAAGTCCAAAGCGCTTAACTATCGTAAATGAACATAACTTAAATATACTCTTCTTATCTAGAGAAGAGTCGCAACAGACAGAAAGTCAGCTCAGCTTGTCCAATCTAGAGAAGAGTCGCAACAGACAGAAAGCAATGGAAATGTTTGGAGGAGGCCTTTGTCAGGAGGCACACTGAACTCAGAGACATTTTATAAGAAACTCGAAAGAAAGAATGGGGTTCAGGATAAGGGGCTTGTAAAGAAGCAAGATTCTGAATGGTCAATTAGTGGATGGGTGACCGCTTATGGCATTATCAAATGAGCGCTTCCATGCTTCTGAGGGCACATTAATTTGTTGGTCCGTCGTTAAGCCATGACGGATGCCTTAAAGCGGCCTGAAAATTCCGTCACCAGAGTTGACCAACTATACGACTAGATTTCTATTGCTTGTTCTTCGTCGTGGATAAAAAGCATATGGTGTTGGGTCGTTTGCTCCAGCTTTTATCATTTTTTAAGTGTTGACTCTTAGACATTACTAAAATGTGTGTTGGGCTATCTGTAGTTTTTGAACACATACATGCAGACAATGATGTTTTACTATAGATATGTTACATTCATTCATAGTTTAAAATACGTTCGCGAAACTGTATGACGCTACCTGAATAAAATCGTCACAATAAGACGTTTTCGAGTCTTCACTTTCCGCGCGCTAGTAACATTAATACCTTATACATGTAGGTTATTATACTATAATGGGTTCACGTAGATAAAACTAGATTTATAACAGCTTACTATACTCTGTTCAGAATCAGAATTCTCATAATACTATCTATAGTCTACCAAGGCTCTCTAAGCCTATCCGCCCCTGACCTACGTTAACAATGACGTGGCGTTTTATGGATAATTGAATACACCCGGTGCATAGTACATTCTGTGAGCAACTTCAATAGGGTAGGAGTATTCTGCCACGTAGTCTACTCGACGTAGCATTGGAAATTTATATCTATCGATCGATCCAGTGTTCGCCGTTAGCCCTGGATACGCCCTATGCTAGCTGTCAATTTCATTTTACTTAGGTAATAGAGTTTTGCATCGTTTATGACGACAATTTTAACCCTTGGAATAAAAGATACGATTCTGTGCTTGGAAGTGTGTGATGTGATCTGCATGTTTTGTTGTCAAAGTCAAAGTCAAAGTCAAAAAGCATTTATTCAGTAGGACCGCTGGGATCACTTTGAAAAGTTGGGAAAGGGATGAGTCAGATAACTAGGTATCAAGACGTTTTTATAGTAGGTAATTACTTGTCGGCATTCTAATCATTGTGAAGACAGATCCAATAATGCTTATTGTTCATTAGCAAAACAACGCGATATCTTTTCAGTAGTATTGCAATTAACTGAACCTCTACAAGGGTAGAAAAAATAATTTGGGCCTATGGTTTTGTTATCGGAAGTGATTTACTCGCGACTATCAGAGGAATACAGGTTCATACTTGCGAATTATTGTAGTTTGAATCAGAGAAAGTTTATTATCATTTGAATTATATCAGCGCGTGTTTACGCATGTATGTTGATAAAAACACGAAAAACATTCAATAGTCTGGTCTGGGCTCTTAGAAATCAGAAACATGTCGCAACACGACAAGCAGCGACGTCAAGGCCACGAATCAATAACGAGACGATCCCCTGGCATTTCAACATTTTCAATGTTTCGCCCTTCCCGTGCCTGTAGCAATATGAAACCTTGTTTTGTAATTACATGAAGGGGATACCTTTCGCGCGGGAGGTACTGAAAAATTATATTACTCCTCTCAAATACATAAGAGTCGATTTTCGTTAGATCTATGAACGACGGAAAATAGTCTCGCTGAATTATTATCTGGATGCCGGCACGTTAAGGTTGAATTTTGCTTGTCAGCACCTGTAGTTTCACCCTTATCGACAACGATGACGCCCCTATTAATCTCTGCATGATATATGTAGATGCATAAAACAATTAATTGCGTCCAGCCAGCATTTACACGCTTGCCAAACTCCACCAGTGACAGCGCTTATCATGTTCTCTCGCTTGCACGCTAGGTGGGCGAGGCTTGCCAAGCGTGTAAACGCGCTATCTGGAACGCTGTATTGATCGAGTCCCGGCGAGCCTAGCCTAGGTAACTGCCGACGCCATTTCATCCCACCTTGCCGTGTGCCGTGTTAACATTTTCGCGTAGTTTATTGATAGATGCGTGTTTAATTTCTATTATTCAGTGTGTTTATGTAATTTGAGGGTCAATGATATTAAAAAAACATTGTAGATATGTTACCAGCCCGCGGAAAGTGAAGACTTGAGATTCTAACTGGTGTAGGGATGATTTTTCTTCAGTCCGCGTCAAACGGTAAACGTGCGTTTTAGTCAGTGATAATCACTTTCACGACGGGATTTTAAACGTTGACAACTATGGAGACGTCGACAACTATAGAGACGTCTACAACTATAGAGACGTCGACAACTATAGAGACGTCGACAACTATGGAGACGTCGACAACTATGGAAACGTCTCTACAACTAGTGGTAGAGACGTCGACAACTATGGAGACGTCGACGACTATGGAAACGTCTCTACAACTAGTAGTAGAGACGTCGACAACAATGGAGACGTCGACAAGTATGGAGACGTCGACAACTATGGAGGTAAAATTAACTTAGTAAAAAATATCATTGTTTTGATAAGAATTAAGCCCAAATATTTCATTGACAGATCGAGTGAAGCGCCTCCGTATTGAGATTTGTCAAAAATGCTTTAATTATGTTCTTCTGTCCATCAGTCAGTCGCATTTTTCAGCCGATTTTTACGAAAATTGGCACACAGGTTCCTTGATTTATTAAAACAAAATGTTAACGAAACGAGACGCTGTAGCGTTATTTATCAAACGGATTTGAATCAAATATGAATGGCACAATTATGGATTTTATTCACACACACAAGATGTTAAGAAAAAAAAATGAAAACAACTAGTTGTAGGGGGGAAATCGACTGGAAGTTTGTTTTAGCGTTAAAAGAGACGTTTTTTCGTAAAATTTATACCTATGCCAATAAGACTACGCAGTCCTCTCCGCCTTTACGAGACGAACCCGTCGACACCAGATTCGACCCCTACTTTGTTCGCGAGGTCAACTGTTCTCACAGAACCACTAGTAGTTTCACATTTCAATTCGATTCTCTCCCCCGTCTACATCTTTACTGATTTTCATTGGCCCTAAATTAAAGCTGGTAAGTATTTTAACTTAACATGCACGTTAAAACTTGTAATTTGACTGAAGTATAAGTAATTTTGTACTACGTGGTTTAGTGGCTCGTCAATCTTTGTTTCTAAGGCACGAATAATCTAGTTTTTTTTTTTTTTTTTTACTCAGAACCTTATCTTTAAGAACTATTGTATCAGGATCTGCATTAGACCTCGTTCAAACGAAGGGGGCTATCCTTTGTCCAGTTAACCCTTTGTCAGTTATTCCATTGCAACATGGCTGCGGATTATATTGATTCTCTCTCATTTTAATACCGAAAGCAAGATTTGATAAATATACAACATTGTAAAATGTTGACGAAGTTTTTGCACGTTGTTCAAACAATCCGTGTAACTTAGAGTCAGCTTTTCACGTTTTCCTTTATCGCGTTACAGAGTATTGAAAGAGTTGTGAAGCCCCACAAAATGAGTTGAGAGTTGAGACGCAGGTTTTTGTTAGAACTTTTCTCCAAGTCAAAGTCAAAAAGCATTTATTCAGTAGGACCGCTGGGATCACTTACAATAGTCTTAAATATAATTTTACTCCTGTTCTTTCGCGACCAATACCTGAAGAATCAGGACAACAAATACGGTTTGGGGCCTAGCATTATTTTAGGTGATCCATCTTAAAACTAAATAGTGTCTAACTAAATGTAGTCCAGTGGGGAGCCAGTCAAACAAAGTTGAGGCTTGTCAAAGTAAGTTTAGATGTTCTTAAAGTACAACTCCCTCCGTCTCAGTTGTGTATTTCTGGAAATATATGCACGCTCGTGTTTGGGCTCTTTACAATCAATTCACGGTAACCTAAAAACAAAAAAATCTGTATTGAGAAAAATTGAAAATACATATTCTATTCCAGGTTCGCGAAGCTAAAGGGCCGTGTGAGTTCGAAGGCTCGCCTGTTGGCTACGAAGGCTCATTGCCGGGAGAAGACGATCCGGCGTCGGAAACTTGCGCGCGACTCCGTCCTTTGCGACGTGATACGTTCAAGAAACGGAAGCTGCTTCAGATGCACAATCTGCATGTGTCCGGGAATAAGGCTTCACGGCCCTCTGATATAAGGTATTTATAGGAAAATACTTGGAAAAAGCTAGCTGCGTTCCGTTATTCACGGTCTTTTGGATCGGGAATACTTCACAAAATGTATAATAAATCTCTGTGCCCATACTCATTCAAATACCTACCTTCTTAGACATCTTTAAAGGATCTTAAAACTGCAAATCTATTGTGCCATGGGGAAACCCAGATTTGCAGTTTTAAGGGGTAAAATAAGGGTGTATATTATAAAGCTGAAAAATAGAAGATTAGCGAGTTTATATGTTACACAGCCCAAAACGCAACGACAGCGCGATCAAATTTTTCCTGTGTCTCCATCTATTATGTAGTAAAATGTCTCTGTCTCTCTGTCTGTTTGTTACCTTTTCACGCCTAAACCACTGAACAGATTAGGCTGAAATATGACATGGGTTAAGATTATGTCCCAGAGACGGGCACAGGCTAAATTTTTTTTTCGAAAATAATCATGGAGGGCGTGAAATAAGGGTTGAAAGTTTGTTTGGGGAGTTGGAAGTTCCAGTTAAAGGCAACTAGATGGCGATGCTAACCTATGGCTGAGCTTGATTTTACATAGTTATTATAATAATACAATTAAATAATAAAAATTAAAAGCAGATTAAAATATACAATTCAATTTTTCTTTAATAATTATTCCTACATTAACTTTATAATAAGTATTTACTAACCTACTTACGAGGAGCCCAAAAGAATCTGCATCCATTTATGCTGGATGGGACAGTCCATAAGTCCATACGCGCAGCAATCATCTGTAGGATACTGTGGCCGCTGCCTCGCACACGCTGGAGTAAGGACGCGACTTTTGCGAATTTTCGTCTGAAAGCCGTCTGTTGAGATGGCGCTATTATTGCATTTTTTAAAGTTTCAGAAAATTCTTGCAGGTTCATTCTCAAATTTTTCAGTTCTATTAACCTCTTAATAGAACTGAAAACTGCAAGAATTTCGTCAGCAAAATAACATACTTGAAGACCTCTCTTCAAGTATGTTATTTTGCTGACTAAGTCGAAGTACCAGCTAGTTTATTGATCTTTAGAGATATATTTTATAACAGGATTAATTTTTTCCCGACGTTTCGGCTGTATTGCAACAACCGTGGTCGCGGGCGAACTGGAGGTAGGTCAGCGGAGCCGACGAAAAGTGGCGGTAGTTATATAGAACTACCCTCCACTAATCTTCAGAAATAAGATGTTAGTGTAGTGTGCCGTGGTGGACGTGCGGCCGATCTTATTTCTGAAGATTAGTGGAGGGTAGTTCTATATAACTACCGCCACTTTTCGTCGGCTCCGCTGACCTAGCTCCAGTTCGCCCGCGACCACGGTTGTTGCAATACAGCCGAAACGTCGGGAAATAATAAAGGTAATACGCGATAAAATCCTGTTATAAAATATATCTCTAAAGATGAATTGTGATCGCGAAAGTTTAAGAAAGACTAGTTTATTGATATTTTTGATTGATCGACAATGACGTCTCCAGCTGCAGCTGCGAGCGTTTCCTGGAGTCGTGCGCGGTGTGCACGGGGCGCGGGTCGCCGAGCGCGCCGGCCGCGCCGCCCAGCACGCTGTCGGCGGCGCAGCGTCGCGCGCTGCTAGACCCCGGGTACCATCCCGTGCTCAGTGATATACAAGGTAATAATGCGCGACATGTCGCACCTGATGCAATTTATTTTTTATTTATTTATTTATTTATTTTTCACAAGGTACAAAGTAATACATAGGTTGGTTAGTAGTGCTTAAAAACTTAGAATAAGTTTGCCTAAGCACTAGGTTCTCGCACTTATTGTAACACAAAAATTATAACTAGTAAGTAAACACATCCAGCGATAGGCGCACGCACACATAAGCACCATGAAGACAATGTTATCGCATCGGGCAGGTAAGCAGGAACGTGGTAAACAAGAGCCGCTCGACGACGAGCCGGCGCACTGCCGCTATGCATTTATGTGTGCGTAGGCCTCTTTGTATAGAGGATGCTCCAATTAACTCGCATTATTTTTATTTTATTCATTCAAATGTTGTAAGTAGTATTTTTTTAATTTATGTTTTATATTTTTACGTGTTAAATCTGTTTTAATTTCATTTGGTAGTTTATTGATAAGGAGAGGAATCAAATACTGTGATGTTCTTTTACCGTAGTCATTATTAAAATAAGGTGTTATTAATTTTCTGTTGGTTATACTTCTAGTTGTTATAGAATGAATTTTTAAATGTTGGATTTCAGTGCGAAAGAATTGTTCAGAAAGTAACATTAGTTCAACTTTTTTATGAATATATTTATGTGACGTGACGACCTCTGTGGCGCAGTGGGCGAAGGTCCGCCTGCGACGCAGAAGTAAAGTAAAGTAAAGATTTATTGCGTGAAAAACATGTAGTACATGGTGGTATAATCCATGATATTTTTTTTTTCAAGAAATAAAATAAAAAAAACTTAAGTAGTAAAATCGCCACTGTACATGACAAATGGTTACCTTCACGAACACCAAGATCCGTTGCTCAAGTTGTAGGTACAATTGCGGTCACTATCCGAGTTGGCTAACTAATTTTGACGTGACTACGTCTTATAATTCGATAGAGCCGGCTGCACGGACGAAAAAAACATGACGTCATGAGGCGTTACCTCGCTCTGGGGCGTTCCATGTAAGGCTTGCGCAAGTGCAAGCGAGAGCGCGGAACGAGCGACAAAGAAGCACAATCGACCTTTGCGTTGTCACGTCACGTCAACTATTGTCAGTAAACCGACTTTACAGACAACCATTTTTTAACTTACACACTAATTTTCTTTTTTCATTTCAGACGTGAGCCCATCAACACACTTGTCCACCCTCTGCTCTCGTCCGTGGTTCCGTCCTCGTTCAGTGCGCCCCCCGCGCGGCCGCGGCTCGCCCCCCGCGCCCGGCCCCGCCCCCGCGCCCGCGCCTGCTCCCCGAGTGACCCCGATTGAACCGGCACAACCGTCGAGATCTAGGAGACATCCCAATCGTAAGTAGTCACCTTATCTAGGAGACATCCCAATCGTAAGTAGTCACCTTATCTAGGAGACATCCCAATCGTAAGTAGTCACCTAATCTAGGAGACATCCCAATCGTAAGTAGTCACCTAATCTAGGAGACATCCCAATCGTAAGTAGTCACCTTATCTAGGAGACATCCCAATCGTAAGTAGTCACCTTATCTAGGAGACATCCCAATCGTAAGTAGTCACCTAATCTAGGAGACATCCCAATCGTAAGTAGTCACCTAATCTAGGAGACATCCCAATCGTAAGTAGTCACCTAATCTAGGAGACATCCCAATCGTAAGTAGTCACCTAATCTGCTTATACGTGGCATGACTGATTGCGCTGCCTTAACGCCTCCGTCATGGCTTGAAGACTAATAGCTGGGCTGGGATTGACAATGAACATGCCCTCCGAAGCACTGAAGCGCTCATTTGATAAGCCACTAGGCGGACATCCTTTCACTTATGGACCGGTACCACAAGTAGATTATATAGAGAGATAGAGTAGATTCGTTTCTGTGTGCGCAGTAGATTCGTTGCACGTTGTTTCTGTGTGCGCTCTCGCTTGCGCACACAGAAACAACGTGCACATACATCTAAACTGTCCCTTGTGATTGTGTGTGGTTGTGCGCTATGTAACCTTTTGCTACAAATTCGTGAAGTGAACCATTGACACGATTCGAAATTCACGCCCACATTTTGCAGAAGTTGACAGGTTGCAAGCCCATCGTCGCCTAAAAAAATAAATAAATAAATAATGCTCGACTTTTTCACACAGCATCATCTAACACCAAAGTAAGCAAAGCTTGTGTTATGGATACTAGAATGACTGATGAACTACTTTTTGTTTGTAAATACATTCATATTATACATAGAAAGACCCGGGACAAATATCTGTAGCTCATACAAACATTTGTCCCGCGGCGGCGATCGAACCCGCTACCTTCTGCGTCGCAGGCAGACCTTCGCCCACTGCGCCACAGAGGTCGTTCAATAGAGCTTGTGTTGGGGAAACAGCATGACTATACTATGTACTCTTTTTGCAGGATTAAGAAGAGGCCGACCGCCACTAACAAGGAGACCTAGAGATGGGCGAGATGATGAAGCAGGCCAAGAAAGGTATTTCAATGCACCATTAACCTTTTATAAATAAATTATGCTGGACATTTCACACAGCGTCTTCTGGCCCCAAACTAAGCAAATCTTGTAATAAGGGAACCAGATAACTGATGAATAAATACTTAGATACTTTCTTTTGTACGACATAGGCGGGCTTTCGTCCATTGCACTCACAGACATGATTGCACATCAAAAGTCGTCAAAACTAGCCATACAGATTCTTCTTCTTCCTGCCCTTATTTCACTTAAGTGGGGTCGGCACAACATGTTTCTCCATTTCCCTCTATCACCCGTCATATCAGAACCAACATCAGAGAAACATATCCGCATTCACACAGTCCAGTTTTCTTAGGCCTACCCCTGCCAGTATATCCATCCACATTTATACTCATCACAGATTATAGACAAGAAATACCATTTCTTCTCTTCACTTCTGCCATTCGCCACTATCATGAGCCAATCTTGCCAATGTACGACCCGCGGAGTTACGACTATTATTGACTAGCTTCCGCTCCCGGTATCGCTCGCGTGGTACCAAGAATTTAAATACACTTTATGCTATTTCGGGTCACTCTCACTGCCTACACCTTAAATTTTATCCAAATCGTCTTACTGGTTTAGGCGTGATTAAAACGCAAAGATACAAACTGTCAGATTTATTATATCAGTAGGAAGTAGGATATTTTTATTTAGACATGCCTCTACCTTAGACATCTTCCAAAGATCTGAGAGAATGTCTACCGCGCCTTGGGGATACAGTCGTGACCCTGTTTGTTTTTTGGTTTTAACTTATTTAATTGTTACAGGCCTCGTAATCGCACTAGCACGGACTGTCGGCGGCGGCAGTCGTTCGATATCGACAACATTGTGATACCGCAGAGCATAGCCGCCAACAACCGCCCCGAGATACTCGAGTATAAGGAGATTGTCACACCGCAGTAAGTACACATTTCATGGTAGAACCACACATCGTTATGTGTTATTTGTTGTGTGCGTTATCCGGTCGCATACGACAAAGTGTGACGGGTTCATTCGTCTATATTTGCTCTATTCGCACGCATAACGCATAAGCGCAAATAGCAAATATGCTTGTCTGTCCTCCTGTCGGTTTTCACACACACTTCATAGGACACGATGAAGCTAAAAGCCAAACACGCCACATAAATTTGGCACCTGTCGGCACCAAGTGTGGCTAACATGTTGTTCATTCACATAACAAGTATTTGGGGGAATACAGCGAGCGTAACTGCATAAAAAATAACACTTAACGAACTTCATAAAGTACAACAACCACTTTAGCTTGAACACTGGGCTACACTGAAAACCAGCACTACGTACAATGTGCGTAGATTAGCGCTGAGTCTATTCCAATGTTGACTATTTTTATCAACTCTGTGTGCTCTCTTTTTGGCAATAAATGTATTTGTATTTTGTATGTGTAAGTGAGGTTCCGCCATCACACATCATGCATACGAGTTTGTGAGGATGGATATATGAATTAAATCTTTCACGCAAAAACGGATGAATGGATTTAGATGAAATCTGGAATGACACGGGCTACTTTTTATACCGAAGTTAAGTATTTCCGAGGTATTGAATCGTGTTTTAATAATTCCAGATGGCGTCTGCTGGATACACTTGAACCTGTGAATGGTGTTTCCAATGACAACCATCGAATGTCGTTTGAGGAGAGTGATGTAAGTTTATTTGCACTTTCAATTGTAAAATATACAATGAATTATGCGTCCAATTGTAACATTTAGCTCTGCTTACTTTGGGGCTAGATGATGCTGTGTGAAAAGTCCAGCATTTTTTTTTTTTTTTTTTTTTAATGAAATGTAGGGCGGTATCAAAATTTTAATACTTACTACTACTACCATACTGAACTCTGATGTTTGTGTCACTGCTGAATCAGATACGTTTTCTGTTTATCTAATAGGAGAGTGAACAATTCCAGGACGAGGATATGACAGAGATGGCGATACACTCGCGGCACAGGCGCGCCGAGACGCGGGAAAGAGAGCGCTATCTGCGCAAACCGCGCGTTCGTCGCTCGCAGACTGACGACCTGCCTTTCCTGTTCGATTATGTTGAGCCGCCGACGCCGCGAGCGCCGGCTACCTACCCTGCTGAGGTGAATATCATAACCTTCTTCTTCTTATCGTGTCACCAGTTCTTTCGAACCAGTGTGGTGAAAGGATTTTAAGTGCGCCTCAGAGACTCCTTTTTTTTTAGTTTGTACAGTCCACAACAAAAGCATAATAAAAAAAGGAACTTCGAATTCTCTAATTGTCCATGGATTTACAATGGGAGAACTTGATGATCCTTTGAATAATTTGTTAGAAAGCGTGCTATGTAAGGACCACAAGGCTGTGGTAGTGATTGATCCCTTGATGATAATATTTGAAGAAAGCTTAGCTGTTAAATCCACAACTTAACCACCTCTTTTCAGACGATACCACCATACTCCCCGCGCAACTTCCCCCTACCGGACGAAGCATATGTATCCATGCTATCAGCGATGCCGCCGGGTCACGACCCTACGCCGAAGCCGCCGCCGCCGCAGCCTATCAAACCTCCCACCCCTGAAGACACTACCCCACCTCCTTCCACCCCACCACCTTCCACCCCACCTCCTTCCACCTCGCAACCCACTACCCCTCCCACCCCTCCGACCCCTCCACCACCTCCTCGCTCACCAGAAGATGACAGCAGCACTTTATCCCCCGTCTCGCCTTCAGCTTACGAGGGCGATGACCCCGACGACGCTGAATGGGAGCCTAGTGTTGAGAAAACCGATCGGAAGAAGAGCAACTTTAGATAGATGAGACAATAATTGATTTGTTGGGGTGATAGTGTTGTGTATCGGATATGTGAAGAACTTCTATGGATAAGAGTCGTCAAGGACAGTGAACTGTGAAGTGTGTTATGGACAGTGTAAGCTTTTAGATCATGTAAATAAAAAGCTTGTTTGTGTGGTCAACTCTGTTGCCACTGATAATGGACAAAATAATATAACATACTTAAGGCTGGTTTCTCGAACACTTGAAATCAACCGATTAAACTTAGATTACTTGGTCTAATGTGTGTTGAATGAAGTAGCCACTTGATACTGATTTGACACTTTCAAGAGATTTGACCAATGATATGCGTTCGAGAAACCGGCTGTTATTCTGAATATTTTATTGTAATTTGAACATTCTTGTATGTGTCGAATTTTGTAATCAATGTTAGAAAGTATTCAGATAAAATTAGTTTTTACTAAGAAAAAAAATTCAAATAACTGAGCAATTGCTACCAAATTGTTGTGCTAATTTACAGTGATTGTAAAATGTTGATTATTTATAATCATCCCCAACATAAATCTCAAATGGTCTCATAAGAAGAATATTGATGTAAGGATGCATTCCAAATCATATTTCTTTGAATCTTTAATGCAGCTGAAATGCTGAAACTTCCACATAGTTGTCTAGCAAATGTGAAATTTGATTTGAGAGAACATCTTATTTATTGCAAAGACATGGGCTATGTGTATACATGGATGTGTTTATATAATGATGTAAATAGGTAGTATTTCTGTAATGAATTATATGTCCAAAATTGTTCTGCTAATTGTAAAAATAAAGCAAACATGCTCACAACTGCCCAAGGCCAGTAGACATGCACTGTTAATATGTCACATTATCAAATTCAAGTGACACACTAATCTTCGTATAGAACTTTCAAGTGACAAGGAATGTGTTTAGAAGCCTTTAAAGATGTATCAAGGCTCATTTGTGGGGCCGTTGTACAGATTTCTGTAGATTACTGTTTTTTCAACGGATCTAGGCATTCATGAACTTAGCCGTTTCGATGCTCAGAACATAATTTTGTATGAAAAAGTGGTCACTGTGCAAACAAACAGTTAACTTCACGAATGCCTAAATCCGTTAAGCAAAGTGTACAAGAGTGTACAATATACATAACAAGTCAAACAATGTTGCTACTCTCTGAAATAATGAATGACTTCAACTGAATATAATAATAAGCATTTACCTGTTGTTATATTTAGTTAAAACTAAGTATGTTTGTAAAGCTAGTAGCCAACTCTTTATGGAGTTTTTAGGGCGCCTAAAGGCTTCTGTCATAGTTTAACAACTGTATTCTTTAATTTGGCCATGAATTAAAATTCATTGTCTATGCACAATGCATGTATGTAAATATTATATGTAAGTATTTTATAAACTAATGCTTTTAGTACAAAACTGTACTTGTAAGATAACGCGCCCTTTTTGTATATAACTGCGTCAACCAAAAATAATTGTTAGAACTTACATAAAAACAGTCAACATTTCAAACATTTTAATTGAAATTACGTAAACGTAAAGTTTCGCGTATTTTATTTCTTAAACCAGCATAAGACGGTATTTTCAGTAAATTTTAGTGTGGTAATGTAAATTATTACAATAATGTGTTCATTGGTAATTTAAATTTGGTTTATAAATAGTGGATGGTATATGTGTAGAACTAGTACATTTATATTGTGTGCAAATCATTACAGAATGTGCTTATCTCAGTGTTTAAATTGGTGTTGTAATGGATAATATTAAGGATCAATATTACTGATCATTGTCTCTGTGTAAGCAAAACAATGCTGCTTTTTCCCTTTTCAAAATATCCTAGAACTTCAACATAGTTCACATAATATACACATTCAAGTTTATTATATTTAATGTTAAGATTACAATATAGTTATGCTTTATTGATGTCTAATAATAAATGTGTGTTATCAAGTAGTTGGATTGATATTTTAGCGGAAATATCATTCATAAAATGATTTACCAAGCTTTTAGCAACATTCCTTTCAATATGTGTCTATAACTGAACTACAAATGAATTTGAAATGAAGTTTTTTTAGTTATGTTACTATTAAGGTACATTATCTTATTTTAAAACTGAAATTCATACAATATATTGTGTGTAGTTATAATGTAGATTTGTCTAACGATTGAAATGCCCAGTGAACGCTTAGCGAAGCAACTTGGGCTGAAAAATATTATAGACTGGCTTTAAAAAACTTACTAGTGAATCTCTATGAGAGTGACAAATATTTTGGATGCAAAATTATTTTCTCCACAATAATTGACCCAAGCTGTGTCCTTACTTTGAAGCCAAAGTATACTTTCAATTAAAACAAATTGAAATATTGATTTCTGACAAAATAATTGAGATGGATTGATTGGATTTATGTATTCCATTTCTTTTTGTTCAATGTCTAAACTAAGTTTTCTGACATAATATGGATGTTTAAACTAAGTATAAAAAAATGTATTTACGTAATTCATATTATAATAAATATCATTTATAGGTAGCAATGGTGTTTTTGAAATTGGTTTGGATGCTCTAAAGTTAGTTGAAAGCATGTTTGTTGATTTGTGCCAAGTTATAGTTTCTAAATTTTATGTTTTCATGTTTGCTCTAGCATTTTTGATAAATTAAAATATTTAAAAATTTGCGAGAGTGAAGCTATGTAGTATGTATGAGTTACGGCTTATTTGCAAAGCATATTCACACATCTGTAAATAAAACCATTTCTACATTCAATGAAAGCAAAAGTCTTTTTAATATAAGTTTTTGTAACTTGATTCGGGTATAGAATGAGGGCGGATGTAGGTTTTCAAGTCTATGTATAGCATTATAATAAAAGCATTAAAATAATTATTTTTGGGTTTTATTTTGTTGTTTGTTTATGTGTGGGCAATAGTGGACATGTGTCAAATATTTGGAAATGCCTCTAGTTATCTCCTTGACATACCTACGAGATCTCGTAATAAGATTCTAAATACTTCTACCACTACTCTTTTAGCGATGCAGTAATAATGAATTGTCACTAAGATGCCGATGAATGTCCGTAGGTATACGCTGGCCTTGACGCGGTGATTCATCAGTAGAAGTGCCACAATGGAAGAAGGGCGTGCTGAGTGTTAGTCATAGACTTCATTAAGTTATACCTACAATGATTTTACCATTATGCGAAATAATAAGGCTAATAACATTAAACAGCTAAGGTCAATAAATATTTGAACATCCATACTCCTCCATACTATCTATCTATCTTCTATTATTATAAGAATCTTTGTCCTGACTGACTGACTGACTGATTGACTGACTGATAGACAACGTACAGCCTAAACCGCTGGTCGTAGAGACTTGAAATTTTGAGGGTATGTCCGTCTTGGTGCGTAGGGTTGTACTAAGAAGGGATTTTTTGAAATTCAACCCCTAAAGGGGTGAAAAGAGGTAAAAACGATTGTATGAAAAATCGTATTCCTGGCACTTGGAGACATCAAATTTAGAATTATGATAGTTCAACGCTTTTAATGAAAGTCTACATTCAAAAAAATTCAAAACTACCCCTAGAAGGGGATGTAGGGGGTGTTAATGTTTGTATGGGGTTTTTTGAATGCGTGGTCCGATTTGCTTGACACTATGATTATTTAAAAATGTAAATAAAAAAATTCCGCACTCTAATAATTTCATAACTACCCCTAAACCGGGGTGAAAGGGGTGTTAAAGTTTGCGTGGGATTTTTTAATACGTGGTTCAATTTGGTCGAAACTCTGTATGAGTATTTAGCAGTAGTGTAATAAAAAATATCTGCATGTTTTTTTTTTCAAAATCTACCCTTTAATGGGGGTGAAAAAGGGGAAGTACAGTACAGATTCTATGGGAGCCATAAGTCCATTGGGAGTGGAAGTGGGGTATTTGGGGAAGGGATAACGTATAAGGGATAAGCGGGGGAAAAGCGGGATAAACTGGGAAAAAGCAGGATAAAGCGGGGGGAAAGCAGGTTAAACTGGGAAAAAGCAGGATAAAGCGGGGAAAAGCGGGATAAACCAAGAAAATGCGGGAGAAAAGGGGGATAAACCGGGAAAAAGCGGGGTAAAAGCGGGATAATGCGGGATAAAGCTGGGGAAAAGCGGGATAAACTGGGGAAAAGCAGGATAATGTGGGATAAAGTGGGGAAAAGGTGGGATAAACCAGGATAAAGCGGGGAGAAAGCGGAATAAACTGGGGAAAAGCAGGATAATGCGGGATAAAGTGGGGAAAAAGCGGGATAAACTGGGAAAAAGCAGGATAATGCGGGATAAAGTGGGGGAAAAGCAGGAAAAAACGGGATCAAGCGAGAAAAATGGGATGATGCGGGATAAAGTGGGGGGAAATGGGATAATGTGGGATAATTGGAAAATAACGGGAAAAAATCATAAAATCATATTCCTGGCACTTAGAGACATGAAATTTAGAATTATGATAGTTCAACAGTTTTAATGAATTCTGTGAATGAGTCTGCATTCAAAAAGCTTCAAAACTACCCCTAGAAGGGGTTGTTGATGTTTGTATGGGGTTTATCGAATGCGTTGTCCGATTCGCTTGAAACTCGGTATGAGTATTAATTAGTGTAATTACAAAATGTATGCATTAAAAAAATATCAAAACTACCCCTAGAAGGGGGTGTAGGGGGTGTTAATGTTTGTTTGGGGTTTTTGAATGCGTGGTCCGATTCGCTTGAAACTCGCTATGTGTGAGTACTGAGTAATATTTTTATATATATTTTTTTAACTCCACTATAAAGGGGGTGAAAGAGGGAGTAACAGTTGCTATGAGAACCATAAGTCCTAAAAACTTAAAACTTGGAAGATACATTCTTCTTCTGCTGCATTTTAGGATTTCGTAGGGGTGGGGTGAACTTTTGTTTTTAGGGGGTGGGTTGAAAGGGAGGGCTGTAAATAATTCCTGAAACAGGGTATTGGCGGTGATTAAGTATGTGTGGAATTTCTTAAGTGGGAGTGAGATTGGAAGTGGGGTTAATGGATTTATGGATTTGTGACTTTATGGGGGGGCGTCAGATTAAAATGTGAGAGTGAGATTGTGAGTCACATTAAGAGTGAGAGCGAGATAAGGGTTAGATTGAGGGTCAGATTTAGAGTGAGACTCGGACTCAGACTCAGTCATCAAAGTTGAACTTGCAGTCACAGTCACTCAGTTTAGTTAATGTGATGAAAAGCTTAAGCTTACTCAAGTGATAAGGGCTATGTTGATATGTACCACGTGAACGAAGTCGCGGGCGTTCCGCTAGTAATAATAATATAAATGTGAAAGTAACTCTGTCTGTCTGTCTGTTTGTTACGCTTTCACTCCCAAACCGCTGAACAGATTCAGCTGAAATTTGGCATAGTTAAAGGTTGTATCCCAGGGAAGGACATAGGCTACTTTTTATTCCGAAAAAATCCCGAGGGACCGCGGGTCACACCGCAGGAGCGCAGCTAGTAAATACATAAGCACTTGAGCATATTTATCAAAAGTATTTTCACACTAAACAAGGCATTTGACAGGCCAAGGTGCGGTCAATAAAGTACCAGTCTCAAGGGCCTTAGTGAGCCGAACAGCAAGGGATGCAACATGCAACTGGCCTCGGGCGCTCTTAATAAGGAAGACAGAACTTCGTGCGATACTATGAGTCGCAGGCTTGGCGCTAATGCAACACATTATTATTTAGTCATCATCATCATGTCAGCCATCTAGTGTCCACTGCTGAACATAGGCCTCCCTCATCGATTTCCACAGCGATCGATCTTGTGCAGCCTGTACCCAACGGCTCCCAGCAACCTTTACCAGATCGTCTTTCCATCTAGTGGGGGCCGTCCTCTATTGCGGTTTCCGGTGCGTGGCCTCCACTCGAGAACTTTTCTACCCCGACGGCCGTCAGTTCTACGAGCTATGTGCCCCGCCCACTGACACTTCAACTTGCTAATCCTGTGGGCTATGTCGGTGACTATTATTTAGTACTATTTCTTTAAATCCGGTTTAGTACTTTATAATCTGTGGCTAGCTAGATAGACGGGAGAAGCCTTATATGAGTTACGTTCTTGCGGAAAGCGCACCTACGTCTTTTTCGCCAATAACCGCTCAATACGAGCTCATCCAGCAGATTATTCAGCTTGTCATAAAGAAAACACCAAAGATAAATGAAGATACTTTATTAGAATCCAGCATAATTTCTCACCGATAAAAATGTATGGGGACTAGCTAGCCTACTTACAGATACGTTTAAGTATAGTTTACGATAAAAAAAAAACATTCACATATTAATCTAACAAGTAGCGATACTAGTACTTAAATAAACAACGGTTAGATCAATCACAGTAAATCAATACATTTGAATACTCATTCAAATATTAGTTTGTTTGTTACATTTTAAACTACAATCAATTGCATCAAGCATCTTATATTAATAGTATGTACAGAAAATATACATGCGTATTAATCTTATACTTAATAATCGACCAATTGTTAGGCTCTGTATCTAGCGAAAAGTAAATAACGCTACCTGATTCTTATATTTCAAAACTGATATCGAAAATAATATTGCTTATTCAAAAAAATCAAAGCACTACTTAATCTTAACATGGCACTTACTTTAATAATATTGATAATAGTTTATGTTATTAATAATAATAGCCGCTAATCTAACCTCAGTAGTAACCTTACACAGGCATCAGTCAACAGATTGCGAAATTTTGGAGTAATATCAAAGTAATAATAATCATAAAATTCCAAATAAATATGTAGGTACAATCAATAATACCGTGCACAATATAGAAGAGTAAAAAACAAAAACTAATAACATATTCAGTAGTTTAAATCGAACACAACTATGGCACATTTATTATTTAAATCATTGTAGAAACCGCCATTATCATAAGTACCTTAACATTGCAGACATCGATCGAACTATTCAGACACTTTGTGTTGCTAAGCTGTTTATGAATACAAGTTATTATCATACCTAACATTACTCCTATGAAGTTGCATAGTACAACAGGTTTCTGTCTAGAAACTGTTAAATATAATACTGTTATTTTATTATAATCTAAAATTTATATTACTGGTTACATTTACAATCTACACAGCCTTATTAATTACTATAAATGCTTGGGGAATGTTTAATCTTATAACGAACATTAACAATAACAGGCGGGCTTAGCTGCGAAATTATTTCAAAGGGCTTGCATTAGGCTAATTGGCTAACCGCCATTTTGTTCAATATGGCGACTTCTATACACAACTTCATCCTATTTTATACACTAACTCACTTAAAAATTCAGTTTAATCTGACGCCCATATATTTACTAAACTGGCTTTGAACCATAGTGGCAATTTATACATTGAAGCCACACAATTAACGGTCACCAGTGCCTTATTATAGAATTTTTCACATAGGAACGTATCCCTGACACATAGAACTTTTATGTTTCACGCTGTACAACAATGAAAAAATTGGAAATAAATGAAATCTAATGATAGTACTAAAAGATACAACTTAAAAAAAAGGATTTTGGGTCATTTCCTTTTTGATAATTTAAGAAATTAGCATAAAAATAAAAGGCCAATTCGTTTGGCGTTGCTGTCCTATGGCTGAGGTTGAGATGGCGCTATTATTGCATTTTTATTTTTAAAAGTATCAGAAGAGAATTATTTTGCTGACGAAGTCGCGGGTACCAGCTAGTAAATAAATAAAAGAGCCTTGTCATGGAACCGTTCCTATGTGAAACGTACTATATTTGCGATTATCTAGTTGATGTTTCTAGATAGGTCTTGAATGCGTCTCGCGTTACACTCCCTGCAGTACAGATGGTCGTCCAGTGGGTAGCAACCTTTACCTTCCTGCAAATAGCACATAAACATAAAATAATATACTAAAAGTAAGTTCTTAAGATGAGTAGAGAATATGGCTAACCTAGGTGGAGTTAAAATATGTGAAGACGTTGCATGTTTTTGGCGAAACCAAATTATTTTCAGATTCAATTTATAGTCAATATTTTTATTTATTATTATTTTATTATTATATTACTGTTGAATCTTCACTGAATGTAGATCTAGAATGATTTTCATGCTTGTTTGTAGTTACAGTTGCACTAGTAGTAGAGATAGTAATCTTGTGAGCAAAGCGAGCTACTCACCTGTCGCGTGCAAAGCGAGCTACCACAATCTTCGCAGGAGTAGCAGACGATGTGGAAACTCTTGTCCAATGCAACGATGCGCACCGTCTCTTCGGCGCCACCCGCCGGCACGATGGGTGACCGGCAACGCGCGCAGCGGGGTGCATATCTGTCCATTACAATCATACAATATCTTTTACCTCTCTAGATAGGGAAAATAAAAAAATTAAGTACGTTTTTTTACTTGCTATATTTTAATTTTTCATTAATTCACATAAGCGAATTATAAACCTACTGATTTTCGATCCTTAATAGCTCAACTCATTTTTGTCGATGTTTGAATAACTCTTAAATTATTCTTGGATGTCTAACTATTTTGTCCATTTCTAGATAGGTCTAAGAAAGTAAGTAGAGTAAGTAAGTTCATATGAGTCAGTGGCCAACTCTGTTGACGGAGTTTTTAGGCCGCCTTAAGGCCTCCGTCATGGCTTAACGACTTAAATAGCCGGGACCGACAATTTAACGTGCCCTCCGAAGCACAGAAGCGGTCAGATGCAAATGCCACTGGCGGTCTCCCATCCACTTACTGACCGTTTCGAATGTTGCTTAACTTCGACGATCTATCAGGAACGACTAAGCAAGCACGACCACTAGCGCTTCTAGAAGAAAGTAAGTTAGTAGTAAGAAATTTTAGTAAAATATCCAACACACCTTTTATGAAAATCTTCGATACAGTGTATCCGGTTAACGGCATCAACTGTGAAAGGTATTCCGTCCAAACTTTTCTGACAAACCACGCAGGTGAAGCATCCTGGGTGGTATGGCTTTCCTGAAGCATACATTAAGATTTGAACGGTCATACTACAAATGAGTTAAATTCATCGCATCAGGTGAACACCATATTGTCAAAAAAAAAAAATTACCGCAAAAAAAAAGCGTTCTATGTTTGAGTATTTAGATATCATTTCTCTAGAGATACTTTTTTAGTCAGTGCTTCGCTAATCACGGTTTATATTTTAATAGTAAGAGAATTATAGTTCACACTTCAAGCTCCTCGGTGTTGACCCGCGGTCCCTTGTGAATACTTCACTTTCCCGGGATAAAATAAGCCTGTGTTATTCCAGACTCTATCTCTATGCCTCATCCAAATCTATGAAGTAGTTTTTACGTGAAAGAGTAACATACATCCATCAAAAAATGACCTTAGAACATGCATAAATTGTGTAAGACTAGATACCTGTGGCTCTGAGTATCCGGTCGAGGATAGGATCCTGGCAGACGCAGCATTTCTCTAATGTCTCCAGGTAGTCACGTTCACACAGTGCTTTACCCTGGACTGCGTAGAATGGACGGCCCTGTAACAGATTTTTTTTATAACTGAACAATGAACCCAAGGTTTTACTTATAAAAATATTTTCAAAAGAAGCTTTTAAAAGATAACCTGATTGACAAGAGGTTAATTAATTTAGGGACCTTGATTGATTATCAGACTTGCCGGTCCCATAGGTCTCTCATTTACAAAACTATTCCTCCAATAGCCTTAGAGTCTGTCAGTAGAGCATGATGGCTAAGCGGCTAGCATGCTCTGCCACAGACCCACATCTTTTTTTTTTTTTTTGTTGCGCGGTTATCTGCGATCAGTCCCAGGACTATGAGCAGGTGTGGTGTGTGCGGTGGTCTTTTTGAGAAATAGCTCCAGTGAGCTGTTCCTCTTTTGTTTAACATGTCATGACAAATGCAAGTCCATGATGTGTTGTCTTTTCAGCCTTCTAGGGTAGCATATTGAAGTCAGCTGTGAAGCCAGGTGATTTGGGTGGTTGCTTAGACGCTTCTTATATTTTGTCGCATACAGTTGTATTTCCTCTTTGACAGTGCTGGTATCCAGTTCATTGTGCAGCTCGTCGACCTTTAGGAACCATGGAGCGTTCGATAGGTTTCTTAGGATGGCATTTTGCGCTCTTTGTATTATAGCTACATTTGACTTGCACGCTGATCCCCAAAGCTGTATGCCGTAGGTCCATACAGGCTTCAGCACCATCTGGTACACCAGGAGCTTGTTGTCTAAACTCAGGACTGAGTTTCTGCCTAGTAGCCATTGTAGGCTTCGGTATCGGAAGTTCATTTCGTCTCTCTTCTTCTGTAGATGAGCCCTCCAGGTCAATCTGCGGTCCAGGTGCATCCCGAGGTATTTGACAGACTCATTGTGTGGTAGTGTGTGTGCTCCCAGGCTGACAGGTGGGCAGTCACCCCTGCGGAGTGCGAATGTGGCGTGGGCCGACTTGGAGGCGCTGGCTTTGATCCTCCATTTCGTAAGCCACTGCTCAATTTTGTCCAGTCCAGTTTGGAGAGATCTTGATGCTTCATTTGGATCTTTATTTCTAGCAAGAATGGCAGTGTCGTCCGCAAATGTAGCAGTTATTACACCTGGTGTTTCAGGTAGGTCCGATGTAAATATGTTGTACAGCACGGGGCCCAGAACCGAACCCTGGGGTACTCCCGCTAGCAGGTCATGGAATGCGGAGGTATATTCACCATCCTTTACTTGAAATATTCTTTCCGATAGGTAAGATTGCAGAATTGTGAAGAACGAGTGTGGCAATGAGTTCTTTATTTTGTATTGGAGGCCTCTGTGCCAAACCTTGTCAAAAGCTTGTTGTATGTCTAGGAAAGCCGCTGAGCAGTATTCTTTCAGTTCCAGTGTTTTCCTGATATGGTCGACGACCCTGTGGACTTGTTCAACCGTGCCATGCTCCTGACGAAATCCGAACTGGTGGTCTGGGATTATTGAGTCTTCGGCCAGTACCTTTAATATGCGCGAAAGAAGAATTTTTTCAAAGAGCTTGGAGATGACTGGTAGCAGGCTTATCGGTCTATATGAGCCGACCTCGTTAGCGGGTTTCCCTTCTTTGTAGACCATAATAATTTGAGAAATCTTCCAAATACTTGGGTAATGACCAACCCTTAGAATTCCGTTAAATAGTGTTGTGAGAAAGACTATTCCCTTTCTTGGCAGTTGTACTAGAATTTCCTTGGTTATTTGGTCGAACCCTGGGGCTTTTCCATTATCTAGCTTAGCGAGATATTTCATAACTTCTCTAGGATTAGTAGGCTTTAGGGGTGCGTCTAGCTGGAAATCTTGGTTGAGTATTTCTTCGATGTCAGACTCGTCTTAGCTTGTTCTGTCATTGGGTTTGAACACGCTTGCTAGATGGCTTGCGAAAGCGTCTACTCTTGCTTGGCCTGTTCTGGCCCATGATCTAGCCAGTTAATTTTGACAAGAGCCTAAACACAGGGTATTTAAATGAGTGAGGAGTTTTGTTGAACAGCTCCTAATTTCAATTGAAAAAATCTGCTTTTCCTTTATAAATTCAGGTATCTATCACAAAATTATCGCATTGCTTCTGCTAAGTGAGCTTCTAGAAAAGCAGATCTTTGAGTCAAGTCAATCAAGTCTTAAGCTGCGTTGACACAATCAGATTATACTCTGATGCCTAATAGGACGCTACTTGGATTGTGGCAATCCCAATCCGAGGGCACTCTGATGACAGCGGCCCATCAGAGTAGACTAGGACCGTGTTCTACTCAATTGAGCTGGCTCGTAAGAGTAGACAAATAAAATGGCATCTGCATAGAACAATCAAAGAAAAGATTTAAAATGGACAAACCTACAAACATTACAAGTTAAATTTGGTTATGCTAGCTTTTAGCACATACTAATGAAAACTTACTTGTAAGTTTATCCCACAAGTATGACAGCAAAAGCACTTTATATGGTATATCCTTTCCATGGCCGTGCATCCCGTGGTCTCTCCCATGATTTTCTCTTCACATCGGTAGCAGTTCCCGCAGTATAGGGCATCTTCTGGCTCTGGTGGAGGCTCCACAGGGGCCACATAGCCCCCGTACAGAGATGTGCCAGATAGCTGACTGCATGGTCGTGGGTTAATCGGCTCATAAAGGGATTCGTAAGTGGATGATGTTTGGGATCCACCTAGTAGGATATGAAAGTATACAAGATGAATTTATTATTTTCGAAGGCTAACTACCAGCTTACAACATCATGCATGTTTCTTGCAAGACTGTATGTTTAGTGGATTGGCATTATTTAGGGAAAAAAGATAATTTTTCATGTTTCATGAACTTACCATAAGTAGAGAAGTCTTGCGCGTTTACAGAAGCAGAGGACGGTGGATACGCTGACCCTGGACGTCGCAGCTCGCTGTAATTCGACTGCGCGCCGAGCTCACTGCCCCTCGACACCTCAGACCGTGAGTCGCGATCCCCGTAGATACTCTCGGTGCCGTACGCGTTCCTCTGCATCATTATGTTGGAATACACATGGTTCGTGCCTCCTGGCGGCAGCAAATTGCTGTAAAGCAGCACATCACCGCTTCGACTCCGAGCCGTGTTCCTCACGATACAACTCTTTACGGGAACCAAATTAGAGTACGTAGAGCTCGCCTTGCTTCCGTACTCGAGCCGTGAGGAGTAGGAAGGCTCGCACGCAGCCTTTACAGTGTAACTTTGCGGAATTTGAGGCAAAGGCGCTTTACTTTTTTTCGTTGGAATAGATGGCTTCTTCTTTGAGGCATTTATGTCGTCTTGCAGTTTTGCATCCAATTCGTTTGCGTAGATCCGAAGATCGGCTAGTTGTCTGTCGAGAGTATTCATTTTCTTTCAGAACCATGTACAAAACAAAAAATTGTAAAATTCCTCGCGAGTCCCGAGTACGCCCAGATTTTATTGACAAAATCAAATGAAGCAAATTTGTTTGACAGTTTGAGTGATTGTTTGAAAAATGGTTTGCTTGTGTTTGCTAGATAGCTTCAACGTTCAACTTCACGTTTCGTTTTACAGTTTTACACCCAGGATTAATCCCGCCAGCGTTTTAGAACGAAGTTTCTTTTCGGACGGTATCGAGGATGAGGGCTAGAAGAAAAATTTTACCGTCACGACATATCGCTGTCTCCGGGAAATAATAGGATAACTGCAAAAACATCACTACAGGAGAAGCAAAAAAAAAAAAAACAAAAAAAAATTCAATAACACTAAAGTCAAAGTTCGTTCCAACCGAGTGTTCCACGACACTCACGCACTTTTTTCGTTTTTTTTTTAATAATAATATAGTAAGTACCTACATGACAGGAGTATTATTGTTCTGTGACATGAATGCACTGGGCACGCACTGGGCAATTATGGCATGGTCCTTAAGAGATTTTCAAAATAATCAATAGGTAGCCAATGAATTAATGTCTTTCTGGTAAGTAGTATGTGGTAGTATCTAGTCAAGTTTAGCGAGATGCAATATTATCATTGACGAGATGTATTAATAGTACATTATGGTACTAGTGTGTAATATTGGTGATTACCGCCGAGGCAAATTTAAGACCCGAGCCATCGGCGAGGGTCTTAATATAACCGAGGCAGGTAATCATCAATACACACGTGTATCATACGACGTTTTTCAACACACTTGTGAATAAAATAACAATAAAAACTAATTTTAAACAGTGAAAACGAGTTGTGAAAAATGTTTCGCTATTGCGGGAAAAATTAATCAGTTTTCCTATGCGCGCGCATTGCGATCGGCCACAGACTATATTTCCGCGCCGCGCACAGGTTTGCGCCTATTCTGCCACGTACAAAATGGGGAATTTAAAGTTTTCTTTTATTACAGAGAAAACAAAAGTTATATTTGAGTGAAAGTTTTATTTATTAAACACGTACGAGTTAAAATTATCTATTTAAATAAGAAGTTGCATGAAATGAGCAAGCAATAGGAACATTAATTTATTTGTTCTATTGAACACGATCTTTTTTCTGAATAAAAACTTTTTAAAGAACAAAGCAACTCAACCAATAAAATTAAAAAAAAATTCTATTACTCACTAGTGAGTTATAGTAATGAAAAAGTCACAGTTTGATTATGGGTGTCATTATGTGCCTAATTGCGGTGACCATAAAGCCACTTTATGAGCAAGTGTGTTGAAATAGTACATTATGGTACTAGTGTGTAACATTGGTGATTACCGCCGAGGTGTTTTTAAGCTCTTAACAGAACCGAGGACGGTAATCATCAATACACACGTGTATCATACGACGTTTTTCAACACACTTGTGAATAAAATAACAATAAAAACTCATTTTCAACAGTGAAAACGAGTAGTGAAAAATGTTTCGCTATTGCGGGAAAAATTAATCAGTTTTCCTATGCGCGCGCATTGCGATCGGCCACAGACTATATTTCCGCGCCGCGCATAGGGTTTGCGGCCTATTCTGCCACGTACAAAATGGGGAATTTAAAGTTTTCTTTTATTATAGAGAAAACAAAAGTTATATTTGAGTGAAAGTTTTATTTATTAAACACATACGAGTTAAAATTATGTATTTAAATTAGAAGTTGCATGAAATGAGCAAGCAATAGGAACATTAATTTATTTGTTCTATTGAACACGATCTTTTTTCTGAATAAAAACTTTTTAAAGAAAGCAACTCAACCAATAAAATTAAAAAAAAATTCTATTACTCACTAGTGAGTTATAGTAATGAAAAAGTCACAGTTTGATTATGGGTGTCATTATGTGCCTAATTGCGGTGACCATAGAGCCACTTTATGAGCAAGTGTGTTGAAAAATTTATTATTTATTATTATGTATTATTATTCAGCCGTTCTTGTCCCACTGCAGGGCAAAGGCCTCCCTTCCCTTCTTCCACTCTTCGCGATTCAACGCAGCGACAGGCCAATTCCGCAGGTAAGAGTCCAGCTCGTCCTGCCATCTCGCCCTGGGTCTTCCACGTCTGCGCGTCATATTTTGTAGGGTCCACTGTGTGGCTCGTTTTGCCCACAAATCGTTCGACATGCGGCAAATGTGTCCGGCCCAGTTCCATTTCAGGCTGGCGGCTTTGACACCAACGTCAACAATTTTGGTTTTGGAGCGCAGGATACTGTTCCGCACGCGGTCTGACAGTTTTACTTCTAAGATACTGCGCTCCATAGCCCGTTGGCAGACCCCAAGAGCGAACTTCTGATTCTTCGTCAAAGACCAAGTCTGAGCACCGTACGTAAGGATGGGGAGAATGCGTACGTCCATGAGTCTCTTTTTAAGGGTAAGTGGTAGTTTGCCCTTCATAAGGTCTTTCATTGACCAAAAGCACCTCCAGGCGTTCTCTGTGCGTCTAGCAACCTCTTTATCTGCTCTCGCCTGGAAGGAAACTATTTGGCCAAGGTAAAGATACTCCTGGACGTACTCAATCCCCACACCACCAACGTCTACTCTGCGCTTCGTGCTATTCGTCATAAGCTTGGTCTTTGACATATTCATCTTCAGTCCGACCCTGAGACTGGCATTGTTGAGTTCATTAATCATCGAACTAAGTTCAAGCGCTGAGGAGGAGAATAGAACGATATCATCAGCGAAACGTAGGTTTGTTAACCGTTTGTCGCCGATGATAATTCCCCTTTCAACCCAGGTATTCGCCAAGGTCTTAAACACCTGCTCTAAGATGGCCGGGAAAAGTTTAGGAGACAGTGGATCTCCTTGCTTGACTCCGCGTTGGATATTAAAATATGGTCCTGGAGTGTGCAGTTTGACGGCAGCAGTACTATTAGTATAAAATGTTTTGTAGGAGATGGATATAGGTGGGTTCTATTTCTTGATTCTTCAAAGCGCGGAATATTTCATGATGGTGGAGACTGTCGAAAGCTTTGGAGAAATCTATAAAAGCAAGGTAAAGTGGCATGTTAAATTCAAATATGTTTTTCAACGATCTGGTTTAATGATTAAAATTTATTGATGAAAATAAATATTTCTCGGTTTTAGCTAACCGTTATAGTAGGTACCAACTAACAGGCGAATAATCATCTAAACCAAACAAATTCCAATTAAAATATCCATGTATTTTTATTGTTTCACGTTTGCTAACGAGAGCGATAACTCGAATACTTTTAACAAGCGGTGGATTTGGTAATGTGCATCAACCTGGCTCCCTTTCGATTTTCTTCTTATTTTATTGCAAAATGATTGCGCCAGCGCCACATGCGTATTTTTATATTGTAGCTCTTATTTCACTCAATTTTATGGTAAGTAGGTACCTTCCTAGGTAGGTAGTCTAGGTAAAAAATCTCTGTAGGAAGGTACTTACGTAATTATTAGGCATACCTACCTATTTCAAACTAATATACTTTTATCATTACAGATCAATGTGGTAACCCCTGATTTTGTAAGTGATGAAGAAGGTGAGTTGTAATAGGCATTGGGTGCATAGTATTCGTTTTATTCACTTACGGTATCGACATCTTGTGGTTTGCATGGAAAATAGCAGCGCCATCTTTTGGTGAGCGAGTAGGTAGGTAGGTACCAACTAATTGAATTAAAATTAGTACGTCAAGGCGGGAATAAAAGTAGGTAATACTAGCCGCTGCTCTGAGGCACTCAGCAGGGTGCCTAGTATTAGATACTTTTAATGACTACGTACGTAAATATTTACTTAGTGACACATATGACATTTTTATTTTAATGGTTTATTAGTTGGTCTACTAATATATTTCTGGTATCTATTTACAGAAGCTTATTTTAAGAAAGAATCAACAGAGGAAGAAGTAAGTGCGCCATCACCAGTTTAATGTATAGTTTTTTGGGTAATTTCAAATATAACAAGATATTTTTAATTACAGTGGCACATGGATTTCATGCCTGTAAGTATCAGTGGTTATAAAATAAGACCTCCGTCTTATTAATTTGCTTCGTTAATAATGGTTAGGTTAACATACACTTATAATAAAAGCATACCTAGGTGGTACCCGTAGGCTTGGCAGCCTACTTAGATAGATACCTAAGTAGGCTGCCTATCCTGTTTAGGACGGATACAGGATTTTTAAAAGCTTTAGATAGAGACCGCTACTAGGTACCTACTTAATTCTTATTGTTTTCCTTCAGACAGGATATCTGCCAGATAGTGTTTATCGAGAATTAGCTTGGTATGGAATCTTGCAAATCCAACCATTGCATCATAGTTCGAAACACAAACTAGCGGCGCAATTGATATGGCAGCATACTTTGGGACGACCTCATGTCATCATGGAAAATCCACCTCAAGTAAGTATAATTAGTGCAACCCCAACCCCTTGAGTTGAAAGGCACAGGATGGCTCGATGAGCTAGCTTGCTTGAGAACTTGGCCTGTTCGGCCATGATCGCGAAAGTGAAAGAGAGGAATTGAGGCCATTACTCTGCAGTTAGTGATGGTTGAGTAAACTTTATTGCATAAGTAGTACCGAGGTATATTAATAGGTTCATGCTTTTAATTTATAGTCAACACAATCACCAGGAAAAGTAAGCCGTCAGATATTAGCAGAAGAAGCAGCAAAATGGTCAAGAGAACAGAGGGCTGCTCAAGAAGTGCTGATGGAAAATATAAAAAGTGGCGGAAACGGCATTACAGTCAGAACCGTTTTTAGCTCGACTAAGAAATCTGTTTACATAATACAAAACGGTAACAACCTTGTATTATTTTAGCTGTGCCATCAATGAACCTTAATTTTGACTTATAATTACTAATGCTAGTGAAGCAACACTTAGCACAATCATTAGTAAGTTGGTACTACCTACCTACACAATTTTGTCACTTGGAAATATGACCCACACTGATTTACATTGCAGGCAACTACTATGAGTGTCCTCATGGCTCAGAACCAGATTTGGATGCATATAGAATACAAGCTAACTTGCACGAACGTAAATGCACTTATGAAAGACATTCCATACAAGTTCCAGTAGACCCGTGCATTGAGGCTGAAATAACTCCCATAGAGTTTTCATTCCATGAAGGTTGGATGTTCTGTCTTGGTAATGGTGAACGAGAGAATAATTATTTCCAGAATGGTACTCTTGATTGTGGGAATAAGATCAAGGTAAGTACAAAACAGCATCATTCTAAGGTACAGTAAGGGTAGGGAGGACACTTGATAAGGGGCAGACGGTTGATGGACAGTGGACACAAGGGCAGTGCAGTGAGTGACTAAAGACACAGAGCACCAGGCTGACCACCAGACGGATTGCCTGACGATATTGTGGTGGAGGCAGGGAAGCGTTGAATTCGACTGTCAAGAGTGGGACCTCTGTAAGTGACGTGAAAATGAAGATAGGTGCAGTTGATGGGTGTAGTATAGTTCTCATCAATATTGAATAGACAAAGCCTTCTTTTGTTTCAGATCAGTGTAGATGATTTTTTGGATAAATGCGCGATTGACAACAACATAGTCATAACTTTCGATTATTTTGGAGACGAACCACGAAAGGACATGATGCATAATGCTACGCTGTGTACATCCTGGGATCCGTGCCGACTCTCCTATTTGTACCGTCTCGAGGTAGGTATTATTGGGATGTAGATCAGCTCGCATAAAATACAAAATAGTTTAGTTGGTAGAGCTTAAGAAAAAGTATACTTAAGTCGAAAAAAAGTCATGCTAGTGACACGGAATAATTCATAATATTTCTTATTCACTTAGCCACCTCCAGCGGAAATGATGCCTGCTTTCCCAACCACCCCTGAGGATCCATGCGATACAACAATTTGTCCCGAATGTGTGGAGGGATATAAACCGGATGAAGAAGTTGTAGAAGTAGAATGTGAGTAAACCTACTACTATAGTTTCTTTATTGGGCTTGATTTGAAATGAAATGATCTAACGTTTCAAATTTTTTTTACAGTGTCAGATTCAGAACATTGGTAAATAGAAGAGGAAAACAAGTGAAACGAATATAATATTAAATAGAATTTAGAAAAACAAAGTTAAATACCTACTTTTTGTCTATTTTTGATAACCAAATACAGTTCTAACTAAGTAGGTAAATACTACCTAACCTTTTTTTCTATTCGCACAATAAATTACCTATGTTGTTCATATATTTTCATGTTCCTCAAATACAAAATAAAAAAAGGCTTGCTTGCTTCTGATCGGCCGCACGACGACGCGCGATTAACCGACGCGATCACGCAACACTTTGACGATCGACACGGACGCGATGAAACTGAATGCCCACTATGCCCAGTGCGAAATTTTTTACTAACTCGATCGCTAAATTTTAAACGCAGATTTGTGTGGAAAAAAGCAACGCCATCTTTTGGAACTCATTAATAACTAATGAAAAGTAATGAAAAACAATACAAATCAGCCAACATTGAAATCAGCATACTGTTAAGACGCTCGAAAAAAATGGCCGCGCCAGAGGGGTTAACGTGATCGGTGTCGTCTATAAAACTAGTACTACGCACTCTGTTAGATGGGTATTAAGTTATTAACCCATCTAACAGAGTGTATGGTTTTATGTGCGTAAATTGGAGCGATGCGTTTTGATTGTTCGTGTTATTTTTGTTTGAATCACAAAGTATCGTCAAGTCAAGTTACTGTCGTTGTCAAGTATATGACCACCATGCATGTGGGTTTTTGTTTTTGCCTTTTGCTCTTGGTTGAGATTTTTGTAATTTAAATAAAGTTTTCTCTGTGATCTTGAATGAAAAAGTTGTATTTTATTTATAATTACGTCTGATATTTAAAAGAGTCATTTGATCATGTGTGGTATAAGCGATTTAATTGATAAAAACGAGTTCCAAGATGTTATAAACTCTCACACAGGTTCGATAACGCTACCAGCTTATAAAAAGCATGTTTTGGAGATTGAGTTCAAGAATAACGATGTAAGTAACTTCTCTTTTACCTTACTTACGTATTTTCCACACAGAATTTATCTGCAGTAGTATTCTAACATTCGGAAGTTTAGCTACCTGCGGAAGTCTAGAAAGAAATGATTCACACACTCTAGAACGTTATGCCTTCCGGCCGGGCTGAGTCACTGATCGTAGAATACATAGGTATTCTATTACGGCCGTATATTTGCAGGTTTGTAAGTGTGCGTCACTTCAAATATGCACCAGAGATTACTGATTTACCTACCTATTGCCTTTTTTAAATCATAATTTTAAGATTCTTGCGGAAGTTTATTTCGTAGTTCCTTATATTAGTCATGTTTAGTTTATTCACAAAAGCTTTTCTTACAGGAAGTAGAGATTGTGCATAACAATGTTATACCATTACCATTTGCCAACAGCAATGTGTTAAAGGCTAATATTGTGGATTCAAGATGTCTCACCAATGTTCTGGACTCTGAAGACAGTTGTAAGCCGGTTTATGAGGTGACATTTGATGTAAAGGTAAACAAAAGTGGCTTACAACTTAAATAACTTGGTCCCTAAGGATAGGAGATATCCAATATTGTCTAAGATCTTTCTTCTTTTAAGGGATAATATCATATCACTCGATCAGGTTGTTGGACATTGATATGTTTAATACCAGTGTTCTCAAGGCAAGGCGATGCCTAGCATTACATTTCTTTAATCAGTAAGTTTAGTTATATTTAAAATTAAGTAGGTTTACATATATTTCTATTCTAAGTATCTTTATTGTGTATTGAGACAGGTAAAGTGCATTCTAGTATTAGTGTTCACATGTTTTTAGCTATTCTGTCACTATTAGCGAAGACCTATAATTGGCTCACTGTTTCTATAGTAATTATTAAGGACACCATGTTATAGCTGTTGGTGTTCCAATAATTAAATAAATAAATATTAGAAAGACTATTAAGGCATTTAGCTGTATGCACATAGTTGTTATTTCTTTTATACAGTTTAGAGTTTATAATTTGATCTACAAATCTCCATTACTAAGTTCTATTTTAAATTAATTCATATTTTGTTATTTAAATACAATAACATTTTCAGGACAGTAATTTTGAATTCAAAGCAGGAGACACAATAGGTGTTATACCTGAAAACAAAGATGATGAAGTGACTTTCATCATATCACACCTTCAACTTAAGACAGTGGCTGATATCCCTTACACATTAAGGGTGGCAAGCGGACAGAAGGGAAAAATACCTGCCCATATCCCTGTTCAATCCACTTTAAGACATGTGCTGAAACACTGTGTTGATTTAAGGGGTATTTTAAAAAAGGTAAATTCTTTTTAGAGATGGGAATAAACATTATAGTTATAGTTTGAAAGTGAGGCACTGTCCGACCGCGGGTCAGTGAACGGCAAGCAATCAGTGATTTTATCGCTCAAGAGACGACCAAAAAATGGGATTCCGTGTACAAAAGTGCCACAAATATTTATAGTCCAACGCTGGCCTTTCACACCGCCGGCGACAGGTTTATTCGCTCGGCGTTCAAAGAACTATACTCGCTTCCACGCTCAACGCTCATTGCCCGACGCTTTAAGCGGCTGTTACACAAGGAGAGTTTCTCGCACGCGAGCGGCGATTTCTTCTAGGCAGTAATATGGTCGCCCAGAAGAAATCACCGCTCACGTGCGAGAAACTATCCTTGTGTAACAGCCGCTCGCTCGCTCAACACTCGCAGTCAGACAATTGCCTTAGTTAAGAGATTTAAAATAGCATGGGATGTGAGTACCTACATCATTTGTTGAAGTGAAAACTTCTTTAGGCGCGTTAGCGACATAGAGGAAATATGAGTAAAAACCTTTGGATTCAACTAAGACGCTGTCACTTGACCTAAGATGCTTTAATGTCAAAACGCTAAGACGCTTTAATGTCAAAACGGTAAGACGCTTTACTGTCAAAACGGTAAGACGCTTTACTGTCAAAACGGTAAGACGCTTTACTGTCAAAACGGTAAGACGCTTTACTGTCAAGACCATAGATTTAGCATGGTACCTTTTTATGGTCAAGACGCTAATAGTGTTGAATAGGACATGAGTGAAGCACTTCAAATGTACCACTCATTCGCTCAAAAATGTTCCGGTCCTCATTTTCATTCTTTGTAACACCTTAGAATTTTTGTCCCGTTCAATATCTCTATGTGACGACGTCACGTACGATTTACGAGCGGGACAAATGAAGATTTGCTTTCATTCTGAAGAGTGAGTGAGCTGATGTACTTGTGTGACCGAATCAATCAAAGATCGAAATGAGAGCTAGAATATGTGACGTCGAAATGAAATGAATGACACACACACGTATGACGGAACCTAGTAATTGACGTATCGAAAAATTGATTGAGTGCTTGGTAAGTGTTGATTGATGGAACATTATAAAGTTTTGTGTGTTGACCCTTGACAGTTTTAGTCAACTAATTGATTTGATTTGAAGCGGGAAAAATAAAAAAAGTTACTTTTGTGTTGACTACTGCAACAAAAAAATACATACAATATTTAGATTCATACAGTTTGTGATTTGATTGAAATTGATGAAATTGATAACCTACCTAGTATCAATAGGTACAGTGCTATAGAAACCTACCTATTCTATAATAGGTATTTCTCTTTCTAACCTAATCCTACGTACTACCACAGAATACAGATAGGAACAGCTACTACTTAGGTGACCTATGAATTCTAGTAGCCAAAGCCTTAGACGCAGAAGGCTGGCAACTTTCTGCGTTTTTACAACGGGTTTGATTCCCTGGTGGCGCGGGCGGCTGCGATAATTTTATTTAGGTACCTAGTAAAAAATTTACATTTGTATTTTGTCCCGGCGCTAGCACATTTATTTATTTGACCTTATCTAGATAAACCATCCTATCTGATACCTACATGCTAATATTAGTAGGTACCTATTAGCATTTTTTCAGAAGTAAGTATTTTTACTTGTGGCTTGAAGAAAACCAGAGAGGAGCCGGAACATTCCCAAAGCTATTTCTATCCAACTAGATATGTAGGTACAAAACCTTCCTAATCCAAAAATCCGTTTGATCTAGCTTTTGTCTTACTTTCAGTTCGCCCAACGGATCTAGGCATTCGTGAAGTTAGCAGATTGTCTGCGCAGTGACCACTTTTTCATACAAAATTGTGTTCTGCGCAGACAAATGGCTAACTTTACAAATGCCTAGATCCGTTGGGCGAACTGTACTCTTGAGTTGCATGAAGCTACTAATAACTATCAGTGATGGTGTTCATAGGGGTTGCGCAGACACTTTTCAAATCATTGATATGTCAAATTGTATATGTTGCGTTTACTATAAATTTAACTTTTAAATTATTACAATTGTTCAACAATAACACTTTATTTTATCTAAAACCTCTGCCTCTGTAGGTACATCTATACTAGATGATTTATACAGAATCAGGAGATTCAGGAGCGAACCTATGCCTACACTCAAGATGATGCTGTAGTGCCTGGGACATTGTATTTATTTACCTAGCTGCAGTATTATTTTGGTGCTGTACCTACTTTAGTAGTACAAGAATAGATACTGTAGTAGCGCTACCTGTTAGGTACAGTCGCCTGCAATGAGATGTATAAGTACAGTACAGACATTCTACAATTTTTGAATCACACTCACTCAATGAAAGTATCACACTATTTATATGCAATAACTTCAGAATACTATTGTTGCTACTAAGTACATAGTTAAAATTAAATGTATGTTAGTACAATCACTTTTTAGTTTTGATACAAACCAAATATCTATTTTTGTAAGTTTGTACTTGTTATTTCAGGCAAATGTACACTGTGAAAGCACAAGCCTCAGCTTTTCAAGTACCAAAAAAAGTAAGTTCATATGAGTCTGTACGCAACTCAGGTGTTAATTTCTAGGCCGCGGTGTAAAGCCTCTGTCATTTCTTGTTGTCTGTCTGACAACCGCTGTCTTCATCTTTGTGGGTCATCATAAATGGGTTCTGCGCAGTAACTTTGGAGGGATAAAATTCATTGTGCGTAATGTACGTAATTGTTCAAGTTTTCACTTCTGTCGGCACTCCCGGAGTGCCACAATTTTTTTTTTTTTAATTTTGTTTCAGCTTTACCTGCTAGCTTTATCTAAATACACAGAGGATGAGCTGGAAAGAAAAACCTTGGAGTATTTTTGTAGTACAGAAGGCTCAAAATACTATCACCAATATATTCTAAAGAACGGAATGAACAACAATTTAAGTTTGATAAAACTTTTCAAAGTTTTCAAAACATGCAGACCACCTGTACAAGTTTTAATGGCGCATTTACCAAGACTTCTACCTCGACCATACTCAATAGTGAACAGTGGAATAAGAGAACCAAATGTAATAAAAAT
Source organism: Epirrhoe tristata (assembly GCA_951394285.1). Taxonomy (NCBI): domain Eukaryota; kingdom Metazoa; phylum Arthropoda; class Insecta; order Lepidoptera; family Geometridae; genus Epirrhoe; species Epirrhoe tristata. The sequence goes on along the minus strand of OX596146.1, from coordinate 9,924,644 downwards.
TTGCTTCTCAGTGCTGCCATCTAGTTTAGAAAAAGGGCTTACAACTGGCTGGCTAGAAAACATAATTTCTGATGATTTAGCTGATAAATTCAAAAATCTCAGACTTGAAAATAGAACAATAAAAGTCCCTATTTACTTGAGAAAGAGCAATGGCTTTTGTTTACCAGAAAATAAGAAAAATCCTATAATTTTAATAGCTATTGGGACAGCTATATCTCCGTTTATAGGATTTCTGGAAGAATTAGAATATTACAAAGATTTAAACGCAAATTCTGTGACAAATGATGTATGGCTATTTTTTGGATGCAGAGATCCACAGTTGGATCACATATATGAGAAAGAACTGAATGGGTTTAGAGAAAGAGGTGTATTGAAGGAGTTGAAAGTAGCATTTTCACATATGAAAGAAGGAGAAATACACATTCAGGTATGCCTTGGTATTTAAAAATTGATCACCTTTTTTAACCTCAAGTAGGTAAGTATATTAAATGATCACAGGTATGGGTATAAATAATGCTGGACTTTTCACACAGCATCATCTTGCCCCAAAGTAAGCAGAGCTTGTGTTATGGGTACTAGATGATTAATATACTACTTATATGCTTTTTGTTTGTAAATACATACATATTATACATAGAAACACCCAGACCCGAGACAAATATTTGTAATTCATACAAACATTGGTCCCGCCGCGGGGATCGAACCCGCAACCTTTTGCGTCGCAGCGGGCCTTCGCCCACTGCGCTACAGGTCGTCAAAGGTATGGTACAGTCAAAGACAATATAATAATAAGATACTGTAAAGTAACCAATCCAAACTTTTTTTTTTCAGGATTCTTTGGCAATCAACAGCACGGATATAACAAAGCTTTTGGAATCCAAAAGTACTATTTTCGTTTGTGGTGATTTAGAGACTTTTGCCAACACAATAAAATGCACTTTGGAAACTTGTCTACTAACTAGTGGAAAGACTGCTGATGAAGCTAGTGAAATTATATGTGATATTGTTAAAGAAAAGAGATTTATTATTGATTCTTGGGCTTAAAATTTTAAATAAATTATTGTAATAAATTATACTTTCAATTTTTTACTTACCTTAAAAATATTCAAACACATAGGTAGGTACAATGGTAGTTGCTACATCTAATGTTGTGTTGGATTGGATCTGATATTCTCCCCTCAGTTCCAAAAAAAAAAACAATGATGTTATACTTTACAAAAATAATTTAATAGGCAATTTCTATTAATAAAATCCTTTAGGACACATCCGCCAGATTCCACATTCGTCAGATTATTTATTTATTCCACATTCGTCAGATTTTATTACCTCTGACGAAACGATGATTCCTCTTTCGTCAGATTCCATTATTTTTACATTTCTGGCTAACCTAACCAAATGGGTCGTTGGTTAGGTTATGTTAGGATAGTGAAAAAACCATGCGCCAGAAATAAATAAATCTGACGAAAGGGTCATTAGAAGTTATCCACATCCGTCATTCATGACGAAACTGAACTGAAATTATACAAAAAACTACTTCTGACGAAAGTGGAATCTGACGGATGTGTTCTAAATCAATAAAATGTTCAAAAAGTGTCATTGGTGTGTATATATCTTACAGCTAAGCATACAGCAACATTACATGTACACAATTCTTCGTTGTGGCTTCAATGCTTACAACTAAGACTATAAAAATACTAAATAGTGCTTTGGAGAAATATAGGCACTTCAAAATGTAAACTCGCTAGAAAGTAGAAATCAGCGCACCGGTTCGTCTATTCTATGATGTATGGGCGAGCGAAGCGAGGCAAAAACATAAAATTCATTATAGCTAAGCATACAGCAACATTACATGTACACAATTCTTCGTTGTGGCTTCAATGCTTACAACTAAGACTATAAAAATACTAAATAGTGCTTTGGAGAAATATAGGCACTTCAAAATGTAAACTCGCTAGAAAGTAGAAATCAGCGCACCGGTTCGTCTATTCTATGATGTATGGGCGAGCGAAGCGAGGCAAAAACATAAAATTCATTATTGATTGGCTATCTAAATTGATCTGAAAATGAAAGCTATGCCCCAAAACATGTTTGTTACCACCATTCGGTATTGAAGAACTAAAGAAAAATCAAGTTTTTCTTCAAAGTAATTCCAGTGGTATTATTGAATTGACCAAAATTCATTTTATTACATTCAATCTTGTAGGTGCCCACATTCTCCATGTTATGCCTATTGCCTATCAATAACCAAGACTAGCAATATCGAATATGATAAAGATTTTTTCCAATAGCATCACTGATAAAATATTTTACATTTATTTAACTCAGATAAAATTTATTTGGTTGTTTTTCTATGGTTCTATAGATAGACTACGATCTACGAGTATTACTATTCCGAAAAATAGGTACTTAGGCACTTTTGGTTTAGAAGTATAGTTTAAAAGTCGTAAAAATAAATAGAGAAGAAAATAAAGAAAGAAAAGACATAAAGCACGAAACTGAATAAAATAATCCGTAGGATTTCGGAAGAACTTTTATCAGTGATGCTATAATGGATCGCTCCTTATATTTTAATTCTTGATCTTACTTTGGGGCTAGTTTGTCGAGATTGTCGGTGGTTGTTATACTGTATAAATGTTTTTTGGGTGCGTGTGTACACAACGCGATTCCAACGAATATTGAAATAATCTGTGGTTTTTTTTTGTATGCGAGAGAACAACAAAACAGTGAACAACTATTCGTCAAGAACAATATTTTCTCTTTCTAACGTGGTAGGTTTCTCATTTTAAAATGACAACTTTCCACTTGAACGGTCAAATCTTCTAAGTATCAATAATCTCGATAAAATGACCCCAATTTCATACATTGGTACTCATAACAGGCACTCTTGGTGGTGAAGTTACTAATTAGATTACATTAAAACAATACTAAATTCTAAATTGTAACAAAAATAATATGGCTAATGAATTAATACATTTTAAGATACTGATACAAAGAGAATCTCATTTCTCATTAAGAAATAAGTGATTAACCGAAATATTTTGTGAAGACACTTAAATGCAATATTGTAGAGATAAAGAAGCATTTTATCGAAATCTATTAAAACACTGAAACACTTAGTTCTATGAAGCACAAAGATAAGTCTTCTCTACAAAAAGTAGATTAAAACATGTAGACAGTCTATTTTGAGTCTGATAACATTCTAACACACTTTCAGTCTTAAAAGTATCTTGTTAAAATGTTATTATGGAAAGGGGAATGTGACCATTTGGAAATTTTTACAAATTATGTGTTATGATTTTGGTATTTCAAAAATATAACTATCTAAAAAAATAAAAATCATGTTGTCTATGTACATTTTTGGTAAATTGTGAAAATAGATACAAAAAGTTGAAGAAATACATAGGTAACCGAAATTATAATTTAGAAATTCAATGTTAAATTTATGATAAAAAAATAAACATCTTGGACAGAATTTGTTAAGTAACTATGATTTGAGTTAACATCCAATAACATATTTTTTATGGCAATCATTTTACAAGATTATGTACTTGAATTAGTATGGATAACCATACTTAGGTCCGCGCCACAAAAGATATCCATTCGGAGCAGCGTTATAGTATCTACTCGTATAATGTCAAGATAATCTGCAAAAGCTTTTTAACTTCAGCTATTTCGCAAGACTTCTTTCGTGGCGCAGACTCTAATGTGATGTCTAAAACGGAATTATCTACAAATATCAGTAGCAGATACCATTATCTATACGAGGCATATGATAAGCAAAGCGCCTTGGATATTGTCAAAAATTAATATCTCACGCCTATTCGCTAAATAAATGTACACCAAACGGTACCTACAATCTAATAACATCAGTGATGCAATGGATAGTTATTTAGCTGGATACCGGATTTAGTTAGTCAGCAGAAATCGTGTGTTCGTATATAAAATCGAACAAATGTATACGAAGTTCATTTTGTACTGTTTTGTATGCGACTTATTCGTAATGATTGTTTTTACAAATTCATTATCAGTTCATTAGCAACTGCTCAAGCAGAAAGATGGCCAGATACCGGAAAAAAACAAATATCCATTGCATCACTAACATAAAGCGCTTACATAACGCAATTCATGATCTCTTTGATACAAATATCAAAACTACCACAACAAATGCACATATAAAATTGGCACCATCTCATTCCTAAATTGTACATACAAAAATGTAAACTGTTACAAAAGTGGATACATTGATACAAAAATAAACAGGAATGGAAGCTAGCAGTCTCAATCTATAGACTTGTGCAGGATTTTTTGTGCGGCCTTGATTAGCGGAGTTAGTGTACGGAGCTCCATAGCGCATTCCAAGAATGGGTGAGCTAGGAGCTCGTCTGCTGTGGCTCGCAAATCCACATCTACCTGCAGGCATCTGTCTAAAAAGTCCTGGAATTCAGGTGATAGATTCTCCCATCTCGGAATCTTAGGGCGACCAACCGCGGCGATTAGATACAACGCGCGCAAAGGCGCCTCTTTCATATACGGTGGTTCACCTTCAATCATTTCAATAGCCATTATGCCGAGCGACCATACATCAACTTTCTTCCCATACTGCTTCCTTGTAACAACCTCTGGTGCCATCCAGTATGGGGTTCCGACCATCGTCTGTCGTTTCTCGTCACCGACGATATTCGCGCAAAATCCAAAGTCTGTTACTTTGACAATGCCGCTCATGCCTAGAAGGACATTATCAGATTTGATGTCTCTGTGTATAGTGCCTTTAGAGTGAAGGAACGCTATAGCTTGAAGAGTTTCGCGACAGACAGCAGCTATTTGGCCTTCTTTCATGACGACTTCTGTGACGACATCTGTGAGAGAGCCTCCGTCGAGTAGCTCCATAGCAACCCAAAGATTGTCGTAACTTAGAAATGCATCGAGGAAGTTAACTAGGTTCTTATGATTGAATCCTTTCAGGACATTGATCTCATTGAGTATGAGTTCCTTCTTGGACTGCTTTGTGAGGTCAATGTCCTTGATAGCGACCTTTGAGTTGTCCTTGTTATCAATGGCTATAAACACCACACCTGAAAATGGAAACACTATCATTATCCCTGCTCTTATAACTTTTATTCAGGGTTGACAACAGCTGAGGACAGGGCGCAATGGCGCTCATTAGGGGAGGCCTATGTCCAGTAGTGGACTGCTATAGGCTGATGAAGATGACACAACAGGTCAAATTGGTTGTGAAGGAACAGGAGTAGAATCACCTAGTTTTAATACTATTCTAAATGATCCCAGCGGACTAAGTTCATCATCATCTCCCTGACCTTATCCCACGATAAGTGTGGTCGGCACAACATGTCTTCTTCTTCCACTCACTCCTATCACTCGTCAATTGTGCATCCACTCCTTTTACATTCATATCCTCTCTCACGGACTAAGCACATCCTACTAAATAAATGATTTTTTACTTTGAATTTGGTCCTCTTTTTAGTTTTAAAAATCAAGGATTTTTATGTGTTATATTAACACTGAGAAATAAAGATAATTGAGACATTTCAAGGTCTTGGTTATTGTCTACTACATTCAATGAGTATTTATGTAATTACTTTAGATTGGTTTATGTGATAAGCTAAGTGTATACATTTTACATTGTGCCCTTGATTCCTCATTCAAGACTCATGTATAAAGGGATAACTTTTTTTGTATTGAAACTCATACAGCAATAAAGCTACAAAAATATATCATAGATTAGTTTTTAAAACATTTCGTAACTGATAGTGAATGATAAGATAAACACTACTTTAGGTATCCGTGATATTTAAATGCAGCTATTGCAAGGTTGTAGTACAAACTGGCATTCAAGTTAATTTTGAGAATCATCTTAATTTTAACAATTGAAAAAGTTTTTTCCCATTGTAAAACTACTTAAATAAAATTTAATTATTGTTTGCCTTGTAATTATTTAATTAGTAGTCTACAATAGCCCAGAACAGATGTGTGGAGAGAGGGAAGGGAGGCCTTTGCCTGGCAGTGGGTCATTACAGCCTCCTAATAATAATAACTTGAAGAATGAAATAATCCGCATGTGGCATCTTCAAAAAGTATCCATAGTCCCAATAGTCTTGTCCTCCACAGGTGTGATACCAAAGCAACTATTTCAGTCTCTTGAAGTATTAGACTTCCCAAAACACACATTTGCCCTTCTTCAAAAGGCAGTCATATTGAACACGTGCAGGATTGTAAGAAAGTTCTTACAGACTGACCCAAATGAAGACAGTCCCAATAACATCTAGGTAGATCTGATATGCACTTGGCTTTGTGGTTAAAGATGTTTATTTCTCAAAGAACATGGTTCACTTAAAGAGAAACTTAATTTTAACTTATGCTAGTACAGAATTGTACTGGTTGAAGACCAGCAATATAATAATTAAACATACTTAATTTCAAAAATTTTTAAACTATATCAATATTCCTTAGAACATAATCCTTTAATCTTTTTTTAAAAACAACCATACTTGTCGCTTCTTTAACATTCTTAGGCAGATTATTATGTAGTTGTGCTCCTTCAAAAGTTAAGTTATGCTTTCCATAATTTGTTCTAGGCGATGATAATGCTAAGTTTTTGGAGTTTCTTGTATTATAATTATGTATTTGGCTTTGGCTTTTGGCTTTGGCCCGTGCATCTCAGTAAATCCCCAGTTTACCCGTAAACTGAGTAAGTAAAGTATAATAATAATAATGTTTGTCTGTGTAAAGGTTTTGTTGAGGATTGAAATCCCAAAAATAAACCTGTACCTACCTACATCCAATTTTTTTAGCTGTAAATGAATGATGCCTTACTTCTAGCTTCTTAAAGCATTTTAGTCAAATCAACATGTAATTGCAAAGGTTATTTGATCAACTAGAAAATGGCAATTCCAAAGTTCTTACCCGAGGCACCAGCACCAAGTTGTTTGATTCTCTCAAACCTGACATAAGGATCATCAGGATTGCAAATCCTCCTCAGTTCATCATAGATCTCTTCATCAGACAGCATTGAATACTCCAGCTCCTTCTTCCTCAGTATCGGGCTTTCCTCCTGGTCATTACCGATCAATGAGAGGTCTTCAACCACAGCGCTGAGGTCTATCATGGCATCTTTCTTCTTGAGGTTGTGTTTCGTCGGAGAAGCAGGCATGGTCTGACGACTTATAAACTTGTCTGGAGATGGCTGATCACTAATCACCTCCTCCTCACTGCTCTGTCCAATAGACAGGTCCGAATCCTGACTTTGATGTGCTTTCTTGTGGTCAAGCAGCTTCTCAATCTCCATATCCTCTTCAGTGATTGCTTCAGGAGTGACGAAGGGCTTGAAAGGCTCGTCAGATGTTTTCTGGTTCTTGATTGTGTACATATGGAACTTGACGGCCTGAATGGCCGCGTTTGGGTTCTCATTTTGTTCTGCAGGCGTGATCTGAGTGTTTAAAAGTCTCAACCAAGAGGAAGGCAGGCCCTCTAACTGACCCGTCTCCGAGTTCTTACTCACGTGAATGTGCTGCTTCACGTTCGTGGGCATTCCAATTTCTGTCGCTCGCTCATCTCTGTCTTTATGTTGCTTCTTAGAAAATAGCTTTCCAAACACACCGCGACCTGAACGACTCATGTTGATTATTGTCGTGTTTACCACTAGGCCATTTCACTGCTATCCCAACACTATGATTCCTGAGGAACACTGTAGACTGTGTAAGAATCCCGTTATATTATTATGAGAGATAGGAGTGGCAAAAGGACACAAAAGAGAAGCAAAAGAAGGACGGATTCGCACTCGGACCACAGGCAGCCACTTTTATCAATCATCTGTCAAAATTGTGACAAATGGAGAAAAAAACAAGTTACGCGTTCCGCTCCACGCATTTACTTGTTGATAAAACAATTATTGAGACATTTAATTCATAGTTAAAATTATTTATTTTCACAAAAAACTGAAAAATATTATTTTATTCTTAATGAGAAATAAAAATTAAGGAATAAATTACTATAAAACATTGTTTTTTTATAGTTTTTTTTTCTAACTATAGAGATAGTCAAGAAACGTATCAATTTATCGCACGTTTCTTGATATCGCTTGAATTCCTTCGTCACTTGCTGATAAATCGGTAAATTTGGATGAATCACACTTCCTATGTTCAAGAAATCCTAGGTTCCTATCTTCATTCTTCAAATATTGTGTAGGTAGGTATATCTACCAATGGAACTCAAGACGCAGGTAACGTAGGTATTCGTATGTAGGTACCTACCTATCTCTATGGTACCTACCTACCTACCTTATCTGTGTTCTAGGTCTAATAAGAACCTAGGGAGGTACTTACTAGATAGGTACGTTGTTTTATGTTGTACCTAAGGCCTACCAACCAACATAGGTACCTATATCTACGTACTTACCTTGGTAGGTACTTACTATCTTTTTAATGCTAACTTCACTTAAGTAGATAATTAAGCGAGCAACTCATGATCCTTCAAGATCAAGACAATCAAGGAATAAGCTCAAGGTTGTCTGTGAACTCACTACCTACATACCTACTCACACCTTGTAATTTTTGTGATGGAAATGGAACACGGATAATATCTACTACACATAGGTCAATATCTAGATTTAAATTTTAATCTAGTAGGCAGAGAGTAATAATTATTCCCTTCTACGTATTTATGGTCTGGGCTACATGCTTAGATCCCTTACTTATCTAAGGCTTAGATCACTTGTGGCTTGGAATTACTTTACCAAAATGGTGGCACATTTGTGCCAATTTGTGCCCACTTTAGGGTAGATAGTGGTATTTATTCGAAGATCCCCTAGTTAAGAAATAGTATGTAATAGGTACTCACTGCGCTTTGCTAACCATTGCAAATACATTTTCACAAGGCGCCATTAATAATGTTTCCCATTCTTAACTAGATGGCAGCACTGTCGACGCGACTGGCAAATACGACGAAGGCGAACACTGAAATTGCACAAGGGTCAACGACCAATAATAGCAACCAATTGAGTTCGTTTGAAGCTGAACTGAAGAGCAATTACTTACCTTGTTATCCGCAGTACCAACCTACCTACCCTAAGATTAATAAGTAAATCATCTTTGAAGATCAACTACCGTTTTAAGATTAGGTAGGTAGGTAAGTATGTACTTACTTACCTACTTAACTACGCAGCTACGAAATAAGTAGGTGGCACCTACTTACCTACCTATCGGCCGGCCCAACCGAAATCCATTTCCCCCGTAGTTACCTACTTAGATTTTCGTCTGTGGTAGGTAGCTATACCTCACAGACGGTGCTATACCTACATAGGTAGGTAGGTACCCGAATTTTAAAAGTCGGATTTTAACCTTCCTTGATCGATATAGGTAGGTAGAACCTGAACCAAGTGCCTACCTAGTTGTTCTGAAGTGGAATTAACCTTTATTAGTACGTAGGTACTTATCTTAACAAAACAGCATAGTGATAAATATTGTATCATCTTCATTCTACACCTGGTTATCGTCTTAACAGATTCCCATCAAATTGATTTGTTCGAACTTTCACGGAAGATAAAAGCTTTTTGTAATCTCTATTGCCTATGAAATACGGATTAAATTAGCCGGTGAAATGAAAAGAGAATGTTTGGACTAAAACTAACCGGATCGTTTTCTTTCGGGAAAAAGTCTGGGCATTTAGTGATGGGTTGAAATAAAAGTTATCGATAACTCGATAACTTTTATTTCAATCTCTTTCGATATTTTCAACGTAAACTGACTCTACGTTGACCTAAATAGATGATTCAACCAGCATAAATCCAATCTAGGTAGGTAGTTAAACTGTGCTATCTTGTGGCATGTGGTTGTAATTAATCCGTTAGGTACAGTTCGCCCAACGGATCTAGGCATTTGTGAAGTTAGCCGTTTGTCTGCGCAGTGATCGCTTTTCCATACAAAATTGTGTTCTGCGCAGACAAACGGCTAACTTCACGAATGCCTAGATCCGTTGGAAGAACTGTACCTACCTACTGTTCTCTCGAGGGCACCACTCGGTAATCACTCTGCTTCACCGGTCATCACCGCGTCTGGCCAAGTGTCCTGCTCAGCTCCACTTGAGCCCCAATATGCGCTTGCTGAAAATTACTTTACTTAATTCTTTTTTATCGATATTATTAGTATAGTTCACCCCCTCGCTCTATTATTTCCTTCCATGTCGTGTTTCAGTCAATAACTATCAATATAATCTGTGGCGCAGGCGTGAACTGTAAACAATTCTGTAGTAAAGCCGTTTTATTTTTAGGCTAGCTTTTGGATTCGCTCATCGGACATCGCAATGCACCTAGGAAGTGACTGCTGACTAGTGCTGACATCTGTGGCAGTGAATCGGAAATAATCGGATATGCAAAGAATCATGGCTATTTTTGGAAGTTACAATATCTACCAAGGTAACCTATGTTTTGAAAAATCTTAGGTTCGATTGGGTACCAACTACCTACTACCAATTATTTTATATTTATGAATGAACCTACCTAAAAAAATATTTGATCTTTTAAAGGTCAATGTGCACTTGGGCTGTGCTTTGGGCCTTATTTTATATTAACTGAAACTTACCGTTTTTTTCCACTAAAATATGTAATTCAAACGTCTGTCACTTTCCGTTTTCCATGTGGTGCATACCGTGAACACATAACTTTGCGAAGGCATCCTCATATATTTAGCAAGTTAAAGGGTGCTCGAAATATTCTACTAAATGCATGACGTTGACGACTGCGAACGTCATACCGTCTGGACACAGTTCCACTAAGAGTTACTATAGTCTAGGCATAGATTAAGTATCACTTAGTACGGGTTGAGTGTAGAATAGGTTTCAGTTAGTATGGCCTGGGCGGCAGCCGCCCACTGAACTGAAACTACTATTCAACTAAACTCTCCCAGTCTCGACGTCCGCTCCGCGCGGTCCGCCTGTCGTTTCCCGCAACGAACAAAAATAACCCTTATTAACATTTTGCTAAAACTCAAAATACCACGTGATACTAATTAATAAAAAACAAATTATATTAGCGGGAAACGGCGAAACGGGATTCGAAACGTTCGAATTTAATTGTGGGTTTCGGACATTTTGTGTTGTGCTTTTCGTGGATTATATTTTGGATTCTTTACAACAAAGGTAGGAACCTAATTTAATAAGTAATAATAATAATAATATTTAAGTCTCTAGGTACCTACCTATATACTCTCAAAAACTAGCAAGCAACTTGCAGGTACACGTATAAATACTTGCCTTTCAGCAGTAGTCTATATAAGTAAGTATACCTAGTCATTTATGCTTAGCTGAGTGAATGAAGGTTGTCCTATTTGAAGGTTGGTAATGAATTCATCAAGACTCACGGTCACTGAACTGAACTAACGTGACCAAGAAAGAACCAGTGACATAAACTTCTAATAATTCTAATCACTAATGGTTTGAACATTGTCACTAGCAAACAAAAACGTAATCCACTAAAAGCTATTTCTGAAGCATGAAACAAACATTAAAAGATGATGGAAGTAAAATTTATAGTCTGAGCTGAATAAACAGAGTATTATTTTTAGACTGACAGACCAGACCATAACTTACCCACAGCACAATGCTTATATAAATATTCAAGGTAGGTATAACATCAATAATCTCGTGATATAAATTAGGTCTAGGTACCTACTGTAAGGACTGATTAAAAATTTTAAGGCAAATTTATTGATTTTAAAGGATATGTAAGTACTCCAATAGGTAGGTACCTACTATAATGTGTAATGCCTATGAGAAAATTTTATGTAGTCCTTTAGAAGTCTCCTAGGTATATACCAGTACTTACTACAGGGTCTAACGACTTTTTAGAAGACTACTTTATAATCGTCTTTGTTTGTAGGTACGTCTGAGCATTAGGTACCTACTATGCTCGAACAAGACACTTTTAGATTTTTCAAATGCATTCCAAAATTGCATTAGGTATGCGAAATTTGGGACCACCTTGCCTTGATGGAAATGCACTACCAATTGAGCTAATGGGCAATTCACGCTATGATTGAAATTGGGAGTAGGTAATTACCTTCTTCGCAACTTGGTCAGAAACAAGCCATCTTGGTCGGAAACAATCTTTTAATTTCATATCGATTTAAAGCCTACAAAATCGCGTGACCGTACGCCCAGGGGTAACGACCCTCCCTAGTCTCATGTTTACATGAGCTCTTATTCCCATTATTAGTGATGATGGTATCCTGCGTCAACACAACGCAGCGACTAACTTATCGATGTTTTCGTCGAGATAATTAATATTTTGACGTGTTGAAAGGTGGCTAAAAATATTATTAATTTTACTAAGTAGGTAGGTACTTGTTCATCAAGGTTAACCCCACCCAGGGAAATGAAATCACAGGCAAGCATTGATCCGACATAAGAGATTGATTTAATTATAAATATTATTATTTATCCGTACATACTTCAGTTGTATAGGCAATCAGTTTATTTGTATGTGTGTGAATGGTTATTGCTATTTTCTACGTAGGTACCTAAGTATCTTGATGGATCTCGCATTTCAATAGGAATAAGCGAGCAATTTCTCTAGTTTTACGAGTTTTTCGATGAAAGTAACAGCGTAACTAACCATATCTTTACCGCAAATAAAACAAACCTGTGATTTCATTTCATGCACATTCAGACATAAAGGTAGCATCGTTATTAATTGGCTTTGACATTAAATATTGTGGTTCTGCTTCAAATCGTAAATAGTGTCACACAGATCATAATAGTGTTCAATTATTAAAATCATTGACGAAAGTCGAGTAAGATAGCGGAGAGAAAGTAAGTAGGAAGGTACATAACGTTACGGATAGAGCCTAGTTTGTATAGTCCAGTGAAACGAGTATCCAAATCAGCTATCAAAAGCAGCAATTATATTGTGCCAAATCGTTATACCTACTCAGCACAGGTAAAACTGTGCTTCCGGCCTCAGAAGAAGTTTCAGCATACCTAGCACTCATTGAGCCACAATAACAAGAAAAATAACCATTCTCCTTTATTTATAAAGAAAAAGTTTTGGAAATGCTTTTGAAAATAGAACGATTTGAATTCACCCTTGGCGTGATTGGTTGACGCAGAGCATGATCGTTATCCATTTCGTGAAAATCATTGAAACTCTGAAACTGGAAGCGAGCCAAACTTCGAGGCACCGGATCGAAGGCCATAAGCACAGAATACAGAGAGGATGGTCATAGTATTTTGGAATCGACGCATAATGTAGATTTTTCGGTCAATACTGAATGTAGGTAAACAAAATTTTCTGCTAAAACGCGCAACAATAAAATTTATTGATGTCAAATGTCAAGTGGATGTATCTGGTTTGTTGTCACAACAAATTAATTTGAAATTCGAATCTTAGTTTGCATCATACTTTCACCATAATTCAACACGCTGCCTATGTTCTTCTGTAAAATTGTTTGAAACTCATACAATAACATCTTTGTCGTACCTACCTAAATCAAAATTGGAATGCGAAATAAGTATACCTACTAAACTATACGGCTCAATAGGCAAATTCGAGATGCTGTGTAGGTCTGTAATATTGTCTACATTTCATGGTTGGGTTAAAGTTCAATGACCATTCTATTTTTGAAAATAGTTTTGTTTATGTTTGGTAGAGCGTTGCTTAGCAACTTCAAGGAGCTGTTTTTTATTTTACGAAAAATATGGGGTTGATTGATTGTAAACGATAGAGTATAGATTGTAGAGAAGTAGGTAGGTACCTACTTCCTATAGAAGAAGAAACTGGTTTATGTACTTATCTGATAATTCGATTAAAGATAGAGTCATTTTTACAATACCTACGTACAATCGTTCTTTAGCTCTGAAGTAGCTGCGCGGAACCCATTTTTGATGACGCCTAAAATCGTGCTATCTCGCTTACTCTACCAAACCTGTGTAATCGTCTATTGCACCTAACTTCAGAGAGCTAATGATCAGCTGTGCTTAGTGTACGCTCCATTACCTACCTACACAAAAACAATGTGTTAGGTACTTATCGTCATTTACTGTAGGTAGGTAGGTACCTACAGTTCACACAACGGATCTAGGCATTCGTGAAGTTAGCCATTTGTCTGCGCAGAACACAATTTTGTATGAAAAAGCGTTTACTGCGCAGGCAAACAGCTAACTTCACGAATGCCTAGATCCGTTGGGCGAACAGTACTCGGTGGTCTGCCTCGGACGTTTCTCGAATCCTTTAGACACCATCTCGTAGTCTAGGTATCGAAAAAAAACCCTGTGTAAGTATCTAGTTAGGTCAAATAGAGAAATAAGATATGAATGTATCAATTCATCCAGGAACTGGCACAAAGGACGTTTTCAATTGTGCCAATTATGTAGAGCGGGTCTCCTGCGATTCACAGGCCACAGCTGTGTGTGAAGAATGTTTGAAATTGTTTAAATAAAATGGTCATAATCAATAGGTACCTACAATAAGCACAACCGATCTTTGTCTCTTTGAAGTTAGGTGCACTAACGATAACGATGCAACAAACTGAGCGAGTGATCGAGGCAGCTATACTCGTACAACACTATCAAAAATCGATTCTTCGCAGCTACTTCAGAGAGACAAAGATTGATTGTGGGTATTGTATCAATGTAGAGAGTTGGCTAAGTGGTGTAGTGCCTCGACTATAAATCTATCAGGGACATAAGTTCATGAATAATGTCATCTTCAACTCTATAAACGTTGAAGAATAACATAAAAATAATATTAAAAGTTTGTTTATTTGCTCTCACAAAGTAAGTAGGTGAGTACAGAATAAAGAAGACATTTAAAGGGGTTTTGAAACTGATCCATTCATTAATGGAGTTAGTTTACCTATCATTAGGTACCTAAACTACGTCCAACGGATCTAGGCATTCGTGAAGTTAGCCGTTTGTCTGCGCAGAACACAATTTTGTACGAAAAAGCGTTCACTGCGCAGAGAAACGGCTAACTTCACGAATGCCTAGATCCGTTGGGCGCACTGTACATTCATACTTAATATAGATAGATAGATAGATAGATTATAACTTTATTGTACACCAAAAAAAAAGTAACAAAAAGAACAATAAAAAAACCTTGATAACAAAATGTGTAACAATGGGTGACCTTATCGCTAAAAGCGATCTCTTCCTGGTAACCTATGTATGGATAGGACAGAAATTAATATTATAAAGCTGAAGTAAAATATCGTGTAATTTGCTCGTGTTTCTATTAGTTAGCTAATGATGTCACTGAGTGGCGACGCCCTATTTACAAAGTGTCAGATGAGTTGCTTTGAAATAGGTCAATGCTAATATTTTTGTCAGAACTCTTTGGATTTTGAGTGGTCTCTACCACTTTAATTTAAGTGTTTACGGACTAAAATGCTTTTTTATGGCACTGTTTTAAGAACTTATCTCTTTAATTTTACCTTAAGAGTGTTCACGGTGTTTACTAATGCACATGTTATAAGGCACTGGTTTTTGTTATACGAGTAATTAATTATAGATCAGAGGTCGATGAATAAAACATTACTTCTTGATATTTTAGTTTTATTGCGCATCTCACGCTTTCTTTTTCAAAGGTAATTTTTCTAGAAGTTGCGAGGTTTTTTCGTAGCAGGGTCTACGGGCTTCTTAGGGAATTTATGAAAAAGGGTAGGAAATAGCCCTTTCGCAAGCAAAGTTCTTAGTAATTTTTATTTATTATTTATTAACTATTTAAGTATTTAGATTAGTATAATTTCTGTCTGTGCTTGGGATTAGGAACAAAGTGATGCGGTTCTAAATCAACCTAGTTGCTCTGCAGAAATGTACACAAAATAATATTAGACTCTGTACGTTGAATAAACATAAACACAGTAATGGGTACATCGACCTACTTTATTTGATCTTTTTTAGGAAAACAGACACTCTTTCTCAACGATCTCTCTTTTACATGGAACACTGATAGAGATTTTATCTTTTAGAATGGGTAAAAAAATTGAGATGGTAAAAGATGGAAGATGGAAATACCTGTTTTTTCTCTTGATGATGATGAACTAGTGACTTCTTTACCTAATAAAAATACTTAGGTATCTATCCATTCTGGACACAGAGGAACTCCTTAGCATCATCAATAGCCGAGCCATGTGTCATTTCCTACTTGAATTCATGTCGCATCGCTTGGCTGCGCTCCAATTAATATGAGTTCATGTTTCGCATTTCAGGATCAGGCCGACCCGGTACCGAGAAACCGCAAGCATCGAACGAACACGACATTTTAGCGATCCGTACTTAGTACGAGGCAGAAGACCGCGGGCGACGGGACACGTTCCCGAACAACGAACAACGGTGACGTCATCATGGCGTCCACCGACCATTCGACCACCAGCAGTTACTCCGCCACGGAGGAACACAAGCGGACCGTCGACGAAGCGTTCCTCAACAAACTCAAGGGACTCGTCGAAAGGCTACGCTTCGATAATGCGACCTTGAAGAAGTCTCTAGACGTCGAGCGGAGCGAGGTCAGAGCGCTGAAGGCCCGACACGACAGCACCATAAGAAATATCAAGACTGAACACAGAAAGAAGGAAGAGCTCCTGGAAAAACAACTTCAGGAATCCAGAACCAAACCATACAGAGAGGAGGAAGTAGGAAATAGACTTGTTGAGGTTAAGAAACTAACGACAGAAATTCAGTCTTTGAAATCGGCGAACAAGGGTCTTCAAGAAAAACTTAAGGTAAGCCAACGCTCTATGTTCAAAGATTATCTCCAATATAAAAACTAAGAAACTGATAAAGATTCCAACCAGCATTACATAAAATACTTCTCTGATGTTGTCCATGTTTAGGGGACTCCTTTGTTTCTGAGCTGCCGAAATTTTCCGCTGTAGTGTGAATTCTTCTGTTGCGATCCAATGCTGCATTATTCCTGCTTGATACAGATGAGTTAAGATGAAGTTGATTCGTGGAAGATACGGACAGCCGTACCGTAGTGCGTACACTATAGAACAAGGTACAGGACAGTCCTGTACCACATGGAATATCCCTCTTCCATTGTGCAAGTTTGCTGGCTTAGTACTTATGTAGATCGCATCCGACTGCCTTATCAATGTTGCGTATTGGAACTTCCTCTTTTCGATCACATCTTTAATCTTCAGATCATTGAAAACCTCTATTCTGTTTTTGAGGGCATCGGAGTGAGCTTGGCTGAGACTTTTGTTGAAGAGCAAGACGTCGCGGTTGTGGATCCCAATGGTTAGGTTGGAGTCGACAAGTTCAGACATGGTGGTTATACCAGGCTTGTATCGTGCTTGTGACAAAGCAGAGAATATGACACCCTGCAAACATATAAAGGGATTTTAAGGATAGTCAATACGATTTGATTAAAGCATTATGGAGCCACATTTCTAATCTTAGTTGATAGCATAGTAGACCATAATTTTACAGTCATAGTGCTAAAATCATGACTTTTCTGGTATTATCGACAGTTTATCAGATGAATTTAAAAAGAATCGATATCCATTACAATCAGGTACCTACTAGGTATTCAAAATACTTACATCAATAACACAATCCACAATCAAGGAATATATGACGACTAGAAAAATTAGAAATCTGAAGACGGGACCCACGAACTTAACGTCCACTGTTTGTCTGATGAAGCATTTTACTAAGTCCATCGCTGTCTCTCCCGCTGTCTGCTTGTTGTCGAGCTTCCACATCCAACTCTCGATCTTCCTGATGATTATCGCGAGAATAATGAAAAAAATCACTACGAACAAGAACATGCCAAGCAAATAGTCTTTCAGCAAGTTGATTGTTGTAGTAAATGTCGCCTGCTTGAAAGAGTTTTCGACCAAAAAGCAAAGTCTATCCTGTGTTAGGGGATAGGTTGTATCGATATAGCCGTAGTATGAATTCTTTAGAATCCTGGAGCTCAACTCGAAATCTGAGTAGCCGTCTAACAAATCAGCTGTAACGCCTGTCGCCACTCCGTCTATAAGGTCGCCGACCGTGTTCCCATCTCTCGGTACCATCGGCAAACATGTAGCATTCAGGTAATGTATGACAGTCTGTGCAAGTTTAGAATCACACGTTATCGGCCCTGTTTCATCAGAAACATACACTTTTCTGTAAACACTGATCCTCAATCCAAACCCATAGAGATTGTAGTACTGCGCAGCTAACAGTCCACTGATGTCTTCCACATCTGTGATATCTCGAACTTTGTTCAGGAAAGGGTTGTATGTGTAGATCTTTAAGCGATCAGTCCACAGAATAAGAACAGAGTTTGTTATACTTCTGCTCCACAGTAACTGGAAATGGGTTTTGACTGTGTGGTAAAAGTAGTTATCAATCGTCACCACCTCGTTTATGACAAATATGACTGCGCTTCTTGGCTTGAAGACTCCAGTTCTTTCGAGGTTTTCAACAACGTATTCGCTCCAATCCAGGGCTAGATTTTCGGCAGTCACCAAGTACGCTGTCTGACCGTGCCTATCAAGCCGAGGTTTGACTCTAGTTTTGTTAGTATCGGGGCATCCGTTCAAGAGAAGAACTGGGTAACCGTACCCATAGGTCTCTGTATACTTCAAAATTCTGTTTTCGAAGTAGGTGAATTCACAAAATGTGATCGTGAAGAACCATTGGTGGAACGCGGTGTAGATTTTGTTGACGACTTGATTTGCGAAAATTGCCTTCTGTGCTGTATTGTCATGGTAGGCAAAGACATCTTGGAATAAAGTGCTGTTGGTGTTTAATGCCGACGTCTGATGGCACAAAAGGAGGATTAAAAGAAGTTTAGCTTTCATCGCGACCACCGAGGCACGGTGTTTGGAACCAAACTGCAAGGTTTAAGGTCACTTTGGTATTAAATGGGACGTTTGGAAATCATTAGCGCGAATGTCATCACATGTGCTTTGTTGGTTTAATAAAAGCATGTCAATTAGGGGCTGAAGGAAAATATTGTCGTATAATTGTTCGCTGTTGTTGGGACCTGAAAGTTTCCATCGGTGTTAACGAGTGTTTGATGAAATTATGCATGTACCAACATACATAAGCTTTGAGTGAAGTTAATATATTGTTTGACTACAGAGTGTTCTAAATTCACATCATCACTTTGATCAGAAGTCAATCAAATAGTTACTTACACAGTAGTGCCTGCTCATGAAATTTAAAACTATTTACTTTTTAAAAACATAAGGAGTAAAAATATAAATTGAATGACTTTAAGAGACATCTTACTCTAGATGCTTTGAACAATAATTTCAGAGGCAGAGGTCAACTTAAGCCTAAACTTTGTCAGCCTAGTCGTTCCCTAGATGATAAGATTGTCTCATGTTACAGACCAGCAGCCTTATTGTGTAATTCAACTGGCAATGGACATGGGCTTCATTTTGACATTTGAAACCCATTCTGGACTTCAATTGTCATTTTCCTTTTATGTGATGACAAATGGGAATGGATTTCAAATTAGACAATAAGGCTGCTGTATAATGTCGGTTTTGAAGAAAACCCCATTTCCATCCTTAAGTTTCCTAGGTGATAAGCTGATGTGACAGACCTGTGTATAACGTCGACAGGTCGCGCAAGCGGCGGAGTGCGCGCGGGCGGCGGAGGTGCGTGCGCAGGCGGTGAAGCACGCCGCGTTGGAGCAAGCCGCCCGCCGTGATGCACGCACACAGTGCCATAAACTGGTAGGTGATGATTACCTACTAGAATTATATTCCTGAAAACAAAAGTTTCTATTATTACGACCATTTTATTTTATGGCATGTCGAGACCTGATATAGGACCGTGGTCGTTCAGATACGCGATGGGTCGTCGACATTGAACGATGCATGAGGCACAGGACCGGAATGAATGGCGCATGGAGTGAACAGGCGGAGGCTTACACCCAGCAGTGGGATATTATTGGCTGGATGATGATGAAAGCATGATCGTATGATCCACCCGCGCTGAATTAAATTCTTTAGAAAAATGCTGCTGATAAAATGCGGTATGGTCAGCGCCGGTGGATAGTGCGATTTCAAAAAGAATTAAAAATCGACTCTAAAGGATTCTCACTAATATTTTTGAGTATTTAGGAAACATACTCCGATATTTCGATGCGACAACTTTACAAGTGAAGTATTCTAGTCAAATAATTCAATCACATACAACCTTATCGTTTTGTAGCCGCAACGCTAAATGCGCTGATTATTTTTTATCAGGCGCTTAGTTTTTGGAAGTAAGATTAAATTAAGTTTTGGCAGATACGTAATTGTGCATTATAGAAGATAGGTACTATAATTTTATTTATTTTGCAGCTGGAGGAAATCAAATCGAAAGAAAGAGTGAACATGCAACTGAGGAGAGAAATGGCGCGGATGGCAACCGCACATGATCAGGTAAGTCCTCTTGTTTTCAAACTTTTTAGGTTACATAATACAATCGTGAAGTGATACCGTCATCTAGTGATGATAATTTTATAGATAGGTAAATTCTCTCCGGCAACAGCCCAAGCCGATGTTCGTACCTATTAGAGGTGCCCTTGCGCATGTTGTCGTAGCTTCTCTCTAGGCGTCTCGGCACCTTCAGTGCCCGCCATAGTCCGGTAACACTAAAACAGCCTCATAGGCCATTAGTATTAGCCCCTCCGAAAAAAAAACCTTATTAGCTTACCACAAATTTATGATTCTCTAATATTCTTCTTCTTCCTGCCCTTACCCCACTTAAGTGGGATCGGCACAACATGTTTCTCTCTTCCATTTCCCTCTATCACCCGTCATATCGGAACTCACTCCTTTCACAAACATATCCGCATTCACACAGTCCATCCATCTTTTCTTAGGCCTACCCCTACCGGTATATCCATCCACATTCATACTCATCACTCGTCGTGTTATATGACTCTCATCCCTCATGACATGCCCACACCACGCCAACCTCCCACTTCTCAATTTGTCAGTCACTGGCGCTACTTTCAAACTTCCCCTGATGTACATTCCTTATCTTATCCATTCTAGTTACTCCACACATCCATCTCAGCATTCTCATCTCTGTCGCATGCACTCTTCTTTCATCCGTCACTTTGGTTGCCCAACACTCTGATCCCTACAATACGACACTCTAATAACACATCATAATCCGAAATCCCTAAACGCAATAATTACGAGGGAATCTGTAAATTCTAAAATGGGTCCAATCTCGTGGGAACCGCCTGCGGTGTCCATGCCTGCTACTTGGGGAGTGGTCGACTTATTTAAGAGCCTCAAGGAATTCTTTAAATATCCGTTTTGGATCCGGTCCCATGATCTCTAAATCTGATTTTATTAAAAAAAAATAAGATTATGAATGTTCTTACTTATTACTTGGGACTCTTGGGAAAATTAAGATTACTTAAGTATGAATGTTTTATCTTACTTTTTAGGTAGGTACCTACTTTACGTAGGTATTTTTGGATCTTAAACAGGAAAACAAAATATTTTTTCTATAGGTAATATTAATAGGTACGTAACCTAAGTAATATAATCTGAATTAGGTAGTACGTATAATTTAGATTTACTCAGACTATGATCCATTACTGCATTTACATACAAAACCTGCTTTAAATAATATTAAATTGTCATTAAAATGTAAAAACATCTAATAATTGGGTTGAGTTTGATTGAGATGTCGGCTGATAGAGTGGAAGAAGAATCTTCCAGTCTATCAGCCGACATCGCAACTTACAACCACGTCCTTCTCGAATCGTCCTCCTCAGAGTCCAACCATCTATTGTCTAGCCTCCACAACATTATGATTATCTTAAAACAAAAGACTAATTTAAATAAAGTATTTTACTTACAAACAAAAGAGATCATAAAGAAACAGACTAGAAGAAATAGGGAATAGAGATCAAGCAAGTGCAATACACTGTTTCCAAAACTTTATTAAGTACATGTAAATGATTATTACTGTAACTACCTTCACGACTACGACACGGGTTTGCACAAGTGTCGTGTCATTTGGTTTTAAAACGCGTTGAAATCGTAGCACTGCTGTGGACATTAAATCGTTATCAATTTATGTTTTCAACTTTTTAAACTTTCGATAAACGTTTCTTTAAAAGTTCTCAACCTCTGTGGCGCAGTGGGTGAAAGCCTGCTTGGGACGCAGAAGGTTGCGGGTTCGATCCCCGCTCGGGATAAATGTTAGTATGATCTGCAAATATTTATCTCGGGTCTGGGTGTTTCTTTGTACTGTGTATGTATTAACAAACAAAAAGTTTATAAGTAGTATATCAGTTATCTGGTTCCCATAGTACAAGCTTGGCTTAGTTTAGGGCTAGATGATGCTGTGTGAAAATGTCCAACATTATTACATATAGTGGCTGAGCACATTTTTGGCTCAAAGGATCAGCATTGCCATCCAGCGTGGTAATGCCGCCAGTGTTTTGGGCACGCTTCCGACTGACAGTGACCTGGATCAGTTGAGCTATCTATAGATCGTTTCTAACGATCCTTTGATAGCTTGACTAATCCTGTTGTATTTTGTAAATATATGTAAATATGTAGTAGCTTAGTTTACATATTTATTCTTACGATTTTATTTAAAAAAAAAAGTTTTTCTATGGTTGAGTTTTGAATTTTAATTGATCCGGTCTCTGCAATGGTTTTGTAATCTGTCACGTGATTATAAAATTGGTTCTAGTTAGGGTAACAAGAAGGAATTTTTGAGCGCCCGAAGTTATAGCAAATGCCACGAACCAAAAGGGTGCTTGGGCACTGTAACGGTAGGTATGCATTGTTAGTCAGGCGCGGATCCAGCCCTCAAAAAAAGGTTGTGGGCACACCCGAAAATCGGCCAAGTGCGAGTCGGAACATGAATTCGCTCATAATCTGTATGTCCCTATAGTGCATTCCTACAAATGAGATGTAAATTACAAATAGATGACACCCTGACAAAGATTTTGTACAGTGTATATTTACCTACTCGTAGTTTCACGTGGGCAAAACCGTAGTAAACTGGTAGTTTTTTTAATGCCAATTTTGGTTTAATCGGTTTAAAATGCGACATAGTAGGCGAGAACAGACAGACGGACAAAAGCATTTTTGCCCAATCTCGAAACTGAGACGCTTCGCTCGCTCACTCGGTCAATTAGTTAAAAAAAACTAGTTTAAAAGGTTTTCTGGAAGATATCGCTATCCAGCGATAGGACCGCCAATTACACACAATGGTATCTATGTAATAATCTATATTTAAGTACTTAGGTATCTACATTGTATTGTAATAAAGTTGTTTTCATTTCATTTCATTTCATTTCAATTAAGGTTGTTGGCATGCCCATAGTGCCCACTATAGTGGATCCGCGCCCGCACTGAGTATGAAGCAAGTAACATTTTAATTCCAAGAACAATTAAGCAAAATGCCTATAAGCACTTAAAAATTTTCAGACGAGAAATGTTAGGAAGTTTTAAATCACGCCAATTGCTCATATCCTACATTTCCTTACTAGATTCTTTATTAATTAATAAAAAAAACACTTCAATAAAATTCTTGCCACACACAGCTTACAATACATGCTTACATGCGTTTAGATTATTAATAATATGCGGGTCCAAAATTGTGTTTTTAGGCTTGTGTGGTCTTGCATCGAAGACAACGCAGCAATGTATCTGAAGTATGTTTAATAGCCAGTTCAGTCAGTCACTTCACTTGCGTGCTCAACTCAGAAAGAGTCACGTTGCGGTAGAGAGCGCACGCGCGGGATTTATTCCCAACAGTCTCTAATTCCCGCGTTCCTTTTTCAAAATAACGTTCATTCAGTGTTCGAATTTTAAAATATCTTTTTTTGTGTTCTGTGACGTTTTGTGTTGTGTTTTTTTTTCTGTACTATTGTGACTGTGAGGCCGTGATCTAACATTTGGACTCTGATTCGGATTTACTTTCTATCTATCGCTGTAAGTACCTAACTTTTATATTATCGCTAAGATTATATAGATTTAGGCTAGAGAAAGTCCGTTTGGTAATAAAGTATTGTATCAATTAGTTACATTAAGAATCTTATTAGAAAGGAGTTTCGATATGTAAACAATCGATAAAATATCGGTCATTGAATACATTATTATTGTTCACAATTTGTATTCGATTTTGCATGAAAATATCATAAATGTAGGCACACAGTGTGCTTAACCCAATTAGGCAACTTTAATAACAGTAATTATTGCGGAAAACGAATCAATCATTAAAAAACTAAAACACGATATATGGCACTATCGCCGACACCGGTTATTTGACAGGAAATAGTGATATCGTGTTATTATAACGGTCGAATGCATATTTGCGGTAGCCGATGCGTTAGCTTGACTTATAAAAAAAAACTTTATTTTCAGTAACAAAATGTTGCCAACTATTTAAGTGTGATTTTTTTTAAAAAAGAAAGAGTACTTTAGTAATTTTATATTGCCGATTTTATTGAGACAAGTTTTGACCTACAATTCTTCAATGCCTTATATTATTCGGGTTATTAATCAAGCATAATAAAGTTTGCATGTTTCCACGTAACTTTCATTTTTATACCGTTGTCTGTATAATTAAGGATTCTACATTAAAAGTAACTGAAATTAGTGTTTCATGACACGAATAGTACTCGTCACCATTCGCAAGTGCTTCACTGCATGTTTTATGTTACTTGTAGGAATTATTTGTAGGTATTTTGTGAATGAATTATTTATTATTATTATTTTTTTAATGAATGACATGGTGCTAATTGACAATGTTTTAAAATTTATTTTTGATTATTGTGTTATCTACTGTTTACGAATATAATTTTTATGTTATGACTTATATAAATAAGATTGTATGATACGACTACGCTATTGCATTGGGGGTACCCTGTAATGATAGTGTAATGATAAATAAATAAATACAAAATACAAAAAATACTCTGTGTAGTACCTTTTACCTACTGAAAATGTAACAAGGTGAAATACTTATTTAGTATTTTAATAAGAGACGATGATATATAATTGCTTGTTTATAATGATGCTGTGTGAAAAGTCTAGCATTATTTATTTAAAATGTGGGTGTGTGCTAAATATATAGGTATATTTTGGAGCTGTAGGTAGGCATATGGCTATCAGCCTACATCCAGTACTTCAGTATTCGGACACATCGCGCGTAGAAGAGGCGACAACTTGGAAAAGCTGATAGGCAAAATACCTAGAGGGAGGAGCCCAAGGCTGTGGTCCGATCAGATTCCGAGAACACCTGAACATCGCTGTCTAATTTGAAATCCATTCCCAGTTGTCATCCCAATAGAGCTCAACCAATCACACAATACGAAAATGACAATTGAAGTCCAGGCTAGGTTTCAAATGTCAAAATGAAGTCCATGTCCATTGCCAGTTGAGTTACACAATAAGACCTCGTGAGGAAAACCATAAAGAAATTGATACTTGCAAAGAGTTACGATCCTCAACTGTGGGGCAACGATGGAGGGTTAATGTTGTTAAAAAAATATTTTTTTTAATAGTAATAGAGTTTTATGTTTAATCTTTAATCTGTATGATGTTTTTATGAATAAACTAACCCATTCATAACATCCTTGTTTTGAAAACCGCTTAGTCAGCTCTACGCTGACCATTTTGTCCTGTGAGTAAGGTCAAGATGAGCCACAGGATGGTTTAGGTTGAGCCTATTTCATCTCTAGGCACTACAACATCCCGTTAGTAGGCAGGCTTCGACGATGTATAACTCATCTACTGCTATTAAGGTTACGACAGTCTTTGAAATGGATGACAACTAGTAACTAAGTGCTTCCGTGCTTCGGAGACAGTCAATAGTGGTCCCGGCTATAAAACCGTTTAGCCATGACTTAGGTCTTCAAATATAAAAAAAAATTCACCATCTATAGCTAAAAAAGAGGTCTAAAACTTCGTCATCAGAGTTGGGCAAGTGGCCATCCTTTTGAGTTACATGATATGAATCATGGTTGTCAAAGGTTATCTTGATGAGATCGCGTCTAATCGATTAAACCGCCCATCCCATCGGACATTAGGTTTGTTTGTCCATTTGATTTGAAGATGTGTGCGAAGAGCTTTTCCTCATTCGTTCATTAATTATTCATAAAACAGGAACAGGGTAAACAGTGGTAGGTTTACGGAATTCCTTTTGCTCTAACTTATACATAGACCTCCGTCTTATTACAAGAAAATGAACCGAGTTTAGACTAAGACTAACTAAAAAACTGTCTCTAGAAAATCGATCTTTTGTGTCTTTTGTGGAAACAGTTTTGTTTTGACATATGTCAACATGGGGTTCAACTAAGGTTTAACGTTTTTGTAATGAGCAGCATTTAGCGTAGCGCACAAATTGCAATAAAATAATCTGTCAATCTGAAACTTTCTACACGACTGAAGCGGTAATTTACTTTCATAACATTAGATGCGCAGATGGTACAAGATGATTTTATCATTTAATTTTGGGAAGCAATTTATTTCGAAGAATTGAATTTATGTGATGGTTTTGTGAGATCTAGTTTTGTATCCGGTTTTCAAGCTCTAGCAAGCTAAGCTAGTGTCTAAGTGACTTGATTTGAAATATTTTATGAAAGAAAAGAAAACTTAAGTCCATGCAAATGACAATGCCCATTTTTGTATGGGGAGCCGTACCAGCTTGCGTCAAAGCCAAAAGTTTTTTTTTTTTTTTTTCAAAAGTCTTGCTTTTGTTTATCTTTTCGTTTGAAATAGATTTTTAGTAAAAATCGTATGGGGAAAGTTTTTGACGATTTCTCACATTTCTAGTACTCAAACCTTATGGTCCCTTATATTTTTGAATTTGCCGCCTCTTTTTCAGGGTCTACTTTCATTTGCCAGACTCTAACTTTAAATTTTTTTTATTATGATTCTAAAAATAATACGTAAAGGTAGGTATTAAATACCTTTGAACTTAAACCTCTTTTTTGTATTGGGTCAATATAAAGAATGTATGTTTTGTTCGATATTTAAAAACTACAAACAATGTTTGGTTGATTGGAGATGAATTTAAAAACATCTGTGGCGGATGTGGACAATCGCATGTTTGTGCACGGGAACACAACAGAGAATCAATTGCATTATTGAATGATCAGTCATACATAAGTCATACTATATGTAATTGTTTGTCGTATGTAATCTTCACAATGTTTTATATGTTAAAACTAAGCCAGAAATTTTAATACAAGCTCGAAGTGGAAATTGAGCTTGCAAATTATCTGAGATAGGCACCTAAGTTGCCTCCGCTGAATATATGGTAAAGATAGTGTCAGAGTGGAAATCTGTGCCTATTCATTCCCATAAAGGTATACATGTATGAATACCAACTGTTAGTACATTGTCAACCTGATTATCAAACTACAGCCTACCTCGTCTGTGAAGTGGTCCAGCAAAAAGTTACTGCCGCTCACCACACGACCTCGTCAATTGTTTGACTGACGAGGAATAGAAACGTATTGTTTTTTGTAAGTATTGTTTATTTGCATTGAATAGAACGATGTGAAAAAGTATCCCATCTTGTTAGCAGAGGTTAGCAGACTCAGCAGGTCCAATCATCTACAATTCATATCTATCTAATTAGTGATTCCGAGTGATCCTGCTAAATGGCTTTTTGACAGTGAATTTAGCATTTACATCGTCCTATTGATGAGTATATCGACACCCTAAAGGTATAATATGGTAACACTTTTTATAAGATTACAGGATAGCGCGTCAAAGTTTTAAAAGTTAAGTGTGAAACATTCTATTTTTAGAAAGATGTGGCTAAGAAATCAAAATCGGCAAAAAGTGAGTTACCATGTTATTTCTTAGGGGTGTCATGTAAGCCTCCTCATTTTCCAACCCACTGCTGAGTATAAGCTTTCACACCTTTCAAACAAACAAGTTAATTTTGATTGTATGAAAATATGAGAACTTCTTTACCATGATTGGAGATAACACCTAAAACTCATCATGTTATCTGTTTTTTGCGTAATTTATATAAGAATGGTGCATTTTTATCTGGTTTTGTGTTTACATTCGTTATCTACGGTTTTTTGAAGTGCATAGCTCCACTTCATTATCAAGTGGATTGACGTTCTCGTTAGAGTGGTAATGTGTTTATGAGCACGAAAATATTCCCAGAGATTTTGACGACCTTTGTGGCGCAGTGGGCGAAGGTCCGCCTGCGACGCAGAAGGTTGCGGGTTCGATCCCCGCCGCGGGACAAATGTTTGTATGACCTACAGATATGTGTTTCGGGTCTGGGTGTTTCTATGTATAATATGTATGTATTTACAAACAAAAAGTATATCAGTTATCTGTTTCCCATAGTACAAGCTTTGCTTAGTTTGGGGCTAGATGATGCTGTGTGAAAAATGTCCAGCATTATTATTATTTATTTATAATTAACATTTGTCAATAATTAGCTGCTGTTCACTTCTTGTAATTAGTATCCCAAATGACAGGTTAAAAGACTGCTGCTTATCAGAAACATCCCGTTGTGTTACCAAAGTTTTTTTAAAACGAAACAGTTTTGCCTAGGTGCAAACGATTGAGAATCAGTATTATCTCATTCAGCCAACTTGATTAATAGATTCATACTCCAGAGTATTTAGTCTGTTCCACTTCCCATCACATCAATAACAGTAATTCAATGAAGCTCTAATTTCCATCATCTATTGAAATCAATGAGCTATACCGCTTACCGTTATGCTCATCTTCGAAATACAGAAGTAGCGACTCTATTTTTTATACGTTACGGTATGAAATGGCTTGGTTTTTCTGCACCTAATACCATTCCATCTCACTTCAACGATTGCGTGATTAATATAGACCCTAACTAACAAAGCCTGTGATGCAAAACTTATGAGCCTCGTTCATCTTGATTGAAGGTCAAGAAAATAACATGCACAAAAGTCATTTTATCTAAAAACCTAAATGCATAAAAGCCCTCGACATAGTGTTGCTTAATATAAGTAAAGTTACATGCACATTCATTGCAAGAAAATATTGAGTTCAAGTTAATAATTAAAAATATCGTTATTGAGTTTCGACGTTGCCTTGGATTAGCGAATAACTGAACAATTAAACATATTTAAAAACTTAATTGTATTTCAAATTGGTAGGCAAATCTTTAGAACGAATTCAAATGTAATAAATGAAGGTTGAATTGGATTATTCTGAGGTAACAAGCATTTAGTATCAAAGAAGTAGCATTTAAGAATCACTTTCATTTATCGATCAAATGTTAATTGGGGCATTTCGTAAGAAGTATTAACTACATAACAAGATCATTTTGTGAGGACACATTTCTCACTTCATAATACTCATGTGTGAATCGGACTATCGCGGTGTGAGTGCAATATTAATGTAAAATGTATGTACCTACTTGATGACAAGACAATATGAGCATTATTTTCTCTATCAATATCGATTTTCTAGTCGAATAGCATCGGTGCAGAAAATAAATGCTCTAAACGGTAACAATAAAGCCTGCAATGAAGGTTTGCAAAGAAGAAGGTACTTAGGTATTCTGACATAATCGAATATGATCAAAGTAATTCTTGCAAAAACGATAAACTTACTACTAAAACTGTGAGTTTTGCAAGTGCTTACCGGTATACTCGTAAATGTTTGTTTTTCACCATTTCACGAAAATTAGCACGTCTGACCTAGTAATTAAGTTTCACTTTACAGAACCAGCTTCATTTAATTCATAAAATCACACAGGAAAGGTTCTACACACCTCAGTGGGAACACAACTCTGATTAGTGAATCGATGACTGGAATAATTAGTTGCTAATGAGGAATAGGCGTACCTATACATACCTAATTAGGTGTAGGTATGTACCTGAACTTATCACTTGTTTCAGGTTTGTTAGAAGCACGTCCATCGTACAAGGACGTTGATAGCATTTCACAAGAAAAGAACACTTTCCACAAGAGAAGTTGTTTAATGTATTCCGCCGCGGGACAAATGTTTGTATGACCTACAGATATTTGTCTCGGGTCTGGGTGTTTCTATGTATAATATTTATGTATTTACAAACAAAAATTACTTATATAAGTAGTATATCAGTTATCTGGTTCCCATAGGACAAGCTTTGCTTAGTTTGGGACTGGATGATGCTGTGTGAAAATGTCCAGCATTATTTATTAATTTATTCATAAAATCACAGATTTCATAGATTTTCAAGCAGATGGCCTGGCGCTTCAAATTATCTCCAATTTAGTCCAAGTATGTTTTAGGTGTTCCCAATCCAGCTGTTTGCAAACGTTTATCTCATTTATAATTAAATAGAAAATTGCAACTCTAAGAATTCTAAATGAATATGGCACTTATCACCTACTACATAAGACCCATGTTTTTCTAATTGTGGTAGATTAAGCTTCTCTCAATTTCTTCCCACGTAAAATAAATGGTCTATTAATGTAATAGAAGACATCGATACAATATAGGATAATGATACTAAGGTTTTGTAGCTGGTAAATGATTTGTGTGGGAGCTCTGTCTTATTAAGAAAAGTCTAATCTTTTCTAGTTTTTGCTTGAAACATGTGTGAATTAATTGTAGATGTGGTTTTTGTAGAGGTCAATTATTTTTGGGAATAAATGTTTTTGCAAGGGTGCAATTTACGAGTAATGAAAAGTCTTATCAAAATTTTCGATTCCGACGGGATACTTACTTATTTTCGTGTATTTCCTGTAATGTGTTTTTGTGTACAATAAAGTGTTTTTCTATTCTTCTATTCTATTCTAAAGCCGGAGTGCCTTACCATTCGGCCACGGAACCCTTGGCGTCACAATCGAAATCTTTGATAAGCTCATATTTAATCGGTTATAGCACCTAAGTATGGTTTAACACTATAAAAAAAAAAAAATACGAGTAAGTTGAAAAAATCATTTTCAGAACGTTTTTTATCAAATGTGAGAAGAAACCAAAAATAAATGGCATTAAATCACTACAATGCAACATTATGGGGCGACTATATAGATGGTACAATTTTGCCTTATCCTTGAAAATCAATTTTTCTGTTTAAGAAAAAAATAGTTGGAGCTGTTCTGGAGATCTTGGAAAAAACAAAGAAAATAATACATTTGATATTCGTTTCTCTAGACGGCTATGTAAATCCAGGCTCCGTTTTCAGGTCAGCTGGCTAATGAGATTGCATTGATTGTCTAGTTTTCACATAGATCGGTCCGATTCGCATACGTTTATACACGTATTTACAGTACAATCAATTATCAACTTTATTTTCAGAATGTTTACATCTTTATTGCTTTAAAAGTGTTGTTGCCTTTGTCTTGAAGACTTTGTTTTTGTGCTGTACAAAACACTAGGAAATGATTTGCATTTAGTTATACCTAGTTGTGTTTTAGGCTATTTACGTGATTTTATTCACTTTGAAGTACCTAGAAGTGAGCAAAGTTAAAGTTAAAATTATCAAACCTTTTGATGAAGTATTTTTTTTAACCTACGACATTTAAAAGTTAAACCCTTTTTCCCTTCTGATTGCATTACATTTTAAACTTGAAAACCAAAACTGCCTTCATTGGTCGATAACCCTCATTGTAAACATTGGTTTCCAAGCGATAATAATCAAAACGTGCTCGGTTCGTTGACCTCAAGATTGACTCAAAATAAGTTAAGAATTAAGTTGAGATTACATTTTTTGTGAGATAATTTGAAGCTGGATTATGTTTCGCGATGGATATTGATTATTCACGCTGTTTCTACATTTTGTTGTAAAAAGTGGTAGATGTTTTGTGGGAAAACTCATATTCACACTAAATCGTAAAGTCGTACGAATAAGACTGAAATACCACCTCTCTATTTCTGTAGCTGTAAGCGAGAAGCTCTATCGAAGTTAGGTCAAACCCCACATTCGCATATATAAAAATATTTTTATATATGCGAATGTGGGGTTTGATCATATAGTATGCATATGCCTCTTGCTGTCATAGAGCTTTCTGAATTTGAGTTCGTAAGTTGCTAGGCCTTTACCTATTTTACCTAATTTGGCAGAATAATACATTTAACTTTTACTTGCCTAACTAACTATAATCCTTTTTACATAGAAACGGTTCCGTGACAAGGCTCTTTTATGATAAATTCTGAAACTATTAAAAAGGAAATAGGCCTTTTTTTTTTTTAAGTTGTATCTTGTTTAGTATTATCATTAGATTTAATTTATTCCAAAAAAATTCATTGTTTTACAGCGTGAAACGTAAAATTCTATGTGTCCCCTGAATACGTTCCTACGTGAAAAATACTACAGCAAACATGATTTAGATAAACTTATTGAAACCATCATTATAAAATCAAAAGTATTATAACTATAGTTGAGTTGTAGGTACATACCTTAGGTATAATAAATAAATAAAATAAAAAAGCCTTTATTATTCCTTAATTAACAATGTACCTAATCTAAAATCTAAGATATTTAATATATTAGAAACTAATCAAGGAACCCTCGATGGGTATAGGCCTCCTCCAAAGCTTTCCAGTCATCTCTATCTTGAGCTTTTGCGAACCACGGTTTGCCTGCTACCGCGACTATTTCGTCTTGCCATCTTTCTTGTGGTCTCCCTCTTCTTCTTTTTCCAGTTGGACCTTTCTAAATAGTTGCTTCACCTGTTATCCTCTCTTCGTATCAGGTGGCCTGCCCATCTCCATTTTAAGGCCTGAGCATGTTGGAGAGCGTCTATTACTTTTGTTCTGCTTCTAATTACAGTATTTCTTTGTTTATGCGCTAGTTTTATGTTAATTAAGCTTCTCTCCATCGCCCGTTGACCTTAGGTATATATGTTTATATTTGTTACGAAATAGAACGGCAACTTACCTTGAAATACAACTTGTGTCACTATCAATCCCATCAATTAGAATTGGAAATAATAAATCTTGTTGCTAATAGCTGGTAATAAATAAAGTTGAGTACAGCTAATGAATACATACATATGTCTGATACCATACTAGGATTCTCTCTACAGGGTATCATATCAGAAACTACTTACATGTTACAACATTCGGACCCGGAACAAATACCTGAAGATCAATCATCAGTCTCGCTGTGAAAATCAGACTCGATCGCATCTCTTTAGTCTCAGTCACCAATCACACGCCATACTTCCAAGGTCTTTTTTTAGGGAAACAGAAAATATGCGCAGATTGGATTATAGGAGGCTGCCCTGGAAAGAACTAAGTGGAGAAGGATGCATCAGTTATGCTGACAAGAGACAGTTTCTTAAATTAGAAGAAGGATTTTTATAGCTAGTTTGCCATTCACCTAGAAACCAAACAAAAATAATCTTCTAATCTTCGTTCTCTACCTTCACTCACAGTTCTGGTGAAGGTTCCCAGTGTGATCACAATTGGGGCTCAACAATCGGAACCTATTGCTATTGGGCAGCTTTCTCTGCCGTTACTTGTGTTATTACAAACTGTTATATCACGATGTCATTATTTTTGATGTGCTCTTGAATTGTTACGTCGCAGATTGATATTTACAATCATTATGACTAGCTTTCGCTTACAAATTCTTCTAACACTCGTATTTTACCCGCTCCTTTATTTAAATCAGTTTTTTGATATAACAATTTAAAGGAAGATAATTTTGTAGGGGTGTCTCATCAATACGGAGAAACGTGAAAACACTTTTGATTCGATAAATTGAATGAAATATTCATCATTTTTAAAGATATTTTTGGGAAACAGTCTTGACACTGTTTCGTTTAAAATCTTATGAGTCGATTTGTTTGATTGAACATTGTTTTGACAACTCGATGACCATCGTCAACGTAAGAGTGTGGTTTCTATATTTGTCCACAGAATCCTAAAACACTTGCGTGATATAGAGCAAGGCGATACCGGCCACGATCGACTGACCATACGAAACACGACAGCTATATGTATGCACAATTGCAACATGCCTTCTGTAGTGGCTTGCATGCAAAGAATTTGAATTCAAATTTATCATAATTTTAGCCTGGTATCACCCCGCCAGGTAAGTTAAGTTGCTAGGTATCCTTTCGCTCCTGTCTATTTTTTTAGGCCTGCGTATTTTTTATTTGGAGTGATTCAAATGTTGCCATGTGAAAATGGTTACCTACATTATGGGTACTTATTTGATTTGAAAATAGAGAGCTTCGAGATTTCTGCAATAAAAGGTTCTACGATAAACTTATACAGCACAATGCCGTATCTAGTTGGGTCTTAGATCTAACAAATTCAGTAAAAGCTCCTCAACCTTATATTTTGATGGGCACAGAAAATCAGTCATCCATAACTCATGAGTTTCGGGCCAGATGGAGCCCTTGGCCACAGATTAAATAACAGTTAGTACGTTATACCTTGGCCTTGATTATGTCAACGACCCTCTGCCGGAGACGTTTGGCTAGAGTCTGTCAAGATTCTCAATTTTGAAATCATATTTCGTAACGGTTTTAAGTCGATTTTATAATCAAATGTGCAGAATAACTTATATTACAGTGTTAATTGAAATATGTAATGTAAATTATATATACTATATACTGGTTGTAAATTATAAATATATCCCTGACTTTCTCGTAATAGACTATTTTCAAACATAATGTCATTTATTCCGTTTCGTTTATCTTCGAATCCAAAGCTTAGTAAATTGTCTAACAAATATCTATTTGTAAAATCTTTTTGCAAACATAGTTTACGAAGTGTGTACTTTACGGGAATGTACAGAGAAACTGAAAAAATGCACGGATAATAGTCTCACGTCCCACCTTTACACTATACTTTACCTACGATCCACCTACGGAACCATTATAACACGTTACAAAACAATTAGTCGTATTAGTAGTCGCGGCGTGCTCCACATCATAGCTTCATTTGCATACAATGCAAGCGATGGTTGCACTGTCATGTGAAGTCGCCCCCGGTATGGTATTAGTTTAGAACAGGTTTCTCTTGATAAGTTTATTGAAAATCTTGACAGTGTTTTCGCAAGCCCAGTTTCAAAAGATAATAGAGTGTAATCTGCGTTCATTTCTATGAATTTTTTTAAGGAAACGAGTTAACACAACACTACTGCACTTATTGGCTAAGCTAGTTCTATCTTTTTTTGTCGTGTCACTGTTTCGAACCAGTGTGGTGATAGGATTATAAGCGCGCCGCTAAGAGTCTTATCGCACTGGCGGTTACGCAACGGATTCGTGACACATTGTAAGCTCAGTGACAGAATGAACTTAGCCCAAATCGTATTTTGTTTTAAAAAGTCTTCTTCATCAGGACAGGTTGAATTTTTACGACGAGTGTACAAAATGGAGTTCACGCATGCCAATCCGTGGCGTATGCCCCGCACCTGCGGCAAATACGCCGCGCGCCCGCTCCGCTTTGAATCCGCTCGTCGACCGTTCTATGAAACAACAAAACAATACGTAAAAGCTCTATCAGAGAAAAGACAAAAAAAACTTCGACAAAATCGATTCATGGTACAATTCAGACGTCATGTGTTTGAAATGATGATGTTGATGAAGTAAAGATAAAATAGAAAGAGTATGAACAACAGTAATAATCTCGGGCCAGGAAACGTCGCAGTAAATGCAGGGAACAATAAAACGGACGCATATCCTGCACACTTCTAAGAACAAATTGCACTAGAATATTAAATTTACTTACTGAGGTTTACATATGAACATAACTTGTGATTTTCATCACACACATAGCTTTGCTAGAAGATCTATCAACGAACAAAAATGATATGCCCGAAATTGTGTTTTATGACCAAATTTTTCTTGGAATTGTTTGATATTGTTCGATTTGTATAATAATGCTCTTGAAGAAATGCTTGATAAAGAATGTTATACACGTTAGCTGATCTGAAATCGATTCCATAAAAAAATCTTCCTCAGAAAACACGCTGTTATTTTCAACTAAAAGGTATTCTTGTCGATTTCACTGGACATTTCTGTCTAGTGGTCCAGTCACGAGGTCTAAGCTGATATCGTGAGCGCAATGACACGGTGTTGGAGAAAGTACAAGTGTTATACAATATCACGTGTTGTTTAAATAATGTTTGGTATAGACTATGAGGATTACAATAACATTATGTATATTCAAATAGAGGAGACTACATATTTACATATATTTACAAAATACAACAGGATTAGTCAAGCTATCTAAGGATGGTTAGAAACTATCTATAGATAGCTCAACTGATTCAGGTCACTGTCAGTCGGAAGCGTGCCCAAAAAATAGATGTGAAATAGGTTACTCAAAGAAATGAGGTAAATGATGCTAATGAGACGAACTAAATCAT
Source organism: Epirrhoe tristata (assembly GCA_951394285.1). NCBI lineage: Eukaryota > Metazoa > Arthropoda > Insecta > Lepidoptera > Geometridae > Epirrhoe > Epirrhoe tristata. The sequence goes on along the minus strand of OX596146.1, from coordinate 9,888,388 downwards.
GTAGTATGCAAATAAATAGATGAGGTTAATATTTTTTTATCCAGAAGCAGTACCAATCACATCCTCTGAAAGATTATTAGTCGAACGAACTGGAGTACTCCAGTTCTAGCCTAAGTGATCCCAGCGATGCTACTTTAAAATCAGTAAAATGAAAACCGATCATGTTAGAACAGGATGAGTATCTAATTGAGATGACTAGCAGGATACAAGATCTAGCGTATTGCCTACTATGGTATTAATAGAGCGTTGAGGTGATCGACCGCGCGAACAACAAAAACTTACCTAAGGTATTCCGGATGTGTTTAGATTAGACTAGCTCCCTATTCCCTATGCATTTTGATCTAAGGTTGGAGGTACCTGATTAGATTTTTTGTTTCCAAAACTGATGTGACGATTTCGATAGTGGGACTGTGCAACGCACGATCGCGAGACTTGCTTACTTGTAATTGGTTGGGGATACTAATAGTCACCACTCACCAGTGACCAGTGAGACAGTAGGTTTATTACAAAGTGATCCCAGCGGTCCTACTGAAAAAACTAAAGAACTTTTGACTAAAAGACTTTTGACTTTGACTTATAAAAATCTTGTTAGTTTATAAGAATCAAAAAAAATGTTTTTAATGAATGCTGCTGGCGTAATTGGCTTTAAAAAATAAATGCTTGAGAAAGAGGATGGTTCAGTTAGGCAAACAATAATCTAAAAATTGTTTTGCTGCTGCAGTGTTCTATTGAGAGTTATTGCTTCCTGCTTACAAATACGACTAGTTAGACACATACGAGTATAAAAGCTAGTTTAAACTCTTGCACTCACGAGATCGATCATAAAATCATTTATTACGCAAAACAACGTGATGGTTGAAAAACTGCAGTTTGGAAGTGCAAAAACATTGTCCGTTGACCTTCAGCTCCACGCCAATTCCTCACGATGGATTCGTTCCATATAACTTTGGATTCGTTCATAAGCTTATTCGATATGGAACATCGTGAGGGTAACGACTCGGAACATTGATGGCGTATTTTCCGTCGTGTGCCTATTGTCTTAGTTGAAATATGGTTTGTTTATCTTCTGATAATTGTTCCGAATTTTAAATACTCATCTTCATAAGATCTTGACCTGCCTATAAATCTTGTGGGCAGTTTACATTGGTCAAGGAAACAAGTAGAAATACAATGACAAGTAATGAGTGAAAATGATTTAGTTGAACACTTTTGAACATTTTAGTAAACTATACCTGCACAGGTTTCTTCGAAAGAGTCCTTTATCATGTAAAGATGAAGCGAAAAGGTATGCGAAAATTAAAATTATCTTCGCTCTTTTTCTGGGTCTGTCTGTAGATCATTCTAGTAATTGAATCGTACTTTTTTGCTGTTTGCTATGATCCCTTGATTTATTTGTGAGCTTTGGGGGTTTTACATTAGTTATGTTAGTACTAGACTATAATCAACTGTTCCTACATCTTCAGATGCCATTCCTTCATCAGATATCTGTCATACATCCAGGAATCCGCCGGAACCGGCGCGAGGCGTGGCAGATGTGTGACTAACACTAATGCGACACACCGTTACTGGGCTCGCATACTCTAGCTGTTTGCACTGGCAACTGGTTTGAAAGTTAGTTTTTGGAAACTACGAGTAAAAAGGGGGGCAAAATTAATAAAGTGGGACATAAAAGATGAATTGAATAAATATTTATTTATTTCGGTTCTTTGTTCCGTGATCATAGATCAGATTACATTCGCCCCTGATAAGATTTTGTTTTCGCCTGTGATTGCGATAATGATGCAAAATAATAATTTTAAATTAGATACTTACTTATAGAATTTTTCCAAAACATGTCAAGTGCACGAAATTAGCCTCTTAGAGGCGCACTTAGGTATATCACTATACTGAAGAAGATTTGATTTTTTTAAAACCCGACGTGTTGCATAGTGAAACACATCGGGTTATTAAAAAATTAAACTTTCATTATTCTATCAAGCTTCATTAATAATGGTAAAATATAGTCTACTCCTAAAATTGTCAACCGAGCTTTTACATACAAGCGTATGAAATCATGGGTTGTTGACGACTCGGTCATTCTCCGAATTGACACTTTGTGCATCTATCTTTATATCATCTGCCTGGTATATTTATTGTTCGAGACAAAATATTTATAAAATAATCTCTCATTACAATGAATGTATAGTTAAGCACAACAGATCTTTAGCTCTTTGAAGTTAGGTGCAATAGACAATTGCGCAGGTTTGGTAGAGTAAGCGAGATAGCACGATTTTAGGCGTCATCAAAAATGGGTTCTGCGCAGCTACTTCAGAGAGGTAAAGAACGATTGTACGTATTGTACATTTTTCTGATAAAAACTAGAATATCTTAACGGTACACCAGTCATTGGGTATATGGAGCGGAGAGAACAATACGTCTTATCTAGATTTATTATAACAGTAAACTTTGATGGGAACTGATGTTTAATTTTTTGTTTCAGGTAAGTTGAAACATTGTAAGAAGTTTTTTTTTGGTCATATATCTATGCGGGTTTGGTCATATTTATAGATATCTCCATGGGCACTATGTTGATCAAACGTGCCATATAGTTAGTAATTATTTGATCCGTTTTCACTTGTTGATCCGGTTGGTATTTGTTGATCCATTGCCACATCACCGTCCGTATGTGGATCCGAACGGAGCCACAAGTGTCACCATCAGTAATAATAATAATTACGTGCTTTTTATACAAATCCACCTTTTTTGCGTTTTAGCAATTGTTGATCCGATTCAAATGAGCCAATCAGAGCCCACCGAGCTCAGCCATTGGTCGCTTGCGGCCTTAGCCATTTGTTTGACCTAAATCTAACATTTTAATTATTTTATCAGATTGATTCTCTGGTGATTTTTATAATACGTCTCTAGCAGATTTGTTTTAGCATTATAGGTTTGTTTGATAAATTTCATCAAGCAGAATAACAGAACAACTAAAGCGCGGATCCACGCTATGATTTTTCAAAATTAAAGAACGAGGAGAACGAGCTAGGGTTAGTGAACTAGTTTCATATGCTTAAGAATGGATTGCCGCTTTGTTGATATTATTAGGCCCCAATTATGTGTTCTCCTGCAATTAAGACAATTATCAGAAGTAGAAAATTATCACAAAGAAAATAAGTAATTTTTAAAAAGGTTTTTGAGAAATTTACCGGTCAATTACTGGTCTTAAAAATGATACATAAATCCTTCTTCACTAACCTTAGCTCGTTCTCCATACATAACGGAAATGTCTGATACACGTTAGTGCACACGTCCACAAGCTCCTAGCGCAACTGACGGTCCAATGACGATGTATTAGTTATTTATGCGATAAAATGTGCTTCATTTATTGGTTCGACTACTCTTTACTATTATAAGCAGTAGTATGCAACCTCTTGGTGGCAGTGGGCTGGCCATATCTCACGAAGAACCGAAACCGCTGGGGTAAAAGTGTTCTTGAGTGGAGACCGCGACTCGGCAAACGTAGTGTAGGACGCCCTCTAACCAGATGGGATGACGATCTGCGAAAGACTGCAGGCAGATGCTGGATGCGGCAAGCTGAATACAGGGCGCTATGGCGCTCATTAGGGGAGGGCTATGTCCAGCAGTGGACTAATGTAGCCTGATGATGATGATGATGATGCAACCTCTTGAATCAGGGCAAAGAGTTGCCCTGATTCAAGAGGTAGGTTGTTATTTGTAGGTTGCATACTACTTGAGAATTATCACCGTCACTGTATGACGAAAGGTTCGTCCAAATATCTATATTTTTAGGGTTCCGTATTTTTAGTTTCACAACGTTTTCTATAAGTTTCAATTGAATTACGGTCGACTTCTTCAACTTCCATAAAACTCAGGAGATTTTTTGCTAGCCCTAATTTCATATCCCCATGTCAATGTCATGCAAGTGCCTAGTTCCGATTTCCGCCATGAGCCAAAACATCCTTGTCGAATGAATAATCAATTATAACACACATAAGAAACTTTATTGACACACACAGTACAAACAATATTAATTAAACACACAGTACAAAAAATATTGATTAAACACACAGTACAAACAATATTAATAACACACAGTACAAAAAATATTAATTAACCACACAGTACAAAAAATATTGATTTTAAACACACAGTACAAAAAATATTAATTAAACACACAATGGAAGGAGAATTTTCACAAAAAAGGAGATTTTTGATAAATTTTAAACTACGTGTAGTTATTGGTTTTTACTGTTGATGTTTTTATGGCTTTTTTTTTAATGTTGTTAATGTAAGTATTTATTTGCATCCATGTTCTATTATGAAGTATTGGTTCCTTTCGCAGTACTTGTTCACAATTAGTTTTACCAGGATTCTTTTTCATTACTATGAATTTTTTCAGATGACGCATTACTGCGTCTACTTCATCTTTGCTCCATTTCTTGTGAATCGTTTTACGTCTTTTACCTTTATCAACTTGTTCATCCGATTCTGTATCTTGTGTGTTTAATTAATATTTTTTGTACTGTGTGTTTAATTAATATTGTTTGTACTGTGTGTTTAATCAATATTTTTTGTACTGTCTGATTAATTAATATTTTTTGTACTGTGTGTTTAATTAATATTGTTTGTACTGTGTGTGTCAATAAAGTTTCTTATGTGTGTTATAATTGATTATTCATTCGACAAGGATGTTTTGGCTCATAGCGGAAATCGGAACTAGGCACTTGCATGACATTGACATGGGGATATGAAATTAGGGCTAGCAAAAAATCTCCTGAGTTTTATGGAAGTTGAAGAAGTCGACCGTAATTCAATTGAAACTTATAGAAAACGTTGTGAAACTAAAAATACGGAACCCTAAAAAAATAGATATTTGGACGATCCTTTCGTCATACAGTGACGGTGATAATTCTCAAGTAGTATGCAACCTACAAATAACAACCTACCTCTTGAATCAGGGCAACTCTTTGCCCTGATTCAAGAGGTTGCATCATCATCATCATCAGGCTACATTAGACCATTGCTGGACATAGCCCTCCCCTAATGAGCGCCATAGCGCCCTGTATTCAGCTTGCCGCATCCAGCATCTGCCTGCAGTCTTTCGCAGATCGTCATCCCATCTGGTTGGAGGGCGTCCTACACTACGTTTGCCGAGTCGCGGTCTCCACTCAAGAACACTTTTACCCCAGCGGTTTCGGTTCTTCGTGAGATATGGCCAGCCCACTGCCACCAAGAGGTTGCATACTACTGCTTATAATAGTAAAGAGTAGTCGAACCAATAAATGAAGCACATTTTATCGCATAAATAACTAATACATCGTCATTGGACCGTCAGTTGCGCTAGGAGCTTGTGGACGTGTGCACTAACGTGTATCAGACATTTCCGTTATGTATGGAGAACGAGCTAAGGTTAGTGAAGAAGGATTTATGTATCTTTTTTAAGACCAGTAATTGACCGGTAAATTTCTCAAAAACCTTTTTAAAAATTACTTATTTTCTTTGTGATAATTTTCTACTTCTGATAATTGTCTTAATTGCAGGAGCGGGGCGTTCGTGCCCCGGCCCCCGCGCCCTTCACTACTTCGAATACTGTAGTGTTTACGAAAAATTTATCTACGTTACTTAATATACAGTTTCGTTTTGTCGGATCAAATAAAGCTGTAATTTTGATAATATAAATGGATCTGATCAACATACGACTTTGGATTTGGTATATAAAACGGAGCCCACAAGTGTTTATGGGTTTCTGAATTTCGGCCGTTACGGAGTCGATTAAGTTCGAGATCTTAGCAATAAAAATGTTGAGTACATCAATTTCTCCATGAATACGTTTGGCAACGTCGCCCAAAAATTTGCGCCGTTGCCACTCCGGGCAAGATCTATGCAACCGGAGTCGAGTAATATGGGGGAAAAGGTGGAGTCAGGAATGCACGGCAGTCGGGCTGGATCAACTTAGTGCCCAGGTTGGTATTTATATATATATATATATATATATATATATATCTATGAACTGTCGACCTTTCCCAATTGCCCATCGCTGAGAACGCTCTGCTGACTTCTGCAAATAAAGCTCATTTACCTAATATGTATTAGGACATGCCTCTGACAAGTCCCTTAGACATTTTCAAAGTATTACCTAGTGGATTATATTGTCTTTGGTATTACTGACGAATCTTTGTAATCATCTCTTGGGTATTAAGACGTGGCGTTTTTTAAATAAGAGGGTTTGAATTCTGTCATCAGAAACTATATCTGTGAAACTAAGAAAGTATTCGATAAAAATAAATTGCATTATTTACGTGAGCAATTCCTGAGTGTTTGTAATGTGTAACAGCTCACGAAAGTTTTGAAAGTTCTCGAGAAATGTTGCAATTGAGATGTTAACGCCAATTTTATGCCGATAGCGTAAGAACGATATGGGAAGGCAATGGATTCGACTGGCGCAGAATAGGAAAATGTGGCGTAAAAATGAACTCAGCAGTGAGTGGTGTGTGGTCTGATTAGAAAACCTTTGACCTTGAGTTTACATAAAAACTATCTGCAGGGGCAGGAAACTACAGACTTCCATGGCATCTGATTACATAATTATTGCGTACAAGCTCAACTATAAAAGCTTTTGAATTGGCCCTTCTTTACAATACCACCAATTTGGCCCAAAAAATGTAGGCACATAGCACTTTTTTTCCCAATTTGAATATCCCATATCCACTCCAAATATCAATTTTTAATTTTGGAACGAAGTTCCTTTTCGGACGGTATCAAAGAAAAAAAGACAGCTAGAAAAAAATTATTCCATTTTACCGTCACGACACATGTATAATTGTCAAATCGACACAGCGCGAAATGCGCCGCCGCGACACAGTCCATAGATTGTTACATTGTTAGTACGGAAGAGCGTTTCTAGGATACCTTTATAATTAAAAATTAATTTATTATATTCCCAGTATAGAAAAGTACTCTCTGCTTCGATCCAACCGAGTATTCCACGACACTCACGCACTTTTTTAATTGGCTAACTCTACAATCCTACTAAACAGATCTCGCTCGTCTACATCTGTTACAAAAACAGAACCATTGATTCTAAATGCCATCTGATGTTTTGAAAACTTACACCTACACTCAGCTAAAGAGAGCATACCAATTATATATCGAACGTAGGCGTCAATGTAACCAGCACTAGCAATTTGGGGCAACCATTGTTTACTACTACGAGATAACATTTTTGTAGAGTTCATCTATGGCTCATCTCACACTGACACGAAACGAGTCTTTGAAGCTTAAATAGTATATCTTGGGGGACTACTACTTATTATTATGGATTTCGTATAAGCTAGAGGACAATAAGGGTGGTCGTACAGTCCAGCCTAGCCGAACGTGCCGAACTGTCAATTCAATAGAGAAAAAGCTGCTGATGTCAGAAGCGAGCCGCATTTTCTGACGTCATAAGCATTTTTTGTATAGCAAAATGACTGCGGCGCGTACGGCGCGAATGAGTGTGCGATCAGGTTTATGGAATAATTTGGTGTCTTTTTGCTGTTTCGACTCTCCATAAAAAATACCTAATTCAATTTTTATATGCATATACGAGTATAAGTGTAGATTGATTATCACCAAACACAAGCCCGTAGACCCTACGAAACTACATCCTGCTACGAAAAAACTACTTTAAAAACACTTCTTGAAAAAAATGACATAAGGAAGTTAGTCAGATCCCCTCATCAACTAGAAAAGAGCTGATGATCTTCAAACGGCTGAACAGATTTCCATGAAACATGGCTAAGAACACTGGGGATAAAATTACCCATGACACAAAAAAAACTAAACGAAAATCGGTTCATCCGTTTCGGAGCTACGATACCACAGACAGATACACAGACAGACACGTTAAACTTTAACACACCTCTCTTTTTGCGTCGGGGGCTAAAAAGGACTCGAAATGAAATAAGTTACTCAAAAAGTAATATAGAATATTAAGAATATACCTATAAGTAGTATAGAATATCACAAAAGGTAAAATAAGATCACCACACACAATCTAATTACGTGAGCTCTACTTACTGAAGATCCAGTTACTGGTTTCAGTTGATGGCATGACGACAACGGTTGCGCGATTTTATGATGTAATGCACCGCGTTACGGTATGTAATCGAACGTAACCGCGGATAACGGCGTGTTCAGTGCTATTTCAGATTGCAATTAGCTGTATAATATGTGGGAATTGAATAAAAGGTGGTTTTAAGTGTCATTGTTGGTCATTTATTTCGAATTTATTAGTTTTTTTGGGAACAATTGCTTTGTAAACTTGTTTCTTGGTATGAATCTAGAACATTCAGCGACAGTGTAATGCTAGTTGATGTTTCGTCAGTAGCTAGGCCAGATTGTCAGAATGCTTCAAGAACAGTCTCTGAACTCAGTTTATTTCTACCGGGGGAGCCGAACGCGCCGAACTGTCAATTCAATAGAAGAAATGCTGAGACGTCAGAAGCGAGCCGCATTTCTGACGTCATCTGTATTTTTTGTATAGAAAAATGACTGCGGCGAGTAGCGCGCGGGCAAATGTGCGATCAGCTTTATCATGAACAAATATCTCCTAGGGTAAAATAGAGTGAAATGGTTTTAGGGTTTAGGCAAAAGCATCTTTTTTACGATCGTGATAAAACTCAAAACCGTCTAAACTATACTGCCTTAGAATGTAAAGAGACTGAGCAAACTATAAACTTTAGGAAATAAAATGAAGAGAACAGAGAGAAGAGAATGGTTCAAAACAATGTTATCTAAATACGCCGTACAGTTTCAATAGATCATTAGGTACTCCCTTCACAAGAGTTGCATAAGGTACAGTCATTATGGTGGGCAGAACAATGCAGGGAGCAGCTTCCGACCGGATGCATCATGATTTAGTGAAGGCTGGTGGTACCTAATTAGTTCTTTATGCATGGGACGCGATTGTAGTTACAACCGTAGGCATTTCTTGATTTATTTCTGTTTTGAAACTTTTTATTTGCTTCTAATCAGAGCTGGTCTTTGAGGAAAGAGAGCTAGCAACTTATAGACCTTTTTAAATGGCATAAGAAGGATAGCTGTTCAACTAAAACGTACAGTGGTTTTAATACAAAAATTATAGATATTTACAATATTTTGGAAATAAAGTACCTACTTACCTAGTTTATATGGTACTTGGGGATACCCGAGTAGGTATAATAAGGTGTAATTAAGCGCGTTGTTCTGTTGTTTTCCAACAATGTATCACGCACGAAATAACAATATCGTGACTGTAGCATAGTAGACAATACCTCGGGAATAGACTCAAGGCTACTCTGGTGTCACGAGCTTAGTCTATGACCGCTTCCCATCAGGCAGGCTGTTTGTTTGTCACCTGATAAAAATTAATCGTGACCACAATCTGTAACACTTTCTTTACAACTGGGTAAAAGTATATGATTTGTGGTAAAGTATGATTGTGGTCTGAATTGGTTACAATATCATTCGCGAAAAGAAAGCGCATCGCAAAAGTAGGATACAATGCATCCACTAAGTAGAGCGCTAAGCTTGAGTGATCGTTCAACGAATATTTATTCTGGCTTTCTGGTAGTCTTCAGTTGCTCGGTCAGTTTTAAAATATGAATCAGTGTAAAGAAATCTAGACTGTTTGTTGCTGGTTTTTCGGTTTTGGTCGCGAATGATGATGATGTCCTCCCTAACGTATCCATCCACGGTGAATCTAGAGTTTTGAGCTTTTTTAAGATGGCTTGCGAAGCCAAAAGCTTGGCAAATTTCTGGTCGCGATTGAACAGGATCCAGCGGTCTAAGCTTCGATATTGAACGAAAAATATCAAGTCTCACTTTGGCTACAAACCAAGGTTAATCAATAATAATGAAAGTTCGAAAACTTGGGGGTTCTTTAGGGGTGAGCGTTCGCGTGTAGAATGCAACTCTTCAATTTATTCTTGCGAGGAAGGGCTCGGTACCGACCTTGTCAGAAATATAAGTTTTAAGCTGGCAGGATGTTTTTGACTTGGCCTAGTAGACTATAACTTTTAATTCTCAATAAGAGTGAAATCTTCTTTTCTCTTAATAATGCCCTTTGAACATTGCTCATTATTTGAAGGTACCAGATTGAGGTGAACCTGGTTAGCCAAAAAGTCATTTATTTCCTGCAGTTTTGAATAAAATATATAATAGCATCAAAAATTATCGTCATGAATTAAAGATTCACTCGTAACGATAATTTTTGATGTTATTATATTATACAGTTAGGTATATATCTATTACAGTTTTAATATTAAAACAGTTTCATAAAGCTAAGCCTGTACGTGTATATCTTCGTAGTCAGTTTTATAGTTTGAGCGAGTAATATCATAAAAATACTTCCTACTAACGAGGTCCTAAGTGAGCTGGGCGTTGGTTAATGTTTTGCAGGAAATTGACCCGATACACGAGTATATACATACATACACATTATCACAACTTCATATGCCTGCATTACGTTTAGTCCAAAGCAGGTCTGGGTAAATTGGCGCTTAGTTAATACGAGCCGGAATAACCTAGGTAATTGAATAAAATGGAATGTTTTTTTTTACAGTACATGAAATAAACTTAGACTTTTCATTTCTCAATGAAATACCTAGTGTGGTTTAACACTATAAAAAATATAAATCATTGAAAAAATAGCTTTTCCGAGTTAACCGACTTCAAATTATATTCTTATTTTTCTCTTTTTAGTGTGTAGAAGGTTCTTCTGTTTGTGTTCTGTGAAGTCGGTTCAATTTTTTTTTCAAAAATGTTTTATTACAACTTGAACTTTATTTAGTATCTCAGCATTATATGAAATCAAACGATTTATTACAAACTTAAATTATTTAATTTTGAAAATATATGATTCACTGTACCCGACTGAGGGTTATTTTTATGAGTGAAACCCACTGTTATGTGTTCACCACCCATTTTCGAATTATCTAAACCATGGCACATAAAAGTGAAGTGTTGTGTCACTAAGATCCAATCTGGTTACAATGATTTGTATAGTGATCCAATCGACTGGTTACTGTCTATACCATTACTAAGTCCAGTGGTTACTGCAATCTCGTTAAACATTCGCATTGATTGCAGCGCATTTGATGAGCGCGCAAATTATTGTAATTATCCTTTTATTTATGGTAATTTACAAGTAGGTTTCACTTTTAAGCGTGATGACTAGATTTCTATTTTGTGTCCATGAGTATGGAAATTATAATTTATAACTACATTTTTTTTAAATATTATATTCGTGAAATAGTGTTCAAATATTCTACCAAATACGTTTTAAAATAATGGGAGGAAATGTTCGTTATTTAGGAGTTTGATATAGTGCTGCGCAACGGGTATGGCGCCACTGACAACCAGCGCTCCAACACTCTCGAGCTGTTGGAGCAAATGCTGAGGGGTAGCCGTATTTTCACCCACAAAAAATTGTGTAGATTTAAGTACCTATTGTAACAGTTGTATATGATGTGGAGAAAATAAAACTTTATTCTATTCTATATAGGAGGAACTACCCAAATTGAAAACATATTCCCAAATAGCCATAGGTAGAGTAATAAACAATATACTGCTACAATTTTTTACTACACTAGTAAATTCTGGTATGTTCAGTTGACTTCAACTATGCCATATTACCCTCGCCATATAAGAGCATCTTATAACCATAATAATTACAAGCCAATAGCTTTCCTAAGTTTTTCTCACACTTCTAGTTTAATACCAACGACGTTGCTTATTTGCACTGACCGCCATTTTAAGTTCGGAAAATTTTGTAGCAAAAACTAAAATTCTTATGATGATGGTTTTTGACTAATCCCAGAACATCAACTGCTTTTATCATAGCCAGCTTTGATGAAAGGGACTGTAACTTCAGAGGCATCTAATAGAGAAACAAGTTTAATCACATTAGAATGGTTTTATTTTCCATCTTCCAATTTACAATGATCTTTGCTTGACAATATTAAAAAAAAACAATTGCATAACTCACCACTTGTTATGTCACTGTCAAAACATTATTTATCTATTGACCTGATCTGCACTGCACACCAAGGAGTATTTACCTACGTATCACCAAAAAGTTTTACTAAATAGGTACAAAAACGCTAACATATCTACATCTATTTGCTATATTACAGCTTTTGTAGCAGCTGTCACACAGTTACTCAAAAGCTGTTATACAGCAACCTAGTCATATAACGGTTGCAATACATATGAAAATTGAACGCTGCGTGTTATCAACAGGTTGTGATACTTGTGATAACAGACCACTTTCGCTATCGGCTTTCCATGCTTAGCAAGTTGAGTTGTAATACAAAGTGTTACATTCGTGTTAGATTCGCGAGGTCTACGCTAGTGATCGATCTAGCACGAACACTCACTGCTGGACTTTCATTTAGTGTTGATGCTAGTCTTGTTCTGCTTGACTTCGGCTGAATACCTTCACAAAAATATATTTTTAATTTAATCTAAGTGCCGGAACAAACTACGGTGCATCTTGTGTCGCGTAATTTGAATAGTGATTGCAGACTACTTCCTGAAAACGAGTCTTTTGAATCTTTATCAAACGACTGTCAGAGTCGCTTCAATCAAATGTTTCAAAAGATTGGTTCAGGTGTGTTGATAAAAATAACTTTGTAAATCTCTATAGTGATAAAAGATTCAAAAGAGTCGTTTTAAGGACACTTACTGCAATAACTCTTCAATTATGCGACGCAAGTTGTGCCATCATCATTATTCCCATCGATTTCCTTGCCCCCCTGAATTATTCGCGTAATTCCCGTCCCCCTACAATCATATGGGAAATACTTAGGAGTAACCTGTGTTGACTGTCTCTGTTCCAACTATAACTGATGCTAGCATTGACATTCATACGATGGAAAGTAAGTTCTTGTTGTCTCATACTTTCATTACGAATCTTATGGTTTTCTGTTTGTTAGTGAAAGTTTGATTGATGACTGCGCGTCATACAATCAAACCCCTCAATCAACGCACGAGTCATGGTGTTGATGCTATGTGCTGTCATCTAGTTCTTAAAACATTATTTAAAAAAAAATATACCACAGATAATGAAAGCTAATAAAAACGAACGGTCGTAGTCCCGATTTAAATTCACCCGATAGTTAAATGCATATTATGCAATGATTTTTATTTGTTGCTGACGAGTGCTTTTTCCCATGTAACAATCGTTTACTTAGGTACACAAACGTGGTAGTTAGTAAAACTCATAGGCTGTCATTAATAAACACGAACTAGGATGGTATTAGCGCTAATCCAAAGCATAAGGCTGTAGTAGGTCAATTCAGTATTAATAAACAAAGACCAAGGAAGAACTAAGCTTATTCGACTCTACTCTCGGAGTAAGAGTTACTCCTAGGCGCCACCTAGTATAGAGATGGAGTAGGCAGACGTAACACCAAAAAGTTTTAGAGGAATAAAACCTCTTTGAATAAAACAGATTGTCAAATACAAATTATTGTCTATCTCTGTCATTCATATAATTAATGACAGAGATAGACAATATTTTGAATGATAATATCATTCGTTCATTCACTCTTTTTCTACTAATCCCGATGTAAGGAATGTATTACTCATTCGAGGCTACTACCAGTTTATTAATAACATCAAAATATTCAAGTTGCTCCTTCGCTACTAAAGAAGTAACAAGTCTGAGAGTAGTCTCGTATTAAGCTAGAATTAGGGTACCTAATCTAATTAATAAGGCCGATAGGTACCTACTCGGAAGTCTGTATGCGCGGCGTAGCAGACCATCGCTTAGATCTTGTTACTTTCTTGTCGTCACTAGTTTCGAACCAGTGTGGTGAAAGGTTCTAAGTACCTTATAGAGGCTGACCTCATGCACTTGACACAATATTGAGGGTTGGCAAGTTGTTTTATCTACTCAGCATAATGAATTCGCACGATTTACTTTAAAATTGTTCATTGTTTCAGACTTGTCAAAACTAGGTCTTCCGCTTTCTTGCTTCACGTCCATTCACGCTTAAGAGTTGTGGTTTCTAAATCTAATAACAAAGTCTAAGCTGTTCTTTATGCTAGGTACTCTATTGCATTTAAAATTTCTTAGCCGAGCAATAAGTCAATTATGTTTATGAAAGAATCTAACATATTCGCGTTCCTTTTTTCGTTCGTTTCATGAATATTCGGATGCTTCGCACCACGATTTCTGACTTCTATTATTTATTATGTCAAATCGTCACAGTGCGAAATGCGCAGCCGCGAACACAGTCCATAGATTGTTACATTGTTAGTACGGAAGAGCGTTTCTAGGATACCTAATTGACAATTAATTGATTACATTCCCAGTATAGATATACTCTTTGCTTCGTTCCAACCGAGTGTTCCACGACACTCACGTACTTTTTTTTTCTGGGTTTGGGTATTATAGCGCACAATGTACATACTTTTTGGCTGTTATTTATTCATACATTTTTGAGCAATTATTCTTGTATGATGTACTAACTCTAAAAATGCAGTTAAACAAGATACAGGAGCATTACAACAATGCAGTGTCGAAAAAGTGTGCCAATTAGAGCACGTGGTATGTGACGGACAAACAGACCGAAACATCTTGTAATTGTAGTGTTTCGCGTTAATTGTCAACTGGTGTTGCAAAGAGATACATGTTGTTATATAAATAAAATGTTGGGGCGTTGCGTTAACACGTTCAGTGCCCGTAAAGCACTGCTGCACATGCTGCAGTAGGTATACACTTAGTAAGAGAGTGACGAGAAAATCGTTAAGGTTGATTTTAGGCAAAAATAATAAAAATAAAAATTCTGAATATATTTCTACAAATATTAGTTACCTACATAATGCTGGACATTTTCACACAGCATCATCTAGCCCCAAACTAAGCAAAGCTTGTACTATGGGAACCAGATAACTGATATACTACTTATATACTTTTTGTTTGTAAATACATACATATTATACATAGAAACACCCAGACCCGAGATAAATATTTGCAGATCATACAAACATTATCCCGCGACGGGGATCGAACCCGCAACCTTCTATGTCCCAAGCGAGCTTTCACCCACTGCCAGAGGTCGTCATAACTAGTTATTTTATAAAATAATGTTCTTCATTTGGATGAAGGAAGCTGCAAATAATATAAACTCCTATTTTTTTTTGTAGTAAATAAATACTTTATTTACAGAAACTAAGCTACTACATAATTAAATTGGTTCAAACAACGGTTAAACATTCAATCTCTCTTTATTGCGTAACCAAAAATTATAATTTCCACTTCGAAATATGTCATCTGGGCCATATTATCCATCTTAACCTTTATCATCACTTTCTTTACCTTATACATTACGCAATATACCCTAGGGCTAAATAATAAACACCCTCTATAAGGAAATTTTAAAATTGGTCCACTTTTTGTAATTATTTTAATCGTGGTTTCATTTCAACATTTTTCTTTTTTTTGTTTCAGGTGAGAGATACTTCCGTTAAAATGCGTTCTCAGAATGTTGAGCAGATAACTTAAAGGTAATTAAGCGCTTGTTTATATTTTTTTTTCGAAATTACAAAATTTTTAGGCAAGAGGAAAAGTTACGAAGGCGGGACTTATTACAAGAAAATGAGCCGAGTTTAGACCAAGTCTAACTAAAAAACTGTCCCTAGAAAAACGACCTTTAAACTCGTACTCGTACATAGAACGCTTTTTTGGTGGTAACTTTTCTTTTTTGTTCATATAAATAAATAATAATAAATAATAGTTTTGTTTTGACATCTGTCAACATGGGGTTCCACTAAGGTTTAACGTTTATGTAATAAGTAGCAAAGAGTTTGAGCTTGTGTACAGTACAGTAGGTATCTTAGATTATCCACCGCCGGTAGGTACACACAAAAACCTCACTTTTCAGGTCAAGATCGCAACCTGATTGATATTGAAAACATTGCTGATTTTGCTTTTGTTTACAATCTATTGCCAAGCAAAGCAATTATAATTAGCTACAATGATAAATTACTACCAATCATGTGTTCAATCATTATTGTCACGATCTTTTGAAAACGTCTATTAAGGAGGTGATAAATTTAAAAAAAATGATAAAAAATTAAGCGCTTCGGTTGGTTTCGTATTTCTCTCTATTTCAGAATACATCAAGAACGTCTAGGTGGTAATTATATAAAAAAATACTATACTAGGATAGGTAAAGGGATATAATTACTACCTTGAAGTCGATCGGATGTTTTCGGAAATAGAGAGAAATACGAAAACAATCGAAGCGCTTTATTAATGAGTTGTACTGTAATTCAATTGACTCTACGTTTTAGTAGAGGATGTATCATTACCAACATACCACGGTGAGCAAAGAAACAGGAGTAGAATAAATAATCTTTCACCTTGATACCTATTGTTTTTAACTGTCGGCACTAGCGTTAAATAACTGTTCCATGACAATGGTATACAGCCTAAAATTTAATGCTCTATCATCAGAATAGGCTTCTAGCTCCTATGAAGGAACTTTATCAGAACTCATTATCATAGGGCAGATGAAAGTTTTGAAGGTTATATCCGTGCTCACGCAAGGTATACACACCGCGCCCTTATTGTATAATATTGTTAATATCTCATTATGCTTTGTTAGACGGTCATGCATGAAGCGAATTAGCTCGTCCTTGGCACAGAATTATAAAGTAGAAAATTAATTATAGTTGTTGATTCGTGATTTAATTATACTGATTGTTATAAAAATTACAGAGGAAAAGAATTTGTTTGAATGTCTGTAAAGCCAAGAAAGATACGTAAAAAAAAGAACGTGAGTACTTTTCTATAGGTACTGGGAATATAATAAATTCATTGTCAATTAGGTATCCTAGAAACGCTCTTCCGTACAAACAATGTAACAATCTATGGACTGTGTCGCGGCTGCGCAATTCGCACTGTGACGATTTGACATTATACATGTGTCGTGATGGTAAAATGGAACTAAAACTTTTTTCCAGTCTTTTTTTCCTTGATACCGTCCGAAAAGGAACTTCGTTCAAATAGTAGTATTTTCGTAAGTCAAATACAATAAAAGTAAGCCACTAGAAACAAGATTACACAACAACGTACCTTTGACATAATTATAATAATTTAGATAATAATTGGGTCCATACGGACAAAAGAAATACCGCAATATAGAATCAAATTACCAGCATTTCTAGCCACTTAGAAACCCGTCAATTAGAAAATACTCTGAATACCAAACGGAGGTGATAAAGAACAATTATGTAATTTACCTGTCTTTGTAGAAAGGCTAAGACGCCGTTTACACGATACCATTCTGGCATACCATTCTTGCCTCTTGCTTTCTGAAACTCAACGTTCTGTGGCAAGAGGCAAGAATGGTATGCCAGAATGTATCGTGTAAATGGCGTTTATGGCACGGTCTTATTTAGACATCAATAGTGTTCAACACGCGAGGTAACAATATGAAACCACGTAATTATATTTGTTTGTGAGACTTATAATTATGACACTCGTAGCTTGTGATTTGGGGATCAAGAGATCAATCAAAGATTAACACGATTAGACCTCGGAATAGTAGATGTATTAATGTCTTTTCAACACACTTGCTCATAAAGTGGCTCTATGGTCACCGCAATTAGGCACATAATGACACCCATAATCAAACTGTGACTTTTTCATTACTATAACTCACTAGTGAGTAATCGTGTTCAATAGAACAAATAAATTAATGTTCCTATTGCTTGCTCATTTCATGCAACTTCTTATTTAAATAGATAATTTTAACTCGTACGTGTTTAATAAATAAAACTTTCACTCAAATATAACTTTTGTTTTCTCTATAATAAAAGAAAACTTTAAATTCCCCATTTTGTACGTGGCAGAATAGGCCGCAAACCCTATGCGCGGCGCGGAAATATAGTCTGTGGCCGATCGCAATGCGCGCGCATAGGAAAACTGATTCATTTTTGCCGTAATAGCGAAACATTTTTCACAACTCGTTTTCACTGTTGAAAATGAGTTTTTATTGTTGTTTTATTCACAAGTGTGTTGAAAAACGTCGTATGATACACGTGTGTATTGATGATTACCGTCCTCGGTTCTATTAAGAGCCTCGCCTAACGGCTCGGCTCTTAAAACAACTCGGCGGTAATCACCAATGTTACACACTAGTACCATAATGTACTATTATCAAATGCACTGATAGTTAAGAATGTTTGAAGCGTTGGAAGTGATCGTTCTTAATAGTTCGTCGAAGATAGACAACGCTCTACGCGGTAGAAAACGTATGGACTCTAATAGCATTTCCATGCTTCAAAGGGTAGGTACGCTAAATTTTCGGTCTCGCCTATAGTCACTAAGGCCTTTATTAATAAACGTGGTGTAAAGTTACGCCGGGTGTAACTAAGGAGTAACCATACAATTTTTGGAGTTTTAACCTGGCGTAACTTTACACCACGTTTGAAAGATCAACATCCATTATAGGAGTGACTTATTTACTTTTAAAATGTAAGTATAGTTTATTGAACATTGGCTTTTGTGTAAAAATTCACATGTAATATCTACAACAGATACTTATTGTACATACATATCGAAAAAAAAAAACAAGTTAGTAATAATGTAGGACTAGAGATCATTCACTTATGCATAATAATTAAATAGTTTTTTTTTTGTGCTGAGTTTGATGAACAAGCGAAGGATTCTATTGCGTGTGTGTTGTGTTGTGTGTGTATAGGTAGGCTTAGTTTGTTACTGTTCTCTACTTTTGTACACCGCTGTATTTCTGTATTCGACTATCCTGTCCATACAAATGGTTGCCAGGAAGAAATCGCTCTTAGCGATATGGCCGCCCATTGTACAATTTGTTTATTTTTATATATTCTCTGTAGGTATAAGGTTCTTGTGTACAATAAAGCGTTAATCCATCTATCTATTGCGAGTGATTCTAAGTTAGAATCCTGAGTGTATTGAGGGATTCAGAAGCACAAGCAACAAATTATTTTGCTCTCGTGTGATACATATAACTTTTCACCTTACCAGCGAAAAGATACAAGATGTAAGGAAAAACAATTCCCGATATTTTTTTTTGCCCCGCAAGTGGCAGTCTAATACCAGACCATCTTGGCCTACTAATGCTATCCGATTCTCATTGCTTGCAGCATTCTAAATAAAAACCACTTTTCCACATAGTGTGAGCAAAGTAGAGTTTTGCTCGCTGTTTTTAGGCGGCAAAAGCTCTTTGAGCTAGTGAGGTGAAAATTAAATGAGTATTTCTTGAACTCAATCATGACAAACCCCGTGGTCTACCGGTTTGACCTTGAAGTCTGCGAATAGCACATCAAAACGATTGATTTATTGATATGAAGTCATTTAGATACCCAAACGAGGATTCCTTTATTAGAACCCATAAAAGGATACGTAGGAGTAAATAGCAGTTCATTGTACAAAGATTTATTGGTAGGTGAAGTAGGTACAAGTCTCTCTGATTCACCGATAAGCTCTTTTGTTTATACCTACTTATTGTTTTATTCAAAAAACTGCAAATTGCAAAAAGAGTAGAGATACATAATTGTTTTTTTCACGTATAACAAATATAACGCCTATTTTATAGACATGAATATGAACGCGGTTTGTTTACCTACTTTAAGTGAAAGTTATAATCCACTTAAACTCTCATAATATCCTTTAATTTTTTTTCATAATCCCACTCATATAATAAAGCTGAAAGTTTGTGAGTTTGTTTAGATGTTTGGATGTTTGTATGTTTGTGTAAGGATCAGGCTCAAACGGCGAAACAGTTGACAATGAAATTTGGTAAAGTGAAAGGTATAACTCCAGAATAGCATATAGGCTACTTTTTATCCCAAAAAACGTTCCTGAAAACAAAAAAATATGTAAATGGACAACGGGAATATTGCATAAAAACTTTAGGAGTAAGGTGCTTTCTGGTAAGATCGGACTATTTTTGAGAAAACCTAAAGAGTCTTAGAAAATATTTTATTGTATCGCCTCTAGTGACTCTTTTACAAAGCCATAGCAACCAAACTGTTGCAAAAATACAGAGGTTTCATTTCTTATTTGTAATGTTTAGATAAACACAACGGTTGATGTTTTATGAATGATCAAACAGAGCAAAATTTTTCAGAATGGCAAGTAAAAGATCGGACCGTGTTAAGGTAAGACCGGACTACCTTATAAAATCACCTCTGTAACAGCTAGAATAAGCTCTATCACATGAAAATATTCGGACTTACCTAATAAAAAACATAGTACCTACAAATTGTTATTGAATTGGTTTTCAAATTTAAGTTTTAGCGAAGATTTAATACATTTTTTTACTCCAAATGTCCGATCTAACCCCGCATGCTTCAAACATAGATTTTTGTGTATCTCAAACTTTTACATCTAAAGGCTCATTAGACTCATAATTACAGCAGGCAGACAATAAAAAATTTGAGTCAGTTTTCTGAGTTGAAACTTGCATTTTCAAGCTCTAATAATAACAAAAAAATTATTATCAATCAACTTTATTCATTATAAGCTTAAATTTAAATCTACAAACAAATAAGCTAAAAATCAAAAAACTTTATGTAAAGTTAGATAGATAGATAGAAAATACTTTATTGCACACCACATAAAAAGTAAAACAAAAACATACAAAAAAAAAGTTGAACATAACTAAATACCTACTGTTTAATAGGACGAACATTTCAGTCTGTAGGTGGGCACTTTACTCTTAATTTTTTTTTTTATTTAACCTATACCGTCCCACTGCTGGGCAAAGGTCTCCCCCAATTATTTCCAACCATCTCTCTCCTTTGATAGGTTCCACCACCCACTATCGAAGGAGTGGAGGTCGTCTTTCCAGCGTTTCCTTGGCCGTCCGCGGCGTTGTCTCCAGGGTGTTAAGATGTTTGCCCATTTTTCGCTGTGCATCCGGCTCACGTGCCCTGCCCAGTCCCACTTCAACTTGACTGTTTTGCACCCTACGTCGACAATACCAGTCGTTGAACGCAGTGTGGTATTCCAAACTCGGTCAATCCACTTAAATTATTATTAAGTAATATAAATATGCAGTATTATAGCACGTTCTGTCAACAAATCTTAATACTTACGTATTTTATACAATCCAGAACAAACAAGAAATCAATAACAATCAACAACTAAACATAACAAATACTTCTTTAAGTAAAAACAAAAAAGTACGTACTTTTACAACATTATTAGTAAAAATAGTTACATTTTAAACATCATAAATTTAGGTAACTTTGATAACTTACTTACTTGTAGGCGAAAACAGCCCAGACATCCGTACAAAAGCTTGCGAAAGTGAGACGTTTGATACAGACAAATCGAATATTGAAAGTAAAACAAAAAGCATGTAAAGTAAAAAGTTTGAGAAACACTTTAAAGCGAAAGACCGGCGGATTATGTCCGATCTTAACCTACGAGGTTAAAGATCGGATCTTTGTCTACAAACGTCGTAGACATGATTGTATAGTACTAATCAATTAGTCTTACATCGCAAATGGTAATAAAACAGCAAAACTTCAAAAATAAACAAAAATTACCTACCAAATTGCTCACAGAACGTTTCAGGTGGAAGATCGGATCATGTCTTTTTTCACTTTTGGTACATCCTTTTTTTGAACGACAATAGCACACGTTCTGCTGGGCATAGCGTAAAAAGCAGACTGTAGGGAGGGGCACAACAAAATGGCGCGTACGGTGATGTTGCCATCATTTAAAAATATTGCTGAATTTAGTAGTTACATGACTTATCCGGACTTACTACTTGTCCGGTCTTACCAGAAAGCACCTTACTCTGTTTGACACAAAGAGCACTGCTCTAAGGTTGCCATGACAACCAATAACTTTAGACTTTTCAAAATGGCGATGTCATTTCGTTCCACCATGGTTTGAACAATTTTAATGACAGCAAATCCAAAAATGAATTCAGTGTTTTCATGGGTTGGATTGGAACAAGGTAGTTCTATCTCTAAAGTTTGTATGACGAAACAATGCGCAGACTAAGTCGCGCCCGGGTCCACTAGTACGTTTTAACTTTAACTACCAAAATACACCTACCAAAAGCTTCTAGAATTAGGTTAGGCACCACACCACGTGTATCGTATGAATCAGTTTACTTGTTTGGGTAGGGCCGTGTGCAATATTACACAATTGCCTTATAGGGCGCTATCAACTAAGTAAGTAATTTTGTAGATAAATTTTAAGATTCTTGAGCAATTGTATTTTAAATGTCAATCGTGAATTTAAAATGACCTTTTAGCCTTGATTGGCAGAAGATGCACAGTGAAGCACTTACAATCAGCATTTATTTATCAATAAAGATTGAATGATGATTACGAAAATGACATAAATAAATCGTAAATAGATTAGATAATTATTATACACTAGCGGGCGGTCCGCCCCGATTTCACACGTAACCTACCTAGGTTACTTAACAGGTAATTTTAATTATTATTTTTTTTAATTATGAATGGGTCAGTTCTTTACCTCGAAACTTACACAGGCAAGAGTGAGGTCTACGTTGAAGTGAGCTTACCCAGAAGGTGCCTAAATGTGTGCAGTGAAATTTTCCTCGACTTAGCGAACCCATATTCGTATTACTTATCATTAGATTTAGTATTCATAGTTTCTTACCATCTTGATATTCTTGACCTCATGTATTTTTTATTAATTCATTCATATTTTCAATATGTAATGACATCATAATTATCTTGTTCAATTAGTGTTGAAATAAATCTCATTATTAATATTCATGGCCAGTACGGTTATTTACGAAATAATCATTCATGTAGGTTTTCTATGATAATATAGAACAGATTATAACACATTCCCCCTTCCTCCCATCTTTGGAGAACGAAGGTCATCCTTGGCCGAGTAAGGTACAGTCAGCAACGAAAGTCGATTAACATTTGAGGTTTCCCTTACAAGAGTCTATCCGAAATTCGTTTCATCATGGCCAACATTTTGACAAATTCTGAAGTTTAGGGCTTAGTCCAATATAATTTATCAAGAAAAGTTATTTGTTTTCCTAAAAATCGAAAAGGAATAGCGTTTTACACTATTTACTACTTAACATTTACGCCTGGTATCATATTTTACTGTCCGTAGGTAAAACGAACCGTTTTATTTTTATAGGAACCATTACTGCACTAGTTCATATTATCAACATTTAGCAATCTCAGCGCGTACGATG
Source organism: Epirrhoe tristata (assembly GCA_951394285.1). Classification (NCBI taxonomy): domain Eukaryota; kingdom Metazoa; phylum Arthropoda; class Insecta; order Lepidoptera; family Geometridae; genus Epirrhoe; species Epirrhoe tristata. Next base: position 9,865,163 of record OX596146.1, on the reverse strand, counting down.
TCCCAGAATGCTGAGCCGAAAATGGTGGTGTTCAGTACAAATGAAAGCGGCCCGATGTCCCCAATGCTTTGTTATATAAATATGCAACACTACAATTATATTGATTATGGTCACACCAGAATAATAAATGCAATTAGAAACGCAACTCCTTATTGAAACCTCATCATAAGTAATTTTATTATGTGACGCTGTGCATTCTGCAAAAACCACCTACGCAACCACAGAACTATAGTTTTGTGTACGCAACGAGTTAGGTTTTTATAGCTATGGTTTTTATATATATGTGACGCAGATTGAAACGAAATTGGAGTAACAAATAAAAATTGGAGTATCATAATAATAAAAAAAATTAAAAATAACAAGTATTCTTACAACTTATTGTGCTATTATGATACAATACTTATTATGATACAATAGATTTTGTGATATCTGTTCGCGTGTCTTTTTGTCTGAGCATAGAACTGTCTCAAAATAACTTATTTTGTTTGTTTACATTTTAGTGTAATTTATAAACATTAATTCGCTTGCCTTACCCACTTAAACTGAAAGGTATAAATATCTGTATTTATTCATTGAAACGTAAATAGCACATTATGTAATAAACATTCGTGAATTATTTATACATAGGTCTTAATTACATTAGCGAATTTGCAATTATTGACGAATACAGCAACTATCAAGTGACTAGACTGATTACATAGTTCTTGAATATTTTGAATTACCTGTTGCCCGTGGCTTCGCTCACGTGATATCACCGGGCATTTATGACTTATAAGTTATAACTTATAAGAAGTAATAAAATAAAATGCATAAGTAATAAATCATATTCTCTATCTATGCATCTGTCGCAAAAACTAAAGCAATCATGTAATCGAAAGCGAGTTTCACTTCTACTTATCCGACATTAGTTTTATTGTTGTTACCTTTTTAGTGCAGCATTTGTAGAATATTGATCTCTGATTAGAAACTAATCGTTGATACGATCATACGTGAAGTTATATAACTGCATTATTTGTTGCTTAATTTTATAGCTTCCAATTTTTTTCATTTGCCAAATCTTGTGTAGTCATGCGAGTGTATTGAGGCTGATGAGATAACATGGGAAGATGAAGAGATAGTCACGAATGACGCTGATGTATTGCCGATTTTAGACAATTAAATGGTCATTTTACACAGATGATGCTGTGAATAGCTGATAGAAATACCTGTGTAATTTTTATTTTAAACTAGTCGTATACTTTGGGATTCCAAAACGCAAACATTTTTGACAAGTTTTACTATGCAATATGAGTACATAGAGCATTTACCATAAAAATATTTACGTGAACTTAGAACAAAAAAAAATAGAAACATGAACATTTGAATACACATGAAGAAAATAAAATACATACTACTTAATATGCAGTATGTATTTTATACTGTCTGTTTGTGTACCTTTTTACGCCCAAACCACTGAACAGATTTGGCATGGATAAAAGTTGTATCCCAGGGATAAAAGGACATAGGCTACTTTTTATCCCGAATAAATTAAAAAAATCCCAAGGGACCGTGAATCACACCGCGGGAGCGCAGCTTACTTAATAACATTTAAGAGCAGCAATCGAGCAACAACAATTATTCCTTTGTTTCAAAAGTTTGTAGTTTTTAGATTATATTCCATTTCTCCACAATTAAATTACAAAATTACTTTTAGTGCAAAAATGTGGGAATTTTCAAACAGTAACCGCAACCACAGATTGTGTGAAAGTTGCTGAGCTGTCCATCCATGAATGTCGTGGGAATACCCACCATTTCCTGGTGATTACATGGCCTGAGGGGAGTAATGTTATATATGAAAATGTGATAACTTGTTAGTTAAGAACTAAAAACATAATTAAAAAAAAACTGAGGATACCAATTAGTACCTTTTACAACAGGCGGCAATGGGCTTGAAATACTGCAAAATGTGAGAATCTACTAAATATGTACTATCCCCTAGATATCTTCAAATAATTCTAAATACCTAAGTGAGAGATCTACCGCGCCTTGGGGATACAGTCGCGATCCTGTTTAATTTAAATGTGCTAACTTTTAAAAGCCAATTTCAGCACTTGCTGATAAAGTGACTGATACAGCTATTAAAATATCTATCTCATCATCATCATCACCTCAGCCTGGTATCTCCCACTGCATGGCATCCCCTCTATCATGCGCCTCTCGTGTCCAAAAACATTTGTCTAATGAATTCATAATTCATAACAACCAAACTTGTATACCTATATTCTGGAAAATAAATTCTGATTCTGATTCTGATTCATAATAGGAGAACTGCGAGATGGCCCTTATATTTCTTGTTCTTATATCGTGGTGTAACTGTCTCTACATCTTTTTAATAGTCAAAACATCACCTTACACGAAGATGCCTTGAAAGCCTTTATTGATCAGACATTGGACCACGATCTCATTACCAGTTCATGCTTATCACGGTCCACTGCAGCACAATACCATGGACCTTGACCGACTGGAGCCTTTGTAATGTTCTGTTTGCGGCACGAGGATTGAGGTTGTAAAGATGTATATATTTAGTTTAGGGCGGTGATGGGTTTGCAACCTGCCACTATGGAATACTAACTTCAAAAAAATGTGGGTATGTATCAAATAGACAGGTCAAAGGATCTGGGGGCCTAAAGCGGCCACTTTATCATATTATGGCGCGGTAGACATTTTCTCCGATCTAAACAGTAGTAATGTAGCAGAATCTGCTACAAAACTGCTTATTGATACATCAAGATCGGAAAAAATGTCTACCGCGCCTAGGAGATACAGTCGTGATCCTGTTTGTTTGGTTTTGTACTAACACCATGCTTGGCAGGGTCTATCCCTTCGTACGCTAGTAAAATACTGACTAGCTTCCAGAATCGTAATGTGTCACGAATGATTTATGGTTTGTTCTGATTATGTTTAATATTTTCGACGTTTAACAACAACGATAGTCTTCAGATGACCTTAACTCGACCACTAGATTTGGCCATCATACAACAATGTTAACGAATTCTACAATGTTAGTGATAGGTTATTATACCTTTTAGAGACTACCTACAAAAACCTGTTTAATTTTACATTTTGGGTACTAACATCCTGTTCAGTTTCGCAATTATGCAGTATTTTCCATATCATATTTACAGAAGAATTAAGGTTTCCTCTAAATGTTACCGAGATAACCCTATTAGTTTGTATAGTCATCTCAATATTCATGTACATATCTTTTTCTAGTCGGTAATAAAAATAGATGCACCATCTCGAATTTCGTAGCCATCCATAGGTAGAAGTTTCCAAGTCTTAAATCAGAATCCTCCTCCTTGCGTCGTTTCCCCAGTGCTGGGGGTCGTGACCCATCACGGAAGTATCTTCTCCCGTACGATGTTGCGCCATTTGTTTCGGTTTTCAGCAGCATGCACAGCTTCCGGCATGTTGAGGTCGAGTGTGCTGCGGATCTGGTCTGACCAACGCATCGGGCTCCTACCTCTTGGCCGCTTTCCCTCGACTTTACCCGTGACTATCAGCTTCTGGAGATTGTCTCCGGGTTTACGGGCTATATGGCCAAAGAACTCGAGGATCCTGCGAAGGCACACAGATGACAGGCGTGGCTTTTTATCCAACTTGAGTTCCTTGAGCACCGATAGGTTGGTTCTGTGCGCAGTCCAAGGGATGCGCAGCATTTTCCTCCAGCACCACATCTCGAAAGCATCCACACGTTGGCGGTCTTTTGCTTTCAGAGTCCACGTCTCAGCTCCGTATATAGAAATATAGGGAAAACTAGCGTGTTGACTAATGTAGTTTTTGTCTTATTGCTTATGTAACGGTCTTTCCATATTCTTTCAAGCTGAGACATGGCGTTTTTAAATCAGAAAATCAAATGGCTTTTCTCGAGGTTTCTTTCACTGGTTGGAACATCACGTGTACATCGATTATCGTTGGAGTTACTTATCCTTGCCGGATCCAGTAAGCACAAAACCAGGAGTGGCGAGATAGAAAAGAAGCATTTACTCAGTAGTAGATGGATAGAATACGTAGATATTTTAAGAGTTGACTGTAGGTATAGCCACATATGCACTACTCATGAGTAAACATTGCCTAATTGGTCCAATGAACCATGTATTTGGGTTGGTACTGGCGTTATCAGTATACTAATATTATAAATGTGAAAGTAACTCTGTCTGTCTGTCTGTCTGTCTATCTGTCTGTCTGTCTGTTTGTTACGCTTTCACGCCCAAACCGCTGAACAGATTAAGCTGAAATTTGGCATAGTTAAAGGTTGTATCCCAGGGAAGGACATAGGCTACCTTTTATCCCGAAAAAAATAAAAAATCCCGAGGGACCGCGGGTCACACCTTGGGAGCGCAGCTTGTCATGCGTATAAGGTACTTAATAATTAAGGCTGTGTAATATTAATGAATGACATTCGAACACTATACGTGCTTATATGGCTAAGGGATATGGATATCTTGAGTCTCACAAATGTGGTAGAGAGTCCAGAAACGAAACAAGCAGACAATCTCCCTGTTTGAAGATGTCTAAGCTAGGCTACTCAAAGACACAGTCAAATTAATTTTTGATTATGCTCACATTTTGTAGAATTTAATTAATTAATAAAAAAAATTAACAACAGGCTAGCATGGTATGGGCATGTAATGAGAAGGGAAGAAGGTCATGTAACTAGGCGAGTGCTTGGTATGAATTTTGATGGATTTACGAGTAGAGGTAGGCCAAAGAAAAGATGGATGGATTGTGTGAAGGATGACATGATTAAGAAAGAAGTGTGTTGAGATGACGGCTGATAGAGGAGAATGGAAGAAGAACACATGTTGTGCCATCCCCATATAATGTGGGAAAAGGGCAGAAAGATGATGATGATGATGCTCACATTTTGTAGAAGTAAGTCGTTAAGCTATGAGTCTGTGTATCAAAGAGGCCTTCAGGTGATCTAAGAATTCCGTCACTAGAGTCAGCCACTTAAATTGACAGTCCAGTCCATGTAAGTTGAAGAAAAGTTGAGAGAACATTGGTTTGTTATTACAAAAAATAAGTTGTTCACAAGCGTTGCTCTGTTTTTCTCAGCTCTACCAGCTCTACCATTCTCTTTGGTTTTACAAAAAATCCAATCCCAGTCAAGTCTAGTTCAAGTTGGACTAGCATCATGCATCATTCATTAAATATTTACTCACAAAAAAAAACATACAGACACCTGTTACAACCTGTAAGAGTGTAAAAAGACGTCTACCGAAGCCGAAAGGGGTAGTTAAAGCATCCCAACACACAACCAAATCCAAAAGGATTTTCCGAAAAAATCATTAGGTATATCTGGAGAAAACCGACCTCGTACAGCTGGTCGAGCGTATGTACTATGTTCTACTGGTAGTAAATAACTAGAAAATAAAATAAAATGACGTAGTTTAGTCAAATTTTTTTTTGCGTTTTTTGTCGCTAAAGATGTTCAGAATCGTCTGATTGCAACCCCTCAGTTTTCGGTAACCTCCTCCTTTTTTGAAGTCGGTTAAAAAGACGGTCTGTTTTTCCTAGCTAAACTTTGTGGTTACGCAAAAATCCAAGTCAAGTCTACTTCACTTCACTTCTTATTATTGGCTTCTGCGACTTGTTTGTCACAGTTCTGCCAGTGTAAGTCAAGTCCAGTAGATTAGATACATCATGCGGGTGAGCGGTATTTGTGTAATTGACACAGATTTTTTTGCTGTTATCTATTACTGTTAACTCAATTTTGTGCTCTCTTAAATTGAATCATCATTGTATTACTGTTACATTCTTGGATTTGAAGTGATGATCATGTAACTTTAAAGTCTACATTACTTTTGAAAGTAATTTTATGTTGTTTTTCAAGCGCGGGAAGAGTTGCCTAAAATTAATTGGATGGAATTTTTATGTGAAAATTAAGCTGATCGCACATTTTTGACCGCGCCGTACTCACCGCAGTCATTTTTATTTACAAAAAATACTGATGACGTCAGAAAATGCGGCTCGCTTCTGACGTTATAGCATTTCTTCTATTGAATTGACAGTTCGGCGCGACATTTGCCATTCGTAGGTATTGTCCAAAAATGTTTGAATTGAAATTGTGAATGCGTGAAAAGGTATTTTAGTTACAATAACAGAAGTTTTAAATCTGTGAACAATGATCCTTAGAAAAAAATCAGTCGTCTCACGGCCTAGATCCAAAGCCTTGAAGTTCATCAAGCCACGATGCAAATTAACTTGAACTCTCATTACTGCCTAATATTGCATTCGCGCAACGTTCTATTCAGGCGATTAGCCGCCTATTCAGTGGTTCCGTGAATCACGGCGACGCGATGACGACGGAGTACTTAATGCTAACATTTTGCACCTTTACAAAGCATAGGACAGAGCGTGGGGAGAAGAAACGTTCTAAATTCAAAATGCAATAGTAGTATTAAAAGAAAAATGCGTTCCTAATTCGAATCGCAGATATTCCAAATTCAACGATGTTTCTTTTTCTTTCCGGCTTTGCTCTTTGGTGCATTCGCCATTTTACGAACCTCGATGAATAAAAACATTCGAAATTCAAAACGAAAATTGGAAAATCATTGACGAATAAAAACATTCCAAATTCAAAGTTGCTAAGAGTTGAGAGCAAAACCTTCATGATCCAAAAATAAGCAAATTGCATAGAAGTAATATAGGTAGTGCCAATGATTTAAAAAAAAATATAGATAAGTACTTTACAAACGCGTGGATATGAACACATCAAAACAGACTTATTAACACAGTTTTTACTTCAGTTGGCGTCATTCAGAGCAACGTTTTTGACAGTGACAGTGACGTGTGCCAAGTTCGAGTTTTAAACTTCGATATTATGAACATAACAGTTTATTTAATACGAGTATCATTGGGTATTAGTGCAAATTGTATTTTTTTTTGACAAATAAAATCATTTCAAAATGTCTACGTCTAGTGATCTGTACCACAAGCAATTGAATATGCATTGTTTAGTTGTAAGCCTTGTGTCGTGCGGTGATACCATCACCCGGTGTTTTGATGCATCAGACAGGTTTCAATGATGATGACTGTTGGGAAATGCATGACATCGTGAGGGAACCCACTGCTTAGTCAGCTCCCAATGACTTTGTATTATCTGTGGAGAAGGCTAAGCTGAGAAGATACGCGGTGACAGTGAGCTGATTTGATGAAGTCAGGAGCTGTTCATTTTAACCTATCAGTGAATAATAGTAAAAAATAAGCTCATTTGAATCAGTTCACGGTAACCTATTAAACCAGATTGTATTGAAAAAATATTATTGCAACAAAAATCTCAAAGTAGTGAGTAATTAAAAGCTTAACGGTGAAGGAAAACATCCCAAGGTTAAAAGTATTTATTTCCAACATCGATTACATTGTTATTTTTATTTCTTTCAGGTAACAACTGCTTCGCTATGTAACAGATACGTAAGTTTCCCATACAAGCCCACGCATGGGGCTAGTCAACGAAAGGTCAGCTTTTATTGGTCTCCTCGCAAATTGAGCGTTTAACCAAATTACATAAAGCTTTCACCTCGTTGCTGTGTAGTCTTGTCTATTGGAGTTTATAAATATATTTTTCGTTGACTTTTTCTGTAGATAATATTTGAAATTGAATATATTCTTATCTCATAGCTCGTAGAACTGACGGCCGTTGGGGCAGAAAAGTTCTCGAGTGGAGGCCACGCACCGGAAACCGCAGTAGGACGGCCCCCCACTAGATGGAAAGACGATCTGGTAAAGGTTGCTGGGAGCCGTTGGGTGTAGGCTGCACAAGATCGATCGCTGTGGAAATCGATGGGGGAGGCCTATGTTCAGCAGTGGACACTAGATGGCTAACATGATGACGATATTCGTATCTTAGGAATTTACATTAATATAAGAATTTTCCGATCTGAACAGCATATCTAGAGAGTCTCTTCTTTACTTTATTATTTACTTCTTTGCTTTCGCCCGCAGATTCGCCGCTATTAAATAGATTATGCTGTTCCAGATCAATATTTACAGCTATTCCAAAATTTATCTAAATTGGTTGAAGCACAAACATACAAACTTTTTAGATTTATATAAGTAGTAAGTATAGATTTTGCCTTCGATATGATGCTCAGACAGTTTGAAACTCTTATTTCAAATTTAGTAATTTTTTTACGACCTCTGTGGCGCAGAGGGTGAAAGCCCGCTTGTGACGCAGAAGGTTGCAGGTTCGATCCCCGCCGCGGGATAAATGTTTGTATGATCTGCAAATATTTATCTCTAAAGTATATAAGTTATATATCAGTTATCTGGTTCCCATAGTACAAGCTTTGCTTAGTTAGGGCTGGATGATGCTGTGTGAAATGTCCAGCATTATTTATTATTCTATAATTTCTCGTACATACCAATAAGTAAACGATTCTAATAGAGCCTTCAGTAGAAAGCATTTTGCATGTCGCTCCATCCGGTTGGTTATACACAACCTAATCGTTCTGAGGTTTCTATTTGGCCGACCACTATTGTTAGCTTGACAATATTGTTTGCATATTTCACGTTTGCGGTTTTGCCAACTGCTTAGTAGCAGAGTCAAGTCTTGAATCGTGTCTCAAAGTTGTATAAGTATATTTGTTCTTATTTTGTCAAAAAATCATCCAGTGGTAGTTATTAATCCAATGCTCACTCTCATTTAGTAAATTCTTTATACTAGCTCGCCGGGTTAAGGTGAATTTACACGATGCAATTTTTCGTAACATACAGAAATAGAAACATAACCAAGAATCTACATTCTATATTATTCATTAGGTACCTAAATTTGTTTAGAGCTGTTTAGAATAATGACTCGCTTCGCTCGCCATTTCGTTTCTCGCTATGCTCGCCCAGAATTATAGCCTAATACTTTCCCTGCGTACCCACAAAGAACAGTGGCCATAAACGCTTTTGTTTATACGTTTGTTTTATTAACCGCATAAAGCATTTTTGCGCACCTTGCAATGTCATTGTGATTTATTGAAATGATAGATTTGTTCTCATAACCTAATATCACTTGTTCGAAGCGTGAATAATTAAGATGTCTGATCATATTGATTTGGTATGTAGAGTAGTTTAAATTGAAAACTCTTCAGCTGAAATGGTCTCTTTTGAGACATTGAATAATTTCACCCTTTAATTGGTCGTATGAATACAGCACAAAATCGTCCATTTAAAGTACCTACATTTTAGTGTAAAATTTATTATAAAGCAGGAATTTTCTCTTATACAGACTAGGGTAGGTTTCATTACAGCAGTAGGTAGGCGACAGACGCCTACCGCAATGTGTGAATGAATGAATGAATACCTATTTACCATAGGATTCTCACGTATGAGGCTAAAACGGTTGCATGCCCATGCAAATATACAATCAGCAGTCATTTGCTTGTAACTCCTGTTTCAATAGTTTAATTATACAAAGTGAAACAAGAACTCTAGGTTGATCGTATGCTTAGATCTACGATTATCGTGTTGGATTACCGTAATGAATCAAACCATTCCCTGTTAGTCTTGTGGTATTGTGTTAGTTTTGCGGAATTTGCTAAAAAGTTTTGCAATTCTCCACACGTAGACTTGCATCGCTATGAAAGAACTTCTTTCTTGACGGACTCTACAGTAATAAACTTTGGGCAATAAATTACTATTCATTCATTCTGTTAATTTTACAGCATCCGGATCGAAGCTAGGACGATGACGGTTCAAAAATACGACGAAAGCTTTCGAGAAAAGGGTGCTAGTGCCTCACTTCTTTTAGCTTGTTTTGGCGTGTTGCGTTTACGGCGTGTCGCTAACAGAAATGAAAGTCAAGGCGGAGGCGCGGCGCAAGCGCGAATCTCGTTGAAAAAAGTAAAAAACAATGAACAAAAGTCAAGAGTCGAGGCGCGGGCGAGGCGCGCGCCCCTTCCGCGGCCCCTAATCACCTGTCTCTACTCATCTTTTGAAGATGACATGTTGAATGAATGAAACAAGACATACACGCCGCCGCCTTTAGCACGCGTCAATTTCGCCCGCGCCCCGACGCCGCCTCGACGCCGTCCCGACTTTGCTGTTAGCGACCTACCTTTTCGTCTCAAATTTTTTTTTATTTGTTCTCATCTGAATTCAGAAAACCAGTTTCAATGACTGTCTCCGAAGTATTTAGCAAATGCTTGAAATAATTAGAGACGTGACAGGCTGCTTGTGTTTCTTACAATTTTGTACTTACACATCTAAATTAAAAGCAAAACCTGTTCCTGTGTCGTCGAAGTATTTAGCAAATGATTGAATTAATTGTAATCGTGACAAGCTGAGCTAATTGTTCAGTCTAGCTCGTGATTGAAAGTTCCATGTTAACGGGATGTTGGTTTCAATGCATTTGTGCACCTTTGTAATGAGAAATGTAAGTAACTTCAGGGTTTCTAAGTTTCTTAAAAACACAATTCTTTAGAAGTACCAAAAATATGACTAAGTGAAGGAGATTCCTGTTTATTTAGAAAAAACGAAGAATTACTAAATGTTCTAGAAAAAAGTGAGTTACATTTTGCTTTGTAAACAAATTCACATCACAGCTAGCTTGAAGCGTATCAAACACGCTGCATTGCCACACTGAAAGTACCTAATGCTGATCTGTGAACCAAATACCTCTCAGATTCCTTCAATAAGTCGCCAGAGGCCCAGTGTTCAGATGACTCTTGATAGTCTAGATCCTAATACCTAAGTCCTAGTCAAAACTAAATAGATTTGGTTACACCAACATATTTTTATTATTCGAGGCATAGTATAGAAACATTTTCTAAACGTAGCCAATTTAAGTCCGACTCTAGAAAGCCCATCGTAGGATTCGTAGGTACACCCGGAATAACAATGCAATTGAAAGTGTACATCTACCAGATATTACATAGGGTCAACTCACACTGAGATGCGATGCGGTCAAAATACATTGTTTTGCACTTCCATAAAACACTATTTAGGTAGATTATTTTTACCGTTCTTTATCTTTAGTGGTTCCGGCTCACAGTATAGCTGATAGTTAGCTTGGGACAGACGAAATTGATGTCGGTAGACTATGTAACTTTTTGGAACGAAGTTCCTTTTCGGACGGTATCGAAGCAAAGAAAAAACTGAGGCTGGAAATTTTATTTTGTCCATTTTACGGAAGGTTACTGGGGCTGGGAGAAACATTTTTACCGTCACGGCCGTCACGTCACGAAATCGTCACAGTGCGAAGTGCGCAGCCGCGAACAGTCCATAGATTGTTACATTGTTAGTACGGAAGAGCGTTTGATTTGAATTTTAATTTCCCAGTATAGAAAAGTACTCTTTGCTTCGTTCCAACCGAGTGTTCCACTACACTCACGTACTTTATTATTTTGCACATCGCATGTATCCATCTGAGCTGACCCTATCTGGGCTTGTACTGACTGTTTGTTATTCTGTGAGCCGGAAATGCCGAAGAAAATGTACAGAATGGTCAAATGAAGGTAAATAGTTTTGTTTGGGTTATGCAAGTGCAAAACCGTGTTTGTGGTATTTGAAGTGATGACTCTGTAAATACGTATAATGAATGAATGAATGAATGAATGAATGAATGAATGACATTTATTTCAGACACAAGTTCCATAGATTAAGAAGTACACACAAAAAAAAAACATAAACACACATATACAAATTAAGAATATTAGGTATTTAAGGTACCTACAACTAATATCAGGTGGCAATATCCACCCACCGTTTATACACTTTTGTTTGTATAAGCCTTTCTGCCAGACTCTTGATGATACTAAAGTATAATTAAAGTTTACTGGGAAGCAATTATGATACGTAAAAATAAATATGAAATGAACACTATACCCTTGCTTTATTGTTATGACCTTAGTAAGTAAGAGCTGCAAGTTTGATTCTCGAACTGCGGATACATATTTGTTCCTGATTTGGTGCCATGATGTTGTAGTTTATGTTGGTCACAGCAGGGAATTCTAGTGTGGGGTAAGGACTACCGAAGTATGTGATTGTTGGGTGTTATTTTCTTATATTTTATAACATACAAACTACATAAGTACTAGAACGTCTTTAACTCTAACTGTCGTTGTAACTAAAATAATACATTGCTTAAAATTTGTTACTGTATTCAAACTTAACTAGGTTATTGTTTAGTAAAAGTTTCAAACTTGCCATCTTTAAGTATGAGAATTAAAAACGTAAATAATACATAATTATCCATATATGGCAACTATTAAAAAATACGCAAGGTTGAAATTATACTAAGAAATTCCTTGGCCAACTTACACGGGACAATTAAAATACTCATCTAACTGTCATTTGTTTACTGTCAAGTGTGAGAAATACGGAACCCTTTTAAAGGTTTTACGAGAAACATTGTGATCCCTAAAATACTTACAAATATTAAATGCAGCCCAAAAAATACCAACCATGCGGGATTTGAACCGACCTTGATGATCCGTGGCTCCGTCGATCAAGTAGTATTCTCGAAGTAAAGCTCTGAGCTAATGAGTAATTGAAACTGTTGGGTTGGTCGACATTTGATTTTCTAAACGTAGTAAGTACGATTTTGAGTTTTATCGCGGTTGTAGAAAAGATGCTTTGCCTAAACTCAAATGCATTTTTACTCTATTCTACTCTAGAGATAAGACACAGTTATATAGAGCTGTTTAAAAATAATAATGAAAACCTAAGCAGTTTTTTCTTGATTTTATTGCAATTTAATTCAAAGACTTGCATATTTCTTTGTGTATGAGAACAGCACATCTTTCCGGGTGTATTGTATGGACTTTAGTAAGAAAGGAATATGTAGATGTAGGGTTCAACGGTTATGATATGGCAGTTTGCCCTTACTTGGATTCCCTGCAATTTTAGCTGGGAAATTATAGAATATTATTGTAATTAGTATTGTTTCGTGAAATTTGCATCAAGTAACGTAGTAGGTATAGATTTGGATGCGTGAGGTGCATGGCAGAAGAAGGCCTACTACATACAGCAATTATTGTGGATGTGCTGTGGATGATGATACTTGTGATTTATTTTGTTTAGAACCAGTTTAATTCAAGAAAGCATTGCATCTAAATCCATGTCAAACAGTGCACCACATCAAACTTGAGCTAAATGATTTCACTTCTCGAACTCTGTGGCGCAGTGGGTGAAAGCCCGCTTGTGACGCAGAAGGTTGTGGGTTCGATCCCGCCGCGGGATAAATGTTTGTATCATACTGCAAATATTTATCTCGGGTCTGGGTTCCTGGTTCCCATAGTACAAGCTTTGCTTAGTTTGGGGCTAGATTACGCTGTGTGAAAATGTCCAGCATTATTTATTATTTATTTATTCTATTCCGTCGCAATCAATATCGTGAAGAACCAGGGCAACAAACACGAGGTTTATTTTTATTTTAGGTCTTCTTTATTTTCATCTTCAACTTCATAAATCTAAATAGCCAAGCTCCAGAGTGGAGTCATTTTATTTACCAATAAAAATCTTTGAGAAATGAAAAGTCTTATAAAAAATCTTAATGAAATACCTACAATATAAACCTAAAAAAAAACTTAAACAGAGATAATAAAACGTTTTCACACTTGCGTTTGTAACACATTGAAAAACAATACAAACATGTTTCGTTAATAATGTTTTTAATTAATATTTAGTAGCAAACCGCATTACATGAATCATTCAGCTATTAGACAATAGCCTGTATTAAAATTGTATAACAGAAATGGACACTGCTGTTGCTTTGTTACACAGAAATAACCCAATATGTAACTAAGTTGATTGCGTAGTTGTATACTGTCTAGTTCACATGAGCCACTTAGCGCAGGAAAGAACCAGTGTCTTGACAAGAAGAAGACTAGATTATATTATTCCACTTAATTGAAAATTGAAATAACAATTTTAATGTCTTTTTTTTTCAAGTAGATACACGAGAAACTACGAGAACCATGGTTCATACGACCATTATTTTCTTCTAGAATAAAAGTAGCATCTTGCGTCTCAGCCGTACAATGCACCACCGCGGTCGTCAATTATTACATCTAATAGAGATGAGGAGAGCATTGGTTGTATACTTAAATCCGGTCCTGCACCAATAAGTTTTTTTGTCCAATAATTGAGTTTTCTCTAAAACGGTGAAGGAAAACATCGTGAGCAAATGGCACACAGCCACACAGCCACACAGCCACACACCCACACACACACGACTGTAGTAGAACCTACAATTTTCGAAAACATGTGTCAAGTGCCCCGCTGCTTAGTCAGCTCCACACGTATTGACGTTGTCTTTCCTGTGGGCCAGGCTGATTAAGCTGAGGATGGTTTAGGTGCTGGGCAAGCCTATTCCATCTCAAACAATGTCCCAGGCACTGCAGCGTCCCGTTAAGTGTAGGCATAGGTTGCCTCCTGATGCTGTATAAATCATCTATTAAAAATATGTAAGTAAGTGCACGTAAGGAGCATTTTTGAGGGATACTTAAAATCCTTTCACATACACACACACTAATTGTTTTGGACACGACAAGAAGAAGATCATCCATCAAAGTGTCGCATACTTGTCGTATACTTGCGGTATAGTGGTTCCCGCGAGCTGTCATTCACCTCATACTGGCCGGTGTAGTGTTGCGCAACGACACCTCTGCGGCCGACACCTGATCTTTGCAGATTTATGACAACGATTATGTAAACTGAACAATAATATAGCACGTTAAAAAGACAAACAACCCGTTAAGTTATGTCAATGAGACTTTAATTGTTATATGCCCTGTGTCAGTGTCATAAATATCATAATATGCTGCGCATAGGTCTCTCAGTGTTTGTGCCATCCATCAGGATCCTCACGACCTTAATTTGTAGGACTTATTAGTTTCAAGAGGGTTTTAAGCACAAGCCTTTGTATGGTATCAAAATTACGTTATACAATGTACCTATAGGTGGGTCGACGTTCGCGGAAAGTGCTACTAGAGACGAGAAGCGAGTCGAAATCGATTATAAAACTTTGTTGACTGTATTTACCTTGTATACGCATACCTAACCACAAAAGTGTTATTTTATCAGTGGCATAACTAAAGAAAGTCTAGGCCGATCACGTAAATTTGGGGTTGCGTAAGGAAACGTAACTAGAAATGGAGTCTAGGAAGTATTAGTAGGTACTTAGTTTACATAAAGTGCAGGGTAAATATTAGTAAAGGAGAGTGCTTTAGAATTTTTTTTATATTGCGTTATTTATTGGTTCCGTAATAAAATATATCTATTTAAGTAACTATATATTCAACCATATGAAAAATCTAAAGGTTTGTGTGTTTCTTGTGTTACAATTGCGCACTCAGTGTCGTTAGGTCGTGCTAGTGGTGAGTGAAAACACACTACACAATATTATAATAAACTCAGAAATAATAATAATAAGCTTCTTTTATTACTAATATTTTAACTTAACTTTGATTTATGTCACTTAAAGCATGCCACTCTCTCGGTTTGCACACCGAAATCGGTAAAACATGTTGCTTCCAAGACCTTCCTATGCAATCATCTTTATTACCTACACATGTTTATGCAAATAAATAATCTTTATCTTTATCTTTATCTTTATTATTAAACTCAGAAAAGTGAGCCATAATAAAAAAAAATGTGTCACGATGGACGACATTATCGCTGAAAGCGATAACCTCCAGCCTATGGATCGACTGATAAACATGTCAGCAATCGATAAGTGTAAACAAAATTTCACCCTTACGTGTTAATCGCCCCGCGTCGGTTAGGTGTTTGCTCAATTTTCTCAGTCTGTTTGTTGTTCCCACATCTTGGACAGCACACCCGCCTTGTTGACTAATAGGCTTCATACAAGAGCGGCAGATTTTAGGGGCGGCCATTAAATTTATATGAGTGGATGCCCAACTCTGGTAGCGGAGTTTTAAGGCCCCTTAAGGCATCCGTCATGGCTTAACAACTCTGCCGAGACCGATAACTTAACATTCCCTCCACGGAAGCGCTCAGTGTATAATGCCAGTAACGGTCACTCATTAACTTACTGACTGGTCAGAAAGTTGACGACTAAACAAGGTATACCACGAGAGCTTTACGGCAGCCATACTCGCAGACGGATGCAATTTCTGTCTGCTCGCGGAATGTCGTAAAACAAAATAATCTAATTTACGCGATGAATTTCAATTAAAAAAAATGTAGTTGTACGTTTATATAAAGAGATTCTTGGAATTGGAATTGATGTAAAACATTCAGTTATAAAATTAATGAAAACACTGCGAACCAAACGCGGTCAGCGCCTTTCTAGGACAACTTGATTGCAAACAATTGTTTATGACTATGAGAACTCTTTGTCGCTTAAAATTGTTGACGTGAAAATAATGGAGAGTAACAGTTATAAGGTAAATGAAAGACTACACGACTTATAACACATTTTAAACTTTCGCGACTTAAAAAATTAGACCTTTACATCTATACTAGATGATTTATACAGGAGGCAAACTATGCCTACACTTAACGGCACGCTGTAGTGCCTGGGGACATTGTTTGAGATGGAATGGCTTGCCCATCACCTAAACCTCTCAGCTTAATCAGCCTGGCCCACAGAAAAGACACCGTCAATACATGTGGAGCTGACTAAGCTACGGGTTTTACGAAACGAAAAAGAAAAATCCATTGATGCACGGGCGGGATTCGAACTCTATTTGACCAACACGGCTCTTAAAGACATATTTCAATTTTATACGGGACCTTAATGTTATTTTGTTTTGACCGAATGAGGGTAGTTCCTCATCGGTCGAAGAGGCGAATGGGTACCGAACGACAGTCTACTCGTGACCACGGTGGCTGTAATGCTATCGAAACGTCGAGGTAAATAAATAAGTTATACCTACCCGATTAAATCCCGTATAAAATTGAAATATACACGATTTATAGCTTGCTTAAATAACACCGTAGTACATCTACGATATTATTTAACTGCTATTTACGAAAAGAAAAGTAACTGAGACTTTCTGATTTCGATGTCGCTTAGAAAAACTTACAGTAAGACGACGTTTACACGATTCCATTCTGGCATACCATTCTCGCCTCTTGCTACAGAATATTAGCTCTAGTTCCGTTGAGTTTTAAAAAGCAAGAATGGTATGCCATGGCATCATGTAACGTCTAATCTGTGTTGATTGTTAGTGCTTTTATGATACTAAACAATGTTTTGTTATATTTAAAAGTTAGATAGTCGTTTGTGCTGCCTTTTAAGTGTTTAAAACTAATAATTAATAGTATAATCAAGCAAGTCATTAAAAATGTGTCAAAAAACATTAGTGTGGTCACACGGCCGCGGTCGCTTACAATAATAATAACTGCCATTGTGGACTGATAATTGAATATTGTGTAGAGTTGTATTCCTTTCATTATCTTGGCCTTAGCAACGCGTGGGAAACGTACTCTTAATTGGGCCTCGATTGATAGTTACTATTAGTTAGAATAACGCAATTTTTTGAAATTTTGCAAATATTTTTTAATTAGAACAAAAAAGTATTTTCATGTCTTTCTCTGCTTCCCAATTTTAAGTGAAACTGGAGAAAATGAGAAAATTAGGGCGGCACGTGCTCTGCATTGATGATGTGGGCTGAGAATAAAATGATAACTGTTTTGAGAATTAGTTCCTCACTTTTCAATTTTGTAGGCTTATACTCACGTATAAAGCCGTGTTGGTCGAATGGGGTTGTGCCTCGACTTTCAATCTGAAGGTCGTGGGTTCAAATCCCGGCCGTTGCATCAATGGATTTTTCGTTTCGTAAAATTTATATGCGCTATAACACGAGTGCTTAACGGTGAAGCAAAACATCGTGAGGAAACCCGCAGCTTAGTCAGCTCTGCACGTATCGACGTCGTCTTTCCTGTGGGCCAGGCTGATTAAGCTGAGAGGATGGTTTAGGTGCTGGGCAAGCCTATTCCATCTCAAACAATGTCCCAGGCACTACAGCGTCCCGTTAAGTGTAGGCATGGATTGCCTCCTGACGCTGTATAAATCATCTATTATAGATGTAAAGGCCTAAGCATACTCACGTAGAATTTTGTAGGCTTTTTACTTACGTATGTTTACATTACGTTTGTTTATGTTTTTGTCAGGAACTACTTTTTATTAATTTTATTGTACCCATGCACGTCCTACTCTTTTGTTGACGTAAATAATAAAAATATTTATTTAAAGGCGAAAATAAACATAAAATGAAACATGCTATGAATAATGCTACTGTAAGTAAACAACAATGATTGCTGACTCAATCACATTTTAAATTCACCGCACACTGAAAGCTTTTGGTATTTATTTACCTAGATTGAACTTAGACAAAAGTTTTTTGACCCAAGAAGTATAAAAGTTTATTACAATTCTTGTCATGTAGTCGCTTACAATAAGTACTTGTTAGTCTAGACGACGGCATTAGTTTGTTTAAATTCACACTCAAATCTGAATGTGATTGGTATGGATTAATTTGTATTCACTTTGATACTTTGCAAGAAAAGAGAAAAGTTCCATCCTATCTTATTTAAGAGTGTACTCGAAGTAATAAATAGTGAGGATGAATTTAAAATTCAAAAATATCCAAATGGTATTTATTATTCTTCTCTAAAAGACAGTTGAAGAATTTACTCTCGCACTCGCTCATACGTTGATAATTTTAGTGTATATCTAGTAATTATTTATATTTATTTGTGTTATATTTAAGTATATTTTATTTGTTTTATATAATAAAAAAATAGCACTCGAACTGCCGCGATACAGGCTTAGCCTAGGTTCGTGGTGAATCAGTTAAATACTTATTGTAATACTAGCTGACCCGCGCGACAGCCGTTCACGCGTGATGGCGTGATGGGTTATTTGTATACAGAGATTTATGTATTATGTTTTTTTTTAGTTAGCCTATACTGTCCCACTGCTGGGCAAAGGCTTCCCCCGTCACCTTCCACACCTCGCGGTCTTCCGCGATTTTTCCCCAATCCTTCCTAAAGGCGTTCAGTTTTTTTTTTAATATATTGAAATTGAAAGATTATTGTAACAATAGATGATTGAGGAAATCGTGCCCCTGAATGGCTTATGCTATTCTTTGTTTAAGAAATATTGTCCCAAGCTCATCTCCCGTTGTGTTTGTCTTCACTTACCACACCATGGCTAATTTCTATTGTCAAACCTAGATATACCATTGTCCAACGGAGAAAGGTGAGCGATGATCTCAAAACTTACTCGTGACCGCAATTTTCAAACTAGCTTCACCTGCGACTTTGCTCACGCACTGCTTAAATTATAAATAGCCTAGGTTATCTATAACATAAGCTATTATCTATGGGATCTCATAACATAAGCTTTGATTGTTTGTGAGTCGCTATGTGAAATGTTCTCCAATATGTTTAAAAAAAGTTTATTCAATATTCCAGTCGCACTTTATTCAAACAACTTAGATGAATGGAGATAGGCGAGTAGTAAATATATTCGTTATTCATTCAACATTCATTTCTAACTTACACTTCTAGTAAACTTTACATTCATAAAATATTCAATGTCCGTCTTGTAACTGTCCCACGCATAAATAAAATGATGTCTACTTACATCGGATGAGTTTTAAGAATATGTATAAATTTAAGTGGTGGGAAGTTTTGTTACGTGATAATCAATATTCTCCTGATATCATGGAATGAATTCTTATTTATCCTACTCAAAATGAACTTGGAATCATAGATTATTTAAAAAAGTACGTGTCGTGGAATACTTGGTTGGAACGAAGTTTCAACTTTGACATTCGGCATTTGTCAAACAAATTATTTTAAAAAATAAATATACAATAAAAACGCTCTTCCGTACTAATAATAATAAACTGTAATCTTTGGACAGTTTCGTTCGTGACCTGACGCAAAAATCTAACACTTTTTTTCGTCTAGCCCCCATCCGATACCGTCCGAAAAGGAACTTCGTTCAAAAAATGAATTTGTCTCTACTTTGAGCTTGATCTGCGAAAATATATCTAGGCCTCAAGCCGTGTTTGTTGCCTAGATTCACTGCGAAAGTACAGGAGAAGAACCACCTAGCCTTTTTAGATGGTTGCTACAAAATAAATGCTTTTTGACTTTAATTCTAAAAGTCATGTGCTCGAGTTATTTTGTCCTGGGTACATAGATATCTAACCCACGGCCTTAAACATGTGTTCTGTAATATCATTGCTTTTCAAATCGTATATTGCATGACTGTAGTTAGTTCGTGATAAGGGTTACACAAGCACCTGTCTGTTAAATTTTTATCGGAGTATTGGCAAGAGTTTTCTCACACAAAATCTCGATATTTTTATGCAATCTACACATTCCGAGATCGTTCAACTTAGCGAAATACGCGTGCGCTGAATTTTACGTGTCTGACAAAATCGTAAGAGTTTTTTTAGGAATCATCAACTTTTAAATCTCTTTCTGTAATGAAGTTTATTGATTAGATTAGTATGCTATTTTGATGTTATTCTGCCTGAATTTCATATCATAAAGACAACTACAGAATGATTTATAATTTTTGTCTTTGCTATAAGATCTCTCTATAAGAATAATGTAGGTACCATGTGAGAGATTTTTTATTTTTTATTTCGGAATATCAAGAACGTAGTTAATAAAAAAAACCCGAAAATTATGTAGTAAAACCACATAAGCCCAGACTTTTAAAATCCTGATGTTTTAGGAAACCTCAGTTTAAGTTTTGGACGTGCGCAGGAGTCGCGTGTTGTCACGTAGTTAGTTCTCATCGTGCGTGATGAATTATTAATTGTATTAAATATTTTCGTTGCCGATTTAGCAATATGGATGTAAGAATTCGAAACTCAACATTTTTACTCAGTATGTCAATGAGTGGAATCGTTTCTCTATTAACAAGCTGTGATTTACTTCCTGTAAACTTTTTACTCTTAACAAGCGTTACTTGTATGAATTAGAAAATGATAAGAAAGTTACCAAGTGGGATCAAGATTGTTTTGCTAAGTTCTAATGGAATAAATAATAAATAAATAATGCTGGACTTTTCACACAGCATCATCTAGCCCCAAAGCCCAAAGTAAGCAGAGCTTGTGTTATGGGTACTACATGACTGATATACTACTTACATAATAATTTTTGTTTGTAAATACATACATATTATACATAGAAAGCACCCAGACCCGAGACAAATATTTGTAGATCATACAAACATTAGTCCCGCCGCGGGGATCGAACCCGCAATCTTCTGCGTCCCAAGTGGGATTTCACCCACTGCGCCACAGACTAGAGGCCGTCAAATTTTAGTAGGTTCGACACTTAGACTGATTCTTTACCACGGATTGTGGGTTCAAATCCCGCATAATTTAATTTTTTTGGATGCAATTTAAAATTGTTGAGCGATTAATAAAAAAGGATTTTTCTTAATCGCTCAAGCAATTGTTTCTTATGACAGAAGCGTGCTTGGAAAGTGTTTAGTGAGAGCACTAACTGCACTTTAATGATCTTCCTCGGTCGTTCATACTAGTTTTTGTTAGAATATTGAACTTACGTGAAACTTATTAATTTGAATCTCTCTTGTTTATTCTAGTACTTTTTCATCATAATAATATATACCTAACACCCACAATCTTGCAAAATACACAGACTGAAAACCCAGTGGAGAGTAGATACATTCAAAACCATACCCACAGTCATTTCATCCACTGGCGTCATCCTATATACTCTACACACTAGGATACAGAGCCTTTATATTCACAAACTCACTTACATTCAATTGCAAAAAGCAGTTATATCAAACACTTGTCGCATTGTCCGGAATTTTTAGCCTTAAATCAGCAACAATTTTTCGTTTGACCAAAAGCTCGCGGAAAACGTATACCCCTTGTCTTTTCAAGCCAAGAGACTAAAACATAAATAATAAGAAATATTAATAATATAAGCTACTTATCATTACTATGCTGGTAAATAAAAATGCCATGCCGCCGCCCCGGTCAGCGTAGGCCATTATCAACCACCACTTAGTAACACGTCATTAATGTATTTCCTGTAGATATTCATAAGGTAGTTTGAACTGAGAGGATGGTTAGTTTGGGAAAGCCTTTTTCAATCAGGCGAAGTTCCAGACAATACAGCGTTCAGTCACACCCAGGCAATACAGCGTCCCGTTGTATTGCCTGTGGGTAAGTTGTGTAGAAAGCTGATTTTAGTGTTGCCAGCAGTAGGTTTTCGAAAAACAAATTACAAAAATGTCTTCTAAAATATCAGCTTTCGTAATTGCTATTTCGCAAGCTAGCTCAGCAAATGTAGTGTGATGAATTGACAAAATTAGTTTTGAAGGCTTCTGAAGACTCTTGCCTAATACCTTTTTGGTTTTAAGCAAGTACTTAGCTAAACAATTAACTTTGTTATACAAATGCAAATTGTTTTTTTGCTAATTAGGTACACGATGCATAATATTACCGTAACAATTATGTATTACTTGTGATGAAATTAGGGCATTTGTGCATCGATATTATTTATCAATACTTAGGTATTATGTTCGAAAGAGTACCTAGTAGAGTAGAGTATATTTATTTTATTCATAAAAAGGTACAAGACGACATAACGTATGTCATAACGTTATGTCTATAGTGTTTAAAAACTTAAAATAATAAAGTTCTATATAACTACCGCCACTTTTCGTCGGCTCCGCTGACCTACCTCCAGTTCGCCCGCGACCACGGTTGTTGCAATACAGCCGAAACGTCGGGAAATAATAAAGGTAATACGCGATAAAATCCTGTAATAAAATATATCTCTAAAGATGAATTGTGATCGCGAAAGTTTAAGAAAGACAACTTAAAATAAGTTTGCTTAAACACTAGGTTCTCAAAGTTAAGGAATATTTAAAAACTATAAAGTAAACACATTTTTGTAAAGAATAATCCAGCGATAATAGGGTATATAGATAGGGTCCCATACTGATATTGTTTCCTGTTAAACATAAAAAATCCTCATGCGCAATTGTAAGTTAATACGTTATACCAGCACAGCGATGCCACAAGGCCACAATATCCAAGTTCAATATTTATAATTACGAGTATAATATTTTCTGGTCTCATCTTACCGCTATTATGGTTTTTGAACAAAAACTCTATTTAAACTCAAGCTGCATTAAATAAAATATCGCAAGAGGTAAACAAAAATAACAGCAATTGTTATAAAAACCAGCCCAAGCATACACCTTTCGATAATTACTGGCTCGTGCCATCTCGTATAACTCCATAACGATGTTTTGTTTTTTGCGGATCGATTGCAAAAACACAACGCTCTATTTGACAAACCGGCTCTAGATGTCAGGTGACAGGCTTAAGATGTCAGCTGATGAGGCTTTCACCTGCTTAATGTCGTCGTTTTATTTTAAGGAATATTTTGGAAAACTGTTTAATTGCAATTTTTTTTATATAGGTATTTTGTTTAGCATAGAAATAATGTGTTCAAGTGATGGTGGACCCAACGTCACTTGAAATAAATATTATTATTTTATTTCCGTTGTCCACTAACAATGCTGGTGGGGAATGGGAACAAAAATTTGAAATTTTATTAATGGCGGTGAGCCCAACTCAGTGGGATCATCGGGAATACTCCAAAAATTAGGTCAACCCTGTTGTTATTTAAAAAAAAAAATTCTCTAGTGGAACAATGTCGTCAATTAATACATCGTCGTTGTTCTGTTCAAAAGGTGTTCAAATTGTTTTATATTTAAAGATATTATGGCTAAAGTATGCTATATTTTTAGCATGTTTTTACTAAGAATAGCTAGTACAAAAACTCGAAATAAAAATTAAGAGTACAAGGTCGCTTTTCAAAATGGCAAAACATGAATGCTTTCACCTGCTGACACCGCAATTTATTGACAGGTGTACAAACTAGTTATCGGTAGGCATGTTGTATTGACCGAGAAAATGGTCGATTAAATGATAATGACCGAGAAAGATCTGAACTTGAATGGTTTAGTCACTCTTACTTTCTATTGATGATACAGGAGAATGTTTTTTTGGAATCGTGTTTCAAAATAAGTTTATCATTGGTTGACACCAATCAGGTTTGTTACTTATAGCACCTAAAAGTACCTATATATTTAGGTATCAAATTATAGTTTTAAGTACTTATATAACAAAGTAGTTGCAACGACAAAATATAGTAGCGAACTTTTCATTGCTGAGTTTTGAGTCTCTTCTAGGTTTAAAGAGCTTTATTCTCATAAAAACACAATGGTTCATTTACAATGAGATGCATAGAAATAACTTAAAGTAATTCTATCTTTCTATCCATCTCTATCCCCGGTCTTTTACCATTTCTCGAAGTATTCACCTATAATTAAAATAAATGTAACATTTAAGATTATGCCGTTGGTTACGAAATACCCATCAAGAAGGCAATGAATTCTTAAAAGCGGTACCATGTGCATAACATGCGAAATAAATCATTATGCATAATGTGATTATAGCATATGAATATTCATAGCCTTTTTAATTGCATACGGATATTAGAGCATCCGGAAGAACTAACTGTCTTTATAATTTAAATTAAAATATTAGATCAAATGATGCGAAAACATTTCTCCCTATAAGTATTACGTAAATTATGAAAATTGTAACTGAACGCAGAGGGTAATCGCAGGAACTACTCCTATAATAACACATAAAATTGTGTAGATTGAAATACCTATTGTAACTGTTGTATATGATGTGGAGAAAATAAAACTTTATTCTTTTCTATTCTATAATAAATAAATTGGATGGAAATATTGTTCTTAGAATTAAGTAGTGAAGATAAATTTTAGGGAATTTAAATAAATGGAAGCAGTATTTTCATAACACCATATTTAATGATTAAGTATCTACAAATAAACGTAAGTTTTAGTCAAAACAATTTAAAATGGCTATAACAATTAATACTTAAATAAAATAATGCAAAAGCGTAGAAAATTACGTAAAAGAAAAGCACGAATGACCTCCAAAATTCATGATTTTATTACATAATATAATTCGACGATTTTAATGCTAATGGTATTATGCAACAATATATTTTTATAAAAGTTGTTAAATCACGTTTACAATTAATACTTCATACCTGAATAGGTAAAAAATCTGATTTGTGATATGTTTGCCTATTTTCTGTATTTTAGTACTCCAATAATTAATCAAAATCCAATATTTAAGATGAAATCGGAATCTTGTTATAAAAACTAGGAATAAATATGAACCGATCGTCGTCCCCTGAGAAAGTCCACTGGTAATCACCGACCACTGATTACTTTATTACACCTGTCGTACATACAACTGCTCTACAAACTAAAACGTGTAACTCTGATCATTAAAATAGGGAAGTGAAAGCAGGGGAAAAAGTAAAATAAATAATACTTAAACTGTCACTCGGTCGGAAGCCAGTTAAATGTCAAGATATAATTTTTGGGTTAATGCATACAAAGAGTCAGCGTCCAAGAATTTAGTGCATCGTTGAAAAGTGAAAATGCCATTGTGAAGATGCATAATAAACCCATAGCATTCCGTGAAGCTTCTAGAATCTTTCTAGTTGAATTAGCAAGGTAATGATTCTAATATTTTGCTATGTGAAAGTTATTGAGGATATTTCTAATTTTGTAATATTGTAATGCAATAAAAGTAACGTAAGAGCTCATTGAATGTTGATGTGGACAGTTCGTGCTTGGGAATACCAAAACACAGATGATGCTGGTACTAGGTGATCAACTTTCATTGTGCAAGATGTCTAACGTAATGTCTATGAGAAAACACCAGGAGGAGGCACGTCTGTATCCCCAAGGCACATTGGTAGTCTCTCAAGATTTTTTTTGGTGGAAAAAAAAACTCAAGCTTTTTGGTTTGGAGCTTTTTAAGGTGAATTCTAGATTCATTAAATATATCTGAGATGCCTGACTAAACACGTTATTCTGTACCATCTGTTGTCTAGATGTTCAATGTTCCTATTTATGCTTTCTTAATCACCTATTTATTGTCTTTCTGTGTTTCTTGTGTGTGTCAAGCAAACATATTCTTATTCTTATTTAGCATGCACCACGAGGAGTGCGAATGGACAGAGTAAGGAATGAGTACATAAGAGGAAGTGTGAAAGTGGCGCCAGTGAATAAAAAGATGAGGAGCAACTGGCTAGCATGGTACGGGCATGTAATGAGAAGGGAAGAAGGTCATGTAACTGGGAGAACAAGATGGTTTAGGTGCTGGGCATGCCTATTCCATCTCAAACAATATCCCAGGCACTACAGCCTCCCGTTAAGTGTAACAAGTTGTAGGTATTTTATAAAGTTTAAAGTTATACACTTTAAACTTCTAAAATACCTACAACTTATACAATCTTCTTATTGACAGTACATTTTTAAATCCTTATCAGTTGAAAGGCCGTGTGTGTCAGCTTTCCCTTACATAATGGCTTTTCGAAATTACATCACTGGCACCGGAACGTGTTAATTTTATGATGATGCACAAAAGGGTCTCTT
The DNA here is from genome assembly GCA_951394285.1 of Epirrhoe tristata. Taxonomy (NCBI): domain Eukaryota; kingdom Metazoa; phylum Arthropoda; class Insecta; order Lepidoptera; family Geometridae; genus Epirrhoe; species Epirrhoe tristata. The sequence continues at coordinate 9,838,657 of OX596146.1, read as the reverse complement.
GACCATCCATCCCACTAATATAATAAAGCTGAAAGTTTGTGAGTTTGTTTAGATGTTTGGATGTTTGTGTTTCAATCACGCCTAAACCAGTGAACCGATTTGGATGAAACTTGGAATAGGCGTAGATAGTGACCTGGAATAGCATATAGGCTATTCAAAATGTTGGTACTACGCGGGCAAAGCCGCGCGCAGTAGCTAGTGTGTTAATAAAACATTAGTTTAGTTAGACTCATACTTTCTAAGGCTGTCTTGGCAACAATAGTAAGTAATGTGCAAATATGCTATGATTTTCGTGAAATAAAAAACAAACAGGATCTCGTCTGTATTATCAACGCGTTCTCAAGTTATGCTTCAACGTACAGGCGGCAATTGATTTTGGTTTATATCGATAGATACATTCTGCGCGTTGTAAAAGCTAGACCCACAGTGTTCATTACGTGCAAATCAGCTGTTAAACTCAAATGGCTGCTTTCCACGCCTAAGCCTAACCTTAACATACCATGCAAACTTATTCAATGTTTGCGACAGACCTCGACTTTTATTGTCTACAAGTCAATGATATTCTGTCCAAATATTTTTTTATAAAAAAAAATTAGTTAGTCAAGAATTTTACGTGTTATTCGTAATGGACTTAGTTCCTATTACCTATTAGCTAGACCATTTCTCTTGTAAATTATTGTACAAAGAATGAAAGTAAAATAATTTATGAATACAATAATAATAATTTTGTAAATATATGTAAATATGCAATAATAATAATAAATATAAATATAATAAATAATGCTGGACTTTCACACAGCATCATCTAGCCCCAAAGTAAGCAGAGCTTGTGTTATGGGTACTAGATGACTGATATACTACTTATATACTTTTTGTTTGTAAATACATACATATTTTACATAGAAACACCCAGACCCGAGACAAATATTTGTAGATCATACATGCATTGGTCCCGCGGCGGGGATCGAACCTGCAACCTTCTGCGTCGCAAGCGGGCTTTCGCCCACTGCGCCACAGAGGTCGTCAAAAATAATTGCCATCAAAAATAATCACAAATAATGCCAAATAATAATTGTCACCTGATTAGCACGTGGCTGCTAAAAGCATTTTCAAAAGCAACTGTAATCGTTAATCGTAAAAATGACGAGGACTTAAGCCATTCAAGATCTTTGTAGTCTGAGAAATAAGAGGTAAAAAAAATACCACAAACTTCGGAATGTATGAGTACTATTCCACTGGGCTACTGCGTCTTTAAAGTGAAGATTCAAGTTTAGCAACAATGAGAATATATTAATTTTACTGACCATACCGACTCACGCTTGGCATGTCATGCACTAGTTGTCATTACGAATGAGTGCGGACAGACATACAATACAATAATGTTGTTGTATAATTCAATTTTCTAATGAAAACGATACTGATCATAGACCCGGTTCCGTGACTGACGAAACTGGTATTATTTGTTCATTCTGTTCCAATATCTGTTACATTTTAAGACAGGTTTAAAAAAATTTAGATCTAGTAATTATGAAAATTATAGAATTAATTAATTATTTGCCTGAAACGTAAGCTAAATTGAATGGAGAAGAACACAACGTTCCACTCGACCCCACATAAAGTGTGACAAGGGCAGGAAGATGATGATTATACAGGGTGTAAAAAGACGTCTACCGAAGCCGAAAGGGGTAGGTACAGCATCCCAAAACACAACCAAATCCAAAAGGGTTTTCCGAAAAAATCATTATATCCGGAGAAAACAGCGTTTGAAGATCACTGTTTGCGTATGTACTGGGCGCGTTTTTATACGTAGATTGCTGGATTTTGAGTTTTAATTGTTTTTTTCTTTTATAAATGAAATGATTAGGTAGGTATGGTCTTATTATGTTGTACTAGTAGCAAAAAAATAGAAAATAAAATAAAATGACGTAGCTAAGTAAAAAAAAAATTGAGTTTTTTTTCGATAAATATGTTCAGAATCATGGTCTGATTGCAATCCCTTAGTTTTCGGTAGCAGTCTTTTTACACCCTGTATATTAAATTGCGAAATTCGTTTATCATTTGCTAAAAGTAAATGCGCCAAATCAACTTATGAAATTACAAATCTTATAAAAAGCATTTGATGAAAGCTTTGCTTAAATGATCACCATAATCTTATTTGGTTTGTAAATAGATATTTATCTTCGTAATACCAGCCTGGGTATAGTCCGTTTAACAGGCAATGAATTTGCGTTTATCAAATAAATAATTATTTATTTATTAAATATTGACATTTATTAAATTGTTAAATTGTCGGCCCCGGCTATTTAAGTCGTTAAGCCATGACGGAGGCCTTAAGGCGGCCTAAATACTCCGTCACCAGAGTTGGCCACTGACTTATACGAACTTACTCTTGGAAAGAAGTTCCTTTTCGGACGGTATCGAAGAAATAAAAGACTGAGGCTGTTTGAGGCTGGAAAAAAAATTTGGTTCCATTTTACCGTCACGACACATGTATATGTCAAATCGTCACAGTGTGAAATGCGATATAGTCCATAGATTGTTACATTGGTGATACGGAAGAGCGTTTCTAGGATACCTAATTGACAATTAATTTATTACATATTTACATTTGCCCATTTATTCCAATGACCTAAGATTTATTCCCAGTATAGAAAATTACTCTTTGCTTCGTTCCAACCGAGTGTTCCACGACACTCACTTACTTTTTTTACTTATTCGACTTATTGTAGTCCGTATGAGTCAAGCATAGATAAAGCCCCGTTACTTGATCAAATCTCGTTTGTTACGATTGTGGTAACAATTCTCCATAAACCCTTACAAGCTACGCAGATTGTATCTATGTTCAACATAACCAAAAAAGGAATGGTTACGGCACTAGACCTTTATTACCTGGTCACGAATGGTCCAGAAGCGTATCCTCTTGTCACACTTGATTTTAAGGCAATCGTACAAACAACACATACAAAAGTTTTATGTGCAGCATTGTTGTGTCCAAAGGGCATCAGCTTAAATTCATAAAGACCTTAGGTCTCTATAAAAATTGTTCTCAAACAGTCACTGTTGTGAGATAGGTCAGTAGCCTTTCTACTTTGATCCACTAATCAAATCCACATAGGGATTTGTTTCCACATTTTCTTCCTCTCTTATCCATCAATGGTTTTGTTTCCATTTGAGTTTCATGGTTCGTAATTCTTTTACAAAAAAATGTATTTCAACAATCATTTTAGTCGTTGATTGTACTAACAGACCTTGGACTTTTAGATACTTTGAGACCATTCACTGTATGTACAATACAAATTACATGGACATGTTCTAGTTACCTTTGCCCTACGTAAGGTGCTGTAAATGAGAGCTTAGTTAAAGAGCTTATTCATTATTCAATAGGACTTTAGATATAGTGAAAAAAGGTCCTAACACTATTTGCAAATTACTCACTTGTTTATGATAAGCGACATCCCGACTATCATCAGTTAAGCTTTCAGATACCCTGCTTTTCAATTGCCAGCTCTATCTCTTCCTTTATACGGCTCCTGTTCCCTCATCATTATCTTTGTCGGATAATATAACATCTCTGTTGAATATAGTTCCTATTGCATTGGGTAAGAGTTCAATTTGGATTGATGGAGGCTGCCGGAAGGGCTTAGCGGATAGATTGCTTTCCTGTGCATATTGTACAGTTACTGGATCGACTATGACTTATGGTGACTTTTGTTGCAGGCGCCAAAGATGGAGTGTGGAGCTGAGATGAACAGGAAGCTGCGAATAGACCAGGTAATTCTTTATTCTAGTGCCTAGTGGCTCCTTTCTTCCAAGGGTATTCTATTGGATTATGGAAATTCGAATTATTACCGTCTGCCCCCAGAAACTGCCCCACGCGGTGGCAGACGGTAACACTTATGGTTTTAGTGCTCGAGATTTTACATAAATCTCGAAATTTCACCCAATTTGGCGTGTTCAAACGCTGAAGATCTCTAGCAATACTCTTACAACCTGAGCTAATCATAAACTCCCTACGCGTCGTTTTAATTGGATTACTATTGACCTATTTTTCAAAAATAATTACAGAACCAAAACCAAATCGTGACTTACACCAACAAAACCTATTTCGCAATGAATATATCGTTAATCACTACTATTAAAATACTGCTGCAAGCCAATCGATTATTTTAAAACTAATCGCGTGCAGGGGCGTAATCACTCTTCAATTGGACACGTCCTGTCAAATTTGACAGGTGTGATTGCACGACCGGTTTGACAGCACCTGTCAATAGAGTAACTAGATCAGCTAAGGGCTAGGTAAAAACTTTTTTTTTCTATTGTGTTCGTCTTATACTTATAGTAGGTACCTTTCAATTAACTTCTACTGTAAGATCGATTGGAAAGTTTAAATGGTTACGAGAAGCTTAGCACATACATAGCTACCAAAAAAAAACTTACATTTACCTAAACAAATAACTACTATTCCCAATGAAGTTAAAATGCCCAAACACCCTAAAAAGTTGTACCTGAAAGTAGTACGAAACCTCTTTTGAAGTATTAGGTTACCAACCAATTATCTAAGTAGGAATAACATTTTAATGATTCTTGGGAGACAAAAGGGCACCGTTGATATCTCAGAGAAGGTTACCCACATAAAGGTATTTCACCATAATTGGACACCGTTTCTAACAATTTTGATTACAGTTTAACGTTTATGATTTATTACTGGTCTCGTATAGAAAAGACGGAACCAATACAAAACTGTGACGCAATCGCGTGACCGTTGAGACATCCACATAACATCTGTGTAATTTAATTTGATAGGCTTATTAAAACAATTGATTCGAAGAGAGAGATCGGTAACTGCATAAACTATCGTCATCTCGCAGCTTCATTCGTTACCCGAATAAAAAAATTACATTACGATGACTGTATTGTTTTAAATGGGAAAGCGGCATCATTTCATGCATGTATGTAGGTATGTATGAAAGTATTTGTCTCGCTGCGACAATTGAACTAGCACTTCTTCAGACGAGCATTCGCCGCTACACTGCAAGTTTCTTCAAAATCTAACGTTTTAAATACATGTAATTTACTAATTTTTGTGCTTTTAATATGAATATAATTCTTCTTCTTATTTAAGGATTTACTCCTTGTCGGCACAACTGATGAATCCCTCTCCATGTATCTCTTTCCAGGTCTGCTTCCTTGACCTCTTTATACGACATGACAGCTACCTTCTCCTTCACTTGGCTCATGTATCTTATCCTCGGTCTTCCTCTTCCTCTTCTTCCTTCCACTTTTCCTTCTATAATGTTCTTAATGAAACTGTCATGTCGTATAAGATGGCCGATCATCTTTCCCCTTCTGTTCTCGACAACTTGTAATAGCGATAGATATGAATATGATTAGCTAAGCTAAAAAGATTTAAACAAATACTCTAACAAACGTATTAATTTTGATATTATCATGACAAAAGAATAATATTGATGAAGCCAAGCTTTTAAAACATTATGTAAGCTAATTGAAAGCATTCGACCGTAATTAAGTTAACAATTGAGACGCGAAAGGAGGTCGCATCGATAATACGTTTAGGAGTTAGAACACCCAAACTATTGAGTCATTAAACTGTCTGTTGGTCTCACAACGTAACACAAGACTAAAAGTCACACTACAGGAATGCTTTATCTAATCTAATTTCTTCGTACAAACCTTAGTAGGTAATGTATAAAATGAATATTTGAAAAATAAATATCCTAATTTCTTAACCCATCCTAGGACAATAAACTAAAGTTTGACGAATGGTAGCATTGGTGCAACCGTGCTCGAGTTTTTGCGCTTAGCAACACTTAGTCAATGATTATTGTTACCTACCTTTATACCGATGATAAAGGTAAAGAGGCAAGCTTAAGAAAATATAGTCTACTACTTATGCGAATATGCACATGAAAGGAGTGGAGATGAAGGATATAGAAAGAGGAGAAAAAACATGCAATGGTCGTCACGTTTTCACGACCTCTGTGGCGCAGTGGGCGAAGGTCCGCCTGCGACGCAGAAGGTTGCGGGTTCGATCCCCGCCGCGGGACAAGTGTTTGTATGACCTACAGATATTTGTCTCGGGTCTGGGTGTTTCTATGTATAATATGTATGTATTTACAAACAAAAAGTATATAAGTAGTTTATCAGTCATCTAGTACCCATAACACAAGCTCTGCTTACTTAGGGGCTAGATGATGCTGTGTGTAAAGTCCAGCATATTTTTTTTTTTTTTGTTACGATGGTACTCATTTGGTGAAGATTATTTGCACGTCGTTTTTATAAATAAGACCTCTTTAGAACTCTCCATAAATCAGGGCTCATGTTATGGAGTTTCTTTAATATCTATTGTCAAATATCAATGAAACTAAAGTTCTTGGTTCATGCAGCAAAAACAGCCAACGTGCAAGTAAAAACAGTTCATAAGTTACGATGCATTGTCATGAAGAAATACAAGGTACCTCTTCAAATACATGTTTTGAAAACGTTTTGAGAGTTATAAATAATTTGCTATATCATCCATACTAATATTATAAATGTGAAAGTAACTCTGTCTGTCTGTCTGTCTATCTGTCTGTCTGTCTGTCTGTTTGTTACGCTTTCACGCCCAAACCGCTGAAATTTGCATAGTTAAAGGTTGTATCCCAGGGAAGGACATAGGCTACTTTTTATCCCCAAAAAATGAAAAAATCCCGAGGGACCGCGGGTCACACCGCGGGAGCGCAGCTAGTCGTCAATATTTTTACACCAGTGTAAATTGTTTCTATACTCGTGAAAAAACTTAGGAACTATTAGGTATATACTTTACAAAGCTTTCATCTACGTATTAACCATATTGTAGGAAGATAAAAAAGTTTTTTTTTTACCATCTGTCTGTCTGTTTGTTACGCTTTCACGCCCAAACAGCTGAAATTTGGCATAGTTAAAGGTTGTATCCCAGGGAAGGACATAGGCTACTTTTTATCCCGAAAAAATGAAAAAATCCCGAGGGACCGCGGGTCACACCGCGGGAGCGCAGCTAGTCGTCAATATTTCTACACCAGTGTAAATTGTTTCTTTACACGTGAAAAAACTTAGGAACTATTAGGTATATACTTTACAAAGCTTTCATCTACGTATTAACCATATTGTAGGAAGATAAAAAAGTTTTTTTTTTACCACAGATAAGTACGTAACCTCTTCCTGTAAAAAAGGTTGATGCAAGTTATGTGCTGGACAAGCCAACGGCCCCTCCCACCCCCATAAAGCATAGGTTGCCATAAAGGGTTAGGAGCGTTTGGGTCGGTATCCTTTCCATTCTCCATACAAACGTAGTTAGACTGGTTCCTCCTTGGACAATGACACTAGAGCAAATATTTTTGTACCATAATACCTTTAACTACCATGACCATGCTCCTATGTTCTACTGCTATAATAATTAGAATTAAAAAAAAAAACACTAAATTACTAACTTAATTTAAAAAAAACTTGATAACACTCCGTTGCAATAACCCTTCGTTTGATGTTGGTGAACTTTGTGCATCTCGATGGTTAGATTATAATTTGCAGTGTGGTTAGATATAAGTGATTTTGTGGTTACATGATAAGTGGCTATTTGTGTTTGTTAGTTAGATTATCAATCTATTCAAATCAAATGTTAGTAGGTTTATTTGATTTAGATTTATAAAATAGATTTCACGTCTTACGCAAGAATGTTTTGTATCACATTCGTTTGAGTCCTTCACTAGCTATTTTGAACGAAACGTTCGACAACGAAGTACAAACTATACAAAATACTAGCTCGTCAGCAGAATAACATAAGTAGGTACTTGAAAACCTATAAGTAAAAAGAATCGAAAATTCTAAGCAAAAATCTCCATTATCTTTTCAAAACTCAAAATGATCGTATCTCGACCTTCGCTATAGTAGAAACGCCACATAATAGATTAAAAAAAAAGTTAAAAGTAGTTTTGACCTCGGCGATATAGATGGCGTTCTAATCGAAGCCAAGGAAAAAGTATTTTAATATAAAAAAAATCTTAACTTCGGATGTTTGATTGATAAATATTATGTTACATTTTATCATCTATTATTATAAGAATCTTTGTCCTGACTGACTGACTGACTGACTGATTGACTGACTGATAGACAACGTACAGCCTAAACCGCTGGTCGTAGAGACTTGAAATTTTGAGGGTATGTCCGTCTTGGTGCGTAGGGGTGTACTAAGAAGGGATTTTTTGAAATTCAACCCCTAAAGGGGTGAAAAGGGGTAAAAACGATTGTATGAAAAATCGTATTCCTGGCAGTTGGAGACATGAAATTTAGAATTATGATAGTTCAACGCTTTTAATGAAAGTCTACATTCAAAAAAATTCAAAACTACCCCTAGAAGGGGATGTAGGGGGTGTTAATGTTTGTATGGGGTTTTTTGTATGCGTGGTCCGATTTGCTTGAAACTCTGTATGATTATTTAAAAATGTAAATAAAAAATTTCCGCACTCTAATAATTTCTTAACTACCCCTAAACCGGGGTGAAAGGGGTGTTAAAGTTTGCGTGGGATTTTTTAATACGTGGTTCAATTTGGTCGAAACTCGGTATGAGTATTTAGCAGTAGTGTAATAAAAAATATCTGCATGTTTTTTTTTCAAAATCTACCCTTTAATGGGGGTGAAAAAGGGGAAGTACAGTACAGATTCTATGGGAGCCATAAGTCCATTGGGAGTGGAAGTGGGGTATTTGGGGAAGGGATAACGTATAAGGGATAAGCGGGAAAAAGTGGAATAAAGCGGGATAAACCGGGAGAATGCGGGGGGAAAAGCGGGATAATGCGGGAAAAAGCGGGGGAAAAGCGGGATAAACTGGGAAAAAGCAGGATAATGCGGGATAAAGCAGGTTAAACTGGGAAAAAGCAGGATAATGCGGGATAAAGTGGGGAAAAAGTGGGATAAAGCGGGGAAAAAGCGGGATAAACCAAGAAAATGCGGGAGAAAAGGGGGATAAACCGGGAAAAAGCGGGGTAAAAGCGGGATAATGCGGCATAAAGCTGGGGAAAAGCGGGATAAACTGGGGAAAAGCAGGATAATGTGGGATAAAGTGGGGAAAAGGTGGGATAAACCGGGATAAAGCGGGGGAAAAGCGGAATAAACTGGGGAAAAGCAGGATAATGCGGGATAAAGTGGGGAAAAAGCGGGATAAACTGGGAAAAAGCAGGATAATGCGGGACAAAGTGGGGGAAAAGCAGGAAAAAGTTGGATAAACCGGGAAAAAGAGGGATAATGTGGGGGAAAAGTAGGATAAAGCGGGAAGAATCGGTATAATGCGGGAAAAGCGGGGTAAACTGGGAAAAAGAGGGATACAGCAGGGAGAAAACGAGATAATGTGGGATAAAACGGGATAATTCAGGATAAAGCGGGGAAAATGCAGGAAAAAACGGGATCAAGCGAGAAAAATGGGATGATGCGGGATAAAGTGGGGGGAAATGGGATAATTTATTATATAATAATTTGTCATGCAAAACAAAAAAATACTGGATTGCCAAAAGTGGCGGTCACCCATCATCTATATGACCGCGACCAGCGTTGTTTTACTTTGTTCCCCATACAAACTTGCAACCCTTATTTTCTCGCCCCCTTATGATTATTTACAAAAAAAAAGTAGCTTATGTCCGTCCCTGGCATACCTATAATCTTAATCCATGCCAAATTTCAGCTTAATCTGTTCAGCGGTTTGGGCGTGAAAAGGCAACAGACAGACAGACAGACAGAGTTACTTTCACATTTATAATATTCTTAGTATTAGTTTATGTACATATATTAGTATGGATTAAATTGAAACGTCTGGTTTAATAAATAAAATTAAAAACAACAGCATAGTCATTGGTGCCTAATTAAAAAAAAAAAACTATTGGATTTTTTTACTGCCCGTCTTTCTGTCTGTGTATAATTTCCAACACTTCGTTGCTGACTGAATGTTTTTAAATTGCTAACTTCTCAGAATTATAAGCGTATTCGATAAGGCTATTCTTACCCTTGTCACTTTCATGTCAACGAAAAGAGAGGGCATAGATTTATCAGCTACTGGTTTGTGCGAGTAGTCTATCTATAGTAAACCAGGGTGTCTGCATACTGAACCTTCATTGATAATAGACTTACAGTTAGAATCGCACAGTATGAATGAGTGGCTGAGCTTGTACAGATCGACAAACGATAAATCGATTTTGAAGCGCTCGTGTGAGTCATTCTTAACAGATCATCGAAGGTAAATGTTCTGAGCGGTTAGTGCTTCCATGATTCGGTAAGCACGTTAAATTGTCGGTCGTTAAGCCATGACGGAGGCTTCAAGGCGGCCTAAAAACTCGCCAAAAATGGCCAATAACTCATACGATGATCTTTACTCACGTAGAAAAAAGCTCTGAAAGGTATTTTTTTTGTAGGGCGAACGATTTTTTTCTGAAATCAATTCTCGGGGTTCGTTTTTAAATCATAAATAAGACAAATCAGTATTTGCTGAACACTTTCATCATCATCATCATCATCATCAGCCTATGGCAGTCCACTGCTGAACATAGGCCTCCCCTAGTGCGCGCCATTGCGCCCTGTCCTCAGCTCGACGCATCCAGCTTCTGCCGGCAGCATTTCGCTGTACAATTTAAAGTCACCTAATTCATTAACTTACCAAAATGGTATTGCTTATTTTCCAATATGCGTTCATAATTCAGGTATCGAATTTGTGGTACCGTATGTAGGCGACGAAAGATTGGATCGCCTCATAACACAGTTTCCGAAAACCACAACACTGGTTTAAAAGTAATTTAAGGTGCTTCCATGTTACCGACTATCCATCAAGTGTCGGGCTTCCAACGCGCGTTTTATGACGTGCGGTTGAACGGTGAATGACTTTGGAAACTAGTATTGAGCGCTGTCTGCGTAAATGGTCAGAAATATAATAGGTAAGAATGTTGTTTTTATACAATTCTAAAACGTAGGCACGATTAGGATAGGAAGTTGTTTTTATAATCAGAACCTTCTATAAAAAACGACTACCTAGGTACCTCAGGTTTTGTAAAAGTTATCGCAATTTGTGACAAGCAACTTCGAATTTTTCTTGATGTACTACGTATTTCTCCTTCTATGATAAGAAAACCTTCACCTCCCTCAAACATCAGGAACTTCGAAGTTTAAACAAAAAACGGACGGAGGCAGCCCACCGCTGCCGGGTCAAAACAGCAGACCGGTCGGCGCGAACGGTACCCGATCGTCGATTAAGGAGAAGAGACAGGTTTCATCAGATTTTGTAGTTTTTATTACTGAACGAGACGCAATACTGGTTAGAATGACAAAGCTTTTTGATAATTTGATCGCCACAAGCATAAATCGTCATATCTTTAGGTCTTTAATAGATTTAAACAGAGTTTAGGCTGTACTTCTTGATGGCTGACAGCACAAATTCTATTGAATTTATTATTCCTCCCGCATTTTCGGATAGGCGCGAGCTTTCATAAAGATTTCATACACCGATCGGCGAGATCGGCGCGGAAATATGAAGTATTTATTGACCATATTGAGAGAATATATCGTTAAAAAACCATTACTTTCCTTTAGACATCCTATATTAGCATCCGTCATTAATGCACAAAGTAATAGTCAGTACAGTCAGCTTCAAAGATAAAAAACGTTTATTCAAAAAATTTTGTCAACTTTACATAAATCCTGTATGTTGACAATGGACCGAGCAGACTCGTAAAATTTGAAGTCTATGCCTAACTACACATAATACATACGTTTCTTTATACGGCGAAGAAGAACATCGTGAGAATCTTTAATACTTATATCGTAGAATCTAAAAGTTCGAAACCATTTTCAAGTAAACGAAGGAGCTTTTTTGACTTACTTAAAATTGTATTAATGTAAGACAATCCGCAACATTAGGTGTAGACAAATCCTCGGTTTAATTTATTGCCTTGCTGTTTTCGTTTTTCTACGCGACTGTACCAACATACACAGAAGTACAGTCGCAATAAGTTATCGGATGTAGATCATTGCAGTTTTTACGCCCGACCGGATCGTAAGCTTCCGTTTGGGAAGCACTTACCCTTAATCGATGCTGTACAGGTTTTACGAGTATGTGGTTTGTGGACTATTGGGTTAAAGGTACCCGTTGAGTTTTATGGAAAGAATCACAGCACTATATCCACAGTTTGATATACGCGGGACATTGACATCACGTGATCACTTAAATCGACCAATCACAAAGCATGCGCGAGGATTTCAAGATTTCGATTGGTGAGATCAATATTCTGTCAATATTCATTAAAAAAACTGTAGAGTGCTCAACAATCTCTCCCAAATTATGGTTTTATTTTTACGAAACCGATTTCTCGTTCCGGAAAAAATCAGCATGAACAATGTCACCTACCTAATGCTAGTTTATGCATTAGTGTGGCATGGGGTAATTTCAACAGTGCCAAAGTACAGACGTGATCTTTTTTCGTATTTTACTTACTTTGAACTTGAACAACAACACAGTGTATGATGTTTTTATGGAATGAATAATGCTTTTATTAACTTTAATTTAATGGTTTGTACACGTTGTGGCCCATTCACGTTGCGGACTATTTTGATTTATTTTGATTTAATCTAATCGTTAGAGACTTAACTTTAATATTCATTCACAAAAACTCCGAAAGCATTCTACCGACCACACTTTGATCTAACTTAAACCATAATGTGTGTCGTTTAAGGTTTTTGTTAGTCTGTTTTTTATCAAGCTATTTCTTAAACGAATTTATACTTTAAGACGTGAGTGCTAAGGGTAATTTTGTTTATTATGGGATTAGACAAAGGGTCCTCCTTATCCATGTCATGGCTTGGGACGCTAGGAACCGGTTTGTCGGGCCATTGAGCAAACTATAGCCCACGGCCCAAACCCGTTCGGAACGTGTATTCAAATCTTAGCTACAAGATGATAAAACTTTTAACACGATTGAAACTGTGATACATCCAATTATATGTTTTGTGCGAGTGTAAGTTGTTTGAAATTCAGTTTGACTATACTTCTAGTTGGAGGTTTAGAAAAGCTGAACTGTGTCTCTGATCCATTACGGAATGAACCCAATCTAGATTTTTAGGAATACCTTGAATAATTTCCTGAGTAGGTATTTTTAAGAATTATCCATTACTTCCTTCGATCATTCGACGATTACTTCGGTAAAATTTTCTAAACATGATCTGAATGTTTCCAATGAAATTAATCAAAATGAGATCATAAGTAGAAAAAGTAAATTGAGTAGGTACAAGATAATATATATATAACAACAAAGATGCATGAACTATTAAAATTTATAATTAAAATCACCACAATTCCGTAACCTGCTACACACACGCGGTTCCCATGTTATGCAAATCCACAAGTAACATTGATCACACACCGTAGTATATGTGCGTCTGTGAATCATTGCGCTTGGACATTAATAAACCCAGGCCGGAAGCTTGCGAATTCTCAGGTGCCATCAAGTCACACCTTGTAAGATTTCTCTGCGGTAAGAGGCGACTAACATGATACTGAAGGTAGTCTTTTATCTTTACAATCCTCCTGTCGTTTTGACAAGGACCTGCATTCATATATAAAATGCTTAGTCGGTCGAGCATATTAGTCTGGCAGTTTTGCTGTCACTTTTTGTTGGCATAGTAGGTCTCACAAATCTAATTATAAATGTAATTTTGGAAATTCTAATATTATCTAAATCAGTATGTTACTCGATGCCAGAGCTTGGTGGTCTCAATAAAGTAAATCTCAAAAACTCCAAACTCTTCCCATAAAATACTAAATATCTCACATTTCCGAGACCACACTCAATTTCCCAAATCAAAACATTGTCCACCAAAACTATCCATAAATACAATTCAAACCGTCAGAATGACTATAAAAATTGTAGTTCTCATACAAATCACCGAAGTAGGCTGTGAGTAGACATTTGACCCTGGCCGCGGGCGGTGGAAAGTGCCGTAAGTGGGTCTGTCCCGTGGGTGTCCCACCTGCCACTCGTGTAGCCACTTTATTTATAGAATGCTCACCATTTGTATAAACTGTCTTTCAAGTGTATTCTTCTAATAACGCATTAAGTTATATAGCTTTGAATATGTTTATTCAATTGGATTGTGCAAACTGTTAGAATTAAATAAGACTTTAACTAAATGGTTATAAAATCGATCATGAGACCTCCCTATAAGCTTCAATCAATTTTTTTTTGTATTCTATCAATGCTTCTGTTGTTTGTTTAATTCTTCAAAACCTTTGTTTTTTTTTAATTAAAAGGTTGTATGATATTTCGTCAAATTATTTAAATAATTCGTATGCCTTTCACAAACTTAGACCTTTTATCTTTACGCAGATTAACCACAATGCAGCTTTAGAGACACCTACAATGAAGGGCAGGGGTTATTGTAGAGAAGATGAAGATTAAGGCATTGAAAGGGTTAAGTTTGTTTCGGTTTATGTAAACAATGCCCCACGAGCTTTCACAATAGCTTATACTCGATTGAACATATTCACTTCACTCTATTACTCAAATATCAATTTACCTCTTGAATGAGAGTATTCATACCGAATAACATTACGCAATATTCGTACATCCACAATTGAATCAGTGCTGTTTTGTCGGAGCTTCGGAAGACAGGTGAAAGTTGACCGACTGAGTAAATGCCAAAAGTACATAGTACATAGTGCCTGCATGTATGCTTGTAAGTATATTTATATCAACTGCTGTAAAGTACTTACAGCTTTTTAATACCTACCCAAAGCTGTAAAATTGCAGTTTATTATAGAAATGTCAATTTGTAATTAGGTATTAAGTTTATGAATAAATTGAATATAAAAAAATAAACAAACAAACAGAAGTAGGTATCCCAATACGATCTAGGCTCAGTTGAATTTAGTATTATACCATGTAATCCTATAGTCTAACCTGCTAATAAAAAATTGATTGAAACCTCCAACGAACCACGTGATCAAAACAATGAACTTTTTTATTCCGCTTACGCGTTCACGCAATTATGGTACTTAAACAAAACTCATGTGTACCCAGAAGTTAGATCCACGCTTTAAGTCGGACGCGCAGGGGTCGTCAACATGAGGTACCTTACATCTGGCCATCGTGAGTTGTTGTAGCAGGAGTCGTAAACCGGAACCTGTTCTCTCTGATGTCGCCGCGAAACCGCGTTGGCGCATAAAGCGAATGTTTATCTCGGAAGAATATAATGAGGATACATTGAAAATACATATATTTTTTACATGAGAGAGTGATAAGACGCCGTTTACACGATGCCTTTTTGGCATACCATTCTTGCCTCTTGCGAGACAGCAAGAGAGCAAGAGCTAATATTCTGTTGCAAGAGCCATTCAGCTTCAATCGATCAGAAAGTGCGGTCTACTGCCGTGAAAGAGTTTTCGGGAGGAACCTTACAAGCATAGTTTTTGATTCGCAATAATCTTCATTTGCGATCAAGAGCATTATTCATTTTGTAGGTAGTCTAATAACTTAAGTTTGCCATTTTGCTTTGCCCTTGCAAAACAATATTAGCTATAGAATGGACACTCCACCAATCATGATCTCTGCCTCCTTGATTGTGTTCTTTTGTACGAGAAGCTTGCTACGCACATCTGATTCTGTGTGATACGGTACCAACATAATAAATATGAATACACGTGTGTATAATATCAAGTAAATGGACCCTGAAGTAGCTGTTTATGCATACAGCACAACACCCCGGACACTTTATTAACTCCACACCAATGATTATGTTGTTACTACTCCACACACTTTAACGAGACCCTGTAGTGCCTGGGACATTGTTTGAGATGGAATAGGCTTGCCCAGCACCTAAACCATCCTCTCAGCTTAATCAGCCTGGTCCACAGGAAAGACAACGTCAATACGTGTGGAGCTGACTAAGCTGCGGGTTTCCTCACGATGTTTTCCTTCACCGTTACGAGCTCGTGTTATAGCGCATATAAATTTTACGAAACGAAAAATCCATTGATGCACGGCCGGGATTCGAACCCACGACCTTCAGATTGAAAGTCGAGGCACAACCCCATTCGACCAACACAGCTTGGATGCATGGATTGCCTCCTGACGCTGTATAAATCATCTAATATAGATGTAAAGGCCAAAGTATTACTCCACACAAAGAAGCTTTATTAAAGCGTTTGTGTGGAGTTAATCAAGTGTCCAGGGTGTTGTGCAGACTAGAGTACCGTTTTATTACAACGGGTCGCAGGGTCGCACTTTCCCACGACAAGCACAATACTCATATTGCAGACAACACAATCAGCATTGGTGTCCGATTTTATAACTAGACAATAGGAATAATTGTACAGTAATGTCCGGACAATACCGCGACACATAGCTCCGCTTGAAGTAAATGGAATTATTGTAGCTATTTTCATTTGCTAGTAGGTAGTCAATAACGATCATATTTTGTAGTAGGTTTTTTAGGTTATTACATATCTTGAATGTAGAGTCTCGCGTTTTCTCTTCTCTTGTTGAAAATTTCAATATAATATCGCCGTATAGCGAAGAGTGTGTGTATTAGTTGGAAAATGCCCAAATTAAGTGAAACGATGTCATCAAATCTCAGTCATTCAAGAAAACACCCGAAAAGCCTTTTTTCTATTATTCTATGAAGATTTCCTGCTCCGAAATGCAATTCCTTATAGTAGAGCACGTTTCGTCAGATCCGATGCCGGTAGTGGGCGCTATTCTCACGACTGGCGGCACTTATCAGACCGATTTATAGGTATCCAGATCAATAGCGACTCTGACCATAGAATAATGCATTGTTTATAACCCTTACCATGGGCGTTGAAAATTAGCTGTCGAAATATAGGTTCTGTCACATGAACCTGGTTGCCTGTAAGAAATCGCTTTCAGCGATAAGGCCGCCTATTGCACTAATTTCGAACGTGTTTTATTTATGTTATGCTTTGTTAACAAACGTAAACAGGTTCATGACTGTATCCCCAAGGTGCGGTAGACATTCTCTCAGATCTTTTTATGTTAATTGATGTACAATAAAGTGTTCATTCATTCATTCATGAACTAAGAATTCAAAGTTTATCATGCTATGATTATAGCAATAGTGCAAGGCATAGAATCATAGATAAGCCAAACTTTATTTTTTATAATAATCTGATGTGTTCTGAGGATATGGAAATTCAAAAAACATTAAAATACCTATGTTCATCTGTCACAGATCTTTTTTCTTCATTGTGTGTGTCATCTTCTTTATTGTGAAGAGCGAATAACACAACTCTCCAGCTTAAGTTGGTTTTATACTTACTACCTAAATTGTGTGAGGTATTATCGTTTTCAACAATTATTGTAGTAAGGGGCCGAAGTTGTTGATATCTATGCCGAATTACGATATCATGAATTATGCAGTTTGGTTACATAAATGTTAAAAGATTTATTTGTAACTGTTGCGTTTAATTTATTTGTATTGAAACATATTCTTACGCTAGTTAATTTAAAGATTTGTAATTAAATAATTCACAACTTAGCGTATTTGAAAGACTAATGCAATTTAGCCCGAGTATACCTACTTCAGTTAAGTATACTTTAAAAATGTTATACCACTTCTTTTATTTCTTGCATAAGGTTGCATATACATAGAATAGAATAGAATAGAATAGAATAAAGTTTTATTTTCTCCACATATACACAGTTACAAAAAAGGTACTTAAATCTACACAATTTTATGTGGGTGAAAATACGGCTACCCCTCAGCATTTGCTCGAACAGCTCGAGAGTGCTGGAGCGCTGGTTTTCAGTGGCGCATCAGGAATTTATGAAGATACTAAGTGGGTTACTAAGGGTTTTCAATAAAATCCAATCATTATTCAAATCTTCGACGAAGCTCTTCTATTTGTGGTTTTTTTCTTCCCCATTCGTAAACCTTTATGCTGACACTATATTATATTTCTTATGTTACACACGATAATGCACAGATTAGCAAAGCGGCTTTATTTAACGACATCCTGTTGTAGTTGAATTTATCAAGCAGGTTGTACATAACAAGTCAAGGTGTTCCTAAGTTAGTGACCTAGGCAAAGCTTTCAGATTATTCATTGATAGTAGGAAGCGAGGTATCTGTTACTCATAAGAAGTTTTTGATCAGCAAGCCAGTTAGCAAGCGTATCGACATCTATTAAAATACTAAAGGTTTTCTTCACAAGCCGCCGTAGAGGATGGCTTAGATGCTGGGCAAGCCCATTCCATCTCAAATAATCTCCCAGGCACTACAGCGTCCCGTTAAGTGTAGGCATAGCTTGCCTCCTGACGCTGTATACATCATCTAGTAGTACCAATGTGTTTATAAGTTGTATTTTTATGAAAACTGTTTTTCAGACTACCGAGACACAAGCTTTGCTTAGTGCGGGGTAATTTTTATGAAATAAATTATCTTATCTTATCTTATAGATAATATGGATGTAAAGCTCTACGCATATTGGAAAATCCATTGATGCACGGGCGGATCAAATATCAAGTTTCAAAGTAGTGATGGGAAAAGACAAGGTGTAGATTTTATCGATGATTAGATATCTAATCGTGTTATTTTTTGTCGGGTACTAATAGGTAAGTCATTGATACCTGATTTCTCTGATGACTCAACAATACGGTAGGCGTGTAAGTTTTAATTGAATGGACATTTATGTTCGTAATAAATCAATGTATAAGCTACTTACTCTATGTATACTAAATACTTGTAAGGTCCCAGCATGAACGTATTTTGTCACGAACACATTTAATTATAGTGATTGGAAACATTTTTTTTTTCAATCAGTTTTTATTTTTTAGTTTATTTATTTTTTCCTTGAAATTGAAAGTACCTACTGAATTAAGTATTTTTCCATTCATTTCATTTTCTGCGTCTGGTCGAAGCGACGCGTGATCCGAGAGCTGGCACATTTTTGGCTTAAAGGATCAGCATTGCCATCCAGCGTGGTAAAGCCGCCAGTGTTTTGGGCACGCTTCCGACTGACAGTGACCTGAATCAGTTGAGCTATCTATAGATCGTTTCTAACAATCCTTAGATAGCTTGACTAATCCATTTGTATTTGTACATATATGTAAATATGTAGTAGCTTAGTTTCTGTAAATTTTCATTTTTTTCATAATAAAATACGATTATCTTTTAATTGATTGTAAAACACGATCATATAATTTTACTTATTTCATTTCTATATCAACTCTCACTTTGAATTTGATATTAAATTGAATTAATTCAAAAAATCTAAACACTAATAAATTAAACTAAAGCTAGATGAAGCTGTGTGCCATGTATTTATTTATTTATATTTGTGCACAATGGAACCATTCACGTTCTAACCACCATTGATTGCCCTTGCAGCTACCACCAACTAACCTGAACCAAAGGTACAATATACTACTGGCATAGTATAGTTACAAGGTGTAATAACGTTACTACTGAAAACTTAAACATAATACAGACCCGTTTACATACAGACGATGGTTTAAATATTGTACAGAGACTTTAAAATTTTATAACAAAGTAGGTATTCAGGTTTGCCCAATTTTTAGGGGTTACTGTCGTTTGGGACACAAACGTTTGGGACACTTTGTCCCTATTGACACTTTTGATTTTAAATGTTTTTTTCACTGTCATTTGGGACACTATCAAAATATTGAAGCTGTTTTGTACAGTCAGATCAAAAAGTTTTTAAATAATTATAATACGATTATTTGAAAGTAGCTTAAAGGGACTAGACATGGTGGCGACGTGTAGGTATAGGTATCAGATCATTGTAATTAAATAATTTGTAAGTCTTTTTCGACTTAAAAAAAACTACAAAAATTCATTTAAAATGTATATTTATTTACTACGTTGTAAAGTCCACATCTTCAAAATATCGGTTTATATTAATTAACAATAATAATGTCATAACATTACCTACTTATTATTAAAATCTTTTGTGTATACATAAAAATCTTAAAAAAAAAAAATTACCTACAAACATCACAGTATATTCACAGCATTTGGCACAATACTCTACTAAAGCTAAAATATCAAACAAATCAAAAGATAACCTAAAGATAAAAAATAACCTAAAAAATCACAGTATTTTTACAATATTTGGCACATTATTCTTAGAATTATTATCTTTTATGGTATCTATAGCCAGCACGTAGAAATATCGGTTTTCCGCGCTTCGACGTTACTATTTCGATTCCATTTTGATTTTGACTTGACGATGCTGGTGGATCTCCTGAAAAAACAAATATGCTACTTTATGATCATTTCACAAGAATATCTGTACCTAACAGTGTATCTAACAAAACCATAAATTGATGCATCGAATATAATGACTACGATTATGAATGAAATTAAATATCTCTTACAATACACACAATTTTTTATCAGTTTAGATCTAAATTTAAAGTAATTAAGTACCTAAAAGCGTATAATACCAATAAAAAAATGCTACGTAAATGGTAGTTAACTTACCTCCAAAAAACATGAACAACAACACAAACCGCCACATGACTATTTTTTTACTTAACCACTGACCATGACTCAGGTAGACTAATTAATGGCCGTGCGTCCGAGCAAAAAGAACAAGTGAACCCTTTAGGAACAAAAGAGAAAGAAATAGAAACATTTCTATGCTTTCTAGAACTAGTTTTGCATTAGCGCTTGCTCGCTCGTTACTGCACCTGAGCGAATACTTTACCTTTTTAAAAATGCAAATTTGATATTAAGATTTCTACTGTTGAGGTATCGTTAGAGGTTTAACTCAAAAATCATGATTAATTATCTCGTAGATAACATTAATTATGTTCCTCACCACGATAGTTTCAAAAACTATAACGTTACAGGTTTTTTGCCTGACTGTACAAAACAGCTTTTTCTATTGGTGTCCCAAATGACAGTGAAAAAAATATTTAAAATCGAAAGTGTCAATAGGGACAAAGTGTCCTAAACTTTTGTGTCCCAAACGACAGTAACCCATTTTTAGTAGAGTAAGATTGTGTGAAAAGGTGCGGAGTGCTAGGCTATCTTGGTATGGACACGTTATGAGGAGGGATGAAAACCATGTTACCCAAAGAGTTATGAATATGAGTGTGGCTGGGTATGCAAGAAGAGGAAGGCCGAAGAAGAAGTGGTTGGGTTCTGTGAGAGATGATATGAATGTAAAAGGAGTGGATGCACAATTGGCGAGTGATAGGAGTGAGTGGAAGAAGAAGACATGTTGTGCCGACCTCACTTAGCATGGGATAAGGTTAGGGAGATGATGTAGAGTAAGATTGTGTGTAGAATAAAATCTTTCAAGGATCTTAAAAGGTTTCTGATAAACCTAGGCACCCTAAGCACAGCCATAATGGAACACGAATTCAGCTGTCAAGCAAGGGCTTCCAGTCGCTACTCCCTGCGCACACTGGCGTCACGGTAGACCAGCATTATAGCAGCCTCTGCTGAACATTTTGCTGAATGATGACCAACATTCTTCAACTTCTACAATGTACCAGCATTCTGTGTAATTGTTCTGTGGCAAAAAATACAAGTTTTCTATTTCTTCGATTCGATTCTATAATTTTTGTTCGATTATAGGTATTTACCATCAAGAATAGCGTTGTCTGAAGTTATCTTTTAAGTTTTTGTTAGATTGATGGTTGGTTATGTATGTATGTGCAGAGTCCCATTGGGTATAGATAGCTTGACGCTGTATAAACCAACTGATATAGATGCCAAAATTTTACAAACACCTAAAGGGATCTATTGAGCTATTTACCTTACTTCCAACTTGACTTCTCAATTATTTTAAAAAAGCCTCGATCGCAGGTAGACTTACCTGCCTGAGACTGAATGTTACCTTGCCTGGAACTTATTTGTGAGTTGTCTCTTTACACCCAGTACATTGTATGGGCTATTTGTCGCTGGCCCAGTTCCCAGGGAGCTGCGTGATTTACCGTCAGGCGGGTTGTGGCTGATCGATCTTTCGCAACATCCTGACGGTAAAATGATTCTTGTCATGTTCAATACTCGTATATTACTTATGTATGGATTTTATATTAAATTCTTACTCCAATAAAGCACAAATAATCTTAATGCAATATCTATATTTATCATCATCACCATCATTGGCATTTTCCCACCTACTAGAGATGATTTAGTTGGCGTCAGTCAAGTCCACTACAATTTTGATTTGAGTATTTACGTTCATGGCTAAGGCCTATAAGGAAGTGGCAGCTCTACATAAATAGAGCAGAGATACAAAACATGGACTTGACAGAACCTGGCGGCATTAGCCAATCATCTTTCTTTAATTATGTGTCCAAGGTATATACCTTCTTTATGGATATTAGGTATAAGATTTATAAACATAACAAAACATTTACACAAAGGCGGATTGACTTGGACCAATGTTACTTTATGGGACTATTAGCATCTTGAATGCTCTTAAATCATATTGACAACTTAAATTATCCTGTTCATTCGCAGCCAGCACAAAGAAACACAGGTGATTAAAAGATGATTTACACAGAAGAATTTCAACTGAAACGATTTCGTATTGCACATTTTAACGTTCATCATATGCTACAAGTTGTGCGACGCTTGCTCGGCCGGTAAATAGCAGCGGCTTAGCAAAACGATCCAAAAATTGCATCGTGTAAATGCTCTGCTCTTTGTAGAACTTGTTCTAAATCTTTTCTACAATTCAGCTTCCGCGTCTGTATTTCCACTGAGCTACGGCACCTTCTGGGTAGGCTCGCTCCATCGTAGACCTTATTCTGCCTCAAGCCGACCCATTCATCATAAAAAAAAACGATTTCATAGTTACTTAAAGCAAGTACGAAGTACAAAGCTTTCATTATCTACTAATTACAGTAGTGAAAGTTTGTTTTGGTGCGAGTCCAGCTGTTTGTGTGGTCTGGTGAGATTCAATTTCACAGTCGACTTGATGGTGCGAATGAGCTTTCCTATGCAGGACGTATTTAGGCTCAACAGGGGCGATTAAAACCCCGACCCACGTTTACACAAACAAACAGGTTGTTGTGATACAACCCCAAGGAAATCTCAACCTTGAGGTATCACCACATTCGCTTCCTGTTTTATGCAAGCAAACGTTAACTTGTGTGCTAAATAAATTAGTGCAACTACGAGTATACTTAATGAACATGTATGAACGAGTAGTAATAAAAAAATTGTGTATTCTACATTAAGATGAGGCAAGTGAAAAGCTCAAACTAAGAATGTTTCCTTGTTTGAACTTAGGTATTTCGATTTTTTCGATAGGTAGTATTAAATTTCAATGAGTAGAAGGGAACAGTTTACCCAACAGTGGGACAATAACAACTATGTACATAGTAATAAAAATAAAAACCCCATTCACATGGACCTTAGTACTTCAACAGAGCCTCAAAGTACGTGTGAGATGGGCATGCAGAACAAGATTCACATACATTGACTATTCAAAGTATTCAACTATTCAAGTCGAGTACGGATCTTGTCGGTTGGAAACCTAGAAGTAATACAATATAGAAAATGTGAGAAAGCAAGACCTTTTTGAATTCTTAGAAGAAATCTTATGATTTATAACGACTCAAGAGTTTTTCGGTATAGCCATGAGAACTTTTATGGCCCAGTATTTTAAAACATCTCAAAATCCTAAACAACAATAAATAGTGTCTGCAATTATGTGTCAAACTAACTCGTATCATAATTCCTGCAACAAATTGAGAGGCATTTTAAAAAAAATAAATAATGCTGGATATTTTCACACAGCATCAACTAGCCCCAAACTAAGCAAAGCTTGTACTATGGGAACCAGATAACTGATATACTACTTATATACTTTTTGTTTGTAAATACATACATATTATACATAGAAACACCCAGACCCGAGACAAATATCTGTAGGTCATACAAACATTTGTCCCGCGGCGGGGATCGAACCCGCAACCTTCTGCGTCGCAGGCGGACCTTCGCCCACTGCGCCACAGAGGTCGTCAATAGGCATTGTTGCTTTTCATCAAAATAATGTTACTTTTCATCACAATAAATTAAGCGTTCGTGGTCGTGCTAGCTTAGTCGTTCTTGATAGATCGTCAAAGTTAAGCAACGTTCGAAATGGTCTGTAAGTGAATGGGTGACCGCCAGTGGCATTTTCATCTGAGCGTTTCCGTGCTTCGGAGGGCACGTTAATTTATCGGTCCCGGCTGTTTAAGTCGTTAAGCCATGACGGAGGCCTTAAGGCGGCCTAAAAACTCCGTCACCAGAGTTGGCCACTGACTCACACGAACTTACTTATATAATAATAATAATTATTTACGCAACATTTCGCAGATTTTTTTTTTAGTAGCACGATTAATAAATATATCAATCTCACAGAAAAGCCTTTATATTGGAGAAAGCGATGAAGATACAGGTTGCTATTTTGAGAATATAATTCGATGCATTAGCAACAATACTACCCTAATGCATAAACAACTGTTATGTAATTACTATCTGTTAGTGTTAACCACGTAAGTACCTTTTTTACTTACAAATTTAGGTAACTATTTGAGAACCCCAGTGCCTAGTCAAACCTAAAATAGGATTAAAGGCACTGATAACCAAGATGTGTAATGTACTTTTTTTATGAATAAATAATTTATCTATCTATCAATGTAATGGAGCCAAGCTTATCTTATTCTTAACACTATACTAGGACAATACTCGAGGAGTGTTCTACAACACTCACGTATTTTTTTTGTATTTTACTCTGAGTATGAGTCACCAATAATTAAGTATCTTTGGAAGGTGAAAATTTTAACTATCCAATTAGTTACGCAGAAGTAAAGTGAACTTAACTAGTTTAATTATTGAACACGTTCGGTAACTACGAAAACATTCAGCATTTCTTTCAATAAATCAAATTTGTATCACGCATGTACAGTCAGCAACGAAAGTCGAGTATCAGTTTGATATGAAACATGTCATTAGTTTACGTTTTCTAGTTGTTTAGTAGAAGGGACTGTGACTAAATCTTCAAATATTTGCCAAAATATTGGTCGTAATGTTACGGATTTTGGAAATATTCACATCAAAATGTTAATCGACTTTCGTTGCTGACTGTACTTACAAGATTAATGAGCACTTACTAAACCAAAGCGTTCAAAACATTTTTATAATGATGTTGCATGATGGGTGTAGTTAGAACTGAAATTGACCTGTCCGGTGTTTTTATTAATTGTTTTCGAGCCTGTCCGATTTGTTATAGCAATCAACCATATGGAAATATATGATTACGTCAGGATAACAAGAATGTAAATAAAACTAAAATGGTAGCTAAAATAATGAAAATTAAGGGGATGTTGGAATATTTGGGGAATATTTGGGGTAAACGAGTTCTTGAGTGGAGACCGCGACTCGGCAAACGTAGTGTAGGACGCCCTCCGGCCAGGTGGAGTGACGATCTGCAAAAGGCTGCCGGCAGAAGCTGGATGCGTCGAGCTGAGGACAGGGCGCAATGGTGCGCACTAGGGGAGGCCTATGTCCAGCAGTGGACTGCAATAGGCTGATGATGATGTTGGAATATTTAATGGGTCGGTATGGTACCCAGTGTGGAAAAGCCAATCAAATCCCATACATACCTTTTAATTATTTAAGGCTAACTTTTTAAAGTCTGCATGAATATTGCGTTTAAAAAGCTCGCAAAAAAATGCTGTTTTTGATTAGGTACCTACTAAAACTTCTCAATGAAACGCCATACTTTTGTCTTTATAATTCAGATGAACTAAGTTCACAGGGATTTTCTAGAGATCCAGGCTGGGTGATTCTAGTAGACGATACCTTCCAATCGACTGTTACGCATAAGGAAGCTGTAAAAATAATGCTATGATGCAAAACGATTCAATTAGGTGTTGTATCGTAATGTAATGATTGGGTCGTGACCTGACGTATTCAGGGTGTAAAAAGACTACTACGTTAACTGATAGGGCCTCATTAATTTATTTTTTGAACCCAATTCCTGAATTAAGTTAGTATAAAATGAAAGGCCCTATATAATGCCATGTTTGTTTTGTTACAGGATAAAGAGAGGAGCGACCGTGACGACCTAAAAACGGATATACAGCATCGTAAAGAAACCTTCTACAGGGTTTGTATATTTCTACCAACTTCTTTATTTTGTAAGAGAAAAACACCCTAATAAACCTACAGAATAATATTATAATTTTGCCCTCTCCTAGTCATTTTCTCAAAGTTTACTTTGAAACATAATCTTGATCTGCGATCGATTATCAATGCAATTCCTAGCTATAATACTCTTCATAATCGCCTAACAAAAACATAAGACTAATAGACACGGTACATTGCTTTCACACTAAGCTAGGAGCATTATCATTTTGTCCTTGTAGCTACAACAACGACAGGAGAGGAGGTTACATAATACACGTTCAAAATTCATGTGTTCATAGGAGGCGCCTTCGGTATCGGACGAGGACTCGGCTGTGTCGTCCGCGCCTGCCTCCCTGTCTCCGCAACCCCTCAACGATATGTGGGTCAGTATCAATCTCAATGCTCTTTTACTCAATAATTCTCTTTAATTCTTCTATTTGTATATTATTCTATCGCACGAAGGCAGGTTGGTCCTATTTGTGTGTAGCACATGCACGTAACTTCTGTGTGCGCAATCTCGGGAATGCTCCATAGACGAGCGCTCAGTATCGCTTACGCACACAGACTCAAATCTATACACAAGACCAACCCACCTTTGTGAAGATAGAACAACTGTACCTACCTACCTACTTACACAATTATATACCTAACCCATCGTGTCCCACTGTAGGGCAAAGGCCTCCCCTTCTCTAACCTGATTAATAATTAATGCAGTGATAATATCTTCGTCGATTTCCACAGTTTCTTTTAAGTAATTGATGATTATAACGATTAACAGTGCAGCAATGTAGTATGAGTAACGATAACGATGCAATATGTTTACTGCCAAGTAGAGCGCTTAGGCGTAGAGCGTGTTCGAAAATGACTGTTTTTCTTGTTAAAACTCTTGTTAAAAATAAATAAAAAAAATATGCAAACAATACAATGCAGCAAGATATAAAAGTATCTTAAATTAATTGTGAATTTTTTTATGAGTCTTGAGTGATAGAGAGAAATCTTCGGGACGTAAACTTAATTCACCTGAGTTTATTCACCTAGGAGCACTTTTATACAATCAGTTCTTTTTTATCGAAGGAACTAAAAAAATATAAACAGTGTTGACGATACCTAATGTGGGACAAATTTTATGTTTATGTAGGGTCTCTACTGCATCCCTAAGGCACAGTTCCGTTCATCATCATCAAATTTAAGAGCTCAGCTCTTGTCGGTGCAATGATGCAACTTCCTCCACCTCTCCCTCTCCAAAGCGGTCTCCTTTACTTCTATAAAGAAGTAAAGTAAAAAGTAAAAGAGAAGATCGCGGTCATGTCGTATAAACGACATGACCGCGATCTTCTCTTTTATCTGACTCATGAAATTTATTCTAGGCCTTTCTCTACATCGTCTTCCTTCCACTTTTCACAGTTCCGTTCATTTGGCTAAAATAATAACGTTTTTTAATTTCATTTTTTCATCAAAAATTATCTAACTCTAGAATATAGCTTCTTACGATATGTTTGCATACAAATCTTAACTGCATACATAATGTTTGAATGGCAACCTTGAGACAAGAGTGCTCTGTATGAAGATTTAAAATGTCAAGCATTGCAATACATAGGTACATAAACTTAAAACGTGTTGTCACCTACTAAACTATTGGCGCAGGCGCTTGCGTCACTTGTATTGTGTTTCAAAGGAGAGTAGGGTAGCAATAAGGCAGATAAATTCCTTATTTTCAGAAGTCAAATAAAAAAACAGAGGGACCACTTTACAGCAGTTTCTATTTAAATCCAGGGAGTCAATATCTAGTAAGGTATTGACGCTGACTCCACTGTCTTAGCCAATAAAAAAACATTTTAGTTTTATAAAAAAAACTACAGTCCTGTCTAACAAGTAAAGTGTGGTGACAGGCATGCGGACAGTGTCGCGGAGCGTCCGAGCGCGCGGAGGCGTCAGCGCGCGAGTGCTCGCGGCTCGCGGACGCGCTGCGCGACGCGCGCGACCAGCTCGAACTCATGGAGTTCCGACTGCTGGAGTTGGAGGACGCCAGCCCTGATAAGGTACTTCTTCTTTTTTTTCTAAGGGCACGTAAGCCAAGCCAGGCGACTGGCCACCAGTGGCCAGCTACAAGCAGTACAGGTGAGGCTGTTGGCGCATCGGCTTCGACCTTATGATCAGAAAGCTAAGGAAAAACTGAATCAAAAGTTTTTTAACTTGAGTCATACCTGCACAAATTGCAAAAAAAAAAATTCGGTAGATACCTATTATGTTACTTATTATAGGTGTAAGTAATATTTTTAAACCAAATTAAATTATCACACTGCAAAAATTTACTCTTTTTCTGAATTTTAAAGGCACTCTCTCGATAGAGCATTCGGGGCATTGCTTTTACATCCTGTCTTTTTGTGTACAATAAAGTGTTTTTCTATTCTATTCTTTTCTTAACGAGTTTTCGCCTACCACTAGTTGCACCTACAAGTAGGTAATTCTGAAGGTTTTAATGTGAATAGTGTTGAAAGTGGATGTTGCAAAACAATAGCTCGCGATGTAAAATGTTAATTAGTACATTATTTACAATTGTAAATGTTTATTAATGACCTACTTGATTACTAAAAAGTTGGTTTAGTTTGGGTTCCAACTGAAAGTTCTTGTAGGAAATAAACAAATCCTATACCCAGGTACGTAGGTATATTAGTTTCCATTTCTAATTACAACAAGAATCGCAAATACACTGTTATTTACAACGTCTTCTTGTTGTCATTAGATCTCGAAACCAGTGTGATGAAAGGATAGTGCGCCTCAAAGAAACCCCTTCGTGTACTAAGTGAGTTACGTTATTTTTCTCACTAAATCCAGTTAATTGAATAATCAAAGATTAACTTTACGTGGGTATTCTATCAAACGACATTGTAGCTCTACCTAATTATATGTCAACCAACATAAACCTACTTATTAACGAGTAGGTATAGGTATATTATCTGTCATCGTGTGAACTGTGATTTCTCAAAGGTATTTAAATTGAGTGCCTCATTCAAGAATGCGTTTAAATCACAAAGTAAATATTGATGTCATCCTTGAACATTGCATTACTAAGTTGCCTCTACGCGAGAGAGCACGCGTTTATTCTCGCTATATGAATTGTTCTGAAAAATATCTTATTTTGAAAGATAATAAAAGATTAAGTTTGCGGAAAGAATTCATGGTTATGCGAAGAGTTTCAAAGATAAAGTTGTGTTACAAGTGTTATCAAGTGAAACATATGAAACAAGAGGATATCAGTGTTTTTCGCGTAATTGCTTAGATGGTGAGTGAGTAGGTGGAAAACACGAAGTTTTTATTACAATATCAATTATCCAGTATTAGGTACTCGTTCTACGTAGGAAAATCGCATTTCAACTTGATGAACGTCATGTGACATTTATCAGGTAATTCAAATCTCCAACCTCTAACCTCTAACCATGATCCAAAGTTTATATTCGGGGATCGTTCTTACCTGGAGGGTTATTCTGACGACCTCTGTAGCGCTGTGTACGAAGGTCCGCTTGCGACGCAGTAGGTTGCGGGATCGATCCTTGCCGCGGGAAAATGTTTGTATGAGCTATGGTCTACAGATATTTATCTCTGGTCTGGGTGTTTCTATGTATACGAGTAATATGTATGTATTTACAAACAAAAAGTTTCTAAGTCTTATACCCATAACTCTCTCTCTCTCTCTGCTTACTTTGGGGCTAGATGATGCTGTGTGAAAAGTCCAGCATTATTTATTTATTTATTTAATCATGATCGTTTTTTCGTTCGTTTGATGAATATTCGGATGCTCCTTACTACGAGCTACATTGTATTTAGTCGATAAGATCAACGTTAAAACACGGTCCTATTTTTTCATACTAGGAAAATTCTAATTAGCTTCCTAAGATTACTTAGATAAAATGTAAGAAATACGTAGCGGAACAGATAAAACTAGCTAGGAAACAGAAATAAGGAAGCTAACCTTCACATATTTCATAAGACGCAGTAAAAATCAGTAAATAATGTGGTTTGTCTTATAACAAACTATATAGATTTGGATTTGACATTAGGTAGACTGTATTGCAATCATAGAAAACATTAATTCATATTATTTCAGAGGCAGGGATCACAAGAGTGACATAGTTGTTACTTTGTACATCTGTGAAATTCTGTACAATAATGGGGTTCTATTCTTCAATATGTATACTAATCTGTTCAATAATCAATAATGGGTTAGTTACGTACTATCTGCTATCGGCTATCTGAAGTTTTATCTTATCGATAGCAATCGTAACTAGGCACCTACCTAAGTTTTTCTATAGATCTTGAATGCTACGCACTGACTACGTCAAAGAAAACGTGACAGAGTTACCGAGATGAGATTTGCATTAGACTTGAAGTAGTAAAATGTAGATTCGACATTTCTTCTTCGAGTATACCTACTCGTTTACGTATAATTAATTAGAATATCCATTCTTAGTAATAAACCATAGGTTAGTTAGATTTTTAATTAATGTTGTATGAGTACCTACTTATTAGGTATATGGGTGGGAATGACTGTACCTAAGCCAATCTTATTGTATCTAAGTATTTATTTTCTTCAATTAATTCGCTCAAACTCTAAACAATGACTGAGGTCAATACCCAAACAATGAATAGTAGAATAAGGACAACAGAACGGAAACTACTATAATTTAACGGTAGCTATTGAAAACATAAATTCAATAGCTACCTTTCGGTAGCCGGAACTACTCTATAAGGGCAGGGAAAAAGTACCTACAAGCCACTAGAAATGAAACTGCGTTTTATGTTATTTTATTTTACCTACTTATAATTCCGTTTTTATACTAAAAAGAAAACCGACTTCAATGTTTGACTCGAAACGCGGTGTGACTCAGGGCGTCAAGCTGTCGATTCGATTTCTATTTTTGACATGGCTAGGAGGCATGTTTAGAGTTTTACGGGGAAACTATCAATCCCTCAGGAATAAAATTTATATGGGTCCACCTCTGGAGTATACCCTTTCAAACATTAAAAGAATTTTGCAAATCGGTCAACAAATGGCGGAACAATCGCGTAACAAGATAAAAAAAAACATACAGACGAATTGAGAACCTCCTCCTTTTTTGAAGTCGGTTGAAAATACGATGATGACGCGTGATCCGAGAGCTGGCACATTTTTGGCTCAAAGGATCAGCATAGCCATCCTGCGTGGTATGGTAATGCCGTCAGTGTTTTGGGTACGCTTCCGACTGACAGTGACCTGGATCAGTTGAGCTATCTATAGATCGTTTCTAACGAGATAGCTTGACTAATCCTAACTAATTGACTAATTTGTAAATATATGTAAATATGTAGGAGCTTAGTTTCTGTAAATAAACTTTATACTTAAATATTTTTTAAGGTTTAATTAGGGCTCCGTACCCAAGACAGTTGAAATTTTAGAAGATACAGCCTGGTGACAGACGGTCGAACAGACAGACAGCGAAGTCTCAGTAATAGGGTCCCCGTTTTACCCTTTGGGTACGGAATCCTAAAAATAATGAGTACATAAGTTTCATCTCTATTTTCTAGTGCTCGTAAAATTCTTAAAGCAAAAGTAGGTACAGTTCGCCCAACGGATCTAGGCATTCGTGAAGTTAGCCGTTTGTCTGCGCAGAACACAATTTTGTATGAAAAAGTAGTTACTGCGCAGACAAACGGCTAACTTCACGAATGCCTAGATCCGTTGGGCGAACTGTATATTATGGTGTGGCATTACCATGACGACACGGCCTTACTCACGGTATTGTGTTGTTGTTAATACTAGTCTTAGTTATTTCTGTGTCCTCGTTAGACTTATTGGAAAAGGTATTCATTGAGTATTTTAGTTTAAACACAAGTTTACATTATTTTGAATGAATGTACCGTAGTACCTAACTACAAGATTAAGTATAATACGAGTAAAAAAAAACAAAGTGACGTGATATTTAACAAGGTAGTTTGCAGTGCAAGTTTGCGACTGGGAACGAGTAGGTGCTTATTTTTTATTTACTTTTGACCTACATTTGGTTTTTCAAAACGTTTAAATGAATGTACAAGTAACATAAGGTGTTGAACTATGTATATCATGCATTTGAAGTGAAGTGACGTAATTTAACCAGTAGTTATGGTTAGGTCAATGAATAATTTTTGCTCTTAGAAATTCCCCGGTTCATAAATAACGGAAAACATTTTAATATTTTTTCTACCTTGAAAAGATGAAGATGAACTTTTGTAAGTACCTATACCTAATTAAATTATAAGGTAAGTATAATGCACAGGGCTATGAATAAAATACTCACTGCCTTTTCCAAGTAAATAAATAAATGATTTTATTTCTGAGTTTAATCAAACTGCGAAGTGCAGTAATATCTTTGCGCATGTTTATTGAAATTGGAATAGCTTTACATAGTAAACAAGATAATCGTAATCACCTTTAGGTATTCAGTAGCCCTAACACAGAATACGTGTAGGTACGGTCAGGCGCGGATCCAGCACTCAAAAAAGGTTGTGGGCACACCCGGAAATCGGCCAAGTGCGAGTCGGAACATGAACTCGCTCATGATCTATAATATGCACCTTGCTTTTTTTTAATGTATCAAGCAATTCGTGTGCCAACTTTGGTCAAATCGGTTGAAAAAATGCGACATGTAGGCGAGAACAGACAGACGGACAAAAGCATTTTCGCTCGGTCAATTAGGGTTGTGGGCATGCCCATAGTGCCCACTATAGTGGATCCGCGACTGGGTACGGTAGGTATTCAATCAATCGGTAATCGGAAAACATTCTAAACCTTGAACTAGTATTCGAGGTCATTTGGCATTCTGCATCTTAGGTTTTGCACTTTGATCAATGATCAAATTATATACAAATAATAAAATAAATAAATAATGCTGGACATTTTCACACAGCATCATCTAGCCCCAAACTAAGCAAAGCTTGTACTATGGGAACCAGATAACTGATAGATTACTTATATAATTTTTGTTTGTAAATACATACATATTATACATAGAAACACCCAGACCCGAGACAAATATTTGTAGGTCATATACAAACATTTGTCCCACGGCGGGGATCGAACCCGCAACCTTCTGCGTCGCAGGCGGACCTTCTCCCACTACGCCACAGAGGTCGTCGAACATATACCTGAGAACTACATTTTCTGAGGAATGATCCGGAGAAAAGTCTCCCCTGTAACTCTCCAACTGTCTCCTTCGACATTTTCCATCATATTATCGAAGTCATCAAGATCTTCCAACGCTTAACGCTTCCATTTAGCTTAGGATTCCACAGATTTCCACTTTCTACCTTGACACATATTTTTGCCTCATTCACTCACATTACATTTTTCATACAAGCTCGGCTTAGGATACTTTTAATCTGGCCCTTCTTCAAAATGACACCAATTTGATTCAAGCATGTTTGCCTCTGTCAAGCGGTCCATTCTGCTATTCAAATAACCCATCAGTGATACAAATGAAATTCGACGTGTCCACTTTTCTGTAGTGGCTTGTAGGCGAGAAATATGGCCTCAGCCCACGCTGCTACGCAACACATGCCAGTTTCATTAGCCTACCTGCGATAGATCGCGATAGCTCTATTAAGATGTGAATTGTCTCTTGTGACATTGTATTTTACTGCGCAGTTTAAAATAAAAGTTTTAAGTGAAATTTTTTATTGTTCTTTGATCTTAATATTTTATTGTGCTTTGTGTAAAATTATAATTAGAGCGAGATGTCGTTAAGTGTTTCAGTTGCTGTGAATACTGTAAGGACCTTCAAATATTTTTGTGAACTCTATAATTTATTACCCCTAAAGTCTCGTAACAGCACTCTATGTAGAGGTATTTTATATACTTAGTTCCATATTTTTGAGGACTCGTTAAATTGTCGTTATGAAATCAAACACGGATTCTAGTGGTCTAAAAATTATACCATTCATTTCATACAAACAAGCCACTAAAATTATACGAACCTTACATAATACTTCATTTGCCTACAACAAAGTTCTCCAAACACATTTTTAATAATGTATCGTTTGTTCCAGGGTGCTAGGGACAACCTAACAGACACAGATTCGGGCTGCGTGTCGCCAGGGTCCCGTATCAAGGACTCCGCCTCCCCTGAGCTCAAGCGAATGGATTCCGGGTACAAATCCCCTCACGCACCCAGCAGCCCTTGCAATCCCCGAAGAAATATCACGCCGCACGATGACTTCAAGGAAGACTTTGCAAAAGCGCAGTTCCTGGCAGATATCTTGGATCGAAACTCGGAGACTACCAGTGATTCGTTGAAAAGTAACCCAGTGAAGGAGCATTTGGAACAGATGATCTTAAACGCGGCGTCGGTGGAGGACAGGAGCTGTTTGGAGCAGGTTCTGATGCTGTTGTACAACTACCAAGCTCTGAGCAGTTCGGTCAGCGAAGATGAATGCTTTCAGGTATGCAACCGTCTTGACGATAATAAAGTAAACTTTTTTGTCATGGCGGAAATTGGTAAAGGTAAATAGTTTTTTTTTCTATGATAGTATTTTTCTCTATGAGTGACACTTTTATTTCAGAAGTGTCATTGAGTGCAACTTCATATTTTGATTTTTTTCAGCGAAATTTTTGTGTATTTACAGGCAAAACCGAGAAGAATATGTGACATAAAAACGAAAGAAAACGACATTCCATCGCATAAAACTCAAAAGGCAATCGCAACAGTCACACCTTACAACCAGAAAGGTTACAAATGCGAATCCTTGGAGAGTCTCTGCGAAGAAAGGAAGCCAAACATATTGCAAGAAAGTGGAATATTCGAAGGCGTAGAAACTGAGTCCGCGAGCACTCAGACCGAAGTGAACGATACCTTCGAATGCAGCGGTGAGCTCAACACCGAGATACAACGACTGAATAGTATAAGAGAGAAACTAGAGAGGCAAGGTAGGAATAGGACTTTAAGTACGAAAGAAGATGCGGAAGGCTTAGAATGCAGGTGCGTGAAGCTAGGGAAGAAGCACAAGCAGTATTACGAGAGGAGGCTTAAGTTCTTGGAAGGCAAGATCAGTATTTACGAAGCGGCGCAAGACGTGAAGGAAGCTAAGCTTGCACAACGACTGCAGAAGGAATATTTACTCGAAAATAGCATACAGGTAAGTGTAAGAACTAAACAAAATGAAAAGTTGAAGGCTAAGTCAAGGCTTATCTATGATAACTATATTAAGTTTATCGACATCGGTGTGGATTTTGATAAAATGGAGTTTGTTTTATTGCAGGAGCTCGAATCGCAACTTTCAGAACTTCAAGATAAATACGAGAGGCTAGAAGAGGAATGTTGTGAATTAGAAGAGATCGAAAATGATACCCGTTTACATTGGCAGCAGTAAGTAATCTTTTATGTTTTATTCTTGGTCTTTATTGACCTTCTGAAGCTTTAAAAAATAAATCGGTAGGTATATTTTCCTTGGAATAATGTTCCTTCAAAGAGTGTTTGAAATTTCATAAGTTACACTGCGCAAAGATCTCCTACTGAAAGATTCACAATATATTTTCTGTTAACTAATGTAATAGATATATTTTCCTTGAAAAAGAACCATGAATGCAAAATGCGGGTGTGACAACTACTACTGGGAATATAAAGGGGTTCGTTTTTTCGTTTGTTTGATGAATATTCGGATGATTCTTACTACGAGCTACATTGTATTCAGTCGATAAGATCAACGTTAAACCAAATATTCCAAACCGAAAAATTGGCCCTTGAAGTCAGAAATCATAGAAAGAAACATCCGAATATTCATCAAATGAACAAATTAAGAACGGGAATACGGCCCATGAACTGTTTATGTGACTGCTGATGATTTATTCCAGGCTTGAGATGGACTATGAGCTCTGTTCAGCACAACTAAGAGATATGACGGAGCAGCGAGAGTGTTCGCGGGCGAAGGCCGAGCGCCTCATGACTGAGTTAACCAACAGGGAATGCGCTTTGAGATCTAGAGAGGTTTGTTTTTTTAGCCAGTGAAAATAGTGAAATGACCACACAGTCATATAGAAAGAGCCAACAAATCTGAGGTAATAATTGTATTTGTAATTTTAGAATGAATTAGTAACGAGATTGGAGAAGCTTGAGAAGGCGGTGCCAGCACTGATAGCATGGAACGTCGTGCAAGCAGTGGGAGCAAACATCACTTTAGGCGGAAAGGTAATTTTTTTAAATCTATATTTATTATTACAATCCCACACAGTCAAATGCAATACTAAAGTTCAGAAAATAAATTCCTAGTTGATCTGAATTTTGGGCAATGTGATATCCTAATAAATTCAATTGAAAATAACAATTTAAATAATCATAATATCTGAGGTAATTCTATGAAACTAACATCAGTTTTATAGGAGTACCACAGGGCATACTCATTGGTCCGTTACTGTTTAATATTCACAAAATTTAAATTATAATCTAGGTAAACTTACATTTTTCAGAGAGCATTGATGAACCGTATGGGAAATTACGGGCAGGACACTAGGACGGTGATCGCGCAAATCAAGCAAGAGTCTGAGGCTCACAAAAAGGATCAATGCGGGGCGTTGGTGGCCTGGAACGATATCGAGACGGGAACACCGGCCACCACTAAGGAACTACAACAGAAGATCACCGTGTAAGTGTTTTGAAATTAAAATAGAATAGAATAGAATAGAATAAAGTTTTATTTTCTCCACATCATATACACAGTTACACAATAGGTACTTAAATCTACACAATTTTATGTGGGCGAAAATACGGCTACCCCTCAGCATTTGCTCCAACAGTTCGAGAGTGGTGTGCGTTACCCTAGCTCGAAAGCGTCTCCTAGAGAGATTTGAGAATGAGGAAAAATTAGTGCCTAGTGAGCTATAAATGTAAAATAGCGTCCATTTTACCTTTTTGTAAATCTGCTTGATATGTTGCTCTCTATTTTTAAAGCTGAAAGTTATTAAAAACAATAAATAAATACAATGAACAAAAGGCATTGCACAGTTTATTAATCTTATCAGAATTTAATGTTGATAATGAAGAGCATAGGTAGAAGGTATATTGAAACAAGTACATAAATTAATGCTATTAACTAACGCAGTATGTTTGAACTTGAAGGTATTATTCGATAAGAGTTTTAATGGTTTTCCTATTGTTATTAAAGAACTATCTAACATTATTAGCAAATAAAGCGTTATACAAAGTCTCTCTGATACTTATGATTGATGATTTCCTTCCAGACTAATAGCAGAAAAGAAACAGATAGAAACACAAACTGCACACATCACAAAAACCTTAGAAGCGAGAATAAGAGAACTAGAAGAAGAATTGGAGACCGCTAAGAGACAAATGGCTGCAACGGTTTGCGGAGCTGATATGAAGAAGGAAAAGATCGAAACAAAAATAACTGATCTGGAACAGCAGATCAGAAAAGAGAAGGAAGAAGAAAAGGTAAACAACGACAAAATAAATAAATAGAGAAATCTAAGTCATGTGAAACTAGCTCAGTATTTCTCGACTAAATACGCAGAATAAACACAGATTTGCTCTAGATGTCTTTTCGTTTGAGTACCTAAGATTTAGGATCCAGGTAACCGATGTCTTTATGATGATATGGAACAATGCAAATCAGCCGTTTGCATTTCGTTGGTTTCATTCATGACAACAAATATTTTTAAATAATCTTTACTTGTATGGCATTTACTAAAAATCGCGCAATTTTTTCTCGAATATTACTTATCTCCACACATTATTTGGTATTTTACAGTTGCCAGCCGACCCTACAATGGGCAGCAAGATCCGAGCTCTACTAATTAGTGAACAAGAGCTGAAGACTCGAGTAGCGGAGTTGGAGAGAAGAGAGACAGCGTATTTGGAGATGCTCACGCAAGCTGACGACATGTGGGCCGAGATGGAAGGAGGGTACAAGAAGAAGATTGAAGAATCACAGAACACAGAGGCCAATCTCAATAAAAAGGTAAGAAAGAACCAACATTTTTGTCACTAGCTGCGCGATAAAAAGCTGATGTCTTTTCCTTGAATACAACCTTTATCCATGCCAATTTTCAACCAAATCTGTTCAGTGGTTTGGGCGTGACAAGGTAACAGACAGACAAAGCTACTTTCACAATTATAATATTAGTATGGATAGTATGGATAAATTCTACAATTATGATCTTCCTGTCCTTTTCTCTCATTATTGGAGTTTATGTATTCTTCTTTAATTTTCTTCTATCAGCTGTCATCTTCGCGCTCACTCTTTTCGTTAACTTGCTTATAGCATTGCAACAATTTGTTTTCTTCTCTCAGTTAAAGAAGCTAGAAACAGAAAGAGACCAGTACAAGAAATGCTTCGAGCCGCTGAAGAAGAAGCTTCGGGAAGTGGAAGAATCAGAGTCCGGCATGCGGATAGCCCTGGAGAAAGCAGAGAGGGATACTAAGCAGCTTAAAAAACAGAACACGAACTTAACTGCGGCGTTCGGAAAGGCCGATATGGAAGCTAAGAAGTTCGAGGCAGATTTCAAAGTTTTAGATGATAAGTTTAAGGTAAGTGATCCTCTCATATAAACATTTCTTAGAAATCTTGATATTAGCAAATGATTTATAACAGGATTGTGATGTTTCCAATGAGATTATGAAGAAGTAGAACTTAAACTACCTACCTTGGTAATTTATTTATTTATTTATTTATTTATTTATTCAGCAAAAATTACAACACCATTACAGACAAGCCAAAGCGATGTTATAACACAATAAAACATATTATTATAATATACCTACATAATAAAATATCAAAAAAATATACTTAAAATTAAACATTATGAATACAAAATCAATCAGTTACAAGAACTCAAAATTCTCTAGAAACACCTGCGCTATATCCATGACCTTCGGCAGGTTGTGAGAAAAAACATCAATATTGTTCTTAGAAAGAAAATTAAGCAAATGAACGGCTCGTGACATTGGGGAAAACTTAAGTAAGTTAGTGCGGAACGGAGGAAGACTGAGCATGGCGGGGCGACGGCGCGCGCCCACGTAGTCGTCGGGCGCACGCAGCCGCAGCTCCGCAAGCACCTCCGGCTGGTGCACAACCCCCTGCAGCACTCTCACCACGTACTTGACCAGCGCCGCGTCCCGTCTCACCGACAACTTACAGTACCCGACCATACCCATCACGAACAAACTCGGGTACATGAGCGGGTAGAAGGGAGGGTAATGGGTACGGGGGTAATGAGATAAGATAGTGGCAATTAAATAATAAATAGTAAATAATAAATAATGCTGGACATTTTCACACAGCATCATCTAGCCCCAAACTAAGCAAAGCTTGTACTATGGGAACCAGATAACTGATAGAATACTTATATAATTTTTGTTTGTAAATACATACATATTATACATAGAAACACCCAGACCCAAGACAAATATTTGTAGGTCATACAAATATTTGTCCCGCGGCGGGGATCGAACCCGCAACCTTCTGCGTCGCAGGCGGACCTTCACCCACTACGCCACAGAGGTCGTCATCTACAGTGATAGTTTATTTATTTAATTGAAAATTCAAACCATAACTTCAATAAGCATTAAGTATAATATTGGTCAGGATATCATTAAACCAACCTTGAAAACTTAAATCGTGATAATATGCAATGTAAACCATTTCTAGCTCTCAATCTCATTCACAAACATGGTGGTTTCAGAAGGAAATGGAACAGCTCCATAAAATCAACAAGAGGCTGGATGAGGATCTGAAGACCCAGAAAGACGTCTCCAAGAAGACGGAGATGAGCTTCATGGGAGACCTGGAATCTATCCGCAAGGAGTTGAACCGCGCCTGCAAGAACAATCAGGAGCTGGAAGTCACTAACAGTGAATTGAAGGAGGAGGTAGGACTTGTATTTTGGGTGTTTAGAAGAAACTTGATATGTTTTATCGGAAAATTTTGTTAAATTCCAACTAATACCTATAAAACCTAATGACATCAACCAATACTTGAATGTTTTTTATAAACTTTATTGAGATTTTATGGTAAAAATGCATATTGAAAAATCCTCAGTAAAAAAAACCTAATAACATTTGAAAATTTTGGGGCTTGCTTGAGCATGTTTGTGTTTTGAATTGTAGACAGTAGCTTAGTCTTCATCAAACGTATTATCAGCTAGTAGTTTATTTGCATGTGCTTTTCTCACCGCATTCGTTAACGCTTTCAATGTTTGCCTTATTCTAATGCAATTCGCATGTCCGCTTGACTTGTCGGCCACGGTCCAGTGTTCGTTCACGATTGGTGCATGGCGTGATGTGTAAATATGCATGAAGAATACGAAGACTAAGAAGCCATGTGTTCTCAGGTTGAATCTCTGGAAAAGCAGCTAGCTTTGACGCAGAAAACTCTAGCGCAATGCAAGCGTAAATGTGACGAGAAGATAAAAACAATGAGCCACGAGCTCTCCATCAAGACTGAGGAGCTAGAAGAGTTGAGGAGTGAAACGATGCGGCAGTCATTCCACGCGACCAGAGTCGAACTCAAGCCGGAGAGGACGGAGTATGTGGACGAAGGATACTCGATATACACCGCTGTACCAAAGAAGACTGACTATGGAAGAATGCATCATAGCATGAGCTACATCACCTCCGACACTCGTTGTTCCTGTCCGTCTATGAGGAGCCAGCTAGTCAGCCAGCTGATAGAAGACCTATTTGACAGAATACACAATACGGTAGACGATGACCTCTCAAGACTGTGCAAGGACCTCGCTCCGATCAGCTTCAGGGACATCACGTTTGAAACCAAAGCGAAAATCACTAATTACCTCTTAATGGCGATATCAAAGGAGCTCGTTAGGTCCATAGGAGACGCTGACGCTAAGACTGATACGGAGGTCAGTATGGTTGATGGCTTTTATTCCTTTACTTGCATTGATCGTGACTAAAGCGTTTGCTGCTCTTATATTTTAACTAATGTTGATAACAACTACATATCCATGGTTGTGGTCCGATTTAACCCGAAGATTGTTGATTGTTGTTGTAAGTTATCATTCCACTTTGACAAAGCTTACAAGTTCAACGAGCTTTGATACTCGTAGATTTAATTTTAGAGAGCAATTGAATCAACCTCTGTTACCAAAAACTAAGTTAAAAGCACTTTTGCAATCTTCAGTATAAAGACATTAATTTAGTACGATTAAACAATCGCACATGCATAGAAATAGGCACATTTTCTCATCTTATTGGAAGCTTTATAAAGCACCTGATGTAACTGTGCTAGATCCGTTCTAGTATGATTGTCCAAGTAAACTACATTCATCAATTGTTAAGCACTATAAGAGGAGATAACTAGAATCCATATTGGATCCGCACTAGTTTTAGAACTTCTAAAAAGCTCGGTTTTGTCGACTGCTCTTCACGACTTCTTCGTTACTTTTACATAAGTTATGTATGAGCTACATAAAACCTTTTCCAACCTCTCTGATTGCGAACTTCAGGAATGGCAGCGCGCAGTTTCCTCAATGACATACACACTGCCTTACGCGAATGACGCGAGCGCAGAAGACACACTATCGCTTCGTCTAGCAGGGAATGTAGGAGTAGTGAGAGGAGCTGCTAGGCTGGCGAGTGTGAGCTGTGCGTGCGCCGCGGCCAGGCTGTGTGCCGCCAGGCCCGACCTTGCTGATGCTGTGAAGAGCTGCCAAGAGGTACCTACATGTAACAGTTCTATTTAAGGCTGATTGGTCATTGTGTGTGTAGGTTTGTTTTTGTGTGCGTAAGCGATACTGAGCGCTCATTCCTCGCACACAGAAACAACGATAAAGATCAACCCGATATAACTGACTCGAGATATTAACCTACTGCCTAAGGTATAAGTACTAGAAATATGAAATCTAAAACATTCCTATTATGATGTAGGGGAACTCGGAAAGGAATTTTGGTAATTCTACCCCTAAGAGATTAAAAAAGTTGAAATGAAAATTCTTTCAGTATTTTACAAACAGAAAATAGCTCTCAGCCGTTTTCACGTGATGAACACACTAATGAGAACCCAGTAGATAAGAAGTTAGAGGTTATTTTGAATTAATTAGTTTTATTTTAATTTTTTATAGTGTTAAACCACGTTCATTTCTCAATGAAGATTGTTTTATCGTTACAGGAAGTACTAGACCACGGAGATGTTAAGATAATGGAAGAGCAATTAGCGAATGCCATTGAAAGTATTGTTGTAAGTATCTATAAACAAAAGTTAAAATCAATGCATAAAATGCTATTTGTTCATGACGTTACACCAAAGAAGGTGAACGTTTAGATTTTCACTCAAGATCCATTGAACAATGATGTAGACTCTACATCACTATTACTCTACATTGTAGAGGGACACAAGTAATTCGCAATAGATGGTTTCTATTCTACGTACAGTTCGCCCAACGGATCTAGGCATTCGTGAAGTTAGCCGTTTGTCTGCGCAGAACACAATTTTGTATGAAAAAGCCGTCACT
Organism: Epirrhoe tristata; assembly: GCA_951394285.1. NCBI lineage: Eukaryota > Metazoa > Arthropoda > Insecta > Lepidoptera > Geometridae > Epirrhoe > Epirrhoe tristata. The sequence continues at coordinate 9,795,990 of OX596146.1, read as the reverse complement.
GCGCAGACAAACGGCTAACTTCACGAATGCCTAGATCCGTTGGGCGAACTTTAACAAGATGAAAGATGTAGGAGAGATGTAATTAAAAACACATAATAAAGTGGTTTCATTACCTACTTCAATATTTCGTTTTTGCAGTTTAAATTCGCAAAAGTGTAGGTACTACCACAGACAATATAGGTACTACTTAGTTTTTTTGAAACAAAAAAAAATGATGCGTGGTATTGGAAAAAAAATATTTAAATTTTTAAGTTTAAGTTTAAAATTTATTTAATGGCACAAGCTTAGGGAGGCCTATACCCAGCAGTGGGTGAAGTCAGGCTGTGGATGATGATGATGATGAAATGAAAAGTCGTAGAGACTGTTTTTTTATATTGTGTTTCTTTTTGTTTTAGAATTGTCCATCTTGTGCGTTGGGTACAAATGCTATAGTTTGGAGCACGGACGTCTAGAGCCGCCACAATGTTTTGCTAATTTTATGTGAGTATTTGCACCCAGAAACCTCTACCTACGATACGTAGTCCTGGGTGTGGGGGACTATGTGTACCTCTTTGGTGTTATCATAACCTATAACATAAAATAATTGTAATATCAAATATAAAACAATAATAGGAAGATACTTAATAATAATTAATTTTAGTGATGAGTATAATTTTTTTTATAATTTTTATTTTTTTACCTATACTTAATTAAAAATAATTGTAATACCTAATATAAAACAATAATATGTAGATATTTAATAATGAATTTTAGTGAGAAGTATCATTTTTTTTTATAAGACAATTTCTTTTTTTTCAGGTGTTATACCTCCACCGACCTCATTCAGGTGCCTTCTAGTTAAGATCATAATAATACGAAATGTAAATAAATGTATAATAATACAGTAATAATACTCTTGTTACGAAATAATAATTAATAATGTAAGCGAAAATATCGATCAAGTACCTTTTGTCGAATAAGTTTTTTTCGAAAATATAGTTTTTGTTAGATTTTTGTTTTTTTCGTGCCAATTTACCTATGTCGTCTTTTTTTTACTAGCGAGAAATAAAACTGCCATCAATTTTATTTATTCTTTGTTATATTAAATGTAAGTAGGTAGGTAGGTACTTGTGTTAAGTAGGTTACCTACTACTAAATATTATTTTTTAGTATCTCTGACTGATATAAATTTGACGAATTAAATTATGATGAATTAAATAATCAGAATCAAAATTAATTAAATATCGCAGTTTTATTGCTAGCAAGTAGGTATTAGTTTCTGTAAATAATCATCATTTAGCGATGACAGTATTTAAATTAACAAGCCGATTGTCACAAAGTTGTAGAGATCTTTCTTTGTATTTCATGTAATTTCTTTTCTTTCTTCTTGCGAAAAATTTAATTTCAATTGAATAAAATCGTAAATTATAATAATATTGTTTTACTTACCTACTACCTACCTGATTGAAGCACTTTCTAGGACAACTGTAACCAAAGCATTATTAGTCACCAATAATATTTACATAACTAGGTAAATATTAGCAAATTTAATTTAAGTTAACCTATAATAAGTAAGTAAGTCACCTACCTATTTAATTTAATTAAGGTATTTGTATCATCGAATGAGAATCTTATTTTTTTTATTTATTTATTTGTGAAATAGTTTGTAAATTTTGTACTTAAAAAAAAATTAATTTATCAGAACAATTTAATTTCGTCTGAAGTTGGCTGTCAGCAGGGCGATCCTCTTGGTCCGGCCATATTTAGCCTTGCAATCCATCCAATTATTCAGCGTCTCCAATCCAAACTCAATGTTTGGTATTTGGATGACGGAACCTTAGGTGGCGATGTAGACACGGTTTTTGGCGATTTAAAATTAATTATTGATGAGTTTCAAAAAGTTGGTTTAGAACTAAATTTTTCAAAGTGCGAACTTTATGTTTCAGACACATGTTTAGATAAAAATTACATTATTGGTAAATTCAACAGTTTAGCTTCAAATATTACGGTAGTTGATAAATGTTCACTTCGCCTCCTCGGTTCACCAATCTTTGACGAGTCTTTTCCTGCCTTTGTAGATGAGAAAATTCAAAATTTTAACAGAACTTCCGACAGATTGCTCAAAATTAACCGTCATATGGCTTTCACTATTATTAAGTTTTGTCTTTTTGTTCCTAAATTTACTTATGCTTTAAGGTGTTGTCAACTGTGGAAACACAGCGAACTGGTGGAAGGTTTGGACAACATTATGAAGAACACACTATCGTCGGTTCTGAATATTTATTTGGATGACAGGGCATGGTCGCAGGCCTCCCTTCCTGTCAGATTGGGAGGCTTAGGTATAAGAAAAATTTCAAGTGTTGCTCTACCAGCGTTTTTGTCTTCGATCCACAGCAATAGTAATTTGATTGACAAAATTCTATCACCTTCGCTTTTGGATCTGCCTTGTAGTAGTTTACAAATTTCATTTCAAGACGAGGCATTAAACGCTTGGCGTAGTGCTTGCCCTCTTGCCGCTCCCCCCGTTTCCCTTTCGTCTCAACGGCAATGGGACGGGCCTCTGTGTGAGTTGACACGGAACTGTCTGTTAGATACGTGTTCATGCTCCGCAGATCGTGCCCGTCTCCTAGCCGTCTCAAAATGGGAGTCAGGTTTGTGGCTGCAAGCACTTCCTTCACAAAATTTAGGAACTTTGATGGATCCCGCTAGTTTCCGTATTGCAGTGTGCCTACGGTTGGGTGCGCGGTGTTGCGCCCCTCACTTATGTCAGTGTGGTAGGGCGGTCGACCAGCTTGGTCACCACGGATTATCGTGCACTAGGGCCGCAGGTCGGTTCTGCCGCCACGCCAGTCTTAATGACATCATCCGTCGAGCGCTTGTCAGCGCCAATGTTCCAGCCGTTCTCGAACCGAGCGGTCTGATGCGTGACGATGGCAAGCGCCCCGACGGCATGACTCTTGTCCCTTGGGAGAGGGGAAGGCCTTTGGTGTGGGACGCTACTTGCGTAGACACCCTTGCGCTTTCCCATCTACCGGGGACATCCGTTAGGCCTGGCGCGGCGGCAGATTCGGCTGAGGATCTCAAAAGGCGCAAATATATAAATCTTGATAGGGTTTATATATTTGAACCATTTGGGGTTGAGACCCTAGGTCCGTGGGGTTCTGGAGCCCTTCGGGTTTTCAAAATTCTTTCAGGGCGTCTGGTCGAAGCGACGCGTGATCCGAGGGCTGGCACATTTTTGGCTCAAAGGATCAGCATTGCCATCCAGCGTGGTAATGCCGCCAGTGTTTTGGGCACGCTTCCGACTGACAGTGACCTGGATCAGTTGAGCTATCTATAGATCGTTTCTAACGATCCTTAGATAGCTTGACTAATCCTGTTGTATTTTGTAAATATATGTAAATATGTAGTAGCTTAGTTTCTGTTTGACCATTTGTCTACAAAAATTACTTTTAAGAATTCTATAGGGGATGTTTTTTACACACTGGCTAACCATTATTAGTGACGTAGATAGTTTTTTTGAGTTTGACCTAGTACATACTTATCTCGTTTAGTTTTTTAGTTTAAAAAGTTTATTTGGTTGTTTTTGTTATAGTGGATTCATGTGCTCATTCATTGGGTATTTAAGTGCTTTTAGTAAGGTAGAGCCAAGGTGTCGCTGTGTGAATTGCATAACGATTACCTACCTACCTACTTAAATGCACAATCATCGTGAAATAGAAAAACTTTAACAGCAGAATGTTAACCTCTGAAATGTCAGATGTAGGTCATACCTACGTGTGAAAGAAAAAATGGCGCCGCGTGTGAACTAGAGAGGGTCTGATTGGATTTTAAAAAGTTAAAGTAGACTATCTCTACCAAACCGGAAGTCCCGCAAGCAAAAAAACATTTTTTTAAAGTAGGTAGTTTTAAGCTGAGATGGTTAGTGTTGGGCAAGCCTCATTTCTAAAATCCCAAACACAGCTGCTGGCATCCTGACAAGACAAAGGCGAAAATCTTAATTTATGCCAATCCTCTTCACTTTAATGTCAAAAAAAATACGTGAATGTCGTGAAATCTCCTGGAACCATAGATTTAGCATGGTACCTTTCATCCTATATATATGCCTGGAACACTCGGTTGGAACGAAGTTTCAACTTTGACATTTGGCATTTTGTCAAATAAATTATTGTCAAATGTTATTATTATTATTATTTATTCACAAAAAAAAGGGCTTTGTCGCTGAGCGACTATACCGCCCAATCGGTAACATCTTAGGTCAGTCTTCTTCATCTTCTCTATCACTTCACTTCTTGGTTTCTTCTGGTTTTACTTCACTCCCCGGCTTCTTCTTCTCTTTATTCCTTCTTCCTCTTCATCTTTTTATTAATGCTGTAAACTGTATTAACAGTATATTCTGCAAATGTCAAGTATCTTCACCTCTCAAATATGTATTATGTCACGTCAATTTGGTTTTGAAAAAACATGGCGGCTTGTTATTTCAAAACTCCAACGAAAATCTTTCGTCAAATGAGAAATTTACTTGAATACTCCCCCATTCCATTTACCAAATCTTCTGTTACGTAATCCAAGGCTTCATTAGTAAAATGCCACCGAAATTACATAATAAAACCTAGTAAAACACGAGAAAAGTAAATAAAATAGCAGAGCCACATGCTCCTTCAAAAATGGCGAAAGAAATCCCATTGTCAAATGTTAAAATGCTAGAAACGCTCTTCCGTACTAACAATGCAATCTATGGACTGTTTCGCGTCTGCGCACTTCGCACTGTGACGGTTTGACCTATGTACCTATGTGTCGTGATGGTAGAATCGAACGCTTTTTTTTTCTAGCCTCTATTCTCGATACCGTAAGAAAAGGAACTTCATTCCATGATTCCAACTAGGCCATAATCTTCGATCGCCATAATTTTACATCTTGTCAGAATCATCCACCTAGCTAGCTGGCATACTTAATAAAATTTTACAAAAAAGGTATAAGGATACCAAAAAGAAGATTAAAAAAGTAAAGAGAACAGAGGAATAATTTGTGACATTCGATCTTTGAAATAAATGATAATTTAATAACTTCACTCAAAGTCCTGTCAAAATTCATGAAAGAATTAGAAAAAAAATAGCAAAATCTTTGTGAAACAAAAATGATACTTACAAAAAGTTTCAGAATATTATAGAAATCATTAAAAAATGTAACTAGTTATAAGTGGGCTTGTATGAAGTAGGTAAAAAGGTACGTAAGTGTCTTCTACTAGTAAAAGAACAAAGGTATTTAAAACTAAAATATTGACGCGAAGCACGCCTCCTGAGGCGCGACCTTTCGTGGCAAGAATGCCACTAACTTCCCCTCTTAGTTCGTTACCTATGTAGATACTTACCATATGGTCTGGTTAAACATTTATTGTTTAACCAGAAATCTGGCACATCTTTTGACTTGAGACTAGGTGCTATGGGTATTCTGGTGACAGAATTCTGATGATGGAGTCAGAAGCCCTAAGAGAACTCCTAACAATTAGTTACTTACAGTAAAATATTCGTGATTAAGCTTAGGTACTTTATAATTACTTATATAAATCAGTTCGTTTACTTAGTAGGTACTTATTGTCTTTTAAGCATATTTTAAAAGAAGTATTTTTATCAGCTAGAAACAAATTTAATTACCTACTTACCTCTACCTACTTATAGCGTAGGTACTAGGTTCTATCTACTGGCCCCATCTAACCATCTTAGATTTCCTTTGGAAGGAGAAAGTTAGGTACCTAGTAGGTAGGTAAAGTCCTGCCGATTGCAATAAATATTTACCTACGATTAATTATTCTTTTTCAGGTGGTGAATTCGGCAAATTTATGTTGCCGAAGCATCTCTTCAACTACACAATCCAAAAGCTCCAATGATTCCAAGCCAAAGAAGCACGACTGCCTCCATTCACCAACTTCAAGCGTAGATAAAAATGCAAGAAGATCATAGGGTCACGATAGGAATCAGTCCTATCTGCAAGGTCGTCAAGTCACAATGTTCCTGTGTTGATTGTGACTCTACCTCTTGCTTCGCAAAGAGGCGTATATCAAGCCCGTGCGAGTGCGAAGACTGCAGTGACTCCAAGTCTTGCCTATTCTACAAAACGAATATAAATCTAACAGAAAGCAAATCTGGATATCTCAATATCAAAGATATAGAAAAAGAAATCACCCAAGGAAATTCTAGAGAACTCTTCAAAAAGGAAATACCTACTCAAGATAAAAATAATCAGAATAAGAATCAGTCCAATATTTCTTGCAAAACAACTGATTCGAAATATAAAAATACACACAGGAACGAACCTTCATCAAAGGAACACAGTGCATCTGCCGCTAATTCATGCAACGAAGTGAGTCCATCTTTAGCAAGCTTAAGCGCTAAGATTATGGATGTCTCTTATAAAGAATTTCAAAAATCTGTATCCAAACCAAGTTTCCCTCCCAGCTTAAACAACATATCGCCGTACGACATCTTCAGCAGAATAAAAGAAGCCTACAAAGCTTGTAGCTGCAAAGTTTGCGAATGTCTTGTTGGTAAATCCTTGCGAAGTGACACCTGTAAATGCAAACCTTGCGAATGCAGCGACTGTATTACATTCAACAGACAACTTAAAAGTTTCAACAATCGCGAGAATCTGGTTCCGGTAGATGATGATGGGTGCCCTTGTATTAGGTGCGAGCGAAACTCATGCAAAGGAATTGGACAAAAGAAAAATAAGCAAGAATGCGATTGTGTTGGTGTCCTGAAGTGTGACTATCTCCAAAGTGATAGCATTACACGCGCTTGTGACTGCGAGCCCTGTCACTGTATAGAGTGCGAGCCGCGGTCAATTAAAAGAAATAGAACAATGATCGTCGCGCCTGTAAGTGGAGATCTCTCACGCCGTAACGAATGCCAATGTAACCCTTGCGAATGTTTCGAATGTGGGCGCGGTTTCAGATTGTCAACGCATCTACAGAACGAGGTGTCTACCAGCATGAACAGACATCCTCATTGTCAATGCGAATTGTGTGTCAACGAAGCCTGTATCCCAGACAGCAACCAATTCTGCAGTTGCGAGAGGCATAGCAAGGTAATGAGCAAGCCTTTTCAAAAAGATTCTCGAGATTACGATATCAGAAGAGCAACGATCACTTACAATGAAGCACAAAGACGCAAAGAAGCCAACTATGATACTATAGCAATGTTTGCTGCGATATCTAATTCTTATCCAGAACGTGAAAAAGTGAACAAACGATGCGAATGCGATCAGTGTGAGTGTCTGGATTGCAAATTTAAGGAGAACTCATCTAAAGTATTTAAGCCAATTCAGAACTACCGACTTAGAAAAATACTCGAAAACCGCAAATTCTTGCCCAGCGATAGCACAATAAGTATGAAACAAGAATCAAGGCTGGTCAATAGCAAAAAAGATAATGTATGTAGCTGTGAAGAATGTGATTGTTTAACTTGTGATGGGTTATCAAACTGCAATACTGTGTCAGATAGACACAAGATAAAAAAGCCAAATGAGAAATTTTCAGATAAAGGAGACTGCAGTTGTGATCCCTGTGACTGCACTGCATGTGAGAAATTAATGTCCTCTTGCGTCGGAGACATCTGTTTGTGTTCTAACTGCAAGTGTGATGATTGCACAAAGGAACATTTTTCCGAAGAAGTAATTTACCCGGTAAAGAAAGGTGAAAAACTTACCCCTGAAATATTTAAAAGCAAAGTAAAAGATGCGTTTATTGAATCTTGCATTAGCACATTGGTTGAAAACAATGAAATACTAAAACAAACAGCAATGAAATCTTCGCTTAAGAAAATGTCAGCGTTCAGTTCATATCAGAAGACTAAAACTCGCGAAGATTATAGTATTGGTGCTTCGAATCAGAGATTCTCTCAAAACAATAATTCAAATAACCTGATAGACCCTCGCTACTCGAATGCAAGGACAGAAGCAGTGAAACACACTCGCATGTCAAGCAACAATGTCATAAATTTACATAGCAGAGGCTTTGAACCGCCCTTAGAGTCAAACCACTCTACCAACTCCTCAACGTCATTCCTCAATGAAAGTGGCAGCATCACACCTGCACGATATAAACTCAAGTCTTGGGAAAGCTCGTGCAACAGCTCGGGTCATGATTATTCAAATTACTTGGTTCATTTTCCAAAAACAACAGTTGAAACTTGCCTCAATGACATAATGCAGTTCGATGCTGTCAACAAAAATAATATCAACCTCAATCAAACAGCGATAACTTCCAAAAACAATGTTAGAAAACTAAGCAGAGATCTATATGCAAGCGAACGACAGCAACCCAGAGTTATATTGCCGATGAGAACAGCTTTCTCCGTCGAAACACCAACGAATGGTCAAACAGAAGACGATATTTTTAAGTACTCAGCTCAAATTTTCGAAGACCATCCTTATAGACCTCGAACGTCTAAAACTAAATCTGAAGTAGTCAGTAAACCAAAAGCAAATGCACACGATCTAAAAAGAGAGTCTAGACCGTATGTGAGAATCTCAAATGGAACAAGCAATTTGAGCAGTTTCATAGAAAAAAACGATTATGAAAGAGTACAGAATACTTTGAAAGAAGCTCGGGAATTTTCAATGCATCTCGTACAGTTACTGGAAAAGTATGAAAGGGCTAACAGAGAATTTGAAAGTGTAGCCGAAAAGATAAAAAAATCTAATCATTACTTTTCAAATATGGTCAATGGAACAAACTCGAGTCACATGGAATATCCTATTATTGAAGATTGTATGGATACATTGTACATGGATCAAGTACCAACTAAAGAACAGCAACAAAGCTCTGCTGGGTCTTCTGCAGAAGTGTTACTGGAAGTTAGAAAAAATAACCTAAACACTGATAACTTTCACTTTATAAAAAATCCCTTATCTATTTCTGAGGATCAAGCAACCGACAGCTTGCAAAATATAATCAGTGAAACATGCTACGGAGTTTACGATACTAATGAGGGTCGAAATGAGAGCGGTGATAATATCAATAAAACGAACGAAACTTTGAAAACAATAACTGAAGAAAAAGAACCCATTGATGTTTCCCACAAACAAGACAAGAAGAGAAAGGTTTCAGCAAAACTTCACAAAAATTATAACAAAATGTATAAGCGCTCTATAATCTGTTCTAAAAAAATAAAAAGCTCCACTAATAGCTCCAAAGTTGAAGTTGATGCTACTGTTGATGTAGAGGCAAATAATGCTCCAATACAAGAAACCAATAGAATAATAAAAGAAAGGCGAAACGCGTATGAAATAAGACACCATACAGATAAAAATATCAACGATAATTATAAAGCTAATCTACCTAAATCACCTGAAAATATGAATTTTCAAAAACTAGTGAATAAATCTACAACAGAACTGAGAGTTTCCATAACTGAAAATTTTACCAAAGACAAACATTACTTTCAGAAGGATGTAGTAATGATCAAAGAACCAATGGTTGAGGTAGATGACTTATCTACAAAACATTTAGATAGTAAGCAGATTTAAATGTTTTGAACAGGCATAACTATTTTTTCAGCACAGAAGGAATATTATTGAAGTGAAAGGAGGTAAAGAATTGTCTATTTTAAAGAAAAGCTTCTGCATAGACACTGACCCTAAAATGCATGCTCGAAAAATATCGTTGCCGACTCCAATAGAGAATGACGTTAAGGCTGCTGCGCTAACTATTTCAAAGCAACCCAATAATGAAAATGCTACCTATCTCTACGAGAATAGGGCTTTGGTAATTATTGAATTTCATCCTATTATTATTATTTTAAGGACTATCAGGTTCTATAAGTACCTATTTAATATGATCTCATATTCAGCGATTTCAAAAACTCAGACTCAGATTACCGTTGGTTTTAGATAAAACTGCAAACAGAGGTGAAAAAACTTCTGGACCTGCCAATACTACAGAATTGCGAAATCAGCCAAAATGTAAGTTTGCATTCCCAATAACCATCTGTAAAAAAGCTCTTCCCGTCAATGATCATGCTAATAACTACCAGAACCAGTTACCTATTATTTACGTACAGCTACTTACTTATAAGCCTTTACAGGAGCAGAATGAAAGGAAACCAGCAGTAGAATATTCTTGGCTGCGGAGCGGATGATGATGCCTTTATCTTTTCTCCTCCATTCATATTTCTCCACAATTTTTTTGATTGCAGAATTTCAAAAACATTTTGTACAACAATCTGTCGAAATCTTCATCCTCGCAGACCAACCAAGAGACAGAAGATCGAAAGATTCCAAAAAGTGCTAACATCTCAGCTGTGGTAAGTTTTTGATGGAGGGTTAGGTTCCAATCCTGAAGAATCCACCTCCTGATTGTGCTTTGACCGCAGGTATGAACCTACGAATTCTACGGGTACCTATCAGGGGATTCAGTTGTGAAAAGATAAAAAAATATTAAGTTTTTCTACGTCTCTCTTTGAAGGTATCCCAAGCATTTTTTTTGCAGCACTCAAAAAACAGCTGCGACGCAATGAAGGTGAACTTTCTGAACGTGCGCCGCGTGTCCGACCACACTGTGCTGGTCAAGTGGAACACACCCCGTGTGCTGAACAACGTGCAAGGATACGAAGTCAGTTTTGAATTATTTAAGCTTAATTTGCTAATCATCGTCTTGAGAGAGTTTGGAGTTTGGTTGGTTGGCGAAAGCTAGAGGGTGGAAGAGTAGCAGTGGAACGATACGAACCGAACACCCTATCTGACGATGTTTTTCTTAGCCGTTAAAATGCACATTCAATTTTTTCAACCAAAAAGTTTCATAGCAGTTTCAAGGTGAACGTGTGAAATGAAAACCTGATAGTTACGTATGACCTGTGTATTCAAAGACGAGGCACTTCTCAATCTCGGGCAGTAGGTAGGTACGGTACGACTCATCTTCAAAAATATAAAAACATCTTCAAAGGATCTTGAGATCATTAAGAAGATTGCTTACTTACCAATAGTCTTGAGTGATAAAAGTAAGTTCGTATGTGGCCAACTCTGATGACGGAGTTTTTAGGCTGCCATAGGGCGTCTCGAGTGACTTGGCCTTCCTTGGGAATACATGATCCTGTCTCTAAATTCCAGTTGCTAGTGGATGGTCGAGCTGTCCAGAAGATACTCAGTCCGTCTCGTCGCATGGCGGTGGTGACCTGCCTGCCGCACAGCGACAAGGTTCTACTCACGGTGCGCACTGTCATAAGCCCGCCGCGCCCGGGACACAGCCCTGTCACCACTGTTATCTACCAACCGAAAGTTAAATAGTTCATTGAATCAAGCCCTACTTAATATAAATTGTCCAAACTACTGAAATCTTTTAATTGCCTACCAGGCAGGTTTCATAAGTGATCTTCGAATTTACGTAGGTACCTACCTACCTACCTATGTAAAAGCTCAAAGCCAGCCTACTTAAATAGGTAGCTAGAGGTTGTACTACGGACACGAGGCGATTGCTTGAATGTAGGTAGTTGTCTGAACGGACTTGCCTCTTGACTACCCACAAGAAGTGAGTAGGTAAACATGATTGTGCGGCATGTCGTAGTTAGACCTAATTAGGAAGGCAACTGATTTTGGGTCCTCGTCAGAGTTACATACCTACGTATGTCCTCGTAATAAGAGGTACATAGCTGCTTAGACATGGCTGGCGCCAGGGCCAGCCACTTCCGGCTATTCCAGAGATATGAATCTGGAAAAGCAGGAAGTAGATCATTCATTCATTCTTCTTCTTCTTCATTTTATTAATGTCAACTAACTGATTAACAGTATCCCAAAAAAAAAAAAAAAAAAAAAAAAAAAAAAAAAAAAAAAAAAAAAAAAGATTAACAGTATAATTCTGCCAATAGGTGACAGCATTACGTTACGACATTTTGACAGTGACAGTGGCGTACTAAATGTTACCTTGACGGTGATGTTGCCCAAATGTCATCAGTCATCACCGACACCAAACAAAAACAACAAAACAAGCAAAATTATAATTTTTGTAAACAAAAACATTGTGCGTATTGTAATTCTAAGCTACAATTGGAATAAAATGAGTAATTTTCAATACTGCACGGCATGTTTAGCCGTTGGTGTGAAGCTGTACACCTTTACGTTGGAAGATGTCGAAGAAATAGTTTCGAAAATAATAGAGATTCCCGTAAGTATTTTTCTCGTATTTTTATTAAGCTTAAAATAGGGCTCCACTTTAGAATAAATTTTCATGAATTTAGGATTAAAAAGGCTTAAAATCGGTAGGGGTTTGCTTCCTGATTATTTATCTACCACTTTTATCCCCGGAAAAGCCTAGTTTTCGAAAAATTAATAAAAATAGTTTAGTAATTTCAAGTGAAAAAATAAAAAATAAAATCTTCTTCCAGTCGGAAATCAAGAACTGCAGTTTTTGTTTTGAATGTGTAAGATCTTTGGCTAAATGCGAAAAGTTTGTAGCAAAATGCCGGAGAGCTCAGAATATTTTATTTGCACTGGGAACACAGGATAAGAAGGTAGGTGCCTACAATTATTTAGCAATTACTGAGAGTTATTGGTTGTACAGTTCGCCCAACGGATCTAGGCATTCGTGAAGTTAGCCGTTTGTCTGCGCAGAACACAATATTGTAAATTTTTTTGAAAAATCGGTCACTGCGCAGACAAACAGCTAACTTCACGAATGCCTAGACCCGTTGGAAGAACTGTAAGTAGTTTTATGACGGAACTAGAATTCTATTGCTACTCATGCAAAAAAGCTGCATTTAGTCCCTAAGCAGCTTATCATAGGCAGTTATCTTGGGATCACTTGAGCGAAGCCACAGATGAAATAAAATAAATAAATAAATAAATAAATAACGCTGGACTTTCCACACAGCATCATCTAGCCCCAAAGTAAGCAGAGCTTGTGTTATGGGTACTAGATGACTGATAAACTACTTATATACTCTTTTTTTGTAAATACATACATATTATACATAGAAACACCCAGACCCGAGACAAATATCTGTAGGTCATACAAACATTTGTCCCGTGGCGGGGATCGAACCCGCAACCTTCTGCATCTTCTGAAAGCTTAGTATGTAAGTAATTAATTGAATAAAACATTCCTTCTGCTTATTATTTTAACCTGTCTAGCACAAAGTATGTGTTTAGAAATGAAATTCTACATTTTTAGGAGATCTACAAATATATTACAAGCTTGAATCGCGTACAGAATGGTCTGACATCAAGTCTAGTTCTATCACAAACAATACATCACGATAATCAAACTCCGATCACAATTGACAGTGAACAAGATACACTCATCTCAGTAGAAATTATTAAAACTGAAATAGACAATGAACTAAATGAGTTTCACGAAGATGTTGCCTATAATCTTGCTTCGTCAATTGACATTAAGATGACAGAAGGAAATCATGAAATTTTTAAAAGAGAAACTCAGAAGAAACGTGAACGAGAAGAATCTATAAGTGATGATGAACCCTTAGCGAATAAAGTGAGTAAAAACACATATAAAAAAGAAAATACAGAGAGAATGGAAGATATTGTTTACATGAAAAAAGAAGGTACTAAAGATACCCTGGATCCTAAAGAAATGAATACAAAGAGTTTTGGAGAAAGAGTTAAGAAAACCAGCGATTTAGAAGATTATGCAACTATTGTGGTCCTGGCTCCAGAAGACGCAAGGAATGAAGTGCTGCTAAGAAAAGAATCAAGTAATTATATGAATTCTCCGTTTAAATGTGAATTTTGCTACAGAGGATTTGAAGCAAAACCTGCTTTTGAAAATCATATGAAGAAACATAGCATTGTAAGTAAGCCTTTGCAATTTTTTATTTAAATGCACTAAAGATTTAACAATGCTTGATAGTGCTTTACCTTGGTCCTATTTATTAAATTAGGTAGGTGCATTTCTACATCAAATCAAATTGTTATTTTTTAAGTAGGTACACTAAATTACAAAAGTACTCTGTTGTAGTCAGTTTTATTTTCAGTGTTTCATAAAAAAAATAAAGCATCACAACTGTGTCCCTAAAGCATGATAGACAATCTCTCAGATCAAATCACCTTAAGTCCAATGTCAATGTGTAGGCAGTCGAAGACATATTTGGCACATACTCAGATTTATAGAAGTTACTCCTCCTGACATGCCAAGTAGTAAGCATAATATCATAAATTTAATAGTACTTCTATTTTCTTACTTATTTTTCACAGGAATATGGAGAATTCAAGTGTGACATTTGCCAGCTCCGGTTCCTTCAACAACGGTACCTCTGCAAGCATCGACTGGCCTCACACAAGAAGAAGTTTTGCTGCAAACTATGCCCTTATGTCTGCTTTTGCATGTGAGTGGAAAAAAAAATTAGTTAGGCAAAGTGTATACATACTTACTATAGATGTTATGTTCATAGTATAGGCAACGAAGTTTAAAAACCTTTTGGAAACATGAACTCTACTATAGAATATACATATTATGGCCTTATTATAAAAAAGTTAAACCTTAGTTGAACACCATGTTGACACATGTCAAAACAAAACTGTTACCATAAAAAATCGTTCTATGTCCGAATATTTAAAGATCGTTTTTCTAGAGACAGTTTTTTAGTCAGTGCTTCGCTAAACTTGATTCATATTTTTGTCAGTCATCAAATGGAACTGGCTTGATGTAAGAGTTTGATTTGCTATTATTATTATTTCAGGCATCAAGCCAAAACTCACGTCAGTCTACACAAAGGCAAGAAGTACCCTTGTAATGAGTGTAGAGAAGTTTTCAGGTGAGTCCTTCCATCAAAGGCAAATACATATTACTAAAAATATAAATTAGAAAGTTTGGGAGTATGTATGTTTGGATTAAAATTCATGCAGCAGTACAAAATGTTTTGGTTTTTGGTTTGTATGACAAAATTAGTTGAGTAAGTAGTTAATTTATTAAATTATGTTCCCTCAAACTCTAGCCATACATTTTATATTACGATTTTATATATTTTTTTTTTATGAAATAAATTATTTTAATCCTTCTCATTGAAATCACTTAGGTAGGTGTTTCAAATCATTGTTGGTTGACTAAAACTATAATACCTACTAAATTATTTTTACTTTTATCTGTCATATTTTCTTTTTCAATGTCATATTGAATTCTATGTTCTTTTTTCCAGCATGCCCAACAGTCTTCTAATGCACAAACGTCAGAAACATCCAACTGAGTGTGTGTGTGAACTTTGTGGTCACACATTTGCAACGCCGCGTGGATTACACTCACACAATATGAAGCTACATAGACATGTAAACAGAGTTGTTTATTGAATTTACATTTTATTAAATAAAAGAGGCACAGGGTAAAAATAAATGGCGTAATCAGAGGGAGGCCTTTATTATTATTATTATTAAGCCATTTGTTCCAAATTTCATGAGCATTTCTAATGTTTCCATTGCTTCGTTTGTAGTTTTCAGTTCGTGTAGGTTCAATTGTTTTATTGTTCTTTTTCAATCGGTGAAATTTGGACCCCTTTTAGGGTAAAGGCCTCCTCCAGCTTCTTCCAAGCTTCCCTGTCTTTGCCAAAGTTTATCCAGTCGTTACCAGCTACTTGCTTGATGTCGTCAGCCCACCGTCTTATTGGTCTGCCAACACTCCTTTTTCCATCTGGTCCCTTCTATCGTGTGGTTTCTTTTTTAGGAGGGAGGCCTACACCCAGCATAATAAATAATTACATAGGTACACTTAGTTTCTGTAAATAAATACAAGTTATTCATTATAGTCAGCTACAATGATCAAAGTCTAATTTCCAAACAATTATTTTTTACTAAAATGCTTAGATGGCAACTCCATAAGATAGATCTTAGTCTACTGTGCCTTGGAGATACAGTTGTGATCCATTTTTTCTTGTTTTCAGCACGTAAATGAGAAGCTGGGTCCCAGGTGTGAAGAGTGTAACAAGCACTTTGCATGTGATGCAGCTTGGAAACTACATCTGGTTCTGTCTTCAAAACATAATGTTAGGTAAGAACTTCAATAATACCTGTAATCCCACTAATATGATAAAGCTGAAAGTTTGTGAGTTTGTTTAGATGTTTGTATGTTTGTGTTTCAATCACGCCTAAACCAGTGAACCGATTTGGATGAAACTTGGAATAGGCGTAGATAGTGACCTGGAATAGCATATAGGCTATTCAAAATATTGAGACTGGAAAAAAAATTTTGTTCCATTTTACCGTCACGACACATGTATGTATATGTCAAATCGTCACAGTGCGAAATGCGCAGCCGCGACACAGTCCATAGATTGTTACATTGTTAGTACGGAAGAGCGTTGCTAGGATATCTAATTGACAATTAATTTATTATATTCCCAGTATAGAAAAGTACTCTTTGCTTCGTTCCAACCGAGTGTTTCACGACACTCACGTACTTTTTTAAATCTTATTTTCAGTAATGGCTGCAAGTTCTGTGGAGACACTTTCAGCACGTCGGAAGATTTGAAGTGCCATCTACGAGTGCACGCTAGGAAGCATTCTAGTGCCTTCACTAAACTACCAGCTCAATGCTCTTTGGTAAATATACAGGGTGTCCCGCGGCTATGCCACATGGAGGGAAAGTACCTTAAATATTGTAGATGGAACATTTTACTGAAAGAAGACATTATTTTTATTTAAAAAACAATTTAAACTGCATTCACAGATATTTAAATAATTAGATGGTTGAACCGGAAATCGAACCCGTTACATGAGAAAAATAGTCATAGTATGATAAAGCTACAGGGCTTTATCATACCGATCGAAAGGCTTCATCATAAGGATTATTTTTTGCTAAATAACATAGTGTCACAAATAAAAGGAAGGCCATGAATTTTAACATTTGTGTTCAGAAAAATAAATACTTAGCTGACATTGCCGTAAGCACATACAACTGACATTATCATAAGTACGTATCACTAGTAAATGTACCCACTTGAGAAGTATAACCAGTGTGAAAGTGTCCACGAGCTACAAGCAGAACTTAGACGTGTTATTCGAAATATCCACCACAACAAGATCAAAAAATCGACAGGGAGCGAAATAATCAAAAGAGTTCGACTTTGTATTCAACAGGAAGGGAATCATTTTGAGCATTTGATAAATTGATAAATTTTGTATTAAAAATGTTAAAGTTCATGGCCTTCCTTTTATTTGTGACACTATGTTATTTAGCAAAAAATAATCCTTATGATGAAGCCTTTCGATCGGTATGATAAAGCTCCTGTAGCTTTATCATACCGATCGAAAGGCTGATTATTTTTCTCATGTAACGGGTTCGATTTCCGGTTCAAACATGTAATTATTTAAATATCTGTGAATGCAGTTTAAGTTGTTTTTTAAATAAAAATAATGTCTTCTTTCAGTAAAATGTTCCATCTACAATATTTAAGGTACTTTCCCTCCATGTGGCATAGCCGTGGGACACCCTGTATACCGTCTTATTAAAAAAAAAATGAACCGAGTTTAGACTAAGACTAACTAAAAACTGTCCCGATCTTTAAATACCGTACATAGAACGCTTTTTGTGGTAACAGTTTTGTTTTGACATGGTGTCAAAATGGGGTTCAACTAAGGTTTAACGATTTTGTAATAAGCAGCATAGAGTATAAATGAATTTTCATTACTACTTTATCGTTACAGTTTATCTTGAAAACCTGAAACGATACAAAGAAACTTACTAGGGAAACACCAGATAATTTATTTGTACATTAAGAATAAAGATTTCCGCTTTTAGATTTTTACAATAAAACTAGCTGACCCGCGCGACTTCGTCTGCGCATGATTCATTTTTTCCGCGCAATTTTTTAATTTTTTTCTGTCATAAGAACCTTCCTCTGACAATAACAAACACAACAACAAAAATAATTAGTGAAATCGGTCTAGCCGTTCACGCGTGATGCCGTGACCAAGGGATATAGGGATTCATTTTTATATATAGAGATATCAGAAGTAATTCAAGATAGCGTAGTTTTTTCAACAAGAACTTGTGTGAAGAACTATTTGTTGTATTTTCAGTGTGACAAATGGCTTCAAGACCGCGTCGAGTATAGAATACATATAAGTACGATGCACCCGGATTCACCTGCCGCTAAAAAAGAAGCGCTCACTCCTTTCGTCTGCGAAGTTTGCGGTAAAATGTTTAAGGTATATTTAACTAATATAATTAAATTATATTATATTAATATGTATGTATTTACAAACAAAAAGTAGGTACATAAGTAGTATATCAGTTATCTGGTTCCCATAGTATAATATTTAATATTAAATTATATTATAGGACAGGAGTGGGAATATAAATAATAAATAATGCTGGACTTTTCACACAGCATCATCTGGCCCCAAAGTAAGCAGAGCTTGTGTTATGCGTATTACATGACTGATATACTACTTATATAGGTACATTTTTTTTGTAAATAGAGATAAATATTTGTAGATCATACAAACATTGGTCCCGCCGCGGGGATCGAACCCGCAACCTTTAGTATCGCAGGAGCGCTTTCGCCCACTGCGCTACAGAGGTCGTCGAGAAGAATGTCAAAAGCAAAGAAGGCCATTTAATCGAAGCCTATACCTTAAACAAGAGACGTTGGCGGATTAAAATGATGATTTTAAATTAATAAAAAATAGCTTCGGAGGGCACGTTAAATTTCAATTTCAATATTTTTATTTATTTGTTTCCAACAGCAGATACAAGTAAAGAAACATATATAGAATCTAGGCTTAGGTATCTAATAATTTATGTTAACTTTGGTCGCCACACTAGGATACCCTGTGTCGTGGTGACCAACATTGAATATCTAATAAGTTACCACACTGTTCGATATATCCAAAGATGTGATTGTGCATTTTCAAATTACATTTATACAAAGACAAAAGGGGTATTCAGCAACTATGAATTAGGGTTATAGTTGTCGGTCCCGAGCCATGACGGAGGCCTTAAGGCGGCCTAAAAACTCCGTCATCAGAGTTGGCCACTGACTCATACGAACTTACTTTTTATTGAGAACTAGCTGCGCTCCCGCGGTGTAACCCGCGGTCCCTCGGGATTTTTTCATTTTTTCGGGATAAAAAGTAGCATATGTCCTTCCCTGGGATATAACCTTTAACTATGCCAAATTTCAGCTTAATCTGATCAGCGGTTTGGGCGTGAAAGCGTAACAAACAGACAGACAGAGTTACTTTCAGATTAAGGATTATATTTTTATAGTGTTAACCGCACACTTAGGGATATTTAATCCCAAAAATTAGGACACATGCGGGATTTGAACCCACGACCTTGCCGATCCGTGGCATCGCTCTAACCAACTGAGCTAACGGGCAACCGACACATGAGTTGAAATTTATTGGGAGTACATACTATACAGCATTGCGCTGTGAGCGACATCTATGGAGACACATTGCAGTCATTACTTTCAGATTTATAATATTAGTATGGATATGGATTCAAAAGTCTGTTTCATTTTCCAGAAACAGTGTTTCCTAACATACCACCAACGGAAACACTCGGGCGAGCGACCCTACCAATGTCTTCAGTGCAACAAAACGTTTCACCAGGCGGGTGCACTGTCCACTCATAAGGCGGTACATTTGAAACAAGGCGCGCATAAATGCGGGATATGCGCCCGTGTGTTTACGTTTAAGAGCGTGCTCAATAAACATATGAAGGTGAGTTGTGGAATTTAACACACTTATTCACATAGGTACTGTCTATGTGTACACACACTCTCTGACACACACTCACTCTCTCTGACACACACACACTCACTCTCTCTGACACGCACACACCCACACTCTGACACGCACTCTCTCTCTCTCTGACACACATACACTTTAACACACTTTCTCTAGCACACACTCACTTGAATCACACACCATGAATAAAGTAACATTTTAAATGTATATTTCAGGTGCATCTAGGTATCCGCCCTCACCGCTGCGACATTTGCAACAAATCCTTCATATCTCCGTGCGATGTTAAAGTACACATCAAATACGTGCACAACAAAGTACCTTGGCCGAAACGTGATCGAACTAGATGAAACTAACTTTACACATTAGTTAATTATTAATATTATTATTAATAAAAATAAAATAAATAATGCTGGACATTTTCACACAGCATCATCTAGCCCCAAACTAAGCAAAGCTTGTACTATTGGGAACTAGATAACTGATATACTACTTATATACTTTTTGTTTGTAAATACATACATATTATACATAGAAACACCCAGACCCGAGACGAATCTGTATGTCATACAAACATTTGTCCCGCGGCGGGGATCGAACCCGCAACCATCTCGCGTCGCAGGCGGACCTTCGCCCACTGCGCCACAGAGGTCGTCAATTAATAGCCCGTGATGTCCCACTGCAGGGCAAAGACCTCCCTTCGTTTCTTCCACATTTGTTAATAAATAATTATAATATATATCTTTGTTTGTTAATGTATTTTACTAGAGGATTAGGCTAAACGCAGATATTTTAGTGTTAAACTGAGGAGTTTGTTTGAACTCCGGATATCATCATATCAGCAAATTCTCTCTATATTTATACATTGTAGGCGGAATTAGACTGATTCGCTAAGTTTCAACTCAATTAGCTTATTTACTGAGGAGTTGAAAAGTTCCTGACGCCAGCATCAGATCAGCTCCCTGTCTCCATAGTAATGCATTGCCGAAGAATCTATGTCAATCTAAGTAGGTACTAAGGTATACCAAAATTCTGCCATTGGACATTGGATAATGGGTCAAATTTAACTTCCAAGACCGACCGGGATAAACATACAAACAGAGAAAACAAACAAGATATGTATAACAAACCCTTTTTGATGACAATGCCTTCGCCGCGAAACGACTTTGAATTAATAACTCACAATTAAAACACATACAAAGCAAAATGCCTCAAATCGATATCTCTAACGTGGTTTGCCAAATTCGCAATAGGCCTGCATTCTTTCTTGTCTCGGCGGCATAACGTCTCAAAAATTATTATTATTATTATTATTTATTCACAAAAAAAAGGGCTTTGTCGCTGAGCGACTATATCGCCCAATCGGTAATAAACATCATCTAGGTCTAGGTCTAAAATTACTTTAAAGCAAGGCATGTTGAATAGGAACTTATTCAAAACAAAGAAATTGATTCTATACTCTTTGACTTTAAAGCAAGGCATGTTGAATAGGAACTTATTCAAAACAAAGAAATTGATTCTATACTCTTTGCAAGGAACCTCTTGCCAATTCTTCTGTCACCAACGTCTATGATATGTCTATGACACTCATCTCTTGTCACACTCAATACATCACAGAGCTGCAAATTAATTTTTCCTCCAAGATGCAAACGAAAATGTGATCAAAATCCGTAGTAAAATATGTTTCTATACCAAAATGAACAGGAACCAGCGTAGGCTTGGTAGGTACCCGAAGCGAAACGACAGTGAGTCAAGGATCAAGGGATCAAGGCCAAGAAATGGATCCGATACGGTTGAGGAGGTTTTTCCTCCAAGGTGTGTAATGTTACCTACTTTATCCCGGTGTATCAAGATTATGTATTGAGATAATATCTACCGCGCCTCGGGGATACAGTCCTTATCCTATCCTATTATTTTATAATCCATACACGCACGCCATAAGAATAGTTACAGAATTATTATATACTAGCGACCCGCCCCGGCTTCGCACGGGTGCAATGCTGATACTAAATTAAATACACTACAGAAAAACTATGAACGTTGTATATAAAAACATAGCGGCCCGCTCCGACTTTGCACGGGCATAAATAAGCCCAAAAAAATAGGTTAATTTACGACATCACGTTAGAAACCTCTAAAATTAGCAATGTTGCCTTAGTATATGATGCATGTATTATACATATAGGTAAACCTTCCTCTTGAATCACTCTATCTATTGGAAAAAACCGCATCAAAATCCGTTGCGTAGTTTTAAAGATTTAAGCGCACATAGGGATATAGGGACAGAAAAGGCGACTTTGTTTTATACTATGTAGTGATAGTGATTTTTGTCATTCATTTCAGCCCTTTCATGATTACTTTAAAAAGGTTGTCTAAAGGAATGCAATTTAAATTATTATTTGATGAACGAATAACACAATCATAGTCCTTTTCACATAGGAACGGCTCCGTGACAAGGCTCTTTTATGTTAATATATCTGAAATTATTAAAAAGGAAATAGACAATATACTTTTTTGACGTGACAACGTCTTATAATTCGATAGAGCCGGCTGCACGCACGAAAAAACATGACGTCATGCGGCGTTACCTCGCTCTGAGGCGTTCCATGTAAGGCTTGAAGTGCAAGCGAGAGCGCGGAACGAGCGACAAAGAAGCACAATCGGCCTTTGCGTTCGGCAGCGTTCGACATCCGTCTCTCTCCTACTTGAGTGAGCGATGCGTAGACGTTGTCACGTTCAACTATCGTCAGTAAACCGACTTTACAGACAACCAATTTTTTTTAGTTGTATCTTTTAGTATTATCACTAGATTTTATTTATTTCAAAATGTTTAATTGTTGTACCTACAGCGTGAAACGTAAAAGTTCTATGTGTCAGGGATACGTTCCTACGTGAAATACTATAGCTTTTATAAATTAAAAAAAAAAGCTTTATTGGTAAACCTTATAGAACTAATTACAATACATTCCATGTACACACCTTAGGTGCTAAGATTATAGTAATACAAAGCAAAGGTATCCGCGAGGTAAATACCTAACCTATTTATCGGTAATAGCTGATGTATATCCAACAGAGTTTCCAAAAAAGACGCGGCTCCACACAAGCCGATGACGAATCGCTGCTGTTTTATAAGCCCCGACCAGAGGGAGTTTGGCCAGCTCACCGATGAGGTGAGTACCAAGTTCTCACTTGTTCTTTGAACCAAAATAATGCCAGCTAGGAACTTCATATTCCTGTACTAATCCCATAGTTGTTATAGGTGATATACGGGTTTTTAATCACGCGTACTTGATTGACCAATCACAAAGCTCGAGCGGAGAAATAAATAAATAGTCTTTCTTAAACTTTCGCGATCACAATTCATCTTTAGAGATATATTTTATTACAGGATTTTATCGCGTATTACCTTTATTATTTCCCGACGTTTCGGCTGTACAGCATCATCTAGCCCCAAAGTAAGCAGATCTTGTGTTATGGGTACTACATGACTGATATACTACTCCCATACCCAGTACTATATGTTTGTACGTCTGCACTCCCTTTTACTTACTTATTATTACATACTGTATCCTATTTCCATTTCAAGACCTGTCGCTATTTCATAAATCCCCTATTTATTTTACGCTAGGTTTATAGTGGAAGTCTGTTGAATTGATAGCCACATTTAACATACTCATAGGTTTTTTTTTTAGTTAGCCTATACTGTCCCACAGCTGGGCAAAGGCCTCCCCCGTCACCTTCCACACCTCGCGGTCTTCCGCAATTTTCCCCTAAACCTTCCTAAAGGCGTCCAGGTCAACACATAAAAGTTATTTTCTTAAAACTTGTGTTTATGTTTCAGTACCAAGACATCATGCTAGAACAATACGGCTTCAACCCCATTATCCCAGACACCTTAATCCAACTGCAGGAGTTGCGAAAAATGCTCTGTGGCAGTAGCCATAAGGTCGAGAATAGCTCGCAGTATACCAAGCCAGTGAACGCGTTCGTTGAAACATCTGACGGCGCGCATTGGCAAAATGTGGAAAATGCTGACGATATAGATAGGTTCATACTGGGAAAAGATGAAGGTATAATATACTCTATTGTATTACTCATAAGGTTGAGAATAGTTTGCACCAAGTAAGACCGTTTGTGGGTATTACGAAATGTGGAGAATGCTGACGATAAAAATACACAATTCTAGGCAAAGGTGAATTAAGAAAATAACAATCCATAAAACTAGCCGTAAGGTTGTGAATAGCTCGCAGTAACAAAGCCTGTGAGCGCGTATGTGGAATCATCTGAAGTTTTTTACAAAGATCTCAATTTATAATTTTTAAAGTATTTCATTGAGAAATGAAAAGTCTTATCAAATTTTTCTATTTCGAATTCGAACCTGCGACGATCAGACGATCCTCCTGAAGCCGGAGTGCCTTACCGCTCGGCCACGGAATCACTGACGTTGCAATCAAAATTTTTGATAAGCTCATATTATCTCTATTTGTAAGTAGCATAAGCCTTAAGCAGGGGGAAAAGAGCCGTGTTGGTCGAATGGGGTTGTGCCTCGACTTTCAATCCGAAGGTCATGGGTTCAAATCCCGGCCGTGCAACAATGGATTTTTCGTTTCGTAAAATTTATACGCGCTTTAACACGAGCTCTTAACGGTGAAGGAAAACATCGTGCGGAAACCCGCAGCTTAGTCAGCTCCTCACGTATTGACGTTGTTTTTCCTGTGGGCGGCTGATTAAGCTGAGAGGATGGTTTAGGTGCTGGGCAAGCCTATTCCATCTCAAACAATGTCCCAGGCACTACAGCGTCCCGTTAAGTGTAGGCATAGATTGCCTCCTGACGCTGTATAAATCATCTAATATAGATGTAAAGGCCAAGTTTTTAATTAAGCCTTACCCCTGCTTAAGGCTTAATTAAAAACTTTGCCTTTGAATCATATTATGAAACAACACAGAAGCTGCTACAAAACTGCTTATAGGTATGTTTCATAATATGATTCACCCAAAGTGGCCGCTTTAGGCCCCCATTAATCGCTTTCTTTCAACAGAAACTCTGACCCAATACCCAAACTTTTCCAAGTCGATCTTCATATCCGATGTGCCTCGCGTTAAAATTATCGTCGAGAAATTCAGCCGATTCAAACAGAATAATGTGGAACTCAGGAAACTTGACGAAAAGGTAACTTAATTAAAAAGTTCTTCTAATGTACTCAGAGTCACTAACGTCTACTTATTTTATTGTATGGAATAACATTATTATTATTACTGCATCTGGTCTACCGAATATTATTTAATTTATTGTGTTAAAATGTTTAAATTTGCTATTATACTGCACCACGGAGTATGAAGAACTTGTATTTTAATTAAGAACTATAACCGGGGGTGGTTTGGCAACCAGCAAAACACACAGTCCACAGTCACATAGAAAGTTTATTTTACGAAAACAACAGAAAGAAAAACATATACAAACAATGAAATAACAAAGTTCGGACTTGGGAGACTCAACAATCTTTTCCCGCCGTTATGCCTGACGTCTATCTGACACAATGTCAAGTATCTTCTATCTCTCTCCGACATCTCTCTTTCCCGCCTAATCTTTCGTTACAACCATAGACGAGAGATGTCGGAGACCACAGACTAAAACAATAATTATTATATACAATATTTAAGGGATGCCATACACCATCCCTTACAGAACTATATTGTACCATGCTTCACGCAAATAAATTAATTCTATTCTATTCTATTCTATTCTTAATTACCCGTTGCTTAGTAACGGTTTTATATGGAACACTTTTACTAAGGAACGATTTGAGTAGACGTAAGTGACTCTGAGTGCGGCTGTAAATGTTAAAGATCCCAAAAGTCACTTCCATCTTCGATCAATAGGACCGCTAGAGATTCTACTCCTGTTCATTCCGAGCCGTGTTGGTCGAATGGGGTTGTGCCTTTCAATCTGAAGGTCGTGGGTTCGAATCCCGGCCGTGCAGCAAAGGATTTTTCGTTTCGTAAAATTTATATGCGCTATAACATGAAGGAAAACATTGTGAGGAAACCCGCAGCTTAGTCAGCTCCACACGTATTGACGTCGTCTTTCCTGTGGGCGGCTGATTAAGCTGAGAGGATGGTTTAGTTGCTGGGCAAGCCTATTCCATCTCAAACAATGTCCCAGGCACTACAGCGTCCCGTTAAGTGTAGGCATGGATTGCCTCCTGACGCTGTATAAATCATCTAATATAGTAAAGCCTAAGTTTTTTTATTTACAGTCTGAATCGTTTCAGGTGGTCTGCGTGGAATACGATGTTTACGACCAATACATCGACGATTCGCAGCCAGTTCAGATAATGCGTGCGTTCTTCTCTATCAAACCTGTGTACGATGAAGAAGATGGTAAGTTCTATGTTGCACCTCTAAGAAGGCGGGTTGATTTTGATCCTTTAGGACACATCCGCCAGATTCCACATTCGTCAGATTATTTATTTATTCCACATTCGTCAGATTTTTTACCTCTGACGAAACGTGATTCCTCTTTCGTCAGATTCCATTATTCTACATTTCTGGCTAACCTAACCAAATGGGTCGTTGGTTAGGTTATGTTAGGATAGTGAAAAAACCATGCGCAAGGCGAGCGAGCGAAGCGAGTGTGCCGCGGCAGCGGCCGCCGAAGCGCCAGAAATAAATAAATCTGACGAAAGGGTCATTAGAAGTTATCCACATCCGTCATTCATGACGAAACTGAACTGAAATTATACAAAAAACTACTTCTGACGAAAGTGGAATCTGACGGATGTGTTCTAAATCATTTTGATTGTGTGTGACTTGTAGAGGTGTAACTAATATTATTCGTAATAGGTATACGGGACGCATTTTTGACGACCTCTGTAGCGCAGTGGGCGAAGGCCCGCCTGCGACGCAGAAGGTTGCTGGTTCGATCCCCGCGGCGGGACCAATGTTTGTATTATCTACAAATATTTGTCTCGGGTCTGGGTGTGTTCTTATAATATGTATGTATTTACAAACAAAAAGTATATAAGTAGTATATCAGTCATCTAGTAACCATAACACAAGCTCTGCTTACTTTGGGGCTGGATGATGCTGTGTGAAAAAGTCCAGCATTTTATTTCATAATAGTTAATACGAATGTTATCATTATTATGTTCAAGCTCAAAGCTTGTTATTCGTGCACATGTTATTTTACGAAAAGTCGGTTAATAACGTGCACCATGAGTTTTTGCTCTATGCTTTGTTTATACAGAGCATAGAGCAAAAACTCATGGTGCACGACGGAATTCGAACCCAAGACCTTACGATTGGAATGTGGCTAACATAATTTTCTTTTACAGACAAAACCCGCTCATCTCTCACAGAGCTCCCGCCAACATTGAAAAGCAAATTCAACATTGCCTTCGAAGATCTGCAGAAACTCAGCGAAAAGGAGGTCGAAATGATCGACGGCAAGATAGCCGAAAACCAACCTTATCTCGACGACTTACGGAAGATATTGCGCCGGAAGCAAGTCGCCTCTAAAAAGAATAAAAACTCCTTGGATACGCAGACTCTTTACGAGATGGCTACGATGGAATATCTCAATTTTGAACGGGACAATTCGAGTTTGCTTTCAAAAGATGAATTACAGGAAGTTAAGAATCTCATCTTGAAGAGATGCAAGTCAAGTGTGCACGGGATTAGTAGGAGAACTGTTAAATGCGAGAGTGGGACAGACGTAGCGAAAGAAGAGTTAAGCGCGATATCTAAAAGCATTGTGGCGGAACTATTGAGGCAGGAAGGCAAGGATGTCAAATAAACGTTGATTTCTGGGTAAATTGATTTTATTTCGCTTACTTAATATTCAACAAGTAAAAGTTTATAACAAAGTTTGGTTACGACTAAAATTCTTACTTCTCATTGAGAGCACTTTTGCCTGTTTCTGGGTTCAGTTCGGGGTCCAATCCAAGTCTTTTCATCTCTACAGCCATTTCGAATAAGTAGTCGTAGCATTCCGTCCTGTGAAGAAGAAAAAAATTATAAGTATCCATATACAGGGTGTAAAAAGACTGCTACCGAAAACTGAGGGGTTCCAATCAGAGCATGATTCTAAACATATTTAGCGAAAAAAAACGCAAAAAATTTTTTTACTTAGCTACGTCATTTTATTCTATTTTCTAGTTATTTACTACTAGTACAACATAATAAGACCATACCTACCTAATAATTGTATTTATAAATAAAAAAAAACATTAAAACTCAAAATCCAGCAATCTACGTATAAAAACGCGCCCAGTACATACGCAAACAGTAATCTTCAAACGCTGTTTTCTCCGGATATAATGATTTTTTCGGAAAATCCTTTTGGATTTGGTTGTGTGTTGGGATGCTGTACCTATCCCTTTTGGCTTCGGTAGACGTCTTTTTACACCCTGTATATTCCAGCGTCTGTATTTCTACTGAGCTACGACCCTGTTGTTTTAAGAAGAGAGTTAATAGGCACCTTCTGGGTAGGCTCGCTCCATCGTAGACCTCACTATTGCCTGTGTAAGTTTCGAGGTCAAGAGCCGACCCATTCATCATTAAAAAAAAAAGTATCCTCTCAGCTTAATCGGCTTTGTCTACAGGAAAGATAATATTATGTTCAGCTCAATATTTGTGGAAACTAAGCTGCATTTATCCACAAGATGTTCTAACTTCCGCTGCTTCGATTTTTCTTCTAATAAGTAAATGAAATGATTCTTACATTTACTTAATTCAATTCTATATTTCAGACAACTTAGCCCATATAATAATACTGGACTTTTCACACAGCATCATCCAGCCCCAAAGTAAGCAGAGCTTGTGTTATGGGTACTAGATGACTGATAAACTACTTATATACTTTTTGTTTGAAAATACATACATATTATACATAGAAACACCCAGACCCGGGACAAATATCCGTAGATCATACAAACATTTGTCCCGCGGCGGGGATCGAACCCGCAACCTTCTGCGTCGCAGGCGGACCTTCGCCCACTGCGCCACAGAGGTCGTCGATATAACAATGTTACAAGCATAGTTACACGTTTACACACAAAAAAAGAAGATAAGGACACTTAACGAGACGCTGGAGTGCCTGGGACATTGTTTAAGATGGCATAGGCTTGCCGAGCACCTAAACCATACTCACATAGTTTTCGCCTGTTGCCAAGTATCCCCCCACACATAGACCCCGTGCCTCCTGACCAGGACCGCGCTAGCGGCCGGGTGCTCCCGCAGCGCCTGCGCCAAGCTGCCGGCCAAGTCGCGCTCGAACGGGGTGTTCTCTATTATAGGCACTACTAGCTTCTCGTCGTAGCGAAGGAAACGGTTCGAAGACGCGTCCCAGATGCCCTGGAACAAACGTGCATTGTAGACTTACCCCCGGTTTCTATAATCAACGGACATTTGTTGGTACGAGCTACGACTCGTTTCTACATACAAAAGTTTGACAGCTAACAGTTAGCTGTAGAATAGAAACCGGGGTTTGGGGGTAGGTGGTATTCCCCCAAACCATGGGAAAGAGGGAGTACTCGCCTCGCTAAGGTTTGCCCAAGTGGCACACTTGCCTTAGGGCCTTTCGGCCGACAGTTATAG
Organism: Epirrhoe tristata; assembly: GCA_951394285.1. Lineage (NCBI taxonomy): Eukaryota > Metazoa > Arthropoda > Insecta > Lepidoptera > Geometridae > Epirrhoe > Epirrhoe tristata. The sequence continues at coordinate 9,766,728 of OX596146.1, read as the reverse complement.
TCGGATAGTTTAATATAGGCTATAAGTGGCTAGAAACTTTGTATGCGCGATTCAGACTTTCTATACTTTTTGCGTGTTCCCAGCGCCATCTAGTGGTACAGCTCCGAAGTACGTCGCTGTCATTGACATCTCTTGAAATTCAGCTTGTACTTCAGGCGATGGTAGATAGAGGTCGCCACAGGGGGTAAGATGCTTTATGAAAAGTGGAGCCACTCTTTAAACTGAACACTTTTTACTGAAAACCAGCGCTCCAGCGACTCGAGCTGTGTCGGAGCAAATGCATGGTAGCCTTATATTGACAGGATTTGGATTTGAATCTTCAGAAATTGACAAAATTTTGGTCATGTTGTTATGGATTTTGGAAATATTCCGATTTTTGAACTGACTGTAAATTTCATGTACATACTTTGTACGTATTGTGGGGGAAATAAAATTTTATCTATTCTTTTCTAAATTAAGTAAATTAATCTTTGTCGTCGTGGAATATACGTACGTTTGATAGATAGCGTTTATTGTTTAAAAGGTAAATTTTTTTCTGGTTAGTAGTATCTTAAATCCTAAATTAGGTTTATCTATACACTAGAGTTCTCTTACGATTAATACTTACATTACGTTGCGACTATAATGTGCCATAACCTGAGAAGTCTGAATATTATAAATATCAAAAACAAATGGGAAAGCAAAATACCTTGATCATTTCCTGATGTGTGATAACAAACTCCTTGTCATATATCAATGTACAACGCACGGCGTGAGGCGAGTGTGTGTGTATAACAGCGCCTGCATTTCTTTCTCTATACGCCAGCATGAAAAGAGGGGTGCACTGACTCTTCTTAAGCCTGCAATTAAATAATTACATTTTAATACTAAAAAGAAAACCGACCAATGTTTGACTCGAAACGCGGTGTGACTCAGGGCGTCAAGCTGTCGGTTCGATTTCTATTTGTGACATGGCTAGGAGGGAAGGTTTTTAGAGTTTTACGGGGAAACTATCAATCCCTCAGGTATAAAATTTATATGGGACCACCTCTGGAGTATACCCTTTCAAACATGAAAAGAATTTTGCAAATCGGTCAACAAATGGCGGAACAATCGCGTAACAAGATACATAAAAATAAAAACAGAGACGAATTGAGAACCTCCTTTTTTGAAGTCGGTTGAAAAGTACGTGAGTGTCGTGGAACGCTCGGTTGGAACGAAGTCTCAACTTTGACATTTGGCATTTAAAAGAGAGGGGTGTTATAAGTTTTACGTGTCTGTCTGTGTGTATCTGTCAGTGGTATCGTAGCTCCCAATCGGATGAACCGATTTTTGTTTAGTTTTTTTGTGTGTCATAGATAATTTTATCCCGAGTGTTCTTAGCCATGTTTTATGAAAATCTGTTCAGCCGTTTGAAGATCATCAGCTCTTTTCTAGTTGATGAGGGGATCTGACTAACTTCCTTATCTTATTTTTTTCTAGAAGTGGCGGGGGTTTTTTCGTAGCAGGGTCTACGGGCTTGTTGTCAATAAACGCTCTGTTTATAGGAGACCTTTGCCCAGCAGTGGGACACAATAGGTTGATTAAAAAAAACGCTCTGTACTAACAATGTTACAATCTATGGACTGTTTTGTGACTGCGCACTTGGCACTGTGACGTTTTGACAAAGCTTTTTGTTTCTAGCCTCCATCTTCGATACCGTCCGAAAAAACTTCGTTCCAAAAAACCTGATAAAATAAAATAAGTGTTGATTATCGTCAACAGATGGCGCTGCTCATTTTACATACCTTGTTACTTGAACAATCTATCAAGAACAATCAGCTACAGGGCTTTAAATCTTTTCAAAGAATTTGACTAGCTTTCGCCAATGGCTTCACTTGCGAACCGGATTATTACAAGCGTTTTTGCTATTCAAAACAATAATCTACATCTATTTCAAGGTCATCCAACTCTATCCATTGATTTAGGTGTGATTGAAACACAAACACACAAACACCTACTCACAAACTTTTTTAATTATAATAATAAAAGCCCGCGAAAAACGTAAATTCCTCGTCTTTTTAGGACAAGAGACCAAAAAAAATAATAATAAAAAAGTAAAAATATGTTTATTCAGAACGAATTACACTTGAGCAAAAATTACAATTAAAACGATGAGACTGCAAAAGTTGAAAAACTGTGAAGCAGTCTCAACGCCCACCTCCAGAACTGTTGAGTTGGTTCTGATGGAGAACTACATGTATAATTATTTTTATTTTTTTTTAAATATAGAGAACTTAAACTATACAATAAAATATGACGAAAGAGTTATGCAATGTGAGAGGTGAGAGCAAAATGAAATTGTGTGTGAGTCAAGGTGAGTTTATGAGTTTTTGTGTATGAGTGTGTGTGTGTGTGTGTGTGTGTGTGTGTGTGTGTGTGTATGTGTGTGTGTATGTGTCTGTGTATGTGTTAGTGTATGTGTGTGAGTGTAGTGAGTATAATGGATGTACATCTTATGTAACATGCGCTTATGATTTATAGAGACGAATGATAAGACTTTCAGTTTGTTCATATGAAAGAGATTGAAGCCAATTTATACATTTAGTTTTACATTTGTGTTGGGAGAGGGGGTAAATATCTAGATCTTTATTGACCCTGTTATACAGAGGAGGGCTAAGATAGTGAAAGTGGCGTCCAGCTATTTCCGTTCTGCTCATTAAAGTTTTGCACACAATGTCTGAACGACGTTTATTTTTAAGTGTATTAGAGTCAAAGAACAAGTGACGGTGCTGACGTAATATAGTAGCTAAGACAAATAGTTGTCGAACAGAAAGAACTTGACATTGTTGTAAGAGAAGGTTAGTGGGGAATCTCCTGGGTTTAGAGGACATAACTTTTAGGACAGCCCTCTGTGCACGTTCCACTCTAAGCATCTGGGTTTTAATGCAGCCTCCCCATGCAGTAATGCAGTAGTTCAAGACAGATTGTGCGAGTGCAAAGTAGACTGTTTTCAAACACTGGGAATCGGCAACACTTCTCAAGGTCTTAAAGACAAATATGAGTTTGCGAACTCTAGTAATAGTATTCTCAATGTGAGGGGTCCAGGAGAGAGAACTATCGATGTGGACGCCAAGATACTTGGTCGAGGTGACGTGATGCAGAGTTTGACAAGAGCAAGGACAAGAAGTGTCTGGACAGGTATGAGCGCGAAGAGTAAAGGAGAGTGGTTGGGTGCGAATGGTGGGGGAGAAGGTAATGAAATTCGATTTTGTGACATTCAGGGTTAGGAGATTGGAAGACATCCAGTCTAAGACGATTCTCAAGGCCGCCTCAGTACGTTGTTTAACCTCCCTCCAGCTATGCCCACCAACGATCAGTGCTGTGTCATCTGCGTAGGTAAATATTTTGCAGTTTGGTATAGAGAGTTTACACAGATCGTTGATGTACACGAGAAAGAGCGAAGGGCCAAGAACACTTCCTTGAGGAACGCCATAAAGTATCTGTTCCTCATCACTATGAACACCATCTATGACGACCTCTTGTGAGCGATCAGTGAGGTAGCTTCTAAATAAGTTGTTGACGGAGCCTCTGACACCAATCTTTTCAAGCTTTACCAGCAGCAAGGGGATAGAGACGGTGTCAAACGCCTTGGAGAGGTCAAGAAAAACTCCAACCGTTTTAACTTTACTGTTGAAGTTCTTGGCAATTGTGGATGTCAGTTCAATTACCGCGTCCTCTGTGGATTTGCTTTTACGAAACCCAAATTGGTTATCAGAGAGGATATGGTTTGCATTCAAAAAACTAAGTAGTCTGCGGTTAATAATTTTTTCGAATATTTTAGACAAGACACTTAGAACTGAAATTGGTCTAAAGTTACTTATATTCTTCTTGTCCCCTCCTTTGTGAATTGGGTGGACAAGAGCCTTTTTGAAAGTGGAAGGAAAAGTACCAGTTATGAGACAGAGATTAAATATGTGATCTAAAATAGGGATTAAAGCATTTCTGGCACCTTTAATGACTGTGGTGGGAATGCCATCCCAGCCCACAGCGCACTTGTCCTTAAGATTTAGGATAATATTTTCAATTTCTATTGGGTCAGTAGGGAGGAGTGCCATGGAATCAAGGGGCGATGTGTTAGGAAGCATAGGGAGGGAATTAGATGAGATGGGAGGAGGGTTGATTTGGGAAGCTAAAGTTTTTCCAACATTGGCAAAAAACTCATTTACCATGTTTACAGAAACTTTAGGAGAAGCAGCAATTTTTAATAGTTCGTCAGAAGATGAGCGAGTACGATTAAGATTGGCTACTTTTTTGACTAGCTGCCAGGTAGATTTTGGATTTTTACTGGCCTTCCGAAACTCATTTCGTTCGTATTCTCGTTTTATTTTCTTCAAGAGGTTATTGCAGAAGTTGCGGTAACGAGTGAAGATGGTTTTCAGAGTTTCGTTATGAATATTCTTTTTGTATTTCTTATAGAGTTTATCTCTGTGACGAATGCACTTCAGAAGGCCAGGGGTAATCCAAGGCTTGATGACACGCTTTCTGCTAGGAAGAGACAAAATTTTAGAGTGTGTTTTGACAATTTTAGAGAGAGTGTCAACTAGACTTTGAGCCGCAGAATTTGGATTGTCAGACAAGAGAATGTTTGAAAAGTCAGTATTTTCAATTTCTGTAATAATAGCGGGCATGTCTATTTTTGTGTGAGGTTTTGGTTGTTTAATTTTAGTTTTCATATTTATGGAACAAAGAGAGGCGGAGTGGTCGGTTATAACTGTGTCTAGGATTAAGGATACAGCTGAGTTTGGTGACTTTAAAATGATGTGATCTAGGCAGCTATTCAGACGGGTTGGGCAGTTATAAGTGGGAAGCATAGCATGAGCAGCTAATAGATTCAGGTAATCATCTGAATCAGGATCATTGCAGTTCGGTGCAATATTTATATTCAAATCACCGACTACAGCAATCGTGGTATATTCTTTTAATGTGTTTAATGTACAGTCAAGGCTGCAAAGAAAGGGTTCAATTTTCTGTACCGAAGGAGAGCGGTAAAGCGCCACAATAGCCAAACTTTTTTCATATGTTATTAATAGACAATTTGCATCTGTAAATTCTAGTTTTTTAACACTGCAAGCCAGGCCGCCTCGGATGTAAGCAACCACACCTTCGTTCTGCGTTTTAAAGTCGGAAGAATAAGAGACAAACCCGGATAAGACAGGAAGACAGGGGCACTTTTTCAGCCAGCATTCTGATAGAATTATAATATCTATATTAGATTTTATTCTATGTAAAAGAACAGTGAAGCTATCAAAGTTGCAATTTATGCTCCTTATGTTCAGATGTAGTATTTTCAGTGCAGTATTGCAAGCTGGCAGGTACTGGTTGACATTTTCAGGGGTGCAGATATAAGTGTCTGTTACAGAAAGACTTTCTAACTCGGAGGTTATTGAAGCGACTTCATCCATAATGAAACGTAAAAACTAGCAGGTGGGCAAAGAGCAGAGAGAGCTTGTTTTGATTGGTCCCTAACAGAAAGCAGAATTTTGTTTGTGTTATGCAATTGGATTTGAGAAAAACAGTATAGAAGTAATGAGTATTGTTACATAAGAGAGTATTAGGTATTGAGTGTGTGATGGTGGGAGAGCGTGAGTGTGTAGTGTGTAGTAGAGTCTTAAGTTTCTCACATGACGACAAAAAAATACAATAAAATGTTAAAAGAGAAAAATTAAACATGCATAAATTTGTTACAAGGATGTGTAGACTATAAAAGACTACTAGTCACTTGTTGCCGGCCAAAGTGGCGAGGTCCGCTTCGTTTCCAACCCTTACAAGGGGCCCGCCCTCTCGCTTGCGCAGGAAGATTTTGCCACCAGAGACCCAGCAAAACTTGTAGTCATTTGATTTGGCATATTCACGGGCCAAATAGAATAACTTTTTAAGCTTCGCTGATAGGTTCTCGGAGATAAAGATAGGCTTGGGAGGTCCTGGTATTCTCAGTTTTTCAGTGGTCAGTCGGTTGTTCTCCCTATTACACTTCTTGTAACCAGCGATAAATCTCTCCTTCAGCAGAACACTGGTGAAGTCAACGATAATCGTTTTATTCGCTGGATCTTTTGTTTTTATCCGAAAGATATCTTTGACCTCGCTCGAATGCATTGGTACTTCCAGCACCTTAGCTATTTGGACGATACTACTGACAAGGGAAGGTTTGCCCTCAGTGTTGGATGAGGGCACATTTCTTATTTCTAGGCAAGTAGACCTTGCACTGCGTTCAAAATTTTCCACTTTAGCTTCTAGAGTAGAAATGTATTCCAGGTTGGCAGCCCTTTCAGTCTCGAGCTTATTAACTTGTGTCTGCAGCGACTCATTCTTTTGAGCAAGAAAATCCACAGCTTTTTGGAAGTCTTCCACTACAGAAAAAAGCTTTTCATACTTTGAGTTTTGCTGCTCCTGAAAGTCTGCCATCATTTTTTTAATATCACTCATAAAGGCAGAGAGAGACACATCCTCGGGATCGTCGCGTTTGCGCTTAAAGCTTCTAAAAGTTTGGGTTGGCGTACTACCTCTGGGAGTTCCAAATTCGGGAGTAAAATCTGCAGTGAGGCTCGGTTCCGACGTGCTGTGTATTAGTAGCGGAACGTTCAAGATGGGGACTAAGTCCGTAGGCGATGTAGATACGGTTGGTGGTGTGCGATTTAACGGCATGTTCCAGAGATTAAATAAAATTATTCTCAATGCAAGCAATGGTACTTCAAGTGTACGATAATTTCGCCGCGGCCGCTTACCAATCTCTGGCGCGGTGGGGGAGCGCTCGGCTGACAATCCGACGACTGGAGTTCGAATCCGAATGGAGCGCAAAAAGTCGAGTATCACTCACGTCACCGCGTCAGGGGGCGAAGCGCCGACAGGTCCGCAGTCAAAATCGAAGACACCGCACCGGAGCCCCAGACAATAAATTAATATGATTATTTTAAATTCAAATTTCAAACAACGGAAGGCAACAAACACGTCCGATCAGTACGGCAGCCAGGAGGGAAGGGACATTTCACACAGCATTATCAAGCCCTAAACTAAGCAAAGCTTACTATGTGAACCAGATAACTGTTATATAAGTGGAATGATTTGAATCACAAGCTCTTAACGGTGAAGGAAAACATTGTGAAGAAACCTGCAGCTTAGTCAGCTCCACACGTATTGACGTCGTCTTTCCTGTGGGCGGCTGATTAAGTTGAGAGGATGGTTTAGGTGCTGGGCAAGCCTATTCCATCTCAAACAATGTCCCAGGCACTACAGCGCCCCGGTAAGTGTAGAATCAACATACTTTTTCTCAGGCGGTGGTACTTTCAGATCTTCATCATTGATGGTCTGCACAAACATGTCATCACTTTGCATGCGTTCTTTCTGTACTCCCGAAGGTGCTATGAAGATTTCATTTCTGAAAACATTAAAACTACACTTTAAACATAAATATTACCTTCCTTTTCAGTCATCTCACTTAAAAACTATTAATTAGCAGTCCTTGATTATTGCATCATATTATTATTTTATTATTATAATCTGCAGGGTTTTATTTCGTGTCTTAATAAGATAAGATTCGTTTATTTGCCAGAACATTAGTAACAATTAGAATAGAATAGAATAGAATATAGTTTTATTTTCTCCACATCATATACAACAGTTACAATAGGCACTTAAATCTACACAATTTTATGTGGTGAAAATACGGCTACCCCTCAGCATTTGCTCCAACAGCTCGAGAGTGTTGGAGCGCTGGTTTTCAGTGGCGCCATACCCTTTGTGGCGCAGCACTTGCTACGTCACGCGTCTTATCGCATAATTATCTTATTAGTTAATAAACAATTTAAAAAGACATCAAGGAATCAGGTCACTTACAGTACTTTCAAATAGGAACAATATTTTCAAATTAGGTCTTAAGATACTATGGTAATGCGGTTTATCACCACACGAAGTCAGGTTTATCATTGTTTTTACAGGTTTTTTTTCTCGAAATGTGGGACACCTTGGTATTAAATGAAAGTAAAAAGTACAAATATGTTTATTTTGAATGAATTACAGTTGAGCAAAAATTACAAACAAAACGATGAAACTGCAAAAGTTTAAAAACTGTGAAGCAGTCTCAATGCCCACCTTTAGAACTGGTGAGTAGGTTCTGATGGAGAACTACATGAAGAAGTATTTTAAATATTAAGAACTTAAACTATACAATAAAATATGATGGCAAGAGCTATGCAATGCGAGAATGTGAGAGGTGAGAGCAAAATGAAAGTGTGTGTGAGTTTTTGTGTATGTGTAATGAAGCTCACGGGCCTAGGTCAAGTGAGAATCACTTGTGATTTGTGGTGTATTTGGGTCGTCCTGTAAGAATTTGCTCACAGTCTTACAAGTATTAAGGATCGCAGATAATAACTAACATTTACCTAAGTAATTAGAGCCGTGTTGGTCAAATGGGGTTGTGCCTCAACTTTCAATCTGAAGGTGCATCAATCCCAGCCGTGCATCAATTGATTGTTCGTTTCGTAAAATTTACATGCGCTATAACATGAGCTCGGAAACCTGCAGCTTAGTCAGCTCCACACGTATCGACGTCGTCTTTCCTGTGGGCGACTGATTAAGCTGAGAGGATGGTGTAGGTTCTGGGCAAGCCTATTCCATCTCAAACAATGTCCCAGGCACTACAGCGGTCCGTTAAGTGTAGGCATGGATTGCTTCCTGACGCTGTATAATATCTGATGTAGATGTAAAGGCCTAAGTTAATTAGATCTCATTTTGTTGGTGGGTTTGTTGCATCCGTCTGCAAACACAGAACTTTAGCTTACCCTTTTTTGATTGAGATTCCACCTCCCGTGCCTGTCACCCATCCTAAATGGTAAAACTGTTTGCACAGCTCCGGAATCAGGTTTAATGGATGTTCCTGAAAAGTAAGAAAAGTTGAATCATAGAATTTCGAGAAGAACACATCTAAGTAAATACATAAGTAGGTATACGGAACAAAACACATTTTCCATAAATTTGCAATACGTACCGGACCTAATTCCGTCATTTTTACCTATTCAATACAAAGTTATTGTAAATGAAGTCGGTTAAAAATAAATCAAATGCGTTTACCAAGAATTGTTTACACGGAATACATAAAGAGACTGCCGATAACTTATCATTCAAACGAGTACGAGATAAACTCTCGGGCGCGTGGGCATAACTAAAGCTAAGTATTGTAAGCTAATTATCTAGAGAAATATATATTTATGAAATCAAATCTAAACAACCTCTCTCGCGCGCTCTAGACCTGTGCAAAGAGTATTATACAAAGAGAATAATAATAATAGGTATTATATCGCGCGCTCAAGCAAGATCAAAACAAACATGAAGTACTTCACTTCTTGGTTTATGTATGGCATAGAATAGAAATAATGGCTTCTGCTTCTGCGACTTGTTTGTCAAAACATGAAGTATGAATGAAGTATTCATTACTCTACGATGATAATGACTTAGACATTGACATTTTGGAAAATGATGACGGTAATTAATGCAAGGGAACTGAAGGGAACCGCCAACGGATTTCCGCCGACGAAATAAAAAAAATAGGTACCTTTAGGTTTCGATTCATTCAAAACTTTTTGCAATGATGCAAGAATTGACTAAGAAAATCTACAGAAAAAGTTAGAAGACGTCAAAACCCCCTGAAATTTAGCATGTCCAAATTCTAGCAAAACTTTCAGAACAAATAAAAAATTACTTGCCGTGTTCTCAGACCATGATAGAGGAAAACTAAACATTCATTTGCTACTCCGTAAAGTGTAAATTTATTGTGATACAATTTACTTTGGGCTGCACATATCCTGCTTCCAGGCTATCAAGATGCGTGAAGTACCAGATTGCCTGAACCGTCGGTACAAAGCCTTGGATGATCTGATCCAAGAGCTGAACTCCTTGTCTCCCAGAGGGTCTGAGGCTGGCTATCAGTCGTCATTGAGTGATTCAAGCAACGACCCTGGCATCAAACTCATGTGTGAGTTCTGGGATATACTGAAACAGGATCCTGATTGTAACCTGACGGTAGGTAGATTATTTAATTGGTTAAGTATATTTGGAGGAGGCCTTTGCCAGGAGGCACACTGAACAAAGAGACATTTTATAAGTAACTCAAAGAACCCCATTCTTGTTCAGGATAAAAGGGCTTATATAGATAGATAGAAGTATTGGTACGTGAGTACCTAGACTTACATAAGGCAGGTACAGTACCTCGCATAGACAGTTCGGCACAGCATACGGCATCTTCAGCCAGCATAGCATTCTGCTGTACGCACTACCGATCCTTGTCTGAAAGTCTGAAGTTAGGTGTAGGTACTCAACAATTACCGTACAGTACCTACTTACTTAAATGGTAGGTAGGTACCTGCTTTCCGTACAGTACCTACCTACTTACCACAGAGGACTTTTTTGCTACGTATGGGAACAAAAAAATGGTACCTACTCACTCCCCACTTACACCCCCCACTTACACCCCCCACTTGGCACTTGGCACTTGGCAGCTACATAGCTAAGTAGTCCTACTTACCTACCTACTATTACCTTCTCAGTCTCACATGCTTACCTAGTTATGAAAACTGAAATGAGTGACCTACCTATGTAAACAGGTTCTTGCCATAATGTTCCATTCATAATCTTATGTAGGTAAGTAGGTACCTAAGCTAAGTATCTGAAGGAATGCTTCCATGTCAACATCTCCCATTTCCAGCAACAAGTAAAACAGCGCATGGGTTTGACCAATAATTCAAGTAGTGTGTTCCACCCCCAACGTGTAACATGCTACATGGCTGGGAAAGGAAAGCCCTGCTGCAAGGAGGAAGGCGAAGACAAACGAAGAGAAGCTCTGAACAAGTTAAAAAAGTCAGTAAATCCATCATATCAGCCGCACTCAGAGTAACTAAAAGCTACTTAAATTGTTCCTTTGTAAAGGTTTTCCATATAAAACTGTTACTAAGCAACGGATGGCCACTCGTATGGAATGCTGAACTCTGCAAAATATTAAAGATTTATGAATGTGCCTCTGACTATGCTGTCTTACATATCTATAAAGATTCTCAAATATCAGAGATGTGCTGTGTGTGTTTGTTGTGGTAATGTTTGTTTTGAATGTTTTTTGAACTGACAACTTCTTTAGGCGCGTTGAGCATTTTTGAGATGGGATAAAACCATCAAACTCGCGATTCCCGAGTCACGTGACTGTTACCAATATACCGACACCATCTCTCACTTGTTGTGTACGTGCTTTTCGATCATTGTATTGTTAGAATTGAGACAACCGGGAGTTCAAATCCCAGTAGGACAGCTAACTTTTGGACTTGTTTTTTTTTTAATATTTTGTACTGTCGGCACTCCTGGAGTGCCACTGTTTTTTTATTTTTACTACTGTTTTTAAGCTTTTTTCTCCATGGCGCTTTACTAGTGTTACCTTTTGTTACAGTCTGTGCTGTCAAGGCAGTGATTCAAAGACATCAAAAGGAGGGAAATGCTGCATTTCAAAGTCAGTTTCTCCTAGTCCATCTGCAAGTGATTCACTTCCACTCAGCAAAGTTCTGTGCAATTTAAAAGAGGTTTGTCTTTGATCTTGATAGATCATCGAAGTTGAGCAACGTTCGAAACGGTCTGTAAGTGGATGGGTGAGCGCCTGTGGCATTATCATCTGAGCGCTTCCGTGCTTCGGAGGGCACGTTAAATTGTCGGTCCCGGCTATTTAAGTCGTTCAAGCCATGACAGAGGCCTAAAAACTACGTCACCAGAGTTGGCCACTGACTCATAAGAACTTACTTTCCTTATCAGCTTTAGGTCTCCTCATTATTAATTTTATGCCTGGAAAAATGACCAGGAATTCCCTGTCAACTAAAGTTCCTAATAAATAATAATTATATATAGGTAATAGACAATGATTGACTATCTGATAATGTCGTCTGGATATAGGTACCTTCCTACCTATGTTATGTCAACGTTGCGTAATCTAGACATTGCAAATGCAGCAGGGAAGCGTTAGTTAAGTTTAGACTGATACAAGATTGGAAGAAACAGACGGGGAAACGTGGAAGCCTAAATGTTCAAGCCTCAATTCCTGTGTATGCCACCTACGTACATCAAATAAGTACCTAACCTAACCTAAGTTTTCACGCCAATTCCTGCCTCGCACAACAGACTTATGGAATCTGCTGTCGCCAGCGGTATTTCCAGACCGATACGACTTAGGCACCTTCAAGAAAAGAGCCTATTCCTACCTCAAAGGCCGGCAACGCATCTGCAGTGCTTCTTGATGCTGCAGTTGTCTGTGGGCGGTGGTAATCACTTACCATCAGGTGTGCCACTGGCTCGTTTGCCCCTTCTTCCATAAAAAAAAAAAAAGTAGGTACCTAGATAAAAAGCAAAACTTAATTTTTTTTTCAGGCTGCATCATTCGACAAGAAATGCAACACCAAGATAAGCGAGTTGATGGAAACCCAGCAGGAGTTGATGGATCAGATACAGAATCTGGAACACCGTGAGAAAGCAGGCGTTCAGCTGTTGAAGCAAGCTGACTGTATGTGGTCTTGTATGGAAGACGCTTACAAGAAAAGGGTGGCTGAATCTGTGGATAGACAGAACAATTTGATTAAACAGGTTTGATAGATCAAAACTTTACTTAAAAAAGAAAATAGTGTTAGCGGTGTGCTTGTAAATGTCGCAGGCAACTGTTAGCTGGCTGTTTGATTAAATGGCTGAATATCATTCAGGCCGTTAGTTGGACGGCGCCGTTTAATCAAATGGCTAGGCTTTTAATTGAACGGCTGATTTAAAATAAAGCGGCATAAAGATATGTTTAAAGTTCATGACGTTAATGTTTCATTCATCCTACTATGGGAACCAGATAACTGATTACTTATACTTTTTGCTAGTAAATACATACATATTATACATAGAACACCCAGACTCGAGATATATATTTGCAGATCATACAAACAGTTATCCTGCGGTGGGGATCGAACCCGCAACCTTCTGAGTCCCAAGCGGGCTTTCACTCTCGCCACAGAGGTCGTCAATAATTACGTTTTTTAAAAACTAAAAAGAAAACCGACTTCAATGTTTGATTTATAGGGCGCGGCGTTTCTGAGGAAGAGGTTTTTGAGTTTTACGGGAAAACCATTAATTAAAATTTATATGAGACCACCTCGGGAGTATTATTATAGTTGTTTGATAGGGTATAAAAAAAAAGAATTTTGGAAATCGCTCCATAATTGACGGAGATAATCATTGAACATACATAAAAAAACATATATACATGCAGCCGAACACAGAACTCCTCCTTTTTTTGAAGTCGGTTAAAAATGTGGTTGGTTACAGCTTAAAAAATGTGGTTGGTTACAGCTAAAAAATGTGGTTGGTTACAGCTAAAAAATGTGGTTGGTTACAGCTAAAAAATGTAGTTGGTTACAGCGAAAAAATGTAGTTGGTTACAGCTAAAAAATGTGGTTGGTTACAGCTAAAAAATGTAGAGGGCAGCAATTCAAAATGGCGTAAGAACAAAAAAGACCTCGAGCATCAAATGAAACTTATAAACAACTGCCAGCAAGAGATCACAGAGAAACTCAATCAGAAGAACAACGATATAAAGTGCATTAATATGGAAATTGATGACTTTAAGAAACGCATAGATAGCAATAAGAAAGACACTGATATGGCGAAGAAATCTCTCAGTACTAAGAAACAGACTTCAGATGTAAATAAAAAAATAAACATTACTTACAATACGCACACTTCTTTAGCTATCTGAAGTAGCTGCGCAGAACCCATTTTTGATGGCGCCTAAAAGACGACAGCGTTCTATAGCTGCCTCGCTCGCTCGCTTAGTTTGTTGCATCGTGCTATCTCGCCTACTCGCGCAAACCTGCGCAAGCTAAACGCTTGCGCAGGTATTTTAGGTGTTTTAGGTGCACCTAACTTCAGAGAGACAAAGATCGGTTGTGCGTATTGTACCTTCTCTTATTCTATACTACTTTAGTAATTTGTAAGAGCTAATGCTCCTTTAATTGCAAGCATGGCTCAGCTCTGCTTTATAATTTTATAAGACTCTTTTAAAATATATTGAAGCACTTATTCGTACAATGGATCTAGGTATTCGTGAAGTTAGCCGTTTGTCTGCGTTTGTCTGCTGTTTCGTGCATCCATTGAAAGAACTAGTTATTGAATGAATACTTTCATTATTTACTCGTGGATCATTTTATTTTAGTTGAATCTTTCAAGTTAATAGTTAATTTTAGATAAAAATAGCGAGTATAGCAGCAGAAATAACCAAATTCCAAAAGTCCCTCGACGAAGAATACAAATTCAAGAACAGCAAAGAAAAAGATGGAACTAAATACGTCAAGGAAGCGAGAGAAGACTTACAGAAGATATGCAGAATTCTACTACAAAAGAAACTGGAGAATGAAGATCTTAGAGCTGAGGTTTGAACATATGGATTAGATTTCTTTCATCATAAAAAAAATTAGGTACACTTTACAAATAATAAAAATGCGATGCGTCCGATGCGTACGATACCGACCTATGAACGCTTAGGTTTAGCCGCACATTTTTCTATAGAACAAATGCTGCTGACGTCAGAAATGCGACGCATTTTCATTTATTTTGAACGTTTGATTTGTGACCTGTAACATAACATACTTAAACCTATCCAGAAACTTTATTTTCTTCCGTTTTTGGATGCTTGAGAAAAAGAAAACGGTCAAAATAACAAATAATATTTCATAAAAAAATATTTAATTTTGCAGAAAGACGCACTTCTCCAAGAAATCGATCTGCTAAATCAAACCATGAATCTCTGTAAAGAACGTTGCAAGAATAAACAAGAATCTCTCGGAGAAGAAATCAAGAAGATTGACAATGAGATATCCAACTTTAGGGTCAAATGCATCAGATGCCATCAATGTACCGACACGGTTGATGTCAGGAAGTATTGTACCGACTGCCCGCGTTGCTTGGAAGAAAGGTAATTTTGAGTAACGTTAGTCTAGCAAATAAAATTTGTCCAATTGAAACCTCGCGAGTAACTTATTGGGAGGAGTGGAACATTTTCTAGTTCTTTACCATGTGTGTTGACCACCTACAAAAAAAGCTAGGCCCCAGCCGTTGCCTTGGTTACTATTCTAAGTTATTCCAGCGATCTTACTGAATAAATGCATTTTGGCTTTGATTTTGAAACTAAAACATTAGGATGGTTAAGTCATATCAAATAATCTTCAACTTTTCAGGGATTGTATTTATGAAGATGATCATTGCAGTCCAGATAGTGCAATGGATTGCGTTTGCATGAGCGTCAAACAGAAATTCCTAGACAATGTGTTCGATAACATGTA
Organism: Epirrhoe tristata; assembly: GCA_951394285.1. NCBI lineage: Eukaryota > Metazoa > Arthropoda > Insecta > Lepidoptera > Geometridae > Epirrhoe > Epirrhoe tristata. Next base: position 9,751,375 of record OX596146.1, on the reverse strand, counting down.
CACTGTATTAGAAAGGCAGAGTAAAACTGGACCGGGGAAGGCAGTGGCTGAAGCTATTTTAGGTTGTCTTAAACGTAGCAGGAATGGCAAGCTTAATGATCAGACTAAGAAAATTTTACAAGATTTTATTTTGAATACAGTGAAGAAGAATTTAAACTTGACGATTATCGGTGGTGCTGTGAAAACTCGTTGTGAGGTAATATTAAGAATCTCTTGTTTCTGACTTTACGTTTCTTCGATTTGCTTGAAGCGTTTGATTGAGCTTCGAAACTGTTCTACGTAAACTTCATACTCTGATATACTTTGTTGTCACTGCTTCTTTATTGTTGTATAGTTGAATAGGCCCTGCCTAATCCTGTTTGTTGTACAGTAACTTGCTTAATAGTGATTTATTTCCATAATTAATTAGGTGTACCACAAGGATTAGTTCTCGGGCCTTTTCTGTTTTTAATCTATAAAGTAACTTTTTCAGATGGACTCCGATACATATAAGCAACTAATGCTTTGCCTGAAGCAAGTTACGGCAGTCAAAGCTCCCAAAGTCGACAAAGGGACAGTGGCTAAGAAGGTAAATTTTGTAAATCAACCTTTTCCAATATTCTTGGTCGTATAACTGTTGATTAAGACGGCTCTTGACCTCGAAACTTACACTTTTCATATATTTAGTAGCGCTCTTTTTAACTTGTGTTACTGTATGAGTCGGTAAATCAACAACCGATAGCATAGAACACGAAGACTCTTCATCTGATCTGAATAGATTATCATCTTTAGTATAGGCTGAAGAGCTTGTATTTGAGTTATACCTACATCGATATGTGCCATTACATACAGTCGGGTTTGTAGGTACGATCTAGCTTCTATCATCGGCCTTCATTGCAAATCATTATCAATAGAGGCATTTAAAAATAAAATATTCAAATGTTTTTAGGGTTCCGTACCCAAAGGGTAAAACGGGACCCTAAAAACTGTCTGTCTGTCTGTCTGTCTGTCCGTCAGTCTCTCAGGTACCGTGATATTTATACAGTTGATGTATTTCTGTTGAATTTTGACTGGTGATGTATTTCTGTTGCCGCTATAACAAACTACTAAAAAACAATAAAATAAATATTTAAGAGGGCCCCCACACAACAAACGTGATTTTCTTTGCCGTTTCTATAGATAATGGTACGGAACCCTTCATGCGGTGGCCGGTTTTTTATTTCTATAATTTAAATTGCAATTTTGTCCTTCACTTTCTCATAATTGAAGTATGTTAGGAGTCGTGTCGCCGTTGGGGAGGTACTAGTGAATGCAACTGCCCTAGTGGCCCCAAGGCTTGTATCTGTACTAAAAAGGCACCCCCGCCACCAAAGGATCCTACGCCATGCCCACCGATGGATAAAGATGACGATCCGGTAAGATTTATTATATCTTCATGTTGCGACAAATTATTAAAAACTTTAGTATTAAGCTAGTAAATGTTTGAATTGGAATACCGCATTTAAACGCTTGCCAAACAATGCTTTCTATCCTTGTCGCACACATCAGAACTTTAATGGTCGTCTCTGTCTTTGTACTTTAGCCAAGCGTCTAAACTTGGCATAATTGTTTCTGCTGATAGCGACAAAATATGATTATAATCGTGATTACTTGATCCAAATTACCGAACTCAATGAAATCAAATATTTTGGTACGCTTACATGTGTACACTTACTTATATGTGTGGTTTTAATGGTGTACTTCTTATATTTTCAACCAAATGTGACAAATATTTTAGCATATTCTAATTTGGAGCACCAAAGTCAACTGGCGGGTTAACATGTTCTCTTGATTCCTGGCAGTTTTCGAAATAAATGTCAATTTCGAATAACCCGCTTCATTACAGAACTGTCGCAGCTTATCATGCTCTCTCGCTTGCACACTAGTACAGTCACTAATGTGCAAGCGAGAGAGCATGATAAGCTCCGCCGTTTTAGATTTGTTTCTTTATGCCGAAATTCAGGCAGTTCAAAAACTGCCCGGAAATAAGAGTTCATGCTAAGCCAACCAGTTCTGTTAAAAAACTCATTATAGATATTTTTACCCAATTACGTTGATAACGTTGAAAAAAAGCCGTGTTGGCCGAATGGGGTTATACCTCAACTTTCAATCCGAAGGTTGTGGGTTCAAATCCCAGCCGTGCATCAATGGATTTTTCGTTTCGTAAAATTTATATGCGCTTTAACACGTGCTCTAAACGGTGAAGGAAAACATCGTGAGGAAACCAGTTAGTGTTCTTATAGGCGGCGATGGGCTTGCAACCTGTCACGTATGGAACACTAACTTCTACAAGATGTGAGCATGTATCTACTACCCCCCCTAGAAAGGATCTGGAATAAGTAACATAAAAAGATCTGAGAGAATGTCTACCGCACCTTGGGGATACAGTCGTGAACCTGTTTACGTTGATATAAAAAAAATACATCGATGAAAAGATTAGGTGCTTTAACATTAATCTTTGCTTCTTAGAAAACTTGGAATGAATTGGATAAAAGCTAACAAAACACCTTAATCCCTAGCCCGAAAACGCCGTCTGTCCCCACAAAGACTCTACCGCGTGTGGTCCAGATTGTGCGATGCACGCTGTTCCGTCGGCCGTCGGCGCTGACGTTGCAAAATGGCGTCCCGACCCTTGTTCCGGTCCCGCCTGTCCCTTTTCGAAGAGCATGAGGGCAGCCCAATGTGTGCTAGGCCCAGAGTCACTCAATTCACTGCCCAAGATGTTCATGTCGAACGTTCCTTATGTGCCTGATATACCGGTTCTGGAAGATATGGTGAGTTACATACATACTCATTTATTCGCCGTAGGTGCTCAAGTCACACTTGGTTTTGTCACTTACATGGTAGATATTAAACTAAGTCACTAGATTCTAATGACAATGGTGAACTTAAATGTAAGAGTCGCATTAAAGAAAGTAGCAGATAGAAAAAAACTAATTCATTATTCTTTATAGTAAAATCAATCAATTAAATACTACTACTACTAAGTTTTACTGAAGAGCTTTTTATAGTGTTGCACTTAGGTATTTCATTGAGAAATGAAAAGTTTTATCAAAATTTTCGATCCCGACGGGATTCGAACCCGCAACGATCAGTCGATCTCCCCTAAAGCCGGAGTGCCTTACCATTCGGCCACAGAATCCATGTCGTCACAATTTAAATTTTTGATAAGACAAGATCGTTTAGTGCACCTAACTTCAGAGAGCTAAAGATCAGTTGTGCGCACTGTACCTTTACTTATTTTTCCGTAGCAGAAATGTTGTGACGATACAACAGTAGGAAAATTGCTCATAATAACGAACCTCTATTTCAGTAGGAAACTAATTATTAAATGTTTTTCAGATAACCTGCCGATGCGGGAAGGTGCCTGTCAAACCATGCAGTTGCCGAGGAGGTAAGTTTACATTTTACTTCAGTAGCTACAGTTCACGTGGGAGTACAAATATATAAATGTCTTATCAATGCAGTATCAGCAAAGAAATATTTCATTATTTTAGATCGTAGAAGTCGTCCGAGAGAAAGGATTATCGAAGAAGTAATGGGAAAATACGTTGAAGTGTCTCCAATAGAAAAAGTAAGTTACACAATGTTGAGCAGCGATTCCGTCTACTTTAAATCTTCTGGGACTTGTAGTAGGGATTTTCACGATACAAATTAGTCGTTAATTTAATTATCTGATACTTTCTTTATTAATTTTATTCTAATAAACTCGACAAAATGCATGGTGGTTTTATTTCTGTAGTTAATAATTTTAAACCACCATGCAGAGTTTTACAACTAAATGCATGTTTTCATAATAGGTTACCCCAACCAATGAACGTGGAAAAAAGATAAAGACTGTTAATGAAGGATGCAATTGCTCAACTGCAAATAATATAAGACTGATAAAGTTGGCATCAAAAGCATCCAAGAAACATTCAAAAAAACTTAATACTTCCACTGAGTTCATACTTTTAGAAGGCACTGATGCGCTCGTCAAAATGCTTGAAACGAAAAATAGGACGCACTTCTGCAAGCATATTGATTGCAAGCAAATATCTCGCACTAAACGACTTGTAAGGTTACATCCCGACCCAGAACATAAAACAAAACATAGGAACACTGATACAAGGCTTACAGTCATATTAGATCCTAAATTTCACCCTCCTAATGTTAAAATGGATGAAAATACAAGCCCACTTACTAGCTACCTAAGCGCTTGTAACTCAAGATGTAATGAGGATGGTTATTTAGACAAAAATGTGGCAAACAATAACAGCTCCAGCGATAGCTATTTTGAAAGAAATATTTGCGATACTGTAAAGGATTTAATGAAAGATGTTATTGTAACGGAGAGTAATAAGAATAATTATGACCCTGAAGTTGAATGGATGACTGTTGCATCGTTTATTAAAAAGTTGTCTACCTTACCAACAAGCCCTGGAGACAATGGCAGTAACATTACCAACGAAGAAGTTGAAGTTATAAATCAGACCTTAGAAGGATCAAAGTCTAAAAAGGATAACTTTTTGTATGTTAAAAGTATGTTGAATAATGTTGTCCTAGAAAATATAAAATCCTCATTGGACTTAATATACAAAGCTTCCCAAGATTCCCTCGGTGTGATGGCAAAACGTGAACAAGATATCAATGAAATTATGTACCCGATGAGTGAAGATGGTTCACTGAATTTATTTTCAAGTTCAAGCTATTCAATAAAAGTAAACGATGCACATGGTAAATGCCTTAAATATTTTATTCAAAATATGACACAAAAATCTGAATGTCCGAGTGCAAAAATTTATCAACGTTTGGAAACAAAACCTTCATATAGAGACAAAAACAACCAAATAACTACGACAAGAAGTAATAGTAGTACAAGACGAGAGAATTTTCATAAATATTTGAGTCACAAGTTAAAAGAAACATCAGCGTCGAAGGATTTTTGTAATGGATTCAAGTTTTTAGCTGACGTAAAAAAAAATCCAAGACCAAAGATGCACCGTGCACGGAAATTAAAATGAGCGTCATTTCTTAAAACTTTATTTTGTCTTGTAAGTAAATAAACTTGTGTTTAAATAAATTCAGCTTATATTATTTTCTTTGTACTCCCACGTTAGTTTGTTTTGAAAATGTTTCATCAAAGGATATTATTACATAAATTACAGATCCCAAAAAACTGAAAGCAAGTTATGCCAAAAGTTGTGATAAGAGTACCTGTGCGATTATTTGGGGAAAAGAATCTGAAGACATCAATAGCAGGATATCACTAATTGAGAAAAAAATACGGAAAGAGTCTTACGTCAAATATCCTCCCCTGGGGCAAACAAAATATAAAGATATACCAAGCATTCAAGCAGATACATTTTCCAAGGAACATTTTAAGTTGGGTAGCGAAAGGAATTTCTCTGGCAACAGAAGCGTTACGTTTGAGAAGAAAAAAAAAGATGCCTTAAAGGATCAATTCAGAATAGTGGCTGGTGAGAGCTATGATAACGCTTCCTTGACGGAACTCACGAAAACATCATCAGGAACATTAGCGATTGCATTAGATGATAAAGTTATACAACTGATAGATAAAAAAACTGCAGAAGATTCAAATATTATGATAACTCTTAAAAAAACGGACTCAGAACAGTATACTGTGGATTTTAACGCTGAAAATAGTGCAACAGAAGATACCTATAAAGTGTTAGTTAATAAAACTCCTTCAGGTACTAGGACTTTAGAAGTTCACAAAAATTTTGTCAATAAGTTACAAGCCAAAGACAAAATAGAAGATAAAAAAGAAACACTACCAGATGTAAACCAAAAGAAAAAGATCAAGGAAAATACATCAGCTTGCAGTAGAGTTGATAAAAAGAAAATTGAAACGTCAAGTAAATTAACAAATATTAAGAAAAAATTAGTCAATGATTTATTGCAAAAATATGATGCAAATAAAGCAATTAATATAAAGCTTTTGGGAGAAAATGGATTTATTACTGAAATTAAAGCTGGTCTTACTAAAACACTATCTGGAAACTTGGCAGTAGATGTACACGAATTAGCTTTGCTTGGAGAAATGTCCAATAGTGATAAGGAACGAGCTGTAGTCTTGAAAAAAACCGAATCTGAAACTTATAATTTAGATATCAGTCGAAATAAATCATCACAAAATGCAGTTATTAGAAAAACACCTTCCGGAGCAGTTTTGGTGGTTTTGACAGATCCTGTTCTTAAATCAATTGAATCTACTAGACCTTGTATGCAAAAAGAAGAATTTCACAAACTTAAAATAAAAAATCGTGACTCGGATGCATGTGATCCACCAGCTGTATTAAAAACAACACCTTCTCATAATTATTTGATCGTTTTTGACAAGGAATATGAAAAAAGGTATAAAAAGATAATACAAGATACTGTAGACGACAACTCTGCATGTTTTATCAATATGGTAAAAACAAATTCAAACGAATACTTAATCAATTTTGATGATAGTGATAAATGCTATAAGTGTAATGCTGTACTCGTCAAATCGCCATCGGGAAATATAAAGATAAAGAATCATTCAAACAAACAATTACAATTAAGGCGAACATCTGCAGATTCAGGATCAAAAGTTTTTAGCGATATTTTGACTAAACTCACAACGCCAAGAAAATTATCGATGAAAAGGACTCAAACAACAAAACTTACTGGCGCTAAATCTAACAGTGATACTAAGTTATTAGAAAAAGTCAAATTATCCCCTTATCACACTGATTTTTTGAAAGACTCATTAGGAGGGCTTCAAAAAAGCAGCTCAGGGCAATACGCCGTCATTTTGGGAAAAGAGTCTAAAAAGGCTTTCATAAATAATTTTAAAAGTTACTTGCAAAGTAACTCTCAGGGATTAATTCCAGTTAAAAGAACTGAGTCTGGTGAGATAACTATTGTGCTAAATGACGATCAAAAAGATAAGACTCACTATGGATCACTTAAAATCACTCCATCGGGAAACATTTACGTTATAATTGATGAAGATCTTGTTAAAGGTATAGAAAAAGATAGATGTTCAGTGAAAACTGAAGTAGCTGAGTACAACACGATCGATACAGGATCTGCTCATATGATAGGAAAGTTGATAAACCCTGTCGACAAATCAGTGACAACTTCTTGCAACGCAAAACCAGACTCTTGTTGTTGCGATTCTTCAAAATGTATTTGCAATGAATTAAAATACAATGAAAACGTTTGGAAGCAGGAGACGTCGGAAAAAAAAGAGGCCTCACCGTTATTTCGGCCTGAGATGTGTGGCATAGACTGGAACAAAGTAAAACGAAATCCAGACGGCAGTTACAAGATTTGTGACCCCGAGAAGTGCACAGAACAGTGTTGCAAAGACACAGCTACAAAAGAAACTAAAAAAAATCCGGATACATTGACTCACATTGTCATCAAGCCTTGTGCCTGTAATTCGGTTTTTAGAAAAAATCCACGTGCTGAGGAACAATGTTTCTTTCTTGAATCTATATGCCCTTACCACAAAGAGAGGTACAGCTCTTTATCAAATGATCTAATAGAAATTTCTGGTCTATGTAACAAAAGCATGAAATATTTTCAAAACAGCGAAAAAAATAAATTCAAGTCGAAAAGAATTATTAACGATAAAAACATTTCTAATTGGGATTCGTTACACTTCTTACCCCCACAGTTACCGGCATTTCTAAGTGAATTTAAATATCGATAAACTTATAAAGAATTTGTCAATTTTGGAACATAAAAATTGTAAAATGTACGTCACAAAAAAATAATAAACAAGGCATTATTTTTCGTTGTCTCCTTTTATTTGCGTCGCATTTGTCTGTGTTAAAAACAAGAATATAATGTATGAGCAGTGAGCACTCCTTTACTTTGCAACTCGGCATGATGAATGCCGCAGTACGTTTCGTAGACGGGCGTAATGGATGCAGTATTTTGAAAACATTTTGCGACGAATGGCCAAAGTTCCATTACAATAGCAATTAAGGTTATCAGATGGCACGCCCCGTTCGCAATTTATAGCGCTCAATACATTTTTCTGTTCGCTGCATGATTTGTGGACGCTAATGGTGATTTTTGGATGTTTGTGGCGTCCGGTATTCGATCTCATTTGTATGTTTGGCTTAATCTGGTGATTCATTGTGAAGCATTATATTGTAGACTAGGCTGACGCCCTGACTTTGTTCCTGGGAAGCTTATTGTTTTACTTTAACCTTTGCAACATACGTAGGTAACATCAGTGTATAACTCATGATTTCTGTATTTTTGTGGATACATTGATAAACCAATCTGATATCAATTATATTTAGGTAGATATTTAAACAAGGTTATGAACCAAATCCAAACAGCCACTGCAGCAAAAAACAAGTCAGATACTTGTAAGCAACCTTAACCAGTTCTTATGAAACTTCTTCTACAGGTACATTCTAACTTTCCTGTCTGGCCATTCAGTAGTTTCCGACTTTCGCCGCACTGCTGGAAAATTTCGATTCAGTTCTTATTCCTGGCTGTTTCTATTTTCTGAAACATTCTGAGTTCCTAATGACTTCGCCGGGCAATATTTTTCTAGCTGCGTCTACGTTTTCCCTTTAGCTCTGCGGAGTCCGACGTAAATGGTTTAACTTTGCCTGCAGTGTGCAGTTCTATCCCGCACGTGTGTCGATTGCGTCTCGAATACATAATGCAGACGCATTAGTTCAAAGGACGTTATTCATTTTTAGAGAACGTCCCCAGTTCCCTCAGTTTCCGTCGAGTTCGAAGAAATATGACTTTTGAACATTCTCTTCGGAAGTGGAGTTGGAAATTTGTAGCCGCTAGTTCTCGATAAAGAATTGGCTTTCAGAATTTCCACAAATAAAGATAAAACAAACGGAATGTAAGTGCAGCGTGTATTACCTACTTCGAAGGATGGAGCTTGCTTTGTAGGTATATCAGACATGAGCTTTGCATAAAACCATGATAAAGCTACCTTTCACCTTTTCTCTTTTCGCCAGCTCATAATTTTCTCACTGTCTCGTGCGTTTAAACAATACCTGTCTCTCCGAGAGGGTTACAACACCCCTTTAATCTACTTAAAAATTTGCATATTAAAAACAAAACAAGCGCAAAGGCTAGCAATTACAGGTAGGTACTGAAGCAATATCGCCTTTGGCGTGCTTGTAACACGTTTCAAATTACATTTTACGCACGCTGGAGCCCTTCATAACCTCGCCGTATTTGAGTCAACAAAGCTGGCGAGACGGCAATGTGCCGAACTTGGGATTGCAGATCGCAGCGTTCTGGAAGAGGCGAATGTCCAGTGCTGTACCTAAGCTATTTACTTGAAGAACATTGCTGATAAAATAATTCCTAGATGTGTCTCGATCGCTAACTTAAAGAAGATACTAAACTTAGAGAAGATTATAGCACGAATGTTTCCAAATTTATTCGCAGTAGGTAATTTGTCGCCGTGTTCCTTTAGTCTTGTGTAGAGGTAAGGAAGGATAAAACGTTGCAAAAGTGTTCTGCTGAACAACCGTACCAAATCCTCCAAAGGCAGAGTGAACAGATTTGAATGAAACTTGGAATAGAAGTTGAGTGAAGACAAATGATAGAGACGATAACAGAGTTCGGGCATATGAAAGGTCCTTCGCCCAGTAGATGTGATACGAGATGTTTTGAATAAAAAAATTATATAATCTTAGCTCTTCTAGTTCCGTTCACTTTTTTCAGTTTGTAGATAAAATTCGCAACGCAGCGGTATTTCGGCTCGGCACTTACTCCCGCGGGCCCGTGGGGCTTATTGAATACAAACTGTTTCTTTATCAGTTTTCCAAGATCGAGAATAATCTTGGCGACCTGACTTTTGCTCCGTTTGGCTTCTATTGTCTAGATATCAAAAGGAGCGTTGGGACTTTGAAAGCTGTAATTTCTACGAATTTAATCTTTGTAAAGTCTTCTGATTTGAATTGTTTTAAAAAGCTACCTACGAGTGCTAAGATCTTTAGTTTGATCTGATGCTATTTTAGTCTTTCTAGCGCAACACTTTCTTTTTTGTGTGCGGTATTATTATCAAACTCCTCGGAAATGTACGAATTCTATTTCATACAATATAACGTATTTCTTTCAGAAAAAATCGTGAATTCTCGAAAACATTAATTTACCCTTGTTGTATACCAAATAAACTACACTTTCGTCATATCCGATATGGTCTAGTGGCTAGGATACCTGGCTCTCACCCAGGAGGCTCGGGTTCGATTCCCGGTATCGGAAAGCTTTTTTGCTACACTTTGCTTTTGCTAAATCCTTTTGTGAAATTTCAGTTTATTCTCATAAAGAACAAATTAGGTACAGTTCACTTATAATTAGAATTAAAAGTTATTATTACTTATATTAATGTCATACGGCTAGAGGCGAAGCATGCAGAAATCTTAAAAACTAAAAGTTAAACAGTCAATTGCAAAAAACAAACATGTTGGTCAATACTCAAAACAATATCAATATTAAGGTGGTATTAAAATAATTGGAAGCGAAAGTTATTTCTTGCTAGCCACTATCTCGTATTTTTTATATCTCGAATCTTTTATCATAACCATAAACAAGTTATGAATTTCGAATATCTTTTAATGTGAATTTGTAAACAGAGTCACTTTCATTCCGTCTTTCTTCATCAGTTCCTGACAGAACTTATCATAAGCAGGTAGAATATATTTTATGGATTCGCAGTGAGTCCAGTATTGGAATTATTAATTTCGATCAGCATCTACTTATAGTATCTATTTATGTACCTATCTATTTCTGTCAGCGTTGAAATAGTTATTTACTAGTATAATTTTATTAATTTTTGCTTTTGCTTAATGTTGCTCATAATCCTCCTACTCATCACATCCGATATGGTCTAGTGGCTAGGATACCTGGCTCTCACCCAGGAGGCTCGGGTTCGATTCCCGGTATCGGAATAACTGTTTTGCTGACTGCTGAATTCTTAACCTATGGATTACTGTTCGTCATGTCTTCTTTATTTCTTCGTAAAACTTTTATCATATTTCTTTTAACTCACGCGTCAACAAAAACACTTCGGACAACAAGCTTTCACCAGAGGCCGTTACGACCTCGGTTTTTCGCCTTCTAGGGTTGTTTTTTAACCCTCCAGTGCTCGCGCCCGCCTGATTGATTTATGACCGAGCCCGCGATGTGCTCGTGATCTAGTTTAGATGTTTCTGTGTAACGCTAGGTCTCACGATATTCCATGTCCGCGTGAGCGTTCATACAGAATTGATGGAAACGATTGGCTGAAGCCCAGATGTCGGGAATAAAGTAAGATGATGAAAGTAACAATATTACGCGAGAAAAAGAATTGGATTTTCGAGGTAAAAGAATTTGGCAGGAAAATGTAAAAATGGAACGATTTACGAAATCGTTTCGCGATAAAATTTCACTTTCTGATTTAGAAATTGCGGCCATTTTGCTGAATTTTACATAGAAAAACTCATTTGGAAAACATCCGCTGGAGATTATACTTAGTGATTTGCAGTAAGTAGGTATACATACATTATGCGTAATGTATGTATGTACACTGCGTACACCGCAATAAATTACGACCATAAAAAACCTGAACATATGCAATCCTTTACTTCTGATTAATTTGGTCGCACTCGTAAAGTTGACATTCTGTTTCAGGCGGAAAATAAATTCTTACACACTAGCTGCATGCCTTAACACAATCAAACTGAAATCGTAAAGACAATTTATGTTAGAGAAATAAATAAATTTAACAGGGCCGACCCGTAATCTCTACCGGTCCAATATCCTTCAGCTCAGTCAATTTGTCGATCCATCGAGCCAAACTCTTAAAATGGGTTATAAAACTTTTAACACTCGACCCAAAAAGAGTGTAGGTACCTATAGGTACTATGTCCGCATAAGAAACGTATAAAATAGGATAGCCGATACGAACACGATCCGCGGAATTATTCTGTGAAACACTTTTGTATAAAACTTGGTCATATACATAACACAAGTGTTATAGACTAACAAAGTTTTTTAGAATATTAATCATTACCTATGGGTAATAGCTTATGAGCTATAATAAAAATAATTTGCCCTAAGTCTTCTTTTAATAGACAAATAAATGCAGTTCACACAAGTATTTGAGCCTCGCACCTCTGCGTCACAGGCGGACCTTCGCTCACTGTCAAAATAGGTGGAACCACAAACCCGTGAAAACTCCGACCATCTGAAAGCCTTTGCTTTTGTACTGGAACTAAATCTTCAGAATCAGACCCCGGAACGAAATAAAAAGGTCGATGCGAAGGCGACGTGCCCCACAGTAAAACTAGTAGGCAGTAGGCACTCGAAAAAAGGCCAGGAAAGATTTGGCTTCAGCTTGAGATGTGCACTTGAATAAATAAACCAGATTTATTCGGGCAGAGAGCGATATATAAAGCTTCAAATGAGTAGTTTCGGTAAAACAAAAATAGTAAGACCGGCGAAAACATGTTTGGCTTACAAGCAACACTGATATATCTAAGATCTAACAAATGAAGAAAATATATCAGGAATAATGTAAGTACTCGAAGAAATCCAATATCAGAGCTCTAATCAATTTCTTATGACGAAACGCTTTCTTGTTACGATAAATTAATCACACTTTGCTCTTTGTCGAAATTGGTTTTTCTATCTAGCTTTTAGTTCTTCATCTCTATAGTATTTCATATTCCTACTTCCTAGTAACTTTTGATCATAGTGCATGTTTGCTAGGTCCACTTACAATATTTACTTACGCTTTTGTTCTTTTATTCCCAAGCTTTCAAGTTGATGCAACAATTAGTTTATAATGTAGGGTGGGCCAGATTTCACTTGCTGACTTATAGCAATTTTCGAGCATATATGTGTTTTTATGTTTATATTTTAACTATGACTAAGCCTACTACGAGTAAATTCACTATCACTATTCTATTCCAACCACGTTATTACTTCACGTTAACAATCTAGGCGCATAAAAAAGACAATAATCGAAGTATTTCCATAAGACGTCTGCGTTTCCTTGGGGTGGATCCTTATGAATTGATTTGTATTCAATCGGTGTGTATTCAAATCAGTTATTGTGTTCTTTGCGAAAGGGGACTGTGGTGTACTTGGGTAATATTTACGCAACGCTCCAAACTGTAAGCTAAAAGTTGAGCTCCTAATAAAAGTTGAATTGTACGGACCGATTTTTACTACTTTAAGCAGTGTTGTAAAGAATCTAAACCCGTGTTTCTCGTCTTTACAGCGTGAAATAAAATTATTCTTTGTATTTGAACTTGGTTTTATACGAGTAGTACTTACCTACTTACTTGCAACTTGATTTATTTGATCTTGTTTGGTTGTCTTTTTTGATTACCGACACTCTCTGGCACTAGAAAATTACGTTTTCACTTGTAAAAAAACTTCAATTGTGTTCACTTGTGGCAAAACTAATTATTATCTTCAGAGTTCTCTCATATCTTGCACCAGACCGGCCTATCAAAGTTTGCCAATGCCAATACTTATTGTTTCAAAATTGAACATTGGTATCTTAAAACACAATATATTTACCTACAGTTTATTTCTTTTGAAACCTATATTTATATATTTTGTCTAACCAAATAATGGACACCGATCTTTCGGTATAAAAAGTTTTTTTTTATGTGCTATTTGATGTGATTCTACTTTTTTTAAATAATGCGTTATTATTATATGATCGAAGGTTATTATATTACTATTGAATTATTAGCTTATTCACGTAGGATCGCTTTAGGGCACTAGCATATTTTACATCCCATTTGCTTCAGATTAAACTAAACTAATGTTCCATGTAATGAACATAGATAATGCTTGTATGAGAAATGGTCCATTTGATTGTAATTTATTTTGATTCATCATTGAGATAACAAATCATCGTTTGGATACCTCTGACTTCTTGAGTATGCTATTTGCTAAATCATGTGTCTCTTCCTCAAAAAATTGTAAATCGCAATTTAGCACAAACATAATAGGTAAGTAGGTACCACTAACCTAAAAGGGTGTTGAATAAAATACTTTCGACGTGTCTTTCTCGTATCATCTCGACTCGTCTTAAGCTTAAGAACATTGTGGTCACATGAGCTTATTAAACCTAAGCTAAACGATACCTATGTTCCTCTAACATAGGCATCGTGCCCGCTGCCCGCTTGATGCATTGCGCCCAGCAAATTGAGCGTTAAATTGTTATTTATTGTGGTGCATAGCCGGCATGCGACTTGTCTGCGGAATGTCTGCGGTAATTGGCTCAATTTGCTGTTACATTGGATCAAATTCACGGTGAAAGCATATTTCCCGACGCCGACTATCTTTATTTTATTACTATTGCAAATGTCGCAAATGCGAATTTACACATTGGTATTCCTTTTCAAACTGCTTAGTGCTAGTTCATGTTTGGTCGGTCCGACAGTTTTGTCGACTATTCTCGACTGTTGTGCTCATGTCAGCCTAAGTGTATGTAACTAAAGGCTTGTGATGCCGGTCAGATCTAATGTGATACTAAGAAGCTAAGCTAAGAAAAGCCCTGACCCAAAATGTGGGCGAACGTCCAGTAAATGTGTCGTCGCCGATAGTTTTTGCGGGTCGCATAATATTACCTACACTTATTTGCAAATCAATATCCAGCACCTTGTGGTTTCGTTGTCGGTGCGACCTAATGAACCAGCATCAGCACTTAGATGTTAGTGAACCACATAACACTAAAAAACTCTTGGTGGTGTCAACCAAAGTTTTAGTTTTAATATACCCCAGTAGGTATTTGGCTCCCTTAGCTATTTAAAAATTCGTAAAGCGCCTTTAGGCGAACTCTTCAATAACCGGCTTTTTACGCAAAGTGCATTAGATACTTGGTGACTTTTATCGGATAGTAGACAAGATTCACAGGACATTGAACTAGTGGAGGTATACTTTGGACGGTTCTGTCGACGGTACCTACTTGACATTTCTGAAATACGCTGATGCTAAAAGCGTAGTAAACTTAGTAATAACTCTGTAAAGACAGACACAGACACACTTGCTCATGCGAACTCACAGCGACTCAATCCTCAACCGAATCTGTATAAGACAGAAACCGCCCTAATGTAATTTATTGATTTAATTTCTGGTTATTTAGGGTGAAAGGCGTGAACTTTCCACTTGGACAGGCCATGAAAACACCCTACAAACAAACCAACCACTTCAGTATTCCCTCAGTTCCGCACCAGCATCAATCACCACCGTGGATCAATCGCAGATCGCTCCCTCCCAGCCTCTAATGTATTGGAAAATTGGATGCGTTGAGAGCCTTTTTGCAGCGAAGTAGGACAATCTTAGTGCCTCGATTCTGTTGAGCTCTAGTTTTGCTCTCTACCTTTGATCAATTCAATAGGTACCTACTTACGAAGGTTTTTAATGAGATCTCAAAATTATTTAACGTGGTAACGTGTTTAGGCGTGAAAAGGTAACAAACAGACAGACAGACAGAGACATTTTAACATAGTAGATGGCGACTCAGGAAAAATTAGATCGCGCTTTTTGGGCAACGGAACATATAAACTCGCTAATCCTCTAATTTTCAGCCTTATAATATTAGTATGGATTCCATTATCAATTGCTTCAATCAGAAGGACCCAAAAATGAATTAGGATCACTATGATCACTTAGAATAAATATTCTTATGATGGCCAACCCATCTATAAGACTAGTGAGAGTTGATTGGTGGAACTAGGGCAACATTCTGGGGCCCAACACTTCCTATCTATTTAATAATCCTGCCCCGGGCCAATATCAATCAATTTTGAATAAACTTGCGACCACCATGATATCCTTAGTCAGCTTATCCCAATTTCAGATATCTACGTTATGATGTCGTAACGTAACGTAACCCAAAGGAAGATTCTTGCTGACGCGCATATTTCGAAATATTTTGGGAAATTTTCTTACTTCGTCGATATAGCAACGTAGAGTTTTTGCGTTCTGGCTCCAGGCCACAATCTTTATCGAATCTGGATTTCTCCGCACGTCGATTTGTGAAGCTAAATTATGTTTCATTCATTAATTATGTAATACAGATAGTATACAGGGTGTAAAAAGACTGCTACCGAACACTGAGGGGTTTCAATCAGACCATGATTCTAAACATATTTAGCGAAAAAAAAAAACGCAAAAAAAAAAATTTTTACTTAGCTACGTCATTTTATTTTATTTTCTAGTTATTTACTACTAGTACCATAATAATACCATACCTACCTAATAATTGCATTTATAAAAGAAAAAAACGATTCAAACTCAAAATCCAGCAATCTACTTATAAAAACGCGCCCAGTACATACGCATACAGTAATCTTCAAACGCTGTTTTCTTCGGATATAATGATTTTTCCGGAAAATCTTTTTGGATTTGGTTGTGTGTTGGGATGCTGTACCTATCCCTTTCGGCTTCGGTAGATGTCTTTTTACATCCTGTATAGTATATAGAAGATATATCTTATTGAATTTAGTAAACCTAAGTGTAATTTACAAGAGACTAAAATACATAAAACACACAAGATCGTAGTACTTACAGCTTTCCTGGTTTATTTTGAATGATTGACAATTAAAAATACTTTGCAGTTGTTTATTCTTCGTTATAGTCGCTGGCGACTTAAAATTACAGTCGATAGGACGTAATTGCTTCTAGATTTGTACTATCTAAGCTTACCCTGGTCTTTATCAGAATTACTTGATATCCAATTCCAAGACAGACATTTGATAGCCAGGCACCTTTGGGGCAACCCGTGAGGACATCGTGTATTTAGTATGTAACTCGCGATGAGACACTCAATTGATGTTTCCGATTGAGTGAACAGGATATTGTAGAGCTGTTGATACCCCTTTGGTAAACTCATAAATTGATTTGTTAGGAAAGGATTCAGCGTGTACCTAAAGCCATTTTCATGACCAAATATCAGTCTGCCCAAAGGTTTTCTGGAAGAGATTAAACTTTTTTATCCTATTTATTTATGTTATGTGTTTTCTTTTATTTTGCATAGGTTCACACACAGTCTTGGTAAGAAGTACCTACCTACTAGAGTTTTTTTATTCCATCTCATAACGTACATCGGTTTTAGAAAGCTAAATGTTTTTTAACATCCAATTTAGGATTTCAGGACAGTACTATCGAATCTTGCTAATAGGTATCTAATTCTCATAACGGAACAAGCATACGAACCATTTTTTGTAACATCTCCGTTTGAATATGTCTCTGTATAGAAATCGAATCACATACTCCTTGATTTTGAAGGGACCACGAGTGGAATACATAATGTGTCGGTGTCCTTCCAGACCCCATCCTTCGGGAATGTGGCCACCCTTCACCGTAATCGAAGATAGTGGCGTTTTATGAAACACATTACATAGAATGGCTCGTAGGAGTTCGTTTTCAGCACATTTTTTATGAGAACTGGCTGCTGGAATTATTTGTTTGTTTTTCTCGTTCGCTGCTTATGTCTTGGCCATTCCTTGAAGGACTCTTTGAGTTGCTTAGTTTACTATGTTGGCTACATAAGTTCAAATGTGAATTTGTCATAACTTTTGTAAACGAATATACCTACCTATTCCTGTCAATCGGAGAATATTAGCCTCGAATACATTCGAATAAATTACGAAATGAAACGGCCTACTGGACCAAAACTAATCTTTATACCCAGACGAATCCTACGTATTAGGACATTACAGGCATTACACTACAAGCAGGTTATCAGTAAACACTAATTCGGCTCTGGTAATTAACAACGCCTGGCCTGGCTTACCGGGTTATAGGTTTACTCGGGGCAGATTAGTCGGGTTAGGCAATAATCCCGAGGCGCGGCTCACTGGCAGACATTAACTTTGATATCTGGATACGTGAAGGTAATGTGTTCCACTCGATTGAGCTCACTTAATGTCTGCGTTACTCTTTGTATCTTTGTCTTGTTACTCGGGAAATTTCATTTAGACAGAGATGTCTCTTATTCAAATAAGACTACGTTTTTCAATGAAGTAACAATATCAGGACCTACAAGTTGATCTACGCGTTGTGTGTTAGAGAGATATGAAATGCCCTAAACAAAAGGCACTCCATCAAATAAACAAATATCATTTTACCCCTCCTTAAAGAACCCATTTCACGGGCAATGCGATAAACAGTTTATTCATAGTCAATAAGTTACTGTATATTGACATAGTTTGGAAACTTTGACGTCCTACCCATCCTGGTCAGACGATAATTTAATATTTCATGCTGTAATCTCGCGATGCTCGCATTTTATACAACCCCTATAAAGCTCCTTCCCTTTACGAGAAGCGAGCCGGTTTTTTTCAGCGTTTCTATGATTAAAGATTAATTATTCATTTTCATCAATCCAAAAGCTACTACAAATTCAAGGCTTTTAGATCTGTTTTAATTCTAGATTTTGTTTCATGCTTGTAGAGAACTTACCTACCTGTACTTTTGCCTGTGGCATTGAGTTGCACGAAGCTTAAAATTGAAAAATGTTCTTGATTATTTCTCATTCATAATGAGCGGGGAAGTCTCTGAAACCGATACGAGTAAGTACCTACATCACCTCAGAATTGCGTTTCTAGTTGTCAGTGATCGATCAGGTGCTCGGATGACAATAAAGGTGTTGGGGAGGTTTCTAACCCTGTTACGTGCGTCCATAAATTACGAAGACCTTTAAAATTAAGTCTTTGAAAAATGAAAAATTGAACAAGCACTTGGCACCTTGTTCTACCTTAACGACTCTGACCTACTTGTGACACCGCGACTTGATTGTCTTTTGTGAGCATTTCAATGGAAATCAAATCCACGTTCCACTAGTTCAGCTACATTTTATGCCGTTTAATGCATTGAAATTTGAATTTGATTTCTTGTGTCTAGGTCATTTTTCCGATTGGAAGACTTGCTTTTGCAAACCAAAGGCAAGCAAAAAGATGGGTGATACTGATACCATACTGAAAATATGGCGAAACCTGTGAATGTTGAAAAGAGCAAACGCAACCATTTATTCACCACTCAAAATAGTCGATATGCGAGCAAGAGTTCACATTTCCGCAATGTTTTCTATCATTCAACTTCGGGCACTTGCGACCACCTGCAGTGCGCTCTCGGATCACAGTCCTTTCCCGAAGCTGTTCCCCAAAGCCGCAGGTCACGGAGCAAGGGGACCATGGGCTCCACTCTGAGACGACGCAGTCATTTGCTGAAAATACAAGATTTTAAAGACAAAGCGAATTTCACAACTTGCTAATAAAGTGGCTGATAGGTTCGTAGGTTGAGGCTGAGTTGAGGCACTGGTAGTCTAGTGGTAGAGTTCCAAACGTAAGGTCGTGGGTTCAATCCCGGTCGTGCACCAATGAGTTTTTCTGCCGAAAAACTTATGTGCACTATGCCAGTACTCTCAAATGGTGAAGGAAAACATTGTGAGGAAACTGGCATGTCGTAGAACCTATAAAGTTCTAATACATATGTCAGGTGCACGAAAGGAGCCTCTGGAGGCGCACTTAAAATCCTTTCACCACACTGGTTCGAAATACTAGTGACACGATAAGAAGAAGAAGACTGCCTGAAAATCAGAGAGCTTAGATCTAGCTAGATTATTATGTTCTATGTAGGATTAATATCTTTATTTCTAGTTAAAGGATGACTGGTCCAAGAAAATGGTATTAATGTAAATGATATTCTAAAGTTCCATTAATTCTAAATCTCGAGGAGATATTGTCATAAAATGCATAATGTAAGCATAGGTTGTCTTATTTTCTTTTCGCTGAAAATAGTCTAGGAACGTAAAAGATTGGTACTTATAAACTCACGTTGAATCTTGTTGACGGCGTGATGTAGCCTTGACCTGAAATGTCTGGGCAGATGCTTTCCCAGGCCCATCTTGCGTCCATGGGCGACAGCCAAGACAACGTCGTCCATACTCTTTAGTTCTTCACTAAACTCCTGTTCTGTTGTGCTGTGGAAACAAAAGGAATATTTGGTCTAATCTCACAAGACTCAAGACTGAAGGTGTTTATGGCGGAGGTTGTTCAGAAGTAAATTCGTATTGTAAGTAACAAATTGATGGACTTTGAATTTTGTCACAGCGCTATTGAATTCAAATAGGCACTAGACCTAAGAATCACCGTTTACTGTAATATATACCTATAACTTATTTATTGTAGAGTTAAACATTCATGCTTGAATCTATAACTTTATAAGATTCAAGCCGTAAAGGCAAAGTTTTCAAAATAAATTTTGTTTGAATCTCCCATTCGAATATCGCTAAAGTGAAACATGTTTCGACTTAGTAATTCTGTCTCAACAAATACGAAATGATAATTTTATCAGAATCAGAGAGCGCGATGAATATTGATGGATTTAAGCGAATCGAAAAATTTAACGTTATTTGATATAAATTGAACTCTTTGACGGCCTCGAATACATTACTTTCAAATGTATTCGTGTGTATGCCTCAAAATTAAGTTTAATTTTTTAGTAAAGAGTGAGCGCCTGATGTGCTGCAGTGTGGTCTTAGCACGCTTAGCTAGAAAGATTATATTGACTCTCGATTTGAAGACACCCATAGTGTGCCTACTATTCTGACTGGAAATGCAGACTCCGTCAATCTTTTCTTATTTCTTGATGACGTTCTAAGGATATAATGGACTTACGTTGTGGTAGCTGAAGTAGTAACAACAATAACATGGTTATCCGGTTGATTTGGTCGTGGTGTACCAAAGGGTTCTTCTTCCAAATCCGTTAGCTGGCCGATATAGTTCTTAGTGGTTAATTCTTCGCTGTCATCGTATCTTTCTGTGTCGAAATACGCTCGACTCTTCGGTTTGCCTTTGCGCTGGTCTTTTCCCTTGAGTTTTGTCAGCATGTCCTTGCGTGCTAAATTGTTCAGCTCGATGGTTGAGTATTCTTTCATCTGAAAGAGAAGTGAATGATCGTTTCAGAGGTTTCAGTTACTTACCTGTGCTTTAAAAAAATAGACATAGATCTGAATGTCTATTATACCTGTAAAGCCTTTTGCAAGTAAGTATAACTGCATATAAAAACGCAGTCTTATGCATTTGCGAATACCGTTCTACACTTGCAGGTTCGCGTAGTAAGAGTCGTCATAAGAGTCTATCATACCTTCGTGAACTCCACTCTGGCGATAGTTGGAAGCTCCCTCAGGTTCGGGTAGTAGAAGCCAGCTGCAGGATGGGCGGGTTTCCTTGGCGTGTGTTTGCTGACAGGTTCAGGGGGAGTCGACATCCAGTGAGGTGCTGTGAAGGTAAGGCCGCTTTCCGCGCCAGCGTCTAAAGGTTCCAGCTGTGATGATATTTGGAATACTATAGTTACCAAGCTGCGTTATCCTTTCATATACTAATTTAGGCTACGGAAGATGATACAGAAAAGATGTGTAGGTACCAGATAATTTTGACCCCATACCCAGGCAGTGACAAAGAGCCCCGGGGTAAAAATTTAAACATTTGCCTATGGGTTTCGCTTTCTCTTAGATTTGTACAGATATGCATTTTTAAAGTTCCCTGGATAATTATCAATAGACTTACGTTCAGACTGATCTGATCTACCCACGTTGAGTCCACGCATAGGTTCAAGCTGTCCACTCCAATGAACCAGTCTGGAGATGGAATCATTCGGCACATTAGAGACACCTGAAATAAAAATTATGTTAATGTTAATTTGGTAAAAGTGCAAGCTGCAACAACGGGTGCTTAAACTAAGTACATGAAAATCGTGACTAATAGGACATGATTGTCACAACCACAGACACTTTTTTCTCTAAACAGCTACGGTTCAATTATTTTTTAATATTAAGTTAGTCTATTATCCCACTTCTGGTCAATACTTTCATCCATATTTTTATATCGTTCCGAGTAATCATTATCAACAACTTTTATATGTTAGAAATGGTTTTGTGTCGATAGACAGGATCATGCATGACTGTATTCCCAAGGCGCGTTAGACATTATATCAGATCTTTTAATGTAAACATATTTCAAATTCTTTAAAGATATCTTAGAGGGTAGTCTTTATCTAAACATTTATATTGTGTCTGACTCACTAAACTATGTGTTCCATCAACCAGCACCATATTCTCCGTGCTGCCCTCCCCGCTAGGCACAGCCGGCGCTGAGAACTGATCGTACACCTTCGGCTCCTCATCTCCTTGCTTCACCAGCTCATCCAGGGTACCATGTTGCGCGAAGCTACGCACCGATGGACGAGAAACCTCGCCAACTCGGTAGAGGGCATAGGATACGTTGTGGGACTGGCCTGAAAAAGATTGTAGCAAGTGGAATACTTCAGGTACTTTACGTACGATTCAACAAAACACGTAGGTGCCAACCTACCTACTGCCAACCTACCTACTGCCAACAGTAGGTATATCTATCTATTCTAGCATTCGCTTTTTTATACTTAATGCTGGACATTTCACACACATCATCTAGCCCCAAACTAAGCAAATTTGTACTATGGGAACCAGATACTTAACTGATATAAGTAAGTACTACTTTATATACTTTTTTTATGTAAATACATACATATTATAATACCTACATAGAAACACCCAGATCCGAGATAAATATTTACAAATCATACAAACATTTATCCCTCGGCGGGGATCGAACCCGCAACCTTTCAAAGTGATCCCAGCGGTCCTACTGAATAAATGCTTTTGGACTTTGACTTTCTGCGTCACAAGCGGGCTTTCACCCACTGCGCCACAGAGGTCGTCGTTTACAAACTCTCTACTGCGCGTCAGAATAACTAACTCTACCTACGTATGCCTTGATCCATTGAGCGTATTGTATTTCAAATGTAGGTATATAATATACCTAGTAAGTAGAAGAACTTTTGAGTAGTGGTCAAGTGCCTATGGCACAATTGAAAGACTAGTCTATAGGTACGGTCAACGACAGAAGTTCATGAACATTTGATGTAAGTATTTCAATCTTCAATATCTTCGAAGATCGTAGGGTTTTAGATAAAACTTCAGCTTACATTGGATGTTTTGCCTTGCACCATTACTATTTATGAAAAAAATAGGCAATTTTCCCACAAATAATGATGAAAATGAAGCTTTATAATCTCCAATCCATCACCAGAGTTGGCCACTGACTTATACGAACTTACTTTACTTAGTCCATAAAAGTAGCTGCTTAGTTCAATAGGCACAAGCGATATACGGTGCTTAGGGAAACGGCCCATCCAAGCATCTCAATATCGTGTGCTGGGCTATTCTCAAACACACCCTGACTTTCTCATCTTATGCCAATCATTTTACTTTAAACAAACACGGTCTCAAGTAGAGATGGGCAGGACACCTGGCTAAACGGAATGATGGAAGATGGACTACAGCGATTACGGAATGATTGCCCAGAGATGCACAAAGATGACGAGGCAGACCACCCGGCACCCGATGGTCTGATGACATCGTGAGTGTAGCTGGGAAAGCGTGGGAGGGGACTGCACAGGATCGAGGAGAGGTAGGTTGTAGAGAGGGAGGCCTTACTCAGCAGTGGGTGCAACCGGGCTGAATAGATAGAAACACGGTATGGACCTACACAATGATCACAATAGAAACATGAAATCCATCTATCGTAAGGCTTTGTGCGAGCGATTTTGTGATATTACCTACACATATCATTTTTAAGCGCATTGAGGGAAATGGTGAAATGAAATGACTTCTGATTGTAGCGATTTTTTACCTGGCCATCATTGTCAGCGGCAAAACACTTCGTGATTTCAAACACCGCATGGGTGCAATTTTGACCTGAGTAGTAAAAAGTCAAGTGTGAGGTCAAACACAAATATGAGATCAAACCACTATAAAAAATCTAGGTTCAGTCAGCGTCACTCCTCGTAAGAGGCTCGTAGGAACAAACTGCCTATTAGGCGGGTTACCAGTTGGTGACGCTGACTAGTAAGTATAAAATATTTGTCTGTATTGCCACAGAATGCAGGGTATTGCTGTTAAAAAGAAAATCTTGAGAATAACCCAGCAACCTTACCTCTACGTCTCTACGATAGCCTTTATCGAAGCATTTTATAGGCCATTTGGTTCAAGAATAACCCGAGCGATATGCAAATAAAGCAATTCCCACCTTTATGTAGGTTTTATTGTAATTATTAAAGAACACTGCTACTTGAGCACGATCATGTGAAGCTGGGTTAATCTTAATATGCAGTTAAGTAGACAATTGAATAGCTAGGTAGTCAAGGAAAGTCTTGTAAGTGCCACCTATTTTTGAAAAGATGGATGAGTTATTATGTGAGCACTTACCGATACGTAATGATAGGGGATGAACGAACACCTTATTAAAAGAGATTTTAATATTTTGAATGAGCGGACAGTACAAGAAAAAATCTTACTAAACTTCACCGAGTTAGGTCGCAGACCTATCCGCGCCGAACTGTCAATTCAATAGAAGAAATGCTGAGACGTCAGAAGCCAGTCGCATTTTCTGACGTTATTAGCATTTTTTGTATAGAAAAATTACTGCGGTGCGTAAAGCGCGGCCAAATGTTACTTACCTAATGTTACAGTTCGCCCAACGGATATACTTTCACGTTCACTGCGCAGACAAACGACTAACTTCACGAATGCCTAGATCCGTCGGGCGAACTGTACGTTTACTAAATGAATTAGATAACACGTTCAGACTGTGAACGTGTTAAATTAAGTCGTCGCGTGTAAAGCTTTAAAAAATGTTTCAGTTTATTGTTTATAATAGTTCATCGACCTGCAGCTGACATATAAATAGAGATTGAACGCGAAGATGTGTCATAGTTGTAGTAAATAGATCTACAAAATGTTTTTATCTATAAATAAATAAAGCTGGACATCTTCACACAGCATCATCTAGCCCCAAACTAAGCAAAGCTTGTGCTATGGGAACCAGATAACTGATATACTACTTATATAATTTTTGTTTGTAAATACATACATTACATATACATATTAGGTACATAGAAACACCCAGACCCGAGACAAATATCTGTAGGTCATATAAACATTTGTCCCGCGGCGGGATCGAACCTGCAACCTTCTGCGTCGCAGGCGGACCTTCGCCCACTGCGCCACAGAGGTCGTCTATTTGTGTTAAGTACAAAAGTTTCATGACGATGTGATTTATCAACAGGGGGCTTGCTGGGGGTCTTTCATTGAAATAAAGTTGTTATTGTGTTGAGTAGGTAAGTTTTCTTGATACATAGGTAGGTATTATATCAGAAAAAGTTTTTGGTAACAGTATTTTTTCCTTGTTTACCTACTCACTTATATCGTCTTAGGAAATATTGAACAACTTAAGTAGGTACTTAAGCAACTTAGTAGGTACTTACTTAAATTGTAAATGTAATGAATTCATAAGTAGGATGGTATCTACCTACCTTTTCAGGTAGAGCTAAGAAGTCTTTGTGTAAGCTTAAAGCATGGGTTACTTGGCGATAAAGCTACCCATCCTAACTTTTAAGTACTCTGTAGCTGTACCTACTAGTAGACTCCCTTTTAATTGAATCTATTTTTCCATGTAGGTAGGTAGGTAACCAAATTCAAAGCGCAATTCTTAGATTATTGTCTAGGCTAAAATCTCACATTCCACGTACTCCACAAGTTCTCCGTCCTAATAAAATAATGTTACATTGATAAATTATACCATTTATCTTATGTGATAAAGTAGAAAAAACAACCGCAGACAAGTTGTTTTGCCAAACATATTTGTCGGGCTAAAACAAATTGTTTTATGCTGTTCAAACTATTCATAATATAAGTATTTGTTTTATAGGTAGGTTGTGTATTAGGGTAAGTACAGTTCGCCCAACGGATCTAGGTATTCGTGAAGTTAGCCGTTTGTCTGCGCAGTGACCGCTTTTTCATACAAAATTGTGTTCTGCGCAGACAAAGGGCTAACTTCACGAATGCCTAGATCCGTTGGGCAAACTGTACCTAACTGATAAATGATGAATAAGTATTTAAAATAATAACTTATACGCAGAAGGTTGCGGGTTCAATTCCCGCCGCGGGATAAATGTTTGTATGATTTGCAAATATTTATCTCGGGTCTGGGTGTTTCTATATACGAGTATACTATGTTCATCATAATCATCATAGTTCGCCCAAAAGTATCTACTTATTGTTATGGTATTGTACTAGCTTTGCTTAGTTTGGGGCTAGATGATGCTGAGTGAAATGTCCAGCATTTTTTTAAACACTTCTGCTGGGCTAGGCCCTTTTATCTTCCAATGAACAACTTTCCACTTAAATCTTTCCTAAAAAAAAATATTTTTTCTTCAATTCGCAATCTTCCGAATTGGTACAAAATTGTTATGTCTGTAGTAGGTCTCCAACTCTCTTGGACTGTCTTGAATGCCAGCGAAGCCCTACTTGAATGTAAGCAATCACCGCTAAACTTTTACCTGGTAGGTACCTGTTACAAAGGTAGGTAATATAGATCAAAAGCCTGAAATACCGGCATTCCAATCAGACTAGCCTTTTGGTAAAAGACGGACAGAAGCATTTTTTGAAAAGGGACGTTACAAAAAATGCCGACTAGCTATTCAGTAGGTAGGTACTTATACCTAAATATCTATTGGTATTAATATTCGTTTATTCCTTCAAGGATATTGAATTACCTATACTTTACCTACTTATAGCTATATTTTTATTAAATTTTTCTGAAAATTTGGAAATACTTATTAAAGTACCCTAAGATCAAGTTATACCTTATACCTACCTACCTATCCCTCGGAAGCTTTATAAGCATTTTATATTTATTTTTGGTCTTCCTAAACCAATGAAATATTTAATAACTAAATTTAGAAATTTTTGTTCAACGTTGAAGCCTCGACCAAAACAAAAACTTCCAAAGCCTGAATAAATCTTGCAATATAATGATAGCAAAAAAGCGTAAAGTCCTAACAATAAATTAATTTAATCTTATCTGAAAAAGCGAAAACCGACGAAGGTCATGGAAGTGTCGATAGACTAGCTTTAAGTAAGGAGCTTTTTTGGGTTCATGTTTTTTCTTTTCATAGGGTCGCCTAAGATGACAAGAAACATTGCCCTTGGCACTAAGTAAAAATCAGAAATAACTTCAATTCTAGAAATTATTATGTTCTTCGATATTTTAACGTGCCTCTATCGTGTGGTTTTGCGTGCCTATACGAATTTTCACCTTTTAATCTTAAAACATTTTTTTTTTAATAGTGGTTTTGAATTTTACAGCTTCTGAGGCAACTTATGCCTACATTCAACAGGACGCTGGTGCTGTAGTGTATTTGAGAAGAAATAGTTTGTCCAGCACCTTCACCATCCTCTCAGAATTATAGGTCTTATCCACAGGAAAGTCTAGATAACTACAAAATATTGTTCTTGCTCAAGCAATAAGAATATTAATCATTACAAAACGATATATATACTCCTAGGCTCTTATTAATAAACGCGATGTTAAGTTACGACGGGTGTAACTTGGAGTAACCATACAATTTTTGGAGTTTAAACCTGGTGTAACTTTACACCACGGGCCCTAGTCTACAGGCTCCTTTTTCGTAATCGAAGAGCCGCAAAACGTCACTCGTTACAAGATAAAAGAAAGGGATGCTTTTGTTATTCCTTTCATTGTTGCCGGGGATTTGATTAGTTAAGTTCTTCCGGACATTTTAAATTCTACTGTTTTTCCTGTTATTTGACTCTTGAAAATTCATGAACATCCAACATTATCCATCCAAGATTACACAGTAGAATTGTGAAAAGATAGATTTGCGGACTAGTTGTACCTACTTACCTATTACCTATGCAGTGTAGGTGCTGGTACCTATTCCATTTATATATTTTTTTTCAACATTAGTAATAACTTATGCCTGGAGAACGATGCATTAGTTGTGCCGACAAATTCTTCTCAAATTAGAATCAGTTTTCTAATAAAAATAAAACGCTTGTCCAAAACATGTAAATTTATAGCACGTCTTTTGTTTTGCCGACTGACAATGTCTTTGTTTTCTTCCATTCAACACATTAGATCGCTGATAAAAGAGGAAAAATAAGGCAATAAAAACGTACCAAAAACATGCGACCATTGAGCCTTCGGCCGATACAGAGGGTAGTCTTTAGGGAAGCGTTCTTCGCTCCACAGCATTCGAAGAGACACTTTGTACACAGCCACATCATCAACGTCACATCCGAGAGTCACTGCAATCAGTGCGAAAAACAAAATGGCGGCCATTCTTTTACGAACCGTCATTGCGAACACACGCACATGGAACTACAAATTCAAACACGGAAAGAGTTCTTCTGATTTGGACAAAGCGGCTTTATTTTATTTAATTTCGTGTCTTTCCGCGTGCGTGCAACTACTCTGAAGAGATGCGGTGGACTTTTCTATTTTGGATTCCCGTCGCTTTCGGGACAGAAATAAACACACCGGGCCGATCTGTACGAGGAGCGATGCCGACGACTTCTTCTGTTTTATTTATATTGACTGGAATTTTCGTGCATTCGAACGCGAGTTTTGAAGATGCACCAGTGACCTGCTTCGTGAATTATTTAGAAAGAAAAATAAGCTTTTGAGCGCAAAAGCAGTGCATTCTTTCGTTGTTTTTCAAATATTTTGTACGTAAAGCGATACCATAAAATACTAGCTAGAGCTTATCTGTATTAGAAAGCTGTATGAAAGCAGGAAGTTCTAGTATGTCAAGATTATTATTATCGATATAGGTACTTGCAATTGAAAAAGTAATTTTCCCATCATACATTCGTTCTTGTTCGTTATAATTATTTAGGTACTCAATTCTCCATTCATACGTTTAAAATAGCAAGGCTAATAGACTAAACGATTGTGCCGTTTGTATTTGCGCTTAAGCTCCGTGGAGTCTGAAAGGTGTCTGCACATATTTATTTAACAAGTTATCCGCCTCGTACACGCTACAGCTGTTTGGACTCCGCTGTTTTACTTGTTGGCTACGCTCCGCATGGTTTACATCAGGATTTAAAACTATTAGTTTCTGTTTTGAAGAAGAACACCTACGTGTTGTTGACGCCATTATAACAGGAAAATGATGATGCTCTTTTCATTGAAATAGTAGCAATGTACAAAGTTGCTTGTTAACTTCAGTTTTTGCTTAATCCCTTTCATAAGTTCGCAAAGCCACGGCTAAGCTAAGGGCTGAAGACAAAGGTACTAATCCGGGTTTAAACAGCCCTGAAGGATTAATCGTTCAATCAATTTCGCACAAACATGCCAAAGATAAGACGCAGAGTAGCCGAGATCACGAGGTAATCCTACTAATATTCTTGAGAGGATTCATTTATAAGTCAATCGAAGAACTACAACAACAGTAACAGAAACACGTGAAATGTGGTGAAAGGAGGCGGAATTTGCTACTCAAACGACTTATAATTCTGTTCCAACATTACGAGTTGATGACATTTCAATGAAAAAACACTCCCCGAAGTAAGACATAGGTAAGATAAGGAGATTACGATTTAAACGGTTTTTTCGCTGCCCCTCGTCCCGTTTTGAGCTGAAATTTCTTTTCACATAATAGTTCGCCTAAAGTTTCGCATATTAGTTGGTGTTTTCAATTTGTATTCTTATACAGGGTGTCCCGTTATCCTTTAACTACGGGTAGAGGGCATCATAATGAACCAGAAAAGCAAAACTGGTGAAAAAAAAATATCCCTCATTTGTGATCTTGGCATCGATAATAGTGAAACAAGGGCAGAAAAAATTTGAAAATTTCTTAAATGTAACTCGAAAACCGTGAGACTTTTACTGAGCACAAGTTTTGCTTTTCTGGTTCATTATGATGCCCTCTACCCATAGTTAAAGGATTATCCACTCATTACGGGACACCCTGTACCCTGTGTGTTCAGAATTTCCATGAGCCCTGTCAGATCTTGAACCCGCTACTCTATCAAGCATGTCTCAAGTGTCCTGTCGCATTACAAGATAGTTTGCCAAACTTCGGGTTAAACTCGGCCGGGCTCGCGATGTACTCTTATACTCGTACATACATACTACTCGTTATCCCTTGCGTCCTCTTTGCTACATAGGGTAGAGAGTGGACAGTTGAACCACTGATAAGTAACGCAATATTTTTTTATAATTCCTCGATGCCATAATTTGCTGATATCATGTTGACTAGCCTCACAGCTAGGTGCTGTTTTTTGTAGGTTCAGCTTTTCCTTTCGCCGTGTGTTTGATTCCCGTCCAGACATTGGTTTTTAAAGAAGATGGGTGTTGTTTTGTGTCTGGATGTTATAAAGTAAAATTATTGTAGGTGTTGTTAGAGTGACATAAGCTAAAATAATTAATTTATTCACTATTTTATGTAGGTATAGGTGCTTAACCCTATACTTATATCGAGAGAATTTCAAAGTGATCCCAGCGGTCCTACTGAATAATGCTTTTTGACTTTGACTTTGAAATTGTAGCAGGTGGAAATCTGTCTTTGCCTGCCGTTACTGGCTGACACCACTTTCCTGACATATATTTTGCCTCATTGACTCTCATTACATTCTTCATACAAGTAAAGCCGATAGGGCACTGAAAAAATCTAATAAAAACAGAACAGAAAAGAAAGGATGGTTCAATTTACCTATACGCCCTCACTATGGCGGCCCCGTGTCCTTCCTACACTACGCTTTGACAGATGGAATTCGGGGTACGAGTTTTGTTTAGATTAATTAACATAGTTATAAAATTGTCTAACGCATGTGTACCTACAAAATTAAGGGCTTGTTTGCCCTTTGGTTAGGGTGGAATTTGAAATGTCCCACTTATGTATACAATAGTGAACATTAGTGTAAGGGTTTGAATAGTTTTCCTGAAAATGTTTGTTGTTTCTAAGTAACGTGGTACCTTTATGTAAGACTACTAAACAAAGGATGCCTGGAAGAAATCGCTTTCAGCGATAAGGCCACCCATTGTACTAATTTCGAACGTGTTTTTATTTATGTGGTGTTTTGTTATTAATTGGTGTACAATAAAGTGTTCATTCATTCATTCATTCAATTCTGAAACGCTGATGGTGGCAAGATGCTTAGTCATCTTTGACTAAAATAATAATTAAGTAATAAGAACTTACCTAATTTCACTGGATAACTTTATAATGAGTAAATTAGGGTTCATTGACCGTAAGCAAAGCTGCGTGCATGAGCCAGTCGTGTGTAAATACTTAGGTACAGTACGCACAACCAATCTTTAGCTTTCTGAAGTCTGCGCAGAACCCATTTTTGATGAAGCCTAAAACGAAGACAGCGTTGTATAGCTGCCTCGCTCACTCGCTTAGTTTGTTGCATCGTGCTATCTCGCCTACTCGCGCAAACCTGCGCAATCGTTTAGTGCACCTAACTTCAGAAAGCTAAAGATCGGTTGTGCATCTGTACGTCTAGCCACGATAATTCCAACGCTACAGAGAATTTAAGTGGAAATTCATGTCAGTGTGAATGTTGGTGCTATTTTATTTTATTGACATGCATTTGTAAAATAACGGTGCCTACCAAAATGCGATTCTTGGCAGTTTTAATTGCTCAATATTAATTGAGTGAGGGTGGATTAAACAATACTATTGTAAACATGAGTAAATTGGCAATTAAGCCTCTCTTTTGTGTGCATGTCTGACCCCACTGGTTTGTTTCATTGACGGTTTGGATAACGGGGACCGCATTTAATATGTAGGTACTGAATTTTATTGGTGCAACTTTGCGTGGGATTAAATTTACTAGATGATCTGGGAAACCGTATGGGATGTTGGGATGCACTTATAATAAATAACCTAATATGTTATGAGCTGTCAAAGTGAAACCCAATGCTAAACAAGTTTGTAGGTAGGTACAAATTGATCAATTAGGACCATTAAGTTGGATTCCCAACACAGATCAGATTCCGAAATCCGTGATTCCCAATAAGTTGGATTCCCAATAAGTTTGATTAGTTGGATTCCCATTAAGTTGGATTCCCATCATCCGCACTTACGAGTATTTACCTACTTATTTACGCTTATCCTCAAGTAAGTACCTAGTCTACCTAGTTAATACATAGCCAAGACCACAGATATTCCCTGGCTAAAGCTGCGTTGACACCATCAGAGTATACTCTGACAGAGTGCACTCTGATGCCTCTGATTAGCCGCTCTGACGATCTGTTTGGCCGCCGCCATCAGAGTGCATGGTGGCGGCCAATCAGAGCGTCCTAATAGGCATAGGCTCTGTCAGAGTATACTCTGATGGTGTTAACGTGGCTTAAGACAATAGATACCTACAATATCATTATTTCGCCTTATGCATGGCCGGTGTTCTAGCTTCGAATTAGTACCTAACCTTTAAATTTGAAATCGAGAAATCTTCGCCTTTAGGTAAAATCTAACGAAAAAATTGCAAAACAAAATAATTAATCTGACGCCTACTCTATCAATCAGCGTGAGAATGAATAACAACGTAATGGCTTCGAGTGGTTGATACTGAAAGCCTAGACATTGATACCTACCTACCAAATAATGTAACTGGGTCCTTTAGGTTAAAGCCCTTGCGTGTTTGATCCCTATATCATGCTCCTTGTGTTGCGTGAATTCAATACTTTATGAGCACACGAACCTCTTCAGTGTATTGAGTCTTCGATTAATTTTGGATATTGATTCACGACAACAAAATTAGATGGGAAATTAGGTTTTGAAAGGGCAATCAAAATTCGAACGAGCTACATCGCATGTGAACTTTTTGCACCAAACATTGTACCTAAGAGGCTTACAACTCTTTGCCTTATTTTTGACAGCATTCGATATTTAAACTGACACAGATAAAAACAAAAGAAAACTGATAGATAAAACCAACAGACAAAGTTCGTTCGGAATTCAAAATAAAACTACAACGGAACGACTTGCCTCCAGCCTGTAAAAAGGTTGATTAATTCAATGAGTTCGCATCTCAAGATACCGAAAGTGTTCTGCGAAAGAAAAAGTTGTTGATCCCCTGCGCGGGTGTGTGGGCACGCCTCGGGGAGCAAATGTTTAACGTCCATTACCACGAGATCCCCAGGACAAGAGGATTAACTCATTTCGAGGGTTTTTTTGGATTATTTTAGTTGTTCCTTCCAATAATTACTTATCTGGTATATTGGGGATTTTGTACATAGATACAGGAAAATAGAGAAAAATAATCATTGTCGGTATGTATACTTACCTATTTGTGCTTGAAAGTTAAGGTACTCACTCAGTCGTGGACTCGTTAGAACTAATTGGATGATTTAGTTTGCGATACAAAATTAGCGACTTCTCAAAAAAATTTACACTGCCCAATCCAGTTTCAATAATTCGGTAACATTATTTCATCTATGGTAGGTACTACGATGATGACAAAAGTCCAGCACCAGCATTATTTATTACGTTCGACAAGCAGATAATATTATTTTACTCCATCAGAACTTGAAAGCCGGGTTATTTTGCAACATCTGCTGAAATATTAGGGGGAAACCCCTTCTGAATTTTATTTGCGGGAAATTCAAGACGATCTCCAGACTCTATAGAGCAATTCGAAAACTTTTTTAATATCGAAGGAGTTGAAGTCTGGCCTCTTGTTTATTTGAATTTCGAACGCGGAACGTTCGGAACGCTTTTCTTATTTATATTTTTGCCTCGTAGTATCAGGGACTAAAATAATTTAAAGATCAAAAGAGGAAGTTTGAAACCCAATAATCTGATCAAATTGCCAAAAATCGATCAATGGAATTGCTTCGTATTATAAAAAACTTAGGCCTTTACATCTATACTAGATGATTTATACAGCGTCAAGAGGCAACCTATGCCTACACTTAACGGGCTGTAGTGCCTGGGACATTGTTTGAGATGGAATAGGCTTGCCCAGCACCTAAACCATCCTCTCAGCTTAATCAGCCTGGCCCACAGGAAAGACGACGTCAATACGTGTGGAGCGGACTAAGCTGCGGGTTTCCTCACGATGTTTTCCTTCACCGTTATGAGCTCGTGTTAAAGCGCATATAATCCAGTGATGCACGGCCGGGATTCAAACCCACGAACGGATTGAAAGTCGAGGCACAACCCCATTTGACCAACACGGCTCACGTATTATAAAAGTTTTACAATAATTACGTAGATGAACTCAGTTCCGATGCAAGACCGCTTTGATTTGCATTGAGTCCTAAAACTTTATCGATGGTCGAAGTTGAGATAGTTCTCGAACTTTTTCATTGCTTCAGATGAGTATCGTAGTTTCAAATTCATAGATCAGAATTTCAATGACTGGATAATAAATCTCAGTTCTCTTTATGGAGTTGCTTATAATAAAATCCACATTGTACCTATGTGCCAATCGTTGTTTGTACTTTCTTCTGCTAGTTTCAGGAAATATATATATGTAAACAGGAATACCTAGTATAGTATAGTAGGCCACTTAACAAGGACTGTGTCGTGAATATTAATAACTCAACAACATAAAAAAAACATCATGATTCGGAGAGAGACTCGGAACTTTCTGCATCATTCAAACAGACACAGCTACATTTTCTATAACCACGAAAATCAAACACTCTTATTTCACTCTTTTTTTTCTATTACGTATCACCCCAAAATTCGGCCACCACGTTGTCTTGTACCCAAGTATATTTTTTATCATAGGTACATTTCAGTTTTTACAGAAAGTTTTTACACCCACAATACTCGTACAACCAAAATTTGGTAAACAAGACCTGTTCAAGCTGGACCCTATCGTATCTAAATAATACCTACCTAAATACCTTTACGGTGCATTGCTGGACATGTATCGTCAGGCGCTTCAAAAACCTACGTCATGATCGATATCAAGATGGCGCCTTCTATCTTTTTTCTCCAATGAAACTGTATTTTTACAAAGAAAAATAAACTTGTAAAACCATATTTTGGGCCTCATTTTCTGTCAACCAAAGACATAACATGGTGGCCCATGAGGGGAACTAAAAAGTCAAGTCGAACCTGCACTAAAGAAGAGAGAAAAGGAACTTTTATTTCAAAATTCGTTGCTGTGAAGTTTCAAATTGTTCGTGTCGAGTAAATCAAGCCGCATCGGACAATCGTGTTGGAAGAACCCTTGCAGTGGTGGACTAAAGCCACGGGGTTTCGAAGAGACAAGTCTGAAGCCCAAGAAGGATTCTGGAACGAGCAGTAGACACCGCTAAAGTGTCACCTTGTGCATCAGCGTCCGGTCAAAGATAAGTGTCCTTCCATTACCTACTCACAGTTTCGCCTAATTAACTATTCCTAATTACCTATTTCCTACCTAGTTATTCAGAGAGTTTATCCATTTGTGTAAATATAAGAATAATTTCTGTGCCATTTCCTAACCTAACTTATTATTGTATACCTACTTACCCAACCGCCCAAATCGAGGAGCGTAAATCACTTTACTTCAATATTTATTTATTTTATTTATTTATGTAGATATATTTATGTACTAATACCTAATTAATCTACGTAGTCACACTAGTAAAGTAATATAACTAGTAAGTGAGTTTGTGCCCTAAGTTATCTAGGTAGGTATTTAATTAAGTTACTAAGACAAATTTTATTTTATTTCTTTATAAAAATGTCATCGGAAGATAAGCGTTACAGGGAATTAATTACAAAAAGAGTGTCCGCTAAGGGACAAATCACAAAATTCAAAAAATATTTAAATAGCATCTCTGAACTGAAAGAACTAAATAATATTCAATTAACCGAGTTAACTTTGAAGCTTGCCAAGTTTGAAGCCTTATCGGTTAGGTTTGATGATTTGCAAAACGAAATAGAAATATTAGATCCAGACAATATCTCATCGGAAATAGATGAGCGCGACAGTATTGAGCGAGAAGTTATTACAAATATAGCCACTGCAAAAAATTTGATTGAAACATTTTCAAAGAAACATAATGGTGAACGACGTAACTCCGCCCTTGATGTTACTTGTTGCTCAGAACATCATCATCATCAAGACATAGGTCTAAAACTTCCGCAGATCCAAATAGCTAAATTTGATGGCTCATATTTCCGGTGGCTAGAGTTTCGCGACACCTTTGAGAGCTTGATTCATAACAATGAGCGCATCCCGCCGATAAGTAAATTCCATTACTTGTTATCTTATTTGCAAGGCGATGCGGCTAGAATCGTGTCTAATTTCGAAGTATCTACTGCGAATTACGCTGAGGCATGGAATCTGCTCTGTAGTCGGTATAACAATAAAAGAATACTGGTAAATCATCACCTAACTTCTTTGTTCAACATCAAACAACTTCCACGTGAATCAGAGCGAGCTTTGAGATTTTTAGTAGATCACGTGACCAAAAACTTGCGTGCGTTATCTAGCCTAGGTCAACCGACTGATAAGTGGGATGTGTTGATTATATTCATGCTGTCTTCGAAGTTGGATAGTAATACTTTGCTTAAATGGGAAGAGTGTCGTAATAGCCTGGATAGTGACGTACCTACTTTAGATTATTTCTTTAAATTTCTAATTGATCGCGCAGACGTGCTTGAATCTCTATATCGAAATAATAAGTCTGACACTAATTACACGACTAGGCAGCCAGTAACCGCCTCACGGCCCGCTTCGAATAATTACTATCCGAATAATAATAATAATCAAAAACAAGGTCAGGCTTTAGCAACAAAGTCATTTGCAAGTTCTAGTGCAAACAGGTCTAATCAAAGAAAGTCGGGCCAGTTAGTTTGTATTATATGTGATAAAAATCACAGAATTTACGATTGCAAAACATTTCAATCAAAGAGTATAGATGAAAGAATGGTGGAAGTGAATAGGTATAAACTATGTCGTAACTGTTTAAGGCAAGGTCATCCCACTAGTGAATGTCGTATGGGGCCATGCATCCACTGCAAACAGCCACATAATAGCCTCCTCCATCGTCCGTCTTCCTCATCATATAATCATTTCGTCGATTTTGACGACGGGCTAGTCGACGAGGTAAACGCGACAACCGTCAACAATTCATGCGAGCATGCTCATAATAATGAAGAACTAGATAACGATAACGAAAGTGATGATTCAGTCCACAAGCAAAATGAGACAATTGTCAACTGTGCAAACCAGCAGTACTCTAGCCAAGTGCTGCTGTCTACCGCCATGATAGAAGTATCGAATCCATTTAGCCATCAAAAGGTTAAAGTTCGAGCTTTGTTAGACTGTGGCAGTCAGTCAACCTTTATTTCTGAGTCTCTAAAGACCAAACTGTCCTTGAAATCGAATACCATTGAAGCTCTAAAAGTCATTGGGATAGGTAATACAACCTCCAACAGTGTAGTAGAAAGCTGCAACATACAAATGAAGTCAATACATAACAATTTTCACGTAGATTTATCCTGTCTTATTATGAAGGAATTAACAGGTTATATACCACGAAACCCAATCAATGTTCAAACATTAAACCTGCCAAAAGATATTCAATTGGCCGACCCACTATTTTACCAACCGGGCCCAATTGATGTTTTAATAGGAGCCGACATGTTTTGGGACATAGTAGGATCTGAGCAAAGGTCCCTAGGGCTAAAAAATCCAAAACTAATAAGCTCGCACCTAGGTTGGATCATATCCGGTCCCATTCATTCGGCAATGATAACGCAAAAGTGGACACAATGTAATCATGTTACTGTTACTGATGTAGAAGTTAAAAAGGTAGAAAATTTGCTGACCAAGTTTTGGGACTTGGAGTCAGTACCGGAAAGAACAATCAGGAGTGAATGTGACAAGGAGTGTGAAAGGCATTTTCTTACTCATACTACTAGGGATCATGAAGGTAGATTTTTTGTCGAGTTGCCCTTTAAGATTTCTCCTGATAATTTAGGTGATACCTATAATCTAGCAGAAAGAAGATTTTTTAACCTTGAAAAACGCTTCAAGCGAAATCCCACTTTAAAAACAGAATACTCAAACTTCATTACTGAGTATAATGATATGGGTCACCTCTCTGAGTTAAATAACAATAAAAACAACGCTAGTACGTCATACTATTTGTGCCATCACGCTGTATTGAAGCAGGAAAGTGAGTCGACTAAACTACGGGTGGTATTTGATGGTTCTGCTCCATCCACATCCGGTTATTCACTGAATGATATATTGAGAGTAGGTCCCAAAGTTCAAGACTCATTGTTTTCGATCTTAATTCGTGCTAGACAATACAAATACTTAATAACAGGGGACGTCGAAAAGATGTTTAGAATGGTTGGTTTAAAAAACCATCATAACTTGCAGCGAATTCTTTGGAGAGAAGATGAGTCATATCCGTTAAAAACACTTGAACTAGGTACACTGACATATGGCACCGCGTGTGCAAGTTATCTTAGCACGCGTTGTTTGTGGCAGCTGGGCGAGGAGACTGATAACGAACTCATAAAAAATATAATAAAGAAAGATTTTTACGTCGATGATTTGATCACGGGTGCTAATGACCCTGACCAACTAAAATTTATAAAAAACTCTGTATCTAATGCTTTAAAATCCGGATGCTTTAACTTAAGAAAGTATAAAAGTAATTGTCCTGGTATTTTTGATGACGTCGATATAAATAGTCGCGACAGCCTTACGATAAGCGAGTCTTCAAGCACGCTTGGAATTGGGTGGAACCCATCTAGCGACACGTTTCATTTTCCCTCGAAATCTTTTGTTTACGATAAAGATGCTCGTATATCTAAAAGATTTATCATGTCTAGCTCATTTAAAATATTTGACCCATTGGGTCTTCTCAGTCCAGTAGTAATCGTGCCTAAGATCATGCTTCAAAGGCTTTGGCAACAAAATTTGGACTGGGATCAGCCAGTAGATCAGGATATGAAAAATGAATGGTTGACCTTTGCCAGTAGTCTAAAAGGTCTAGAAAATTTGCGTATTCCGCGCTTTGTGCTAGGAAATGAACCTAAATCAATAGAGTTTCATTCATTTAGCGACGCCTCGCAATCCGCGTACGGCGCGTGCATCTATGTAAAATCGACTCACAACAATGGTGACGTCACTATTCGATTACTATGCGCTAAGTCCAGAGTAGCACCTATAAAACCTACCACAATACCTCGGCTTGAGTTGTGTGGAGCTTTACTCGCCGCCAAGCTCATGAAGTCTGTCACGGATTCAATCAGGTATAGGCCAGATAGAATAGTTTATTGGTGCGACTCAAGCGTAGTTTTAGGGTGGATAAATAATAGCAACATTGCAAAATTAAAGACATTTGTAGCAAATCGAGTCAGTGAAATCACAGATATAACTAAGCCTTATGTATGGAGATATGTTCCCACAGCGTTAAACCCCGCGGACCTTATATCCAGAGGGACCGATGCCACAAAATTAATTTCCATAGACTTATGGTGGGCTGGGCCCAGTTTTTTGAGTAAAAATGAAAATGAGTGGCCAACAATAAAAAACTATGATGTCAGTTCCTTACCGGAAGTAAAATCGCATTCCGCAGTAACAAATGAAACAGCTGTTGTCAATTTTGAGCGTTACTCGTCGCTCACTCGGCTTCAAAGGTCATTCGCATATGTAAAGCGATTTATTCATAATCTAAAAAATCCCCACAATAGGCGAGTAGGTATGTTAACTGTCGATGAGCTACATGAGTCATTGAACTCTTTATTTCTTATCGCTCAGAGCCAGTCGTTCCCGATTGAATATAAATTGTTAGATAAGAAAAAATCATTGAGTAGTAAGAGTAAGTTATTATCCTTATCTCCGTTTATGGATAATAACCAAATTATGCGTGTAGGCGGGCGCATAGAAGCTTCAGGTTATTCTTATAATAAGAAACATCCAGTACTACTTCACGCATCACATAGACTAACTAAACTATACTTTGAGAATGTGCATATAACTAATATGCACGCTGGACCGCAGTTGTTATTAGCCACGGTAAGGGAAACGGTATGGCCGGTTAACGGTCGCTACTTAGCTAGGCGCACTGTGAATAACTGCGTGCGGTGTCGGCGCTTGCGAGGCAAGACTCTTTGTCCTAAGATGGGTGATTTGCCATCGCAGCGCATAAACCCGGACTTCCCATTCATATCAGTCGGTTTGGATTTCGCCGGTCCGTTCTACATAATAAATCGCAAAGGGCGTGGAAGTCGTTTGATAAAAATATATCTGTGTTTATTCGTTTGTCTTCGTTTTAAATGTATCCATCTAGAAGCAGTCAGCGATTTGACAAAGGATGCATTTATAATGTCTCTTAGACGTTTTGTCGCACGTCGAGGCCGGCCAGCGAAAATATTTAGCGATAATGGTACTAACTTCATAGCAGCTGCAAAGGAGATAGGGCAATTTTTAAAACAAAACCATGAAGTTTTATCCGATTTTGCAAGTCAACAAACTATTAAATTCATGTTTATCCCGGCGTATACTCCTCATTTTGGCGGCATATGGGAAGCTGGGGTTAAATCGGCCAAACATCATCTAAGGCGTGTCATAGGCAACAGTCATCTAACTTTTGAAGAGATTTCTACTTTGTTTGCACAGGTGGAGGCTATTCTGAATAGCCGCCCCTTGTGTCCTTTATCATCCTGTCCTGACGACCTACTTTCCCTCTCTCCAGGACACTTCATCATCGGACGGCCGCTGACTGCACTGCCTACGCCCTTCCTCGGCGAGTACAAGGAGCATCAGCTTAAACGCTATGAACGCATTGAAAAGATACGCCAGCATTTCTGGAGGAGGTAGCAAAAGGAATATCTATCAGAGCTGCAGCAAAGAACCAAATGGCAGACGGACGGCGAGAACCTGAAAGTAGGAGACATGGTACTGCTCGCAGAAGACGAAGTGTCGCCAATGAACTGGCGACTTGGACGAGTCCTGCGACTCATTCACGGACCAGATCACATTTCCCGGGTTGCTGACATTAAAACCACCAGAGGTTGCGTTCGTCGGTCGTTAGTACGTCTCTGCAAACTCCCCACCGAAGAGGACCTCATGAGTTGAAAGCTCAGCTTTCAACGGGGGGGGAGTATGTTCAAGCTGGACCCTATCGTATCTAAATAATACCTACCTAAATACCTTTACGGTGCATTGCTGGACATGTATCGTCAGGCGCTTCAAAAACCTACGTCATGATCGATATCAAGATGGCGCCTTCTATCTTTTTTCTCCAATGAAACTGTATTTTTACAAAGAAAAATAAACTTGTAAAACCATATTTTGGGCCTCATTTTCTGTCAACCAAAGACATAACAAGACCCCACAAGACTATCAATCAATCAAGCGGAGGCACTTGAGTGGGTTAAGTGTTCGATAATAAAACTCCCCATTTTAAGGGTAAAATATAAGGGTAACCACTGAGACACCTGAGACCCTCGATACTTTTAGACCGATT
The DNA here is from genome assembly GCA_951394285.1 of Epirrhoe tristata. NCBI lineage: Eukaryota > Metazoa > Arthropoda > Insecta > Lepidoptera > Geometridae > Epirrhoe > Epirrhoe tristata. Next base: position 9,710,033 of record OX596146.1, on the reverse strand, counting down.
TGGAGACTGCTAAAAGATTTTCTTTTAATAACAACTTAGTTTATTCACAGAAACTAAGCTACTACATATTTACATATATTTATAAAATACAACAGGATTAGTCAAGGTATCTAAGGATCGTTAGAAACGATCTATAGATAGCTCAACTGATCCAGGTCACTTTCAGTCGGAAGCGTGCCCAAAACACTGGCGGCATTACCACGCTGAATGGCAATGCTGATCCTTTGAGCCAAAAATGTGCCAGCTCTCGGATCACGCGTCGCTTCGACCAGACACCCTGAAAGAATTTTGAAAACCTGAAGGGCTAAAAAATAAAAATAAAAATGATATAAGTAACCAACAAATATATGGGGCTTATTACAAGAAAATGAGCAGAGTTTAGACCAAGTCTAACTAAAAAACTGTTTCCAAGAAAAACTATCTTTAAATACTCGTACATAGAACGCTTTTCTGTGGTACCTAACAGTTTTGTTTTGACATGTGTCAACATGGGGTTCAACCAAGGTTTTACGTTTTTATAATAAGCAGCATTTAGTCCAGTTATTCACACAGATACCTACTGTCTTCGGCATGAGAATCATACCAAAAAAAACTCAGACCCGGAACGATATCTGCAGATCATGAAAAAAATTGTCCAACCAATAAATTAAAAAAATAATAATAAATTAGAACGAGAATCTAAATAAATTAGAAGAACGAGAATTGAACTCGCAGCTCTAAAGCCTAGTTCGGACTAGGCTTGTATTTTAGTCGAGTAGCGAGAATATAGTCGCCAAACTACTCGCTACTGCCCAGAAATCGTTCGCACGGTCTATTTTAGTCGAGTAGCGAGTACGATCCGTTAATTTATTCACTCGACTTTTTTATTTCATATTTGTAAAGCGTGAAACGAACTCGACTAAATTACTCACTAACCTACTCGACTAAATTATTGATGTTCGGACACGTTTTGGTACTAAGTTACTCGCTACTTGACTAAAATACAAGCCTACTCCGAACTAGGATTTACGTCTCAGCTGAGCTCTTGCTTAGTAACATGGCGGTTGTATGTTATGTTGAGTTGCTTTAGAATTCCCTTTTTACAATTGCAGAACCTTAATTTCAATCTTTTTTTTTGGATTACGTAGGTACGCACCGGAAACCGCAGTAGAGGACGGCCCCCACTAGATGGGAAGACGAACTGGTAAAGGTTGCTGGGAGCCGTTGGGTGCAGGCTGCACAAGATCGATCGCTGTGGAAATCGATGGGGGAGGCCTGTTCAGCAGTGGACACTAGATGGCTGACATGATGATGATGATGATGTAGGTACTTACGTAGTCTAGTCGCGTATTAAAGTTTGCAGATGTTACTCTGACCGTAATCCGCGGCATTTTTAATTTATAACGTTTGCGATGAGATGGCCGGACGTTTGTTAAATAAACAACGCAAATGTGGCTTGTGAAATTTAGGGTTGGATTTACGTGGAAATGTGGCCTAATTTAAGGCAAAACAAGTTACATTACACAGTATACTAAATGTGAATACCCATATTTTCACCTTTTTAACACGTTCATACCAAGCATCTGATATAAAGCAACTTTTATTTCGACAAACCTATACACACACTCTACTTTTCTATACAAAAATAATGACTCTAAAAGCTATAGCAGCGACGACGGCTTAAAACTTAATGCATGGTCTAATATCTTCTGCTAAATGTGGGCTAGTGTGGGCTCCGAGCCATCTTCAAAGAATCTATTGATGGGTTAAACGATTCCCGATAGTAGGTACTTTTTGTACACGTCAACTGATTGTGGCCATAGAGAATAGACGATAAGTAGAAGAATGACTTAAAAGGGCTAAACTTTTCAAAACAAAAAGCAAACGGCAAGCTAATATCCAAAGAGATATTTAAAATGTAAAAAATTTGAAAGCACCGACGCAAGCTGGCTCCTACAAACTACTTTGGACAGAATATTAGATTTACAGCACTGGACTCCCTCAACTTAGCACTTAACTCCAACCTAGCCTCACTTAACCGTATCTCAATCTTAAGTTATCTTAAATTACGGCCAGCCCTACGCAGCGGGTTAAGTTCTAAAGTTATGAAACTTAAGTTAGTTGTATAAAACCGTGAAAATGATATATTAGATATTAAGGGGCTGCCGTTGTCTCGAACGCTTTGTTTGCAAACTTTAAGTTTAATTATTTTATGCCTTAATTTAGTAAAGTTAGGGCGTCTACGAAAAATATGGCCTAACTTTTGACTGGAAAGTTTATAACCTGGACTTTACTCCATAAAGTACCTAAAACTGGGCTAAAACTAAGATCAAATGGCTGTACCTAAGTTTAAAGTGCAGAATAAAATTCCTATCCGAATGAAGTGCGCAGCCTATGGAAAGTCTAGCTAGATGACTGGCCTCACAACATTTTAATATGCGCATTGATATTAGTTGTTAACAAACAACTAATATCAATGCGCATATTAAAATTCCTTCACCGTTGAGAGCGTGTTAATGCGCATGTAAGTTTCTCGAAACTACGGCCGAATTTCGAATACAACTTATCAAAAGTCGAGAATCCACAACTGGCTCAATGATCTTCCCTTATAGGTATACCTACCACACTGCGACACTACAAAAAACTAATTACAAACGGCACTGAGATATTACTTACACAGTGTCATTTTGTGAAACGCATGTGCATGTACGCATCTCTTGTTCATAATATAAGAGTGCAATCGAGGCCTCTACGGCCAGGAAGCCTATTGGTGCTGGACGAGGATCCATTCTATAGGTTACATATTATCAGTCCTATTTATTGGTTTTTGTTTCCTTCAAGCAATTTATCAAAAATATTTCCACGATCAGCAACTATCCCGAAGAACATGTAGCATCTCACGCGAGCATCTGTTCTCAAAGTTTGACCGCTATAAATCTAGTTCCTTTGGGGCGTAGCTTGTGATCTTACGTTTTAGGAATGCCTTAGAATAGCCGGACTTTTCCGAGAATATAAACACACATCGTCAATCGTCGTATAAAGAACGTCAATAACTATTTTGGAAAAAACTTCAAGCATTTTTGCAATTTTGTAATATTTTGTTTTACTGCCTACCTAACCACGTTCTTATTACAGAATTAGTAATTACCTAAAATTGTAAGATCACACTGTAATTATTATTGTAGGTAAAGTTTTTTAAATATTATTTTGAAAACTAATAAAAACGGATGTTTGACCAAAAAGCCGTAAAATTTCCGGTCCAACTAGTTCTAAATCATCCCTATACAGTGTAAAGTATCGCCGACATGTAGGGTACACCTATGAGGTTACATTTAGCCTTATTTGTGGAGGTGAAGTGATTTGTTACTTGGGTTCTGACCTTTAGGGACTAAATACTACGGTTATCAGTATTGATATCTATTGTAATAGCTTTTATATGGTTTTGTATCTACCACACCTACACCACCATACATTTACTGTGATGTTTTTTAAGAAACGGAAAAGACCGGCTGTAACCTAACAAGGCATAAGTAGGACCTATCTACCTACAAGTAGATACTCCCTCAGATCATGTCAATTCACATCGAATAAAAAAATACTTATCACCTATCTAAAAATGATACTTCCAGTCCACGCATTGTGTAGGTAATGTGGCTACATAATGTTAAACAATTCAATAAAGATTATGAAGTATTTAACCTCTCAGCATTTCAATAGCATCAAAGTATTACTCTGGGGACAATAAAAAGTATTTTGTCCCGACTGCATAATAAAACCAATTGGTACACAATCGAGTTCAACAATAGGTATTTATGCGTGGTCACGCAACGAGAACTCCGCTTAAAGGTCTGACCGCTGTTTTAATGGGATTTTAACGGTGAATGATAGATATTGTAAATTCGTTTACACAATTGGTTGGGTCATAAAATGTTGTATCGATAAATGTACCTTTGGTGTATCGGTTAAATTATCTTCTTTAAACAAAAGATCGTGTTTGTTGCCCAAAGATATAGACAAAGACCTTGCAACGGTGTATATTTAAGCCGTCTAATCATGGTTAATGATAGATGATTTAACGAATGTGAAAGAAGTATATTCACAGACCAGACTTGGATAATAATAGGAGTGTGAAAAAGAAAACATGACTGTGCCGACACTACTTAGCTTAGGATAAGAGCAAGTTAATGATGATGATGATAAGATAAAAATTACAATATTTACCACGGATAGACTATCAAAGTTAAACTAACCTAACCAAACCTTTGAACAGTTTAAATATTCATCTCATCTCAGAGGTTTAGGAAAGGAACCGTCCTCTTCAGACCTCTAAGCTGTGTTAAAGTCAAAAGTTACAGTACTTATACTTTGTTTATTCAAAAATGAAAACTTAACGAGTTTTAAGAAAATTTAGCTTGCTTTAGTTATTATAGTTGTTATCAAGGTTTTTTTATTGTTCTTTTTGTTACTTTTTTTGGTGTACAATAAAGTTATAATCTAATCTAATCTAATCTAATCTTTAGATATATTTTCTGAGAATTGTATCAAATGGTCGGTCCTGGATACTGTGTAAGTAGGTATCATCATCATCATCCGCAGCCCGATTTCACCCACTGCTGGGTATAGGCATCCCTTCGCTTTTGCCATTCTTCCCGGTCCTGTGCCAGCCTGATCCACTGTCGGCCTACGACGTTAATGATATCTTCCGCTTACCTCGCTGCCGGACGTCCGACACTTCTCTTGCCAGTTCTGGGCCACCATTCTGTCATCCTTTTCCGCCCAACTCCACTTGAGTTCCATTACCCGCATACCGACATCCATGACTTTTGTTCGTCTCCGATTGTTGTGTAAGTAGGTATAGTTTTAATTAATTTTATGGGTCGAAAATGGACAAAATTAGTTTAGGATTGAGGGGAAGCGCATAAGCGAAGAAGAACAGTCTATACAGTGGAATGAAAAAGGCTGATGATGATCATAATACCTACAGCATACGTTTTATCTTGCTGTACTTGCTGCCACACTTTCCTTAATGTGTGAGATGTACATTTATTTATTTACATTAACAAAAAAAAGAAAAGGGCTTTGTCGCTGAGCGACTATACCGCCTAATCAATAACATCTTAGCTTAGTCTTCTTCTTCTTGGTTTCACTTCACTTCTTGGTTTCTTTTTCTTCTTCTTTTTAATAATGACAACTGTTTCACTTTACTTCAAATGTGTATTCATGTCACGTCAATTTGATTTATAAAAAAACATGGCGGCATTTCAAAACTCCAACGGAAATCTTTCGTCAAATGAGAAATCTTCTTCTTGAATACTCCCCCATTCCATTTGCCAAATCTCCTGTTACGTATCCAAGGCTTCATTAGTAAAATGTCACTGAAATTACATAATAAAACCTAGTAAAACACGAGAAAACTAAATAAAATAGCAGAGCCACTAGCTCCTTCAAAAATGGCGAAAGAAGTCCCGAGATGTACATAAAAATGGGTTAGGAGCGTTCGGACCACAATCTCAATTTGACTAGTTAGCTGTATGACCGCTTCGCTTTAAGACTAAATATCTTTAAGACTACATCTCATTTTGTCCTATAAAGTTGTTTCTTCACTAAAGTAAGTTCGTATGAATAGAATAGAATAGAATAATTTTTATGAGTCAGTGGCCAACTCTGGTGACAGTTTTTAGGCCGCCTAAAGGCCTCTGTCATGGCTTAACGACTTAAATAGCCGGGACCGACAATTTAACGTGCCCTTCGGACGGAAGCTTTCAGATGATTATTTTTCCGACCCAAATATCGACCAATAGAATTGCACCATTCGACGTCACGTGGTACAACCTACATGGTATTATACTGATAATTTTTTGAAAATTTTCTCTGGTTGTTGCCATTTCATTCATTTCATCATTTCGTCTCATGGTGCAATTCTATTGGCCGACATTTGGGACGGAAAAATAATCCCCCGAATACCACACGAGCTTCAAAATTATCTGGCATTTCCCTCAAGGTTCCCTGCAAACAAATAAAATCGTCAAGTTTTTCAAACTTGACTCCTTCATTTGTTTGCAACGAACCTATCGGGAAATACCCGATAATTTTGAAGCTCTTGTGGTATTATAAGTGAAAATGCCACTGGTGGTCACCCATCCACTTACAGACCGTTTCGGACGTTGCTTAACTTTGACGATCTATCAAGAAGAACTAAGTAAGCACGACCACGCGTGCTTCTAAATATGGTTGAGTAGAAAAGAAAGTTCTGCGTAGAGTCAACGAAAAGAGATCGCTATTGCAAGTTGTCAAGAACAGAAGGGGAAAGATGAACGGCCATCTTTTACGACATGACAGTTTCATTAAGAACATTATAGAAGGGAAAGTGGAAGGAAGAAGAGGAAGAGGAAGACCGAGGATAAGCTACATGAGCCAAGTAAAGGAGAAAGTAGCTGTCATGTCGTAAAAAGAGGTCAAAGAAGCAGCCATCAGTTGTGCCGACAAGGAGTAAATATTTAAATAAGAAGAAGAAAAGAAATATAGATCAAAGATTTCGCACCAAGCTCAGTATCATAGAAAACTCTAGCTTTAAGGAAGTCACGAGCCATAGCATACTAGTTATTTTAAAGCACACTTCGTTGGATTTTAGTTAGAGGGCAAAGTTTGTGCGCTAGATAAGTCCTGATTTTGCTTAAAGTGTTGCCTTTTAAAATTTGAACATTCAAAGTGGGGCAGCAGATTTTACTTAGCTTATTAAAAGTTTTTTGAAAAGTGGATTAGTTCTGTTAAGTTAGATATCTTTGAGTTTTCAACTACCTACCTATTTAATTAGTAAATATAACGTAGTGGGTTTATTTGAAAAGTTTTATTTCCTCTTCCTTTAAGTGTAGGTGTAGTAAGTATATTTATAGCAATCTGAATTTCCAATAGCTTTTGATTCATTTCGTGCTGCTCAGTCGTACCCTTCAAATCAAATTCAATTTTTTTATTTAGGAAACAAAAATTGTAAGTAACTACAAACATTAGGAAACGATAATGTCCGCATTACTAAGTTTAAGAAAACTGTGTCACGGAAATTAAGGCCTACCTCCGAGTACCTACAGATATTATTTCCACAAAAACAAAGGTCTGTATCTACATCTGTAGCTAACCTAGGAACTCTATGTAACAATACAAATTTTGGCAAAGCTTTTCAGTCCGTTGCAGTGTTATTAAACAGTATAATAACATTCAGCGAAAATCTGAAAATGAAACTTGGCAGAACTAAAAGTGTTTTATCGTTTTATCTTTGGGATATGGTCCAAGTTAAAAGAATTTCAATGAATTGTCGAGACTTTAAGTAGGTACCTACCTACATATGATCACAAACAGTAATCATTTCGTCGTAATCTACACCTATTTTATTATTATTATTATTATTATTAAGAGCCCTCTTTGTCCCACTGCTGGGCAAAGGCCTCCCCCCACTCTTTCCATTCATCCCTATCCTGTGCTAGTGAGGCCCAGTTGGCGTTGAATTTGGTGAGCTCGTCCCTTCATCTCGTCCTTGGTCTGACACGGCGTCGTCGGAAGTAATCAAATCCAAATCAAAATATATTTACCTATTAGGTTTCAAACAACATTGTTTTTGTGACATAATTTAACACAAGTTGTATGTTTAGCGTAGTTTAATATAATGATTAGGTACTACTCAATTAATCACCCTCACTCAAAAAGTCGTACCTAGACATATTTTAAGTCTCATAAATAGGTCCACTGCATTTGGCATCATTGAACAGACACAATATATAAACTACCCGAAACTAAAAGTTTTTAAGTAGGTAAGTAAAACTTTTAACTAAAGGTGAAGTTCCGCAAAGTCACACACGCCCATCAAACAATGATAGGTACCTGTATGTAGATAAAATTTGTATTCAAAAAGCAAAATGCAGATCAAGGGTTTATTAAATCGCAATCACCACAAACTTGTGTCACCATCAAGGCATGGTGCCGGGTGGCCGACCATATTGGATTACCGTTGACGAAACCCGCTGACGCGACGTCGACGTGGCGGATCCGTCACGAGCTTCCTGCCGACGAGACTTTTTCTCGAAAATAGTATTTTACGCCGAAATTCGGGTATTTTTATTGGCACACGTTTTGGTTTAAAATTTCATTTCCTATCTATAGGAAAAGACCTTTTTTAAACCGAATTGTAGGTGTAAGATTGATGTAAAATTTTGTTCTACCACGTGTCGCTTCGAACGCCAAGAAATAATTTTGACTTGCAAATTCTGTAAGCTGAAAAGCGTTATTTATGTTAGACAAGGAAAAGGTATTTTTTAATAATTCCTAGCCATATTTCCAATAATTAATCCTAAAGCAATTTGAAAACAATATTTACGGCCGTCTCTAGCAGGTGGCGACACTGGCGACGGGCGGATATTCAAAACTGTCCGGTAATATCAGGTGAAAGAGACAGAGGACATGCCCTTATGAAAAATAAATCGGAAGGACAAATTCCTGGCAACAGATTGCATAATATTAAACCGTGTTTAGTGGAGTTATGTAGGTTGAGCATTTGGCTTTCTTAGTTGGCTAGTCGTTTTTTTATTATTTGACAGATCTAAAGTTCTAGATAATAAGTAAGTAGAGAAAGAGTTATTTAAAATTTAAGATGAACAACTTTACAAAGAAAAACAAATGCCATAGTGAAACAAGTAAACACTCCATTGATAAGTGTACCTACCTACTTAGTCTAATTCTGATGAAAAAAAAAATATAAAATATATTTATTTAAGTAGGTAGACTTAGATAAATATATTTTACGTACAATTAACTGAATAATTATATTTCTAAAATCGGGGATAACTTCTGTTTAATATCAACAAAACATTGTAACTAAAATAACGATTTTCACCTGCAATTTCACCGCACGGTAACGTCATGATGACGTTTCCCGCTCATAATTCAATATGGCGGACGGCTGGAGCGCTCGCGGCTAGACATAACCTCGAAATCACATCAGCTCACACCAGATTACCGGAAAATTAACCTGCCGTTGCAAATTACAAACACGCCATGTTTTGGTCTAGTATTGGATCATACATTTTCAGCTAAGTACTTTCACTAATTCGGCATTAAGTCATATTAATGTTTTAGGGATGATATCAGATCCTGATACAATAGTTACCTAATCATTTAGAGCAGGAATACGGAAGGTATTCTACACTCAGCAGTGAAGCGCTCGTGGTCGTGCTTACTTTGCCGTTCATGATAGATCGTCGAAGTTAAGCAACGTTCAAAACGGTCTGTGAGTGGATGGTTGACCGCCAGTGACATTTACATCTGAGCGCTTCCGTGCTTCGGAGGGCACGTTAAATTGTCGGTCCCGGCTATTTAAGTCGTTAAGCCATTACGGAGGCCTTAAGGCGGCCTAAAAACTCCGTCACCAAAGCCACTGACTCATACGAACTTACTTACTTAGTGAGATATGTTTTGGGTGGATGATTAGTTATATAGGTCCAAGTAGCTTCCTAAATAAATAACACAAAAAACCCAACAGTCACAATCGAACTCGTAACTCCTGCGTCTCAACTGAACCCGCCATGCCACCGTGGTCATTAAGAGAAGAAGAAGTCATTAAGAAGATTAATAATTATCGTGACCATACTCCGTGTCTGTGACATATTTCCTACTGTTCAATTCAGATCCAAGTTTAATCAGCTCTTCAAACAAAACTACCGATATTTTGGGTAAACTACACCCAATTTGGAACTTGAGAGATCAATTTATGAACCCTACCAATTAGACCAGAAAGGCTTACGGTAGACAAACTAATCAACCCTACAAAATACCATGTTCCAATAACTTTGGGTGCAGCCTGGGGTCGATTGTACCCACAAATTGGTTCTCGTTAACATTTGGACGCGATTTCCGAATTTGTTAGCCCTTAACAAGACCGGCGAAGTTGAGGTCAGAATGACCGGACACGCCTCAATTAGTGTCTGGAGTTGTGAAAACCGTACACCTTGGATACGCTACTCCGTATCCAAGGTGTATTCGCAACGTATAGGTACTGTAACGATCTCGATTTTAATACAAAACATTATTACTGTAAGAAATAGTTTTCATCGCTCACATTAATTAGGAATGTTTATTAGCCCTACTTGAGAGAGAACTCTTAGTTTCAAGTATTAGGATATCTTGGTTTTGCGATGTTCACAAGCCAATAAATAACGATTCTAAATTTGACGTTCAAGTGCGTTGGCGACGATAGTTTTAAGTTTCTTGGAATTAAGAGGTTGTTTTTATGTGTCTGTAACTGTGGGAAGTTTGAGTTAAGGTTTTAGCTAATTAGGCTACGCCCTTTATTTTTTATGAGCTCGAATATTATGAAGCTATTGGTGAAACGTGTGAGGAATGGTTACTAGCCACACCTTTGCTTAGGGAAGGGATGAGAACCACAAAATCACGGGACGCAAGAGATTCGGGACAGACGATCGGGGGTGAGGCAGTTAGAGGGATAGACGACAGAGGTCCAGAGGTCAAGGATATTTCAGACAGATTGTCAGAGAACGTGGAGATTAGCTTCAGTGTAGTTGAAAGTAGTAGAGTCCGTGTTATTTACATTTAAATCAGTCTAAGTATATTTCTACATTTGAATTAATAATTAGATTCAGTGAACAAATTCGGTAATGTATTTTTAGTATAAGTGATAGATAGGAGGCTGCTATTTCTTTTACAGGTGCAGAATTACTTATACGAATTTCCATAGGTTTTGTTCTGGTTCATTATTTATATTTATAGTGTTGGTAATTATGTTTCTTTCTAGGGTCGCTGAAATCGAGAACATATTTTATTATAAGTTAATTTACGCATGATATTTTATTTAGAATTTCACAGCGAAGCTGAGAACGAGATGACTGACTTTAGATGACGTTTGACTTAATCCTTTCCTTCCTAATCATATTCTGAAATCAATGAAATTAGTGTAACAAACACACTGAACTAACACTAATTTCTACACTAGAATCTTTATCTCATTATTATTTCTTTGTCTAGAGATCTATGGGATAAATCTTAGTACTTGGATGATGTTGCGATTCCTCTAAAGACAATGGTAGATCGCAGTCATGGTCTAAGTACTTCGTTTTTGTTTAAATCCCAGAAATCTAAGGTTCATTTATTGCTCGCTTGTCATTGATAGGTAGGTAGATTAGATCTATTAGGTATAAAATCTTAGTCCTTGGGGATGGCTGGTGGTTTCCTGTGATGCTGACCTTCGGGGACGAGCGGAGCTGTATTGAAAACGTGGCCATAAACGAGTTCTTTGAAATCTAATAGTTTCTAACAATAAATGAATCTGTCTTGTTTGATAGAAGTAATTAGGTTTTCTAAGGTTCATTTATTGCTCACTATTTTAGGTAGGTAGATTAGATCTATTAGGTACAAAATCATAGTGTTCGGGATGATTGGCGGTTTCCTGTGATGCTGACCTTCGGGGACGAGCGGAACTGTAATGAAAACGTGGTCATTAACGAATTCTTTGAGATCTAATAGTTTCTAACAATAAATGAATCTGTCTTTGTTAGATTGAAATCATTAGGATTTCTAAATGTAGGTAAATATAGGCGCCTTCCTTCCCTTTCCTCTCCTCACTGACGCGTAGGGTAACCGCTGGGTCGCGCCAGTTCGACCGGCCCCGGTCGATGGGAAACATAGGGCCAAATCTAGACTATTCCCCATCTCTACATCGGAACAAGCCATGAACTTGTGGTGTGAGAAGCTTTTTATGTGTTTCTTCATTGCTTGTCACCGATTAAGATAGATTCTAGTTGCGCAGGTTTTAAACTAAAATTTATTTTGGTTTCTAAACTGCGTATGAGTCGGGGTTGTTCATATCTCTCTAAAATTTATTTGACTGACTATTCATTGAATCACTTAGGACGACTTGACTTTGATAAATTAACTTTACTTTAGAGTATTTTAACTGTATGACTTCTTTATGGTTGATTTATAATATGTGTTGCATGAATAGATAAATTAATTTTGATAATTCACTAATGCAAACAATTTGTTTCCCTTTCAGCTCGCCGTGCACCAAATCTAGTTTAGTTATTTTAGTTTATGATTCTTAATTTCAATTGTATTTTAAATTCACAATTCGGTATTTAATTTGTGTCCTGTTCAATACTTATACTTAGGTATTGTTCAGAAATTAATTATAGGTTGATGTCACTCTAGTTCTAAGAATCAGTATTAAATGTATTTATTGACGTAAATTATATTTTATTTCACTCCCATGACTTTCACACTATTAGGAACAATTATTTCTAGACGAATACTTAGAGTTTCCACTGTCAGGTAGTTTTTCTTTAGCTTCAGATCTATTACAATTTTAGGTCAGGGTGGGGTGGTGTTACAGTGGTGCCGTGACCAGGATATAGGCCATTAAATATTGAATTATTAATTTAATTCAATAGCCTGTAAAAAGATTTTGGGTTACTACAAAAATTTAAAACACAACGTAGCGTATCTAGACGAGATCATGTGCCAAACTTAAAATGTGAAAGTCATTGAGTGAAATAAAAAAATAGAAATTGATAACAATAGAACAGGGCAGACATAAAACTCTTGCATTCATGAAGGTTATTTTTATGGGTTAGGAGATTGTGCATTTGCAGATGTTGGTCTATTTTTTGTTGGTGTCCTTTTGTTTGACTAAAATAAAGACAGACAGTTTAAAAAAAAAAATTATGAGGTATACAAGCACACGTGCAGTTTGGTTTTGCACAATTTAGGGATAGAATGTCATTATTTTAGGATATTATTTTCATTTGTGACATTTTGTTACTAAGCAGTACTTAAAGGGATAAGTAGGCTAGGGGCGTTTTTATATTGGTAGAGATAGATTATAAGAGGCCTAGGGATTAGGATGATGCTAGCAAGGTCAGTTTAAATAAATAGGTGTATTTATATACAGATAAGTAGATGAGGTTTGTCGTTGGATGTTTGTTTTAATCTAAAATATTAGGAAATAGTCAGGTTGTAGATAGGTATGTTCGTTTTAGTTAGTGATCGACTCTGATAATAGATGTTTAGGTCACCTGAAGGTTTTTTTTTTACTGTGGTTTTAGTAAACAGGTTATTTCAGAGAAAGAGATAAGTTAGGTATAGGTTTTCGTTTTTAGCCAACAAGTTAATGTGAGTTCTAGATAATAAAGCACGGGGCAAGTTGTTCTAAATAGTCAATGTTTACCTTTATAGCATCGAATTTTGTTTTAATGCAAGGATCTTAGGGGCGTAGGTTTTTATTATTTAGTAGCTGATTGTTTTAGAATTAAATAACGGAAGAGAGATGATATAAGAGCTATAGTTAGGCTAGACAAAAAGTCGTAGGGGCGTAGTCTATAAAACATTTTCATGAATCATGTTTATTTACATGTAGTTTTATTTTATATATTTCAGTTCATTGTGAGGACCATAATTTGAGGCATCGTGAGGACCGAGGTTTTGAGACATCGTGAGAGCCGTCTCGTTTCGAGGTAGAGCAGCTTCGGTTCTGCTGGGGTAATTGATATCTGCTCCGAAACAATGTCCTGAGCTAAGTAGACTTGTATTATGCTTTTAGATACTGAGTATAATGTTCTTGTTAGTTTGCCTGTTTGTGTGTTTGTTTAGAGGCGGTATTTCATGTAACATTTCAGCAAATTTTAAAGTTCACTAGATAGTTTTTAATCAAATACTAGGCTCTTATCAGATTGGTTACTAAGGTTCTCAGAAATTATAGAATTTAACATAAGATATCGAAACGCTGAGAGCTTTGTGAGGACCGTATAGACATCTTGAAGTCATTTAAAAAACAACGTGGAGTTTTTTAAATAGTCTTTCAGTAGATGCGTTTTTTTTATTATTTATATCTAGGTTATACAGAAATTGAATTTATGTATCTATACGTAATTTATTTTGTCTCGGTAGAACAAAACCTCACATGTCATATTTAGTATCGACCAACACTTCATTTTGATGAGATTTATAAAGGATTTTTAGAATTAGGTACTTTTGTTTGTCAATATGTGAAACTGGGTTCGATTCCCAGATGTCAGTTAACATGTAATTATTGACAACAGAATAAGCAAAAATTTAACTAATGTGTGTATATTCATAAGTTTAGGTCATCCAATTTGAAATATAGGTGATATTATGCCTCGCATAGTATCGGATATTACATTTTTTTTTGAAGGTTTGAAGGGATTTTTACTATTGCATTTTTGTTTGTCAATAATTGAAACTGGGTCCGATTCCCAAATGTCAACAAGTTTTGTTGGCAAACGTAACTCGTAACGTAAACTCTGTCTAGCTTTATAATCTGAGTTCGATTCCCAGATGTTTGTAAGCCTTATCGTATCTTTGATTCTGAATGTATGAAATAGTCAATTGTGTTGATTAAAATAGAAACATCAACCCGTGGTCTTTTGAGTGTAATTTGGGTTCAATTCCCAAATGCATCGGTTAAATTGTTTACTAATAAAATAAAATAATTCAAGATCTACATTTTCAGGTTATATTTTATTATACTGTTATTATTACATTAGGTACTAGTGTATTATAATATTTGTTAAGTATAAAACTTAGTGTAGGGCAGATAAAAGACATCGCTGAATATTTCAGAGATCGTTTTAGTTATTAAAGTGAATTTCTTTCAGTTTTCTTGGTTATCACCTTTAAAAACTTCAATAAATTCAAGGGGCGACTGTAACGATCTCGATTTTAATACAAAACATTATTACTGTAAGAAATAGTTTTCATCGCTCACATTAATTAGGAATGTTTATTAGCCCTACTTGAGAGAGAACTCTTAGTTTCAAGTATTAGGATATCTTGGTTTTGCGATGTTCACAAGCCAATAAATAACGATTCTAAATTTGACGTTCAAGTGCGTTGGCGACGATAGTTTTAAGTTTCTTGGAATTAAGAGGTTGTTTTTATGTGTCTGTAACTGTGGGAAGTTTGAGTTAAGGTTTTAGCTAATTAGGCTACGCCCTTTATTTTTTATGAGCTCGAATATTATGAAGCTATTGGTGAAATGTGTGAGGAATGGTTACTAGCCACACCTTTGCTTAGGGAAGGGATGAGAACCACAAAATCACGGGACGCAAGAGATTCGGGACAGACGATCGGGGGTGAGGCAGTTAGAGGGATAGACGACAGAGGTCCAGAGGTCAAGGATATTTCAGACAGATTGTCAGAGAACGTGGAGATTAGCTTCAGTGTAGTTGAAAGTAGTAGAGTCCGTGTTATTTACATTTAAATCAGTCTAAGTATATTTCTACATTTGAATTAATAATTAGATTCAGTGAACAAATTCGGTAATGTATTTTTAGTATAAGTGATAGATAGGAGGCTGCTATTTCTTTTACAGGTGCAGAATTACTTATACGAATTTCCATAGGTTTTGTTCTGGTTCATTATTTATATTTATAGTGTTGGTAATTATGTTTCTTTCTAGGGTCGCTGAAATCGAGAACATATTTTATTATAAGTTAATTTACGCATGATATTTTATTTAGAATTTCACAGCGAAGCTGAGAACGAGATGACTGACTTTAGATGACGTTTGACTTAATCCTTTCCTTCCTAATCATATTCTGAAATCAATGAAATTAGTGTAACAAACACACTGAACTAACACTAATTTCTACACTAGAATCTTTATCTCATTATTATTTCTTTGTCTAGAGATCTATGGGATAAATCTTAGTACTTGGATGATGTTGCGATTCCTCTAAAGACAATGGTAGATCGCAGTCATGGTCTAAGTACTTCGTTTTTGTTTAAATCCCAGAAATCTAAGGTTCATTTATTGCTCGCTTGTCATTGATAGGTAGGTAGATTAGATCTATTAGGTATAAAATCTTAGTCCTTGGGGATGGCTGGTGGTTTCCTGTGATGCTGACCTTCGGGGACGAGCGGAGCTGTATTGAAAACGTGGCCATAAACGAGTTCTTTGAAATCTAATAGTTTCTAACAATAAATGAATCTGTCTTGTTTGATAGAAGTAATTAGGTTTTCTAAGGTTCATTTATTGCTCACTATTTTAGGTAGGTAGATTAGATCTATTAGGTACAAAATCATAGTGTTCGGGATGATTGGCGGTTTCCTGTGATGCTGACCTTCGGGGACGAGCGGAACTGTAATGAAAACGTGGTCATTAACGAATTCTTTGAGATCTAATAGTTTCTAACAATAAATGAATCTGTCTTTGTTAGATTGAAATCATTAGGATTTCTAAATGTAGGTAAATATAGGCGCCTTCCTTCCCTTTCCTCTCCTCACTGACGCGTAGGGTAACCGCTGGGTCGCGCCAGTTCGACCGGCCCCGGTCGATGGGAAACATAGGGCCAAATCTAGACTATTCCCCATCTCTACATCGGAACAAGCCATGAACTTGTGGTGTGAGAAGCTTTTTATGTGTTTCTTCATTGCTTGTCACCGATTAAGATAGATTCTAGTTGCGCAGGTTTTAAACTAAAATTTATTTTGGTTTCTAAACTGCGTATGAGTCGGGGTTGTTCATATCTCTCTAAAATTTATTTGACTGACTATTCATTGAATCACTTAGGACGACTTGACTTTGATAAATTAACTTTACTTTAGAGTATTTTAACTGTATGACTTCTTTATGGTTGATTTATAATATGTGTTGCATGAATAGATAAATTAATTTTGATAATTCACTAATGCAAACAATTTGTTTCCCTTTCAGCTCGCCGTGCACCAAATCTAGTTTAGTTATTTTAGTTTATGATTCTTAATTTCAATTGTATTTTAAATTCACAATTCGGTATTTAATTTGTGTCCTGTTCAATACTTATACTTAGGTATTGTTCAGAAATTAATTATAGGTTGATGTCACTCTAGTTCTAAGAATCAGTATTAAATGTATTTATTGACGTAAATTATATTTTATTTCACTCCCATGACTTTCACACTATTAGGAACAATTATTTCTAGACGAATACTTAGAGTTTCCACTGTCAGGTAGTTTTTCTTTAGCTTCAGATCTATTCCAATTTTAGCTTAGGGTAGGGGAATGTTACAGTACGCATACAAATTTGGTTTCATGTGAATAACAAGGTAGTAAGAAAGGAGAGTTTCTACGAGTATGTCTTCAGTGGATGGCGCATTTTAACCTTTCACCTAAAACGAAAGAACTAGTGGCATGACAAGAAGAAGAAGATAAATCGATTGTTTATAATGTGGTATCCCTATGTTAGTCAGCAACAAAAACTGCAAGTCAGTCCTTAGAAGCCTTTAAATATTGAATGAAGAGGACATCCATTTTCAATAGCTCCATGTTTCGGCACTAAGCAGGCAGCAGCCGACAAGTTGTATCTAAACTTTGAAGCATCCCCGAAACCTCTTCGCTTTTCTATTATCATGATTTTACCTCTTATTTTCGTAGTTGTTTGCTCCCGTGAAAGTTTTTGTTAGGGTATTATAGTTTCTACTAAAACTTAGTGTTATTTTCTCTTTGCTTTTATAGCCTACAACATTCGTTGGGTTTCTTCGAGAAGTGATCGATGAGATATAATTCGACTAGTATATAGTTCAAAGTAATCCTTCTTGCGTTGCACCAACTTAGCATTTCGAATTTGGACTTCCAGAATTCCATTTTAGAAATGAGAATTGCAGGTTCTCGTTCTCTTGTGTATTTCGTAACAGCCACGACCTACAATATTCAGGTTTTCATACAAATTAATATAGGCCGTCGTGTTTTTGGAGCGCTCATTGCGCATTCGGCAAGCCTTCAAGTTTTACGAGTGGAGATAACAAGTTTCATGATGAAGTACTTTATGTTACAGTGTAGAGCTACATTGTGGTGAGTGTACTACGTCGTTCATATTATTTGATCGATAGACCTACTTATGCGTCTTGAAGCCGAATCAGCGTTGGATACCTAGAACACCTACCTTGATTTTTAATTATTTGTGACATTCTCTCAGATTAAGTCACTCAAGATCCTTTGAGCATCTAAAGGGGTAGAAAAACGTGAGAATCAACAAAAATCAACCGTTTTCACAAATATTCAATTAATGGGTGACTTGGTAGGTGTAGCCAGGGGGCGTAGCGGATGCATAAATTATACAACTGCCGACTGGCGTCACGAGACGGATACATTTCAATAAAACTCCAGTATTTAGGTACCTATCCGTTTTCCGGTATCAAACCTGAAGAAAAGTCACTGTTGTTTTATTAAATTAGTTATTTTTTTACTTTTTTATAATATTCTCACATTTCCTTTCATTTCAATTCTCAAGTTGATTATTTCCTCAGTCGGTAGAAACTTCGCAAACTCAGTACTTTCTCGAAATGAACTAACAAATGGCCCCGCGATACACAATAGCTTAATCAAACCGCGTTACGATAAGGGAAACAAAGACCCTTGGGATCGGCTCAAACCAGGAAAGGAGGGCTAATGAGAGCTTTCTTGTTTGTTTTAATTACGCTCAAGATCACTTACATCGTGTATAGTAAGCAAAACGGATCTTTAGCTCTCTGAAGTTAGGTGCAATAGACGATTGCGCAGGTTTGGTAGAGTAAGCGAGATAGCACGATTTTAGGCGTCATCAAAATTGGGTTCTGCGCAGCTACTTCAGAGAGCTAAAGAACGATTGTGTGTAATATACTTGTTTTGAAAAAGCTGAATTGCTATAGTACCTACCTAAATACCTATAAAAATCCGGACAAGTGAGATTCGGACTCGCGCACGAAGGGTTCCGTACCATTATCTACAGAAACGGCAAAAAAATCATGTTTGTTGTATGGGAGCCCCCTTAAATATTTATTTTATTCTGTTTTTTAGTTTTTGATGTAATAGCGGCAACAGTAATACATCATCTGTGATAATTTCAACTGTCTAACTATCACGGTTTATAAGATACAGCCTGATGACAGACGGGCGGATGGACAGACGACAGCGAAGTCTCAGTAATAGGGTTCACGTTTTACCCTTTGGGTACTGAACCCTAAAAATACAATTTTAAAGGTCCCAAGAGGACCTTTAAAATTGAAGGAAGGAGGGAAGGTTTTAAAGGTAACCAAGAGGTCACATCTACGACGCTACGTAGAACTACAGATGATTGTAATACTAGACGAACTATGGTAATACGGATACCGTTAGAACCATAGTTCTACGAGTAAATTAATGAATTAATACGGATTAAATTTTAAGTTTTTTACGGATTCGCTCTTGCTCCGCATAATATTGTGCAAATTTTGTGGTTCAGTAAAATACTCTTGGACATTAGTCATGCAAAGGCATTCAACTTTTCATCTTATAACTCGCACCACTTTCCGAACACGGTAATAAAAACCGACAGGACAAAATGATTTATTGTCCAAGTAGATAAAGCGAGTGCCAAGTTTAGTCGGCTCAAGATAAGATAATAATAGATTTGTACTTTTGTCAGGACAAGACGGCAAAAACATCAGCTCACAAAGAAGTATTGTTCTAATTGAGGAGCGTCGGGACAAAAGCGCTATAATTTTATTTTCTTTGAATGCCAAACTTTTTTACTTTTCTACACAATTAAGTAGTTGATCAAAACTGATGCGCTGAAACCAATCTGACCAATTCATTCAAATACGATCGAATCGAATCTCGACTATCTTCATATCCTCAAAATATGGGTAGTACTCGTAATAGTGTAAGTTATGGGCAAGAGTGACTCAAAACAGAGATGAATGGCACAAGCGAAGCGAAGCGAGGCCTATGCCCAGCATTGAGATGAAAAGGGCTGATGATGATGTAAGCCTCTCTTGGGAAAAAGTTAATCTCCATTACTGGCTCTAATGGAGATTAACTTGACATAAACAACAAGGCTGATAACGCATAGTAGAAGTAAACGTTTTGTCACACACCGTAAAAAACTAGATGTATGTTTATGATCTTGTGCATTTATTTGCAAATCCTTCTTGACTTTATCCTAATGTACGTGAGGATAAAGTAAACTGGACTGTACTGGGGTTACCATTACTAGTTACACCCTCGGTAACCCCCTCGTACAAAGCTCGCAGCAAAAAACTGCATATTAGGGGGGTTACCAGTTAGTAACCCCCTCGTACAAAGCTCGCAGGAACAAACTGCATATTAGGGGGGTTACCAGTTGGTAACCCCCTCGTACAAAGCTCGTAGGAACAAACTGCATACTAGGGGGGGGCTACCAGTTGGTGACGCTGACCGTACCTTTGGGTAGTAATGTACTATTATTCTGAAGTCATACAACTCAATATAAATGGTAAAGTGTTCAAAAGATCGTTTCTTCCACGGCGCAGCGGGTTGCTCACCGGGGTGCCATAAACAGAAAGCTGAGGGAAAGAGCCACAAAAAGCGCTGTCATTTCAGATGTCTCATTGTAGGAAAACCGCGTAAGTACCCAATGAGGAAAATCTTTATAGGTTCGCTTGCGGTCAGTTTTGCAAGTTTTTGGCATAAAAAATAA
This sequence comes from Epirrhoe tristata, assembly GCA_951394285.1. NCBI lineage: Eukaryota > Metazoa > Arthropoda > Insecta > Lepidoptera > Geometridae > Epirrhoe > Epirrhoe tristata. The sequence continues at coordinate 9,689,586 of OX596146.1, read as the reverse complement.
CAAAAAACGTATGTATGTATGAGGTATGATTGGCCAATTCTCCTTTGAATAGCTATAGCGTCGTTAGAGTCCCAGCTTTTAAACACGACATTTCAACGTAGGTACAGTTAAGTCATAAACTGAACACGTTTAAATGCTCATAAACTGAGCATGTTCAAATAGGCACTCATAAACTGGACTGGTCTAGTTTTCGGCAATAGTCTTTAAACACCTAGTACAATATTATGTTTAACTAGTGGCACGCCCTCGGCTTCGCTCACGTAGGTAAGGAGATTTTTAGAATGAGTCTACTTATCTGCGAATATTTTGTTCCTGGTTGGTTTCGGTCAGTATTCAAAGATTGCTTAGCCCAAATAGAAATCTATATTATTCTGTACCTGCACAAAATTAATGAATTAAATACAATGCGGTTTTAAAAATTAATTAATTAATTCCTAACAGCCACAAAAACCTTATTACCATACAATCCGAAGCAAGCTTTAATGATTTAGCATCCGTTTTATAACGTCCATTACTTTGTGTGTATCTTTTTACCCGACTGTCAAAGGAAGGGCTATTTTATTTACAGACTCTGGCATCGATTCCGATGCATCTGTCATGAAGACGGACACGATGATGAGCAGAAGCAATAGTGAGTGATGAATGAAGTTACTGTGTACCAACTACCTACTTACCTACTACAAAAAAATATCTAAAGGTTTCCTGATGCAGAGCAGTGATTCGTCTTCTTTAACCTCTATGGCTCCAGTAAGAAGCTGATTCGTTAATCAGGACCTAAAGAAGGAGCCTCTTTGAGGTGTACTTTAAATCCTTTCACCACCCTGGTTCGAAAGAACTACTGACACGAAAAGAAGGAGAAGATGATTTAGCATATTTTTATTTATTTCAATTTGTATTATTCAGTAACTGTATGTACCTGAGGTACGATGGACATTATATCAAAAAAAGCTAGGCCCCAAACCCTGTTGCCCTGGTTCTACACGGTATTGGTCGCGAAGGAAGAGGAGTAGAATCACCTAGTTTTAAGACGTTTCAAAGTTCCCAGCGGTCCTACTGAATAAATGCTTTTTGACTTTGACTTTGACTTTATCACGACTACTAGGTACCTACCTACTGTTGTGATTGTCTACTTATGAAAATGGCGGTGCTCGTTTACCGGCAAACGTCTGCCTAACTAATAAACGGAGCACGCTTAATCTACACTAATATTATAAAGAGGAAACATTTGTTTGTTTGTTTGTTTGTTTGTTTGTTTGTTTGTTTGAATTGAATAGGCTCCGAAACTACTGGACCGATTTGAAAAATTCTTTCACCATTAGAATCCTACATTATCTGTGATGAACATAGGCTATAAATTATTTTCAAAAAAATTAGAGATCCTTATGAAAATTGCAATAATGTAACCAAAGGTGTAAAAATTTTGAACATAAAATTATTCATATCGCGTGCGCTGCGAAAACTATTGATGATAGAACAAAAAAATGTTCTACAATATTAAAGAACGTATCAATATCTACAAAAAAGTCAGCGATGGCATATGTCCAACTATTGTGGTTGTGTCAGAATAACAACATTTATAATTAAAAAAGAGAATAAAAATGCCGACCAAAAGCAGACCACGTTATTCTTATTTTGGTATTTATTCTTATCCAAATAAATTCCTTCGTAGTAAAGGCTGTTTCAGTACCCGTCGATTACTTTTTGAATGATTGAAATCGGACATTTTATTCAAAAGTTATCATGAGTTTAAAAATGTAAGATACATCGCGACCACAGAATAAATATTAGTTAGTACGGTAGGACAAGTGTCTGGGATTTTTAACAAGGTAACGGGATATTAACCATGATTAATACCATAGATACTATTGATCATGGCGTATGCAACTGCGCCGAAATATCGGGAAACTCAAAAAAACATTAAATAATGGTAAATATCCCGTTAACTGTGTTAAAAATGTTGAAAACCATGATAGTTTAAAAAGTGTCTGGGAACTATGGAATGAGAGAGGGGAGTGGTAATATATCAATGAAATATATATGGGAGGTAGGGGAGCATTGGGCAGTAGGGAGGTTTGGACACCCACCGTGTCATGTCGGCCAGAAACCATCATGCCTATCGTCAAATCGGAATTTGATCAGTTAGAATTGACCATTTTTGGGGGTGGATTGACATGATGGTGTATGGCCGGCATAACACGGGAGTTTGCCGGTGGTGTCCAAACCTGCCTTACTGCCCAATACTCCCCTACCTACCTTAGACCTTACCTACATATTAACCTCTAAACTTTAAAGGATCATACATCCCGCTCCGGGACCGCCATGTTATTATTAAATATTTGTTAAATCCATACTTCCATACTAATATTATAAATCTGAAAGTAACTCTGACTGTCTGTCTGTCTGTCTGTTTGTTACGCTTTCACGCCCAAACCGCTAAACAGATTAAGCTGAAATTTGGCATGGATAAAGATTATACCCCAGGGACGGACATAGGCTACTTTTTTCTTAAATATTTATAAGGGGGCGTGAAAATAAGGGTTGCAAGTTTGTATGGGGAAAAAAGTTGAGCGACGCTGGGCGAGGTCATAAAGATGATGGGTGACCGCCACTTTTTGCTCTGTTTTTGCATTGCAGATTTTTTTGTTTTTTTTTCTCATTTTGCATGATAAATGATTTTTAAATTAATTAAAAACATGTAACATGTATGTTTCCACTCATCAATACATACGAAATTAAGATTTTTTTTGGATATTAAAATTATTTAAAATACTTTTTCTTAGGCTTTGGTTCGAACGCCATCTATATCACCGAGGTCAAAACTGCTTTTTACTTTTTTTCTCCTAGGTGGCGTTTCTACTATAGCGGAGGTCGAGATACGATCATTTTGAGTTTTGAAAGCTATTGGAGATTTTTGCTTAGACTTTTCGATAATTTTTATAGGTTTTCAACTTATGTTATTTTACTGACGAAATCGCGGGTACCAGCTAGAAAATAAAATATTTTTCCTTGGCGTTGATTAGCAACGCTAGCAACGCCATCTATATTTTTCATTTTCACAACTAGGTAGCGTTGCGAGATCAAGAATACAGATCATTTAGCGTTTTGGAAATTAAAATAGGCAGTTTCATAGACGTGACGACTTAACCGATTGTAATGAAATTTGGAACGTAGATGCTTTAGCTTTTTTACTTGAATATATGCTTATTATAATATTATTATATATTAAGTTCCGATGACGACCCTGTGACATGGCGAACAAATGCCGCCATTAAATAAGCATTCCCCTCTGATGCGGGGCAGCAGCCGTATCAGTAGAGGCCGAAGAATAGTTTTCTGGAAGGGCTCCTGTCCACACATCATAGATCAGTCCACTGGTCTATAAACTGCGGTGCAGAAAGCAAGGGGAAACTACTGCACAACACTTCCCAATAATACAACTGATGCAATGAACAACATAGAGAGAAACGTTCTCATCGCTATTGCAAGTTGTCGAGAACAGAAGGGGAAAGATGCTCAGCCATCTTATACGACATGACAGTTTCATTAAGAACATTATAGAAGGGAAAGTGGAAGGAAGAAGAGGAAGGGGAAGACCGAGGATAAGCTACATGAGCCAAGTGAAGGAGAAGGTAGCTGTCATGTCGTATAAAGAGGTCAAGGAAGCAGCCCTGGAAAGAGATACATGGAGAGGGATTCATCAGTTGTACCGACAAGGAGTAAATCCTTAAATAAGAAGAAGATATGCTTATTTAAATAAAAAAAATCAACCCATATGTTTTACAGGGTGTTAAAGTTAGTATGGAAAATTTGATTCCTTTTTATTCACTTCAAACACAGTGTAAATAAACTTTAGGTAACACTCCTGCACTTGAATCCTAATAATGCGCAGACGAAGTTGCGCGGGTCAGCTAGTTGTTGAATAATGTAATTTATGTCGTATCATTGCTCGTTTCATATGCAGTTATTTCGGATTGGAATGTGCAATCGGCAGGGCACTAATGTAACGACACATTTACATGGTCATTCCAGATAATTGACAATTAATATATTATGGATCCTAAAGGTATCCTTCTCAGACATCGGGTAGGTAGATACTTTGTATCTTTATCAGCCAAGACAAGTTCTCTTTTGTAGACTCATCAAACATTCCTGATTTACTCAGTCTTCTCATCATCATTAGTTATTTCTAACCAGAGTGTGGTAAAAATATTTTACACACTGATACCAGCTTCCTGACAATGTTTCTTCCATGACTGTTTGAGAGTACTGGCATAGCGTACAAACTTTTTTGGACAGAAGTTTGTGAATTATTGGTCCTGGACCGCCTTAGGATCGAAAAGCGTGGCCGCATCTACTAGACCACAAGTTCTCGTTTTAAAAGATCTTCTTCGGCCAGCTTATAAGTAGTAAGGCAAAATAAATAATAAAATTGGCAGGGTCACCTAATAATTGTGTAAGGTCCCTTGCAATCATAGCTTACGTGAGAGAATTTCGATAATGTGCATTGATAGCGAAGCGATGCTAATTAATACCTAAACGTAAATCAGAGCTATTTTATGCGCTATTGTGCATTATAGTGCAAACGATTATTATTTGTTAATTTAATTAATTTTAATGTGTGGTCTTATCTATAAACATAATGTTCTAGGAATAATTTCAGGACTAATTGGATCATTTGTTCCGAACTATCACGATAATGTAGTGGTAATGTAGAGGTATTCGTAGTAGTTGATACCTAAGAAATAGGAAATCCTAGTTTGGGGTTTAGGCTTCGTATTAACCTCAAAAATTTAAGTTGCATCCATATTCGGATTTCAGTTATGTATTTGTTAATTTATCGGAGTTTTTTTTTGCTAAATTCTTACAAATGAAATGGTGGTATAATTCGGCCTTTGTAACTTCAAGAGAAGACTTACGATGTGGGAATCGCAGCCAAGTCACGATTGACGGAATTCATTGAAGATCTGCAAGTCAGGTTACAGAATAATACATTGTTTTGCTACCAACGAATACAACATACATAGTTTCTATGAGATAGTTCAGGATTACGTAACAGTTCGTTTCAAATCCTTGTTGGATAGCACAACAACTGACCGACAAGGGCCTGGATTATCATAAATCAAAACGCTTCGACTGACGTCTCACTCGTCGGATAAGATCTTTTTCTTCGCAGTACCTAATCGTGGGAAAAGAACAGTGTTTTTTTCAACAACAAACTAGCCACCTTTCCCTTTTTGTCAAAGATCGTCAAAAATCATAACGAAAACTAGAGGATAAAAGTTTCACCAAATTTTAACTCCAAAACCACTTATCCGACGTCAATACCCATACGTCTTCCCGATACAGCGATTTTAAACGAAAACACGTCCTAGCTAGCGATTTGCGAAGATTTATAAGGGGTTCTTAGAGTTTCTGAGCTCGATGCATTCTTGTGAGTTTCTAAATAAACTGCACTTGGAGATTTAGGACTGGGACATTTAGTTTAGACTTTATAGTTTCATCTTATTTTTTCAAGCAGGTCGTTTGTCGAGGTCGTTTCAAAATGTAGGAACCTGAGCAAAGTAAAATATTGGATACGCTTCTTATTCTAAAAGTATGCATGAAAATATTTTATTTTATCGCGTACGGGCTCACACTCCTCTCGCTCCTCCTTAATCTTTCTTCAATAGGACGTAAGCAATGAAAAGGGACCATCCAGGTTGAAATTTTGGTTAGAAGGTATTTAGGGAAAAACACTAATAAAGATATAAAAAGTAGGTACAATAGCCACAAAAACTTTTGTTAGTTCCAACTCAACAAATTCGTACTTAAGGGAAATAAGAATAAGTATTATAATCCATTAAATACAACGTCCATGTAAAGGAAACGGTTCACCTAATGACCCTGATCCCCTTGAAAGTAATCCCGTACAGAAACAGCATAATACTTTTTCGTCGGCGCTCCCCATTCACAGTAAATAAAACTCAGTAACTTTGCTTGTATATTTTTGGCCGCTATAGTAACAGACAATAGTAGGTAGGTATTCGTCTATAAAATTGTACCTTGTATCCAGTATTCTGTAGCCATGGATGCCTGTAGCGGTATCACACGCACTTTGCCGCCCAAATTGAACACAATTAAATTGAACAGCGTGGTTTTCGAAGCAGACATTCTCTTAGGGGGTCAGTTGTGATTGTGACAGAGGCTTGATGTATGAGTAAAATGCGAAAGTAAACTTGCTTTATATTAATATCTCTACCGAACTAAACTTTTCTAGCTCACTTATGCATACCTATCTATACTGAATGTAATATACTGTCGCGTGACTCTAGCCTGTAAATACATCCGTTCAGGGTCGGTTCTTATCCCGGTTTGATTGCGGCATGTCCGCGGTAATCCGCCATTAGTGGCCACCCGTTCCGCGGCTTACGAGCGCGAGGTAACTCATACTTGTATCTAGTTCATAATATCTGTAAGTGCTCTTACCAAAAGCCGATGTAGACTTTTCTTTTTCTTCTAGCTAGCCTATGCCGAGTTCACCTATTTCATATTATAATATTCTCATTCCTTTTCTTCTTCATAACGAAGCTGCGTCTGATGAATTTCAATCATGAAAACTTCGTAAAATATTTCAAAAAGCTCTGTCTATACGTTGAAAGAAAACATAGCGAGAAAATCCGCAGCACCGTCAGCTCCAAACGTATTGGCCATGTCTTTCCTGTGGATAATTTTAAGCTAAGATGGCTTAGGTGCTCCATCTGATTTTCTCGATTATCGCATTTCAGCGTTCTGTTGGGTATAGTATAGATTGCTGCTGTACTTAATCATCTATGTAACGAGGCTTCGTCTTCGGGCTCCGTGATCTTGTTTCAAAATATTTCTTGGAAAAGCTAAAATATATTCAACTGATAATTAGTTAACATTAATTGGGAAGCTCTCTAATTAAGGTAAATCTTTAAAGCAAATGAAAAGTTTAAAAATTATTTCCAACATTTTCCACCACAGAATGAACCGCATTATGCAACGTAAAAACTTATTTCTCGCAGGTTGGAAAATGAAAATGGCATTATAGAGGTTAGTACAAACTTGCTTACGGTAAACTTACCCCAAGGTGTGGATTTATAACTCAACTAGACCACTAGGGGCCGCAGGCCTATAACCCATGGCATGAGCTCCAAGCGATATTGAATGGACATTGAACATCGTGTAGGTACTTACGTTTTCCATTCAAGAAGCTACTTGGAGCCCCTACATAGGCCCTGCACTAGGATTCTCTATCTATGTCGTGGATATCGGAACTATGCTTACAGTTTTAAAATGCCATTTCTTTTCGTTTTCCAAAAAAGAACAAACATAACCTTAGAAATTATGACGACGGACTCGTGGGACGTTATGGGCTGACCCTTGATCATGAAATATTTGTAACATTTTAGTCATGATGTTACGATACCGGAAATATTCAGATTCGTGAAATGTCAAATGTTCCATAATTGTTTTTGTTGTCGATCCCCCCATTTGTCCCGCTGTGAGTTTTATAGCCTTCCGTGATTAAGGTATCCTGTTCCCCATTCAGCTTATGCTATGAACCACTCGTATCCTAGGGGGCTTAACGGGTTTATATAGTAACAGTTAACCGCTTAATTAAACTTAGAAATGTAAAGTATACATGAAGGTTGATGGCGATGGGTGTTTTGACAGCTCAATTTAGTTGTCCAACCCAGAACAGTAAAAGCAGAAGAGGTTCCTACTTATTTAGGTATTTGCAATCTGAGAATTATTGGTAACTAGGTAGTAGCTAATTAAAGGTCTAAACAAATGTGAAATAAAATAAATAATTAAAACACCAGCAGGTGAAATAAATATCTGCCGATCATGCTATCATTTGTCCAGAATCGAAGTAAGTAATATATTTATTATCTGCAGATTTAACTTTTGATCTAAGACGCTTATTGGATCCCTACTAGGCTAGTACCTAATTCAAGGCATGTGTAAAATAAATAAAATACCTGCAAGACGTGATTCACTAGGATTCTTTGTGTCCCGCCCGGATATCAAAAACTTGAGGAATCATGGTGTCTTAACACCCAATTAATATGTTCAGAAATAAATATCACTTAATATCTGTAGATCAACTATTCCAAGAATGGAACTCGTACCTCTTGCATCTCAGCCAAGCATTCCCACTACGCCATTGAAGTCTTTAAAGCTGACATAGAACTACTCGTAAAAGCTTTGTCAAAAAGCCAGCTCTCAAGCCCTCAGGGCTTCCAGCTTTCAAACCTTCAGATGGTGTCGAAGCGTTGCTGGGAGCCTTTTACTGTGCCGATGAAAGCGCGGTGTTATGTCGCTATGATGGAGAGCATACGGTTGTAGGAGGTAGCGTGGTGGTAGCGAGCAAAGAGCTAAAATGTAGAGGCATTGGTAAAATGATCAAACGTTGGAGTCATGCTAAGCTTATCAACTAAGCTAGGAATCAAATGTCATAGGAAATAATTTTGATGTTTTTTATTGCAACTTATAAATAGGTAAAGGTCATGGCATGAAAATAAATAAATAAAATAAATAAATAATTCTGGACTTTTCCACACAGCATCATCTAGCCCCAAAGTAAGCAGAGCTTGTGTTATGGGTACTAGATGACTGATATACTACTTAAATACTTTTTGTTTGTAAATATATACATATTATACATAGAAACACCCAGACCCGAGACAAATATTTGCAGATCATACAAACATTGATCAACAAATAAGAAGTGAATGTGCATAATTATGACGGCTAAATAATTATGACGGCTAAAAGAGGTAGAGACACATCTACATACAAAGGTAAACAAACTCATACCTACATCGAGCCACATTCATTGATGTGCTAACATTATTATGGTAAGACGAGCATCTTTGAGGCCTAAGTATAAGCCTTTCACCACACTGGTTCGAAAGAACTGGTAAACACAAGAAGATGCTAATCCTCGAATCATGACGACTTTACGTGCATTGTCCAATGTCCAATGTCCATGTAAAATTGTAAAACTCGCTAGTCCAACTAGTTTAATGCATTCACTCCCTTACAATCGTATGCATAGCATAGTGCGGCTCCGTTCCAAGCTTCAGACCTATTCAGCTTGTAAACAGACCTCGAGAATTCAGCCTGGGACGTTTTGTCCCGATATTGTATGGGTAAGTGGCCTTTTTGGTGAAGCTTGCTTTTTCTTCCGAAGACCCTTTGTGGGTACTTTATCAAACATTCTGGCTGGTACTTTCAGATAATGGGTTTTGTACAGCATTTGCAAATATTGAGCTAAGCAAACAAAATTGTAAGCTTAGACTTTGTTTGCAAAGAGGTTTTTAAAAGATTAAATTGCTATCGTTCTTCAAATTGAGATGAAATAGTAATTCAACAGAATTTCTTAACGATTTTTTACAAAATAAATATTTTACTTGGTTTATTTCTGTAGGTTCTTAATTGTATTTTTTATGAAAGTATCAAAAAAATACAATTTCCACAGCTTTGCTAAGTTGTTATGTGAATTTGCATAAAAAGGACTGCCTTTACATACAAACAATAAGTAGATATATGGGTAGTATGTGCACACTACTCCCGACCTGACGACCATGACCACTCTGTCAAGAGTGAAACGACTGAGAAGAAGGAGAGATGTGTTGTCTTTTCAATAATTCACCAGGTGATTAGCCAAACAGGGCTATTCCTGGTTTATGTTACGAGGTATGATTACCTACTGCTGTGAGACCAGTGGGTAAGCAATGCAAGTGTGCACTTGGGTCTTGGTTCAAGTTGTAAGAAATAGTCAGTTGGGTGTTAAAATACACATGACTAAAATTTAATTTTATGTGGGTGTGTGACTGTGTCTTTTTAATCATGCATGGTGGGGCAGTTTTACATCGAGGGCAAGTACTATTCCTTTTACCAAGACAGTTTTGTTCTTAGGGAACTATAGATTTATTTTGAAGGGAAAACCCCAATTTTTGACTAGTTTTCTGATGATTATCTATTCCCCGAATTTACCTAATAGGTACCTGCTTTAGTTGTCAACAAAGAATGAAAAATACTATAGTTTGTAGCTATGTATTTTCCACAGTTACACCTCAACTACCCTTAAGATTTTGATAAATAAGTAAGACTTTATTCAAATGTTAGGCTTCTAATTTAAATTCGTCTTTTAGATCTAGTGTATCTATAGATCATTCACCCATACCCTGGACAGTGTACAAACGTAAAACAATCGTAAATATTGGATGAGCAGCTCTCCACAGCTGCTACAATAGGTTGTAAAATGGCTCTCATAACAGTTACCTGTAGATCATGATCACTTCTTATATACATAGTTATGCAAAATGGGATAGAATTAACATTTTTATTTATTATTGTTTAAAAAGTGTCTAAATTTTATGCATATAAAACCTTATTGCGCACTAGGGGAGGTCTATGTCCAGCAGTGGACTGCCATAGGCTGATGATGATGTTGATGATGAAAACCTTAAAGGCTAAGATTAAGTTGAAGCTGCACACAAAGGAACCAGCGATAATAATTTAAAAACTTTTCGTGCATGTGACCATTTACTAAGTAAAATAAAATATAAATAAGCCACAAAACATTACTTTAGATATTTAGACATAGACATTTATTTATTTATTAATCCCATGTAAACACATATTTCGTTTTTTATTCACAATAAAGCAAGTAGGCTGTAATAGCGTCTTCCACGTTTCACGCTTTATATTTTTATATCAATCAATTTAATTCTCTCTACCTCCCCTACTCAAATTAGTAGACATCGTATTCCATAGTAATCATCGGAGTTTCTTAGAAACGCCATTTGTTGTGCGTAGCCTGTATATATACAGGGTGTGAAAAAAATATTTGCAATTTTTGTAACGTCTAAAATAATACTTCGTTCGTTAGTGAGCCCTAGAGAAATTGTTGAATTTTTAAAGACCTGTAAAGTAGGTACAAAGTTCTGTGCTAATTCGCATAGTAACATTTCTGAAAATAAAAAATCCATTGATCTGCTGGTATCTAAACTCTCAATCCCTAGTCGCGAAGGATCAGGAGTAGAATCACCCAGTTTTCAAGACATAAAGTACGTGAGTGTCGTGGAACACTCGGTTGGAACGAAGCAAAGAGTACCTACTTTTCTATACAGCGAATATAATAATAAATGAATTGTCAATTAGGTATCCTAGAAATGCTCTTCCGTACTAACAATGTAACAATCTATGGACCGTGTCGCGGCTGCAGATTTCGCACTGTGCGGAAAATGGAATATTTTTTTTTCCAGGCTCAGTCTTTTTTTTCTTTGATATCGTTTGAAAAGGAACTGCGTTCCAATAAGTGATCAACTAGGCAATATTATAAGACACTTTTCTGTCTATTTATGATTACGCCAAAGCCGTTAATGATGTCAATCTAAAAACAAAAAGCTTTGAAATACGTGGAACATCCTGTACCCAGCATTCGTATCCACTGACTGAAGTGCATAACAAACAGTGAGGACGGATGAGGGCATTGAATCTTCCGCTCCTGAGGGAACAAGGGGGACTGCACAAATAAAATCTTGCAAGTAATAAAAGTGATTCATACACCTACTCGAGTGACACGCCTTTGGAAATGCTTTGATGACATTTGAAAGGTTCGATGTGTTTGTATGAGTTAACTTACTATGGTGACGGATGTCATATTTATTTATTTTTTATTATATTAGGCTATAAGCCTTATATAGCCATGATGACATAACAACTCAAAAGCTGGGCAATATTGTTGCCTATAAACTCGGTCCGAATCTAGGACCAAGCATTTCGGAACGACAAGATGAATCACCTAAAAAAAGCTAGGCCCCATACCGTGTTTGTTGTCCTGGTTCTTCACGGTATTGGTCGCGAAGGAACAGGAGTAGAATCACCTAGTTTTAAGACGTTTCAAAGTGATCCCAGCGGTCCTACTGAATAAATGCTTTTTGACTTTGACAAAATTTTCCTTGAAGTCAAAAGGTAGGCATGTTCAGTTGTATTTTTGTCGGGTCTGAATTCGGAAAATTTTGAAATAGAGACGAGACCTAGATGGTTTTGAAAACAACAAGAATAAAAAAACTAATGATTAGGTAGGGCTCCATACAAAAAATGCCTTTGTCAACCGGACCAAAATCGATAGAGAGCTTCGTATCCCTTTGGGCCAATGAGGCTGATAAATCCTTTGTTTTATAGGTAAAACTACAAAAACTTGTAGGAATTGAGATCTGCTGAAGTTTACTTTACAAACATATTGAAAAAGTAACAGCATTACATAAAGACTTTTTCTAGGTACCGAAAAAGTTTCTAGAAACTCATAATCTTTCAATTCTATCTCTTATTTCAATCGAGTAAAGTTCAAAGCAGTAAAATCAGGGGTAAGTAAAGTTCTGTGAATGTTTAGAAAATAGGCAAAGTTAAATTGGAGAATACTATCTTAGCTTTGAATGTACAATCTTCAGTCCCTTTAGCCTTTGTCTTGTGTAGATTGCAAAGCTTGTCACTGTCTTATTTATTTATATTCTGGAAATCATAGATTTTCCTACAATAAATCTTAAATTGTATGCATGAGATGTTTTTGAATCAATCATTATAACTTCGACGTAGTGATAATCGATAAAACAGAGTACCTAACATCGATATTTTTTAATAATCATCATCAGCCTTTCTCATCCCACTGCTAGGTACGTATCTAGGACTTTTTAAAATGGCTTTGTTTCCGATAACCAAGAATATATTTTTTCTTGGGAAATGATTATGAACCAAGACTTTATCTTCGAATATTAATATAAAAAGTTGGTCATGATAGAAAAAAAAAATATTTTATTGCCAAGAAAAGAGAGAACACTAGATAACTGGCTACCTAGTTACGCCACTGGTTTAGGTACATTGTTATTTAGTACTTGGGTGAACGTGGTTTATTTCAATTTATTGCAGCGTTGTACGCGGCCGAAATAGCATTCTTGCTTGTTTTGTAAGAAGTCTGGTATTGGGTCAAAGCTCACCATTTCAATTAAATTGTTTTTTTATTGCATTGGGATCGCGTAGCTCTCGTTAAAACTGCAATGTTTTTGTTTATGCCAAATCTTAAAGGTTGATATGTTTTTTTTTTAGCCTAAGGGCTAGGAATTTGAACTGAAATAATCAAAATAGGTAAGTAAGCTTCGTACTTTGTTACGGAGTCGTTTGTTGCTGAGATAAATACTCTAGGAGAAGCTCACTTAAAAAGTACGTGAGTGTCGTGGAACCTCCGTTGAACACTCGGTGGAACGAAGTTTCAACTTTGACATTTGGAATTTGTCAAATAAATTATTGTCAAATATTAAAATCCTCAAAACGCTCTTCAATACCAACAATTCAATAATATATGGACTGTTTCGCGTCTGCGCACTTCGCACTGTGACGTTTTGACCTATGTATGTGTCGTGACCACAGATCGTGACGGTGAAATAGAACGCTTTTTTTTTCTAGTCTCCATCCTCGATACCGTCCGAAAAGGAACTTCATTCCAAAAATATAAAAGAATAGGACTGATTGTATAAATAAAATATTTTGTAGGTATATTATAATAATAGATAAATTGTCCAATGTCCTAATTAATTAACCATAAAATGCTGCTATATAATATCAGTGACATTAATTTCCTTTTGATTAACTCGCTGTCATATAAAAGAAATTGCACGATAAAAAAATCTTCCATAAAATTTTCGGCGTAAAATAATTTAAACTGAAAAAGTGTCAATTACAAGACACTGGTGACAATATTCTCCCCTCTTGCAAAGAATACTATTAATTCACCATCTCCGTCAAGTTACTTAATGGGAGCTATAACTGCTGGACAACAAAACGTCAATAATAATGCAGCGGTAAAATTTAAACCTTCTTCGTCGATTCGTGCTTTTATGGATCTTCTGGGGTCGAAGATTTATGTAGCTTGTAGTGCTCCGTCATGGCTTGATGGTTTCTCGGTACCTATCTAAAATATAACTCACCTCGCATCACAGAGACGCGCAATTGTTTATGCTCTAGTTGTAGGTGAGCTAAAATGGATGGGTAATCTATCACAGTCTTAAGGTAAGAGTTATGCTCACAGTCACATTAAAAATTTTTGTTTAGTTTTTTTTTCATATTGTGAGATCGTTAATTTGACTATGTTATTAAATTAAATTCATCTTATATTGTGTCACTTTTGTTTTAAATTATTATTTTCGCGTCTATAGAAAGATAGTCACAGAAACGTCATCGTTGCAAGGGAGAGGGAAGAGGATAATTAACAATTAGTTAATGGAATGGGAGGAATGTTTGCGGAGCACTCCGATCTCTGGTAGGTTACCGACATTTTCAAATGGATTAGTTTTATAAAAATTATGAATGTTTGTCGTAGTTCAGTTTTTTCAAAAAGATGAAACTGTTAGGATGCCTTGGTTTTTCTAAAATATGATTTTTTGCTCGAACGGTAGCTCTATAGTAAGAGCAAGGCCGAAGATGGGGCTGAAATTTTGTGATGTTTTTTGGATTTAAATTGAATAAAATTTTCTCCCAGCCCCCAGTTTGTTTTTCTTCGATACCGTCCAATAAAATCTATGACATCGTTTCAGGTCAACTACACAGTTTAAATACATCGTTAAATTAATTAAATCGTTTCAGGTCAACTACATAGTTTAAAAATCTATGACATCGTTTCAGGTCAACTACATAGTTTAAAAATATAAATGCATGATCCCAGCTCTTAAACTCAATAAAGACTAACACACTTAGAAGTTTCTCGAACGAACTTGGGGTATTTCTTAGAACTTTTCTAGAACATAACGTATTCATTTGCAAAGTATAGCTCAGATGGGGGCTATTTGTTGAACTCTCAGCGCGCCCCGGGAATGCTTTCCTAAGAATGAGGCTAAACGAGCGTAACTTTTTAACTTGTCCTCTTGTCGTATTTAGTATGAACCAGTGAGGTGCGTGTGTTGAAATACTTTTGATTGCGCCTGTGGTTGTCTTTTGAGATTTCGATTTCGGCTCAAAGAGGCTCCCTGCACTTGACACTGTTTTTGAACTTTGTAGGTTCTACAGCTATTTTCCTCACGATGATATCCTTCACCGTATGAGTACTAGGTGCAGTAGGTGCACGACCAGATTCGATCCCACTTTAGGAGCGGAAGGTAGGGCCGCTACCACTAGATCACCCGTACGTACTTTGCAGTTAATTAACCAATCTCATTTACATTGCATTTGGTTTTATACAAGAGCTCCGTTTGTGACACATGGTGACACACAAAATGAGTTTTCTATTTATGTAAATATAATATATTAGATAACGCTCTTATTTTACGCGACTCACAACTCGAAATAACACTCGTGTGGCCTCACTATAAATATCTTTAGATGGGGGAAAATATTTTGAATACACACTGGGAATTAGTAATAGCATCTACATGAGAAATCACTTACTTACCTACTTTTGAGATCTTTGTGGTGGGAAATCTTTAGAAGATAGGTGTGTGAGTCGATTGAACAATCCGGGTCTTGGGTATGTACAGGTAGTTTGTGACATCAACGACACGGGCACTCTAGTGTGAGGTCTGGAGTCTATGACTGATCAGGATAATATAGAAATAGAAATAGAAATATTTATTGCACTTATGTTGTTAGTGACGTGTTAGTGTGAATGGATACATTGTTTCAAACATAAACCCTGTTAGGGCACAGCAATATTTTGCTAGGGGCGCTTTATTATTGTACAAAAAACTTATTTCCTAGGTTTTAACAAATTATATAATGCCTATCAATGGTGACCTATTACAAAATTTCTAAAAAGTACCTATGGCTATTCATTCCCAGAGGTTTTTAGGAGTCCGCTAAAAATTCCTGCAATGAGTAGAAACAGTTTTCGATTACTTAGGAATTTTTTTAAAACATTTTTGAATTTTTGATTATTATTGTTTTCATCTTTAATGCTATCAGGAATTTTATTATATATCTTTACACACATTGCATATGGTCCAGAATGAATCATTTGCAATGTTGAGTTAGGTCGGGCTAGTCTGTTTCTTTGTCTAAGATTTTGGGATATAAGTTTGTAAGAGGAAAGTTGACTACTGATCTGATAACCTCTGATCTCTTTCTTCAGAGATCTATCAAGAATGACGAGCTCACACTATGAGCGCTTCTATAAATAAAATAAATAAATAATAAATAATGCTGGACTTTTCACACAGCATCATCTAGCCCCAAAGTAAGCAGAGCTTGTGTTATGGGTACTAGATGACTGATATACTACTTATATACTTTTTGTTTGTAAATACAGACATATTATACATAGAAACACCCAGACCCGAGACAAATATTTGTAGATCATACAAACATTGGTCCCGCCGTGGGGATCGAACCCGCAACCATGATGATTGTGTAAAAGTTCATCACTCTTGTATTAATAGTAAAGGCTGCTGTTCCGTATGCAGTGAACAACTTCCAGAATTTTCCAATTTCATTATATTACATTTATAATTTGCAGCGATAATTTCGATTGTTAAATTATTCGTAGCTTCGTTACATTACAGTTAATTAACCAGGCCCGACCGCGAAATGTCGAGTATTTTATTGTAATTGTTGAATTAATGCTTAACAATATTTTACGGAATAATCGGTTTTCAGTCGGTTTGCGCGACGCTTCTCATGCGTGCTATCATCTTTATAGCAGTCTTTTGTAAAATTCAAATGAATCCTGCATTACAGAGCTGACAATTTATTATACAAGGTGTAAAAAGACTACTACCGAAAACTGAGGGGTTGCAATCAGACCATGATTCTAAACTTATTTAGCTACGTCATTTTATGTTATTTTCGGTTATTTTCTACTATTACAACATAATAAGACCGATGATTAAGTAATACGTTGTAAAAAAATAACCAATAGATTAGAGAGACAACATTATTAACGTAAACTGTTTGATAATAGTACATTATGGTACTAGTGTGTAACATTGGTGATTACCGCCGAGGTGTTTTAAGAGCCTCGAACCGAGGACGGTAATCATCAATACACACGTGTATCATACGACGTTTTTCAACACACTTGTGAATAAAACAACAATAAAAACTCATTTTCAACAGTGAAAACGAGTTGTGAAAAATGTTTCGCTATTGCGGCAAAAATTAATCAGTTTTCCTATGCGCGCGCATTGCGATCGGCCACAGACTATATTTCCGCGCCGCGCATAAGGTTTGCGGCCTATTCTGCCACGTACAAAATGGGGAATTTAAAGTTTTCTTTTATTACAGAGAAAACAAAAGTTATATTTGAGTGAAAGTTTTATTTATTAAACACGTACGAGTTAAAATTATCTATTTAAATAAGAAATTGCATGAAATGAGCAAGCAATAGGAACATTAATTTATTTGTTCTATTGAACACGATCTTTTTTCTGAATAAAAACTTTTTTAAGAACAAAGCAACTCAACCAATAAAATTAAAAAAAAATCTATTACTCACTAGTGAGTTATAGTAATGAAAAAGTCACAGTTTGATTATGGGTGTCATTATGTGCCTAATTGCGGTGACCATAGAGCCACTTTATGAGCAAGTGTGTTGAAAATGTCTTTTTCGCTATTGCCGAATAAAGCATGTATTAATATGTTTTCTCAAAAGGTACTAGCAAGGATAATAAGCTTAAAGAAAACTCAACTCTCCGATTTTATTTAATACTAAAGTATCGAAATATTGTATCAAAAACTTATATTTTTGTTATATATGTTTCATGTCACCACTTCTTCTCTATTCAGTATAGACATGAATTTCATTCGGCTAAAAGCATCAGAATTTGATCCATAAACAGACATACCTACACTATGTGACCTACCTACACCCCTAAGCTCCTTTCACAGTGGTGCAAAAAGTATTATTCGGTAAAAAAACTTTGGTCCCTTTTATATGCTCATCAAAAAAAAACTTTCGACGGTCTCAACTTCAACAACTTAGTACAAACAAGTAACTTCAACTTCTTGTCGGGCTACTAGTTCTTTGACCAGTGTGGTGAATGAATTGTAACCTCAAAGCTCCTTTCTTGCACTATCTAAGCAACTAAGCAATCAACACAAGCACTTCATAATCTCATCACAATGAACAAGTATAACAAGAAATCTCATCGAAAAGTTTTACATGATTTTGTGAGGCAGCCTTTATTCAGCAGGTCATTGACCTCGGACAATACTATGGATGTCGGAAGGGTTATCCGATACGTGGGTGACGTGGGGCAGTTTACTACCTAGCTTCATAAGTTGTGAAAATAAATATACCCACTTAAAATGAGAACTAGGCTCACAGCTGCGATCTCAAACACGGTAGATAAGTTTTTTCATTTCAAATGTCAAATACCTAACATAAGAACTAATACATTTTCACTGTGAGTTCTAGGCTAGACAAAGGTCACATTAATAAGTATTCTACATAATAATACCTGCCACTCGTTCATCCATTCGTTTTGTAATCCCGCTAAAAGTCGCTCAAGTTTATCTCTGTCGATTTGTATTCGATGGATATACGTATACATAATCAGTGTATTTTACTGAATCAGTGTGGTCTAGTCCCAGATAAAGTGGAAAATGAACAACAAGACAATGATGATGAAGTATATCCGTTATTTATTTGTTATTTTCTATCGAGAAATAATGCAATCTGACGCTTCGACAAATACAAGTCTGACTCAATCCTACGAAGGTAATTACTTCTGCAGATACTCAAGACAAAGATTCGTTTAAATGCTTTAGTGCACTTGAGCAGATGTGACCCCAGTTTGACATCGTTTGAAATCTAAAGCTATGAATACACTGACGCTTATAATCATGCAAGCGAAAGAATGTGCAAACTAGTGGTCTTCCGTTGATGATCATCGAAAGAAACCGCAGAAGACATGAAATTCAACAAGAAAAAACATGATATGACTAACGAAACGTCATCATCATCATCATCAGCCTATGGCAGTCCACTGCTGGACATAGGCCTCCCCTAGTGCGTGCCATTGCGCCCTGTCCTCAGCTCGACGCATCCAGCTTCTGCCGGCAGCCTTTCGCAGATCGTCACTCCACCTGGCCGGAGGGCGTCCTACACTACGTTTGCCGAGTCGCGGTCTCCACTCAAGAACTCGTTTACCCTAATGGTTATCGGTTCTTCGGCAGATATGGCCAGCCCACTGCCACTTCAGCTTGCTGATTCTCTGTAAGTATGTATATGTTTTTAGTTAAATAACATACCTACTTTGATTTGTTTCGTTTATAATAAGTACCTACCTACCTAAATGTTTGTTACAAGTGTATCTACTCGTACAAGACCACAGAATAGAGGGGGCTCTTCTAACACAGGTTGTAAAACTTAAAAGAAGAGTCTTAACCCAACAAGTTATGTATTTGTAACTAAATATTTTTTTTTTTTTTCGATAACTAAACGTTTGATAATGTAATTTTAGAACAGTTCAGCATTTGATAACAACAAACTTTTCGGCTAACAATAAACTAGCCCGCACGGCTAAGAAAGTAAGTATAAAATAATATTGGCATCTTACCATCGCAATTAATTTATGAAAGACTTAGGCCTTTACATCTATATTAGGCGTCAGGAGGCAACCTATACCTACACTTAACGGGACGCTGTAGTGCCTGTGACATTGTTTGAGATGGCATAGGCTTGCCCAGCACCTAAACCATCCTCTCAGCTTAATCAACCTGGCCCACAGGAAAGACGACGTCAATACGTGTAGAGCTGACTTAGCTGCGGGTATCGACCAAGGCTGACTAAATTGATAGCTAGGTATAGGTACCTAACTATTGGCATCTCTACCTACTATCAGACGCAACTGCATAATTTCTTGGAGCCTTATAAAGGCGATGCTTACTGGGGCTTCGTTACTAGGTAATTAACATGCTAAGTTCTGTATTAGGCGGTTACAAGACTCTTCAGCTGGATACATACTAATGCTGGCCTTAAGTTGCGGTTTCTCGAAATATGAGAAACGTCATTGTTGTTTTTAACCGGACGAGATCGCGTATTGGTTTTAGATAATATTCGAACTATTACCTTTGATTTCCTCGACGTTTCGACCGGGTTGCACCGATCGTGGTCACTAGGGGACTGGAGTGGCGGGCGTCTTCGTTCGTTTGTTAAGGAATTTTAAAGTACCCTCACAAAGATGTTTAACAGTCATTAGGTCGTCGGCACACCACGCTCACAATATCCGAAGATATATTCGGAGATATGTCTGGGCGATGCTTACCTACACTTATTTATTACTGGACTCCACGTAGATGAGAGCTTATAACCACTTTCCCTATTGAAATTGTTGTACTTGCAACCCGGTCGAAACGTCGAGGAAATCAAAGGTAATAGTTCGATTATTATCTAAAGCCAATACACGATCTCGTCCCGTTAATAACAACAATGAGTTTATAGCCGTAAAATACAGGATCGTAACCTCAGATAAAAGCCCCAAGATCCTTTGAAAATGTCTAAGAATCATCGTTAGGATACTGGAACCATATCCAAATGAGTATTCAGCACAATTTGTAATTTTTTTTCAAAAGTTAGCATTTCGTACATACATGACAAACAAGGCAAGATAGATAGATAATTCTTTATTGCATACCACAAGAAAACAAGCAAGCACATCACTGATAGTTTATGGTCGCAGGTAATCTTATGCGTAAACTCTTCCACAGGCAGGCTTAGTGATAAATTTCCACTTTTTTAGGCGAAGGTTAACAGAACAAAAAGTTGATCACACTAGCTCAGAAACTGCATGACCCGGTCATCTTATGCGGAATCTATATGACGTCTCCGTTATTTGTGAAAGCACTCCTTTCGTAGATGCGAGCTTATGATGGAATTTTAGATGAGGTTTAGCCAGTTGTAGGACGCTTAAAAGGAAGTAATTTTGAAACAATGCTTGTTAGAAAACTCAGTTAGTATTATGGCTCATTTTAAGTTTTGGTGGCGTACATAATGAGGAGAAAGATGAGCATATAAACCGTGTCTTGTAGGTTATTTCAGAGCGTCAGGTAAGATATACGAGCATAGTGCCAAAAGTAAGTGTAGAACAGTCAACCACGGTATTTTATATGAAATATCCATAATCATCAATCAATCATGTATTTACAAACAAAAAGTTTATACTTAAGTAGTATATCAGTTGATAGATTTCATTTAGATGTCATCAGTTATTTTGTTTAGATGCTTGGACGTTTGTATGTTTGTGTTTCAATCACGCCTAAACTAGTGAACCGATTTGGATGAAACTTGGAATAGGTGTAGATGTTAGTATCACGCGGGCGAAGCCGCGTGCAGTAGCTAGTTAAAAATAGTTCTGCATACTGTTACTGGACTAAGACCTAAGACCTATAAATCATTTTTGCAGAGGTTTGAACAAAAAATATCATACATATAGTCAACTTTCATGTGAACTAGACTAAGCTGTCAAGTTTCTCGCGATGCTTTCCTTTGCTTTGAAAGTTCGTGTCAATTTGCATATAAATGGTCACCCAAAGCATAAAGTCAGTCCAAATTCAAATTTACAAACGGGAGAGAGTCATCAATGGTCTCTAAAGACGTTTCTAAATAATCCCAGTGGTCTTATTAACTAAGCAAAAAATTTATAAATATTTTGAGTTGCACAAGCAAATTGGATTTCCGAAATTCACACTGCAAGTCCTCGCACCAAGACTAAAGCTTTATGCAAATATCCAAAAATAAAACTTAACTAAAGGAATTTTTCAACGAATTTTCTATTATTCGAAAGAGGATGGCGAGTTTTGTATGCACAACGAGACGCGGACAGGACACGGGTGTCCCGGATTTATGTTGCAGTGAAGTCATAGTCAGCTGGTCCATTGGCTTTCCGCTTTAATCTTAGGCCGCATTTCCATCTGCGAGAGAACAACCAGTCTCTTCTTCTTTTATTAATGGCAACAGTATCAGTATAATTCCAATGCCAATATCAAAATCCACAGTGCGTAACTTTAGTGTTGTCACGAAACTGTCGTGTAAGCAAATTGTTGGGCAGTCTGTCGATATATCCTAGTGCATATATTGTCGTTGATATATCGAAATAATGACGGTGGTCACGTGCCAAATATGTACTTGAAAATGGACAACTTTAAGGTTCTCAAGAGAATTGATCTGAAAGAATACTTACTGTGTCTTAGGGATGCAGTTCTGTTGGTTTTGGTTCATAAGTGACCCAGCTATTAAAAGTAGCAGTGTGTACCGGACGGTTGGCCGGCACCGCCACTGGCCGACAACTCCGGCAAGATTAATTGCACGTTAGCCCACTATTCGGACACCGTTGATTTTTAATCTAGTCCAGCACTGAAATGCGAATGAAGTGAGGATATTGCGAAAATGATTCATTACCGAGCTACGAGTAACAGTGAATGTGCGAATACGTTGCATTTTGTAGTTTACACTTTCAAATTTCCTGTAAATTTTTTTTTCTCTTCCTAAGGTTTGTAAAACTTTTCTATCCCACTAATATAATAAAGCTGAAAGTTTGTGAGTTTGTTTAGATGTTTGGATGTTTGTTATAACTATACACTTGACCAAATTTGGTGAAGGCAGGTAGTGTAAGACTCTGACCGAGTGGTACACATTAGTGGTGGTAAAATAAGCTGCTTATTAAATAAACGTTAAACCTTTGTTTAACCCCATGTTGACACATGTCAAAACAAAACTTACCACAAAAAAGCGTTCTATGTACGAGTATTGAAAGATCGTTTTTCTAGGGAAAGTTTATTAGTTTGTCGTAGTCTAAACTCGGTTCACTTTCTTGTAATAAGACGGTAAAAGTCGGGACAGACGCTGGTCTGACTATGGAACCATGAGCCATTAGTAGATGACATACCTAGATGGAAAGATCTGAGTGAAAACAGCAGTTCGAATGTTTTAATTGTCTTTTATTAATACGTACAAAAAGCGTTTGTGAAAATGATTGTCCTTCATTATTTAATTTTCAACGATGCAGGCTTTGCGCCCCATTTCAATTATATTGAGCAGCATTTGATCCAGAATATAATAAAGCTTCAATTACAGAAGAAACAGGCACTTCATTTATAGGGAACAATCAACCTTTAAAAAATTTGGAGCATTCCCTGGAATGATGAACAAAATCGATAGATTGTAATCAATATGTATGGACGAATTATTACACACTTGATAAACCAACATGTTTTCCAAAGAAACTTAGGTACCAAAATAAACTAACCGCTTAACTGGTTTAATACATACCTCCTTGTTTTACTATTTCAGTTTCTAAACCAAGTGCTTATTCTCGTATCACACTTATCACAGTACTCTGACTACTACAGAAAAATGAATGAGGTGGTCAATATATTATGGGTAACATAAAATGCCGTATCTCTGCCAGTATTCTGTGCAAAAAAGTTCTATCCACGGACCGTCAATATCGAACTGTAAAAAGCTGAGCCATCGATGCTAAGCCAATAACCATTACTCGAGGGGCACAGAAAATGATGAGCTGTCGACATATTTAATGATATTACTGTGCAGCTAAGGCCTTTCTTTCACACCAAGATATTATCATGTATGCACTTTTTTCGTTGCTACGTCTTAGGTAACATTTTCTGGGAATAAGTTTTATAATAATTTAATAACAGGCTTGATTTTGAGCAAGGTTTTTGAATCACTATTTATAAAAAATAAACATGTTTGGCTGTAAGAAAAATTTGTAGGCAAAAAGTACCACTTAAAATACCTTTGAGTATTCATATTAAGTCGAACCATAGCTTTGAAAGTAGACAGTGCAGCGGGTGGCGGTGACGCCGCACTTTGTGGCCGCTTCAAATTGAGTTTGATAGGAAATCCAGGGGCTAGATTGGTGAGATTACAGACGCTACTACGAGTTCTCGAAAATTTCACGTGAAACTTAAAATTCACGCAGTTAGTTTGTTACATGTTTTAGGTGCATAAAAATTTACTCTCTGAGGTGCAACTAAAATCCTTTCACAACATACTAGTTCGAAAAATCTATTCACACGACAAAAAAATGAACATAATAATGGTATCTATATTTTTCTTGTGTTCACGTGCAATGTTGCAATGATGATTGTATGAGCTAAAAGAGTACGTGATTGTACCTAGATACTTATTTCAGCGTTAGATATTTTTTTATACGCATAGTTTTTATGAAAAATATTATATTTACTAAATAATAATAAGCAATGCTTAGTAGGGTTTCATGAAAGTGAAATTAAAGGGATGTTACATCGCGATGACTGGCATGGATAGCATGAGGGGATGAGCAATATCTCTGGGTGAAAAATCGTGCAGGAACCCCGAAAATTCGGCAAATTGGTAGAGCAACCGGAAAGTTGCTATGTTCATACAAATTCATCTTTATTTTTAGCATCAGAATTGGTGAAGTGCAGTTACAGATGATCTTCGTTCATTAATAAATAGTTGGTATTATCGAAATTATCTTTCATATACAAAAAATTACAACAATGGAAAACTAATCTAATGTTATAGGTACGAGTATATCTACTATGACAGTTCGAGATATCAATTCTATTCTATAGTCTGAATAGTCTGAATTTCAGACAATTTGAGATATATTTTATAAATTTTGCCAAGTATTCCTAAATTTCACATTTTTTACCACGTGTCCCTATGAATATGACTGCAGTCCTAAAAACCACTTTCAAACGATTGTTCGTAGCAACAATACCGAGTATGCAAATGCAGCCAATCTTATAGCATCTTGGGGCGAAAATCCACCAGATTGCTCTAGAATGGCCCCGCTTGTATTGCACTACGGCACTCTGTATTCGAGACGTCTAACCTAAAGTTTACATAGAAAAAGGAAACAAAGTTTTCGGATTGAATTTTTTTTACAATTTTTTTGCAATATTATTATAAACTTTACAAACATAGTAAAAAATCTTAGAAGCACGATTTCTTTGCATAAAATTAAATTAATTTCCTATTAAAATAAGTCTAATGTACAGACGCGGAATGAAAAGGTTGACCAGTTTTCAAATAAATTCGTTTACGCGTTGCAAGCATATGTTACATTTTAAACTGCGTACTAGATGAGAGTGCTGTACTGAAAATTATGTTTAACTGTTTGACAACACAGTTTAAATTCACATTCATTATGACAGAATGTGTCATACTCGGTCGATAAAGCTGATAGTTATCAAATGGTTATCAAACTAATACCTACTGAGCAAGCAATAACAGATCTTTAGGTGGTCAACCTTTTCATTCCGCGACTGTAAAAACGAATATCTGGTAATCTGACAAAATAAGACCTTTAAATCTTTACTTGTTTACCTACTTTACTCGTACACAGTCAGCGTCAGGAAACAACTTTAATTTTTATTGTTAGTCCTTCTTGTCCTATGTCCTATGCAAAAAAAATGACTATACGTAGCGTCCTATGTAAATCTGACTGAACCACAGCACAGCAAGTGGTAATCTCTACCAGAAAGGAAAGAAAAATGATTGTCTGTATGTGACTGTTGTGAAACATTCTCCGTCATACAATTGAACTGTTTCAGGGCAGCGATATTGCAAATGTCTGCGCCACATAAAAAATACATTCACATCAAGACAAAAGCGACGCAACGTGGAAATATGTAACAATTGAAAATATGAACTACCAACTGTATGAGTGGCTATTGTACAGAACCTTAGCTTCATCAAAATATTGTGAACATGATAATTATAAAATAAACTAAGAAAATGCGTGCCAGACCACGCACAGTAGTTTCATAGCTGACGTCATTATTATGTGTAGGTGTGTATGTAGAATAGGTCTTCATCAACACAACTATAAACGTTGTGTTGATGGCTTATTACAAGAAAATGAGCCGAATTTAGACCAAGTCTAACTAAAAACCTATCCCTAGAAAAACGATCTTTAAATACTCGTACATAGAACGCTTTTTTATGGTAACAGTTTTGTTTTGACATGTGTCAACATGGGGTTCAACCAAAGTTTAACGTTTTTATAATAAGCAGCTGTAGGTTTTTCTTCGGAGGGCACGTCAAATTGTCGGTTCCGGCTATTTAAGTCGTTAAGCCATGACGGAGGCCTAAATGCGGCCTAAAAACTCCGTCACCAGAGTTGGCCACTGACTCATACGAAGTTACTTAGTACGATTTATTAGTTTTTCGACTATCACTTTGTTTTGATGTAAAACTTACTTAGCTAGTGATAGTTTTCAGGGGCAGGCACCAATAGTCTCTATTGGTGTATACAGAAGTGTATAGGTATTCTCTGCTAGAGGAATTCCATCTACATACAACAAGTACAATTATTAATTCTGTGAAGCGTTGTTTCTGTATGTGATGTGCACTCGTGTGTCAATTGTTCACATTTACAATGCTCTTTACATTCCGCCGGCACGCGAGTAGAATATCCAAATAAATCGTGAACAATTTAATTTTGAACGCACTTAAAAAGCTCTCTGTCTAAATCCTTCGATAAAGCGAAAATATCAAACAAAATGCTTAATGTTAGGATTTATTTAGGCCAGCTTTTGAAAATTTTAGGGAATTTTACGTAATTGTAAACCGTAGTTTATTCTCGAATAGAACAAATTAAATATGTAGGTACAATTTTGTATCACATTCATATAACAAAAATTCCTCTTAATTTTGAGCTGTAAGTAGAACATCATCAAGAAGAGCTATCGAATTAGTGAGTGACAGGGAACTCCTCAGTCAATTAGCGTTCCTTAGCAACCGATGTGTCGGCCCTTAAGGTATTATTTAAGGACCCGTTCCAAGACGCGAGCTTTTGCCAGACTCTAACCTACGTCATAATCATCATCATATTTCTGGACTTATCCCACTGAGTGGGGTCGGCACAACATTTTCCCTTCTCCATTTTTCTAGGTAGTTATCCATACTATACTATACTATACTATAATATTATAAATGTGAAAGTAACTCTGTCTGTCTGTCTGTCTGTCTGTTTGTTACGCTTTCACTCCCAAACCGCTGAACAGATTAAGCTGAAATTTGGCATAGTAAAAGGTTGTATCCCAGGGAAGGACATAGGCTACTTTTTTTTCCCGAAAAAATGAAAAAATCTCGAGGGACCGCGGGTCACATCCGCGGGAGCTCAACTAGTTTGTTTATAAAATATAAAAATCTAACATGATCACTCTTGCCTCTAAAACTCAGTGTAGGTATAAGTATTGATATTTTCAGATCTCTAGTTATTCAAGATTATTTGAAGCCGCCTGTAGGCTATTCTGTCGCCCCAACCGTCACAATTTTTCTCCTTTCTACCCAACAGTGCGACAGTATAAAATGAGCCTTTTCGGTCGTGATAACGTGATGTGGACGTAAATACGACCAGCTTATGGAACCAAAAGTTAGAATCACCGATTCAATGTTTCTTGGGCGTTGAATGTACAATCGGCTAAAAAAATATCGGTTCTTTTTGCCGCCACTAAAATCTGCCGCCCTAGGCTCAAGCCTATTTAGCCTGCTGGTAAATCCGCCACTGATTTGAGGATATCTGTTCAAGGAGACAGAGGCACCAAATACTTACAGTCAAAGCAAGATTAAAAAAAACGTTATACCTATCAGTCAGAGGTTTTCCTGTGATTTAGAAAAAAATGAACATTTGCTAATCTATAATACGTTCCTATTCAGTCAACCCCTCTCTAATGAGGAAGTGTCTCCCCAAAGATTCGTCTGTACAGATAGGTAACTATTACGTACATATTAATTAACAAAATTACGACGCGTTACATCGTAAGAAATTAATACCTGTCAAAATTTGCAAATTCTTGATACATTTTGTAAGTTTATTGAAAACTCCGGTATTTCGAATCGTAGCAGGTTGAATTTTAATGTAACTAGCATTTTCCCATGGTCGCATTAATAATTGATTTGGATGAGAATTCGACCAAACTGCCTGTGAAGCCGGATACACTGTAATAAATTTACTATAGTATGGTAGATACTACTAACTCCTATGATATAGGTATCTCTATAAAAGGAGGTCATTCACATTTCAATACATATTCAGGCCTAAAAAGGCCACTAACATGCGCTTCAAACTTGCAATGACTTGAATCAGTTCAGGTATCAAAAAATTTAATTTTTGATACTATCGTATCTGAAGTTATGAAATAAGTGCCATGATTTAAAAATAGCATACCTATGTTTTCCATTTCAAATCAAGACGATGATTTAAAATTTTTAAAACATCAGCTCACAACTTACATTCAAAACATTAAAATTCCCATCATAACATTAAAAACTTCATATGAACATACTCACTTTAATTCATGCTATAACGCAACAATAAAACTGACAGATCCTAAAGAAAGGAATCTGCAACATAAAAATGTGAGCCAACATTAATCTAATCCGGCTCGAGTGGTTCGCAAATCGAATTCTAACACGCCTCCCGGCCATCAGTCTCCATCAGCCTCCATCAGGCTCCATCAGGCTCCATCAGCCGCGAATTGCGATATGCAGGGGCTCAGATTATAGTGTAAATGAAGGGGATCTCATTTCAAATGGAATTTCATTACCTATTTGCCGACAATTTTGAATTGAAATCTGACGCTACAAATAGAATTCGACCGGTCAGTTGGTTAAGCGAGACAAGTTGGGGTTGCGGGACGAAATCTTAACCTTTTTTTTACAAAATCAACAGGATCACTGTATCCCCAAGGTGCGGTAGACATTCTTTCAGATATTTTGCGATCCTTTTAAGATGTATATGAGTGGATTAGAGATGTCTAAATAAATATTTGATACTTACACGTTTTAATATTAGCTGAGTCATCAAAACCAAATGATACCAATCTTTAATGACACTTCTTTAATTGATCATCGAAAAAACCGTATTCTAATTAAAATTGATCAACTTCAGTTCCCTAATTACTCTCCAATAATGAGCGCTACATTTGAGTATCCAATTAATGAGGGCTAATTAATTTGGTTATTAAGAATGATATTGAACAGAGGTTTGTGGATCAATGAGGTACTTAGGAGAGACAAAGAAAATGTAACGAAGGGAATGAAGTGCAGAGTTTTTTGCTTTGCATGCTTATTTTAAAAGAATGTGAAAAATAATGTTTTTAAAAACACTTTTTGAAATATCATGGACATACTACGAAATATGATGTCAAAAAAGATTCTCTGTGTTGGGTTTGGCTCCATGCAATCATGCTTGTCTATCAAAGAACTGGGACTCCATAGTCCCGAGAAGTTCAACTTTCACAAACAAATGGACATGGCGAAATCATAAGGTTTCCTTGAAAACATAAGATTTCAGAGCAAACGAAACCGTCAAAAGATACCAACGGATCGGTACCATAGAACCTCCTTTTTGAAGAACAGCAACCACTGTAGATACAAATAAAGGCAGTTTGCGGACCACCATTTCTAACGAGATTTGTAAAGTTGTAGCGATGGGTTGGCATTTCAAAAGTCAATCGCACAAAACCAAACAACTCTATGTAATAATTTCTAGCAGTGGTAGCGATAGCAGAATGAAATAAAACAAAAAAATATTTTGGCTTATCTACGTCATTTTATGTTATTACCGGTTATTTACTACTAGTAGGTACAACATAATAAGACCATATTTACCTAATAATTTCATTTATAAAAAAAACCGTTAAAACTTAAAATCTAGCAATTTACGTAAAACAATATCCCTCTCCGGATATAATGTTTTTTTCGGAAAATCCTTTTGGATTTGGTTGTGTATTGGTATTGGGATGCTGTACCCTTTCGGCTTCGGTAGACGTCTCTTTACACCCTGTATATTGGTCGAAATATAGGTAATATACACTTATATTTTATGTGTTCCGTCGAACAGTTTCTGGTTAAAGAAAAAGCGCTCAGTCGATAATGCTACTAGCGATCCCATCCACTTTTGAAACGGCATATAGAACGCTGCTTCTTCGACTATCTATCAAGGGCGACTAATCAAGCTACATCCACGAGTGCTTCAAGCTACATCACAAGCGCTTCAAGCTTCACTACGAGCGCTTTCAAGCTGCACCGCGAGCGCTTGTATAATTTATCTTTTTCGGTAGTCACCTTTGAAAACTGCATCAATAATTCATCTCAGTATTCTGCAGACCGTGGCGCAGGTAACGCAGATTTCCCCAAGGACACATGCGAGCAAACTGCAGTTGTTGACGCGAGTCTGGACGCCGCTTTATTTTCTTTGTGAGTCCCACTCGTCTTTACTCACACAGTGCGAGTTACTGTCCTGTGAAATTAAAGAAAGAAAGTGACAAAGAAAAGAAATTGTAACATACAACAGCTTTCTTCTATAAATTCGTGTCAGACTCAGCATTTAGTTGCAAGTGCCTGAGGTACGAGCTATGAATGACGTCTGATTGCTTTGTTCCTTTGTGGCCTCATTTGTCTAATCTGACACTGTGAGCTACTAAACTAAGTTAAGCAAGTTACAATGGCTGACGTGAACATGAACCTCTGTTTTATGTAGTTATCAGCCTATAATTACATTAGACTTGTGTCCTTAGGACACTATAAAAGACCTATGTCAGCCTGTGCAGGAATCTTTTTTGTAAGTTTATTCAACCCATAGCCAGACAGGTTAGTAGCTCGTACATGTAAACGCGGCTTCACCCGTCCTGCCTGACCACCCAACACACATAGTAGGTACCTAATGTTTGGCTGGGTTTTTGAGCTATAAATTTAGCATCTTCAATTGTGACTTTTGACAATTTACTCTACTTACAATTATTGTAGAAGAAACGATTTAGGGTAGTAAATACATCAAAATAACAATGCCAAAAGATAGACGACCTCTGTGGCGCGGTGGGTGAAAGTGTGAAATGTCTAGCATTATTTATTTATTATTATTTACCTAGAGCTTGAAATCCGGTGAAAGTAATCAAACAAAATATGCTTGGTTTAAAAAAAAAAAAATTTAAGTATAATTTTTGCTTTTGTTTCACCAAGTGAAAAGGAAACAATACTTTAAGAATATGTCTTTAGGCTAGGAGGATAGAAAACGTGTTTAAAATATTGTGTATTATCGAAGTTTAGAAGTATCTACATGTCAAAAGAAACATACACAGATGCCACTGGCTTCGTGTGTTTTGGCTGAATAGGATTGCGCCTGATCCGGCTGTAAAGGCAAGTAAAATGACGTAGGGCTCTTTTGATTTAGCTCAAAGGCTGCAAAGAGTTGTCAGTACTTCTCAGTATTGTATCTTTAAATGAGTTCCCATTTCGGTTCCATTTTTGAATTTCATCTTATTTCACTATCTATTATCTTATCTCTCACTCTTCCACATCTTTGATTTTGAGATTGGCTGAAGAGATTATTATGGTTTTTAACTAAAAAATGTTAAGAGGTTGCTTTGTTTATGAAATGACATCAATGGTGATGATTTTGCCCTATGGCAAACTATTTACAACATGATTTTTTCAAACACTCATCTTCTCTTGATTTGTGTCTAAAAAGTTCCGTAGAGTTAAAAATAAAAGACTGCCTCACTGTATTTTAAATGCCCTTGATAAAACAGGGTCTAGGTCCTCCCATGAATACGGTCCTTTGAAAAAGAACCTTTATATCGAAACATTGGTACAAATGTACAATAGTTTCATCGTTTTCACGATCGCATTGAAATACAGTTGTCCGATCTCACGAAAGCGGGTAAGTCATAATTGTGTGAGTAGATTTGTTTCTGTGTGCAAGCGATACTGAGCGCTCATTCGTCGATGGAGCGTTACCGAGCTGACGCACACAGAAACAACGTTCATATGCATCTACATCAACAATAAGGACCGATCCGCCTTCGTGAGATTCAACAATTTACCTTTTTGAGAACAGGGCTCGGTCCGACCTCATTGTATACGAAATAGATTATTGTATAAAGTCATTAGCTGGTCTTTGTCGAAGCGCACTCGACACGTGAGGCAATGTTATTGTTTCATGAATGGGATTTATAACAAAAAGGCGTCCATTAATGCTTTTATGTTTTTCGTTTTTTTTATATTGCAGGGCCAGACTTGGAGGGTTTGGTGGAGCTGGTATTTTGCCATGTAATTATACGCGATATAAAATGCTGCCAATTACGAGTATTTGAATAGGCAGCTGACAAAGAATTGACATCTATATTTTGTCTAAGTGATCGTTCTTCTTCTTCCTGCCTTCGTCCCATTGGCTGTAATATGTGGTCGGCAAATCATGCCATCCTCTTTCACTTACCGCAATCAGTCGTCATCTCACACACTCCTTTCACTCATGTCATCGTTCATAAAATCCATATTTATTTTGTCTCTATACCTTCCTATATCTATCCACATTCATATTTACCTACCTAAGCTATCCTAGATAGGTTTCTCATCATCATCACTCCCTTGCCTCTCACACAATCCAACCACACCTTCTTCAGCC
This sequence comes from Epirrhoe tristata, assembly GCA_951394285.1. Taxonomy (NCBI): domain Eukaryota; kingdom Metazoa; phylum Arthropoda; class Insecta; order Lepidoptera; family Geometridae; genus Epirrhoe; species Epirrhoe tristata. The sequence continues at coordinate 9,657,166 of OX596146.1, read as the reverse complement.
TTCCTCTACTTGGATACGTCCCAGCCACACTCATATTCATAACATTTTTGGTAACATGGTTTTCATCCCTCCTCATAACGTGTCCATACCATATCTAGTCGTCTAAGTGACCTAATTATCGCAGTTTTGATTCGACTTGTGACCTCTAGGTATAGATTCCTATTAGAAAAACGGTTTCTTCCTAATAGGTGCTATCAACAAATGCAAGTCACGTTTCATACATAAGTATTGGAGTCCAACAAAGCAATTTTCTCTGTAATTGCGTGATATTTATCACCGGTTCTCGTGATCAGATGAATTTATCTTCCAGAGCCTTTTTCATTTGCGGTTTTAAGGTCGAAAATTCTATGTGTGATTCAATGCGACAAGGTGTGTCTTGGTCCAAGTATCTTTATCTGTTTACTCACTGATTTTCCACTCGTCAACATACCTTTTTATATTCTAAAAAGTATAAAAGGTAGGTAGGTAAAAGGTTTGATTTTCTAATAAAATAAATGCTAATACACTAAAAGTTATCTACTATTGGCATATCCGATCTTGAAAATAACGATAATTTTGTAAGAATGAATCGGATCCCAGTTTTACTGCTCCAATTTTGCCTTAAAACCCATTCAAATGCATCAATTCCGTTTACGAGATCTCGCATTCGGCAATAACACAAACAAACATAAATATAGGCTCCAAAATTCCATACATATTAATAGGTGTCGCAAAAACGTGCCTCGACTTTTTATTGAACGAATAAAACTGACGAGTCCACAATAAAAATGAAATGACCCGTGTGATATTCGCTCTTTTTCGATGAAATTATATATTTTCACTTCCCCAATAATATCAGTGGTCCCAAACGATTAACACCGTCGTAAACTTGTATTTTTCAATGAATAGCGAAGGTATGAATACCTATTGAAAAGAATATTTTTTAACAACAACAGTAAAGTTGCTATATGCAATTAATTGCTGAATGAATAGTGAATTGTAATTAGATACTAAAATTGCTTTAGGGAGAACTTGCTAACTAAAAATAGTTACCTATTACCAAAGACAATATATACCTATTACCTACCGCCAGTTTGGAAACATGTTTTTTTTACTTATATTATTACTTAAATAAATAATGCTGGACTTTTTCACACAGCATCATCTAGCCCCAAAGTAAGCAGAGCTTGTGTTATGGGTATTATAATGAATGATAATCTACTTATATACTTTTTGTTTGTAAATACATACATATGCATAGAAACACCCAGACCCGGGACAACTATCTGTAGGTCATACAAACATTGGTCCCGCCGCAGGGATCGAACCCGCAACTTTCTGCGTCGCAGGCGGACCTTCGCCCACTGCGCCACAGAGGTCGTCTTAAGTAGGTAAGTATAATGTTTGCTTAAAAAAATACATGAAAAATACATAGTAGGATTCTCTGCTTTTATAGTTGATTACATGAATTAAATAAATCTCAGCTAAATCTATTTCACTTCACGAAAAGCCTAAGACAGTTATACGCAGTCCATTATTCTCACAATGGCTCGCAAAATCATGATACACGAACCATTTCATCATATTATCGCTAACAATACAATGTAGTCGGCTAATAGGATACATGTACATATGTATAATGATGTATATTATACAATACATGTTAGTGGTTTAATAGGAAGATGAGTTTTTACGTACCTACGCAACTGTAACTAGGTAAGGTCAAATAATTGTTTATTTGTTTTCAATTAGTATTCAATTTTCGTTTTTTAGACATCAAGTTTTTTTTATAAAATTAGGTACCTACACTTATTCTTTCATTAACAAGTGGTATCGTGAGTAATACCGGAGTCTGGATTAAATAAATGAATATTGAATTATGTGATACTTACATATTTGTTGCCTCATTGTCGATTTTGTCTTTTCAGTAGTATTATTTTTGTGACATTATTAGAAAGTAGGTAAACATCACATCACATATTTTTATAATTTATTTCACAAATAAAACTTTCATTAATTAATATAATTTCTATCTATACATAGATGTGTGTTTTAAATACACGCTCCTTTCTGCCTCCATTCCATGACATTATCACATATTGTCCCGGTACATTGTTTAATGAACGCCATCGACCTCTGACAGACATACTAACGTAGGTCTCTATACATTCAGGCTATAGAACTCTGATATATACCAAGAGCCACTATCAACAAGATTACAATAAGCACATTTGAGTGGTTAATGCCTATATGTAGGTAACTTAGGTACTTTTTTTTACTGTTTGAGATTTTTACGACGATTTTTAATCCAAAGTATTCAAATTTATGGATTTTTCACATGTAGAAAAATATCACGAAGAAAAACAATAGCGGGTATTGTAATTATTTTAGTTTTTTATATTAATTTAAAAAAAACGTCACTTCTACAGCTAAAAAGTAAACCTAGTGCCTTGGTTTATGATCTTAAATATCACCAGTCCAAAAATCATTACCTAGTAATACTAACATTAACTATTCTATAATTTCCTATCTCACTTTTATCGTCGGATTGTTTCTACGATCATTTCGCTATGAGCTAAGTAAATTTAACTATTATATTCTGAATTCGAGACTTTAGTAACACAGTCCTTATCAAGAAATCGCAACGTAATTTCAGGATCGGACAGTCCTTCGAAATTGCGTTTCGTTTGCCCGTAGACAGAGAATACAGATTGAATCAATGCGCAATGATGTGAACAATTAAATACTAATTCGGTAGAAATTGAAACAGCCTACCTTAGGATACAATCAATAATTTGAAACGTTTTCATAATTGAATACCTTTTTGTAAAAAATCGTGTTTTGCTTACGCTTTGCTTGCGTGATTGTTTTATTGAAATAAAAAGTCCTAGCCCATTATTAGGTATATAATATTATATTTTATATAATATAAAACAAAAAGGACAATCTCATAGGACCATAAAAAGGGTCTGAAATAAAAACTTTTTATTATATATTTTTAAAGATTTTACTATTGAATTTAAGATTCTTTGAAAATATTATCTAAGGGTGTGGTCAGAGATAAGTCTAAACAAATATTAGAATGTGCTTTTTTTTGCAGAAGCTAGCATTCTATCTATCATTCATTCATTACACAGTATAATTTGTATAATATTCAGTTGAACCATATTTGATAGTTTTCATGGATCTTTAGAAAATAAGATCAGTTTTATATTCTCTTTCATTTCTAACGAATTAAATGACGGATTAATTCGGAATTTATATTAGGTAAAAGATAGTAATCTTAATAACTAGATTATATCTACTATCCGTTACAAACAAATAATACTTTGGAGAATTTCTATTTTGAACACTTGTGAAATTTTCCATAGCACAAAATTTCAATTGAAATATTAAATTACTAATTCAATTTGAACCCAAGCTGGAAAATTCCAGGTCACAATACCTACCGGCGAGGTTCTATGGGAACTTAATGAAAGAAAATAAGGCGAAAGATATTGTATGTAAGTAGGTACTCTATGTCAGGATCGCAGCAAGCAAGTAGAAAATCCGCGATATACTCGTATGTATATGATAAAAAAGTACGTGAGTGTCGTGGAACACTTGGCTGGAACGAAGTTTCAACTAAGACATTTGGCATTTGTCAAATAAATTATTTATTAAAATCCTAGAAACGCTCTTCCGTACTAACAATGTAACAATCTATGGACTGCTTCGCGACTGCGTACTTCGCACTGTGACGTTTTGACATATACGTTTTGTGACGCAAAAATCGAACACTTTTTTCGTCTAGCCCCCACCTAATACCGTCGGAAAAGGTATTAGGGGCCAGATGCTGTTTGAAAATGTCCAGCATTATTCGTTAATGCAAAATTCTAGTGATGCACAGCTGGGATTCAAACTCACAACCTTTATTTTGAAAGTTGACGTTTCCACTCAGCCAACATGATTGACGACCTCTGTGGCGCAGCGGGCGAAGGTCCGCCTTCGACGCAGAAGGTTGCGGGTTCGATCCCCGCCACGGGACAAATGTTCGGGAAAAAAGTATATACTTAAGTAGTATATCAGTTATCTGGTTCCCATAGTACAAGCTTTGCTTAGTTTGGGGCTAGATGATGCTGTGTGAAAAATGTCCAGCATTAGTTAACTTTGAGACAAAACACGTTTTTCAGAAATAATATTTAATCAATTTCATGTGTCCGGGTTGTAACATGCAATTGACACATTCCAGGGAAACGTCAAAGCATGTCATACCGATGTTGCAGCCAGCTCCCGCACTATTTGTTTTATGCATTCCGTCCGAGTGATTTTTGGCTCAAGTTAATTTACTGGCCATTATTCGAGTTGTGGGTTCGAACCTTTTGTATTAAAAGTGGTTTTCTTTTATTAAATTTGTCGATTCCTTGGCCACAGAACCGCTTTATTAAATTTTAAGCTGGTTTTTGTGTGATTGAAATAGTAACATACTATTGCTCATTGTGTTATTGCTCACTGGAATATTATACTTAGGTAAGCAATGCTTTTTTTTGGCTATCGTTAATATTAGACTATAATTATATTGATTGAAGTTGAAGTGTTTAAGTTTTTTGTAGAAAACTCAGACTTATCCTATCAATTATTATCATCATTGATTAAGTAATAATGATGAACTTCTTCATGTAAATAAACACCTTAAACCCTGGTAGCTTTTCAAAATATGAATATTAACCAGGATAGCATAAGCCGACAGTAATATACGCAAGTGGCCGTCTCTAAAAACTACATCTCGGACGCACCTATGTTATCCCATCCATCCCAAATAAACATCTAATTCTTTCCTGCGCACCTCTGCACCTTCAACTATCTCCCTCACACATCATTGCGTCCCTGTCGTGCTGATTTCGGGTAGAGAGCACGACCGAGCTCCTAGTTTTGCTTGCGAGCTCGTCGAGGTCGGACGTGTGTTTATGTCTCCTGTTTTACCGAGGCGTGATTTTACCGGGACCTAAATGATTTTTTATTTTTAATTGATTTGTAAATCAGTGTTTTGAGTAAGTGTTGGTTCGGATGTCATGTAGCTGGTTGGATGGTGAGTACATTATTTACAGGTGGTGATAAACGTTCGTTGGCACTGAAAGCATGTAGCTATGGTTGTAATTTTATTGTTGCTCGTATTCTCTTTGACTGGTCGCTGTGCAGAGAAATGTAGGGACAACTATTATCACATTTTACCTGTAAACGTATTTCTTTATTGTTCGAAAATGTGATAAACATTCAATGCTTATACATTGAGTTTCGTCGAATCGTAATCGTCAAAATATATTATTTAATTTATCTCTATCTTTAGTTATTTAAATGTTATAATAAAATCATTACATAGATAATTTAATATAACTATCTGTATATATAACTAGACATAAAATATATACTAACATAGAACTAGGATACGTAACGTTTATAAAGCTTCTTGTTATTAATCATAATAGAAATGTAGAGATAATTTTACTCTACATATATTTCGTAGACCCCCGGGGTCTACGCTCGTAGCACTTGTTTATTCACGTCTGCGGTGCTACGCCCGGTAAAGGTATGGTCATACATAACGATAATACAAGCATACCTTTGATAGAACGATAGGATATTCAGACTACGATTGATAGAGGAAAATACGATTAAGGATTTGATTTAAAAAAAAACTGAATCACGACTGTATTCCATAGATTGTTAGATCTATAGGGATATCTATAAAATCCTTTGAAAATGTCTATAAGTACTGGTAGTCAGAGACACGTCCAAATACATATTTAGTACATACATGCTGAAATTTTGCAAAAATTAGTAACTGTGCCTCAGGCATAACATATTTTCCACCGGAATTTGAAAAATACATAAAGCTTCTTTAACGCGCACCTAAAATTCTTTCACCACACTGGTTCAAAACAACTAGTGGCACATTATGAAGACTGAAAATTTTACTTTGATTATGGCGTTATTCGAACAGACGCAAATCTACGAAGTCATATTTTGTATTCGAAGCCCACAGAAGTCGTGGTTATTTTTTATAAATTCGTTTCTTATTCACTGTTCTCTTCGCCTGTACTGTTACGATTATTGGCTTTTCTACCCTTTTACTGCCTTATCGGTTTTTTTCACATTTCTTTTGTGTTTGTATATTGTTGATCCCTCTTTACATAATTATGCTATTGAATAGATGTGTGTTCAGAGGTTAAATGTATGATTATTTATCTTTTATAAAATGAATTGTATCATGACTTTATCAAGGCATAGTAGGACGTGGGTCAGATGAGATATCTATGGATTGATTTAGTAGACGATTCTTAGATACGGCAACTGTTTTTATAGATAAAAAAAAAAACTAAACTTAGGCCTTTACATCTATATTAGATGATTTATACAGCGTCAGGAGGCAGCCTATGCCTACACTTAACGGGACGCTGTAGTGCCTGGGACATTGTTTGAGAAGGAATACGCTTGCCCAGCACCTAAACCATCCTCTCAGCTTAATCAGCCTGGCCCACAGGAAAGACGACGTCAATACGTGTGGAGCTGACTAAGCTGCGGGTTTCCTCACGATGTTTTCCTTCACCGTTTTGAGCTCGAGTTAAAGCGCATGTACATTTTTCGAAACGAAAAATCCAGTGATGCACGGCCGGGATTCGAACCCACGACCTTCGGATTGAAAGTCGAGGCACAACCCCATTCGACCAACACGGCTCTATAGATCAACTGTTAGTGTAATTCGTAATGTTATGTAAAGAAACAGATCAGTTTTCGTGAACGAGTAGGTAATTGTACTACGTTTTCTATCATTAGTTAAATTCATATTTTCCTTGTCTATTTATTATGCTTTATAAGTATTTAATTATAATAATTATCTTTGTTTATAAATAAATGTACATGTACATAACAACAACAACATACTTTGTACATAAATGTACATTCATCCTTTGTTTATTAAATTTTCATTAAATATTAGTAGTTTGTGTGGATGTATGTACCTATGGTTTTTTTTCCGTTTGATGAAATTGACACAGACCTCTATGTACATTAATTAAGTATTATTAATGTACATAGATAATGTAGATGATGATAACGTACATACATATACTAATAGTACCTAGGCTACTTTTATCCTGGAAAAATAAGGTATTCCCGAGGGACCGCGGGTATCACGTCACGCAGCTGCAGTGTTTAAATATTTCAATAAAACAGGATGTAGAATGACCGCGAATATCGGCCATATTGAATATCCTCCACTACACGATAGCATTCGATACTCCAGCAAATTAAAACCACAGAGTACAAATTAACGCTGCAAAAGTTATGTTGGTCGGTCAGCACGGCCGGTGTTCACAATTAACGAAATTCCAAATTATTGTTATAATAATAATAATAATAAGCGAAATATAAATAGCGACTGGTTTAAGGGGGCCCAGTAGTGAGTTGGCGAATCTCCACCCGCCATTTTTACATGTTCGTTAACATTGTATCGGCGGGTGTCATAGTTCCCATAGTTTCCCCAGTACCCAGTCCACTACCATCCCACCTCATAGCCCGGTAATGAGTTTTCCATATCCTCAATAGTTCTGCACAAACCGGAGACTGTTCCTGAATGCATTTTTATAGTGTTGAAGGGATAGTAGCCGGTATGTGTCTCCATCACACAATATTAAAAGTGTCAAAAAGGCCTCTGTGTGTTGGCTTCGGCCCCATGCATGCCAATCAAAGGTCCGGGACTCTATAGTTCCGTGATGTTAAACTTTGACAAACAAAATAATAATAATGCTGGACTTTCCACACAGCATCATCTAGCCCCAAAGTAAGCAGAGTTTGTGTTATGGGTACTAGAATGACTGATAAACTACTTATATACTTTTTGTTTGTAAATACATACATATTATACATAAAAACACCCAGACCCGAGACAAATATCTGTAGGTCATACAAACATTTGCCCCGCAGGGGGGATCGAACCCGCAACCTTCTGCGTCGCAGGCGGACCTTCGCCCACTGCGCCACAGAGGTCGTCATAACCGTCATGTTAACCACTTTCGTGAATATGACGAAACAATCAAAAAATACCAAATGGCGGATTTCATTCGTATCTTAATTTTTGGATCTAACCTCAGCAATGCCCGAAAATACGAGTATTTCAGATTGAAATTATAGTCTATTATGAATAGGCAAGCTCCTTAGAATATAATGTCTTAGATTATCTTAATAGGTTGAATAGAGTCTTGGATACATAAAAATGGCGATCGCCAGTCTACGAAAGTAGGTATTTATAGTGTTTTGGAAATAATTACAGCCAATATGATTGTTTTCTAATTTAGTTTGTGTAATACAAAGAAACAAAGACTGGTTTCCAAATAAAATAAAATATCCAATTTTTACGCGTACTTATTTCATTTCATTTGGTGAGAAATGCGGTTGACAGACATTATGCATGTCCTGCCTGCAATGTCAATGACACGCAATATCATATCGAGCTTATACTCGTAGTGATAACGTTATTAGAGCCACGGCAGTTTGAGAACTTATTCATTATTAAAAAAAAACCCACGTCCTTACCGATCCGTGGTAATGCTCAGTTGGTCTAGAGCATTACCACGGATCGGTTAGGACGTGGGTTCAAATCCCGCATGGGTACAAATTTTTGAGCCTAACAAGGCCTAACAACTCCGTCACAAAAGTTGGCCACTAGATCATATGAACTTACTTACCTATTCATAACTAACTTCTTCGCGCATTTTCACTTGCCTGGTACTGGCATTTTAAATAGCTTATTGCTACTCCAGGCTACAATCTACATCTATTCCAAGTTTCACTGAGATCCGTTCAGTGGTTCCAACATGATTGAGTAAAAACATCCATCCGTATATACATTTATAAGTGGATAGATTAGTTTTTGGTGATAGTACCAACAAAAACGGCCGTTTTTCCGCCATCTTAAATGTTGACTTAGAAGATTTCGGAGCACCAATGATCACTGAACTTTATTTTTCGTAAAAGAAATTGAATCAAGATCTGAAAGAATGTCTACCGCACCTTGGGGATACAGTCGTGAACCTGTTTCTTTTTCTGAAATTGAATCAACTTCCAAAGTGCAAGTCTAGTTCTCACTAGTTATATATTTTGTGATCGCACTGTTTAGGGAAATTCTATCCGCCCCCTAGATTCATAAGTAAGGGTATAAATGTTTGGGTCGACAGCAAACGCAATAACAAACAAATTACAGCCATTAATACAATTATAAGACTCGCAATTTATGTAATAGCACTTATTGTGTTATGTTACAAGCCACTACAATGTATAACTGTTATTGTAACATGGGGGTTAAATGTTACATGGTAGCCGTACCTAACAGTAGAACACTTGGTATCAAGGTGTAAGTCAAAAATATTTTACAAGCTGATTGAAATTTATTGTAAGTAAATAATCTTGAGTTTTGTTTTGAGATCCCGGGATACAGGCGAGAGAAATAGATTATTGATTTTTTATCCAGTGATAAAATGATAATATTAAAAGGGTTAAATCTGATTGATCACAAAGAACCATTGACCATAACTCAGTAATAAGGCGGAAATAAATATAGACAAATTCTACCATAATCAGGGCAGGTCATAATCAGGTTCTACCATAAGCAGGTACCTACAAATTTCGCAGTCAACGTTGTTTAAAAAAATGTCTGGTGTTTTGTGTATCTAGGGTAATTTAATCAGTCACAGTTCTAAGTACTACAATTACAGATTGAAACGAGTTTTGTTGTGAAATAAAATATTATTGAATTCTTTCACAGAGCTGGCTCGGGTTTCCGGTTAATTTCTGTAATCTGTCCAACAAAGGAGAGAATGTCAGTCGTTTATTTTACCCTTTAGAGCCGTGTTGAGCCGTGTTGGTCGAATGGGGTTGAACCTCGACTTTCAATCCGAAGGTCGTGGGTTCGAATCCCGGCCATGCATCAATGAATTTTTCGTTTCGTAAAATTTATATGCGCTTTAACACGTGCTCTTAACGGTGAAGGAAAACATCGTGAGGAAACCCGCAGCTTAGTCAGCTCTACACGTATTGACGTCGTCTTTCCTGTGGACCAGGTTGATTAAGCTGAGAGGATGGTTTAGGTGCTGGGCAAGCCTATTCCATCTCAAACAATGTACCAGGCACTGCAGCGTCCCGTTAAGTGTAGGCATAGGTTGCCTCCTGATGCTGTATAAATCATCTATTAAAAGATGTAAAGGCCTATTTTTTTTTTATTTTACCTTTTACACTGTCGTTACTACAATATTACTTTTGAGATAACGCTATTGATATTTTTGTTTCAAACATAGAACAAAATTGGGAATTAGAATAGAACGAATACAAATTCGATTTTTGTTAATCTAAAATACAAAACCCTCAAATGAGGTTTTAGTGTAGTTTCATTACGAGTATAAATGCCATTCTCACATTCACACAAACATAAAAAATCACTCATGCATGACGATTTCCACATGAAAGAGAAATATGAAACAGATTCATAGGTCCACAATTCCATTTCTTCTTTAATAACTGATACAATATTTCTGCTGGAGACGATAAAATATTTTACGATAAGTAAAAAAGATGTGATATACACTTATTTCAATTGTGCAAAATATGAAAGTACCGTTTTCCATTAGGTTAGCGGCGTGATTTAGGGTTGCCTACAGCTGAATTATATCCATCGTAATATTCTTTAAACGCAAGTGGAGCGGTTTTATTGTTGTGCAGACGATTTGTGGTGCGAATATTAACGAGAATTGCTGAAAAAAACGAAGTCTTGTGTAAGAGGGTGATTTAGCTTTTCACTCGATTGGATTTTTAAATTTATCAAGGCTTTATCGTGGTTTACGAAGTTTTTTATGTGAGTGATCTGTTTAACTAGGTTGGCTGAAATAAATATTTACTATTAGTATTCTCCTTTTGCATAATTGTGTCACTATTTCTTTTGAAACAGGTGGTGAAAAGATTGGACTGCGCCTTAAAAAGGCTCCATTTGTGCAGATTATATATTTTATAGATATTAATATGCAAATAGTTTATATTTTTACAGTTATTTCATTATTTGTATGGGTTTTATTAAGCCCATCCCTTACTACCCCCCTACTACCCCCTTAGACATCTTTATAGGATCTGGAATAAGTAACATAAAAAGATCTGAGATAATGTCTACCGCACCTTGGGGATACAGTCGTAAACCTGTTTTTTTTATTGAGCTATTTCGTACTGCAAGATTACTATTCAAATGTCCACTATACAAACTTGAAGACTAAGAAGTTTGCAATGCAATATGTTTGTAACTCCAAACTCAAAAACATACTACTTCAATCGTTCCTATTTGCATAACAGTAAGTAAAGTGTTTGTAAGACTTTACTTACTCATCGTCACGGCTTTCATAACGTTTTACTTCTCGCAGAACCTTCGTCAAACGTCTTCGAACCTTGAAGGGACACATTAAACCGACCTAATTTGCGAGAGTAATAAAAAATGAAACGAAAAGTTTTATACTCTACAGGCAACATCTGTCCTGAAAAAAAGTGAAATAACTTGAAAGATTAAGAAATTTCTCACATTTTATTTGGTGATTCAAAATATGCTTTGTGTAAACTGTGGAGGGTTGAAAGTGGCTTGGGATTAAGGAATCGGTAAATCTCGCGAGTGTACATAGATAGAGACAAGTTGAGGCTTCTCTGGAGGTTTATGCTCGTCACGCTCCTGCCGCACCATAAAAAGCTTTCCGTTGAAAATTGAAAGCGACTTTAGCTGTAAAACGTACACAACGGATGCAAATACAAATATAATGTTGGCACCATAAGAATTATTTCCACAAAAAAATGCAGGATATTTTAAACAGTATCGAGCCCCAACCAAAGCAGGCAGAGCGCATGACTGATAAACAACTAATACCCTACCAATAAAAACTCTCAGATCCTAACCTACATCATACAAATAACGTGCGGTTGAAATCAAATGTTTCAAAAATTCAGGCTAAAACCACTTCGACAAAAACATCATTTTGGGTTCCAGTGTAGTTTTTTTTTTCCTTTGTGTAGTGGCTTTTAGCCTAGCTAGATTGTTTAGATCCCACTCGAAGTGGCGTCAAAGGTCGTATCGGCGTACGTGTCGCGTATAACGAAATAAGAGTTCACTTCAAAATTCACTATTTGAAAACTGTGGACGCTGGCTGTATCACTTCTGTGAACAATACGTGTTTCATCTATAAAAAAAACAGATCAACTTAAAAATAAATAATATGATAGAATAGAAATAACGTTAATCACAGTACAAAATCAATACTTTCTCGATTCTTATGAAACATGGCGTAAAACTACTTTTAGACCATATAAAATTACTCTAGATTTAAATAAAGCTAACACTTGCAAAGTTTCTAAGTTAAAAAATACCTTTCCTGAGTTCAATCAAGAGTATAAGGCTTCTTAATGTATTAGTGCTTTGCGAAATGAAAAGTCTTATCAAAATTTTTGACTGCGTGACCGAGCGGTTAAGGCACTCCGTCTGATCGTCGCGGGTTCGAATCCTGTCGGAACCGAAAATTTTGATAAGACTTTTCATTTCGCAATGAAATAGCTAAGTGTGGTTTAACACTTTATATATAAAAAAGTAAGCGACCTGTCTTTAAAAAAATTAATTTTCAAAAGAAGTGAAACTGCTGTAAGTGTGGCTGGGAAAATATCGCAAAACTTCAAATGCACTTTGTATTTAGTGCTTTCGTAAATAACAAATGTGCTGAAGTTTTAAGAGCTTTTAGTGCAAAATAACGGTGTTTGATCTAATAATGGCTCAATTTAGCACTTAGGCTGCTAAGTTTAAAAAAATATCGCGGTGAAAGGAATGAAAGTTTTGTACGTGTTTGTTTTTTTGTAAATTGTAACTTTGAACCTTTGCGATATTTTTATTTCTTATGAAATGTATATGTTGTAGGCGGATCGTTGAATAAGCCATATCATGATATGCCTTACCCCCCGTCTTACGTAGGCGTTTTGACGCGACCGCGTTTGCGACGCGATTCGATGCGGCGAGGCGCGGCTGTCCTACGTGCGCGCGAATCGTCCTACAGATTTCAGATTGAATACTAGTTCGCGCGTAAATGTCAAACAAACTGATCGCGTTCGCTTCAAACCGCACCGCGCCGCTGCGCACCGGTGACGTAGGACACTTCAATAGTAAATGGACTGTTTAATTTTTCCGCGCCGCACCGCGCCGCTTCGCGTTCGCGTCAAACTGCCCACGTAAGACGAGCCGTAAGAATATCGTTCAACAAAGCCATTTTACGATCTGCCCATCTTACACCCGCCTTATCGTTCAATGTTTAACGCTTTGTTCTATTTCACGATCTGCCTAGGCATATCATGATTTGCTCAAGTATCGCTGGGCAAATCGTCAAACGAACGATATGGTAGGTGTGAGTTTTTTTAATGTTTACCATCAATCCCTTGGGTTTTATTTGCCTATAGAGTTACTATTACCAGGAAAAAAATGTAGGAATGTGTTCATGTCAGGGTGGATAGTTAATTGACGATGACATTTTAGCGAAATTAGCACTAATAGACACATATACAGGGTGTAAAAAGACTACTACCGAAAACTGAGGGGTTGCAATCAGACCATGATCTAACGGAAAAAAACGCAAAAAAATTTTTTTGCTACGTCATTTTTTTTATTTTATTTCCGGTTATTTACTACTGGTACAACATAATACGACCATACCTACCTAATATTTTATTTATAAAAGAAAAAAACAGTTAAAACTCAAAATCCAGCAACCTACGTAAAACAACGCGCCCAGTACATACGCAAACAGTAATCTTCAAACGCTGTTTTCTCCGGATATAATGATTTTTTCGGAAAATCCTTTTGGATTTGGTTGTGTGTTGGGATGCTGTACATACCCCTTTCGGCTTCGGTAGACGTCTTTTTACACCCTGTATAGATCTTACAGTGGAGCTGGAAAGGTCGCTAAGCAATTTCTGATGTCACTGACATTATGAAAGCACTTATTAGTTTGTTTTTAAAAGAACAAAAGTCAATCTGATACAAAAAGAATTAGACCACAAAAGTGGTCTTTAATTTGAGATTCATATCCATCCTAATACCATTGTTCAAATTCAGTTGTGAATTTCGAAACGTTTTTCTTTAACACTTTTAGGCTAGCAAAAAGAAAGCAAAAATAATAAGGCAGCCGTTTGAATAGGGAAAGGATTTTTTACGTAAGTTCGTATGATTTAGTGGCCAATTCTGGTGACGGAGTATTTAGGCTGCCAAAAGGCCTCCATCATGGCCGACTTGATAGCCAGGACCGACAATTTAACGTGCCATCCGAAGCACAGAACCCAGTTTATGATACCACTAGGTCCCCATTAAAAGGAAAGACGAGGAAGAGGAAGGCCTAGAATAAATTTCATGAGTCAGATAAAAGAGAAGATCGCTGTCATGTCGTATAAAGAAGTAAAGGAGACCGCATTGGAAAGGGAGAGGTGGAGGAAGTTGCATCATTGCACCGACAAGAGCTGAGCTCTTAAATTAAATTTAAATAAATAAATAAATAAATAATGCTGGACATTTTCACACAGCATCATCTAGCCCCAAACTAAGCAAAGCTTGTACTATGGGAACTAGATAACTGATATACTACTTATATACTTTTTGTTTGTAAATACATACATATACCTACATAGAAACACCCAGATCCGAGACAAATATCTGTAGGTCATACAAACATTTGTCCCGCGGCGGGGATCGAACCCGCAACCTTCTGCGTCGCAGGCGGACCTTCGCCCACTGCGCCACAGAGGTCGTCAATTTGATGATGATGATGAGGCCCCCATCAATTTACTGACCGGTCGTTGCTTAACTTCGACGATATATCAAGAACTAAGCAAGCTACATTACGAGCCTCAGCTTTCCCGTAAATAGAACATACGTTTCCGAATCTACCGCAATAAAATGTCAGGATCACGCTAAGATACCGTACGTCCTCCCGCTTCCATTCCCAGTAGATAGAAATCTCGATTATGTGACTAGGTCATCTATTTGTCTTTTGACGTAATAGATTGAACATTGAATTCTCTTTGAGCAAAAGGATGGAAATGAGGGTTTTCTTATAACCTAGGGATTTCTAAAAATATGCCCGTAGCTTTGAATGTGTATTTTTGAAAATGGAGTTACCTACAGAATTCAAAAATTAATTGACTTAATATTTTGTATTTAACTTTAAATCCATTTAATGATTTTGAAGGTTCGTTTAATAAAATTAGGTTAGTTCGAAGTGGCCAATTCTGGTGACGGAGTTTTCAGGCTGTCTATACTTTGAAGGCCTATAATTTTGACGTGCCGTGCCCTTCGACGCAAGAAAGTGTTCAGTTGATATTGCTACTAGCTGTCACTGTTTCACCAAGCAAGTTAAACCACGACCGCTTTATTAAATTGTGTATCGTATCAAAAATATTTACCGTTGCGTTTTTATAGTTTTTGAATTCCCACTGTCCAGGGTTTGCAACAGAAAGAACACAATCTTTATTTTTTATCTCAGGTTATATAAATTCGACCATGAGCCAAGCCTGTTGCTCTCAATTAGATTTATTTTCAACTGTCTCCAGCATGTGAGGGTTATGTTTTATGGACACTTTGTCGTAGTCAACGTCTAAGTTATGCTGTAGTTTCTGCATTATTCAATTTGGATGCTGTACGATGCTGTGTAGTGTTATTCTGAGACTTATTGACTACCTTGGCGGTGTGAATGTTTGTGTGAAAGATGACATTTTTGTATATAAGACGGGACGAGATCGCGTAAAGATATCATATTATTATCTGAAATCTTTACGAAATCTCGTCCCGTCATAAATACAAAAATGAGTTTAAATCGTGTGGGTTTAAAAAGTGATTTGAAAGATGAAAGCACGTCAAACGTGCTGGAGGTGCGAGTTATTTGATTTTGTGGGACAAAATGTTTACTATATATATTATAATGTTAATGTGACATTATTTCAGTCAGCCATGATTTGTAAATAATACTTCAGATGATATAAAATAACTGTTTTAGTGTTTTAATGAACCCGTGGCCTGTGCCGTGGCCTAATATAAATAAAATGGTGAATACCTAGAAATAAACTATGGAGGGTAAATAAATCGATTTAAGCTCTCGAACCTCGAGTTATTGCCCCCAATTCGGTTCCAATAAATATGTTCTTGTTCTGTATATATTTGAGTAGCACTCGAAACTTAATAAAGCCTCAGTCCAGTTAAATTGCGAAACAACCCAGTTCACTGAGGACACTCGAAAAATAGGTTACTACCGAAAAATACTTGTCGGCTTTTATTACTGACCTACTCACAGAATATTAACAAATAGTGGAGTGCATTGGGGCCACGTTCAATTGCCAGTACTAGCTATTCAGTTGCTAAGCCATAACGGAGGAGACTTTGACTAAGTCACCAGAGTTCGTCACTAGTACAAAATAACTTAGTGACTAATTTAGAAAAATGCATTGCTTTGTGATGGTAATGGTTAAATTATAATCAGATTTTTTAATGTCAAAAAATCAAAAAAAAATAAGAAATTTTCACTATCTCATTGTATTTTATTTCATGCACTGCGGCACAGAAGGACCGAATACTAACTACTCTAGTCGAACTGTATAAATCATCTATTAAAGATGTTATTTTTTTAGTCGAACTAGTCATAGAATACTTTTATTCTATGACTAGTTCGACTAGAGACTGCTTTTCCCACAGTCATCATAAAATAATATTCTCTCATTCATTTTCAGATAGTACTTTCTATATAGGTACCCCATATTACTTATAGTTATTCGTATGAGTTTTTCATCAAACATTGACCACTAGAGGTTAGAAAGAAGACCGAACGAAAATGTACGAATTCATTGCAAAGGTCTTTTATTTGGAGAATTTAGCTTCGCAATTTCATCCATAGCGTATAGAACTTTCAATATAAAAATTAAATTCCCACGTATTCCTAGAAAAGCAATAAGGGAGTCGAGAGTCGACGTATGGACACTTGTTCATTCCGGGCGTTCATTTCATCTCTAGTTTAGGGTAGCACTAGTTTAACCCCAGTTTGCAGTGAGACTGTCAAAAACACTCCTGTATAGCACTCTCTAAAGATGCTAGAAAAATTGTGAGAAAACTGGCATGTCGCAGAACCTGACAAAAAATTACAGAGAATCATCAAGAAGCAAAATATATTGAAGACTAAAATGATCGTGTAATGTTCTAAAAATCTGATTGAAATACTATTTGGGCAAACAAACTGACATTTTCAAAGAATCTTGAGTGAATTATTTTTTGTGAAGGACAGCCGTGTCAAAGTCAAAGTTAAAGTCAAAATGCATTTATTCAGTAGGTCCGCTGGGATCACTTTGAAACGTCTTAAAACTAGGTGATTCTACTCCTGTTCGTGCTTTGGATATAATTGAATATACTTACAGTAAAGTTGTGAGTCTGTTTTAGGCATTTCCATACGTCCAGACTAGTGCTAAGAATCTAAAGTACATTCGAACTATGCAGTTCTCTGTGGATTGCCAAGGGACCAATGAACATGCGAGCTACGTCAAACTATACCGCGAAAACTTCTCACACGTGGGTTAGCGTCAGTTTACGTTCGTTAGTTTCCTCGTAAATCAAGTATTTATCGTTTTTTTGGTCCAGTTTTGAATTCTAGCATAATTGGTTGATAGTTCTCAGATCTACTCGTATTATAACTTTAGGCTTTGAATTTGCTATACGCTTACGTTTATCTCGATTTTATTCCTGAAAATCAAATATATTACTTATAGAATGTTTGACACTGACAGCCTATAATAACTATTGACATCTCATTTAAAAGATCTTGTCATTCCTGATCTGAAAATTGAGCTAGCTTTTGAAAGCAATCTCGTGTACCTACAAAGTCGCTCGGCGATAGTGTAATTTTTTATAAAGTGAAATATTTTTACATTTTTAAGAGCCCATTTTATAACTAATCGGGTGAATAAAATAAAAATGTATAAAATTATTAAATTAAATCGTTTTTGAATTGTAGAAGTTCAGTTTTTCCTTCCGTGGGCACTCCCGGGAGTGCCACTGTTTTTTTTTAATTTATTTAAGGGTTTTGTCGCTTAGCGACTACATCACCCTGATACAACAGAAAAAAAAGAATTACCAACAATATTAGAACTTAAAACTTAACTAAACTGTATATTTGAAAAAATACCAAACTTGATTAAGAGCTATTAAAATAGTATTTTCGTCTGTGGACCTGTCTAAAATACCGTGTGGCAGACACTTTTTTGTTGGTACGGATAGCCAAGTGATCCCTCAGCCTTACAGAAATAGATCTAAAATGGGTCGTCGAACGCGGCACGCACACTTCCATGAAATCATAGACGTAGTACTATATTTCTAACAAAAAATATAAGGTTTATTGGATACCTAATTGTCTTCAGTTAGGTACTTACACAAATAGCTTTTGAGCTTTTTGGAGTTTTGAAAGTTCTGAATGGATTTGAATGAAATCTGGTAGCTTATACCGTGGATAAACAGACTTATCCAGGAAAAGTGCATTCCTGAGGGACCAAGGGTAACACCGTGAAGAGCAGCTAGTTTTAATTTATGCAGGCTCAAACAATAAACTTGAACACACGTGTAACCTTGGACCCACAAATAATGACACTGACACTCAGTATTTCAGCGTTTATTTCTGAACGATATGGTTGACTGCTTAGGTATCCAATTCGTATCTTCGTATACACAGGATCACTTTATTTGTACAGTGAGAGCGTCACCAAATGGTAACCTCTCTTCTTGATGCAAGTCGTTCAAATCTCTTTATTTTGGGTTTTTTTTTTACATTATGGTTTGGTAATTTTGACTTTGACTTTGACTTTTGACGCTACTGCGGAGTTATACTTTTGTAGATACGTGGTTAGGCTTTCTATACTTCGAATGGCAGCTCAATCTTTTTAAAGTGATACGAGTTTTCGGAACGAAGTTCCTTTTCAGACGGTATCGAAGAAAAAAACAACTCGAAGCGGGAAAAAAAAATTGTTCAATTTTACCGTCACGACACATGTATATGTCAAATCGTCACAGTGCAAAATGCGCAGCCGCGACACAGTCCATAGATTGTTACATTGTTAGTACGGAATGTTGGCGACTCAATAAAATTAGCTAGAGGGTAGCGAAAATTGACGCTCGGCCATTCGTATTCTCAGCTGGCTATTAGGAAGGAACACTGTATAAAGTATTTTAAGTGGCTTTGGTTATAACGATTGTATACAGACGATTTCGAATAAAACGAGTGTATAAAGTATTTGGATATTTATATTATCATCACCTGGTCCCTGCAAGGATTATTTAATATCCGAAGTGGTAAGAACGTTGCAGACGCCCATTGGTATGTACAACCAACTATTTTTTTATATGTGTGTATACCTTGAAAATTCTTTGGTGCTTATGATGACTTTTCTACTTAATAAATAAGTAGTAGGCACCCAGTGAGTACTTCATAAAATATCTACCTACCTATTTGTGTCTATTGTTTTACTGCCGAGTTCTAATGGTGATCCTTTTAAAGAGTTGGAGTGGAGATAAAGTCATGAGTTTGTACAGTAATGATGACCTTGGGTTTACCTTCCTGGTGACCTACTTATCGTTTTTATGGCGTAAATATGAGATAAGAAAAATTTCCTACAATGTAAATCTGATGTGTGTGATGGGTACGTAAGCATTTGTTATGTAGGTAACATATTTATTATTATTTGAATCGAGGAGTCAACAATTGTCTACCTAGACTTTTTATTATTATCATCGTATAGGTAGGTGTGTGAGTAGATACCTACCTACCTACTCGACGGTGTGTTACGTGATCTATTTATGTGAATAGATCCTACTTGTTTACATTCGACGTTGCATTAAGTACCTACCCACCAATTTTATAAATTGATTCTACACTGATGAGTTAGTAATAGTAGGTAGGTACCTAAGTAAGTATAGGTACCTACACTGCCTACATGGCAACCAGGTACCAACTAGAATGAAGACTTATACTACCTACAATTCGAGGTCTATGTCAATGACAGACATTTAAAGGTAAGTAGGTACCTAGGTCTAAATGTTAACTACTACAAAGTTTGGGTAAGTGTACGTATCAGATGGTGTATTTGCTTGGACATGCCTCTGAGGAGATCTCAGAAATTTTCTGATGATCTGGAACCTACATACTTACTTACCTAAATAAAACTACGAGTGTCTGTCGGTAAATTCCATTTTAATAAATCCTAATTTTAACTTCAATATATATCAATGAGATTTGTAAATTTGTGAGAGCACATAAAGCTTCCTACACATTATCTAAAGAACAATATACTAAACCACACAATTTGAGAGGCAAGGGTAGAATGGTCCTACCATACACAAAGTTACAAATAATTAAATCAGGAATATACAATGTGTCAATCCAGATTTATTATAATTTACCGCATTGAAGAGAATACAAATACCTATACCTATATAAAAAAAAAAAAAATGTTATTACAATATTCAAGATTGAGAAGAAGACAATAAAAGATGCAAAAAGCGAAATACATAATATTTAATTGTGCCTAAACCACGGATCTAAAGACATGAGGGGATTGGCTGGTTCGGTCAAAATCGGGCATCATGGTTTTTCGCGCTTCATGGCTAGTCGCGTGTGCGTACCAATGTGTGTACCAATATACTCAAAATTAAAAGTGATTCAATTCAATGTTCGACATACATTGCTGTGTTTATCTTGAGACCAGTCACAATCCAAGCAACAAATGACGCAATGGAATGTAAAGTCAACAATGCTCTCGACACTACGTGTGTTGCATGGTACGGCCGCTGGTGCGCGTGGAGAAGTTATATATTCTGTGGAAGCTAGATATCGATGCTTAAGTTTGTATAGTTATAATATGGTTCGCATTGATTGGGTAATTTGTTAGGCCCTTACTAATAAACGTGGTGTAGAGTTGTTCCTCGGAATAAACTAAAAATAACCATACATTTAGACAGTTTACACTCAGGAATAGCTTTATACAGCGTTTATTAGTAGGGCCGTTAGTGTGAATCGGTCAAGTAACTAGTAATAGCGTTGCGTTCAGTGTGTCTGTGGCGCGAGTGGAGAAAATCTGGCGACATCGTGTTTCATAGTTGTGATTATTATCAAATAGCCAGTCTATATATGTCTGTGGCCTGAACCATGAACAAAAATGTTTCTTTTAATTACCTACACAAATTCGATTATAAGTTAGAAATACCTAAGCTAAGTGCCAAATGTTGCAATACCCCAGCGGGGTTCATGTTGTGAAACACTGTTTTGTTTTGGGATCTGTCTGCTAACATGAAGCAGTAGGTAAACGTTTTGAATTTGAATTTGAATTATCCTCGGGGATACCCTAGTCGCTGGCCTTTTGATACAGGGCCCAACCGCTCAGACCTATTCTAACCTTATTTTAGAGTGATAGAGGTCACTATGACTTGGCTATCTATACCTCATTCGATTCGAAATGAACGTACGATTATCTTACTCTATATTAGAGTATCTATAGCTAGGTTATCGGATTGCCAGCATTTAGAAAAATAGATTTGTGAAGTAAGTGTAAGTTCGAAGCAAAATCACGCATTTAGCCGGCTATTGTGTGCACATTTATTTTCGACTTTATTCCTTAGACGATAAGGTTCATTTTTGTATGATGGGGTAAATGTGCATAAAGTTTATTTCGCACTTTTGTGGTAACAGTTTTGTTTTGACACGTATCAACATGGAGTTCAACCAGGTTTAACGTTTTTGTAATAAGCAGCAATAAGTAAAACAATACTGAATACGAATGAGGAAGAAAACTCTTTGTAGGGTTAAGCTCGCCTTTGTACATGCCCTTTTTTATGTTATTATCCTGTGTGTGTCTATTTGTACAATAAAGAATTAAGAATTAAGAATTAAGACTATAACAATTACTTTCTTCGAGACGCGTAATGGGTGGTAGGTACATCACGGTACCTACACCTTGTAAGCGTATCTGTCAAATGAATCTATTTATTTATTTATGTCACAAAACAGTTTACAATCATAAAAAAATAATTCTATTACAATGTAAGCTTCGATGTAGATTGTGATCAGACATGTGAATCTGATAGTAAAATTACACCGTTGCATTGCACGCATAAAAGTTAAATTACCCTAAGATACCTAATAATAAAACTAATAATAATAAATACTTAATCATAGAACTCAGTTCAAGTTCAAGAGATCACTGTCATTGAGCTCTGTTTACATTGAGTTCTATACTCACTGTGAGTAATTATGATTTATGGAATTTTTAACAACAAAGCCCTGCGAAACCGCTTAAATATCTATCAATATATTGTTGTCAAACATATCAAGACTATTGCCAACTTGTTATATAAATAATACATCCTTAGAAGGAAAGGGGTGTGCAATGCAAATATAAGACAATATTTCTGTAGGTACAAAATAACCTCTATCACAGATTATTGCAGGTTTACGATATCGGTAATTTATGTTGATATCGGTTGGTTTATAATAAGGTTTATTCTCAAAAAGACAAAAAAAATGAATAAGGTTACTTATATTCGAAGTACCTATGAGTAAATGTCGGTAATTTCCGTGCAAGTATCTAAGTAGCTAGGTACATAATAGGTGGATCGTAAGTATGGAAGTCTTATAAAAAAAAAAAAAAAAAAAAAAGAAGGTATGTGTTAAACATACCTATTGAGTAAGGTGTGATCGTTGATATTAAGAATGTGTTTGATGGACTCTAGCAAATCAGGGAAATCAATGGTTGAGTGAAGAATTTTGTGCAGTCTCTTGGAGAGAGAGTCAACTGCAAAGTGGTCTTGCTGTCATAACCTGAGAGGGTGCGACCTAGTTTGAGATACGAAACAATCTTATGGAACCTATTATAAACAGCGTTGATTCTGTCTTTATGGTTTCTTTCTATGGAGAGGTGACCAAATAAGGCTGCCATATTCAAGGACAGAGCGAACAAGACTATTGAATGAGATGCAGTAGGTACACACACTGTCAGTTCTTTTTGAAGCCTCTGGTGATTATTGATATGAATTCAAGCATCCAAGAACTCCTTCCTACCATAATTATCGTCATAGTAACTTTTGAAAGATAAATGAACGAACACTTTACTGTAAGTACACAAAGAAAATAAACATTTAAACAATAATAAGACGTTCTTAGTGCAAGATAGCTCCTCAGTCCTTATCCAAGATTATACCCAGATCCTTGACATTGGATTTACGGCCCAATAGTGTAACTACCTACCTACTCAATAGAGTGGGTAGTCAAAATTGGTTTTGATAGGCTTCTTGATGGATGAGATGATGGAGCATTTACTGCTATTCAAAAAGATGCTATTTTGGGTGCACCAGTTAAGGATTACATCAAGATCACGCTGTAGTTTAGCACAATCAGTGACACTGTCTATATTGGCGAACATCTTAAGGTCGTCAAAAGAAATTCGTGGATATCAGCTACACAACTATCAGCTATTAACGAACGGCAAAAACAATAAAGGTCCCAGATGCGATCCTTGTGGGACTCCCGAAGGAACTTTCATTGAAGTAGGTGTGCTCCTTAATTACGACTATTTGGTTTCTGTTTTTAATAAAAGAGCTTCTTCATCCTCTTATCGTGTCACCAGTTCTTTCGAACCAGTGAGGTAAAAGGATTATAAGTGCGCCTCAAGAGGCTCCTTTCGTGCACTTGACACATGCTTAATAAGAAATTAGTAATGGTTGACCTTTGCTTAACAAAACTGTGTTGTTTTCTGATATAAATGGTTTGATGTGTGTTGGGGTTGTCCTCGTCGAGGACACTTCAGTTATAGTTAATTTGTAGGTGGTATAGTTGACACCGAACCTCTGTAATCAATAATTCAAGTATAGATTAAGTCAGAAAGTAGAATGTGTCAGTTTTATGATCTGAGCCGCAAGTAATAATAAGTACGTACCTACGTAGGTACCTCCGTAAAGTGCCAGAACCGTGGCGTGGCAAAGGTTTCGTCACGACTGTTTAGTAATAGCTTACTAATGCTATAAATAAAGTTAATCTGCTGTATGAACAATATTGGCTCGTACATGCTCACAAGGAATTGATATGCATACCTACTCAGATCACCAAACAAAGTAAGCAAAGTTAATGTAAAGTTATAGTTAAACTTAGATCGTGATAATTTCACATTCTAAATCCTGTTCTTGCTGAGGTTGACTGAGACATGTTCGTTGAATGTCCGCGTCCTATAGTACGTAGGGGACAATTTGCTCTGGCTTAATCTCTTCTGTTCTCTCTGATATCGTGGACAAGTCATTATGTAAGTTTTCTCGTCCTTTCTGCGCACTTATCTGATTTCCCAGCAGTCTCAGCAGCCAGTTGTATATTTTGTGGTCATAAACCAGTGACTCAACAGCTTTGCGAGACTGGGAATTTCACATTGTGTCTTAACGCTCAATTTGTGAACGTGGTTGATGAAGGCCTTTTTCATTTAGTGAGGAAACAACCCTTCAATCTAAAGATTTATAAAAGCTTATTTTCAGAAACTAAGCTACTACATTAAGATTTATTAAATATTAATGCTATAAGAATGGACAACTCCTCACCACAGTCTATAATAAGTGAAGGAGGACCATCAGGTCCCGCCCCCCTTGTTACGATCAAGTTTCTTAATTTTTGCAACAACGCTTGATTTGGTTATGATTAAGAATGACAAACCAACTTCACCCAAACTCAGTGGAGGTGAGTGAGATGGCTGACGGTTGCCTGTTCATAGGCGAAGCTAAAGTACTTTCAGAAGAGTTTGCAAATTCTCGCAATTTCCATAGACTGGACCCCGTCATAGCACATGACTGGTGGTATAGTCGCAGAAACCTTCATGCTTCAGAACACCGATTATGACGATGAATTTATTCATTAAAAGGACTAAACGATCTCTTCGAAAGACTTCATAGCGGGAGAAGATACCGTCATGTAGATTAGTTTCCGTAAAACAGATTAAGTTGTAGTTAAAGGTAGATGCGTTCACGTATACTCTTTTGTTTTATTCTATTGACATTTTTATAAGATAAATAGATACTAATTATTATTAATATAAAATATAAAATGAAAACCAGATAACAAGGTATATAAAGTTGATGGTAACAAAGACTACGCGGAATAGTTTACTGCTGACGCAGAGTCACTCCCAAGTCTCAAGTACTTCACAGGTCGTCCAGGTTCTTCTCCCTCTGATTGTGACCACCGAAGCTAGGTACGACTACATCGGCTAGAATTCTGATGAGCTGAGGTGGTGGTGAGTGTCACAATCACAGCGGAGTGTGCATGAGTAGTAGGTCGATAGTAAAGTAGTCAGTGATAATAATGTAAAGTTAAAAAGTGTAAATAATGTTACAGTTAACTACATTGAATGTGCAATAGGTATTCAGAATGTCGAAAACAGTTATGGTATGTGTAACAGTGTGTTTAAGACAGGAAAGCATAGATACCTAACACGTTTAAAACATGTTAAGCAAAAGGCTGGAAGAACCTAAAATTAACACAAAATACTTACCTTTAGCGTCATTTCTTTGAGTGAATAATTATTCATCTCTTATGAGATAACAGGTCATGTTCCGGGGGTGACAAGCGGCAGTATGCAACTTCAGGATGGTTATCAAACAGGCTGTGTCCCGAGGATGACACGACGGTTATATGCAACTTCAGGATGGTTATCAAACAGGCCGTGTTCCGAGGGTGACAAACGGTTATATGCAACTTCAGGATGGTTATCAAACAGGCCGTGATCCGAGGGTGACAAACGGTTATATGCAACTTTATGATGGTTATCAAACAGGCCGTGTTCCGAGGGTGACAAACGGTTATATACAACTTCAGGATGGTTATCAAACAGGCCGTGTCCCAAAGGTTGCAAACGGTACTTCACAAGGCCAATCAGCAATGAAATGAAAATACTAAGATAACTTAAATTTTGATATTATGGAGCGTATATCGTTGAAAATGACAATGTTCAAGTAAGTGTAGATCGACAGGAGAACAACATAATAAGAAGACCGCAGCGCACATAGTATTCAAGGACGTCATTCAGAGTTTGAAGACTTTTATGAGCCCTGGCTGCTAGCCGAAAGGAGTGAAGTTCAACGTTCAATGGCCGCCTGAACCAAGGACCTCCGCACCGAGACACGCCGACGGTCTCACGTGTGCTCTAGATCAAGACTGCTGACTGATACATAATATTATGTATTTTTAGGTTTAAGGTATTAATTTATATGGGCCTTAGAATTAGCTTTTACCATCTTTGTACTATCAATCAATCATTTATTTATTGTTCAATTCAACATAGGTTAAAATACAGATTTTTAGTCGATGAAGTGGTATATTTATGTTACCAATTTAGGTTGGTGTACAATAACTTACCAACAGTTACAAATCATTTAATGTCACGCAATAACAATTTTAGCAATTAACATTTTAAAATAATAATAATAGTGTGTGTGTTGCAAGCATTCCATTACTTAATTAATTTTATTAATTATCAGACGCAACATTACATTTTGTCAACCTTATTTATTTTATTAATTCATTTATGGAATAGAAATATTATATTCTTAAGTTACCTAAAATAAAACTTATTTTATTATATATTAGTGTAGTATTTAGTGGACTGTTTACTTTATTAAGCAGTATCAAACAACAGTACAAAACAGTATCACAGGTGGCAAACGGTAGCGTGTGACTCAAGCTGCTATCAAATCGTTTTCCTAAAGTAATGGTTAGTGATTACAAACTACTTAGTGCACAATCAAATAGTGCACCATAATCCAATTCGTTGTATGAATATCTTTTGATGGTTGAACTTTGAATCATGATTTTAAATGTTTAAAGGCACTAACAAAATATTATAACATTTATAAAATTATTTGTAGAAAATACTGAAAGAAATGATTTGATGTGATCTTAATGTAAGTAAATCACTATTATTACATGTTTTTTTTTTAATAAAATTGAAATATTGATATATTTATCTTGTAGTATGTAATTATAGCTCTTTAGTCTGTTTAAGCATCTTATTAATTATTTTGAATTGTTATCCCAGACCATAATTATCTATCATTAAGTATTTTACTCCAAATTGTGTTTGGCTATGGGGACATATCCCTATTAGGAAGGCCGAGAGTCCAGGAATAGGGACATTCCTGTAACAGGATGGCCGATTGTTGGCGACTCAATAAAATTAGCTAGAGGGTAGCGAAAATTGACGCTCGGCCATTCGTATTCTCAGCTGGCTATTAGGAAGGAACACTGTATAAAGTATTTTAAGTGGCTTTGGTTATAACGATTGTATACAGACGATTTCGAATAAAACGAGTGTATAAAGTATTTGGATATTTATATTATCATCACCTGGTCCCTGCAAGGATTATTTAATAGGAAGAGCGTTTCTAGGATACCTAATTGACAATTAATTTATTATATTCTCAGTATAGAAAACTATACTCTTTACTTCGTTCCAACCGAGTGTTCCACGAGTGTTCCGAGTGTTTTAAGTAAGAGAGTGGAAAAAAACAATGTCCTTAACTTGTTCAATAAGAAAAATAAGATTAGTTTGAATCACAAAATACTTTTACACGAAAAACTTTGTTTCGTTTTAAATTTCAACACACGAGCCTGCTAAGAATGCATAATTATGGAAAATGGGTTTATCCCTAGATGTCAACCCTAACAGTCGCCCTCAACATAATTATTACGGCACGGGTTGAAAACGCTCGAAATAATCCTGTAGTATATTTTTAGCTTACGGATTAAATGTATAAATCCAAGTTAAGGAGGTCAACGAGACTTTGCTGAAGCTGCTCTGTTGCATTTGACCGCGTTTACTGGTTTCGTTTTGAAAGTAAAACGAATAGTTTGAAAATGAATGTACAGTCAGCAAAGAAGTCAATTAATATTTTTATGTTTTACAACTTTGAATATTTTCTGCCCCTTCTTATTTGTTAGGACTTTGACAAATTAATCTCTAAAGCCTTAAATTTTAACAAATATTTTGTCTGTAGCTGTCCATACTCTTCCAAGAGTCGTGTTGAAAAGAAAGTTAGTATTCGCTTAGTGACAAGTTGCAAGCCCATCCCTACATATTTGAATACTCAATTACAATAGTTTAAGATTGAGAGCCAACTCAGATTGCTTAAACAAAAGTTGTAAAGTTGAACACTTTAAGGATTATCATGACTCATTAAAACTAATAGTAGCAAACATAAACGATATAAAACTACAAGGAGGTATTTATGATTCCTAAAATAATTTAAAACAAAATTCTATAAATTAAAATGTTTTATAAAATTCTTAACGTATAATGTCGTTGCCTCCTCGTAGTATTCATTAGTTATTTCTGTGCGGCTATTTCAGAGATTAGCATTCAGAGTATGAGTAACATACTCACTCACAGAAATAATAAATTATTACTACAATAGATTCTAGTGTGAAATGGCTTTTGACTAGAACTGAAACAAGAGCCTGCAACGACATTTACAAGATACCATTCTGTCATACCATTCTTGCCTCATGCTTTCTTAAACTTCTCAAATTCAACGGAGCAAGAGCTAATATTCTGTGGCAAGTTTCTGAAAATGAAGAAAACATTGATACAAACTTATCCAGACTACCTATCTAGTAGCTTAATATTGGAAGCAGTAAGCCAATACCTACATTGTATCGAATTATCGATCTGTGTTGAGTCGGAAATAACAGACTTCAAACACGATGGCTGTTTGGGGACATTCCTGAGACGTTCTGGAATGTTCCAATCAGATTTCAAACCTTTGTAGAAAGGTGTTCGACATTCGATTTTCAAAATAAACATGAGATTGTTTTCATCCCTAGAGAAAAATACGGAAGAAAGAGTACAGTCAAGAAAGTTTGAAAACGTAGAACATACAAAATTTCAAACATATTATTATGGATAGTAGAATATCATGATCCACAGAGGATCATAATCAATAGGATAATTTCAGTGTACTGGTACCAAATAAATGATTTTTGACTTAAAAATTAAGTATGTTCGGCCGATCTGGACGCCAACGCGAAGCGGCGCGGTGCGGTGCGGAAACAACAAACAGTCGATTTACTATGAAGTGTCCTACGTCACCGGTGCGGCGCGATTTGAAGCGAACGCGATCAGAAATTGCGAATTTTGACACTTTGCATGATTTGACGTAAACTATGTAGGACGATTCGCGCGCACGTAGGACAGATACGCTCGTGCCGCGCCGCATCGAATCGCATCGCTTCGCTTCGCAATCGCGTTCGCGTCAAGCCGCCCACGCAGGGTTAAACAGTCAAAACTAAAGGGTCCCACTCATTAACATTCTGCATTGCACGAAGTCACGCCTGACGCGCCGCTAGCAGCGCCGCCTGTATGTACACGCGGCATATGTGAATCTTTCAGCAAGTATTCTAAAATATAGGTCATCTAGATGTTTGAATTTGTTTCTGTGTAAAAGTGTGAATGGGCTTATACCTGACTATCTCGTTTATCGATCATCACGCTGGTATTGAGCAATGGCCTTCCTTAGGTGATATAAAGAACAGCATCAACTGGAGCGTATCGTACTAAAATCCTAGAAATATTATCTGAAAGTTGACATGTTTGTATTTCAATGCCTGGACCAGTGGACTGAATTGAAACTTGAATACAAGAAGATTGTAGAATGGAATAGTATTATGCAAATTGTTTGTACCACGATAGCGCAGTTCTTATTGGAGGCTAGATGTATAAGGTTATATTAGGTACTAGCTGGTACCCGCGACTTCGTCAGCAAAATAACATATTTAATAAAAACAGAACTGAAAACTGCTGTTCAGAAGATTCTCTTCTGATACTTTTAAAAATAAAAATGCAATAATAGCGCCATCTCGACCTCAGCCATAGGACAGCAACGCCATCTAGAGATGAACTGGATCTTCACCTTAAGTCCCCATACAAAATTTCAACCCTTATTTCACGCCCTACATGATTAATTTTGAAAAAAAAAGTAGCCTATGCCCGTCCCTGCGACATAATCTTTATCCATGTCATATTTCAGCATCATCTGTTCAGTGGTTTAGGCGTGAAAAGGTAACAAACAGACAGACAGACACATTTTACTACATAATAGATGGCGCCACAGGAAAAATTAGATCGCGTTATCGTTGCGTTTTGGGGAACGTAACATATAAACTCGCTAATCCTCTACTTTTCAGCTTTATAATATTAGTATGGATTAAAGTAAGAAGATTCCGGTAGAATTACAAAGATTATCAACAAAATTCTATTCTATTCTAGTACGGGTTGACCGAAGTGTAACTTAAAAAACTCAATTGCTACAGCACACAGCGGCCTTTAGCCACGCCCGCCTACGCGCTATTCATTCACTTGGAAACTGTCTCATGAATAAATAACGCGATTTGAACTCCACTTCGCGACTTCGCCATTGATAGTGAAGGCCTGGAATCTCGATAGATTTTTATTCTACAGGAATTTGAATTTACTTGAAAAGGGTCATTAAAAGGGGATACTGGGCAAAATTGGTCAAAGGGAATGTTTTTTATGTCAGATTCTGAAATGGTTTTAGTCTACTCAATTTTCGGTCGGGTTCGAATTCTGGCCATTCAATGATAACCCCAAAGCAATAATGTACTGAAATAGGGGTAATGAGAAGCATCAATGTCCCGAATTGATTTAAAGGTGAAAATATTTTTAGTCGGTCAAAAATAGATTTGGAATTAATTTTAGCTGAGCGTAGAAGCTTCGGCTTTAAAACCGGTATAATAATATAAACAGACAAAATCGACGGAAGCCACTCACAATTATCCTGTGACGGTTACGGTCATCACCACTTTTAGACGATTTTGAGTTTTATCACTATTGTATAAAATATGCTTTTGCCTTATCTCAAAATGTCATTTCATTCATTCTACCTTAGAGACGGGGTGGAGTAAAGAAACAGTAAGCATCATTATCAGCCTACGAAGGTTGATTACGTACTTACCTAAGGTACTAGCTTATAATTGTACCTACCAATCTTAAGCTCTCTGAAGTAGCTACTTAAGCTGCGCAGAACCCATTTTTGATGACGCCTAAAGACGAAGACAACGTTGTAAGCTGCTTCGCACACTCGCTTTGTTTGTTGCATCGTGCTATCTTGCCTACTCTTGCAAATCTGCGCAATCGTGTAGTGCATCTAACTTCAGACAGACAAAGATCTGTATGTGTTGGGTGTAAAAAACTGCAATTGTATGCAGCTTAGACGCAACCTGTCTGTATTTACTTATACAGCGTTAGGCGGGAGTTACATTGTACGGTTTGGTACATAGTGAATTATTAAAACTTAATTATACAAGAGCTCTAGAGCAATATAACTTCAGGAATGCCTGGATGTCTTAATTAAAGCGCCTTAAGTATTTATGGAGTTGACTTTCTAAAGTAAGGTTTGTAGCTTTTCTGTCTGAGTTCTTGTTTAAAATTATTAAGCTAAAATGGGCTGGGCAAGCTTATTCCATCTTAAAAATATCTTAGTTTAGATACATCCCGTGTATATAGTTTGCCTCCTAACGATGTATATCTCTTGGTTCTTTATGAAAACATCAAAATAACCAGAATTACCTAAGTTTTCGATCCGCAAAATTAATTTACTTCTGTTTTATTTACTTCTAGTGGTTCTCAAAATCCCATTTGTGTATAAAACTCTTAAGATAACTCGGCATGATGGTTACCGCAAAACAATAACTTAATCGAATTACAGAGAGCTTTGCACAAGGGGAGACGGGGCAACATTCCGAGTGTTTACATCGGGGAGGATGGGGTAAGACGGTGAAGTGGTCTGTAAAAACTGAGGGGAAGAGGAAATCAACAATTAAAGTAACAACCGATTCTTTTAAGTGAATTGATTCAGGGCTTTGGATTTAATTAAAATAATTGTGTTTGTTTGATCGTTAAGATTACATTGGATTTGTCAAATATAAGACTCGTGGATTTTTCTAGTCTCATAAAAAATGAGTAGGTAATGTTTCTCGCAAAAAATTGATGCCGAGACTATCTTTGACCAAATTACACACTCTTGAATGAAATAACTAGGCTCAGAACTACCCTACCATAAACACTAAAATACCATTCAATCTATAAAGAATGAGTGATCTAAAAAAGCCAATCAATTAGAAGTGTGTCGTTGTTTTAGTTGAAAGCAATAATACCACGGCCATCGAACGCGTTGGCTTCTATCGCTATAATTTTCTTTGTTAGCCTTCTAGGAACTGAGGCCGAGGGCTTCAATTTAATCAGCAGGGGTCAACTGATGTGGATCGATCGATGCACATGTCAGTGAAGAAATGAGGTTGCTGTATAACACCTTAGTAAGGACGAGCACATTGTTGTAGTATGAGGAAATCGTAATGTTTCATATTAGGAAGTTTCGTTTTACAAATTTTAGGAAAACTAACAGCTAGGTATGAACAATTTAGAGTGTAACTGTATCCTGTGGGCCAGGCTGATTAAGCTGAGAGGATGGTTTAGGTGCTGGGCAAGCCTATTCCATCTCAAACAATGTCCCAGGCACTACAGCGTCACGTTAAGTGTAGGCATACGTTGCCTCCTGACGCTGTATAAATCATCTGATATACAGGGTGTAAAAAGACGTCTACCGAAGCCGAAAGGGGTAGGTACAGCATCCCAACACACAACCAAATCCGAAAGGATTTTCCGAAAAAATCATTATATCCGGAGAAACAACGTTTGAAGATTACTGTTTGCGTATGTACTGGGCGCATTGTTATACGCGTAGACTGCTGTTTTTTTTATAAATGAAATTATTAGGTAGGTATGGGCTTATTATGTTGTACTAGCAGCAAATAACCAGAAATAAATAAAATGACGTAGCTAAGTAAAAACATTTTTTTTTTCGCTAAATATGTTTGAAATCATGGTCTGATTGCAACCCCTCACTTTTCGGTAGTAGTCTTTTACACCCTGTAGATGTAAAGGCCTAAATTTTTAATCTTACTTTTACCGTAAAAACTTTACTAAATGATGATTTTATTTTATGATTCAAGGTACCATTTGTCTAGAGTTTATTCAGCCATCAAACTACTTTATCCCCAAAGTTTATGTAACAATAACTTTGGACGGTTACATCAAAAAGCTTTTAAATTATCAGATATCTACCTAGTGTACCTGGGGCTTTATTGTGTAATTCAATTGGCAATGGGCATGGGCTACATTTTGACATTTAAAACCCATTCTGGACTTCAATTGTCATTTTCGTATATGTGATTGGTTGAGCTCTAGTAGGATGACGACTGGGATTTCAAGTTAGACAAAAAGGCTGCTGGATATAAAATAACGAGTTCAATTATGGAAGACATTATCTTAATAACGAACCAATCACATACGATTTTTCTATTATTATAAACTAGGGGCCAGTTTGCAGCTTTGCTCGCGTAGTGCGAACTTTTTACATAGCCTATTATGCCTATTAGCCTACATAAATATTCCTATTTTCATTCAAATTGACCCACTGGCCAAAGAGACACAAACCTTCACAAAAATCTTTAAATATCCCTAAGTGTGCGGTTAACACTATAAAAATATAATCCTTAACCTTCACAAACTTTCAGATGTATCACACTCTAGTCCCATCTCAATCTCTACCATCTACCGTGTTCTCAATATATTATGTATAGCCCTGTGCTTTTTTGTTGAAATATTCTACCCACGAATAAAGTAAAAACATAAAAAGATCTGAGAGAATGTCTACCACACCTTGGGGATACAGTCGTGAACCTGTTTTTGAAAAAAAGTAGCACGATAAGTGCTGACACTTTTTACTCGGCAAAGCAAACAGGAGGGTTATGTTATGGTAAACTAGTTTTGCAAATCTTATTCCCCGAAGTTTTTAAGTAAGCGCTCCAACGCTTCCAAGATGCAAGTGTAACTAAAAGACACGGGACTTACACGTAGTTAAAATTCGGTTCTTCCCAAACTTTCCTGTTCAAAACTGAGTGAGATTAGAGTGTGGTCGGAACTGAATTTAGCGGCTTTTAGTTGTCAAGATTGGCAAGTTGTATCCAGGCATGACCCGGTTTAACTAGATACCAAATCCATACCATCCATATCCATACTTCTATACTATAATACTATATACTATATATACTATACTATATACTATATATACTATCCATACTTAATATTATAAATGTGAAAGTAACTCTGTCTGTATGTCTATCTGTCTGTCTGTCTGTTTGTTACGCTTTCACGCCCAAACCGCTGAACAGATTAAGCTGAAATTTGGCATAGTTTAAGGTTGTATCCCATCAGGGAAGGACATAGGCTACTTTTTATCCCGAAAAAATTAAAAAATCCCGAGGGACCGCGGGTCACACCGCGGGAGCGCAGCTAGTTGCATAATAAATATCCCCATTGGTAGGTTGACGTTGACACGTTTTGCGCAAATCTATCATGGTTTTATTCAAATTCATATTCAATCTTTATTGTTTGTAAACCTAGGTTATACAATTGGTGTTCAGGTTTAGCAGAGCCTCTAGATCCTGGCGGTAGGCCATACAAACATTTACAAGGTCAATTAATATTTAAGTAAGTTTAATTATTAGTTGTTGTGATAAATGATTAGTACTTAATTAATTATAAGATGTAATAATATAATGTCAAAGCAACAGATAACAAGAAATACATTCAATCAACCTACGTCATCACAAAATTATGTTTGAATCATTTAAAAACTCGTCAATAGAATAATAAGCTTATTTAATAAGAATGTCATTCGGTTTCTGTTTAAATTCATTAATGGATAACTTGCGAACAGAAATTGGAATTTTGTTATCAATAGTGGGAACCACACTTTATGTTTTGAGGTTATGCTTTCACGTGGCTTTATTTGATATTCAGTAATTGTTTTTGTCAATCCTAAATAGTAAATCTTGGTGTTAATATCGTTCTGTAATATTTTTTTTAGCTGTACACAAAACAACACTTGACAACATTTTTAAACAACTTATTTGTCGAGTGTCATCATGTGTGAAAAAATATTATGTTAGTTCTACTACTGAAGTACACACAAAATAAATCATTTCATTTCAAAAATTTTTGCAGCCAGAACGTTTGTTTGATAAACATTCACTCACACGAGGGAGCTTGAAGTGACTTTTACGTTTTCTAGCAGAAAAAACCAAATGTTTGTGCTCCATATTGAGGCAGGCGTATAAAACGGAACCTCTAAACCACGACAATGTAACAATCGATTGGCGATAGCAAAGGTAGAAAAGTCCAATAGTATGGAAGTTATAATAAATAAATAATGCTGGACATTTCACACAGTATCATCTAGCCTCAAACGAATCATTCGATATTTTGATGGAATTAAATAATCATTATCTATCAATAATCAATTCTTTGACAACAGATCACGTGACATATTTAAGACACAAGTAAAGTAAAGTAAAGTAGAATTTATTGCAAGAAATACAATGTTATATAGATGTTATTTTTCACAGTATGTTCATTGTATTCTGCCATGTTATGGCGTGCAATATTTAATTTAAATACATGGATTAATTAATAATGCATTATATAAAATAACATGTCACATTTAAGATTCTAATTATTACCTATTATATATCTAATTTAATTGTAGGAGATTTTATCTTCAAAAAAATCTTTTACCGAATAATAACATTTAGTTTCTAGTATCGATTTCAATTTCCTGTGAAACAGCGAACGTGGTAGCTCTCTTAATTGGTTAGGTAGCTTGTTGTAAATAGAAGGAGCCATGCAGAAAATCACAAGTCAATCGCATAGATTTTTGTTCTTTTCTACTATCGCTTTCGCCAATCGATTGTTCAATTGTCTAGAGGCTCTGCTAGTGAAACATTTTCTAAAATCCGTTCAAAGAATTTAATATTTTTGAATCAATTGAGTTCAACTTTAACCTAGCTTTACATGGTTCAGTTTTTTTTATACATTTTTGCTTTCAGCATCCATATTTTTTATCTGACTGTTCATTTTAATTAAAATCGTTGGGATGAAGTGAATTTGAATATCATCCAGAATTTGAAAAATGTTTTCACAATTTACTCAATTTTGTTGAAATGCTTTTAAATACCTAATAGGCGTCGTATTTAAAATTTCCGAAAATACTTTTTGACTAAAGCAACTCAATGAAAGCTAGTGCTCTAGTGGAAGTGGCTTAACCTTCCGATTGTGAGATCGTGGGTTTGAATCCGATCCTGAAAAAGTTTTTTTCTGTTCAACAATTTACGTGGAAAGTATCGAGAGGAAACCGGCATATTTATTTATTACTAGCTGACCCGCGCGCCTTCGTCTGCGCATGATTCATTTTTTCCGCGCAATTTTTTAATTCTTTTCTGTCATAAGAACCTTCCCCTGACAATAAGAAACAAAAAAAAAATTTAGTGAAATCGGTCCAGCCGTTCACGCGTGATGGCGTGACCAAGGCAAATAGGGATTCATTTTTATACATAGAGATTATTTTTAAAATGCAAGATATCGTAGAACAAAGTCAAGTGCGACGAGAGCCTCTTTGAGATGCACATAAAATGCTTTCACCACACTAGTTAGAAGACAAAACTGCATTGCAATTACACCCAAAATGAACAGATGCTTAGGTACTGGGCTGAGAATTGAATCTGTTTCTCTAGCAAACGTCTAATTAAGTTTCTATACGGTTTCAAAGTCCTATTGGAATCTTAGCCACCTAGTCGTGGGTATCAAAGGGATGGAAATAGACAGGTCGGTGACCTCGCTCGTTAGAAGCGGTTCATTCATGGGTGAGAGATAAGTGCTTGTGCCTTAGAATATAGTTATATAGAAACCACTACGTAAATGAAGTACCTACCTACGTATTTCAGTAGAGCCACAGATAGATAGATATTTATTCAGTAAAATGTAACTAACATACATATTCAGGTAGGAAGTTTGACTAGACAATAAGTTCTCGAATTACACATAACGATACAAAAAAACTAAAAATAAATTAGATAGGTAGTTAGGTATACAAAAATAACGTAGGTAAACACAAAGACTTGAGCATGACAAAAAAAATAACAGAAACCGGCCAAGTGCGAGTCGGACTCGCGCACGCAGGGTTCCGTACTATCTATAAAAACGGCAAAAAATCACGTTTGTTGTATGGGAGCCCTCTTAAATATTTATTTTATTATGTTTTTTAGTGTTGTTATAGCTCAACAGAAATACATCATATTATTATGTGAAAATGTCAACTGTCTAACTATCACGTTTCATGAGATACAGCCTGATGACAGACGGACGGACAGACAGACAGACAGCGGAGTCTTAGTAATAGGGTCCCGTTTTACCCTTTAGGTACGGAACCCTAAAAACGACTTCTTGTGTGAAATCTCATTTACATTTTATAAGGTGTCATAACATTAATATGTTTTTTTTTTAAACTGGGCTTAAGAAAGT
Organism: Epirrhoe tristata; assembly: GCA_951394285.1. Classification (NCBI taxonomy): domain Eukaryota; kingdom Metazoa; phylum Arthropoda; class Insecta; order Lepidoptera; family Geometridae; genus Epirrhoe; species Epirrhoe tristata. The sequence goes on along the minus strand of OX596146.1, from coordinate 9,619,618 downwards.
TATTTTGAGAGATTGATGATTAGCTTATTCAAATATTACAACATTTTTATTTGAAATTTCTCATGGAATTGGTTCTCAGAAAAGCTTTTATTTCATTATCTTTTTAAGTTCTGAGCAGGGATTAGGAATAACTAAATCTTTTATCGATGATAAAAGCTTACTGAGTTCAGTAGTTTAAATATTTATGGACATTTTCAATTGAGAACTCAGCTGAAATTGATGGCCTGAAAGAATTTATTTCTATATTATATTTGTTTCAAACATAGTTTGAAGTTTTTTTAATTCAATTCTTTATTTGTTTCAGGTAAAGACGTGAACGGACCCACTATGAAAGAAACAGTGTTGTGACAGTGTCGATGAGTTATATCGATAAGATGGCGGGTGTGCTCGCGGTGGTGTTGCTTGCGCTCGTCGCAGCCGTGGCTTGTGATACGGATTCTTGTAATCCGGACAAAATGACCGTGTACAAAATGGTTCTGCATACGTATTGGACACGGGAGAAATTCCCGAAGCATTATCCTGACTGGAGACCGCCGGCGCAGTGGTCAAAAGTATATGGTAAGTTCGATTTAAATTAGCCTTATACTATTTCACATTACGTGCTCAAACAAATTCCAGCTTCAGAAAATGAATAATTTTCACATCTTTGCATTTTGATTTACACAATCTCATTTCTTATTTATGAAGAAACACGAAAAGAAAATTGTTTATCCTAAGCAACTCTTTTATATTTGAAACAGATAAAAAACATTCTGAACCAACCTATTTATTTATTCATGCATTCTTAAGTAATCTCCTTTTTAAAGACAGCTCCGAAAATTATTCTTATTTTTGCGTGCTTGTGTATATTTAATAACTAAGCGAAACAAAAGGTAGAGAAAATTAATACTATAATATTAAATCATGCAAATTCAAACAACCTATCTTGATGAACGGCAAGAGTAAATCACAAAGGGAAAAATATAATTGCAAAACCTTCATTTTAAAGGCGGTACACTTGAAAGTTCGGGCGAGACGAATAAATTTTCTCCATTGTGTGAATTTGTACGCAATAACCAGCAATGAATAAATTATTCTGACATAAATTTACATTCATAAGACCTAACTTGTAGCGATAAAACTGCCTCAGGTTTTCAAGTTTTAACGTTTAAACAAAGGTAACTAAGAGTATGAAGGTGTTTACGATAGGCATCGGGAAAATTTATGAAACTTTTTTACTGCTTGCAATTTTAATTTATTAATAAAACTTTTGCTGTGTTTTTTATCTTATCTAAAGAGACTTGGTGTTTTAAGTAGTATTCGTTCAAAATCTCGAATTTAATTTAAATTCACTTAATTTCTGCTCTATTAAGTCAGTAGTATCTTTAAATTGAACCGCAATTGAAACACCGACCGACCTGATTACAGAAACGTTCCGAGAATCAGCGACCGCAGCTCATTGTTTTGCAAAACAAATGGCAAATGAGTGTAAAACTCTGATTCATACAATACTTTTGTACGCAGACGCTTACGTGATATCAAATTGATATTTTTATGCAAGTTTGTGTCATACTTTGAAGCTTTGATCAAATCGTTGTTTTGAAATTAAACATAGATACGCTGAAATTAGGAAGTGATAATAATGAATTTAATCAATGAGATAACCTTCACACTCGTGTTACAAAGTGGTGTGAAGGTTACTTAGTCGGCCGTGGCAAAATTATGCTCTAACTGACAGAAGGGTAATAGCCTTCTCTGTTTTTATAAAGCCACACCCTTATTCTTATCTCTGTTGATTCATAATAATGTTTTTCTGTCTAAAATCTCATTTCTATTTGAAACTCATTGCGAAATTAAAATTCGCAAAAAAAATAAATAAAATCTAATAAAATCTAATAAAAACAAGAGAACTTTTAGCTCAAGTGCTTATCATTCGTAAATTTATATTTGTAGGTACTTTATTAATGACATGAACACGGGAAAAAACGTAATAAATGTTATAATACTACAATTAATTGGAACGCGTGTCCGTTTAATGGCAGCTTGCCAAAACAGGACCGGTTTGTGTCACTTCAACCTGTCTTAATTAGTGTAAAATCTTGCTCTGTGTTATTTATTTAAAAAAATATGATTATTCATTATTATGTAAGGATTTCGTTGCAAGTTTTGAATTATTTTTATTTTAATGTTTTTAGCGTAAATATAGTTCTCCAATTTATAATAATAATAAAAGCCAGGATAGATATAAACTATTTTTTTTTATTTCCCGAAATGATATTGTAAGACAGCAAAATTTATGATTTATCATCTAGATACAAAGTGAATCTTTTGCGTATAAGTGCCACTACTTATTCTGTGGCTGCGCGTGAAAATAGACGCCTATCGACATTTACCGGATTGCAGATTGGGTGACAACACTATTATGTTTCGGGAAGTTTACCTTGATTTTTTTTTTGAGTTCATCTTTGCATTGAGTTATAAGTAGAGAAGTGACGAAAGACAATTTAAAGTTTTTATTTCAGTCTTCATTGACAGAGTTATATTCATATTTCGAACAATTAGAGCTTTATCTCGGAGTAATAATAGTAATGTAACACAAATAGCATTTTAAGGCACATTTATTTTTATTTTGTTTTCTATAATCAAGCTCGCACTGATAAATGCATAAAATACAATGTAGAGGGCAAGTAAACCTACGTACTAATATACAATAGTAAGTAAAAACAAAAATTAAAGAAGTTAAAATAATAATAATAGCTTTTAGTTTTCTTAAATTAATATTTCCTCATCTTTATTTACTTAAAAAAAAAGTACGTGAGTGTCGTGCAACCTTCGTGGAACACTCGGTGGAACGAAGTTTTAACTTGACATTTGGAATTTATCAAATAAATTATTTATTATTATTATTATTTATTTATATAAACAAAAAAGAAAAGGGCTTTGTCGCTGAGCGACTATACCGCCCAATCAGTAACATCCTAGGTCAGTCTTCTTCTTCTTCTCTCTCACTTCACTTCTTGGTTTCTTCTGGTATTAGTTCATTCCCCGGCTTCTTCTTAAAATCCTAGAAACGCTCTTCCGTACTAACAATGTAACAATCTATGGACTGTTTTGCGACTGCGCTCTTCGCACTGTGACGTTTTGACCTATGTTTGTGTCTCGACGGTAAAATCGAACGCTTTTTTTTCTTTCCATCCTCGATACCGTCCTAAAAGGAACTTCGTTCCAAAAATTGAAAAATATTATTTGAAACTAAAATATCATCAGCAAATCCCATAAATTGAATAAACAAAACCTTTGAACTCCGAAATCTCATTAATTAACAACAGAAAATTGTTATTCCTTTTAGAACAAATTATTTTATTAAATAAGTAATTACGTCGGCTATTTCCTTTGAAGAGGGCTTTTCTTTAATAAAATAATCGGGAAAGTTTGTGAATCTACATTTTATGAAATAAACAGCGTAGACCTACTTTAGAACTCTTGAATCTTTCACGTTATTTATAATGTACTCAGTGTCGTGACTGAGTGGAATATTTCTTGACTTTCAATCCATAGATCTTGGTTCAAAACCAGCAGTGACAATTTTAAATTTAGAAAAAATATACGCACTATGATATAAAAACATCGTATTATGTACCTAATGCTAACTTCTTCAAAATTTAAACATACATAGAACTCGTACTCACTAACTCCCAATATACATTTTCAAAAAGATCTTAAATTCTCTTAAATATCTTGGAGAATGTCTATGTGCTTTGCGTGATATTACTCATCGTATTTACAAAAAATAGGTCACCCACAAAATCATTATCCGAAACCTATTTACGATTCAGTCTCGCATGATTCACTCGTATTCAACTCGCACTAAGTATTTTCATACTAGTGACAATACCTAATAATATACGTACCTAACTGTTTGTTTTTCCACCCACGCATGCGGTAATTGGCTGCGTTTCGATAAGTTTACGTGGAAACTCGATTGATTAATTAGAAATGTGAATGAATGAAAGTATGGGCTGTGAAGTTAATCAATGCTATGTTTACGCAATCATACATTATTATGTGTGATTTCGTTTTCTCTCTCTTTTATTTTGTGACATTATTTTGTGTGTATTTAGCAAAATAATCCTTATGATGAAGCCTTTCAATCGGTATGATAAAGCTACAGGTGATTATTGTCATGTAACAGGTTCGATTTCCGGTTCAACCATGTAATTATTTAAATATCTAAGAATGCAGTTTAAATTGTTTTTTAAATACAAATAATGTCTTCTTTCAGTAATATGTTCCATCTACAATATTCAAGGTTCTTTCCCTTCATGTGGCATATCCGTGTGATGCCCTGTATACTCACCAGACCTATATACTCAGCAGAATTAGATGAGTGTATGATAAATAAATAAAAAATATATAAACTGAAAATTAAAAGTGTCATGTACGCTCTGTTGCGTCTACTGTAAGACCAATGGGAGAAATAAAATCAGTAGGAGTATAAGTTTTATACAAATAAATTTTCAGTTGAAAACCAATTGAGTAGTCCTTAACAAATAGTATGTAAACATGAAACCGTTATAAAATAAAGCCTTAAGTTGCTACTTCCAAGAATATAAAACCAATTTAATTAAGTTTAATCCAATAGAAACGGTGCTGTAACAATAATGAAATTTTTCAACAATATTATAAGCCTCGCGTTATGCTAGAATATTCATATTCGACCCACTATTTGACCTTTATCAAGCAAACCCGACCCAATTTCTCGAAAGTAGTCAACGACATGAGCGTCAATATTGGCAAAGGGGTCGAGATTAAAACAGGGCCGAGATGATACCAAATTAGCATAAACTTTACCGTTATTAATTACCTACGTTTGTTAATAAACAATTTATTTATTTAATAATATATTTTTCAACACACTTGCTCATAAAGTGGCTCTATGGTCACCGCAATTAGGCACATAATGACACCCATAATCAAACTGTGACTTTTTCATTACTATAACTCACTAGTGAGTAATAGAATTTTTTTTTAATTTTATTGGTTGAGTTGCTTTGTTCTTAAAAAAGTTTTTATTCAGAAAAAAGATCGTGTTCAATAGAACAAATAAATTAATGTTCCTATTGCTTGCTCATTTCATGCAACTTCTAATTTAAATAGATAATTTTAACTCGTACGTGTTTAATAAATAAAACTTTCACTCAAATATAACTTTTGTTTTCTCTATAATAAAAGAAAACTTTAAATTCCCCATTTTGTCCGTGGCAGAATAGGCCGCAAACCCTATGCGCGGCGCGGAAATATAGTCTGTGGCCGATCGCATAGGAAAACTGATTAATTTTTCCCGCAATAGCGAAACATTTTTCACAACTCGTTTTCACTGTTGAAAATGAGTTTTTATTGTTATTTTATTCACAAGTGTGTTGAAAAACGTCGTATGATACACGTGTGTATTGATGATTACCGTCCTCTGTTCTATTATGAGCCTCGCCTAACGGCTCGGCTCATAAAAACACCTCGGCGGTAATCACCAATGTTACACACTAGTACCATAATGTACTACTTATTATTACATTTGTTGGTTTATTTACAATTTTTAACTCACTCCTAATATCCCACTTAAAGCTGAAAGTTTGTGAGTTTGTTTGAATGTTTGTATGTTTGTGTTTCAATCATGCCTAAACCAGTGAATCGATTTGGATGAAACTTGGAATAGGCGTAGATAGTGACCTGAAATAGCATATAGATTATTCAAAATGTTGGTACCACGCGGGCAAAGCCGCGCGCAAAGCCGCGCGCAGTAGCTAGTAATTCATATGGTTTACTAGGTAATATCATCATCATCATTTCCCATTGTTGGGCATTAGCCTCTCCATTTAAACATCACTTTACTCGATCCTATTCTTGCCATTTGCATCGAGTTCTTCCCATAGCCACAACGTCACCTCCTCCGTCTACCTGGCTGCTGGTCTGACTTAGAGTGTGTCGTCAATTATTAAATAGTTTAAGTACATAGAGCTGGATTCGGGTGAGGTTCTTCAAAATGCGCAAATCTAGAAAAACCTACTGCGTTTTTCACGGCTCCATTTTCCTCAATGAAATTTCTAGTTTGTCAATACTTACATCACAGGGATGTGTCACGTCGGCGGCGCCCGAAAGACTTGGCAACTGTTCCCAGTGCTCATATTCCGGAGTAATAATGTATAGGCAGGTGCGCGATCTATTTATGAAGTGCACACTGGCAAACACTCGAAAAAACTAACACTTACATAGAGAAAGCTAGGCCCAAACCATGATTGTTGCCCTGGTTCTTCACGATAGTGGTCGCAAAGGAACAGGAGTAGAATAACCTAGTTTTATGACTATTATAAGTGACCCCAGCGGCCCTGCTAAATAAATGATTTTTGGCTTTGACTTCGAGAGACACTACAGTTGAGTGATTATAGGTTGACTAGCTGCGCTTTTTTCATTTTTTCGGGATAGAAGGTAGCCTATGTCCTTCCCTGGGATACAACCTTTATCCATGCCAAATTTTAACTTAATCTGTTCAGCAGTTTGGGCGTGAAAGCGTAACAAACAGACAGACAGTCAGACAGACAGAGTTACTTTCACATTTATAATATTAGTATGGATAACGCGAGAAAGGTACAAAAAGCTCAAGCGAAGAAATAAAAATCTAGAGCTATCTTAGATTTTTAAATAAGATAATTATTCTCTGACACTGGTTGATGTAATTACGTATTATTGAAAAAAAATAAAAACTATCGCTCATTGACGGTGGCTCCGTGACATACTCCAGTTCGCCCTCGACCACGCCTGTTGCAACACAAGCGAAACATCGGGAAATAAAATAAAATAAGGTATGCGATAAATCCCGTTTCAATAATACGTAATTATGAATAGTGATCGAAAGTTTAAGAAAGACTACTGGTAGATGTATTTTAGAATAGTCAGAGTATTATTACTTGTGATGACTATTTGAAGTATTTGATGAAATGAAAAAAACTATTATTTTCTACGACTATTTCATCTCAAAATATAAAGATCTTTCATTCAAACGTCTTTTTCTTAACCTATGCTAAGAACTTTAATTAAAGCTCTACCCTCAAAATGTCCGCTGAAATACCTAAAAGACGCAAGAGATCTTAATTTGCGAGGATCTTAATTCTACATTTTAAATATTAATTTTGTTCTAAGCTGCTTTAATCTGGCTAAACTTCATTTTGTTACTAAATCAGAGCTAACGTGTAATCTTGAAGTAATTTGCAACCCGAATTGCAATTTGAGAAGACGAATATTAATTAAGCACACATTTCATGGATGAACACTAAAATTAAGAAGATTTATGCCATTGCTATGATTTATGTGGGGGCACAGCCCATAGATAAATAGCTTGTTAACACCTAGTGAAAAACAATGTCCAGCATTTGCAGATTAAACCACCTGAAACGATACTTCGGAAGTCAAATACACGGTGCAAAGGTACACCATTTGAAACTCTTGTAATTGTAATTTTTAAAATGACATATTGTTATAAACTATCTGAACTCACGACCTAAACCTAATGGTGCATTTACACGACACGGTCTGAGCACGTACGATTTAGCATCGCATGCCAATTTTTCACGTGTAAACGGTCATCGTATGCGATTTGTCATATGAAGCGCGACGCTCGTCGGCACGTTCTAAGGGCGGGGCTTACCAAATCGTACGACAAATCGCATCGTGTAAATGCACCTTAACTTTAGGTAAGTACCTACCTAAATTTTGATTATTTCTTGCGTCGTTAATAATCAAAGTGAATCAACTGTTTCCCATATTTGTTCAGTCTGTGCCACAAACCGCACGATAGTCATGCAAAGTACAGCCACAATTTATAGCACTGCTTCAAGATGATAAGGCACCTGCTTCATAATGAGCTTCCTATACCGAGTTTACATACTTTATCTTAGTCAAATGTTTGAACATGAGTTATAGTCGAATCTAGTCAAATTGTTAGTCTATTATTATTATTTTAGCCTGTATTGTCCCATTGCATAGCAAAGGCCTCCCTCCCTTTTTTCTAGTTTTTCCTATTTAAAATAATAAATATTTGATAGTTAAAAATAGCAATCTTGAATATCTGAAGATCCGAGTTTTTGCAGTCTAAGAACATCAAAGCCGAACAGATCGGTTCCAAAGTTCAGGACTAACGAGGGGGTTCTAAGTGGCCGTTCTACCTAATGATGGTATTTCCTAATGGCTGCGACCATTACTGTTTTACTTTGTATCGTTATTATGTCTTGTGTGCCGCGCAAATGGTGCTTCGTGAAGCTAATGCCTATTGTTTGCTATTGGATCTTTCTTAGTCTCGATCATTCTTCCCGGTACAGTACCAGGCGCGGATCCACTATAGTGGGCACTATGGGCATGCCCACAACCTTAATTGACCGAGCGAGCGAACGAAGCGTCTCAGTTTCGAGATTGGGCAAAAATGATTTTGTCCGTCTGTCTGTTCTCACCTATGTCGCATTTTTCTACCGATTAAACCACTTGTTTACCTACTATTCACATGTTCGTTCACCCTACGGTTTTGCCCACGTGAAACTACGAGTATACACTGTACAAAATCTTGGTCAGGGCGTCATCTATATGTTATTTACATCTCATTTGTAGGAATGCACTTGTGGGAATGCGACGCGCGCGCTAGCCGACGTCTGCAGCACACGCGCGCGCCGCTTCATAACACTAGGGTGTAGGCAGGCTTTCGTATAACCACGGTGACATCGTACCTACCACCGCATCGTATACTAGTAGTAGGCAGACTCTCGTATAACCAACCGCTACACACTAAAGGTACATACAGATCATGAGCGAGTTCATGTTCCGACTCGCACTTGGCCGATTTTCGGGCTTTTTGAGGGCTGGATCCGCGCCTGTATAGTACTCGCAGAATACGAAGCGCTCGTGATTGTAGCTTGCTCAGTCGAAGTAGTTAGCTCGAAAACTTCGTTCAATCTACGGTTTTTTCAAGAATCCTTAAAAAATATTCCTTTAAAGCAATAGTGAAGTTAGAATCTGTCCTAAAATATCGACCTAAATTGAAAATCAAAAGCTTGTCTTTACAACATCACCATCATCTGTATGTCAAAAACTAGCCCACTGCTGGGCAAAGCCTCCTGAGTGTTCACAACACTCAAACGTCACTAATCTTTACCCCAGTTTCAAAAACAACGTTTGTACATCGTGTATCTAGTGCGTTTAACTGAACAGCGCGTACGTGACGTCATAGGCGTGACATGTCACGTTTGCGGTGGCGCACATGGAAATGTAGTGCGGCTTTTCAATGAGATGCCTGCCAACAAGCACAAGTGCACTGTTGTTTCACAAAAATCATGTTATCATATTCATGATAAATAATATTTTCAATTTAGTTTAGACATAAAAATGTGTTTTTTTACGTTTCATAATCAATACGACTCACAACCAGATTACACAATTGCAAGCAATTCACTTGTGGCTCTAGATTCTGGTGTATTTTGTAAAGATGTGTATCAGTATAGTTTCAGTAAATTAAGTGAAGATAGTCTCCTTATTTGTAGGTATATATAAATATATAAATTGATCTCAATAAAAGTGATTCGTATTAGTCGAAATATTGTTTTATTTATATTGATATTTATTTATTTTGAAAGTATATGATTTTGTTTAAAGACTTTAAAAGGCGCACTAGCCTGTCGAGCCAGTGTCTCATATGATTGAGTCTGCCTAAACCGTCTTTAGGGCAATTACTTGTTATTTAATTTATGTTTAAATAAAGATCTTTAAAGACAAAAACAAACACTACAGCATATAAAAAAATATTTTAGATAATAAATCGTCAAAATATAGGCTATTAACACGTGTTAACAGTCAAATGTTAACAATAAAGTCACCACAGTTGCAGAGGGTTAATTCAACAAATCTTTTTCATAACTGACTATTTTGAATTTCAATTGTACTTGAGTGATCTGTGATACGAGCATGTGATATCCAGGGTCCAAGTCGTAAACATACGGTAATATATCCCAGCTAACGATAGCAATTAAGGGTGGGTAGCACCTTTAACTAATGGCTTTGTTTTTCCTCCAAGGAGGCCCTACGTCTAATTTCTTTTCTTGGCGTGTTGTGTTACGTTGGCATTAATTTTGTACGTGTTTGCTCATATAAAGGACGCGTATACACAGAAAACTGGTCACGAATAGTTAAATAAATAATGCTGGACATTTTCACACAACATCATCTAGCCCTAAACTAAGCAAAGCTTGTACTATGGGAACCAGATATCTGATATTACTACTTATATACTTTTTTTTTAGCTAAAAGCATATTTTCTACCACAGCAATAATACTCTAAACTTCTAAACATAAGTCTCATTTCACTCTATTTTACTATGAGCGAGCACTGGTGGTTTAGTGGTAATGGCCCCGCCTTCCGATCGTAAGGTCGTGGGTTCAATCCCCGGTCGTGCACCATTGAGTTTTTCTGCCGAAAAATGTATGTGCACTACTCAAATTAGCCAGTACTCTCAAACGGTGAAGGAGAACATCGTGAGGAAACCGGCATGTCGTAGAACCTACAAAATTCGAAAACATGTGTCAAGTGCACGAAAGGAGCCTCTTTGAAGCGCACTTAAAATCCTTTCACCACACTGGATCGAAAGAACTGGTGACACGACAAGAAAAAGACTCTATTTTACCATAGTGATAGAGTTGCGGTAAACGTAACAGACGGGACACATGTTTGTACATTATTATTATTATATTATTATATCAGCCCTCAATGTCCCACTGCTGGGTAAAGGCCTCCCCCCCACTCTCTTATTACAGAGAGCTTGTGCGTTATACATAGAGAAACATACCTAATGTGAACGCTATCTGTCAGATACCTTGTTACCATACACTTTATCAGCAAGTGGTGAAATGAGGCCTAATTGTGTAACTCAACTGGCAATGGACATCGACTTCATTTTGACATTTGAAACCCAGCCTGGATTTCAATAATCATTTTCATATTGTGTGATTGGTTGAGCTCTATTGGGATGACAACTAGGAATGGACTTTAAGAGAATAAGGCTGCTGGTCCTTAGAATACTATAGCTGAAGAAGTCTGCAATTCATGTTTATTCGCCTCGTAGAAATAAACTGTCCCCGCTTTCTACGTAAATAATACATATGAAAAGTTTTTATAGGTGCTAATCCTAAAGTACGCTATTCCTTCCTGAAATATAACGTGGTAAATAATGGTGGTAGAGCGCAATAACTTTAATATTGTAACATAACTTGACGCTATATTGCTATGAGGCAAAAATAAATAAGCAAGCTAAAATCTTAAGAAAACTATTACACTAAAACTTTTTAGAATTTCACATCCTGGCCACTAACAAAATTATAATGTTTTTTTTTATTTGGAACTAAAAACAAAATTTTTTTTCTAACCACAAACCTGTGGCATTCAAAACCTTCGTGAGTTGTACAGATACATTATAGTAAAGTGAGGTGAGCTAGTATTAAAAATTTCAACCCAAAATTGGGAATTTAATCCTGGCCGTGTATCTGGTGAAGGCCTAGGTTTCCTCAAAAATGTTGGTGAACCAGCTATATTTCCCTACTTGTTGTGTAACCTGAATTTACTCGACCCAAAGTAATTGGCAAAGGACGGTTCCTGAATAAAATATACAGGACAGTGGGCTGGCAGCGCTTACTGTAATATTATTTTAGGTCGACTATTTTGCTCCATTAGAAGCTTAGGTCTAATTAATTGGGTTCGGCTTATCCAAGCCTGTTGTTTCAGCTTCGGTCAATTGAGTGGAAAGAGAGAAAGTATACTGTGAATTAAAAAAGTACGTGATCATCGTGGAACACTCGGTTGGAATGAAGTTTCAACTTTGACATTTAGCATTTGTCAAATCCATATTATAAAGCTGAAAATTAGAGGATTAGCGAGTTATATCTTACGTTGCCCAAAACGCAACGATAGCGCGATCGAATTTTTCCTGAGGCGCCATCTATTATGTAGTAAAATGACTCAGTGTGTCTGTCTGTTTGTTACCTTTTCACGCCTAAACCACTGAACAGATTATGCTGAAATATGACATGGATAAAGATTATGTCCCAGGGACGGACATAGGCTACTTCTTTTTTCAAAACTAATGGATTTCATGGAGGGCGAGAAATAAGGGTTGAAATTTTGTATGGGGACTTAAAGTGAAGTTCCAGTTAATACGAGTATAACGTCAAATTGTGTCGAGCTGACTAAGCTACGGATTTCCTGACGTGAGAAATGTCCAGCATTATTTATTTATACCTAGATGTTGCATAAAGTCTGTTAGCTTCTAGATTTTACTATACCAAGCTATGAGTCAGTGCTTTGAGTACGAGCGTGTCTCGATGCAATAAAACTGACTTGGAGCTTATCTGTGTGCTTTTGCCAGCTGGCATCGCTGAGTTCAGTACACTTGTGATTCATACCAACTATTTACGAGTCAGGTATATACAACTTTCATTTAGAAAAGCCGGAATAAAAATACCTGTTTCTATTATAGGTTTGCTAGTGATATTTCAATGCAAATGTTGCGAGTTCCAATTCCGAATTGACCTTTTTTTCACTTTGTCTTACATACGATGTCTAATTTTAAAAATTGTTTGTGCTTATTTCATTAAAAAAAATATTCAAATAAAATATATTTCACATTTTCCAAAAACGTGATAAAAATATGCGTAGATAGATGACAGCTTTTATACAATTTTTTTTTTGTGATTTATTCTGTCGCTATGAATAATCTACGATATATTTTACGCGCGTCACCGCATTTCATTGTTTTATTTGATTCACAAATCATTCTTCAATGAAGTTGTGTCGGCGTGTCAGCTTATTATTTATTTTCATTGCACTTCGAAGCATAAAGTCCAAGCGATTTATTTATGCCCAAACAAACAATACATGGTTATTTGAGGACACGAAGTGTTAAACAAATTTTTCAGTTTTATTTATCAATTGTTATCATTTAGTATAAGGACTTGAATTTCAAACAAAAACTGAGGCCGTTATATCTTTCATACATGATTTATACAGCGTCAGGAGGCAACCTATGCCTACACTTAACGGGACGCTGCAGTGCCTGGGACATTGTTTGAGATGGAATAGGCTTGCCCAGCACCTAAACCATCCTCTCAGCTTAATCAGCCGCCCACAGGAAAGACAACGTCAATACGTGTGGAGCTGACTAAGCTGCGGGTTTCCTCACGATGTTTTCCTTCATCGTTAAGAGCTCGTGTTAAAGCGCATATAAATTTTACGAAACGAAAAATCCATTGACGCACGGCTTCAAACAAATATTATAGTAATCGCTCACATGGTCAGCGAAAAAAGTCACCCCAAAAAATCATAAAGGGCGATGATAATGATGAAAAAATGTATTAAAAACCATTCATATCTGCATAAAATGTCATCTAAAAGCAGCTTTCTGTCAAATAAATAACATGTCATTGTGAAATATTATTTTGCATGGTAAACATATAAATTCAAGAAGTTCACATTTGACGAAAGATTTCCGTTGGAGTTTTGAAATGACAAGCCGCCATGTTTTTTTCAAAACCAAATTGACATGACTTGACTTGTCATGACATGAATACTTATTTAAAACTTGACATTGGCAGAATAAAATTATACTGTTAATACTGTACCAAAAAGGTACCATGCTAAATCTATGGTTAATACAGTTAGTTGCCATTCATAAAAAGACGAAGAAGAACGTATGACTAGCCAATTTTATAAAAAAAATTTTGCCAACAAAATTATCTTCATAAATTCAACTTAGCAAACAGTATCGAGAAGAGCGTGGGTTTGACGTACGAGCCTTTTCTCCCAATTTAAAATGCATTTATTATTTAAATTGCGCTAAAGAGATTACAATGACATTTTTCATTTGAAATTCAAGCAATTAGCTGTAAAATATCACTTGATGATCGCATGCTGAAAGTGGGACAAGGACGTTAATTTCTTTTGGACTCTTTCTTGAAAGTTTTTAAATCGATGCCAAAAATATTTCGTTCAAAATGGTACCAATTTTTTATTGTTGAACATTGATGTTTCAATTATTTCTTCAATGTGTTGATGATTCAATCATTAAAAACGGCGCTTTGAAATATTTTGTTAACAAAGTTGTAACCATGACAAGTCATATAACATAGCGTTATAACTACCTTTACTCGTTTGTAAAGGCTGGTTTACATTATTTTGTTGAATGTAAGTTTTTTAGTTGACGTTTACTAAAGCACTAAATTGCTGGCTTACACACATAAGTTACTAAATTATTTAGTTAAAGATTTCGTTAACAATCAGACTTAAGTTTTTTCACATTTCCTTGACGTTTGAAAGGCAAATATTATAAATGTGAAAGTAACTCTGTCTGTCTGTTTGTTACGCTTTCACGCCCAAACCGCTGAACAGATCAAGCTGAAATTTGTCATAGTTAAAGGTTGTATCCCAGGGCAGGACATAGGCTACTTTTTATCCCGAAAAAATGAAAAAATCCCGAGGGACCGCGGGTCACACCGCGGGGGCGCAGCTAATATGTCATAAAATGCGGTGCCTACTTATTTATTTATTTATCTAAACATAAAAGAAAAGGGCTTTGTCGCTGAGCGACTATACCGCCCAATCGGTAACATCTTAGGTCAGTCTTCTTCATCTTCTCTATCACTTCACTTCTTGGTTTCTTCTGGTTTTACTTCACTCCCCGGCTTCTTCTTCTCTTTATTCCTTCTTCCTCTTCATATTTTTATTAATGGCAACTAACTGTAAACTGTATTAACAGTATATTCTGCAAATGTCAAGTATCTTCACCTCTCAAATATGTATTATGTCACGTCAATTTGGTTTTGAAAAAACATGGCGGCTTGTTATTTCAAAACTCCAACGAAAATCTTTCGTCAAATGAGAAATTTACTTGAATACTCCCCCATTCCATTTACCAAAACTTCTGTTACTTAATCCAAGGCTTCATTAGTAAAATGCCACCGAAATTACATAATAAAACCTAGTAAAACACGAGAAAAGTAAATAAAATAGCAGAGCCACAAGCTCCTTCAAAAATGGCGAAAGAAAATCGGAAATAGAATAGAACGAATACAAATTCGATTTTAATGTGTCCGAATGCTGACGTCATACGATTCTAACAAAGTGCTTACACTTCTAGACCCTTACTAATTAACGTGGTAAAAAAGTTATTCCTCGGAATAAAATAGGAACCATAGAATAGAAACCATACATTTTGACAGTTTACACTCAGGAATAACTTTATACCACGTTTATTAGTAGGGCCATTAGTATTCTATTCTGTAATTCAAAAGGTCAATCTCTCTTACAGGTGTATCACATGACCGATCATACGTGCTGTTCAGACTGGGCCACCGTGTATCAGCGCCAGTGCGCCAGTTTGCTGAGTCTGGGCGCTCGGACGCGCTCAGCTCAGCCCCCGGCACTATGGACGTGTTCGGAGGTCCCCCAATCGGACAGGGCGCGGGGAGGACTGAGGCGGAGTTCTTTGTGGATGGAAACCATTCTAGAGTAAGTGTATTGAACTAAGTTTGTTGGTTAAAAGTATCATGAGCTTTGTGTGAATGTAATGAGAGTGAATGAGACGGAGTTGTACATCGCGTTGATATCGAAAGTGTAGTAATACTAAGTCAGTATCACTTGTTCAACCAGTTCCACAAAGTAGAAGTAGAGTTACTGCTTATTTTACTCGTTATCGGTTTTGCTCTAATCGCGAAACTTAATACAAACACCTCGGTGGAAGATTTTTCTTTCGCTGCATTACACAGTGGTAGCAAATAAGGTCCGTTTTAGAATGGTTAGTTTGTAGTAGATTCATTTTAGAAAATAATTTGATGACAATTATAGTAGGATTCATAAGCGGATTTTATTTCGAATAGTACGTAAAAATATTTTGTAGTTGCACATTTTGAGCTAAAAAACTTAAATTGCAAGCGATATCAACGTACCTACCTGTCGCTGAGAATTTCTATACTTTTTTACAAGCTTAAGCAACAATTGAATCAAGGTGTACATTCGATTTAAAAAGTTTTAATCTAGCAATCAATCGTACTCACTAAGCGATGCTTACAATCGATTACTACTTATGGGAAGCCTAGGGTAGCTTACATTGCCCCAATCGTAAACCACGACACGAGAACCCGTACAAACTGACAAGCGAAATTAGTCGTTACTGCCAATAAAATAGAAACACGATCGGTACGATAAAACTCCCCTTTTATTGCTCGATTTGAATCGACTCTTTTTTAGCGTTCTCTCATGCGCCAAAAAGGAAATCCAATACAATTTATGATAATGTAAGCGTGAAATAAGTGAGTTGGTTGTCAACTTTGTAACAACCTTTCACACTGGTTTCAAAAAACTATTGACATGACAAGAAGTTGTCAACTCTAATGACGGAGATTTTAGGCCGTTTTTAGCTTAACAATCGAGAATTATGAAATGACTTCAGAAAACGTCGCATAATTTAGATAATCTATAGAACGACTAAAGCAAGCTACACCATTGGCGCTGCTTTTTTTGACAAATGTAATTTTCTGGGCTGACTGTAGGTACCTACATTTTTTTTTAAATCTAAAAATGCAGTAGTTTTTATTTTCAAAACAATCATACTTACCTATAGTTTCCTAAGAACAAAACCTTCCAGATTCTCCGATTCCAGAGTCCGAGAGCCCATTGAGCTTGGGGGATATTATGAAGGCAGAACGAGGCAGGCTCAGTCCGAGGGGGAGGTCACAGGGGATATCACACATGACCCCCTATGACCCAAAATCGAAAAAACTTCTAAAAATTTACAAAATAAATAAAAGTAGTTTTATTTATTTGTATAATAAAGTAAAGAAAATAGATTAGTAACCCCCCCCAGTGCGATCCTACATTAAGTAGGTTTATTGCAAGAAGCGATCGTGAAAAGGATGGTTGACGTTTTCGAGTCTCAGAGGATGTTAAGATGTTAGTCCTAGGTTTAACAGACAGGTGTGACAGAAGCTTTTAGGCGACCTGAAACTTCATCAACAAAGTTACATATTTTAGGGAAAGTATGCTAAACTTGGCAGAGATACTCGTTCAAACTTGTCTCAGATTATACAGTTTCTTATTTTACTGTCGCCTGTTGATACTAGGATCGTGAAGGGTAATGTTTTGAGGCTTCTTTTTTAATACTTAGAAAGATATATATTATGACTATTATGATTTAATATATACTATTATTACTTATAGATTATTATGACCGTGTTAATATTAGGTACTTGTAAACAACGCAAAACTCTTTTTGACATTGTTATTATTGTTAAGGAGCCTCTTTGTGTATAAGGTTTGAAAACTACGGAATTCTTAGAAGCTGGCCTACTCACACTTGGCTACTTGTCATCAAAAGTACGTAAAAGCTGACGTATCGTAATTGTTGTTTGCACTCAGGCCAGGGGCATTAATTAGTGCTGAAATACGATATTTTCGGCATTTGTTTGTTGCTGAGCCAGGGATGAAATCAAGTTTTATAAAATACGAGCAATTTAAAGTTGAAGTCACATTGTCACGGCTTGTCTTACGGCTCGTCTTACGCGGGCAGTTTGACGCGAACGCGAAGCAGCGCGGTGCGGCGCGGAAAAAATTAAACAGTCCATTTACTATTGAAGTGTCCTACGTCACCGGTGCGCAGCGGCGCCGTGCGGTTTGAAGCGAACGCGATCAGTTTGTTTGACATTTACGCGCGAACTAGATACTCAATCTGAAATCTGTAGGACGATTCGCGCGCACGTAGGACAGCCGCGCCGCGCCGCATCGAATCGCGTCGCTTCGCGTCGCAAACGCGGTCGCGTCAAAACGCCCACGTAAGACGGGGGGTGTCAGCAAAGTACGAGGCGCACGCACCTCATAGAATTCGATGTTTGAAATAATACTTATAAAAACTCTCACTATTTACTTGCATCGTACACGCCGTTTTTCATAAAATGCAGTAGGTATCCTTATGCTGATGACGTCATATAATGCGTGCGGCGATTGTATCTAGGTATGTTGAGACCGGTAGTAGATTGGCTCTGTTATGGATAAAGTTGCGACCAATCCTTAATTGTAACGTAATTGGAGTTCCTTTACGGTTTTAATAATTATAATGTGTAATTATAGTTAAAATCGAAATTGGATCCGAAAGCTTATGTTTAAACTGGGCTAAATACTTAATTAATGAAACAATTTATCGGTAATGTTATTTTCGCTTATTATTAATGACATTTTTTTTTATTTTTTTATTTAACCTATACTGTCCCACTGCTGGGCAAAGGTCTCCCCCAATTCCTTCCAACCATCTCTCTCCTTTGATAGGTTCCACCACCCACTATCAAAGGAGTCTAATGACATTAATGACATCAAATCAAACTATTATAACAAACGTCCAAGCGATCAATAAAATCAAGTTCGGATCAGACCATAGACCAATTCGAGCCACATTTAAATTTAATTTCAAAATTCAAAGGTACAACATGATTAAGCGTAACATTAAACTAATATCTAAAGAGACTCTTATAATCAACAAAGATAAATTTAATTTAGAACTGAAAAACTATTTTGATCTACTGACAACGGACGTCCAAGATCCACAGGAAGAATTCAACAGAATAGAAGAAAGTATTAGGAAGGCAAGCAGAACAATTAAACAAGTCAAAAATAGATACGAAAAGTTAACAAATAACACAATTAAATTAATTGAAGATAGATTAAATACTAGTATAAATAGCTTAGATTATAGAATAAAGGATAAACAAGTCAAAAGGAGTATTAGGCAAGACATTCGGAGGTATAATACTAAACTTGTACAGATAGCTCTCGAGAGAAACCAATCGTTAAAAATAGCCAAACAAGGAGCATCAGTTGGAAGGGCTTGGATAACGAGTTTAAAAGATCAAACTGGAGTAAAACACCAAAATCGAGAAAAGGTCCTTGACATTTGCACTAATTTTTACAAGTCGCTATACTCTGACCCACACCAACCGCCTTCCAATGAGATTCCCTACTCATGCCCAGATACAATCCCACTAATAACAGGCTTTGAAGTTCACAAGATCCTCACACAAATGAAGTACAACCGATCACCTGGTGAGGATGGAATAACCACCGAAACTCTTAAAGTAGGTGAATTTGTCCTCTTACCACACATCACAAATTTTTTCAATACATTACTCAAAACGGGCAAATTCCCAGACCACTTTTGTCACTCTAATATAATATTATTGTATAAAAAAGGAGATAAGTCGGACATTAATAATTACCGACCTATCAGCCTTGTATCTCATCTATATAAAGCTTTCATTAAGGTCATCGAACATCGTATTTCCGGACAACTGGACTCAGAACAGCCAGCTGAACAGGCTGGTTTCCGTCGAGGACTCTCCACGACGGACCACCTGCAAGCACTCAATCAGCTTATAGAAAAGTCCAACGAAAGCAACTTTACACTGTATCTTGCTTTCGTAGACTATGCGAAAGCATTCGACAGTATCACCCATGTTGCGATGTTCGATGCCCTTAAGCAACAACATATTGAACCCACTTACATTCACTTATTGCAAAAAATCTACAATAGTAGCACTGCTGCTATAAAGTTGAATTCCTCTGGACCTTCATTTGCCATAACTAGAGGGGTAAAACAGGGTGACCCCCTCTCCCCAAAACTGTTCACTAGTACCCTCGAGGAAGTGTTCAGAAAACTGGCGGCTGGCTGGGAGGGCAAGGGCATCGACGTCGGTGGAGTAAGGTTAACTAACCTTCGCTTCGCTGATGACATTGTTCTCTTTTCTTCCTTGGCCTCGGAGCTACAAACGATGCTTCAAGAGCTCAGCATCGCAAGCCTTGAGATTGGGTTAAGGATGAACAGGACAAAGACCAAGGTCATGACTAACAGCGCTGAGACCAGTGTGACGGTGGATGGAGAACAGCTAGCATACGTCCAGGAGTACATCTACCTGGGCCAAATAGTCTCCTTCGAGTCCAGGCAAGAAAAGGAAATCGCTCGGCGAACCGAAAATGCCTGGAGGTCCATGGGCGGCTTAATGAAAGGAGATCTTCCTTTATCACTCAAGCGCAAGCTGATGGACGTATGCATTCTCCCCATCCTCACTTATGGTGCGCAGACCTGGTCTTTGACCAACATCCAAAAGTATAAGCTCAAGGTTTGCCAACGTGCGATGGAGCGCAGCATACTCGGAGTAAAGCGGATCGACCGTATTCGCAATACCGAGCTGCGCTCAAGAACACAGATCACCGATGTAGCCACAAAAGCCGCCAAGCTTAAATGGGACTGGGCGGGCCATGTTTGCCGTATGTCAAGAGACCAGTGGGCCAAATTGACCACGGAGTGGTGCCCTGATACGTCGCGACGACGACGCGGCAGACCGCGAACAAGATGGAGGGACGAGCTCGCCAAATTCCGTGCCGACTGGACATTATTAGCACAGGAGAGAGATGAATGGAGGGAGTGGGGGGAGGCCTTTGCCCAGCAGTGGGACATTGAGGGCTGATATAATAATAAAAAAATAATTATTAATGACAGATTGCAATTGCGCGATGGGTAGATGACATCAAAAGGCACCATAGATATAGTCTGCCTTTTACAAGAGTACATAAGAGGAAGTTTCAGTCATGGTATGGGCATGTAATGAGAAGGGAAGAAGGTCATGTAAATAGGAGATTGCTTGGTATGAATGTTGATGGATTTACGAGTAGAGGTAGGCCAAAGAAAAGATGGTTGAATTCTGTAAAGGATGACATGAGTAACAAAGGAGTGAGTATTGAGATGACGGCTGGAAGAAGAAAACATGTTGTGCCGAACTGCCGGCCCCACATAATGTGGGAAAAAGGCAGGAAGATGATGATCCAGTCTGCCTCGTACAAATTAATACACGATCGAGAATACAGTCATGCTCTTCGTAATTCGTATTTTATATTACACTTTCTCTCTTCAATTGATTAAAGTAAATTAAACCAGGTAGTTCACTTGAAGGCATCTCTGCTCGCGACGTACTAATTAGTTACTTACTTGATACTTTATGCAACCTGAAGTTGAAATATTTTTAAAAACGACGTCCGCATTATTAGGTACGATAATATCAATTATTATGTTTGTTAATGAAAATGAAAAGGCCTGATTCTTGGTATTGGTCGCGAAAAAACAAGAGTAGAAACAACTAGCTCATACCAGCGGTCCTCAAAGTCAAAGTCAAAGTCCAAAAGCATTTATTTAATAGGACCGCTGGGATCACTTTGAAACGTCTTAAAACAAGGTGATTCTACTCCTGTTCCTTCGCGACCAATACCGTGAAGAACAGGGCAACAAACACGGTTTGGGGCCTAGCTTTTTTTAGGTGATCCATCTTAGATCTAAACTTATGCTAATTTCTTAGCTAACTTAGTTGGTACGTACCAATTGCCTTAATTAAATAATATAAAAAAAAACAAATAGCTAAGCAAAATAGCAAAGGCATTGTGCACACATCAGCTGTCGAGGGGCAGAACGACATCAGGCCACGCAATAGAATACGCTTTCTTTATAAGATTATTTTTTATGTAACTTTTAAAACCTTAAAAAATCTCATTGACTTTAAGAAGCATTTGCACGATGCAATTTTTAGCTCGTTTTGCTCAGCCATGTAGCGGCTGAGCGACTTTTAAAACTTCAGCTGATGACCGTTTTTAAAAAGTTGCAGTACGATACTAAAGCGTATTAAGCGATACGATACTAAAGCGTATTAAGCGGTTACATTCCTCCTTGTACATTCTCTTTTTAACTTTCCAGAAAATAAGTAGTAGTTTGATGGTGGCTGCATCTTTAAAGCTAAATTCTTACCTGCTACTGACATAGCTTGTTTTGATTCAAACTCCGCTAGACATAGTTTGGCGGAAAGTTTCAGTTAAATTTTCCATCATGCTGAGCATTTCTTCCTCCGGCTTTAGTTACTTGTTTCTAGAGTTGTTTGTTGATTTAAGGGGAAAATTATAGCTGAAAATGGTACATCAATACAAAGTATAAGACTATTATAAGTAATCTCAGCGGTCCTACTGAATAAATTTTTTTGGCGACCTCTGTGGCGCAGTGGGCGAAGGTCCGCCTGCACCGCGAGAGGTTGCGGGTTCGATCCCCGCCGCGGGACAAATGTTTGTATGACCTACAGATATGTGTCTCGGGTCTGGGTGTATCTATGTATAATATGTGTATGTATTTACAAACAAAAAGTATATAAGTAGTATATCAGTTATCTGGTTCCCATAGTACAAGCTTTGCTTAATTTGGGGTCAGATGATGCTGTGTGAAATGTCCAGCTTTTAAAAAAAAAAAAAAAAAATTATCTTTGACTTTTTACTTCCTGAAATTTTCATATATTTCTCTTGTTCGCAGGTTTCCGTGATGGCACGAATGATACCTTCTCCTGACTGGTTCATAGGAGTTGATAGTTTTGATCTCTGCGTTGATGGCAACTGGCTTGATAGCATCACGATTGAGGTAAGTAATTCATTCTCAACCTTATCTCTACTAACCAAGGTCTCTTTTTGAACACCTGATGATTAAAGGAAATAAGTAGTCATGCTTCATGTTTTCAATGCTGAGATTATTATTATGTCAGAAACAAAAAAAAACCGGCCAAATGCAAGTCGGACTGCCACACGAAGGGTTCCGTACTTAGTAACAGGGTCCCGTTTTACCCTTTGTGTACGGAACCCTAAAAAGTATGTTGTATATACGACAGTAACTTCAGCAGCCTGCAGCGTGACATATAAGTCAACATGTTTTTTCTGGGTCTTTTTAGTAATTATCGAAATTATAGTTTCTGATACTTCATCATCCACAGCCTGATTTCACCCACTGCTGGGTATAGGCCTCCTTACGGCACAAGAACTCCTACTAGAGGGTCCTCTAGATGTTTCTAAAATAATCAACAAGCATGATCTATCACGATATAGTATCTATATAGGGTCTTTCATTTTAAACTACACAAACTGACAGGGCCTCATTTTTGGGTTGTAAATAGACGTTTGACCGTATCAATTTAATTCCTAAGCCCATTGAAGTTTTCACTTCAAAATTTATTATTTATTGATTTTTTAGAATTGTTGCATAATGATTTTCAAGGAGAACAGACGTTCCACCAATCGAAGCGCAGCTACATCACGAATGGGCTAAGTTATACAAGAAGCAACAATCAATTGAAAGGATAGTCTTTATCGATTTTCTCGGGATTTACATAACAAAAAAAACATCACATAAATATTTTTAATTTATTTTTGAACCCTATTCCTGAATAAAGTTAGTATAAAATGAAAGACCCTATATAAACTCAGATGTAGATATTCATTTAAAACATTTTATGACTTGATTCTCAGGTGGACCCACTAGACGCAGGAACAGATAATGGATTCACATTCACAGCTCCGAACTGGCCCACCGCGCCGCAGGGGCAAGCCTACCGCATCACCTCGAAATATCCCTCCCATCCAGCTGGATCCTTCTTCTACCCTCATCTGAGAAGACTGCCGCCGATTGCTACGTTCCAGTTTATAAAGGTAAAAACGTTTGTAGACCCTATTATAACAAGATTTTATTTACGTAGGTCGCGAAGGTCAAGAACCTAGCTCGACTGGCCCCGCTCGAACTAGCCCCTCGAGTCCAGTTGATCTAATACATGTTTTGAATTCGTCAAATGGCCCCTCGAGTCCAGTTGACCTAATGCATATTTTGAATTGGTCAACTGGCCCCTTATAGATTTTTTTATTAGAATAGACAAGAAGAAAAGTGTTTCAACTTTTGTCGATATTATCATGGATTATGCAGAGTGGACTTTTGAGATGGGTCCCGGAGGGCAGGTGCCTTAACCGTTGTAAGCCTTCCCTAAGTTTTTGAGATATTTTGAAATGCATTCACAGATTTGGAAAAAAAATTACAGTTACCGACAAAAATGCCAAAACGCTTCGGTGAAGTCACAAAGGCCCTCATATTAATCTATTTTTTTCAGTTAGTACTTATATACTTAGTTACTACTTGAATATATCTTCATGACAAGTCCTTAGGCATTGAGAACCAATATTTAGTCACGTGGAACAGAGCAAAAGAATCTGCTTCCTTAAACCCTATTATGGTAAGCTGATTTCTGTTGTTAATGCATATTCACATTACCAGCTCCGCGAATATGAACTATCCGAAGTGTTCCACCGAAGCAACGATGATAGACGATACGACGTCCTCCAGCTCGATAAGCTAAGCCATAACACCATCGATGTGTTGGATGGAAACCGCGCTTTGTCCATAGCTGAGGAAGCGGAGAGGGCGGAACAGGCTCCGAGGATCTACTCTGATGGATCTTTGACGACGCCTGATAGCTCCTACTCATATTATTCTATGTAAGTAAGCATTCCTCATAGAAAAAGACCAGCTGAAGAAATGAAGTTTTTGTTATGATAAACAGATTTGATAGAACGAAATATATGTAAATGGTTCTAAACTTAAATACTTCCAATTCTGTAGTGATAGGAATTTTCAATGCTCTACCTTCATCTAATCATTGAGAAAATATATTGAAAAAAAAAAAACAACGAAATATTGCAGAATGTGTCTAAAAACGATGACTAAAAAAACATCTAGGAGAAGAGGGCTTCCAGCAATATGGCCTTAACTACCAAAGCGATTGCTCGTAAAGTGTTCCCAATAAAACTCTTCTAACCCTCAGAACGAACAACACAATCTTGAGTACAACGGAAGAGCCAAGGTCTGCCAACGAGCTGCCAACTTCAGGTCCCACTGCCAGCGAGCGGTCGGCACTGCGCAGCCTTGCAAGAAGGTACAGGGCACGACGCCGGCGCAAGATGCGAGCTGATAACACAAACCCGGCTGAACGGAGGAAGCGAAAAAGAGCAAGTAAGTCTGTCATTCTCAAATATGTATGTTTCCCAGGGTTTAGAATTTCTCAATGTTGAGACGAGATAGATGTGGAATTGTGGAATCGGAACAACATGCTCCAATTATTCCGTTCAAATTCATATCCCTCTTCACTCATTCACTTGCTTTTCACATGACTATCACCTTTCATACTAGGACTTTTACAGATTGATCAGCTTCCCTTAGTTTAATTTTGAATTTAGAAAGAAGCCACCATAAAGTTTATATTCCTCTCGAAAGTGGTTGAGATAGCCTTTTATCCCCCGGTTGTCAGTTTTGAATTTAAAATGACGCTACCATAGAGATTATAATCTCTTGAAAGTGGTATAGAGCCTCTTTTATCTCCCAGGGCTGATAGACTGCCGGGTGTCTGACTGGGGAGAGTGGAGTCCCTGCCGAGCTGACAGTGGCTGTGTCGGCTCTGCTTTGCGCACGCGCCGTATTATCCGGCGACAACGACCAGGTGGCGCCACATGTCCCCCCACTACACAATCTCGATGGTGCGCTGCGAATTGTACGCGAGAGGATTGGAGGAACAACCTTACGTAGGGGTATTTTGAAATGGTCGCTATAACATTCTTATTTTGAAATTGTCTTTAGGGAAGGGAATGGCCTAGCGACCAGTATGTGGAAGATATCGTTTACCACGCGCTAGGAGTATTAGGACAGGATATGAAAGGAAGGTGTGATACAGCATGTAAATACCTGATAGTATGTTTTGGTAACATCCATCTAATAAAAAAACATATCGTCTTTTCAAATGATATCATAGTACTCTTTTAAAATTATAAAGCACTAGCTGACTTCGTCTGCGCATGATTCATTTTTTCCACAAAAAAAATTTGTGAAATCAGTCCTGCCGTTCACGCGTGATGGCGTGACCAAGGGTTATAGGGATTCTTTTTTATATATAGAGATTAAAACCTCTCATGAATATTAATTATCAAATGACTAAAATATGCCTTTACTTCTTTTCTTCTGCTCCTAGCGCGTGTTAATTTATGCAAAAAAATATTTTATTTTTGGTGTCTCATATATAGATGAAAACGAGTTCGAATCCAAGATTGTTTTGTATTGGTAGGTTTTGGCCAGTAATCTTACAGATAACTAAAAGTCAGAGTAAAAAAAAAATTAATACTACCTATTTGGAGCTAAGAGGAACATTCTCAAACAAGAAAAATACAAAGTTTTATTTGTACGTTGTTTTCAATGTTTATTTGAAACAGATTTTGACTTTTGGTTTAATCTGAGGTTTTGCTAATATTTATCTTCACGTTTTATTTATTTATTTAAACTTTTTAGGTATCTGTGTCTGTCCGTCCATTATCAGTTCTATTCCATTTTATTTCCAAATCCAAAACACGTGTAAATTCCTTGTCTGTAAAACTGTAAAAATTAGTAAGAGACTGTCAATGTTTGTAGTTTTTTTTGTTGATAGCGCTGTACAATGCTTGACGCATTTTGTTTGTCTGTCAATTGTTAGATATAAATTAGAATAAACATATAAAAAAGCATGATAGAAAAACTGTTGATTTACTTTTTTTTATCAATAGAACCTTATATAAATTATAATTAAAAAAGTATTCTCATAGCGCTTATTATTATAGCCTGAATTCATAGCAGTCAGTTTTCGCTCTAGTACAAAATCGTGTCGTGTCTTATGCAGTAAAATAAATCATTCGCCATTCTCTAAAAATAATTCCCAGACAATACTACGGGAGAAGTTTAAAATAGTTTAAATATACATATCGTTTACTTAAGTAACTTAAGCCTTTGCTACGCCAGAACGGGGTGGTTGAAACGTGATTGTCAATAGTGGACTCTGTTGCTAAATCAGTATAGCCTATTGGTGCGACAGAGAAATAAGAAAGTTATTTAGCAGTAGGTAAAGTTTAATGAAAGATGGACTGCGTTCTGCTTATCAAAGGCTTTAAACATCGTGACAGTAATTCAATAAGAAATGTAGTAATTATTTTAGTGGGTATTGAATCCAAAGAAGCAGCTTTTATTTTACAAAAAATAAGTGTAAAGATAATAACGTAAGTTTGTATTTCAAAGTAGAAATAGGTTTTAGAATTCTGTTCTGCTTGAAAATGTAAAATAATTTACATCCGATAACAGAAGTGTTTTAACCAGAGCCAATGAGACTAGGCCCTTTTATAATTTCTAAGATAAATTTTGATTTTTTTACCGAAAATGTGTTTCAATCTTCATAAAAATAGAAAAAAACTCAAGCGTTTTTATATGCATTAGTTATTATATGCCAAAGAAATTAGGCTTAATTTTTATACAGATCTAAATCACATTTTATTCATAAAATCTTTGATATGAAAATGAAAACATGTTACCATTTTAATAATTTTAAATTAGAAGTTTCATTCATATTATTTTTATATGAATGGGTTTATTCTCATAGTTAGTTTTAATCGAGAATAGGTATAATGTTGGAAGAAATGTTAACCTTAACGTAATCCTAATCATTGAAGTATGTGTATTTTTTACAATGTAAATTATTCTGATTTCAGTAATAAAATGTCTTAAAAATACAGTTGAGTTTTATTTAACAAATTGAATACCTATTATATTTTTGTAGTCCACTTGCCTTATCCATAATATTAAGTCTACCGTGCCTTGGGTATCACTAGTGAGTGTGTTTGTTTTTTTGTGTACACAGTAGTTGTGTGTTGACTGTCTTTCATTTCAGTCTTCCATGGATTATTATTTTTATAGTTTGAAAGTTGGAGCCGTTGGCCGTATTCTCGACTTGAAATTCGATGTTTGCAAGTTCAAATCCCAGACGTGCAAGAATAGAACAGCAGCTTACTCAGCTCCCACACGTAACCATATCATTTTTGTTGGTAAAGCCGATTCAGATGAGAGGAGGGTTTGGGTAAGCCTATTCTTCTCAAGCAATTTCCTAGGATCCTGGGTTGAGTGTAGGCAAAGGTTGCCTTCTATATAAAAGATCAAGTGAAGATATCTCAGACAATTTCCTAGGACATTGAGTTTGGTTGAGGTTGCCTTTAAAATTAATCTACTAAAAATGTTTTAGTTAGTTTTTGACGTGACTACGTCTTATAATTCGATAGAACCGGCTGCACGCACGAAAAAACATGACGTCATGCGGCGTTACCTCGCTCTGAGACGTTCCATGTAAGGCTTGAAGTGCAAGCGAGAGCGCGGAACGAGCGACAAAGAAGCACAATCGGCCTTTGCGTTCGGCAGCGTTCGACATCCGTCTCTCTCCTACTTGAGTGAGCGATGCGTAGACGTTGTCACGTTCAACTATCGTCAGTAAACCGACTTTACAGACAACCAATTTTTTTTATATAAAAGTTGAACTCCTAGTCAGTGAATTGGGTCATGTAATTACCTACGTACCCAGATGATGCTGAGACGGTTTTTCTCTGAGGAAATTAGAGGAAATGCTAAAGTTAATAAGCTCCGCGCACCGGGATTACCTTAGATTCGACATGGAAACATTTTCTTTTAAATATAGCTATTTTAAAGTTTTGCTTCGGTTCTACTTTATTTCGTTCTTCTTGGTTCGTTGGATCGTTTGGTGTAATGAGAACATCTGAAGTTTGGATCATAAAGGACAAAATTCAAGTTGCAACAAACATTTTAAAGTGCCGGCCAGAAAGAAAAAAGCGTATATCCTGTTAAAGCAGGTTACTACTAACATTTTTTACACCTATCCCGTAAAACCAAAGGGTTGTTACTAATTTAGATTACAAAAAAAATACTGAAACTTGAAAAATCTTAACTTTTAGCAGCCGGGCTTTAACCAAATGTCTGTTATTGTTATTTTGACAATAATATAGTACATAATTGTTGAATAAATGTGGAGAATTACTTATAATTAATCAATAGCACCCTTATTTCCGTAAACAGGTTCACCGCTCTCCTAGTAAATAGCTTATAAACCGTTGGACGTGCAGGTTGGCTCACATAGAAAAATATATTGGTAATGACACATTCTAACATAAAGTAATTTTTTCTGGCAGGCACTTTTACGTTTTTGGTGCAGATATGTATGAACGCAGAATGATTTCCTTTAGCATGGTACTTCTTATCCTATAAATATGGTTGTATGTTTGTTTGATTGTCAAAGAATTTACATAAATTTTTACGCATTTAGCCAGTGTCAAGTGTATAGACAGTAAACTTTCTGAATGCATGCAAAACGTGAATTATTCAGAGTGAAAAAACAAGGAAACCCAAAAATTCTTGGGATACTCCATAACCGTCATATCCTCTGTCTCCTTATTACTCAAACTTTTGCTAAGCACATCCCAGTAATCCACTTCATCACAACACAAATTCAACTCTAACTCGTTCTGCATAAGTACAAAAGTCGTTTGCATTCCTCAACTTCTGTTAATACTATTTCCATGAGTTCGTTACTGAGATAGAATCTTTAATTTCCTTTCGCGTCAGTGTCGCGGGTATAAGGTGGGTTCACACAAGCAAAGTTTGCGGCAGTACGAGATTCATTTGTTCGTGAATCGTGACCTACTTTTGAAACTCGTGACACTGAATTTTGAAAAGTTTACAGTGCTCTTTGCTAAACTAATAAGAATGAGAGATTACATAAATTGCGCTTAGATACCCTCATTTAAGTTTGAATTCAAAATATAGTACTTTTGAAATAAATTGGTGCATTTAACTTAAACATTTTTGTTTTGGGTTTTATTTCATTTGTAGTCCTTACACTACAGTGTCTTCAAATTCTATTTGTTTTAAATGCGAACGATAATCAAGTTCTTTACGCTGAAAATGCTGAACGTTTTTTTTTGTGTTTGTTGTTTTGTACCTCATCATTTATGATGAGGTACAGGCTCGCCTTTGTACATGTCCTTTTTTATGTTATTATCCTGTGTGTGTCTATTTGTACAATAAAGAATTAAGACGGTCTACGAATTTGCAGCATTTGAAATATATACACAATTGTGTTACCCCGCAGGCACTTGAGTTATTAGCGGTCAAGATCACCCATTTTCTTTCCAAAATCAATCTTGTGTATTAAGCTTTACTTGCATCGAAAAGGTTTGTATTGTGAATAAATTAACTTAGAAAGGGTTAATGTATTCCATTCCTTTTCTTTGAATCCTGTCGTTTCTTATCAGCTGCTTGGGAAAAGGAAAGAATAAATCCACTGGGAATGAAACAACTGATTACGTTGATATAAACAAAGATATTTTACAAATTGTCGAATCATTTTTGTATCCACTACTTATACGATCAATTTTGACAACCTCTGTAGCGCAGTGAGCGATGGTCCGCTTGCGACACAGAAGGTTGCGGGTTCGATCTCGCATTCGACCTATTGGTCTCGGGTCTGGGTGTTTTCTATGTATAAATATAGGTACCTATATTATTAGTATTACTAGTATTTACAAACAAAAAGTATTTAAGTAGTTTATCAGTCATCTAGTACACAAGCTCTGCTTACTTCGGGGCTAGATGATGCTGTGCAAAAAGCATTAGGTATTTTATATCAGTATGTTTTTAATTTTTATCAAATTTCAATACCCCTGAAATTGTTGTTTATACAATTTAAGAATTCAAAGTCCCTCTTTCGACAACATTAACAGCACTATTTGTTTGGCTTGTGTTTCGAATGATAAAACGGATATGAAATATTCATGGGATTAGGCAAATGATATCCATTAAATATAAGTGCGAGTATTAAACTCTTAACTGCAAATTATTACTTGTATGAAGTATAGTATTTTGTGTAATAAACTGAGGGTGCGTAATTTCGGTGTTTGTTTAATAAAAAAAAATATATAAATAATAAAAATGTTTTATTTTAGATAATTATTATAAATAAATAAATAATGCTGGACATTTCACACAGCATCATCTAGCCCCAAACTAAGCAAAGCTTGTAGGTACTATGGGAACCATATAACTGATATACTACTTATATACTTTTTTTTGTAAATACATACATATTACATGACGACCTCTGTAGCGCAGTGGGCGAAGGCCCGCCTGCGACGCAAAAGGTTGCGGGTTCGATCCCCGCGGCAGGACCAATGTTTGTATTATCTACAAATATTTGTCTCGGGTCCGGGTGTTTCTATGTATAATATGTATGTATTTACAAACAAAAAGTATATAAGTATCAGTCATCTAGTACCCATAACACAAGCTCTGCTTACTTTAGGGCTAGATGATGCTGTGTGAAAAGTCAAGCTTTATTTATTTATTTATTTATTACAAACAAAGCTGATGTTTGATTCGGTAGTAGTTACTGACTGTTAGAAAACATTCCTAGCTATTTTTTGAAAAATTGAACTCTGTAGGTACTGTAGAAACCGTGATTCGATTAAAAAAGGAATCTTTTTATCTTTTTTTCTTTGTAGTCAGTTAATAAAAACATCATACTACTGGTTAAAAAGAAAATTAGCTCCAAGAAAAGTTAAAATTTACCTACATATTATAAAAAAAACCGGACGCGTCTTGAGAGAAATTCTACCGTCACAAACGATACAAGTTTTAAAATTGCTAGCGATCAAAGTTCGCCGGGCACACAGCAAGCACAGTATACTGAGCAAACAGTAGGTAATGCCAGAATATCTGATGATACTACGTACAGTGGACAGTGGACACTCTCGCCTTTCTTCACGTTTTTAAACGAGAAGCGTGAAAAACAGGGTTGGACGATGTAATGCCAGGGCATTGTTTGAGATGAAAAGGCTTGCCCAGCACCTAAACCACCCTTTCAGCTTAGGTAATCGACCATAACAACAGGCAGGATAAATACCTGACAATTACGTGTATATTTGACTCAGAAAAAAAAATGCTGGTCTTTTTCACATCACAGCATCATCTAGCCCCAAAGACTACTTATATTCTTTTTTGTTTGTAGGTACTTACATAATATATTATTTATAAAAACACCCAGACCCCAGACAAATATTTGTAGATCATACAAACATTGGTCCCGTTGCGGGGATCGAACCCGCAACCTTCTGCGTAGCAGGCGGGCTTTCGCTCACTGCGCTACAGAGGTCGTCAGAGGTCGTATAAAAAAAGAATCAGCCCAAACATAAGTATATTATTTCTACTGCTGTAGTGTATACTGTGTGTTTGTATCAAGATAGATAAGGGGGCAGGCACACCGGCCGGAAGCTGTTCCATGCGATCGAGCATTATTCATAGTGCAGATTGCACCGTAGTTACTGCAAGATATGCTCGCTTCTTCTAATTCTACGGAAGTAAGATTTGGAAAAAAGTAAGTTCGTATGAGTTAGGGGCCAACTCTGGTGACAAAATTTTTGGCCTCTGTCATGGCTTAACGACTTGATAGCTGAGAGCGACAGTTTAAGGTTCCCTTCGAAGCTCAGTTGATAATGCCACTAGCGGTCACCCATCCACTTGCTTCGACGATCTATCAAGAACGACTAAGCAAGCTACACCACGACTGTAATAGATCTATGGAACGTGGACATTATTTTAGCTCAATAATGGAAGCTAGAATTCGTAACTGTTACAGTTTTCTGAAAACATACCAATCTAGAGGTTATTACTACCTAGTATATATTGTCTGTGTTATTACGAACCATATGCATGAATTCTGTGTCACTGATCAAATGTTTCCGAGACACTGGCACCGCTATATTACAATCGTTATCACAGAATAACAGAAAGATTACTCAACCACAGACGTTGCAGAAAACATCTCTAGAACTAACTTAATCAAGATTCAATGGCTGTCGCGCGCAGAACATAGAATAGGGGTAGTCGTGACATGCTTTGAAAAGGGTGATTTGTTCTGCAATTAGACGGGTGATTCATGACATCTTTGGTAGAAAGTTCATGAGACGCGGCCACCGTATTATGGAGTACATACGTTTTCAAAAGTTATAAAGTTACCACTCTATACGAAACATATACCATTTAGTAATTTTATAAGAATCGTATTTATTTCTACACCCCAATTTTATAATTACCAAAAAAAACATAATCATGGTCTGGGTGTCGGTTACTGATCACATTTATGTAGTTAAAACTCAAAAAAGAGAAAAAAAATATAACCTAAAAAGGAGATGAGACGAGTCAATTTATGATAGCTACTGCGGTTTTACTGACTGGGGATCATACGAGAGCATAGTTTAAATTACAGTGCATACGCGATTGTTGTCTGTAGTGCTTATTTGTACAGTTTTCATAAAATTTTGTTAGATTTTGTTGACAATCCTTGATTTGTGATAGTTCAATATAAAAAAATCTGACCATGCATCATAATTTTCTGCATCTGCTGAACTGCCCTTAATTTTTTTTTTGGTAGTTACGAAATAGCGGTGCACCTGATGTTTTTATGTCCTGTTGCAGGCCATAGGTTTGATTTCCACTCCTTGCGCTCCAAGGCCACAGTTTGCCTCGTAGCCTAGACAGTTTTTTTCCTGGAAAAAATTGAGACTAATCCTAGCTTCTGCGCGCGGCTTCGCCCGAGTAGTACCAACATTTTGAATAGCCTATATGCTATTCCAGGTCACTATCTACGCCTATTCCAAGTTTCATCCAAATCGGTCACTGGTTTAGGCGTGATTGAAACTCAAACATACAAACATCTAAACATCCAAACAAACTCACAAACTTTCAGCTTTATTATATGAGTGGGATGATACAGGGAACACTAGTACCTTTTTACTTTTTTATGTTGGTTTTACCTACTTACCTAGGTAAGTTTTCTGCGTGTTCTTTTCTCATAACATGATTAAAATTTAACTACAAAAATACAAGCTAGATCATTCTTCAAAAATGAAATAAGGTTTGAAAGCTCGTACTAACTTGTTCTAGTGAAATTTTCGAATGAAACCCATCCTTATTTTAAACAAATATGCAAATGCAGAGTTTCAATTCAAAGTTTAATCCGGTGTCATAACTCATTCACTCCCGAAATTGCTCCCTTCCGCAATATTATTGCATGTGCTGTCTCTTCATGAACTTAATATGAATCTTATGTAGTTGCGATAAAATTTAAAAACAGGCTGTATGTATATCTAGCTGCCAAGCAGATTATAGACATCTTCATTATGGGTATCAAACTCACGATCCTCGTATTGAAAGTCAAAGAACTATCCCACTCAGTCAACACGGGCTCTTTAGGAAGTCAACATGGATTCTGTATTGTATTACATTATCATTGAATTATTACCGTCTGCCCCCACAAACTGCCCCCATGCGGTGGCAGACGGTAAAACTTATGGCTATCCACCCCATGTATGAAAAATAATTTACCATTTGAGCTTTAAATTCTTGAAGAAAATTAAGAACTTAATATAAGTAGGTACCTACAACAGTGTACATATGCAATAAAAATAGCCTGATTCTGATAAACTGTACACTAATTCGATTGCGATAAATTTATTTTATTGAAGCTTCAAGAACTAGGTCAGGTGACACTCAAGAGTCGTTTAATCGAATCGTGGTTTCAGATCGATTAATTAGTAGTGATACGTAGTTATTGAAGGGTTTTACTCGATCAATTGGTCGGTGGGAACTATGTTATTTTTATAATCCTAACCAAATAATTTAGAACACTTATTTATTTAGTAGTTCGTGGTGGGATGTGGGCAATTTTAGTAGTTTGTTTTATTATGTAACTTTTTGAGTTTCCCGAGATTTCTATACCTTATCTGTCGAGACGCCCTATTCCACGCTGATCCACTAATCAAATCCACTAAGGGATTTGTTTCCACTTTTTCTTCCACTCTAATCCATCAATGGTTTTGTTTCCACTTTGAGTTCCACTTTGATCCATCAATGGTTTTGTTTCCACTTTGAGTTAAACTTTAATCCATTGTTGGTGGGTTCCCAACGAGTCACACCAGATCGTGTAACACTGTGACTTTGGGTGTTTGTTTGGCTCGCTACTGTAGCTAGAGTATTTTTATTTTAGAGGATGGATCACCTAATATAAATCTAGACCTTAAACCGTATTTGTTACGGTATCGATCGTGAAGGAACTGAAGTAGAATTATTTAGCTCCTAAGACTATTTTAAGTGATCCCAGCAGTCCTATTGAAAAAACGCTTGACGATTGTGACTTTGTCTTAGTCAAAGCTAAATAATTTTATGTCTGAAAATGCCAGCAAAATAATACTTATTTTCATCTTAATTCAACTCAAGTTTCTGACGTGGTGGTCTGCAGAGAAATCCGCTTTGAAACTTAGCGATAGCCTAAGTTGGAGTAGAAATAAACATGTTGGAAGCTGTTAAAGAGAGGGTACGAACAGAGGCACATTCAAATCTTTTGCATTTCCTCATCGTTTTGCTATTTGACTCTATATTCTACATTATTATCACTTTTGTTTTGCTAAAAATTTTGTAATTTTATTAGAGTACTTACTCATAGTAACTACATTTAATTTTAAAATACTTATGCGCACTGCAAATATCTGGAATCAGCTTCCAGCGTCTGTATTTCCGCTGAGATACGACCCTGTTGTTTTTAAGAAGAGAGTTAATAGGCACCTTCTGGGTAGGCTCGCTCCATCGTAGACCTTACCTGTGTAAGTTTCGAGGACAAGAGCTAACCCATTCATCATAAAAAAAACTTGTAATTTATGTACTTTTTATTAATTATTTGACATCTATAATAATCTTTTTAATAATGACTTTGTATAATGTTTGTACGGTAATCAGCAGGATCTAGAGATTCTTATTTCTAAGCGCAACCATGTACTTTGTAACCTAGGTTCATAAGCAATAAATAAATTGATATTAAAATTACCATTTTTTTAATAACTTGACCTGCAGAGCTTTATGTAGATCAAACAAATGGTTCTAATGTTCAAACAAACAAACACAAAATACCGACGTTCCTGGTGATAACAAATTGAATCTAGAGGCACTGAAGTGCCCACGCCAAGGTAAGCCAAAAGAAGTGAGCACTACGACTCTTTCCTCAGATTGTTTTGACTTGTTGAAGTTTTTTTTGGCTTCGCTTTTTGTGCATACGCCATTTTTCATTATTATTTTTGTTTGTGTAAAAATTAGGGAAACAATATCTTAGAAAATATCGCGGACTAGGACGGGGTCAGGAGAGGTAATAGATACAGGCAGGAATTATAATTAAATATGAATATAACAACTAATATAAAAATTGGATAGGTTACTTAAGTTTACAGTTACACCAAACAAAAAAAAAACAAAATGACATATGTCATTTGTGTAGTCTTCTGTAGAAAAAGGTAAATTACAATTAGCTACGACCCTAGTTATTCACTTCTCTAAGATCCCATCCTTCGCTCAAGAAACTCAGCATTATTCTTTATTTCCTTCAGGAAACCATAAACAATACTTTCTTATTCGTGGCTACAAATCAAAAGCGGCTTACTTACCTCTGAAACTGCTTTCCTCATGCAACAATCCACCTTATTTCTCATGTATTAGAGGTTATATTTCTGGTGTTGCGGTTTGCACCTGTCCAACCGGATTTGCCTTTTCTTCTGTTTATTCGTCATACACATTGTTTATGGGCTATTGTTTTGTTTGATAGGAAATAATGATGTTATAAAAGATTTTTTACACACACATAAAATGATATCGTAAATAGGAGACACGTAACAAACTATAACGAATATAAAAAAGCTGTTTCAAAATTCGTGTGAACACATAAATGAAAATAAAGTGTGAATGAAAACTGACGAGCATGCCTTTTTTTTACTTTGACCGAATCGGTGACACTATGGAAAAGTTTACAAATTAGGTTTAGGGCACTTGACCTGATCGCACATTTATCCGCGCCGTACGCGCCCCAGTCATTTTTCTATACTAAAAATGCTGATGACATCAGAAAATGCGAC
Source organism: Epirrhoe tristata (assembly GCA_951394285.1). Taxonomy (NCBI): domain Eukaryota; kingdom Metazoa; phylum Arthropoda; class Insecta; order Lepidoptera; family Geometridae; genus Epirrhoe; species Epirrhoe tristata. Next base: position 9,582,822 of record OX596146.1, on the reverse strand, counting down.
TGGTTTCTGACGTCTCAGCATTTCTTCTATTGAATTGACTGTTCGGCGCGGATGGTCTGCGACCACCATTAAGATACTTTGGCCAGGTCTAAATTACTCTTTGTTCTTTGTATACTTTATGAATGTAGAAAAACTAACGAAATTTTGTGCTTGGATTGAAGAAAAATGTGTGAAACTAGAAAGTGGTAAGTATCTGCCTAATCCAAATAAGGCGTAATTTTTTGGAGCCAAGTTGTCCGAGTGGGCTAGTAACTCAATTTGAAAGATATTTATCTTACCGGTCTTATTATCCTGAAGATATAATAAATGTAGACAAAAATCTTTTATTTTATTAACGTTATTTTATTCGAAGCGCGAACTCATCAGGATTCGTCGCGTGACACTTCATTAGGATATATTTTCGTTTTCCGAAATATTCGCACAGGCGTAAACGTTGCTCTCCTTATACGCACTGGCTGTTTCTAACGCGCGTTTTTAAAAAACAACTTTTTGAATTTGGCTTTTAAGGTGCTTGATATGTATGACATGTGATTGTATGAATGAATCACACAAATCCAATTGAGTTATCCGTGAAGCGCGTAACTGCAAAATGCAGCACTCGGCCGAGCACTCGGTGATAGTGTCTATGTGTACCAAGCAATCGGCCAAAAGCGCTAGGCTGTCTTTTTACCCAGCGACTTTATTTTATTTTATTTTATTTATTTGGCACACAAAACACATTACAGCACAAATAAAATAATAATTACAAATATGAGGATTTTAACACTATGTTGCAACATAAACATATGTGCGCACAGCTATATATACGAGTACCTATATACAAATAAGACTATACAACTATACAATACGACTGTCAAGTCACACGGGTTATTCTCCAGTTCACTCTTCCATTTGATCACTGTCTATTTCTACACGTATCTTCTTCTTACTATCATGTCACTAGTTCTCTCAAACTATTATGCGTCTGTGCACAAGAGTGCGTGCCCAGCCGTGATCCTGTGTTCATTATCATTTGTATTCAGAGCCGAGAGCGGGCACCTGGCGGGCTGTCATCCAGCAAGATTTATGTTGTTCACTGGAAAAGTGCGCAAAATGCGCCTTTGTATGGTAATGCTCCTTGACACGCTCACACAGTACGGTAATCAGCAAACAGTTAGTTCAAATCAAAGTCAAAAAAGTACGTGTGTGTCGTGAAACACTCGGTTGGAACGAAGCAAAGAGTACTTATCTATATACTGGGAAATTAAAAAATAATTGTCAATTAGGTATCCTAGAAACGCTCTTCCGTTCTAACAATGTAACAGTTTATGGACTGTATCGCGGCTGCGCATCTCGCACTGTGACGATTTGACATATACATACATGTGTCGTGACGGTAAAATGAAACAATTTTTTTTCCAGCCTTAGTCTTTTTTTCTTCGATATCGTCCGAAAAGGAACTTCGTTCCAATATTTTATTCAGTAGGACCGCAGGGATCACTTAAATAGTCATAAAACAAGGTAATTCTACTCCTGTTCATTCGCGACCAATACCGTGTTTGATGCCCGGGTTCTTCACGATATTGGTAGCGAAGTTTGACAAATACACTGTCCTATCTACTCGGTACGTTTAATCAAACCATTAGGGCGACTGAACTGCACTGAAGCGTTAAAGGCTGATTACACGTGCCAAGTAGATGGGTAAGATAGCAAAATGATACCAGGTCGAGAAAGTTGGGCATTTGTTCAGCGTTCGTCAGCCGCTCGGTCGAGTGTCTATGTACCGAGCACTTTGCCGATATTACGTTCTCGCCCAATTAGTCAGTACCTATCAATCTATTAACTTCGATATATCATGAACAAAGGATAACTAGCTACTGCGCGCGGCTTCGTCCGCGTGGTACCAATATTTAAAATAGCCTATATGCTCTTCCAGGTCACTATCTACGCCTATTCCAAGTTTCATCCAAATCGGTTCACTGGCTTAGGCGTGATTGAAACACAAACATACAAACATCCAAACAAACTCACAAACTTTCAGCTTTATTATATTAGTGAGATTACTTATGCCGATTGTGTCTGAAGCTCGCCCACCAGAAATTTCATGGACGTCCTAAGTAGTGATGGTAGGCAATATCTACTTACTGGGTCATAAGCTATTATGAAGCGTAGGCTAGGGCTAGCTAACACATACATTGAAATATGTTAGCTACACGTGACTCTACGCTGGTCCTTAGTATAAGTACACACGTGTAATTTAATAGAAAATATCAATTGAATATGAATTTGAATGTTGATATTATACCAGTGTACGTCAGTACAGTCTGGAGTAGGGCCAGATAAGTAACTACCCTTACCCAGCGAACTCGTATTCTATGGCGAAAGATGAGTCGGGATACAAGTGAAATTACATATAATAATTATGGTTTTTGACTACTCCTATGAGACAGTACGTTCCTAGTGTATATCTACTGTAAACACCTGTGTTATACTGTGTCAAAGTATTTCAAAGTTCGGAATGCGATGTTTCTACTTCATTTACATTTATGTCGTTGCTAATCGAGAATCCATGTTCTTGGGTTATCTCGGCTCTGTTTAAATGTTCACTTTCATTCGACCGAAAGTTAATGAGATGATTTTGCACCGAAAATATGATCATTTTGACGAAATACCTACGCAACAAAGTAGTAAAACTTGATGAACGAAACCGTGTTTGATTTTAGTAAGAAGAATCATCTCGACTATTGGATTTTGTCAGTCATTGAGAGGAAGCTTGAAAGTGGTACCTATTTCTGAAAAGGTGAAGAGTGCTAGGTTATCTTGGTATGGATACGTTATGAGGAGGGATGAAAACCATGTTACTCAAAGAGCTATGAATATAAGTGTGGCTGGGTATGCAAGAAGAGGAAGGCCGAAGAAGATGTGGTTGGATTGTATAAGAGATGATATGAATGTAAAAGTAGTGGAGTGGATGCACAGTTGACAAGTGAAGTGAAAGAAGAGAACATGTTGTGCCGACCCCACTTAGCGTGGGATAAGGTCAGGGAGATGATGATGAAACTCGTGATTTTTTAAACATATGATTTAAAAGAATGTCTTCTATTACTTTTTCTCATTGTTTTCTGTATTTTCATAAAAAAACCACAAGTAAATATAGGAAGCATGAAATAAAATACTACTGAAATTAACATTCATGTTTGTAAATTGATTGAATTAATTTAAATTACTTTCCATCAGTATTTATAGTGATCGATTCAGACTGGTCTATCCATCTCAATTAGCCGTGCCACCATTAAACAATCACACAGCCCACTGCAAAACATTTGTGCAATGTGAATGAAACCAGGCATTTAAATAGTACTCAACTCTCACACAACTGGGTGTAACAAAATTCCTTTTAAAAACTGGAACAGGTTATTTATTTGTTAATATTCTTAAAAATTGTTCAATATCTAAGTTAATAACTGAGACAATGGCATTTTAATGCAGATGCACATTATTGCATATTTTCACAGATCTTGATTTTTTTTTCGAAAATAAAGTAGGTACATACTACTTATATAAAATACAATATTTTTTATGCAATCTGAGCATCTGTAGGGTCTAAAATATAATTATCAACTATTTCATATAAGTATCGGATTTATTAATAGACGCCTCTATACAGCCTCAAAATAAATATCGGGCTAGTCTCACTCAATGCGAAATCTGGTCTTCTGAATTTTAAACTTCATACATTTAGTCGCATTCGGGTCGACTGCAGAATATAGTAAAATTACATTTAAGTTTACGCAGAAGCGTATTTTCTACAATACCTATAAAATTCATAATCGACCTAACTCTACCATAGAGATGGGCTAATAAGATAGGATAAGATAAGATGGCTGTTAAGCTAGGTTGGCTTTAGAAGACGACAGCCCTTGTGACAGCCTAATGGCTCCAATGGAAACCAAACTGTCAAAATGTAACTGACATACGAAAATGAACGCAAAGGAAGATAGATCTATACAAAACAATACCCATACCCACTCTAAATCTTAATTAAATAATAATTAATAACACGCTCTGAGGGGCGGAATAATAAATTTTAATTGTGATAAATGATGGCTGGATTCAAAGGGCTGCGAGAGCTATAACAGTGAATTACAAGCCAGGTAAAGGTATTTTGATGTTGCAGTTGTATTTCATGAAGTTCGTTTAGTAATATCTCCTCTCTGGCGCAGTGGGCGAAGGTCCGCTTGCGACGCAGGTTGCGGGTTCGATCCCCGACACGGGACAAAATGTTTGTGTGATCTACAGATATTTGTTTCGGGTCTAGGTGTTTCTATGTATTGTATGTACAAACAAAAAAAAGTAAGTATATCAGTCATGTAGTACCCATAACACAAGCTCTGCTTACTTTGGGGCTAGATGATGCTGTGTGAAAAGTCCAGCATTATTATTATTATTTATTATTATTATTATATCTACTTCTACACTAATAAAATTTTAAAGAGGTTTTGTTTGTATGTGGGAGGAAACCAAAAGTATTAAAATAAAATAAATATCGTATAAAATAGTGGCCAACTAGAGACGAATAAACGAACTATTTCGGATCATATTTTGATTAACAGGGCTTGCAAACTCACACCCTTTACAAATAGAGCGGGCGTTATCAAACAAACTCAACTAAGTAGGTACGAATCGAGGAAACTACAGCACCACTCCTTTTAGGAGATGCATCAGTAAAGTTTGTCTTCACTTCACTTTGATTTCTGTGTTCTTATGCTTTATCTTGCGCTATCACTATTTATAAAAATAACTTAAATTGTAGATACTTAGATAAGTACCTACGTAAAATTCACAATTTACTTTCGTGGTGGAAATTTCGGCCCATGGGCTGAGTGAGATGAAAATGAAAAAAGTGAAATGAAAATGAAAAACCTCCGGTTTAAGCACATCGCACAACGTACCGCGCCGCACGCGCCGAATTTTTAGTACCTACGTTGTATGAAATAGTAGGTATGAAATCTCGCACTATCCACCTGCATTTTATGACGTCAGTAGCCCGCATTCTTTTGAATTGATATTCGGCACGTTTGGTGCGAGTGGATGGTGCGATTAGCTTAACCTACAAATTGATACATAAGGTTAGTTGCATCTATTGTTCTCAATGTATGTCTGTACATACATTGATGACAACAATAGATGAAACTGCTACGCTGCGCTTGCCTGTACAAATATTTGCAAGGGCACACATAATACTGGAAACACGCAATTTCCTAAGCGGTTGTATCATCTAGTTGAGTAGGAGCAGGGTTGGTTGACTGATGGTTGCTGATATGGATCCGGCAACCAGATAGAGCAAGAGCTTAGGGCAAGAAAACTTCCGTTTCTCGATCTTTTGATTCGAGAACAGGAGACAGTGGCACAAACACAGTTATCAAGACTGTCGTATCAAGAATCAAGACTGTAGGTTAACCTATTAAAGCCAGTAGTTGGATGGAATGCACTGCAAGAACTTTCAGTGTCTAAGATATTTTGCAAACAGCGTATTAATTTATTTTTCAAAACCTAAAAATCATGGAATAGTCTGTGGAATTTAAGCTCATGACATTCGACTCGACATCTAAGAGTACCTACCCATAACTTAAAAAATAATAAGTAGTCACTTATAGGTACCTACTTACTAACATCTTTGTCATGGTATCAGTTCTGTGCTGTAGTAGGTACATTCTGTTTTTTTTTTTTTGTTTATTATGTTAGTACATTTTATTTGCAATACGTGTGGAGCTGACTAAGCTGCGTCATCTCTCCTGTGGGCCAGGCTGATTTAGCTGAGAGGATGGTTTAGGTGCTGGGCAAGCCTATTCCATCTCAAACAATGTCCCAGGCACCGCAGCGTCCCGTTAAGTGTAGGCATAAGTTGCCTCCTGACGCTGTATAAATCATTTAATATAGATGTAAAGGCCTAAGTTTCGTTTTTTTATTTGCAAAAACAGCTAAGCTACTAAATATTTTGTTGAATGCACTAAATAAATTGTTTTTGCAATCTGCTAAAACTAATAGTTCTCATGGTATGTGATTTAGAATCGGAGCTCGCTGAGTGATAGCTTCAGCATACGCCGCGCCTGATAGATGGGAAACAGCAGCCGGGTAGACCGGGAGCTCGCTGCATAATAATATTTAGAATAGAATAAAATAAAGTTTTATTTTCTCTACACCATATACAACAGTTACAATAGGTACTTCATAATTTTATGTGGGTGAAAATACGGCTACCCCTCAGCATTTGCTCCAACAGCTCGAGAGTGATTGAGTGTTGGATTTACATTATAATAAAGCTAAAAATAATTCATTTAGCAACATACCTCATACCCAAGTAATGGTGCATTTACACGATGCGATTTTTCGTATGATTTGCTAAGCCTTGCAGCATACGATGAGCGTTTACACGTGAAAAATTGCCTTACAATACGATATCGTATGGGTTGAAATCTCATCGTGTAAATGCACCTTAAGGTATTATCGGGTTTTAACAAAAATAATTTCAGTGGAAGGTTTTTATCTAAAAAAACCGAATCATTCCATATTATTAACAGCTGTCCAATTAGAACTTCGCTTTTTCTGTTAAAAAGGGACCGGTTTTAATCCGCGGTACGCGCTACCTTCATAACAACCTTCACTCTTTAGCCGGTTCAGCGAAGAGGTAGGTAACAAACATTTACCGTGTTTGTTGCCCTGGTTCTTCACGGTATTGGTCGCGAAGGAACAGGAGTAGAATCACCTAGTTTTAAGACGTTTCAAAGTGATCCCAGCGGTCCTACTGAATAAATGCTTTTTGACTTTGACTTTGACTTTGACTTTACGTAACTGTATGATTTGTTGTGAACCGGGCCTGGGGCCTTATTGTGTAATTCAACTGGCAATGGACATGGGCTTCATTTTGACATTTGAAACCCATTCAAGACTTCAATTGTCATTTTTCTATTATGTGATTGGTTGAGCTCTATTGGAATGACAACTGGGGATGGATTTCAGGTTAGACAATATGGCTGCTGGTTAGGTTAGTCAACGTGACTATTTAAATGTTCAATGGTTGGATTGTGTAGGGCTCAAATATAGCTTAGGCTAGCTTAGGCTACTTGGCAAAGAAACCACGATGAGAGAGAATCAAAGAAAACATTATATTTCCAAAGAGTAGGGTACTTACCTAATAAAAAAATTAGGGAATATTTTTTTTTTGTTATGAATTTGAAAGTATATTTACCCAAAGTTTACCTACCAAAGTGTTATCTTTATTGATATTTACACGAAACAATAATCATAAAAGGCTGTCTCTGTCTGGAAAAACAATAAATCACATTAATCTTTATCATTTATTAAATCAAACACCAGCTCCCACACTACAACGGAAACCAACGAGCTAGGAAGCACCCAAATGCTCATTTATCCGAAAGTGATAAATAGGCGAGTATGAGTTTAGGGTGTATCGCACCCCAACCGGGGGTGTAATGAATTTATTATGAGCAAATCTTTACCTGCAAGTTAAAGGAAATTGAGTTGGTTTTTAGAAAATTATTGGTTGATTTTCGAGTTAAGAAATGGGGTGGTTTAAATGATATTTGTAAATCGTTTGAGATTACTATTATTAATATCAACCTACTCATAAAATGCGAAAGATTTGATTGGTCAACGATTTGATTTGTAACTTCTTTCCGCTGATCTGATTTCTGAACTCATTTTATTTATTTATTTGAACTTAGCACAATAAAACCCGAATAAACCTTTTTATTCTGAAAAAGTAAAGTAAAGAGAATGTTGGTAAGAATGTTGCTATTCAGGCGACTAAGCAGGCTACACAATGTGTGCTTGATACAGTACCTAATAGGTACCTACATATACTGTAAAAAAAAAATGCTGGACTTTTCACACATCATCCAAAAAAAAAAAAGCCCAAAAAAAAAAAAAAAGCCCCAAAGTAAGCAGAGCTTGTGTTAAGGGTGTAAATACATACATATACATATAAACACCCAGACCGGGACTAATATCTGTAAATGTACAAACATTTGTCCCGCGGCGGGGATTGAACCCGCAACCTTCTATGTGGACCTTCGCCCACTGCGCTGCAGAGGTCAAAGAATATTCACTACTATGTTTTATTTCAGTATATAGTTATACTGAAATAAAACAGTGCCAAGAAAATAATCGTAATGAACACGAAAACATTCAAATTGCAATGCAGTACCACTGTGCGACAGTTATTAAGCAATTTTGTATTGTCTAGTGATGCGCTCTATATAAATTCATGTCGATGATCCATGGAAGTCGATAAAATATAAATGGTCAACTTAAAAAATTACTAGCGTTTATTGCGTAAAGCTGGCATGCCAGAGATAAAGTTACATGCATATATTTTAGTTTGAGTAGGTACGGTAACAAATTGTTACCGTATTTAAAGAAAGAAACAGTGGCGTTTTACGAGCACACACCATTTAAGATAAGTACTTTGATTGGTAAGTATTGATACTGACGATCTCAGTTGTGTGGTGGACGATTGCTTGGCTATGACGCTATGATATTAAATTGATCTTAGTGTGAGCTTTGTTCAATCGTTTTTGTTGTCGAAGGTAACCGCAAATTGTCTTATAAACTGAGCGCTTTCGTTCTTCAGAGGGCACTTTAAATTGTCGGTCCCGGCTTTTAAGTCATGTCGATTTAGGGCGGCCTAAAAACTCCGTCACCAGAATAGAGCTTAAACTCGTACAAACTCAAATATTAGATGTTCAACTGAACATCGATACCACACCGATCGATGGTCATCCCATCCCTATAGCTGTTTCAGCTACAATGCTGCGCTCATTAAACGCGCTAGTGAGTTTTCCCGCGACATACGCATTCCTTGTTACTTGCTGGCTGGAAATACTGCTGCATAGTACTTACCTTATCCTATCCTTATACTTCCATCATCATCATCCACTGCTGGGCATAGGCCACCCTTTGTTTTTTTTCCTACCACCTCCATCAAAATGAAGTTGTGCTATTGTAACTTACCTTTCTTATCCTTCTATACAAAAAATGTTGATGACGTCAGAAAATGCGGCTGGCTTCTGACGTCTCAGCATTTCTTCTATTGAATTGACAGTTCGGCGCGGATAGGTCTGCGACCACCATTAGGTAGTATTTTTTTCTTCTTAAAAAGCTTGTATTTTAATAGAATTTGAGCTTTCGTAATCACTTATATTTAGAAATTATAATAATACATTAGTCTATATACTATATTAGTCTAAAGAAAGATGATCAGTTGAGCTATCTATAGATGGTTTCTATATGTAAATATGTAGTAGCTTAGTTTCTGTAAATAAAAAATAAGTCTAAAGACTATAATGAGTCTAAGGACTATATTATTTAATGTTTAAAAAAAATCAGAACTGTGTCAGCTAGTTATAAATAAACCCCTAACAAATTCAAGTCTTGAACAAGTGATGTTGAAAGTTTTTCAAAAGTTTTCCGTAAACACTTCACTTAAAGCTCACGTTGTCGTTATTAACTAAGTGAATACTCACGTGCTTGTTTAGCCAATTAACTAATGAACCAGCACGGATTTTATGCTATGCTTGACTTTACTCTCATTTTAAGCAAAGTGGAATTAGGTTATAAAAGTGAGCACTAGCACATCGATTTATCGAAAATACTTTACAATAGCTCTCAATGGTAAAGTTAGTTTATATGAGCTAGTAGCTAATCTGATGAGGGTAGAGATGACCGACTTTAAAGCCGAGACCAATAATTTAATATTTTTTTTAGAAGCTAGCATAACATAGGTGAAAGGATGCAAGCCTATTAAGGTCCACTATAATGTTGACCACTTAGGCCTTACCATCTAAGTACCTATTACTAGATGATCTATCGTCAGGAGGTACATAACCCACACTCAAAAGAGACACTATAGTGCCTTGGATATTATTTGTGTAGGAATAGGCTTGCCTATAACTCAATCAGCATTATTCGCAGGTACAGGAAGATTAAAATAAACATTACAATTTTCCGATTTGATTCACCTTTATTTTCACTGCGTTTGCGATCATCAAAAACAAATAACCACCCTCGATTAGAAGAGAATTTTCAAAATAAGTAGAAATTAATTTAGGGCGTCTTTAGGCCCTCTTTGTTCTATGCTTATAATATTTGGGGTTGGTTGGACTCCCCACTAATTAATCGGTCGTAATCAAATCAACGGGGTTCCTCAGCTTCTGAGGGTCCCATTGATGTATAAATAAGTATTTATAGAAGACATGAGAAATAGAGAAACCAGTGAATATAAATAAAACACGACAAGTTTTAGGCCGTGTAGAAACACGGCCTAAAACTTGTCTCTCCTAAAATTTTTCTTGTAAGTAGAAACTTACAAGAAAAATTTGCGACAGTCTGTCCGACAGTTTTCCAGAACTTTTAAAAAAACTGCATCTGTCAGACATATTGTCAGACATTACTCGCGGAAGTTTTCTTGCAGTTGATAACGTGGCTTTGCACAAATGCATCCTACACATTGAAATGTTTTTCACATTTTAATTATAAAAAGATCACCGAAAAGAAAGCTAATATTATTATTATTATGTTAGACTAGCTGGTACCCGCGACTTCATCAGCAAAATAACATAAGTAGGTATTTGAAAACCTATAAAAAGAATCATCACCTAGCTTTAAAGACGATTTTAATGGATCACACTGTTCCTAATGAATAAATGCTTTTTCTATTGTATATTATATAGCAGTTATTATTTATTTTACTTACTTTTTTGCAATGTTTTTGCAAGTTATTTTCATCTATTAAACAATGTTTCTGTACCTAGTTTTCAAGTTACCTTTCACCACACTGATTTGAAAGAACTAGTTACACGACAAGATGTCACCTCTTGCAAACTTAGGTACTTACGGATAAGTAGGTATGTGTGTATACATTAACGCGACCCATTAAATATTAACGCTGCCATTACAAGCTAATTGTTTGAGTTAGTGGCAAACCTCAATGGTAATTTATACGTAGGTACCTACTTAACATTGTGACCTAGACTTTGTGTTAAAGCTTTAAAATCCCTTACCCGCTATATGACAGTCAGTTTAATTTATAGAAATACAAAATTATAACTTTATTTCAGTAATATTAACTCTAATAATGAGTTAATTAAGTATCTACCATGATTTACGTTTTTAGACCGACATCTCCCGATATTTTAAAAAAATATTTCAGTAAACAGACAAAGTACTTACCTACTTAAATAATATACTAAGAGTAAGGCCGAGTTTCAACCTGCAAGAAATCTTCCGCGAATTATGTCTGACATTCTGTCCGACAGATGCAGTAATGATTATTTTATAACGGGTATTTATCAAATCACGAAAGTTTAAAAAGTTTAGATGCAGATAGTTTCACGACGACAATTGCGTAAAACACTTTGAAAACTGCTATCAGACTGTCTGACATTTTTCCCTAAAGTTTTCTTGCAAGTGATGACTCTTATAAAATGAATAAATACCTAATTAATATTACTTTATAACGACAACCATGTTTTAGAAAATGAAAACTTTGTAAACCTTATCACCACAAGCTTCTCCCAAATCTAAACCTTTGATGATATACAAAACTTAATCTAGGGCCTATTAGTGTTTCAAAGCTTGCTCTAGACCTAAGTTTAAACAGGTCTAACCAGTCTCACCTTAAACTAGCTATTAAAAACATTTTTGATTCTTCAGTGAAATATTTTTTTGATTATTTATAATGCACAAATAAGCTCATTGTCATGAAAATACCTTTTTAAAATTAAACTGCTAAACATATTACACTAAACTCTGGCATGAATATAAATAGATTGCTGCCCAATACTATCTTTTGTTTTAATTTTCTATATATTTGCAAAACGAGGTGGAAGAGGAGTAAGTACTGTGAAAAAATAATAAAATAATGAAAATTATACATTTCCTTTCATTTTTATCAATACATTTCTTTGCAAAGATTGATCCTTATCAGCAACAAAATCCATTTATTCAATAAAACAGGCTGTTTTGTTTAATAATTCGGGTCGATTTTCATTAAAATTAAAATATTCATAAAAAACTAAATATGCAGTTATTATTTTTTCTTTTCACGACTTTTCTCTAACTCTCTTGGTTTCCGACTTGGCCATCATCCCCATCTCAAAAAAACACTCTGTATAGACTAGTAGAAATAACACTGCTCTTCCCCCATTCAAATCATAGTTTACATCTAGGCAAAAAAACTCCGAGCTCGCTACTCAGGTGACCACGAATTTACCACAAAATTCGATACCGATGAACACTCGAAGACACAAAAACGGCCATCCGAAACCTAATTAGCGCGGGTCCACTTACACTGGCTGTAATTACCCTGACTCTTGAAAAAGCTGCCTAACCTGACCCGCTCAAGGGCACTTTGACACCACATGCACCCATAATATCCACAACCGTCAGAATCGTGGGTGTACTCGTAATAGCCCCAATTTTACATCATCAAAGTCATAGGTATCTGACTAACAAAGTTTTCAATAATTTAAATAGGTATTTCTATTCTACGAGAACATATAAGTATGTTTAGTAACGGGTTAAGAATTACCAATAGGTCTACGTATTGATACCTATTGGTTAGCTTTTTTTTAGGTCTCTAGACCTAATTTAGGATGTATGTATAAGTGTGCCTAATAGCAAAGTAATTTCTTTGTATAATCTACAAAAAAAAATAACTTCCCTGTTACAAAAACACCATTTCTACATAAAATAACTACACTCCATACAAGAAAATAACACATAGAAACAACCAATACATACACACCAAGGTACTAAAAGCGTGTTTTAAAAAAAGTTTATATAAAACAGATATTTATTGAAACTAGGTACCTACTCTTTAAGAAAATTCTCAAAAAAAAGTGTCATATCATCCAAATTCTTGAAAACACCTTTAGGGAAACACCTACAATAAATACATGGATACATCATAGCATATAATAAAAGCATGTTAAAAGCAATCTAAATAAAACAAATTTAAAACGACTCTACTAAGAAAAATTGTAATAGGTAATAATTATTATTTATTTATCTTACACATAGAATATAACATTACGGTTGACACCAAATCTTTCCTAAAAATTCTGTCAAATTAACCCTAAGGAACCTTTAGGGTAACACCTACAACCCTGACGCATGCTATAATTTGCACGTTAGAGAGCTCTTCTGACACTCAGCTCTTGAGCGAAGGGCTTTTACTTTTTAAACGACCTTTGACATTATTTCGATCCTTGTTTTACGCGGTAAGTCAAGTTAAATAGGTTAGTTGAAAATACATGAGGAGTTTGAACTTGATTTGTGGTAATAGTGATTACATAGACTGATGGCCATGGTCACTATCTCTACTAGGAAGAATAGACTCACACACATAACGACAATCATGAGTTGTAGAAAATACTTCAATGGGTTTTCGGTACTATTTGATGAGCCAGGAACCGCAACTGTAGTTTTTACCTCTATTCTACCGGGAAGTCAGAGTTTATCTCTACTAGGAAGAAAATACTTAAATCACATCTAAGGGCAATCATGAGTTGTAGAAAATACTTCAATGATTTTTCGGTAGGTACTATTTGATGAGCCCGGAACTGCAACTAAAGTTTTCTTACTTAGTTTTTCTCTTCTACTGGGTGATCAGGCTTCATAAAGAGCATTCTCTCTACTAGGAAGAAAAGACTTAAATCACATCTAAGGGCAATCATGAGTTGTAGAAAATACTTCAATGATTTTTCGGTAGGTACTATTTGATGAGCCAGGAACCGCAACTGTAGTTTTCTTACTTAGTTTTTCTATTCTACTGGGTGATCAGGCTTCATAAAGAGCATTCTCTCTACTAGGAAGAAAAGACTTAAATCACATCTAAGGGCAATCATGAGCTGTAGAAAATACTTCAATGGGTTTTCGGTACTATTTGATGAGCCAGGAACCGCAACTGTAGTTTTTACCTCTATTCTACCTATCTGACTACCCGGTCAGAGTTTAATTCTACTAGGAAGAAAAGATTTAAATCACATCTAATGGCAATCATGAGCTGAGCTGTAGAAAATACTTCAATGGGTTTTCGGTACTATTTGATGAGCCAGGGACCGCAACTGTAGTTTTTACCTTTATTCTACCTATCTGACTACCCGGTTAGAGTTTATCTCTACTAGGAAGAAAAGACTTAAATCACATCTAAGGGCAATCATGAGTTGTAGAAAATACATCAATGATTTTTCGGTAGGTACTATTTGATGAGCCAGGAACCGCAACTATATAGTTTTCTTACTTAGTTTTTCTATTCTACTGGGTGATCAGGCTTCATAAAGAGCATTATTTCATTCAAATTGGTTAAAAAAATATTGATCAAGCTACGAGGCCTTAGGCAACATTTTGATTTTAACACATTCCTTTGAGTTGGTTTTATAACTCAGAGGAAAAAGAATCTTATTACCAAAAGGCAATGAATATTTTAGATTGTCTTACTAGATATAGCACATCTCGAACGTTACTCCCATCGACACTGTATGAGCATGAAATATGGCTAATTTGCTCGCGTCGCGTCGTGTGACGAGTAATTGTGCACATTTTCTGCGTTCAAACTCAATTTCACCTGATATTAAAGAAACGAAGGTATTTAACGTACGTGTTTTATGGAAACCAAAGTCGCAATGAGATAATTGATTCGTTTAATCAACTGGCTGAAGCATCTCTTTAAAGTCCATCTAAGCTTAGTGTAAAATATTTAAGTTTGTAGGTAATTAGTGATTTATCTACATACATACATAAAATCACGCCTCTTTCCCGAAGGGGTAGGCAGAGACCACGGATCTCCACTTGCTACGATCCTGACACACAGCTTTTGCCTCATTCACTCTCATTACATTTTTCATACATGCTCGCCGGTTTAGGGTACTTTTGACCTGGCCCTTCTCCAAAATGTCGCCAATTTGATCCAAGAAGTTTCGCTTAGGCCTTCCCCTTCCAGCTGTCCCATACACACTTGCCTCATACATTTGCTTTGTCAAACGACTGTCATCCATCCTCTCTACATGCTGTAACGATCTCGATTTTAATACAAAACATTATTACTGTAAGAAATAGTTTTCATCGCTCACATTAATTAGGAATGTTTATTAGCCCTACTTGAGAGAGAACTCTTAGTTTCAAGTATTAGGATATCTTGGTTTTGCGATGTTCACAAGCCAATAAATAACGATTCTAAATTTCACGTTCAAGTGCGTTGGCGACGATAGTTTTAAGTTTCTTGGAATTAAGAGGTTGTTTTTATGTGTCTGTAACTGTGGGAAGTTTGAGTTAAGGTTTTAGCTAATTAGGCTACGCCCTTTATTTTTTATGAGCTCGAATATTATAAAGCTATTGGTGAAACGTGTGAGGAATGGTTACTAGCCACACCTTTGCTTAGGGAAGGGATGAGAACCACAAAATCACGGGACGCAGGAGATTCGGGACAGACGATCGTGGGTGAGGCAGTTAGAGGGATAGGCGACAGAGGTCCAGGAGTCAAGGATAGTTCAGACAGATTGTCAGAGAATGGGGAAATTAGCTTCAGTGTAGTTGAAAGTAGTAGAGTCCGTGTTATTTACAATTAAATCAGTCTAAGTATATTTCTACATTTGAATTAATAATTAGATTCAGTGAACAAATTCGGTAATGTATTTTTAGTATAAGTGATAGATAGGAGGCTGCTATTTCTTTTACAGGTGCAGAATTACTTATACGAATTTCCATAGGTTTTGTTCTGGTTCATTATTTCTATTTATAGTGTTGGTAATTATGTTTCTTTCTAGAGTCGCCGTAATCGAGCATTTATTAGTTATAAGTTAATTTACGCATGATATTTTATATAGAATTTCACAGCGAAGCTGAGAACGAGATGACTGACTTTAGATGACGTTTGACTTAATCCTTTCCTTCCTAATCATATTCTGAAATCAATGAAATTAGTGTAACAAACACACTGCACTAACACTAATTTCTACACTAGAATCTTTATCTCTTATTATTTTTTTGGTTAGAGATTTATGGGATAAAATCGTAGTGCTTGGATGGTGCTGACGATTCCTTTCCAGCTATTGACCTGCGGATTTTTGATATGAAGTATGGTCGGAATAGCGTAGTTAGGAAAATCGCAGTTATGGTTTAAGCACTTCGTTCTTTTTTAAATCCTAGAAATCTAAGGTTCATTTATTGTTCGCTTGTCATTGATAGGTAGGTAGATTAGATCTATTAGGTATAAAATCTTAGTCCTTGGGGATGGCTGGCGGTTTCCTGTGATGCTGACCTTCGGGGACGAGCGGAGCTGTATTGAAAACGTGGCCATAAACGAGTTCTTTGAAATCTAATAGTTTCTAACAATAAATGAATCTATCTTGTTAGATAGAAGTAATTAGGTTTTCTAAGGTTCATTTATTGCTCACTATTTTAGGTAGGTAGATTAGATCTATTAGGTACAAAATCATAGTGTTCGGGATGACTGGCGGTTTCCTGTGATGCTGACCTTCGGGGACGAGCGGAACTGTAATGAAAACGTGGTCATTAACGAATTCTTTGAGATCTAATAGTTTCTAACAATAAATGAATCTGTCTTTGTTAGATTGAAATCATTAGGATTTCTAAATGTAGGTAAATATAGGCGCCTTCCTTCCCTTTCCTCTCCTCACTGACGCGTAGGGTAACCGCTGGGTCGCGCCAGTTCGACCGGCCCCGGTCGATGGGAAACATAGGGCCAAATCTAGACTATTCCCCATCTCTACATCGGAACAAGCCATGAACTTGTGGTGTGAGAAGCTTTTTATGTGTTTCGTCATTGCTTGTCACCGATTAAGATAGATTCTAGTTGCGCAGGTTTTAAACTAAAATTTATTTTGGTTTCTAAACTGCGTATGAGTCGGGGTTGTTCATATCTCTTTAAATTTTATTTGACTGACTATTCATTGAATCACTTAGGACGACTTGACTTTGATTAATTAACTTTACCTTAGAGTATTTTAACTGTATGACTTCTTTATGGTTGATTTATAATATGTGTTGCATGAATAAATAAATTAATTTTGATAATTCACTAATGCAAACAATTTGTTTCCCTTTCAGCTCGCCGTGCACCAAATCTAGTTTAGTTATTTTAGTTTATGATTCTTCATTTCAACTGTATTTTAAATTCACAATTCGGGTATTAAATTTTTGTCCTGTTTTAATACTTAACATACTTAGGTATTGTTCATTAGAGTTCAGAAATTAATTGTAGATTGATGTCACTTTAGTTCTAAGAATCAGTATTAAATGTATTTATTGACGTAAATTATATTTTATTTCACTCCCTTGACTTTCACAAAATTAGGAACATTTATTTCTAGACGAATACTTAGAGTTTCCACTGTCAGGTAGATTTTCTTTAGAATCAGATCTATTACAATTTTAGTTTAGGGTGGGGGTTTGTTACAGTGGTGCCGTGACCAGGATATAGGCCATTAAATATTGAATTATTAATTTAATTCAATAGCCTGTAAAAAGATTTTGGGTTACTACAACATTTAAAACACAACGTAGCGTATCTAGACGAGATCATGTGCCAAACTTAAAATGTGAAAGTCATTGAGTGAAATAAAAAATAGAAATTGTTAACAATAGAACAGGGCAGACATAAAACTCTTGCATTCATGAAGGTTATTTTTATGGGTTAGGAGATTGTGCATTTGCAGATGTTTGTCTATTTTTTGTTGGTGTCCTTTTGTTTGACTAAAACAAAGACAGACAGTTTAAAATAATTTTATGAGGTATACGAGCACACGTGCAGTTTGGTTTTTATTGGTTTTGCACAATTTAGGGATAGAATGTCATTATTTTAGGATATTATTTTCATTTGTGACATTTTGTTACTAAGCAGTACTTAAAGGGTACTAGGTAGGCTAGGGGCGTTTTTATATTGGTAGAGATAGATTATAAGAGGCCTAGGGATTAGGATGATGCTAGCAAGGTCAGTTTAAATAAATAGGTGTATTTATATACAGGTTAAGTAGATGAGGTTTGTCGTTGGATGTTTGTTTTAATCTAAAATATTAGACAATAGTCAGGTTGTAGATGAGTATGTTCGTTTTAGTTAGTGATCGACTCTGATAATAGAAGTTTAGGTCACCTGAAGGTTTTTTTTTTACTGTGGTTTTAGTAAACAGGTTATTTCAGAGAAAGAGATAAGTTAGGTATAGGTTTTCGTTTTTAGCCAACAAGTTAATGTGAGTTCTAGATAATAAGGCACGGGGCAAGTTGTTCTAAACAGTCAATGTTTACCTTTATAGCATCGAATTTTGTTTTAATGCAAGGATCTTAGGGGCGTAGGTTTTATTATTCAGTTGATTGTTTTAGAATTAAATAACGGAAGAGAGATGATATAAGAGCTATAGTTAGGCTAGACAAAAAGTCGTAGGGGCGTAGTCTATAAAACATTTTCATGAATCATGTTTATTTACATGTAGTTTTATTTTATATATTTCAGTTCATTGTGAGGACCATAATTTGAGGCATCGTGAGGACCGAGGTTTTGAGACATCGTGAGAGCCGTCTCGTTTCAAGGTAGAGCAGCTTCGGTTCTGCTGGGGTAATTGATATCTGCTCCGAAACAATGTCCTGAGCTAAGTAGACTTGTATTATGCTTTTAAATACTGAGTATAATGTTCTTGTTAGTTTGCCTGTCTGTGTGTTTGTTTAAAGGCGGTATTTCATGTAACATTTCAGCAAATTTTAAAGTTCACTAGATAGTTTTTTAATCAAATACTAGGCTCTTATCAGATTGGTTACTAAGGTTCTCAGAAATTATAGAATTTAACATAAGATATCGAAACGCTGAGAGCTTTGTGAGGACCGTATAGACATCTTGAAGTCATTTCAAAACAACGTGGAGTTTTTTTAAATAGTCTTTTCAGTAGAGGCGTTTTTTTTAATATTTATATCTAGGTTATACAGAAATTGAATTTATGTATCTATACGTAAGTTATTTTGTCTCGGTAGAACAAAACCTCACATGTCATATTTAGTATCGACCAACACTTCATTTTTGATGAGATTTATAAAGGATTTTTAGAATTAGGTACTTTTGTTTGTCAATATGTGAAACTGGGTTCGATTCCCAGATGTCAGTTAACATGTAATTATTGACAAAAGAATAAGCAAAAACTTAACTAATGTGTGTATATTCATAAGTTTAGGTCATCCAATCTGAAATATAGGTGATATTATGCCTCGCATAGTATCGGATATTAACTTTTTTTTTTGAAGGTTTGAAGGGATTTTTACTATTGCATTTTTGTTTGTCAATAATTGAAACTGGGTCCGATTCCCAAATGTCAACAAGTTTTGTTGGCAAACGTAACTCGTAACTTAAACTCTGTCTAGCTTTATAATCTGATTTTCGATTCCCAGATGCTTGTAAGCCTTATCGTATCTTTGATTCTGAATGTATGAAATAGTCAATTGTGTTGATTAAAATAGAAACATCAACCCGTGGTCTTTTTAATGGAATTTGGGTTCAATTCCCAAATGCATCGGTTAAATTGTTTACTAATAAAATAAAATAATTCAAGATCTACATTTTCAGGTTATATTTTATTATACTGTTATTATTACATTAGGTACTAGTGTATTATAGTATTTGTTAAATATAAAACTTAGTGTAGGGCAGATAAAAGACATCGCTGAATATTTCAGAGATCGTTGTAGTTATTAAAGTGAATTTCTTTCAGTTTTCTTGGTTATCACCTTTAAAAACTTCAATAAATTCAAGGGGCGACTGTAACGATCTCGATTTTAATACAAAACATTATTACTGTAAGAAATAGTTTTCATCGCTCACATTAATTAGGAATGTTTATTAGCCCTACTTGAGAGAGAACTCTTAGTTTCAAGTATTAGGATATCTTGGTTTTGCGATGTTCACAAGCCAATAAATAACGATTCTAAATTTCACGTTCAAGTGCGTTGGCGACGATAGTTTTAAGTTTCTTGGAATTAAGAGGTTGTTTTTATGTGTCTGTAACTGTGGGAAGTTTGAGTTAAGGTTTTAGCTAATTAGGCTACGCCCTTTATTTTTTATGAGCTCGAATATTATAAAGCTATTGGTGAAACGTGTGAGGAATGGTTACTAGCCACACCTTTGCTTAGGGAAGGGATGAGAACCACAAAATCACGGGACGCAGGAGATTCGGGACAGACGATCGTGGGTGAGGCAGTTAGAGGGATAGGCGACAGAGGTCCAGGAGTCAAGGATAGTTCAGACAGATTGTCAGAGAATGGGGAAATTAGCTTCAGTGTAGTTGAAAGTAGTAGAGTCCGTGTTATTTACAATTAAATCAGTCTAAGTATATTTCTACATTTGAATTAATAATTAGATTCAGTGAACAAATTCGGTAATGTATTTTTAGTATAAGTGATAGATAGGAGGCTGCTATTTCTTTTACAGGTGCAGAATTACTTATACGAATTTCCATAGGTTTTGTTCTGGTTCATTATTTCTATTTATAGTGTTGGTAATTATGTTTCTTTCTAGAGTCGCCGTAATCGAGCATTTATTAGTTATAAGTTAATTTACGCATGATATTTTATATAGAATTTCACAGCGAAGCTGAGAACGAGATGACTGACTTTAGATGACGTTTGACTTAATCCTTTCCTTCCTAATCATATTCTGAAATCAATGAAATTAGTGTAACAAACACACTGCACTAACACTAATTTCTACACTAGAATCTTTATCTCTTATTATTTCTTTGGTTAGAGATTTATGGGATAAAATCGTAGTGCTTGGATGGTGCTGACGATTCCTTTCCAGCTATTGACCTGCGGATTTTTGATATGAAGTATGGTCGGAATAGCGTAGTTAGGAAAATCGCAGTTATGGTTTAAGCACTTCGTTCTTTTTTAAATCCTAGAAATCTAAGGTTCATTTATTGTTCGCTTGTCATTGATAGGTAGGTAGATTAGATCTATTAGGTATAAAATCTTAGTCCTTGGGGATGGCTGGCGGTTTCCTGTGATGCTGACCTTCGGGGACGAGCGGAGCTGTATTGAAAACGTGGCCATAAACGAGTTCTTTGAAATCTAATAGTTTCTAACAATAAATGAATCTATCTTGTTAGATAGAAGTAATTAGGTTTTCTAAGGTTCATTTATTGCTCACTATTTTAGGTAGGTAGATTAGATCTATTAGGTACAAAATCATAGTGTTCGGGATGACTGGCGGTTTCCTGTGATGCTGACCTTCGGGGACGAGCGGAACTGTAATGAAAACGTGGTCATTAACGAATTCTTTGAGATCTAATAGTTTCTAACAATAAATGAATCTGTCTTTGTTAGATTGAAATCATTAGGATTTCTAAATGTAGGTAAATATAGGCGCCTTCCTTCCCTTTCCTCTCCTCACTGACGCGTAGGGTAACCGCTGGGTCGCGCCAGTTCGACCGGCCCCGGTCGATGGGAAACATAGGGCCAAATCTAGACTATTCCCCATCTCTACATCGGAACAAGCCATGAACTTGTGGTGTGAGAAGCTTTTTATGTGTTTCGTCATTGCTTGTCACCGATTAAGATAGATTCTAGTTGCGCAGGTTTTAAACTAAAATTTATTTTGGTTTCTAAACTGCGTATGAGTCGGGGTTGTTCATATCTCTTTAAATTTTATTTGACTGACTATTCATTGAATCACTTAGGACGACTTGACTTTGATTAATTAACTTTACCTTAGAGTATTTTAACTGTATGACTTCTTTATGGTTGATTTATAATATGTGTTGCATGAATAAATAAATTAATTTTGATAATTCACTAATGCAAACAATTTGTTTCCCTTTCAGCTCGCCGTGCACCAAATCTAGTTTAGTTATTTTAGTTTATGATTCTTCATTTCAACTGTATTTTAAATTCACAATTCGGGTATTAAATTTTTGTCCTGTTTTAATACTTAACATACTTAGGTATTGTTCATTAGAGTTCAGAAATTAATTGTAGATTGATGTCACTTTAGTTCTAAGAATCAGTATTAAATGTATTTATTGACGTAAATTATATTTTATTTCACTCCCTTGACTTTCACAAAATTAGGAACATTTATTTCTAGACGAATACTTAGAGTTTCCACTGTCAGGTAGATTTTCTTTAGAATCAGATCTATTACAATTTTAGTTTAGGGTGGGGGTTTGTTACAATGCCCAAAGTGATTTATCTATGTATGCAAAATACAAACGGTATACTTCATACAGGCTGGAACATTAAGGGATGGCTTAATCTGAAATCTTACACTAAAACTATCGTTTCAGTTTAATCAGCTTTATCTATAAAAAATATTAAGTATACCTATATAAATATTTTTGGTGATCTTCTGCAGAATACAGTACAGCACAGGTAGGCACACTTTGAAGCAAATATAGGTACTTACATCATCATCATCAGCCTATGGTAGTCCACTGCTGGACATAGGCCTCCCCTAGTGCGCGCCATTGCAGCCTCGACGTATCCAGCTTCTGCCGGCAGCCTTTCGCAGATCGTCACTCCACCTGGCCGGAGGGCGTCCTACACTACGTTCGCCGAGTCGCGGTCTCCACTCAAGAACTCGTTTACCCCAACGGTTATCGGTTCTTCGGCAGATATGGCCAGCCCACTGCCACTTCAGCTTGCTGATTCTCTGAGCTATGTCGACAACTTACACTTCAAGGAAATCCAAATCTAAATCCAATCCAGAAAATTTAATTCTCAGTGTTATGATCTCGGAGACGCTGAGATATTTCAAGATTACATCGACTTTCCCCAACAAGGTCGGAAAATTCACGATAATTTTGTAACTTTTTCAATTTGACTGAAACTTCACGACTATTTTGTAAAGCAATTTGTTTCACAAAATTGTTTGTACCTACTGTTATTATAAGGTCGTGAAAAGGTTAAAAGGTAATTCAATAAAGTTTCGAAACGCCATCTGATAAAATCGAACTGGCATTATTATACAGGGGGGTTATTCGCCTTAGTTTTTTCGCTCGTTTGATGAATATTCGGATGCTTCTTACTACGAGCTACATTGTATTCAGTTGATAAGATCAACGTTAAAATACGGTCCTAGCCTAGGACCAAATATTCCATACCGAAAAATTGGCCCTTGAAGTCAGAAATTGTAGTAAGAAACATCCGAATATTCATAAAACGAACGAAAATAAGAACGGGAATACGGCTCTAGGGTCTTTCATTTTCTACTACACAAACTGACGAGGCCAGACAGGAGAACAGACGTTCCACCAATCGCAGCGCAGCTACATCACGAATGGACTAAGTTATACAAGAAGCAATAATCAATTGAAATGATAGTCTTTATCGATTTTCTCAGGATTTTCATAACAAAACAAAACAAATCATTAGAAATGATTTTTTTAAACCCAATTCCTGAATTAAGTAAGTTTAAAATGAAAGACCCTATATAACTTTATATATATATTATTGCACATGTAACTACAGGGACACTCAACAAATTCGTGAAGTTAGCCATTTCATACAACATTAAGGTACCTACCTACTAAAATACGCATCGAAATGGCTATCTTCACGAATGCTTATATACATATGTATATTGAACGTACTGTAGGTACTTAGACATCTTCAAAAGATTTTAAATTTCTAAAGATTTTTGGTAAAAAATAATTTAGTTATTAATTCATATTGTATCAAACGACCACAACTTGACAAGGACACTGAATAGCTGAATTATTAAACAGTGTCTACAAAATCTGTGTTCCATCTCAGTCTAAATGGTGGCTTTCACAGTGCATAATGTATCAGTGTCCCTCATAACCCATTATACTTAAGGTTCTTTTACACAAAACCAGTAGTTGGTACTAAATGAAGACGTCTTTTTTATCATCCTTTTTAACTAATCTAGGTACTTAGGTACTACTGTACTTATATATATCTCTTTATATAAAAATGAATCCCTATATTCCTTGGTCACGCCAGCACGCGTGAACGGCTGGACCGATTTCACAATTTTTTTTGTTGTGTTTGTTATTGTCAGGAGAAGGTTCTTATGACAGAAAAAAATTAAAAAATTGCGCGGAAAAAATTAGTCATGCGCAGACGAAGTCGCGCAGGTCAGCTAGTTATATATATTTTTTAATTTAAAATAATGATGTGCTTGATAAAGTACCTTTTACTCTCTTTTTATGTCATTTATAAGTATACGGTTGGTTAACTAGACATTCTTCCGGATACAAAACATAAACATTTACATATCCACTTTGAAAAGTTATCTTCTTTAGCAGCACAGCAGTGTACCTCTGTAGCTGTAATTTATGGAACAGTCCTTTTAAATGATTTCGTGCGAGTGATCCCTGAGTCGGAGGGCTCCAAACGAAACAGTCGCTTTAATTGGCCGCATGGGGGGGCTAATTAAATTATGAAAAAAAATCCCATGGGAAAACGTTAAAAAAGATTTTTCAGATATCATAAAATCTTTATTCAATGATGTTTATTTTGCTGAAAGACTTCTTTTCCCATCTAAAAGTACAGTTAAGTATATACTTCTTGTCATGTCACTAGTTTTCAAGCCAGTGTAGTGTGGTGAAAGGATTTATTTATAGTATTTAATTAGTTTGCCTATGCTTAAGTCAGATTCGAGACAGCACTTGCGAGGTTTTATCTACACTATAAGATGCTGTCGGAAAGATTGTCGGACATTTTATCGCGAAAGTTTTGTTACAGGTGGAAACGCGGCTTAAGTGTAAGTGCAGGTGTGTGCGTGTGTGTGAGTGTGTGTGTGTGTGTGTGTGTGTGTGTGTTCTCGACAATTTAATAGCAACTTATGTGATAAGTCCAAACAACTATGAAAAATATGAAAATATGATGTATGTTATTATTTTTATTTTAGAATGTTAAATTATACTACTCTCTCTCTATCGTTTTGGGTTATCCTGTTAAGATAGGGTTGATGATGTAAATAAATGAAATTAAATGAATGAAATAAAAATTTAAAGCAAGCGGATGCACGAGAATTTCTGTACGATGAAATCATAACGACTCTTTGAGTACAGAACAAATACTTTGCTTTGACGTTTTTTCTCATATTCGTTTATTCGACAAAGAGCTTCAATGCTAGCGTAATTGGCTTAGTTTTATGCTAACAAAGCTTTAGTTTTCGTGTATAGCTTGAGTGATTTCAAATGAATAGCTACTAAACTAAAATACTAGCTACTGGGTAGCCATGATTGCAGTCAGCCACAGAAGTAGGTAGTACCTACCTACTATGAAACCGTAACTTTGTACCTAATATGAAAATTTTTAGAATTCACAGTTCTAACCTCTCTTTTCACTAAGCAGTTTTGGAAATTGAATATTTTCTTTACCTACCGAAAGTATGAGGTATTCAAAAACATTAATATCCGTAAATCGCTTGCAGGTTGGTAATTATAAAATGCGTTAGAACAAATCCACCATGATTAGGCTTTTGCTTTTGCTATCAAAAATTCATGTCATAAAAAAGTAGTTACCTACACATAAAAAACAGCCAAAGACCGTTTATCATCATCAAAATACGATTCTAATACAATAATTTCCTTCCAAAACAAACAATACAAAGAAAACAGATGGAACAAGGCACAGTAACCAGTTATTGTGGGTCTGGGCTTAAATATCGGTTCTTAGCACTATCGTTGTTTTTGAGTGCGATTGCGGGCGCCAGCAGAGGCAGCGATAACCGTAAACCTTAAAGAAACACAGCCTTTTCAAAACAGCCGGGTGATAGCTTTGGTTTGCCATTTTAGGCAAAATAAAATAATAAATAATTTACATAAGGCAGCTATTTACCTATACCTATTCTAATTTTCATCTAATCGGTCCGCTGTGAAAAAACCATACAAGTTCACTCACAAGCTTTTAAAATCATAGTGGGAAGTTAGATTAGGAATGCAGCCGAATCTATAATTTGAGTAAGTATTTACATACATTTTTGTTGATAATATTTCCTTATGGCCAACTAACTTTTTTAAGATGAGTTTTCTGAAAAATTCAATTATTTCTCAACTATAACTCAACTATAACTGTTCCTTGTTTTAGTACCGTTTGTGAAAGACAACAGCCTATCAAAGCCTATACTGTGGCAATTGAGCGAGTTATTCAGTGATCAGCTGTGGCGATAGCACTTTTATGTGTTTGAGTGTGCTTTTATTGCCTTGTCTCGTGTACTATACTAGTCTGTGGAGCAGTGGGTTGGAACTCCGGGGATAATTCTGTGAGATTGGTTTCATAACCCTAGATATCGTAGGGTAGCTAGAATGATTCGCTTCTGATTTGTCTTTTGTGATCAACAGTTACTAAATTTCTCTCATCTACATTATGACGTTTCGTTTTATAATTCATACGTTCAATACTCTCATTATCCAGTCTAAATAAGCCAGCTTCGTATTAACTTCATGAAAACAAAATAAAGCTTGTTCAATCGCACTGAGTGGATGAAGAGTGAGCAGAATCTCTGAGGCTCGGAATTAAATTTTTTTTTTTTTTATCAGTATCTTTTATGGGGCCAGTAAAGTGCGTTTTTGGTTCCTCATCGGCTGAAAGAGATTTTGTTGTGTTTGGATGAGGTAGAGTTTTTTCATAGATCTTAAAGATTCTTAAAAAAAAAATCTTTATTCGAAAAATTGTGTAGTGACACACAAATATAAGAACATTTTTGATTTCGAGCTTGTATTGACATGCAGTCAACATTTCCGAAATAAACCATCTATTATATTGATACGTACGTACATCGTCATTTACAGTTGAGAACTATCAAGATCAATATTGAAATACAATGATAGGTAGGTATAATATGGACGCGAGTTTCTCAGCATATTCTAACGTTATCTGTGAATAAGCTGAGAGAATGGTTTAGGTGTTGATCCTAATCCATCTCAATCAATATCCCAGACTCTACTCTTGTTGAGTGTAGGCATTGTTGGCCTCCTAACGCTGTATACTTAAATTATCTTGTAAAGATATACCTAAAGGCTTTATATGTACCTACTAACGATCAAACACATCGCACGCAACACAACCGTAGGCTTTCTTAACTCCCCAACAGGTTTTATTGAAAAGCATTATTAAAGATGCACCCTCGAGTCCCAAAGAAGCTTTTATGAAATTACCCGCACGGAAAACGGATCACTGAGGGCTTTTAACTGTATGGTGGAAAAAAAAGTTTGAAAAAACATATTGGAGTCCTCTTTATGTGTTATTTTTTATTGTTATATTTTGGAATCATTTTAAATTAATAAATTAATTATTTTATTTTATTTCCTTTTTTGTATAGCAAATGATAATGCTATCGCCTCTAGCATAAATTATATTATACATATAATAATTATTGGAACGAAGTTCCTTTTCGGACGGTATCGAAGAATAAAAAGACTGAGACTGGAAAAAAAAATGTTTTATTTTACCGTCACGACACATTGTCATGTTATACCTATGTCAAATCGTCACAGTGCGAAATGCGCAGCCGCGACACAGTCCATAGATTGTTACATTGTTAGTACGGAAGAGCGTTTCTAGGATACCTAATTGACAATTAATTATGATGGAGATTTATTATATTCCCAGTATAGAAAAGTAGGTACTCTTTGCTTTTTTATATATACAGGGTGTAAAAAGACGTCTACCGAAGCCGAAACGGGTAGGTACAGCATCCCAACACACAACCAAATCCAAAGGGATTTTCCGAAAAAAACATTATATCCGGAGAAAACAGCGTTTGAAGATTACTGTTTGCGTAGGTTACGGGCGCGTTTTTTTACGTAGATGGCTGGATTTTGAGTTTAAATAGTTTTTTTCTTTTAAAAATGAAATAATCAGGTAGGTATGGTCTTATTATGCAATACTAGTAGTCAATAACTGAAAATAACATTAAATGACTAAGCTAAGTCAAAAAAAATTTTGCGTTTTTTTTTTCGCTAAATGAGTTTAGAATCATGATCTGATTGCAACCCCTCAGTTTTCGGTAGTTGTCTTTTTACACCCTGTTTATAATTATAATTATTATAGATTAGTGAAGTTATAAATATTAGTAGTTTAATATTCTCTAATAATATTATAATGGTGTGTGATAGTGCTGTGTACTATAAAAGC
The DNA here is from genome assembly GCA_951394285.1 of Epirrhoe tristata. Classification (NCBI taxonomy): domain Eukaryota; kingdom Metazoa; phylum Arthropoda; class Insecta; order Lepidoptera; family Geometridae; genus Epirrhoe; species Epirrhoe tristata. Next base: position 9,554,664 of record OX596146.1, on the reverse strand, counting down.
AGGTTGCATGTCCATATATCAAGAAAATACTATTTGCGTGTTGCATGAATCTCACCTGGAGTACTAGATAGGTAGGTAGATACGATTCCTTTGTTGGTTGAACTCTGTAGTTGATCGTGGGTTTTTGTAAAAGCGGTGTCGATTTTTAAATAATGTCAAATCGAAAGGAACTTGCCCACTACTTATCTTATCTTTACTACTAGGTAAAATCAGAAAATAGTTTTACTGAGAGTATAATGAGGTGAAAGATAGTACTTAGGTATGTCAAGATCGTAGGAAATGGAAATAAGTGTCGTATCTGCCTACTCCTGCGAAAAAGAAGTATGATATAACTTTACTATTTTTGGGGCATTGTATTTAAATGTAGTTTTAAACAATTACTTACTATTCAAATATTCTTTGTCCCCTGATCAGATTTCAAATGTTCATCATCATCATCATCATGTCAGCCATCTAGTGTCCACTGCTGAACATAGGCCTCCCCCATCGATTTCCACAGCGATCGATCTTGTGCAGCCTGCACCCAACGGCTCCCAGCAACCTTTACCAGATCGTCTTTCCATCTAGTGGCCGTTCAAATGTTCAGTTGATTAAAAATTGCAATTGATCAAAACACAATGCTTAAAAATAGACGAATTCACAAAAACTCAGCGAAACTATTTTGACCTTTTTTACTGACGTTATTGTCGTTCGCCGTTTTTTAAAACATACGAGTATAATAGGATGTTATCTTCGCGTCCACTAACTTTGTTCTTTGCAAGTGCGGTCAACGACTTTTGCTCAAGTCTCGAAGTTTATGATCAGTGTCGACGTAAGTAACTTACGGTGTTCTTGCGAGTCACGGAATACATATATTTCGACGACCTCTGTGGCGCAGTGGGCGAAGGTCCGCCTGCGACGCAGAAGGTTGAGTGTTCGATCCCCGCCGCAGGACAAATGTTTGTATGACCTACAGATATTTGTCTCTATGTAAATAAGTAGTTAATCAGTCATTCTAGTACCCATAACACAAGCTCTGCTTACTTTGGGGCTAGATGATGCTGTGTGAAAAGTCCAGCATTATTTATTATTATTATTTATTTTGCATTACTGTGTTAGTAAATTAAATGTAAATGTAGAGTATCGGAAAATCGGAAAATATATTTTTGCTTGAACTTTTCATTGCTTAATTTCATAGTTTTTTAAGTGAACAAATTCTTGTTTAGAAATTAGTGTAATTTAGTGTAAAAAAAATATTTATTTTGTATATTGGAGATCTTATAGAGCCGCTTCTACAAAATTTAGATAAAATTTTATGTTGTATTTTGTAATGTTAGATTTCCAATTTTTTCTTGACGGGTATTCTTGAGGCACCAGAAGCTAATGTGATGTGAAAATATATTGTCTCAAAATAAACTATTCCATAAATATAAAATTTTACACTTTATGCTGTCAATTTTCATAAAGAGCTGATATTTTATAGTCTCGGGATTTTGCTCTAAAACCTTTGTTGTCCGTTGCATATTCCATTCCACAAAAAGCATATAATATTAATTCAGTATTCCAATTCTCAATAGACGTCTATGCATGCAAACTCCGCCGCATGGGGACAAGACATGCAATGCATGCAAATGTCCTTGAGGGGGAAATTACTCTTTATATTATGCATAATGTTTTGTGGTAGACTAATAAGTATGGAAATTTCGAACTTAGAATTTTAGTATGTTGTAGTAAGCTCGTATAATGGCCAACTCGTTTTTAGGTCGCATAAAAGCTTCCGTCATGGCTTAAAGACTTTAGTCGTAAGGACCTTCAATTTGACGTGATGTTCGAATGCCTTTTTTAACAAAAAAAACCTACAGTTTTTCTATAGAGACGCTAGAAAAAAATGAACCTCTGAATAGAATGTCATTTATTGTAAAATCTGAAAGCATGTTGAACAATAGAATAAACCGTACCTTATTTACAGAAACTAAGCTACTACATATTTACAAAATACAACAGGATTAGTCAAACTATCTAAGGGTCGTTAGAAACGATCTATAGATAGCTCAACTGATCCAGGTCACTGTCAGTCGGAAGCGTGCCCACACTGGCGGCATTACCACGCTGGATGGCAATGCTGATCCTTTGAGCCAAAAATGTGCCAGCTCTCGGATCACGCGTCGCTTCGACCAGACGCCCTGAAAGAATTTTGAAAAACCGAAGGGCTTCAGAACCCTTGAACAATTGTTATGTTTTTACTTAGATTTTTTTGTGGAAAAAACATCACGCCACAAACATTTGCATAACACAGTTATAATCAAGAATACCTTGAAAATATAAATGCAATCTAGACTTATTTTCGTCACTTCATTTTTTACCTTTTAAATTCGTAATTAAAAAAATATTTTATTACAATAGAAATATCTACCTTTAAAATTATATTGTTATACTCGTAGTCAATACTAATAAAACTCATTTTAATACATAAACCTTGCAAAATACTCAACCTTATTTCGTACAATACCCGATTTTTCAGGACACGTGAGCAACCGGAAAGAGCATACGTCCCTAATTTTATTCGGAAGAGCTACCTTCATTTAGGGGTATTGTGTCTGTCGGATTATTCCCCCTTCTGCCCCCTTTGAGCCCCACGGAGCCCCTCGAGCTGAGGGACTCTTGTAATAAGAGGAATTATGACTTTTTGTGTGTGCATTAGTGTGAGCGAAGATTTTTAATCGCCATTCTACGGATTTACCTTTATGCTTAAGCTTAAGACAATAAGCAAGTTATTTACATTGGACTTACGAAGAGCTATCTACAGGAGAATTGTATTTTATATTGACATGAAATAACTAAATAGATAGAAAGATAGAAATAGATAACTAAATAGAACCTAATTATATTTGCATGCTGTAGCTACAGTGAAGCATGTGACACCAATTATATCAATTTTAATTATTGACTACCAACCATTTATGAAGACCATGCTTTTGGCAAATAAATTTCATTTCATTTCATAATTTTAAATACTGTTTCAACTTACGGTTTCCTTTCCATTAAAGTGTTAAGTCTAACTACTTGGTTAATTTCATCTCTGAAGTTTCAGGACCAAGTTATTTAATCAACCACGAGTCCACGACCGTCGTCTTGCATTTCGTAATGGATATAACGTCTCAAACTGGCCACTTAACAAAACATTTACTTAGCTGTGTTGTGACAGTGAACGGTGCTAGCTGAGTGAGATAAATAAATAAATATTGGAGGAAATGACACACAGCGAACCAAAAACTAAGCAAAGCTAAAAGTAGTTGAGGGAATTGATACAATAGAAGTTTAATGAAGCATTTTTATTTAGTTAAAAGAAAAATTACAACAAGACTATGCTGATACAAATTTTAGATATAAACATAAAAGTCATTCTATTTAAAAACTAAAAACAGAACTAAGCAAAGAGTATTACTTTAAATATCAAGAAGTATTAGCTCCAACAAAGCTTGTATTATATATATATCCTCCGGGGTATATATTTAAATTGGGAAAGATGTTGGATGCGATATTCGGAAATACCTTTTAAGTTGATGAAAATCGGATTCTATGTTGGAAATTAGGAAGACAATTCGTTAGCTACTGACACAGACAACTCAACTTAAGATAACAAATAAGCCAGCCTTCCGAACGAATTTAAATATACTTCCAGATGATTGTTAGGAAATTTTGATTTTCTTTTGTAATTTTTTTTCTTTCACCGCCAAAAATTCATAATTTCAGAACGGAAAAAACTTATTACAATTCATTTTTTCACCACATCAAAACAGCCCGTCCAAACCAGATTTGTAAGTACCTACATGAAAACAAGCTTGGAATATAATAAATTCACCAGAGGGCACCCCTGTAGTAAAACCAAACTGTGGTCACCAACATCTATAAAGCTTTCAAGTAAATGTTTACGCGCGGCTGCGCCCGTTTCCGAACTTTCTGTTCTTTAAATAAAATGGCCCTACGAAAGATGAGGGTACGTGGCTGCTGCTGGTTAGAATGGGGTCAATGGCGTTTTTATTATGTTTTGGAACCGTTACGAGTACAATAGTTGTTTTGTTTTATGTTTGTTTCCGCTTAAGGTTCGCGGTCGGGGAATTGCTCGTAAGCTGTCTAAACAGGTGGGGATTAAGCGACGGAGCTGAGGAGTTAAAGTGATGTGGAATTATCTATCATATTATTAGAAAAGATAGCTTGCATGTGTTTCTTAGTGTTTTAAGATAATAAAAAGTTAAATTAAATTTAAAGATTAATTAATTCTAATAAATTTTTGGACAAGTTAAATTTTAACACTATTGTGTTTATTATGCCGTGCCGTGTTGAGCCGTGTTGGTCGAATGGGGCTGTGCCTCGACTTTCAATCCGAAGGTCGTGGGATCGAATCCCGGCCGTGCATCACTGGATTTTTCGTTTCGAAAAATTTATATGCGCTTTAGCACGAGCTCAAAACGGTGAAGGAAAACATCGTGAGGAAACCAATTAGTGTTCTTATAGGCGGCGATGGGTTTGCAACCTGTCACGAATGGAATACTAACTTCTGCAAGATGTGGGCATGTATCAAATATGTGTTTGGACATGACTACCCCCCTTAGACATCTTCATAGGATCTGGAATAAGTAACATAAAAAGATCTGAGAGAATGTCTACCGCACGTTGGGGATATAGTCGTGAACCTGTTTACGTTGTGTTTAATATTACTCTAAATAAGAATACACGCCGCAGGTCATGGGCTCGATTCCTATCCAGATAGTACCCATCTACAATAACAAGGATGGTTTATACTGTGTAAAAGTAAGCATAACATGACGCCAAATTTACGTTACTAATGTAAAATTTTGCGAGATGGCACTGCGTCCTATTCCCTCCAACAGAGATTTATTTTTGCCGTACGTTTATGGCACGTATGGCCACCGCAAACTAAACTTATTGGAGCACGTTGTCTCGACGACGCGAGAAAATTTCTGAGTTTGCAATGTAACAAACATTCGGTTCTACACACTTTGTAGATTTTTATATGAATGTTATTAATACCCAAACTGTACAAAAAAATAAAAACCCGGTAACAGCGAATTCCGTCGCGTTGTTGTGAAAAATTGCAAAAATTGCGCGTACCCCTTTCTAGGGAACATCAAAAGGCTCAAAGACCCACAAAAAGCAGCCAAACTTTGTCTGTCAACCGTTTTGTTGGGCCACAATGAAAACTTCCCCCTGGGCCAGGTTCTTCGTGTTTTATTATGAAAAATGACCCCGACTCTTTCATTTTCTCCGAAACATTGATTTGTACGTTGAAATATTGAGTTGCTTATTCATAGGATTAATATCTTGCCTAAGAATGAAAGCAAACCAGTAGGTAGGTACTCTATCTACATAAATTGAACTATCTACTAAAGACAGCTCAATTCACTGCCAGCCGGAAGGGTGCCCAAAATGCATACCATGCTGATCAGTTGAGCCTGTAATCTAGCGAACCTACTCTAGGTATAGGTGAACTCTAGACATCGCTTCGATCAGACTCACATTGAAAAACATTTCAAAACACGAGGCACCCTACTAACAAACTAAAGAACATCATCCACGTTCCATACATGTTTGGTCCAAAATCCAAACAGCTTTGGTTGCATATTAAAAAATGCTAAGGCCAACGTGTTCTATCAGAATACAGCGCTTTTTTTTTGTTGGCCGGCACTTTTAGATTTTGGACCGAAATGGATGATGTCCTTTTGTTAACTAAGTGTCCTTAGCATTGCCAGCTTTTAGAGCGTATTCTGTACTACCAAAGACAATATAATACACTAGGTATTACTAAAATACAGTTTAACCATGTTTGACTATAAAAGTCACGACATATCAAAAATGTTCAGAGATTTATTTTTATTTTTCAACCGAACATAAAATGAAATATATAAACACCGTAATAACAATGCTAATATGATAAGCAAAGAGTCGGCAATTACGTGCTACGCTTGAGTTTCTGACTAAAAACAATGACGTGAAAACAAAGGGACAGGTAAAAAGGGCCGAAATAAGTAAACAGCGACTGTGAATTTAAAACGACCGAATTAAAAAAAAAAAATTTTAGCTCTTTGAAAGGCTTTTGAGAAAGCTCAAGGTTAAAATGAAATTATTGTGCCAACAAAATAGAAGGGAAATTCTTGTTCAAATTACTTTTTTTTATCAAGGTTCTAATTCAAGATTATCTAGGAAGCGGTGACTTGCCACGCCGAACGGCAATTTTCCGTTGAGCCAAATATGCACCAGTTCTCGAATCACCCCGTCACTAGAGTTGGCTGCTGACTCATACGAACTTACCTACTTACGCGTCTTCGACCAATGTCAAAGCAAAATTAATCCCGTAAATTCGTTAAAACATAAAAGTCATTCCCATTACAACGAAGATTGAAAGCCCAACAAAGTTGACAAGAACTTACTCGTTTTCTTTCATGCAAAATTACATTTGGGAAGGTTCTGAAGTTGAAATTTTTAGGGTCGAGATCACATTGAACGAAGGAATATTAAAAAAGTTTTGCGGTGAAGTTGGATTGTCTTTTTGGAGGTTGGTGTGTTCTCGGTCGGATTTTTATTTAGTTCTGCTTGATGTGTGACCTTTCTTACGAGGAGGAAAGTTTTCCGTTGAAATCTTTATTTTGAATAAGGATTGGGTTCTTTTGGTGGATGACTTATTTTGACGACCTCTGTGGCGCAGTGGCCGAAGGCCCGCCTGCGACGCAAAAGGTTGCGGGTTCGATCCCCGCGGCGGGATCAATGTTTGTACAATCTGCAAATATTTGTCTCGGGTCTGGGTGTTTCTGTGTATAATATGTATGAATTTACAAACAAAAAGTATTTAAGTAGTATATCAATCATCTAGTAGTAACACAAGCTCTGCTTACTTTGGGGCTAGATGGTGCTTTGTGGAAAAGTCCAGCATTATTATTATTATTATTCAAAATGAATTTAGTAGTTTTACAAAATACCAAACAGGTATGTTCCAGTTAGCATTGGTCAAGAATTTGGTAAAAATAGTGTTTGTGAACTAGTGAAAAGTAAAATTTTTGACAAAAATAAAACCGCTTCGTGCAAAATGGAAAATTTGATATAACCACAATGGAACATGTTGATTGTCTAATAATAATATTTGCGAACATGTATCTCATGCATAAAGATATGATTTTTTATCTAGATTTAGATGTCATAATAATTATTATTAAATTTAAAGAGAAAATGGAAAAATCTTGGAACCACAATACCACTAGCTAGACAATAACCCATTGGAGTTTTGTCTAGTGCTCTCAGTAGATAGTGTGACTGTTGAAACAGGTGTTGGCACTAAGCTTGACATTTTGCTATCCGCAATTACGAAAAAGCTTGGATCTCAAACACTTTCCACCACATTAAACCTAAAAGCCGGATCTCGCGATTACTATAAAAAAAAGTTAGCAAATAAATCAGGGTGCGTTTAATTTATCGCGAAAATTCCGAGCGCTGTGGAAATCTTACAAATTGATGGATTCTGGAAATTCCGAGCTAAGCTTTGGAGTTATAGTACCTTGATTATGTAGATTCGAACTGTAAGAACAGGTATGAACAGTTTTGTAAATGTTAGGTAAGTATTTGTTCGTAGCCAACTCTTAAAGGCATAGGTACGTCTGTGTGCTACCTATTCACGATAGATTTCGATAAAATTTGGCATGAATAATGATTGCATTCCAGCAAAGGCTTTTATGTTTAAAATATTTTAAGAAGGAATAATAAGGTGATGATGTATGGGAAACCGAGTAAATAGCATTCAATGCGGAAGTCACGGGAAACAGCTAGTATTATTTTTTTCAAATTAAAATTCAATCCAATTTACGCAATTATTTTTATACCTACTGGTTTTCCAAATTGATTTCCTGTTTAATAAAATCTGATTGCAACATATTTTACGCGATCAATTTAAAAAATCTTGTCTGCCTCGCATTTGCTTTGTTGTATTTTGTGGCTCTCAGCTTAAGACCACTGAACTGGAGATTTAAATGAGTTTTTCCGTTAACACATTTACTTTAGACGTGTTCAAACGTTACTCGATAAATTGACTTAATTTTAAGATTTTTATTTATTAACAATAGTGACTTTCCATCGTAGTAAAATGAGGAAGATTGTGGTGATTATTGCCTCCTGAATGCATTGCTTATTCATGGCATAATGATTTTATAGCCAGAACTTGTTTTTTTTGTGAACTAAAACCATTCTGGCATACCATTCTTGCCTCTTGCCATAGAATATAAGTTCTTGCTCTGTTAAGTTTCAGAAAATAATAAATAATTTTTACATACATACATACAATACAATATATAGGTAATAAAACATTATTTAGATCAAGAATTGGATGATGCAACTTTACTCTCATTGAGAAGATGTGATTTCAATCTCATCTTAAACATAGCAGGAGAGGAGGATTTTTTAATAGATAGGGGTAGAGCATTCCAGAGTTGTACAGCTTGAACGGAAAAGGAGTCTGCATAGAAAACATGTGGTTTGATATAAGAGAATACCTTGGGATACGGTCGCCCATTTCTATTCGTTTCTAGGTGTGTTTTAGATTTAATAGAAATGTAAATCAGTTCTATCAAGGTTCGATCATCAATTCTGTTTCAAGGTCGCGGCGACAGTTTTAGAAATAGGATGTGGATTTATGATCATTCAAGAGGGATGGAGACAGGTGCGAAAACGGTGGTGGAAGATTGATGGAGGTCTCGATCAGGCTTTCGGATCCACTTATAAATTTTTTTCAGTTGCTGTAACGAGGTGTGGGTCGTTTTTATAGTTAATTTGGGAATGGCAATTTAGTTCATCTGTGTAGTACCAACGAAGTGGATTCGCGGCTTTGCCCGCGAGGTACAAGCTTATTACTATTTAATATTATTGAACGAAAAATAAGTTCACAGGATCTGAAACACATAAAACCTTTGATCAAGAATACTATAGATACAGCGTGACGTACAAAATCTAAGCTAAATTCTGTCCGCGTGACAAAAAAGTTTTAAGTTAAACCGTATTACACCCTTTGCGCCGATCGAAGCATAAAACGGTCTGAGAGATTGTCTACCGTGCCTTGGGGAGTCGTGATCAACCTAGGAATCTGCTTATTAGCCTTTGTACATGTTCATTCTTTATGTTATTATTCTGTGTGTCTATTTGTACAATAAAGAATTAAAAATTATGAATTAGTAATTATAAACATTAAGTATCTCCAACATACCTACAGATAAACAAGATAGCAATATTTGTTCTCAATCAATACCACGACGAAGACAAGAAAGCTGAATTTCATCTCAATCGCTTTAACCCAAAAACCGTCAACTCGTCAGAATGCGAAACAAAACCCGTTTTCACGACAATGGCATGCATTTCATTACAGCCGCCTGTCTTAATTAATTACATTGAGATGTCACTGTTGGGTTGTCTACGCGGGTGTTCCCATAATTTAGTTTTGGCAGAGATGAACGCTCAAAAGGGTCGCTTTAAAAAGACGCTAGGATACATTGAACATGATGTTAAATATTAATGAAGAAAGAAATATAAAGTATTTACTTACTAGCTCCTGCCCGCAGCTCCGTTCTCGTGGTGCCCACATTTTATATAATAGCCTATGCCTAATGCTATTCCACGCTGCGATGCATATCATAAAGCCGTGTTCTAATTTTCATTCAAATCGGCCGACTGAATGACAAACATACATAATTGGTCTGCACGATACTGACTTGCCTAGTGTAGAGACCGTTGTATATATAATAGTTTAAGTTTCCTAAATAAAAATTTTTTTTTTGACTCTTATTATCTCTAAGCTTTCTTTGTTTGTTCTGGTAAATATTTTTTTTTTCATATATTTAATTTCATAATTATGTTAAATTTTTGGTTGACACTGATTTTCATCCCAAACAACTATTCTTTTAGTGGGTCGGATAAAGAGAGCAAACTTCTAAAGTATCAGTTTTTCTGTTATATTTATAATGGTTTTCCCCACAGGTTTTTCCCATTTAGTGCTATGTGACGGTCAGTTCTGACGTCGTCCGTAGCTATGAAAACCATGCATGCGTTCAGAAAAGCACGGACCGCGTCCGCATCAAATCACAATACCTACTACTACGGACTGACCGTCAGTATTGACCATCATGATATCACCAAATAAGACCTAATACGTCAGTGCCTTGTCAGTGCAGACAATAACCTGTCAATTCTGTGTGACATTGAGAAATTAGTTATGCTAGTATAAGTAGATATGCATAGATATAAGGACGTTTCACGTCACTAAGCATACTAAATGGACCGGCAAGCCTGAGAGGGTGACAAATATGTGTCTTGGGAATAACCATAATAACTAAGCTTAAGGAACCTGCAGATGGAGCGGAGCAACTTTAGTTGACGCAACTGTCAACTCTTTAAAGTTTTTTGTCAACTTTTAAAGTTATTATTTACTAGCTGCGCTCCCGCGGTGTGACCCGCGGTCCCTCGGGATTTTTTCGGGATAAAAAGTAGCCTATGTCCTTCTCTGGGATACAACCTTTTACTATGCCAAATTTCAGCTTAATCTGTTGAGCGGTTAGGGTGTGAAAGCGTAACAAACAGACAGACAGACAGACAGACAGATAGACAGACAGACAGAGTTACTTTCACATTTATAATATTAGTATGGATGGTTTAGTACATACACATTCGAAGTTCATGATCGTAAATTGGCTCAATTGTGCTAGGTGTGGCTAATTCCGAACAAATATTTTTTGACACCTGGCGAAGGCAACCAGAAGAAAAATAAACAACCAGTTGCGAGTTGTTGCTACAACAAAAGTTGCATCATCTGTAAAGCGCCTAATACACTGATCAAAAGTAGAGGCATCCCACTCAACCAACTCTTAGTAACATAATAGAAGTGTGTACATAACCTACGTTGTCACCTTGTGGTACACCACGCGAGAGACATACAAGTTTTGTGCGTAAATTAAGTTCAATAGCATCGCTTCAGCTAAACCGACGCGGGTACACCAGCTACTTACAGCGTTTATTTTCACCTCATACCTAATGATAGCTATTTATGTATTTGACAAACAAAAGGCATTTTAGAATAATCACTGAAGTACTCACAGAAAAACAACAACAGTAGGTACTTACTGAGGTACTCACAGACGAACAACAACACGTCAACAACGAATCGTCACGGGCAGTTTAACGTGACTCTCACTACAAAATTATGCTGCCAACCTTTTCTTTTGTTAAGAGATTGACAAAAACAAAAAATTATAACCTTGCCGAATGGAAAAGCTGTGCTGCAGATGATGATGACGATGAACTAATGACGACCTCTGTGGCGCAGTGGGCGAAGATCCGCCTGCGACGCAGAAGGGTGCGGGTTCGATCCCCGCCGCGGGACAAATGTTTGTATGACCTACAGATATTTGTCTTGGGTATGGATGTATCTATGTATAATATTTATGTATTTACAAACAAAAAGTATATAAGTAGTATATCAGTTATCTGGTTCCCATAGTACAAGCTTTGCTTAGTTTGGGGTCAGATGATGAATGTGATGAATGAAAACACCCAGACCCAAGACAAATATCTGTAGGTCATACAAACGTTTGTCCCGCGGCGGGGATCGAACCCGCAACCTTCTGCGTCACAGGCGGACCTTCGCCCACTGCGCCACAGAGGTCGTCAGTTAAACTTGCGTCAGTTAAACTTAGCTTTAAACATACGTCTCAGTTGAGCAACAGTTCAAACGACTTTCAAAGTATTCAAAGCAAGTTTCAGAGACTTTAGTGATTAGAGAGTTATGCAAAGGTTGATATAATACTATTAAGAAACTTAGTGAAAATATTTGCTTAACTATACCTAATCAAATTTTCAATTTTCATTCAGTCTTCAAAAGTGATATCATCATTCCACTGCCTAAGGGCAGGCTTAAGCCTGAATTAAGTTTCACAGCAAGTGATAATTCTTTTTCAACTCACTCCACTAATCGTCAACTGTGAATCGAATCCTTTCACATTCATTTCAATCTAAGATTTTTTTCAGGACCTAACTTGAAATCCATTCCCAGTTGTCATCCCAATAGAGCTCAACCAATCACAGAATAGGAAAATGACAATTGAAGTCCAGAATGGGTTTCAAATGACAAAATGAAGCCCATATCCATTGCCAGTTGAATTACACAATAAGGCCCCAGGACCGATAATTTAACAAGTCTGAAGTACGGTTGTGCTTTGTAGAAAATGCCAATAGCGGTCACCCACTTTGTATACAATCAAGAACAAAGACTGCATCACGAGCGTATTTATAGTAAAAAAAGTCTATTATTTTCATTGAAAAACTACAAGTTTTATTAAACAAAGAATTCAATTTAAAGTTTTTATCGCCAATATACTTTGCATTATACTCTGAAACGTCCATAAACTGTAAATAGCCGATTCTTATTCGTGTTGCATCGTCTCTTTGTCATATCTAGATGTTGCTGTCAACGTTCAAAGATCAGTATTCCAAACAATACCTATCTTTATAATATGTATTACTCGTATAATCAGCTAGACCATTCATAATTACATAACTAATTGTTCCTTTGTCCACTGAGTGTATTTGTTAACTGTTGTTGTGCCTAGTAAAAATAAATAAAATATATATACTACACAAACTGTCAAGGCCTCATTTTTAGGTTGTAAATAAACGTTTTACCGTATCAATTTAATTCCTAAGCCATTTTAAGTTTTCACTTCAAAATGTATCATTTATTGATTTTTTAGAAATGTTGCATAATGATTTTCAAAAAAACACACGTTCCACCAATCGCGCGTATATAATATGAAATAGCGCAAATAATGTCCAGCATTATTTATTTATTTATAGTCTTTATCGATTTTCTCGGGATTTTCATAATAAAACAAAAAAACAAACACTACATGAATATTTTTAAATTTATTTCATGAACCCTATTCCTGAATTAAGTTAGTTTCAAATGAAAGACCCTATATAATCAGATTTATAATATTAGTAGGATAATTCGGTTTTAAAGAATTTGTAAATAAAGTCTAACTCTACAGAATGTCTGAAGTTTTACTCTTTACTGGTAGCATAGATACCTATCGGAATAATTCTTTTGATATCGCCGCACCGGGACTTGCCAGGCAGTTTGCTTATTGTATTTATTATTATTATCGTCGTTCTTCAAACAAAGAGGCACGTTTAAATGTAGGTGTAAACGAGATTATATTTTGCAATCTCAAAGGATTTTTATTTCAAGATTTCTATTGAAATAGATACGTACCCATTAGATAAATACAATTTAGAAATCAGTTAGCCAAAATTGTAGGTATTATCGTATTTGCCAAAATTGTATTATACCGGAACGTTTTCGTTCTAAAAATAATCTGGATGCTAATGCTACCAAAATTCAATTTCAAAACCAAATTCTTCTGAATTTCCAGACGTTACAAATCCATCGAGCCACGAAACTCACATAACGAATTTTCGTAAGCCTATTTTATATGAAGTCGTAAATTCGAACAAACGATGCGAAGGCCAATTTTCTTCGCTTATTTGTCGCCTGTAACTGGTGGGCGATACGTGAGGCAGGGCCTTATTAGCAGTCTGACGAGTTGCAAATTTGAAAAGGAATTATGTGAGCATCGATATTTTACTCAAAATGCCGAAAAAGATTTATTATTGGTAGCCTAGGTACAAAATAATGACTGCGCATATCGTCTAAACTACAATTATCTATTTTGTTGAATGCTTGCTTTGTGCGTTGCGAGCAAAAGGTCTGTTGATGCAAGAAGTGCTTGTTCGATGCTCGCGGCGCACAAAAAAAGCTATTTATAACTGAAGATTTAAGAAATATCTTTTACCTTCTTTGAGGTTGTGTAAAATATCCAGGATTCTTTATTTAGGTATTCTATCGTGCTTATAACTCAAATATTAAAAGTAATTTCAAATCGTCTTTAAACAACGCCGACGGTAATCTACTACGAGTATTTCTTCTTCTTCTTATTTAAGGATTTACTCCTTGTCGGCACAACTGATGAATCCCTTACGTGTATCTCTTTCCAAGGCTGCTTCCTTGACCTCTTTATACGACATGACAGCTACCTTCTCCTTCACTTGGCTCATGTAGCTTATCCTCGTCTTCCTCTTCCTCTTCTTCCTTCCACTTTCCCTTCTATAATGTTCGCAATGAAACTGTCATATCGTATAAGATGGCCGATCATCTTTCCCCTTCTGTTCTCAACAACTTGCAATAGCGATCTCTCTTCGTCGACTCTACGCAGTACATTGTGTAACTAATTAATAAGCTAACTAAGATATCTCAGGGCTGCCTTTTTTGAAAGAAACTTCTTTAAACCTAAGCCTTTTAACGAAAAATATATGAGTGGCTAGCAAATGTGTTGCAACCACGTCTTCCAATAAATTGTGCGCTGTCATAAATCGCGAGTCACGTACCTACTCCGAAGGTTCCGTACGTCTTTATTATACCTAACTATACTATATTGTAAGGTAGAAGGAAATGTCAGGAAATTATCTATTAGGTACGGTAAACGACAAAAGTTTATGAACATTTTATGTAATAATAACATTTATATTAAAGCGGAAAGGCTTATACTCAACGCTGAAAATCTTCTAGTTTCATTCATTTCATTCCCAATCAAAATAAAAAAGTGAAGTAAGACATCTTCAAAAATCTTAAATGCCTTGGTTTGCTAGGATATCTATTGTACTTTTTTATATTTCGTTTAAGGTATTTGTTATTTTTGTCGGGTTCGATCCCCGCCGCGGGACAAATGTTTGTATGACCTACAGATCTGGGATCAGATGTCTGGGTGTTTCTATGTGTAATATTACAAACAAAAATATATATAAGCAGTATATCAGTTATCTGGTTCCCATAGTACAAGCTTTGCTTAGTTTGGGGCTTGATGATGCTGTGTGAAAATTTATTTATTTTTTATGAGGCAAAATTATTGTTTATTCACAAAAAAAGAAACCTACAGCATAAATTGCAAATGCAAAACCCACGCTCACACGCGCCATTCATAATTTTCTAAAAAAAGTCACCACGTCGATCCATAAACCCGGATCGCTCCCCAACTTACAAGGCTTTCCACTTTGGAACTCGTAAATGCGTCTTTTGTTAACATGCCTAACGTACCGGATAGGTTTAAATATGCTCTCGTATACGTGCGTACTTAACTCGTTTAATAGTTCTATAAAAAATATATATTAAAGTTTGTATGCTTGTATGAATAGTATTATTTATTTAATCATTGAATATTTTCCTACTAAAATATTTACTCTTGTGAGACAATTTTAAATCAATAAAATGAGGGTTGTTAAAGACCGCGCTAAAAAACTACTAATATACCTACACGTGTAATATTGAGCAAATAAATAATTGGTGATAATAATAATATGTTATCACTTTTACGAGTAATTTATTGTACTTAGTACATTCAACTATTAGGGTAGATATTTTCATAAAGAGAGCGGGACCTAACTGGTCCTCAAAGGCTAGATTTTGTAGAGACGTGGAATGAAATGGGGGAGGCCTACGCCAAAGAGGCGACTACTGCAGGCGAATAGTGTTAAAAAAATTATAAGTAGTAATTATTCGTTGTCTTTTTATTAGTTTTAAAAAGTTTTTAGTTTTAAATATTTTGTAAAATATCTGTAGTAGAAATAAAGGCTTATTTTATTTATTTATTTTATTTAGTACATTCAACTGGGAACTCTAAGGCCCTTATTATTAAACGTAGTGTAAAGTTACTCCGGGTTTAGCTTAGGAGTAACCATACAATTTTTGGAGTTTAAGCCTGGTGTAACTTTACACCACGTTTATTAATAAGGTCCTAATACTCTATCAAAGCATTTTTTTGCAACCAATGGTTCTATGTAAGTATCTCTACTATAGGTTTAACATTACTTATGTACTAACCTACCTAAATTTTGTTATATTGTGTTGCAATAAAGCTTTTTCCATTTCATTTTATTTGATTCGTAGCAGTGTGCTACGTAGGTGCTACGAAATAAACGCAGCGAATTCTTTTATTTTCAACGTATATTCTTTGATATATTTAGTATAGTATACAGGGTGTAAAAAGACGTCTACCGAAGCCGAAAGGAGTAGGTACAGCATCCCAAAACACAGCCAAATCCAAAAGGACTTTCCAAAAAAATCATTATATCCGGAGAAAACCGACCTCGCACAGCTGGTCGAGCGTATGTACTGGGCGCGTTTTTATACGTAGATTGCTGGATTTTGAGTTGTAATTGTTTTTTTCTTTTATAAATGAAATGATTAGGTAGGTATGGTTTTATTATGTTGTACTAGTAGCAATAAACTAGAAAATAAAATAAAATGACGTAGCTAAGTCAAAATTTTTTTTTGGGTTTTTTTCGATAAATATGTTCAGAATCATGGTCTGATTGCAATCCCTCAGTTTTCGGTAGCAGTCTTTTTACACCCTGTATATAATATATAAACGTATTTATTTATATAAAAAATGTACTTAATTAAAACAATTAGTACATTAAGCAGATGTTTCTTCATAGCTCGCTTCACTCATACACCATTTTATCTAATGTATGCAGCAAGAAGCGAGATATACCCTCACCTCCGCGTAATATCAGAAGCTATTACCATTACAAAGACGCCACAACCAATGTTTCTACACATAATGTAAAATTTAACATAGGGATGAATACAAGGTGTAAAAAATGTGCATGAATATTTGGCCATGTAGGCCATACAATTGTGCATTTTGTGTACATTTTGTCTATAGATAGTTTCCTTCGGACGGAAAGTCGTTGGTTCCGAGTATTGAAATCACACATTTTGCAGAAGTTACCGTTCCATACGTAAAGGTTGCAAGCCCATCACAGTTTAGTAAAATAGTTACAGATCATAAATGATTTCATCCGATCTATAATCGTGTTCAATATGCATAATACTGTCCAAAACGAGCAATCCATTGTTGCACGAAAACTTCGATCGATTAATTCGAAACATCGATTGAAAATCGAATCAGAATCATAATATTTTTATTGCATACTGTTGTACATGATGATGGTCTTATTCTACCTAAATGGTATAGTTCTAAACAGTTATTCATTTCGGATGAAGTGGTTGGTAATCGAGTGCTATCCACTCTGCCAACACAGTTTTTTATTTTTATCCCACACCCATTATTAAATCTTACCCATTATTTGGCTTTTAATCTAATGGTGAACCCTTGTTTTTAGCCATAACTTTATGTTTAGCCTATAAACTGAGACGTTATGATGCAGGGGGAGTTGTGTTTATGATGCAAGGAACTTATATTTATGCTTTCGTCTTCCCCATGTAATATCCCAAACGGGATTATTGGTTTTGTTAAAAATATTTCATAACGTACCTTGGTTATTTTCGGCATACCCGGGTATTCGACAAAACTTTATTCAAACGCTAAGATATAAATTCTTACTTAAACTTGCACCTTGATAGCTGGCTGTTAGACTAAAGGTCAATCCACATCTGACATAAAATACGTTGCGTACCTAATAACGGTCGCGTTAACAGAACAGACAATATAATAGTTAAACGAAGACCGCTGAAAACGCTTGACGTATTTCCGTCAGATGTGAATCGACCCTAAATAAACAGTTAGGTTACCACAGTTAAATTAAGACTCTAGAAATGGCTGAATAAGAAGTTTCTATTTATATTTCTATTTCTAAGTAAATCTAAACGATCAAAAGGTAAAATAAACATTCAATTCAGATTTTCGAGACAATTCGAATCTGAAAGTCAAATACACAAAGATCAAAGACTCAATCTATTGAGATGGTGCAAAATAACCTAAAATATCAGCTCAAAGTGAAAAGAACACTAAGTTCCACTTGCACCAATAATATTTCTCTATAAACCTCCGGTTAGACAACTATTACGAGTTTTTTTACAGGATCGGTTCTTCAGTTAAGCTTAATTAATACTATGTAGATTTGGCCAGCGGCTTTTTTGATTGGCTTTGGCAATGATACCTTCGTGAGTTGCGCTGTACTTTATAACTTCAAGTTTTGCAAAGTAAAGATTTGGTACAAGTTCGTTTAAGTAGTTTACCTATAGATAAATATAATAGATACTTAGATCATTTTATTCATACAAAGTACTTAACATATCTTGGTTAGCAGTGCCTTAAATCCTATTTTAGGTTTGTCTAAGCACTGGGGCATACAACTCCTAAAGACGCTGTTTTTTTTAATGAAGAATGGGTCGGCTCTTGTCCTCAAAACTTACACAGGTGCAAGAATGAGGTCTACGATGGAGCGAACCTACCCAAGGCACCACCAATCTACTCAGAATCTTTATTAAATTGACCTACTAACGAAGAACTGATTTAGCTAATACCCAATTGCTTTAATTTGTGCTTACTTTTTCGTGTAATTTTCCAAAAAGTAACTTACTTACTTTCCCTATGAAGTTTCATTATTGGTAGTCGAACCCATGACCTAAGGATCGAAGCTCGAGGCACTATCTCACTGACCACATACTAATGTGTCAAGTGACTGTGGTGGTCGCTCCGAGTTCTAATCAAGTTGAGATAGATGTCCGACATTAAGCCCGGTTTCCATCGCGAAAGGGTCAGGTTCAAGGCGAGAAATAGCTTAGCGGAGCAGACTCCTTTTTATAAAATAGCTTTTAATTTCCACCAACAAAGAGTTTTGTCTTTTGTTTACATATTTTTTAATTTAGAACTGAGCGAGTTCATGTCAACTCTTTCTGTTAGTCCATTCCACTTATGAAAACACTAACATGCAATATATTCTAGCGAGCTCAACGAAGTCCGTACAGAGTCCGCTCCGCTCGCGGTGTATACCGGCGCTAGGATAGATAACTGATTGTCTCAATGGATTGGCTTTTTCGGTTGTCTAATGGACTTTGGGATCGTATAATTAAAGAACGGATCGAGAACGTCGATTGAGATATCGAGACTGTAATTTTGAAGACCATAGGTCATAAAAAAGACTCAAATCAAGACTTAGAGTAAGTCTCTCTAACTTTTATGAAATAGACTAGGTATTTTTGTTTTTGGTTCTTCTTCTTCTTATCGTGTCACTAGTTTTTTCGAACCAGTGTGGTGAAAGGATTTTAAGTGCGCCTCAAAGAGGCTACTTTCGTGCACATGTTTTCGAACTCTAAAGGTTCTACGACATGCCTGTTTCCTCACGATGTTTTCCTTTACCGTTTGAGAGTACTGGCATAGTGCACATAAATTTTTCGGCAGAAAAACTCATTGGTGCACGATCGGGATTGAACCCTACTTCTATTCTACAGGATCTTCAACTCTCTAATTAAAGCGCTCATGGTCGTGTTTTTTAGTCGTAATTGATAGATCGTCAAAGTTAAGCAACGTTCTAAACGGTCGGTAAGTGGATGGGTGACCGCCAGTGGTATTTTCATCCAAGCGATTCCGTGCTTCGGAGAGCACATTAAATTGTCGGTCCTGGTTATTTATGTCGCTAAGCCACGACAACGGAGGTCTTCAGGCTGCCGAAAAACTCCATCACCAGAGTTGGCCACTGACTCATACGAACTTACTTTATTTTCTAATTAGATATGAGAGAATATATCTTGGGGAATATTCTGTTTGTAGTTTTCGTCTCTTTCTGTTTTATTCACGTTCTCTGCCTTCGAACCTTCTAGAAAAACCCTTTCATCACGTTATATCGCTGTAAATGACATCAATATCGGTTCAATAATTTCCGGTACAGCAACTTTATGTTCGGGATGTTTTTCACGTTGTCAATTTCCCCTTTGAAGCAAATCGTCTTAGGTTTTATGAAGGTTGATGACCTTTTTCTTTTATAAACGTTGTGGTTTCTACAACTGATCTTTACTTGCGTTTTTTGTTATTGTTTAGAGGTTTTGACTTTAAAATAAAATTACTTTCATTATTCTAAGACACTACTTAGGCCTTTACATTTCTACTTCGGTACTAGATTATTAATACAACATCAGGACCCAATCTACGTACTCCATGTGACGGTGTGTGTCTGTGACATTGTTTGAGTTTGAATAGGATTGTCAAGCATCTAATACATTCTGATAGCCTAATCTGCTTTATCCAAAGACATGGCTATTAAGCGTGGAGCTAACTAAGCTGCAGGTCTTATCACGATGATTCCCTTTACCGTTTTGAAAGACAAGATTATATCTCACTAGGGTAACACTGCTCGTCGAAATATTTGCAGAAAATTGACCTTTTTAGGGTCACCCATATTTTGTTGCCACAGCTTAAATACCACGAGTTCGTCTCTAATTTAAAAATAATAAATTAAAGTGGCTGACCTTTTAAAATGATCACAAAAGCTCTTCATTTAGGTTGGGTAGGAAATGATAAACACTTAAATGAAGTGTACGTTTTTTGAAGCCATATGTTGAGAGCTAAAATTAAAATAAATCTTCAATATCATACATTAAATGCAAGGCCCTATTTTTTGACTGACTATGATTTCCCCAAATAAGTACCTATTTGTAAACAGTAGTTTACACTGTTTCTGTAAACAGTAGTTTACACTGTTCCTGTAAACAGTAGTTTACACTGTTCCTGTAAACAGTAGTTTACACTGTTCCTGTAAACAGTAGTTTACACTGTTCCTGTAAACAGTAGTTTATACTGTTCCTGTAAACAGTAGTTTACACTGTTCCTGTAAACAGTAGTTTACACTGTTCCTGTAAACAGTAGTTTAAACTGTTCCTGTAAACAGTAGTTTACACTGTTCCTGTAAACAGTAGTTTACACTGTTCCTGTAAACAGTAGTTTACACTGTTCCTGTAAACAGTAGTTTACACTGTTCAAAAACCTATTTGTTCCTGTAAACTACTGTTTACAGGAACAAATAGGTTTTTGAGCTTTGCCCAATAACTAGTAAATTATTGGGCAAAGCTCCAAACAGCAAAAAAGGTACTCTAGTCCTTTTCACATAGGAACGGTTCCGTGACAAGGCTCTGTTATGTTAAAATCTGAAATTATTAAACAGGAAATAGACAAAATCTTCTTCTTTTAATTGTATCTTTTAGTATTATCACTAGATTTCATTTATTTCAAAATGTTTCTTTGTTTTACAGCGTGAAACGTCAAAGTTATATGTGTCAGGGATACGTTCCTACGTGAAGAATACTATAAAGCACTAATAGGAAGCGACGAGCCTTGAACATACCTCTTACAAAAACCACGGTTCTGCAAAACGTGCATGTCAAAGATAAATTTACTTGATTACTATTATATTACCAGTGGTTATACATTGATGAACTCCAACGTTATAAACACAGTCCTTACTAATCCCTATGAGCTCGGCTTATGGTGCAAGTTATAAGTTACCACTATTTTGTAGCTGTGACTCAACCAACAGAAATGCTTACAATAGGTAAGTAACACAGAACTAAATCTTTCTGTGGTAAGTAAGTATTAGAGATAAATCAGTTTTTCACGTTCAGTGGAGGGGCGTGCATTTTTAGACTGAATCATCTCTACCAAAGTATAGAGCAAAATATAAATATAATGCTGGACATTTTGACGAAATGAATGAATGAATTTACACAGCATCATCTAGCCCCAAAGTAAGCAGAGCTTGTGGTATGGGTACTAGATAACTGATACACTACTTATATGTACTTTTTGTTTGTAAATACATACATGTTATACATAGAAACACCCAGACCCGACGAGAATCGACCCCGCAACCTTTTGCGACGTAGGCGGACCTTCGCTCACTGTGCCACAGAGGTCGTCAAAAATAAACTCAGTTCTATGTTGATTGGCCCTAAGAAAGTGCCCAGTTTGGGCAAAATAACTGATTTGCACACGATGTCGTACATTTTTTTTTATTCACCGTTTTGAGCTCAGTAATGTGCTTATCTTCCGATATAAAATGTAATCCTTTCGATTGAAAGTCAAGGACGAAGAGAGGTCGATCCTACTCGACCAACACAGCTCAACGGTGAACTAAACCCAACTTAAAAGCTGATCGCACATTTTGTCCGCGCCGTACTCGCCGCATTCATTTTTCTATTCAAAAAATTATGATGACATCAGAAAATGCAGCTCGCTTCTGACGTCTCAGCATTTCTTCTATTGAATTGACATTTCGTCGGCTCGGCTGGATCGTGCGACCACCTTTAACGTACTTTTGCTGGCATTCACTTCATTTATGCTAGATATTATGTTAATTTGATCAAAGCATATGTGAAGACCATCCGACTCTGTTTCGAGCCACAACTTAAAAGGATGTGCATAATTAACCATGTGGAACGCGATTAGGTCGAGCCCAGCAAGTGGGCCGTACGGGTGTCCCTTCAAAGCTTAGGTTGTTGAAAAATTTTTGCCGTCATTTGACAGTTTGTTTTTAAAACATTACAGACCTGATGCAAAAGAGTAGTCACCTTATTAAATCAATCAATTAGATAAAAATAATTAAATCTACGTGTCAATTAAATGTCAGTTGAAACAGTGCATTAAGCATTTAGCAATTTGAAACATAAAACATTATAGCAAACATACCTAGTGTCCATTTTTTTCAGTGAAAAAATACTTTCGTGAATAATACTTTTGACTTAGTTCTCTCAAATGTCAAGTCACTATTCATACATAACAAAAAACAACTATATTATAGTGACTGCCTATTCCATTCTCTTCCGGCGGAAACAAGATGGTGCAGTGCTAAATGTATGCCCAATTATTTTTGTCGCATTGTTTTCACACTTTCACAACTCTACCATGGGTTTGTGTTCATAATTACGTTCACCGTATTTTAGGATACGAACGTTCAGGATATCCTTTTAAAGTAAAGTCGTTTCACCGTGAACAAAAAACATTTCCCCACGAAGCCTAATGTAGTAAATAGTTTAATGGCGGTTATTTTGTGCTAATTCATGCATGTTTTAAAGGAAAATCAGCTTATTCAGCACACACAAATAATATAATAAATATGTGTAACATATCGACGACCTCTGTGGCGCAGTGGGCGAAGGTCCGCCTGCGACGCAGAAGGTTGCGGGTTCGATCCCCGCCGCGGGGATCGTGTTTCTATGTATAATATTTATGTATTTACAAACAAAAAAATATAAGTAGTTTATCAGTTATCTAGTACATGGGTACATAGGTACGTACTCTGCTTACTTTGGGGCTAGATGATGCTGTGTTAGAAGTCTAGCATTATTTATTACTGGGGCGGCGCATTTGATTCACTATGAATATAACATTTTTAGGTCTCAAAAGAAGAATAAGATTATTTTTAAAAAATTTGCCTTGCACAGGTGGAATGCACAAAGTATTCCTGTTGTTTTATCGTTTTCTTGTAATAATCTATTCTTAATTCAATCTATTCTTAATTCTTTTTCATTGCTGGGTTTTAAGTGAAGGCCGTGCGTAGAATAGAATACTCTCTTAATACTTTACGAGTGTCGTAAAAGAGATTAGGGAATGAACAACGTTTTATGCAACAAATAAATAAACGACGCATTCCAACGCTCAGATTAAAATCGTAAAACGTACCGACAGTTAATAGTATTGTTATTTTCTTGTATCGTCAGTGAATTAATGAAACAGCTGGTCTACTTACTTGGCTTTGACTTAGAAGAAAAAACTTAAGCCTTTACATCGATAGATGATTAATACAGCGCCAGGAGGCAACCTACACTTAACGGGACGCTGAAGCCTGACCCACAGGAAAGACGTCAATACGTGTGGAGCTGACTAAGCTGCGGGTTTCCTCACGATGTTTTCCTTCACTGTTAAGAGCTCGTGTATATAAATAGTGCATATAAATTTTACGAAACGAAAAATCCATTGATGCACGCTGGGATTCGAACCCACGACCTTCGGATTGAAAGTCGAGGTTCAACCCCATTCGACCAACACTGCTCACTTAGAAGAAACGGTGTCACTAAACGGTGTCTGTTGCCGTGCAAGGTTCTTCACGGAATTGGTCGAGAAGGAACATCATGTTTAAAATTAAATACAACCTTAGTATGTTTTGTATGTTTTATAGGCTAGTCAAAATCAGTCAAAAAATTGTAGGTAATACAGAAATGCACAATACACTTAAAATTTGAATACTTTGTTATTCAAGATTTCATGGTCACTGTTGAAGATTTTTTTAACACATAAAGGAAATCATTTTGCGTTCATACATTTCTGCATCAAAAATTAAAAAGTGCCGGCTAGAAAAAATAATGTTATTTTATGTTAGAATGTGTTTTATTCATTACCAATAAGTATCTTTTTCTATGTGAGCCAACCTGCACGTCCAATTATGAGTTATTTACTAGGAGAGCAGTGAACCTGTTTAAGGAAATAAGGGTGATATTGTTTAAATATAAGTAATTCTCCACATTTATTCAACAATTATGTACTATATTATTGTCATAATAACAATAACAGCCAATTGCTTAAAGCTCGGCTGCTAAAAGTTTAGATTTTTCAAGTTTCAGTAATTTTTTTGTAATCTATTAATGATTTATTATTGTAATTATTTATTTTTTGCAAAAATTTGGAATCAGCTTCCAGCGTCTGTATTTCCGCTGAGCTACGACCCTATTGTTTTTAAGAAGAGAGTTAATAGGCACCTTCTGGGTAAGCTCGCTCCATCGTAGACCTCACTTTTGCCTGTGTAAGTCTGAGGTCAAGAGCCGACCCATTCATCATAAAAAAAAAAATCTAAATTAGTAACAACCCTTTAGTTTTACGGGTTAGATGTCACAGTAAAAAATGTTAGTAATAACATGCTTTACAGGATATCATATTTTTTCTTTCTAAATGAATGTAAAAGGTGGAGGATGCACAGTTGACAAGTGATAGGAGTGAGTGGAAGAAGAAAATTGACATAACTTGACTTGACTTGACATGACATGAATTCATATTTAAAACTTGACTTTAAGACATTGGCAGAATTATACTGTTAAATACAGTTAGTTGCCATTCATGAAAAGAAGAAGACATGTTGTGCCGACCCTACTTAGCATGGGATAAGGTCAGAGAGATGATGATGAATCTTTTTTCTTTCTGGCCGGCACTTTAAACTTTTTGGTGCAAATTGATTTTTTCCTTTTCAATTCGAAAAACAAGCCAATAAAAAAAGAGGCCATAAAACAAATTCATTTTATTAAAAGCGTAAAACGCCAATGAAACAAAACGTGGATGAAGTAGTAAAGACGATCTGCGCTGTTTATTAAGAGGCCCACACTGTTTAATCAACGGAAAAATTCTTAATTAAATCCTGGAAGCTGAGGCGTAGGGTTGTCGCTGAGACTTTGACATCTGATAGTTTATGAAAATTACTATATCAAATTTGACAGTGACAACGGCTTTGAAATTTAAAATGCTGAATGTTGAATTTTAAAATAATTTATCCCTGGAAATAATAATTTCTCTAATTAAGTTAATTTTTT
Source organism: Epirrhoe tristata (assembly GCA_951394285.1). NCBI lineage: Eukaryota > Metazoa > Arthropoda > Insecta > Lepidoptera > Geometridae > Epirrhoe > Epirrhoe tristata. Next base: position 9,529,217 of record OX596146.1, on the reverse strand, counting down.
AGCAAACCTAGCCATTTTTTTTCTTATTTCCCTTCGAAAAAGAAACGAAAATGAATAACAACTCTTCCGAAGCGAGTTTTATATTTCATGAGATTTTTTAATAATATTTGAATATGAATCGATATGACATGTTTGTAAGTGTCATAAGCAACCTTGTTACTCTGAAGATATATAATGCATTTCAAATGTATTACTTTAGTTTTATGATAGCCCTGAGACGTTGTTCTTTATTCAGCCTGAAACGGAGATGTTTCTCCTTAAATCTTACCTCACTATATAGGGCTTCATAAAACAGACGCTGTATATAAATATATTTTATTTATAACACTTTAGTAGACTAACGAAAAAAATTTTTTAAATAATGTTTTTTTTTGCGTACCATAAATTGAAAATGGTGAGAAATCGTACGTCTATTTTTATATACAACTAGCTGACCCGCGCGACTTCGTCTGCGCACGATTGATTTTTTCCGCGCAATTTTTTAATTTTTTTCTGTCATAAGAACCTTCTCCTGACAATAATAAACACAACAAAAAAAATTGTGAAATCGGTCCAGCCGTTCACGCGTGATCCCGTGACCAAGGGAAAAAGCGATTCATTTTTATATATAAGAATATAAATTTTATATATCATACTTTATCGTTTTTATAAGAGGTAATCATAATACAAAATATTTGCTCTAGATGGGAATCCAACCCACGGCACGGAAGGCTGAACCTACTGACTGGCCGTCAGTATTTTTGTATTTCATAACCTTTTTTATGCTGTCGCCGGGTAAAAATTTGCAATAACTTTTATGCAAGAAAGCCCGAGTTGTAAGATGGACCTTTCTGAAATATTTCGGATTAGTTTTTTGTTATACAAATGAAAAATAGCTTTCTCGTCTAATATTTAGAGCTGTTCTAAAATGGGTATAACATTTTTAGGGAATTTATATAAAGTAATACCTTTGTTCGTGAAATATTGTTCACAAACAAAAATTTTTCAGATGATTGAACCTTATCTAGAAATGTTGCGCCGAAGAAAAACAATAAGTATTTTGATTGTTTAGGGCAGTCAGAGTCCAAATAATCGATTAAAATAATGCGTACTTTTAATTGTTTGCACTTTACGACAGCTAAAGCAAGTCCATTGACGGCTAGTAATAATTTTACCTGGGATACATTTTGACGAAAGATTTCCGTTGGAGTTTTGAAATGACAAGCCGCCATGTTTCAAATTGACGTGACATAAATACATATTTGAGAGAGGAATATAAAAAAAAGTACATGAGTGTCGTGGAACCTTCATGGAACACTCGATTGGAACGAAGTTTCAAGTGAAAAGAAGAAGAAGGAATTTTTATTCCTTCTTCTTGTTTTCACTTGAAAAAAACTTGAGAAGAACTGAGAAGAAGAAGAAACCAAGAAGTGAAGTTAAACCATGAAGAATATGAAGACCTATAATGATGAAGACTAAGCTAAGATGTTACTGATTAGGCGAGCCCTTTTCTTTTTTTTGTAAATAAAAAAAAAACTTGACATTGGCAGAATAATACAGTTAATCAGTTAGGTGCCATTAATAAAAAGAAGAAGAAGAAAAACAAGGAAAATATACAAAGAGGTTTTTCGCGATGTTTTCACAAATAAACGCTATCCTATTATCGCCCTTTCTATCTTCCCAATCGTTCCAAATTTGAATGTCTGAGTGAGTTGAAATTATTTTCCATTTACTTGCGACTTGTTCCGTCAAATTTAACCGACGTCCGACTGATTTGTAATTCAAAACGAAGTTCTATATTAAAAGTTTTTTGTTTCTATGGAAACAGAAGATATCTGTGGACTTATATGGCCATTTTTGAAGGAGCTAGTGGCTCTGCTATTTTATTTAGTTTTCTCGTGTTTCACTAGGTTTTATTATGTAATTTCGGTGGCATTTTACTAATGAAGCCTCGCCCTTACGTAACAGGAGATTTGGCAAATGGAATGGGGGAGTATTCAAAAAGATTTCTCATTTGACGAAAGATTTCCGTTTTTGAAGAGTTTTGAATTGACAAGCCGCCATGTTTTTTCAAAATCAAATTGACGTGACATAATACATTTTGAAGTGAAGTGAAACAGTTGCCATTGTTAAAAAGAAGAAGAAAGAATAACAAAAAGAAGAAGAAATCAAGAAGTGAAGTGAAACCAAGAAGAATAAGAAGACTAAGCTCAGATGTTACTGATTGGGCGGTATAGTCGCTCAGCGACAAAGCCCTTTTTTTTGTAAAAAAATATAAAAATATAAATGTGTAAAATAGGCTTACATTTTCTGCTCTTTGAAAAAATTAATGCGAAATTCCAACGATCCCAATGTTTTTGCTTGTCAAAGTGTTAATTCTAATGTAGCTTTGAGGATAATCAGCGATCAAAGTCCTGACAGTTATTATGCTTCGTTCTCATTATGCTTCTTTAAATCTGATCGCACATTTGGCCACGCCGTACGCGCCGCAGTCATTTTTCTATACAAAAAATACTGATGACGTCAGAAAATGCGGCTGGTTTCTGACGTCTCAGCATTTTTGCTATTGAATTGACAGTTCGGCGCGGATAAGTCTGCGTCACCTTAAAACGTATCTTGTTGGTCATATGACGTCCCCGTTATTACGAAAACATCTTAAGATGCTCTTGTTATTACAAAACTGAAACTTGTGCATTCATTAAAGCGATCAAAAATAATTTAACGAAGTTTCAAGAACTTTTGTAATTAATAATAAAGGCATGCGGAATGAACTATTTGATCCCTCCCAAGTAAGTTTTTACAATATGTACCTAGATGCTGATAAACCACTTTCAGACACTCTTAGGGGTGCGGTGAAGCGTACAGAATGAACACAAATTATATAATGTAAAGGGGTGGAATTTGTAAGTTTGGGATATTTAAAATGCATCCCAAAAATTCAATCAATGAGAATCGGGCTCATTCAATATAATGTATTAATAGAGGTTATATCCTGAGGAAAGTTTATCAGATTTCCTCAGGATATAACTGGAACAGTGCATAATAGAATCCACTATTTGTATAAAATCACACTAAACTCACATAAAAGTACTTCAGTTTTGTAACCGAATGAAAAGTTATTCACGACTTTCAGCATATTGACCTACAAACCGACTTTGTAATTTTATACCGTGTGGTAAGCGGTGCTGAAATTGAGTTTAATTATTTGCATTGTGTCGGAATGTTGCCACAGACTATAAAAATACTGAATGAATTGCATTGCAACAATGAATGGCTAAATTAACTACCATGATAAAACTGGTTAAATTGCTCAACGCATTGAAAAAGTTTCTTACAAACATTGTCACCTTTTCAACCCTTTTTGGGTTGAATTTCAAAAAATGCCACCGTAATGGTTGGTTATGTTATATAGGGTCTTTAATTTTAAACTACACAAACTAACAAAGCTTTATTTTTAATTCCTAAGCCCTTTTAAGTTTTCACTTCAAAATTTATCATTTATTGATTTTTAGAATTGTTGCATAATGATTTTCAAGGAGAACAGACGTTCCACCAATTGCAGCGCAGCTAGAGTGCTCGCAAGATAAGTCTGCGCGCGGCCGAAATCAGAAATAATCGTTTATAGTTTTCGTCGTGTCAGCTTTATTAATTTACTTTATAATAATACTCAGGATGCCATCGGAAATAAGTTAGTAAGAACATGAATTAAACCTAGCCAGAATAGGTACTTCAATTATATTATTTGTCGCCATTAGTCGCGCGCAGACTTATCTTGCGAGCACTCTACATCACGAATGGGCTAAGTTATACAAGAAGCAACAATCAATTGAAAGGATAGTCTTTATAGATTTTCTCGGGATTTTCATAACAAAACAAAAAAAAATCATTACATAAATATTTTTTAATTTATTTGTTGAACCCAATTCCCGAATTAAGTTAGTATAAAATGAAAGACCCTATATACACACCACACTATATAAGCTTTCTAGCTTCAACGGTTGCGGTTCACCGATAATGAGTCAGTCAGGTTAAGCCATTGTGTGCGTAAATTAGTCTACGTGTTGTGTGATATGACATCTGTTATGTGACGGTCCCGATTTCAAGCACGCTTGTGCCTAGCTTCGGACTTCTTTCGCCATTTCTGAAGGAGCTATTGGCTCTGCTATTTTATTTGGTTTTCTCGTGTTTCACTAGGTTTTATTATGTAATTTCGGTGGCATTTTACTAATGAAGCCTTGGATACGTAACAGTAGATTTGGCAAATGGAATGTATTCAAGAAGATTTCTCATTTGACGAAAGATTTCCGTTGGAGTTTTGAAATGACAAGCCGCCATATTTTTTCAAAACCAAATTAACATGGCTTGACGTGACTTGACATAACATGAATGAATACATATTTAATTCTTGACATTGACAGAATTATACTGTTAATACAGTTAGTTGTCATTAATAAAAAGAAGAAGAAGAGCTTAGCTTCCCAAAATAAAAGGTCAAACGCGTCCGTTAACTTTGGCGCAGTAAAGAGTAATGAAAAATTATGTAACAGAAAGCATAGTTGTAAAATGCAATAAATTGTTTTCGGTTCGTGGTTCAAGTCACAAGATTAAAGCAAAAAAAACTTGTAGTGTATTTCCATCACAGCGTTATGCGAGGAGGGAAATGAGTTGTGGAACGAAAAAATCTAAGGTCAGCAACGAAAGTGGAATAACAGTTGGACTTTTTAAAATGGCTTTTGTATTCGATAACCAAGAAAAAATAAACTTTTCTTGGGAAATATTATAAACCAAGACTATATCTTCAAATATTAGTTACTAGCTGACCCGCGCAACTTCGTCTGCGCATTATTAGGATTCAAGTGCAGGAGTGTTACCTAAAGTTTATTTACACTGTGTTTGAAGTGAATCAGACCAAGGAATCAAATTTTCCATACTAACTTTAACACCCTGTAAAACATCCATATGGGTTGATTTTTTTAAATTAGATAAGCCTATATTCAAGTAGGTACTTAAAGCATCTACGTTCCAAATTTCATCACAATCGGTTAAGTCGTCACGGAGCAACAAAACAAACATTCACTAACACAGACTTTCTTTTCGAATCTTACGTCTTTGAAACTGCCTTGCACCACCCATAGAAGTTGTTTTGAAAATATAAAAAACTATTTATATTCTCTTTGATAAAAATACGGTCTTTATTTAATAAACTTTAATTAATAATCTAATAATCTTCGATCAATTAAATATTTTAGTGGGATAGGATTATTTTAGGAATAAGATCAGATCAGAGAAATAAACGTTTTGAATTTGAATTTGAAATAAGTATAAGCTAAAGCACAGGCTAAAGTAAACTTGACAAAACGCAACGATAGCGCGATCTAGAAAACGGTCAAAATTAGCAGCGCCATCTAGTTGTGTTAATAATTTTAATATTAATAATTGAAACTTCGGATGTATTGATGAGTAGATTTATAAATGATTACCTACATGCTCATCATTAATTTTAAAATCATTAAGTAGGTAGGTACTTCCAATTTTAATTTTCAAAACGCTAAAAGATCTGCATGCTTGACCTCGCAACGCTACCTGGTTGTGAGAATGAAAAACATAGATGGCGTTGCTAACCAACGCCAAGGAAAAATATTTTATTTTCTAGCTGGTTGGTACCCGCGACTTTGTCAGTAAAGTAACATAAGTAGGTAGGGTACTTGAAAACCTATAAAAATTATCGAAAAGTCTAAGCAAAAATCTCCAATAGCTTTCAAAACTCAAAATGATCGTATCTCGACCTCCGCTATAGTAGAAACGCCACCTAGGAGAAAAAAGTTAAAAGCAGTTTTGACCTCGGGTGTTACAGATGGCGTTCTAACCAAAGCCAAGGAAAAAGTATTTAAATATAAAAAAAATCTTAATTTCGGATGTATTTATGAGTGGAAATATACATGTTTCATGTTTATCATTAATTTAAAAATCATTTACCATGCAAAATGAGAAAAAAAAAGAAATCTGCAATGCAAGAACATAGCAAAAAGTGGCAGTCACCCATCATCTTTATGACCTCGCCCAGGGTCGCTGAACTTCTTTCCCCATACAAACTTGCAACCCTTATTTTCACGCCCCCTTATAAATATTTAAAGAAAAAAGTAGTTTATGTCCGTCTCTGGGATATAATCTTTATCCATGCTAAATTTCAGCTCAATCTGTTCAGCGGTTTGGGCGTGAAAGCGTAACAAACAGACAGACAGACAGACAGACAGAGTTACTTTTAGATTTATAATATTATAGTATATATAGTATATAGTATATAGTATATAGTATATAGTATATAGTATATAGTATATAGTATATAGTATATAGTATATAGTATATAGTATATAGTATATAGTATATAGTATATAGTATATAGTATATAGTATATAGTATATATTATATAGTATAGTATAGTATGGATAACATGGCGGTCCCGGAGCGGGATGTATGATCCTTTAAAGTTTAGAGGTTAATATGTAGGTAAGGTCTAAGGTAGGTAGGGGAGTATTGGGCAGTAAGGCAGGTTTGAACACCACCGGCAAACTCCCGTGTTATGCCGGCCATACACCATCATGTCAATCCACCCCCATACATGGTTAATTCTAACTGATCAAATTCCGATTTGACGATAGGCATGATGGTTTCTGGCCGACATGACACGGGGGTGTCCAAACCTCCCTACTGCCCAATGCTCCCCTACCTGCCATATATATTTCATTGATATATTACCACTCCCCTCTACCATTCCATAGTTCCCAGACACTTTTTAAACTATCATGGTTTTCAACATTTTTAACACAGTTAACGGGATATTTACCATGATTTAATGTTTTTTGAGTTTCCCGATATTTCGGCGCAGTTGTATACGCCATGATCAATAGTATCTATGGTATTAATCATGGTTAATATCCCGTTACCTGTGTTAAAAATCCCAGACACTTGTCCTACCGTACTAACTGATATTTATTCTGTGGTCGCGATGTATCTTACATTTTTAAACTCATGATAACTTTTAAATAAAATGTCCGATTTCAATCATTCAAAAAGTAATCGACGGGTACTGAAACAGCCTTTACTACGAAGGAATTTATTTGGATAAGAATAAATACCAAAATAAGAATAACGTGGTCTGCTTTTGGTCGGCATTTTTATTAACTTTTTAAATTATAAAAGTTGTTATTCTGACACAACCACAATAGTTGGACATATGCTATCGCTGACTTTTTTGTAGATATTGATACGTTCTTTAATATTGTAGAACATTTTTTTGTTCTAGCATCAATAGTTTCCGCAGCGCACGCGATATGAAGAATTTTATGTTCAAAATTTTTACACCTTTGGTTACATTATTGCAATTTTCATAAGGATCTCTAATTTTTTTGAAAATAATTTATAGCCTATGTTCATCACAGATAATGTAGGATTCTAATGGTGAAAGAATTTTTCAAATCGGTCCAGTAGTTTCGGAGCCTATTCAATTCAAACAAACAAACAAACAAACAAACAAACAAACAAATGTTTCCTCTTTATAATATTAGTGTAGAAAATGTTGGTCATGATTCAAGGATTTCGGAAATTTTCAGATTCGTGAAACAAAAAATGTTGATCGACATTCGTTGCTGACTGTACTTTTTGTATGACTTCAATTTACTAAGCATCTCTCAGTGCTGCGTATTCTATGAGTAATCTTTTGCTTAGTATAAGTAAGTACCTACATGGGGCTGAATTACACTGCGTAAAATATTCTTCAATACTATTTTTTCACCCTGACAAAGAAGGGGCTCTTTATTTCCCGACTCCTCATTTTCCTCTCCTCATTTCCGACTCATAGGCTGAAATAGATAAATAATACATAAAATATAAATAAAATAATACATAAAGTGAGCCGGATGCACAGCGGAAAATGGGCCAACATTTTAACAACCTGGCAACCTAAAGGGAGACGACGCCGCGGACGGCCATGGAAGCGCTGGAGAGACGACCTCGACTCCTTTGATAGTGGGTGGTGGAACCTATCAAAGGAGAGAGATGGTTGGAAGGAATTGGGGGAAACCTTTGCCCAGCAGTGGGACAGTATAGGTTAAATAAAAAATATATATATATAAATAAGTAATAACACCACAACCACTCATCCAGTCTTCAGCAATCTTAGCCGCTTTTGCTTTTGGCCACACCTCACAGCGGGCCCTCCACAGCAATATGACGTCATAAACTACGGATACTAAGCTCCACCGCTCTATTATTGCCTCTGTAAAAACGACAGCGTACACACACACTTTATGTATCTTGTTAATGATGATGAATGCATGAACTGTGTTTTACTCAACACTCATAGTCACTGATACTTTAGCTGATAGTCCCATTAAGCATAGTTTAATGTGTATTAGTGCTCTTCTTACCTTCTTCTAGTCGTGTAATTATAGTGAACGTTACACGTACATATACGTCATGAATTAATGTTATTTTCTTCTCTTCTATGATGACGTCTTCTATCCCTGAGGATAGGTTTCAACAGTTGGTTTTGGTAAGTTTTTGCTGATAATCGTATTCAAGGCTTGATCATTGATCATTTTATTTTTTTCATCTTAACATTTTTAATTTTTTAAAAATTTAAAAAAATAAAGTGCAAAAAGTTACTGTCCTACTAGAACTTGAAGTCGCGGTTAATATTGTCTCACTCAGAAGTAGCGCTCCATACGCTCACCGCCAACCATACTGATACAATGTTCGACGAAATTAAGAACAAGTTTGTTGATATAATATAATAATAAATAAATAAATAATAAATAACGCTGGACTTCTCACACAGCATCATCTAGCCCCAAAGTAAGCAGAGCTTGTGTTATGTGTACTAGGATGACTGATAGACTACTTATATACTTTTTGTTTGTAAATAAATACATATTATACATAGAAACACCCAGACCCGGGACACATATTTGCAGATCATACAAACATTTGTCTCTTGGCGGGGATCCAACCCACTCGGACGGATCGGACCTTCGCCCACTGCGCCACAAAGGTCGTCATATGCTGAAGAGAACTACAGAGAGTGTCGATTTTTTCCCATCTCAATAATGCCCAACGCACCTAAAGAAGTTTTCACTTCAAAAAGCATTGCATGACGGGATCCACCCACGGACAACCTACGGATTGAAAGTCTTGGTAATAACCCATTCTGTTTGTTGGTGGACTGTATTTTGGGGTGCTGGTTTGTTGGTGAATATAAACACGTAGGTAGGGCGAGTTCACTGAGTTTATTTTATTTTGTTACGTACAGTTGCAAGGGTTTCTACATGGATTCAATCATTCTATATTATTACATTCTTGCTACTCTTGACAGTTTCTACCATAGACAAAAATATAGTTCTACAGACGATAAAATTAAAAATAATTTGGTGTTGTTGTTGCAGTCTAACAACATGCTGGGGGCAGCAAAAGGATCTAACTTAGTTAACACTTATTATTATTATTTTTTAAATTGACACAGAAAGTAAATTTCTTATTCTTAATTGGCTATTCTAGAGGTAGCTTACAAATTAAATTGTTACCAAAAATAAATTTCTTATTCTTATTTGGCTATTCTAAAGGTAGCTTACAAATTAAATTGACACCAAAAATAAATTTCTTATTCAACTAGGCATACTTACTTATTCTAGAGGTAGCTTACAAATTAAATTGACACCAAAAATAAATTTCTTATTCAACTAGGCATACCTACTTATTCTAGAGGTAGCTTACAAATGCCACTCAATGACCTTTTGTATATCTTTTTATTTGGTGTTATAACCTCTACTACACGAACCTTATTATCTAGACCAGGAAAAACTTTTACAATTCTGGCCATGGGCCATGTTAGGGGTGGAGAGTTAGGCTCTCTTAAAATTACTAAATCGCCTACCTTAACATTAGGTAAACTGTCCCGCCATTTGGGTCGAGACTGTAGAACATTCAGATAATATTTATGCCAAATATTCCAAAAATGTGACCTAACTTTATTACATAGTTGCCAAAACTTAAGCCTATTGGTAGGAACTTCTACCACATTCCTCTCAGGGAAAGAAGTTAGTGCAGTACCAACTAACCAATGTCCTGGTGTTAGATAACTAAAATCGTTTACATCATCAGCTGCCAAAGGTAATAATGGCCTAGAATTTAGGACAGCCTCGATTTGACATAAAATTGTGTGTATTTGCTCATAAGTGAGCACATAATCTTGTATTACACGTTTTAAATGAAATTTCATGCTTTTGACTGCAGCTTCTGCAAGACCAGCGAACACGGGTGAGTAACTGGGTGTAAAATGAAAGTTTATCCCTTGTTGAGTTGCAAAATTTTGCACCTGTGTCTGGTGGTCCTTAGAAGCTTGCAGTTCATACAAACGAACTAATTCGTTCCTTGCGCCTTGGAAGCAACCGCCGTTATCGCAGAATATATCTGTAGGCAAGCCTCGTCGCGCTATGAAGCGTTTGAAACAGGCAAGAAAAGCGTCTGTACTTATATCGGATGAAAGCTCTAGATGTATGGCTTTTGTAACAAAGCAAACAAAGACACATATGTAGCCTTTTGTCTGTAAAGCCTTTCGTATTTTCGAATTTTTGACAGTAATGGGACCCGCGAAATCTATTCCTATCTTTTGAAATGGACGACAGGCGGTTACTCTTTCAGGCGGCAAGGAACCCATTAGCTGCTTGGCGCACTCTGCTTTCATTCTAAAACAAACCAAACATTTATGGATTAGTTTTTTAACATGTTTATAACCATTTACAATCCAGTACTTCTGGTTTAAGCTAGATAATAATAACCTAGGTGCGGCATGTAACAATCTGACATGCTCGTGGTTTACAATGAGATCAGTGATGCGAGATTCTTTAGGTAGTACGATAGGATGTTTTTGCGAGAACTTGACAACTGAGTGCTCGATTCTACCGCCTACTCTAAGTACTCCTTTGCCATCGATAAATGGATGCAAGGGTTTTAAAGAACCTGTGACATTTTCACTCTGATTTATTAATTTTCCTATGTCATCTTTGAAATGGATGCTCTGTTCACGTTTAATAATGCTATGCAGCGCATTTTCTAACTCGAGAGAGGATAGATAAGTGCCTGAAATGCGTTCATTTTTATTTTTAATGTTGTGACAAAACCTACGTACATAAGCCATGATACGTATCATTTTATTGAGATCCGAGCATTCGTTTATGAAACGTAATGAATCATTTATTTGTGTGAGGAGAGATACCTTAGCATTCGATAATGCTGAACCCTTCTTGACTTCAGGTAGGTCATCAATGGGGGCTGTCATCGCAGCATTATTAAAATCGTACTTACAGTTTTGTAGAAATTGTGGACCTGTCCACCACAACTTACAGTTGATCAGCTCGTCAGGATCAGCACCTCTGCTTACACAATCAGCAGGGTTTTCTTTTGTGGGCACGTACAGCCAGCGCCATCTAGCGGTTTGCTCTCGAATCAATCCCACTCTATTTGCAACATAAGCATTGAGTTTCATGGGCTCTGTAGCAATCCATGCTAGCGAGATTTGTGAGTCAGAGAAGAGATAGACATCATTTATCTTTATTTTTAAGCTCAGAGTGTCGTAGACTCTGTTTATTAATTTTGTGAGCAGAAGCATTGCATTTAATTCTAATCGCGGTATAGTGAGTGCCTTATTATCGCGGGGGTTGATTCGAGACTTAGAGCAGAGTAAAGAGATTGTAGCTTTACCTGAGTCCTCCACCACCCGAAGGTAGACACAGCAACCATAGCCGGTTGTGCTCGAAGCATCAGCGAAGCCAATGAGTTGCACTGCAACTGCATTGTGAGAGACCTGTATGTTCCTATCAATTATAAAAGGTTTCATAACAGATAGTTTTTTAGCAAAGGAAAGCCATTCAGATTGTAGTGATTGCGGAAGGAAATCATTCCAGCCGATTTTTTCGCACCATAGCTTTTGCATAAAAGCCTTAGCTTTCATTATAACAGGCGACATGAACCCTAAAGGATCATAAAACTTAGAAATATAGCTAAGCACTTGTCTCTTCGTAGGAGATTCAAAGTTGAAAGGTTCTGGGCAAGAGAATATGAAACAATCCTTGCTAACATCAAGCGTAAGTCCCAAAGCCTTCATGCATACATTATTCTTTTGAAAATCTAGCTCATCAAATTGTAGCTTGTCTGGAGATATTCCCGTTAATACATCCTGACAATTGGATGCCCATTTGTGTGTGTAAAAACTACCCTTAGCCAATAATTCACACAATTGTTTTTTCGCTTCAACAACTACCTGAATATCTGAGTGAGAATAGCAGGCGTCATCTACATAAGTGCAGTTTCTTAAAATATAAGAAGCCAGTGGGTACTCTTTCTCATGCTGTATAGCAAGTTCGTATAAGCAGCGCGTAGCAAGAAATGTCGAGCTTTTTTGACCGTAAGTGACCGTGTCTAACTGAATACACTTGATAGGATCATTGACATTGCTTCTCCACAGTATATTTTGTAAGCTTGCATGCTTAGGGTTTAAGTTCACGCAACGAAACATGCGGCGTATATCAGTGGAGAAGGTGTATTCACCTAGTCTAAATAAAAGCATTATATCAAACAATTCGTTTTGGATAGTTGGACCATTCAGTAGGAGGTCATTGAGAGAAAGTTTCCTATCTGTTTTCATTGATGCATCGAAAACTACTCGCGTTTTTGTGCTTTTGCTATTTTCATTAATGACAGCATGGTGTGGCATAAAATATAACGGATCTCCATTAAAATCTAATGTATTTATATCAATATAGTGCCCGTGTCCTAACTCAATATATTCATCTATGAATTTTTTATACTCGCTGAGTAGGTTGGCATTTTGTTGTAATTTTTTCTCTAGGCTTAGATACCTGTAGTATGCAAATTCAAAAGAATTACCAAAGGAATTATTATTTATCTCGCTCATTGGTAATTTTAATGGCAAATCTACTTGAAATTTGTTGTTCTCGAGCACAGTTGTGCTTTGAAAGATGTCCTCACATAAATCATGTTCTGAAACTTTTTCAGAATAAGTTTCAGGCACCTTTTCAGTTTCAAAAAACTGTTGAATTGTGTTGTTAATATCAGATTTACAATCTAAGCATAAAAGTGAGACCTTACTTGATTTACTGAGATTTTCCTTTGTAGGCTGTGGCAAAGCCCCAGCTATTACATGCCCAAACCTGGTGTTTATGAAGCGTGGTTGCAGGACGTGCTCGTTAGATTGCAGAGAGGATTGCAGCGTTGTAGCTGATTGCTCTGGAAGCAGCGTCTGGAAAAATACATCGGCTCCAATTAGCATATTTATTTCGGATGGGATATGAAAATCCACATCAGCCAGGTTCAGATCGTTGGGCATGTTAATAGACTTCATGTCTACTTTGTATTGTGGTATTTTACATGTGATTCTGTCAAGCACATGGCAATTGATTGACACCCTATATGGTGTGGACAGTGAGAATACTTCGAGGGGTACAGAATAATTTGTCATATTATTTGTGTTGCTGACCCCTATAATTGTTGTGTTATCTTGGTTCGGAGTGATACCAAGAACCTCTATCACCTTGCTTGTTACTAGAGAAACCTGTGAAGCGGAGTCCAAAATTGCCTTCACATGCACCTCGGTACCATCCTGCGAATAAAGCTTTACTTTTACAGTGGGGAGCAAGACTCTGTCAGTTTGGGTGTTGGAGATCAGTGTCACATGCTTTGGAGCTGGCTCTTCAACTTGTTTTGTAGCTGGCTCTTCATGAAGCAAAGCATTGTGAACTCCTTTGCAAATGGTGCACCGGAAATGAAACTTACATTTGCCTTGGTGAACATTGAGACAAACATTACACAGATCTTGGTTCTTTGAAAACTGAATTCTTTCTGCAGATGGCAGAGTTTTAAATTTGTTGCATGCAAATAATTTATGATCGTTGGACTTACAGTATCGGCAGCCGTTGACGTTGGGTTTGCTCGCTGCAGCAATGTTTACCACTGCTCTCGTGCTGCAGGGCTTTGACGATACCAAAGGTTCAGCATTTTCCAATGCCAAGGCTCTCCTCTCCATGAAGTTCAAGAAATCCAACACTGTTGGATCATTGTCGGTGCATCTTTCCAGCTGATAAGCTCTTGATGTATATTGATCTAGTTTTCGGAACAATATAGACAATATAATAGGATCCCAGGTACTAGTATCTACCTGAAGATTTTTCAAGCTGGCTAGGCACTGTTTTACAAGAGATACAAAGTCTCTCAATTTGATCGGAGAGGACTTGATCAGAGCATTCATGTCAAGGAGTGAATTTATATGCTCATTTATTATTTTGAACCTGTGATTGTATCGCTCTTCAAGCAGTCTGAGCGCCTCATCATAACTGGAATTTTCCAAAGGGAGATTTTTGATTATATCAAAAGGTTCTGTTTGCAAGAAGGATCTCAAATAGTACAATTTTTGAATGTTATCAATTGACTTATCTTTATGAATTATTGCCTTGAAGAGGTTTATAAATGGAGTGTACTCACTGTATTTACCTGTGAAAGGTTTAATTTCAATTTTTGGCAATTTTGTGCGAAAAGAAGGATTACCTGTGTCCGAATTGGGAGTAGCTTTGGTCTTTATAGCCTCGTTGAGTGACGACAATATTGTGAAATATTTAGATTCAAAGTCCCCCACATCCTCGCTGTCATCTTCGTCAAACGCCAGGATTTTTTTATTGTAGGACTCGCATTCGCTAAACAATTCCGACACCCTTGATCTCTTTGCTTGCAGAGTCGACAACGTAGTCAACTCAACGTCTTTTTCGTTTTGTACAAATTGATATAAACGAGTGAGGGAAGCTTTCGCATAGCCCCTTGAGGCCCTCAATTCTTTTACAGTTTTCTCCTCAGACATTTTTACAACTTAAATTCTTAAACGTTATAAGTAATACTAGATAACTAGTCGTTTAGGTACAATTTTTACAGTAAAAATACAGTATTGTTAGCACTTTTAGGTAAAATGTTACTTGCTACGCAAAGTTCGGAAAACACGAATTTAAAATGGCAGTTCGTTGTATTGTTGCATCACCTTTTGTTGAAAACGTACAAACCATAGATTATTAGGCGTAGTTGTTGCGTATCAAACCACGAATCACCGATGTGAAGTATTTCGCGCGGTCCAATCACGTTGCAGCGTTTTGACGTTTCGCAGTCTATCGACCGTGCTGAATGGATCGCAGCTTGTTGCGTCAACGCAGAGTGTTTGGCGGCAAAGTTTGAAAATTGTTGCCACTATCTTGCGTCTCGTTCAGATTCCTCGCTTGCACGTATCTTTTTCTCTGTTACACCAAACACGAGGAAGTGTTGCGTAGTTTGGCGTAGTGTAGAAAGAACTTGTAGAACGTGGCAAGAAATTGCTTCAACTTCCTTGAAACAATTTTATGTTGGAAAGAGCGGACGAAATTTGTATGAATGCTTGAAAAATGATGTAGGAACCTTGATTATTGTAAACTGATTGCTGTGAACTCACTTGGTTGTAGGTTTCAAACCTGAGCTTGCACGAATTTTGAGATTTGCAGTTCCTCGGAAGTGTAGCGAGAAATCTGGGGTTTGCGTGAAGCTTATCGCAGGTTCTAGGCCCAATTGCAGCAGTGTAGAAAGGCTGATCGCAGGTTTCTTGATAACCTGAGCTTCTCCACCACGCCGAGACGCCACGTGCGTTCTTGATACCCAACAATATTCACAATTTTGTTTCACTTGTCGAAGGACCATATGTTTGTTGGTGGACTGTATTTTGGGGTGCTGGTTTGTTGGTGAATATAAACACGTAGGTAGGGCGAGTTCACTGAGTTTATTTTATTTTGTTACGTACAGTTGCAAGGGTTTCTACATGGATTCAATCATTCTATATTATTACATTCTTGCTACTCTTGACAGTTTCTACCATAGACAAAAATATAGTTCTACAGACGATAAAATTAAAAATAATTTGGTGTTGTTGTTGCAGTCTAACAACACATTCTACCAACCCAACTCATTTAATTTAAACCATTCGATATTTTGAAATCTAAAATGAAATGCTTTATCATATAAAATTCTCTCAAAAACTCGGATCATAGTAATTTGATGAAGTATTTCAGCTCCAATCAAAATAAAATTGGTTTTGAAATAACAAGCTTAAACTCAAAATATATTCGGCTTTTTAAATGCGATGATTTACTAGATTGAACTAGCTCGAGTTATTTGCGGTTCGATTCTCTCCCTGTTTAAGGATTGAAATATTTTTTAATGAAATGCGAAAACTGGTCTTACTGGGGTTATAGGAGCGGTAGGACCACATCTCAATTTGACTAAATAACTGATAGGACCAGTCCGCTATAAGACCAAATTAAAATAAAATGTTATTATTTTGTATAATAGTTATTATTTTTACTCGCAAATTTTCAGCAAAATTCACACAAACATAACAAAATATAGAAATATGTAAAATAACCGGGGGTTATGATAGCAAACACAAGTCCACAGGTTACACAATAAAGTTTATTAGCACGGAAAAAAGAAGATAGTTATATACAAAAAAACAACAGCTCGGAAAAGTTAGGAGTTGCGAGAATGTAAAAGAGATTTCCCGCCGTTTCGACGTATCGTATTCGATTTACTGTCAAAAGTATATTCTATTTCTCTCCGACATCTCTCTTTCCCGCCTAATCATACAATACAACCATAGACTAGAGATGCCGGAGACCACAGAGTAAAACAATAATTATTGACATTCTCGATAGAAGTAATAATCACCTAAACCATACACCATCCCTTAGAGTATTATTATTACTATTACTATTTTTTTAATCACGAAATATCTCCAGGGGTCAGTAGGTCTCAGATCTATTATAAGTAGGTATTTTGAAGATATCTAAGGTAGCCAGAGACATGTCCAAATACATTTGGCTCATGCCTTGCGGAAGCTAGCACTTCATACCTACGTAACAGGTTGCAAGCCCATCGCCGCCTAAAAGATCACTAGTTAACCTATTGTCTCATGGTATTTTTTTTCACCCAAATATGTATTTATTTTATTTACATAAAAATATACCACTCACAAAATTCGTTGAGGCATTAAGGATCGTGTAAACGATCCGTGAATCATACCAGACCTGTTGTAATAAACTCCTTTTTTAATGTATTGTTAGTTTAAAATTTCCCCAACATTTTCCACAACTAACTTATTCGTATACATTTCAGTAAATTGAAGTAGCTTGTAACAATATTAAAACTTTGTTTCGTTTGTTGAAATTCGATAAAATTGAGCAGAGCTGTCTCTCCGGACATACAAACTTGTGAGTTATTTCCACCCCCAAAACACCCCATAAACCCCCTTTAGGGGGTCAAAGGAGGTTGATATTGGGGGTATTTGAGGGAGTACCTACGTTATCGGCACCGGAAACTTTTGTTTTACGAACAATTAAGTGTAACGTTAACCGCACCGAGTTCTGCGGGAGCACACTGAGCATTGGAGAAGATAATTTGATTATGTTGAAACAGATTTTTATTTTTTATTTGAACTTTCGAATTAATAGCCGTTGAACTATCTACGAATATACTGATTTTAAACCATAGTCATTCTGTGCAATAGCGAACACGGAATAACCACTGTTGATCAAAAGCTATACAAATGCATTTATGGACTAAAAAATATATTGAGCTGTTAATAGTTGAGAAGTAATATGATAGCAATTACCTATACATAAAATTTATACCTAATACACACAAAATAATATAAGTAAGTAGGTACTTACCATTTTTTTTTCACACAGCATCATCTAGCTAGGGCTTACTATGGAGTAAGCAGAGCTTGTGTTATAAGTACTAGATGACTGATAAACTAGTTATATACTTTTTGTTTGTTAATTTTGACTACCTCATAAAAGAAAACTGATTCGACATGGTCCTGTTTCTGTTTCAATTAGTTATTTTAACTACTACAGAATGATTAATAGGTACTACTTAATTTCAACTTCAATTTTTTTTTTCAACATTTCGATTGAATTGAAAAATTTGAAATTTGAAAATTTGAAATTGAAGCGCCATCTAGCGTTAATTACAAACATTTTTTTCAGACGTTTTTCTAAAGGGAACTTTAGTCTCATTGTACACCAAGCCTTAGAAACGACACAGAATTTAGGGGTGGTTGTGTTACACGATACTTTGCATTGATAACATTGTTCAACACCTTACAGATTTTATGATGCCTTTATTGTACGTGTAACGGCGCCTTAAGCGTGGCTTGCTCGCGTGTTCAAGCCTTATTATGAGCTTGAGGTGTAAAGCATGTTGATTAATTAACCTTAAACTTGTGTAAAACATTTCACTTTTTTATTACGCTGCGTTTTTTTTTCAAAACGTAGGAAAGTAATTCAGTATTTGGATTAAGCATGCAAATTCTATTTTAATGTAGTTTAAAAAATGTGCAGACATCTTAAATAGTAATCATAATCTGAAGCTAAAACTGTAAATAAAAAGTAAATAAATAATGCTGGACATTTTCACACAGCATCATCTAGCCCCAAACTAAGCAAAGCTTGTACTATGGGAATCACACAACTGATATACTACCTTATACAGGGTGTAAAAAGACGTGTACCGAAGCCGAAAGGGGTAGGTACAATAACCCGACACACAACCAAATCCAAAAGGATTTTCCGAAAAAATAATTATATCCGGAAAAAAAAGCGTTTAAAGATTACTGTTTGCGTATATTTTATATTTATATTTATACTGGGCGCGTTGTTTTACGTAGGTTGCTGGATTTTGAGTTTTAACAGTTTTTTTCGCTAAATATGTTTAGAATAATGGTCTGATTGCAACCCCTCCGCTATCGGTAGTAGTCTTTTTACACCACACCCAGACCCGAGGTATATATTCGCAAATCATACAAATATCTAAAAAATTGTGAAAATAAAAAAATCAAATTTTATCATTTAGAATTACATAGAAAATTATAAGTTTCCTATGAAAATCTCTTGAGTATTTTCGAATAAACATACCTACCGACATCATTTGTTTAGTAACTCTGATTAAGTAGGTTTAGAGTCATCATCATCATCATCATCATCATCATAATCAGTCTATGGCAGTCCACTGCTGGAAATAGACCTCCCCTAGTGCGCTCCATTGCGCCCTGTCCTCAGCTCGACGCATCCAGCTTCTGCCAGCAGCCTTTTGTTGATCGTCACTCCACCTGGCCGGAGGGCGTCCTACACAACGTTTGCCGAGTCGCGGTCTCCACTCAAGAAATCAGCAAGCTGAAGTGGCAGTGGGCTGGCCATATCTGCCGAAGAACCGATAACATAGAAGGTAAATCACACAACACAATGTCCTATAAAATATACATATTATTACCGCCGCGGGACAAATGTTTGTATGACCTACAGATATTTGTCCCGGGTCTGGGTGTTTGTATGTATAATATGTATGTATTTACAAACAAAAAGTATATATGTAGTATATCAGTTATCTGGTTCCCATAGTACAAGCTTTGCTTAGTTTGGGGCCAGATGATGCTGTGTGAAAATGTCCAGCATTATTTATATTTATTTATTATATTTATATTATTAATTACCTTTACAAATAAACTTACAAAAAAAAGAAAGTTACAAAAAAATGCGGTTGGTTTGTTACCTGAAAGGAAACTGCTACGGTTTATTTTTTCACTCAGCGTGTGGCTACGATCTAGAAAGCTCAAATATTTATGTGCGGATTCTAAACGTTCCTCTCGGAAATTGTTTTCATCCGCTTGGATCCTTAGAAAAAATATTTATTAAATAGCTTTGAGGCGAGCATTCTTTTCATGTAGGTACAGATTATTCAGCTCTACCAATGACCGACTTAATTTGTCGTGTCGTGGTCGTGTCTTATAAATGCGAAAGGTATTTCAATGTTTTATTAAAATGCTCTTTTCATTTTTATACAATACCTAGTCTCTTTATTTAACAACTTTTAAAGCAATTAAAACTTTATTTATGATATAACGTGCCGCTGGCAAATTGCTTCAAAATCAGAATTGAACTCCAAAAATAAACTAACCTTTAACAGCTCGAAGGTTTTTGGTAATCCGATTAGCATTGAGCTTTAATTTCGATTAAAAATAATATACTTACTCATATTTTTTTTCATTATATTACCTAAGACGAATATTTACAAGAAGAAACCAAGAAAAAGAAGAAGACTAAGCTAAGATGTTACTGATTGGGCGGTATAGTCGCTCAGCGACAAAGCCCTTTTTTTTGTTCATATGAATAAATATATAAAATATATACCTATGTAACTACAAAAGCGCTAGTTGTCATGATATTAGACATAGATTTAGCATGGTACCTTTTCATATATACAGGGTGTCCCACGGCTATGCCACATGGAGGGAAAGTACCTTAAATATTGTAGATGGAACATTTTACTGAAAGAAGACATTATTTTTATTTAAAAAACAACTTAAACTGCATTCACAGATATTTAAATAATTAGATGGTTGAACCGGAAATCGAACCCGTTACATGAGAAAAATAATCACCTGTAGCTTTATCATACCGATCGAAAGGCTTCATCATAAGGATTATTTTTTGCTAAATAACATAGTGTCACAAAAAAAAGGAAGGCCATGAACTTTAACATTTAATACAAAATTTATCAATTTATCAAATGCTCAAAATGATTCCCTTCCTGTTGAATACAAAGTCGAACTCTTTTGATTATTTCGCTCCCTGTCGATTTTTTGATCTTGTTGTGGTGGATATTTCGAATAACACGTCTAAGTTCTGCTTGTAGCTCGTGGACACTTTCACACTGGTTATACTTCTCAAGTGGGTACATTTACTAGTGATACGTACTTATGATAATGTCAGTTGTATGTGCTTACAGCAATGTCAGCTAAGTATTTATTTTTCTGAACACAAATGTTAAAATTCATGGCCTTCCTTTCATTTGTGACACTATGTTATTTAGCAAAAAAATAATCCTTATGATGAAGCCTTTCGATCGGTATGATAAAGCCCTGTAGCTTTATCATACTATGACTATTTTTCTCATGTAACGGGTTCGATTTCCGGTTCAACCATCTAATTATTTAAATATCTGTGAATGCAGTTTAAATTGTTTTTTAAATAAAAATAATGTCTTCTTTCAGTAAAATGTTCCATCTACAATATTTAAGGTACTTTCCCTCCATGTGGCATAGCCGTGGGACGCCCTGTATATGATATTAGATCACCCATTCATTTTGTAATGACGCAAAACGTCACAATTACTAAACATACTGCCTGGATAGACATGATTTTTTCAAATCATATTATTACCTGGCTTATTTTTTGTTGTAAAACTGTATCTATTTTGCGTTCTTTCGTTCAAATGATGCTCATAGTTTTATAATGAGGCAGCATTTTAGATACCATATTGGTACAGTTCGACTGAAATAAAATATTTTCCATAAAACTTAGCCCGGCAATTAAAAACGAATCTAAATAAAAAGTGTCCTTCCTCGACACGAATCAAATATCACCCGACAGTTACGCCCCGAGGAAATTAAAGATTCGATCCTAGAGACGTAACTCACTGTACAAATGCTTATAGTTTAATATAAACTCTATTCTGTTGCGTTTAGATTTGATTTTACGACGAGCTTAACTTTGTTTAACTTTTCTTGATTAAAATTATTTTATAGAAGTTAAGAAGGTGAATGAAATTAATTAATTATTTATGTTTTTCAATCAGACTGACAAACCGTGGCCTTGGAGCGCAGGGATTGGAAGCTGAAGGGAAACCTTTGCCCAGCAGTGGAACAATAAGGTTAATTCAGTTGGTTAGCTTTTCATAACCGGCTTAGCTTGCGCTAAGACACTTAATTATTTATTTTATTTTTAGCCTGCATCGTCCCACTGCAGGGCAAAGGCCTCCCTATCCCCCTTCCACCTTTCTCGGTCCTGTGCTATGGAGAACCAACTTTCCCTGAACGAGTCCAGCTCGTCTCTCCACCTCAATCTAGGTCTGCCGCGACGTCGTCTTCCGCCATTGGGGGCCCATTTGGTTGTTAATTTGGCCCAAAGGTCATCTGACATGCGGCAGACATGTCCGGCCCAGTCCCATTTTAATCTAGCGGCCTTCTGGCTGACGTCGACGATCTTGGTTTTGGAGCGCAGAATAGTGTTCCTTATCCTATCGGTAAGCTTCACTCCGAGGATGCTGCGCTCCATAGCCCTCTGACAAACCCCGAGTGCAGACCTCTGTTGAACTGTCAAAGACCACGTTTGTGCGCCATAGGTAAGAATAGGGAGAATGCAGACATCCATGAGCTTGCGTTTGAGGGAAAGCGGCAAGTCGCCCTTCATTAGGTTTTTCATTGCCCAATAACTCCTCCAGGCGTTTTCTGTGCGTCTAGTGATTTCTTTTTCCTGTCTCGACTGGAAGGAGATTATTTGCCCAAGGTATATGTAGTCATTGACGTATGCAATCTCCCCACCACCCACAGATATTTTATGCTTTTGGCTGTTGGTCATTAATTTGGTCTTTGACATGTTCATTTTCAGTCCCACCTCGAGGCTCTCTTTTCTGATAAGCTTATCAATATTTCGTATACATTGTATTACGTTATTGCATTACTTACCCGCTATTACCTACCCGTAATAGCAACTTACTAGGGTGTTACTCAAAGCTAAAATTAGTTATTTACATTCACGTAAGTACCTCAAAACAAATTGAGCTTTCACACACTGAATTTAAGCGTCAAGATCGCTTAAAGTGTCCATAAATTTAGTCTCAAATACAGTCATCGGAGTAGATCTACTTAAACACTATTATTTATTCTGTGCTACAGCGTAATCCTGTACCTAATAGTAAGCCAGAAAATTGCAAATTAAAGGCATGATACTTGACGCAACTCCCAACTCTATCTTTAGGAAGCTAGAGTTGAAATTTGGACTGTTTTTTGTGTAACCTGCGAGATAAAAAAGCTGATATTCCGATGGTTCGAGATAGGTTCAATTAATTAGGGATGCCTACTCGATAGCTTTATCGAGAGGTTCGTTAGAGAAACAAAGAAAGAAATAAGTCCTCCCTCGGCGAACATTTTGATTTCAAACAATAGCTGACTACCATGCCTTTTCCCGTCTCTTACACTAACAAAAAATTTGTATACTTTGGGATTTCAAAACACAACATTAGACTCCTGTTTCTGTTTCATACACGATGCAAACATTATTGACTTTTCTGCAAAATTTTAAAACAATAATCCCACATTTTTGGTAATTATGACATCTTTTGTGACGTAGCGAGCGTGTTTTCAGATGAGATGAGGGAGATGAGATACAAGAGGATGGAATTTAATTCTCTTGGCAGGAAAAAAATGATTAGATAAGCTGCAGATATTTTGCTTTCATTTTTAGTTAGATTCATTGCCTTTATATGAACGAGAGCAGGAACAAGTTGTGATCAAGAATATCGCGTCGGAAATTGGATCAGCAAATTAAGTTTCCCTTCAAGCTTCCGCGAAGGGTTTATGGTAATATCTTTTAAATTAATTGAACTTTTGCTGACTCAGGACTTTGGCAGACTACGGCTTTGACTCATTAATGCAACATTGCGACATTTGAGAACATGGCGACGGTGCTTGGTCTAGCGTAATAGTTGGGTGACCGCTAGTGGCATATCAGATTTTTTTTTTTTTTTTTTAATTATGAATGGGTCGGCTCTTGACCTCAAACTTACACAGGTAATAGTGAGGTCTACGATGGAGCGAGCTTACCCAGAAGGTGCCTATTAACTCTCTTCTTAAAAACAATTTTAACAGGTGCAGAAATATTTACAGCCAGGGGCCGTATTCCCGTTTTTATTTTCGTTCGTTTGATGAATATTTGGATGTTTCTTAATAATGCGATTTCCGACTTCAAGGGCCAATTTCTCTGTTTGGAATATTTGGTTCTAGGTTAGTACCGTGTTTTATCGTTGATTTTATCAACTGAATACAAAGCTCGTAGTAAGAAGCATCCGAATATTCATCGAACGAATGAAAAAACGAACGCGAATAAATAAATAAATAAATAAATAAATAATGCTGGAATTTTCACACAGCATCATCTAGCCCCAAAGTAAGCAGAGTGTTATGGGTACTAGAATGACTGATAAACTACTTATATACTTTTTGTTTGTAAATACATACATATTATACATAGAAACACCCAAACCCGGGACAAATATCTGTAGGTCATACAAACATTTGTCCCGCGGCGGGGATCGAACCCGCAACCTTTTGCGTCGCAGGCGGACTTTCGCCCACTGCGCCACAGAGGTCGTCAATAACCTCCCCGGATCTTTTTACAGTCGGATCATTTTTAGTAGTGTTAACACAAGTTGGGCAGACAAATAAACGGTGACAGGTCAGAAGTTAGGTTCTATTTGCACCCTTTGTGTACGGAACCCAGAAAAGGCTAACTTTTACTTTCTTATCTAAGAATAAGCAAGCAAACACAAAATGTAATCAATACAATAGCCACCTTCAAACGCAAGAGTAGGTAGTAATTCGCTTTCTTCCCAACATAACCGTTCACTTAACCAATAGAAACCATCAGGATTTTATTCCTTATTCCGTACAAATAAGGACTGATTTGGAGTTTATTGGAAGAAGTCTAAGTTTGCAACGAGTTAGTACAAATGTTATAGAATTCCAGCGACGCGTATGAAACATATCTAGCTGAAAGTGGATTTTCGTTATTTCATGCACTTAGCTTGGAGCTTTGCCAAACGAATCTGAACTGTATAATTTAAGAGTAAGTTCGATTGTGGCTTGTAGGAAAAGGTTACTTGGTTAGTTGGTAAGGAAGTAATTCCGATAACTTTAGTGAATGTAACAAGTCAATGTCGTTGAGAAGTGACTTTGGGGAGCTTTACAAAGAAAGTTAAGTACAACTGTATTTAGGAAATACTTTGTTTAAAGCTGATCGCATAGTAGTCCGCGCCGTACGCGTAATTTTTCTATACAAAAAATTGGTTGTCTGTAAAGTCGGTTTACTGACGATAGTTGAACGTGACAACGTCTACGCATCGCTCACTCAAGTAGGAGAGAGACGGATGTCGAACGCTGCCGAACGCAAAGGCCGATTGTGCTTCTTTGTCGCTCGTTCCGCGCTCTCGCTTGCACTTCAAGCCTTACATGGAACGCCTCAGAGCGAGGTAACGCCGCATGACGTAACGCCTCAGAGCGAGGTAACGCCGCATGACGTCATGTTTTCTCGTGCGTGCAGCCGGCTCTATCGAATTATAAGACGTAGTCACGTCAAAAATACTGACGACGTCAGAAAATGCGGCTCGCTTCTGACGTCTCAGCGTTGTACTCTTTTGAATTGACAGTTCGGCGCGGATGGATCGTGCGATCAGCTCTATGGTTCTAATGAATATTTACAGAGAAAAAAAAGTAGGTTAGGTACCTATATACTGTTGCCTAATTTGTATAAGTACTTATCCAAGTTCCTTGCTATTATTATTTTTTTGACATAAGAGTAACTACAACAAAACCATATTTTCTACAGCCTCATGTGGGTTATCAATAAAATATCACTCCACTCAGGATCTTCAGAAACTTCTTATGTCCAAATAATATCTATATATACTACTACTACTGGCCAAAACATCTATAAATAGGACAAGGGAATAATTTGTATTCCACTTCCAATAAATAAATAATAAATCTGGACTTTTCACACAGCATCATCTAGCCCCAAAGTAAGCAGAGCTTGTGTTATGGGTACTAAATGACTGATATACTACTTATACTTTTTGTTTGTAAATATAAAACACCCAGACTCGAGACAAATATCTGTAGGTCATACAAACATTTGTCCCGCGGCAGAGATCGAACCCGCTACCTTCTGCGTCGCAGGCGGACCTTCACCCACTGCGCCACAGAGGTCGTCCAATACCTGCTTCCGAATAAAAGTTTCAGAAATATCCTAACACCTCTTACGGGCACCTAATCCTGCAAGCACGTAACTAGATGGAACTAGTTTGCGCTAGATCACCGTGGACGACGACAAATTGACTACATGCCACCTACAACCACTGCGTAGAGTAGCGCAAATTCAGAGACAAATTTAGCTTTAAATAAAGTTTATTTAAAAAAAACTAAAATTTCCATCACCAGAGTTAGTTTAGCTCATACTTACTAAGAACAAAATGCCAAGTGTGGTTTAACACTATAAAAATATGTATAAATATTTATTATATTATATTTAGATTCAGCAAAAGCGACATATCTTTGTCATTTGATTCTGAATGTAACTTCGGACAATGAGCATGAGTTCACTGAGTGAAACATGTAAATGGCGCTACCGGTGCTATAACCAATAAAATATGAGCTTATCAAAAATTTCGATTGTGACGACACGGATTCTGTGGCCGAATGGTAGGGCACTCCGGCTTTAGGAGGATCGTCTGATCGTTGCGGGTTCGAATCCCGTCGGAATCGAATATTTTTAAAAGACGAAGAGATTTCATTTCTTAAACTTACATATACGTCAAATGTAACGTCATAAGTAGTAATAATAATGTAATGATTTATTCGTAAAATATTCTTAACACAACTAGCTAAGTACTGAAGTAATAATTGATTCTGCTCTACAGCTTGTAAAAAAAATTTTAGGTAATCTTTCATCCTTTATTTTATCATTTCATACTTTTATGTTGTTGTAATGCAAAAAACCTGTAGCACTAAAAAGTCTAATTAAATTACCTAGTTCCCATAACATAAGCTTTGCATAATTTCAGTCTAAGTGGCAATGTGTGAAGTGTACTCACAGAGCTATATCTAGTTCTATGAGTGTACTCTTTGATCACCAAACTGTTATCTCTAGATTGGCCTTACTCTATAATTGATTTCAATAGTGCTGGGTAGTTCGCGCTTATGTAACGGTGTCCAGGTAATTTGTACTGCTTACACGACAAGCACATTAACATAATGTCACAGGTAGATTAGTTTGCGACGGCTTCAGGTATTGACGACCTCTGTGGCGCAGTGGGCGAAGGTCCGCCTGCGACGCAGAAGGTTGCGGGTTCGATCCCCGCCGCGGGACAAATGTTTGTATGACCTACAGATATTTGTTTCAGGTCTGGGTGTTTCTATGTATAATATGTATGTATTTACAAACATAAAGTATATAAGTAGTATATCAGTTATCTGGTTCCCATAGTACAAGCTTTGCTTAGTTTGGGGCTAGATGATGCTGTGTGAAAATGTCCAGCATTATTTATACCTACTCTTAAAAGTTCACTAAAAAAATAATACTTAGTTAAAATCAGCTAACCTTTATCACACATTTTTTTTAATATGGTCAGAGATTATAAAAGTCCCACGTACTTACTACGTATGAAATGGAAACCCATTGAATGAATTTCAGTAGTGTCTACCTTATACAGGGTGTAAAAAGACGTCTACCGAAGCCGAAAGGGGTAGGTACAGCATCCCAACACACAACCAAATCCAAAAGGATTTTCCGAAAAAAACATTATATCCGGAGAAAACAGCGTTTTAAGATTACTGTTTGCGTATTTAGATTAGTATTTAGATTTAGTGCGTAGATTGCTGGATTTTGAGTTTGAGCTGTTTTTTTCTTTTATAAATGAAGTTATTAGGTAGGTATGGTCTTACTATTGTAGGAAATCGCGATAGCTTTTCCCGGGATGCTGAATGATACGACCGAGTTAACTGTTACGTATTTATTACACAGAGTAGAAAATGTATAATAGAGTAAATGAGTGCGGTTTACGTGGATGATGCTGATGCACTGGCTTACGTGTGTCGCCCGTCCGCGCTCGCGGTGCGAGCGACCTACTTAGGCCAAACTGCTGATGATGCTGAATAATGTGTTCGATGTATCGAACATGCTCCCGAGGGAGGAATGCCGGATGAGATGAAATGAGGTGCTACAATAAGTACCTATAAGGGATTAGTAAACATTTTGATGAAACAATATTTTGCTTAGGCTAATGAAGGTTAGAACAAATCGCTGATGTTGATGATGATGATATGACTGCTAAATACTGCTAAATTAATGGTAACTAGTCCCTATCTATCGTAAACACTGATTGTTTTACGGGTTTGTTGCGTAAACTGGACCACCGCACGGTCCTTCCGGCACTACACTCTGGTTCAGTAACGAACTGATTACGCGCAACACTATCACTGCTGTAGGGCGCTTCCCTTGGTGGGAAAGGCGAGGGCGGCGGCGGTGGTAGCATCGCAGGTGCTGGATCGCGCTGTGCTGCCACAGTGGGAGCGGGCGCGGCAGGAGTCGAGCCGACTGCTGCTTTTCTTAGGCGCCTCCACAGGAACCACAGGAAGGCCGTCACGCCGGCTGCTAACACGCTATACGATATAGCGTACTGGTGTACATCGTGCGTAGTAAGGGTCACCTCCTGCTGAGCTGCTTCTTTCATAGCCTTGATCTGGTCACCGAGCTGCTGTAGCGACGTATTAAGATGAAATTTATCTTGTGTTGGTTCAACTATCGGTAAAGTTGTGTTGAACGTATGATGTTGTATTGGAGCTATGTTTGTTAGTACTAAGTCGGGTTTGAGTGTGAGTGTATTTTGTTGTTGATATGAATACAGAGTGACGTCACGACCTTTGGCCGTGCATTGTTTATAAAGTTGAATGAGCCCGGCCTTGCTGACTTGGCGGACTCGTGTTTCACTGTCGCATATGATCGTCAAAGAATATGTGTCACATGCAAAGTATAAATAGATCGATGGGTCATGTAGTTGAACCCATTGATTCTTGCAGCTTTCTCTATTGATCTTGCAGGTATCCATCGTTTCAATTTGACAAAACTTCTCTTCTGGATCCAAGTGCTTGATGGGGCCTTGTAGTTTACAGAAGTATGTTTCATCTTGATATTCACAGCCCTGAAGGTCGACGCTTGAGATTGGTAGATAAGAGTCCCTCATTAGATTGGTTGCTATAAAATCGGTGACTAAATTCACGCTAATCATGTCGTTCCCGATTTGTAGAGGTACTGGTATCAAGTGATATAGCTGGAAACTATCTCTGCTAGTTAAAGGCACGCTGATTTCAAATATGACGTAATCACTGCTGATTCTTGCTTTAACTTTCAACAGTTGGTAAATTTTATACAGATTAACTTGTATGTTGTCTACCGGTAGCGTAAGCTCTTTTGAAATGTGACTAGAAACTATTTGAAGTTCATCGTTAAGCTGCTTTGGACTTAACAGATGTAGGTTTATCTTGCCGTGATAAATATCTGTCAAGGTTTCGATAAGTGTATCCTGTATTTGCTTCAAATTTCTGATCATATTTGTGGTCGCCATAGCTGCTAGAGTAAACTCCTGTATAATGGACACGCTTTCATAATCCTTTTGAAGCTGCTTAGTTGTTTGAGTAAGGTAGTTTAGATGTCTGTTTATAAGTTTATGTTGGGACTCTATTGCTTGTTCCGTTCGCTTTAAAACGTTGTATTCCGCTTCTACGATCGACGTTTGGTTCTTCCAAAGTTGCATAAGGTGCTTTTCGTTGCTGTTAACAAGCTCAATGTCATGCTGATATTTGTCAGCAAAACTTTGGTCGAGTACTCCAAACAATGAATTAGCTATCGAGCCAACTGCATTAATAAGTCCGCGTCGGGACCTTGACCGCTCACCGAAATGCTGATTTAGCAGCAGCTGATTGTAGTACTGTAGCTCGCTATAATCGTGTTTCACTTGTAATAAAATCATATTGCAATGACTCGCTTCTTTAACTTTATCACAAGTTTGCTCTAGGTATTTTGTAAATGCATTTATCGCCTTATCTCCTTGCCAATATGGTTGCATGTTATAATAGGATACAATTTTCCACTGATCACGTATTAAATGCATTCTACCTGTTGGATCGTAGTACAATGATTGGTTGCTGCTGAATTGTGTTATGTTGGCCGATTCGCTGGACCAAATGATGCTCATAAAAAAGATTATTGATAATGCTATGTTGATAAATTTAGGACGCTGTTTGGCGTGCGCTCCCTTGCTATCTTTTGCTGAGTTCGCGTCATTTCGTTGACCACTATCTTCGACTTTTGTTTCCTTCTCGATGGGTAAAATGGATAATTTTATAATAGGACGCTTTATTATACCATTTTTCGTCTTGAGTGACACTACTCTTACCAAACCGTCATTTCCGCTGTGTACTTCTACCACTCTCCCCACTGGGAATTTAGCTGATGTGAAGTTATCATCGTGGATGGTTACCAAATCGCCAACTTCGATGTTTTTCTTCGTTTTCAACCATTTGCCGCGAACAGATAACTGGCTGAGATATTCTGTCTTCCATCTCTTCCATAGGTCTTGGAAAATCTTGTTGGTTAAGTGCCACCTGGTCCTGGCGTCATTGGCTGTTTCTATGACTGTCAGGCCTGCGTTGCTGGTTAAGAAGTGTGCTGGCGTAAGGAAGTCAATATCATCTATGTCCTCAGATATCGGACAGAGAGGCCTTGAGTTGAGACTTGCCTCAATTTGAGCCAACACGGTGCTGTATTCTTCGTAGGTTAACGCTTGTTCGCCTACTACTCTTTTCAGATGCTGCTTGAGGCTTCGGATGGATCTTTCCCAGATGCCTCCTGCGCTTGGCCAAGAGGGACAATTCCAATGCCACTCTATGCCCATCTCTGCTATTTCTCTATGGAATGATTCCTTGAAAACTTCTTCTAGCTGCTGATATTCTTCTTGAAGTATTTTATTCGCTCCTACAAAGTTGGTTCCGTTATCGGAGTACATATGCTTAGGTGCTCCACGTCGTGCCGCCATGCGTCTCAATGATGCAATGAATGAGGCACTAGTGAGATCCGACACCAACTCTATGTGTACTGCTTTGGTAACCATGCAGATGAACAACACTATGTAACCTTTAGTTGTTTTTATCCCTCGGCCTTTGTTTGCTTTCACTGAAATAAATCCTGTTAGATCTACCCCTGTGTGATAGAACGCTGGTGCTGGGTTAGTTCTAAAGTCCGGGAGATCACCCATAATCTGTTGTAATTTTATAGGCGCTTGTTTTCTGCAGGTTACACATTTATGGAGCTGTTTTTTGACGGCTTGATTTCCCTTGACTATCCAATATCGTTGTCTCAAAAAGGACATGGTAAGCCGAGGTCCACCGTGGAATGTCAGTTCATGTGCTTGATGTATGAGAAGTTTAGTTAATCTGCCGCTATATGAAATGATAATCGGAAATTTCATTTCTGTGCTGATGTTGGCATTCCTGAGTCTTCCCTTAGCTCTAAGAATCCCTTCTTCATCCAGAAATGGATTCAAGTTAGCTATATTGCTTTGTGAATTAATATTTTTATTGTTTAATAAGCATTCTACGTCTTCCTTAAATTCAATTCGCTGTATATGTTTGATTATTATATTTTTTGCTGCTCTAAGCTCCGGTAACGTGAGATACCTCAGCTGTCTTTGTTTACTAATAGCTGGGTTCATTACCCGTCGTATCCACGCTACTATACGAAATACCTTTGTAAACGAGCTGTGACGGTTAAGTAAATCTTCGATGATGCTGCTGCTGTCGGAGATGACGTTACTAACCGCGTTCACTAGCTTTTTAACTTCTTCGTTAGTAGAGAACGTCATGTTTTGCTCTTTTAGTTTGAAGCTAGGTACAGTTAAAAAGGTAGGCCCTTGCCACCACAACTTATGCTCTATCAGTTGTTTTGACGTCAGACCTCTGCTTGCTGCGTCAGCTGGGTTCTCTTTGGTGTTAATATAATGCCAAGACTTCGGTGGCATAGTAGCGGTAATTTTCTTAACTCGGTTTGCTACAAAGGGCTTCCAGCGCTCTGGAGAACCTTGAATCCAGCTGAGTGTCACCTTTGAGTCGCTCCAACCATACGCTACGACTGGGAAGCTGGTAATGCTTTTGACAATCTTTGTCATTAAATTTGTCAGTAATTCAGCCGCACATAACTCTAATCGAGGTAATGTGACGGCCTTGCTGCTAGGTACTAACCGGGTTTTTGCTGCGGTAAGCACTACTGACGCTGATTCATTCGTGACGATTCTCGCATAAACAACACACGCGAATGCTTTAATCGATGCGTCACAGAACCCGTGAAGTTCAATGACGTCACCTTCTTTACTTTTTAGCCACCGAGAAATTCTGACTTGATTTATAATATCGATGTCTTTTTTCAACTGAATCCATTCTTCTTTGATTTTTGGCGAGACTTCATCACTCCATTGGACCTCTGAGTTTTGCCAGACTTGTTGAAATAATAATTTTAGTTTGGTTATCAATGGAGCTAACCAACCCAAGGGGTCGAAAATCTTGGAGATTTCAGATAAGAGCATCCTTTTAGTCAGTTTAGTTGTTTCCCTGCTTGATAGATCACATTGAAAAGTGAATTTGTCCTCGGTGGAGTCCCATTGTATACCTAAAGTTTTTGCTGTGCTTTCTGTTTTAAATGTAAACAATAGTGGCTGATTGTTGTTGCTTTGTTCGACCTTTTCTAATAGCCGGCTATCATTTGAGGACCACTTACGTAGCAAAAATCCCCCGCTTTTGAGGCAGGCGTTCATTTCTGTTATCCTAGTAGTTGTACCCGAAATTACATAAAATGACGTAACAAAGTTAAAACATTTTTTGCGTTTTTTTTTTTTTTCGCTAAATATGTTTAGAATCATGGTCTGATTGCAAACCCTCAGTTTTCGGTAGTAGTCTTTTTACACCCTGTATGACAAATGATATAAAGACTCATCATAATAATTTCAGCCTTGTGTCGCCAATGACATCACTTTTTTTCGCTTTTGCTAAATATCTCGATACCATCATTCCATGCGCCTTGATATAGATAGTCCGCGATTTTTGAGTAAGTAATACTTTGAGAAAAAAATTACATAACATTAAAAATTATAGAAAAAGGAAGATACAGGTAGGTAGGTACTACCTACATTTGTTAGATTTAATGAGCATTGTTTACAAGTACTCAAAGGTAATTAATTGTAGATTGTACAATAATATTCCAGTGACAGATGCTAACATAATTAAAATTTCTACTTAAATAATCCTCTTAACTATTTTACTTCAATAGAATTTTAATATAAATTTCAGTTAATTTGCTTAATACCTTCGAATTAATCAGACTTGTCCTATTGTTCGACTTTGAACTTCATTATTAAACTAGTCTCCGAGGACCCTATTAAGTTTCCCCTAGTTTCGTTTCTTAAGACATTGAAATGCTGTAAGTAGATTTATAAACGTTGGAAGCCATTATAATATTTTCACAGAAAAGGCTATTTATTAACCGACTTTAAAAAAGAGGAGGTTCTATCTTTCACCGAAATCTCCGATAGTAATATTTTTTTTTTATTTGAAGTGGTCCCATATACATTGCATTCGGGCCTTGATTCATAATACAGCGGAATGCATTCGGTTCGGAATCGACAGCAACCAATCACAGTGCAAGAAACGTTAAATTCGGATCAATTCTTGCACTGTGATTGGTAGATTTCGAACCGAATGCATTCCGCTGTATTATGAATCAAGGGCCTGGGGAGGTTAATGCTCTTCCCGTAAAACACAAAAAATCTCGTCCTTGCAAGTCATTTCCAACCTTCCAACCATATGGCGGTTTTCTTTTTAGTTATAAAACGTCTTGCCTCATTGTCATCATCATTAATGACCTTTTGCATCTTTTGCAGGTGGTTTAAGTGACGTCAATCTAGTTAAACAATATTATTAAATGGAGCAGTTACTGAATCAATAAGAAGTACATATCTAAGTAAGTATACGCTCAGTATTTACCAAGATGGTCAAGATTGCGAATCTACTTTAGGAGAACATTGCCGGTGTACCAATAGCTTGAGGCTTTCAATTAGAGATGCAACATATCCAATAATATTCGGCATCCGGCATATCCGGATATATCCGGCCACTTAAGCAGGATACAGAAGTGGTGTTTTGGGACAACCGTCGATATCGGAAAAAAACAGACAAATAGCGTCTGTAATTTCTGATATCAAATACGACGGCATTTTGGACAATTACAAAATCAGTCAGGTAGTTTTATAACTATCGATATCGTGTTTGTCATTTAAGGAGAAGGTTATTTCGGCTGTATGTAGGTTTTTATTTATTTATTTGGTAAACCAACAACTTTAAAGTTTAAATGAATAAAAAAAAAAGTTTTAATAAAGAAGTAATGTCATAAACACACAGCAGTACGTAAGCTAAACAACAAATGATATGTAGCTAATGAAAACTGATCGTAAAAAGTACGTGAGAGTCGTGGAACACTCGGTTGGCACGAAGTATCAATTTTGACATTTGGAAAAGGAACTTCGTTCCAATAATATTTACTTGGATTAGATTGAATTCGATAGCCGACTATTCGACTACGTTGCATCACTACTTCGAATACACCGAGATTTCAACTGCAATAGACATCGCTTTAACAAGCCGACTACTGTTTCTATATTCAATCGGAGTGAATAGATGAAAGGATCTTTTGTCTAACGTTATCTTCAGTCAAAGATTATTTGATATAACTACATAGAATGGACATTTATCGTATCGCATGAATTTCCGCTTACTTACCTTTTGCCATATTGATTGAGCTCTAAAAACGAAGAACAATTTAACCGATACAAGTGCACATGTAAATAATGTATATACATTTTTTACAAGTGACCCTTGGAATCTTCTATTTAAAAAAAATTGTGCCGACCAAACTTTCTCAAAATAAATATCACAATTCTTAAAATAAGTACAAAAAATCGCGTAACATACATGGCGCTTGAGCCAATGCGAAGAATTTATCATCATGTTTATACAAAAAAACAAAATGCTGGATAATTCACACAGTATCAACTGAACCCAAAAGTAAGCAGTATGAGTAGTACCTCAAGACTAAATAGGGTCTTTCATTTCATACTAACTTAATTCAGGAATTGGGTTCAAACAATAAATTCAAAAATATTTATGTAATGATTTTTTTTAGTTTTGTTATGAAAATCCTGAAAAAATCGATAAGACTATCCTTTCAATTGATTGTTGCTTCTTGTATAACTTAGCCCATTCGTGATGTAGCTGCGCTGTGATTGGTGGAACGTCTGTTCTCCTTGAAAATCATTATGCAACAATTCAAATCAATAAATGATAAATTTCGAAGTGAAAACTTAAATGGGCTTAGGAATTAATTTTTTACGGTCAAACGTCTATTTCCAACCCAAAAATGAGGCCCTGTCAGTTTGTGTAGTTTAAAATGAAAGACCCTATATACTACATAATTATTTCCTTTGTACAAAAGCTTATTTTGAGATTTTAGAAGTCATAAGCTATATGTAGTCATGTATGTTCATTCAGGTGCTAGCCTATCTAGCATGATAGAATTTATAATCAGAAGCGTCATCATGCTCCTTTATTGCCTTGATGCGCCATGCATTTTAGAGTTTAGTGCTCTTTTGAATATTTCACAATGTTTAGACGGCTTTTAAGTTTTATGTGTCTGTTGAGAGGGTTATTTATACAATAGAAAAAGTAAAAATGTCAAACATTTTACTGACATCACATGATACGTAATAAAATAATTTGATTTGATTTGACATATTTTAACCAAAATTAATGATGTGTATAAATCTCGTAATGCTTTCGAAATCAACGCTTTCGAAGTATATTTATATTTTGTGATCGAAAAGTTTAACAAACCCAGGTCAAAGACTATTGACTAACCTGAAAGGGGTTAGGGCTAAAGCTCTTATTGACTAGAACAATGTTTGACTAGGTAGCTGATATGTCCAGATCAATAACACATTATTGTCATGTTAGGCTAGCTTTGTCAAAAATATTTATAGGTACTTCAAAAGTTACTCAGCGTAAAAACCCAGGTGCAAAATAAAACTCCCTGAAAGTACTCAAGTTAAGAGCAATGAGACACAATGTAGAAGTGGCATCGAAGTTTCTTAGCCTGATTACTGGACTAGGTAGTCTAAGTACCTTACTTTCAAATAGATTTAACAAAATAAACATGCTGTCTTGAATAAAAGCTAGAATGGGCGGCGACGCAATAGACGCAATTTTCAATCCAGCTGGAAACGGTAAAAGTCAAAAGAAATTAGCAATTTTTGGGAAGCATTTTAAAATTTTAAGTGATCCCTAAGTAACACTAGCAAAAAATATAATCTTCAAAATGGAGAAATCAAAAAATCCGGTGATCCGGTGATCCATATTATTGTCATTAATCGTCACGGTCTCTATTAATGGAGTTTATCGATGCAACTTATATTATCTCGATTTAACCTGTACCACGCGATCGGAGTGCGATCATTTTTAATCCATGCTAACAGCAAGGGCCCTGTTCCAATACCTCATGAAAAATTCAGATTGTTCCGCGCTCTTGCAGCGTGCATACATAAAATGGGATTACCGCGTCACATGCTGTACAGATTTACCTACTGCTTTTCTAACATTAATTCTCTAAAAACAAAGAAGACTATCCATACTATATACTTTAATATTATAAATCTGAAAGTAACTCTGTCTGTCTGTCTGTCTGTTTGTTACGCTTTCACGCCCAAACCGCTGAACAGATTAAGCTGAAATTTGGCATAGTTAAAGGTTGTATCCCAGGGAAGGACATAGGCGGGAGCGCAGCTAGTAATTTAAATAATTGTATTTTTGTAAAAAAAAAGAATTTAATTTAAAAAAATATATACATACTTAGTACTTATGACTACTTTTTTCGATAACGCTTTTCCTAAGTAGCCCTAAAACAAAATCTATGTGATGATAAAATGAATGCTTTATTTTGAAAACATGTTTTTTATAAAAATCAAAAAAATGTGAAAGTAATAATGAGCCCAATGACTCGAAACGCAAGCTGTCATAACAATCTGTTTATTTATTTATTTGTTAAACAAAACTTATGGATTTATTGAGTTTACGCAGCAGTTTTATAATGTAGCGTAAACTTTGCCTTTGTACATGCACACGGCTCCCTTATCAGTAGACGTGTTGGCCAAGCGCGGTAGTGCCTTGACATTCCAAAGGTTATGAACTTGAACCCTGGCCATGAATTTTAAAACCAGCTATGTGCGAGTCGGACTCGCACACGAAGGGTTCCGTACAATTACCTATAAAAATTTGTTTGTTGTATGGGATATTAAATATTTATTTTATTCGGTTTTTAAGTATTTGCTATTATAGCGGCAACAGAAATACGTCATCTGTGAAAATTCCAACTGTCTAAATAGCACAGTTCATGAGATACGGAGAACCCTATTACGAGACAGACAGCGAAGTCTCAGTAAGTCATCAATAAATTACTTACTTTTTGACTTTGATCCTTTATGTTGTTAGACTGCAACAACAACACTAAATTATTTTTAATTTTATCGTCTGTAAAACTATATTTTTGTCTATGGTAGAAATAAAACAAACTGTCAAGTGTAGAATAATTGAATCCGAAACTATGTATACAACCCTTGTAAAGGTGCATTTAGACGATACGGTATGACGCACGTTTTGCTAAGCTAAGTCCATTCAGCGTGCGGTCTCCAGTTAGAGTTAGCGCATTTACACGACACGGTATACCGTATGACTAGGTTACTTAGTCGCACGGTGAGCGCGCCGGGTGGCTAACACTGCGGCGAGTAGGGTTACCATACGGAAAATTTTAAACGCGGACAATGACCAGAGAAAAAAATCTATTTCAATGGAAAAGTCGCGAGTGCGTGGGCGTTTTCGTGGGCGTGGGCGTGGGCGTGGGCGTACGCGTGGGCTCATAATTTCTCCTATGACAAGGTCTATGTTGGTAACACGTAAGTGAAGCCACGTGCGTTCCGCAAGCTCACATACCTAAATGTACGTATAGGTACACGTTGATAGTTTTATCTTAATAATAATAATCGTCCTGTTGTAGGTGAATTTGATTATTTTTCTACTTAAAAAAAGAATCTTAAACATATTTTGTATCCTATTATCTTAGAAAAATCCTGATAATTCTAAAATAAAACGACATGTCTGGAGAAATTTTAACGTATGGTCACTGTAAAGTAGGCCACAGATTACAGAGAGTACCAGTCATAGTTACCTAGTCATGCGTTTTAGCGTACGGTATAACGAGACTATACGATATAATGTTGTATGAACCTTTTTAAAATTTCGGCGTGCAAATCAAGTACACTTTGGTGTAGAGGTCTTGTCCGCCGGTTCTCAATATGAGATGTGCCGGTTCGATACCATTAGAAAATTATTTTAATTTTGCTTTTTTTTTTTGCTTTACTATTTTGTATTTTTTTTATGTTGATTGCGAAAAAAGAAAATAAAATTTAAATTCAAGTTCCAAAAAGAGGTACCTACACTACTTGCCTAGAATAATTTTGTTTTATTTTTTCTTCACTAGTTTGTAATTATTTTATGTTAATGACGAAAAAAGAAAATAAAATCAAATTTCAAGGTCTAAAAAGAGGTACTTACACTACTTGCCTAGATGGTAATTTTATCAATTTTAACCTGACTATCATAGGACAACGTACCTACATACCTACCATTCCATGATACCTACGTACATACCTAAATGGTATGGTTCCTATGACACCTACCTATCTAATGGTAGGTTTACCTAATGATGCTCATACCTAACAGAAAAAAGTGAAGCAAAAACTAAAAGAAACTGGTTCACGACTTCCAAGGCACGGTAGACATTTTTTTCAGATCGTCACTCAAGATCCTTTCAACACTTTAAAGTTGTCAAAGGGGTAGGTAAATCAGATAGGCTTCCAAAATTAATAAAAAGTAGGTAGGTACTTGGGTAAGTAAGTTCGTATGAGTACTACATAGGTAGGTAGGTACCTACTCGTACCTCCGTGGCTAAGTATGTAACTAAATAAGTAGGTAGCATCTACCTATTTGGTTACATTTTTTTTTTTTTTTTTTTAAGACATTTTCACACAGCATCATCTAGCCCCAAACTAAGCAAAGCTTGCGTACTATGGGAACCAGATAACTGATATACTACTTATATACTTTTTGTTTGTAAATACATACATATTATACATAGTAACACCCAGACCCGAGACAAATATCTGTAGGTCATACAAACATTTGTCCCGCGGCGGGGAACGAACCCGCAACCTTCTGCGTCGCAGGCATACACATAACATATATATTACACATAATATTGTACTTACACACGTATAGGCATAGATCATATTATGCTGTTATAGGGAATAGGTTTTGATGTGGATCTACCTAGGTACAGCACCCTACAGTTAAAACTGAGGAGTTGGCCACACTGCCTGTGGCTGTGTATCTAACTATAGAAGTCTAGAGAAACGACAGAGAGTTGCTTCATTAATGTGTTTCTAAATAGGCAGGTACTTATCTACTGGGAAATTTTGCGAAATTGTGAATAAGTACTAGCTACTAGCTACCTACTAGCTACTAGTATACTTACCTTACCTATAAATGTATAACCTACCTACCTAGAAGCCGTGTTGGTCGAATGGGGTTGTGCCTTGACTTTCAATCCGAAGGTCGTGGGTTCGAATCCCGGCCGTGCATCACTGGATTTTTCGTTTCGAAAAATTTATATGCGTTTATACCTGAGTACCTAGGTACCTACCAACAGGAATACTCTACGTAGGTACCTATTTTGGTACCATACTACCAATGTTGGTAGGTACCTAAATAAATACTTACACGTACCTAAGTAGGTAGATAGACGAGAATATGTACTTAGGTATGCTACCCGGGTAGGTAGGTACCTGCATACTTCTAAGTAGAGTTGAGAACCGTGTTAGCCTAGTGAGATGTACCTACGTACCCTCATCAACCTACCTCCGAAGGCTGCGAGTTCGAATCCCAGACGCGCAGATATGTAAATTTATACCTAGGTAGGTACAAACTTTCCTAACTGTGAAGATTTTATTCTATAAAAATTTGTAGGTAACTTCACGAATGTCAAGATCCGTTGGAAGAACTGTACCTGTCTCAGCTTCCTTAGCATCATAGTAGCGAATTGTCTAGGTACCTACCGGAGAATAGATAAAAATGACAGTAATAATGACACTGTGAATGACACACACCACAGAACTATAGTTCTGTGACACACACTAATGCGTAGTTCGGACTAGTCTTGTATTTTAGTCGAGTAGCGAGTAACTTATTACCAAAACGTGTCCGAACAAAAAAGTAATTATCTAAGTACTACACTACCTACCTACCTACCACATTGTTGGGATGGTAGGTACCTACCTAGTAGGTAGGTAGTTATGTGATACAGCTTTATGATAGTACCTAGGTAGGACCGACCTACCTGAGTACCTACCAACAGGACTAAACCTATTAAAAAACTCTACGTAGGTACCTATTTTGGTACCATACTAGTACCTACTTGGTATCGAAACAAATGTACTTGAATCGAATCGAATCATGTACGAACGAACGGAACTATTTTTTTGAACGCATCTTATATTATACAACCTATGAACGCGCCGCAATCCTCGTCGGTGCGTCATCGCCCGCC
The DNA here is from genome assembly GCA_951394285.1 of Epirrhoe tristata. NCBI lineage: Eukaryota > Metazoa > Arthropoda > Insecta > Lepidoptera > Geometridae > Epirrhoe > Epirrhoe tristata. Next base: position 9,488,685 of record OX596146.1, on the reverse strand, counting down.
ACTAGCCAGCCAATAGCAGCCATTTGTTTGTTTGATTGAGCCAGCCTTATTGGTTCGATTGTCGGGATATTTCCCCATATTTATTTTCTGACATTGTCTGTAGTAGCAACGTCAGTGCCGAGCGAAAGTCTTTTTTCCGTACCTAAGGGACTAGCAGCTTTGGGCACACGAGAAGGTTGTCTGACATAGTGCTCTAGTACAGTTCGCCCAACGGATCTAGGCATTCGTGAAGTTAGCCGTTTGTCTGTGTAGAACACAATTTTGTATGAAAAAGCGGTTGCTGCGCAGACAAACGGCTAACTTCACGAATGCTTAGACTCGTTGGGCGAACAGTAGGTACCTAATGTAGTAGGTACCTACCTACGTATCATAATATTATGTACCTATCTATCTACCTACAATTTTTTATAGAATAAAATCTTCACACATATATATATAGATAGGTAAGTTTGTACCTACTTATGTATAAATTTACATATCTGCGCGTCTGGGATTCGAACTCGCAGCCTTCGGATGTAGGTTGATGAGGGTACGTAGGTACATCTCACTAGGGTAACACGGTTCTCAACACTACTTAGAAGTATGTACATAGGTACCTACCTACCCGGGTAGCATACCTAGGTACATATTCTCATCTATCTACCTACTTAGGTACGTGTAAGTATTTATTTAGGTACCTACCAACATTGGTAGTATGGTACCAAAATAGGTACCTACGTAGAGTATTCCTGTTGGTAGGTACCTAGGTACTCAGGTATAAACGCATATAAATTTTTCGAAACGAAAAATCCAGTGATGCACGGCCGGGATTCGAACCCACGACCTTCGGATTGAAAGTCAAGGCACAACCCCATTCGACCAACACGGCTTCTAGGTAGGTAGGTTATACATTTATAGGTAAGGTAAGTATACTAGTAGCTAGTAGGTAGCTAGTAGCTAGTACTTATTCACAATTTCGCAAAATTTCCCAGTAGATAAGTACCTGCCTATTTAGAAACACATTAATGAAGCAACTCTCTGTCGTTTCTCTAGACTTCTATAGTTAGATACACAGCCACAGGCAGTGTGGCCAACTCCTCAGTTTTAACTGTAGGGTGCTGTACCTAGGTAGATCCACATCAAAACCTATTCCCTATAACAGCATAATATGATCTATGCCTATACGTGTGTAAGTACAATATTATGTGTAATATATATGTTATGTGTATGCCTGCGACGCAGAAGGTTGCGGGTTCGTTCCCCGCCGCGGGACAAATGTTTGTATGACCTACAGATATTTGTCTCGGGTCTGGGTGTTACTATGTATAATATGTATGTATTTACAAACAAAAAGTATATAAGTAGTATATCAGTTATCTGGTTCCCATAGTACGCAAGCTTTGCTTAGTTTGGGGCTAGATGATGCTGTGTGAAAATGTCTTAAAAAAAAAAAAAAAAAAATGTAACCAAATAGGTAGATGCTACCTACTTATTTAGTTACATACTTAGCCACGGAGGTACGAGTAGGTACCTACCTACCTATGTAGTACTCATACGAACTTACTTACCCAAGTACCTACCTACTTTTTATTAATTTTGGAAGCCTATCTGATTTACCTACCCCTTTGACAACTTTAAAGTGTTGAAAGGATCTTGAGTGACGATCTGAAAAAAATGTCTACCGTGCCTTGGAAGTCGTGAACCAGTTTCTTTTAGTTTTTGCTTCACTTTTTTCTGTTAGGTATGAGCATCATTAGGTAAACCTACCATTAGATAGGTAGGTGTCATAGGAACCATACCATTTAGGTATGTACGTAGGTATCATGGAATGGTAGGTATGTAGGTACGTTGTCCTATGATAGTCAGGTTAAAATTGATAAAATTACCATCTAGGCAAGTAGTGTAAGTACCTCTTTTTAGACCTTGAAATTTGATTTTATTTGCTTTTTTCGTCATTAACATAAAAAATTACAAACTAGTGAAGAAAAAAAAAAGGAAAATTATTCTAGGCAAGTAGTGTAAGTACCTCTTTTTGGACCTTGAAATTTGATTTTATTTTCTTTTTTCGTCATTAACATAAAATAATTACAAACAAGTGAAGAAAAAATAAAACAAAATTATTCTAGGCAAGTAGTGTAGGTACCTCTTTTTGGAACTTGAATTTAAATTTTATTTTCTTTTTTCGCAATCAACATAAAAAAAATACAAAATAGTAAAGCAAAAAAAAAAGCAAAATTAAAATAATTTTCTAATGGTATCGAACCGGCACATCTCATATTGAGAACCGGCGGACAAGACCTCTACACCAAAGTGTACTTGATTTGCACGCCGAAATTTTAAAAAGGTTCATACAACATTATATCGTATAGTCTCGTTATACCGTACGCTAAAACGCATGACTAGGTAACTATGACTGGTACTCTCTGTAATCTGTGGCCTACTTTACAGTGACCATACGTTAAAATTTCTCCAGACATGTCGTTTTATTTTAGAATTATCAGGATTTTTCTAAGATAATAGGATACAAAATATGTTTAAGATTCTTTTTTTAAGAAGAAAAATAATCAAATTCACCTACAACAGGACGATTATTATTATTAAGATAAAAATATCAACGTGTACCTATACGTACATTTAGGTATGTGAGCTTGCGGAACGCACGTGGCTTCACTTACGTGGTACCAACAACACACGCGACTTTTCCATTGAAATTGATTTTTTTCTCTGGTCTTTGTCCGCATTTTAAATTTTCCGTATGGTAACCCTACTCGCCGCAGACTTAGCCGCCGGCGCGCTCACCGTGCGACTAGGTAACTAAGTAACTTAGACCCGATGACCGTCGCACTTTTTAAGACATTTAGCGTGCGGTGAGCATTTACACGGGAAAATTGGCATGCGATGTTAAATCGTACGTGCTTATACCGTGTCGTGTAAATGCACCTTAACTGTACGTAACAGAAAGTCAATAAACTCAGTGAACTCGCTCCACGTGTTTATATTCACCATCAGATCAGCACTCAAAAATACAGTCGACCAACACTTTATTGTATATCGAACAGCAAAGACGTGTACATGTGAAATGTTACCTGCAATTGAATACACAAACAACTACCTTTACAATAGATGCTTGTATGTATTTGATTACCTAGAGTATCTAGTAGGGATCGAAATAAAATTCGCTGCTGTTTTTGTATCGTTGCTCTAATACAAGCTTTAAATACGATTCATATAATTATTATATAAGTATATCTCTGTAGCTCTACTTTGTCTTGGTCAAATAAATACCTAAAATTTCAAAATACAAAGCCATAAAACACATATTTATACTTTTGATCTTATGTTATAAAATGATTTAAAAAAAATAAACTGTAAAGTACTTCTGGAATGTTCTCTTATTAAAGGGGTAACAATAGGGTTGTATTAACTAAGATTACCCCTACGTGAGTTTCACGTTTCAAAGGATGGTTTCCATCTGAGCTTCAAAGGTATCCCAAGGTAATATTCTTCGTCAAGATTTATAAATTTGATCTTCTTTTGTTGTTGTCTAGGTATGTATGTAGGTACTCTGATTTCAAATTTTGTAATCTGAAATTCTCATATTTTAGTATAGGTAACAACATTTTCTACTATCTCGAGTACCGAAGCCGCGGGCAAAAGGCCTAGGCTTTTGCCCGCGGCTTCGGTCGCGTATAACCAGATTTTTTTATAGCCTACTAGCTGCGCTTCGGTAGAACTAGGCTGCTTTTCGGGATAGAAAGTATGCCTATGTTCTTCCCTGGGATAAGTATGACTTTTATGCTTGCCAATTTTCAGGAAAATCTGTTCGGTGGTTTGGGCAAAGGTAACAAACAGACAGACAGAGTTACTTTCACATTCCTAGTCAACAATCAACATCTAATTCAAGTTAAGTACCTACATGCGAATAATATCTTCTGGTTAAATGTAAACCGTTCTTATTATTATAAATAAATTAAAAAACTAAAAAAAATAACCAAACAACCAAACTCACGAACTATAATTTTTTTATTAGTATACTTTTTTCGAAATGCTAGGATTCAAACATCTTTTCGGATTGAAAATTGAGGGTATATAATAGAGAGGGAATATACAGGGTGTAAAAAGACTGCTACCGAAAACTGAGGGGTTTCAATCAGACCATGATTCTGAACATATAATCGAAAAAACTTAGCTACGTCTTTTTTTTTATTTTCTAGTTATTTACCACTAGTACAACATAATAAGACCATACCTACCTAATAATTGCATTTATAAAAGAAAATAACTATTCAATAAAACTCAAAATCCAGCAATCTACTTATAAAAACGCGCCCAGTACATACGCAAACAGTAATCTTCAAACGCTGTTTTCTCCGGATATAATGTTTTTTTCGGAAAATCCTTTTGGATCTGGTTGTGTGTTGGGATGCTGTACCTAACTCTTTCGGCTTCGGTAGACGTCTTTTTACACCCTGTATAAAATCCCACTAAGCCAAAACGACTTTATATTTATTGGTTGCAGTAACAGGTTAAGAATCCATCGAAGCTTTTGAATTTTTTACTCAAAGCTGCACTTACTATGAGCATTAACCTTATTTAACCCCTTGACCGTAAAGGCGCTCTCCTTTTATTCTGGAGGTGACATAAAAAAATGGCGGAAATGCGGGGCAGTTTTTTAGTATGCACCCAAGAAACTAATAGATAAATAATCATGTACTAAATATATATTTTTTTTATTATTTATTTAGTACATAATACTAAAACTACCTCAATAAAGACGATTAAATTTCCAATTGTTATTACGTTTTAGCATGGACGAAGAAAATTCGTCCATGATTTTAGTAAGTTTCTATCTTCAACAGATTTTGTAAACTCCAAAAAAACCAAGCACTTTGTATTATAAATTGAGGGATTACAGACCTATATCATAATAATAAATAATAAAATAAATAATGCTGGACTTTTTCACACAGCATCATCTAGCCCCAGAGTAAGCAGAGCTTGTGTTATGGGTACTAGATGACTGATATACTACTTATATACTTTTTGTTTGTAAATACATACATATTATACATAGAAACACCCAGACCCGAGACAAATATCTGTAAGTCATACAAACATTTGTCCCGCGGCGGGGATCGAACCCGCAACCTTCTGCGTCGCAGGCGGACCATCGCCCAATGCGCCACAGAGGTCGTCAATCAATATTAATCAATATCGCAAACGTATTTCTATAGTCTAATTAATTATGTACCCAAATATATTATTTACTTAGACAAAAATTATAATAAAACCAAAGACGAAATCATGACGTAAAAATAGCCGGGAAGAAAACAATAAATTTCCTATCAAAAATCTTTCTAACCCATAGGGTATTATATGTCATTGGAAGCGTCTATTTACACTCTACTATACAGTTTTTTTTATGAACAAAAAAAAGGCTTTGTCGCTGAGCGACTATACCGCCCAATCAGTAACATCTTAGCTCAGTAAACAATACAGATAAAAAGCATCAAACCGCAAGAACGGACCGATCAACTAAAGTCTATGACCTTAAATACTTCAATCCTCTCTTCCCTCAATCGACTCATAAATACTTTGTCGCGACTTAAAAACTAGACTATGTGGAGTATGATTTAAAAATTGAGCCCTTTGTCGGTACTTAGGACATGGTCGTTTGATGAGAGAGGTATTGCCGACACATACCGAGAGGACGACGAACTGAGATACGAATTCTCAAACCGCTCGATATTAAGGTGTCGAATGTCCTACTAATTTAGGTAAGTATATGAATGTTTTTTAATGGATTATTGTTTGTTATGTGCTGATAAATTTAAATAAAAAACTATGTCTAACAAGATAGTTTTCATAACCATAATTCTATCAAAACATTAATATGTTTTCAAAAACTCTTTTGTAATATCTAGTACAATTTTTTATGAAAAATTAAACCAGGTGAAACATTTATAATATTGACCGGGTGAAACATTTTATTGTAAGGCTTAAGAGCATACCTAATAATACCTTAGTATTGTTGCTAATTAATATTATGCTAAATAAGAATTTCCATTGTAATTTCTTTAGGACTTTTCATCACCGTCCTCTGAGATAATTAAAATAACTTATTTAATTACAAACATAGCACATTGAAAATATAATTATCACGTTATTATCGCAATCGAGTTTCAAATGTCGCATGCTTTGAGAATACCCCAGGCCACAGTCAACCCGGGAATGCCTGGGCTAAACACATCCGCGATTACACATTGAACAAATTGGCCACGATTAGGCACCACACTCATTTGCTTGACAGCATACTTGAAAAAGTAGATTGACTACTTGAGATGTGGCAGTTTCCTGACAATTAAACAATATTAGGTAATCAACTATGTTACTATTTAACTATACTAGCGTAATCCATAATCTTAGATTACGTTCTAAAAATGTAGCGTTTGCTTTCTAGAAGTTAAATATTTTCTAAAGTTGCTCATTGGATCACAAATAACAAACAGAATCACGATCCCCTAGGTACGTTAGACATTCTTTCAGATTAAATGATTAGAGATCATTATACAACTAGAGACGACAGCGTTATGCAAGCCGCTATGAGTGTTAAAACTGTTTTATAAGTACCTAATATATTATTTATACACGGTGTAAAAAGACTGCTACCGAAAACTGAGGGGTATCAATCAGACCATGATTCTGAACATATTTAGCGAAAAAAAAGCAAAAAAATGTTGACTTAGCTACGTTTTTATTTTATTTTCTAGATAATTACTACTAGTACAACATAATAAGATCATACCTACCTTTTTTTTTATGATGAATGGGTGGGCTCTTGACCTCAAACTTACACAGGTAAGAGTAAGGTCTACGATGGAGCGAGCTTACCCAGAAGGTGCCTATTAACTCTCGAAATACAGACGCTTGAATCTGATTCCAAATTTTTGCAGTGCGCATAATAAAAGAACTTTCAAAGCGCTTAGTTCTAATAAGTGGAATATCAACCAAGTGAGGATGATAATCAGCTGTGCGTCTGAAGTCCCTGTAAAAGAACGGTGAAGGCGGAATAAGATCGTGTAGCTCCTGGGCACACTCACCATAGTACAATCTGTAGAAGACCGACAAACACAATACCTCACAAAAACAGAACCATCCCAAAGGTGGCTGCAATACTCCATACAAGATCGAACTTGAGCCTTATATAAAGTCAAAAGTTGACCCGGCGTGAAATATCGCTTGACCTTATTTAGGATGCCCAGCTTTTTGGCCGCAGTTTGTGCTATGTGCCTAATAATTTCATTTATAAAAGAAAAAATATCTAAACTCAAAATCCAGCAATCTACGTATAAAAACGCGCCCAGTACATACGTCGGATTTCTCTGAATCATCATCATCTTCCTGCCCTTTTCCCACATTATGTGGGGTCAGCACAATTTGTGTTCTTCTTCCATTCTCCTCTATCAGCCGTCATCTCAACACTCACTCCTTTCTTACTCCGAATATAATGATTTTTTTCGGAAAATCTTTTTGGATTTGGTTCAGTGTTGGGATGCCGTACCTACCCCTTTCGGCTTCGGTAGACGTGTTTTTACATCCTGTATACTTACTTATGTATATTTTTTGTATACAGAAACTAATCGAACAAATTATTATTAATAGCTTGTAGAGTTCTCAAAGGCCTCCCTTACCTGTCTCTGTTTTGGACCACCTGGACCAACCCTTAAAAACAAATAAGTAAAGTGGTCTAAAATTATATGGTAATTTTATAAAATAATGCCATTAGACGCAGGTGGAGTCTAGCGTTATCTGTCGATTCGATTTCTATTCTATTTCGATTTATAGGGTTGGCTTTTTCTCACTTGACGCCCTGAGTTACGCCGCGTCCTGAGTCAAACATTGAAGTCAGTTTTCTTTTTAGTTTTTAAAACGTAATTATTTTTCTATACAAAAAATACTGATGACGTCAGAAAATGCGGCTCGCTTCTGACGTCTCAGCATGTCAGTTCGGCGCGTTGGGCTCGGCTGGATTGTGCGACCACCTCTTATAATGTTTATATTACCATGAGGTTATTATTTACCTAATTACTAGACCCCACATGGGTCGTCCACTTATCGAAAGAACAAAAAAATATTGTCTTTGTTTTTATCATGTGGGCTGATTAAACATTAGGAACAGCGCGACAACATATTTCTTATTATTATTTATCACTCTTGTTACAAAAAATGGTGAACAAATCAGCATTATTTTCCCACAACTGTTTTGTAGAAATAAATAATAAATGACGTAAAATAAAATATTGTTTACGAGTACATGCGGGCATATAAAAGGGCTCGAAGTAATTGAATGTGTTAGCAGTAGTTGGATCGTCGGTACCTACAAAACAAAAATAAAAACATTAAATTGTTAAATCATAAAATGAAGTTAATAGTTACCTATTTCCTTTGTATTGTAAGTTGCACTTATTTTACACGAGTAGACCCGGGCGCGACTTCGTCTGCGCATTGTTTCGTCATACAAACTTTAGAGATAGAACTATATTCCAATCCAACCCATGAAAACATTGAATAATTTTTTGGATTTGCTGTCTTTGATAAATATAAATAAGAACCCATCTAAGGGATTGGGTAGTTTTGAAAAAATAATAAAAACGTGTTTCGCTATTTATTAAAAAAAAACTTATTTAAGCATCACACCCCACAAATAGTCTTTTAATTTGAGTAATAAAAATTGTTCAAAGCATAGTAGAACGAAATGCCATCGCCATTTTGAAAAGTCAAAAGTTATAGGTTGTTGTGGCAACCTTAGAGCAGTGCTTTTTGTGTCAAACTGAGTACTGCTAACTGTTGTCCTTTTACATATTTTTTGCTTTTCAGAAACGTTTTTCGGGATAAATAGTAGCCTATATGCTATTCTGGAGTTATACCTTTTACCTAACCAAATTTCATTGTAAACTGTTTCGTCGTTTGAGCCTGATCCTTACACAAACATACAAACATTCAAACATCTAAACAAACTCACAAACTTTCAGCTTTATTAGATGAGTGGGATACACAAGTTCTGTGTACGTAAACGATACAGGAGCCGTACCATGACCTCTTTTTAAACAATTCAGTTTGGGTGCTATCCAGTGTAGGTTTCTAATCTGAATCGCAAAGTTTTCGTACCGTGACCTGTTTTAAGCAGAATTGTTTTATTTGTATTATATTGCAAAACGATTCAGTTTTTACGACAAGTCTTGTAACTATTTATCATAAATGTCAAATGTCAAAGTACAAATTTATTTTCAACCGAGTGTTCCACGACACTCACGTCCTTTTTATTTTCAGTTTGTTGTCTGCTATGGCGCACCTGAGCCAAGGCCAGATCTTTTGTGGGGTGAGTATACTAATCGAGACAAAACAGAATCATGACTTATCCCCAAAGCAAAGTTACTCTCTTAAGGCATACACGATCTGTTGAAGATGTCTTATCCTGCGTTCACACTATCGGCCACTCTACATTCGCCGAACTATTTGCCGAACTATTATTTGGATAGACGATGTCAGGCGAATACAGGCGATAAGGCCCTCTACACTTTCGTGGAAGTCAGCATTCGTCTATCATCGGCGAATATGTAGAGGGCCCATAAGATACAAATCAGTAGGTATTCTTCATGTACATAAGTATGCATTTTTTTCGTCTTTTGTTCACACCTAAAGCGATGCCTAAACACAGGCCTATAGTATTTTTCACGTAGGAACGTATCCCTGACACATAGAACTTTTACGTTTCACGCTGTACAACAATGAAAAATTTTGAAATACAAGTGATAATACTAAAAGATACAACTTCAAAAAAAAACTGTCTATTTCCTTTTTAATAATTTCAGAAATAAACATAAAAGAGCCTTGTCACGGAACTGTTCCTATGTGAAAAGGACTATATTAAGTACCTATTTAGGTAAAATTTCCTACTTTGGGGCTACGCTGTATGTCTCATGACCTCCAATATTTTATTGTTGTTGTTATTGTTTCTAGACCGCACTGTCTCACTGCTGGACAAAGACCTCCTCTCGAGTTTTCCAGTTTTCATCTTAGTCTATTCTACTAAATAGCTTATTTGCTTAAGTATCAGTGTTCTGATAGGTATTCAAAATTTCGTGGGAATATATTGAATACAGTGGTAGTGAAGAAGAAATAAAAAATAACTCTATTATTTCAGGTGACGATGATCGTGGGGTGTTCGCCGTAGTCAATAATGTTGGTGGAAAATCTGGATGTAAGTAAAAAAAAAGTCAAGAAGTGACAGATAACGCTATATGGAGTCATATAGCGTTATCTGTCACTTCGTAGGTATTAATTGCCAAAACTGTATACATTTTATGTCAAGTATCGTAACATGTGAGTTCATGGCTCTATCAAATCGTCAGTTTGACATATTGCCAGGAGGATTACTAGCCTATTTTTATTTAAAACATGGCTAGGGGGTAGGCATGTAATCACTATGCGGGTGTTTCTTAGCTGTTATCAATGCATTTCCGCTATTGACATTTTTTCAAAACGAAAAATATGTTATTGCACAGCTGCAATTCTAACCATTTAGTCGAGTCAAGGCACTATCTTGCTCGGACAACACGGCTCTGTTACCTACACAGTGTAAACAAAGTATGGTATATTGAGATAAACCTAGTAATTAATTAATACCGATTTATTTCCTTTAACACAACGTTACACCGTATACATATCCAAAGAGAGAGCGAGAGCGAGCAAGTACGATGACAGGCGACTCGTCTATAGTTCACAGATACAACACAAAGAAAACCCAATAGTAAACATACACGGTCGTACTATCTAACAATTAAGCATCCGTTGAACACCATGTTGCAAAAAAGGGTTCTATACAGGGTCTTTCATTTTAAACTACATAAACTGGTAAGGCTTCATTTTTGGGTTGTAAATAGACGTTAAACGTATCAATTTAATTTCTAACAAGATTTCAGTTTTCACTTCAGAATTCCACCAATCGCAGCTACATCACGAATGGTCTAAGTTATACAAGAAGCAACAATCAATTGAGAGGATAGTCTTTATGGATTTTCTCGGGATTTTCATAACAAAACAAAAAAAACATTACATAAATTTATTTATTTGTTGAACCCAATTCCTGAATTAAGTTAGTTTAAAATGAAATACCCTAATACGAGTATTTACAAATCGTTTTTCTAGAGATAGTTTTTTATTCAATGCTTTGCTAAGCACGGTTTATATTTTTTGTAGTAAGACTGGCAAAGTCTGGAAAACGCATGGTTGATTAATATTGATTTAGGCTTTTTGATTGTAATAAAATTAAATCTAACGTTATTTTCCTTTTTTAGCTGCTGTTAGTGCGGTAGCCACTGCTGGTAATGGTGGTAAGTAACATAGGGAGTTGTCTGACCGCGAGCGATGAGCAAGTGGCGAGTAAAAATATCAATCACCATCTTCGAGCATTCATAAACCTAATTAGAAAAGTACATTTTGCTTAGCATGACAATTTAAATAATAAAACTTAAATCTAATTTTAATACTTAGATAAAAAAATTGTTTACTGACACCAGCTATTTTTCTTAGGTTTTTTTGTACAAAATTGAATACCTAATGGTGTAACAATAAAGAGTTATCTATCTATCTACCTACCTAAACTCAAGCATTGTAATTCTGTCACAATTTTTTTTAAAGCAATGAGGCCTAGAGTCATCATTTGAAAATATATAACTTAGACTAAACATTTTGAAAATAGTATAAATACTCATAATACATTCAGTCAACAAAATAATCAGATATACAGGGTGTAAAAAGACGTCTACCGAAGCCGAAAGGGGTAGGTACAGCATCCCAAAACACAACCAAATCCAAAAGGATTTTCCGAAAAAATCATTATATCCGGAGAAAACAGCGTTTGAAGATCACTGTTTGCGTATGTACTGGGCGCGTTTTTATACGTAGATTGCTGGATTTTGAGTTTTAATTGTTTTTTTCTTTTATAATTGAAATGATTAGGTAGGTATGGTCTTATTATGTTGTACTAGTAGCAAAAAACTAGAAAATAAAATAAAATGACGTAGCTAAGTCAAAAACTTTTTTGAGTTTTTTTTCGATAAATATGTTCAGAATCATAGTCTGATTGCAATCCCTCAGTTTTCGGTAGTAGTCTTTTTACACCCTGTATATTGAGTACCTATAAATGTAGACAAAAACTTAATCCCCGTTTTATTCGACCGTTGCTTTAAAACACTCAACAGAGAAAATAAACGTATTAATTTTTATAACAAGTTATGGGCCGAATACGGTATAAAATGTAAGACGAAAGCAGATTTTTGGCCGCGGGTCGAATATGACATAGATAAAAAAACAGAAAAGCTCTTCACTATTTTTGTTTAATTTTTCAGCTGTAGCAAGAGCCAGTGTACCTGGAAGAACTACCTGCTCGCCGACTAGATCACCAACGACTTGCTGGACAACTACATGCACGCCAACTACTTGCAAAACACATAAAACAACTTGCACAACTACATGCAAGCCAACTACTTGCAAAACACATAAAACAACTTGCACAACTACATGCAAGCCAACTACTTGCAAAACACATAAAACAACTTGCACAACTACATGCAAGCCAACTACTTGCAAAACACATAAAACAACTTGCACAACTACATGCAAGCCAACTACTTGCAAAACTCATAAAACAACTTGCACAACTACTTGCAAGCCAACTACTTGCAAAACACATAAAACAACTTGCACAACTACATGCACGCCAACTACTTGCAAAACACATAAAACAACTTGCACAACTACATGCAAACCAACTACTTGTAAAACACATAGAACTAGATCACCAACGACTTGCTGCACAACTACATGCACGCCAACTACATGCAAAACTCATAAAACAACTTGCACAACTACATGCAAGCCAACTACTTGCAAAACACATAAAACAACTTGCACAACTACATGCAAGCCAACTACTTGTAAAACACATAGAACTAGATCACCAACGACTTGCTGCACAACTACATGCACGCCAACTACATGCAAAACTCATAAAACAACTTGCACAACTACATGCAAGCCAACTACTTGCAAAACACATAGAACTAGATCACCAACGACTTGCTGCACAACTACATGCACGCCAACTACATGCAAAACTCATAAAACAACTTGCACAACTACATGCAAGCCAACTACTTGCAAAACACATAAAACAACTTGCACAACTACATGCACGCCAACTACTTGCAAAACTCATAAAACAACTTGCACAACTACCTGCAAGCCAACTACTTGCAGAACACATAGAACAACTTGCACAACTACATGCAAGCCAACTACTTGCAAAACTCATAAAACAACTTGCACAACTACCTGCAAGCCAACTACTTGCACAACTACATGCAAGCCAACAACTTGTAAAACGCATAGAACTAGATCACCAACGACTTGCTGCACAACTACATGCACGCCAACTACTTGCAAAACACATAAAACAACTTGCACAACTACATGCAAGCCAACTACTTGCAAAACACATAAAACAACTTGCACAACTACCTGCAAGCCAACTACTTGTAAAACACATAAAACAACTTGCACAACTACATGCAAGCCAACTACTTGCAGAACACATAAAACAACTTGCACAACTACATGCAAGCCAACTACTTGCAAAACTCATAAAACAACTTGCACAACTACCTGCAAGCCAACTACTTGCACAACTACATGCAAGCCAACAACTTGTAAAACGCATAGAACTAGATCACCAACGACTTGCTGCACAACTACGTGCACGCCAACTACTTGCAAAACACATAAAACAACTTGCACAACTACATGCAAGCCAACTACTTGTAAAACATATAGAACTAGATCACCAACGACTTGCTGGACAACTACATGCACGCCAACTACTTGCAAAACACATAAAACAACTTGCACAACTACATGCAAGCCAACGACTTGCCGTACGCCGGTTTGGCCTAGGGACGAAGACGATTATTAACAATTTACTTGTCAACTGACTAAATAGACTTCATACGACGTTGTTCAAAATGTAGATAAATTGATAAACTGGTTTTGAAGCAAAATTTTTTTTCAGATCATTTTGTGGACCCAAAAAGTTTAATAAATGTTTTCGATTTATGTTTTTATTTTATTTCTTTATTAAGCCTATGTTTATGTCGCAGCCACCTCGTTTAATCGGCCGTTGAACCACCTTAGTTGAATACCATATTGACACATGTCAAAACATGTCAAAACTGTAACCACAAAAAAACGTTCTACGTACGAGTATTTAAAGATCGTTTTTCTAGAGACAGTTTTTTAGTCAGTGCTTCGCTAACTTCGGTTCATATTGTGTGTAATAAGACGGATTACGTTTAACAGAAACTAAGCTACTACATATTTACATATATTTACAAAATAAAACAAGATTAGTCAAGCTATTTAGGATCGTTTAACTACTTCAACAAGTCATAGCTAATATAAATATAATTATTCAATTTCTGGCGCATCGGCTCGGCGGCGGCTGCTGCCGCGGCGCTCTCGCTTCACTAACTAACGCTTAACTAACCTAACCAACTGATTTTGGTAGAAGATAAATAAACGCCGCGGCAGCGGCCGTTGATGAGCCAGAAATCTATTAAAATATTTAAAACGCGCCCTATTAAATGAATAGCCTAAACCCATCAAATGTTTGTATTTAACCAGACAGCTGAATATTTTTCAGGCCATCAATGACTCATTAAACCAGTTGCCTGCCAAACAGCGTGATTTTTACACCTAGTCGGTATCTTATTTTACTCGCATATGTCATAGGAGGAGAAAAATTTCGTGGGTTCTAAAAACACTATGTTGGCTTAAAATATATAGGGAGGCAAACTGGAGGCAGACAGTTTCACAGTTCGCATAATCAGTCCACGGCCTAAGTCAAAATGTAGGTACTGAAATTAATTAATAATAGAAAACAATTTAATTATGTCTTTCTAGGTACAATATACTTACCTACATTTTGTTAACAGTAACTAAGCTACTACATATTTGCATATAAATATAAAAGACAATATCTTGAAGATCGATACAATTGCTCTATATACACCACTATTTTATGACTACCAAAAAAAAATGAAGGACGGCTGCAGTAGATGCAGAAAATGATAATGGCATGATCTTTTTTTTTTTTTATTTCACTATCACAAAGTTATCGAGGATTGTAGGCAACCAAAACCGAACAAAACTTTATGAAAACTGTACAAATAAATACTACAGACAACAATCGCGAACGTGTTCTGACTTAAACAGCCTATTCCTACCTCAAAGGCCGGCAACGCATCTGCAGTGCTTCTTGATGCTGCAGTTGTCTGTGGGCGGTGGTAATCACTTACCATCAGGTGTGCCACTGGCTCGTTTGCCCCCTCTTCCATAAAAAAAAACAGCTATGCTCTCGTATCATCCCTAGTCAGTAAATCCTCAGTAGCTATCATAAATCCATGTTTGACTCATCTCGTCTCCTTTTTAGGTTATAATAATATGGTTTTTTTTTCTCTTTTTTTTTTGAAAAACTACATAAATGTGATCAATAACAGACACCGAGACTATTTTTAATTTTTTTTTGTAATTAATAAATATGGGTGTATAGATCAACTGATTCAGGTCACTACCACTAGGAGCCAAGTGCGGTCAAATTGAAAAATCTTTTAGAAAATAGATTAGTGACCCCCCCACAGTTTACATCACAGTCGTTTTGATACACGTGCAGTGTGTAACGCTCTCATCGTTTGCAGGAATGCAATAAAAAAAGGTTAAGTACCTGGAAGAAATCGCTTTCAGTGATAAGTTCGCCTATTATTAAACCATATAAGTACCTATGAATTGTTTTTGTTTCAAATCCACAATAAGTCTTAGCTTACTTTTCTATCACCTACTTGGATATTTTAGATTTAATAAATTAATACTTAGAAGATTGATACCGGAAAAGGAAGCCAGACCCCAACCGCATTGGTTGCCCGGGCATAGTCGTCATCCTATTTCCGGCGTCAAGGCACAGGCGCAAAAGCGGCGCGCCGGCCGCATCTACGTTTTCGTTTAGTTTTTGTTTACGGAATAAATGGTGGTGCGCTCACATACTTGAGTCGCGGCATGGGCGAGGTGCAGGTGGTGCGGAGTCGAGGTGCGCAGCGCCGCGTGCCCATTTCGTTTCGTGCGTAGATCTATTTTAGACTTGAGAGGAAGCATAGCTGCCTGCGCATCGACTCTTCTTTAGAGACAACGCCTCGACCGTGCCGAGACGCCGCGGCGGCGGCGGCGCCTTATACTAGGCATGAGTATAAGTGCCTTGAAGACAAACAAAATTTTGAATTATGCCTAGAAATAAATTGGTCACACAGATAGGTACACAGATAAGGCAATTAATAGTTTTGGCTGAAAACTGATTACTATCCATCGGATTACGGCGACGCCGGCGCAACTCTAGCGGCGTAGCCCATTAGGTAGTACAGTGGCGACGACGTCACTTAATTTCATTTTAATCATTTAATTATGTAATATAATATATTGTATATTACTTTTATTTATAAAGAAACTATCAAGAACAATCTAGTTATCATTGAGACCATCCTCAACAAAACCGTGATAATATATATGTAAAGGAAAATGGTGCGTAAGGCATATCCCACTTCCCACTAATATAATAAAGCTGAAAGTTTGTGAGTTTGTTTAGATGTTGAGGACAGGTAGTATGCAACCCTTCGGCCGTGTATGATACCAGAGTTTGGTAACCAGTATCATACGAAGAAAAAATGATCGTTGTAGGATACTGGTATCCAAGTGATAAAAACCGTTTTATGTAACCGAGTATCAGCTCAGGAAAATATCAAATAATTACAAGTGAGTACTTAATATTTCCTCGTATGTAACTGATAAGCATGTCATGTGCATTGACTAAAAACCTGTAACTAACAGACCTATAGCATAGGTTGCGAGGAGCGAAGCGACGAGTGGTTAGGTGTATAGTGAACAACCACGCACGAGCCGAGCGAAGCGTGCCGCGGTAGCGGCCGGCGAGTGCCAGATCCCCGTGAGCAAGGGTTTTACAATAAGCGTCGGTACAGAATGCGATCCGATGGCTTTTACTCGGATGAAAGAGGACAAAAATATAACCAGAAGTGGATAATGACATAACCCCTTAACCAGTTCTCATCCTCAGTGTTGGTTTCATAGGCAGAATGTTATATTCCTTACTGGACACTGGTTACCAAACATGATAAAGGGTATCAGAAAAATAAAAAATCCTATCACTTGGATACCAGTATCCTACAACGATCATTTTTTCTTCGTATGATACTGGTTACCAAACTCTGGTATCATACACGGCCGAAGGGGTATGCAGATGTTGAAAAATTAGCTCTTTAATTTTATATGCAGCTTTCTATCCTTCATAACTTCTTTCAAACCCCAGTATCTCCACGATCCGTTTGGAATTCTTCTTTATTTTATTTATTTGGCACACAAAACACATTACAGCACAAATAAAATAATAATTACAAATATGAGGATCTTAACACTATGTTGCAACATAAACATATGTGCGCACAGCTATATATACAGGGTGTAAAAAGACTGCTACCGAAAACTGAGGGATTTCAATCAGACCATGATTCTGAACATATTTAGCGAAAAAAAAAGCAAATAACAATTTTTACTTAGCTACGTCATTATATATTATTTTAGGTTATTTACTTCTAGGACAACATAATAAGACCATACCTACCTAATAGTTTCATAAATAAAAGAATTAAAACTCAAAATCCAGCAACCTACGTAAAATAACACGCCCAGTACATACGCAAATAGTAATCTTCAAACGCTGTTTTCTCCGGATATAATGATTTTTTCGAAAAATCCTTTTGGATTTATTTGTGTGTTGGGATGCTGTACCTACCCCTTTCAGCTTCGGCAGACGTATTTTTACACCCTGTATATTAATCTACCGTAAAAAAAGCACCGCCTCTTTCTTCACGGTATTAATAAAGTCTCTAAGAGTAGTAGAGTCACCTACTAACTCTCAAAACAGTGATCAATGCGGTGCTTTGTAATAAAAGGAGAATTTTACATACATAATTATAACATACAAATCCTTCAAAACTCCAAAAAACAAAAAACTCCAATTGTAAGTATCCCGTCATAAATGTTTAAAAAAAATCAAAAGTTTTCGCTGTTTTTTTTTTTTTGCTGATTGAAACGGTTATTTTATACCTACTTATTGCAAGGCGTATATTTATGTATTATCACACAAAAGGGCTTAGCATATTTATATAAATCACAACAGGCTTTTATATAATTTTTTCACCTGTGCTATAAATCCTTATTGCGTAAATAAAATGTAAATAATAAATACTTATAAAAACGATGGATATTTTATAATTAATCATTGGTGGCGAATGCCTGCAGTGGGTTAGGCTAATAGATAAAAATAAACCGTTAAAATGAAGGCTATTCCTGTACTAATATGCTGTATGGTAAGTTAGATTATACAATTAATGAATTTTATTTTTTACCAGCGGTTTAGGCTGTGCGTTGTCTGTCAGTCAGTCAGGACAAAGAGATTTATTAATATAGATTACAAAAGTGGTTCTCTCTTACGAGGGCGGGATTTGTTTATGTGTGTGTAAGCTATTAGCTCAAATAAAACTAATAATAATAATAATTAAAATTGATTATTAATTAAAATAAAATCGCTTCATCGACGAATGAGCGCTCAGTAGAGCGTTCCCGGCTCAGTTCCCAAGCTTACGCGCACAGAAACAACGTGTCTGTACATCTACACACACAAGTTGGCCAGGGTTGGTTGGGTTGTGTGACACAACCCAACCAACCCGGGCCTCACAATTATATGTTATATAATCTTTTCGAAAATTTTGACAAGACTTTTCATTTCATTTCTCAAATAAATATACGTCATATAAGACATATTATTATTGTATTTACACAAAAGTTTGTACCTATATGTCCCAACTCCCACGCTACGGATTGAAAGTCTAAATGATATCCCACTAGTAGGTAAGTGTGATTTTATATCGTCTTTTCAAAATAATTCATCAATTGGATCATGTCAGTAGGTTGTTTGGTGTTTAGAAAAAAAAATTGGTCTCAGGTTTCCTATCAATAAAGTTTGACTCGTTCAAAAGTGCTAAGGTTAATTATATTACTTTTTTTTTTGCAGTTGGCGGTATGCTACGCGGCTCCAAACCCTAGCGAAGGTATATAATATTTAGATTATTAAAAATAAATATATAAGCCGCTGGGCAAATGGGCGAAGAAAGTATCCTATGGCAACTTGTTATCCTAGAAAATTGGAGCATTTCCGAGGGAGCTCAGGGAGAGGGCGGTAACATCGTGGCGCAGCAATTAAATTAAATGATTGGGTAAGCTCGTATGAGCTACAGTGTTCCACGACACTCACGTACTTTTTTTATCTAAGAGAATGTCTACCGCACCTCGGGGAATCAGACGTGATTTTGTTTACGTTTGTTTTTTATTTAAGGAACTTTAATAAACAATAATGTACTTTTTTGTTTAAAATTCTTTTATCCTTTTATTTCCAGAAATATGCCTGCCAACAACCTGTTCAACAAAGCCTCCAACAACAACCTGTTCAACAAAGCCTTCAACAACAACCTGTTCAACAAAGCCACCAACAACAACCTGTTCAACAAAGCCTCCGAGAACAACCTGTTCAACAAAACCTCCAACAACTACCTCTTCAACAAAACCTCCAACAACAACCTGTTCAACAAAGCCTCCAACAACTACCTGTTCAACAAAGCCTCCAACAACAACCTGTTCAACAAAGCCTACAACAACAACCCATTCGACAAAGCCTCCAACAACAACCTGTCCAACAAAGCCTCCAACAACAACCTGTTCAACAAAGCCTCCAACAACAACCTGTTCAACAAAGCCTCCAACAACAACCTGTTCAACAAAGCCTCCGATAACAACCCATTCGACAAAACCTCCAACAACAACCCATTCAACAAAGCCTCCAACAACAACCTGTTCAACAAAGCATCCAACAACAACCTGTTCAACAAAGCCTCCAACAACAACCCATTCGACAAAGCCTCCAACAACAACCTGTTCAACAAAGCCTCCAACAACAACCCATTCGACAAAGCCTCCAACAACAACCTGTTCAACAAAGCCTCCAACAACAACCTGTTCAACAAAGCCTCCAACAACAACCTGTTCAACAAAGCCTCCAACAACAACCTGTTCAACAAAGCCTCCAACAACAACCTGTTCAACAAAGCCTCCAACAACAACCTGTCCAACAAAGCCTCCAACAACAACCTGTTCAACAAAGCCTCCAACAACAACCTGTTCAACAAAGCCTCCAACAACAACCTGTTCAACAAAGCCTCCAACAACAACCTGTTCAACAAAGCCTCCAACAACAACCTGTTCAACAAAGCCTCCAACAACAACCTGTCCAACAAAGCCTCCAACAACAACCTGTTCAACAAAGCCTCCAACAACAACCTGTTCAACAAAGCCTCCAACAACAACCTGTTCAACAAAGCCTCCAACAACAACCTGTTCAACAACGCCCCGAAAAACAACAAACTGTTCGACAAGGCCTTAAACAACAACGTCTTGCACTACTAATACATCAACAATATGTATTACAATAAAAAACCCGACTACAAGAAAGTCAACTTTAGAAATTGTGCAATGCGTAGGTACCTATCTAAACCTAAACTATGAATAAAACCATTTGCATTCATTGCCAATTTGTTATTCAAAAGTGTACCTAAACGCCGAATGAAATTCGAATTAGTAATATTATTTTAGTAACGTTAGTACTAGGGATGGGCCGAAGTTCGTTTCACATTCGGTTAAACCGAACTTCGGCAGCTTGAACCGAAGTTCGGCATTCGGCCGAAATTCGGTTCAAACTGCCGAAGTTCGGTAGTACAAAATTTAGTAATCAAAAGTACGTGAGTGTCGTGTAACACTCGGTTGGAACGAGGCAAAGAGTTCTTTTCCATACTGAAAATTTCAAATTCAAATCAAACGCACTTCCGTACTAACAATGTAACAATCTATGGACTGTTCGCGGCTGCGCGCTTCGCACTGTGACGATTGCGTGACCTAGCGGTCGTGACGATAAAATGGAACGATATTTTTCTTCAAGCTCCAGCTTGTTTTTCTTCGATACCGTCCGTAAAGGAACTTCGTTCCAATAACACAACTGCTTGACTAAAATAATAAAACTAAATCAGTGACGCTCTACCAACTGAGCAAATGTGCAATCGACGTGATGGTTGAAACTTTGTAGGAGTACATTAAGTGCATTAAGTATAAGTACTACAAAGTTTCAACCATTATATAAACAGCTTTTCATTGTGTGTTACAGACAACTCAATGATCCCTAAGTGTGAAAAAAAAACAGAACACTATAAAACTAGTGATTCTGTGAGAACAGAAGACCTCCCATCCAAAAAGAAGGTCCGAATTTAATTTGTATTTCAGGTGCTTGAATTTTTCAAAAGTTAAGGTAGACTTTTTTAATGTTTAAGTACGTTTAAGTTTTCTCAATAGACTACGCGCGTTCCCTTGGTCCAAATAGGTAGAACCTGGTGTCCACTGGTTCGCCTCTTGAAAGCGGAGATGACTGTGTAGCCCCCCGTTTCCCTCCCATTTCACCCCAGTCAAACATCACGATCGACAAAAGTAAATATAAATCTTACTATTTTATACTACTTACGGAACTTATGTTCAAAGAAGAACGGCAAGATCGGACCTCAAATTTTTCCACAGATAAAAAATATACTTACCAAGTTCAGTACATTTTAGGGGTAAATAAATAGTTATTATTATTTTTCGGCTTGATAATAAGAAATTACGAATTGCATACGGTAAGTGGCTGTGGCTTCGTAAGCAAGAAATCAGGCTGTAGATCAATTCTGAAAACGAAAATTTTTCGACCAACGTTCTTTACATCAAAATCGGTTGAAAAATGCGACCTGACCTGAATGAAAGATAAAAGCATTTTTTAGCCAATCTCGAAACTGAGGCGCTTCACTCGATCAACTAAAGCCACGCACACAGTTAACACTATAAAACGTTAAATCGGACGGTTTTACAGTGTTAACCGTGTGTGTTATCGATTTATGCCAATTAAAATAGTGAAATGCGTCGTAGGTACGTACCTACGACGCATTTCACTATTTTAATTGGCATAAATCGATAACACACACGTACCTTCTGAACAGTCGTAGAATTAAATAAGAAGTTGTAACGACAACCCAATCATCCATATTTGTCACACAGCGAAAAGCAGTACAAGCACCACACTCCATCTACTCTAGAAAACTTCAACGATCGCTTAAACAAGATTTGACGTATTTCTTTCGAGAAAATACAATGAAACTAGGTACCTACCGAACTTCGGCCGAAGTTCGGCCGAACTTTTCATTTTAACCGAATGTTCGGCCGAAGTTCGTATTCGGTTAAAACCACATTCGGCCCATCACTAGTTAGTACATATTTCTAATTCACTCCCAAGATCCGCCATTTTGTTTTACATAATAACAAATATATATTTTTGTAATCTCCTCTTAATTCCCAAGGGAATATAATATAATAGGATATATATAATATATATATATAGGGAATATATATAATAATAGGATTTCGACAAATAAATCAAGATTTATTTGTCGAAATCCATCCGATCAACAGTGCGTTAAATTTCTTTGTTCCCTCGTATCTTGCAAACGGAAGATACGAGGGAACAAAAAAATTTATATACATACATACAAGATACGCGCTAAAAACATATCCTTTGACAGTCGGGTAAAAAAGCCTCCAAAAACAACAACGACAACGCCGCGTTCGCACTGTTGCAACGGACTCCATACAACGTTGTTCAGTTCATAAATAAATATGATTAACTGGTTTTTTATTTTCAGATTATTTTGTGGACCCAAAAATTGTATATGTTTAGGTCGCTTCTACTTTGTTTAATAAATGTTTTCCATTAAATTTTGATTTTATTTAACGTTATCGCAGTAATGTATCGATCACTGGAATTAACGTGGTAACGTGTAAACAAGGAAATTTCAATACTACTACATAGGTAATAGGTTTGATTGTTCTTTAGAGACAGCAACAAAAATTGTGTGTTTTTGCTATCGCATTTACCTAATACTTTAATAACCCTACCGGACGATCAATAAAAATAAAATTAGGTATCTATTAAGGTACATACAATTACAGCAACTAAGTTACTACATAATTAGCTTATAACAAATTACA
Source organism: Epirrhoe tristata (assembly GCA_951394285.1). Taxonomy (NCBI): domain Eukaryota; kingdom Metazoa; phylum Arthropoda; class Insecta; order Lepidoptera; family Geometridae; genus Epirrhoe; species Epirrhoe tristata. Next base: position 9,465,357 of record OX596146.1, on the reverse strand, counting down.
ATAATAATCAGTTGGACATGCTGGACATTTTTCACACAGCATCATCTAGCCCCAAACTAAGCAAAGCTTGTACTATGGGAACCAGATAACTGATAGAATACTTATATACTTTTTGTTTGTAAATACATACATATTATACATAGAAACACCCAGACCCGAGACAAATATCTGTAGGTCATACAAATATTTGTCCCGCGGCGGGAATCGAACCCGCAACCTTCTGCATCGCAGGCGGACCTTCGCCCACTGCGCCACAGAGGTCGTCGAGACAGTAAAGACATCTAAGGGCAATATGGGCTAAAAATAAATAAATCATAATTTATTGTGATGTCATACACAAAAAATATTCAGTATTCAGTATATTTTATTCACAAAAGACATAGTAAATTGAAATCCTAAAACATGAACATGATGAGGGATACACATACCGGCTACTATCCCTTCAACACTATAAAAATGCATTCAGGAACAGTCTCCGGTTTGTGCAGAACTGTTGAGCATATGGAAAACTAATTACCGGGCTATGGGGTGGGATGGTAGTGGACTGGGTACTGGGGAAACTATGGGAACTATGACACTAACCGAAACAATGTTAACGAACATGTAAAAATAGCGGGTGGAAAATCGCCAACTCACTATTGGGCCCCCCTAAAACAGTCGCTCGTGCGACAAGGGGGCAACACGACGTGAGCGGCTAGAAGGTGGTAAGGTGCTACCGGACTTTAAACGACGATCACGAGCTCCCAAAGAGTCCAGCTTCACGTGCCCACTCGCCATCTTACGTAACACCCCTCAGCCTCCAAGCAATGCTCTAGCGACTCCACTCCGTCCGGCCAGTGAAGGCAACACGCAGGTGAGGGACCTGCTCCTCGTCAGTGTTCACTCCGTCCAGCCAGTGAAGGCAAGCGGAGGTGAGGAACGGTGACCCTCAGGAGCACTCGGGTCCGCGGGGTCGCTACTCCCCGACACCTCGCCTCAAAGGTGCCCTGCGGCCTTATTATTATTTTTACCAGAGTTGGCCACTGACTCATACCGAACTTACTTTAGTAAAATCGTAAGTGTGATAAATAATAGGTACCCAGTCCAAATAACTTTTGAAACTATCAGAAATCAACACTCATATAGGTCTGCAGCATTCGATACCTTCACCTACGCTTAGTGTTGGAACAACATACCTCCACCTGTTCGCGCAGTGGGCGAAGGTCCGCCTGCGACGCAGAAGGTTGCGGGTTCGATCCCCGCCGCGGGACAAATGTTTGTATGACCTACAGATATTTGTCTCGGGTCTGGGTGTTTCTATGTATAATATGTATGTATTTACAAACAAAAAGTATATAAGTAGTTTATCAGTCATTCTAGTACCCATAACACAAGCTCAGCTTACTTTGGGGCTAGATGATGCTGTGTGAAAAAGTCCAGCATTATTTATTTTATTATTATTTATTTACAAACAAAAAGTATATATGTAGTATATCAGTTATCTGGTTCCCATAGTACAAGCTTTGCTTAGTTTGGGGCTAGATGATGCTGTGTGAAAATGTCCAGCATTATTATTATTATTTTGTTTGTCAAAGTTTAACATCACGGAACTATAGAGTCCCGGACCTTTGATAGGCTTGCATGGGGCCGAAGCCAACACACAGAGGCCTTTTTGACACTTTTGATCTTGTGTGAGGGAGACACATACCGGCTACTATCCCTTCAACACTATAAAAATGCATTCAGGAACAGTCTCCGGTTTGTGCAGAACTATTGAGCATATGGAAAACTAATTACCGGGCTATGGGGTGGGATGGTAGTGGACTGGGTACTGGGGAAACTATGGGAACTATGACACCCGCCGAAACAATGTTAACGAACATGTAAAAATGGCGGGTGGAGACTCGCCAACTCACTACTGGGCCCCCCTAAAACAGTCGCTCGTGCGACAAGGGGGCAACATGACGTGAGCGGCTAGAAGGTGGTAAGGTGCTACCGGACTTTAAACGACGATCACGAGCTCCCAGAGGGTCCAGGTTCACGCGCCCACTCGAGCATTATTATTATTATTATTACCTCTTAAACTTGTAACAGATATATTTTTTTTTAGGCGCAAATTAAAAGAAAATATTTCGTACCTCCACAAGTCACTCTTTATTGCATCATGGAGTACAAACAGTTAATAAACATAAAAAAGAGATAAAATTAAAGATTTTTTTCAAAAAAAGGTGTCACTTCTCTTTCGAAAGATAGTCGGAAGTATAGTGTCGGAAGAGAACAGTCACAACGATAAATAGGTTATATAAGAAAATAGACTCAAATCAATGTTAGGTCTCTTTTTTTTAGTTTGGGTGACAACACAACTCTAAAAGGGTCAGTACTGCACTGATAATTTGCAACGAATTGGTTATGCAAAAAAGAGACTTAGATAGTGTTTTGTCCTGTTCCAACTCAAATATGGCGTTGTTTTATTTTTTACGATTCTATCTCATATCTCGACATTTTTGAGTTAGGTCACTACCGTTCTGAAGGTGCGATTTTTTTAATTCAAGGTTACCAACTATGGCTGGCGTGGTTGTAGCTGAACCATTACCTAGGTACCATTATTATTTTTAGTACGGATTTTAATCTGATATAGATATTATAGTTAGTATACATATATCAGACGACCTCTGTGGCGCAGTGGGTAAAAGCCCGCTTGGGACGCAGAAGGTTACGGGTTCGATCCCCGCCGCATCATAACGAAATATTTGTATGATCTGCAAATCTTTATTTGGGTCTGGGTGTTTTTATATAAAATATGTATGTATTTACAAACAAAAAGTATATAAGTGGTCTATCAGTTATCTGGTTCCCATAGTACAAGCTTTGCTTAGGTTGGGGCTAGATGATAGCTGTGTGAAAATTTCCAGCATTATTATTATTATTATATTGCATGTTCTTACTTTTACATTGCCATCCAGCGTGGTAATGCCACCAGTGTTTTGGGCACGCTTCCGACTGACAGTGACCTGGATCAGTTGAGCTATCTACTTATAGATCGTTTCTAAAGATCCTTTAGATAGCTTGACTAATCCTGTTGTATTTTGTAAATATATGTAAAAATGTAGTAGCTTAGTTTCTGAAAATAAAATAATACCTAGTATTTCGTTTCATACATGGGTATCACCGGTCTGGGTATACATAGATACTAACTGATAAGTTTTTAGTCTGTGGACTTGAAGTCATTGCTGGCCTCAGCGGAAGACCAGCGCTATTGTATGGCAACATGCAGTCTGAGCTGGTAGGCCAATTTACCACTTACTTTAATGCATGTATTTTATTTTACTATTGTCTCTATTATAATTTGTTTTGTGTAATAGTTCGAGTGATATTTAGAACTGTTTATGTGTTTCACTTCTAATGGTAGTGGTGGTTTGAATAAATGTTTTGTCCTTCTTTCTCAAAGGAATATTCCGATTTTGGATATTCCATTTTTCGCAAGCCTCGATCACGGAAGTCAAAGTCAAAGTCAAAGTCAAAGTCAAATAGCATTTATTCAGTAGGACCGCTGGGATCACTTTGAAACGTCTTAAAACTAGGTGATTCTACTCCTGTTCCTTCGCGACCAATACCGTGAAGAATCAGGGCAACAAACACGGTTTGGGGCCTAGCTTTTTTTAGGTGATCCATCTTAGATCTAAACTTAGGCTAATTTCTTAACTAACTTAGTTGTAAAATTAAAAGTAAAGTTAGTAAAATTCAAGAAGCTAAGCAAGATAGCAAAGGCATTGTGCACACATCAGCTGTCGAGGGGCAGAGCGACATCAGGCCACGCGAATTTATCATTAATATAATCACCAATAGAATAGTACGCTTTCTTTATAAGATTATTTTTTATGTAACTTTTAAATCTTCGAATAGGCAATTTAGTGGCATTATCTGGAAGTTTATTATAAAAGAGTACGGTATTTCCCATGAAAGAACCTTTCACTTTTTCTAATCTAAATTCAGGCACACAAAGTTTATCCTTATTTCTAGTATTAATTCTATGCACGTCACTTTTTTTCTTAAAGTCATTTATATATTTATGAGTGTGCAAAAGGATTTCATAAATGTATTGTGAAAATACTGTTAGAATATTAATTTCTTTAAAACGTTGTCTTAGCGAGTCCCGTGGTTTCATATTGTAAATCGCACGGACAGCCCGCTTTTGCAAAACAAAAATATCTTGAATATCGGCTGCTTTACCCCAGAGAAAGATACCGTATGACATCACACTATGGAAGTAACTATAATATACTAGCTTGGCTGTCTCTTCATCAGCCAAACTCCTAATCGTACGAACTGCATATGCAGCGGAGCTAAGTCTACCTGCAAGTCTTTCAATGTGAGGTCCCCACTGCAATTTGGAATCAACAGTCAGCCCTAAGAAAATTGCTGAATCTACAAGATTAAGTGTTTCTCCATTTATCTCAATTTTAGTTGGTTTGTGAACCACGTTAGGCAAAGTGAATTTAATACATTTCGTTTTCTTGGCATTAAGTAAGAGATTATTAGCCGTAAACCATTTTAAAACTAGAAGAACTTGTGTATCCAAAAAAAGAAACTCAAAAAAAATAATCTTAGGTTTTCACAAGATTTTTTCTGTTGATTGAAACAGTTATTTATATTGCAAGACGTATTTTCATGTATTTTCACACAAAAGGGCTAAGCATAAATAAAAACAACAGTCTTTTATTCTATTTGCACCTGTGCCATAAATCCTTATTGCGTGGGTAAAATGTAAATAATATATACTTATAAAAACGATAGATATTTTATAATTAATCATTGGTGGCGATTGCCTGCAGTGGGTTAGGTTAATAGAGGATAATAAACCTTTAATATGAAGGCGGTGCTTCCTGTACTGATCTGTATGGTAAGTTAGACAATCAATTAATTTATTATTAAAAAATGGTTGTCTGTAAAGTCGGTTTACTGACAATAGTTGACGTGACGTGACAACGCAAAGGCCGATTGTGCTTCTTTGTCGCTCGTTCCGCGCTCTCGCTTGCACTTGCGCAAGCCTTACATGGAACGCCCCAGAGCGAGGTAACGCCTCATGACGTCATGTTTTTTCGTCCGTGCAGCCGGCTCTATCGAATTATAAGACGTAGTCACGTCAAAAAGTGGTTCTATCTATCATGTGTTTTGTTTCGTAGAAACGATACTGAGTGCTCATTCGTCCATGGAGCTTTCCCGATTTTTGTTTTGTTGGTATTTACCATATTTTATTTTCAAAAAGTATGTAGGTAGGTCTGGTAAAGGTTGCTGGGAGCCGTTGGGTGCAGACTGCACAAGTTCGATCACTGTGGAAATCGATAGGGGAGGCCTATGTTCAGCAGTGGACACTAGATGGCTGACATGATGATGATGATGTAGATAGGTACGGATCAAAAATCGATTAACATAACTGCGTAGATATTTCGAAAAAATACTTTGCCTAATGTTATCAAATAAGGTTTGATACATTTGTAAAGTTCGTAAACAAAGCTTTAATTTTATTATTTCATAATAAAATAAGTATATCCGGCTGGCACAAGACCGCCAGGAGTGGCGTGAAAAAGAAGAGGCCTATACCCAACAGTGGGTGCTACCGGCTGGATAGATGGATAGATATTAGATAATTGGTAACGCCAACATTGATTAGATACATTCGCTTCTTTTCAACTTAAGGCAGTTTGAATTTCCCGCACCTTTTCCACAATCCCATACCTATATACAGCGCTATAGCTTCATGCAAGAACGATATTCAAAAACGAAGAATGAGATGGAAGAATGTCATACAACTTCTGTTCGAACGAAGTGCCGCGACTAGACGAAAACTATAAAAGAATTTTATTCTTACAGTTGGCGGTATGCTACGCGGCTCCAAACCCCAGCGCAGGTCACTATATTTTGATGAACTTAATAATATTAATAAGCTGTAAGGCACTTTAAATAGTCTAGGCTAAGTAATCAAAATAATCTAAGAACAACAGGTAAAACCTTTACTAAGCCATGATTTAAGTAGCCGCGACTCTGAGTGCGAACTTTATAAGGATAAACTACCTATTAATTCAAAAAACTTCTGCAAAATTTGTATCGAAAATTATTTGGACATGCCTCTAACATCTTCAAGTGATCTAGAATAGGGTACATAAAAATATATGAGATAATTCCTACTGCACCTCGGGGAAACAGTCGTGATCCTATTTAGGTATGTTTGTTTTTTTTTATTTGAGAAACTATAATAATAACTAGCTGCGCTCCAGCGGTGTTACCCGCGGTCCCACGGGATTTTTTAATTTTTTCGGGATAAAAAGTAGTCTATGTCCTTCCCTGGAAAACATACCTTTTACTATCTGTCTGGGTCTGGGTGTTTCTATGTATAATATGTATGTATTTACAAACAAAAAGTATATATGTAGTAAGTATATCAGTTATCTGGTTCCCATAGTACAAGCTTTGCTTAGTTTGGGGCTAGATGATGCTGTGTGAAAATGTCCAGCATTATTTATTTATTTATTTATTTACTATGCCAAATTTCAGCTCAATCTGTTCAGCGGTTTGGGCATGAAAGCGTAACAAACAGACAGACAGACAGGCAGACAGATAGACAGACAGACAGAGTTACTTTCACATTTATAATATTAGTATAGATAGTATGGATTTTTTATTAATGTATTCTTTCTGATCAAGAAATTGAAGAAAATATTTTTTTGCCCTTCTTTTCCAGAAAGATTGTTGCCATCTACAACATTGCCATGTGCAACTACAACTCCATGCATAATAACAACGAAGCCTCCCAAAACAACAACAACCTGTTCAACAAAGCCTCCGACAACAACCTGTTCCACTAGGCCTCCATCAACAGCTTGTTCAACAAAGCCTCCAACAACAACCTGTTCAAAAAAGCCTCCAACAACCACCTGCTCAACAAAGCCACCAACAACAATCCATTCAACAAAGCCTCCAACAACAACCTGTTCAACAAAGCCTCCAACAACAACCTGCTCAACAAAGCCACCAACAACAACCTGTTCAACAAAACCTCCGACAACCACCTGTGCAACAAAGCCTCCGACAACAACCTGTTCAACTAAGCCTCCGACAACAACCTGTTCAACAAAGCCTTCGACAACAACCTGTTCAACAAAGCCTCCAACAACTACCTTTTCAACAAAACCGCCAACAACAACCTGTTCAACAAAGCCTCCAACAACACCCTGCTCAACAAAGCCACCAACAACAATCTGTTCAACAAAACCACCAACAACAACCTGTTCAACAAAACCCCCAACAACAACCCATTCAACAAAGCCACCAACAACAACCTGTTCAACAAAGCCTCCAACAACTACCTGTTCAACAAAACCTCCGACAACCACCTGTTCAACAAAACCTCCGACAACCACCTGTACAACAAAGCCTCCGACAACAACCTGTTCAACTAAGCCTCCGACAACAACCTGTTCAACAAAGCCTCCACCAACAACCTGTTCAACAAAGCCTCCAACAACAACATGTTCAACAAAGCCTCCAACAACCACCTGTGCAACAAAGCCTCCACCAACAACCTGTTCAACAAAGCCTCCAACAACAACCAGTTCAACAAAGCCTCCAACAACCACCTGTGCAACAAAGCCTCCAACAACAACCTGCTCAACAAAGCCTCCACCAACAACCTGTTCGACAAAGCCTCCGACAACAACCTGTTTAACTAAGCCTCCGACAACAACCGGTTCAACAAAGCCTCCAACAACAACCAGTTCAACAAAGCCTCCAACAACCACCTGTGCAACAAAGCCTCCAACAACAACCAGCTCAACAAAGCCTCCACCAACAACCTGTTCAACAAAGCCTCCAACAACAACCAGTTCAACAAAGCCTCCAACAACAACATGTTCAACAAAGCCTCCAACAACAACCTGTGCAACAAAGCCTCCACCAACAACCTGTCCAACAAAGCCTGCAACAACAACCAGTTCAACAAAGCCTCCAACAACCACCTGTGCAACAAAGCCTCCAACAACAACCTGCTCAACAAAGCCTCCACCAACAACCTGTTCAACAAAGCCTCCAACAACAACCAGTTCAACAAAGCCTCCAACAACAACCTGTTCAACAAAGCCTCCAACAACAACATGTTCAACAAAGCCTCCAACAACAACCTGTGCAACAAAGCCTCCACCAACAACTTGTTCAACAAAGCCTCCAACAACAACCAGTTCAACAAAGCCTCCAACAACCACCTGTGCAACAAAGCCTCCAACAACAACCTGCTCAACAAAGCCTCCACCAACAACCTGTTCAACAAAGCCTCCAACAACAACCAGTTCAACAAAGCCTCCAACAACAACCTGTTCAACAAAGCCTCCGACTACAACCTGTTATACTAAACCATCCACAACAACTTGTCCAACAACTTGTTCAACAACATCTTGTCCCCATACGACTAGATCACGGAGAACACTTGCACCCCGTTGGTAAAGTTTGGTAAAATAATCAATTTACGCTCGTAAATAAGAATTTACTATTACTTTTTCTCTCCCTCTCTTTCTTACTTTTCCTTATAAGGTATCTTCTGTTATCAATTTAAAGCTGATAAACAAAAAACTGTATTTCAAATCTATCTAAACATTTTTGTTTTTTAAGGGGGACATTTTTTTGCATAATGTTTGCACACACATACAACAGCGTAGCGAAAAAAAAACCGACACACAAATATCTTCGATAAAAGAAAAATATGATATATTAATTATAATTATTTTTAATTTGTAATTAAAAAATTCCGTTACAAATTATTATTCTTCTGAAAAACATGACTTGTAATCAATTGTCATCCCTTTAGAGCTCAACCAATCTCACAATACGATAATTACGTTTTAATACTAAAAAGAAAACCGACTTCAATGTTTGACTCGAAACGCGGTGTGACTCAGGGCGTCAAGCTGTCGATTCGATTTCTATTTGTGACATGGAGGGAAGATGTTTAGAGTTTTACGGGGAAACTATCAATCCCTCAGGAATAAAATTTATATGGGACCACCTCTGGAGTATACCCTTTCAAACATAAAAAGAATTTTGCAAATCAGTCAACAAATGGCGGAACAATCGCGTAACAAGATACAAAAAAAAAAAAAAAAACATACAGACGACTTGAAAACCTCCTCCTTTTTTGAAGTCGGTTGAAAATGGCTATTGAAGTCTTGTGAATTGGGTAATAGAATAGAAGAATAGAATAGAATTCATTTATAATGGCAATATTGCCATGAGCAATATGGAGCCGCGCCTTGTCAAAACCGCAAAACACAACGATAGCGCGATCTAGACCAACCTCTTACTATAATTAGCTACCTTAATTTCGTGCTTTATTACATTATAGTCCAAGGGATTGCGCTTCTTGGGAGATATCTCCGAGCCCCGAGTCCGAATCCCGATAGTAAAGTAACTTTTTGCATTTTATATTTGTTTGTAATTTTTTTGTTTAGTTTAGAACCATTACCGAAACCTCGTTCAAGTTTTCACTTCTCTTGGCACTCCCGGGGTGCCACAATTTTTTTTAACAGAATCAAGCTTCATTCGGCTTTTTCTTTGAGAATATCATAATATCTTACAAAAATTTAAACTGTGGAAGTATATTTTCTCACTATGTTTTCCTTCACTGTTAGGATCTAGGGTATATAAATTCCAATCCATTAATTTTCCGGGATTCGAACAAGCAACCTTAGGATTGAAAGTCGAGGCTACGTCCCACTAAATAAATAAGCGTTTACACAATGCAATATTTGGCTCGTTTTGTTAGCCCGATGCCAGTAAGCGGCCGAGCGAGCGTCGTAAAGACTTTTAGCAGCCGATAAGTAAACATTGCAATAAGTTCGAATGAGTAACTCTGGTGCCAGAATTTTTAGGCCGCCTTAAGGTCCGTCAAGGCTTAACGATAATAGCCAGGACAGACAATTTAACGGGCCCTCCGAAGCACGGAAGCGCTCAGATGAAAATGCCACTGGCGGTCACGCCATCCAAATACGCCCCAGTAAGTTTGTATGAGTTAGTGAGTGACAGAGTATTAAGGCCGGCTTAAGATCTACGTCAAGACTTTGACGATCTATCAAGAACGACTATGCAAGCTACACAACGAATTCTACAAAATTACCAAAAATTGCAGTGCGATACGATTTCGTATCGGTTAAAATCCTTCAGTGTAAATGCTTTTATGCAGAGTAAATCGTTATAAAGTGTAATGATGCGTACTATCAAGGTTCACGCGTCACGTACCAGACGGAGTGCAGACGGTAAACACTCAATAATGGTGCCTTATACAAACCAAGTTTAGAATAGAATAGAAAATTATTTTTACTCCACCTGCTCGAAAAGGTAACACAATACATAAATAATGTATAAACAACAACTTTTGTTCTATGACTTTTTGCAAAAAGGCTTCTTTCGTGCACTTGTTAAACTTGTTGTATTAAACACAAACTGAATGACATTCTTATTAAAAAAGCTTATTATTCTATTGACGAGTTTTTAAATGATTCAAACATAATTTTGTGATGACGTAGGTTGATTGAATCTATTTCTTGTTATTATCTGTTGCTTATAATAACTTATAAAACATTATATCATTATACCTTATTATTATTAATTAAGTACTAATATTTTATCACAACAACTAATAATTAAACTTTCATACTTAAATATTAATTGACCTTGTAAATGTTTGTATGGCCTACCGCCAGAATCTTGAGGCTCTGTTAAACCTGAACACCAATTGTATAACCTAGGTTCACAAACAATAAAGAAAGAATTAGAAAAATTTGAAATTTGAATTTGAATTTGAACTTGTTTGCGAACTTTTTAGGTTCTACGACATGCCGGTTTCCTCGTGATGTTTTTCTTCACCGTTTGAGAATACTGGCAGTGCATATAATTTTTTCCGCGGTTCAAAAAACTCATTGGTGCACGACCAGGATTAAACCCACGACCTGACGATCGGAAGGCCTCTACCACTTGACCACCTGAGCTTTAGATTTATCTTCTGGCCGAGGTAACAAGCTCTTTGATGCTCTTAAACAGATCTGAGAGAATGTCTACTATGCCATGGAGATACAGTCGTAATACTGGTTAATTTTACTAGACTTTGCCATAAATTAACTGAAACTTTTATCAAAGCTATTGCACTCACCTATGTAGGTGCCCGACTACTCGTATTAGGTAGTATTAGTTACGCACTGTAACAATTTTGTTCATTCATTTTTTTTTAATTTTTTTTCTAGTTTGTTTTTACTTATGCACCTACCTACTTGTTACTTGTCTTTCTTTTTGTGTCTGTGTTGAAATGTTATGTGTGTCAAATAAATCTTTTATCTATCTATCTAAAGCTTCCCAAAAATCCAAATCAAGTTCTTATCAAAACATAATGGAAGCGAAGCGAAAAAGCACGCGATAAACTGTAAAGCTAAAGTTTCCAGAACTCGGTATCAGTCCTCCCAGAACCGAGCCCAAATCCAGGCTTACAGTCATAAACGCCGTTTGAGGATATCACAAACGATGCTAATTACGCTTACATAGAGGTGAATGTCGTACAGATTTCAAAAAAGGAGGTTCTCAATTTGTCGGGATCTTTTTTGTTATGTATGAAAATGAGTATTCGGTAATGAGTATTCGGGGACCATTCCCCGAATACTCAAAGATGCCTGGATTGATTGGAAAATTCTATTATTCATAACATATAGTTCAGAATACTAGTAGAAAATATGATATCACTAGCAGTAGGAAACTTCTGAAAAAGATTTTAAATAATACTTTTTAGACAAAAAAATCTTACACAGTAACATTTAGATAGCAATAAAAAACCGAAAGGCCACACATATTTTCTAATCATTTAAGATTTTGTGAACCTATCTCTGCTCACTTAGGTTCAATTAAACTTACGGGTTTGGTAGCACCTTAGCATCTCTATGTTTGTTTTCCCATCGTTTCTCTATGATGTTCTTGAACTAAAGGCTCTTTATGGTACCAGTTTATTGCCAGTTGTAAATATTAATTTGTTGGCGAAACTCTGCGAATTTTGTTAGCGGATGTTTCTGATGGGCTAAATAATTTCGGTTGAAGCTTGAATGAATTAAAATAATTATGATTTGGCCGTTTTCGACGAATTGCTGACGTGCTTATGGCAGTTAAGGGGTTAGATTGAAGTTTTATCGAATAATTCGATAACCCCTAAAATTACAGTCAGGCAGATTTATAAAATAAGTTGACACAAAAACAATTAAAATTATTGTTTTATAAAAAAACCGTAATGCACGACTTTCATTCAAACACGGTTTAAAAAACTACCCCGACTTGTACGGATCAAAGATTTAGATTTGAGTCCTTCATAATAATACGGTTCATTTTGGTTTTTCTATAAGTCTCGACGTTCCAAGTTCACTGTAATTTGATTTAGGGCCAATACCGCCACAATATCGCACAGAATTGATAACTAAAACTTAGATTTCCTATCAAACTGCTACCAGATTTAACGACGACTTAAGATATGGGAGTAAGTATAACGAAATCATCCACAAGTGTCGTCCTTATCTATAAGGTAAAGCAGTCATGATGTGGCTTGCTTAGTCGTTCTTCATAGATTGTCGAAGTTAAGCAACATTCTGAGCAGCCAGCAATGGATGGAGCAGCATTATCAACTGAGAGCTTTTGTGCTTCGTAGTTCACGTTAAATTATCGGTCCCAGCTATTAAATCGTTAAGCCATAAAGGAGGCCTTAAGGTGGCCTAAAATCTCAGTCACCAGAACCTCCCGCTGATTTGTGATTTGTTATTTATAATTTTTTGATTAGCACTATATTGTTCTACAAAGCAATATACGTCATTGGCGGTAGCTGTTTATCAGAAATTAATCTGCAAGAGAAGGAATAATTTGTCATTCACATCTCATCTCAAGCCAGACATCATTTGAATACAGATGAGTTAGTCTTAGGATGAAGCATCTATCTACTCAAATACACATATAATTTGCTAGAAATGCAATCTCATACTAGAAGTCGAACTCCGACAAACTGAGACAATAAATAAATAAATAATGCTGGACATTTCACACAGCATCATAGCCCCAAACTAAGCAAAGCTTGTACTATGGGATAGATAACTGATATACTACTTATACACAGATATACTACTTTTTGTTTGAGTTTTTATATATTATATTGCCCTTACTAATAAACTTGACATAAAGTTATGTCATGCATAAACTAAAAATTTGTATGGTCATTCATAGGTTATGCATGAAATAACCTTTATGTCAAGTAAGGACCTATAAGTTTTAGCAGCATTATTATAATAAAAGTTATGCTAATAGATATAAATGTTCTTTTTGATTGTTCTTGAGGAGGTGATCCCTGGCGAAGCGTCAAACCAACACTTTTGGTGATCCATTGACGGACCAATGTTGATAAATAAATTAAAAGAAATATTAGTTGGACACGAAGGGTTGCAAATAAAACGTTAGACGGTACCTTATTTAGATCACTAAATTTTTTACACGAAAAAAGTGAGTCACCAAATTGTCACAAAAACGCGGCAGAAACAGAAACAGGGACTCAACGGAGTGTCAGCGTTACAAAAGGTATTAAAATAAATTGTAGAGACTTATTTTTTTATTGAGCCATGAAATGCACAATAAAAACATTTTTAGTAGACACTAGTGCAGTCAGTGAACAACGGGATGCGGGGAACTAAAGTTTAGTATCCTTGGAGATTGAAATACTAGAGTCAAATGTAACTCAGGCTATTTCAGTGAACACTTTTCTACCATTATGACGCCATGCCATTTCAAGCAGGCTGGCAATCATAGCACGTGATCGTACTTGGCAGGAGAAGTGTAAAAATTGACACAATTATTAAAATTTTAAGAAACACGTATGTATTGTGTGGAACTAACCCAAGACACCGTAGAATGATAACATCTCATATCAATAATGGGTTTCATTTAAGAAATCGATGAAATGAATGGAAAACACAGAAGAAAGAGACTGCCAATGAGCTATGAGAACTAAAGCCATCTCCATAATATGCAGGCTCCAAGTCAACACGACCACATTCTAGTTAGCTACAGCTTGGCAGAATGCCACCTGTCTTGCTTACAATGCTCTGTATTTTTCGCCTTGGTTCCGCGATTTACAGGTGCCTATTTCAAATACCTATTCCATATTTTGTATACGGAGCGGAAAATGGAAGCTTTTCTGGGTTTTGGCTTCATATTTTTCCGATAAAGTGGAAGTTGTACAACCATTTGCGCACTATACTCGTGATACGAGTTTTAGTTTTGGGTTGTGGTTTATTGGTTAACCAACCTCAAGCTTTTGCCACAAGTAAGCCACGTTTAATTATACAATTGATAGGTATTTCATCTATATCAAAACCATTCTACTTGTTTTTTTTTAGTTAGCCTATACTGTCCCACTGCTGGGCAAAGGTCTCCCCCATCACCTTCCACACCTCGTGGTCCTTCGCGATTTTCCCCCAATCCTTTCTAAAGTCATCGCGCCAACGCTTTTTAGGCCTGCCTCGGAGTCGCCTGCCATCCACCGGGATCCTACCAGTCAGCACTCTGGCCTGTCTTGTTATGTCATTCAAATTATTTACCAGAGAATTTGATTAAAAAATTTTGAGAACAGCGAAAGATGTTAAAATAGTAAAGAAAACAAGGTGTTTGAGCAATCGTACATCGAGAAAGAGGAAAATCTCATCTAACGTGGCATTTTTTACAAAGTTCATGGGAAAAAAATATTCAGTCAATTTTATTAATCCATAATATGGATGATGTAGAGTTTATTGTTATAATCTGTGGAAAGTTCTCGAATTAACGTTGTCGAGTCGACATTGCTATGCGAAAAGTTTGAATGGGCCACACAGGATTTTCACCCGAGGACGAAAGCAGGAGATATTACGCAGGATTAATTACTTAAAATTAATTTGTTTTAAGCTCGTTTAACGATCGCTACTAAGCTGAGTTGTGCCATTTTCCAAATAAGATGTGAGTCTATGCTCTACTTTAATTGTACAAAGTCATATATCAGTCTCTTCTACTGATTACACTATAAGCCGTGAAATACGTTAGCCGCGACCGATGGTTTTAAAAAAAACCAAAATTATTTTATAAGTACTTTAATTACTTTCTACAATACAAGGTAAAAATATTCTAAGTTAAAATTACGGAAACTAACTCCGGTCGATGCGGATACCAGAATTAGAATGTCGCCGGCCGCATCAAATTGACACCTTCCGAGGAATCAGGTAAATGCTGCGTCGGCGCGATGTACTGATGGAACAATAGTTAGGTGCAACGCTGCAGTTCTAGTCAGCGGGTCTAGTACATACTAGGTATGTAACACCTCCATCCTCAGAGCAGCAACTATTTGAGAACGTTGAGAGCAAATGTTGCTGGAGTGGTCCTCCGGGTTCGGGATCCTTCAGGAACAGCGTAAATGGGATCTCCGATCTTAACTGTTGGTTCCGCAATCGTTATCGCTTTGCGTCTCATATACCGCCATACAGTTATAGCAATGCTAAGTACTATTCCACAGAGTAAGAATGCATAGAACGGTAGTGTAGTATGATAAAATGTTCCGTCTGCGGGTTTCAGTTCTAATGGGTGCTGCATTAGTATTTTGTCTTCGATATTATGCAATCTTTTTAAATTGATTGAATGAAGTTTTAGATGTGAAATGCTGCCGTTTATCTCCGTTTGGAAGTTCTTAGGTATTTCGGTGATCTTCAGTGGCTGCCCTTTGATTTGATCGTTGATATTGATGATGGTAAATTCTCTGGTTCGTAGAGAGCATTTTTGTGGGATAGTTGCGAGGTAACTTCCCGACAAGGTTATGTATTCTTGGCGTCCGCAGTGAAGTTCTACTTTCATAGGTTGTGGAAAGGTTAAGGTGTAGTGTTGATCGTCTAACTGCTCCATTGCTTCCTTCATGAGAGTGATCTGCGTCGGTTGACAGGACTTGTCCAAGGATTGATTGATGATGAGGTTCTGGATGCAATCAGGGTGATCACGGGGCTGGTGATTGATATTTTCTTCACACAGGTGGCGTTGATTGAACTTCGGGCATTCTGCCTCCATGTACATGAAAGCTTTCCCGTCGGTTGCCAGGAAAGGATATGGGGGAATAAAGGTTTGATTAAGTTTATTAGGAACAAGGGAGAGTTTATAAAGGTTGAAATTACCGGGGGAGACTATGGGAAATTTAAATGTAATTACTATTCTTTTACCGCTAAAATAAGAACCTGGTTTTATAACAGAATAATATTCTCTTAGGTCCTCATCTAATACCTCATTATAACTATATATAGATCTAAGCTTACCTAATATTTTTTTTAAGTTTTCTATTCCTAACATACTATGATGAGTGCTCGATGCACGTACAAAAGCTAAACTATTTTCTAATCTAGTTAACTCTAAGGATAAGTCATCCGTATTTTCGCTTAGGGAGGCTAAAAGCTGACCAAATTTAAGAAGACTGTAGTCAACATAAGCATTACCACCTAAGATTAATTCTAATGTCCTATTTATCTTCTCCTGATTTTCTGCAATACTCGCAATTAACATGGTATTTTGAGCCATCCAGTCTTTATTTAAGCTGATATGGTCATTGAACTCTGACAAAATTTTCTGCTCGTTATTATTTAAGATCTTAATAGCATTGTCAAATCGTTCAGCATCCGAATGATCCAAGTTACCAGTAACGCTTTTAATTAAAGATCCTAGCCCATCAATGAGACCTCTTCTAACTCGGTTAGGTTCCAAGCTTCTTAATCGGGATTTCGTTTTAGTTAATTTATTCTCGAGGTAATCAATTTGTAACTCAAATAAGGCTAAGGTGTGATTCTCTAGTTTAACCCTAAAATAGTCAAGTTGGTCCTGTATAGAGTCAAGTTGATTTTCGAAGTCTTGTAGTTCTACATACTGTATAAAGGTATGGTAATGGGTTATTAACTTAGTCTTGCCAAGATTGAAAGGTAAAAGTCCGGGTCCATTGTCTAGACTCTCAAGTCTTATCTCCTGTGCCAGCGTCAGGTGGAGGATGAGTAATAGTCGAATCCTGTAACAATTTGGTGTTTTTAGGCACTCGTTTAAGACGATTTTTGGCAATGGGTCCCTTCTTTTTAGAAGTATAAATGTGTATCGGGAGATCTGCGAGTACTGTGTCTTGAGTATAGCGTGGAGCTAATTTTTGTCTCGCGGCAAAGGGATTCTTAACAAATACCTGCTGGTGAGGTTGGTACTCTACTTCCGGTTCACGATTTTTATTTCTGTTAGTCATTAAGTTAATTCGGTCAGTGGTAGTGGACTGATTTATTAGTTCATATACCATTTTCATCTGATCTCGGTGCGTTAAGATGTATTGCTGCATCAGATGTTCAGAGAGATCAATGTCTAAAGGGTCCCTAGGGTCAAAGTGCCCTCTAACGATGTCGTGTGGTCTGCACTTGGTAAAACTATGAACTGAGCTGTTATAGGCTAATATTGCGTAGGGCATTTGATTAACAGTTGGTTCGCCTTTTTGTTTCAATTTTAAAATTCGCAAATGCTCTAACAGTGTTGAGTGGAATCGTTCTACAATACCATTGTCGTTTGGTGAATTAGCAAGGGTCCTATGGTGATTTATTTTATGAAGTCGTATAAATTCAGCAAACAGTTGGTTTGTGAATTCAGTTCCGTTGTCTGTCACTAAGGTCAGGGGAAGTCCGTGGTGCGTACAATAAGTTAATAATCCTTGTATGATACTAACAGCTGTACCGTCACGTAGGTGGTAGGCCTGTCCGTACTTAGAGAAAGAATCTACAAAAGTTAAGTACTTTTCTGACTCTGCAGTAAACAGGTCCATGTGAACTATCTCAAATGGTTTCGTTGCTGGTGGTACGATGTTAAACTGTGGTCTTATAGGATTCCTATCATACTTTGTCTGTCCGCACACTGTACATTCATTAATGTACTTTGTGATTTCGTCCTTCATTCTGGGCCAATAATAACGCCTAGACAAAGCTAAATAGCATTCATTGATGCCTCGATGGTTCGTTTTGCCTTCGTGATAATGTTTTATTATTTCCTGCTGTCGTAAGTACTCTTTTACATCTTCTAGCTCAGTTTTTGCTAAAACTAAGTTCATAGAAGAACTTTTAAAATGATTTTGAATGATCGGAAGGATCGCGTACATACCGAGAGGAGGGGTGATCTTAAGAGCGGTTTTAACCTTCGGGTTAACATACTCTTTTATAGCGTTGACTACATCGTTTTCCAGAGATGATTTTGAGACCTGGATGAAAGTTCGTGTGTGTGTGTCAAATGGTTTTGTCGCTGTCGTACGTTTCTTTATATCTCCTACAATAGTAAAACAAATCTGTCTATGAAACTTGTTTAAGGGGTCGTCAGTTATCGGTATCTCAAGAATAGGATCTTCGGCACTGGTATGTGCGGTGGCTGTGGAAGAACCTGGCCTTTGGGAACGTGAATGTTGAGCTACCAAAGAGTCGATTTCTGATAGAAATGATTCGATCTCTTCATTATTGATCTCTACGCGAGACAAAGCGTCTGCGTTCGTGTTGGACTTGCCTGATTTGTAATGGATCGTATAGTCATATTCGCTAAGTTTCAGTCGCCATCTAGTCAATTTAGAATTAGGTTCTTTCAAGCTTACAGCCCATTGTAATGGCTTGTGGTCCGTAATGATTTTAAATTTACGGCCATACAAATAAGGTCTAAAGTACTTAGTAGCCCATACAATAGCTAGAAGCTCTTTTTCAGTCGTCGAGTAATTCTGTTCACTGTCATTCAAAGTCCGAGATGCGTAACATATTGGTTTATCAGAACCAATAGGTCCTTGAGAGAGCACAGCTCCCAATGCCACATTTGAAGCATCTGTAGTCAGGATAAACTCCTTGTCAAAGTCGGGATATTGAAGTATCGGGTCGTTAGTCAGTAGTTGTTTGCATTGTTCAAAACAGTTGACATAGTCAGAATCGAAAGTTATTTTGTTAGATTTCTTTAGGCACTTAGTCATAGGTTTGGTCAGTCGAGCAAAGTCGGGTATAAATTTCCTATAGTATCCTAAAAGTCCTAAAAACTGTTTTATCTCCTTACTCGTTTTTGGCAATGGATATTTCTGAATAGCCGTGATTTTATCAGGATTAGGTTTGATGCCATCCCTACTGATAATATGACCTAGATAAGCGGTCTCTAACTGTAAAAATTCAGACTTGTCCATCTGAATTTTAAAGTTTGATTCGCGCAGTCTATTAAACACCTTTTCTAGATTGATCATGTGCTCTTGAAGAGATGTACTAAAGACAATGATATCGTCGAGATAAACGAGGCAAATCTCGTTTTGCAAACCTCTCAATACGTTGTCCATCACCCTTTGGAAGGTGGAGGGTGAGTTTTTCAACCCCATTGGCATACGAAGATACTCATAATGGCCATTTTCAACGTTGAAAGCAGTTTTGGGAATGTCCTTGACATTCATCTCGACTTGATAAAACCCTGATGCCAAATCTAAGGTCGAAAAGTATTGACACCTACCTAGTTTATCTAAAACGTCCGTGATATTAGGGATCGGATATTTATCGTCTATTGTCTTCTCGTTTAGTTTCCTAAAATCTACAACTATTCTCCACTTTTGTTTTCCGGAAGCGTCAGCCTTTTTTGGTACTACCCATATAGGCGAGCTCCAGGCAGAGTCGGATGGTCGTATTATACCTTGTTCTAACATTTTAGCTATCTGGTCCCTAACTTCTTGTCGGTGTACGTAGGGGTATCTGTAACTTTTTGTATAGACAGGTAGTTCGTCAGTCGTCCTAATACTGTGCTTAATTTTGTTAGTAAAAGTCAGTGGTTCTCCTTCAATGTAAAATACGTCGGCATAATGTTTGCATAAAGTCTCTAAATTAGCCCTTTCTTCTACGTTAAGATGTTTCGTTCGAAGTTTTTGCAAAACATTATTTATGCGAGTCGGGTCGGGTGAGTTAGCTAGTTCACATTCTACATTATAGATATTTAAGCGCGTCAGCTGGTTGTCGAATGGGATAACTATGTCGTAGTCTGTCATGTTCTCCAATTCCACGATAGCCGTCTTATCAGTAATGCTTGTAATACACTCGTGTATAAGGCAATTACACATTAGTTGCTCGGTTATTAAAACATCTCCGTCGGGGTGTTCTATTGGGATGTTAACTAACCTGGATGAATGTGCAGGAATAAGTTCCTGAGGGTTAACTTTCCTACATTGGTAGCGAGATAGGGGTATGCTAGCACATTCAGTAAGCAATAAGTTGTTTTTCAAATCAATTTTACAGTTCTCTAACAGATCAAGACCTATCAATCCGTCAAAGTAGTTGTGAAATTTATAGACGAATAATTTGATTTTAGTTTGTTCGCCAAATTCTAAGAAATGAGGTATGGTGATCGAATGATCATGAATGCTGGTAACACGCGAGTTAGTAACCTCGAAAGGATCAAAATCCTTCGGCACGTCTGAGAAAAATCTATCAGCACATTCGGGGCTTATGAAAGATTGATTTGCGCCCGTGTCTACAAGTAGCTTAAGTGGTGGATTTGATGTCTGTACATACCTTAATTCTTTATTAGACTGTAAGTTCAATTCTATTTTAAATCTTTGTTGGAACGGCCCGGGGGAAAACCCTGTTCGCTAGTCGAAGGTCGCGCGGACTCTAAAGCTTTCGGGGTTGACTGTACATCGTCATAGCTTTGTTGGGGGTCGTTCTGTGGGTCACAGTAATATTCGGGTGCATTCTGATAATCATAGTAATTACTATAATCTACGTCTGTATAGTCAGTCTGATCGTAGTAGTCCGAATAATAATAGTCGGTATAATCATAGTCATCTACCTCATTAAAATTGACTTCCTTAGACTTGAAGTAATTTGTCGGAGGGGGGTTGCCTAATTTGCGCCAGTCGTGGCCCTGAATAGTGGGAGGAAGAGGCTTCGACGCGAAATGGCTTACACCGCTCATAGGCTTGGGTCCCTGATTCTGAAAAGGGGCTACGTTCCTAGGTGGGAACCTAAAACCTGAATTTTGGGCGTTATAGTTAGGTGGGGGTGCCCGGAACATTTGCTGCGTTCTAGATGGTTGGTTAAAACGCTGCGAGGGTTGTTGGTTAAATTGGAAAGCTGGACGCCATGAGGGCTGATGCTGCGCTTGTGTTAGTACAGAAGCGGGCATGGGCCTTTGCCAGTTCGGGGTACCTGAATTAAATGCCCTAGAACCTGAGTTACTATTAAATAGGGACTGTACCTTCTGAGTTGACTGTACTTGCGTCGCGTTTCGCCGCTCGGGAACAGACTCGTTCCTATGCTGTAGGTACATAACATTGAGCTCTTCCTGGACAAATTCCAAAGCCTTTTCGATCGTGGGAGGTCTCATACACCGTATACGAGACCCAAGAGGTTCTTTCAAACCTCGTACGTATGACTGCATAGTTAATTTTCTATACAAATCGCGTTTTGCCTCCACGGTGGTAGGCAGAGTTTCGTGCAGTGTTACGTACGTCATGATAGTACTGAAAAGGGTTTGACACTTGTCGTAAAATACCTGCGGGGAATCACTACCCTGAGTAGCTACAGATAAATCATTGTAAAGGGCAGTTTCGTCCCTTTGATCAGCAAAATTGTTGATCAGAGCGTTTCTAATGCCTAGCCAGTTATCTGGAATGCCATAGGCATTTATTGTCCTAGCTGCCGAACCTGTTACCTTATTTAATATACCATTAATAACGCACATATTGGCTAGCTCGTGCCCTGGATCATTCCGCACATATTGCGTCACGAGTTGGTCACAGATTCTAATGAATCTAGTAAGGATGTTAGGGTTCCCATCGAACTCGGGAACAAGGCGTAAGGCCTTAAAAATTTGGTCTGGTTCAGTAGCCATGGTTTCACTATTACTATCTTTTTCTACACTACTTAAATTCCTACTTAAATCTGATCTATCCCTACGAATCTGTCTTGAAGAGACAGACCTCTCCCCGATTTTTCGTGGATGGAAAATTGTGGGAAAGGAGGCAACACTTTAAAGAAAGATTCAAGCACTTACATTTGGTTTCCGCCTGCACTGATTGCTGAGTGCGCCCTCGATCGCGAGCTCGTAGATTCTGAATACCTCGATGATGTCCTTGAAAGCACGAACAGTGGTCTGTTCGTCTGGAAACGATGTGGAGGATCCTGGACGAATAACCGACTGTCTCGAAGTATCCTACCGCCTGCGCCAAATACGTTAGCCGCGACCGATGGTTTTAAAAAAAACCAAAATTATTTTATAAGTACTTTAATTACTTTCTACAATACAAGGTAAAAATATTCTAAGTTAAAATTACGGAAACTAACTCCGGTCGATGCGGATACCAGAATTAGAATGTCGCCGGCCGCATCAAATTGACACCTTCCGAGGAATCAGGTAAATGCTGCGTCGGCGCGATGTACTGATGGAACAATAGTTAGGTGCAACGCTGCAGTTCTAGTCAGCGGGTCTAGTACATACTAGGTATGTAACACGTGTCTCCTGCGACCAAAAATAACAAAACATTCAAACAAAACGTGTTTTCCGTCCGCCTCGGATAACATTATGCTTACAAAAAAGTTAGGCCACGCCCATATTTTGTTCGATGTCTGATGTGAAGTGTTAGAAAACACAAAAACGGTGTCGCAGGAGACCCGGCTTTAGACACCACTACAACATATTAAAACTCTTTTTTGAATATTTACTTAGAATAAAATTAAAATGAATCCAAAAATATTTGTCAACCCAATCAAAAGCTAAACCCAGAGAGACTTTAGAAACGATCAGAAACTCTTTTTACATGCAAATGAATCTCCATAAAAATGTTTGTGTAAAGCTATTAAGCAAAAGCGTTAATTACTCTCAAAATCCAAAAGAGAAACACTGGAAATCCACTCCCGCAATTTGAATTGAAATTGGCAAACGGAGGAGTGCCTACCTCTGTGCGGATACCGCAGTGAGGAGCTAGGGATATCTGGATATGATTCTTTCCATAGTTTGTAACCTATATGCTGCGCTTGCTATTTGTTATCTACTTCTTCTTCTTCTTCTTCTTGTCGTGTCACCAGTTCTTTCGAACCAGTGTGGTGAAAGGATTATAAGTGCGCCTCAAAGAGGCTCCTTTCGATCTATAACTACCTATCTACGATGCGGCACAGAGTGGTGCTCCGGCTCTAGAAGCGAAATTTATTTGTAATTAATTTTATTTTGTATCTCATTATAAAAGAACTGTATTGTTTGTATTAGAATAAATGTCATTTGAACCTATTTGTGATATTATTAAAGACAAGCATACCCTTGCAGTGTTACTCGGTGACTCGATGATGGATCTATCTTTTTTGATGAATCGGCCCCAAAATACAAGAGTGAAAACCAAATAAGCCGTTTCCAATAGTAGGGTACACAAACGCACAGACAAAAAGTTAAATATATTTTTTCCACCATCGGGTGTTACCAAAGTCGGTCCTAAATTCGGCACATTTTATTTTTCAAAAACGTAATGCTATTACTGTTATCTCTTTATCATCCGACTTCAAAAAAGGAGGAGGTTCTCAATTCGTCTGTATGTTTTTTTTTTTTTTTTTTTTTGTATCTTGTTACGCGATTGCTCCGCCATTTGTTGACCGATTTGCAAAATTCTTTTTATGTTTGAAAGGGTATACTCCAGAGGTGGTCCCATATAAATTTTATTCCTGAGGGATTGATAGTTTCCCCGTAAAACTCTAAACACCTTCCCTCCTAGCTATGTCACAAATAGAAATCGAATCGACAGCTTGACGCCCTGAGTCACACCGCGTTTCGAGTCAAACATTGAAGTCGGTTTTCTTTTTAGTATAAAAACGTAATTATATCTTGCCTCTTCCACTATCTAGACATCACTGAGCTGCCTCAGTGATCGATGCCCGCAAATTAGCTGCGACACCCTGCGTGCTGATGCCGACGCCGGTGATTTTTCACGCCCAACTTTTAAAAGGCTTCTGATAACTTTCCTGCCAGTAATGCTTTTCACTGGCTTGTATGGCTGTTTCGATTTTCAAATGTAAACGTGTTTTGGAAAGTTAGAACGATTAGCCTTATTTTGTAGAGTGTTTCACTTTGAAATACTTAGTTATTTTCGAAATAATAAAGACCGAGAGTATCAGATGTACCTAAAAATTGAAATTGAAATTGTGGCTGAAATGTTGAATACTCGCGTTACTATTCTCTCATATATTTTTAAGTTTTCCCTTTAGTGTGTTATTTTTCTAATTTATCTTAAAAAAACGATAGCGGTGTTTGCATCTAACATTGATCCCTATAGACGTAGTCAGAGAACTAATGCAGAACATTTAAAAACAAACACAAAAATTGTTTTTTACCAATTTGAAAACTATAACAAACACATTTAGACTTAATACGTTTTTTCACTGAGTAAAACCTAGACCAGAAAACCAGAAGTATGATGTATTCTGGTAAAAACGACAGTCCTGGCAACCCTTCCGCGCACAAACGGCTCTGATTTCAAATAGATCGTTAACCACAAAGTCAGTATTAGACTCATTTACCCCAAAGCTTAGGGTTTCTATAAAACTGATGACGGAATCATAATGGACTAAAATTAAAAAAAACAACTGATAAATTGGATGGCATCTCCTTTCGTTGAAATGAGAATGATGATTAATGGACAAGGAAAAATTATCATTCGAAGCCTACCTGAGTAAGAAAATAAGCAAGTAGGTAAGTTTGTATGAATAGAATAGAATAAAAATGTATTTTCACTTATAATACCACAAGAGCTTCAAAATTATCGGGTATTTCCCGATAGGTTCGTTGCAAACAAATGAAGGAGTCAAGTTTGAAAAACTTGACGATTTTATTTGTTTGCAGGGAACCTTGAGGGAAATGCCAGATAATTTTGAAGCTCGTGTGGTATTCGGGGGATTATTTTTCCGTCCCAAATGTCGGCCAATAGAATTGCACCATGAGACGAAATGATGAAATGAATGAAATGGCAACTACCAGAGAAAATTTTCAAAAAATTATCAGTATAATACCATGTAGGTTGTACCACGTGACGTCGAATGGTGCAATTCTATTGGTCGATATTTGGGTCGGAAAAATAATCTCTGCAATACGTACACGAGCTTTACAATTATGTAAGTCTATAAATTTATGTGGGTGAAAATTGAGGTAATAGCGAAGCGCTCATGTTCGTGCTTGCTTAGTCGTTCTTGATAGATCGTCGAAGTTAAGCAACGTTCGAAACTGTCTGTAAGTGGATGGGTGTCCGCCAGTGGCAATTTCATCTGAGCACTTCCGTGCTTCGGAGGGCACGTAAAATTGTCGGTCCCGGCTATTTAAGTCGTTAAGCCATGACGGTGGCCTTAAGGCGGCCTAAAAACTCCGTCACCAGAGTTGGCCACTGACTCATACGAACTTACTTTGAAGCAAAGTATGAAGACCGATTTTTTGTACTTTCCGAAGAACGGAAGCGCTCAGTTGATATTGCCACTAGCTAGACATCGATTTTGTAGCCGCACAGAACTTCACTTTAACGATCAAGATAAGCAGGCTACACCACGATTGATATTATGAATGTGATAAAAAGTCCACCGTTTTTGTGAAACGAAAACTGTACCCTAATAGTCGTTGGTTGTCTCGCTGTACACTGATGAATACATTCAGTTTGTGTATGGAGGCGGATAATTATAAACATTAGTAGACATTTTGAGGCATTTCATGACTCTTTTCAATGAAAGGTTGGGGTTGAAAGTTTGTTTCGAAACCACACAGATATGTTGAGAGGAAAAGAGTGTAATTTTTGAATTGTTAGTTGTGGGAAATGTTCATACAACTCAAAAATTATGATCGTTTGGTCTCTTTTAATCAATTTGCCGTGGTAAATAGCTTTACTAAGTTTAAACTTAAATTGATTATTTGGTACTCACGTAAAAATATCGTCCATTTAGATAGATCGCGTAAAATTAATAAAATTATGCTCGAAATATCATTTTACCAATTTATTTTACGCCACTAACAACTGAAAAAATTACACTCGTTTAGCCTTATCCTTATCGAAAAAAGTATTCTTTATAAAAAGAAATAACTTGGTCAATCCCTGCAATCTCGCTTTTTTATCCATTTGCAGGGAGCCAATAAAACTCAAAAGCCATAAACGAAGTACACCAAACAAGTTGTCAACAAAACTTTGTGCAAAAACAAACTGTGCTTACACCTCAGCCTACACACGTGCAACTTTTAGCTTTTATGGTCAAGCAACACAGAAAATGACTAACATTTTCTGTGTGTCAATTACAATAAAACAAAAACAGACCGGCAAAAGTCTGAAAAATATAGTGAGGCTACACAGTGTGGAACATACGCTAACTTGTACGAGTATTACGTAAGTAAATAAAAAGTGTGAGTGTCATGAAACACTCGGTTGGAACGAAGTTTCAATAATTTATTTGATAAATATTGGCATATTTATCAAATAAATTATTGTCAAATAATAAAATCCTAGAAACACTCTTCCGTACTAACAATGTACAATCTATGAACTGCTTTGCGACTGCGCACTTCGCACTGTGACGTTTTGACCTTTGTAGGTAGTGTCCTGACGGTAAAATTGAACGCTTTTTTTCTTCTTACGTCCGAAAAGGAACTCCGTTCCAAAAATAATGAGTCGTTGGGGTGTTTGCCAGTCAAAAATTGTGTTGAAGATTGAAATACCGTAAACTGGTGATGTAAAATAATTAGATTTCTTAGTTAGTTCCTTATTAATTAATTGAATGCCCCCAGTATAGAAGCTACCTTTCACCAACAATAATAATAATCTTGGCAACTTAAGTTGCCCGTGTAACCTGAAATCAGGTGTTGGATGTGAATAAATATCGCATCGTGTAGATTTATAGCGGCTCTGCCTTTAGCACGCAGTAACTCAATGCCCAGAAACAATAGTACATAGTTGTTTGTATACCTTAGCGCGCTATAATCCATTATTTATTTGTTATTTATTGTACTCGGATTGTATTGTAACGCGATATTATGCGGAGTCAGGTTTGTTAAAATTCAATTTCTTTTATCACGAGTTGAAGAAGAGCATGACTAAAGGAAAACACCGTTAATATTCTAAAAAATCCCACCCATAATCCCCTTTGAAAATACCCTTCAAAGGGATTTTGGAAATTTGTAGATTTATTTTTTACAGAAAGACAATTTTCTACAAACTTATAACTTTAATATATAATAATTGTGTAGTTTTTTGACAATTTTAACATTTTTGGCACCATTTAATAAGAAAATATTTTCGTTCTAAAAACATTGATAGAAACAAGTTGATAGTAAGCCGCTCATCTGTTCTCTTTGTCTCCAAGCAATAATTGAATTAAGACTGCTGTCTGGGTCAATTAAAACTTATGCCACGGAGTGTTTTCTCATTGCAATTCTCATTTTAAACTCCACCAAGAAGGTCGTTCATTTACAAATAAAGAGTTTTTAGTTTAAGCAAAAGGTCAACCACAGTTTACTCTTAATATAAAACTCTTTTTTATAATTATCATAATTATGATCGCGCTAACATTGGGATTTGCACTGTTTTATAAAATACTAGCTGGTAACCGCGACTTCGTCAGCAAAATAACATACTTGAAAACATCTAAATAGAACTGAAATCTGCAAGAATCTTCTGAAACTTTTAGAAATGCAATAATAGCGCCATCTAGTTGCCTTTAACTGGAACTTCCAACTCCCCATACAAACTTTCAACCCTTATTTCACGCCCTCCATGATTAATATAGAGATTTTTTCTGTCATAAGAACCTTTTCCTGACAATAACAAACACAACAAAAAAAAATTGTGAAATCGGTCCAGCCGTTCACGCGTGATGGCGTGACCAAGGGGTTTCATTTTTATATATAGAGATTTTGGTTCTGTCATTTTCTTGTGTGTCTATGTGCCGAATATGTTTAATATTGTTCAGTATAATTTGTTATATTTTTGACTAACGAAGCACTTGTATCAATGCTTCGTTAATCAAAAATACGGGCACTTTCAAAAGCAAATATCAAACAATAACACGACAAAGCCCACAAAATAAATTTTGCGGGGAAATATAAATATTGTACTTTTGCCTAAAACAGTTAACTCATGGATCTTTGTAGATTTATGGTCATTCAAACTTCTTATGTAAATCAAATGTACCATCAAAGTGTATGGAGTTTTTGGCATGGCATGACCGTCTGAAACGCAAGAGGTGTAAGTTCGATTCTTGCTGGACAGAATGTTTGGATGTTCTGTAATAGGTATTTGTTTCGGACCTGTTGCAGTTGACTTTGCCCTTCAAAAATACACCCCTTGCAAAAAATATGAAAATCCTCATGTCTTCCTTACTCGAAATGAAAAACCTCCCCAAAATGCAAATAGGTAGGTACACCAGACCTAGCGTTATAATTTTTCATCAAGCAATCACCATCCCTCCTATCCCGTAATTCTATCCACTTTGCTGATGGAAGTCCGGAGGCTGTTTGCCCTAAGTGACGCACAAATTCAAAACATACACATTGCCTATAATCTGTGTATCAGCCGCGGGCAGCCTGGCGGTCGCCCAATCCAGTTTCCCCGAATTTTGTCGTGTTTTATGCGTCTGGCAACACCCCGTTCATCTAATCTCTTGTTACTGCGGCAATAAGCTGTTATTATTGTTCAATTTGTGCTGATAGGATAGACTTCGGTTTTTAACTGACTTGGAAAATATGAGGTTTTATGTTTGTATTAGGACATCCAACAGAAAAATCACATAAGTATTTAATTCTAGTATCTATTTTTCCACAGTTAAAGGATACAGTCGTGAACCTTTTTTTTCAACATGGATTGCTCCGGCTACAATTATGTTCACCAATTTCTCTGTCGATTTTGAGCCGTTTTTATTTTTAATATTGCTGCATGACAATTTCATAGCTAAAAACACAACCGTAGATTAGATGTTGTAGCTTGTTATTTCAGATTGTGCATCAAGCGTCATCAATCTTCTGTACAAACTTAGCTGAACTAGGTTTGTGCGGACCAGACATTTCCAAACTTCCATCTACCATAGCACAAAGCATCGTATCCTCAACAAAAAAACATTTTTTGTTCTATAACTTTAATATTTCTTCCTGTTGTATTAGTCGTAATAAGTTAGTAAGTTTGTATGAGTCAGTGGGCAACTCTGGTGTCGGAGATTTTAGGCCGCCTTAAGGCCTCCGTCATGGTTTAACGACTTAAATAGCCGGGACCGACAACGACTAAGCAAGCACGAGCGCTCAGTCGTATTTGTCCTGTAGTATTAGTATTAGGACTGTGGCCTACGAAACAGTAATCTCCCAGATGAAGTAACTTATTTGTAATTTAAAAAAAATTGAATCATAGTAAATATCACGTTATTACGTACGTACGCCGAGGCCCGCGTTGACTCTTTTAACGCCATCCAAAGAAAGAGAATAGCTTCCGTCATGTCCAGAGTAGACAGGTGTAAGAACGCAATTATTAGAAGTCGGGCCGACAGACTGATGCAAACGTCAACATATAGACGTTGGGTGAAAATTGCCACCTAAAATGATTTACTTAGGTATAAGTATTATTTTATTTTCAACCGACTTCAAAAAAGGAGGAGGTTCTCAATTCGTCTGTATGTTTTTTTTTTTTTTTTGTATCTTGTTACGCGATTGCTCCGCCATTTGTTGACCGATTTGCAAAATTCTTTTCATGTTTGAAAAGGTATACTCCAGAGGTGGTCCCATATAAATTTTATTCCTGAGGGATCGATAGTTTCCCCGTAAAACTCTAAACACCTTCCCTCCTAGCCATGTCACAAATAGAAATCGAATCGACAGCTTGACGCCCTGAGTCACACCGCGTTTCGAGTCAAACATTGAAGTCGGTTTTCTTTTTAGTATAAAAACGTAATTATTGTGACTGTTTTTTAGATAAATATAATAAGGTTTTATATGGATCCTCTGTGTCTGAAATAAACGATTTATTATTATTATTAATCATATTAAAATAGTTAAGTATAATATTAAAAAACAGTTTTTCCCCATATGAAAGTTTGAGCTCCGACTCTATAGTAATACACCGGTATTTTTACCGGACGCAGACTGCCGCAGGGCTCCGGATTGCCGTCGGACCGGTTAGCCTGCCAATTTACTTCGCCCCGAGCGAACCAATATTGGTTAAGGGTTCATGCACCGTATTTTGATTTTAGATATGTACTGCGGTTTTATGAAACGTTTATACAAAACTTGTTCTCTCTTGACTCTGACTTTACTCGCGTACAAACGCAATCAATACTAGAACATTCGTTAACTAGGCAGTGATCGAAGTAGCTAGAGTAGAATTATTATTGTGTACGCGATAACTCTCGCAGCACTTGGTAAAACGGTAATGTCTAACTAAAGGCCATGTAAAACAATCAAATGCTTACAACTGACAGTGACCTGGATCAGTTGAGCTATCTATAGATCGTTTCTAACGATCCTTAGATAGTTTGACTAATCCTGTTGTATTTTGTAAATATGTAGTAGCTTAGTTTCTGTAAATAAACGAGCAAATGCTCGAACACAAATTCGACAAAAGCGGTGAAGAGCTTGCAACAGTTGCAACCTGTCATGTATGAAGTGCTAAGTTTTTTTTATCATGTTAGTACAAACTAACAGACTTCAAAATTTATATGATAAGAACGGCATGTGAGGGGAGAGATGCAGTAATTACGTGTACCTGACGGTTTTGCTGAAGGGGAAAAATGTTTGGAATTAATTTGGCCACCGTACACGTGTTTTGATTAATTTTCTTTGCTTTGATGTTAGAATACTTACACGTGCATGCTTTTGTTATGACTGGTTCTTGTTACGTGAACACTTACGCGCAAAAAATTCAAAATTTAATATATATAAATACAATTAATAAACATAATACTCAGACAAAATGTAGCCATTATCAAATTCTAATTTCACTAGTTGGTTTAGTAAAAAATGTGGCTGATAGTCCGTTTCCTTTTTTGAATCAAATGCATATTCCTTTGAAATTGTTTTATCGTTGTCCTAATAACTGAAAATCAAATAAGATAATTCGAAACATACAAGTTTTCCATTTTAGTTCAAACAAAATTGCTCTAGATCTTGAAATTAAATTATCCTTTCATTATCTTCCGACATTCAATTTCTAAATCAACATCACGCTAAGCTAAGTGAAAACAATTTCACACAAACTAGAACATAATGAAGACTAATTAAATCTTCCTACTAAAATCTTTGTAGATGTGGTTTCCATAAAATACAGACAAAATTATAATAACACTCATAATCACGCGAACAATCAAAACACAACTCTACCAACAAGAGTTGAAAGACGAAATTCGTTTGGGAGCTTGTACCTACTCCCAAACGAATACGAGCTGTGTGATTGCATTAGACTAGTTTTGAGAGCAATATTATGTATCGGACAACTTATTTGGCCGTGGGATTGGCAGCCGAAGAACCGCAAAAATAGATTAGATAAACAGATGGTTCAGATAGAACCAACAATATTTGATGTACCTAAACAAATGATGTCCACCCCCTATAGATAATACATAGCCTTAGTAGCTACATTGGGAACGAATGTTTTTTATTAGTGAGAGACTTAACATCGGTACAGTACCTAGTTGTAAAGATTACCACGTTAAAACTAAATTCAGAAAAGGAATTTATGGTCAAGCTTCACTGAAAAATCAGAGGCTCGTCAAAATAAGTATAGTTTCCCTAGAAATTTAGATAATTACAAAGAATTTTCAACATTACTAATATGGAATGCTTGGACATTCTTGCCGTAAACTTTTCTTTGACCAAGCCTGTTCCGCCTTGGATTAAAGCCAGACCACGCCGTCAGACACTGCCTGCCACTTTACTACTAATTGCATCCTGCCTGTTTGCACTAATTTGTAAGCAGAACTTAATTTTTCATAATCAACGGAAAGTGCCATTTGTAAGTATTGTGACTATTGAACAGACAAGAGTTTTATCCTTAAAGAAAAAAATAAAAAAGAACAGCAGAAAATAGATGTTTAACTGATTTAATAGAGTGACGCCATTTTTGTTTGAACAAACAGTTTTTCAACTGATCAAATAAAGTGACGCCATGTTTGATGTTATCGTCTCTGGCTATGATTCTCCATTCAGTCTCTTCAAATGTTTGTTCATTTTGTATTTGAACTATATTATTCACTTGGACAACGAAATAATTTATATAAATAGTCCTTGTAAGTAGGATAAAATGAATACCACAAGAACTGAATTAATGGGTCCAATCAATTCTACTTCGAAATTTACTGCATTTGTTCTTCTCGGGTATTTTCTCTTTTGCTGAAATAATTGCAGCTGTTTAGTTTGCTTAGGAATTCTAGGTTTCAGGTTAGAGTATATTCCACACTCCCTGTTCCCCCCTAAGTTGGAACCGCAAGCAGTTGGAATACGTTCTCAGTGGCCAGCAGTTATCTCGACTTCGCTTCAGCTTAAATTAAACTTAGCGCAATTAATGTTTACTCTAGGTGTTTCCGTTTGAAAGCATTAGTTTGGAGATAACCTAAGTTACTTGTTTAGAACTTGAAACTGACAGAACTTTTACGATAGTTGCTTGAAAGTTCATAATTACACACGCTGAACTTTCAAGTCATTTTAAAATTTACGATTTGTAAGCTAATAGTGTCCCAATTTAAAACTTGGCGCCCCAACGAGGTGCACATTTTGATATTTGTATAGAGACTTTTTGTTACAACACCTAAGTTGATGAAACTCAAATATACTTGAATACGAAACAAACTATTTGCATAGCGCGTACTGTTTTAGCAACTGAACGTAAACCCTACCCCTGCTTTCGAACATGAGTTTATATGACATTCAATACATGCACCGAGGCCACAAGCTACTCGTATAATACAAAACATTTGCACCACCTACCCTGTGTTCGTTGTTAGCACCTACATCCATAGTAAATCAATCTTTAGTATAGCAATACCATCTACTTTGATAACGAAAAACTATGCTGACCAACAAATAAAAATTGATAAATGTTGGGCTTCCATTGTATAAAACTTGATTGCTATTGTGAATCAATTTATATAGTTTCATACAAACTTGAGTAGTAAGTATCATCTTACCAATGAACTAGGCTCTGGACCATCCTGTTCGATAAAGGCATAGATTATCTCTCGACTACTGTAAAAATATGTGAAGTTCTAAGGTTTTGGGCGCCAAACAAATAACGTTTGAGTGAACATAAATGTCCCGCGTTGGGCGCCAAAAGCTTGTTTTATTAAACTTAATTTTGTCTATATTAACATACTGTATACCTGTGTACCTTTACACAGTGCAATACAGCACATTGTCTGCGACGTGACAATGTCGCGACCGGGGGTTTCGATGGGCGCACGTAAATGTCCGTGATACATCAACAGGACCCTCGTTCGATGTATGTAGAATAATGAGGTGACAGAATCTCTGCTCATTATTCAAAGAATTTCTCATAGATCATTTATATTTTTAAATAGTACCTACCCACCTAACTATTTCTTTAGCTGTAGCGTATATTAGGAAATAATAATAAAATAATGACAGGTTTTTTTATGAACCTATCTTGTCCCGCACATGAGTCTCTATCACTTGACGTATTCCATCAATCTCCATCGAAAGCATCGATGTCGTCTTATCAACAAATTACAAGTCTATTCCACTGCTGACCAGAGCCTCCTAGATTTCCATTAATTTAAATGATTTTGACTCTAGTCCTAGCTACTCTATTCAGTTTACACAACGTAACAAGCACGAGTGGACGCTACAATTGTATTCTTGGTAACATAGTACGTTGCTATCCATTGCTGCTTGCATCTGCAGTTTACGATGGTGTGGAAAGCAATCAAATTGTAAAGCCTGAATGTGAAGGAAAATACAAAATTGAGTGAAGCACTTCAAATTATTTATTCACATTGCACTGGTGCGAAAGAAGAAGAATAATCTGAAGAAGCTTTAAAATAATAGCGCTCTTCTTCATAATATATACAGGGTGTAAAAATACGTCTACCGAAGCCGAAAAGGACAGAATCTCAAAACACAACCAAATCCAAAAGGATTTTCAGAAAAAAATATTATATCCGGAGAAAACAGTGTTTGAAGATTACAGTTTGCGTATGTACTGGGCGCGTTGTTTTACGTAGATTGCTGGAATTTAAGTTTTAACAGGTTTTTTGAAACTGGTTTATTTAATAAAATTATCAGGTAGGTATGGTCTTTTTATGTTGTACTAGTAGTAAATAACCGGAAATAACTCAAATAACATAAAATGACGTAGCTAAGACAAGTTATAAAAAAAATGAGTTTTTTTTTTCGCTAAATATGTTTAAAATCATGGTCTGATTGCAACCCCTCAGTTTTCGCTAGTAGTCTTTTTACACCCTGTATGTATGGAATATGTATGTACAAATTGTACAAATATGATTTTTGCGTGTGCCTGCCCAACCCTCTAGATATAATGATCATGAACTACTAAAGAGAGATTGCATACCTCTAGAGATGTTAAGCTTCAATAATGACAATTTAAGAACTCCCTGTCCAATTTAAAATACTTACCTCATTAGTCTTTTCGAGCCGCGCAATGTTTACTTTACAAAACATCCCCATCATTAAAAAAATCAAAAGAATAAAAAGTATTCCCGTAAGCTGCTTATTTGCTCGCGTACATGGTGAACATTAATATAAATATACTCGAATGTCCGTGTTTGTGACGGAATATTAAAACATTTTGCGTAGCCTTTGTTGGTTATTCTGGGCTGTTTGTCCAATGTTTTGGGTCAAAGAAAATACAGGAACTTGTAAAAGCTGATTTTTTTATGGATTTTTTTAATTTCAGCAACATTGCTAGCAGGTATTGCAAATGGCACAAAGATTTAGATGATTGTATTTAATTTTATAGATGTTTTTGAAATATGAGACTCGACGTTCAATGGAACTGAAAATACTATAACATTTTTAATATCAAACGAATTGTTTTTTTTAATATAGGTTTATGATATAATTAGTTATATCGGTCAAATCAAATTATTTCTGTAGGTATAAATTACTAAGAGTATACAGTAAATAAGTAAAGGCTGATTTAGACGGTACCATTTTTTCAAAGTGATCCTAGCGGTCCTACTGAATAAATGCTTTTTGACTTTGACTTTGACTTTGACTTTGCAAACCATTTTTGCCTCTGGCATACAATTATTGAATGACTGATACTCTCTAAACAACACGTGACATTATTGATG
Source organism: Epirrhoe tristata (assembly GCA_951394285.1). Taxonomy (NCBI): domain Eukaryota; kingdom Metazoa; phylum Arthropoda; class Insecta; order Lepidoptera; family Geometridae; genus Epirrhoe; species Epirrhoe tristata. The sequence goes on along the minus strand of OX596146.1, from coordinate 9,429,997 downwards.
AAAGTAGTAGTAGTTGCCACCATAGTAGTAGTTCCCACCATTCAACATCGTCCATTTAAACATAGTTACCATAAACATGGGTAATATTGTACCACGTGGTCGTATAGAGTAAGGGTAGTTCAATTTGAAACCCGCTCGATCCTTACTTCATTATTTAACTACTCACACACAATTTGCTCAACATTTGCAGCTAAATCACGAGACGGATATCAGCCCGAGGCTATAAACGCAATTTCATGCCTCAATCTACAAGGAATTGAATAGGGAACGTCAATCAAATCTTGCAATGATAGTGCGGATAGATTGTCAGCTGGCACATAATGTATTTGATACAATGGATTTAGTACAAAGCACTTGCGTAGAGGCACAGGTAAGGATAAATTATTATTTATTGCTAATTTATTACACCGTTTTGATGACAGATAATTTGTCTATTTCACCTATTTCAATAAGCTCACATTTACTCCAATTTCGGGGTAAAAAGTAACATTCGCCTGCCCATGGATCTTGAATACTAAATGATTCGAGAAAATGTCTACTGTGCTTCAGTCAATGATGTTTTAATAGAGTTGCTAAACTCTATTGAAACATGGAATGTATTTCCCCATAACCTTATTTACTCTCATTGGAAAACACAATACATTTGAAGTTGAGCACATGTATTTCTACAAGTATCCATGCAATTTTAAACCTTAGTTTGTATAAGATTTAAGAAGAATTTTGTTTGGGCGTATTTTGTTTATTGTAGACAAAATGAACAATAGAGATTCCTAACGTGGCATTCTATTGTTATATTGTCCCAGCACGGGTAGGTTCTGGATATTATTAAAAATTCCAACGAACCCTTGGCAAGTTTTCATATTCTGGACATTAAAAATTGTACATAATCCACCCTTATTAGATTTTACATGCCTCATTTATTGAGAAACAAATACCTTCCTTATATCAAAAATATTAAGGCAGCATTAAATAAATAAATAATGCTGGACTTTTCACACAGCATCATCTAGCCCCAAAGTAAGCAGAGCTTGTGTTATGGGTACTAGAATGACTGATAAACTACTTATATACTTTTTTTGTTTGTAAATACATACATATTATACATAGTAACACCCAGACCCGGGACAAATATCTGTAGGTCATACAAACATTTTGCCCCCGGCGGGGATCGAACCCGCAACCTTCTGCGTCGCAGGCGGACCTTCGCCCACTGCGCCACAGAGGACGTCAGAGCATTGTACAGGCATTACTATAGGTAGGTATACTGTATAAAATCACGCCTTTTTCGATAAGTGCTCTTTGCTTTTTCGTAAGCAAAATAATTAATTTTGAAACTCATTTCACCTAAATATTTAGTTTGCCACTTTGCTATTTTAATGTCCAACTAAGCTCTCGCTAACTATTAAGTTTTTACTTAAATAAAGTCGCTGTACTAAGCTTTCCTGAGAGTAAATATTTACAGGGTAGCTGATCCACAGGTTGGCTGAAATTATTATAGTTATTTACTTTTGCTAGCTTTTGGTCGCGTTCTCTTGTTTGTTTATACACTAATTATGAGAGTCGTGGCCAGGAGTTGCAAAAAAATGCAACTTTCAAAGACAAAAATTATTTATTAAGTAAAAGAATTACAATTAATTTTATAACTAGAGTTAAGTCTAAATCGGTCGATGTGAGAATCCGAAGTGACGGAAACACGAGGCCGGGCATCCAATGTCCGGCGGAGGCATTGACGCACGAAGTCACGTTGCGCTGCGTCGGCATCTCGGCGTTGCGATGGGGCCGCGTGCAATGTATTCAGGTTAATGCAACGCTGCAGTATCCATGTCGTATGAATGTATAACACCTCCCCCCGTACTTCAGCGACTATTTCGAAATGTTTTTCGACAGAGTTGCTGAATTGATGCTGTGATCAACTCTGATCTGATGTGGAAGACATTTTCTCTCTGGTATCTCAGCATAGGTTCCATTAGGGTTAGAAGAGGTGGCTGTATCATCTGTTGGATTTTTACCGTTCAATTTTCCTCTAAAGGTTCGATATGCGATGACGATGATAGTCAGTACAGCTGCACTCGATAAGATGGTGTAGATTGGAATCGTAGTATGGTATAAGCTTTGGTCTGAGATTTCATCTAACCTTGTTGGAGTCTGTAGCGATATTTTCTCGTTGATGGAATGTAGGTTTTCAAGATCCATAGAGTTCAGGATGATAGGTGGGTCTTCGGCACGTACCTTTACTTTGTATGCCGGCAATTCCATGATTTTGAGTGGGTGACCCTTGATACGATCGTCCGAGTTGGTTATAGTGAAGACGGGCGTCTTGAGATAGCAACCGCTTGGGATGGCAATCAGGTAGCTTCCTTGCAGGATTCTATACTGCTCCTGTCCACAGGATGTCTTGACCTTGGTCTGGTTTGGGAAACTCACGGTATAGTGTTTGCCGTCTAGCTGCTCCACTGCTTCGCTCGTCAGGATAATCGAAATCAGCTTACAGGATGGTTGTACTTCTTGTTTAAGGATCAGCTGATGAATGCAGTCAGGATCACCTCGGAGCTTGTAGTTGGACTTCCGCTCGCATAAATACCATGTCTCTACCTTCGGACATTCTGTCTCCATGTACATAGAATCAAGTCCAGAGATTGCTATATAGGGTAGGTAGGGTATAAGGATTTGGTTAAATTTGTTAGGGATAAGGGAAAGTTTATATAAATCGTAGGTTGAGGGAGAGGCAATCGGTACCTTATAAACTAAAACTATCTGGCTATCTATATAGAAATATCCTAACTTAATTATATCATAAAAGTACCTAAGTTCTACTGCAAGGATTTCATCCTTATGGTATAAAATCCTTAACTTATCTAAAATCACCTTCAAATCTGCAATATTTAATATTGAATGCGGAGCGCCCGAAACCCTGATAAAAGCTAGAGTGTTTTCTAATTTATAAAGTTCTTCCGACAATCTATCGATGTTATCGCCTAATATTATAAGATGTTGTGCCAGATGGGCGTATTTAACTAATTCCGTTTCTTGAGTACTGTCGCTTTGCATTATTTTACTAAGAATTCCCTCTATCTTTTCTTGATTCAACGTAATGTTTTTTAAAAGTTTTGAATTTTCCGCTGTCCATTCTTGATTTAAACTAATATGATTATTAATTTCAGACTCTAACTTATGTTGGTTACTCTGAAGAATTTTGATAGCGTCGTTATATTTAATTGCGTCTGTATAATCTAAATTTCCGGAAATGCTCTTAATTACTGAACCAAGTCCATCAATGAGCGCTCTCTTTTTACGATTAGGTTCGAAAGTTTTCAGTTGGTCAGAAATTCGTTCTAATTTGGCACTAAGATAATCAATATGAGGCTCATAAAGGTATAAGGTCTTATTATTTAGTTGAGGTCTAGATTCAGATAATTGAGACTTAATTAATTGAATTTGTGAGTGAACTTCATCGAGATTGATATAGTTTAAAAAGGAATGGTAGTGGGATATCACTTTAGTGGGTCCTAATTTAAATGGGAGAACTCCTGGTCCGTCTTGTAGTGAGTCAATCGAAACATCTTGTCCTCGAGTCAGTTGAAGCAGAAGGAAGAGTAGTATTCTGTAACAAAACAGGATCCTTAGGACTACGCTTGAGTCGCGATTTGGCAACAGGACCTCGTTTCTTTTTAGTGTAGATGTGAATAGGAAGGTCAGCTAAGACTGTGTCTTGTGTGAAACGTGGTGCAAGTTTTTGTCTATTCGCTAAAGGATTCTTTACGAACACTTGTTGGTCAGGCGTGTAGTCCTTTTCAGGTTCACGGTCTTTATTCCTGTTTTCAGTCAATACAGTCCTATTATGTAAAGAGGTCTCGTTAATTACGTCATAAACCTGAGTCATTCGATTTTTATGGTCAACTAAGTATTGTTGAAGTAGGTGTTCAGTAAGGTCTATATCTACCGGGTCTCGTGGGTCAAAATGTCCTGTTATAAGGTCAATTGGTCGGCATTTTGTGAAACTATGAATGGAACTATTATAAGCCAAAACTGCATAAGGCATAAGATTGATGGCAGGCTCGTTTTTCTTTTCAAGTTTCAAAATTCTAAGATGTTCAAGGATAGTTGAATGAAAGCGTTCCACGATTCCGTTATCATTAGGACTGTGAGCAAGGATTTTATGATGCTGTATCTTATGAAGTTTAGTGAACTCAGAGAACAGTGCGTTGGTGAATTCAGGTCCTTGGTCGGTGACAATAGTCAAAGGAATGCCATGATGAGTGCAAAACGTAAGGAGAGCTTGAATGACACTTGGGGCTGTGCCGTCTCTTAAATGATATGCCTGAGCATATTTAGAGAAGGAATCAACGAGTGTAAGGAATTTCTCTGACTGGGCTGTGAAAAGATCAAGATGAAGGATCTCAAAGGGTTTTGTAGGTGGTGGTACTACCGAAAACCTTTGCTTTATGGGGTTACGATCATATTTAGCTTGGCCACAAACACTACATTCATTGATGTACTTTGTGACGGAATCTTTCATCTTGGGCCAGTAATATCTGTGGGATAGAGCTAGGAAACACTCAGTTATACCACGGTGGTTGGTTTTACCCTCGTGATAATTTTTAATGATTTCTTGTTGGCGTAAATATTCCTTAACATTCTCTACCTCGGTCTTAGTTAAGACTAAATTCATGGCTGAACTTTTGAATTTATCTTGAATAATCGGGATGATTTTATACATAGCCAAGGGTGGACTGATGATAATTCCTGTTTTCACTTTAGGATTTACATATTCTTTAATAGCATTTACTACATCGTTCTCTAAGTTCGATTCAGTCAGTTGTATAGTCGTCTTAGTATGGGTTTCAAAGGGTTTTGTCACAGTTGGTCGTTTTTTAATGTCCCCTACCACTACAAAGGATATTTGTCGGCTGAATTTATTCAGAGGCTCGTCTGAAATGGGGATCTCTAAGATGGGATTTTCAGCACTAGTGTGAACTGTGACTGTAGATGAGCCGGCAACTGAAGGTTGTCTTACAGTCTCAGGAGCATTAACAGCGATAGAGCTTGTCTCTTCGTTATTTAATTCTATTCGAGACAAAGCATCTGCATTAGTATTGAGCTTACCCTGTTTATAGATAGGGGTGTAATTATATTCGCTTAACTTTAACCTCCATCGTGTTAATCTTGAACCGGGTTCTTTGAGATTCATCATCCATTGAAGGGGCTTATGATCTGTCAGGACTTTAAATTTCCTACCGAACAAATAAGGGCGAAAATATTTCGTTCCCCACACTATCGCTAACAGTTCCTTTTCGATGGTACTATAATTGATCTCACTCGTATTTAAAGTCCTAGATGCGTAAGCTATAGGTCGATCGTTACCTATTGGTCCTTGTGAAAGGACGGCTCCTATGGCAAAGTTAGAAGCGTCAGTTGTCAGTATAAATTCTTTGTTGAAGTCAGGGTACTGCAAGATTGGGTCGTTAGTCAAGAGGGTTTTACATTTTTCGAAACAGTTACGATAGTCCGCGTCATTGATAGTTATCCTAGATCCCTTCTTAAGACATTGAGTCATCGGCTTTGTTATACGGGCAAAGTCCGGTATGAATTTACGATAATAGCCCAGCAAACCAAGAAATCTTTTGATTTCAGTAGCGGTTTTGGGTATGGGAAACTTCTCAATGGCCCTGATCTTATCTGGGTTAGGTTTTATACCATCTTTGCTGATAATGTGACCGAGATATGCTGTTTCTAATTTAAGAAATTCGGACTTGTCCATTTGGATCTTAAAGTTGGACTCTCGTAATCTTTGAAATACTTTTTCTAAATTAACCATATGTTCTTGCAAAGACACACTGAAAACAATGATATCATCAAGGTAAACTAGGCACACTACGTTCTGGAGGTCCCTGAGAACATTGTCCATAACCCTTTGGAACGTAGAGGGTGAATTTTTGAGCCCCATAGGCATCCTAAGAAACTCAAAATGGCCGTGTTCAACGTTGAATCCTGTCTTGGGGATATCGTCGGGGTTCATCTCGACTTGGTAGAAGCCGCTAGCAAGGTCAAGGGTTGTAAAGTAGTGACAGTTCCCTAATTTGTCGAGTACGTCAGCGATGTTAGGTATGGGATACTTGTCGTCAATAGTCTTATCGTTCAACTTCCTAAAGTCTACCACTAAACGCCACTTAGTCTTCCCAGATGCATCTACTTTCTTTGGAACAACCCAGATCGGAGAGTTCCAAGCCGACTGCGAAGGGCGAATTATTCCCTGGTCTAGCATTTTTGAGATCTGATCTTGAACCTCTTGTCTATGAATGAAAGGGTACCTATAACTTTTAGTGTACACCGGTACTTCGTCGGTTGTACGAATGCTATGCTTGATCTGATTGGTAAAGGTTAAAGGTTCGCCTTCTATGTAGAATACATCGGCATACCTTGAGCAAAGCGCTTCTAGGTTAGCCCGTTCTTCCGGATTTAAATGGTCCGTGCGCAATCGCGATATAACTTTTTGCGCGCGGTCCGTAGGCTGTTTAGTGCGCGAGCACTGAACATTAAACAATTCAGCGCTAACGGGACGGTCCATCGAAAAGACTACGTCGTGTCGAGTCGGGTTTTCAATCTCTATGATACCACGAGAATTTTTTATCGTAGTAACACAGCTACCTATCACACAGTTTGATATTTTCTGCTCAGGGACAAATACTTCACCGTCATGAAAATTAATAGGAACTCTAACTAATTTGGTAGACTTGGCCGGTATGATCTCTTCATAAAAGTTACAGTTACGCGAGTCATACACTAATAGCGGGGTAGTCGAGTGTCTTGTATTTAAAGTTTTAGTCTTTAAGTCGATATTAGATTCCCATTTCTCTAGTAAGTTAAGTCCAATTAGTCCGTCAAAGAAATTATGAAACTTGTAAACATACATGGTGATCTTTTCCTGTTCTTTGATCTCATCGAAGCATGGGATTGTGATAGAATGATCGCTTCGGGTAGTAGCATGAATATTTCTTATTTCATAGGGATCGAAATTCAACGGTACATTTGGATAAAAGCGTTTTACTGCTTCTGGGCTTATAAAGGATGAAGTTGCACCAGTATCAATAAGAAATCTAAGAGGGGGATCTGATATCTGAATGTACGGTAATTGTCTCTGAGTTTGTAAGTTAACTTCTATTTTAACTTGTCTGATTTGGGAGTTTTCTGAAAATTTTCATTTTCAGGCGTAGGGACATCCTCTTGTATCTCTTCTACGCAGTAGCTATCTAAGTACTGGGGTTGTTCATGTGAGTACGTACAAGTATAGTCAGGGTATTCATTATAGTCTTGGTAATATTCGTAATGATAATTGTCCTGGAATTCATCATAGGATTGGGAATCATACAATTCGTTAAAGTTCATCTCCCTAGTTTTGAAATAGTTCGAGGGTGGTGGATTACCAAATTTACTCCAATCGTGAGGTTGACGCGCAGGGAATGGCTTAGCCACATAGTGACTGACACCACTCATCGGCTCAGCACCAGCTCCAGCAGCATTCCTAGGAGACCTAAAAACGTTACTCTGAGGTCTGTAATTTGGTGGGGGCGCACCAAACATCTGCTGCGTCCGTGTTGGTCCTCTGTACTGTGGATTCTGCGGTTTCCAGATCGGCATTGGTCTCGGAGGCTGTGCGGATGTCTGCTGTGACGGTCCAGGCACATTGAACGGACGTGGAGGCTGCATAGGGAATTGTCGCGAGGCCTGGGGCGGCGTAGCGACCGGCGAAGGTGTAAAGCCGTAATTAAATTTAGAGTTACTAACCTGGTATTGCGGCAGCACCTTTCTTTGAGGAAGATGCTCGTTACGCTGCTGCAGGTATAAGGTGTTAACCTCCTCGTGCACAAACTCTAGGGCTTTCTCAATAGTATCAGGTCGCATGCAACGGATACGAGATCCCAGCGGGTCACGGAGACCGCGTACGTATGATTGAAGGGTTAACTTCTTATACAAGGATCTTTTTGATTCAATCGTACTCGCTACCGTTTCATGCAAACTAATATACGTCATAATAGTGCTAAACAGACTCTGACATTGTTCATAAAATTCTTGAGGGCTTTGTGACCCTTGGCTCAGTAACGCAAGATCATTGTACAGCGACGTTTCATCTCGCTGATCGGCGAAATTATTAATCAAGGCAGATCGAATGCCTTCCCAACTATCCGGAATACCGTTTGCGTTAATGAGACGGGCGGCGGACCCTACAACTTTGTTCAAAATCCCGTTAATAAGGGCTAAGTTAGTTAGCTCATAACCAATCTCATTCTTAACAAAACTATTCACTAATTGATCGCACAAACGAATAAATCTTGTGAGCACATGGGGGTTCCCGTCAAATTCGGGCACCATGCGTAGGGCTTTAAACACATGCTCAATTGTAGGTTCAGTCATTATTATATATGTTTGATCAAATTTATCACTAAAACTATTTTCTAAATCTCCTAAATCTCTTTGTGCGTCTTGCAAATTATTACGACTGAGATTGTCTAACCTAGGGGTCCTCGATTGCCTTGGATGGAAAATCTTGGGATTTTAAAATTAACACTTATAGGAACAATGAAAGGAAGCAACTCTAGATAGAAACTAAAGTACTCACATGCACATCTTGGTATTGCGAGATCGATTTCTGGATCACTCCTGGACGGCGGCTCCCGTGTAGTAGAGTATAGGTTCGTGGTTCCCGTGACGAAACGCGCGTGATTCCTGTGACGTAATCGCGCGCGGGTACAGGAATCCGTAAGGCTGCGCCAATTATGAGAGTCGTGGCCAGGAGTTGCAAAAAAATGCAACTTTCAAAGACAAAAATTATTTATTAAGTAAAAGAATTACAATTAATTTTATAACTAGAGTTAAGTCTAAATCGGTCGATGTGAGAATCCGAAGTGACGGAAACACGAGGCCGGGCATCCAATGTCCGGCGGAGGCATTGACGCACGAAGTCACGTTGCGCTGCGTCGGCATCTCGGCGTTGCGATGGGGCCGCGTGCAATGTATTCAGGTTAATGCAACGCTGCAGTATCCATGTCGTATGAATGTATAACACACTTCTCCGATAGTAATCAATTTGAAATTGCCAAAAACACTGCCGAAACGTCGGGAATAAATAAAAGGTATGTTGGGTATCGCAGGAAGGGTAGAAGTGAAACGCCTTGAGTTTACAATGATGGTTATAATGATGGATTAGGTACTCAACTTAGAGCTATCTAGCTTAAAATAAAGGAGTGATTTGTCAAAATAAGTAACTGCTAGTGGTGCGCAGGCTGGTTGCGAAAGGAATGGCCGATCATCCTTTGTTCGATCGGTGACATTGAAGATATTTTGTTCCGAGGGTAGGCAGGCGTCGCGGCTAGCGGCCACTAGCGGCGGTTGACTTCTCGTGGGCCTGGACCTTGGTCTTTTGCGTCAACATGCTGCCGGCCTTGGAACATTCTGTTCCAACGTTGGATTTGGAAGGGGGCAGAGCCGGTTGAAGGCTCTTCTCATGGTTCCCGATGTTGTCCGAACGTCAGCTACTCGGTTGATGCCGTCGGTGCCGGGGTATACTGTGGTGATCCTTCCAAGAAGCCATCGGTTGGGGGGTAGTCGGTCGTCCTTGATCAGGACCATTTCTCCAGGTTGCGGCTGTCCCTTGTTCTGGCGCCATCTGCTCCTGGTCTGTAATTCTGAAACGTACTCCTTATAAAATCGGTTCCAGAAATGAGTCTTGAGCGACTGAATTCTCATATATCTTGAGAGTGTGGTTATCGGTGCATCTTCTCGTACCTGGGGAGAAGGCAACATTGTGAGAGAACGTCCAATCAAAAAATCCGCAGGTTTAAGTGGGACAAGATCTGAGGGATCTGATGAGAGAGCAGTGATAGGTCTATTGTTTAATATGGCCTCTATCTGAGCCAAAACTGTGTTCATTTCTTCGTAATCTAAGTGTGCCAAACCTAAGACTCGTTTTAAATGAAATTTGATTGATTTGACCGATGCCTCTGCTAAACCATTAAAATGTGGACTATAAGCTGGACTGAACTTGAAATTTATTTCATTTTCAGATGAGTAGGAACTTATATCTTTGGAAGCTGACTTTATGAATTTATTAAGCTCGTTACAGGCACCCACGAAATTCGTTCCATTGTCGGAATAAATATTCGCTGGCTTACCTCTGCGGGCAATGAATCTATTAAGAGCTGATAAGAAACCTTGTGACGTCAGCTCGGTGACAAGCTCTATGTGTATCGCTCGTACTGCCAAACAGACAAATACACAAATATAAGCTTTTTTAAGTCTACAGCCCCTGCCCTTTCTATCGGCTATCAGTACTGGACCGCAATAATCAACAGCCGTATTGATGAATGGAAATTCTGCTTGTAATCTAGGCTCGGGTAGGTTACCCATAATGGGCTGGTAGGTTTTCCCGGAAAACCTGCAACATTTGACACAATCGTGAGTGATTTTTCTGGTAAGATTGCGAGCGTTTATTATCCAGAATTTGTGACGAAGTGTGGCTAATAGTAGTTGAGGCCCTGCATGGAAATAAATTTTATGATAATGTTCTACTATTAGTTTGGTTAGTTTGTGAGACGCGTGGAGTAAAATGGGATGTTTCGTGTCGTAGTCAAAGTTGGAATTTGATAGTCTACCTCCAACGCGAATCAAGCCTGATGATGATTCAAAAAATGGATTTAAGTTTAATAATTTGTCTTTGGATGACAGTTGATGTTTGTTGTATAGTTGTGTGTATTGTTTGTTGAATGTTTCCATTTGTGCGATTTTGCAAAGTGTTTGTGTACTGGATTTTAATTCTGAAACTGTAGGTGTACCTACGATTTTGTTGTTTGGATTTTTACAGTTATATACAAATCGCTTTATGTACGCGATGACGCGTTGTAACTTGCTATAATTTGAGTAATTTTGTATGATATTTAGAGTATTTGAAGCGCTTGTTGTGAAATTGCACTGAACTTTGGTTTCAGGCAAGTTTTCAATGTGTGTGTTTTGAGGCTGTGTAGGAAACTGAATTTCAGTTTGGTGTAAAAACTGTGGGCCTCCCCACCACAGAGGTGAAGAATTGAGTTGACTGGCATTAAGACCCCGGGACCCTATATCAGCGGGGTTCAAACCTGTGGGAACATAGTTCCATGAAGAAGGATCAGAAACTTGTGTGATTTCCTTAACTCTATTGTAAACAAATTGTTTTAGAGTTTCCTTACATGTGTTGATCCAACCTAGCACTATTGTTGAATCACACCAATAGAATTGTGAATCTATTTTAACACGCAATGATTTTTTAACCTTTTCTGCTAACTGGGTAGCTAGGAAGGCTCCACATAGTTCAAGTCGTGGTATAGTTAGCTTCTGCTTGAGTGGGGCTACTCTACTTTTAGACAATACCAGGTGTACACTGACATTCCCACTGCTGGACATAGAGCGTACGTAAATGCAACCTGAGTATGCCTTTTTGGATGCGTCGCTGAATGCGTGTAGTTCTACCCTAACATGATTGTCACAGAAAACTCGACGTGGGATTCGAATGTTTGTTAAATCTGGTAAGTTTATGATGAAGTTATGCCATTGTGATTGAATTTCCATAGGTAATTCATCATCCCACGAAATGTTTTTTGCCCAAAGTGCTTGCAAAATAAGTTTTGCTTGAAGCATGCATGGATTGATAAGACCCAGTGGGTCAAAAACCTGAGCTATTGTGGATAAAATGTTGCGTTTGTTTATCTTGTATTTTTGTGTGTCTGTGCTTGTTGATGAGAAAAACAGCGTATCTAGTTTGCAAGCCCATAGGAGGCCAAGTGTTTTGGCGTATTCATCCTTACTTAAACTAAGTAAGTTATCGTTGCTGTTCTCATCAACAATTTGTGCGAGTATTGATGGAAAATTTGAGCGCCATTTTCGTAAGTGAAAATGAGCGCTTTCTAGTTCTCGAATAACACCCTTACATGTGGAGATAAGCTCGGATTCTAGGTCGTCACCCGTAATTAAGTCGTCAACGTACATATCGTGGAGGATTGTCTGACTTACCCTTTTGTCAGAACAATCACGACCTAGCTGTATAATGCATCTAGTAGCTAGGTAGGGAGCCGAGGCAGTCCCGTACGTCACGGTGTTTAGGTAGTATTGCTTGATTTCTTGATCAGGGTCCGATTGCCAAAATATTTGTTGCAAGCTTCTAAACTTCTCATCTACTAAAATTTGCCTGTATTGTTTTTCAACATCTGATGTGACAACAAACTTATGTTGACGGAACCTGATCAATATGCTAATTAAATCGTCTTGTAACATTGGACCTATGTATTGTATGTTGTTGTATGATTTTCCTGAGCTTGTAACTGCAGATGCATCGAATACGGTTCTCAATTTAGTGCTGAGGCTACCTTCTCTTAAAATGCCATGGTGCGGTAAGAAGTAAGATACCTCATCTTTGTGTATGTTTGTGTTTTCTGTCATGTGACCTAAGGCCATGTATTCATTCATGAAATCGGTGTACAATGTTTGGAATTGTGGATTGCGTTTGAATTTACGTTCAAGTGTATTGAATCGTGTAAGTGCTTGTTGTTTAGAATCCCCCAAATTGGAAGGAGATTCTTTTAGTGGAATGTGGACCACAAACCTGCCGTCTGGCTGACGAACAGTTGTATTAGTGAAAATCGTTTCACACTCACTCTCACCTTTAGTTTGGATTTGTTGAGCGGGGGAAATCGATTCTAACTCAAAGAATTTATTTAGTTTTTCTTCGAGTTCTATATTTTGTGTAAAATGACAGTGGACTGTATTGTAGGTCTGCTTATTTGTGTGTTTGCCTGGTGCTGAGCCAGAGACAAGCCACCCTAGTTTTGTTTCAACCAGGGTTGGTTTGCCTTTACCTAGTGGCATTGTGTTGTGTAAGAGTACCTCCCAGAATAGGTCGGCACCCAGAAGAATCTGCACCTCTGACGGCACATGGTATGTTGGGTCCGCGAGGTGGATGTTTGGTGGAATTGTAAATCGGTTACAATTTATTTTTGTGGATGGAATGATGTGTGTAATTTGAGGTACAATGAAACAATTGGCGTCAGCATTGTACCCACTGTTTGTGAGTGACGATATGGAAATATCGCATCTTTGTGTGATTTGTGAGGATTGATTGTTCAATCCTTGAACTGTGGTAGCTGTAGAATAGCTAGGAATTTGCAATTGTTTTTGGAAACTTTCGGTAATAAAACTGGAAGTGCTACCATTGTCTAAAAGCACTCTGGCTGTGTGTGGGTGACCTTGGTGGTCTAAAATGTTCACTAATGCAGTGGATAGTAACACTTGACTTTCATGTCTGGAGGAAAGTGTAATATTGGGATGTGTTGATTGAGATTCAGACATAGGCGTCTGGGTTTGTACTGTAGGTAGTACTACGCAGTCATTAGAGGTGCTAGGTTTGGCCTCGGTGATTGACGTGTTGTTATGAATGTGTAATAAACTGTTATGTTTTTGTGAGCATATTCTGCATGGACCTAACGTGCAGCGCTGTTTGTCGTGTCCCTTACGTAAGCAATTATTGCACAGATTCAACTGTTTTACTTTTTCAATTCTTTGTTCTACTGGCATTGATTTAAACTTGAAACAATAATAGATAGAATGGCGTTGCTTACATATTGGGCACAAAAATGAATTGGTTTGTGAAGTATTTTGTGATTGGTTTGAAACTTGATGTGTAATGAATGCTTTTGGTCGTACATGTGTGATGTCACTGTGTCTGCGTGGTTTGTTGTATGCGTCCTCCATGGTTTCAAGTAGGTCAGCTCGATTTTTCAAGAATAAATTAAAATCTTCTAATGACGGAAGGTCCTTAATAATGTTACGTTGTTTTTCCCATTCGCGGATTGAAATTTGATCGAGTTTACCTAAAACCATGTGGATAATGAGAATATCCCAATGTTCGGTAGGTAAGTTGAGTGTTTTGAGTGCTCTGAGATTTTTGTTGACTGTGTCTAAAGTGTTTCGTAATGATTTTGAGGATTCTTTGTGAACTTGTTCAATGGTGAACAACGCATTAATGTGATTGTTAACTAAAAGTCTGTTGTTATTGTACCTATCGCATAACAAACTCCATGCAACATCGTAATTATCAGAGGAGAAGTCTAGTGATTGTATGATTAGTGATGCGCTTTCCTTGAGTGAAGCGCGCAAGTAATGAAACTTATTTATCTTTGGAATGGTATTGTTGGAGTGTATGAGTGAATTGAATGTGTCATGATATTCTAGCCAGTCCTGATAGCGTCCAGAGAAGGTAGGCAAATTTATGATAGGAAGCTTAATGTTTGGTCCGAAGTGTGCAGACACACTAGAACCTGTCACCTGAGCGTGAGCGTCATCGTGCACCGCAGAGGCAGCCTGGTTCCTGCCGAGCAGCTCCTGCGCAGCGGCCACTGCGCTGAAGTAGCTGGACTCGAACGCCTCCCTCTCCTTGAACTCGTCACCTGAAGTTTCAGATAAATTTTCTATGTCAGTTTGAACACTGTCAAATTCAGTATACATTTCTTGTATTTTGGATAGACGAGTAGATAGCTCACAATTTTGTAAGCTGTTAAGCTCTTTGCTCAGCAGAAGTGGTTGCAAAAATGATTTAAAAATTGTAAGTTTAGATTTGAAGGAGCTTCTGTTCTTTTTTAATGATTTTAGATCCATGATCATGCCTTATTAAAAATGAAAATGAAATAAAGTTCAAGTGGTTCAGCTGAAATAAATGAAATTAATACAAGTAGGTATGAAAAGTTAAAAGTGAAATTGAAATAATACTTAAATTTTAATGGTTGTGCATTGGAAATGAAGCGTCAGTCAAAGCAATGCGCAAGGCTTCAACAGCTGATTGCAGATTAGGTGCGCTTGCACTCCGCTCTCGATCCCGTTAGCGGTGCGGTGACGCGGCAATGCCCGAACAAAGACGTTCTGGAATGTTCAAATAAAGCAGCTAAATAACCCAAAAAACACACTTATTTTGTTTGCTGAGCTGTAAGAAATGAGTTTAGGACAGATTTGGCCAATATAAAAACACTAGACCTATGAAAAACTGTGAATTAGGTAGGAGAAATATGTACCTAATCACGTACGACGTTCGATTCTATTAGGCAGAACCGAATTTAAATAATGGGTAGGTTGGTTGAAATATGATTTGAATTGCTAGGCTAACTAAGTTGAATAGAAATTGTGGATGACAATGCAAATTGCCACGAATCGGTAGGCAAGTACCTTGCTAGGTTAAGGCACTTGGTATTTAAAAAAGAAACTAAGAAGGAATTAAATTAAATTGGAAATACACTGCGGAATTAATGAATCCTACTGATTGGAACGAACTCACCACGAATGTGCTACTCCCTTCTAGGTTTCTCGAAACGTCCTTGACTTGATCTTCACACGACCCAACCGTTATGTCTTTCTTGATCAAGACATCCGGCTCGAAACTTGTTGGGTATCGCAGGAAGGGTAGAAGTGAAACGCCTTGAGTTTACAATGATGGTTATAATGATGGATTAGGTACTCAACTTAGAGCTATCTAGCTTAAAATAAAGGAGTGATTTGTCAAAATAAGTAACTGCTAGTGGTGCGCAGGCTGGTTGCGAAAGGAATGGCCGATCATCCTTTGTTCGATCGGTGACATTGAAGATATTTTGTTCCGAGGGTAGGCAGGCGTCGCGGCTAGCGGCCACTAGCGGCGGTTGACTTCTCGTGGGCCTGGACCTTGGTCTTTTGCGTCAACAGGTATTTAACGCGATAAAATTCTGTGTACACATTAATGAGAAATTCAACAAAACCAACCCCATGATTACTGAGGATACTCGTTTTATGGGTAAGTCAAATTGTAACCAAAAAAACTAATAATGTCTGTGTGTCCTCATTAACAAAAGCTTTTTTCATTAAAAATTTCATGATTATTCATAGAATTAAGCGCGCATATCTTGCGCCTGAGCCGAATACTTGTCACTCTACTGTGTGTAGTGTGTATGTCACTAATGGTCACGGATAAAGCTCTCTTATTTACTAGGATAGTCATAAGGTTTTTTTAATTCTCTCATACATAACACATTATGAATTACAAAAAATACATAACAAACTATGCGAGCTCGGCTTTTTGACGACCTCTGTGGCGCAGTAGGTGAAAGCCCGCTTGGGACGCAGAAGGTTGCTGCTTCGATCCCCGCCGCGGTATAAATGTTTGTATGATCTGCAAATATTTATTTCGGCTCTGGGTGTTTCTATGTATAATATTTATGTATTTACAAACAAAAAGTATAGTAAGTAATATCAGTTATCTGGTTCCCATAGTTCATGCTTTGCTTAGTTTGGGGCTAGATGATGCTGTATGAAAAATTTCCAGCATTACTAATTTTTTTATATATTTATAGTTCTTCTCGGTTGTCTTTTATCTCTCTGTGCGCTAAACGAGCCAGTGAAAGTAAATGGAAAATAATCAGATATTTTAGCAGCCACCAAACTGTAGCGCTCGTGAAACTTCTGTCTATTTAACGTTTTCTCATTAAGGACTTGACGAGACTTCTAATTTGCCGGTTAATGGAGTGGGATAATAAGCTTTTTCTGTAGGTATTTAGATAATGACGCAGTTTTTGGCTCTAGCATAAGTTTAATGGAAAGAAACAGTCTTACAATGTTTGTATAGGAAAGAAACAAAATAGTCTCACAATTAATACAGCCAACTCGCAGCTCATTACAAACTTTTTTTATTACATTTTGTCTATTTTTTAATGTAGTTCAACTACAAAGCTACTGAGCTTTGTAGTTGAACTACATTAAAAAATAGACACTCGCCGAAGGATCAACGAGCTCGTCACACGTCACCGTCTTTAAAATGTGCCCCTTGTAGATCTTATGTATTACAGATCCTTTGATTATGTCTAATTACAGAGGCATGACCAAAACATATTTGTCACATGTCCAGCATTATAAGCCCGAACTATGAATTAATTTATTCATTAAAATTTAAGAATACATATTTCTCAACAATACACAAAAGGCAGGACGAAATTAAACCCCTTTTCGTAGTAAATCAATGGAGCTACACAAAACACGACGTCTATTCAGCTCGACAGGACATTTACAAATATCCGCGGAGCAATCAGTCAATCTCAAAGCAATGGAGAGCAGCTCAACATTGAGTCGGGAATATGGTGGAATAGCGTTTTTAAAACAAAAAAAATACTTCAATGTTGTTACTAATTTTATTCTCGTTGTCCCCATTTACAATACTGGTGGGGACAACGGGAATAAACTGTTAACATTTTATTAAATAGCGTTGCGCAACGACAACAGGAATACTAAAAAAAACGGATTAGCCAATTATTTCAACCCCAATTACATCACTAAAGGTCATCATCATACATAAAATCACGCCTCTTTCCCATAGAGGCAGAGATCACAGATTTTCACTTCCTATGATCGTTTTCCTCATATATCCTGATAACTTTATAGCTCGCAGATGGATAATCTTATTTTCTTAACATTTACCATACACACTTGAGGCAAAACAGTTAATTCCCGCCAAATACCGCCGCAGTATTTTTTCTTATTCCACGTCCCCTAAAATAATTTCGAACGAGTCCAAACAACAAAAGCACCCCTGGATTACCATCGAAGCTAATGAACGCTTGAACCTGATGGATCCGGCCAGGAGCTCATTTCGTCCGCTGTTTTACATTTCTAATAGCGCAATCTTAGATGTAATTAATGAGATGGGTAATTAAAGCGGATTTCTGAGATTCAGCTTGAAAAATGGTAGGATTGAGGTTGAAAAACTTTTGGGACATTGAACTATGTGCTGTAAGTAAATAATAGCCAACAGTATTTCCACACACATGTCCCAAAAATACCACAATCCCACCATTTTTTATATACAAGTTTTTATGTACATAAGTTGTCTGTTTTATTGCTATCAAATTCAATAATGTGTCATTTTATGTACCCGACCAATCTTCTTTTCACTGATGTTCTTCTCCATCCAAAGGTTGCCTGGAAGATATCGCTTCTTAGCGATAAGCCCGCACATTGTACAGTTTTACTTTAGTTTTTGGTTGTTTTAATTTTATTAATGGTGTGCAATAAAGAATTTTCATTTCATTTATTCATTTTTTAGGCTGAATCTCAGAAATCCGATGTGTGTTTGCTTTTTGCTCTGGCCCACTAGTGGACCACACTCGGGACTGACTGTAAAAAACATAAATTTTGGTATTGCCTTTCGTTTGTAAGTCCTAAAATGTATAAACAAGCAAATAATACATAATACAGAGTTTTCATTACGATTCAACCCAACCTATTTACAAAAAGGTGCTTACAAAACTTGCCTTTATTTATCTTCATTTAAGTATAGGTAAATAAAAAAGTTATATATAAATGTATGTACAAGTTAAGGTGCATTTAGACGATGCGTTTTCAACCCATACGATATCGTATCGCACGTCAATTTGTCACGTGTAAACGCTCATCGTATGCGATTTGTCATAGATAGCGCGACGCTTGTCGGCACGTTCAATGGGCGGGGCTTAGCAAATCGTACGAAAAATTGCATCGTGTAAATGCACCTTAAGCTTTAAACTACATTAAACAGAGAAATTGTTAACAAAAACTAACGGATTAACCGATTTAGTTGGCTCACAAAAAGTCAAAGGAGATTCGAATCGAATCCACTGCAGATCCTTTCAACTAGCATAGAAATACTCCTAAATAGATCCGATTAACATCGCATACCAGCCATTGGGGCATTGCAAATCAGCTTTCAAAGTGAAATGAACTTTGTTGAGCTGGATTTAAGTTTATTACCTATAGCTTGAATTTCTGGGTAGTTGAATACAACTTCTTGTTTAGTGTGTTTTTGAAAAGTTACGCAGATGCAAAAGTTTTTATCGGAAAAGTATGAGAACCATAATGCTTTCGTACTTATTTTCCTATTAAGTTATTCAATTTTTATTAATAAATTATTGACATAGATTCTACTGACTCACAGTAAGTTATGAGATGCCTATAGAATAGTACCTAGGTACCATAAGTAGCATCCTGTCCCTCCGCAACCAATGCCAAAAATCAGCGTCACCAACTCGTATCCCTCCTGCGTGAAATCTGCCTTGTAAAACGGGCAACCAATTGCTGACGCTTATTACTGTACCTCATCATCATCATCATTGACAGCTCAAATAATAGCCCACTGCTGGACATAAACCTCCTCCCTCAAACGCCACTCTGATCGGTCCTGAGCTGATTTTTTACACCACCTGCCATCACCAAATCTGGCCAAGTGTCCTGCCCATCGCTACTTAAGTCTGGCAATACGGTCTCCGATATCTGCTAGTTAGCAACCAAAATCAAAGTCAAAAAGCATTTATTAAGTAGGACCGCTGGGATCACTTTGAAACGTCTTAAAACTAGGTGTTTTTACTCCTTGGTCATGACAGCATGACCCTCATTTTGTGCACAGTTTCCTTAGTGAGCGTCCATGTTTCAGCGCCTTACGTATCTTACCTTATTGCCTACTCAATTTTAATTTAGAACGACGAAACAAGCCTAGCTTACCCCAAAAATGAGAGTGAAACTTCAGTCAGTTCATACTGATACGTCCTCCATGTGACGACTTTGTTCAGCAATGGCATTATGTCTTGTCCCTTTTTGAATAGGCCAAAGCCGGATCGAGACCGGCAAAAACCGGATCGTGTAAACTTAAAAACATTTCAGTTACAAAAGGCAAACAAATTGGATGCTTTGATAGTATTGAACGATCAGCTATGGGGTATGACTTCGTGTATGACGTAAATGGGTAATGGGTATGTGAGGTTAAAATAGTACGGTGCATAAAGTAGAAGAACATTCAGAT
Organism: Epirrhoe tristata; assembly: GCA_951394285.1. Lineage (NCBI taxonomy): Eukaryota > Metazoa > Arthropoda > Insecta > Lepidoptera > Geometridae > Epirrhoe > Epirrhoe tristata. The sequence continues at coordinate 9,410,139 of OX596146.1, read as the reverse complement.
ATAAAGCTGTGTTACATGGAGTTGAATCATTCTGAATAATGGTTATATTATTGTTGTTTTGGGGCGAAGATCGATCGCTGTGGAAATCGATTGGGGAGACCTATGTTCAGCAGTGGACACTATATGGCTGACATGATCATTGTTGTTTTGTTTCAGGTTCAATAAGAAGTGGATCGATTGACATAAAGTATGAAGTTTTAAGTTACAGAACGGAATTAAAAAAAAAAACAGAATTCTTCAGACTGTAAAGTAATTAGTGAATCCCAAATATGATACACGATGGATTCTCTAATTTCATTATAGTTTCGGTGACAAAAATATCCAAACTACATTTCATATCATCATCATAATGTTTTACGTAGGTATGTCTAGGTACAGTCAGCAACAAAAGTCGATTAACATTTCATGTTTCACTAAACTGAATACTTCTGAAAGCCGTAAAATTGTGACCAAAATTTTGACAAATATTTGAGTCCATAATTATTTGCTAGGAAAAGTTTATTTTTTTTCTGATTAACCTCAAACAAATAACGTTTAAAAAAATCAAACTGTTAATCGACTTACGTTGCTGACTGTACGTTGAGTTTAATATTTTAAATCTTGTGGCTCGCTCGTTCATTACAAACAGAGCTCACGCAAACTACCAAGCTTCCCTGAAAAAATATCTTAACCCAGCAAAAGTAATTTAGTTTAGTGAAAAGCATTGTTCTGTTGCGAAAACAGGTCAGTATTTCCTCGTCGCATTTCCAACTGTAACTTAGTTTGAATTTGAACTCTCTGAATTTGCATTAAGACGCTTTTTAATTTAATTTTAGTTATGCGTTCTAGTTACCTAGATCCAAGGTTGATATTTGTGTTATCTTAAAAGTTGATGATCTTGAAATTAAAAGATGATGACAAAGGTGAAAACAGGATTGCAGCTGTAACATCAAGGAACCGTAGAGAGAATTTTCTCATGTCAAGATCTTTTACGTTTTTTAACGTGTAACCAGTTTCAAATTGATTCTCAGTCAATATACCCGTTTGGAGTTGTGTTGAATTTGTTTATGTATTAACTACTGTTATACCAATAAATAGGGTATTACAGGTGAATATAAAAGCATCCATAGTAACGTAGCATATCGCATCTCTAGTGGAAAATAAATGTTAATATTTGATACAAAAATTAAGCAAATCAACGTCTGCCGAGACCGCTAGTAAACGCTTGAACGATCATTCGATGCTAATTAATAATTATAACTGCAATTCTACCCTCAGTGATTACTTGCATACGATGCAACATTATCGCTCTCCGAGTAGTTGTCGCCAGCTGGCGCAAGTTATGGGGCGGAACGTTAATGTAATGATACTACTAAATACCTAGGTATATGTTACTAGATGCATTCGACGTGCAGTTGGACTGGACTACCATGCCGACTGCAATCGGCCTGCATTCAAACTGCAGTGCAGTTGAAGTTCAGTCCGTCTGAATCTCACAAACTTACGCGTAAATGTGAGTAGTATATGGTCTGGTGTAGTGTAAAACCCCATAACAAACATTTCACTTAGAGCAATGATATTTCATTGACTTAGACCAAACGTCCAGTATTATATCAACACACAACGTAACCATACGTCAAGTTTGACGTTTATCCAATATACTACGTGCTCTCGGTAGATCTAATCGGCATCTGTGTATTTCTAGTTTATTTCGCCCTAGCCCGCGCATGGATAGCCTATTGAATGTTTATTGATTCGTATTTGGAAAAGCTTTGAAGACGGAAATATCTGACATTTGTCCGTGTCAAAAGCTACTTAGATTTTTAACTAAACAGCTTATTTCATACCTTATTGTTTATTCTATTTGTGTCCTAAGTTTAATTAAATAAACTTAGCCTTTAGATATTTTCCAGGAGCTTCAGGAGGCAAAGTATCAGGCCACTCAATACGACGCTTTATGTCTGGGAAATTGTTTAAGATGGAATAGATTAAATAAAAGTTTCGAATAATAAGTACCTTTACTCTACGACTAAACTATTATTTATTTAATTCCAAAACATACGATAAGATTGAATTTAGGTAAAATTACATACTTATGAACTATTTCCACCGTATTTTACCGTTTTTAATCCGGTAAAATCAGACAATCTGTCTAGAATAAAAATCCCAATATCCAACACAAAACAAGGAATCGCATCACATAACTGTCGTAAATCTTATAAAGATGTCTCGCACCAAATATCTGTAAAGCATTATCAACCGATTCCCCAGCTTGTCTCTGACAGGGGCCTACTTTATGGCGTTCTCAAAAGAGCGTGACCGTAAATCAAACACAGATTTTTTGGGTAAGGAGGCTATTCGGATGCTGTTGTCGGAACCGTATCTTTTCGTTGTCATTGACACTTATTTTTCCAAATTCTGGCCTTTGGAACGTGATTCGGAACTGTTATGGTTTCCGAGACTGGTGATATCATCAGAAGAGATTGAAAACGGTTGTTGAAAAAGTAAGTTCGAGTGAGTTAGGTTAGGCCAGCTCATGACCCCCCCCCCCCCCATGGATTCCAATCTTGACGCGATGGGGGGGCTTAGTAACCGTGGTTTGGAGGCCCACGGTGAAGCGAAAAGGAATCCCAGGCGGGGACGCCCTGGTGGCGTCTGGCGGGTAGGGTCGCGGGTGAAGATGCGTGTCGGTGTTTCGTTGCCGCTCGCCCTATCTCCCGCGACCCAACGGTGGCGCACCGTAAGATGCGTCGGCGGCGGGGCCGCAGTGGAAGAGGAGTGTCGGTGTTACGTTGCCGCTCTCCCTGTCCTCTGCGGCCGTTTTTGGAGGCTTCTCCACGCGCACCTCTTTAATTAGAGTGCGCAGTGGACGAAGGGAGCGGAGAGCTCTGGTGGTGAGTATCGGACGCAAGGTGTGGGGGCACCTTCGTCCGCCTTGCACTACTCACCACTATGCGGGGCCGCCTTAAGGGCGGGGATCGCCAAAGGGGGACTTTACGTATAGGCTGTGCCGGTTTCCCAGACCCCCTCCATTCCAGGCGACGCCGGAATGACGCTGGGTCGTTTAGTGGGTAAACCGGGAGTCCCCGGGGAGTCCCACATACCCCTCTCGCCCCCCCGGCGGTGGGGATGCGTAATGCATTTGCATTTGCATCTGCATCCATGCCATGCGAGAGGAGGCTCTTAGTACCAATTATAATTGTCACATTGATTTATTAATAAGAAATGAGAAAACATAAAAAATAAGATGAAGGCTCTAAGTTATGAAACCCTTTACAAAAAGAATTTCAGAGTAAAATATTTTCCATTCAAACGTGCCTTTTATAAGAACTCGACTTTTGTTAGAAGGCTTTAAAAAACCACAATAAGCGTACATTTAGCGTAAACACATTATTAAAATTTTCTTTTCAGCAACCCTGCGACTTAAAAAGCATTTTTGTGGTGCCTTTTGTTGAAGGAATCCAAATCTAAGAATATGTTTCATGTTTTTCTAAAAAAAAAAAATTGTGCCTGAAATACTCAGCTATCAAAAACCTTCAGAAAAAAATGAGATTTAGTACCTACGAGCCTAAAGGTTCTTATTAATAAACGTGGTGTAAAGTTACGCCGGCGCCGGGTGTAACTTAGGAGTAAGCATACAATTTTTGGAGTTTAAACCTGGCGTAACTTTACACCACGTTAACACCCTTATTAAGGGCTTGGAATGCTTAAAAGCCTTTGTAACCTAAAGGTGGTCACGTGTCACATTTATATTTTTTTTAATATAAAAGGAGTAAATACGAGTTCGTTAACCTCAATGTTGCCCGTTGAAAAATTAATTTACGACATCACCTTTGAAGTTGGGTTTGCAACAAACTTTCATGTTTGATTTTGGAATTCAAACTTTTTTTTTAACTTTTGCTAACCGTACAACACAGCTCTTTGTAAATATATTCTCGTTTCTTTGGGCGGTTTAAAAATAATTTCTTATTTTATATTAGCTTGAGTAAATTTACACATAGGCTCAAATAATTTACTTTTATATTATTAAAAAACTATAAAGTACACTCTTAAGAACAGGATTAAATTTCTTTTTATAAGTACAAATAGGATATACCTAACGTGAATACCATATCAAACGCAACGTATTTTATTTACAAAAATAATTAAGTTACATTTCCGACAGTCCCATCACAAAAGAAATCAGAATATAACAAAACATTTCATTTTAACTTTCTTTTAAATTTTCTAGTGAATGATTTTATTCATTTCTTTGTAAACTTTACGAAGTGTAAACTCAATTTATGTTTTCGAAGGACCAAAAATAACTTTTTCCATTTGAAACAAAAACATAATAATCTGAATAACGAAATTAGTCTAGTTTCCACCCGCGACAGAACGGAACGTTGTGCACATTTTTGTCGTGGGTTTTCCAAAATTTTTTAACATTCAAATTCCGCATAGCAAAATTAGCAAATGAATTCTCAAAAAAATTTTTTTGTTTAAGGTTATGCGAGGTTGTCCCATATAAATAATATTCCCAAGGGATTGATAATTTTCCCGTAAAACTTTAAAATCCTCACCCTTGCTTGTAATTTTCTACCTTAGTCCAAGTCACTTTTCCTTAAAAAAATTAAAATGTATTTATACCTAAGAACGTTATGCCTAGGTGGGTTCCACTAGTAAACGATAGCAAACGATATGTACGTCGAACCGTTCTCTCGTAAGCGAGGGACGTAGCCAGTCAAGTGCACAGAACGCCAGTCGTTCAGATAAGTAGGCAGTACTTTGCAATGCATAGGCTAAAGCTCAGGTGGGGTCCTGGTTTCTATAAAAATATTTTCAAAGAGAAGGGTTGTGATGTAGTGTGTGTGGAGAGAAAGAAGGCTGAGCATAGTAGTAACAATCTCGTTTAGCGTTGAGCGTAAAGCGTCGGGCGATGAGCGTGAGCGTTGAAGCGAGTATAGTTCTGTCGCTGGGCTATGACTTCTTCATCGCTTGGCATGAGATTTGAACGCTGCGCGACTATCGCTGAGCAATTGCCTAAGCCGAGGGAATTTTGTTGCTCACGACAAAACTTTTGTCGCCGCGATAAAACTTTTACTGCTGGCGGTGTGAATGGCCGGCGTTGGACTACTTATAAATATTTGAGTCTCTTTTATTGACACGGAATCTTATATCTTTTGTTTGACACTTGAGCGATAAAATCACTGATCGCTTGCCGGTCAGTCGCCCGCGGTCGGACAAGTAGCTGCGTTTGATAAAAGTAAGAACGGATCATTATTAATGTTTATACAATTATAAAAATAATTACTCACTTAAGTACTCGATTACCTGTTTGGTCATCCTTAAAATTTTTTTATTATTTGTATTTGAAAAACCCTACAAAATCACTATTTGTGAAGCAACCACTCGGAATTAAGTAAAATCTTTTTTTTTTGTTAGCCCATACTGTCCCACAGCTGGGCAAAGGCCTCCCCCGTCACCTTCCACACCTCGCGGTCTTCCGCGATTTTCCCCAAATCCTTCCTAAAGGCGTCCAAGTCATCGCGCCAGCTCTTTTTAGGCCTGCCTCGGAGTCGCCTGGCATTCACCGGGATTCAACCAGTCACCACTCTGGCCCACCTGTCTGGGTGGATGCGGGTGACATGACCTGTCCACTCCCATTTTAACTTGGCAGCCTTTACGCCCACGTCAGCAATACCAGTTTTTGAACGCAGCCAGGTGTTCCGAATTCGGTAAAATCTTCTTCGAGTATAATCTTAATCACTTAAATAACTCTAACTAACTAACTGCCTATAACTATACTTAATTCCAGTATTTGCACTTGCCGCCAAGCATTAGCAAACGCTAGTAACTAAATCCTAGGAAACAAATAATCATATCAGAAAGCAATTTTCGCCCATCAATTTCACTTACAGAAAACTTCTTAGAAGAGAAAACTTGAATATAATAAAGAAACATAATAACTGCCTGTACGAATAAATCCCTAAGTTGTAGGGATCGCAGTAATCCCTCGCAAGATGCCCGCCCCACGAAACGTTGAAACTAGGAACCTACTACTGATTCTTGATAAAAACTCGAACTGAATCTATATCTTACAGATTTTAGCTGTAACGAAACAAAAAACAGTGCGGAAAAAGTGGCAAACTTTTGCTTGTAAAAATGTTAATAGCTTAGATACTACTCATGCCAAAGGTGGCCAAACTTCGAGTAATGTTGCTTGGCCCATGTTCATCATACATTTAGTAAAAATACAATGTTGAAATAAAACACAGATAATAATAGGTAAGTATGTGGTTTTATTTAATAGTTTGACTAAGTTCACTGTATAAAAAAATAAAACGAAACTTAGGTATGCTAGAAGATAAGTATTTATTTATACTTTTATATGTGAAGCAAATAGTAAGGGCGATGTCAAAACCAGAAAAGCCTAATTGTGCGGCTAAAAAAGTCTACATACGGACAGACGTGGAGACGACAGCCTTTGATGTATCTGAGGGCATCGACCCCTCAGTGCAGGGCCCTTAAGGAAAACAAAGCGGTTGGCAGGTACCTTTATAAGAGGGGTTTAGGAAAATTAAATACCCACTTGTCCTGTTCAACTTGAAATAAATGAGTTCGGTATGATTTGGGTAAAGACGTCTGCCGCAGACGGTAGTCAGTTTGTTTCTGTGAATGTAGTCTATTCGTTGTAGTATTGCCAAACTTTGACACAGACGACTGTATTCTAGGCATTGCAGATAAAACAATAGCAAAAAAACAAATTCAGATAAAAAAAGGTTAGTTTATCTACCTACTTAATGAATTAGACTGCGTCAGAAGGCAACCTATACCAACGGGACCATAGACTTAGGATACTCCCTGGGACATTGTTTATGATGAAATATGCTTGAAAACAGAAAACAGCTTCTGCATTCTGTGGTACAGGTGACTAAGATGTGAAGGTGCATTTACATGATGCGATTTTTCGTACGAATTGCTAAGCCCCACGCTCATTGGACGTGCCGACGAGCGTCGCGCTAACTATGAAAAATCGCATACGATGAGCGTTTAAACTTGAAAAATTGCCGTGCGTATGAGTTGAAATCGCATCGTGTAAATGCACCTTAAGTTTACTCACGGTGTTTTCCTTCCCTCATGTTAAATGCAAATGGCGGGGTATGAACTCGCAGCCTTACTAGGCCAACACGTTAATAAGAAACATTTTGTTATAAATATCCTTTAGGTATATTGCCCTTCAAGTGTTCTGACTGACTATATCAACGATTTCCAATTTCCATACAAAGCTCGGGTTCTCATGCCTTCCTAAGTAGGCTTTGATACGCGGACTTAAGCGGTATAAAAACACCATTTCATTGTCTTATCCTTCCTTGTTGGGCGCTTGGGATAATGTTTTGGCTGCGATCGATCCTACATATTGCTAGCTTGAGCGTTTGAACTTTCTTGCAGGTTATTAAAGAAACAAAAAAGCTATTATAGACTCTTTTTTGTCTTTTTTTCGATTTTTGATCAGGTATATAGGGTTTTTAGTTTTTTGGTTCGAGGACGTGGCAGGCGTCACTTGGACACGACATGCCGCGGACAGACTTTTGTGGCAATGGATGGAGGAGGCCTTCACCCAAAAATGGGTGCCCTATTCAGACCAATAATAACAATAATAATATAAAGTGAACATACTAATTAATCGAATAAAATTATAATCATATTTAATATTTATGCATGCTAATATAATGTGAACTGTAATGAATATGTAAAAATAAGTTTTGTTAATTGGGAATAAATGGCTATAATAATATAGGATTTTACTTCACAGAGAAGATCTTTAAGATTCCATCAAATGTGTATTGTCCAGTTGAATTAGCTGAGTTGAATAGAGTGTCACTACAGTCATTACTGAATACCAAACAGAGTATCGAGAGCTATACACAGCAGTGGGTGCAGCCGGGCTGATTAGATACTTAGATAAAAGTTTTGATTTAGGTAACTCAAACAATGTTCCAAAATTAAAACTGAACTTAAGTATAATGAACGTAGTTTGAACGTGAGACGATATTCTTCTTGTGGCATAGAATCTCACATGCTTGTGGAAAGGTTTTTAAATACGTCTCAAAAAAGCTTCTTTCGTGCACTTAGAACGAAGGAAGACGAAACACAAAATCATATTAGCATGGTATCGCAGAGGGGAGATTCGGGTAGATTGGCCGTGCGCTCCGATTACATAGCTTAGCGAAACCTGAGGAAGCTCGGGAAACACCCTACATACAAGTTATTTGTCTTGTTAAAATGTGGAATTAAAATCAGGGTCTTGCCACTTTTCCAGGAACCAATAAATAGGCTGTAGCTGAGCGTAGCTATGTCGTGGAAAAAAATTTGAGAGAAGCCTATGCCTAACAGTGGGACAGGAAGAGTAGTCGGTGTTTCTTATAGTAATACTACAGTTCACTTTAAAAAAGCTAAAGCCTTGCGAATCGTGTTTGTTGCCCTGGTTCTTTATATTATTGGTCGCGAAGGAACAGGCGTTAAAATATTTTTAACTACTCTAAATAGGGTGCCTTCAAATTAGCCGCAAAGTGCCGCGCGGTCCGTGTTGTACATTTAGTTTCACGATAGATTTTGATGAAGAAAAAGAATTTTAGACAAAAAACAAAATAAGAAGCCTAAGAAAACGTCACTAGTAGGTAAGTATACTTAATATCAAAACAGTGTTTGGTACTAAGAATGCAGAATAATCTATTTTTTTTATTTTTTATTATTTAACCTATACTGTCCTACTGCTGGGCAAAGATCTCCCCCAATTCTTTCCAACCATCTCTCTCCTTTGATAGGTTCCACCACCCACCATCGAAGGAGTCGAGGTCGTCTCTCCAGCGCTTCCTTGGCCGTCCGCATCGTCGTCTCCCTTGAGGTTGCCAGGTTGTTAAAATGTTGACCCATTTTTCGCTGTGCATCCGACTCACGTGTCCTGCCCAGTCCCACTTCAACTTGGCTGTTTTGCGCCCTACGTCGGCAATACCAGAATAATCTATAAAAATACAAAAGTGTAGAGAAAATATATAAAATATAATAGATATAGAATACTTTTTACACTATTAAGAAGAACACATTATCCCTAAGCGAAGTCGTAGGCTGGCATCTAGTCATTAATAATTCTTATCTACCTGTCAGTCGCCATAAGCTACATGTTTATTTCGGCATCAAAGACATCAGGTGGGATAAAAGAAGCTTAATATAACATTTATTTTATTTCATTCCCCCTTTCAAGGGGCTTTTCAATATTTTATTTTATTGCGAAGTGGCTTTTCTTGTGTTTGTTTCTTTATACATGTAACTCTTTTGTTAGAGCGAATTGTATGAGAATAATGTTATTCTTTCCTAGAATAAAGTTTCTATTTAGAGAACAAACTTTCAGAGATATTTGAGAAATCAACGTAGGTATCTAAGTACCTACGCAAAAAACTCAACATGAACGGTATTATAGGTAGGTATATTTAAAAAATAATACTTACTTATAAAATGTTTATCATAAAATCATCATTATTAGGTACGTGTCGTGTGAATACAACTAATTCAAATACTTACGTAAATGTGTTCTTCATTACCTACTCGTGAGGAAACCGGCATGTCGTAGAACCTATAAAGTTCGAAAACATGTGTCAAGTGCACGAAAGGAGCCTCTTTGAGGCGCACATAAAATCCTTTCACCACACTGGTTCCAGTTAACTAGTGACACGATAAGAAGATTACCTACTTCCATAAAAAATCTCGGCCCTAAGATTTACAATACCAATTCGTAAGATTCACTGCATTTAAAGCAGAACTTTTATAAAAACGCAGGTGCTCTAAAACGAATTCCAGAGCAATGAGATAAGTCCTGTAGCTACGCTTTGATTTCTTGAAAATCGTCAACCGTAGTATAACAGGGACGCCCAAAACCAGTAAGTTCATATACAATACAATGGACACATCTTTTGCGAAAAAGAACTAATAGCTACCCACAACACAGGTTTTCCTAGGGTGGGAGTTAGGGCACTTTTGACATAGTTTTAATATAGTAATAAACTAATTATAAGTACCTACTTTACTGTGTAATATTGTGCTTGTACTTTGTAAGCTTTTGTTACTACCCTCTTTATAAAAATTTTAATAAATAAATCTAAATCTAAATCTAAATCTAAATATCAGTCTGTGGCCAACACTGGTGACGGTCGAGTTTCTGGCCGCCTAAAACCAGTACTCTTTTTATTGCTATCTATTGAAGAAAATGCAAAGGAAATTGTTCGGCTCGTCAAACATAGTAACATAGAAACCAAGGTTTGTTCGTTAAAAACTAGTGCTATAATAGCGATTTTGGTGTTAGAGAAGGAGAGTGGAGTCGTCAGCTTCACACTTATTATCGGCCTAAAAAATTTTGCCCCAATGTCTGTTTTTTAATTTTATTTTTATTCATTAAAAACTACGCTACTCAAGCGGCCATAAAGCTTCTTAGACTAACCCGTATGTGCGGTAAAGTTACTGATGTAATTTAACGGCTGCTGATTTGTAGAAACACTGAGCTTTGAACACCGGAAACTAAATTGCAGTCATTGTGTGCACAAAAAATCGTTCGTTTTCTTGCACGAGGCGCAAGACAAACGTTTTCTCTAATGAGACACCTTTACTTAGTTTTTCTATTTGAATGGTCCTTTGGCAACTGCAGTGCTTTTATTCTTTGGAAAATGTAGGTAAGTACCTACTACTTTAGCTAGTCTCTGGAAAATCCATTGAATCATCCATAAAATTTTTATATATATTTATTATTGAAATGTGAAAGTAACTCTGTCTGTCTATCTGTCTGTATGTATGTCTGTCTGTCTGTTTGTTACGCTTTCACGCCCAAACCGCTAAACAGATTAAGCTGAAATTTGGCATAGTTAAAGGTTGTATCCCAGGGAAGGACATAGGCTACCTTTTATCCCGAAAAATTGAAAAAAAATCCCGAGGGACCGCGGGTCACACCGCGGGAGCGTAGCTAGTATAATATAAAAATTACTTTTGAAAGTTTCGATCCGAAGGTTATGGGTTAATTCCGGTAGGTACAAAAAGTGAATGAAAACATCGTGAGGAAAAGTCAATTTTGTGGTTTTAAAATTGCTTCTCGTAGTATTGAGTTCACTTTACAGTCAAAATTAAACAAGAGCCAGTGTAGCTGTGTAAAAATGCAAATATATTCCAAGCTTCGGTAGCAATTCCTGATCGAGACAGACCCTGAAATTAAGGGGTTTATCAGAGGTCAGAGGCCCTAAGGGTTTCAAAGATTTATGTCCGGGCCCGGGCGGTGATGTGTTATATCTTAATTACTTTACGATTCGCGATTGGATGGCGGTTTGACAACTGAAATTTGAGGTTTTAGTGGTTAGATGCTTTGGGATTTCGGGTGTTTCACTTGAAGGTCTCGGTCATGTAAATTGTAACCTACCTGCTTATAGAATACTAATACTACCCTGTCTCTATAGAATAGAGACAATTCCTACCTTTCTTTCGCTAAGCTACCTCTAAGCGTGAGAACCTATAATTGGCTTTCTGTTTATATAAATTCGCCTAATTAAGTTAATTTAGCTGTTGGTTTTCCTAATAATAATAAATAAATAAATAAATAAATAAATAGTTAAAAATACATTTGAAAGTAGACAAAAGTTTTTCTACATCAAACAGAGAAAGTGTAGAGTGCCTAACACTCAAAAACCTCATTTTTCTCAACATTCAACTTATTATTTACCTCTATTCTACCGTAGAGCACCTTAGCCTTCCCAAGAACTACAGAATTGTATACAATTTATTACTGAAAGCAAGTAGGTAACTTTAGGGTTATCGACTGACAATTTAACTTTAGTAATTCCTATTTCCAAAATTGGTTTTCTAAATTACCTAGCAGATCCCCTCGCATTTCCTGAATTCTAAAGCCGTCACAATAACATAGATAGCAGATAATTGTCTAACTTCAAACTGTTCTCGTTCGGTATAACAGTTTACAAGATTAGTTTGTTTAATCGAGATAAAAACTATGGGTCCAATTACGTTTAGTAATTCCATTTCGTCGTTGCAAATTTAATACCTCTCATGTGCAAAAAGTAACTTTCCGAGAAAATCAATAAAAACTACCTCCTGAAAAATTTTCAAAGACAACTTATGCTTTTCTGTCATAATTATGTTGTTAAAAAATAAATGAAAACGTATAGTAAATAAATTATTTTAATTACTTTATCGGTTTTTAAGTTATAAGGCATTTTCTGCTTTTTTCTACACATAAGATATTTTACTTGCAAATATTTTTTCCACATAAGAGTTATTGATGGGATTTGGAGGAGAAACAGGTACTATTACGAGTATTGTTACCATTTACAAATAAGTAAATTTATCATTAGGTCTGTCGTATTTTATCAGAATGCTGAGCAAAACGAAGATGCGACGTTGATAAGGATGTTGAGATGGGTTTGTGGTGAATATAATGAGAATGAATAAGATAAAGAATGAGTACCACATCAGGGGATGTTAAGCTACGGATAAACTGAGGAGCACAAGGGCATGGGCAGGAGGAATGAGAGTCATGCATGTTACACGACGAGAAGCGAGTGTGAATGTGGATGGATAGGGTAGGCCTAAAGAAAGAAAAATGGGATTTTGTTAACGCAAGTGCTTGCGTAATAAGTAAGCTCTGAGATAACGGGTGGTAGAGGAAAATAAACGAGAGATACAATATGCCAACCCCATCCAGTTGGATAGGGGCAAAAAGATAACGATTGGTATGTCACTTCAAGAAAACAGTATAGTTCAATCAAAGAAACACAAAGGCTACAAACACCTAATCATCCAAAAATGCCAACCTTCAATTAAATCACAAAACGGATGGCAGTCCTTGTCAATGACAACATCCAACTCACTTAGGTATTTAAACTGTCTCTGGTCTTCGGGGTGCAAAAATAAGAGCTAGGGCACCAATCCGCCACCAAGAGCAGCTCTTCGCTGTGGTAGATCAAGCCTACCTGATTATCTTATTGCACCTACAGCATGTGGCAAACGTTCCATTCCAGCCCTCCAATTACTACCACGACCGAATGTCTTATAGACTTTACATCATCAGGATTTCCTGGGCAAGCCTGCATTCAAGATACCTACACTGTCACGGGGTGCGTGGGTCTCTTCATATTTTAACTGTCTTTGTGTGAAATCTTGTGTATTGTCTGCAGTACCTACAGGGTGAAGTGCACTACTTAGGATAAACCTCCCATTTACGTGTAAAGTAACTTGTGACTATTTATTCCGAATGCAGCAGGCTTGTCCAAGAAATCTTGATGATGTGACCCCATACACTATGAATGATGTTTTATTAGTTCCTAAGTGTTTATGATCCAGCAAGAATAAATGAGACTCAGTGATGGCACTTATTTGCCAGATGGTTCAGTGCTGTTGCAACTCAACGATGCATGGCCAATCCTACCACAGCAAAGTGCTACTCTTGGTAGAAAATTGCTGCGCTGCATCAGCACCCTCGAAAATCATAGACAGTAACTTCAAATACCTCCAAGAAGTTAAAAGTCTGACAAGGACAATCATCCGTTCTATCCGTTCGTGTAGAGATTTCATGTAATTCTGACACCCTTCGTCATCTCAGAACTCATTCACATCGTACACAGATTCGTACTTACCACATCCCATTCATTTATTTGCAGAACCACTTCGACATGTACCCATACCCATCAACATTCATACTCATCACCCGCCATGCAACGACTCTCATCTATCCCCATAACTTGCAACCCTCCATCCATCTGAAACTTTCCTAGGTACTTCTAATGACCATGCCTATTCATAACCTATCATAACCATGTCCTACTCCTTCGGTCCATCATCAGATGATTTCTTCAGGAGTATCTACCTCAATAATCAACGAACATTGGCTCCCTTTAGTAGACTTTTCATCAACCTTTTATTTGGCAATATTTCCCTTCTAATAAAGAAAAATTTAAACATAAATAATTATACTATTCACATCTCACTCCTACTTTCTCTTTGATCTTTTAAAGAAAGTTGTACTTTTTCTAATCAAAATAGGTGCAGAATAGCCCAAAAACTAGGGAATATTTCGCACATGAGAGTATTTGTTTACAAATTACTTATAACAATGCCGTTACCAAAACCTCCCATGTGTTTACCAGGCACATGGGATATTTTGATTTACAGTCAAATGTAAGCCGTCACATGAGATTAATTAAATTGATGGAACAACTCACTCAAATAATAAGATATTCACTTGAGAGTCTTTACAAACGATGGCTTTTGAATAGGGCTATCCAAAAATGTGAAAAAGTCATTTTGGCAAAAAATGTCACATAGGAGCTTTTGCTTTTGCAACGACGATTTGTCGTGTACATAAAACTGCTGGTGCTTCGTTTGAATAGGTGGATTTCAAGTTAGACTAGATTTTTTCTATACAAACTAAAAAGTTCTAACTATTTAGATAAACTTTTATGTTCTTCCATATGTTTTTATGTGATGATCTCGTTGTCAAGCGAGTGCTTCGATCACAAGAGACATCAAAGATCGTTGCGAGTGTGAAAAAAATCTTTGTATGATCTGCAAATATTTCGTTTTATCCATAGCACGTCGCGTCGCTGTCATCGATAAAACCACATTTGTGTAGGTTTGTGTTCGAAGACGGCTATGTGACATCCATGGGGGGGTGTTTATGACCTGTAGAGGGTTTTTTTTTATTTACAAAAAAAAGTAGAGGGTTTTCAATATAGTTTTCTGCCGTCTTACCATGACCAACCTCTACCTAGAGTCGGTAAAATGACATTTAACTTTAGAAGATTTTTAACCGACTTCAAAAAAAGAAGGAGGTTCTATGTTCGGCTGTATGTATGTTTTTTTTTTTTTTTTAATGTATGTACAGCGATATTTCCGTCAATTGTGGACCGATTTCCAAAATTTTTTTTTTGTTTGAAAGGTTATACTCTCTAGGTGGTCCCATATAAATTTTATTCCTGAGGGATGGATAGTTTTCCCGTAAAACTAAAAAAATCACTGATCTTTAAGAAAATTGTGGGTCGATTTCCAAAATTTTTTTTTTGTTAGAAAGGGGTATCCTCTCGAGGTGGCGCCATATATTTTTTTTTCCTGAGGGATTGACAGTTTTCCCGTAACATTTAAAAAACCTCATTCTCACTACACACCTGACTCACAATCTGAGTCAAACATTAAATAGTTTGAAAAGGTATATTACACCCGAGGAGGTCCAAAATATTTTTTTTCCTGAGGGATTGATAGTTTTCCCCCTTGCTGAACTCCGGTGTGTCCTTTAGTAGGCCTGCTCATGACTTCTCTTATCCTTTCCTACTTAAGCTACGATAAGCAGGGTCTTAATGTAGCTTACTATATTATTTACACTTACACTTTTATTTACACAGTATTTATTTACTTACACTAAAAAGTGTAAAATAAAAATTTTTGAAAAAAAATTGAACCGCCTTCACAGAACACAAACAGACGAACCTTCTACACAAAAGAGAAAAATAAGATATAATTTGAAGTCGGTGCCAAGTGAATACGATTAGGTACCTATAAAAATAAGAAATCGAGCGATAGCGTACCAGGATATAATTTTGCACCCAAGTTCTTTTGAATTTCTTAGATGTAAATGAATAGTTGGCACCGACTTCAAATTATATTCTTATTTTTCTCTTTTGTGTAGAAGGTTCGTCTGTTTGTGTTCTGTGAAGGCGGTTCAATTTTTTTTCAAAAATTTTTATGACTTTTGTCATGGTTAGAAGATGCTTTTGCCTGAACTCAAATGTACCTACTCTATTTTAGATAAATTATGTAATTCTACGGTATTATGGCTACAAAGAACTTTTTCTCTAGCCAGAACTCCCGATAAGTCTAGATTAGTGCGGGTTGACTTGACTGTTGCTAGAGCAATGGTCCTTGCAAGTTGTTGCAAGTAAGCTTTTACGACTTTTTAGGTCAACGATTTTAAAAGAGAATATGAATCGATTCCGAGCCACTCGCGCTATCTAGCAAAGCATCAAGTTTATAGTCCATTTGGTGGGCTCAGCACGCCCGGGCTAACCAGTGGCGTAGCTAGGTAGCCAAGGGCCCTAGTGCAAAATAAACCGGGGCCCTAACTGAACGGTTTAGGTTTTATCAAGTCAAAATATGCAGGGTGTGGCAAAATGTAAACGTATTTATTTTTGTGTAAAAACTTAAGATTTGATTCGTCATTTTCTGGGTAACTATTTCAAAAATTTAATAATGCTTTTTTTTTATTTTCAAAATAATCATACCTACAGTTTCCTAAGAACAAAACCTTCCGGACTCTCGGGACTCAGAGTCCGAGGGCCCCTTGAGCTTGGGGGCCCCGGTGCACTGCACCGCCTAGCCATTCGGTAGCTACGCCACTGGGGCTAACTAGTTCGAACACGTTTATTTAATTGCTGTCATTGTGTACGTACAGATACCATTTGCATTGCACTCCGTATTAAATATTGATCGGGTAGAGTTTAGCTTATAAAGCAATTGTGCTTTATAAGCTAAACTTTAATAAGCATTGGCTTATTATACTTAAAACTAATTTTATTAGACAAAGCGATTTCCAATTTAATTGAACCGAGTTGATCTAGTGTTCGAATCCCGGTCGAGCATGAATGTTTTTTTTTTAATAAACTCACTCAAATCTTTGAAGAAGAACAGACGAAAACAGTTAGTAATCTAAGCTTGCAACTCGTCACGTATGGAATGATAATTTCTACAAAATGTGTACAAATACTGTATTTGGTTATTTACATAACGAGCTGCGAAAGTATCTACCGTGCCTTGGCTTAGAGATACAGTCTGTTTTACCTTTAAGTATGTATTTATGTATTTAAGAAAACAAATCAACAGACTCGAAGCTGGATTTGTATCGGATGTGCGTTGAATTTGGGTAATAGAAGCAATTTGGATAAAAGCTTTCCAGCACTCGATGCATGTATGCATTGTGATCGACGGGGCATTAGCCATTGAATTGTCTATTCTATTATGGTGGAGGTTTTTATGTAAAAGTCACGCAAAAACATGAACGCATATACGGATCTTAATACCAAACCCCGATTTGGATATTTTAACGGGAACGTTTTTTATGATAATGTCAAATTCGTTAATAGTACAAACTGATTGTTATTTAAGAATTTTTTACATGCATCCCAAAAACGCACCCGGGACTAGAACCCCTGAACGTGGTTCGGTAAAAGTCGTGATTTCAACTTTCGCATGAAACATTAGTGAATCTTTATTTGTCGCTATTACTTCATTTTCGTAAAATAATTTCGAATAAAGAGTTTCTGAGTTTTAATATAGGTGCTGATCTTCCTTTACCTCATCGAAATCTTCTCGTAGTATCGTAGTAATAAATCATGTGATACATCTGACTGCCGGGCCGGTATCTCCACCATAGGATAGAAGTACAATAGATATGCGCGTCGTTAGTCGCCCCGAGTTATTGCACGAGGGTGCTCTGATCATTCCATGCTAGAGTAAAATGCTGCTTGTTAATGATATTTGCTTCTTCTTATCGTGTCACCAGTTCTGTCAAACCAGTGTGGTGAAAGGATTATAAGTGGGCCTCAAATATGCTCCTTTTATGCACTAGACACATGTTTTCGAACTTTGTAGGTTCTACGGTCCGACACGTGTTCCCTCACGATTTTTTCCTTCACCGTTTGAGAGTACTGGCATAGTGCACATAAATTCGTCTGAAAAAACTCATTAGTGCACGACTGGGATTGAACCCACGACCTTACGATCGGAAGGCGGGGCCACTAACACTAGACCACCAGTGCTCTTGAATGTCTGCTGAATTTCCCCAGAGAAAGATACCATATGACATCAAACTACGGAAGAATCTAAAATATACCTAGTTCTTCATCGGCCAGCCGTCTCATAGAGCGATCTGCAATAAGATGACGTTCGATGATTTACGATGACATCGCTTCGAGTTTGATAAGGATTTAGACCTTGCCAGTTTATAAGGTAGGTTTAAAGAAGATATTTTGAGTCTCAAAGCGCCATTTTAGCCTCACACACCTTCACCGACACATGTGCAGTCTTTATTAGTGAGGTTTCACGAAATTGTATGGTTTGTTGTGACCTACCACGGAATTCATCCTTCAGTAAATAGTGTAGGTAAACTTCGTAGCTTGACCTCACATGAGAGATCTGGGTGTTGGAAAAGTTTTCAATTTTAAGGGGTACCTACCTACCTACCCTTTATACCTTGGTGGTGGCAAAATAAACAAGACCTTAGATTCTAGAATGTTGATGATTTCTAAAGAGAAAAATATTTACCACGTTTCATACATACCACCCACGGGATTCTAACCTACGACCTCGTTATGTGACAACTGAGCTAATAGGCAATCGACGCTACTGTGGTGTGTACGAGTAGGTAATTTTTTTACAGCTTTCCATATGTCTGATTTTTCCGATGCCTTTAGATATCAGAAGGATTCCTGTGTTTGGAATCTCGAGCAAAATCACCCACATCTGTATACTTACGTTAATTAGAAAAAAAGGACGGAAGTGTCGTGGAACTCTTGGTTAGAACGAAGTTTGTACTTTGACATTTTCGACCTTTCGACCTTTCGACCTTTCGTCCTTTCGTCCTTTCGACCTTTCGACCTTTCGTCCTTTCTTCCTTTCGACCTTTCGACCATTCGACCATTCGACTTTTCTACAGTTCGACCATTCGACCGTTAGACCTTAATTTTTACTAATCCTAGAAACGCTCTTCCGTACTAACAATGTTTCAATCTATGGACTGTTTTGCGACTGCGCACTTCGCACTGTGACGATTTGACATATTACACATGTGTCGTGACGCAAAAATCTAACACTTTTTGCCCCCATCCGATACCGTCCGATAAAGAACTTCGTTCCAAAAATCGATAAGTGACAATGAGTTCCTGTAGTAGTGAAAAACAAGATACGTTTCGACCGGAGCTAAATATTGCCCAGTTCATTGCTAATGAACATTTCGACTGCACCCTGCCTGCAATAACTTAGATTATATTCACTGGCTTTATGTTTAGGTACCTACTATTCATCATCATCATCCTGTAATAATTCCACTTGAGGCCTCCCTCTATTTACGCCATTGCTGCATTGGTAAGAGCCAAGACACAGAAGCCAGCGTAGGTACCGTTTTACTCGTATATCCAAAAAAAAAGCTTACGATTTATTTCTAAAATAACATTAGTAGGTCACCATTATACATTTTATCTGAACAACGCTTTACTTTATAACAGGGATTTAATGAATAGTGGAAACTATATGCAAAGGCCAACAAATTCATGAATACCTTTGCACAAAAGGGTAATGTCCCGGGTATTCCGACCCGTTGCAAATGTCAGATCATTTTGACAATGCATTCAAGAACCCTTTGTTCCATTACAAAATAACTGTAATTCCACAAATAACGTAATTTTACTGGACAAGGCTACCTATAGTGTAGGTAAGTAGGTACTACATTGTGGTATCATCAAGTTCATAATGCACAGTTTGAAGTAGGTATTAAGTGTCTGATTGATTGACGAAACTACGATTTTCTATTCGATAATCGGTCATCACGCACACAGACAATAGTTGTTTTCTGATCTACGTTTCACCGTTAATTTCAACGCCGATATTGGAATAGCTCTAAAAACTATTGACGTTTGATACTAGAAAAATGAGAACTCTTTATTGTACACCTTAAACTATGAAACAAAATAATAAGTATAACAAATAATAACAATGTACAATGGGCGGCCTTATCGCTAATAAGCGATAAGGCTAGAAGAGTAATCTTTAGCTCTAGGTACCATAGTCAAATGCTGAGGGGTAGTCGTATTTTCACCCACATAAAATTATGTAGATTTGAGTACCTATTGTAACTGTTGTATGGTGAGGAGAAAATAAAACTTTATTATTCTTATTCTTAAATAAATATTTAGTCTATCTCATAGTAAATTATTACGAGTAGAACTGTACCACTATCCAAACATCCAAGGAATCTTTATGAGGGTCACACAATAACAGAAGGGAACCATTACTGACCATAGTTTAATGAAAGTGAAACTGTTTTCACTAATGTGGACTAATGAGGATGAAATTTCAGTTATTTGGGATTATAATTGCAATAATGTTTAGCCTAGATTATAACACAATCTGTTTATTGTTTACGCTGAACGCTGAATTTGATAATTGTATCAAATAAATTAATAATGAGAGATTTAAGATAGCAATCTGGCTCAAAGATAAGCAGAGCTTGGTATTATGGGACTGATGCTCTAACTACACAGTTCACATAACATGCCTAGATAGGTATCTTTAACAAAAAAATTCATTTTTTTGCTACCTAAACACATTTTGGAAATTGGTCTCGTGTACAAATATCACGCCTCTTATATGAGGCGTAATATTGTACAACAAGATTGTAACATCAATCTGAAGTATCACACCTGTGCAAAAAACTTCATAATTATCAATTTTTTTACTATTGGGCAAATGTTATCTTACGCGACACAAATCGTGTACTCTACGCAGTCTACGCCAAAATAAACATTCCCCAGGCGTCGTAGTTGTGTTTTTCAAGCTGACATTATCTTTGATGTTCTATGTTCAATTTACTGGCCTTTACGTTCGTAGCATTTTCCTAGCACCTAATATAATAGTATACTTACACATACAAAGTACAAACCGTTCGCTTTGTTTGCTAACATGACCAACGTAAGCCATGCCAAGCCTTCAAAAATGCCATGTAACATGTCGAAGTTATGTTACACCAAGCTGACTTCGTTTAAACACGATCGTTTATGTTCTAAGGTCAGTTTCCTGGTCTGCGTAGCATTCTCGTAGCGGCGTAGCAAATCTCTACGAGTAGATTTTCTTTATGTAGGGTTGTGGAACTAGTAGTAGACTGTGCATTTTTAGAGTAAAACGGGACCCTATTATTTTAATTCTATGGCTGTTTCTCATGAAAGTTGTTTTCACAGATTTTGTATTTCACATGTTTTACTTCTTCAAATTAAACCCATTTTCCGGAAACTCTTTCTCTGATTATGCATTGAGATTTAGGATTCTATCCTTCACACAAAGCCTGAGAACGTTTAGAGCTAATCCCTACAAGTGCCTTGTAGCTGAGGCATAGTAGACTTGGAGCAGTATTACACAGAGCATAGAGTCTCGAAAAACAATAGAATTTGAAAAACCTTGTAGGTACATTAGTGCGAGTGAGCCGCGAGCAAAATAGCTCTCGATGTCTATAAAAATCTGTCGAACTGGTGTTTGAAATACTTACTTACAAAAAATAATAGATATAGGTAGGTATCTAAAGTTCGAACCATTTTATCAATAAGTAGGTAAGTAAGTACCTGATGTAAAGTAGATTGAATACTTAGTTTGATTGTGATGCCATTCGGTCCTACTAAGTCGGTTCCACTCCGATACGCACAGATTACGGAGACAGGATTACGTGCTGCGTTCGCTGCGTGAGCTATGTAGGAACCTATACTTACATGCATACCAGGATATGACAGGATAGCAGTATAAAGACTTGCTGGATGAGATTTAGGTATGTGGCAGGGAGAGAGCCACCTACTAACTAGAACGTAGGTACACAGATAGATGCGAAAATAAGTAGTCAATTTCATCACCATGCCTTCTTCGATTCTCATCACTGCATGCATATTCATTCGATCCACACCATAAACTGTTTCTCACTTTTCACTGTTGAATATAGTGAGTAGGATACGTACCTAGATAAAAAAACTATTGATAAATTCACCTACCCCAGCTCCTATGATAGCACTTCCACCAATATAGCTACAGTTAGCTACGGTGGATATTGCAAGCTACGGTTATACTCGTAGGCAGCTACGGTATTGCGTGTCGGCAGTCGGCACTCTGCAGACGCATAAAGAACAATGAAAAAAGGATTTTCTTTATTAACGGACGCCATGTTATGTCGCGCATAACTGTGAATAGACAGATTTAATTAAACGGGAATTGCCTGGCTTTGGTTGCATAGTAATATAAGTCTGGGTTGCAGATAGCTTCCTTTCTACCTACTAGGTACCTACACCTGACTGAAATGATAATGGTAGGAGACCCACCTACTTCTTCTTCTTTTCGTGTCTCTAGTTCTATCGAACCTGTGTGGTGAAAGGATTATTCTAAGTACGCCTCACAGATGTAGTTTAGGGACCTAGGTGTTTTTGAAAAGAAAACTTCAAAAACAGTTTTCACTTCTCTCGGCACTCCCGGGAGTGCCACGGTTTTTTCTTCTGTTTTGCGCGGTAAACAAATTTTATTTTATTCCTCATTTTACAGTATTTTCAAACTAAATATTAACATTTCTTGAACCAGTGACTTGGCAAAAACGCTGAACAGCGTCAACTGAAGCTGATTATACGAGTTAGTTCAGTAACCCACCTACTCATTGGGTCGGGAAAACTGGGACCCACTGAATAGTGACATTCGGTTATGTTAGTGACGCAGTTAATAAAAACTCAGTACCTACCTATGCCAGGCGTAGCAGTAGGCTGTAGGTAGGTACCTACTGTAGGTGGTAAGAAAGAAAACAGCTTTAGGGATGGTATGTATGAACCGCAAAAAAGACATTCGATTGAAAAACTATACATTTTTGGGGATTCCTTGACTTCGAATCGAATGCATTCGAATATGTTATAGAATCGTCCAGCAGATCTGATAACAGGCGACCTGTCAAACCTTAACCTATGTTTACATAGAACCTGCCCATTGCCAAGAATGACCTATGCAAATCCAAATTGAATCATCAACCGGATTTGTCCTAAGCCAGAAAGGACCGATCTAATTTGCGTAATCTTGGCCAGTCATTCTCTAAAGACTACGCACCAAAGTGTAGGTAGGTATACCTACAAAAAAAACCGATAAGTAAATAGGTTAAGTGGAAGGTACAGTCAGCGTCAACAACTGGTAACACCCCTATAGGCAGATTGTGCCTGAACACTGCGTGCAACTCAGAGAATCAGCAAGCTGAAGTGGCAGTGGCTATATCTGCCGAAGAACCGATAACCGTTGGGGTAAACGAGTTCTTGAGTGGAGACCGCGACGTAGTGTAGGACGCCCTCCGGCCAGGTGGAGTGACGATCTGCGAAAGGCTGCCGGCCGGCAGAAGCTGGATGCGTCGAGCTGAGGACAGGGCGCAATGGCGCGCACTAGGGGAGGCCTATGTCCAGTCAGAAGCATGTCCAAACACATGATACATGCCCACATCTTGCAGAAGTTAGTATTCCATACGTGACAGGTTGCAAGCCCATCGCCGCCTATAAGAACACTAACTGGTTTCCTCACGATGTTTTCCTTCACCGTTTAGAGCACGTGTTAAAGCGCATATTTTATAAATTTTACGAAACGCAAAATCCACTGATGCACGGCCGGGATTCGAACCCACAACCTTCGGATTCAGTTTTTAATTTTTACTAAAATCGATGACATGTTCCTAAGAACAGATCTGCGTATGTCTTAAAGTTTCAGACTTTCCCACACTGACAGTTCTAAATGTTACACCTGTATACCACATATTATCCTAATCTCAACCAACCAAGCCCACACAGTTAGGTAGGTAAAAAAAACAATACAATTCCAAGCCAACACTCATAATCGTAACTGTAAAAATATCTCAAAGATACGCCTAGGATTAGTCTGACAAATCCTTAGCCACTAACAATTTGGTATTACCATAATCTGTTATCGGCCTCCCGCGCAGCACTTTAAATGTTAATGAAGGGTTCCAACTCTGCTTTTTAACCCCCGGATCGGGAAAGAGTTATGGCTGCTGAAGGGTTGAATCTCTGGATTTATTTTTATCAGCTTAAGAGAACAATCAAGGAGTTTTTCTCGCAGTAAAAGTTTGAGTTTTAATGTCTACGTGTTGGAATAGAATAGGGGCTATTTATTAAGTGCTAGACTTGAAATCCGGGTTGTCTACGTGTTGGAATAGAATAGGGGGCTATTTATTAAGTGCTAGACTTGAAATCCGGGTTGTCTACGTGTTGGAATAGAATAGGGGGCTATTTATTAAGTGCTAGACTTGAAATCCGGGTTGTCTACGTGTTGGAATAGAATAGGGGGCTATTTATTAAGTGCTAGACTTAAAATCTGGGTTGTCTACGTGTTGGAATAGAATAGGGTGCTATTTATTAAGTGCTAGACTTGAAATCCGGGTTTTATATTGTACTTAACACGATTTTTGTTATTGTGTTACTGTTACTTACTTACATTTGTTACTTGCTTATTAAGGTTTTGGGTTAAAATGAAAACAATTTTTCAGTATAAATAGCATTTTTATAACAAGTTATCAAATGCAACATAACAATATTTATATCTATTTTGATAAGGTATGGTTTTGGCTTTACATTTTCAGATCCAAGCTTTATTTTTAGTGCCTATGTATTGTGCAATTTGAACGTTTTCAACGTTCATTCTTTTTGATTTATATTTTTGGATGTATTTCTATTTTTTTACCCTAGCAACATTATCCCAAAATGCTGCTGTGCGATTGGTTCAGTTTTCTTTTCCCTCTCCTGGTGCACCAATCAGGAACCACCTAGTTCGCGCGCGAACCGCCATATTCCTCACCAATCTCTTCTTGTCGTCAAGAGATGGCGCTAAATCAAACAGCAAGTCTTGCTTGTGAGGCAAAAGGAGGGAAGTACGATACACGTTTGCGATTTCGTAGAGACATTGTAGACTTTTTATTCTTACATCCTGCAAATAAAATAAAATGGGTTAATTTAATACGAATAATTATCCCATCATCGCTTAGGATCCTAACGGAGTTTGTTGCCTTATTTCTTCATAGTATTGGTCGCGAAAAAACATGAGTAGAATGACCTGAGAGCACTGGTGGTCTAGTGGGGCGGGGCCTTCCGATCCTAAGGTCGTGGGTTCGAATCTCTCTTCAGATTCAGTACTCTCAAACGGTAAAGGAAAACATCGTGAGGAAACCAGCATGTCGTAGAACCTAACAAGTTAGAAAACATGTTTCAAGTGCACGACAGGATCCTCTTGAGGCGCACGTCCTTTCACCACACTAGTTCGAAAGAACGATAAAAAGATGGTATTTGACATGGCGATTGAACGGACTACAATAATTTATCGTAGTTCGCAAAAGAAAATAACTTACCATAGATTTTACGTATTTAGTAAGAGTCACCAGCCGAGGCAATATTGTCTGTAAGCTGTCTGCGATGAAGGCGTTTTTCGCTTGCACGAAAAAGCATAACACATCGATCATCACGATTAGAAGATCATTATTATCGTATTCTAGTGATTCTATCACTATTGGCGATATCTGGAAATAATAAAATCATAATCTATAATACGACCTCGACTCCTTCGATAGTGGGTGGCGGAATCTATCAAAGGAGAGAGATGGTTGGAAAGAATTGGGGGAGACAAAGGTCTCCCCCAATTCTTTCTCTCTCCCCCATTTCTGGGCAAAGGCCCAGCAGTGGGACAGCATAGGTTAAATAAAAAAAAATCTATAATAGCGACACAGAGCAAATTAGATCGCGATCGATGATTTTGAGCGATTAATTTAGAAATCAGAAAGGTCTGAAAAAATATCAGTTCCTTGGGAATAGAATCTATTTCTAAATTGCAAATTTACAATGGTAAAATTATTTCAGGAAATATACAAAGTTCTGTTTTTATACATTTTGAAAAATACCTTATCAACCTCATTATTAAGCACATTTTTCGGTGCCTTTGCCAGCACATACGCCCAACTGAGCAAGTAAGCTTCTTTGGTCTCCGGTTTGACATCACTAAACTTCTCTGCGTGTTTCGCGAATGATACAAACATTCTTTGTTTGTATAGAAGGCTGATTCGGCAATGTTGTTTTGTGGTAAGATATTCGGGGAAATCAGTCATTGTTAGACGAATTGCTTCGGCCCCGTGTGCACAGTATTCGGGATTCGATATTGTGTTTGTTATCTGAAATAATGATAGTAAATTAGAATTTATTGCCGGTTTGCGATTGCTGATCGCTCATTGGTTGTTAATTAGCAGAACTAGCGCCACTACGACAAAGTAGCAATCACTGGAACTAGAGTGGTAAATGAAACCAATTTCAAACCTACTACAATACGCACAATCGTTCTTTAGCTCTCTGAAGTAGCTGCGCAGAACCCATTTTTGATGATGCCTAACATCGTGCTATCTCGTTCACTCTACCAAACCTGCGCAATCATCTATTGCACCTAACTTCAGAGAGCTAAAGATCCGTTATGCTTATTGTACGAAGGTAGATGTTCAAAGTTCAAACCATTGAACATATTTTTAGAATTTAGAAACAAGAATTAAAATAATGAGCCAAGAATAGCTACTACTTTAGTAGTAATAATATTAGGGAAGAACTAACTGAACTTGAAAGAAAGACTATAACAAGAATCACTTACTTTTTGCAACCAAAACAGGAACAAATCACTGCCTCTCATGATCAATGCCTTTGTGATCCAGCCATACAACAATATAAGTCTCGGGCATATATTCTTATCCCTTTTACACGTAGATAAAAACCCTTTCAACAGTTCGTAGAGCAGCTCAAAATTCTGTCCGTACTCAGCTTTATTTAAAAAGTGCGCAATAAGACCACAGGCTTTCGTCCTTACAATATCTTTCTCGCTATCTAAAGACAGCTTCAAAGATAACTTCATAATCTCTTCAAACTTGGAATCATACAGATCTTGATGAACAGAACCGTATAGACTGTCTATGATTAGAAAATATTGATCATCATTCAAACACTTTGATAATATTTCCGATGTGTGTTTGAGTAGGATTAGTAACTGTTTTTCAATCGGTAGACTGCTTATTGTGTTTGATATTAAGGAGTAACCATGAGCTAATTCTTGAGAGCCCGTTTTAAGCTCTTTTTGTAACCATATTAGAATAGAGTCTATTAAACCATGATCACTCTCTATCTGACTAACTTTCTTAGCAGAATATAGGCTTGAATTTGACATACTTTCACTCAAAGCTTCTACTACATTCATAGCGTTATCGTCGTTCGTGATAAGTTTAAGCATTTCTTCAATAATAACTTTAGTAAAATCGTCTATGCTTGCTAAATTTGATAGAAGATTTAGCCGTTTTTGTAAAGCAACTTTATCTTGTGTAAGATTGTTCAAATCACACTTTCCTTTGACAACTAAATTCATAATCAATTCGGGATATTTTCTGGCTATTGCATGTATAGTTTCCACGCTAGCTTTTAGTAGATCGTCATCTTGCGAATGTTGGACATTGTGAACTAGAATTTCAATAAATGGCACTACCAAATCAGTGTCTAATACATTTTTCACTCTGATAAGAGTTTTGAAGCCAGCAATTTGGTATTCTTTTGACGTCTGGCTGACTGCTGTAAGACAAATTTGTGGGAGCTCTTTTACCTGTGGTTTTATTTCATCTAGAACATCCCAGTGTTTCGCCATATCATAGAGATCTCCCAGAAATTGTAAGCTTGCGATTTGTAGCTTTGCTGATACTTTGAATTCGTAGTATGCTATTGTCGCTGGGATCATAGATCTAGTTATAATTATGCAGGACTCTTTAGACGCATTTGCGGTGGTTAAGAGCACTTTTGTTGTTTGCACAAATTGAGCGACCGTTTTAGACTCTGCAACGGCTGTTTGCATAGCGATAAGTATCCCTTTAATGAAGTTCTCAAAAGCTTGGTCAGTGTTGGCTGTAGTTGCTAATTTAGTGACTATAGTTGAAAGGGCTTCGTGAGCGGCCATTTTGAGTTCTTCATCAGTTTTGTGCGACATTTCCCTGTGGATTGAGGACCATAATGCCTTCAGGAAGGGGACATAGGATTCCACTTTGAATGTCTTGCAGCTTTCAACCTGAAAAATTGGAAAATATATTTAAACTGCAGGTTGATTAACATAAATCAATTTTTCAAATTTCTAAACAAATTTAGCAAAGCATAACTACAGGATTCCCTAATATTCCATCCAATTTAAATTATAATTAATTAGTGTTATTATACTGTCATAAGTGCTATTGAATCTCTCAGTTCTATTCTAAACAAAATACTTTACAAAATAAAAATGACTAACCAATAACTTCAACGAATCAATTTTCGCCAACCTTAAGCTTGAGTCCAGTTTTTCCACTAACAACACCAAACAATGTTCGGCGAACTCCTGACAAGCACATAAGCATGGCGCCAAAATATTTGCTAGATCCTGCCTTGAAACCGCTGCAGGGTCATCGGGAGACGGATGGAAATCAATTGGGTAATAGCAGGATATGACCTCAAACATTTCTTCGACTAGATGTCCCAGTGGTATGTTTTTTATGAAGTGTGGTAAGAATGCAAATGTAAACATTAGGTTGCGGGGATCTCTTTCGCCGTCAATTGCTGATATGACGCCGTAGACGAAATCGGGGCCAAGAGTTTTCATATCTGTAAGAAAAGTGTCAAGCTTTGATCAGGTTGATGGTGTCGATCGAAGGTGTCAAGTCAAAAAGCATTTATTCAGTAGAACTGCTGGGATCACTTAGATAGAATAGTCTTAAAACTGTGTGGTTCTACTCCTGTTCCTTCGCGACCAATACCGTGAAGAACCAGGGCAACAAGTTTATTAGATACTAGCTGAGCTTTGCGGTGTTACCCGTCACTTGGGAATACTTCACTTTTCCAGGATAAAAATATAATCTACTTCTGTGCAAATATAATTGAAATCCATTCAGTAGTTTAATGTGAAAGAGTAATATCCAAACATACTCACAAATAAATAAAAAATAAATAAAAATGCTGGACATTACACACAACATCATCTAGCCCCAAACTAAGCAAAGCCTGTACTATGGGAACCAGATAACTGTTATACAACACCCAGAACCAAAATAAATATTTGCAGATCATTAAAAAAAAAAAAAAGATTTATCCCGCAGCTGGGATCGAACCCTCAACCTGCTGCGCCCCAAGTGGGCTTTCAACCACTGCGCCACAGAGGTTGTCAACAAAATTTGGCATTTATGAATATTAGATAACTAGCTGACGCGCGCGACTTCGTCTGCGCATGATTCACCTTCTCCTGACAATAGCAAACACAACAAAATAAAAAATAGTCAAATAGGTCCAGCCGTTCACGCGTGATGGCGTGACCAAGGGATATAGGGATTCATTTTATATAAAGAGATGAAACATTCATTGATTTTATAGATCATAGGTTATCTAATCTGTTTTGATAGTTAATTTGCTTTCTAAACAAGCTTTGTGAAACAATAAAAATGATGACACCATTTTCTTTGTTTGGTAATTAAAGTCCTCCATTATGTGTCTTATAAACATAAAAGCCGTGTCTCCTGCGAATAAAAATAACAAAACAAACTAACAAAACATGTTTTGCGCCCGCCTCGGATAACATTTTGCATACAAAAAAGTTAGGCTATGTTCATATTTTGTTTGTTGTTAGAAAACACAAAAGCAGTATTGCAGGAGACCCGGCTTTCAATAACAATTTATATTATATTGACTGTTTTTTCTTCTTAGAATCAACTGGAAAATGTGTGTACCTACACATATAGGTCATCATTTTCCAGCCCTTTTCCCACATAATGTGGGGTCGGCACAACATATGTTCTTCTTCCATTCTCCTCTATCAGCCGTCATCTCAACACTCACTCCTTTCTTACTCATGTCATCCTCTACAGTGTAGAGGATGAGAGATGGATGGATTGTGTAGAGTCTACAGAATCCATCCATCTTACACATTAGGTATAATAATAATAATAATAATGCTGGACTTTTTCACACAGCATCATCTAGCCCCAAAGTAAGCAGAGCTTGTGTTATGGGTACTAGATGATTGTTATACTACTTATATACTTTTTGATTGTAAATACATACATATTACCTATACATAGAAACACCCAGACCCGAGACAAATATTTGCAGATCAAATTATGTAGTAGGTAGTAATCAGAATACTTACATTCCAAATTCTTATCCATAAGCTTCTTAATCATGAGGTAGATATTGTACCTGTCTTGCCTAACTTGCGACTGACAAGCCACTTCTCTGAACAAAACTGTAAAAAACTCAGCGCTACTTTCTATGTTATAGTGACTCATATCTATAATAGTCAGATACCCATCTAGGACATTAGGTATCACTCTATGATTATCTTTCAAGCGGTCTACGTAGAACTTTGATATGAACTTGATTTGAGTCTCCGCTAAATAATCCTTTGGTAGTTCTTTTAGTATTTTTGTGAAGAATCTCATTCCTTTCTCTCGATTTTCAGCCTCCTTGTTAGTCAAGACTCCTCCCATGTTTTCGAGTAGGTGAATTATATCAATTCTGCCCGATAACATGTCTGAAAATTTTATGTAAATAGATAAGTTTAAGCGAATTCATTAGGCTTAGCTCAAAATCTGTGTAAATACAACTGGAACACAAGATGTGTCGTAAAATTAATTTACAAAATCAAATTTCTGAAACTATGCACTTTGACTTCAAAACTTTATAAATGGACATTGCCAACACTACAGAAAGGTGTCAAAATATGTTCAGATAGTTTATAAAGGAACTCACCTGTAATTATACTTTGCGTTTGTTCAAATATATCATCATTTGCAACAATTTGATCAGCCAACTCGGGTTTGAACCAAATAGAATCCATCTTGACACTAATTTTGGATAAAATTCAGTAGGTAGAATAGTCCTTATCACATTATTGTCGTTCAATTAGATAACGAAGTAATTTTCTTCCTTTACTAGAATTTATTTTGCTTTATTTTTGGAGCGTTGTGATTGTTACGACGAAACTCCAGTGTTTTTAGAAAGGTTAGTTTTTTATTTTTTTATTTTATGCACTATGAAATCTATGTCAGAAATCAATCAGCTGTTCATTTTCACATTCTACCTACACAATTACGTGCAGTCAGCGACTGTCACTGTCATGACTGTGTTCATAATTTGGTTCAGAAAAATGAAAGTGTTACCTACCTATCAGATGATAAACTTCTTTCTTTCACCATTTTTGAAGGAGCTTGTGGCTCTGCTATTTTATTTACTTTTCTCGTGTTTTACTAGGTTTTATTATGTAATTTCGGTGGCATTTTACTAATGAAGCCTTGGATCACGTAACAGGAGATTTGGTAAATGGAATGGGGGAGTATTCAAGTAAATTTCTCATTTGACGAAAGATTTTCGTTGGAGTTTTGAAATAACAAGCCGCCATGTTTTTTCAAAACCAAATTGACGTGACATAATACATATTTGAGAGGTGAAGATACTTTTTTTTTTTTTTTTTTTTTTTTGGCTTCGCAAAAAGTGTGCATGCGCCATTTTTCATTGTAAAAATTAAGGAAACAAAAGTTATGAAATACCGCGGACTAGGACGGGTCAGGAGAGGTAGTGGATACAGGTAGGAATTATAACTAAATATTAATAGAATAAGTAATATAAAAATATGTAAAATTAAATATTAATATTATTGTTAGAAATAAAAGAAGCTAGACAATTATAAATATTAGAATTGAAGATACTTGACATTTGCAGAATATACTGTTAATACCATAGATTTAGCATGGTACCTTTTTGGTACTATATATGGTTAATACAGTTTACAGTTAGTTGCCATTAATAAAAAGATGAAGAGGAAGAAGGAATAAAGAGAAGAAGCCGGGGAGTGAAGTAAAACCAGAAGAAACCAAGAAGTGAAGTGATAGAGAAGATGAAGAAGACTGACCTAAGATGTTACCGATTGGGCGGTATAGTCGCTCAGCGACAAAGCCCTTTTCTTTTATGTTTAGATAAATAAATAAATAAATCAGATGATCGAATTTGGTGCGCCCGGACCACGAACGCAGTCCGGCCTTGGACCATAATCAATCGTGTGGTATAGATATATATATATAACTAGCTGACCCGCGCAACTTCGTCTGCGCATTATTAGGATTCAAGTGCTCCTGCACCTAAAGTTTTTTTACACTGTGTTTGAAGTGAATCAGACCAAGGAATCAAATTTTCCATACTAACTTTAACACCCTGTAAAACATCCATATGGGTTGTTTTTTTTTATTAGATAATATATTCAAGTACTTAAAGCATCTACGTGCCAAATTTCATCACAATCGGTTAAGTCGTCACGGAGCAACAAAACAAACATTCACTAACACAGACTTTATTTTCGAATCTTACGACTTTGAAACTGCCTTGCAACACCCATAGAAGTTGTTTTGAAAAAATAAAAAACTAATATATTCTCTTTGATAAAAATACGGTCTTTATTTAATAAACTTTAATAAATAATCTTCAATCAACTAATAATTTTAGTGGGATAGGATTATTTTAGGAATAAGATCAGAGAAATACGTATAAGCTAAAGCACAGGCTAAAGTAAACTTGACAAAACGCAACGATAGCGCGATCTAGAAAACGGTCAAAATTAGCAGCGCCATCTAGTTGTGTTAATAATTTTAATATAAAAAATTGAAACTTCGGATGTATTGATGAGTAGATTTATAAATGATAATTTATAGCCTATGTTCATCAGAGATAATGTAGAATTCTAATGGTGAAAGAATTTTTCAAATCGGTCCAGTAGTTTCGGAGCCTATTCAATTCAAACAAACAAACAAACAAATGTTTCCTCCTTATAATATTAGTGTAGATTACCTTCATGCTCATCATTAATTTTAAAATCATTAAGTAGGTGGGTACTTCAAATTTTAATTTCCAAAACGCTAAATGATCTGCATTCTTGACCTCGCTACGCTAACTGGTTGTGAAAATGAAAAACATAGATGGCGTTGCTAACCAACGCCAAGGAAAAATATTTTATTTTCTAGCTGGTTGGTACCCGCGACTTTGTCAGTAAAATAACATAAGTAGGTAGGGTACTTGAAAACCTATAAAAATTATCGAAAAGTCTAAGCAAAAATCTCCAATAGCTTTCAAAACTCAAAATGATCGTATCTCGACCTCCGCTATAGTACAAACGCCACCTAGGAGAAAAAAGTAAAAAGCAGTTTTGACCTCGGGTGTTACAGATGGCGTTCTAACCAAAGCCAAGGAAAAAGTATTTTAATATCAAAAAAATCTTAATTTCGGATGTATTGATGAGTGGAAATATACATGTTACATATTTATCATTAATTTAAAAATCATTTACCATGCAAAATGAGAAAAAAAACAAAAAAATCTGCAATGCAAGAACATAGCAAAATGTGGCGGTCACCCATCATCTTTATGACCTCGCCCAGGGTCGCTGAACTTTTTTCCCCATACAAACTTGCAACCTTTATTTTCACGCCCCCTTATAAATATTTAAAGAAAAAAGTAGCCTATGTCCGTCCCTGGGGTATAATCTTTATCCGTGCCTAATTTCAGCTCAATCTGTTCAGCGGTTTGGGCGTGAAAGCGTAACAAACAGACAGACAGACAGACAGACAGAGTTACTTTCAGATTTATAATATTAAGTATGGATATGGATAGTATGGATTTAACAAAAATTTAATAACAACATGGCGATCCCGGAGCGGGATGTATGATCCTTTAAAGTTTAGAGGTTAATATGTAGGTAAGGTCTAAGGTAGGTAGGGGAGTATTGGGCAGTAAGGCAGGTTTGGACAGCACCGGCAAATCCCCGTGTTATGCCGGCCATACACCATCATGCCAATCCACCCCCATAAATGGTCAATTCTAACTGATCAAGTTCCGATTTGACGATAGGCATGATGGTTTGACATGAGGCCGACATGACACGGGGGTGTCCAAACCTCTCTACTGCCCAATGTTCCCCTACCTCCCATATATATTTCATTGCTATATTACCACTCCCTTCCATTCATTCCATAGTTCCCAGACACTTTTTAAACTATCATGGTTTTCAACATTTTTAACACAGTTAACGGGATATTTACCATGATTTAATGTTTTTGAGTTTCCCGATATTTCGGCGCAGTTGCATACGCCATGATCAATAGTATCTATGGTATTAATCATGGTTAATATCCCGTTACCTGTGTTAAAAATCCCAGACACTTGTCCTACCGTACTAACTGATATTTATTCTGTGGTCGCGATGTATCTTACATTTTTAAACTCATGATAACTTTTGAATAAAATGTCCAATTTCAATCATTCAAAAAGTAATCGACGGGTACTGAAACAGCCTTTACTACGAAGGAATTTATTTGGGTAAGAATAAATACCAAAATAAGAATAACGTGGTCTGCTTTTGGTCGTCATTTTTATTCACTTTTTAAATTATAAAAGTTGTTATTCTGACACAACCACAATAGTTGGACATATGCTATCGCTGACTTTTTTGTAGATATTAATACGTTCTTTAATATTGTAGAACATTTTTTTGTTCTATCATCAATAGTTTTCGCAGCGCACGCGATATGAAGAATTTTATGTTCAAAATTTTTACACCTTTGGTTACATTATTGCAATTTTCATGAGGATCTCTAATTTTTTTGAAAATAATTTATAGCCTATGTTCATCACAGATAATGTAGGATTCTAATGGTGAAAGAATTTTTCAAATCGGTCCAGTAGTTTCGGAGCCTATTCAATTCAAACAAACAAACAAACAAACAAACAAATGTTTCCTCTTTATAATATTAGTGTAGATGTAGATATATGATATCAATGGTGTATAGATACTATCTATCTATCATACATACCTACTACATTCCAGGTT
Source organism: Epirrhoe tristata (assembly GCA_951394285.1). Classification (NCBI taxonomy): domain Eukaryota; kingdom Metazoa; phylum Arthropoda; class Insecta; order Lepidoptera; family Geometridae; genus Epirrhoe; species Epirrhoe tristata. The sequence continues at coordinate 9,375,408 of OX596146.1, read as the reverse complement.
ATTAATTGTTAAACTTTAGATAATTAGATTAGTTTACTTATGTGTTGTTACTGTGTTATATTTTCTCAATTTTTCATTATTTTTGTGTGCAATATTTATTCTATTTTTAAACTTTATTACTTACATTGTTTATATAGATGTAACGCATTGGTACTAACTGTAATGTTACTTCTAACTCTTTATAAATAAATTACTATATATCTCTATGTGTGGCATACCACCGCTATATATCTTTTTTTTTTTTTTCACAAGGTACAAAGTAATACATAGGTTGGTTAGTAGTGCTTAAAAACTTAGAAAGACCTATATGATGAAGACCTAGACCTAGATGATGATTTTTACCGATTGGGCGATATAGTCGCTCAGCGACAAAGCCCTTTTTTTTGTGAATAAATAATAATAATAATAAAAACTTAGAATAAGTTTGCCTAATAATATCTAATCTCTATGGATGGGGAACATCCAAAGGGATTTTTCGAATTATTCAGTCGTGTCATAGTATTATTATTATTATTTATTTATTATCTAAATATAAAAGAAAAGGGCTTTGTCGCTGAGCGACTATACCGCCCAATCGGTAACATCTTAGGTCAGTCTTCTAAAGTCTTCTTCATCTTCTCTATCACTTCACTTCTTGGTTTCTTCTGGTTTTACTTCACTCCCCGGCTTCTTCTTCTCTTTATTCCTTCTTCCTCTTCATCTTTTTACTAATGGCAACTAACTGTAAACTGCATTAACAGTATATTCTGCAAATGTCAAGTATCTTCACCTCTCAAATATGTATTATGTCACGTCCATTTGGTTTTGAAAAAACATGGCGACTTGTTATTTCAAAACCAACGAAAATCTTTCGTCAAATGAGAAATTTACTTGAATACTCCCCCATTCCATTTACCAAATCTCCTGTTACGTAATCCAAAGCTTCATTAGTAAAATGCCACCGAAATTACATAATAAAACCTAGTAAAACACGAGAAAAGTAAATAAAATAGCAGAGCCACAAGCTCCTTCAAAAATGGCGAAATAGTAGGAACTATGACACGACTGAATAATTCGTTCCGTAATTTTTACCAATCAAATAACCGGTAGTTATGAGAATCACCGATTAATCACCCACTCTAACCGATGATTATCCGGTTTTTTGAGAACCGGAGTACACCACTAGCTGAAACAAACAAAAGTCAAAACAGTTCATTCATTCATCTCGAAAAAAATTGTAGGTTGGTTGGTTTGGTTGGTGTGTTGTGTTCGATTCGATTTGATTGATGATGAAAAGTGGTGCAAGACAAGCAAAAATCCTGAGTGAGATATTTGGTTAGATAAAGTTAGTAGTGTTTTCGTACAACAGAATAACAGTTAATTTATTTACCCAAAACCTCAAAATCTAATAGAACCAGTAACTAACCAATATGTCGCATAGAAATCTCATTGATTTCATAGTAAAATATCATTCACCACGTTTGTTGAACAATCTAGTTTTCTTTCCGAGTAATGGAAACTCTTACTTTGGGAGGAGGGTCGTTTTTTCCACCGCCCCGTTGTCCACATCCACCCCGAAAATGCAATCTCCCAGAAACTTCAGCACAACCATGAAAAATTTGAATGAACTGGGCTCAGTAAACTCTCCAAAAACAACTGATGGAAAGTTCCAGCTTATGTACACATGCAAGAAATGCAACACGCGCAATTCTAAATTGATTTCGAAGCTAGCCTACCACAAAGGAGTGGTCATTGTGCCCTGCGATGGATGTATCAACAAACATCTGATAGCCGATAACCTGAACTGGTTTTCTGATTTGAATGGTAAGAAGAATATAGAAGAAATTATGGCTGAAAAGGGAGAAACTGTACAGAAAATAATGTCAGAGGAACTTCAGTTTATTGCTATTGAAATGTCGAAGAATGAAGAAAAGGCTGAGGAATGTGTTCTTTTAAAAGAAGGCTGAAAGGAAGTTTGGAAACTTTTTGTGGACTTAAAATAGTTAAGACACTATTGAGGTTGTTGAAATACAGTTTCAGGCTGATGTTATACTTGTGAAATAACTTTTTTTTTTTTTTTTTTTTTTATAGCCTATACTGTCCCACTGCTGGGCAAAGGCCTCCCCCGTCACCTTCCACACCTCGCGGTTTTCCGCGATTTTCCCCCAATCCTTCCTAAAGGCATCCAGGTCATCGCGCCAGCGCTTTTTAAGCCTGCCTCGGAGTCGCCTGCCATCCACCGGGCCACTCCCATTTTAACTTGGCAGCCTTTACGCCCACGTCAGCAATACCAGTTTTTGAACGCAGCCAGGTGTTCCGAATTCGGTCGATTCTTTTCACTCCTAGGATGCTGCGTTCCATTGCTCTTTGGCAAACCCCGAGTTTGGACTTTTGGGAATCGGTTAGTGACCAAGACTGAGCACCGTAGGTTAGGACGGGCAAAATACACATATCGATGAGCTGACGCTTCAGTGACATAGGAAGGTCGCCCTTCATTAGCTCCTTCATGGACCAGTAGCTTTTCCAGGCATTTTCAATTCTGCGGTCTATCTCTTTGTCCTGCCTGTTTTCGAAGGAAGCTAACTGGCCCAAGTAAATGTACTCATCGACATAGTGTATTTCTTGCCCGTCTACCGTGACCCTACGTTTCGTGCTATTTGTCATAATTTGCGTCTTTGACCGATTCATCATAAGTCCAACATCGAGGCTCGCCGTGCTAAGGTCTTGTAGCATTTCTTGCAATTCGTAGGCGTTTGGAGCAAAAAGGACAATGTCGTCGGCGAACCTTAGGTTAGTAAGCCGTCGGTCACCAACTTCAATACCCTTTGTTGCCCACGGGGCTGCCAATGGTTTGAATACTTCTTCTAAAGTAGCTGTAAATAGTTTGGGAGAGAGCGGATCACCCTGTTTTACTCCCTTTTCTATTGAGAACAGTGTTCCAGAAGACTCTAGTTTTATATTTGCATGACTATTGCTGTAGATTAATTTAATGAGATCTATATATGTTTTATTTACTTGTTGCTTCTCTAATGCTGAAAATATTGCTGAATGTTTGATACTGTCGAAAGCTTTTGTGTAATCAACAAAAGCCAGGTATAGCGGAAATAACTTTGCAAGCAGATATTTTTTTTTATTATTAATACATTTAATCAAAAGTATACTTTTTCTTTTCACAACCTTTTATAGTTGTGGCTATATCCATTTTATTTAAGCTGTTTCATAAATTATTTATTAATATCCTTTAGTTTTCAGATCTCTTGCTGTGAAATAGGATACAGTTTATCAAAATATTGTTTTGAAATAATTTCTAGAATGTATGGGTAGTTTCAGATAGTGCCCTTAATAAGTACAGTAATAATTTACTCTCATACATACCTATTTACAATATTAGTTTAGTTATCACATTGTAGTGTGTTATAAGAATTATAGGTAGCATGCAACACGAGTTTTTAAAAATAAAAAAAATTGGAGATTACATGATTTATTTAATTCCTTAAAATAATACAGAGATTACAAATCACATTATATGGCCAAATAATTCTTTATTTTAAAACTAAGCCACATTGCTTAAAAATAGTCTACTTTGTAAAAATACAGTAAGTATCAAAAAGTTATACTTAGATTAAACTATGATACATACACAATTAAACTATTTAATACTCAATACAGTAGAATATTTGTGCTACTATTAAAATTGGCACTAATTGGTAATTCATGAGGCACAAAAACTTCACAAGTGACTTAAAATTTGTGAATAAGCTCAAAATTATCTTGAATATCACTTTTTATAATTCGATTCAAAAAGGAATGCAAACACAGTCTCATTTTGGAATTTCTTTAACCTAAGCAGACTCACAACTGTAGGTTTATTGCTAATATAGTCCTTTTCACATAGGAATGGTTCTGTATCAAGGCTCTTTTATGTTATCTGAAATTACTAAATAGGAAATAGAAAAAATCATTTTTTTCTTGAAGTTGTATCATTTAGTATTATCACTAGATATCATTTATTTTAAAATGTTTCGTTGTTGTACAGCGTGAAAAATACTATAGTTGTCCACTTATGATCTTCAGATATAAGCTATAATATAAAGTATTTTCTGGTGCCAAAAAAATATTTGGCATATGCCAAGTCTCACTGTCTCTAAATTTAGGAGTTTCAAAACTTGAACTACGAGACATCTTTTAAGATACCTAAATCTAATAAAATGGTAAATGTGAACATACACTTCACAGTCAGTCTTTACAATAAAATACTCTAAACCCTTTTTGGGCGACTCACAATCGCATAATCTGTACCATTGCAATTATTGTGGTTGATTTCTTCTAAGCCAACTTGGTTCTGCAATACTTGGACTTGTGCCGCAGTTGGCACTTGAGGCCCTGGGGTATTAGGCTTCCTTATCATTCCATAGCCAAGATGAGAGTCATCAGCAAGCCTGGCTGGCTGCATCACATTCTCCACTTCATCATAATCATTCCAGGTGTCCTTCGACTTTGGCTCCCCCAAAGCTAAAGTAGTAGGGCGAGCCTCTATCTTCTTGTAACGTGAAGATTTATTCAGTTTACTGGTAGATCCAAAATACTGCAAGCGGTCATAGTTCTCATCTTCTGGGTCTACAGCTGAGCTGGGGAGAAGAATAATTCTGGAGGAGTCTGGTCCAGATACATTTAGATTGTCCTGAGATCTGGATATCAGTTTCATGCAGTTTGGATTATCACTTAGATTTGGAATGTATTCAGTGTGGTCTGGGTTATCAATTCCTAAAGTTTTCCAGGCTTCATTGCGGATTTCTACTTTGTCATATGGCACAGTTGAGGGACTAGGTTCTCTCTTTGCTTGATCAATAGGTTCGTAGTTATCAAGCTTCATAAATCTACTGAAATCTATACTTTCCTCTGTAGAGCTTGAAATATCCTTATTCATTACTGACAAATCTTTAGAAATACTTTTGGGAAGGTTGACAATTTTGCGAGGAGGTTTTTGTGGTTTTGGTTTCAATGCCGGTTTGGGCATAAGTAATGGAGCGGTATCTCTTTCTGTGGTTGAACTCTGGCTTGAGACTGAAGGGGTTTTGAATGAGAGAGGGGTCAAGTTTAAGTCATCTGGCCTGGCTGCCACCAATGGGCTTCTAGATCCAGGAAAAAGGTTCGCACTAGGCTGGATATTGAACTCAGAATGCTCAGGACTATGGAGATTGTCATTCCCAATCATTTGCTTCATTGTCTTCATCTTTAAAGAAAGGCACTTGAATATCTCAGACTGATTTGGATGCTCTAGGTGAAAGATTCCTTCACCAGTATCACATTTCCTCCCAGCCTCAAATGTGAATTTACCCTGTCTGTACCCATACCTCCTGATGTATCTATAAGGCCAAGTGGCGTACAATTTGTTGTCATTTAAATCTCTTAACTCTATGGCAGTGGTTGTGAGCAAGAGGAGATATCTTGTGGAATCAAAGCCACATCTTGTTGAAGCATCTGAAGTACACATTTTTACTGAGAAAACACCTTCACCTGATGAACAGTAGAGGGCATTGTCCTCATCACAGCTGATGGGACTTGAGTCCCGGTTTCTAAAAGCCACAGACTGCAGAGCTGTAACCCACTCCAGAGTCTCTGGTTCTGATGTTGTGCACAGTTGCTGAGTGTTGGTTTTAGTTAGTAGCGTTATAGTGTTTGGACTAGAATGAGTTATCTTGATGCAATTCTCAAGTGTTATAATTTTAGGTATAGATCCAGTGGTTACATCATCTTTGTTGTCGTATATTTCGAGCCGTTCTATGCCTTGTTTGCTTGAACTGAAGAGAATACAGTACTTTTGTTGCCAGTTTTTCTGGAAACAAATATTTACATTATTGCATGTATGGTAATTTTAGTACAATTCTTTCATGATTTAATGAGGCACAACAGGTTAGGTAACACTACAACGACACGACTACTTAGCTAGGACCTGCTTTTACCTGTGAGTCATACATATTATTGCATTTATGTCAACGTGCCCGCGCGTTATATGTTACAGACATAAGTATGAAGTACATTCACAAAATTAATGTTTATCCTTCCCCTTACCTTCTTAGGGAATTTGCTGAAAACAATTCCTCCGGCTGGCGGGAATAGTAAACAACCAGACTTGATTTCATCGTCCTGTTCCATGTTGTATCGTAAACCTTTCAAAACGCTTGGACTTTCTTTCGAGCGCACTTGTACTATCAGTCATATCACGAACAGCGACTTTGCGTCTATAAATCGTTTAACTTATTGTGGCAAGTGTATCATGGTACAAAAAATGTTATTTAGCAGAATTTAGCTAAAGAATCGTAAATTGTGTGCACCGCAGCAGTGGCAGGTAGCACGAGCGAGACGAGAATAAAATGGAATGGAATTTTTGAGTTTGACAAACAAAACCGACAGACCAAACAACAGGAAGTAACATTGACAGATTTGACATTTGTGATCACTTGACATTGATTGCTAAGGCTGAAAAAAGGTTTAATTTTTTCTTGTGTAGAGTCTGACAAATGAAATTAGACCCCGAAAAATCGCGGAAAATTCAAATTCAACCCATTAATTTTATGGACATTTGGAAGAACACAACTTGATACTTGGTTATTATTTTAACATAGTGCTAGAATATGTACCCTGCAGATATTTTAAATATTTTTATTAGTTAATGGGTTGCCACGCTTATATTTTTTGAATTTGCCACGATTTTTCAGGGTCTACTTTCATTTGCCAGACTCTAGTTATTAATGTGTCTTGTGTGTCAAAAAATCATCTTCTTCTTCTTCTTCTTTTTTTTTTATTTTTATTTACAAAAAAAAGAAAAGGGCTTTGTCGCTGAGCGACTATATCGCCCAATCAGTAACATCTTAGCTTAGTCTTCTTATTCTTCATGGTTTCATTTCACTTCTTGGTTTCTTCTTCTTCTTCTTTTTATTCCTTCTTTTTTTCACTTTGACTTCACTTCAAATCGTTCTTCAAATATGTATTAAGTCACGTAAATTGAGTCAATTGAAAAAACATGGCGGCTTGTCCTTTCAAAATTCCAATGGAAATCTTTCGCCAAATGAGAAATCTTCTTGGCTTCCAAGGCTTCATTAGTAAAATGCCACCGAAATTACATAATAAAACCGAGTAAAACACGAGAAAACAAAATAGCAGAGCCACTAGCTCCTTCAAAAATGGCGAAAGAAGTCCTTCTTCTTCTTCTAAGAAATAAGAAATAAGAAAAATTTATTGTCCAAACTGTGTTATAAAGATGGTATTAATCTAATAGTTCTCCTCCAAGATTTTAGGTACCTACCTTTCCTAGAATGTCACGAATAGTAAGCAGAATATAGAGGCTATTTGGGAGCATTTCTATGATTGGGAGCCAAGCCTAGCGAGCCACAAACTGCATAAAACTATAATATAGTTTTATGCAGTTTGTGGCTCGCTAGGCTAGAAATCCATACTAATATTATAAAGCTGAAAAGTAGAGGATTAGCGAGTTTATATGTTGCGTTCCCCAAAACGCAACGATAGTGCGATCTAATTTTTCCTGTGGCGACATCTATCATGTAGAAAAATGTGTCTGTCTGTCTGTCTGTTTGTTACCTTTTCACGCTTAAACCACTGAACAGATAATGCTAAAATATGACATGGATAAAGATTATGTCCCAGGGACGGACATAGGCTACATTTTTTTTCAAAACTAATCATGAAGGGCGTGAAATAAGGGTTGAAATTTTGTATGGGGACATAAGTCCCCATACACTATAAAGTGTAGTTCCAGTTGAAGGCCACTAGATGGCGTTGCTGTCCTATGGCTGAGGTCGAGATGGCGCTATTATTGCATTTTTATTTTTAAAAGTATCAGAAGAGACTCTTCTGAACAACAGTTTTCAGTTCTGTTTTTATTAAGTATGTTATTTTGCTGACGAAGTCGCGGGTACCAGCTAGTATATTATATTTCTATGCATAAAACGAATTATTGTCAATGTACAATTGTCAAGTCAAGTCAACACTCAAAGTCACGTCACACATTGTAATGTCTGTCACTGTCACACACAATCAAACAAAACAAAAAAAAGCCAAAAATACGAAAAGAAAAGAAAATTATTGTTTTGCCTCGTTTTCGTTTAGCTCGACGTATTCTTACTACTAAAATAAGTCTGTGTTTAAAAATGAATACATCAAACGCTGTTAACCCTCTTGAAGGAACAGCACACTTGCTGGATGAGTTGGACAGTACGTGTCATGTTTGTTCGATTTCATTCCACAATATTCATGTTTTATCAAGTGGTTCTCTTTCCATAAAGAAAAGCTTATGGTGCTGCTTCGAGATGGAAGAACGCTGATTGGGTATCTACGCTGCGTCGACCAGTTTGCGAATCTGGTGCTCCACAAGACAATTGAAAGGATTCACGTCGGGAAGGAATATGGGGACATACCACGGGGTATATTCATAGTCCGTGGAGAAAATGTTGTTCTATTAGGTGAAATAGTAAGTGGATCCATCTATCTATCTACCCATTTATGGAATTCTACATAGAAACTTTATCTAAAGAGCATGTGTACGGTTTATACAAGCTGAATCCATCTCTATATTATCTGTTGGGTGGGTGAAATGTCATTTAAAACTATCTTAGCTCTGTCTTTCATAAACAGTAACCTTAAATTGCTGAGGGGTAGCCATATATATTTTCACCCACTTAAAAATTTATAGATTTTTATGTACAAACTTACATAATTGTAAAACTCATGTATTGTGGAGAAATATTTTACTGTGTTGTATTGTACATTTCACTCAGTAACTTAAATGTTTTGTGTTTTAGGATAAAGACAAAGAAGAGAGCCTGCCCCTCACCGAAGTCTCGGTGGACGATATCCTCGATGCTCAGCGTAGAGAACAAGATGCTAAGATTGAACAGCAGAAACTTTTATCAAAAGCTCTGAAAGACCGAGGAATGAATATGCTAGCTGAAATGGGACATGATGATATGTTTTAGATGTTACAAGTTTATTGCTAAGACTGTTTACTAAAAAGAAATTAAACCTATAGCTTACTAATCACTTAAACACTTGTATTTTGTTTCTAATAATCCTGGTTATAGGTTATTGATGACCTCTGTGGCGCAGCGGGCGAAGGTCTGCCTGCGACGTAGGAGGTTGCGGGTTCGGTTATATTATCCCCCCTGCGGGACAAATGTTTGTATGACCTACATGTATTTGTCTCGGGTCTGGATGTTTTTATGTATAATATGTATGTATGTATTTATAAACGAAAAGTATATAAGTAGTATATCAGTTATCTGGTTCCCATAGTACAAGCTTTGCTTAGTTTGGGGCTAGATGATGCTGAGTGAAAATGTCCAGCATTATTTATTTATTTATTTATAGGCGCTGTTCAGCTGGTAATTTGCAAAATAAGAATGCATTTAAAAACTTAAGTAGGGAAGACAATGCGCTAGCTGAGAGGGTTAGTTTTTGTTATTTTTTTCATTGCTTATTTTCATAGGTGAATGGGAAACCCCCCAGAGCAGGGCTCTTAACAGCTTCAGTGCAAAAAGGTAATTTGACCAACAACATGTATATAATTGTATTTATTCAAAACAAACTATATAAATTATATATATACATAAATAAATACAGTAAGACTATGTTGGCAAGTTAACAAGGTAATGACTGAACTAAGTTCTTAAATGTTTGAAGTGACTTTGCAAATCTCAGTTTCGGTACTCAGTTATTTATTCACCATAAATTTATCATTATAGATAGGTTTGTAAATCTGAACAGGGTAATGTATTCCACAGCTTCACTGCTTGCAGTGCAGCGTGAAAGACTTACTAGAAAGAAGAAGGAACTCAAAGTGTTCCTTCAGATAATAAGCATTATTAAAATTTTCTGATGTGTGCGACAAGGATTCAGGCACATTGAGGGCACTTATTTAATAAGCACTTTACAAGTAATAAATAATAGCAATACCCTGTGCCTTGGGTACAAACAATCTTGGGGCCTATTCGGTTTTAATATGTACGTTCACCAGACACCAGACACGACTATTTTCAATCTATGGTAAAATTTGACAGTTGTTTGACAATTACAGAACTATATTTTTCGTTTCACTTCATTCAGTCACTCTGGCCGTTGCCGAACGAGACTTTCAAAAACAATGTGGATTTTCCTATTTTTTGCTATAAAGAAAGTAAATTAAATTGTTAGCTATGATTTTTTAACGGCAACAAATGATACACAAATAAAGTGATGTGAAAATATGTGTTTAGTTCGGTGTTCACTTAAATTTAGTTTATTTTTACAAGTTCGTTTTTAACCATGACCACTCCTGATGTTTCTTTGATAGAAAAGCTCAGGAAGGAGAATATTGATCAGTTTTTCACATTAGTGCGTATGCATTTATCCTTCGTTGTAGATATAAATACTGACGAGTAAGTACAATAGTCACCAACGAAGTCTTTCTAAGTCAGCTGTTCTAACGGTTTTACATCTGTAATTTATTTATTTTTAGTGTTGATAGCTCAACAGACAAACCAAAGCAATTTCGATGGAATTTTCACAAGAAAGCGAAGACTTCCACTTCGAATTCTAGTCAAAATAATGGTAACAGTGTGAAAAACAATGCTGAGGTGAACTCAATCACGGAAGAAGGAATACTGAGGCTGAATGAGTTGATAGACTTCCTATCAAAACCTGACAGTAAGTGATCTTCAAAATGGATTATTTATAATAAAATTCGTCCAGCTAGGTCATTATTTGCATCAACATGATCACAATGTGTGCTCAAGGCATAATAGATAATAATAATAAATAATAAATAAATAATGCTGGACTTTTCACACAGCATCATCTAGCCCCAAAGTAAGCAGAGCTTGTGTACCCATATACTAGATGACTGATAAACTACTTACGTTTTGTTTTTTAAATACATACATATTATACATAGAAACATCCAGACCCGAGACAAATATCTGTAGGTCATACAAATATTTGTCCCGCGCCAAGGATGAACCCGAACCTTCAGTGTCGCAGGCGGACCTTCACCCACTGCGCCACAGAGGTCATCAAGGTCATTCAAAGATGGCCAAGGGTAGCAAGGTTTCATGCCCATTCGTTTTCAGAAGTTTGCATACCAGGGTTGCGAGCCTGTGACAGATTGATGTTAAGAATAAGAATATATTTATTTGACACACACAACACAATACATTAAAATAGAACATCAAACATTTAGACAACAAGAGTAGGTACAAAGAAACATAATAAAAAAATAAACAAAAATAAAAACAAACTATCCATATCCAAGTTAAGATGGATCACCCAAAATTGCCCTGGTTCTTTATGGTATTGGTTGCGAAGGAACAAGTTCAACTAGTTTCTAACAAATGCAAGCAACAGTAAACATTGTCACAACATCCCCAAGGGGTGACATTCTCCCAGATCTGCTGCATGTATCTAAAAAAACGTAAAAAAACGTAAACAGGTACATGATCTCTGATCTTTTTATGTTACTTATTCCAGATCCTTTGAAGATGTCTAAGGGGGGGTAGTCAGAGGCATGTCCAAACACATATTTGATACATGCCCACATCTTGCAGAAGTTAGTATTCCATGCGTGACAGGTTGCAAGCCCATCGCCGCCTATAAGAACACTAACTGGTTTCCTCCATATAAATTTTACGAAACGCAAAATCCATTGATGCACGGCCGGGATTCGAACCCACAACCTTTTGATTGAAAGTCGAGGAGTGCATGTATCTAACATTTTATTATAAATTTCAGATGTAACTCAAGAGGGTATATTCCGACGCACAGGTTCTCTCAGTCGGCAGCAAGAGCTTCGTCAGTTACTCCTTACCGGCTCCAGTCTGGGCCTTGAAGAGAGTCGGTTCTCGGTGCACGACTGTGCATCTGTGCTGAAAGGGTTTCTGGCTGAACTGCCTCAACCGTTGCTGATGGATCAGTATTATCAGACCTACTATACTCTTGCTCGTAAGTATATGATACGCGCTAACCTACTTTATAATTTTTGGAAACACATTTACACAGGATTTTATCACGTTGATTTAACTTTTTATTGTTACCCGACGCGACGTTTTCGGCTGTGATGATAACTTTTATGATGTATAGTTTTGATTTATGACGAAAAATAAAAAATAAAATCCCTTATCATGTGTAACTTTGGTGTATGTAGGTAGGTAGTACCTAACAGTTTGCACTGTTATACGTACCTACTTAGTCATCTCGGAACCCTCGGTGGGCGAGTCCAAGTCGCACTTGGATGACTTTATTTAGGATGATCGCAAAATCGCTAAAGATAGTTGTGATCGCAAAAGTTTAAGAAAGACTACCTGCTTCATCATCATCACCAGGCCAACACTGCCACATTGCGGATAGCTATGTCCAACTGTGGGAGGCCTATGTGGCATACCTAGACCTGCCATGGCCATAGGCAATGCCAAGTGTCTATGCCGCATAGCCCTCTTTTTTTTTTTTGTGCGATCCATCGCGATCCTGTGGTCCTATTCATCTACTTACAACCCACTACCTTCTCGTTGTCGGATGTCCACGTTTCTCTTGGCCACCACTCGATTTAGACCCTATTCCAATGGTCATGCGGCTCTGTGTGAGCGTCCATGTCTCGGCACTATGAGTCATAGTGGGCAGAACACTACCTACTAGACAACAGCTAACCTACTTATTAGAAAACTATACTTACCTACTACAAAAAAAAAATGGATACATGTTCATAAAGAACAGAACTCATAGGTAATTTCTACTTTTATCAAATCATATTTACCTATTCAATAATTTCATGTTTGTGTTAGATATCAGTGATTGATGGGTATACAGAAAATAGAAGCCTACTAGGATTGAAAAATAAAATACATTCCTGTACTTACAATCATTTTCGTTTTCCCTTCAGAAATGTTGGTCGTTTTGTCAATTTTATATTTGCTCTGTAGCAGTGTAAATTGTAACAGACTAATGATTCCAAATCATGATACGCAATATCAGTTGAAAACATGTGTTGGGTTTATTTTGGGGAAATATTTCAACATTAGCAAGTTGACTGTTGTTGACTCGGCTTTTAGTGACAAGATATTAGAGTATGTCCACTCTTTGAAAATTCTGAATATCTCGATCAGAAATATGACACAATATCGTCCGTGGAGCAACCTATCTTATATGATTGTCGCAGAAAATGTAGATGAGTTCAGACAAAATATTTACATTATAAGCAATGAGACCAACTTCAACCCATCCGTCCGATACCTTGTCGTAGTAAGATCACTCCATGGTAAGAAAGATCTAGAAATTGTTTTCAACACTCTACTGCAGTTACATATTATCCATCCTATTGTACTTAATGGAACAGAAACAGCCGAGTTGTACACCTACAATCCTTTTGAGAACTACGCTTGTGGAAAATTCTATAAGGGTCTGACTGAATTCGGAAAGTGTTCTGATGCAACATCGGTCAATCTTTACCCTAAAAAACTGACTACAGGACTTCGTAATTGCATGTTCAAAGTATCGTGCCCTCATTGGGCTCCCTATAGTATTAATCCCTCAAAATCTAACGATAATCCGTATGAAATGGGTGCTGAGCAATTCATATTCGACCTAATGAGCCAGATAGAACATTTTAAATATGAATTTGATTATAACTACGATCCGGAAACGTTCTCAACGGTGACTCAGTCCACGTACGGAGTGAAAGTGTCTGGTCCATTGGCGATGCTGCAGGCCAACCTCACAGATGTTATGCTAGGGGGACTCGTGCTTACCCATTCTCGCGCTCAGGTGTTCGCGTATGTCCACGGTCATCTAGATCAAATGGAAGACATCAGTTATGCAGTAAAGAAAGCTTCTAAGACTCCGACTTGGAAAAACTTTTACATAGGATTTTCCTCTCTAGTTTGGTTGTTAACATTATTGGTTTTAGTTTTCTACGCCATCATTATAATCGTGTTGTCGAGAGTGCAAGATAAAGGTCACGTGTTACTGGTATTGATAGATTATCTTCTTCTTCATGGTTCTAAGATGAAAACGCGCAAAACGGTGAATGTTGTGCTCATTTTCTGGGTGTGGTTCGCGTATTTGTTAAATTGCTTCTACCAAACGAGCCTAATGAGTCTGACAACGAAACCAAGCCTGGATTATCAGGTAGATGATGTGAATGATTTCCGCACCCATAATATGAAGCCATGTTTAAGCAAGGTTATGCGGAAAATGATGGCAATAGATAAACTAGATGAAAACATGTTTCTTGAAAATTACACTGAAAATGAATCTTGTAGCGGATTAGGAACTAGCATACAGACTGTTACCCGTTCGAATGATTTGTATACTGCAGTTGTTCAAACCGTTTACCAATACTACAAGCATCATTACTACGATGAGTATGGAACATCTCGCGTACACGTTTTCTCCAAGCCCTACACTAAAGTAAATTACGCCATGTATTTCTCTAGGGGTTTCCCGTACCAAAGGCTCCAAGACTTGGCACTTAGGATTCGAGAGATAGGTTTGAGCGACAGAAGTGTGAAGAAGCATTACGCATTAAAACATATGAAGTTTCGATTTCATGACCGCGAATTTCAGTCACAATTTTCGATACCGTGGTATATTTATATCGTTGGGTTGTGTATATCCTCAATGACACTCTTTATAGAAATAGTATCGAAGAAAGGGTAGCAATACTAATTACTTTTACCATTTGCTTGGCTTAACTTCAATTTATCTTTATGAAAAAAGCACATTGTTTTATATTCTTACTGACCTCTTATAAGGGCCACTTGAGGTTTTTAGTTATGAACAGTGGTACCTAAGTATAAGTTTAACTTGAGTTAGATTTAATAAAATTAGCCTATCACTTTTTAAACTCGCACGATTTAAACTCATTGTTGTTTTTAACGGGACGAGATCGCGTAATGGTTTTAGATAATAATCTAAAAAACCTTTCCTCGACGTTTCGACCGGGTTGCACCGATCGTGGTCACGAGGGGACTAGTAGTCCAGTCCCCTAGTTTTATCTCGTTATTATCTAAAACCGTTACGCGATCTCGTCCCGTTAAAAACAACAATGAAAATTGCCTAGTTTAAGAATTAATAAAATATAAATATATATTTTATTATAGTCACCGAGCACCATTTTTCAGCTTGTTTACATTAGACTAGATAAATCAAGTAGGTATAGTTAGGTTCAATATTTGCTGTGTTAAATAAAGAACATTGTGTAAACTACTTGAGTTTTTTGTTGATAAAAGCGATACAGTCATGCCAAGAATTATAGTTATTAATGACCCTGTCTCCAAAAGAAAAGTAAAATGCTTATTTGATTTGGAATCTATTAAATCGAGAGTAGTTCAATCAAACTTATGTGAGTTGATATTGTAACCATTAAAACAAGAAAACAGAAAAAAAGTAAAGTTGCTGACAGAGTTGCTACATGGCCTCTGAATTTGACTCCAACTTGGACTATTATTTTCCGCACGAACCCACCCAAACCCATTGCTATAATTATAATGTTGTAGTTTTACTGAATCTTCTTCCCTGACTTTCTTCACGCTAAGTTACAATTTAAATCGCGAGGAAACCAGGAGCTAAACTACTCTCATGTCAGAATCCGAATTTTCGGGCTAGACTGAAACAATGTTCTAATTTCTGACAGCAAAAAGTACGGCCCCTGGGCTCGTTATTTTTTTCGTTCGTTTGATGAATATTCGGTGTTTTTTAATACGATTTCTGGCTTCAAGAGCCAATTCTTCGGCTTGGAATATTAGGTCCTAGGTTAGGACCGTGTTTTCACGTTGCTCTTATCGACTGAATACAATGTAGCTTGTAGTAAGAAGCATCTGATTATTCAACAAACGAACGAAAAAACGAACGCGAATAACCCCCCAGTTTATTTTCTTAGGCGGGCAACCTTTCACGTATGAGAGGCTTACTGCTACAATTGTTGGCAATAGCTAAATATCTATTTAGACGTCTCTTATTGGATAGTGATCCTTTGAAGATAATTATCTAAGGACAACTTATACATAATATTCAAAGACACGTCAAAAGGATATGGAACACCTTTGTTTGTAGATCAATACCCACCAAACGTCGAATCGTCGGAGACGAAACTCCTCACAGCACTTCAACTGCTTCTCCTTCTTCTAACGCCATCGCACAGGAGTTTTCTGCAGAGGTTGCTCTGCTTGCTGCGATTGGTTGCTGACAATGAGTCGTCCAATAGGATGTCACCTGATACCTTGGCTACTATGTTCACTCCGCACCTGTTGTGTCCTAGGAAGGTAAGGATTTCATCCCAATTTTTATTCATTAGAACGAATTGTAAAAAGTGGGTATGTGCTACTGAGGGCATTCGATTGAAAAAGAAAGGCTCTGTAATGTCTTGCACTCTTACTATTTAAAACAACGTCAAAGTACCCTAATGTTCATCGCACATTTAGCCGCAGCAGTCATTTTTCTATAGATGATTTTTTCTTTTGCGAGCTTAGCTGGCGATGTTTAGCTGGCGAGCTTGTATGAAGAATGTTATGGGGCAACAGTTCCACGGTTCAACCAATAGTTAAACGGCTAGGTAATGGAACTGTTAACTCGGCACAAGCCCTAGAGGTAGACCAAACATCACCTGGACTGTGTTGGACCGCAAAACAACAGCAACGTTTGAAGACATGAATGAGTAGTGTTAGCAGCCTTCTTTATCCTTCATATGGGACGAATAGTCAAAGAGAGAGATAGGTATAGCATTTTTGTGTTAAATAATAATTATTTTTCCTTCCAGCTATCACCAGAAACATTTCACGCAGATTCCATAGCCCTATCCCCCGTGATAAGCTTTATGATACGTCAGTCTGGTCGTGTGTTTTCCGCGCCACGTCAACTCGCAACCGACGCGGCTGCGTACTTACGAGCAAGGGAAGCACGTCGCGTACTCTCTCCAACTGGGGACCTTAATGAGAGTATCACTGACAAGTGAGTGGAGTTTAAAATAGCTATCGCTAAAAACATTCCACGCAGATTCCATAGCTCTATCTGCTGATATAAGCAGTTGTGTTCTTCGTACTACGTCAACTCGCAACCGACGCTGCTGCGTACTTACGAGCAAGGGAAGCACGTCGCGTACTCTCTCCAACTGGGGACCTTAATGAGACTATCTCTGACAAGAGTGAAGTGAGTGGAGTAGTAACATTATCGACACAAGTGTTTGAAAGAACTGGAGGGTTATTCGCGTTCGTTTTTTCGTTCGTTCGATGAATATTCGGATGCTTCTTACTACGAGCTACATTGTATTCAGTCGATAAGATCAACGTTAAAACACGGTCCAAACCTAGGACCAAATATTCCAAACCGAAAAATTGGCCCTTCAAGTCGGAAATCGTAGTAAGAACATCCGAATATTCATCAAACGAACAAAAATAAGAACGGGAATACGGCCCCAGCAGTAAAAAACCGGTTCACGACTGTATCCCCAAGGTGCGGTAGACATTCTCTTAGATCTTTTTATGTTACTTATTCCAAATCCTTTTTTCAATTCTATCTTCCCCAGCAGTAGATAGAATAATCTAGTTTTAAAGACGATTTTAAGTGTTCAAACTAGTCCTACTGAATAAATGCTTTTTTGAGGCTTTGAGACTTGCAATCGAGGTTGCAAATTCGAATCCCGATCTTTGCGTTTTATATGCGCATCAACACGACCAACAGTGAAGAAAATCATTTTTAGGAAATCCGCAGCTTAGTCAGCTCCACGCGTATTGACGTAACCTTTCCTGTGAATACATACATAAAATCACGCCTCTTTCCCGAAGAGGAAGGCAGAGACCACGGATCTCCATTTGCTACGATCCTGTGAATAAGGCTAATTTAGCTGAGAGGATGGTTTAAGTGCTATCTAAGACAATGTAGTCTTGTTGAGTATAGGAATAGGTAGCCTCTTGATGCTTTATTATGTCAAGCAAAAAGCCTAAGCTTTTTACAACATATTTTTTTATGATTTGTGTTTATTTCAGAACGGCAGCGAACACAGTATACGCATTCGTGGACCGTCCGCGAACATTCGCGGAAAACGCCACGAATCCAACCGACACGGCGCTTGCGCAATTATATGCGCATATCCAGGCTTTACCCGATTCGCAACAGAAACGACGGCTCATCAAACATTTTAACAGGCAGAACGGATACGGTAAGTGCGATTCTGTGGTTTACTAACTCTAATCGACAGTATATGCGCATTAACACAAAACGATAGATGGAAACGTTGTGAGGAAATTCCTCAACCCGAATTGACAGTAATTATTATCGTCTTACCTACTAGTATAAATTAATTGCATGGTTTTTCAATTCTAAAAAAAATATTAGCTGGGCAAGCTTACTAAGAAAGCTAGGCCCCAAACCGTGAGTTTTTTTATGATGAATGGGTCGGCTCTTGACCTCGAGACTTACACAGGCAAGAATGAGGTCTACGATGGAGCGAGCCTACCCAGAAGGTGCCTATTAACTCTTCTTAAAAACATCAGGGTCGTAGCTCAGTGGAAATACAGACGCTGGAAGCTGATTCCAATTTATTGCAGTGCGCATAATAAAAGAACTTTGAAAGCGCTTAGTTCTAATAGATATAATATCAACCAAGTGTGGATGATAGTCAGCTGTGCGTCTGAAGTCCCTGTAAAAGAACGTGTTGTCCTGGTTCTTCACGGTCGGAACAGGAATCATCCAGATTTAAGACTCAAATGTCCGGGCGGCAAATGCAGCCTAAAAATCTGACACACCAACAATCGGACCGCCAGACGGTAGAGTGGCTATTCAAAAAATAAATCATCTTCAAAAGGATCTGGAATAAGTAACATAAAATAAGAGTGCATCAATGGATTTTGCGTTTCTGAAAACTTATATGCGCTTTACCACGTGCTCTAAACGGTGAAGGAAAACATCGTGAGGAAACCAGTTAGTGTTCTTATAGGCGGCGATGGGCTTGCAACCTGTCACGTATGGAATACTAACTTCTGCAAGATGTGGGCATGTATCAAATATGTTTGGACATGCCTCTGACTACCCTTAGACATCTTCAAAGGATCTGGAATAAGTAACATAAAAAGATCTGAGAGAATGTCTACCGCACCTTGTGGATACAGTCGTGAACCTGTTTACGTTTTACGTTTACGTTTTTATTTGTACACTAGCTGGTACCCGCGACTTCGTCGGCAAAATAACATACTTGAAAACATCTAAATAGAACTGAAATCTGCAAGAATCTTCTGAAACTTTTAAAAATGCAATAATAGCGCCATCTGTTGCCTTTAACTGGAACTTTCAACTCCCCATACAAACTTTCAACCCTCATTTCACGCCCTCCATGATTAATATAGAGATTTTTTCTGTCACCTCCTCCATCAACCTCTTCTGACAATAACAAACAACAAAAAAAAAGTAGTGAAATCGGTCCAGCCGTTCACGCGTGATGGCGTGAACAAGGGATATAGCGATTCATTTTTATATATATAGAGATTGAGAATTGTGCAATAATTTCCAGGCACGCCCATACAAATACAGAGGACAGGCAAGGTGGCCGGTTCTAGAAGCTTCGGCGACTCTATCAAACGTCACATCTTCAACAAAGGTCTACTCAACAAAACGCCTAAGAAGGGATCCGGCTCAAGCATCAATGTTATAGACGAAGTGAGTTTATGTATGGTTCTTCTTATCGTGTCACCAGTTCTTTCAAACCAGTGTGGTGAAAGGATCTTAAGTGCAGGCGCACTTAAGATCTTTGAGGCCAAAGAGGCTCCTTTCGTGCACTTGACACATGTTTTCGAACTTAGGTTCTGCTACGATATGCTGGTTTCCTCACGATGTTTTCCTTCACCGTTTGAGAGTACCTACTGGCATAGTGCACATAATTTTTTCGGCAGAAAACTCATTTGCACGACCGGGATTGAACCCACGATCTTACCACTAGACCACCAGTGCTCTATGTATGGTGATGAGAACTGATTAAAACGAGTGTAAGAAGAGAAAATGCATAAAATGCATACAGTCAATACATGATGCAATACAAACTACTTTAAACCCACATTTTCTTTAAGTCTGTTTACAATAACATTACAACACTATCTGATACTCGTAGATCACATTCCTGTCCTTAATTTAATCATTTTAATTCATAAGAACACTGGTGGTCTTAAAGAAATAATAATAATAAAGCCCTTTTATTCCGAATTCGCTACAACTTCAGCTACAACATGTTATAAATTATTTTAGAGTATGTCTCGCAAATCGGCGTGCCTCATGGCATAGCCCTCCTCCAGCTCTCTCCACTGAGCTCTATCTTCTGCAACTCTGGTCCAATACGGTCCCAAGGTTAGGCGGATATCGTCTTTCCATCTTGCTTAAAGAAATAGCATTGCCTTAAAATCCTTGGGTGCCGGTTGCGAACCATTTGCGTTTTTCTAACCAAAATATTTGGTGGACTATGCCTTACTCTCTGAGGCCCTAAATAAACGTGGTGTAAAGTTACGCCAGGTTAAAACTCGAAAAATTGTATGGCTATTCCTAAGTAACACCCGGCGTAACTTTACACCACGTTTATTTAAGGGTCTGAATAAAAAACATCGGCATATCCTAGAACCAAAAAGGTTGAACATGGTGTCAAGTGCACGAAAAGAAGCACTTAAAATCATTTCACCACACTGGTTTATATTGATAACAATAAGAGATTCATAATCTACAACTGTCTCATAAAAAGTGTCCTATGCTGATTGAAATAAGATCTATGTTTGCGCTTCTGCTATTGTGATGTCTAACTTATAATATAAGCATGTCATGATCATTGTTCATGTCTAACTTTACTGCAAGGCAATTGATTTGGCTCAATTCATGATGTTTACTTCTTTTGTATTTTACTCAAAACTATATCATTAATTCGTCGTATTCATATTCAGCCTTACTAATAAACGCGGTATAAAGTTATTCCATGTACAAACAGAAGAACCATAAGTACCTACCTATTTTTATTTAATCACTGGAATAACTTTATGGGGCTTTTTACAAGAAAATGAACCGAGTTTAGACCAAGTCTAACTAAAAAACTGTCCCTAGAAAAACTATATTTAAATACTCGTACATAGAATGCTTTTTTGTGGTAACAGTTTTGTTTTGACATGTGTCAACATGGTGTTCAACCACGGTTTTGTGTTTTTATCATAAGCAGCTATACGTTTATTTGTAAAGCCGATAGCCTTTTGTTTTTTATCCTGTAGCCATATTTGTTGTCTTGCTCTACTTCATCAACAATAACATTGTGTCTATCTCTTTCTATCCCTAACTTTCCTATCCGCATGTTCCACAGAAAACCAAAGGAAAACTCCGTTTCAAAGACGAAAAAGTCGATGTATCACATAAGAACATTGTCCTCAAGAACTTGGCTAACAAAATCGCCAGTTCAGAATCACTGGACGATGATTATGAATCCGATGCAAGCAACGAAAGCACTCTATCCGATAGCGCATTGAATAGATCACGGAAAAGAAGCCCTAAGTTTGTTTCCGAGCCGAATTTAAGCGCTTTAGACGCAGAAGAAACGCCAAAGAATACTAAAAAAGTCAACACAAGACTGTTCCGATCCAAAGTTCTATCAGCAACGAGTTTGAATAAGAAATACAGGAAAAAAAGCGGCCCCATCCGAGGGACACCTACATGTGTCTCGTGCTTTGACGATGACACGTCCGAATCTGAAAGTCCGATTGCGGATACGCCAAAGAAATCTGACCCTAATGACGATGTTGATAAGCTTCATTATCTAACTAGCACACCGGGGGTATCAGAAGCGATAGTATACGATGAAGAATGCACGCCTTATACGATAAATTTCAGAAGAGCTTCCATGTCACCTATAACTAAGTCTACGCAGAAGCTGTCTAAAGCTATGCAGGTTGGTTGCATGGCTATAACTGTTTCTATGCTTATTTCGTCAATGTTGCATTGTGTTTTTATTCTAGTTCTAACTTATCCATACTAATATAACACGAAAATTAGGCGATTAGCGAGTTTATATGTTACACAGCCCAAAACGCAACGATAGCGCGATCAAATTTTTCCTGTGTCGCCATCTATTACGCAGTAAAATGTCTCTGTCTGTCTGTTTCGCCTAAACCACTGAACAGATTATGCTGAAATATGACATGGATAAAGGTTATGCCCCAGGGACGGACATGGGCTACTTTTTTTTTCAAATAATCATGGATATAAAAAATTACAAACTATTTACACTCTAATTACCTCCTTAGACAAAGGATCTTGAACTGAAGATCTAAGAGAATATTTGTGATCCTATTTCGTTTAATTTATTTGATGCTCACGTTACAGGAATCAATAATGACACCACGTTCCCGAAAGCCGTTGATTATGACGTCAGACCAGCGCGATAGCTTACCGCCGACCAATGAGACGGCGCGTGAGAGCGAGACGCCAAAATCTGACGTATATCGCTCTCTTTCGCCCAAGAACGATAGTGACTTTGTGTCTTCGGATGATGATATGAGTAGATCTACGTTTTCTGGCGAACGGTAAGTAGGTTTTGTGTAAGAGAGAAGAATTTGAATTAATTTGAAGTATTCAAATTTTGTACGTTTTTTTTTAGTTAAAAGGGGGAGAGCTTTGCCCAGCTGTGGGACATGATAGGTTGATAAAAAAAATATTTTTTCGTAAAATTATCTTTGAGCTTAGCAAAATTCTTCATTAGCGAAAAGTTTTCGTATGCTATATTGTTTATATTACCTTTAGGAAGGATTGGGGGGAAATCGCGGACCGCGAGGTGTGGAAGGTGACGGGGCAGGCCTTTGCCCAGCAGTGGGACAGTATAGGCTAACTAAAAAAAAATAGTTGCATTTTTTTTTTTTCGTTTATTCGGATCGAAATTACGGGATTTTTTCCTACTATAAATTTCTAAATCCCGGGTCGTAATAAATTCATATTGCATTTCAGATCAAACCAGTCAACATCACCAAAGAATGCTTTCGAAGCTCGCTCGTCATCGATAAGCGAAATCAGTCCACTACGCTCTCACACAACTCGATTCACCACCAGCCAAGTGATACACGATTTAAACACAACACTATGCGAAGACTCACCTAAGTTTACCATCACACATGAACCACAGAAATCATTAACCGAACCATTCAGAGAATATTTACAAAGCAGATCGGTGCTCACAGCTATGCCTGTCGATCTATCGATGGTGAATAAATCGAGTGAAGATGAAATATTATCCGATTCGCTTCTCTATTGCCTTGATGGTAACGTTCCTAGCGATTTGACGCTATCGATTAGCAATCTAGCTGTCGATAGATCGCCGTTGAAGAATATTGTAAACATCGATAAAAGTGTTAAAAGCATCGATAAAAGTAAATTGAATATCAATAGTGTGAGTATCGATAAAAGTCCGAACAGAAAGAGGTGTGCAAGCTCTAGTTTCGAGGGAAGTTCGACTAGTGATATGAAAAAGATTCTTGTGGAAAAAGAAAATGAGTTTGCGTTACGAGAGACTGAGTTATAGTGAGTTATTTTTGTTTATTATTTTGGTAAATGATACCTTTTTAGTGAAGTTGTATTCTGTGGTTGTGATGGTTATAAGTTACAAAAATAGAAAAAATAGCCACTCCAGAAGTTTAGGTGTGAATTTTCGCCATTTTATAATTATGAACATGTGCTGAATAATACAATTTATTATGTTAAGTTTGTAATAATAACCATAAAAACAATTACAATTTGACCTTACGTTTTGTAGGTTGTTACATTTAGTACCTAAAGTATATTATTATTAAAATACTGACAATACCAATATTGATTATTATTTAAAGCAGTTTTTAGTTATTTTAGTATTTAAATTTTAGTACCGAGTTCAAAACTAGTAAAAGACTAGCAAAATATGACAACTAGGCAGTTGTATGGTAGTCAAGACAACTTGATAGACAGGGATAGTAATAATGTATTTCGACATGCCCCTGGATACACTTTTAGATAGGACCTTAATTAAATCTTCTTCTTATCGTGTCACCAGTTCTGTCGAACCAATGTGGTGAAAAGACAATGTTTTCGAACTTTGTAGGTTCTACGACATGCCGGTTTCCTCACGATGTTTTCCTTCACCGTTTGAGAGTACTGTGCACTATCACATAAATTTAGAACAACTCATTGGTGCACGACCGGGTTGAACCCTCGACCTTACGATCGGAAGGCGGGGCCACTACCACTAGACTACCAGTGCACTTGATTAAATAAAGACCTTATATCGTCGTGATCGTCAATTTCCTTCTCAGGAAGACAAAACAATTTAAAATCCTTGTTACATAAAAACGACACTAACTTTATTTTGCAAAGTTACATATTTTATAAGTTCATAGAAAGTAAATAAGGACGAATCCGACGATTAAGATGCACGATATGTAACAGTAGAATTGACAGCAAGCTCTGTAGCAGCAGTTAACGAAGCGTTCGCTGATCGCGTCGTATCTATTACTAAGAAAAAAAAAGCATTAATAAACAAATAAATAATGTTGGTTTGCACACCGACATCGGTAAAACATGTTGCATACATACCAACATTTTAATGTAATCATCCTATTTACACAATATGTTTATGCAATTATATGATCTTTACTTTTGGACATTTCACACAGCGTTATCTAGCCCCAAACTAAGCAAAGCGAGTTATTAACTAATCATGAAGCGCACGTATCTTGCTTAGTCGTTCTTGATAGATCGTCGAAGGGAACGTTCTGACTGGGCAGTAAATAGAGGGGTGACCGCTAGTGGCATTATCAACTGAGCGCTTCTGTGCACGTGAAATTGTCAGTAACTATTAAGTCGTGAAGCTATAACGGAGGCCTTAAGGCGGCCTAAAAACTTTGTTACCAGAGTTGACGAATTTATTAAATAAAATAAATAACCATTGATTTCAGGCAACACAGAACATAATTATACAATGATAAAATGCCATTAGTCTTTAGTTAGTTGCCGTTAGACTAACATACAAATATTTTTATTTACAGAAACTAAGCTACTACATAATTTACATATATTTACAAAATACAATAGGATTAGTCAAGCTATCTAAGGATCGTTAGAAACGATCTATAGATAGCTCAACTAACCCAGGACACTGTCAGTCGGAAGCGTGCCCATAGGAGGAGATACATAAAATATAAGTATACGAGTCATCGACGATAGGGCAGGGAAATTATGATTTACTTACTTTTGTTTGACGGTAACAAATTTGGAGTTCGCCAGTGGCTTCGCCGTAGTAGTTCTAGCCTTAACTCGTTTTGGCTTCTGTTGTTTGACGTGAGGTTTTTTCTCCTTTTCCTTCACCGTTGTCTCCTTCACAACAGGATACTCTGCTTGTTCTCTTCTCAGTTGCTCTAGATATTCGATCTCTCGCTCACGCCTAGCTTGATCTATTCTTTCCTGTTATGAACATAAAAAAGACAATGAAGAATATCATAGAGAGGAATGAAAGAAGAATTGTTTTGACTCTTACGATGATTTTTGATTACGTAATAAATAAATAAATAATGCTGGACTTTCCACACAGCGTCATCTAGTCCCAAAGTAAGCAGAGCTTGTGTTATGGGTACTAGATGCATGACTGATATACTTTTTTGTTTGTAAATACATACATATTACATAGAAACACCCAGACCCGAAACAAATATCTGTAGATCATACAAATATTTATCCCACGGCGGGGATCGAACCCGCAATCTCCTGCGTCGCAAGCGGACCTTCGCCCACTGCGCCACGGCAGTCGTCGAATTTGTGATCTGTTGCTGATCGCTAGACTTGTGCTATTGCGATAGCAATAACTAGAACTGGCCTTTACCTACGTAGATAAAGGCTTTTTGCCCTTCATCTAAGAATTCTCTCCTTAACAAAAATAGAGAAGAAGAGAATATACCTGTCTCTCCCGTTTTTGAATCCTCTTCAAATCATTAAGTGCTTTCCGCCGCTTGTACCACTGGCAAAGCGTGGTTTTTAACACGGGTTTATTAACCGATTCATCCTTGCGTAGGGACCATCTTCTAGATTTCGCTTTATAGTGACTGACGACTATTGGAATAGTTAGGCGACGTGGTTCTTCTATGTATACTTGAGGTCTGAAATTAACCATCTTTTAATATCATAACGCGTTTGAATCTTACTTTCTTCTGAGGTTTTCCTTCCAGGGATCTTGAATTCCGGAACAAAGGTCTCTCCCACCTTTGCTTTTATATTTGGGATATGGCAGGTTTTTGGTTTAAAGATAACTAATGGGAAAAGTTACCATACGTCAGGGTATCGCGATTGGCTTATTTATAATTATTATAGGCATATCTTAAGATAATTTTGGGCTTATTGGGAGCCTATCAGATAAACTATAGTTTGTCTGTTCGCATACATAGGTTTTGTTTTATCTCAGACATAGGTATAGCAAAGTTATTAAATACTAGCTGGTACCCGCGACTTCGTCAGCAAAATAACATACTTAATAAAAACAGAACTGAAAACTGCTGTTCAGAAGATTCTCTTCTGATACTTTTAAAAATAAAAATGCAATAATAGCGCCATCTCGACCTCAGCCATAGGACAGCAACACCATCTAGTGGCCTTCAACTGGAACTTCACTTTAAGTCCCCATACAAAATTTCAACCCTTATTTCACGCCCTTCATGATTCGTTTTGAAAAAAAAAAGTAGCCTATGTCCGTCCCTGGGACATAATCTTTATCCATGTCATATTTCAGCATCATCTGTTCAGTGGTTTAGGCGTGAAAAGATAACAAACAGACAGACAGACAGACACATTTTACTACATAATAGATAGCGCCACAGGAAAAATTAGATCGCGCTATCGTTGCGTTTTGGGGAACGTAACATATAAACTCGCTAATCCTCTACTTTTCAGCATTATAATATTAGTATGGATCTTCATTAGCTTCGTCTCTAGCATTGAAAAATACTAAATTACTTTCGATACGAACCTGACGTTGATCTAGACAAAAAGGGGTTATCCTAACCTTTTATACCTCGGCGGGGTATACAAATACACCATTCTCAAACAATACAACCACAAGACAATTACTTAACGTTTATCTTCTTTTTACACCCCCAGCATTGTTTCCCATCGGGGCAAGAGCATGGCTTGCCGGTCGTCGCCTTTCGAATTTTACCTATCATTTGTACATGGCTCGGTTAGTTTAATCGATAATTTGTGAAATTATCCAAATTGTTGTGAGATCCATAATACAGATTCATCAAAAGTCCATGATGTTGTTGGATGTTGTGACGGGGTTGTCTGCTTGACTTTATGTTGATTGGCATTTAACTTCAAATCCTTACTCTTTGAGCAAAACTTCACTAAGTTTAATGTGCAAGGAGGATGGTAAAATTGCACGCATAAAATAAGTCGAATAAGTTGAATGATCAAAAAGCCGCGATCTCGATTTCTGATAAAATGTTTAATATTGAATGAGCCCGGTCGCATATTAACAGATTATTCGTCTGGAAAAATTATTCATGCATATTAAACACGACCCACTTGTCTTGTTGAAGGAAAATTGTCGAAATTATATCAATTATTTATTATCCTAATAATAAAAATACGAGAGTGTCGTGGAACCTTCGTGGAAGTTTCAACTTAGACATTTGGCATTTGTCAAATAATTGCTCTTCCGTACTGACAATGTAACAATCTATGGACTGGTTAGCGACTGCTCATTTCGCATTGTGACTTTTGACCTATGTATGTGTCGTGACGGTAAAATCGAACGCTTTTTTTCTTCTAGCATGATTTTTTTTTCTTCTCCGATCCTCGATACCGTCCGAAAAGGAACTTCGTTCCAAAATTTGTGTCCTAATAGGCGGCGAAGGTCTCGCAACTTAACGTAACAAGTACCTAGTACCTACACAAGATTGATTGTAGGTAAAGTCTTTTAGAGCCTTTTGCCAAAAATGTATTTAGACGTAGATTTAGGTCTAACTAGACTAAATACTTCAAAGGCTCTTGCCAGACAGTCTAAGTCCTAGCTTTCGACTTGAGAAAAAAGACCCTCGATCGCCGTTTAATGAAAACTTGTCTCCTATTTAATAGTCCATCAAATACTTGGCTATGATCCCCCATAAGATTCCCATAAATATTTTATGTCATGATTCATTTGATCATGCTATCTCGTGAGATCCAATAACCATATTATCCATCACACGTGAGTTAACTCTATGAAGATGACTCGTTCAAGTATGGAATTTCAGAGATTTTATTGGTGCTTGTCTTAGCTCATTTGTGTAGCAGTTTTCTACACAGCTTTTGATGCTGATAGTTTGTAAAATTTATCTTGAAAAGGAGTTTTTATTTATTTTCATATCACTGTCGAAGAATGATGGGTCAAGAGCAAAGGAACGTGAATAAAAAGTGAAGGAAAAGAGAAAACTCCAACACCAGAGTTGGCAACTCACTAACTCACAGTGAACTAAGGGAGAAATAATGTTCAAAGCAAAAGCAGTGCCGTGCTTTCGTGCATTGAACGCATTTAACAAAACGAGAAAATCAACAACATATCTTCATTTCTGTTTTTGGCTTGGTTTTGACCAAGCCCGCATCCGCAACAATAACATTTTGAAGCGCATTGTTTAATTTTATACGCGTCTTGAAGCCTCGAGCAAACATGGGGGCGGACTGTATTGTCCAATTTAATTTGCAGGACGCTGTGAACTCTGGCACAAACCCGAGGTTGATGAGTAGAGAAATACGGATGTGGTATAGTTTACCTTACTACAGCAAACGTAGTCTACCTGTTAGTTTGGAATTTAAAATAAATTAGGTTTAGTAAACAGCGCCAACTTCCAAGTCTAATTCATAGCTAAGAATCTTCTTTCTGCTCTTACTTATTCCTTAGTCATCGGATCATGAATAGTCTGACTCGTTGTCTCCTTTCTAGGTTATCATTTAGTTTAATACTAGTGGAGCTGGGCGCGACTTCGTCTGCGCATTGTTTCGTCATACAAACTGTTGAGATAGAACTACCTTGTTCCAATCCAACTGTCTTTAATAACTATAAATAAGTACACATCTAAGGGGTTGGGTAGTTTTGAAAAAAATAAAAAATACGTGTTTCGCTATTTATTAAATAAATAGTCTTCTAATTTAAGTAATAACAATTGTTCAAAGCATAGTAGAATGAAATGACATCGCCATTTTGAAAAGTCAAAAGTTATTGGTTGTCATGGCAACTGAACAAGAGCACTGCTTTAAGCAGTGCTCTTTGTATCAAACAGAGTACTGCTAAAGTTATTATGCAATATTCCCGTTGTCCTTTTACATATTTTTCGGTTTTTAGGAACGTGTTTCGGCCTATATGCTATTCTGGAGTTATACCTTTCACCTTACCAAATTTCATTGTAAACTGCTTCGTCGTTTGAGCCTGATCCTTACACAAACATACAAACATCCAAATATCCAAACATCTAAACAAACTCATGTGATGCCATATCTAGAATTTCTCATTCTTATACAGTTCGATTTGTATTTGTATATCAACGTTTGTTTGGTTATGCAATTCCCGGCATTTGAGCTGCAGAATATGCTAGTACCAAATTGTAGTAGCACCTAGCTGACTAAACAATTTGTGCGAATGTCTTGATGAATTTCTGGTTCGACGCGGAAATTGTAACACAGTTTGTTACGTAGTTGCACCGTAACTAAGGAACCCATAGATTTAGCATGGTACCTTTTTATATATATGAAGGAACCTATAACGGATGAAGGAACTATCGAAGCAATTAGGCTGCAATTGAGTGTTTGTAATTGTCTAAATCTTAAATCAAAATCTTACATTGAGTTTTATCTGAAGATAAAACTCGATAACTTTCGATCCTAATCGTGTCATTAGTTTTTGCAAACTATTGTGACGAAAGGTTCAAAGAGGCTCCTTATTAGACTCTGCTTGCGATGATTTTCTTACACGGGTAACTTTTCTCGTGTTTAATATCTATAATACCTAAATACGAGTAGAAGTACAATAATGATTGATAGCAAAACTTTTTTCTAATTTAACCTATTTTGCCTCTGTCCCACTGCTGGACAAAGCTCCCCCCCATCACCATCTCTCCCCTTAGAGATCTTTAAAAAACTTATGACCCGACTAATATCAAATGGATCGTGCGTGATGAAGGCGTAACATAGATTACACTGGAAATCCTGGAATAGGCAATCTTGGTTTATCACTTGTGGAGCAGATTGCCATGTAATTGGTACTCTGTATCCAGACTGCACGTGTAGTTGTAATTACGCATGTATCTGGAAGGAATGCGCTTGGATAGCGTAGGTAATACCTTGAACGAACCTTTTTTTGTTTTTGCTTCAAGTTTAGTATGTGGTGTCTCATGAAAAGTTTGAGTTGCAATAAAAGTCTTCATTTTGTACTGAAATCAATGCATAAATATTTTTAGTACCAAACAAACACTCGGATTAATGTGTAAAATTAACAGAAACATTATTGAACATTATTTATTGTTACAAAAACAAAAAAGTGGAAAATAGTCTCCGAGATTGACTTCAACACAACACCTCATTACTTACATCTTAATCTTTGTCTTATCCTATAGCAAAACTATCGCCACACGTGGTAGTATGAACCTACTTAGTTATGTATGTAAATTCTAGCTACCAATGCGGAAAACCTACTAGACCGGTCTTCTATGCAATGCACCTAATGAATGCAAATATTTACCATTTAGGTGCATCTGAGCAATGCCTCTTCCTGGTAGGAAACCATTATACCAAAGAAAAAAACACTGGGAACTTCGATTGGGAATCACCAAGGTGTTTAAACCAAGTATTAATAGCGCTTTGACATGCCACAGACCGAAAAAAAATTCGCTACGCTCGCTATTGGCTCAGCAGTCAGCATTGAATGATGATGAGAATAGGAAAGTAGACCCCAGACCACAGAGACACAATAAACATAAGTTGATGTATTTCAGAACTAGATGGCGCTGTCAAAAGTGGTCAATTTCTAGATCGCGCTATCGTTGCGTTTTGAACTTTTAGTAACTTCTCACTTCCTTTCCAAAAGTGATTATCATTAAAAGTCATTCAGATCTAACTTCCTAGGTTCTATTTTTGAAGAGGGATGCTCTTTTTTTAGTGTCTCTTCATTTAAATTCGTTAGATTTTCTTCAACTCCCTTAAACAAATTAATTTTGCTTATTTTTATTATTTTGCTTTAAAAGTAAGTAAGTAGGTTTGGTAGGTTTACGAATTTTAGCGCAATAAAAACATTTAATTTGAATTTAGAATTCGAGCAATCTATTTTTAAAACTCTATTTTTTTGAACCAGCAGATTCGACAAAACCTTGATGTTCTCAAGATTCTTTCGATAAAAAACCTAAGAAAGCTGGGGTGGCTTCTTACATCGAATTGTAATCCGTTTTTGGATTTATTCAAGTCGATTCAGGGCCAGTCTACAGTCTACAGTAACAATGTCGCTAGATACCTACACAAGTACCTACTATCAGTGGCAACGTGAACAATCAATTGGCACAATTTGTACCTAATAGCCACATACGCTCTTGTTATTTAATTGTTTGTATTAAATAATTATGTTTACTTGCCTTCAATACATAATTTGCACATGGTATTAAATTTCATTGTAAGTACCTAATCAACATATTATGTTAAAGGTAAGTCTACAATTTTAAATAATAACAACAAGTGATTCGAACCGAAGTAGCGCGTTTTCATACTACATTCTCTGTGTAGTATGACGACCTCTGTGGCGCAGTGGGTGAAAGCCCGCTTGGGACGCAGAAGGTTGCGGATTCGATCCCCGCCGCGGGCTTAATGTATGTATGATCTGCAAATATTTATGTCGGTTCTGGGTGTTTCTGTGGATAGTATGTATTTAAAAAAAAAAGTATACAGGGTGTAAAAAGACTACTACCGAAAACTGAGGGGTTGCAATCAGACCATGATTCTAAACATATTTAGCGAAAAAAAAAAAAAAAAACGTAAAAAAAAATATTTTTACTTAGCTACGTCAATTTATGTTATTTTCGGTTGTTTACTACTAGGACAACATAATAAGACCATACCTACCTGATAATTTCATTATTAAAGGAAAAAAACAATTAAAACTCAAAATCCAGCAATCTACGTAAAACAACGCGCCCAGTACATACGCAAACAGTAATCTTCAAACGCTGTTTTCTCCGGTTATAATGATTTTTTCCGAAAACTCTGTTGGATTTAGTTGTGTGTTGGGATGCTGTACCTACCCCTTTCGGCTTCGGTAGACGTCTTTTTACACCCTGTATAAGTAGTATATCAGCTATCTGGTTCCCATAGTACAAGCTTTGCTTAGTTTGGGGCTGTGTGAAATGTCCAGCATTTTTTAATATTTATTTATTATTATTATTGTCCTGTGGGCATTCTTCCTCAAAGAGGAAAGTAGACCCCAGACCACAGAGACACATTAAACATAAGTTGATGTATTTCAGAACTAGATGGCGCTGTCAAAAGTGGTCCATTTCTAGATCGCGCTATCGTTGCGTTTTGAACTTTTAGTGACTTCTCACTTCCACCACAGCGTTAATAGAATCCAAAAAATCATGTTGAACCTATCAAGGTTCTATATTTTTGAAGAGAGATGCTCTTTTTTTATAGTGTCTCTTCAATTAAATTCGTTAGTTTATCTTCACCTTCTTTAAACAAATTAATTTTGCTTATTTTTTAACCGACTTCAAAAAAAGGAGGAGGTTATATGTTCGGCTGTATGTATGTGTTCACCGATATTTCCGTCAGTTGTGGACCGATTTCCAAAATTTTTTTTTTGTTTGAAAGGGTATACTGTTATAGTGGTCCCATATAAATTTTATTCCTGAGGGATTAATAGTTTTCCCGTAAAACTAAAACAATCACTGAACTTTAAGAAAATTGTGGCCCGATTTCCAAAATTTTTTTTTTGTTAGAAAGAGGTATACTCTCAACGTGGCGCCACATATTTTTTTTTCCTGAGGGATTAATAGTTTTCCCGTAAAACTAAAACAATCACTGAACTTTAAGAAAATTGTGGACCGATTTCCAAAATTTTTTTTGTTAGAAAGTGTAAAGGACACACTCTCAAGGTGGCGCCATATATTTTTTTTCCTGAGGGATTGACAGTTTTCCAGTAACATTCAAAAAACCTCATTCTCACTACACAACACACCCTGACTCACAATCTGAGTCAAACATTAAATAGTTTGAAAGGGTACACCCGAGGTAGTCCAAAATATTTTCTTTTCCTTATGGATTGATAGTTTTCCCCCTTGCTGAACTCCGGTGTGTCCTTTAGTAGGTCTGCCCATGACTTCTCTTTTCCTTTCCTACTTAAGCTACGATAAGCAAAGTCTTAATGTAGGTACTCGTAGCTTACTATATTATTTACACATACACTTTTATTTACACAGTATTTATTTACTTACTTACACTAAAAAGTGAAAAATAAAACATTTTTGAAAAAAAAAATTGAACCGACTTCACAGAACACAAACAGAAGAACCTTCTACACACTAAAAAGAGAAAAATAAGAATATAATTTGAAGTCGGTGCCAAGTGAATACGATTAGGTACCTATCAAAAAAAGAAATCGAGCGATAGCGTACCAGGATACAATTTTGCACCCAAGTTCTTTTGAATTTCTTAGATGTAAATGAATAGTTGGCACCGACTTCAAATTATATTCTTATTTTTCTCTTTTTAGTGTGTAGGAGGTTCTTCTGTTTGTGTTCTGTGAAGTCGGTTCAATTTTTTTTTTCAAAAATGTTTTATTTTATTAAAAGTAACAGTAAGTACGTACAGTAGCTTCGGTAGGTTTGTATGTAGGTACCTACATAACTACGTTTTACGGATTTTATATATATAGCGTACTAGCTGGTACCCGCAACTTCGTCAGCAAAATAACATACTTAATAAAAACAGAACTGAAAATTGCTGTTCAGAAGATTCTCTTCTGATACTTTTAAAAATAAAAATGCGATAATAGCGCTATCTCGACCTCAGCCATAGGACAGCAACACCATCTAGTGGCCTTCAACTGGAACTTCACTTTAAGTCCCCATACAAAATTTCAACCCTTATTTCACGCCCTTCATGATTAGTTTTGAAAAAAAAAAGTAGCCTATGTCCGTCCCTGGGACATAATCTTTATCCATGTCATATTTCAGCATCATCTGTTCAGTGGTTTAGGCGTGAAAAGGTAACAAACAGACGGACAGACAGACACATTTTACTACATAATAGATGGCGCCACAGGAAAAATTAAATCGCGCTATCGTTGCGTTTTGGGGAACGTAACATATAAACTTGCTAATCCTCTACGTTTCAGCTTTATAATATTAGTGTGGATATATATAACAGCGAGCTTCTTGCAGGGGGCAACCAGTTCAGTTTGTGACACTGATTAGATAAGTACCTATCATATTATTATCATAGACTAAATGCAGGTTACAACACATTGATGTTGTTTAGATAAAATACTTAAGCATATAAAAAAAAGTATTTAAACTTAACTGAAATTCAAATAGAAGATAGCGCTCATGGACTGGTCTAGGAAGTATGTTGTTTACGTTGATAAATACGACCTCTGTTGTAGCGTTTATGATAACAATATTATAATTACGCAAATAGATACTTACTTCACAGGATTTGTTAGTAGTTTCGTATACAGTATGTAGGAAAAACCACCGTCTGATCTGAGCCATGGTAATTTAGGTTCGATTGCGCTTTTTGAGAACCTAGATTTTAGTAGGTACAGCTGCGCTCCCGCGGTGTGACCAGCGGTCTCTCGGGATTTATTAATTTTTTTGGGATAAAAGTAGCCTATGTCCTTCCCTTGTATACAACCTTTATCCATGCCAATTTTCAGAAAAAGCTAAAATTAACAGAATGCTTCTCACCAACATTGAGTTTGTTTACATTGAGTTAAATACTCAAAGTGCTCACCGAGTAGTGTAAGTCGCTTTGGTTTGCTTACTTTGGTCGCTAAAGATCTGGAGAATTTTTAAAATTACTTATCTTATCGTACATTTTAAAGAAGGCATGGTCAAGTACAGTCAGCAACGAAAGTCGATTAACAGATGAACTTTTTAAAATGGTTTTTGTTTTCGAAAACCAAGAAAAAATAACTTTTCTTGGGATATTATTATGAACCAAGACTTTATCTTCAAATATTAGTAAAAATGTTGGTCATGATGTTACGGATTTCGGAAATATTCAGATTTGTGAAACATAAAATGTTAATCGACTTTCGTTGCTGACTGTACCTTAAAGTTCGTATGAAGAATGTGTATTATGGGTGGGTTATGAGTGTCAGGATAGCAAGTGTGTGGTCTACCGACCTCTTACGTAAGTATATATAAATATCAGAAAACATCACCCTATAATTATATAATAATCATGCAATACTATCATACGTAGATACATAGAATGATTTATTGAATAGCGCCCGCGCCACTGTCGTATCAGCCATTCAACAGGCCATGCGAAAATAATAACGGAAAATATTTACCACGGCCTATAATTTATTAGGCCAAGAATTAAATAAATAGTTTAGTGAATAGGGCCTATATTTACACTAGGCTACGAATAAAATAAAATAATTGTTTAGTGAATATTACCTAGGTGAAAATGTGCTACAATAAGTTTTCCGTGTGTTTGAAAATGTACGGAGCGAGGAAACTTCTGAGCGGAGTCAATACTACGCAATTGAATCAAGCGAGAAGATTTACTGTGCATGGATTCGGTTTGAATGTAAGTTTTTTTCTTACTTTTTAAACTAGTAAGTAGGTACATTAGAATTACGTATTGATGTACGATAATTTTATTAAAAAATGCGGTCAAAAATTAGGAGAACAAAAGCGACACTGAAAGAAAACTCATTTAAAAGCCTTTAATTGTGGAACTCCTTGCCGGGCTCTGTATTTCCCGAATAGTAGGGGTCTTTAAATAGGATTATTTTAGGTACCTAAGCATGCTTCATCTTAGACCTCGCAGGCTCATCAGGCAGAGTGAGGTCAATGCTAACCTATTAAAACATGGATTCACAAACTTGTTTGCTAGTTATACTACACCTACCTAGGCTCTGTAACTTATTGAAATGTCTATAGAATATTTCACAACACTAATTAATAAAAAAAGTACGTGAGTGGCGTGGAACACTCGGTTGGAACGAAGCAAACAGTACTTTTCTATAATGGGAATATAATAAATTAATTGTCAATTAGGTAGGTATCTTAGAAACGCTCTTCCGTACTAACAATGTAACAATCTATGGACTGTTTGCGGCTGCGCACATCGCACTGTGACGATTTGACCTATGTATGTGTCGTGACGGTAAAATGGAACAATTTTTTTTTCAGTCTCAGTCTTTGTTTTCTTCGATACCGTCCGAAAAGGAACTTCGTTCCAAAAAATTGGCCTTTGATATCAACAACTGGCTAAGTGGGTATCTCTTTCAACTATTAAATGAACGATTGATGAACTTTACCTTTTTTTACTTTTTTGCTATTGACCTTTTATTGACGCTCGTGTTGTGATAACTCTTTCAGTAGAAAAAATAAGAATAGTAGGTAGGTACCTACTTGGTGTTACGCAGGACATAGTTAATGAGATATTGTGATACAAACTACCCCTTGGGGATACAGTTATGATCAGAGAAGACTAAATCTTTCCATTTCCAACATTTAGAGGTCAAAATCAAAAAGTTTGATCACATAAAAAAAATCACCATAGAAAGTCAAGGTGCTTCAGCCGATCATCATCATGTCAGCCATCTAGTGTCCACTGCTGAACATAGGCCTCCCCCATCAATTTCCACAGCGATCGATCTTGTGCAGCCTGCACCCAACGGCTCCCAGCAACCTTTACCAGATCGTCTTTCCATCTAGTGGGGAGCCGTGTGCCCACTGCCACTTCAACTTGCCAATCCTGTGGGCTATGTCGGTGACTTTAGTGCGTCTACGGATCTCTTCATTTCTGATTCGATCACGTAGAGAAACACCAAGCATAGCCCTTTCCATAGCTCGTTGATCAGCCGATAATTGGCCAATTTTCGTTACTTTTTGATTGTCTAAGAACGAAGATACTATGAAAGGGAGGGGGCAGGTTGCTTGAACGATTGTGTATGAGGAGTTCAGGGTTATCGCGATATGAGATTCTTCGGAATTTAGGAAGAAATCTATGTTTTTTCACATAGCATTTATTAGAACCAGGGACCTTACTCTAATAAGGAATATTCGGATGAATGCCCGGGCCAGACAACTCGCGACTGATGTTGCGAGCCGGAATTTTCGATTTAGGTACCTATCACACTAGCTAGAGATAGACCCCAGGCCCTTGATTCAAACTTCAGCGGAATGCATTCAGGTCGGAATAAGTCAGCTGTTCAACCGACCGCAACCAATCACAGTGCAAATTTTGGATCAATTCCTGCACTGTGATTGGTTTCGGTCGGTTGAACAGCTGAACGATTCCGATCCGAATGTGTTCCGCTGAAGTCTGAATCACTAGGCAGGATTTTGAAAAGAACTTGAATCATAGGTAAATAATATTAGATATTATTAGGAATCAGGAGAAGAACAATTAAAAAAAAAAACAACATTTATTAACCTAAAAACAACTCACACATAATTATATATACACACACACATAATTATATACTTACACATAATTATATCGTCAATGGGTTCACCACAAAGTCAAAGCCAATGTAAGACTGATTCAAAGGCCCGTTGTGTTCTAGCTGTTCGTCTTCCATAATTATTAAGAGTCATAATGAGCAAATAAGGATAACCTGTCATTATACAAAACAATCTACACAAGTTCCATAAGTAAACAAACAGACGACCATAAAATATTGTACCTTATCAGAACAACCCGCGGTGTCTATCGAGTGGGTTGTGTTAACATTTAATAGCAACAAATAATACTGTTTTAAAAAGTTGTGAAATTTGTTGCCATGTTGCGTTTACGTGCTAGTGTTGCCAAAGGTGTGGGGAGACGGTTTTATACTGTCATCGGTTGTGATAAGTTTTCTTTGATCAGTCTGAAGCATCAACAGGTAAGGATTATTATTACAAGTAAATATTTAAGGAAACGCCATTCGCCAAGGAATGGCAACAATTTTTTCGTACGAAATATTTTGTTGTATTTGTGCAGTGTAAATATCCGCGCATAGTGAGAGTGACTCTGATGAGATAATTCCAATCGAGATACCTGAGTACTTACATTTATAAAAACAGCAGAGTTGACGATGTCTTTCCTGTGGATTAAACTAGGCCTTTAAAATATTCTAGCCTCTACAGCGTCTTCTAATGGTGGTCGCAGACTTATCCGCGCCGAACTGTCAATTCAATAGAAGAAATGCTGAGACGTCAGAAACCAGCCGCATTTTCAGACGTCATCAGTATTTTTTGTATAGAAAAATTTTGCGATCAGGTTTAGTTGTCTCCTGGTCTACGTATTACCTACCTAATCATGAAGTAAATTATGCAAAGGCCTAATAATACTACCTATACTTATACAGGGTTATTTGTAAAACAGCGGTAACCTCTCAGGACTGTATTACTAATATCATAAACCAACTTTTGTTCTATGACTTTCAAAAATTCATTATAAATAGTTCATCAGATTTTCATACAAAAAATATATTTGAATTGAACGCTCTAAATGTTACCAAGTCTATGCAAAGCAAAAGAAAGCGATAGTACAATAGCGAGAGGAGCGGGTTAGGGCGGCGTGGGCGATAATTAATTCAGAAATTGTGTTAGATAGGTAGGACAACGGAATCTTGAAGGTTGGTTTTTGGTAAATGTATTGTTTTGTAGAAAGTCATAGA
Organism: Epirrhoe tristata; assembly: GCA_951394285.1. Classification (NCBI taxonomy): domain Eukaryota; kingdom Metazoa; phylum Arthropoda; class Insecta; order Lepidoptera; family Geometridae; genus Epirrhoe; species Epirrhoe tristata. Next base: position 9,336,518 of record OX596146.1, on the reverse strand, counting down.
ACAAAAGTTATTGTTAATGATGATAAGTAGTAATATAGTCCTAAGAGGTTACCGGTATTTCACAAATAACTCTAGTACTTAAAAAAAATATTTCCCAATGTTAATAATCTCTTGACCAAACCCGAACTCTTATCTCATGTGGTCCAAATAAGCCGCCCTATCTCAGAAATGATGTTGACAAACTATATATCTTGCGGTCAATCGTACTGAAGCGTGCTCCAGCAAAATAACGGAGGATAATGTGTACAGTCAACATAAGTGGTTGACTGTTTCAGCTCTGTCACGTATCTGGTTCATATCATATCGTCGATCTTCGTTTTCGAATAGAAAAAGTTGTTTGGGGTGCAAATAAATGGAATTGGAGCTCCATAAATAAATGACATACAGAACTCAGAACATCAGAATTCAGTCCGCAGTGCAGAAGTCAAGGCTTATGGTACCACCAGCCTGCTTACCATTCCCATCCTAATTCTACAGTAGAAAGGATGACATTTGAGTTTAGACAAAAGCATCTTCTCTACGACTGCAATGAAACTCATAATAGTCTGAATTCAAATATCATTTTCTCTATTCTACCGTAGAGATGGTCATGGTAAACCGGCAGAGACTGCTAGTTGTAGGATTACAAAATAAATTTAGTTTGACCAGTTTTCTTAGACTGTCATTAAGTAACGTTATTGTCACTGTCATGCGATAATACGTAATAATAGTGCTAAGTACCTCATAAGTAAGCGATAGTGTTGGCAGTTATTGGAACGAAGTTCCTTTTCGGACGGTATCGGATGGGGTAGACGAAAAAAGTGTTAGATTTTTGCGTCGCGACACATGTGTATGTCAAAACATCAGAGTGCGAAGTGCACAGTCGCGAAACAGTCCATAGATTGTTACATTGTTAGTACGGAAGAGCGTTTCTAAGATTTTAATAAATAATTTATTTGACAAATGCCAAATGTCAAAGTTGAAACTTCGTTCCTACCGAGTGTTCCGCGACTCTCACGTCCTTTTTTTTATTTCAACTTGTCTAGTCCACTGGAGCTTGACTATTTATTTTTAAGATGAATCACCTAAAAGAAGGCCCCAAATCGTGTTTGTTGTCCTGGTTCTTCATGGTATTGGTCGCGAAGTAGGTACCTAACAGGAGTAGAATCACCTAGTTTTAAGACTATCATACGATACGTGATCGCAGCGGTCCTACTATCCCACTTCCCACTATCCCACTAATATAATAAAGCTGAAAGTTTGTGAATTTGTTTAGATGTTTGGATGTATGTATGTTTGTGTTTCCACGCCTAAATCAGTGAACCGATTTGGATGAAACTTGGAGTAGGCGTAGATAGTGACCTGCTTATAGGCTATTCAAAATGTTAAGGTAATTACCAAAACCAAAAACCAAAAATTAGGTAAGTACCACGCGGGCGAAGCCGCGCGCTGTAGCTAGTCTTTTTTGAACCTAGACTTTTAATCAGGGAAGTGAATGACAAGTCCTGAATGAAAGACTTCCAGTATTCTTTGAATGAACAAGTTAAAATCACAGAATAATTTACTGTGACTGAACTTTAATTGATATCAACCGCAACTGTTTGTTTGATTACGTAATTCCAAAATGTATTATCGTTGCTAACGAAACGACCTCTTTTAGCTTCAGAATGTTAAGTTAATCGCAGTAAAGAAATTGGCAGGAATTGACATTGGGAAAAAATATCTTACCTAAGTAGGTAAACTCCAGTAGTAGTAAGTATTTGGAGTAAGTAGTAAGACTCCAAATTTAAAATGGAATTGATTTTCTGTTTTCTTATTGGTGATCGTGGTGTGGTAGATAGGTCTGTAAGTATGTATAGATAATACCTACTTACGAGTAGGTACCTACCTACTATCTATAGTCTCTAGTATGAGCGTAATGAGCTGTCATAGTGTGGCTGGTGCGGTCTTGGCACAAGGTCCAATTGTATCAATTACATTCCTTGTTTACAAGGAAACAACACTAGTTTACTTATACAAATTAATATGCATTTACCGTTGTATACCTACCTACCTACATAGTAAGCCATTTACTGGATGGTTTATAACTACTGCACCACGGAGGCAACCTATGCCTACACTCAATTTGAGATGGAAAGGCTTCAACTATAATGAGCTGCTGACTGACCCGCCGGTAGTCCCCAGTCTCCGATGTCAACATTTGATAAGAAAGCTTAATTTTTTATCAACATTTTGCCTTATTCGAAAAGCATTCGAAAGTCTGACTCCCGCATAACAAATGAAGTGCCAGTAAATTCGACGCTCGCCAATCAACGGACCGAGACAAAATGGCCAAAGTGAAAATATTCTATCATACCACGACACAACTAAGTAGTAGCTTCGGGAATCGGGAATGTTCAAGTTCATTCCTCATTGTGGCAGATACTAAATTATTCTATAGGTATGTATATGTTAATCTCAGTGGTCCCACTGAAAAATGTTTTCAGTTCCTACTTGCTTAGATACAAAATGTTATAGTCCACAGCCCGACTGGCGACTCCACTCAACTAAATAAAAATGGCGATTGTTATTAATGTACTTGAGTATGATTTATGCCATATTCGTCCCGGTGCTTCGGCCCACGCGATTAAAAAGTCTTCTTTCGTACCACACGATAATCATTTATGTAAATAACGTCTCTCTTGAGTGGAACTGTACGCAAAAATAAGGGCAAATAAAAATATTTTCTGAGGAATTTGTTGTTGAATTTCTCATAAGCCCGAGGGATTTTATTCGTTATTCATATCAGATATGAAAGCCTATGCTGGCTAATACTTTACCTACAACAAAAACGAAATGAAAAATATTCTACTTAGGACTTAAGAAAAATACAAACAGTCATTTGAATACAAAGTTCAAATTAACTTAGAGAGAAATTCAAAAGAAGTTTCTTATCAGTTACTCAGTTATTTATTTATTAAATTATCATTACAGATATTTTGAAATCTAATGCGATAATCTAGAATTTATCTTCTAACCTTATGCTACCACTAACGTGGTAGAATGGAAAACTGATAGTCGCCTGATTTTACTAGATGACAAGATCACCTATAATTCTATGGACAAGATAAAAGAAAAAAGCGAGGGAATAAGATTTTAAAAGTATTTCGTCTCGGTTTCGTGTAAAAGTTGGAAAACAATTTTTATTAAAATTTAGAGGTAGTTTTATTGAAAAATAAAATAAAAAAAAGGATTAAAATAAACTAACTGTTAACCTAATTACCTATTTTATAAATATTTGTAAAATTAGGTAAATAATTAAGTGTTGAAATGTACAGTTCGCCCAACGGATCTAGGCATTCGTGAAGTTAGCCGTTTGTCTGCGCAGAACACAATTTTGTATGAAAAAGCGTTCACTGCGCAGACAAACGGCTACCTTCACGAATGCCTAGATCCGTTGGGCGAACTGTAACCTAGCCCTCCATGCATTTTGTCAGCTCTTGTGTAGGTAACCTACTATAAATTATTCAGTTTCTTGTTCTAAATACTACACCCTATTCATAGAGTGAATTTACATGTATTTGCATCAATCTTCCTAGAATAGAAACGTTTAATGCCACAGGCATCTCTCGAGTTGAAACACGTGACATTCAATTAGTAAATGCATTAGTAAGTAATTTAATGGACGGCATCAACTTCCGCTTCCGTAAGGAAATTTAAAATGAAATACCTCTAAACGTAAAAACGTAAATCATTTTTTCTACTGAATAGGTTCATGGCAGTATCGGCCCCCCACTAAATGGAAAGACGACCTGGTAAAGGTTGCTGGGAGCCGTTGGGTGCAGGCTGCACAAGATCGATTGCAGTGGAAATCGGTGGGGGAGGCCTATGTTCAGCAGTGGGCACTAGATGGTGATGAGGTTCATGGCGTAAACTCAATCAAGCTCATTCAGCTATATCTATCAGGCCCTACTATAAGCTCTTCAAGGTCCAAAACTGAACTGCTTCGCTATAACGTACCATGACGTATGATAATAAAAGATACTTACTAAATATTTACTAGACTTGTCGTTGTCGTTGTTGTGCAATACCTATAATAATTGATCAATACAAGCAAAAAAACAATTTTCTGCTTGAAACGTCACGTTGTTACGGTACGAAAACTTTCCGGTTCATATCAGGCACCTAAACTGGATAGCACCCAAACTGAATTGTAGGCCATGGTACGGCACCAGGCCTTACTTTAATAATTAGGAAACATCCGAATTTTGACTTTTAACGCGTTCACTGCTGAACTCAGTGGTGTATCTGATAAGGGGCCGTTTTAATAGCACATCCTTGAGCAAAGCCGTGTGTGTCATTGGCACTGAACATGGTTGTGTTTGCTTTTATTACCTACTTCAAGTGCTATCATGCCTATTTATGTTTGTCTGCATGTAGGTACCTACTCTGTTTTATCAAGCTCTTATCACTTATAAAACTGTTTATTAATATTACATTCTGATACTTGAGTAGGTACCTACCTAAGTACCTGAATAAATGAGCAGGGTTACTTGTAGTTAGGCTGATTTGTGCTGGAAATTATCTCAAGCTGTTACAGAGAAGGTACCTAGAGTATTATGAGCCCAGATAATACGATCAAACGTGAAGGTGAACTACCTGAGTTAGTACTTCATCAAAGAGATCGTACACTTCGCCCAACGGATCTAGGCATTCGTGAAGTTAGCCGTTTGTTTGCGCAGTGAACGCTTTTCATACAAAATTGTGTTCTGCGCAGACAAACGGCTAACTTCACGAATGCTTAGATCCGTTGGGCGAACTGGTACGTGGGTGGGTACTTCATCAAAGAGATCGTACTACTCTTTAGAACTACGATATGTCATCTGTCACTGTGCTGTCTAAAACATAGATTTAGCATGGTACCTCCTTGGTACAGGTTTAAACCTTCATTTAGCTCTCTTTTCAGATTTAAAAAAAGGAGGAGGTTCTATGTTCGGTTGTTATAGGTACTTTATGTTAGAGTGCCACAAACTTGTCTGAACCGGTGAGAGAGGTGCTGCTATCGCATTTGATGTTGGCAGAAAAATTAATGTTACGATAAAATTCGTTAGTTCCTCTTTTGGCCGCCGGTCCAGATAAGTTTGTGGCATAGAGTGTAAGCAGGTATGTCATTAAAATTTGGTATTTTTAATTATTTTTTTTTCCCCAGGGCTCGAATATTGACAAACGAAACTTAGCAGCGAGCGCCGAACGCAAAACGCAGAAGAAAACCTTTACAGACAGATCTCAGCTTAAATACGCGCGAAGACTGGTGGTGAAGCTAGGCAGTGCAGTCATCACTAGGGAGGACGGCAATGGACTCGCGCTGGGACGATTGGCTTCTATTATCGAACAGGTAAGGTTCATATTTGGATACCATTTTTAAAGGTAGTAGAGGAGACTGGCATAAAAGAAGGGAGGCCTATACCCAGCACTAGGTGTTACCGGGCTGAGTTGATGATGAATACTTATCTTAATAATATATTGATAATACTTATATTAATAATATATTGATGATAAGTTTTATGTAATCTAAGCGATTGTGTTGTGAGGTATGTTTGAGATATTTGGATGAAACTTGGAATAGATGGTATAAGTAGGTACTCGTAGACTTGAATAGCATACCTAATGGCTAATAGGTACTTTTTTTTTTTTTGTATTTAAATGATATGTACAATCTACCACGCGAGCGAGCCGTGGTTAGGTATATTTAAGCTAGTAGGTATACAATAAAGAGAGGTAGTTTTGACTCTCCCTGTGAAACTAATAAATAAATAAAATTACCTAAATACTTACTGACAATTATACACCCAAGAATAGAGTAAAATTACATTTGAATGATCGAATTCAAAATAAAAATGTAGACAAAAGGCATCTTTTTCATGTTCCAAGGCCTTGGAACAAAAATAAATAAATAATGCTGGACTTTTCATACAGCATCGTCTAGCCCCAAAGTAAGCAGAGCTTGTGTTGTGGGTACTACATGCCTGGTATACTACTGGTATAGGTAAATAGAAAACACTCAGACCCGAGACAAATATTTGTAGATCATACAAACATTGGTCCCATTGGCGGGGATCGAACCCGCGCCTCATGCGTCGCAGGCGGAACAAAAGTTCAGTAATCTCGGCCATAATCGGAAGTGCAATTAGCTGCAGCGTAAGTATTTCTAATATAAATGCCCCGATCTCATTTAGAACTCTATCAGTCTGCTGTCGGACCCCGTTCCGACTAGACGTGTTCGGTTTTCCTGGCCCCGTTCAGGACTACCTGCCGCGAGCCCCCGCGCCCGCCGCCCCCGCCCGCTACGAAGCCGCGCGGCACGGTCCGCGCGCCGCTTCGTCGCTCTCCCGCGCCGCGTTCAGTGCGCGATTCGCCCTCGCCGCGAGGACAACGTCCCTCGGGACGCCTTGTTTCTCTGGCAGCTGAACCTCAGAGCGTGTTTCTTTGACATCGAACCACCCATTCAATGTTTCATTAGTCCTTCTCAGGACTAGAAGAGCGCCCTTTTCAGGGCAGAAATCCACATAACCAGCTGTGGTCTTCTGGGGATACCTAACGGTGCCAACTAACCAGTTGCGAGGTGTTCCTGAGTTCCTGAGTTCCCGAGTTCCTGAGTTCCGGATCAAGATCCGGCGTTGCTTAGGACTTCGTCGTCTAGGGCCCCATCGGTTAGGGTGTTAGTTAGGCGTCATGGCTTCTCGCCCAGCGCCGGAGGTCGCCCGTGAGGAGATCCGCTCCATTAAGGAGCAGATCGCCATTCTCACGCGGAGGCTTGCGGCGCTTAGCGCTGAATACCCAGACGACGTTCCCGTCGCGTCTGCGTCCGCGTCTAAGGCAACTTGTGCCGACAGGGCCCTTCAGGCCAACCCTAAACAAGTCCCGGCCCTTATGGCCAAGCCCGTCGCTATGGACGTGGCTCTCCCGGCCCCTCAGGCCAATAAACATCAGGCCCGTGCACTAAACGCGGCCTCGGAGGCCCCCGCGCCCCGCGAAACCCCGGTCAAGGCTCTTCAAGCCGCGACCACCGCGTCCCCCCGTCCCACGCCCTCTCATGCTGTCCCGGCCGCGTCCGTTCTCGCCATCGAGTCCGGTGACTCGATGGACGGTTCTGAGCCCGAGCTAGAGCCCGAATCCGAACCCGAATCCTCCTCCGACGACGGCTTCACCGTTGTTCAAGGGGGAAAACGTAAACGCTCCGCCAAGCCACCGTCTAAAGCCCCTCCGGCTAAAGCCGCCGCCGTGCCCCGCGCCGACCCGCGTTTGGCCTCTCAGGCCTCTCAGGCTACTCGGGCCCCTCAGGCCAGCCAGTCCTCCTCTCAGCCCTCAGCTAAGAAGGAGAAATGCCCGCCTCCCATTTTTCTCCGTCAAAAAGAAAAATGGGACAAAGTTTCCACCGCCTGCCGGATGCGAAACATCGCGTACACTCACGCGAAATCAGTTAAGGACGCTATCAAGGTCCAAGTTAGCACCTCCGACGACCACCGCGCGCTAACCAAGTTTCTCCGCGCGGAGAACATAGGGTTCCACACTTACGCCCTCGAAGACGAGAAGGTCCTCCGCGTAGTTATCCGCGGTCTCCCCGTCGAGCAAACCCCCGATTCCATTAAGGCCGACCTTCTGGCCCAAAACTATCCGGTCCGCGAAGTTCACCGCATGTACAGCGGCCGAACTAAAGTCCCTTACGAGATGGTCCTAGTCATCCTAGACCTCTCTCCGGCAGGTAAGGCCGTCTTCAACCTGAAGACGGTCAACAGCCTTTCCGGATTGAGCGTCGAAGCCCCCTATCGGAGAAGCAATCTCTCCCAATGTCACCGTTGCCAGCTCTACGGGCACTCCGCTCGTAACTGTCACGCCCGACCTCGTTGCGTCAAGTGCCTGGGCGACCATGGCACTCCTGACTGCACACGCACTCCGGGTGTACCTGAGCCTCCCAGCTGCGTGCTCTGTGGTACCGAGGGACATACCGCGAATTATCGCGGTTGCCCCAAGGCACCAAAAGGAGCTAGCAAACGGGTTGTCCAGAGACAGCCGGAGCGCTACCCTCCCACTCCTCAATACTCAAAGGGCACTCCTAAAGTGACCTTAGCTCCCCCTAGGCCCCCCACGTATAATGCGTGGAGAAATCCGCTCCCAGGCACCAGCCGAGGCTCTCAAGCCAAAGCCAGCCCTCCTCCCAAACCGACCACAGCCCCTCAGGCAAACCCACCCACCTCTCAGGCACCCTCTGGCCATACCGAAATGGTCAACAACATTCTCGCGTCGCTTAGGCTTATTCTAACTCCAGAATTCATAAGCGCCATTCAGACCCAAAACTCTCCTCTCTCTAAACTCCCATAATGGATTTAAGAACCGCTAGAGTTAAACCCCGTTCCGTCTCCATCGCGTTCTTCAACGCGGATGGACTTCAAAAACAGACAGACTTAGTTTCCGACTTTCTCTCCCGACATCAAGTAGACGTACTGTTAGTGCAGGAAACCTTTCTGAAACCAGCCCACCGCTCACGAAGGATCGCCAACTATCATATGATCCGTAACGACAGGCTGGTTTCACCGAAAGGCGGTACTGCAATCTATTTCAAAAGATCCATTCACTGCGTCCCTCTTGACCCTCCTCCCATGACAAACTTAGAAGCCTCCGTATGTAGATTAGCCATGTCCGGCCACCCTCCTCTCACGATAGCCTCTTGCTACCTTAGCCCGTCCAAAACCTTGCTTAGGAGTGACGTCGAAGCACTCCTTAGCATGGGAAGCTCCGTCGTCTTGGCGGGAGACTTCAATAGCAAGAACGTCCTTTGGAATTGCGTTGCAACCACTCCCAACGGTCGCATTTTAGAAGACCTCTCAGACCTACTTAACTTTGACGTTATTCCGCCCCTCGATCCGACCCACTTTCCCAATGTCGTAGGACACCGACCTGACATACTAGACATGGCACTGCTTAAGAATGTCGCCTTACAGCTTCGTTCGATAGTAGTGCTGCACGAACTTACCTCCGATCATCGCCCAGTTCTCATGCACCTAGGCGTTCCCCAGTCCCCGACCCCCCAGACTAAGACCGTCTTAGACTGGGCTAAACTTAGCAGCGCCCTCGATTCCATAAACTCGCCTGACTTGCGTAGGATCCCGGACGATATTAGCTCCCCCGACGACATTACTATTGCAGTCGACTCCCTGACCAGCCATGTCACCTCCGCTATTAGCGGCGCATCGAGGCAGGTTCCTGCGATGGAAGACCATCGCAGGGCCCTGCCTGATGACGTGAGACGGCTGATCACGGAGAAGAATGCAGCGACACGACACTACAGCTCTTGGCCCACCGAACTCAATAGGAAAAGACTTCGCGCCTTTGAACGTCTCGTCAAAAGCCGCATTAACGATTATAAAAATCGTGACTGGGACAATCGTCTCTCGGGGCTCGAGCCAACTCACCAAGCCTATTGGGATTTGGCCCGTTCTCTGAAGGCGGACAACTCAGTCTCGATTTTGCCTCCTCTCACCCGTCCCGACAATACTATCGCGTTCAATGACGATGAAAAGGCCGAATGCTTAGCTGAAAGCCTCGAATCTCAGTGCTCCCCTAGTTTAAACCCGGTCGATCCTGTTCACCTCGATACGGTGAACAGTGAAGTCGAAAGACTATCCGCTCTCCCGCCTTCTGCGCCTCCTCTGCCCTTAGTCAAAGCCGCGGAAGTTCAGATGGTCATCAAAGGTCTCAATACGCGTAAAGCCCCTGGAACTGACGGTATCAGCAACAGGGTTCTTAAGAACTTCCCTCTCGCCCTTATCTATCTTCTCGTCAGCATCTTCAATGCCGCGCTAGATAACTGCACCTTTCCCGACGCCTGGAAGGCTGCCACGGTCATCGGCATTCCCAAACCAGGCAAAAACTTTACGCTGCCCACTAGCTATCGTCCCATTAGCCTACTTAGCTCAATAGGTAAAATCTACGAACGTATCCTTCTAGCTCGCATTTGGTCCGTCATAAACGAACTAAAACTCCTCCCCGACGAACAGTTTGGCTTTCGAGCCAGACACTCGTGCCCTCAACAGGTACTCCGCATCACGGAGTTCCTGTATTCGAAACTCTACGACCCACTCTATCCCGGCCCAGCGGGGGCTGTCTTTCTCGATGTAGCGAAAGCTTTCGATAAAGTCTGGCATAACGGCTTGATTTACAAGCTGTTCAACTTCGGAATGCCAGACAGGCTCGTGCTCATCATACGAGCCTATCTTCAAAATCGAAGCTTTCGCTACCGCGTCGAAGGCACTCTCTCTAGCCCTCACCCGGTGCATGCTGGGGTCCCTCAAGGCTCAGTCATCGCTCCCGTCCTATTCACGCTGTACACCAGCGACATCCCCCGTTCCGATCACGTAGAACTCGCTTTGTTCGCTGACGATACAGCCTTGTATACAGCGAATCAACACCCCCGGATTATAGTCCATCGACTAAATAGAGCCCTCAGTCAGTTAGGCGATTGGTTTCGTAAATGGCGCATCGAGGTGAACCCGACGAAAAGTGCAGCAATGCTCTTTACGTCGGGCCTCTTCCCGCGCGATATGCGAAACAATTGCATCTCCCTCTACGGCGAACCCATTCCCTGGGTCACCAAGTCCAAATACTTAGGTATCACCTTAGATGAGCATCTGAACTTCGATGCCCACATTAAAGTAGTCAGTCAACGCGCTAAGTTCGTTCTTAACCGTCTACATTGTCTTCTATGCAAGCGGAGTAAGATGTCCCTTAGAAATAAGGTGACACTTTACAAAACTTGTATACGTCCAATCATGACCTACGGCTCGGAAGTTTTCGGACACGCCCGCGCTGTTCGAAAACTCCAAATAGTTCAAAATTCGTTCCTTCGTAAAGCTACCGAAGCACCCTTTTACGCGCGCAATGTAGATCTCCACCGCGATCTAAATCTCGAGTCGATTGCTGCTTTCATAAAACGCGCCGCTCGGCGCTATTATGACTCAGCCTCGCATCATCCGAACCCTCTTGTCTCTTTCATTCCAGAGTATCCAGTTGTCTACGTGAGGCCAGAGCGGCCACCCGATGTCGGCGCCCGCAATAGGCGGAAGTTCGTGTGCACCCCCAGACGGCCAAGAAACGTTCTTGGCGATCCAGATGACGCTATCACTCTCGCCAATGGTGAAGTGATACCGTCATCTAGTGATGATAGATAGGTAGGTAAATTCTCTCCGGCAACAGCCCAAGCCGAGGTTCGTACCTATTAGAGGTGCCCTTGCGCATGTTGTCGTAACTTCTCTCTAGGCGTCTCGGCACCTTCAGTGCCCGCCATAGTCCGGTAACACTAAAACGGCCTCATAGGCCATTAGTATTAGGCCCTCCGAAAAAAAAAAAATATAAAAATTAGAACTCTATCGGATTTTCTAAGATTAACTATTTAAATGGGATTGAATTTTAACGCTACTTTAACCCTGAGGTGGAGTAGATTAAAAACAGTTTATATGCCGATTTACATTGATCCAGTGCCGATCCAGCGCTGGAATGGCATGACTGGATCCAGCGTTACCTTCTGAATAATATTTACATTCATAGAAAACTGAAAATGTAATCGGTACCTAATGCGCAAAAAACAAATATTTTTTAATACATTACCCGGTACAGTACTATCCCCTTAATAGATAGATAGATAATTCTTTATTGCATACCACACGTAAAATACATACAAGAAAAAAGACCCTTAACTTATGGTAGACAATTGGCTTAATGAAAGTCCCACATCCCATATTGATTTTTCACAGTGATAAAATACCTATTACTAGCTGCGGTCCCGCGGTGTGACCCGCGGTCCCTCGGGATTTTTGCATTTTTTCGGGATAAAAAGTAACCTATGTCCTTCCCGTGAAAGCGTTACAAACAGACAGTCAGACAGACAGAGTTACTTTCACATTTATAATATTAGTATGGATGTAATTAGTTTTGGAAGTAATTTTCGTCCAATTAAACCTATTAGCCAACTCTCTGTAGTTGGCACTTCAGGAGAAAACAAAATAAAAACAATCTATCAAAGTTTGATTTAGTTCCGAGGTATTATTGAATGAAAAAACAGAGAGCCCTACAAGCTTGGGAATGAAATTTAATATCAAAACAACAACTTGGAGGGAGATAAATAAGCCAAACAAAATCAAAGAGGAGAAAACTTTGTAATAGAATGGAATCAAAGGCTTTATTTCTGCTTATTCTGAATCGAAGTTTTATTTGAGTGAATATTTTGTGGTAGAGAGTATATGTAATAACCTTTTTCTAAATCCTTTTAGGGTTCTATACAACTAAGTAACAAGCTCAACTTGATAGGATTGGATTTTATTTATTTATTTAAATACTTTATTGCACAAAAAAATCAAAATATTGCATAATTGGCGAACACAATGCCGAAGGCATTCTCTACCTGCTGACCAACGTGTTGTCGGAGAGGTACAAAAGGCGTGCAAAATAGGTAACAAACAACATAATGAACCTTAAAGGAGACTGTTCAAAAGCGGTCTATGAACCAATAGCGATACTGTAATGGTATTTGTGTAGGGATGCCTCATTTACATATTTGTGCAAAGGAGCATCAAAATCTGACCCTTTAGTTTTGAGATATACAGGATGGATTTTTAATCATTATAGTTACAGGAAAACGTTTTTAGGAGACCATGCATAACTTTTTGAGGTATTCTAAACTGCACTAACTCATTTTGGAAAAAGTGTACAGTCCGCAAAAAAAGTGCTGACCATAAGCGGTCTTTGAACCAATAGCGATACTGTAATAGTATTTTTGTAGAAATACCTCAACTACATCCATATGCAAAGGGGCATTAAAATCTGACCCTACAGTTTTGAGATATAAAGGTTGGAATTTCGAGACTAGCTCATAGGTCAGGTACCTTAACCGTTCTAGTTACAGGAAAACGTTCCTAGGAAACCATCCATAACTTTTAGAGATATTCAAAACTGCATTCACACATTTTGGAAAAAATGTACATTCAGCGAAAAAAGTGCTGACCATAAGCGGAATTTGAACCAATAGCAATTCTGTAATAGTATTTCTGTATAGATACTTCAACTTCATCCATATGCAAAGGGGCATCAAAATCTGACCCGGCAGTTTTGAGATATACAGGGTGGAATTTCGAGACTAGCTCATAGGTCAGGTACCTTAACCGTTCTAGTTACAGGAAAACATTTGTAGGAGGCTATTTATAACTTTTTGAGATATTCAAAACTGCATTTATACATTTTGGAAAAATAGTACAGTCAGCGAAACAAATGCTAAAATCCCAAAAAAATGTTTCAAAGATTTAGGACGTGGTTTTTTAACCAATTTTGATGCTTCTTTGCATATAGATGTAGTTGAGGTATTTATACAGAAATACTATTACAGTATCGCTATTGGTTCAAAGACCGCTTTTGGTCAGCACTTTTTTCGCTGACTGTACACTTTTTCCTTAATGAGTTAGTGCAGTTTAGAATACCTCAAAAAGTTATGCATGGTCTCCTAAAAACGTTTTCCTGTAACTATAATGATTAAAAATCCAGCATGTATATCTCAACTCTGCAGGGTCAGATTTTGATGTCCCTTTGCACAAGTATGTAGATAAGGCATCTCTACACAAATACCATTACAGTATTGCTATTGGTTCAAAGACCGCTTTTGGTCAGCACTTTTTTCGCTGACTGTACACTTTTTCCAAAATAAGTTAGTGCAGTTTAGAATACCTCAAAAAGTTATGCATGGTCTTCTAAAAACGTTTTCCTGTAACTATAATGATTAAAAATCCAGCATGTATATCTCAACTCTGCAGGGTCAGATTTTGATGCCCCTTTGCACAAATATGTAGATGAGGCATCCCTACACAAATACCATTACAGTATCGCTATTGGTTCAAAGACCGCTTTTGGTCAGCACTTTTTTCGCTGACTACACTTTTTCCAAAATAAGTTAGTGCAGTTTAGAATACTTTAAAAAGTTATGCATGGTCTCCTAAAAACGCTTTCCTGTAACTATAATGATTAAAAATCCAACCTGTATATCTCAAAACAGCAGGGTCAGATTTTGATGCCCCTTTGCACAAATATGTAGATAAGGCATCCCTACACAAATACCATTACAGTATCGCTATTGGTTCAAAAACCACGTCCTAAATCTTTGAAACATTATTTTGGGATTTTAGCATTTGTTTCGCTGACTGTACTGTATTTCCAAAATGTGTAAATGCAGTTTTGAATATATCTAAAAGTTATAAATAGCCTCCTACAAATGTTTTCCTGTAACTAGAACGGTTGAGGTACCTGACCTATGAGCTAGTCTCGAAATTCCACCCTGTATATCTCAAAACTGCCGGGTCAGATTTTGATGCCCTTTTGCATATGGATGAAATTGAAGTATCTATACAGAAATACTATAACAGTATTGCTTTTGGTTCAAATTCCGCTTTTGGTCAGCACTTTTTTCGCTGACTGTACATTTTTTCCAAAATGTGTGAATGCAGTTTTGAATATCTCTAAAAGTTATGGATGGTTTCCTAGGAACGTTTTCCTGTAACTAGAACGGTTAAAGTACCTGACCTATGAGCTAGTCTCGAAATTCCAACCTTTATATCTCAAAACTGTAGGGTCAGATTTTAATGCCCCTTTGCATATGGATGTAGTTGAGGTATTCCTACAAAAATACTATTACAGTATCGCTATTGGTTCAAAGACCGCTTATGGTCAGCACTTTTTTCGCTGACTGTACACTTTTTCCAAAATGAATTAGTGCAGTTTAGAATACCTCAAAAAGTTATGCATGGTCTCCTAAAAACGTTTTCCTGTAACTATAATGATTAAAAATCCACCCTGTATATCTCAACTCTCCAGGGTCAGATTTTGATGCCCCTTTGCACAAATATGTAGATAACGCATCCCTACACAAATACCATTACAGTATCGCTATTGGTTCATAGACCACGTCCCATACAACTTTGAACAGTCTTGTTTACTTAATTTTCCTTTTTTTTGGATTGTTGTTCATCCGTCTATGAATCTATTTTATTGAGAAAATGAAAAGTCTTTTCAAAACTTTTGATTCCAACGTCGAACCTGCGACGATCAGACGATCCCTCCTCAAGCCGGAGTGCCTGGAACCGGTCGGCCACAGAACCATTAACGTCGCATTTGAATTTTTTGATAAGCTTATTATTATCACATTCGTTTTTAAGTTTTAAAACTTTTGTAGAGACTTCATTTTCTCAATGAAATACCTATAAACACTATAAGATCAAAATTATTAATCTATTTGTATCATTTAGGATCAGAAGGTTTTGGAAGCTAAATGTTCTTAAATGCACATCGACTGATCAGTCATAAACTATTGAATAGTATTTTTTATTTATATTTACTAGCCAACGCCAACAGCATACATAATTCACATTTAAAATCGAAGTCATTGTATATATATAATGTATAACTACTCATTACAAGCACAAAATTTACAGTAAAATAATAGGAACTGTGACAACAGCTAAAAAGCTAATAAAAGTTCTAGATTAATTAAAATCAAAATAAAAATTAAAATCAGTTAAAAACAAAACAAAAACAATTCTAAAGTTAAATTAAAAATGAGACTATGTAATGTCATCCTTGAGTTGGTTTTGGTGACCAAAGGCACAACATTTACAGTAAAATAATAGGAACTGTGACAACAGCATCAAAATAAAAATTAAAATCAGTTAAAAACAAAACAAAAACAATTCTAAAGTTAAATTAAAAATGAGACTATGTAATGTCCTTGAGTTGGTTTTGGTGACCAAACATAAAATGTTTGTTCAATGGAGTTACCAAACTAATGGAATTGTAGTCTTTACAAATACGGGTAAGAGGAGAGTTGAGACCGATGTTTGTATGCGAGAAAGAATAGTACCTCTACAATACGACGACTTCTGTGGCGAAGTGGGCGAAGGTCCGCCTGCGACGCAGAAGGTTGCGGGTTCGATCCCCGCCGCGGGACAAATGTTTGTATGACCTACAGATATTTGTCTCGGGTCTGGGTGTTTCTATGTATGTATTTACAAACAAAAAGTATTTAAGTAGTTTATCAGTCATTCTAGTACCCATAACACAAGCTCTGCTTACTTTGGGGCTAGATGATGCTGTGTGAAAAGTCCAGCATTATTTATTTATTATTTAATAGTTAGGTATATTGAAGACAAATGTCTAGATTTCTGAGGATGTCTACCGTGCCTTTAAGTAAGTTTGTAGGTAAAGTAGACCTCCTTATTATTCTTTGAATTCTATGTGTAAAACTCAGTGCAGAACCCTCAACGCAAGTGTGGTTCGCACTTATTTGTTTTATTTACATTTTCTTATTACGGATCTGCTTTGAGTTTTTTCGTTCTTTACTACGACATTTGGGCTTAACTCCGTTCGTAATAAAAGCTTTTCAAGTTAGTAAATGTGATATAATATTAGCATTGAACTACAGGTTTCTCCGTCTTTCAGTTACCTATGTTCTTCTCTTCTACTCAAGATACTTAACGTTCTCTAAAATTGTACCTACCTACTTGTTAAGTACTAATTAGATCCTGACATAAACTGTACTCCACAAGTATGACCATACTTACCTAAGTAGATAGGTAGAAACATTTGGCTCGCATTATACGACCACCTATCTGACGCTCTGACTACCTTTTAATTATTGTATATATAGTTACCTATATTTTTATCTCTGTTATACTTACTATAAGTTGTTGTGCCCTCTTTTATGCATGTTGTGATACCCTATAATTATGGGAACACTAGACCTAAGACATTTTGTTTTAACTCTTGTATGTAAGGTGTACACTCGTTTTGGGAATCCTTAATAAATAAAATAAAATAAAAATAAAATTACCATCCATCTTAGGTTGCTTGTAAGAAATCGCTCTTAAAATAGCTTAAATAATGCAGTATTAGCAACATTAGCCTGTTCCCTCTTACTGATTTAGCTTATTTTAATTGATGTAGCTTATACCCTGATAAAATGAAGTATTCCTGGAAGGACGCATCAACAATCATGCGACGTTACTAGTGTTTTGCAAAGGACAATGCCTATTTTTGTATGGGGAGCTGCACCAGCTTGCCTCAAAGCCAATTAACGTTCAAAAGTCTTGATTTTGTTTATCTTTTCGTTCCCAAAAAAAATTTAAAAATATTCACCCGCGTTTTTGGAATAGATTTTTAGTACAAAATGTATGGGGAAAGTTTTTGGCGATTTCTGACATTTCTAGTACTCAAATCATAAATAGTCCGATAGAGTCTTTTGATCCCTACATGAAACAGAATCGGTTGATTTAGTTCAAAATGTTTCGAAAAGTTAGGGAAGAGTCGTTATTAAGAGTCCCTTAATAACGTTTTACAGTTAAGTTACCTGCCTTTAATGTTCCGTCTCAAAAATCCATCCTGTTTATGTATTTTTCTAAAGTGCGGTTCAGAAAATGCTTATTTTTAACAGTAAATTATAGACAAAAACAAAAAAGTACGATTGGTTTAATATATCCGTGATGCAACGTAGTACGGGGTATGGGCATTATCCTTTGCATAGCACCTCCTTTCCACCATCCTATTTGATCCAGATTTCTGACGGAACTATTTCTCCCAGGTAGCAGAATGCCACCACGAAGGCCGAGAGTGTATCATGGTGACCAGTGGAGCTGTCGCTTTTGGAAGACAGAAGCTGACGCAAGAACTTCTTATGTCTCTATCCATGAGAGAAACTTTGTCACCAAGCGACCATACAAGAGAGGTATGTCTACTTACATGAGATTCTCTTTAAGTACTTCATGTTTAACGCAATCCATGCTTTGCAGCTCTTATTGGACTGTGTTATTTTGGACAGGCTTCGTTCAGCATTAACCGTTAAATCTATCTGTAGTCATCAGTCAGAATTATCGACGGGATCACTATGATGGATCACTATATATACAAACTTTGTTTTTGTATGTATTTTTTTTTGTTTCCTAATTTTCTAAAACAAAAAAACTCAAAATCATCCTGATCTACCTCTTTTCATAGACGTCGCTTACTTACTTTAACCGATTCCATATTACACACTTACATATATATTATGTAAAGGATATTGAGATTAAGAAATAACACTTATTGTTTATCACCCATAGCATTACAGGCCTACATTCCCATCTTCACTTGATAGTAACAATATTATTGTTCAATTTCCAAGATACATAATGTTATAGGATGCAAGCAGTATTCTGGACCCTCGGGCGGCGGCTGCGGTTGGCCAGTCGGAACTCATGGCTATGTATGACGCTATGTTCTCACAGTACAACGTGAAAATAGCACAGGTGAGTGAATTTGTGGATTGTATAGAGTAGGTAAATACAGAGGCAGCGATGGATTTGTATAGAGTAGTATGATACAGAGGCGGCGATGGATTTACAAACTGTCACGTGGAATGCAAAAGGTGACAGAGTTTAAATTAGAACAGGTGCTTGAATTTGTAAAGAGTAGGATAATACAGAGATGGCGATGAACTTGTAAACTTTCATGTGGAATGCTAACTTGTATAAAATGTGACTAAGTTTCTAACGATCTGCAAATACTTACTTACTTTTCTCGGGTCTATGTGCTTTCTAGGTACATACCTACCTAACCGATTTTTCGTGACTAACCAATTAAAAACATTACTAAGTAAGTTGACAGTTTGTTTGAATTTAACAGACTCAACGTTAAAACATAAAACAGTACAAATATGATAACGTCAATTTCATTTTATATAGCATTCCGCGACCGTTGCATTTAAAATTGCAAACACGATTTAAATATCAAAACGTTGTTTAAAAATGTTTAAAGTGAATTTACCTGAAAAAAATGTTTTATTTATGACTGTTTTTTCAAGCGAAACGCTGCACAAAAATAATAATTTAATTCTGAAATGCAAATGAAGCGAGCATGCACTAGGATTACAATGCTGTGATTAAGTGAAAAACGTAGCGGACTTTTTCATTTTGTCACTGAAGGTTGAAATATAATGGAAAAATGTCTAAGTAGGTTTTGGGTAAAAACTTTACTCAAGCTAAGACGACTGCCAGTTAAGCTTTTATTTTACTAAAAAATACATTTTATTAAGCTTCAGCTACAAAAGAAATGCAAACGAATTTACCTGTGTAATTATAACGGTACCTAACTAGAAAATTATTTAATATAATTTAAATGAGTATAAAAACCGCGTACCTGAGCCGACGTAGTTACGGTTAGCAAATACTAAGGAAAAAAAGGTACTTTATAATATTTTTCTACTCTTTTTTTTCCCTCTAGGTAGGTACTTAATTAAATTTTTCAAACTTTTTCCTCATATTTCACACAATTATTTTCCAAAAGCAACACTATTTGATTTATATTTAGGTACCTACTTGGATTAGTAGTTGTATGTTATGAATTCAGAATCTATGAAAATGTTGATATCACGACAAGACCGTTGCATTTTTGTATTGATAAACAGTGATAAGTGCAAGTTGAAGTGGCAGTGGGCGGGGCACATAGCTCGTAGAACTGACGGCCGTTGGGGCAGAAAAGTTGTCGAGTGGAGGCCACGCACCGGAAACCGCAGTAGAGGACGGCCCCCCACTAGATGGAAAGACGATCTGGTAAAGGTTGCTGGGAGCCGTTGGGTGCAGGCTGCACAAGATCGATCGCTGTGGAAATCGATGGGGGAGGCCTATGTTCAGCAGTGGATACTAGATGGCCGACATGATGATGATTATCTGTCACACACTATCACTGTTCATGATAAAACAGTGATAAACAAACGTGGACTCTACTTCTATCACTTTCTTTCTTCAATAATTATTCGCGCTATCCCATTCTTTTAAAGTTTGATTAGCGTATCTTCACAGAATAATGATATCGTGCTAAAACCTAGTATATTTTCTCCTGGCGTTACGAACATCAATTCCTCGTTAGAGAGTCCTAGATTCTAAAATAATGTTGCACCCAACCAACACCTTAAGATACCTTAAGCTTGTTTTATGGCTCCGAGTTTTTCGTAATAAAAATATCCTGTAATTAAAGTTAGTGAAGCTTTGTCGGATTAGGTAGTTGTTTCCCTAGACAGGACAGAGACGGATTAAGGTATAGTTGTTCCCTCTCACGAATTCGTGACATAGAACAACTGTCACAGCTATGCAGCAGATGGATGGATTGTGTAAAGGATGACATGAGTAAGAAAGGAGTGAGTGTTGAGATGACGGCTGATAGAGGAGAATGGAAGAAGAACACATGTTGTGCCGACCCCACATAATGTGGGAAAAGGGCAGGGAGATGATGAACAACTGACACAGCTATAATGGCAAGCAAGTGCAATGTAAGATTGAAACTTAGTTTGGAATTATACAAAACAGAATGATTCTGTTCTTCAGAATCACTACATTTTGATGTTTTCTATAGTGCCAGTGCTAGTAAAATGTATCACACCAAACATGCAAATACCTAAACGTATAATAAGCACGAAGAAAGCTTGATTTACCTCCAAACTAGAAAAACTTTGAAATCTGTCTGAAAATGTTCACTAAAATACAAGTTTCTTCTAAATTCGCACCTGCTCTACTCTTTTAAGTTTAGACAAGGCTTGATAAATTGTAGTTTTATAGTTACCAAGGGACTTTTTCAGAATAATGTTAGTTACTTGCGTTTCTATGCTGACATTTTTATTAAATTGTTAGTTTCTCATTAGAAAAGTCGCTTTGACGTTGTGAGAGGTTTTAGAGGTTTGGAGGGTGGTTAGGTATTTCCCTTGTTTTCTTGGTAAAATATTTATCCTATTAAAGTAATTTAATAAAGGTTTAAATTTCTGAACCGCCGTTTTCAATGCCATTACTTATAGGCATTATTACTCCTCTAAAACCTAATTATTTCTAAAAACTGAATGGTAATACCGATGTCTAAATTGTCTAAGGGTAAACTGTAGTGTATTTATTTTTTTGTCCAAAAGATACCTACTCTATTTTAACAGCTGTGTATCAACAAATTATTTATTTATCGCTGTAAATGTAGTAAAATTTTATTAAATGTTTCATTGAGTGCCTAATCAGAGATTAGGTTTACCGCACCTTGGAAATACATAAGTACAATTTAATTTAACTCTAATCAGTAATAATCTCTGCTTATCATCTCAAGCAGGGTTTTATTTTAGAACGGTCATCAAATGTTAATCAATTCTGTTTGCAAAATGGTCACTACACAACACGAAACGAGGCAACAAAAAATGCGTGAGTGTCGTGGAACACTCGGTTGGAACGAAGTTTGTACATTTGACATTTTGCGCACCTTGTGCACCACTTTTCGCACTCTACACAACTTTTTTGCACAATTTGTGAAGATATCAATGAAAACATGTTTTTTGCTTCTCCTGTAAAGTTGTGTATTTACAGTTTTATTCCCTGGAGACAGCGATATGTCGTGACGGTAAAATTGGTCGCTTTTTTTACAAGCCTCCATCCTCGATGCCGTCCGAAAAGGAACTTCGTTCTAATATAATCTCAAGCTCAGTCTAGCTAGACCTTCCTGAAATCAAACTAGCCTGAAATCAGTTCTGATTATTTAATCTATTGAATAACGGCCCAAAAGATAAAATTAACTTTAAACTATGTTTTAAGATCAATGCTTGAGTGTCAATACACTCAATACACAATTATTCTTGGATCAAATTGGCGACAGTTTAGAGAAGGGCCAGGTCAAAGAACCCGAAACCGGCGAGCATGTATGAAGAATGTAATGAGAGTGAATGAGTCGAAAGTTGTGTGTTAGGATCGCAGCAAGTGGAGATCCGTGGTGCCTACCCCATGCCTATCCCTTCGGGAAAGAGGCGTGATTTTATGTATGTATGTCAATAGACAATGTAAGAGCCTCTGTGGTTATTTTTTGTTTCGTTTCACTATCATTGTTAAAAACTTCAATTTTCACAAATCAATCTTTAATTGAGCAACGAGACATACCACTTAAGGTAGCCATGAAGCTCATTGATATCATTCGTCAAGCAATTGAGGGCGATTGATCAATTTGATCGCGCAATCAGGATCCGTCTAGTGTGACCGCTGTTATTGATGTCTGTAATTTGTGGATGGCGATGGGCTTGTCATCTGTCACGAATATAGAGAAAATTTACTTTTCAATAGTAGGTATCTTATGATATTCAACGATTTTGAATAGGTACCCACCTAGATAAATTACATTAGGTAGACACCACCGTAAAGCTGATCGCACATTTGACCGCGCCGTACGCGCTGCAATCATTTTTTTATACAAAAAATACTGATGACGTCAGAAAATACGGCTGCCCTCTGACGTCTGGCTGCTTTGCTTGGAGATAGACAGTCGTTATCGTAATCCTATTTCACATATTTTGTTTCGTGAATATCTTTATACAAACGAGATTTAATTTTAGATTACCATTAATTTGGAAAGGATTTAGGACCATACCCCATTTTAATGACATATCCGAAACTATTTTCACGTTTCCCGCCAATTTCTCTTATCTGTCCGGGGCCCTAATACGTTTTAAATGACCCTTTACGGTCGAACCCTTCTGGCTTATCAGTCACCAAGGATTAATTGGGCATAAATCAATACCGTCAAAACACTGCTAATTGCGTCAGCTCACGGCAAATTCAAAGTCGTGAACTAAGATTTATCTCTGGCCCGTGTCCTTTTAGGGAGAAGGAAGGGAGAGGAAGATTTATGGGATCCCACAACTGGTTTGAACTTTAAGCCATAGTTTACATCCTGGTTGCTGATATGTGTAAATTTAGTTTCTATATTCCATCTAGTTGTGGTTTTGTGGATGGAAGTAATATCAAATATCTTATAGCAAAACAATAGATGGAACTAGAAATTTCCCGTTTGCAATGCTGTTGATTTGGGTGTTAAACCCAAATCAATCTCAAACAAATCTCTTTTATCGAGATTTAAAGGAAAATAATTAATATGTGAATGCTGGACCCGAGGGTAAGGGCCAACTCACTCTGCAGCAGAGATTTGATAAAAAATAATAATCATCTGACTTTAAAAAATGGAGGAGGTTATATTATGTTCGGCTGTATGTATGTTTTTTTTACTTCTGCGCATAAAGTAAAAATATCTGCGGATAAGATGACAAATTATCGCACGCAAATATTTTTAAAGGTACTGAAATAACCCTACGGGGTCAGACAAGGTCTTGGTGATAAAAGAAACTTAAGACAGCAAAATAATGAATATCGCTTTTGTTATTGTATATCTTATCTTGACTAAATGAATTTCGCTTTTTAGTTCAGAGAGTTCTAAATTTCACTTAGCTTTCATAGCACATAATCTGATCTCATATTGATGTTTCATTATAAAACAGCGTAGTTTTTATTGTTGCCCATTTAATTGTATCCTTCATCATCATTAATTAAAACGCTTATTAATAATTTTTCATACAAACATTTTTTGCCATTTTCACCCCTTTAGGGGTTGAATTAAAAAAAATCCCTTAGTACACCCCTACGCACCAAGACGGACGTATGTATACGTCCGTCTTGGTGCGTAGGGGTGTACTGGTTGTAGAGACTTATATTGAGGGTATCCTCAATATAAGTCTCTACAACCAGCGGTTTAGGCTGTGCGTTGTCTGTCAGTCAGTCAGTCAGGACAAAGAGATTTATTAATATAGATTATAGATCTTCATAGAACGATGAAGTTAAAGCTTTCTGTATTTTGTGGTTAAAGTTCTAAGCGATTCAATAATGATGCTGTACAAGAATTGATTAACAGACTTGACCAATAATTTCATTTCAAGTTTAAGCAAACATTCCAAATATAACATACTTATTTTATGTATTTTAGTATAAGGTATATATTTTATAATATAATATGTAGTGTGGGTGCAGGCTGCACAAGATCGATCGCTGTGGAAATCGATGGGGGAGGCCTATGTTCAGCAGTGGACACTAGATGGCTGACATGATGATGATGATGATGATGGGCCGTAGTCTTAAGTATTTTACATCTTTTACTTGACTTATGTTGCCTGAAATAAATGATTTTGATCTTTGGAACGAAGTTCCTTTTCGAACGATATCGAGGATGAAGGCAGGAAAAAAAACCCGTCACGACACATACATAGGTCAAAACGTCACAGTGCGAAGACGCAGACGCAAAACAGTTGTTGAACAAAGTTTCTAACCGAGTGTTCTACGGAGGTTCCACGACACCCATATACTTTTTTGATTTCAATTTGATTTGTTAATAATGAAGGATCATGTCTTATTTCTCAGGACGATAACAAAAATCCTTTAAAGTTTTCTAAGGCTAAGTCTGGTAGGGTTTGCCTTGCCTCTGACCTCCCACATATTTCAAACATAATCATAATTTACTGAAGTAAGATTCTATACTAATCTGACAGGTAGAAGAATAAAACTTGCGCGACGAAGTGAAAGTTAAGTTATTGTGGATAATTTTACATTAACATCACACTTAAGTTGAGTCACAAAACTTGTTTGTTAGTAGTCATAGCAGTAATTTTGAAGTTGTAAAACTTTGACAAACTAATTTTGATTCGAAAATATATAGATCTCTGGATTTCAAAGCTCACTCCCGTAACAGACCGAGCTAGTTCACAAACTTAAATTCTGATTTATGTTTTAAGTTACAGTCCAAATTCGTAAGCTCTTGAAAAACGGTTGCTATTTGCTAAACACAAACATGCAAATTGGGGGAAAAAGGTCCAAGAATTTATAATTGAGCAGTCGAAAGTCAAGAAACTTTAAAAATATGTAAATGTGACCTTTGGTGTTCCACACAAGAGCACGGTTTTTTCTTTAAATTTTGTGGTAAGTAAATGAATTTTTCAAAGAAGTCGAATGAAAGCATTTAAATAACGGTTAAACTGCAAAAACGTTCTTTCTATTTTATATTTACATACAGCCTTAACTCCCCAGGATCCAAGTTTCATAATGGTAATTACTTTGCTTTAAGATGTATTATAATTATCTCGAGTGAAAGACCCCGCACATATGTTACCCTCAACCTTTGGATCAAAACTTCGTACCTATGTACGGAACTTTTTGTTACATAGTCGGCCTAACGACACTGTGCCACAGAAGAAGTAAGAATTTGTATGTCAAAATGGTCGGCAGTTCCCTAATTTGGGTCCAACTATGACTTCTGAATGTGTTTCGTGGAGCCGAACAATGGACCTTCAAAAGTAGAAACTGACAATGTGCTAATTGCTTTGTAAATGTATATGAGAGGAACTAAAACAATTGAGGGCGTCCCAGCATTTTGTACGCGACATCATATTTGACTTTTTGTTTTCAAATTGTCGTGGATGAAGCTAATACGAATATCAGTGAATATGTTGATTACATTTGGCTGAAAACTCTTGTCTTCATATACACCAACAAGTTGCAAAGATTGAGATTTCCGAACTCAATACTTGATTTATTGTATACTAGCTGCGCTCCCGCGGTCCCTCGGGATTTTTTCATTTTTTCAGGATAAAAAGTAGCCTATGTCCTTCCCTGGGATACAACCTTTAACTATGCCAAATTTCAGCTTAATCTGTTCAGCGGTTTGGGCGTAAAAGCGTAACAAACAGACAGACAGACAGACAGACAGAGTTACTTTCACATTTATAATATTAGTATGGATAAACTTAGTAGGTACCGGTTCATAAAATAAAAGAAGTGCATACATGTAAAATACATGTTTTGTAGAACAAGGGTTCATAAAATACTCTACAATTTAATCCATTTTATCAAGACAAAGCATTCAATCTCTTATAACAGATTGAATATGAACCAGCCCTATTGTCTAATTGAAACCCATGCCCAGTGAAATTCAAACCCATTACAATTTCTCATCTCAGTCAGAATGTTTTCGGTATTGTCTAAGCTATTCTACTGGGAATCGGTTTCGGAATGAATGATTCATGTGAATCCAATTTCTAGGTTTTCGATCTGTCATATGTTTCGTTTCAAAGTGATCCCAGCGGTCCTACTGAATAAATGCTATTTGACTTTGACTTTGACTTTGACTTTGTTATTGCAAGTAGGACTACGATTAGTAAACACGAGTAATATTTGCGATTCAGTTATTTACTGGTTGCAAAAATAGTATTTATATTTATTGAACTGTAAAAACACAGTGTGTCCATTATTTTCGTCATTATTTGCAATAAAATCACGTTTTTTAACAATAAGTATACAACAAAAATCATAGATTTAGCATGGTACCTTTTTGGTACAGTAACGAAACAAACTTTTCTTTGTTACTGTCTCACTGATGTCATTTTCTTGGAGTTGTCAAAAATTCGCGGTGAAACTGAAACGTGATTGTTTAGATATTATTTTGCCGAAATATTTGTAATTTACAACAAAGTATTAGACTAACAAGTTACTTGGTATCGATTGTATATGTTACAAAAGTTATCAAGTGTGTTGCTACACAACAGTGTGATAATAATGTTAGTCAATTCATAGGGCAATTTCAGAATGCTCGCAAAAAAGTTGTTTACGGCAGTTAGAGATCTTAGTGTCCTTTATGAAACAAAACAGGAGTTTTGCCGTGGGTCGCCTGGCTAATAGCGGCCCACTGATGAAACATAAAGCTGTACAGCTTTGGGAGGAGTTGGTTACAACTCTCAATGCAGTTGAGGCTGGCGCCACTCGAAGGTGTGCCAAGTGGAGAGATGTAAGTACTTTTTAATTGTAAATTTGAATGTTTGTCACTAATGCCCCAGACCATATACTAATGCTAAGTAAACATCTAATTTTAACGCTTATATGGATGGTCATGAACTGTGAGGAAGTGTCGGAGGGCCATGTAACTCACACCATGTATTTTATCTTTAGCAAGATTATCAAATCAAGTAATAAATAGTGTCCACTACTGGACAGCGCCTCCTCCAAAGCTTTATTTATGTAAATTGTTACAGATAGACCACATGCTGCAAATGTGCCTCGGTGGGCTGCAGATCAAGGAATGGCACCTAGCGAATGAAGAGTCTGGCTGGAGATCGCTACAGGCAATGGCTGCCACCTGCAGCTGCAATACTGCGCTCTGTAGCGCGGATTGAAGAAGAACTTTCTTCATGAATTCACATCCCATAACAAGTTTCTCATAAATATCACAACTTATACAACAATAATATTAGGGTCTCATAATGTTTCTTAGTTATACTTAACCTGCCTGGAAGAGATCACTCTGATTGATAAGGCCGCCCATTGTGCTACTATAATTAGATTTCTTTCTTTCTTTTCGTTTTTTATTATGTATTTATATGGTGTAACAATAAAGAATTATCCATCTTAAAATTTTTTAGTTAGACTAATGATTGTAGGTACTTAATTCATAATTTTATAATACATAAATAATCAAACTTTAACATAATTTATAAAAATATGTATGTCATAATGACGATTCCTAATTATGTAGGTATTAGGTCTTAAAACACATGAAAAAAACAGTACATGCTTACCTGAATAAGTAATGAATTATAAATAATTACTTATAAAATAAATCAATAAATAAAATAAAAAAATAATGCTGGACTTTTCACACAGCATCATCTAGCCCCAAAGTAAGCAGAGCTTGTGTTATTTATGCGTACTAGAATGACTGATAAACTACTTATATACTTTTTGTTTGTAAATACATACATATTATACATAGAAACACCCAGACCCGAGACAAATTTCTGTAGGTCATACAAACATTTGTCCCGCGGCGGGGATCGAACCCGCAACCTTCTGCGTCGCAGGCGGACTTTCGCCCACTGCGCCACAGAGGTCGTCAATCGTTATAGTAAAGTAAAAAAAATATTAGTTTGCTTTTATACATTTTTATTGCACAATGTAGATGAAACTTCCCGCTGTAGGTACACCTTTACAGGGTTGCTGTATAGTTGGGGGTCAATGCGCACGGTCGCATCTCCTCCTCATCGACTGAGATGCGCGCGTCGTAGACGAGATTGTGGTGTACAACACAAGCATTTCTTATTTTGCCTTCTTTGATCTTCTGGCGAGTTTGGGTCAGCATTTAGGATGGGCGTCATCATTCACGTCCTTTGCGTACCCTGAATCACATAATTTAAACGGTTGAGTAGTGAGTAAGGAAGTAGGTACCTAACGCCTGCAAATCAACATTATGTGTACCTACCTACTAACAGAACTAGTTTATTATGCTCCCAATATACACATATGTATAATAATAGACATAATAATGTACCTACAGTTCTTCCAATAGATAGGCATTCGTGAAGTTAGCCGTTTGTCTTCGCAGAACCTAATTATGTGTGAAAAAGCGGTCACTGTGCAGACAAACGGCTAACTTAACGAATGCCTAGATCCGTTGGGCGAACTGTACCTACATAATTAGGTGAAAAAATATTTTGAGGCATGACTCTTTTCCCATTGGGAAGGTGAAATTTGATTCAGAGAATGTTTTGTATTTTAAATGTTTCCACTCAAGTATGGGTGTTCAGATAATTATTACTTACTTCTGAGATTATTATGTACTTACTTCTTATCTTTTAAACACATTTTTTATTGTATTATATTTGCTAAAGTACAAACACAATATTCCGGATTTCAAACAGGGCACGAATGAGCTCCCTGCTTCATCTGACGTTTCACATGGGCTTGAATTGGCTACTGATATTCATTTCGGCCTTACGCAATACCAAATTCAGTCGTATCATTCATTCACTGGGTTTGAATTTCACTGGTAATGGGGTTCCATGTGTCAGCTAGTTAGACAATACGAAAATGACTATCGAAGTCCAGATTAGGTTTCAAACGTCAAAAATGAAGCCCATGCTCATTCCCAGCGAATTAGACAATAAGGCTGGGTTGTGATTCTAATCCCAGCGAACACGCGTTCTCACGGGTATGCAAAGGGGATATTATAAGGGGGGAATACGAGACGTAATCTTGATGCGCTCATGTAGATGGATCTTGTATGAATAGGTATTTAACGAAACTTAGTAAGTATCTATTTTATTTGCCTTCTACGAGTATAATTAAAACTTTTTAGAGTTTTTGCGTTACAGGCTAGACCTATTGAACTGAATTCAGTGTATGACCGAACCGAAATTGTCACTGGTGGTCGTGAAGTAGCTTGCGTAGTTCTTGATAGATCGTCAAAGTTAACCAACGTTCTGATTGGTCGGTGGATACCGCTATTGGCATTATCGACTGAGCGCTTCCCTGCTTCGGAGGGCACATTAAATTGTCAGTTACGGCTATTCGACTATTCGTACAGCCATGATGGAGGCTTTACGACGGCCTGAAACTCAGTTACCAAAATTGGTTACTGAGTTAAGTATATGAACTTACTATGTTTTTATTAATTAGCTTTATTTCCCAGGTGCTCGTGACAAAACCTGACTTCTACAACGAGGAGACGCGAAAGAATTTGTTCTGCACACTATCAGAGCTGATCTCTTTGAACATCGTCCCTATCGTGAACACGAATGATGCAGTCAGCCCTCCAATGTACATCCACGACGATACCATGGTACCCGGTACGGGGAAAAAGGTGAGTGATTTTGAATCTTATTGCGTTGGAAACTGAAAATACACCGCTATTTTATGACTACCAAAAACAATTTGAGGACGGTTGCAGTAGATGCAGAAAATGATAATGCCATGGTCAAATTATTTTTTAATTTAACCATCACAAAGTTATCGAGGATTGTAGTCAACCAAAACCGAACAAAATTTTATGAAAACTGTACAAATAAGTACTACAGACAACAATCGCGTACGGACTCTCATTTAAACTATGCTCTCGTATCATCCCCAGTCAGTAAAACCCCAGGAGCTATCATAAATCCATGTTTGACTCGTCTCGTCTACTTTTAATTTATAACTTATAAAAAAAACTCTTTTTTTGAGTTCTAACTACATCAAATGTCAGTAACAGATACCGAGACCATGTTTAAATTTTTTTTGGTAATTAAAAATAGGGGTTTATTTTGTACGGAAACCAAATCCAATATTCATGTTCACATATCCATTCAGAAAATGTTTTTTTCTTAGTAGGATAGTAATTTTTGCAGAATTAGTAACTAAATTTCAAGACTATTTAAACTTTCAGAAAAGCCAAGAAAAGTGAAATTGTAACTTGTTTTTCATCTGATAAATAAGTTTCAAACTGAGTATTTAAAGCAACCATATTAGTAACATCCTACATTGCAACGTCCTACTTCAAGGCGCTTACTAGTTAATGCTCATCCAAGATGATACCATGGTACCGGAACAGCGAAGTAAAAATAAAGTAAACAAATTTGAATCCTATCCTTCTCGTTCTAAGATTCAAAATGCCAGATCAAATTAATATTTTTACGGTTCTGGTTGAAATTGGTTGTTCAAAAGTGCTGATGGAGCTTTCGAGAATGTTGTAATAAAGAGTCCATTAAAATGGCAAGGACTTTAAAAGCTTTGCTTCTGAGTTGCAAGAACTTTCCACTTGAGTGCTGTATTTTTGCTAGATAGGGTGACTTTTTAGGCTAGAGTTGTATGTAGAAATGTAATAGGAATAAGGAATTATACAAGAGATGTCTTCATTGAAATTCTGTTCTAATCCATTGACGACTGGTTTCATTGGCGTGCAATCATTTTCCTGCCTCTGTTCTTTTTCAACACTTTGCAAATGGAAGAAGAAAGTATGGCTGTACTGATCACCTTGCTCGGTATAATATCATGTTATCCTTTTACATTAAAAATCATCTTCCTGTCTGTGTGTGTGTGATGAAAAATCCTCACGTAACATTCCCAATTCAGTTTATGTAGATTAAGAAAAACATGATCATTGATCAGTCATGCTTTCCTCTTAAAGTTATAAAGTACTTACATGGTGTAACTGATCATAATTTCAGGGTATCGGCATAAAAGACAACGACAGTTTATCAGCCCTCCTCGCCGCTGAGATCCAATCTGACCTTCTTATCATGATGTCTGATGTGGATGGCATCTACAACAAACCTCCTTGGGAAGACGGTGCTCGCATGATGCATACTTACACGTCACAGGATAAGGACCAGGTTCAGTTTGGACAGAAATCGAAGGTAAGCTGTGATTATGCTGTAGTAATGTACCTTTGCTTAATACGGTTCGTAGGGATATATTCCAAACGACCCCACTAACCTCCCAACTAGTGGGGTAGTCGGGAATAAGAAGTCTCGACCCCACTTTTTGGCCCACTGCAGCCATGGATAGGAAAAACTGGAAAAAAGGGAGTGAGGCCTTTGTCCTGCAGTGGGACAATACAGGCTAAAGTAATAATAATAATAACAACAACGACCCCACTGCTCTAGGGTAACTTTTTGGCAGTAAAATATTTGGGAACAATTAAGTACGAGATTTTTAAAATGCATTCCAAAATTTGCACCCATGTGAGATTTGAACTTTAGACCTTCACCGATCGGGGCGGTGAATCTTTGATTTGTAATAACCATAACTTTTTAATTTATTATTATCTATAACTGAATCCTAAATTAGATCAACGGTGTTTCGATCTGTTAACCTAATTATTTTCGTAATTTGCAGCTGTCGTATAAATAATGTTATTTCAGTTACTCACAGATGCGTGTAATAACTTATTCTCAAAGGTTTTCGAAACAATGACGCTTAAATTGTATTTTTGCTTTACGAGCGAAAAATTATAAGTCCTTGAAAATGGGGGACCGTCAAGTTTATATAGTTAAATACAGAATGTTCTGCGGTTCTTTTTCTCGAAGCAACAAAGAAGAAAATTTATGCTTTCACGTAATATTGCCCAAATTCTTTTAAATCTATAAATATGTTTATGCTTTGAGAAAACAGAGAGGTGTCAGTTTTTTGGAAAAGAGCGCATTTACGCACAGCATAATGTATGTCTTGTGGTGTCATATATTTAAAATAAAGAGAATACAATTTGCTCCATGTGTTAAAATAATAACGTTGGTATTCAGTTGTATGATGATGTATGTGCATTGTTATTCAGTTAAAAAAAACTTAGGCCTTTACATTTATTTTAGATGATTCATACAGCGTAGGAGGCAACATATGCCTACACTCAACGCTGTAGTGCCTGGGACATTGTTTGAGATGGAATGGGCTTGCCCAGGGCCAGGCTGATTTAGCTGAGAGGATGGTTTAGGTACCATCCTCTCAGCGTAATCAGCCTGGCCCACAGGAAAGACGACGTCAATACGTGTAGAGCTGACTAAGCTGCGTGTTTCCTCACGATGTTTTCCTTCACCGTTAAGAGGTCCTGTTAAAGCGCATATAAATTTTGCGAAACGAAAAATCCATTGATGCACGGCCGGGATTCGAACCCACGACTCTCGGATTGAAAGTCGAGGCACGGCCATTCGGTCAACACGGTTCTTAGCTACGTTGCTGTGCTACTTATTACGCTTTTTCAGTTCAACCCACTCAATAAAGATGTGGGTTTCTACTAATCAAAGACCACTAAACTTATCAATCGGACTTTGATTACACTCGGAACAGTGTCTGATAAAATTGGGGGTCATGACAATATATCAATCAATGAAACACCAGGAAATACTCCACATTAGGATTTCCTACTTCATTGATATTTATGTTTCGATACCGTAACAAACTTAGAAGTTTAATACCTACTCCAAACCCTTTGAAGTAGGTAACTTTTAAAGGAAGAAGGAAGTTATCTTAAGTTTATTACTTTACCCGTTGAAATAAACTTTGAACCGCTTGAGGATTAAAGGTTAACCATATTTTAAGTCAAATGTCTCAATTAAATATTGAGGAGTATGTCATCAGCATAAAATATAGTCTGGATTATCCTACACACTTCACTCGTGCACAGAATTGATAACAATTTGACAGTGCTTTTAGCCACAGTTCAACTACAATCTACTCTAAGCATTACTCGTTATTTAATAAATTTAATGAATAGCAGTTGGGTTTTAGTGTGGTTTAGTTTAATTTTGATAAGCTCAGAAAAATTAAAAGCAATTTAATTTGCGCTGAGTGTGATTTAGTCTAAAACCTTTTTCGACATTCGAAATTTGATTGCTTGAAAAATATCTGAAACTCAATATTTAGATTAAAATTCGCAGAAAGGTTGGATAAGCATTAGGAAAAGATTTGGTCAAAGCTTTTAGATCTAAAATATGATTCGAATTTTGAACACCGTTGGTTCAGAATGATGGAACTTTTCCTTATGATGATATTTGTTTTTTTGATGCTTTTTCCTCAACGCAATATATAATTTCCAAATAATTTGATTGGTTTTTAATTCCCTACTCAAAGATTAAGGAGCACAACTCTTATTTTACAAATTAAATAAACAAAGGACATTTCACTCAGCAACGAACTCTAAACTTCTCATGATTCGCATTATGGGAATCAGATAATTGATAGACTTTACTGATAGGGATAGCTTTTTTACCCGTCTGACTGACAGTTTATCCGGATTACGTTTATTTTGTAAACCTATATAAAGTTTTTAAACAAATACACACGCAAGTATATCTAATTAGGAATAATGATCGCGTTTGAACATCCAAAACATAGACAAAATATCTGGTACAAAATGTATTGCTATATCAAAATCATAATTCCTAGGTGGGAACAGGAGGCATGGACTCCAAAGTGAACGCGGCCACTTGGGCAATGGCTCGCGGAGTCAGCGTTGTGATCTGCAATGGTATGCAAGAGAAGGCAATCAAAACTATCATCAATGGACGCAAAGTAGGCACATTCTTCACGGATCATGTAACAAATTCTTCCGCCTCTGTGGATGTTATGGCTGAGCAGGGTAAGTTGACTGAAAGAAAGGGGGCTCTATTTGAGGTATAAATATTTGTAAAATCAAAATTCTCTTGTAGAAATATGAAATTGAATTGAATATTATAGAATAGTTCATTATGAACTATAACTGCATTATTATAAGGAAATCTGTGTTTGACGAATCAAAAAACAGCACAGCTGTAAGGGCCTAACTTATTTTTCAGTCTTACCTATTGTTTTCTTCTAATAGCTTTAAAAATATCGAGTTGTAAAATTGTACTTTCTAAATGTTACCATAATTCCTCAGCTCGCAGCGGAAGTAGGACCATGCAAAAGCTGTCTCCTTCAGAAAGAGCGTCAGCTATTCATTCCCTAGCCGATCTCCTTTTGAGTAAACAAGAGAAAATCCTCGAAGCAAACTCCAAGGACTTAGAAGAAGCTACCAAGGGTGGAGTAGCTAAGCCTTTGTTGAACAGGTTATCGCTCAGTCAAGGAAAGTTGAAGACATTGTCTGTTGGTTTGAAGCAAATTGCTGACTCAAGTTATGAAAACGTTGGAAGGGTTTTAACAAAGACGAAACTAGCTGAGAATTTAGTGCTGCAACAAGTGACGGTACCGATTGGGGTGTTGTTGGTTATTTTTGAGTCCAGACCTGATTCGTTGCCTCAAGTAGCAGCTTTGGCTATGGCTTCTGCGAACGGTCTTTTGCTCAAAGGTGGTAAAGAGGCTGCTTATTCAAACAAAGCTTTAATGGATCTTGTAAAGGAGTCTTTGGCAACAGTTGGTGCTGAAGACGCGATCTCCTTAGTTTCAACGCGAGAAGAAATCAGCGATTTACTCTCAATGGAGAAGCATATAGACTTGATCATCCCTCGAGGGTCTTCGGACTTAGTAAGGAATATACAGAAACAATCTCAGCACATCCCTGTATTGGGACATGCTGAGGGTATCTGCCACGTGTTTGTCGATAAAGATGCAGATCCAGCCAAAGCTTTGAAGATAGTTCGCGACGCGAAATGCGATTACCCAGCAGCTTGTAACGCAATGGAGACTCTCCTAATCCACGAAGACCACCTTTCTGGACCGCTTTTCACTGAGATCTGTAACATGTTGAAAAACGAAGGGGTTATTATTCACGCTGGTCCTAAATTGTCCAATCATTTGACCTTTGGCCCTCCACCTGCGAGGACTATGAGACATGAGTATGGATCCTTGGAGTGCTGTATAGAGGTGGTGAAAGATTTGGATGCGGCAGTTGACCATATTCACGAATTTGGAAGCTCGCACACTGATGTTATTGTCACTGAAAACGGTAAGCAAGTAAAAAAATCAGGATCACCACTGTTTCCCCAAGGTTCTGTAGTTATTCCCTCCGATTTTTTTGTATTCCAGACAGACCTTTGATGATGACCTAAGGGGGTGGTCAGAGGCATGTTCAAATACACATTATTTCATACATAAATTAATAAATAATGCTGGAATTTTCACACAGCAAAATGTAGCCCCAAAGTAAGCAGAGTTTTTGTTATGGGTACTACATGACTGATATACTACTTAAATACTTTTCGTTTGTAAATACATATTATTATACATAGAAAACACCCAGTCCCGAGGAAAATTACTTGATTGAGATCATACAAACATTTGTCCCGCCGCGGAGATCGAACCCGCAACCTTCTGCGTCGGAGGCGAGCCTTCACCCACTGCGCTACAGAAGTCGTCAATATTTAATACATGCCTACATTTTGCATGTTAGAACAAGAGAGATATTGAGTTAGAACCCTTTTTCATCGAGTCTAGAGACCTATAAGCAATGAAGTGTAACTTATAGAGTCTTTATGCCTAATTAAAGTCAAATTATATCTTGACATCTTTAAAGCCAAGATAGATATCTTAATGTGGTCTTTGAACTAAAGTAATTGCTCATTGAAACGTTTTACTTCATCGATAATGACGATAAGGAAACTTCCATCACGACCTCTACACAAATGTTCAAACAAATTCAAATCTGTTCGGGCATATAAACATCACAATCCTAAAACAATGACACAGAATATCTAATACTATTACGTATAGAATTGACACTCTTCATAATGACCCTAGAGTTTTTAATTTTTTTCTGCTCGTGTTATAATTACTTTGAAAAATTAATAGTAAAACTGACTTCATTGACAAAATTGTCTACATTCCCTATTTTCCTCCTTGGGTTATTTTTTTTATTTGCACAGGACCAAACGAGAACTAATAAAAAGCTAGCGAAATAAGAACTTTTAAAACTGTGTCTTGAGGTGAAAATAAGCATCCTGATTGAACTTTATTTTTCAAAATCACTTAAAATTTACACTGTGTTGTGTGTGTAATGTATTATAACCACAGCGGTTGTACAAAACTCCATATCACGTATTCTTTGCTCCATAGCAAAGAATACGTGATACCTATGGAGTTTTGTAGTGTCCAGGGTGTCACAATGACGTAATTCCGTGTTCTGATAAGATTACAAGTTCAAGTTTAACAGACCCGTTGAATTAGAACCGGCAAACAGTGATAACAAAACAGCTTCCTCTCAAGTCTGTAAACTGATTAGTAGGTATTGTTTGTTTGTAATTGTGCTACGAAAACGTGACGATTAAATTCCTTTGCTTGTTTCACAAATCACGTATAGACAATCTGGCTCTTGATTTAGACTTCAGCGGAATGCATTCGTGTCGGAATAGGTCAGCTGTTCAACCGACCGCAAACATTCACAGTGCAAGGAACGTCAGTTTTAGATACATTTCTGCACTGTGATTGGTTACGGTCGGTTGACAGCTGACCGATTCCGACCCGAATGCGTTCCGCTGAAGTCTGAATCACTAGGCTGAGTTCTTCTTTTCAAAACACGTTTCCTATTCAAATAGGTACCAAGTTTTGGAAATAATAAATAGGTATCGCTAGTAAAATTATCGTCAATTTATCATTTATCAGTTTTTTACGCGTTCGGTATCGAGGCCGTAAACGCAGAATTGTATGGGAAAATAGCAGCGCCATCTTTTGGTACTCACTCATAACTAATCAAAATCAGTACAAATCCACGTTTACGGCGTCGATACCGAATGGTGAATAAAATTCGTACTTAGCACCTAGATATTTCAGTGTGAAGAAGCAACAGACGTAGGTAGGTAAAATAGAATATAAGTAACTTAACTATGATATACAATCGGCGGTCTTATCGCTAAAAAGCGATCTCTACCAGACAACCTGTGGAGGTACCTACACACATTCCTCAAAGTTTTGAATTTTGCTAACATTCCAACTGTAATATTTTTCAGAGAGTGCAGCAAAACAATTCATTCACGCGGTGGACAGCGCGTGTGTGTTCCACAACGTATCTTCACGATTCGCGGATGGATTCCGATTCGGGCTTGGCGCTGAAGTCGGCATTTCCACTGCTAGGATCCATGCTAGAGGTAACAAATTAATAATATTTCTATTGATGTATGTAATGTTTTTTTTTTCAGGACAACTTACAAACGGAGTAACTGTCTAAAATTGTGAAAGAAATTGGAAATTCATATCAAAAGTTGCGGGCTATTTTTCAATTTAATCATGATTTTGCGATAACTATCACTGTTCCAAAGTTAAAAGTAAAAGTATTTATTCAAAATTATAAAGTGTTACAATATTTGTTGTGGGATCTCCTCTTTTAAGTCTCCAAGACTATTAGAGGAGTCCCCTCTTTTCTGTGGTTCAACTTAAATGAGAACATCTTGTAGTAGGAAGGTAGGTATACAAAATTTAAAGTAATTTAACTTAGTCAGTCATAGTTCCAGACTTCACTCAGCCGTACTCAGGCTACTAAGCAACGGATTGAAAGACGTTAGTGGCTCTATACGTAAGCACCGACATAGGGCTTCGCTCAACTGATCTTCTTTCCAGGTCCAGTCGGAGTGGAAGGTCTTTTGACCACAAAATGGGTTCTCGAAGGTACAGACCACACAGCTGCGGAGTTCAACGAGGGCAAACGATCATGGCTTCATGAGAAAATGCCGATCAATTGACTAAAAAAGGACAAAAGAGACAGTTTTTGGACTAGATTAAGACAATTTTTTACTAGATATTAAGCTAGGTATAATTATTAGCGGAAATGAAGCTATTTACAAAAACACATACTTCATGCTGTAAAATTATGTAAATACTTAGATAAAAAAACGGTTGCCGTCTGCCACCGCGTTTAATGAGGGCAGACGGTACTCATTCGAATTGAAATGGTTGTTACCTAATGGTAGATCACAATAGGTCTTCATGGCCGCAGTGATATGAAAGCCACACCATTAATAATTAATACCAAATGGTATTTTAGAATCAGGACTTTCCGATTTATAAAACATAAAAATTAATTATATATAAAATTATGAAGTTTAAATTAAATAAATGGCCTAATAAAGTTTGTACAGACGAAATTAAGTTTTGAAGGCCATTTTACTGAAACCATTAAATGTTATTTGATAGACCTTGGGGCTTGAGATTTTTAAGGGATTTTTTATCACTATTTGAGTTGGATCCTGTGCGAAGTTTGTGTCGGAAGTATCTAATCTGGAATGCGTGTTGACAATTTATTATTTAATTAAATAATCATATTGCTTATTTAGGCTACTTAATGTAAATGAAAGAATTGGAAAATTGGTAATTTATGTAAACTATTTGAGAATGCAGGTAATGTTGGTAGTTAATTTTAGATTAAAATAAAATTGTTAGAATTTATTTCAAATTAGGGATTGTGGATATATAAAAATGTGTGGATTTTCCAAAGTAATCTTTATATGAATGTTTATTTAAATAAATTTACTTATTTGTTATCAAATATCTTTAAATGTATCTATGTAAATAAAAGGAATTTTTTTTAGTTTCGTTTTTAATTACATGCTTTGATTGCTATCCAAAATCACAACCTGTCACGTATGCTAACTTCTGAAAACTACTTTCTTCGTAATTGGACGTGCCTTTAACTACCCCCCTAGATATCTACAAAGGATCTTAAGTCATTAAATCTTAGAGACTGTCTAGCATGACTGTATACAGGGTGTAAAAAGACTGCTACCGAAAACTGAGGGATTGCAATCAGACCATGATTCTGAACATATTTATCGAAAAAAAAAATTCAGCAATCTACGTATAAAAACGTGCCTAGTACATACGCTCGACCAGCTGTGCGAGGTCTGTTTTCTCCGGATATAATGATATTTTTGGAAAATCCTTTTGGATTTGGTTGTGTTTTGGGATGCTGTACCTACTCCTTTCGGCTTCGGTAGACGTCTTTTTACACCCTGTATACAGTCCTATGTTTGATTTTTGTTTTGTTTTTGGTAGGTAAGTAGCCTATAAAAAGTAGGTATTATTCTAACAGGTATCAGATTTTCCATTCGTTTTAAACTTCAAGTTCTTAAAAGCATTCATTGTAAGCAAGCTGCCAGTAAACAATAGTGTTATCAGCGCCCTCTCTGAGCCGAGAAACAATGCATGCTGAAGTTTTCTTTGTAACGTACGATACCTTTGTTTTACTTCATTCAATACTGAATAGTGATACTGATAGGGAATGTTTTTAAAACGGTTTATTTAAAATAGGTGCCTACATGAGTTTAATAAATTATATAGACACGAGTGATTACTTTATCAATAGACGTTTAGGCGTGCATTGTGATTTAAGCGATGTTTTAAGACTCAAATTCCATGGAGACCTGTCTAAATATGCTTGAGAATCGTTCTTAGAGCGGCTTGAATAACGCTCTCGTCTCTCGTATTACTTATTTATTTAACTGCAGTTTATGTAACTAAATATAAATATCTAAGAATCGTTATGTATGCCGCCCAAGCTGATCGCACTATCCAACCGCGCCGAATTTGAACTTAATAGAATGCGTGCTGCTGATGTCATAAAACGCGGCGCGGTCGGCGCGGGTGGATAGTGCGATCAGCTTGGGCGGCATTCATAAAGATTCTTAGATACTTATATTTAGTTACATAAAAGTTAGTTGCGAGCTTTCATACGATTTCATACGAATGAAAAATTCGGCGCGAGGGGCGCGGTAAGATGTGCGATGTGCTTTAAGCCGGCACCAGACTTGCTTCAAATGTTTGAACAAATAGTGTGGCAGAGAGTTTGTAGTCAAAGTGTCGTGCCACACATGTGTTCAAATCCTTTATGATCACAATGCCTACGACGCGAAACGACTTTGAAGGATTACTAACTCAGATTTAAAACACCTACAAAGCAAAATGCCTCAAATCGATATCTCTAACGTGGTTTGCCAAATTTGCAATGTTCAAACATTTGAAGCTAGGTCTGGCTGGCGCCGGGGATAAACTCATAAACTACGCATACTCGTAGGTTATTAGGGTCATTATGTATCTTATCTTACGTACTTACAAACGTTTTAACATAACAATAATTTCGCGTCGTAAAATTTTAATATGAAAGACGAAAGTTGCTTTATAATCTGTGGTTTTGCTTCGTTTGTGTTGATTTATGATAACTAGCTTTTAGCAGAACAAAGCCTGGATTTGCTTGGGCAACAATAGTGGCTCAGCCAGGGTAGAGTTTATGAAAATGAGTTTTTTTT
Organism: Epirrhoe tristata; assembly: GCA_951394285.1. Lineage (NCBI taxonomy): Eukaryota > Metazoa > Arthropoda > Insecta > Lepidoptera > Geometridae > Epirrhoe > Epirrhoe tristata. The sequence goes on along the minus strand of OX596146.1, from coordinate 9,296,164 downwards.
TCTGTTTAATCATACCTACTCATATTCATTTATTCATTGCTTATATGTATATAGGTGTAGCTTATATGTAGGCTTAGTGGGAGAGGTACATACACCCTGTTGGTCACTGTAATGTCAATTTGGTAAGTATACAGGGTGTAAAAAGACTGCTACCGAAAACTGAGGGGTTTCAATCAGACCATGATTCTGAACAGATTTAGCGAAAAAAAACGCAAAAAAAATTTTGACTTAGCTATGCCATTTTATTTTATTTTCTAGTTATTTACTACTAGTACAACATAATAAGGCCATATCTACCTAATAATTGCATTTATAAAAGAAAAAAAACGGTTAAAACTCAAAATCCAGTAATCTACGTATAAAAACGCGCCCAGTATAAACGATCGACCAGCTGTGCGAGGTCGGTTTTCTCCGGATATAATGTTTTTTTCGGAAAATCCTTTTGGATTTGGTTGTGAGTTGGGATGCTGTACCTATCCCTTTCGGCTTCGGTAGACGTCTTTTTAAACCCTGTATACAATTAATTGGTAAATAAGATTAAGTTAAAAATAATAGGTACCTAATGTCAGGGTAGGTAGGTAGTATTTTATAGTACTTAGTCACAGATTAGATATTCGAATTTTTCGTCAACATTTCCTATTCCCTAAATTATAACCACTAACATGTTTTTGTTAGATAAAAATTTTGCCACTTGATTTTTATTTGTTTGGAAATATTCATATTTGAAAATATAAACTGTTGATCGACTTTCGTTGCAGACTGTACCTAAGTTGTCTCAAAGCCTCTTGAAGAATGTTCACCGTGCATTGGTGATACAGTTTACCTGGCTAAAAAATTGGTTGTCTGTAAAGTCGGTTTACTGACGATAGTTGAACGTGACAACGTCTACGCATCGCTCACTCAAGTAGGAGAGAGACGGATGTCGAACGCTGGCGAACGCAAAGGTCGATTGTGCTTCTTTGTCGCTCGTTCCGCGCTCTCGCTTGCACTTCAAGCCTCACATGGAACGCCTCAGAGCGAGGTAACGCCGCATGACGTCATGTTTTTTCGTGCGTGCAGCCGGCTCTATCGAATTATAAGACGTTGTCACGTCAAAAAGTGCAATGTAGGATGCTTTTAAATTATTATTAGAACCCACAAATGCAACCCACACACACAAGCCACTTTCATTCAATTTAAAGACTCAGCTTCACACAACTGTCATGAGTCTAAAAGGATTAGTCTACACTAGAAAGTTAAAATTGAATAAAAGTCAGACTCCTTTGAAAAAGTCAGAAGACACGCATTTAATGTGGATGTCAGAATAATCACATACTTTCCTATAATCCATTCCTACGGATTTGTTCGATAGACGCGTTACTTGATTTCCTTTTAAAAAAATATCATATTTTGAAAAGGCAATATAAAAAAAATACGAGTTTTTTTTATTAATTTTTTTTTTTTTTTTTTTTTTTTTTATAGGTCAGCATTTGACCTCCCTCTGCCTGATGTTAAGCAGTAGTGAGGTCTAAGATGGTCATATTTTCAATATGTTGGTTGAAAATTAAAGCTTTTATCATTAGGTGTTTCAGGCATGTGATTAGTCCATCGCGATTGTGCTGGTCCGCGTATGAACCTATACGTAGGTATTCTAGGGCCCATAGTTTGCTCATTCATGCAACAGCGCAGTTATTTTGCCAAAATAATGCATCACCGGATCCGGTCGCCGGATTCGGTAGGTGTAAAATGATGCCGGATCCGCCGGATCCCGGTTTTCCGAAATGCAACCCACTCATTGCTAGGTTGCTTACATGTTTTGAAGAAGTTTTAATTAAAAAAAAAAAACGTAAACAGGTTCACGACTGTATCCGCAAGGTGCGGTAGACATTCTCTTAGATCTTTTTATGTTACTTATTCCAGATCCTTTGAAGATTAATTAATTATTTTAGTTAAAATCCTGAGTCTTGTTAATGAAGCCTTACTTATAAACCTAAGCTTGCGTAATTATTATACCTGCGCATAGTATTAATTTGCTTCGGTACTAAACTTACCTTTAATCTTACGAAATAATGTTCTAGGTATAGTATTTTGTTTCATATCCAGCCATGTTTTTCATACTCAACTAGAAAAGTAAATAAGTACTCTGAGAATTCAAAAAACTTTTTGCGAACCCTTTTAATATCAACCAGAAGGGGTATTTCCATATTTTTCATTACTCAACTCGAAGCGTACATAATTTAATTATGTGTTGGTGCGACGAAACGTAACTCGATTATTAGGGTGTTGTAAAACTTTCTTTGTGCTGGAAATCACGTTATATTAATCTGAGCCACTGAAAGATTTATGTACCTAGCGCGAGCTTGCAATATTGCATCACGGTTAACGCTTATTGAATTTCTCTAGTATATCAGAGTATAGTAATAACCGTAGCTTAGCTAGAAGTCAGAAGGCAATGTTCTCATCAGCGGATACCAACATGAAGTTCGCGTGAAAAGGGGTGGGTTTTCATTTGCTACAATCCTGACAAACTAACATTTTCCTCATCTACTCAAAACTCCCTTAATTTACACTGAGGCTTTATTCAATCTCGCCTTGTTGTGTGTTTGTGTACCCTTAACAAAATGCATAAGTTTTATACGCTGACGATAAAGTAAATAATTTAGTTAATTGTGTGTGTAAACCAGCAATTTAGTGCTTTAGTAAACAAGTGGACAACTAAAACGGCTTAGTGAATGCTGGTTTACACGTACAATTAACTAAATTATTTAGTAAAAAAATTAAAAATTAATTAGAAACTAAAAAAATAATGGCCGCAAGCGAAGATGTTGACCGAATAAACTTTATACTTGTAATCACGACTCCAGAGGGTACTTTTATTACGAGTCGGTATAACTCGTAGTGCATAGCTGTAATTTTATTCTCCTGTGAATGGCAAAAAGGTCATCTATTTCTGACGCAAAGAGATTGCAGCGTCTTGGTGTCTGTTCTCAAACCTAGTTCAACTTTACTCTAAGTTTAAAAGGTATTCCTTAGACGGGCACTTGACATGCTATTTCTATTTTCTCGAAAGTTCTATTCCGTTTTAGCACGATTGTAAAGAATAATCGAGTTTTTAAAACTTGGAGTGAAAATGACATGGTGATACTAGGTATACTAGCTTCCGCTCGCATATTTGTAGGAACACACGTACAACCTTTTAAAATAGCTTATGCTATTCAAGAAATGGTACACCTAGGTATTCCGAATACCTAGGTGTACCATAATAATAAAACCTATGTTTGTAATTCGGGTTAAAGGAATATCGTATTCCTTTCACCCGAATTAGATACCTACTTATTTAAGTATATAATTTTAGGATTTTATTAACTTTAAAAAGAAGAGGAAATGCTGTGTAAAAGATTAGCCATGTGTGTTGGTTTGAATCTGAACCAATTTAGTTTTCACGAAATGCCCAGTCGATTTTCCAGTTTGTGAAATATCCATATAAGATTAGTTAAACCTAAAACAAATATGGATATATTTGTTTTAGGTTTAACTAATCTTTAACTAACCCTACCGAATGATATGCTTTTACAACTTCTTTTCCACAGTACAAATTACTCCTATTTTTCTAGTCACATATTCCATAACCGCCATCTATCTCTGTCCTACATTAGTGATATTAAAGTGTGGAAGCGAAAGAGAAGATATTTCACTATGCTAGGTCAGAACGGGTCATGTTGCATTCAACCCTAGCGGGCAATTTACTCGGATCTTGCTCGACTAATCTTATGGACTTGGCTACATTTTTAATCAATTTTGAACTTTATGTTCAAAGCTCGAGGGCTTAGGGTATTCAAATACGCATCAGAAGACTGTGCTTAAGATAAAAGAGGTTTTTCAAGCAGTTTACGCATTGCTTTAGTAATAAAAAAGTTAAACATCCGAGTTCGGCTTGTAAACTTCCCTACTTTTTGGCAGATTAACTTCAGATATAAGAAAAAGAAGAAGAAACCAAGAAGTGAAGTGAAACCATGAAGTCTTCATCATATAGGTAAGTCGCGACTAACCTTGAGATGACAGCTACTCAAAAGGTTGGTCAACTCAAATTGGTTGTAAACAACTAATAAAATTATGAATTGAAGACTATCTTGATGATGATAAATTAAATTAGTTTATATGTAATTTTATTAAATTTTTGGAATATTTTTTTTTGCATAGTAAAAAATACCGCGGATTGTTTTTAATTCAGCTACTCGACGCTAGATGTCACTTTTGAGTATTACGACTAATCATACCGCTCCGATATAGTTATCGGAGCGGTATGATTCAGTCAAGTTGGCTCAGTCAAGTTGAGTGAAAGATGAATCGGAGTTACGACTAAGAATATGGGTGAAAGTGAAAGAAAGTGAAGTGAAGTGACATATTAATACGAGTAATAGTGACAACGTAGTGAACGTAGCTTCGGAGGAGTACGTAAACTTTCGGTCCCGGCTATAAAGTCGTTAAGCCATGACGGAGGCATTAAGGCGGACTAAAAACTTCGTCACCAGAGTTGTCCAGTAACTCATACGAACTTACCACAGAACTAGATAGAACTTACTTAAGAAAGCCGAAGAATTATACTTTTCTATTTTATCCGGGTCAACCGAGTTCACAAGCGCGCGGAACTGAGTGCAATGTTAGTTATGCGAAGTAATTGAATAACTCCCAACGCATTCCACAAAGTTATGGGTAGTGGGAAATTTGAATGTGCTAAAGCTTTCGTTTCTCATAGAACCAAGTGCAAAGTTTTGTGAAGTTTCAAATATTTTGCAAAATGTCCTAACTCCATGAACACAGAGAATTTCTTCATTTACAAAATTGAAAGTTGAAACTGTTTACAAATAATAATATTGCAAGGTTGTTTTTTCAGTGTTACTTAATATTTTGAATAATTCAAAATGAATTAATTTACCTACAAATATATAAATCTTGATAGGGTTTATATATTTGAACCATTTGGGGTTGAGACCCTAGGTCCGTGGGGTTCTGGAGCCCTTCGGGTTTTCAAAATTTTTTCAGGGCGTCTGGTCGAAGCGACGCGTGATCCGAGAGCTGGCACATTTTTGGCTCAAAGGATCAGCATTGCCATCCAGCTTGGTAATGCCGCCAGTGTTTTGGGCACGCTTCCGACTGACAGTGACTTGGATCAGTTGAGCTATGTATAGATCGTTTCTAACGATCCTTAGATAGCTTGACTAATCCTGTTGTATTTTGTAAATATATGTAAATATGTAGTAGCTTAGTTTCTGTAAATAAATTTTATTTACTTACACTTGTAGTAAATTATAAAAGGTTTTAAAAATATCAATATTGATGGACGTTGGTTACGTGTAGGTACTAGTCAATTTATAAAATAAATGCATTAAAAATCTACATTTTTAAAATGTGTAAATGAGAAAAGTATTATATTAAATATGATAACATAATTTTTTTGAGTATATTTTGAAAACTGAGGAGGGTCCAATGATTTATTTACATACAAAAACTGCAAATAAGTATACGAAATTGCGCCCACTCCTAGAGAAGTATTATGCAACAGCTCAACCCGAAAAATAGGGTCTACGCTTTCTGTAGCACACTCTTCACACGCTGCTACGCTGCTACGCACAACTTTCTTACGCAAAAAAGTTGTCCAATAAGTAAAATTGATTTCGTGAAATAGGTAGTCTTTGATGTGTCGACTTCATACATCCATACGGTTGGTATTTCAATGTTATTATTGTTATTCTTTTCTATACCTACCTATAGATAATATATGCTTTCATCACGATATAGTAAGATTAATCTTATTTAAACTAGGAGCTAGACTGGTTAGAAACACAGAGAATATCTGTCATAGATAGTTATTTCTATGTAACGCTACTCATAAATAAGAAAAAGTACACAAAGATATTAATACAAAAAAATATAACCGGGAACTTGAGCGGCAAGGAGTGTGTGAGTGCAGAAGTTAATATTCCATACGTGACAGGTTGCAAGCCCATCGTCGACTAGCGAGCACGTGTTAAAGCGTATAATAAGTTTACCAAACGTAAAATTCATTGATACACGGCCGGGATTCGAACCCACGACCTTCGGATTGAAAGTCGAAGTACAACCCCATTCGGCCTACACGGCTGTGTTTATTTATTATTATTTAATTTTTAGCCCGTATTGTCCCACTGCAGGGCAAAGACTTCCCTCCTCATTTTCTAGTCTTTTCTGTCTTTAGCTATAGTTGACCAGTCTGGTAGATGCCTATCCAAATCGTCCCGCCATCTCCGTTATTATGTTATTATTTAATACTAGCTGACCCGCGGCAAACGTTGTTTTTCCATTATATCGCTATTAAAAAATAAGGGTTGATCGTAGAAGTGTGAAAATTGAGGATTGTATGTATTTTTGTATGTTGTATCATAAAAAAATAGAAATTAAAAATTTTGTCTAAAAAATAAAAAAAAAAATTTGGGGTGGACTACTCCTAACATTTAGGGGGATGAAAAATAGATGTTGGCCGATTCTCATAGATACCGGATAAGCACAAAAAATTTCATCAAAATCGGTCAAGCCGTTTCGGATGAGTATGGCAACGAAAACTGTGACACGAGAATTTTATATATTAGAGATATTATCTATGTGTTTATTCTTTTAGAATATTCTCCACCAAGGATACGTTATGTCCTAAGCACGAAAATATTCAATAGTAATAGCGAAATACATGTGAAATGGCTACAGCCGTGTTGAAATCATTCGGCTGCAAAACTTGGAAGGCTTTTGACCCTGATACCAAAGTTCGTATAATGTGTTGAAAAGTTGTGGAGTGAAGATGTGAGTGATTGATGGATAGAAATAGGCAGTAGAATATGTATTTTTGGAACGAAGTTCTTTTTGGACGGTATCGAAGAAAAAAAAGACTGAGGCTGGAAAAAAAAATTTGTTCCATTTTACCGTCACGACACATGTATTATGTCAAAACGTCACAGTGCAAAATGCGCAGCCGCGACACAGTCCATAGATTGTTACATTGTTAGTACGGAAGAGCGTTTCTGGGATACTAATTGATAATTAATTTATTATATTCCCAGTAGAGAAAAGCACTCTTTGCTTCGTTCCAACCGAGTGTTCCACGACACTCACGTACTTTTTATTTACTTTTCTTTATCATAAATCACTGGAATGGAGAGGAGGCTTCCCGATAGTCGGTGCAAATCGACTGTGATGATGATGACGATTATAAAGATGTGTGCAAAACCTTGGTGAAGTTTGCGTAGCTTTTTTGAATAGTAAACCACACAGTCAGGTTCACGGCTGTATCCCCAAAGTGCGGTAGACATTCTCTCAGATCTTTTTATGTTACTTATTCCAGATCCTTTGAAGATGTCTAAGGAGAGTCAGAGGCATGTCCAAACACATATTTGATACATGCCCACATCTTGCAGAAGTTATTATTCCATACGTGACAGGTTGTTTATAGAATAGATTATTGATATTTATTAATCTGAGCGTTTACAATCTGGATGGGTGACCGCTAGAAGCGTTTCCGTGCGTCAGGTATGTAGTCGGTCCTACCAATCATAAACGAACTTTATTTTCTATGAATGGTAAATTAGAATCTGTCTAAGTTTTATTTTTAAAATTTTCAAGTAATTTCATGTAAAATCCAAGCAAATTAAGCCACCTGAACCTGGAATAAACACAATGCATAAATATAAGGTTACTAAAATTAAAACTTTACCCGGAATATCTCTCATCTCTGGTAAATAAAATGCGTTCGAGTTGGTCCAATTAAGGCTCAGGTGGTGTACCGCAACCCTTCTAGTCCCAAATTCTAACGCGATTCACCGCAAACAGAATCTACCTCTAAAATATTTAAAAAACAAAAATAAGAATGCTACAAAGAAAACCCGGACAAGTGCGAGTCGGGCTCGCCCACCGATGGTTCCGTACAAAGGCCTAAGTAGATACTTACGCATAACAATGCAAACCTGTTAGGTACTACTTACATACATCTAAGTTATTAGGTACTCGTACATGAGAAGGGAAACATATTTTTTAAATTTTTCGTCATAAATCGAAAACTATACATCCTAAAAATAATTTAAAATCTGTTTATGCTTGCGCCAATGAAGCCCTTTTATACGATACAACATGACACGGTTCAAAATGTCAACCATTCCTTGCTTTAGGCTCTGTTTTTTTTGTGATTTAATTAAAAATATACGGTTTTCAGATTTTTCCCTGTACTTGTAGTCTAAGACGATACTACTTGCCAAATTTCATAGTTCTGGGTCAACGGGAAGTACCCTATGAATTTTGATTTCCTTGAGTGTTGAAATATATGTTTTTTGCGACTTAAACGGCCGTATCTTTATTTTGCGTTAACTTAGAAGTTTGATTTTTTTCACAGCTTAAAGGGACCGTAGACCTGAGTATACGGTTTTAATTTCAACTCGATCCTCTACGCGTTCCCGAGATATAAGATATTGACAGACAGACAGACAGACAGACGGACAACAAAGTGATCCTATAATGGTTCCGTTTTTTCCATTTGAGGTACGGAACCCTAAAAATAAGAATACCTACTAATTGGGTGTAGGCAAGTAGTAGGTATACTAGGTATTTGCAGCGATGGGCCAACCTGTCATGTATGAATGGAATGTATCTTAAAATGTGGGCATGTAACAATAGTATTAAGTATTTAGACGTGCCGGAGTATCCTACCCATTCCTACCAAAATCTGAGTGACTGACTACCGACCGTGCCTTGGGGATGCAGTTGTGAGCCTGTTTATATTATAAATGTAATTAGAAGTGTGTTTATTATGAATGTATATTAGAAAGGTAGAAAATATTAAAGATTGTGTGAAAGATGACTGCTGAGTACGGCGTATTTTTTCCCTTAAGATCTTTTAAAAGCTGATTGTACTTACGTCGGAAATTGGCAAGAACCTCTTATAGGCGTGAACTAAATTCGTATAGGAATTCCTTAGAACACCTGACTTGAATATTGAGATGGTATGAAATGAGAAAAGTTCGAATGCGAGAGTAAAGAAAATTTGTTTAATAATGAAAATAAGCGAAACAGGATCACGACTGTATCCCTAAGCCGGGGATTCCATCGCGAAAGGGTAATGAACGAGAGATGGAACAGAGCGTAACGGACACCTTTTCTATAAAATAGGTATTCTGTGAAATAGGTTTTGATTTCCACCAACAAAGAGATTTGTTTTTTGACTTCCACCGCAAAAGGAATTTGCGAGCGAGGAATGAGCTTGGTTGAAGCGGACCGAGCTGAAAATGAGTAATGGGATACTGTCAATTTCTAGCTGCTACAATAACAATACGTTTCCATGGAAACAATCAACGGAGTCCGTATGAAGTCCGCTCCGCTCGCGGTGTAAACCCAGCTTAAAACTTTTTTATTAACTTTGAATAAGAATAAGAATAAGAATAAGAATAAGAATAAGAATAAGAATAAGAATAAGAATAAGAATAAGAATAAGAATAAGAATAAGAATAAGAATAAGAATAAGAATAAGAATAAGAATAAGAATAAGAATAAGAATAAGAATAAGAATAAGAATAAGAATAAGAATAAGAATAAGAATAAGAATAAGAATAAGAATAAGAATAAGAATAAGAATAAGAATAAGAATAAGAATAAGAATAAGAATAAGAATAAGAATAAGAATAAGAATAAGAATAAGAATAAGAATAAGAATAAGAATAAGAATAAGAATAAGAATAAGAATAAGAATAAGAATAAGAATAAGAATAAGAATAAGAATAAGAATAAGAATAAGAATAAGAATAAGAATAAGAATAAGAATAAGAATAAGAATAAGAATAAGAATAAGAATAAGAATAAGAATAAGAATAAGAATAAGAATAAGAATAAGAATAAGAATAAGAATAAGAATAAGAATAAGAATAAGAATAAGAATAAGAATAAGAATAAGAATAAGAATAAGAATAAGAATAAGAATAAGAATAAGAATAAGAATAAGAATAAGAATAAGAATAAGAATAAGAATAAGAATAAGAATAAGAATAAGAATAAGAATAAGAATAAGAATAAGAATAAGAATAAGAATAAGAATAAGAATAAGAATAAGAATAAGAATAAGAATAAGAATAAGAATAAGAATAAGAATAAGAATAAGAATAAGAATAAGAATAAGAATAAGAATAAGAATAAGAATAAGAATAAGAATAAGAATAAGAATAAGAATAAGAATAAGAATAAGAATAAGAATAAGAATAAGAATAAGAATAAGAATAAGAATAAGAATAAGAATAAGAATAAGAATAAGAATAAGAATAAGAATAAGAATAAGAATAAGAATAAGAATAAGAATAAGAATAAGAATAAGAATAAGAATAAGAATAAGAATAAGAATAAGAATAAGAATAAGAATAAGAATAAGAATAAGAATAAGAATAAGAATAAGAATAAGAATAAGAATAAGAATAAGAATAAGAATAAGAATAAGAATAAGAATAAGAATAAATTTATTTGACACACACAACACAATACAATGAAATTAAGAACAATAAACATTTAGACGAGTAGGTACAAAGAAACATAATAAAAAAATAAACAAAAATAAGAAACAAACTATCCATTGTGTGGTGCCAAAAAGGTCCAGTCCAGTCTTTGAACTATTTGGCATGTGCATACATTTAGCAAAAAAAATATTCTATTCGTGATAGACCGCAAGCCCATCTTCCAACTCTGGTGACGGAGTTTTTAGGCCGCCTTAAGGCCTCCGTCATGGCTGAACGACATATAGCCGGGACCGACAATTTGTGCCCTCCGTTGCACGGAAGCGCTCAGATGAAAATGCACGACCACGAGCGCTTTAAAATTAGAGAAAAAAAACTCGCTTTAAATTTCGAAATTCGAGAGTACATCCTACTAGGCCAACACAGCTCGTTAAATTATTCATAGAAACATAAAAGTTGTATTTCTTTTAAAACGAGAACAAACACAATAAATAAACAAGAAAAACAAAATGTTTTTCAGTCGGTTTATACGAGCATCTTTTAAACTTCTGCAAAACTTGAAAGAGCTTGACACAGCAAACTTTTTTACAAAAATGTTACAATATTGAGAGTTTTGTAAAGTAGAACTTTCAGTTGTAAGTTTTAACTAGCCCCGAGTACTCGATGACTTTGCCGGCCATTTTAAAACTAATATAAATTTTTTCATCTCAATTTTCAACTTCGAAAAATTTTTTTGCGTCTGTGATCGTGTCAAAAGTAAAATAGCTAAAAAATTTTACGTAATCTTTACTGTTCTTGTTTTGTTTATCTACTTATACAGGATTGAGGAAAATATTTTTATCCTGCACTAATCCCTGGTGATATACTAAGAAGAGGGGATCGGTAAAGCCTTGAAAATATAGTACCAGAATTATGTACCTATTCCCATTGTGTAAGTTATCAAGTTTCTATAGAAGAACAAGTACATATATTCACGACCCCAAGGCGCGGTAGACAATTATCTCAGAATGTTATGTAACTTATACAGTAATTAAATGTTATTTATGTATAAGCGTGGGAAAGGACTGCAAAAGACAAAAAAGAGTGGCATTATAGAGCGGAGGCCTATACCCAGCAGTGGGTACAACCGGGCTGGATAAATGTATGACAGAAGATGTATATTTTGGTATTGCATACATTTTGCTATGTCAACCTTATAACTGATAATACCTACATAAAAAAGAAATATACTTTATGTATTTTTCTGTGAATACATAATATATAATAAGTACATAGAAAACAGATTAAAATATTTTCTGAATAGGAAATACGCTCATTTTATACAAAAATAGCTCTGAAATATCACTCGTATAATAATCATAATCTTCACACGGCTCGGATGTTTACTAATAACCACAAGTGTACTGTAGGGCTGCTACATTTGAACGAGGTTTTTGTGAAAGATATGAATCAGATAGAGTAAAATTGTTTACACTTTTGAGAGTTAAGAAGAAAAAAATACTTGAAGCAAAATATGTAATTATTGTAAAAAACTAATGTAAATATATGGTAGTGAAAGTTGGGAATGGCTTGATAAACATAAAAAAGTGCTATTAAGAGAGTTGCGTAGGTGTGGAAAAACAGTATGATATAGTGAGTAAACAGTGAACAAAGGTACGCTGTTATTTGACAAGAGATAGAAGAATCAAATCTATTTTGTGTATGTCTTATGTCAAAGATACAGTTTTAGTAAAAGTTTAAGTCAAAATTCAATTTGAGCTATAATAAAGAACCACACGAGTTATAGATCACTCCCGTGGTTAATTTAGAAGTTGACAACCCTGCATAATAGCCGGGAAATTGGGTGCTAGCGTCTCCATGATGAATCCACTTAACCGGCACAGCCTGAATGAGATTACAGATTAATATGTAATCAGTAACAACCCTAAGAGGTGGGGATAAAGAAGCTTTTTGTGTGGCCATGTTGTGACAGAATATATAACTTGGGGGATCAGGTACTGAGTGAAAACGTAGGCGAGTTATATGTGTTATGAGAGACGTACCTATGCATGCGTGATTATATGGTCGCAATAGGGTTGCAAGCCATCACGTAATGTATGCTAGCTATCTTCTGGCTAAACGATGACAAGTAAGTAGGTACTTATTTAAAATCGCTTCTCTTGGAGGCGTACCTCTTACTAAATAAATAAATACCCATTTATTAACCGACTTCAACAAAAGGAGGAGGTTATATGTTCGGCTGTATGTGTTTTTTTTTTTTTTTTTTCAATACAATGTAAAAAGAGCAAAAAGATAGCAAAAAGAGAAATCTCGTAGGTAAATAAAGATCTGAGAAATTTTCTACCGCGCAAAAAAAAAATACGATCTGAGAGCTAGGACCTACAGCACAAACCGGAGCTCAGCTAGGGGCTTGGTATTAGAGATCTCATAACTTTTTTACAGTGAAATGTAAAGTCTTGGCAACACATGAAATGTTTTTGGTTGGCGTTCATTATTCCATAACGCTTTAAAATTCAATCACAATTCGTTGGTATTGAAAGTCAAATATTTTTCGCTTTTGTCCATGATTTGCGTGAGTCGCGTCACAAAGCTAGTGTCCTATTAGTTAGATTGAAATTGGCTTGCATTGCAATCACGTAGTTTCTAACTGCACAAAACAGATATTGCTGGATATTCGGACAAAACATAACTGTCAAATGCATATTCGGGCAAGCTTCTGAGCCATACATAACATGTAACCTTCACACACACCTTTAAAGGACGACGGACTCGTGGTCACAGACTGAAGTGACTAACAGGAATTTAAAGGACCTCAACGCTTATTTTAATTAAAAATCTAAGACAATCTTCGGAATGATGTCACTGATTGCCAACATTTACCTATATTAATTTGCGATTCTTCAAACTAGTGAAATAAACTAGTCCTTCACCGTTAGACTTTTTCAATCAAAAACGAATTTTTGTATCAAATCTCTAACAGGACGTATCGACATAACGCAATCCTTATTCTCCTCGTTTTCTTTGTAAAGTTCCTTTCATATGTGAATTGTCTAGGATTTGTTCGTTCAAATGGAGCTGTTACCAGAAACTCACTCGTCGCTCCGTGAACTTTAAATTGCGCCAACTTGCGCCAACTTTCTTTTGACAGTTCCAACTTCAATGTTGCCAACTTCTGATGTCTTGTCAAATTCACAATTGGAATACGGTGATTGTATCAAAATTTTATTCAGTCAAAAGTTCAGAATTTAATATTTTTAATTGCCGTTTTTCTGTGTTCAGCTTCTATAGAAGACGTACCTTAAAACTTTAAATGTAAATCAAATTCAAAGCTGTATGCTCAATGATGTTGATGCAGTTAATCGATGTAACTAAACAAAATTTTTGTATTTTCTGTTCATCTACGCGACTTTACTAACGCGATTCACAACTCAAACATTCGTCTCGTTTAGCCTCACCCTTAATCGCGAAGATGATGTAGCAAAACGTTTGCCAATGTAAACAGTCTGCTATATACATCCTCCTTGCATATAAGCACGGAATTGTTTGTGTAGATATTCACAAGCTCCATTTAATCCGAAACAATTCAGAAACGTTAACGACTTCACAGCGCCGCGTGAAACTTGTACGGATTGTAAAGATACAAACAATTTGTTAGGAGCCATTAGCTAGTTTTTAATCGCGTACATTGCTACTGATGTTAGATGATGCTATGAAATGTGATCTATGCTGGTATGTGTCATGGTAGGCAGAATTTTCCTTCTCAGAGATCGTTCTGAGATCGCTTCCTAGCGATAAGGCCGCCTATTGTACATATTTATCTGGTTTTTCTTTTATTTTTGTTTGTTTTAATTTTATTAATGGTGTGCAATAAAGAGTTTTCATTCATTCATTCATTTCATTCATTCATTTTGAGACCTTGCACAAGACCTAGAACTAAACAGACCTTTGTGACTTCGGTACATGCTTGATATATCCCTGATAAAGCAACCCACAGGTTTTATTAAAGGTCATCTTGTTCCAACACTCCAACCCAAGTGGCCGAGCTTCATAGCTCGTTTCGAGGCCACTCGCATAATAGTTTCGGCTAAATTGTCCTTCTGGGGAACGTTGCTAGCTTAATAAACAATGTAATTTAGGCGATGCTCACTTTGCTAGATTTGTAGTATGAAAAGTAGATGATGAAACTGTACTTACTTAATAAAATGAGGAATGCACGGGACCGGAATGATTCTGTTTCGCGTTATACGAGTAGAAAGGAATCATATTATAAGTATCCAGGCCCTTGATTCATAATACAGCGGAATGCATTTGGTTCGGAATCTACCGACAGCAACCAATCACAGTGCTAGAATAGATCCGAATTTGACGTTTCTTGTTCTGTGATTGGTTGCTGTCGGTCGATTCCGAACCGAATGCATTCCGCTGTATTATAAATCAAGGCCCAGGACTGGGTGCAACCGGGTTGATTAAATAGAAGTGAGTTGTTAAACCGGTTGAACAACTCTGGTGACGAAGATTTTAGGATTTAAAACTTTTTTTTTACATCTAGTTTGCATTAAAAATTACTTCAACAATCAATCAAAATCGAGTATTCAAATAATTCAAGTTTAAGTAGTTCACTGAATGCATAATTCATGAAACCCTATGAAGTCTCGTTGTCATGGGACCCAAATCTGCAAAGTCTTCTAAGTATTGGAATTCTGTTTGTCCAATCAGTCGCCTAATCTAAAACCAAACAGTTTGTCGTAAACTTCGTTAGACCAGCCACAATGGTTCGGCTTTTATCAACCGACTTCAAAAAAGGAGGTACTCAAGTCGTCTGTATGTTTATTTTTTTTTGTATCTTGTTATACGATTGCTCCGCCATTTATTGACTGATTTGCAAAATTCTTTATTGGTTTCAAAGAGTATACTCCCGAGGTGGTCCCATATAAATTTTATTCCTGAGGGATTGATAGTTTCCCCGTAAAACTCTAAAAACCTTCGCTCCTAGCCATGTTACATTTTGTACTGACGATTTACTATTGTGACTCGTCAGTTTGACATTAGTAATGCCAGAGGGTTATTCCCGTTAGTTTTTTCGTTCGTTTGATGAATATTCGGATGTTTCTTACTTTGAGCTCCATTGTAGGTATATATTCGGTCGCCTCACTTGACGCCCTGAGTCGCGCCGCTTCTTGAGTCAAACATTGAAGTCGGTTTTCTCTTTATTAGTTTTAAAAACGTAAATATTACAAATACATTACAACGGCCAGATTATAAGTTGGACCCTTATCAAAGTAAGGCATGCGTGAGTTATTTGCATAAATTGAAAGACGCAATCGCTCAGAAATTGAAAGCCCATCTCAATCTCAATTGAGACATGACGTTGTGTGACGTCGTAAAACGTTAAGGCAGGGAAAAGACCCCGCTGCCGATGTAACTATTTTGTAATACAAAACAGTACCTACCTACCTAAGCTGTTATTTGCTTCTTTAAAAAATGTAGGATATTTGTTGAATATAAAAATATCTCTCAACTACAATTTAAGCCATACTCCATACCCGAGTTTTCTAGATCACTCGGGCACAAACTTATTAACTTAATAAGGTACTTTAGAACTATTTCAGTTGCCTTTTAATTATGGCCAATATAACTTTGACTCACAGCTATTTGAATATTGAGTCAAAGACATGATGAGACGTGACGCAACGTCACAACGTTTCACAAACGATTTAGATGTGCGTATTGCCCCTTATTAGGATAGTATTGTTTTAAGTTATGGATGAATTGAACCTAGCTACTGAATTAGATTTAGATTTTGAATACAAATTCTAGGGAAACTCGAAGTCCACTGACTTCGAGTAGGTCACTACCTAAGACGCGTCTCAGGTCACGTGTAAGCTACACGTGACCTGAGACGCGTAAGTAAAAAAGTAAGTTCATATGAGTACGCAACTCAGGTGACAGTTTCTAGGCCGCGGTGTATAGCCTCTGTCATAGCTTGTTGTCTGTCTGACAACCGCTGTTTTCATCTTTGTGGGTCATCATAAATGGGTTCTGCGCAGCAACTTTGGAGGGATAAAATTAATTATGTGTAATGTACGTAATCGTTCAAGTTTTCAATTCTGTCGGCACTCCCGGAGTGCCACAATTTTTTTTTATTTATATATTATTTTTTATCTTCTAAATATGTATAATTTTATTTACAGAAACTAAGCTACATATTTAAAAAATACAACATATTAGTCAAGCTATCTATCTAAGGATCGTTAGAAACGATCTATAGATAGCTCAACTGATTCAGGTCACTGTCAGTCGGAAGCGTGCCCAGAACACTGGCGGCATTGCTGGATGGCAATGCTAATCCTTTAAATAAAAAGAATCATTGGAACACAAACAACAGAACTTACAAACTTTCAGATTTATATTAGAATAATAATACGTACTTGGCCTTTGTTACTAAAGAAGTTCAACAAAAAAGTCCTCAAAATGTAGGTTAATCTGACGCATCACTCACACGTATTACCGAAAGTAGAACATCTTAAGCAACCCCTAGTCCAAACCGCACACTCCAATATGGTAATGTAATTACGAAACTGAGCCTTAAGTCTTGTGCAGACGAAAGAGACTTGTAATACTTGTATCAAAATAAATAACACACACCTACTAAGAACCAAACTAATTTCCACCTGGAAAACTTCCTCAAAATGCTCATCATCCTCCACAAACGCACGTTTAACTACATAGCGCTGAACCATTGGCGTTAGGGTCGGTTCACATCAGACGGAAGATGCGTCGCGTATTATCGGTCGCGTAACGCCAGAACAGACAATTATGACAAAACAGTCAACCTTTCACACTTGGCCGATGATACGCGATTATGATAACGAAGACCACTGAATACGCTCGACGCATCTTCCATTCATCAATCGACCCTTAACCATTGATGGCTCGTCGGTCTCGTTGTGACCAGAGACCAAAATGTCGGCTGATTGCAGATTTTCTCTCTAAAATTAAGTGATTGTGAGTATGCTAATGACGTCTGTGAGCCAATAGTAACATAGAAGGTATATTTATAAGAACGCGTGCAAAAATCTATACATTATAAGACAGCGGTATAACCATCGGTGATCATTAAAGTGAGCGCGACAGTACATATCATACTAACCTGCTTACCAGTGAAACACTCCCTAAGATTTCAAGCATATACGAAGAGCCAGCGAACTCTGTCTTATTTTAATAGGTACCTCAACCTTTGTAGGTGAATTTGGCTATGGCTGAAAAACATATTGGAGTTTCAGCGGTTTTACTCGTCAATGGATCAACCCCCTTAAGTTGAAATGATTGAGACGGTGAAACTCGAAAAGACCAACCCTAAGGTTGGTCTTTTCGAAAGTGCCTTGTAACTTTTTCTGAATAAGTTTTAAAGGATCAACGTGTTTTATCTTTAGCTGGTTCCGATAGGCTATAGTTTAAGCTGAAGGCTGATTCATCACTCAGTTTATTTTCTTCTACATCAGAAAAATTAAACGAAATAGTTTCATTACTTTTTCCCATTTTTTTTAACTGACCACAAACTTGGGCAAACTTGGACATCTTCAAAGATATAAAGTGACTTGATCCGCGAGAGTGTCTAGGTGCTTTGTTTACATAGTAATTTGTTAATTATTATGCTATACATTATTAGAAACTAGGCAGGCTTCTAGAAATATATTTAACCTCTAGTTTTGATAATATTTTCGTATTGCTTCTGACAAACAAATAAACTTGTCTAATATGATTGATTTGTATTGCTTTAATATATTTACCGCTGAACTTTATTCGCGAAGAAATGCCAATAATTCTTTGTCTAGACCCCGCGACTGTTTCATAGAAAACTTGTGAAATAAATTGTGTTCCGATGGCACACAAACTGCATTTAAAACGAAGCAAACGTGCAAAGGAAGTCACTTCAAAACTTTTTTTATCAATTGCCAACATTACCAAGTTGCTCAAACGATGCATCGGAATAAACGTAAGTTAGAAGTGGTTTTGGGTGCGAGGGTTCAGTATTTTAAAAGTATGAGTAGGTAAGTAATTTTAACTGGTGAAGGATTTTGCCTCACTCAATTAATCTAGTTTGTTGAACGTTTGTATGAGTTATAATATTTTTCACGTAGGCACCGTATCCCTGACACAGAACTTTTAAGTTTTACGCTGGACAACAATGAAAATTTTTGAAATAAATCAAATCTAGTGATATAAATAAAAGGTAAAACTAAAAAAAAAAGGATATTGTCTATATCCTTTTTTTTTTCATTTCAGATATTAACATAATAGAGCCTTGTGACGGAACCGTTTCTATGTAAAAAGGAATAATAAACAACTGTGGTGATGGATTTTTTTAACGCCTATCTATGTCAAAAATCATATATAGATATCTAGTATAAATAATAATAATAATAATAATAATGCTGGACTTTTCACACAGCATCCTCTAGCCCCAAAGTAAGCAGAGCTTGTATTATGGGTACCAGATGACTGATATACTACTTATATACTTTTTGTTTGTAAATACATACATATTATACATAGAAACACCCAGACCCGAGACAAATTTCTGTAGGTCATACAAACATTTGTCCCGCGGCGGGGATCGAACCCGCAACCTTCTGCGTCGCAGGCGGACCTTCGCCCACTGCGCCACAGAGGTCGTCAAAATATACTGAGCAATCAATTTAGCTATCAATCAACTTCACACTTATTATGGATCTTATGGATTTTACTAGAACCTGTTGTGTTCTTCTGCTGGGCTAAAGGTCTCACCCAAAAACACAAAAATTAAAGTAGATTTCCATACAAGCTGATGGTTTAGTTGCTGGGAAATTCCATCGGAGATAATGTCCCAGGCAGGAAGCAACTTATGCCATAAGTTGCTTCCTGACGCTGTATAAATCAACCAGTAAATATTCAAATGGTGCAGCCTGCAGGGAACTCTAAAAATGAAAATTCTCCGCGATAAAGTTCCGTGCCTGCTGTAAAATCGCGAGGTAATGGCGTGGCCTCTCGTAATGTGAGGGCCATTACGTACCAACGTGAGAATCCGGGCCATGCATGTACGTACAGTCACCAACATATCTAGGTGATGAGCAAAATTAGGTTAATTTCTCGGGACTATGGAACCTCGGTCCATTTATATGCATGTGGCCGAATCCAACATACAGAGGATTTTCATTTGTTACTTGCTGTCCGTCGCGGTTTTACCTGTGGTCCCTCGGCACAACTTCACTTTCCCGTGATAAAATATAGCCTATGTTTATCAGAGATAATGTTGAATTAATGGTGAAATAATCAAATCGGTCCGGTAGTTACGGAGCCTATTAAATTCAAACAAATCTATCCTCTTTATAAATTGTAGATGAAGATTATTCCCTCAATGTCTCACTGCTTGGCAAAGGCCGACTCCCTCCATTCATTCCTCTCCTGTGATTTATGTGACGCACATCGATTTTTGTTTTTCAATTGTGGTTATGTCTTTCAAACTTGTGGGGCTGACTGTTAGACTACATACGCTAGTTCTACTTTCCTAATGGCCTAGACAGAAGCCGATCAAGTCTTCAAAGGTCCTTGGTGTTCTCTCGTAGTCCTATTATTCAGTAATTAGATGAACGCGAACTTTAAATGGCGAATGAAAACATCGTGATTCTATATACGCAGTGATGGGCTAGCAACCTGTGACGTTGGGATTTGAAATGTTTTCTCATAATTAAATAATAATTGTAAAAGATAAATGTTTTGGACAAAGATGCCCTTTGAAGTGAATCCCTGAAACAGATCAAATAAATCAGTGCTCCGACCCATCGACTCCATCAATTGGAAAAATTATTTTATGGTCTGATGCACATACACAACGTACGCTCCTAGCGCGTTTAGTCATTTGTATTTTTATAGTTATAGTTAAGAAAAATAAATGACACATATAGCGAATGGCAAAACTAAAAACTAAAGGTGCACAATAACACGAAAACAAAAAAAAACACGATGCAATTTTTCGTACAATTTGCTATGCAATTTGCTAAGCCGTGCCGACGAGCGTCGCGCTATCTATGACAAATCGCATACGATAAATAAATAAATAAATAATAAATAATGCTGGACTTTTCACACAGCATCATCTAGCCCCAAAGTAAGCAGAGCTTGTGTTATGGGTACTACATGACTGATATACTACTTATATACTTTTTGTTCGTAAATACATACATATTATACATAGAAACACCCAGACCCGAGACAAATATTTGTAGATCATACAAACACTTGTCCCGCGGCGGGGATCGAACCCGCAACCTTCTGCGTCGCAGCCGGGCTTTCGCCCACTGCGCTACAGAGGTCGTCAATGTCACGATGAGCGTTTACACGTGAAAAAATGCGATGCTAAATCGTACGTGCTCAGACCGTGTCGTGTAAATACCCCATTAGGCCTTTAAATCTATATTAGATGATTTATACAGCGTCAGGAGGCAATCCATGCGGCAATCATTAACGGGATGCTGTAGTGCCTGAGACATTGAGATGGAATAGGCTTGCCCAGCACCTAATCCATACTCTCAGCTTAATCAGCCTGGCCCACAGGAAAGACGACGTCGATACGTGTAGAGCTGACTAAGCTGCGGGTTTCCACACGATGTTTTCCTTCACCGTTAAGAGCTCGTGTTATAGCGCATATAAGTTTTACGAAACGAAAAATCCATTGATGCACGGGATTCGAACCCACGACCTTCAGATTGAAAGTCGAGGCACAACCCCATTCGACCAACACGGCTCACGGGCGAATAGCAGCATGCAAGAGGCCATCATCAGAGAGATGAGAAGGGCTGCTAATGCTGAGAATGAGATGATGATGGCTCTTTAGACTCGGTTTAGTAGTTAAGATTATTTATTCATAACTAACAAAAAAAATAAAAAAATACCTACCTTTTAAAATATTAGTTAGCAAGGTTAGTGCCTCAAACATAATGAAAGTGCAAAGGGTGCAGAACTACATCCTTAAGCAAATTTCGTGCACCCCATGGTTTATCAGAACAGATGAGATCCATGAACACCTTGGCATGCCAACAATCAAGGAAGAGATTGTAAACTATGGCCACAAATACAAGTTGAGACTTGAAAAGCACCCAAACCAGCTCGCGGGACAACTCACTGTCCCTGAAAGCATACGTCGACTGAAAAAGAGGCGAGATCTCTTCGACTAGGACAGTCAGAAGGACCATGCGCTGATAAAAAGAAAGGGCTGGCTTCGCTGAGAGTAGCGCCCTCAACGCAAAGAAGCAATCACCACATCTGCTTATAGTCGGCACGACTGATCGCACGATGAGAATACAAAAAAAAAAAAAAAAAAAAGTTAGCAAGGTTTCATTTTAGTAAGTACAAATGATTTGAACACGAGTGATATTCAAACTTGCCCTACCATTACACGCTCGAATGAAGGAAGCCTTAAAAAATATTTATTTTATTCCTACCGTGTGTCCCGCATCGAGTCAGTCATGAATAACACATGATAACCAAACGAGGGCATTTGGAAATTAAAGCTTGGTTTTCGAACCAATCGACGATATTCGATGTTTCGGCAGTGTCATGTTACAACGTTTTCAAATGATTATTGGGTCATAGAGCTGGGACGATAAAAGATGATATGCGGGCTGATAAATAAACGAATGTAAGTATGCAATTTTCGAAAATCAGAAAATTATTTGAATAATAATAATGCTGAACATTTTCACACAGCATCATCTAGCCCCAAACTAAGCAAAGCTTGTACTATGGGAACCAGATAACTAATATACTACTTATATACTTTTTGTTTGTAAATACATACATATTATACATAGAAACACCCAGACCCGAGACAAATATCTGTAGGTCATACAAACATTTGTCCCGCGGCGGGGATCGAACCCGCAACCTGTTTGTTGGTGGACTGTATTTTGGGGTGCTGGTTTGTTGGTGAATATAAACACGTAGGTAGGGCGAGTTCACTGAGTTTATTTTATTTTGTTACGTACAGTTGCAAGGGTTTCTACATGGATTCAATCATTCTATTACTATTATTATTACATTCTTGCTACTCTTGACAGTTTCTTATTATTTCTACCATAGACAAAAATATAGTTCTACAGACGATAAAATTAAAAATAATTTGGTGTTGTTGTTGCAGTCTAACAACATGCTGGGGGCAGCAAAAGGATCTAACTTAGTTAACACTTATTATTATTATTTTTTAAATTGACACAGAAAGTAAATTTCTTATTCTTAATTGGCTATTCTAGAGGTAGCTTACAAATTAAATTGTTACCAAAAATAAATTTCTTATTCTTATTTGGCTATTCTAAAGGTAGCTTACAAATTAAATTGACACCAAAAATAAATTTCTTATTCAACTAGGCATACTTACTTATTCTAGAGGTAGCTTACAAATTAAATTGACACCAAAAATAAATTTCTTATTCAACTAGGCATACCTACTTATTCTAGAGGTAGCTTACAAATGCCACTCAATGACCTTTTGTATATCTTTTTATTTGGTGTTATAACCTCTACTACACGAACCTTATTATCTAGACCAGGAAAAACTTTTACAATTCTGGCCATGGGTCATGTTAGGGGTGGAGAGTTAGGCTCTCTTAAAATTACTAAATCGCCTACCTTAACATTAGGTAAACTGTCCCGCCATTTGGGTCGAGACTGTAGAACATTCAGATAATATTTATGCCAAATATTCCAAAAATGTGACCTAACTTTATTACATAGTTGCCAAAACTTAAGCCTATTGGTAGGAACTTCTACCACATTCCTCTCAGGGAAAGAAGTTAGTGCAGTACCAACTAACCAATGTCCTGGTGTTAGATAACTAAAATCGTTAACATCATCAGCTGCCAAAGGTAATAATGGCCTAGAATTTAGGACAGCCTCGATTTGACATAAAATTGTGTGTATTTGCTCATAAGTGAGCACATAATCTTGTATTACACGTTTTAAATGAAATTTCATGCTTTTGACTGCAGCTTCTGCAAGACCAGCGAACACGGGTGAGTAACTGGGTGTAAAATGAAAGTTTATCCCTTGTTGAGTTGCAAAATTTTGCACCTGTGTCTGGTGGTCCTTAGAAGCTTGCAGTTCATACAAACGAACTAATTCGTTCCTTGCGCCTTGGAAGCAACCGCCGTTATCGCAGAATATATCTGTAGGCAAGCCTCGTCGCGCTATGAAGCGTTTGAAACAGGCAAGAAAAGCGTCTGTACTTATATCGGATGAAAGCTCTAGATGTATGGCTTTTGTAACAAAGCAAACAAAGACACATATGTAGCCTTTTGTCTGTAAAGCCTTTCGTATGCGAGAATTTTTGACAGTAATGGGACCCGCGAAATCTATTCCTATCTTTTGAAATGGACGACAGGCGGTTACTCTTTCAGGCGGCAAGGAACCCATTAGCTGCTTGGCGCACTCTGCTTTCATTCTAAAACAAACCAAACATTTATGGATTAGTTTTTTAACATGTTTATAACCATTTACAATCCAGTACTTCTGGTTTAAGCTAGATAATAATAACCTAGGTGCGGCATGTAACAATCTGACATGCTCGTGGTTTACAATGAGATCAGTGATGCGAGATTCTTTAGGTAGTACGATAGGATGTTTTTGCGAGAACTTGACAACTGAGTGCTCGATTCTACCGCCTACTCTAAGTACTCCTTTGCCATCGATAAATGGATGCAAGGGTTTTAAAGAACCTGTGACATTTTCACTCTGATTTATTAATTTTCCTATGTCATCTTTGAAATGGATGCTCTGTTCACGTTTAATAATGCTATGCAGCGCATTTTCTAACTCGAGAGAGGATAGATAAGTGCCTGAAATGCGTTCATTTTCATTTTTATTTTTAATGTTATGACAAAACCTACGTACATAAGCCATGATACGTATCATTTTATTGAGATCCGAGCATTCGTTTATGAAACGTTATGAATCATTTATTTGTGTGAGGAGAGATACCTTAGCATTCGATAATGCTGAACCCTTCTTGACTTCAGGTAGGTCATCAATGGGGGCTGTCATCGCAGCATTATTAAAATCGTACTTACAGTTTTGTAGAAATTGTGGACCTGTCCACCACAACTTACAGTTGATCAGCTCGTCAGGATCAGCACCTCTGCTTACACAATCAGCAGGGTTTTCTTTTGTGGGCACGTACAGCCAGCGCCATCTAGCGGTTTGCTCTCGAATCAATCCCACTCTATTTGCAACATAAGCATTGAGTTTCATGGGCTCTGTAGCAATCCATGCTAGCGAGATTTGTGAGTCAGAGAAGAGATAGACATCATTTATCTTTATTTTTAAGCTCAGAGTGTCGTAGACTCTGTTTATTAATTTTGTGAGCAGAAGCATTGCATTTAATTCTAATCGCGGTATAGTGAGTGCCTTATTATCGCGGGGGTTGATTCGAGACTTAGAGCAGAGTAAAGAGATTGTAGCTTTACCTGAGTCCTCCACCACCCGAAGGTAGACACAGCAGCCATAGCCGGTTGTGCTCGAAGCATCAGCGAAGCCAATGAGTTGCACTGCAACTGCATTGTGAGAGACCTGTATGTTCCTATCGATTATAAAAGGTTTCATAACAGATAGTTTTTTAGCAAAGGAAAGCCATTCAGATTGTAGTGATTGCGGAAGGAAATCATTCCAGCCGATTTTTTCGCACCATAGCTTTTGCATAAAAGCCTTAGCTTTCATTATAACAGGCGACATGAACCCTAAAGGATCATAAAACTTAGAAATATAGCTAAGCACTTGTCTCTTCGTAGGAGATTCAAAGTTGAAAGGTTCTGGGCAAGAGAATATGAAACAATCCTTGCTAACATCAAGCGTAAGTCCCAAAGCCTTCATGCATACATTATTCTTTTGAAAATCTAGCTCATCAAATTGTAGCTTGTCTGGAGATATTCCCGTTAATACATCCTGACAATTGGATGCCCATTTGTGTGTGTAAAAACTACCCTTAGCCAATAATTCACACAATTGTTTTTTCGCTTCAACAACTACCTGAATATCTGAGTGAGAATAGCAGGCGTCATCTACATAAGTGCAGTTTCTTAAAATATAAGAAGCCAGTGGGTACTCTTTCTCATGCTGTATAGCAAGTTCGTATAAGCAGCGCGTAGCAAGAAATGTCGAGCTTTTTTGACCGTAAGTGACCGTGTCTAACTGAATACACTTGATAGGATCATTGACATTGCTTCTCCACAGTATATTTTGTAAGCTTGCATGCTTAGGGTTTAAGTTCACGCAACGAAACATGCGGCGTATATCAGTGGAGAAGGTGTATTCACCTAGTCTAAATAAAAGCATTATATCAAACAATTCGTTTTGGATAGGTGGACCATTCAGTAGGAGGTCATTGAGAGAAAGTTTCCTATCTGTTTTCATTGATGCATCGAAAACTACTCGCGTTTTTGTGCTTTTGCTATTTTCATTAATGACAGCATGGTGTGGCATAAAATATAACGGATCTCCATTAAAATCTAATGTATTTATATCAATATAGTGCCCGTGTCCTAACTCAATATATTCATCTATGAATTTTTTATACTCGCTGAGTAGGTTGGCATTTTGTTGTAATTTTTTCTCTAGGCTTAGATACCTGTAGTATGCAAATTCAAAAGAATTACCAAAGGAATTATTATTTATCTCGCTCATTGGTAATTTTAGTGGCAAATCTACTTGAAATTTGTTGTTCTCGAGCACAGTTGTGCTTTGAAAGATGTCCTCACATAAATCATGTTCTGAAACTTTTTCAGAATAAGTTTCAGGCACCTTTTCAGTTTCAAAAAACTGTTGAATTGTGTTGTTAATATCAGATTTACAATCTAAGCATAAAAGTGAGACCTTACTTGATTTACTGAGATTTTCCTTTGTAGGCTGTGGCAAAGCCCCAGCTATTACATGCCCAAACCTGGTGTTTATGAAGCGTGGTTGCAGGACGTGCTCGTTAGATTGCAGAGAGGATTGCAGCGTTGTAGCTGATTGCTCTGGAAGCAGCGTCTGGAAAAATACATCGGCTCCAATTAGCATATTTATTTCAGATGGGATATGAAAATCCACATCAGCCAGGTTCAGATCGTTGGGCATGTTAATAGACTTCATGTCTACTTTGTATTGTGGTATTTTACATGTGATTCTGTCAAGCACATGACAATTGATTGACACCTTATATGGTGTGGACAGTGAGAATACTTCGAGGGGGACAGAATAATTTGTCATATTATTTGTGTTGCTGACCCCTATAATTGTTGTGTTATCTTGGTTCGGAGTGATACCAAGAACCTCTATCACCTTGCTTGTTACTAGAGAAACCTGTGAAGCGGAGTCCAAAATTGCCTTCACATGCACCTCGGTACCATCCTGCGAATAAAGCTTTACTTTTACAGTGGGGAGCAAGACTCTGTCAGTTTGGGTGTTGGAGATCAGTGTCACATGCTTTGGAGCTAGCTCTTCAACTTGCTTTGTAGCTGGCTCTTCGTGAAGCAAAGCATTGTGAACTCCTTTGCAAATGGTGCACCGGAAATGAAACTTACATTTGCCTTGGTGAACATTGAGACAAACATTACACAGATCTTGGTTCTTTGAAAACTGTGTTCTGTCTGCAGATGGCAGAGTTTTAAATTTGTTGCATGCAAATAATTTATGATCGTTGGACTTACAGTATCGGCAGCCGTTGACGTTGCTCGCTGCAGCAATGTTTACCACTGCTCTCGTGCTGCAGGGCTTTGACGATACCAAAGGTTCAGCATTTTCCAATGCCAAGGCTCTCCTCTCCATGAAGTTCAAGAAATCCAACACTGTTGGATCATTGTCGGTGCATCTTTCCAGCTGATAAGCTCTTGATGTATATTGATCTAGTTTTCGGAACAAAATAGACAATATAATAGGATCCCAGGTACTAGTATCTACCTGAAGATTTTTCAAGCTGGCTAGGCACTGTTTTACAAGAGATACAAAGTCTCTCAATTTGATCGGAGAGGACTTGATCAGAGCATTCATGTCAAGGAGTGAATTTATATGTTCATTTATTATTTTGAACCTGTGATTGTATCGCTCTTCAAGCAGTCTGAGCGCCTCATCATAACTGGAATTTTCCAAAGGGAGATTTTTGATTATATCAAAAGGTTCTGTTTGCAAGAAGGATCTCAAATAGTACAATTTTTGAATGTTATCAATTGACTTATCTTTATGAATTATTGCCTTGAAGAGGTTTATAAATGGAGTGTACTCACTGTATTTACCTGTGAAAGGTTGAATTTCAATTTTTGGCAATTTTGTGCGAAAAGAAGGATTACCTGTGTCCGAATTGGGAGTAGCTTTGGTCTTTATAGCCTCGTTGAGTGACGACAATATTGTGAAATATTTAGATTCAAAGTCCCCCACATCCTCGCTGTCATCTTCGTCAAACGCCAGGATTTTTTTATTGTAGGACTCGTATTCGCTAAACAATTCCGACACCCTTGATCTCTTTGCTTGCAGAGTGGACAACGTAGTCAACTCAACGTCATTTTCGTTTTGTACAAATTGATATAAACGAGTGAGGGAAGCTTTCGCATAGCCCCTTGAGGCCCTCAATTCTTTTACAGTTTTCTCCTCAGACATTTTTACAACTTAAATTCTTAAACGTTATAAGTAATACTAGATAACTAGTCGTTTAGGTACAATTTTTACAGTAAAAATACAGTATTGTTAGCACTTTTAGGTAAAATGTTACTTGCTACGCAAAGTTCGGAAACACGAATTCAAAATGGCAGTTCGTTGTGTTGTTGCATCACCTTTTGTTGAAAACGTACAAACCATAGATTGTTAGGCGTAGTTGTTGCGTATCAAACCACGAATCACCGATGTGAAGTATTTCGCGCGGTCCAATCACGTTGCAGCGTTTTGACGTTTCGCAGTCTTCGACCGTGCTGAATGGATCGCAGCTTGTTGCGTCAACGCAGAGTGTTTGGCGGCAAAGTTTGAAAATTGTTGCCACTATCTTGCGTCTCGTTCAGATTCCTCGCTTGCACGTATCTTTTTCTCTGTTACACCAAACACGAGGAAGTGTTGCGTAGTTTGGCGTAGTGTAGAACTTGTAGAACGTGGCAAGAAATTGCTTTAACTTCCTTGAAACAATTTTATGTTGGAAAGAGCGGACGAAATTTGTATGAATGCTTGAAAAATGATGTAGGAACCTTGATTATTGTAAACTGATTGCTGTGAACTCACTTGGTTGTAGGTTTCAAACCTGAGCTTGCACGAATTTTGAGATTTGCAGTTCCTCGGAAGTGTAGCGAGAAATCTGGGGTTTGCGTGAAGCTTATCGCAGGTTCTAGGCCCAATTGCAGCAGTGTAGAAAGGCTGATCGCAGGTTTCTTGATAACCTGAGCTTCTCCACCACGCCGAGACGCCACGTGCGTTCTTGATACCCAACAATATTCACAATTTTGTTTCACTTGTCGAAGGACCATATGTTTGTTGGTGGACTGTATTTTGGGGTGCTGGTTTGTTGGTGAATATAAACACGTAGGTAGGGCGAGTTCACTGAGTTTATTTTATTTTGTTACGTACAGTTGCAAGGGTTTCTACATGGATTCAATCATTCTATTACTATTATTATTACATTCTTGCTACTCTTGACAGTTTCTTATTATTTCTACCATAGACAAAAATATAGTTCTACAGACGATAAAATTAAAAATAATTTGGTGTTGTTGTTGCAGTCTAACAACACAACCTTCTGCGTCGCAGGCGGACCTTCGCCCACTGCGCCACAGAGGTCGTCACTTACTTCTATTACTTAGTTCTTTTGTTAAAATGGAGAGCATCGGAGTAAGTGGAAAATGTGGTCTTAAGCGGCTGTTACACAAGGAGAGTTTCTCACACGCGAGCGGCGATTTCTTCTAAAGGCAATAAGGGTTGTCTAGAAGAAATCGCCGCTCGCATGCGAGAAACTCTCCTTGCGTAGCAGCCGCTTTATCCTAGCTCTGAGAATTACTGAGATAACATAAAGCTCAATGTCGAGAAAAATCATGCAAGTCATTTTATTTTTAGTTAGTTTAGTTTGTGTGTGTGTGCTTAAATTGGATTAGGTACCTGCTCTACTAAAAGAACCTTCACTCATGATAAAAGCTGCGACAGTATAAAAATATTATCCTACTTAATCGACATAACAAACACCATCTGCTCATTCTCCTCTAATCCACCGAATTCCTAATAAAATTAAGAGACTCGTAACGTTCTGAAACAACACAAGTTTATCCATAAAGATGTACATAAAATCTCTTCTGTTCTTGGTAGTTGCGAATAGTTTCTATAGTAGGACAATAAGCTCAACATTGGCTATTCCGACGGTATATGAGGTGAATTGGAGGGACACACGCACGTTCTGTACCCCGGATAAAATATGCTATAGGTACCTCATTATCATTATTATTATAATTTTTGTTTTAAGATTCTCTCTTCTCGGTTTTGAAACCGATAGTAATGGAGTGCACGGGCCTAGGCCAAGTACATCCCAGTAGCGGGTTGAACTTCTTGAGGATGTTCGTTTTGCAGAAACTTTCTCACGATCCCGCATGTGTTGAGAATAACTGCTTTTTGCAAGTTGATGTATGTATATTTTGGGAGTTCTAACGATGCTAATCATTGAAATAATTGTTTTGGCATGACACTAGTTGTTGAGAGTACTATTGGGATGATAGAGACGCTATTTAAGCGCCACATGCGATTTTTACAAAATAACAAATGTTTAGGTACAAAATATACAAGAACCAGTCGAGTTTATAAAATCGTTACAAACTATCTAAAGATGGCTCAACTGATTCTTGTCACTGTCATAAAGTAAAAGTAATAAGTAAACAGTTTTTTTTTACAACTAAGTTGCCTTTACTAGGGTTGGGAACTCTTCATTTAAGTTAGGAAAACTTGTTTTTTAAAAGTCCCCTCTTTCTTAAGGTCGTTTAAACATTTGTAAGAGGGTTAGTATCTAAGTAGGTATAGGCATGTATTAGAAAGATTTGAATACATTTAAAAGTAATACTTACTTATATTTGAGTGAGTCATAGTAAAACCAATACTTTCTAAAAACAAAGGTTCACTTTTAAACCATTCAGTACGAAACACCACAACACAAAGAGTACTACTTAAAAAGGCCCCAATTTCAACCGAAAATTGGGTAGAATCACCTCTTATTCCTAAATGTTCTCATTAGAGTTCTAATACTGAATAAAGATGGCTCTGACTTTGACTTACAGTGCCCTCCGAAAGTTACTTAACCACTAAATAACTAAATAACCTAAGTGTGGTTTAACACTTTAAATTAAAAAAATATTCAATTACTTAGTTATGCTAGTGATTGTATCTACCCGTGTGTCTATGAGCCCTATAGGCACATTTATAAGGTGAGAAGGCTTCCAAGATTGCGTCATTTGTCTCGCGATAACACGTGAATCCCGTCACTATTCGAGACCCTTTGTTTTATTTAGATTAGCCTTTTTGTGAAACTCAATTATATCTTCATAGTCCCAAAGGATTCTTGGAAAAACAAGAGTTCGTCGAATAGCTGACAATTGTATAAATATACGTATTAGATTTGGATAAAGTTTGGGAATTGCTTTTGTTATGCTCCTTTTATTTCTTGCTAACTTGTGAGTGATCGCTCAGTGATCCAGATTTCTAGTAGTTAGAAAAATCTAAGGCCTTTTTCAGCTGCAAAAAAATGAGAAATGTCAGACATTTCTCCCGGAAACTTTTTTGTAGGTAGAAACGCGGCCTAAATTAGCTAGGTGTAAGCGAAAAAAATACTCAAATGCGATGTTTCAATTTTGTTTATCATGCCTACATCTATATACTTTTCTATAACAAATACGAATGGTGTTTGAATGTACCTATTTAAAAGACAGTTCCACTAGGAACATCAGGCATGCGTCCTGAATTATGCACAGCCTGCATACCGGTATGCCGCTCGTCTGATGGCATTTTCAATTCCTAGGTTAGCATAATACGAGTTCCTATTCTTTCCATTGTTAGTACGGAATCGGAAATGTACAAAATGTATGTAACAAATGAATTACAAAATTGCCAACAATATGAATAGCAAGTTCAAAAGCTATTTACATAAGTACCTACAGTTTACAACGAAATCAGTAGAGTCATCTAATGATCTTTGAAACCCAACTATAGATACTAGGTAGTTGACCTATTGAGGTCAACTGACTCAGGTCACTGCTAGGTTTTATCAAGTATAATTTTATTATATTCATGACTGGAATGCAGTGGGAGACGTAAGTCAAAGAAGATTTAAATCGATTAGACACTTGTCCGACTGTCGATAAAAACTAGGCGAACTGTAGGTACAGTGTTAATGTAAAAAAAACAGGTTCACGACTGTATCCCCAATGTGCGGTAGACATTCTCTCAGATCTTTCTATGTTACTTATTCCAGATCCTTTGAAGATGTCTAAGGGGGGTAGTCAGAAGCATGTCTAAACACATATTTGATACTTGCCCACATCTTGCAGAAGTTAGTATTCCATACGTGACAGGTTGCAAGCCCATCGCCACCTATAAGAACACTAACTGGTTTCCTCACGATGTTTTCCTTCGCCGTTTAGAGCACGTGTTAAAGTGCATATAAATTTTACGAAACGCAAAATCCATTGATGCACGGCCGGGATTCGAACCCACAACCTTCGGATTGAAAGTTGAGGTACAACCCCATTTGGCCAACACGGTTAATGTGATATGGGTAAGAAAAGATGAAATCTGATGACTGACCATACCTGTAAGGAATTAGAGCAATGTGGATGTGTGAGCGAACAGTGGAAACAGTTCCTGGAGTGAACGAAGATTTTGCGTTTTCCACTTTTGTTCCCCTTTCCTGTTTTTGAAGACTGCTGTTATAACTATCAAAATGTTTGGGATTGTGCAACTTCTCTCATCCACTAAAATTTCTCGATTACGAGGAAAGGATACCCAGCTCTTTCTCCATACATTACAAACGTATACAAATGTAGTCGACTGTTTCCTCCCTGGATAAAGACACAAGAGCAAAATATATTTGTAAAACGTTGGTCGTGATGGTAGATAGAAGTGAACAGACAGTGATTTCGGTCGAAATGACTTTAAACCTAACGAAACACCATTGTGTAGTACTTACCGAATATATTTGAAACGAACTTCCTGTTCGGACGGTATATCGAAGAAAAAAAAGACTGAGACTGGAAAAAAGAATTGTTCTATTTATCGCCACGACACATATGTAAAGTATATATCAAATCGTCACAGTGCGAAATGCGCAGCCAGCCACGACACAGTCCATAGATTAGTACGGAAGAGCGTTTCTAGGATACCTAATTGACAATTAATTTATTATATTCGTGCTCTTTGCTTCGTTCCAACCGAATGTTCCACGACACTCACGTTCTTTTTTTATAAACAATTGTTGCTATACACACCTGTGACAGATATACAAACAGACTCCTAGTTAACGAGAACTCGTTTCTCGTGTTCACTGTGGCAGAATTGTGACTAATCAGTCGCAGAAGAAAGAAGTGAAGTGTAGTCAACGAGTCAGTTGATAATGCCTAAACTAAAAGTTTCAACTAGTTGTTGGGGCTCAAGATCAAAGTTGCTTCGTAATAGTGCAGCCAGTGCTCTCATCCCACAGCGAAACTAATTGAGCAAGGCGTAAACTTGAATTATCTTAATTGTCTGAATATTCAAGCTCAGTGAAGTTTGTATTGAATCAGTATCACGAGTTTATGCGCTAACGTTGAACTTTCTTCTCTCTTTATTATGTACTTATAGAAAAAAAGTACGTGAGTGTCGTGGAACACTTGGTTGGAACGAAGCAAAGAGTTATTTTCTATACTGGGAATAAATGGGCAAATGTAAATATAATAAATTAATTGTCAATTACTTCAATTAGGTATCCTAGAAACGCTCTTCCGTACCAACAAGGTAACAATCTATGGACTGTGTCGCAGTTGCGCATTTCGCACTGTGACGATTTGACATATACATTGTGTCGTGACGGTGAAATGGCAGAATTTTTTTTCCAGCCTCAGTCTTTTGTTTCTTCGATACCGTCCGAAAAGTCCGTCCGTCACTAATTTACAATACTGGCTCATAGAGCTATACTAATCTGATTTACTTACATTTAATTTAAATAATTAACTTATTTTTTGAACCCTCGAATAACGTTCAATTAATGTTCCACGTGTGTAGGTATTACTTCTAAAAAACACTAGTTTGTTATTTTGTCTGACAATTTCAAAATCTAATAATAAGACTATGAGCAAGTTTACTAGCAAAACTTAAAGCGGACGTTACAAACGAGGGATGTCTATTTGATGTTAGTTCAGTCTTTCATACCCTCGAGCAAACAATGTCGAGATTCGTTAATTAGTGGATATGTTCTTCATTAGACAATGTGTAAGCTAACTAACCCTACAATGTTTGCATGAGTAATCTAGTTACCCATCTAGTGGTATGTAGGTATAGCTGTTTAGTAGACATAGGGCCTTACTAATAAACGTGGTGTAAAGTTATTCCTCGGAATAAACTAAAAATAACCATACATTTTGACAGTTTACACTCAGGAATAACTTTATGCCACGTTTATTAGTATGGGCCATAGTATATTGGGCGTGAGGACCGCTACTACCGAAACAATAGGTATGTTCAGTGCATGATTGTACAGTAAGCACAACCAATTTTTAGCTCTCTGAAGTTAGGTGCACTAAACGATTGCGCAGGTTTGCGCGAGTAGGCGAGATAGCACGATGCAACAAACTAAGCGAGTGAGCGAGGAGCTACTTCAGACTACTATGATTTAACTGTACCGACCGATACAAAATCGATCTAAGCGCCATTTCGATGTAAAGTATATTGCAAGTTTTAGGGCAAATACTTGTAGGTACCTAATACGTACTACTATCGCAGGTGATTAATCACAAAAAAAAAATACAAAAAAATGTAAACTCTCTCTCTAAAATTTTTAAAACCTTAATGGTTTTAAAAATTTTAACCCATGCAGGACTTGAACCCAAAACCTTCAGCGATCATGATTTTTGGGATGCATTTTAAAATCTGTGCGCGGTTAACACTATAAAAATAAAACTCTCTCTATGTTTCCTTCACCTTTTAAAGCACGTGGTAGTGCACATTTCTAAAAAAAATATTGACGCAAAGCTGGAAAACGAACTAGCACACCTTTTCAAATGGAAGTCAAATCTCTGTGCCAATACAGCTTTAAACAAAACATTAATCGTGAAACCTTGCGATAAACCAAGTATTTAGAACAAAGCTATGAAATAATTTAAATTGATATTCAGAAATTTCCAGCTGACTGAATTCTCTCACAAACGGAATATCAAACGTTTGACACGACTGATTTACTATTTACATAATCGATTAACAACTCTGCTTAGTGAACAGTAAAACTCAAATAAGTTTTATTAAGTAACCTAATAATCTTCAAAAAATAACAACAAACAATAAAAACAAAAGTGCGTGAGTGTCGTGGAACACCCTGTTGGAACGAAGTTTGTATATTTGACATTTTTGACATTTTGCGCACCTTGTGCACCACTATATGCACTCTGCTCATCTTTTTTTGCGCACTTCTATGCGCACCATTTTGCACAATTTGTGAAAGAACTGGTACAAACATCCAAGTTGTGAATCTATCCTCTTTGCCATCAATAGGTTCAAGGAAATCATGAAAGTAATATTTCATTAGGTTTTGTTGGCTCAAATGAATTGGTCTCATTCAATGGAAGTAATCACTCATTTCTATTGGGGAAAGGCTATGTTTAGCGTTTGCGGACCGTAATGTTTTTTTCCGTGGTCTCTGCCTACCCCTTCGGGAAAGAGGCGTGATTTTATGTATGTATGTTTATTGTTATTCTATTCTTCTTCTTCTCCTTGTTGTGTCACTTAATTTTTTGTAATATATTTTGGTATTTTTAGGTGCGCATCAAGCATTTGACACAATCATGTCTATCTCATCAAAAGTTATAGTAGAGATTTTGAGCTTACAGTACAATATCGAAGCACTTGGTCGTGCTTGCTTAGTCCTTCTTGATAGATCGTCGAAGTTAAACAACGATCGAAACGGTCTGTAAGTGGATGGGTGACCGCCAGTGGCATTTTCATCTGAGCTCTTCCGTGCTTCGGAGGGCACGTTAAATTGTCGGTCCCGGCTATTTACGTCGTTAAGCCATGACGGAATATGAAAAGAAATAAAAAAAATATGAATTCTGAATTACGATTCGTTTTAGGAGACAGACTATTATTACTAGAGGAAGAATCTTTAAATTCCCAGTTAGGTTTACTTAGTTGTTGATGTGGTAGGACTCACAGGATTAGATGGTCAGAAGATGAGGTCACGTTCATCTAGACATGTCCTACGTGGCATCTCTGCGCTTATTACTCCAAGATTATAAGATGGCTGACATCTTTTACACAAAAGGTCCAATCTCGTAATTAATGTTGGGTACTGCGGTCAGTAACCTTCATTGTTCATTTTGAAATCTTCTATACCTTTAGGTATTTTGGTTTTTATTAGGTAAATGTTACTTTTTGTAAACAAAATATTCAATTTTCCTTCTTACGTGTGTTTCTCGAGAACGTGACTAGACTACTATAAAAAATGTATTTGAGGCTTTGTTGCAAAACATAAAAATACTAGCTTCCTGCTTATCATGAACAACACTTCTATGGTAGATTAAAGAAAGAGGAGATTTTAGTTTAGGCAAAAGCATCTTTTCTACACCACGTTAAACCTCAATATCGTCTAAATTGAAACGTAATTTTACTTTTTCTACCGTAAAGATGGCCATGTCAAGCAGGCAAGCTAAGTGTTATTTTTGAAAAAAGCTCTATTCAAACTTCTATTTTTGGAGAGAAGTTCCTTTTCGAACGGTATCGAGGCTGAAATAATAAGGCTAGAAAATAAAAAACCGTCACGACACATACATACTCATGTCAAAACGTCACAGTGCGAAGTACCTACGCACACGCAAAACAGTCCATAGATTATTACACTGTTAGTAATAGGAATTTAATTATTATTATTATTATTATATTAGCCCTCAATGTACCACTGCTGGGCAAAGGCCTCCCCCCACTCCCTCCATTCATCCCTCTCCTGTGCTAATAAGGTCCAGTCGGCACGGAATTTGGCAAGCTCGTCCCTCCATCTTGTTCGCGGTCTGCCGCGGCGTCGTCGTCGCAACGTATCAGGGCACCACTCCGTGGTCAATTTGGCCCACTGGTCTCCCGACATGCGGCAAACATGGCCCGCCCAGTCCCATTTAAGCTTGGCGGCTTTTGTGGCTACATCGGCGTAGGATTTTAATATTTGACAATAATTTATTGGTAAATGCCATCCATATCCATATCCATACTACCCATACTAATATTATAAATGTGAAAGTAACTCTGTCTGTCTGTCTGTCTATCTGTCTGTCTGTCTGTCTGTCTGTTTGTTACGCTTTCACGCCCAAACCGCTGAATAGATTGAGCTGAAATTTGGCATAGTTAATGGTTGTATCCCAGGGGAGGACATAGACTACTTTTTATCCCGAAAAAAGAAAAATCCCGAGAGACCGCGGGTCACACCGCGGGAGCGCAGCTAGTATAGAGATATAAATGCCAAATTTCAAAGTTTCAACTTCGTTCTAACCGAGTGTTCCACGACACACATACTTTTTGATACCTAGCTTTCACTTTTGAGCCCCAATGGTAAGTAATTTGAAACTAGAAGTAATTAGCTTTTCATCAGGTTGGTAGGTAATTTAATGAAAACAATCTCGTCTCCTTTGGATAATAAAGTGGAGTTATCAAGATCGGAAAGTTATTTCGAGTTTACATCTGTTTCATTTTCAGAAATACACTGAGACACAATAGAACAGTAGTATCGGGAAAACAGAAAAGAAAATATATGGGGTCTTTCATTTTATACTAACTTATTTCAGGAATTGGGTTCAAAAAATAAATTAAAAAATATTTGTGTAATGATTTTTCTTTGTTCTGTTATGAAAATCCCGAGAAAATCGATAAAAACTATCCTTTCAATTAATTTTTGCTTCTTGTATAACTAAGCCCATTCGTGACGTAGCTGCGCTGCGATTGGTGGAATGTCTGTTTTCCTTGAAAATGATTATGCAACAATTCTAAAAAATCAATAAATGATAAACTTTGAAGTGAAAACTTAAATGGGCTTAGGAATTAAATTGATACGGTCAAACGTCTATTTACAACCCAAAAATGAGGCCCTATCAGTTTGTGTAGTTTAAAATGAAAGACGCTAGACACAGTACTGCAAAAATTAAACTGTAGTGCTACGATGACTAGCCCTAGGTAAATCCAATGATCATATTTAGTAAAATATCATTGGGTTAATCATTAACTCCAAAGGGAGAGATTGTAGGAGGAAAGATTTATCATCATCATCATCATCTCAGCCATCTAGCGTCCACTGCTGAACATATGCCTCCCCCATCGATCTTGGGAGCCGTTGGGTGCAGGCTGCACCTGCACCCAACTGCTCCCAGCAACCTTAGAAGAAGATTAAAGATTGTACTTAATAATAATTTTCTATTTTCTGAATCAACGGTATATCGAACCTGGGTCAGCCTACACGAAAAGTTAGCACAATGAATCTTGCAAACATAACGACCTTACTTTCAATTGCAAAAGCTTAAAGAGGTGCATGAAACTTTGCTTCCAGGATTGGTGGTCTTTTAAGTTCAAAGTTTGAATTACTTTATAGAGTTTGTGATCGAGGTATTCGTTTTAAGTAGATTGATCGAAATGGGTACTGATTGTACTTGACGCTTTTTTTTTATTCTTTCCGTAACCTCTACTTTTAACATCTTTACAGAAAGATATCAAAACTTGAACAAAACAAGGTAAAACTCTTCTTTGAAGAAGTTTTCAGAATTGTTGATTAAATGAAGAGGAAAATCACATTAACTAAGTTTTATCAAAGATTGATCGTTATAAATGAGTTTTTAGTAATAAAATTATCATGAAACATTACGCTACATACTACATTACGTTCAAATAGTACATTATTCAACTCGCAAACTATAAAATATAGTTTAAAATCGCGAATCGCCATAAAACTGTCAAATTTTTTAACACAAGCACGATTCAGAATACCTTTTCCTGAGTCCAATTTATTAGCCTTAAAACTCTTATAGATCTTCGACCAATTTTTGCAAGCGATTGATAAATGTGAACATAACTCTTCGTATTCCAATTTAGATCGGGAAGCAAATTCAGCTATTTCTTTGTTCATCCACGTTTTCACAATGCGAAACATTTATTTCAAAGTAGATAGGGTGGTGAACTGAATTCTGTGTTCCGGACATTTCATTTTCTCGCAGTTAAGAGGAAATAAAGAACAGTTTAACACAAAGTACGTGAGATGCGTCTATTCAAAGATGTGGAAATGTGGCTCATGAGATTTTACTTTAACTTTTTTTTTACTTAGTGTACTTCTTATACGAGGTTTTAAAATGTTTAAATATGTGTCCTTCTGCTGGACTGATTGTTTTTGTACATAGTAAAACTGAAACTGAAAAGCTTTAATCGATGCATACCAATGAGATGCAAAATATTTTCCGACTTTTTCCTATTGTTTTTGAAAGCTCTATTCCTGTAATGGTGTTTATATAGGCTTGTAATACATCAAGTTGAAATGAAACGTTTTGAGCGTATGTATTAATTTGTTTGATCGAGTAATGGAATAGGTATTACATCGCTTTGTTCGAGCCGTCTGGGTGTTTCAGATGGATTATTTTTTGTTTAAGTAAATATTA
This sequence comes from Epirrhoe tristata, assembly GCA_951394285.1. Lineage (NCBI taxonomy): Eukaryota > Metazoa > Arthropoda > Insecta > Lepidoptera > Geometridae > Epirrhoe > Epirrhoe tristata. The sequence goes on along the minus strand of OX596146.1, from coordinate 9,256,806 downwards.
AATGCGGTTTCTAAAAGCACCCTTTGGGAATAATAGGTTTTAAAGAATTTATTCTCATTATGAACAAAAAGTACGTGAGTGTCGTGGGACCCTCGGTTGGAACAAAGTTTCAACTTTGACATTTGGCATTTCTCAAATAAATTATTCCTAGAAACGCTCTTCCGTACTAATAATGTAACAATCTAGGGACTGGTTCGCGACTGCGCACTGGGACGTTTTGACCTACGTTTTGACGGTAAATCAAACGCTTTTTTTCTTCTAGCCCCCACCCTCGATATCGTCCGAAAAGGATCTTCGTTCCAAAAACGTTAAACCTTGAAACATTATACATAGTTATGTGTACAAAAAAAGTAATCTAAGTCTAAGTAAACAGTTACATCCATAGATTTAGCATGGTACCTTTTATATATATGGTTACCAAAAAGGTACCATGCTAAATCTATGGTTACATCTCACATTAAAGTAGAGAAAGGTTTTATTACATACCTAGTTGAAGTTCTATCACGAGAGACAGCTTGTCAACTCGTCAGTTTCAAAAAATCACAAAAAATATAAATAATATTGAAAAATGGCATGTGCTACCCCATGCTCTGGGCTCATGCAGAGCTACTTCTTATACTCTGCTATTTTGGCGTTGAAATTGCTAGCCCTAGCACCCCTGGCATCCCTCGTCTGTAATCCAGAGAAGGTTCAACGCGCGAACATAAGCGATCTGAAGAATCTGACCCCTTTCTGGCTGGTAGCTGCGCTTTACATGACAACATCACCAGATGAAGCCACAGCTTTATCGCTGCTTCGTGCCTTCGTCGCTGCCCGATTTGTTGCTGCTTTAGGATATGTGCACAAAATTCCCAGAATGGCTGTGGAACTAGCTTTCTTCGTCTCATTCGCGATTACTAGCTTCATGGGCGGATGGGTTGTGTATACGTATAGATCAGCACTGTGAGACTGAGCGGTTTCATAAACTGTATGATTTATGATACTGTGGGGAAATTATGTGAAATAGCAGATTGGAAACGCTGTATCATTCGGCAATTTGTAAATTGATTTGTGTTTTGTGGCTGTTTTTATTGTGCGGGTTTTATTTTATTGCGGTTTTATATTTATTGCAATGGGTTCTAGGCGATGGTTGCGAAGGAATGTCTCGTTTTAAATAATTTGAAAAATAAATAAAGAACTTTCTGTTAAGCGGTTTTATATTATTTTGGACACATACGTATTAATTCTACATTCGTCAGATTTTTTTAACCACGCACACGAGCGCTTTTACACAAAATTTCAATTATCTTCATAGCCTACGAGAAAACTTATTGGATTATTATGATTATTATATCCTATTAAAGTGTTCAAAAATACATCACTGCTGCAAGTATGTATAGATACTTATTAGATACTAAGTGGCAAAAAATCTCAGATGTGATGTTCGATCACTAAACGATAAATCGTTTACAATGAGTACCACCGTATCCAAGGGGTATCGTTTAGCGTTCATCATTTTCATAATGTAGGACTCAAATTGACGTGACATATTTGAAGAAATATTTGAAGTGAAAAGAAGAAGAAGGAATAAAAAGAAGTAGAAGAAGAAACCAAGAAGTTAAGTGAAACCAAGAAGTTAAGTGAAACCATGAAGAATGAAGACCTATATGATGAAGACTAAGCTAAGATGTTTCTGATTGGGCGATATAGTCGCTCAGTGACAAAGCCCTTTTATTTTTTTTGTAAATAAATAAAATAAAATAAAATAAATAAATAATGTAGGAAAACCTAAACTACTATCATAGACTAAACTAAACTGGACCATAAACAACATACCTCCTCGTCACTTATCTTCATCAACGTGACAACTGACAGTCTGACAGCGGACATCGCGCGGCTTTTCCGAAAATTCTCACTAAAACGATGTGCACTCCTAAATGACCGTTATTATAAAACTAGATGGTCCACTCACGCAGACTTATATGGCACACGCGGCATTACTGGTGGTCAAAATGCTTGCACTTAGTCCTATAGCTGCTATGACGTGGGTTAGAAAAGGCTTGTTTTCAAACCCTGACGTGGTCAGACGGGCTTATCTCTCCGAGCTAAAGATCTTGTCGCCGTTCTGGATAGTTTCAGCATTGTATGTGACGACAGATCCACCTACAGACGTCGGTATCACACTGTTCCGATCGTACACAATCACCCGGTTTCTTGTGATACTGGGATACGCAAAAAGGCCCTTACCAGCAGTGATAACAGATATGGCTCTGATTATATCGTATGTGATTACATGCTTTATGTCGTGCTGGGTGGTGTATTTTTATCGGAAAGCGTTGTAAATAAATAATGAGGTTTGTTATTACTCTTTTACTCAGTAATGCCGCACGGCGACTTTTTGAAGCGATGCTGTCGCACGTTTCGCAAGCGCGCGACGGCATCGCTTCTAGAACACATGCATTGCACATGCACAACACATGGAATCGTAACAAATGCACTTCAGCATCGCGACAACATCGTTGCAAAAAGTCGCCGTGGGCGAGCGCTTTTTTCTAGATGAGGGATTAACCAAAAAGAAGTAAGTGAAAGTATCGTATCATGCGCAATTTGTGTAATAAAGTGAAAAGTTAGTCATGAGTTAGTATTTGATCTACCAACGAGTGATAGAAAAATATAAATAAAAAAAGTACGTGAGTGTCGTGGAACCTTCGTGGAACACTCGGTTGGAACGAAGGTTCAACTTTGACATTGATTGGGCGGTATAGTCGCTCAGCGACAAATCCCTTTTATTTTTTTTGTAAATAAAAAAAAAACTTTGACATTTGTCAAATAAATCCTAGAAATGCTCTTCCGTACTAACAATGTAACAATATGATTCTGATTCAACTGATTCGCGACTGCGCACTTCGCACTGTGACGTTTTGACCTATGTATGTGTCGTGACGGTAAAATTGAACGTCCGAAAAGGAACTTCGTTCCAATAATAAATAATGCTGGGCATTTTACACGGCATCACTAGCTCCAAACTAATGGGAATTAGAAACTGATATACTACTTAAATACTTTTTTGTTTGTAAATACATACCTACATATTATACATAGAAACACCTATACCAATAAGAAAAAGCACTATTAATAATTTATTCTGTCCCGTAGTGAAGCAAAATACTACTTTATTTGTAATTACTATTTGTCACGGTATTATTCTTGTCATGTCACTATTTATTTATTCTTTCGAAAAGTACATTCGAAACATGTAAGTTCAGCCTCTACACGTCTTGTCTGTGAGGGCTCTAAACGGCAAAGCCGACGTGTTGTCAGTTTGGAGGACGTGCGAAACAAGTGGACCTGAATAAAGCTATGGAATTGACTGGCGTTACCTGAATTTTGGGCACTACAATCGGAACTAATCCTATCCGTATGTGAGTGGAGTAAGGCATAGAATATTAAGCTATTAAAGAAAGTAGCGTCTGGTTTAATAAATTGTAAAATACATGAGACGTTTACCTACTAAGTGGGTAAGTATAGACTTATTTGTATGTAAAATGAAAAGATTTACTCATTATTACCAGCGCCACAGAATACCAGCGCTGCAGTACCTCTAAGCTGCTTCAGCACTTTTGATAGTTCCTATATTTTATGCTCTATGTTGTTTCATAGAGCATAGATATAGAAATAAATATTATTCTAATTCTAATGGTATATTTTTGACTGGTAATTCCTAGGTCTAGGATAGGTTGCAAGCCTGGCCAATGAAATCGCAATAGTAACGTAGTCATTTCAAATGACCTAGTTTCTAAAGAAGTGCCTACTTACGTACTTTCTAAAAGATTAATTTATCAAAGATCCCTGAACAGACTTATCGCTTCAGGCGATCTTCTCCAGACCGTGTTTAGACTAAGATTTGTTTGAACTAATTTATTAAGGAAACCTGCGCAATCCTTGGGTAAATAAGATAAAGTTTAGATTGAACAGTGAGTAGAAAGGCACAAAATTGTTTAAAGTCGAAGTCAGTTCAAGGACTCAGCTTTATTCAACAAGTCAAAAATTAATAACCTATTAAGTACTATTTAAAATGAAAAAAAAAAGGTATTTATTCGCCACACTAAGTACATGCTTCATAAAATCTAGGAAAGAAAATAATATATTTTTTCTTCTTTTTCTCGGTCTCATGAGAGAGTTTCTATCATCATAAATTTATTTCCCCTTGCTTGTCATGTAAAATGTGACCAGGCTACTACCCTGACATAACTATCGCCAAGTCGAAGATTTCCCCAGGTGATCAAGTTTGAAGAGATTTTGTAAAGGTAGGTAAGTGTTTGCCGATTCATTTAGCAGTTTCCAATCAAACAAGAGTGGGTATAGGAGCTCAAAATAGCATTTACTTATATAAAGTTATTTGCTTCTGTCAAAGGTAGAATAATGAAGATAATGTATTTCATAAAACATAGTTGGTAGTAAATATTAAACAAGTATGATGCCTATAATGTTTATTCAAAGACCATGTATACAGTCCTACAAATATGATATTTATTTTCTGTCCCAAGAAAATGTTGCTCTACTGAGCTTCGGTATTTACCGCAAGCCGTAACATAATATTAGTTTCGGTTTTGGGACTTCTTGTTCTGTAGTTTGGTGATTTTAAAGACGTTACGTGTTTTCCGAAAGTTCAGAACCGGAGTTTGTGGTTAGAACTTCGGTCGGCTTAGCTTTTTCGCTGAATACCTGAGGTTAATATACATATTTATCTATGAATGTTAACTCAGAAATAAGGATATGATATATTATGTGCGTACATACCTACTAGCTACCCATAGTTATCATAATTAACCTAGCTCATAAGATTACCTACTTGGTATTCACCTTAATTATCATTTAATAATTATAAGTGATCCCAGTAGGTACTGAATAAAATACTTTTTGACTTAGTAGTTTTTGGACCGCCTGAATGACTTCATCATGGCTCAACGTCTAGTCGAGACGGAACGGAGAACACAACAATTCACAACATGCCCTTCGAAGCACGGAAGCGCACAGTTGTTACTCCGACAGGAAGCGGTCAATATTATGTTGCACAAGTTTCTGGTAAAGATAATTAGAATTAGGCAAACGTTAATCTAATAAATATTATCAGCCACTCGAGATTGGGGTCAAAAAAAGTTATAAATATGAGTGTGGCTGGAACGTATGCAAGTAGAAGAAGGCCGAAGAAGGTATGGTTGGAGTGTGTGTGAGAGAGAGTATGAAAGTTAAAGTGGATGAACAGTTGACGAGTGATAGAAGTGAATTGAGAAAGAATACATGCTGTGCCGATCCCACTTAGCGTGGGATAAGGGCAAGGGAATGAATTGAGATTGGGTCAAAAGAGCAAAAATTTGTGATGGTAAATTAAAGGTGTAGAAACATAAGTTGCCAACCAAACTTTTACAAGAGAATTTTCACAAAAGCCTTATAAATCTGTGTTTGCCCTTCATCGTGTAAAGACCAAAAAATACGGATTTTATTTTTATAGGGGATTGTACACTCTTGGACGTATTCCAAAGTAAAGGACAAACGAAATAGGATTTTTCGTGAAAGATGGACAATTGAATCAGCTGCCTATTGATAATTTGATCCTGTGAAAATGCTTTTTGACCCTTATTTGCTATTATTGTAAAGGTATCTTGTGTTTTATTCAATCAATTGGATTTTACTTTGTATAGACATCTTCTCATTATAATCATCTAAATAATGTGATGTTTAGAGATTAATGTCTGTTTAATTTTATTAGTTCAACTGATTAGTGTATAGTGTATATACTGATTTGTAAAGTTATAGTGTGGTGATAGTAGTAGTTTAGTTTTATAATAATAACATCTTTGAACTATCAAAAGTAAAAAACTGAGAAACAACAAAAAAAATCATAAAACTACCTATTTTAAGAAGGTTATTTTGATATTTTTTCTAATAGTCACTACCAATAACATTATTTTTACACAGAGCAGCTTATTCTTTGACTGTGACACGTCTGGCACACCTGTCTAGTTCACTAAATGGGCTGTATTTAGACAAGCATAAACTCATAAGTATGTTATTAAACGACACACAAAAATATACTAAAATAGAATATTCTAACCAAAGAATCCATTAAGTTAAGGTTGTCAGGATTTTGGCAAGGTTTCAACTATGTAAAACCTCTTATTACATTTGCAAATACCGCATTTGATAATTCATCCTTGACTGCATTGCATGATTTTATATTTTTCGACGAAAGTAAGTTCGTTGATCAAACTGTGAGGCCAAACCTAGAAACAGAGTTCATCATCATCATCATCATCATCAATGTATAGCAGTCCACTGCTGGACATAGGCCTCCCCTAATGAGCTCCATTGCGCCCTGTCCTCAGCTCAACACAGAAACAGTTAAAATACCATAACTACGACCTTTAGAAAGATACATTACACGTAAACAGGTTCACGACTGTATCCCCAAGGTGCGGTAGACATTCTCTCAGATCATTTTATGTTACTCATTCCAGATCCTTTGAAGATGTCTAAGGGGGATACATTACAATTATAAGGAAATCAACTGGTTTCTGTAGCGGCAGGAGATTCGCTTCACTCGCTCAACCTAACGCGCGGTAGAAAAAGATCGCCAAGCGAGCATCGCTGTGCAATTATTGCTGGGCGAGTATTAGCTTTAGAGTTGTTATCGCTGCGTCAAAATAGTGGAGAGAGAGTTGTCGCCGACGGAATATTACAACTGGATTACCTAGTTCTTGAGCGAGAAAATAGTTGATAACAAGGTAATCGTTTGCTCACCGGCTGACAAGTGCCCAAGATAGCAAGTTGCTAAAGTTGGTTTAGCTCAGATGATGAATGACCGCCTCGGACAGTGAAAACACCATCAATCAGATTTAAGTTAATATTGTGGATCACTTATTTACTTACTGTCTAAATACGAGTAGATCATCATCATCATCATCATCCACAACCTGACTTTGCCCAGTGCTGGGTATAGGCCTCTCTTTCTATATGCCAATTTTTACGGTTTCGTTCTAACCTCATCCAGGTGCGGCCCGCGATGCATACGAAATCGTCGGCCCATCTCGCTGCCGGACGACCAACGTTTCTATAATCGGTTCTTGGACGCCATTCAGTTATTGCTTGACTCCACCAGTTATTGCTGTCACCTCACCTGGCCAGGTTTCCTGCCCAACTCCATTTTAGTTCTGCGATACGATACGAGTAGATAAAGTAGCATTTTTGAAATAATCTTGCTGTAGTTTGGCTGAGTGGGATTAAGGCTTTGACTTTCAAAAATCGTTGGTTCGAATCCCAGTCAAAAAATCGTGAGGAAACTATTGACGTTGTATGTCCAGTCCAGAGCATGTTGCGTGTTAATGTGTGTGTAATAATTATCGCAAAATCCAGTGATGCTCGGCCGAGATTCGTACCAATGACCTTCGGGTTGAAAGTCCAGGTACTATCCCACTGGGCCAACTCGGCTCTAATCTTTATAAATAGACTGTTTAATATTCGATTACGACGGGCACCGGTGCTTAGCATAATGAAGGATCTCACAACTGCCAAGAGAGTAATATTCATAACTAGTTGTCGCCTGCCACTTTGTACGCGTTATACTTGTATTACCACAGTAGTAGTAGTAGGTATAACTTTTATATGCAGAATGTAAAATAAAAATATACTTATTTTAAATTTTGAGGCTATTATGTTTCCCGAAATTTTCCACTGGTCCCACTTCAATCAATCAATCATTTTATTTATTGTTCAACATAGGTTAAAATCTAAAGATGTTATGATAGGTCGATTTTTTCATTTTTTTTTAAATTAAATAGGTCAGCATTTGACCTCCCTCTGCCTGATGTTAAGTAGAAGGGAGGTCTAAGATGGAACATCCTTTCCTAGAAGGAACCTATTTACTCTTGATTTGATGTAGAGTATTTTTATGTTGTTGGTGTACAATAATTTACCAACAGTTACTTTTTCGATCTTTAACAAAGATGTGGAAGGAAATCGCTAAAGATAGTTTAGGTACTTTCACAAACTTACTCAATAATTATACAATAAAAAAAACGACATAAATACAGAAAAATTCAACAGTTTTTAATACTTGTCATTTGCGCAGTGCTATTTTGTGACCAGACCACCACAAAAGAGGAATCAACACGCTTAGTTAATAAACGGCACTCAATAAAAGATAGGTTACTACCCTTGAGACCCTTCTTAACATGGAATTCTTAAAAGCAGAGAAAACTGTAAATGGGTGTAATTTGTTCGTTTTGATGGTATGGAATTATCGAATTTCAGATCACGTTTCGTAATAACAGATCTACCGCGTGTTAGAAATGCTTTTTTTGTAATAATTGTTACTCGGTTACAGTGTACGTGATCTTAATGTTACAGTTTTAACATATGAAAGTTCACATTGTGTAGATCGAAAATGAATGACAAAAGCCTAATTTCAAGATGGAGGTCATTAAAAACCTACGGGCCATACAACACGGGCGGTTTTCCCGCGCGTCTTTAAATCTGCTCCTTAACCGCCAGTGTGATAACGCTCTTAGAAGTAAAATCGTCTGATCATAATATGAGCCATTATTTTTATCGAAAATTAGGCAAGTATTTTTCACAAACTCGCACAAAAGGATAATCCGTTTTCGCATATTTCAAAAGTGATGTCCCATCCCTAATGCCCTTGAATTTTAATATTTATTATTAAACCAAGACTTAGCACAAGTTTGTATAGCTTCTAACTAGCAAGTTAATAACATCATGATAATACATGTTGTATCGAAGTGTGTTATTCCTAGAAAGTTCAAATGAGTTTTATTTGTCATACTCGATACTCACTCATATTATACAAGTTCATTCAAGATCGTCTAATCTCAATTGTGCCTCAACCATACTTTAGCACTAAATAATTGTAAAATGAATTTGAAAATTTTCTTTGAAGCACCTTGACCCTTAATGCAATGCTATCCAATTTTATTTCAAGCTAGCATTTTCCCGGTTTTTCCCGCGTTCCCCGATGCCGTGGGAATTCTGGGATAAAAAATAGCCTAGGTACATATTGGTCTATAACCTCCTCTATATTCCAGTGAAAGTCCAAATAAAATCTATTCAGCCGTTCCAGAGATTAGCTCGGATAAACAGGCAGGCAAAAATTATAAAACGCTTGTTCGTGTTTTAGTATCCTGTAAATATTATACACTTGAGACAACACAGTTATTTTGAAATCACAGACAGACACTTAAATTTTATTTTTACGTATTGATAGGTACGATACACGTAACCCGGTTTAAAAGAAACAGGTGCTTAAAGCACTTTCGTAATTACAGATAGCTTTAAGCTCACGTCACTTTTACACCTGTTCTAATATGTTGTAAAGAAAAAGTGTCATAGCAAATTGTTTGTTACATTATTCTTTGCAAACATAAATTTTGCACACCTAATCCATATCTCATAAAGAACATCATAGAAAGAGTTCGAAGATAGGAAATACCAATAATTGAAGGTCACTGCCATGCTTGGTACCATCCAAACACGATCTTCCCTTGTAACGCACTCTAGAAGGCCAAGATACAAGCTCACGCTTAGTTTGGCTTTCGCTGATAAATCTAAAACATACCATATTGTATCTTCTAGTTTTAGTAAATTTTAAAACTTTATTGGAAATAAAAAAAAATGTATTGTATTAATTAATTTTTGAATAAACGGGTTTTTATCACGTACTTGTTTTATTTGGTCCCGACGTTTCGAACGCGTTGCAGCGCTAGTCGTCACGGGAGAAAAATTATGTCGTCAAATCACGAAAGCTTAATAAGTTTTTATGTATTGTATTGTATGTCGTATAAAGAAGTAAAAAAGACGAAAAGGAGAGATACAAGTTACTTTTTGCATCTATAACTTTTTTTCCATAGATATGCGCCAAAGATGCTCTTAGATCATAATAGACGGGATGCGCCTTACCTTGTATTTCCCCACTGCCAAAATGTAGTACATAATTCCACAAAAATCGGCTGAAATTTTTTAAAGAGGAATTCTGTAAAAAGTCCTGGGGCCGTATTCCCGTTTTTGTTCGTCTGACGAATATTCGGATGTTTTTCTGCGATTCCTGACTTCAAAGGCCAATTTTTTGGTTTGAAATATTTGGTCCTAGGCTAGGACCGTGTTTTAACGTTGACCTATCGACCGAATATAATGGAGCTCGTAGTAAGAAGCATCCGAATATTCATAAAACGAACGAAAAAACTAACGTGAATAACCCCCCAGTTCTAGTTTGTCTGACACATGACTGTTGGTTTTGATAAACAAAACAAGAGCTGTCACATGATAAAAGCTTTACGATTGAAGGCAATACGCGTTCGCGATGACGTAAGTATCGCTTTGGTAATGTACTCATTTTTATCGTTTACGTCAATTGACGTCATATTCTGTGAAAATGAACAAGCTTTGTGAATTTGAAAGTGTTTACGATAACATGTCCGAACATTTTATCATTATTGAGTGCCTCTACATGACAACATTATAGGTTTCAGATTGTTTTTGCACAATGTGCTCGTAAAAAATAGGTTTTTGAACTATAATTTTTTTTTAGAGAACTTTAGAAGAGAACTTTAAAAGATCTAAAGGTACAGGTTCTATCTAACGAAAGCGGGTTGATCATAATTGTGTGTTTAGATTTGTTACTATAATAATATTTACCTACTGTAGTAACTGCGTAAGCGATACCGAGCGCTCATTTGTCCTTGATGCATTCCCGAGCTTACGTACACAGAAACAACGTGCATGTGCATATTGTGCATCTACAAGAAGAAGAAATAAAAAGAAGAAGAAGACTAAGCTAAGATGTTACTGATTGGGCGGTATAGTCGCTCAGCGACAAAGCCCTTTTCTTTTTTTTGTAAATAAAAAAAAAAACAATTAAGACCAACCCGCCTTACACTATACTTATAAAACAAAGTAGTTTTTATGATTATGTTTGTATTGTAGCCCTGTTGCACCCAACACGGGGCAAAATGTAATATCAAACCTCAAACCGAACCTCAGTATTCATTTCTTAATTTTTGAATCATCTGGAAACAGATTTAATTGATCTGATTATTCATTTCTTAATTTTAAAGTATTAAAATTACTACGTTATTCTTAAAATCAGGTGACATTTTGATAATAACTAAAAGAACTTAGGCCTTTACATCTATATTAGATGATTTATACAGCATCAGGAGGCAAACTTAATTAATCGACGAATAACTAATAATTGACGTTAATAACTAATAAATTATATCAAAATTCAAATTAATATATAAAATAATAATTAATGGTTTAGAATCAATCTGTTCTCTTTACTTAGAAAGGAGCACAAAATAATTGTTTTTTTTTTTGAAATTGTTTTTTTGTATGTTTTTTATTTTTCTGTGATTTTCGGATTTTTTTTATTACCAAATTGACGTGACATAATACATATTTGAGAGGTGAAGATACTTGACATTTGCAGAATATACTGTTAATACAGTTTACAGTTAGTTGCCATTAATAAAAAGATGAAGAGGAAGAAGGAATAAAGAGAAGAAGAAGCCGGGGAGTGAAGTAAAACCAGAAGAAACCAAGAAGTGAAGTGATAGAGAAGATGAAGAAGACTGACCTAAGATGTTACCGATTGGGCGGTATAGTCGCTCAGCGACAAAGCCCTTTTGTTTTATGTTTAGATAAATAAATAATAATAATAATGTGTACTTATATTTATTAACTGTGATGATCTGTAATGTCATAGTTAAGTTTCTAATAATAAAAAAAACAAAAAAATATCAGAAACCTTTAGAACCGCGTCAGTCGCGTCTGTCAAACGACAGACGCGACTGGCCGTAAATCATGCACGCCATAAAATGAAATGTATTACTAGACGAACGATTTAAATTGCTGCTTTTATTACCAAGTTACTTATCTATGCGATTACAAAATAGGAGTAATTGAAGACAGCTAGTTGATAAGACTTTTGTGTCACTATCCAATTGAGACGTTACACTTCGATACGTCTTATTTAATTTTTCATTTAAATTCTTTACAGTATTTTCAGCAATGTTACATTGTGAAATAATCAAAATGTTCAAAGTTTTCGCACTTACTTCGATACTTCGAATTTGGTGTACAGAAACAAATTGTTATCAAGTACCTCAGCACACCATTGTCTACTTAGTCGTAAAAAAGTTGCCGGTTCAGGAATTAGGTTATAAAGCAAATATTTGATCTCACTAGTTTATGGCTGGCACATTGGGATTTATGATCTCTTGAGCTTCTCGCGGTTGCGACGTAAATATATTGTTTTTCTTTTATTTGTCGAAATGGAACAATTTAATATAATTTGCCATTTTTTGTCTAACTTTTCTCTTACATCTCATTGTTTCTAACTTTGTTGTTTACGAAAAAGGCCTTTGCCACGATAAATACAGTATTTGTGCCTTATCACAGTCTTATAAATCAACTTGTGCTTAATATATATTACTATTTATAATATAATCACAGTCTCGCGAATAATTTACGAGAATATAATGCGAGCAATTTCAAATTCAAAGTACAGAAAAGTTAGGTGAGTGTTATTCATTCGAGATATTATGCTGAAGCGTAAACAAGATTGTTCATTGTCTAACGAGTCAAAGTTGAAGGTTTCGAGAAGAATAACATTGCTTTGATAACGTAATAAACAAAACAAACAGCTATATGAGATAATTAAAAAAAAAATTGGTTGTCTGTAAAGTCGGTTTACTGACGATAGTTGAACGTGACAACGCAAAGGCCGATTGTGCTTCTTTGTCGCTCGTTCCGCGCTCTCGCTTGCACTTCAAGCCTTACATGGAACGCCTCAGAGCGAGGTAACGCCTCAGAGCGAGGTAACGCCGCATGACGTCATGTTTTTTCGTGCGTGCAGCCGGCTCTATCGAATTATAAGACGTCACGTCAAAAACTAAAACTCGGCATAAAAGTTTCCTTCTTGTGCCCAAAGTAAAAATTTTGCCTAAGACGCCTTCGTGCAGAATCGACTGAATGGATTTAGATGAAATTGGATATGGAGGTAGTTTAAACTCTGGATTAACAGTAGGCAACTTTTTACACAAAAGTGGAATATTCTCAGTTTTCGTTGAAGTACCTTCAAATAACATAAAATAAGGTACAATTAAATCCAATCACGCAATAAAGAGGTCCCTAGCACATGAGTAAAGACACTCGTAAAAGCTTCGTGGTTCCGCACCATTAGCCACATTAACCGTGCCAGAGCAGAGAGTGTGGCCCTAAGGAATTGGGAATTTATTGTTTTACCAGCAGGGAGGCACAATGGGAGGTATCCGAATGTTCTAGGTTTGAATTCTGGCAATGGATGATGAATACGCATGATGTTTAATCGCACCTCTAGCAGATAATGCGAGCAGGTTAAAACGCTATTTACACGATACCTTTCTGGAATACCATTCTTGCATCTTGCCACAGAATATTTTAGCTCTTCTCCGTTGAGTTTGAGAAAGCAAGAGGCAAGAATGGATGCCAGAATGGTATCGTGTAAATGGCGTATTAGATACAGTCACTAGCCGTTTTCAACCGACTTTGAAATAGGGGTTTCTATGTTTGGCTGTATTTTTGTTGGATTCAACAGATCTAAAAGAATAAGAGTTAGCACAAGCGCCAAATGGTGAAGGACAATATGAAAACAGTTATGTCGGAATTATCTGAATGTTTGCCTCTTTGAGGCGCATTTTTAATCCACTCACCAAACTAGTTTGTAATAACTTTGACACAAGACGAATCGCAATAAAAAAGCTATTTTGATTCTGTTTCATTTTCGTAGGTACCTACCACTTGGTGCGTCCACTTGATTAAAGATTGTGGCGGCAAAATGAGAAACGGTAATAGTTTGATCCTTGAGCCGAAAAGATTCTGGGTATTAATGGACTGCGGGGTAAATGTTATCTTTACGGTGCGCCAACACGAACTACAGATTTATAGATTTTATGTATTAGAGGAGGAAACTCAGGATCATGACTATTTATTCAAGGCTGTATAACTTTCTAAACTCGTAGGGATTACTATCATTATGGCCGCTCATAACCTCCATTTATTACCCATAATCTTTCACACAGTATACATCCATCTTTTACTGGTCAATCTTTCGCGGTACATCCCCTACATTTGTAGCATTATTCTCAATTCGTAACATTATATAATTGACATTCGTCTATCCATAATATTAATATCTCTGAGTTTATGAGAGGATGGTTTAGGTGCTGAGCAAGCTATACCATCTCAAACAATGTCCCAGGCACTACAGCGTCTCGTAGGCATAAGTTGCCTCCTGACGCTGTATAAATATACAGCCGATGTAGTGCCTGGGACATTGTTGTTGACATCATTTATCTGAAAAAACAATTTTGCAATTCGCAAGCTTGTTTTATTCTACTTTTGTGGGTAATTCATAAAAACACTAATAAATAATGAGGGAGAGAAAAGCTCCACAAATCATCCCGAAGCCAATAAAACTAAAGCCATTTCAATAAGCATTTATTTGGCACCAACATTAGCACATTCCTGACTATAAATCAAACAAAATAAGACCATAGACCAACCAAATAATCTCGTGAATTCGTGTGCCAAAATCTGGTAGGTAGGTTTTCTACGGGTTCCAGTTAAAATCTATATCTTATTGACTTTAAGACAAATACACGATTAAATCAAACAGGTATACCATACTATACTCACAGGCACTTTATCAGACAGTGAGTAAGTTAGTATGAGTCAGTGGCCAACTCTGGTGACGGAGTTTTAAGGCCGCCTCATGGCCGGGTCCGACAATTTAACGTGCGGTCAACCATCCACTTATGGATCGTTTAGAAATGGGGTCCATTTTCTACTTCATCTTTTTAAAAAAAAATGTTACGTCTGAAGTGCATGCATAGGTTGCCTCCTGACGTTCTATAAACCATCTAAAAAATGTAGAGGCCTCTCAATAAGTACATACAATGTAAGTCACTTGAGAATATCGTTTCCTCTAACCACCTCAGTAACTTTATAATGAAAAGGCTTACCGCTGGTTATAAATTCAGCATAGGAATTTTATTTAAAATGCAGAAAGCTCGGCATTGAGACCAAGGAAGGAATAACTAAAATACTGCATTTTACAAAGTTGCCAACAACTTTTTAACGAATGCGCGTGTAATTGAACAGTTGGTTCACCGCCAAGGAACAGTTACTACATTATGCAAAAACCTCTGCTTTCTACCAGTACTGGCGACTCGCTTAATACTAACTCTGAAAAGAAGAAGCTATATTTGGTTTGGCGAATTAGCATTGCCATTCAGCGTGGTAATGCAGCAAGTGTTTTGGGCACGCTTCCAACTGACAATGACTGGTAAATGAGCTATCTATCTATAGATCTTTTTCAACAAACCTCAGATTACCGAGTTTCGATCATTTTCATTTTTAATCTCGATTATATAGGGTATTTATATTGTCAGTTCTTGTAGTTTAAAAAACTACAAGAACTGACAAGGCCTCATTTTTAAGTTGTAAATAGACGTTTACTGTATCAATTTAATCCTTAAACCGATTTAAGTTTTCACTTAAAAAATTATCATTAATTGATTTTTAGAAATGTTGCATAATCTTTTAGAGGAGTAAAGACATTCCACCAATCGCAGCGCAGCTACATCACGAATGGACTAAGTTATACAAGAAGAAACAATCAATTGAAGGAATCTTTATCGATTTTCTCGGGATTTTCATAAAAAAACAAAAAAAAAACATTACATAAATATTTTTTATTTTGTTTGTTGAACCCAATTCCTGAATTAAGTTGTTTAAAATGAAAGACCCAATAGAAACGATGCTTTTTATATTCAAATGTTGTTATACTTTATTCTACCATCGAGATATTATTATGGTCTTACTGAATTAGACTTTTGACCTTGACATTGAACCGCGCTAGTAAACTATAGTTTATTTGAGAATTCTAAAGAGCTTTACAAAGTAGCATCAACAGAGTAAACTAGGTATATATTTATCTTAATCTTTTTAAATATAAATTACAGAAAGGTTAAAAGAAGCTCTTTAATCAATCGCTTTTCCCGTGAAAAAATTTTTTTGCAGTTCATTTGTAAGCAAGGATCGTAGGGTAAAGAAGTTACCTTTAATTAATTTACCCTTAAAGCCCCCTTTGTGTTGGTCTTATCGCGAGGATTACTCGTACAATCTGGATTCGGTACGACTTCGCTTTTATATAGTAGTCGTAATTTATTTTAAGGGAATTAGATCAAGAAAGCACAAAAATATACATATTTGAAAGCTATTTAGGACCTATTTAACGGAATTAGCGTACATGGTCAACTTCCTCGCTAGTCGATTTAACTAACTCGCCAGTTTACTCATGAGACAGTTTCGAATACGGAGAACGCTGGTAATATTATTTTACTGCCTGGTCATAAACAAACATTAAAGGTAGTCTTGGAATACACCAGGCTATGACTAGAGTTTTTACCAAATGCTAGAACAAGATAAGTCTAGCTTTAGTCTTTCTTAAACTTTTGCGCTCACTGTTCATATTTTAAAATAAGTTTAACGGAGATTTATCGCGTACCTTATTTTTGCTTGCCGACGTTTCGTCTATGTTATAGACAATAGTCGTGGCTCTGCTTACTTCCCGCCATGCATAGTTTAGTGATATACTTATTAATTTTGCTTCTCGTTTTCTGATTATTAAGGTGGCTTGAACCAAGACTATTAATTTATTGAAAAACGGAGACTAAATGGTAGTTTGGTCGGGTTAGCTCATTATTATGAAACTATTTAATGAAAAGATATCTACATTTTCTTCCCAGACGTATGATTTACAAACAATTTTGCATCCACATTATTTCACTTGGCTTGCTTCTAGCAAAATTATGCAGTTTATTTTCTCAGAGTGGAAAAGCTCTTTGTGCTGCAATCCGTCACTAGAAGTACTATCATTTTCAGTTCTGCATAAAAGAATACTGTGTAAATATTCATTTCATGAAAATCGTTTAAAACTATAGTGTCTGTGTCGTCACAAAATATTTTCCCCATCATTACGAAAAATTAAAAATAACTTTTAAATCTTTTAATGTTTGCAGCCGGTTCCTCAAACAAAAAACATTACAGCGAAAAACATTACAGCGATTATTTTAAAGGAACACGTTTTTAGCAATGTGAAATATTTTCACTTCAGCATTCAAACAAATGGCTGTTCCCGATAATTTGTTAAAACGAAAAACTTTATGCGGCACAAGTTTTTAGTAGTTTGGAGGATTGTTGGAGTTTCACAAGTTTTATAGTTTGAGTTCCATTATTTTCTTCTGCTGTATTGTTGTACGATATGCCTCGGAACAAATAAACGTAATCAATGTTTTCAAATGAAAGTGTTTTCCTAAGATACTTATGTTGACTTTAATACTCTCAAATAATACTCTCTTACATTTGGTGTGGAAAATAATTCAAATTGAAGTAGATACTTATTTGTACTATCATGATAATATTAATAATATCTACAAGTTCAAAAATAAACACATTCAAGCATTAGCAAAATAAATACAACACAAAAATATTTATTATAAAACCCAGAACTAAGAAATACCTTTAGTTGCAGATCATACAAATATTTGCCCCGCGGCGGGTATCGAGCCCGCAACTTTCTGCGTTACATACGGCGTAAAGTTTAAGCCGTAAGCTACGCCACACAAAGATCGATGTTTGGATCCGTTGTTTTTGGCCACACCAGAGAGCATACACTAAACGTTCCACTCTGAATTTCACAGGTCACTCTAACACTGTTATCGCGATGGAATATGCAACAGCTTACATTTTAACTGCTGGTTTTTATTTCATTGATTTTGCTTCGTTTTCTGTTTCAAAACTGTATTATCGGCCTAATACGAGTATGATGTGTAAAGGTGCATTTACACGATGCGATTTCAACCCATACGAAATCGTATCGCACGGCAATTTTCCACGTGTAAACGGTCATCGTATGCGATTTGTCATAGATAGCGCGAAACTCGTCGGCGCGTTCAATGGGCGGGGCTTAGCAAATCGTACGAAAAATTGCATCGTGTAAATGCACCTTATGATGATGCTATATATATGCTATATCGTCGCACCGATGCTATATCGTACGTGCTCATACCGTGTCGTGTAAATGCACCTTAAGTACTTGACTTTCATTATGAATTAAACTTATTAAACTTTTGTGATTTGAAAACGTAATTTCTTTTTGAAACGTCGGGACCAAATAAAACTAGTAGGTAGGTAACCCGTTTATTCAAAAATAAATTATTTCAATATGAAGGCTGCGAACAATGCGAAGAAATTATTTAGTTTTTTAGGCTGTTTCTCCACCAGAGATGTGCAGCTATTATAACGCGAATGTGATAGCTAAGCTACGAAACAATGTGACTGTTTCTACTGATGCTAAGCTATGTAGAGGTACGAGTCAGTGGCGCAGCTAGGAAGCCAAGGGCCTTGGTGCAAAAAAAAACCTAACAGAACCCTAACTGAACAGTTTATCAAGTCAAAATGTAAATTTTTCTAAAATCCAAAATTGCAATTGTTTTTATTTTCGAAATAAACATACTTACCTATAGTTTCCTCAGAAAAAAACCTTCCGGACTCTGAGTCAGAGTCCGAGGGCCCCTTGAGCTTGGGGGCCCCGGTGCACTGCACCGCCTAAGCCCTCCGGTAGCTACGCCACTGGTACGAGTAAGATGTGCTATGCATTCATAGCACGCATCCATCCATACAAATAACATAGCTTAGTAGAACCCGTTTTCCCCCGTGCATGCTAAAGGTATCTAATATTATGTGGACCAATGAATATGATGGGCAGATATCGTATCATAGCACATCTTCAGTGGAAAAACCGCCAAAATAAGCTGCTTGAGGTCGCTCTGAAATCTGATACAGATCTATTAAGTGTGTACTATAAGTGGTGGTTATGGAAATAGGTACCTACTTTAATTTACCCATGATAAAGTTTAATCTATGTTAATAATCACCCACATAAATTATTACCCACTTGTGCCAAAGGCACGTGCCACCTCACGTGCAAGTAGGAATACACAGATGCAGTAGTGGCACAAATATTGAACGCCTCGGCAAACTTCGTGCTTTGTACAAAAACCGAATTGTCAGAATATGCAAACCATCAGCCATCCTCTTGCTGTCATTCTTTGAGATTTGAAGAACAGCACGTGCACGTGGTTTGATTATTGCGTTGAATCATCGCGTCAGTTCGCATTTCATAGGCTAGATAAAAAAATACAAATAGAAAAACATTTATTTTGTGTTTCATAGAGCATAAAATACAATTAGGACCTATACTAACACTTAATACTAGACACAAAAATGGACACCACTCAGCGTGTGCTGCAGCAACATAGAGGTGCTGCAGCGCTGGTATTCTGTGGCACCGCTAGATGAAGATGGCCGAGTCGTATAATGTTTGTGGTACTACTGTTCACGTTTATCGCATTAATGAGACGTTCTCAAACACGCAGCGACGCCGTGCAGCCTAGTGCTGTGTCAGTAAGTAACTGTGGCTTATTCTGCGTAGTATTGAATGCCTGAGTGGAATTGTACCGTATTTTTATCGAATGGAGAGGAAACGTACTAACAAAATTAAAGTATTACCTACGTACTCTATTTGTTGAATCCAAGAAGTTTTTTATATGTTGAATTCAAGTATAATTTTCCAAACTACGATATTTTTTAGTTTTAATTTGAGCTGAAGAAGCTGCTAGAACCGATAACAGTTGGGGGAAACGAGTTCTTGAGTGGAGACCGCGACTCGGCAAACGTAGTGTAGGACGCCCTCCGGCCAGGTGGAGTGACGATCTGCGAAAGGCTGCCGGCAGAAGCTGGATGCGTCGAGCTGAGGACAGGGCGCAATGGCGCGCACTAGGGGAGGCCTATGTCCAGCAGTGGACTGCCATAGGCTGATGATGATGATGAAGAAGCTGCTACAAACAACAGCTGAGCTGAGCATGACTACCGATCCAAAGGTTGCGTATGAGTGCGTTTAGTTTCTGTAAATATTTTTTATAAAGATTGTTAGAACCCAGTTCTACGGTATAAGCTGGATTAGGTTGATACGTGTCTTCAAAAAAAAATATCTTGTAGTCTTATCTTTTATGTAGCAGGTAATTTAGATCTCTGTTAGTACTGTTCTAGATATAATATTTATTTAAAGAACATTATCATTATTACATAGGTACCTAACACGTATTTAGATTACTTTCAAATATTTTGTTTCCTGTAATATTTTGAAGTGTACCTATGTAATAATAATATCGATATTTGATAAAATAAATTATCGGATTCAGTTGTGTATAACTGTTATTGTAGAATGACATCAGAGTGTTTATGTTACTGTATTAGCAACTACGTAATATATTTTTCAACACACTTGCTCATAAAGTGGCTCTATGGTCACCGCAATTAGGCACATAATGACACCCATAATCAAACTGTGACTTTTTCATTACTATAACTCACTAGTGAGTAATAGATTTTTTTTTTAATTTTATTGGTTGAGTTGCTTTGTTCTTTAAAAAGTTTTTATTCAGAAAAAAGATCGTGTTCAATAGAACAAATAAATTAATGTTCCTATTGCTTGCTCATTTCATGCAACTTCTAATTTAAATAGATAATTTTAACTCGTACGTGTTTAATAAATAAAACTTTCACTCAAATATAACTTTTGTTTTCTCTATAATAAAAGAAAACTTTAAATTCCCCATTTTGTCCGTGGCAGAATAGGCCGCAAACCCTATGCGCGGCGCGGAAATAACCCAATGCGCGCGCATAGGAAAACTGATTAATTTTTCCCGCAATAGCGAAACATTTTTCACAACTCGTTTTCACTGTTGAAAATGAGTTTTTATTGTTATTTTTATTTGTTATCACAAGTGTGTTGAAAAACGTCGTATGATACACGTGTGTATTGATGATTACCGTCCTCTGTTCTATTATGAGCCTCACCTAACGGCTCGGCTCATAAAAACACCTCGGCGGTAATCACCAATGTTACACACTAGTACCATAATGTACTAGTATTCCGTCAAATTATTACTACTTATGATCCTACATCAACAAGTTGTTGACAACATCATAACAGGTGGTTGTGTACATTACAACATATTACTAACATAATTTAGATTCATTTTACTTTGACGATTGAACAAAGTATGAAATATAATTCACTAAAATGACAATAATAATTGTATGTAAGCCTAAAAATGACCCAGGTCCAAATATAAGGTCATTGAGATTGTAAGACAGGTGTGGGTGTAGTCTTATTGACTACTTCACACCGTAGCGCAGAAAATGGTAGACTAGTAGCCTTACTCAACTGGGAATGGACATGGGCTTCATTATGACTTTTGAAACCCATTCTGGACTTCAATTGTCATTTTCCTATTATGTGATTGGTTGAGCTCTATTGGGATGACAACTGGGAATGGATTTCATGTTAGACAATAAGGCTGCTGTTCTACCATTTAATCCTACTTATATTATAAACACAAAAGATTGTGAGGAAGTATGGATGTTTGTTACTCTTTCATGCAAAAACGACTGATTGGATTTGTATAAAAGGCACAAATTTAGATCTGGAATAGTATGCTACTTTTTACCCCGAAAAAGTGAAGTGTTTTCGAGGGAAAACGGGTAACATCGCGGAACGCAGCTGTACTCTACAATACCCAGACCAAGAACCGATGAACTCGAGGTATTCATCGAGACGAATAGTCCTTTCACAATAGAAGTATTTCAGAATTTTGCGAACACCACATAAAGAGGCATTTCCATTGTGAATTACGAAGGTAGGTTTACCAAAAGATCCCAATAGTTCAATTGTCAGTCGTCAGGTGTAATGGACAGATCTGTGTATTCCTAGAAGATATATCTAGGTAATCGAGTTTGATGTTATCATTAGCACGCTATCTTAGTACCTTTACACAACGTTTATTAATAAGGGCCTAAGTGTTCTATTTGTGATATTGCCGTGGGGGACAAAATAAATGTTTATTTGTTTTGTTACTGATTCTAAAATAAGATAGACTGATACATTCTATTAACTTTTTTTCATCATTTATTCGAAGTATAAAGAGTCTTTCATTTTAAACTACACAAACTGACAGTGCCTCATTTTTGGGTTGTAAATAGACGTTTGACAGTATCAATTTAATTTCTAAGCCCATTTAAGTTTTTACTTCAAAATTTATCATTTATTGATTTTTTAAGGAGAACAGACGTTCCACCAATCGCAGCGCAGCTACATCACGAATGGGCTAAGTTATACAAGAAGCAACAATCAATTGAAAGGATAGTCTTTATAGATTTTCTCGGGATTTTCATAACAAAAAAAAAACATTACATAAATATTTTTTAATTTGAACCCAATTCCTGAATTAAGTTAGTATAAAATGAAAGACAATATATAGTCTTAAACTTGACTTAGACTTACTTTCAGACGGCTAATAGCATCCCGTCTCTTTCCCCCTATTTTACGAAGAATTAAGAACAATGGGAGTCTACTCAGATTAGGTAATTCTGATATGAGAGCTTCTCTTCTTAGCTTTAAACGAGCTCTAAACGGTGAAGGAAACCAGCTAGTATTTTAACAGACGACGATGGGTCCAACCTTTGATGTCTGAAATGTTACCTTCTGCAAAATGTGGCCATGCCAAAAATGTATTTAGACGTACCTCTAACTAGCCCCTTAGACAACTACAAAGAAACTTGAATTCCCTATAAGATCTGAGAGAATGTCTACCGTGCTTCGGGGATTCAGTCATGATTCTGTTTGTTTTTGAAACGAAGTGCCTTATCAGATGATACAGACCTAGTTCGTAAATCTTACACTTTTTTCGTCGAGTGACAAGACGAAAAATTTGTCACGAGTTTACGTCACGACCACAGAACCATTCATGTCATGAACATCTGTCATGACCCTTTCTTTAGTGTAGCTAGGCGGTTATACATAGCGCGTATGCTATTGGCTGTCCCCAAACATAGGTGCGCACACTTTAAAGACCTAGAACCAATGCTTATTGGTTTAAAGGCAAAGTGTAAAGTCAAAGTTGAAACTTCGTTCCAACCGAGTATTCCGTGTGCCTTATTCGGGCATTATTGATAGATTGATCGTGGTTAATGGCAAAAAGACCTGTGCTTTGCCATCCCTTGAGAGAGCGGCAGCACTGAATCCTGCCGTTTTCCTGACGATGCATTTCAATTTACGGCGGTTATTTGTTTGCGAGCACACTACTACGGTTGACTGGTTTGTTTTCTCTGACAGTGTTCTCTTGAGGGCTAAGATAAATAGACTATGTTAATACCAACTTGACCAAAAACAGTTTATGTTGTAACAGCGTATTGTTTGCAAACTAATGCAAAATTATTCCACTAAGTAAACAAAAACAATAGGTATATTGTAAATAAACATTATCTTGCAAAACAAACGTTACAACTAAGTGATAAGGTTCATCCGAACTTGAACTCAGTTTGAAGTCAATAATAAATAGAATTTTAGTCATTCTTAGCAGCAGACAGCCTGAAAACTTAGCTGGTTATCACACGCGAAAGTTTGTCTGTATGTGTGTCTCTTCACTCAAAAACTACTGCACGGATTTGGGCGAAACCTTGGATGAAGTTATAAAATGGTTTACCTACCATTTTATAAGCTGATAAAAGTGTGGTTCCTACCTATTATTTCTATGGGATTCTAACCGCGAGGTGCAGCTACTTTGGCTAGATTTGATAGTTCATATTACGATCCTGATTATCGGGTCTGGGAGTTTCTATGTATAATATGTATGTATTTATAAACAAAAAGTATATAAGTAGTATATCAGTTATCTGGTTCCCACAGTACAAGCTTTGCTTAGTTTGGGGCTAGATGATGCTGTGTGAAAAGAGTCCAGCATTATTTATTATTTATTTTTTTATCCTTCTCATCTCACTTTATATTTACTTCGCCTAAATATCAGACCTGTTTGCGTTTTAATTTGAAACAAAAGCATACTAACTTTTTAATCGTTTCGTTTGTCTTTCATCGGTTATCTTTTAGAGTAAAAAACTTTGTTGTTATGAACAAAGGTCTAGTAGATAATTATAATTACAACCACATCGTATGTTTTTAGGGTTCCGTGCCCAAGGGGTAAAACGGGAACCCTATCACTTCGCTGTCTATCTGTCTGTCTGTCCGTCTGCCATCAGGCTGTATCTCATGAACCGTGATGGTTAGACAGTTGAAATTTTCACAGATGATGTATTTCTGTTGCCGCTATAACAACAAATACTAAAATAGAATAAAATAAATATTAAGGGGGCCCCGATACAACAAACATATATATATATATACATAATAGTACGGAACCCTTCGTGCGCGAGTCCGACTCGCACTTGGCCGGTTTTTGTATGATATTATCTTAGATAAAACATACAGGGTGTAAAAAGACTGCTACCGAAAACTGAGGGATTGCAATCAGACCATGATTCTGAACATATTTAAATATAATTTAAATATAAAATCCTTTTGGATTTGGTTGTGTTTTGGGATGCTGTACCTACCCCTTTCGGCTTCGGTAGACGTCTTTTTACACCCTGTATACCTAGTCGAAACTACCTACCGGAATCGAGGTCGTCCGAGAGCACGTTGGGTCGACGACATAGTGAAGGTCGTAGGGAATGTTTGGACGCGAGAGGCGCAAGTAAAGGAGACTGGTATAAAAGAAGGGAGGCCTATGCCCAGCAGTGGGTGTTACCAGGCTGAGATGATGATGATGATGATGATACCTAGTCGAGTATTTTATTGTTTGTTAATTTTC
Organism: Epirrhoe tristata; assembly: GCA_951394285.1. Classification (NCBI taxonomy): domain Eukaryota; kingdom Metazoa; phylum Arthropoda; class Insecta; order Lepidoptera; family Geometridae; genus Epirrhoe; species Epirrhoe tristata. Next base: position 9,231,943 of record OX596146.1, on the reverse strand, counting down.
AGTTGCTGTTCAATAATATTTTAGCGTTATACACCATATTTTGGAATCGATTAAGGCGTTCGAGAATCTTCGACAGATATATCGATTTTAATTTATTTGACAAATGCCAAATGTCCAAGTTGAAACTTCGTTACAACCGAGTTTTCCACGACACTCACGTACTTTTTTTTCAGTATGGATCTACGTAAATGTTAGATGTGCTTTGATATCAACAAGCCTATTCCGTCCCGTTAAAGTGTAGGCATGGTTTGCCTTCTGACGCTTCTTAAATTATCTTATAAAGATGTAAAGGCTCAATTTTCTTTTTTTGATATCAGTACGACCAACAATGCAACATAGAAGCTGAAATCCAGGTAATTTCTAAGTTGGTAATTTGATATCACTATCAAGAAAGTGAGCAACAGTAGGTACCTACCTACCCTTAGTGCGAAAACTATCAAAACCCGTACTGAAAGTAGATCTAGCTGGATTATTTTAGCCTTATTTAAATCTTAAAATAGAAATATTATTCGTTCCACCTCGAAATTGAACCACTCTGGAAGTCCGATACGTAATTCATGAATTTGAATGCATCTGAGTGCCACTTGAGACTACAATAGCTGCAATATGCTTAAAACTTTTCAGAATTTTCCCATGCGCTTTCAGAGATATTCTTAAGTATCAATTCATTGTGTACTTTACATATTGGTAGTGTCTTATCCAATAGATTGTCGAAGATGATAATCAAACCTGAGCCTAGATGATTAATACAGCGTCAGGTCGTAACCTAAGCCTACACTAAAAGGGGCGCTGGGGTGCCTGTTAAATGAGAGAGATACAATGTTAATCTTATTGTAGGTAGGTAGGTAGGTAAAATATTTATTTGGCACACATAACATTTCAACACAGACACAAAAACAAAGACAAGTAACAAGTATGTAGGCGCACAGGTAAAAACAAACTAGAAAAAAAAATTGTAATGTTATGTATTGTAATTGTAATGTTATGTATGTAGACTTGTTCGGGGAAAGCGTGAAAGCCTTTTTAAAAAACAATAAAATTTTGAATTATTTAATATTGAGGCTTAAGATGTGTACAGTTTAATGATTTACAACAGAATGAATTAATGTCTAGAACAAAGTTGTGAGGTCTACCAGCGCTAACTCAGCAAAATTACATGATATCTGGACAACAGGACATAAGCCAGACTTGCGTGGGCGCTTCATATGAATCGAGCCTTAAAGTGCACGATCAGCTACAAATACAGTATGAGTGGTTGATGTAGGCAATATAACTCCTCCCTCCATAAGATCGAGATTATCCGAGGGATGAGGATTATCTCGAGTTTTGGCTTTACATAAATTTCTGAGTTTATACTTAAATACTAACAATAAAAGACAGATTACTACAATTACGCAAAGCACAATGCTTCCTATACTAACACTTTTATATTCTAGAGCACTACGATTATTTTCACTATCGCTAATAATTTCACTTTCACTTTTCTGCAATAAGTGATTCAGGAACTGGATATCAGCAAGATCGATTCCGTTGAGGTTGACAGGTCTTCTTAACATGTCTGAAGGTGTTATCTGTATTTTAGGCAGGTTGATTACTGGAAACTTCTTGTAAAGTATTTCCTTTCCTAGATTCTGATGTTTCTTTAATTTCAAATCCTTTATCTTAATTTGGCAATCATCGTCCATAGTTAACAGGTAAGTTCCACAAACCGTTTCTTGTGTTATCTCGTCTTCACAATATTTTGTGAGTAGCGTTTCGGTTTTAACGTAAACGATCCAACGATTAAGCTGTATAAGGTTGGCTTTTACATCATTGATGGTAACAGGAACCGGATGACAACTCGAGATATTTGTGGAAAATTTCATTAACTCAGTGATACAATCGTCTTCGACTAGCAGTGAGATATCGTTTTCGTAGCACAGGAAACGAGCTTCGTCGATCTCGCGGCATGACTGGGAGAGCGGCCTAGCTTTCAACCCTTTCACAAGGACGTAAGGGTATTTAGGAAGGATGAGAGAGGTAAGGTCATTGACTCTATTATGAACAGGTAAGGGAATCAATTTAAAATAATTATAAACTTCATTTCTAATCAAAGGAATATGCATAATAAATTTTATCTGGTTTTGTTTTATGTACGCTTTCATCTCTATACATTGCTCTATTTTAACTAAATTTTCAATATTAACTGGAAAAACCAATCTTTCTGTCTTCTCAATTTCTTTTAACAATATAACTAACTCATCCGTATCCACAATTGATTGATGTAACAATTTAACTTTAGCGAAAGCAATAGCCGTTTCAATCTCATTCAGTCTGATGTAGAGTATTTGAAAGTTATGTATAAACATGTTATAAAAATGTATTAGTTTATTCATTGTATGTATTAATTTTGTTTCATTTAAATTTCGAAGAATATCTTGAATGTTTTCCTCAATCTGAATGAAAGTGCTTTTAGTAGAGTTGGCTATCTGAGTGAACGTACTCACCATTTCGGCAACGATTGTTAATTTATTTGACATCGCGTTTTGTTTTGTCTTTACATCATGAATTAACTTTTCGTACATTACAGCATCGTCATTATCCAGATTACCAGTGATAGTCTTAATTAATGAACCGATAGGGTTTATTAAACCACGCTTAGATCTTACTGATGGAATCAATTGCTTATACTTTACTATAGTCATATTCATAATGTAATCTGTTTGTGATCTTACTTCAGTAAAGTCTGAATCAAAAGTTTTGACGTCGAAAAAGCTTTCAAATCGTTCTTTCAATCTTACATAGCTATCTATATTTAATTCTAGTTCCTCATGAAGAAGCCTTAAATCTAAAATCTTAATTATAGTCCACGTGTCATGACTAACAACAGCTTGACCTTCCTTTACAGGTAGCAATCCTGGATTCTTGTCAATCTGCTGCAGATGAAGGGCCTGGCTTCGGATCAATTGGACCGCTAGAAGCATTAACCTGTGGAGGACGCCTTATATCTTTAATGGGAACTTTAGTATTCCGTTTATTCGTAATAATAGGTACTATGTTTCTTTCTATAGCTCCGATGACCTGAGCTTTCTGATATCGAGGCTTATCTTTGCTACGCCTAGTATTTACGCCTTTAATAAATACTGTATCGCCTACGTCTATATCGAATTCTTCTTCTTGTATCTATAAACACTTCTTGAAATGGTCTTAATTGTGTTTGTGATAGCTGTAACTCAGGTTTAAATGGTTTCCTGTCATACTTCATTTTCTTACATAGTTCGCAAGCATTGATGATGCTAGCAACTGTTTGATCCATATTGTTCCAATAAAAGTTACGTCTTAGATGAACTAACGTTTCTTTAATTCCCCTGTGACTGTTTTTCCCTTCGTGATATTTTAGAACAACGTCTCGTTGTTCCTGTTCGCTATCTACATAAACTACTCTCTTAGTACATTCGTAAAACTTAACTGTTCCTTTCTGAAATAGCAATACTGAAGCCTCTGAAAACTGTTTACGATGCAATTCGTCTTCAAAATAAAAGAAATATTTTATTTTAGGCCTAATATATGATTTCAGAAATCTTTTGACTAATTCGGTATTATTTAAAGGTAGGTGGATCTCCAAAACCTTTTGTTTGTCCCTAGATAAATCTTTGACTGTTAATTCATTTCTGTTCCAAGTATGGACGAGTATCTGATTCGGCTTGGTGTCTATAGCTTCCTGTAATATAAGCATACCGTCGGTATCTAGATTACGTGTCGAATGTACTGTACCAATACTTGCGTCGTCGTCTCGTCCTTCAGATGCGGATGCCGTAGTACAACCCAAAGATGGATGTGAGTAGGGTGATCGCGTTCTATTTCGATTTACTGATGTATCACTTTTCTCCGAACCCGAAAAAATCAGTATTGGAGATGGAGTTCGCTCGTGTGGTGTAGATGTACGTGATACGTTTCGATCTTTTTGGTCTACGTTAACTTTCATTGAGATGTTATCATCTTCACTCAAAGCATTTAACCTAATCCGTGATAAAGCATCTGCATTTAAATTTTGTTTTCCTTGATTAGTAAAGGACAAGGGTATTTGGTGGCAATAAAATATATCACGATACTTATGGCATAATCCATATTTTATATCACGCTCTTTTTTGTTCATGTGATCTAGTCGCAATTTATTTAAATTTTGTAACTCATCATTAATGCAATCATCTTGCACAAAATTCATCTTGACTTCCGAACATATGTTTTTCTTATTCGGGTGGTTCTCCATGTACTCATGAGACTCTACATTATCGTTGTATGTATCATTATTTTCATAATCATAACCTTCGTTTTCTTCGTAAACCTGACTAGAGGGTTCGTCTGTGTAGTAGAGTTCGTCCCTAGTCATATTTTGTCTTATCGGGGCTGTTAGCATAGTGACGTCTGAGTCTTGTAACCTAGGCTCTTGCACCGGGCGCTGAGTGCTGCTATATCTATGCTGATTGGCTGCTTGGGGTTGGTTCTGAATACCGAACTTAAAACCTTGCTGCTGAGGGATACCGAACCTGTAACCGCCATGTTGGAATGGCGCGCGTTGTGCGAATGCCTGACCGAAAGTACGTTGGGGCAGGTTTTGGCCTAATCCGAATTGTTGAACCAAGTTTGGACGGAACCCACTTTGATTTTGTTGCGGAATCCCAAATCTAAAATTATTTGGTTGTCTAAAACCGCTATTTGTCGCTGAATTGAATGTTGGTTTAAAACCTTGGGTCACTGGATTAAACACTGGATTTTGTGAATTTGGTAGCTGCGATGACATTTGCTTTAGTTGTTTGTTTTTAGTATCATACTGAAACTTAAAGTTCACCTCCTCAGTCACAATGCTTAAGGCTTTTTCCAATGTAGAGCAACCTTTCAGACGCACAATTCGAATCATATCTTCAGGTAAATTATACAAGAAGACATTAAGCGCGGTGTTGTTGTAAACGATCATTTTCGCTGCCTTGATTCCTTCATCGGTAAGTCTATTCACTTTCGCAAACAAAGAACTCCTAATATTCTGAATTCTATGACAAAACTGTAAGTACGTTTCGTTCTGATTTAACTTCAAGGTCTCGAGTTGAATAGCAATGCATTCCTCTGATCGAGGGTCGCCGAAATGCTGTGTAAGAAGATCCCTTAACTCTTCATACGATGTTATATTCGGGTGGTCACTCAGTAGAGCAGCAGCTTTACCTGTGAGTCGGCTCGACACGGCATGAAATAAATAAATATTCTGTGCCGCATTTCCTACGATCTTACTACCATTGACAACATATTCACACTTAGATATGAATAAGTTCAATAAATTCTCTTCTCCGTCATACTTAGGAATAATCGATAGAGTTTCTTTAGGTATGGCCTTGAATTCCATTTTTAAAATTCACACTTAATATAGTACACTTAATTAATTGAATTACCGATTTTAGTGTAAAACAATATGAACCTAACTAAACTTAATTAATTGGATTACCGATTTTAGTGTAAAACAATATAACTAAAACTATACAAACTAATTAACGCTTATGGATCTGTAAATGTGGTACAAATCAGTCTGCCAAATTTCGTGCAAACAAAATCAGATAAACGCAATTAATAGGCTCGACAATGTTTGTTCGAGGGATGATGGAAAAGACACAGGAATATGAAAACAGGAAGTGAAAAAGTTTACTCACAAGCTGCTCGATCCCATGTCCTCCGGGTGATTCTGTCACTTATCACTGATTCTCACGCTTTTCCAGAGACGAGAGTCGTATTTATTTGGTTCGTTATTTTCCACGTCCGCTAATTTGTCGGTTTCGTACGAATTTCTATGTCCGTGACACCGATTTTTGTGTGTTCACGAGCGTAGATTTTCGGGAAAATCGTGGAAAATCCACAAGGCTGCGCCAGACTTGTTCGGGGAAAGCGTGAAAGCCTTTTTAAAAAACAATAAAATTTTGAATTATTTAATATTGAGGCTTAAGATGTGTACAGTTTAATGATTTACAACAGAATGAATTAATGTCTAGAACAAAGTTGTGAGGTCTACCAGCGCTAACTCAGCAAAATTACATGATATCTGGACAACAGGACATAAGCCAGACTTGCGTGGGCGCTTCATATGAATCGAGCCTTAAAGTGCACGATCAGCTACAAATACAGTATGAGTGGTTGATGTAGGCAATATAACTATGTATTGTAATGTTTTTATGAGATAATAAATGTCTTTAAACCTAATTATTGAACGATCTGCACCGTCACAAAAACTAGCCGCATAAGCCATGAACAGTGGAACACTTTTGTGTTTTGGAGAGCATATTCATTGTTGGCTCCGGCTACAATATCAAGCAACCGCGAGAACCTTTTATTATGATAGTCTATCAGCCAAAGATAAAATAATGAAATACATATGAAAACTCAAAACCTAATGTAGTGAAACTTATGTGAAAGTTAATTTAAGTATTTAAATTTTTCTGTCTCACTCGTGTCATCGACCAATCGCTGATTGACTTTGAACTTGTTTTGCCAAACGTCACATGGCCAAACACACTTCTTACAATTGTTTCAATTAACGTGGTTTATTTTTGTAACAAAACAATGAGTCTATCAGGGCCAAGGTGTTCTTCCTTCACTTTATTTTTAGATATTAAAAAAATCCCTCTTAAATATTGGTTATTTGTATCCCAGTTCACAGGAGTATCTGGAACCTAATGAGCTCATTCCAAAATCTTTTTTTATAAGTAGGTACAAGCCACAAAATACCACTCGTGTGGTTACCTTCCGCTAGTATTTTATTACCGATATACACTGGCTATGAATGCACGAGTATTATATACTACTACAGTAAACAGTTTACTCCGTGTCCCATCTGTTAAAAACTGCGGGGCGCTCCATCGTAAATGGACAACAATCCGTTCAAACAATCAATTTAAAGTGGAACACCCGCGATCCTTACATCTCAAAGCATAGTGCTGCAAGTTGAGTGAATGAGTTGAGCACGTGCTTAGATGTGTGACTTGTTGAACATGCATTTTTGTAGTACCTATTTTCGATGCTACAAAAAATAATGATACCTACGTATGTATTTATTCCTGTTTGATAAGACAATCTTATGTTATTGTGTTTTATATAGCTGACGGCTTAAATTGCTAATAGTTGATTGTCTCACCAATAAAATAGTTTTATCAGTTGAATATTTACGTTTTTGACCGCGACATTGCTTGCGTCATACAATGTTTTCCTAAGTTAATAGTATTTTTTAATTTTCTTCTTCTTCATTTTCTTCTTGTGGTGCCTCTCCGACTAGCGAAGGTTGCCAGTCAATTATTGCATATTGTTCTTCGTCTTTAATGAGTCGAAATAGTTTGGCAGCCTATCTTCGTCCACTCGTGAAGTTCCGCAACCAAGATTTTTTCCTCGGACCAACACGCCTCTTGCTTTTTAATTGTTTCGTAGTCTCTGCTAAAAAGACAATAATTAATTTTAATTAGGTAACAATAATTTTTATCTTTATTTGCTGCATTAAATTAGATCGAAGATCTTCGAAAAGTGTAACTAATAAAATGGCTACTTTTAATGCGAGCCGTGTTGGTCGAATGGGGTCGTGCCTCGACTTTCAATCTGAATCATGACGTCAGATCGAAATTCGCCATGATAGCTGATGTTTCTTGGACAAACGAGTGAGTTATCACCACGGATGCTTTCGGAGAGCTGATGAATCTCAATTCACGACTAAGTGTCTAAGTATAATCGTTAGGTTTTATTTCATTTTATGTTTATCACACAATACTTTTGTACCAACCAATCGAACCCTACACGGCTGAGATACATACAACTAGTTGAGCTCTACACTCTACAGCTCAAGAAAGGAGAGGTTGGTACCTAGATTATGCATATAGAATAGAATAGAATAAAGTTTTATTTTCTCCACATATACACAGTTACAAAATAGGTACTTAAATCTACACAATTTTATGTAGGTGAAAATACGGCTACCCCTCAGCATTTGTTCGAACAGCTCGAGAGTGCTGGAGCGCTGGTTTTCAGTGGCGCCATACTTATGTATGTGTATACATATGCAGTAGACCAACCTAGATTATGCAGTAGACCAACTTAGATTATGTAGTCTCCTTTCTTGTCTGGAAACGTGAATATCTAGCTAGGTCTAGCTTACACCAGCTGCTACCAGTTGCTAAGTTATTACAACTGTGTTTAACTTGATTTATAGACGAATGATGGCAATAATCGCTTTATTACATTAGACAGATAAAGTCCAAATGATTACTTGAACTGTGTAAACTTTGTTAGGTAAACTGTAAGATTATGATTCTCAAATAATCTTTGCGCAAATCTTCATCATCATTCTACCCTTGCGCCGCATACGCTATTTACACGACATACCATTGCCAGGCCAGCTTGCCAGAATGGCATCGTGTCAATTATGCCCACGTTTTGCAGAAGTTAAGTAAGTTAAGTATTATAATAATTTAATTTTTATATTTTTCTTGTCTTCAATAATCGCTATAGATATTGCATAACATACATCGACTATTAACCTTGTGAAACAACTTGTATATAGATATAGATGGCGCGCATTGTACGGGCAATGGCCGACCTCAACATTGTACTTGATGCTCTTATCGTAACCTACTTTTAGGTTCACAGTACAGAATGCAACTGTAAACGGCGAATCACTTTTTCCACTAAGATTAGGGGCCGTATTCCCGTTCTTATTTTCGTTCATTTGATGAATATTCGGATGTTTTACCTATTGATACTTTTTTATATAAATACAAACCTACCTAAAATTCCTTTTGACAACCAGATACGTTCGACATCAATTGTTGGATGGGAATCGAAGCCAACAGCGCAGAAAGCAGAGCTTAATATGCTGTTAGGCCAACTAAGCCAGTACAGACGCTTCAATTTATTATTTAAAAAAATGTTCAGATTGTAGGTATGTATTTTACTCACAAAATTACTTTTACAACGTGGGCTACTTTCACGATCACAATTTTGTGACATTGATGCGACAGGTACGGCAGAGTTTTTGTGACGAAGGGGTATATTCCATTGTGCTCCTGAGAAAAATGAACACTGTGTCACATTTCATTATTAAAAGTGCTTTTTTTCGCGCCTAAATTTCACTCTTCTTTATAACATTTTGTAAGGCCTACTTTCTATTATATTTATTTTGCTTGTCTGCTGAAGCATTATATTTATTAGTTTTAATACAATTTTATATTTGGATATCTTCATTTGAACCGGGAAAGCAATTGTACTAGATGACACAAAATTAATAAGACGGGTTGAATGAATAAATAGATAATTACTCATAACTAACTGCATGGGGCTAAAGCCACCAAATCTTTCTGTAAGTATTTATTTTAGCAGTAAGTCCGTATGAGTTGGCTATATTTCGATCTATGAATGTTTTGCTTAACAGGAAAATCCGATATATTCCCAACGACCCCTCTAACCTCCCCACTAGTGGGGTAGTTGGGAATAAAAAGTCATCCAACATCCACTTACATAAAATATGTTTTTCCAAATCGCTTGATATTGCCCATTTGAGATATTTTCCATGAATTTCAATCATGATTTAGTTACAATCAAGCGAAGCCATGAGTAGCAGAAGCTAGTCTTTTCTATAATGTTCACAGATGATGGAACATAGTTTGTTATTTGCGGCACGCGCTCGCAAAGTGCAAAGTTTACATAACAAACAAATGGTTGTAGAGACATACATGATTAAGTCATGGAATAGTTTTAATTTAATATTATTATAAAGTGTCTAACTCCTAATTTTTTCTACATTTTTCAATATATTTAACTCCCTCAATGCAATAGTTCGATTCTGGCGGTGAAAGATTTACCTAAGTACCTATAGGTACTCGTTTTAATGTGCACACTGCATATTCTTATTTTTCAAACAAAATTATTACATTGGTTGTGAAAATTCAAAAATTGAGTAAAGTGAAAAGTAGGTGATTTTATCCCGAAAGACGTGAACTGAATGATATAAAAAAAATCCATTGTAGAATTACTCATTTTTCGCTATACCTGCAACATAGAGCATAAAGCCCGCCTCGTGTGGAATCCTTTATCTATCACTCATTCAATAACGCACGTGTCGAGAACTATAAATACAGCGCTCGCTCTTTTCTGTCATCAAACAAAACCCAACTCTCGAGCGATCAACAACTAAACGAAAACAAAGATGGACAAGAAACAGCTGATCGGAAGCGCTACGCGGTACATTGCCGGCAGACATGCAGTACAAACAGTCTACTGGAGGAAGTCTGCAGACAAGGGTCTTGTAAAAACCACGAAGATGACCTACTTCGGCAATAACACAGGCCCTAACAAAGTGGACTCCGCAGAAATGTTTGCAAAAGTGCGGGAGAGATACGCATAAACCTACTTAGAAACTGTGATATAGGCTAATTTATTTTAAATTGTGATACACCAGTGCTGCGTGAGTGTACCCGGCTGAGTCGGGCTGTTTGTGACGAAATTTAGGTACAAAATATAATGTGATATTGATTTACTTTCATCTTATTATTTCCCCCAAAAAGCGTCCCGTTAGGCTCTCTTCTGACTTTGAATCATCTAGTTTCTAAAGGCTAAAAGATTTCCTTATGTAGGAAATATGTAGGTAGGTGGATATTTATTTTAAATCAATAGGAATATACTGACATCACCAGGAAATCAAGAATAGGGAAAAACAAGTTACATGTCTGTAGTTGATATATATTAATATTTTTTATCGTATTTTTAAGTAGTACGAAGGTATATACGACTTCACTAACTATATGCTAAAGATGAGCCTCTTTTAGACTCACTTAAAATCCTTTCACCACATTGGTTCAAAAGATAGTGACTCAACAAGAACTACAAGAAATCACAGCTAACGCATCTCCCAGGTAGGTATGAATATTTATTTACTTGTCTATAAAAAGATCATCTGGATTATCACATTAAGAGATAAGTAAAGTCTGGTGCAAGCTGCGTCAAAACTAAAGATTAGGAAAATATTCGTTCAACAAAACAAGTTTAGCACAAAGCTTTGGTTTATTAGGACCTAACCACATTGGACGCAACTTGCGTCGCATGAGTAAAAAGTGATTGCATTAAGTGACCATAACGACTCTTTTGGATCTTTACCAATCACTCCTATCCTATCACACCTTTCATCAACACAACTGAACCAATCTTTAAGAAACATTTTATTGAAGCGACTCTGACAGTCGTGTGGCAAAGATTCAAAAGAGTCGTTTAAAGGAAGCAGTCTGCAATCACTATTCAAATTACGCGAGTTAGTTTGTTCGGCACTAAGCTTGTCAAACTTCTTGACTTTTCATTTTGTTTTAATCTCCAGTTTTAAGCTGGTGTAACTGTGACTATCACGTGTAAAGAATAGGTATTTAAGTTAGTCTTTGGTTCGTAAAATAAGATAAGTAAAGTCAAGGTGAAAAAGCGATCATTGACACTGTAAAGGGGGATCTATTGGCGTATAACACCGCTGTAAGCTAGCGAGACTGCGAACCAAAGGCAAACCAAATACATATAAATACCTCCACTGAACTTGTCAAAACTGCGATAAAACATTACCCTTCTTCTGACGCAGTCAGGTAAAAATCGCAAACGATCGAGAGACAACTCTTTGGTCAATCAATAGTTCACCAACCGGTGAGTCTCTATTCTCTATACTATCTTCTCTATCGACTCTAGAATACCTACGTAATAGAGTACTATTACGTAGGTATTCTAGAGTCGATAGTAAAGAGACGTACCTACTTACTAGATGTGCAAATCATGGTTAGCTATGCTGCAATTGTTGCAATATTGCAATATTGCATGCGCAATGATTTTGTATATGAAAAAAACACTAATACGGTCAATAACAAGATAAACTCTGCTTTGACTGAATGAATGAATAAAATGAATGAAAAACTCTTTATTGTACCCAATAATTACACAACAACATAAGAAATACCCTAATGAGACAAATTGGTCAAAAAAGTCACAAATCAGTATCAGATTCTTTATGCTCTCAGCTCAAAAAAACCATTCAAGATCCTTTGAAGATGTCTACGTACCCATGTCTTTGTAAGTATGTCTACTCGTCACTTTAAATGAGAACTAGCTAACTGATGATGACGAATTATACTTAACCCGATAATTATTAAGTATACATACAGTGTATTGACCTATCGAACCACTCTGACCCAAGTGACTTTAGCGTCGAATAATCTTTATCCTAGAAGCATTGTGATAGTCGATAATACCGTGTGACGCGACTAAATTACTTTAAATTTTAAAAACAATGACTGGTTTTAAAATAAATTACAAGGAAGAATTTCCACCGATACGCGTATCGTATCGCACTGCAATGTTTTATGACGACCTCTGTAGCGCAGTGGGCGAAAGCCCGGCTGCGACGCAGAAGGTTGCGGGTTCGATCCCCGCCGCGGGACAAGTGTTTGTATGATCTACAAATATTTGTCTCGGGTCTGGGTGTTTCTATGTATAATATGTATGTATTTACGAACAAAAAGTATATAAGTAGTATATCAGTCATGTAGTACCCATAACACAAGCTCTGCTTACTTTGGGGCTAGATGATGCTGTGTGAAAAGTCCAGCATTATTTATTTATTTATTATTTATTTATTATGTGTAAACGGTCATCGGCTAATAAAGCAGTCTGAGTAAGTGCGACGCTCTCTCGGCCGCTAAATAGCAAACGAGCCAAAAAACGCATCGTTTAAATGTTCTTTTACTGAGCTACTTTATTTGTTTGAGCGTCGGTTTCCAATATACGAAGAAAAGAGTTGAGTGGAGACGAAGGAGTGGAGACGGGCTTGCTCAGGCAGCACCCTTGTTATATAATATTTGCTCGATGATTTTATACAACAACAAGCAACATATGCAACTCAACAGAACGCAGTTAGTGCCTAGAATATTATTTGAGATAGAATAGACTTGCCTAGCACTAAAACCATCATCAGTTTAATCGGCTTTATCCACAGAAACGACGTCAATTCGTGCTGGCTAAACTGCAGGTTTCCTAACGATGTTTTTCTTCACAGTTTTCAGAGACCAAATTCATTGAAATGCGCCTGTCCTGTAGGTATTTATCGTATAAGAATCTTCTACTGGCGTGGTAGTGGAAATCATTGACATAACAAAAACCAGACCTGGTATATCTGGATCATGCAAACATTTTGTCCCAACGCGAGATCTAACTCGCAACTCTCGTTCTCCACCGAGCTGGTCTTTATCAATCAATTATAGCCTATGTTCAGTAATAAAGATAGTATTAACGTAAAACAAGACATCTTTTAAGGTTATCACGGGGGGTCTAGACAGTATGTCATTATAGCATTTCAATGAATATTTCTTACCTATATTCAACTTTTACATTATCTTTCTCAAACAGATCTTCTTTGTTGCTCGACGCAACGCCAATCTATAATAATGGCCCTTGCTAGACCAACAGAGTTCTTTGTCCTTAGACGTTTGTCATGTCATAGGAAAATTTACATGCTAGAGCTTCTTATCGGAACGTTCTAGGTAGTTCAAATGGATAGGTTATCGTGGCTTTTAACAACAGAGTGCTTTATTGAAGACATTTTAGATTTAAGAGGATGAATCATTGGAAAGAAATAGACATTTATCAGCTAAGACGTAAACTCTTTAGGTGATCCCAGTGGTCCAATTGATTATTCTTAGTGGGTACAATAAAATGTTCATTCATTCATCTTTGATGTCGCTGACCCATCGTGCAGTTTGACAACCTAGGCACTAAAAATTCACATACATATAATTTACACTGGACTTTTATGACCGATACCATATTAATCTGTAATAAGTAATTTGTTTTTATTTCGACGTCAAATTTTCCACTGTTCCATCTATTCATGACAAAGCAATGATATTAATAATTATCATTGTGATAAAGATTTCAAAACTCTATCACTAGAGTTGGCTCCTAAGATATAACAAAGAGAGCAACGTGAAGAATTAATTAATTATATCGGCCAACCTGTGTTTAATCGTCCATCAGGATTTCGTACCAGTTTATCCTTAGTCCCTGAATAATAAAGCGACAGGTTTGAGGCACACGTGCTGAATTAAGTAGCAATTTAGTAGAAAGTAATATACTTATTTTGATCACTATTTTTATACAATATTGCAGGCAAATTTTAATATTGAAATATATATTTTTTTACCTACCAATAGACTTTAAAAGGATCTTAGAATACGTAAAATAATCTGAAAGACACAGTAGATACATAAAAAGATAACACCTTAAGCCTAAAGGTCACATTATTGTCCTAATCTCATAATGTGCGATTGTGTATCTGTTGTACCGACACCCAGACAAGAGACAAATATTTGCGGATATTGTATATTTTGAACCAATACATACATTTGATTTAGTTTTGTTACCACAACATTTAAAAAAGGGTAGGACACTATTTCACCGTTTTCTTAAAAACATTGGTTAAAACTATGTTTGGTATTTAGGACTACTTAATCTAACTACAAAGTTTGGATGGACATTTCGCAAAGGATTTGCCAACAATCGTACTTTGCCCTTCATTACGATAATTCAGACTGAAAAAAAATAATAACGTATGTTTATTGGTACCTATTAATTTACAGAAATGCATAATTATCCTTATTATGGAAATGACTGATGACTCCTCAAATTTCCACTCAGACCGTGGTCGAGTGATCGCTGCGTGATGCCACTTCACGTGCCCTGACAGTGATAGCTGACGTGCGCACCGATTTACAGCGACGGCGGCAATATTTATATAACAGGCAACTATTTATCGGGTGTTACCCGCAGGATATACTTACATCACTTTTCCATAAAATTAGCATAATTATGTGCTATTCCAGACTAATAATCTATCTCTGTGCCAAATTCCATTCAAATCCATTCAGATTTTTTTCGGTGAAAGAGTCACAAACCACCTTCGATCAAGTATACTATAGATAATAGCGTCACGTACTAAATCAAAGCGAAATTCTGTCCGCGTGACAAAAAAGTTTTAAATTAAATGCTAAATAAAATAACGGCTCTGAGCTGTTATTTTCCGAGGTTTTGCTGTGCTGACACTAAATCTATATAATAATAATTCTTGATCGAAGCATTCATCATTCATCCAGTAATACATCCTCAAAAAAATTTGCATCTTTAATACGAGGTCTCTTACGTCCATTACGAATCAGGGCAAGTAAGGGTATACTTTTACCTGATGTGGGTAAGAAATCTCCGCAGTCACGATTACAATCGCATCTCCTAGTCACGCGCCAGATTCATGGGCCGATTTATCCAAGTTGGGCCCATCGGAAGTTCGCGGATTTATTGCAGGAGGTAATAGTGATACCATTTGGCGATAATCGAGCTCATATGAAAACTATGTTGGACTATAACTCTATGTCTATGATAATCATTTCGAGCTACCGACATGTGCCATAAGTTCGACAAACTAGAAAAAAAATATTCTCTGTGTTTTTATAATTATAATCGAACGTGAGATGGCTGAATTTATCACGACCCTATCGGGTAATGATAAGATCGTTCTCACTTTTCAATACTTAACTGGTGCATCATAATTATGCAACATTCAAGAAAATTTTAAATGACAGCCATAATTTGAATTCTGACCAAGCAGAATCAGGCTAGATAATTTTTAATGATAATCGTGAGATTTTGCGTGAGCAAAAGGTGGAAAGAAGATTTAAGATAATTTGATAACAAAACAACACTTCGGAGGTACTCGTGCTTGCCCATTTTTATTTAAAAAGAAAGATAAGAAAAGAAACAGGTCAGACTATCCCTGAGGCATTCTCTAAGATCAAGTCAGTCAAGATCCTTTAAAGATGTCTACTAAGGGAGTAGTCAAAACACGACCAAATTCATTTACATTTTTGCAAAAGCTTTCATTCCAAACATGACAGATTGCAAGCCCATCGACATTTTGATTTATTTTTATAACAATGAGAATAATTATGAAAGTTTAGAAATCAGCTGTTAGAATAGAAAGGTTTCTCCAAATTATATTCTTAACTTGTTCCAGACTTTTAGCTTCCTCTATCAGAAATCGAGAGTGGTTTTCTACTCGTTGATTTTTCCACGCCGTTAAGTGCCCGATGTCAATCTTGCCTCCTTTTACCGTACCACTTTACCCAGACCCCTCTGTTTACTCAGCTCTTCCCACTGCCAAAAAGAAAATTGAACTCGGTCAGAGCCGTGATAGATCTTATCATGCTGGTTATTATTCCTTATGAGTGAGGAATACATGCATGGCGGTTATATACCTAAGCAATTTGTTTTGAATAATGGCATTGCTGGATCAGAGTAAGTTTTTACGACTGCTGAAACATTTGTATGTAAGTATATAATTCTTTCGTTTTATATTTTTTTGTGTTTATGTCGCAATCTCAAGTTTATTTCTTTTCTGTATTGCTCTTTTACAAGCTTTTGTATTACTTGCTTTGAATATTTGTGTGAATCAAATGTGAGTCGATCAAACAAGTCGAGGCGGTGATATACATTTTGTTTTACGATTGAGTTGTTACTTTGCAAACTCAATAAAATAATATGAATAATGTAGCATATTCTACTATATGAACTTATTTGATCTCTCATACTCAGCTGTCTCATACTGATCTTTTGAAGTCTACTCACAAAATAAAACGTTCAGGTATTGTGATCACGTAAGTAGTTTATACTGTTAAGAGGTAACCTATAAACAACTTTCTATCTCAACAATTTTAGTGTCACGACTCTATGTCTTTTACTCAAGATAATCTAAGGTCTGGGACATTGTTGAGATTATGAAAAAAGGTACCATGCTAAATCTATGAGATTATATACCTACTTCTGACAACTTGTCAGTGACAAGGCCCTAATCCTTGCAACTAAATTAGTCTTTTCACAAAAAATACATTGCCATACGTATGAAACAAGCCATGGATCACCTTACGATAATTTGCATCATTGTTTTTTGTAACCGGAAAATTCACTGTAAGAAAAAACCCTTTCAAATGTCGAGACACTATCCTTCTCGACCAACGCTGCTCTACGAGTATGCATTATACAAGTTAACAGATGGTTAAACATTTGCAATAACTTCAAACGGCCAAGCTTCATAATATTATTCATAGGAAGTTTCTAAGCAAGTAAATTCTTTATAAGTCTGCTTCTGTCCATCCATTAAGAGCTTAGCAATTGCTCGATTCTATTCATATGCGGTCTCACACACAACATATTTGCACAAGTTAAGTGCTACCACAAATGTCTATGAATTTTCACGGATTTAAATGTTGGGCTGTAAAAAAAAGCTTTTTCAAAGAAAAAATTAAAAGCCTAATATTTTCATCCCCGAGCCGAGTTTTATTGCGGGAATTATATAAAATTATGATAAATATACCTTTTTTGTGCGTGTTTACTTGAAATGACCAGAGGGACAGATGGGAGATGTGTTGTGAAAATATTGCTTATTTTTGTGTTAATGAGCGGCTGGACATGGTAACGCTAATAAGCTGGTCAGTCCCTAAATCAAGTAAATTATACGTTTATTTTATGAAGAAACTAGCTGACCCGCGCGACTTCGTCCGCGCATGATTAATTTTTTCCGCGTAATTTTTTTTTCTGTCATAAGAACCTTCTCCTGACAATAACAAACACAACAAAAAAAGCTGTTCACGCGTGATGCCGTGACCAAGGGAAATAGGGATTCATTTTTATATATAGAGATAATATTATGACTAGTCGTACGATTCCTTTTAAGCATGAAAACCAATCAAACTGATACCTTAACATTAGAAAAGATTTAAAGTGGCCCAAAATGTATTATTTGAAATCGAAACTTAAATTCATACAAGCATGGTTTAAAATAGAACTTTTCAATATCATGTCTAGAAGTCATAAGAGAGACAACGAAAAATCTATGTAGCTTACGCACGACTCACGATGTCAAGTTTATCTGTACTCTGTACTAATATTAACTAGTTTATTTACAGAAACTAAGCTACTACATATTTACATTTATTTACAAAATACAACAGGATTAGTCAAGTTATCTAAGGATCGTTAGAAACGATCTATCTATATACCACCACCACTCCTCCTCCTACTATGGTAACTCTTTTACTGTGCAGGCAGTCTGCCTGTGGAATGAGTTACCTGTTGCAATCCGACGTGCTAAATCAATTTCCTCCTTCAAAATCATGTTGAAGGAACACTACTTGTCCTCTTATCGTTGACTTCTCCTGTGTTGTTAGACAAAACTATACATATATTATTTATATATTTATTTATATATATTGTATGCATATAAGTATATAAATATGTATTTATTAGTATGTAAGTTTAAGTAAGTTTATTATTAGTTGTAAGTATACAATTAAGTAGGTATATTATATTATTTCAAAACCAATTCTTTCTTTGGTCATGCCCCTTTATATTTTTCGATATGTCCATTTATCCATCCACAGGTTGTCTGGTAGAGATCGCTTTTTAGCGATAAGACCGCCGATTGTATATCATAGTTAAGTTTTTTGTATGTTTTTGTTTTACTTTTTATGTGGTGTGCAATAAAGTATTTTCTATCTTCTATCTATCTATCTATATGAACTTGTATTTCAACGCTGTGCAAAAGGAGCCTCTTTGAGGCACACTTATAATCCTTTCACCACACTGGTTCGAAAGAACTGACACGATAAGAAGAAGAATGCTGTGCACAAATCTCTAAATAACTAGGTAACTAGGTGTAACTAGGTGTTAACAATACGGCAATTGCATATTGATGTAGCTATTTCAATATCGTTGTCAATAATTGGAGCTGGCGTCTATCTGCTGACTCGTAACTCTCCTGCACTTCCTGTGGATTAAGGAAAGCTCCTTCAATACACTCTTTTAAATTGAAATTGAAGCTGCACTATCTTCAGCAGTTGTCTTAAATTTTCTTTTTTTCTTTTTAGTAAGTATTTATATATTATTATATTGTATTTATATTATTAATGGCATGTATTAGGATTATTTAAATACTTTTTCCCTCTAAATGAAACTTCTGTGCACTACCGTCCTTTTTGTATGCTTCTTTGGTTTATTTTCCATCCAAAGGTTGCCTGGAAGAAATCGCTTTCAGCGATAAGGCCGCCCATTGTACTAATTTCAAACGTATTTTATTTATGTGGTGTTTTGTTATTAATTGGTGTACAATAAAGTGTTCATTCATTCATTCTAAAAAAAGATCCTAACAGTACTGAACAACAAAAATTCCGGAACATTTGAAAGTGCTGTATAAAAGCTTTAAAAATGTTATTAAACTGGTATACCGTTGTAATTGTGTACTTATTTTGAAGGGTTAGTGCCGACTTGACGCTTTTAATATTAAGCGATATCAACTGACCCAAAATGAGTAAAACATTTGGTCAGTGAAAAATTATACAAAGGGATTTAGGGATCGTAGTGACTCCAAGAATTCCAACTCGATTTTTTTATTATTATAATTAGTACTTAATTAAACTTAGGCCTTTAAATCTATATTAGATGATTTATACGGTGTCGGGAAGCAACCTATGCCTACACTTAACGGGATGCTGTAGTGCATGAGACATTGTTTGAGATGGAATGTAGGCTTGAACAGCACCAAAACCATCCTCTCAGCTTAATCAGCCTGGCTCACAGGAAAGACAACGTCAATACGTGTGGAGCTGACTAAGCTGCGGTTTTCCTCGCGATGTTTACCTTCACCGAAACTAAAAATTAATTGATGCACGGCCAATCAACAACTTTCTAAAAATATTAAATGTGAACCTTGCGTCGCCTAGCAGTCTATCTAGACAATTGTGCCATGTTTGTGTGTACTCATTAATTAGGAATTTATAGACTGAGTCAGACATGGTAATGAGGACAAAGGTACACAAATAAAATTGTTCACCGATTATAAAAGTTAATAGGACACAGTCACGAAAATGTAGCATATTTATATTAGCCCCAATAAAGTAAACGATGGCAATCAGCTTTATTATTGTCGTTTGGTAGTAATTGAGTAGTCCAAAACAAAAAATATTGACATTTCAATATTGTAGGGACATCTTGTAGACAAAAATAAAGCGCTCGTGTAGCTTGCTGCTTTGTCATTCTAGATAGATGGTTGAAGTGATAAAGTTTTGTGTAATTACAAGTGGATAGGTGATCGCAAGTGCATTATCAACTGAGCGCTTCTGTGCTTTGAACGGCAAGGTCAAGGTGTGTCTGTTTTGATAGTTTTTAATGCGTACGGTAGTTTGACGACCTCTTTGGCGCAGTGGGCGAAGGCCCGCCTGCGACGCAAAAGGTTGCGGGTTCGATCCCCGCGGCGGGACCAATGTTTGTATGATCTACAAATATTTGTCGGGTCTGGGTGTTTTTATGTATAATATGTATGTATTTACTGTACTGCTTACTTTGGGGCTAGATGATGCTGTGTGAAAAGTCCAGCGTTATTTATTTCTTTATAGTTTTATAAATAATATATACGTTTAGAAAAGAAGGAAAATAAGGAAGCAATATAAAATTTTTCGTCGTATTGAGGCTAAGTTAAAACGGTGATGAAAAAAAGATGAGACTGTCTCACCGTGCACCGCCGGCAATTAGCTAGAAGCTGGTATAGTATGTGCGAGTGTTTTCTTTGATAACGTTGCAAAAAACTAGTTGGATGGCAGGTTCTGGCCGGTGGTGTAAATGGTCGGCGATCAAGTATGATTCAAATCAAATCAAATCAAATCAAATATATATTTATTGAGGAATACAAACAATGTGTACAAAAGCATATGAAAGCGATGATGCCTGCAGTAGCTTTTAGAAGCTGTGTCGCTTCGATTAACTTTTATTGGGATCTAAAATATCTATAATATTGTAGATACGTTTATTGAGCAAAAAATATTGAATGGAAATGGTTCAGAAGAATTTTATTGGTTAACTGAAACTAAAATAAATACACTAACAGGCTCGCATCCAAATATACTTACATCTAGCGCATCCTAACTTTCTGCAAGTAGTTATTCGAAAAATTATACACTAAAACTAAATTATACTTGGGTTATTTTAATTGCTTTTACTAATAACAGTCTGCTTACCGTAGGTTTGATGTACCAACGAATTATAAGTGGGCTATTTGTTGGTTAACATTTTCACGACTCGTGATTTTAAGCTAGCATTTGTTCTACACATTTGTATAAGTACAGCATAACAGATGCCCTACTTCATAGTTTTGACAGGTTAGACATGCTTGCTTTTGCTCTTGCGGGATGATTCATTGGCGAGTTGGCGAGCCAACGAACGGCTCGTGGCGTTGGTGATCCATTTTACCAATCAGCTAATAAATTCAAAATTGTTATGATTACTATCATACCTATGAAGTTCCACTACAACTTGTTTGTTGGTCAAAACACAACTGAACCAGTCGTCTAAGTAATTTAGCTTTTACAAGAAATTATACTAAAGACCATTGAAACTTCTTATTGCTAAAGCCGCTGTTACACAAGGAGAGCGGCGATTTCTTCTAGGCGACCATATTATTGCCTAGAAGAAATAGCCGCTCGCGTGCGAGAAACTCTCCTCGTGTAACAGCCGCTCTAGAGACCTTAAGAAGTTATGTACGCAATTGAATGTCTGAGCTGTTTTGACACAGTTGAACTTCAAGGACACCATCAGAACATTCGCAAACAGTTACTACTGAGAATGTTGGTTATTATTTCCCTATTGTTGTTCAGTCGATTTGAAAGCCTATTGTTTGAAACGAAGAGCTCAATGACACCGTTGGCGTAGTCCCGCCTGTGACACAGAAGGTTGCGGGTTCAATTTCCAAGGTAAGTAAATAAATTTGTTAGATCTTTGTAAGTATATTATTATCATAGTTTGCCCTGCAGTGGGACGAAAACGGCTGAAGAACCTACCTAAGTATACCTATTATTTTAGGGTTTAGTTTCTATGTAGGTATAATAAAATATGCCCAGCATTATTTTGTTTCTAAGCTTGTTTTCCCCTCTATGACCTCTGTGGCGCAGTGGATGAAAGCTCGCTTGGGACGCAGAAGGTTGCGGGTTCGAGCCCCGCGGGATAAATTTTTGTATGATCTGCAAATAATTATCTTGGTACTGGGTGTTTCTATGTATTTATAAACAAAAAGTATATAAAAAGTATATCAGTCATTTGGATCCCATAGGTAAGCTTTGCTTAGTTTGGGGCTAGATGATGCTGTGTGAAATGTCCAGCATTATTTATTTATTTTATTGATTATCTTTTATCGTTATGCGCTATGGAAAAAGTAGTAAGATAGTTTTTAAGTTCGTTTTTTTTATCAACGTTTGAAGTGCTTTTTTATGTCCCGTTCGTTTGTTCCACGAAATTCCAAGCGGTATCAAAACAGAGACGTCGCAAACCATAATAGTTTAATATCATTCGGGTTATACCTACCTTGTAATAGGTACCTACGTTACGTTATTGTATTCAAATATGCTCACACCACAAGTTCAGCTTACAATAGCTTATTCTAACTAGCTTAGCGAAGTTTCCGATCTATGGAAATGTACGGGGAGCTTAAATTGTTTATTAACTACATCCTGCCTTATACCTTAATTAAATCGCATTGCGAGGGTTGGTTACCAACATATTATATTATTTCAATTAAGGTATACGGGACGATAACCGATGGACCAAGGCGGTTACCGAGTGGTGGCCAAGAGATATGCGGCGGCCTCGGGGCAGACCACCTGCCCGATGGTCAGACGACATTGTGGGGGCGGTGGGAGAACAGTGGATCCGGCTGGCACAAGACCGCCAGGAGTGGCGTGAAAGAGAAGAGGCCTATACCCAACAGTGGGTGCTACAGGCTGGATAGATAGATAGATAGATTGTTGCAGAAGGATACTTATTAAAACATGGAAACAATAATACTTATTTAAGTTTTAAGATATATCCTACTTCATTTTCTTGTCGTGTCAGTATAAAAAACTTAGGCCTTTACATCTATATTAGATGATTTATACAGCGTCAGGAGGCAACCTATGCCTACACTTAACGGGACGCTGTAGTGCCTGGGACATTGTTTTGAGATGGAATAGGCTTGCCCAGCACCTAAACCATCCTCTCAGCTTAATCAGCCTGGTCCACAGGAGAGACAACGTCAATACGTGTGGAGCTGACTAAGCTGCGGGTTTCCTCACGATGTTTTCCTTCACCGTTAAGAGCACGTGTTAAAGCGCATATAAATTTTACGAAACGTAAAATCCATTGATGCACGGCCGGGATTCGAACCCGTGACCTTCGGATTGAAAGTCGAGGTTCAACCCCATTCGACCAACACGGCTCTTACGTAACACGTACGTTACGTTTAACGTGTCAGTATAAAGTGATTGCAAACCTACGGGCTTGTTATCCATAGATAGACCAAACCTTCGTACTTACGAGTACCTATAAATATAAAATAACTACGTTTGCGAAAGATTCTTTGATGATTTTCGTCACATGGTTCGATACTAAAAATAAGTCACAAGGCTAAATATTCAGAAGAACTAAATATTCAGTTATAGACAGAATAAATGATTGCCATAATAAATTCAAATTTTATCTACGTCTCGTAGGCGTAATGTAGATGTCGCAGCCAACTGGTTTAATCAGCTGTTCAATTAAGCGCCTAGCCATTTAATTAAACGGCGCCGTTAAACGAATGTCCTAAATAATAATAGGCAAATGGCTTGGAGCTATTACGTTTAACTACTTGCCTAGCCAAGTCATTTCGTAATAAAGATAACATTATTGTTGAACGGGTTTGTATAGAAATTATTACCTATTAATGTCATAACTAGATGGCGCGACTAAGAATTACTTATTCCTAGATCGCGCTGACGAAAACGCACGGCGAATAATGTCGTCAAATTACTAATGCATATTTTTCCAGTTGACCATGTTGATGAAGAAGATAATGCTTAGATCAAAGTCAGTTGGCTAGGTAATGTTAGGATAGATAGTGAAAAAGTCCCCCCCGATGGATTCCGATCTTGTCGCGATGGGGGGGCTCGGCTAAGCATCCAGCCAACAAGTTCATTAAATGTTTGTATTTAACCAGACGGCTGAATATCATTCAGGCCGTTAGTTGAACGGCGCCGTTTAATCAAATGGCTAGGCGCTTAATTGAACGGCGGATTAAACCAGTTGCCTGCGACAGATATCGTTAGGTACTCGTAGTTAATGGTAATAATTCAAAATGTATCTAATGTAATTTAATATTGAAAATGTCGACTGAAATCAGCATGACTGAAAAACATGAATCGAAAGGCATACTAATTCACGTTCTGTGATAGAGTTATTGCGCGTAGTGTCGATAAATTAGACTTCGTTGTAGATTTGTACGCTATAATTTTCCTTCTGTACGTGTCAATGCGCGTAGAAGAAAAAGAAAACATAACGGAGAAGAGCGGTCCGGATTTGCAGCCTGCGGGACCATACAAAATTCAATTTAGTGCCCAAGAAAAATTTTTATTACACCTAGCATTCTATAGAATTGCAAAGTACCTTTTTACAACACCTTCTCAAACAAGTAACTTTATAACTAATGTAAAGCGTAAACAGGTTCACGACTGTATCCCCAAGGTGCGGTAGACATTCTCTCAGATCTTTTTATGTTACTTATTCCAGAGCCTTTAAAGATGTCTACGGCATGTCCAAACACATATTTGATACATGCCCACAGCTTGCAGAAGTTAGTAATCATACGTGACAGCTATATTATAACTAATGTGAAGCTAACAAAGCTAACAACTAAACGTGGATAAAAAAACGGCAGCGCATAGGTACCTGAGCAAATAACAATAATATCTTTGTAAAGAAAAGTACAGCGAAACAGAGTTCCCTCGAGAACTAAAAGAAAATAAGATTTATATGCTAAATCCGATATCTATGAAATAAATTGTATACAGAAACTAGATGTTGTATGAGACGCTTCACTAGAGGGTTTAAGGGATACTAAAATAACATAAAATATATAATGTTTTGTTATTGTATGTGAAACAAATTGAGAGGGTTTCTAAACAAAACAATTAGGGATAGTAAGTATTTGAATAAATTTGTGTACATACACTTTATTCAAATACTTACTATGGGAGGAATTAAAAATCGTTCTCACTTGTCCCAATTTTGTATGAATCTATACACAATCGGTGTATCTACGTATATAAGAAGACGCATTCATACATGACATTTCTAAAAATAAAATGTGCAAAAATGTGAAAAAATTGGTAGAGTTCTGATTTGTAATTGCGTATCCCCTTATACTCGTAGTTTAAAGTCTCCTTATAAATATGAACTAACTGATACCTTTACAAAAAAAAAACAATAGGTACCATATTTACTGCCCCCAATGCCATATTATTAGAAGTGTACACCTTTTGAATTCAAAGATTTTACTAGTATTTTTTTTTGAACAAACAGTTTTATTTATAAATATTTATACGAAACAATAATCATAAAAATACATAAGTAGGTAAGTACATAATTTAACTAAACTAAAGATAAAAAACAGTGTTCAAATCACCGACCGCAGGTAATGTGCCGAAAAGGCTGGCGGCATTACCTCGTTGGATGGCGTTGATGTATTTAATTATCAATATAATTGCTAGAATATCTTTCTGATAAGTACACAAACACGAGTCATGGAAAACACGAGTCATGGAGTCGGGCTATTTATTCCACTAATGAGACGAGCTAAATAGTGAACGAAATACAAGCACAGTTATTTAAATCCACTGAGTCTAGACAAGTATCTATCCAAACGAAACAGCGCTTTAGGCTGGGAATACACAACCCTTAAGGGCCAGTTTCACCAAAGTCAAGTTTAACAGCTGGTTAATAAATCGGCCGTTAGCCGTTTGTCAGCGCAGTGACCGCTTTTTCATACAAAATTGTGCTCTGCGCAGACAAACGGCTCTCTGTCACTCTCGGATTTTTGGTTGTTGTGACATATTTTTAATTTTCTACGATGTCAACTGCTAGTTAGCTAACGGGCCGCCGACCAGCGATTAGATTTAGCGGCTTGTTAATGAAGATATTCCTTTGTTAGAGCATGATGGAGCACAAGGCAATCGTAACGGTCTGTTAAATATTTAATCCGTTGTTATTTCTCTTACTAAATTTGATGTCAAATTAACTAACGCTCTGTTAGATTAAGTTTGGTGAAACTAGCCCTAAACCTCTTTGAGGCGCACTTAAAATTTTTTACTTAAACTATGTAATTCCAAATAAGTAGATACTAGGCCTTAGTGACCCGTCAAGAAAAATAAGACTTCCACTATAATGCTGTCAGTTACAGGGCCAGTACACCGACGCATTCGCATGCGAATGCGAACCCACGTCTCGCTCTAGCACATAGCTAATGAAATAGGCACGTCCTTGTCGGATGCGATTTGTCGCATGCGAATGCGTTGGTGTACTAACGGCGTTAAGGCTTGATTACACACACGTACCGAGTAAATGCGAGACAGTGCCACTGGGCCTCGACAGAAAGTAACATGTATGCCCTCGGCCGCGAGCACCGTCTACTTTTCCACATTGCTACCTTACCGACGGGCTACGAGTTTTTTAAACCTGTTAGATGGCTGACGAACTTATTTCTCAGCGAATTTAAGACACACAGGCAAAAAAGGTCGTCGAGCCAAAGTACTAAACTTACTTACTTTGAAAATGTGAGCTAAAATTATTATCCCTGGGCCGTATTCCC
The DNA here is from genome assembly GCA_951394285.1 of Epirrhoe tristata. NCBI lineage: Eukaryota > Metazoa > Arthropoda > Insecta > Lepidoptera > Geometridae > Epirrhoe > Epirrhoe tristata. The sequence goes on along the minus strand of OX596146.1, from coordinate 9,205,176 downwards.
GTTCTTATTTTCGTTCGTTTGATTAATATTCGGATTTTTCTTACTACGATTTCTGAATACAAAGGCCATTTTTTCGGTTTGGAATAATTGTTCCTAGGTTAGTTCCGTGTTTTAACGTTGATCTTATCGACTGAATACAATGTAGCTCGTAGTGAGAAGCATCAGAATATTCATCAAACGAACGAAAAAACGAACGCAAATAACCCCCCTGACAGTACAGATAACATTGCCATTTGTCTATTCGCAGGCTCGGACGGTAACCATTGCATTTGCAATCTCCAAAGAGGTGGAATGCACGAAAGGACCAAATCAGCTGGTAACTGGGCCAGTAATTTGAGCGCTTTCACGGTTGCCGTTTGTGAATATTTTGGTTCAATTAATGTTTCATCCAGCTATCTTTACATGGAGCTAAAATAAGCTATTTTCGACGAATTTATCACAAAATAGTTTGAACTAATATGTCAATTTGGTAATAATTGTGGTCTCACAAAAAGGAAAATGACGATGGCAATTTGGTAACTAAGCTGGCAAATAATTTTAAGCCGGACTTTTCACATCAACTGAGATTAAAACAGGAAGAAAGTTTTTTTTTTACTTGTTTCTTTAAATCGAACTATATATTATACTATACAATTAAAAGCTACATCCATACTGTTAATTTACATGCTTATTCAAGTTTTCGCGAAACTTAATCTAACTCCATAATAACGTAGATAAATCCCACGTGCATAATCTTCTAACACAATTAAACTTGACTCTGTTAATTAAGAAGAGGGGAACGTCTTTCAATCAAAAATGAAATATAATTTCATTTATCTTTTGCGGAAAATGTCACTCAACGTTAAAACAAGAACTTGAGGCGACGTTATAAAATGGATCTAATAAGAGTTTTATAGCTTTCATCTTTAAATACAGGCTTTTCATCTGTAATTATTATTATTCTGTACTATGATTTTTACAGAAATACATAAAATACCTTCCATTTCCCGTACCTACGGGGGTACCATCGGGGGAGAGACCACAGATTTCAAATTGTTTGAGGTTATAATAACCTGAATGTTTACGACGATTAAGTATGTACGTAGATGTGGGTAGGTAGGTAGTTACCGTGGTACTTACCTAATGTCTACGAGTGAGTATATCAAGAAGTCGTGATGTTTTTATACTCGTAAACCCTCTTGTACTTGCAACCTCGGTGAATGATAGACACATTGAAACTGAACTAGATTGTCTGTAATCTGAATCTGAAACCACATCACTCAAAATTCGTGAGCCAAATATGACATGAAACTGACTCGCTCGTAAAGGAACATCCGAACAATTCTATTTGTAATGCCCATTTCACAGCATTCGAGCTTAGAGCAGAAATAGTGATGCATTTATAGAGTTACATTGCTAAGATGACATGTGAAATGTGTAGCAAGACTAAAAGGAGGTGGACGACATATTAAAAAAACTAGTTACTAGTTTTTAATCATCAAATTGGTGTTACTTAGTACAAAGTTAACCAACGAAATGAAACAGGCTGTAATTTAATACAACATAATAACATTAAAGTCTATTTATAAAAAAACTTTTAGGTACTTAAGATTTAAAGAAAATAAATCTCTTAAATAAGGCAGTATTTTCAAATACAAAAGTAGCTTCTTCAGTGCCTTTAAATTCTATAACAATACAGACTACATCGAACAAGAATCTCCTTATCCCTGATTTACTCCGGTGTCACAGACATACTACCACAGAGTAGCAAGAAATGGACAACACTGCAGTTGACCTAGCATTCTGTGGAGCATGTCATGCTTGGCATCTCATTCCATGATCGCATACTCAACGTAGAAATACGACGTCAGACCAAAGTTGTAGACGTAGGTATGCGCATCGCAAGTCTCAAGTGTAAATAGGGCACATAACTAGATGAAATGGTGGAATACAGTGATGACGAAATGGTGGCACAGAGATTTTAAAATTGTTATAAATCAATAAAAAAAAAAAAAAAAGACTACAAGTGATACAATGATCTCGGATGATAACATTGTCAATGTAGCCTGGCACAGGACTGCAAATGACCAAAGTATACCCAGCAATGCAACCGGGCTGATAGATTACTATTTTGCTGTGGCTCACCTCTCTCAACATTCTGTCCATTAGCTAACACTCTTAGGAAAGCGCATTAAGAACGAGACAACTAGGGATTTGCACTTTGCAGTTTCCTACAAGAATCTGCCAAGTCCGCGAATTTAAGGCCATTTTTAAAGATGAACGAGTTTTAGAGAGTTAATAGGAGTTTGGAATGGGGCAAGTTAAAAAAGTAGCACTAGATTTACCTTATCCTGGCATTTTTTACGCCTTGACATGCATAAGTCCCGACTGTCATGGTATGCACATACATCGGTAACTACTATTGAAACTGCCATTGATTGATTGATTAATCGAAATCATTTTGTTTCTTTGTCAGTACCATTGATGGTACTGTCTAATGGTACAGTCAGCAACGAAAGTCGATTGACATTTTATGTTTCACAAATCTGAATATTTCCGAAATCCGTAACATCATGACCAACATTTTTACTAATATTTGAAGATAAAGTCTTAGTTCTTAGTAATTTCCCAAGAAAAGTTTCTTTATCTGGGTTATCGAAAACAAAAGCCATTTTAAAAAGTCCAACTGTTAATCAACTTTCGTTGCTGACTGTACCGCGGTAAACAAACGATAGGTACCAATAGGTCAGCGTTTTCAGTAAACTTTAGGTCTTTTTTAAAGTTAAAACATGACCTTTTTGTTCAAAACCCTTACAAACTTACTTAAGGCCCTCGTAGAAATTTCTTGTGTAAAATCCGAGGTTTTTCCTGGAACGTCTTAAGTAACAATTTTTTTGGTTCCACCCGACGGTTTTCTGTACAACTGTCTATTTGCATCTAAAGCGGAGCACAGTAGTGAAGACTTTACCATTATGTTACTTCAATAAAAAAAGGTATTTAGGTAAAAATGAAAACACCTAACGGTACAATAAATATGTAAACGTTATGGTATTTAGAGCCTTATAGCATAATTATCACTGTTAGATAGTATTCTCGTCCTGGCGTCACAAAGCCGTGGGCATTAGAAATTATGAGTAACTACCATGTTACCCAACATTCAGACCTGAAAAAACTATCTGAACAGGAAACCACTCGTATCTCCTGTGTACACATATCAGCAGAGTTTTCGTCTGCCACGCCAATCCAACCTGCCATAATAGCTTATTTTTCTACCCAAACGAAACCAGACCAAATCTTTAGTTGTTGATAAAGAAAAGACAAATTAATTATTGCTCATAACAAAATATGTAGGTATACTTATATTAAATAATACCTAGCACTTTTATGCTCACTTCAGTTTTCGATAATGGGACGGACTAAACAACCCACAGCCTTTGTTTCAAATGCTTTCCACTCATCTTGAACGTCGCGTTCAAATCAAAAGTCACTCACAAAATACTCAACAATAATTAATTCCAATTTATAACATAATTTATTCAAATCAGCAAAGCCAAGAACATTCCATCGGCAAATTGATAACAATTGGAGACCAATTACTGATTAATGATACAAAATACAAACAGAAAAAATATCTGCAGAAGGAAAAATTGTACAATCAAAAAATCACTTCTAGCTTCGAGACCTACGAGTGCCCGCTTCAAATTGTTATTATAAAAAATCTACTTTACCTGATGAAAACAAGAGCAGAGCAAAATTACTAAACAACCATTATCATTCTACTAGAGAAGGAACGTAAATTGATTGTCATTTAGAATTGCACTATTGTCAAAAAAACATTATCCTACTAATATTATAAATTTGAAAATGTATGAAACTTTATTGTTAATACCATAAAGCGCAAACGCGACCTACTACTTAATCTTAATTTTTGCTTTTAAAACCCAGGCGCCAGACTTGCTTCAAATGTTTGAACACAAATTATTAAATTATCAGTCATTCTAGTACCCATAACACAAGCTCTGCTTACTTTGGGGCTAGATGATGCTATGTGAAAAAGTCCAGCATTATTTATTTATTTATTTAAATGTTTGGCACGAGAGTTTGTAGTCAAAGTCTCGTGCCACACACGTGTTCAAATATGTGTTCAAACATAAGAAGCTAGGTCTGGCGCCGGGGTTATAAAGCAAAAGTTTGGATGTTGATAACTCAATCACGCTGAACGGAACTGGATGAAATTTTGAATAGATGTTGATCGCCCGAAAAAGCTAAGTACCTATTCCCGAGGGACCGCAGGTAACAACGCCAAGCGCAGTTAGTTTATTAGAAAAGTTTGTCGGTTTATGTCTGTATGTTTGTTACTCCTTCACAGTGAAACTGAATGAAAATGTATGAAATTTATTATGAAGGTGTACAAAGGAATACTTTTCTCCTGAAAAAGTAAAATATTCCATTGAAATTTTAACGTTAACGTAATATGACGCAATAACTGAAACCATTTGTCAGTTTAATTTCATTTTAATATTAACCTTAATATAGAGTGAATTATTAAACGAACCAAATTAATGAAATTCTCAATATGAAGAAATAATGTGTTGATAAAATTGTAGGTTAGGTTGTAAAGCAACTTATGATGCCAGAGGCTTTAATGAAAACAATAGAACAATGTTCAAAAGGAGTACAGAATTCAAGTTTAATTAAAAAACAAGAAAAGTGAGAAGACGTAATTTTTTTTGAGGATAACAAACAATACAATAAATTGATTTGATTTATACAGATTATAAATTTGAAAACGTATAAATAAATTATAATAAATTCTGCATTCTTTGTCAAAACCACTAAACCGAATGAATAAACTTATTATTTTATTTTTTACTAGCTGTCCCTCGGGATTTTTTCATTTTTTTCGGGATAAAAAGTAGCCTATGTCCTTCCCTGGGATACAACCTTTATCCATGCCAAATTTCAGCTTAATCTATTCAGCGGTTTGGGCGTAACAAACAGACAGACAGAGTTACTTTCACATTTACAATAGACACAGTATGGATGGATAGTATGTATATTTTTTTACACTGACCTTTTGAAACAGCACTAATGAACCATCTTCAAACAATAAGATTTGAGGAAAATTCAAATGACCGATCGGAATAACAATTGAATTGGAATATTTACCGACAACATGCATAACGAAGCAAGTTCTACAAAATAATGGTTTCTAGACGCTATTATTTTATTTTTTTGAAATATTTCTTGCTGTTGGTCAGTAGTCCGATCAGGGGGGTTAACGTGAACTCCTATTTCCTAGCAGTTTTTGAACGAAATGTCGATTTCGAATAACCCGGTTCATTATAGAAACGTCGCAACTTATTATGTTCTCACGCTTGCACATTAGTACAGTCACTAATGTGCAAGCGAGAGAGCATGATAAGCGCTGCCATTTCAGATTTCATTCATTTCTAAAACTGCCTGGAAATATGAGTTCATGCTAAGCCACCAGACTGGCAGCATCATGGTGAAATCATGAACCACAGAGCAGAAAACTAGAGACACTGATACACAAAACGGGCTGATTTGTGAGGAAAATGTAGAAGAGCAGTTATGACTTCAATAAAAAAAGGAAGTTCTATGTTCGCTTGTTTTTTTTTTCAAAACTCCTTCTTGTTTAGTTTGATGGGAAAAGCTCTCGAGGTGATCCCATTTAGATTTGGATTGATACTTTTCCCGCAAAACTCAAAAACCTTTAGGCCCTTACTAATAAACATGACATAAAGTTATGTCATGCATAACCTATGAATAACCATACAAATTTTTAGTTTATGCATGACATAACTTTATGTCAAGTTTATTAGTAAGGGCCTAAGTTTTTAAAACGTAATATACCTACTCTGAAAATAGGTTAAATAAAAAATTTAACATAATCTTGTGATTTTATCGATATTGTACACTTCGCGGGCCGTCAATGGGTCAGATTAGCGCAGGATCGTGGTGGATGGCACAAGCTTAGGGAGGCCTATACCCAGCATATGATGTTTATAAAAAAAATTTAACCCTAGGTGTTCCCATCACTTACAAATGCCGCTTCTTTGCTTCTCATCCGAACAGTTTGCTTTCACAATGTAAATTGAAAAAGTTTAAGAGAGAATGTGCAACTGAATTTTCTAAATGTGGTTCCAATTCAAACAGGTAAACTCCTTTTTCAATTTAAAACTTTATCTGGTAAAGTTTTGGTGATGATAGTACAAAACTGCAGTAAAAGCAATACTTGAAGATGTATGTAATGAAAAAACTTTAGTCACTTCCAAATGAGAGAAATATGATAAAAGTAGCTGTATATAATAATAATGAAATGTATTTTATTTCTAAGCTACTACATATTTACATATATTTTTTATTTCTCAATGAAATACCGAAGTGTGGTTACCACTACACTATAAAAAATAAAAAAATAGCTGAATAGCATGGAACCAAAGGTCGCTTCTAATTAATAATATTTTAAATGGAGAGTCAAAGAGGCTCCTTTTGTGCACGATTTATTACTAGGTATTTACTTTGTATTTTCTTCTCTTCAAGGCCCTGAATCCCAGGCTTTTAATATCCAATTATTGGATTGACTTCCGATAAGTCAACTGTTGACTTTCGTAAATGACTTGGGGTACAAAGATTTCATCTCAATTGTTTTAAGATTGTTGAAATGGGAGCGAGTTTTTGAGGAAAGTAGCACAAAACGTAACAACCATCAATAAGAATCGTAATTGAAACACGATTTATGGCTCCAATAATAAGGCTAAGTACAGGTAGTAACAGCGATGAAAATTGATTTTAAAGAAATTAATTATAGATAAATACAAGGATTTTTTTATGGCATGTGGTAGTATTTTTGTGATTTTTTTTTATTGGTAAGTTAGCTAAATTATAATTGTTAACGTTGTATCTATCTAATATGCCTGGCTTCTGCCACTACTGGTTAGGTTGTAGAATTTTCCAGTCGGAATTGCCCTGCAAAACTTCTCTACAAAAATATAAAATAGTTAATTTATCAGAAGTTAGTTCACTGAAATAACTTCTGTGGAAAACAAAATCCCTCTTTACCAACGGACAGCAAAACTTTTTTCATCTCGGCGTTATTCCCTTGTTCCACTTTAGTCAATGAGTGTACAGGCCACTAGAATATAACTGGGTATTTTCGGTGAAATATCATAGTTTAGCGGACGTGAGGCAAATACGTTCAAAGGATATTTCCTAGGAAAATGAAACTGGGTTTATGAGACAAGATTAATAAAATTGATGTATTAATGAATAAAACGAAACATGATTATGACCATAAATTATCCCCAAGGCACGGTAGATAATAATTCTCTCACGATATTACTTGCCAGAGAAGGTCCTTTGAAAAAGCTAAGGGAGTAGTCAAGAAGATATATTGACACGTGCTCACATTTTGTAAAAGTTAAACATTTCATACGTGACGGAGTGCAAACACATTGCCACATATTTGAATATCAAATGGTTTCCTCACGATGTTTTGCTTCACCGTAAAGCTCGTGATCGATATTCCTGAGACAAAAACATATTGATTCATGACCGGGATTCGAACCCATGATCTTTAGATTGAAAGTCAAGGTCACTAGGCCAACACGTCTCTCAATAACAATGAATCAGAAATAAATAAATTTTGAAACCTTGCTAAATCAACCGTTTCAATAATAAGATACTTAATCTTTACAAACGTGAAATATATGAGCAAAGATAAATAATATCACCTGATGAAGTAGCATCAATGTTGGTGAACTTAGCAGATCATTGTCTAGCAGATCAAATTTTTTTGTGAGTTCTTATCGCATGCAGATGAGTTCTATAGTTCCTGATACTTGTTAGAAATAGTTCTGGCGTTTTTACCTACTAAACGACCATGGTCAAAATGATCTGCCAACTTCCCGTAGCAGATCATTTGTGGCAGATCATAATAACAAGCGAGTTCTTTTCGCATGCAGATGAGGTCTACAGTTCCTGATACTTTTCTGGAATAGTTCTGTACTCATGTTCGAATAACAGCTGATCATGTCAGAAAAGTAGAAAAGTCGAAAAATCACGTTTTTTTTTGTTCAGTTGTTTCAATAACTTCTTGAAAGCTAGAACTATTTCTTAACTCTTTCGTTTTGCACAGATCCACATCAAACATACAATCTAAAACTCTGTTACAGTCCAGAACTCACGTCCCAGTGCCAGCAGATCATATCCGAAAGTTCAAATAGATCATAAAAGTCCAAAAAATGAAATGTTACCGATTTCATCATCTTTAATGATTGTGGTAGGCCGGAACTCTTTTGATTTTAACAGATTAGAATCAGAACTACAATCCAGAATACTTTTGGAGTCCAGAACTCACGTCCCAGTGCCAGCAGAGCATATCCGAAAGTTCTAAAAAGTCGAAAATTCCAAAAAATTAAATGTTACCGATTTCATCATCCTAAATGAATGTGGTAGGCCAGAACTCTTTTGATTTTCACAGATTAGAATCAGAACTACAATCTAGAACACTTTTGGAGTCCAGAACTCACGCCCCAGTACCAGCAGAGCATATCTGAAAGTTCAAATAGATCATAAAAGTCCAAAAAATGAAATGTTACCGATTTTATCATCTTTAATGATTGTGGTAGGCCAGAACTCTTTTGATTTTAACAGATTAGAATCAGAACTACAATCCAGAATACTTTTGGAGTCCAGAACTCACGTCCCAGTGCCAGCAGAGCATATCTGAAAGTTCAAATAGATCATAAAAGTCCAAAAAATGAAATGTTACCGATTTTATCATCTTTAATGATTGTGGTAGGCCAGAACTCTTTTGATTTTAACAGATTAGAATCAGAACTACAATCCAGAATACTTTTGGAGTCTAGAACTCACGTCCCAGTGCCAGCAGAGCATATCCGAAAGTTCAAATAGGCCATAAAAGTCCTAAAAATGAAGTGTTACCGATTTCATCATCCTTTATGATTGTGGTAGGCCAGAACTCTTTTGATTTTAATAGATTAGAATCAGAACTACAATCCAGAATACTTTTGGAGTCCAGAACTCACGTCTCAGTGCCAGCAGAGCATATCCGAAAGTTCGAAAAAGTCGAAAATTCCAAAAAATTAAATGTTACCGATTTCATCATCCTAAATGAATGTGGTAGGCCAGAACTCTTTTGATTTTCACAGATAAGAATCATAACTACAATCCAGAACACTTTTGGAGTCCAGAACTCACGTCCCAGTGCCAGCAGAGCATACCCGAATGTTCAAGTAGGTCATAAAAGTCCAAAAAATGAAATGTTACCAATTTCATCATATTAAATGATTGTGGTGGGCCAGAACTCTTTTGATTTTCACAGATAAGAATCATAACTACAATCCAGAACACTTTTGGAGTCCAGAACTCACGTCCCAGTGCCAGCAGAGAATACCCGAATGTTTAAGTAGGTCATAAAAGTAAAAAAAATGAAATGTTACCGATTTCATCATCCTTAATGATTGTGGTAGGCCAGAACTCTTTTGATTTTCAAAGATTAGACTCAGAACTACAATTCAGAACACGGTTGGAGTCCAGAACTCACGTCCCAGTGCCAGTAGAGCATATCCGAAAGTTCAAATAAGTCGAAAATTCCAAAAAAATAAATTTTACCGATTTAATCATCTTTAATGATTGTGGTAGGCCAGAACTCTTTAAATTTTCACAGATTAGAATTAGAACTACAATCCAGAACACTTTTAAAGTCCAGAACTCACGTCCCAATGCCAGCAGAGCATATCCGAAAGTTCTAAAAAGTCGAAAATTCCAAAAAATCAAATGTTACCGATTTCATCATCCTAACTGATTGTGGTGGGCCAGAACTCTTTTGATTTCCACAGATTAGAATCAAAACTACAATCCACAACACTTTTGGAGTCCAGAACTCACGTCCCAGTGCCAGCAGAGCATATCCGAATGTTCAAATAGGTTCTGGCACACCACAATCACTTAGGATGATGAAATCGGTATCATTTCATTTTTTGGACTTTTATGACCTACTTGAACATTCGGGTACGCTCTGCTGGCACTGGGACGTGAGTTCTGGACTCCAAAAGTGTTCTGGATTGTAGTTATGATTCTATTCTGTGGAAATCAAAAGAGTTCTGGCTCACCACAATCATTTAGGATGATGAAATCGGTAACATTTCATTTTTTGGAATTTTCGACTTTTTAGAACATTCGGATATGCTCTGCTGGCACTGGGACGTGAGTTCTGGACTCCAACAGTATTCTGAATTGTAGTTCTGATTCTAATCTTTGAAAATCAAAAGAGTTCTGGCCTACCACAATCATTAAGGATGATGAAATCGGTAACATTTCATTTTTTTTACTTTTATGACCTACTTAAACATTCGGGTATGCTCTGCTGGCACTGGAACGTGAGTTCTGGACTCCAAAAGTGGTCTAGATTGTAGTTCTGATTCTAATCTGTGAAAATCAAAAGAGTTCTGGCACACCACAATCACTTAGGATGATGAAATCGGTATCATTTCATTTTTTGGACTTTTATGACCTACTTGAACATTCGGGTATGCTCTGCTGGCACTGGAACGTGAGTTCTGGACTCCAAAAGTGTTTTGGATTGTAGTTCTGATTCTTATCTGTAAAAATCAAAAGAGTTCTGGCCCACCACAATCATTTCATATGATGAAATTGGTAACATTTCATTTTTTGGACTTTTATGACCTATTAGAACATTCGGATATGCTCTGCTGGCACTGGAACGTGATTTCTGGACTCCAAAAGTGTTCTGGATTGTAGTTTTGATTCTAATCTGTGAAAATCGAAAGAGTTCTGGCTCACCACAATCATTTAATATGATGAAATCGGTATCATTTCATTTTTTGGACTTTTATGACCTACTTGAACATTCGGGTATGCTCTGCTGGCACTGGGACGTGAGTTCTGGACTCCAAAAGTGTTCTGGATTGTAGTTATGATTCTATTCTGTGGAAATCAAAAGAGTTCTGGCTCACCACAATCATTTAGGATGATGAAATCGGTAACATTTCATTTTTTTTACTTTTATGACCTACTTGAACATTCGGGTACGCTCTGCTGGCACTGGGACGTGAGTTCTGTACTCCAAAAGTGTTCTGGATTGTATTTATGATTCTATTCTGTGGAAATCAAAAGAGTTCTTGCTCACCACAATCATTGAGGATGATGAAATCGGTAACATTTCATTTTTTTTACTTTTATGACCTATTTGAACTTTCGGGTATGCTCTGCTGGTACTGGAACGTGAGTTCTGGACTCCAAAAGTGTTCTAGATTGTAGTTCTGATTCTAATCTGTGAAAATCAAAAGAGTTCTGGCACACCACAATCACTTAGGATGATGAAATCGGTATCATTTCATTTTTTGGACTTTTATGATCTATTTGAACTTTCAGATATGCTCTGCTGGTACTGGGGCGTGAGTTCTGGACTCCAAAAGTGTTCTAGATTGTAGTTCTGATTCTAATCTGTTAAAATCAAAAGAGTTCTGGCCTACCACATTCATTTAGGATGATGAAATCGGTAACATTTAATTTTTTGGAATTTTCGACTTTTTCGAACTTTCGGATATGCTCTGCTGGCACTGAGACGTGAGTTTTGGACTCCAAAAGTATTCTGGATTGTAGTTCTGATTCTAATCTATTAAAATCAAAAGAGTTCTGGCCTACCACAATCATAAAGGATGATGAAATCGGTAACACTTCATTTTTAGGACTTTTATGGCCTATTTGAACTTTCGGATATGCTCTGCTGGCACTGGTACGTGAGTTCTGGACTCCAAAAGTGTTGTGGATTGTAGTTTTGATTCTAATCTGTGGAAATCAAAAGAGTTCTGGCCCACCACAATCAGTTAGGATGATGAAATCGGTAACATTTAATTTTTTGGAATTTTCGACTTTTTAGAACTTTCGGATATGCTCTGCTGGCATTGGGACGTGAGTTCTGGACTTTAAAAGTGTTCTGGATTGTAGTTCTGATTCTAATCTGTGAAAATCAAAAGAGTTCTGGCCTACCACAATCAGTTAGGATGATGAAATCGGTAACATTTCATTTTTTGGAATTTTCGACTTTTTAGAACTTTCGGATATGCTCTGCTGGCACTGGGACGTGAGTTCTGGACTCCAAAAGTGTTCTGGATTGTAGTTTTGATTCTAATCTGTGAAAATTTAAAGAGTTCTGGCCTACCACAATCATTTAGGATGATAAAATCGGTAACATTTTATTTTTTGGACTTTTATGATCTATTTGAACTTTCAGATATGCTCTGCTGGTACTGGGGCGTGAGTTCTGGACTCCAAAAGTGTTCTAGATTGTAGTTCTGATTCTAATCTGTGAAAATCAAAAGAGTTCTGGCCTACCACATTCATTTAGGATGATGAAATCGGTAACATTTAATTTTTTGGAATTTTCGACTTTTTCGAACTTTCGGATATGCTCTGCTGGCACTGAGACGTGAGTTCTGGACTCCAAAAGTATTCTGGATTGTAGTTCTGATTCTAATCTATTAAAATCAAAAGAGTTCTGGCCTACCACAATCATAAAGGATGATGAAATCGGTAACACTTCATTTTTAGGACTTTTATGGCCTATTTGAACTTTCGGATATGCTCTGCTGGCACTGGGACGTGAGTTCTAGACTCCAAAAGTATTCTGGATTGTAGTTCTGATTCTAATCTGTTAAAATCAAAAGAGTTCTGGCCTACCACAATCATTAAAGATGATAAAATCGGTAACATTTCATTTTTTGGACTTTTATGATCTATTTGAACTTTCAGATATGCTCTGCTGGTACTGGGGCGTGAGTTCTGGACTCCAAAAGTGTTCTAGATTGTAGTTCTGATTCTAATCTGTTAAAATCAAAAGAGTTCTGGCCTACCACAATCATAAAGGATGATGAAATCGGTAACACTTCATTTTTAGGACTTTTATGGCCTATTTGAACTTTCGGATATGCTCTGCTGGCACTGGTACGTGAGTTCTGGACTCCAAAAGTGTTGTGGATTGTAGTTTTGATTCTAATCTGTGGAAATCAAAAGAGTTCTGGCCCACCACAATCAGTTAGGATGATGAAATCGGTAACATTTAATTTTTTGGAATTTTCGACTTTTTAGAACTTTCGGATATGCTCTGCTGGCATTGGGACGTGAGTTCTGGACTTTAAAAGTGTTCTGGATTGTAGTTCTGATTCTAATCTGTGAAAATCAAAAGAGTTCTGGCCTACCACAATCAGTTAGGATGATGAAATCGGTAACATTTCATTTTTTGGAATTTTCGACTTTTTAGAACTTTCGGATATGCTCTGCTGGCACTGGGACGTGAGTTCTGGACTCCAAAAGTGTTCTGGATTGTAGTTTTGATTCTAATCTGTGAAAATTTAAAGAGTTCTGGCCTACCACAATCATTTAGGATGATAAAATCGGTAACATTTTATTTTTTGGACTTTTATGATCTATTTGAACTTTCAGATATGCTCTGCTGGTACTGGGGCGTGAGTTCTGGACTCCAAAAGTGTTCTAGATTGTAGTTCTGATTCTAATCTGTGAAAATCAAAAGAGTTCTGGCCTACCACATTCATTTAGGATGATGAAATCGGTAACATTTAATTTTTTGGAATTTTCGACTTTTTCGAACTTTCGGATATGCTCTGCTGGCACTGAGACGTGAGTTCTGGACTCCAAAAGTATTCTGGATTGTAGTTCTGATTCTAATCTATTAAAATCAAAAGAGTTCTGGCCTACCACAATCATAAAGGATGATGAAATCGGTAACACTTCATTTTTAGGACTTTTATGGCCTATTTGAACTTTCGGATATGCTCTGCTGGCACTGGGACGTGAGTTCTAGACTCCAAAAGTATTCTGGATTGTAGTTCTGATTCTAATCTGTTAAAATCAAAAGAGTTCTGGCCTACCACAATCATTAAAGATGATAAAATCGGTAACATTTCATTTTTTGGACTTTTATGATCTATTTGAACTTTCAGATATGCTCTGCTGGTACTGGGGCGTGAGTTCTGGACTCCAAAAGTGTTCTAGATTGTAGTTCTGATTCTAATCTGTGAAAATCAAAAGAGTTCTGGCCTACCACATTCATTTAGGATGATGAAATCGGTAACATTTAATTTTTTGGAATTTTCGACTTTTTCGAACTTTCGGATATGCTCTGCTGGCACTGAGACGTGAGTTCTGGACTCCAAAAGTATTCTGGATTGTAGTTCTGATTCTAATCTATTAAAATCAAAAGAGTTCTGGCCTACCACAATCATAAAGGATGATGAAATCGGTAACACTTCATTTTTAGGACTTTTATGGCCTATTTGAACTTTCGGATATGCTCTGCTGGCACTGGGACGTGAGTTCTAGACTCCAAAAGTATTCTGGATTGTAGTTCTGATTCTAATCTGTTAAAATCAAAAGAGTTCTGGCCTACCACAATCATTAAAGATGATAAAATCGGTAACATTTCATTTTTTGGACTTTTATGATCTATTTGAACTTTCAGATATGCTCTGCTGGTACTGGGGCGTGAGTTCTGGACTCCAAAAGTGTTCTAGATTGTAGTTCTGATTCTAATCTGTGAAAATCAAAAGAGTTCTGGCCTACCACATTCATTTAGGATGATGAAATCGGTAACATTTAATTTTTTGGAATTTTCGACTTTTTCGAACTTTCGGATATGCTCTGCTGGCACTGAGACGTGAGTTCTGGACTCCAAAAGTATTCTGGATTGTAGTTCTGATTCTAATCTATTAAAATCAAAAGAGTTCTGGCCTACCACAATCATAAAGGATGATGAAATCGGTAACACTTCATTTTTAGGACTTTTATGGCCTATTTGAACTTTCGGATATGCTCTGCTGGCACTGGTACGTGAGTTCTGGACTCCAAAAGTGTTGTGGATTGTAGTTTTGATTCTAATTTGTGGAAATCAAAAGAGTTCTGGCCCACCACAATCAGTTAGGATGATGAAATCGGTAACATTTAATTTTTTGGAATTTTCGACTTTTTAGAACTTTCGGATATGCTCTGCTGGCATTGGGACGTGAGTTCTGGACTTTAAAAGTGTTCTGGATTGTAGTTCTGATTCTAATCTGTGAAAATCAAAAGAGTTCTGGCCTACCACAATCAGTTAGGATAATGAAATCGGTAACATTTCATTTTTTGGAATTTTCGACTTTTTAGAACTTTCGGATATGCTCTGCTGGCACTGGGACGTGAGTTCTGGACTCCAAAAGTGTTCTGGATTGTAGTTTTGATTCTAATCTGTGAAAATTTAAAGAGTTCTGGCCTACCACAATCATTTAGGATGATAAAATCGGTAACATTTTATTTTTTGGACTTTTATGATCTATTTGAACTTTCAGATATGCTCTGCTGGTACTGGGGCGTGAGTTCTGGACTCCAAAAGTGTTCTAGATTGTAGTTCTGATTCTAATCTGTGAAAATCAAAAGAGTTCTGGCCTACCACATTCATTTAGGATGATGAAATCGGTAACATTTAATTTTTTGGAATTTTCGACTTTTTCGAACTTTCGGATATGCTCTGCTGGCACTGAGACGTGAGTTCTGGACTCCAAAAGTATTCTGGATTGTAGTTCTGATTCTAATCTATTAAAATCAAAAGAGTTCTGGCCTACCACAATCATAAAGGATGATGAAATCGGTAACACTTCATTTTTAGGACTTTTATGGCCTATTTGAACTTTCGGATATGCTCTGCTGGCACTGGGACGTGAGTTCTAGACTCCAAAAGTATTCTGGATTGTAGTTCTGATTCTAATCTGTTAAAATCAAAAGAGTTCTGGCCTACCACAATCATTAAAGATGATAAAATCGGTAACATTTCATTTTTTGGACTTTTATGATCTATTTGAACTTTCAGATATGCTCTGCTGGTACTGGGGCGTGAGTTCTGGACTCCAAAAGTGTTCTAGATTGTAGTTCTGATTCTAATCTGTTAAAATCAAAAGAGTTCTGGCCTACCACATTCATTTAGGATGATGAAATCGGTAACATTTATTTTTTTGGAATTTTCGACTTTTTAGAACTTTCGGATATGCTCTGCTGGCACTGGGACGTGAGTTCTGGACTTCAAAAGTATTCTGGATTGTAGTTCTGATTCTAATCTATTAAAATCAAAAGAGTTCTGGCTTACCACAATCATAAAGGATGATGAAATCGGTAACACTTCATTTTTAGGACTTTTATGGCCTATTTGAACTTTCGGATATGATCTGCTGACACTGGGACGTGAGTTCTGGACTGTAACAGAGTTTTAGATTGTAGGTTTGATGTGGATCTGTGCAAAACGAAAGAGTTAAGAAATAGTTCTAGCTTTTAAGAAGTTATTGAAACAACTGAACAAAAAAAAACGTGATTTTTCGACTTTTCTACTTTTCTGACATGATCAGCTGTTATTCGAACATGAGTACAGAACTATTCCAGAAAAGTATCAGGAACTGTAGACCTCATCTGCATGCGAAAAGAACTCGCTTTTTATTATGATCTGCCACAAATGATCTGCTACGGGAAGTTGGCAGATCATTTTGACCATGGTCGTTTAGTAGGTAAAAATGCCAGAACTATTTCTAAAAAGTATCAAGAACTATAGAACTCATCTGCATGCGATTAGAACTCACAAAAAATTTTGATCTGCTGGACAATGATCTGCTAAGTTCACCAACATGTAGCATCATGCACACAGCAACAATCTTACACATAAAGTTTCGTGTAAGATTACATTTATATTGCTTTTCTATCTAGAGACGTATCCTCATGAAAGCATAGATTATGACTGCCGGCGACATCGTAAAGGTCATACGTGTAATCAAAAAAAAAAATCAAAAAAAAAATCAAAAATATTTTTATTTTGTTACAAATACATAACTTGTTGGGTTGGGACTCTTCTTTTAAGTTTTACAACCTGTGTTAGAAGAGCCCCCTCTATTCTGTGGTCTTGTACGAGTAGATACACTTGTAACAAACATTTAGGTAGGTAGGTACTTATTATAAACGAAACAAATCAAAGTAGGTATGTTATTTAACTAAAAATCTAATAAAAATGTGGGTAGACAAAGTTATTTCTCGGAATAAACCAAGAATAACCATAGGTACATTTTGACAGTTTACACTTAGGAACAACTTATTACTAGGTCTATTAGTAGGCGCCTCAGATATAGGTAGGTATAAGTTGGTTGGTACATTTACAAGATATTATTTAATGCACGTATACGTAGTACGCATGTGTATGTTTAGGTATAAGTTCGCCAATGTTTACAATAATCGCCAGTTTTATTAAGTTTATGTAGTGATAAAATGATTAGTAAGTCAATAAGATAGAATAAGTAGGTGTATTAAAAAAGAGTGTAAGGTATATATTATTTTACTAGGTGGCAGGTGTTCAAGTTTTTAACTATCAATTGTCGGGGCATTTGCACATTTCGCATTCGAGAAATTTTAGGTACAGGAGTGAAGAAAATAAATTTGAATATTAATAATTGTGTGCATGTATGAATGAGTGTGTGAGTAAGTACAAAAGTATTCGCATAACAATATGTCAAACCACGAGCACTTTTGGTAAAAATTCAGGTGAGTTGGAATTGTCTATAATAAGATTTGTATAGTGAGTAAGTGAATTATGTTAAGCTGGTGATATAATATCTTCAGTTTGTTGATAGGTTAAAGATTTAAGCCAGACTGTTACTGTTTTTTTACATTTTTGATAAGGCATTGTGTAAATATTTAATAGTTTGTTAATTGTGTTATAGATTTGTGTAGATTGAGAACTATATTGAATTGCTGCGAATTTGGTTCTTGTTTTTTCGCCATGAATCACAGAGCGTTGAGTACGTCTATTAAGTAAGTGTTGATCTACTGTTATAGATTTGTGAGTTTTAAGTGTACATTGTAGTATGTATAATTGTCTCACAGTGAGCACTTTAGCCTCACTGTATAATGACTGAGTGCAGAACCTTTTTCTTTTACGAAGCATTACTTTTAGTATGTGTCTTTGGGCCCGTTCTATACTAATGAATTTAGTTTTATGTGTACCCCCCCATATAGATATGCAATATAATAAAATTGATTGAACCAAAGTAGTGTAAATGTAAGTTATCAATTGTACGTCCGCAATGTCTCTTAAGTATTTGAATATCCAAATTAATTTTCTAGCTCGATTTGCAACAAGTACAAGTTGAGGATGCCAGGAAAGGTTTTTATCAACCATAATGCCTAAATACTTAGTTGAGTTAACTCGTTCCAGGTATGGGCAAGCACATATATTTGTATTGTTGCAAAAATGGGCAGTTATTTTAAGGTTTGGGTCTGGTTGTTGAGAGTCTAGTATGGAGAAAGCTATGTAATTCGTTTTAGTTGTATTCAGTGTAAGCAAGTTTATGTTTAACCAATTAATTACTTTATTCAGGCCGTTTTCAGCATGTGAATACACCTCATTCCAGGTTTTACCGTGGAAGAGAAGTGCGGTATCATCTGCATATGAGAATACTATTCCATTTACGAGTTGTATGTTAGTGAGATCATTTATATATGCCAAAAACAGTGTTGGGCCAAGTACGCTACCCTGTGGTACGCCATAATCGTAAGTTGATTGATCAGAGCTATATATGACATCGCTTAGTTTGACACATTGTGATCGGTCTTTTAGATAATCTGTGATCAGTTTATGGAAAGAGCCTCTAATACCGAGCTTCTCAAGTTTTCGTATAAGGATGGGGACCGAGACTGTGTCAAAGGCTTTTTTTAGGTCTAGAAATATACACAACGCTTTATATTTGTTATCTAGATGGTTGGTGATGTTTTTAGTTAGGTCTAGAACGGCATCTTCAGTGCTAATTCCCCCACGAAAGCCATATTGAGATTTGGATAATATATTAAATGAGTTTAAAAATGAGCAAAGCCTACTATTAATAAGTTTTTCTAATATTTTTGAAAGAACCGGTAGCACAGAAATAGGCCTATAGTTGCTGATATCGCCTCGGTCTCCATTCTTATAAATAGGGTGAATTATGGATCGTTTTAGTTCCCTAGGGAAGACTCCCTGTTGGAAACATAAGATTGTTAGATGTGTTATAAGTTGAAGTAGTTCACTTTTGGCCATTTTGATAAATTGTGTTGGAATTTTGTCCCATCCGGCTGCAGAATCTGATTTTAAGTTGTTAATAATTGTCTCGATTTCCAAAGGTTCTGGTTCAATTATTCCTATTGAATTTAGCTGAGAAGGGATTGCATTGAGGTATGATTCTGCGAGACTGGGATCAGGATTAATGTTTTCGGCAAGAGTCTTTCCCACAGAGTTAAATTGCATATTTATATATTCAGCAGATTCCTCAGGTGAACTTTTGATATTAAGAAGTTCTTTATTTATCGATTTATCTTTGTTTAGGTATGTTATATTTTTTATACAGGTCCAGAGGGTTTTAGTATTTGTTTTTGCTTTATTGAGAAGATTTTTTTCATATTCTTTTTTAAGCTTTTTTATGAGATTATTGCAATAGTTTCTATACCGTCGGTATGTTATTTTTAAAATTTCATTAGTTGCATCGTTACGTAATTTTTTTTGAAGTTTGTTTCTATTTCTAATACATTTTAGCATTCCAGGGGTGATCCAGGGTTTTATTGTTCTTTTATTATTTGATATATTGATTGTTATAGTGTTCTCATGCAAACACGCTGTGATTAGATTAATTAATTTGTTACATAATATATTTGGATCTTGAATGTCGAATAAATGGTCTACATTTTTAGTTTTTAATGAGTTTACGGCATCTGTGTAATTAATAATAGTTTTAGTTCGTTTTACAGTCGGTGTTTCTTCTTTTGAATAGTAATTTAAGAGGACCATTTTATGATCAGTTATTGTCGTGTCTAGGACAGCTACCGCTACCGTATATTTTGCAGTATCTGAATTAGTAAACACATGGTCGAGGCAGCTATTAGTCCTTGTATCAAATCTGTGCCCAGGCAGTAGACTATGGGTGGCGAGCATATCTAGGTAAAGTGCTGAATGATTGTGTGTGTTTCCTTCCATGATGTTTATATTTATGTCTCCAGCCAGTGCTGTGTTTATTTTTAAATGTGGTGCTTTTAAGTAGTTATCCAATGACTTTATGAATTTTTTAGGGTTCTTTTCAGCTGGGGAACGATAGATACAAATCACTGTGGTAGTGGGAGTAGTGATCTCAAGACACGATGCTTTAAACAAGGATACTTCTTTGACTCTATGTGTTACAGTATTTTTTATAAAGACTACCACTCCATCATTTTGGTTTGTCATTTTAGAAGAGCTATATGTTTTGTAGTCAGTTTTGATTGGTAGTGGTTTTTCACTATTTATTCTACATTCAGTTAACAGTAAAGCCGAATTTACATTATGAAATTAGTGGCATGAAATTAATTTCGTGACATTAGTTTTACCAACAGTTTCACGTGTAATTTAATATTTTCGTAATGCATGCATTAATTTCATGAATCCAAATGAGTTTCGTGCGGTGCGCGATTTTTTGGTGAAATTAATGTCATGCAACTAATTTCATAGTGTAGACGCGACGTGAAATTAGTGTCGCGAAAGCGCCTGCGCTGTGCAGACGTCTGTATTTTTATCATCGCGCGCGCTTCAAGCGTTGAAAATGGCAAACCAACGATGGAGTACAGATAAAAATATACATAAAAATATAATAAAAAAAACAGATAAAATATAATATATCTCAGGATCTTCATCTGATAATTCAGAGATTAACTTCATTGCACCCAAATGCCTTCTTGTTAACCATCCTCGAATCCACCAACGTCTTTTTTTTCTTGATAGTCTTTTTTTAAGTTTATATACAGGGTTTAAAAAGACTGCTACCGAAAACTGAGGGATTGCAATCAGAGCATGATTCTGAACATATTTATCGAAAAAAAAACGCAAAAAAAATGTTGACTTAGCTACGTCATTTTATTTTATTTTCTAGTTTTTTGCTACTAGTACAACATAATAAGACTATATCTACCTAATCATTTCATTTATAAAAGAAAAAAACAATTAAAACTCGAAATCCAGCAATCTACGTATAAAAACGCGCCCAGTACATACGCTCGACCAGCTGTGCGAGGTCGGTTATCTCCGGATACAATGACTTTTTCGGAAAATCCTTTTGGATTTAGTTGTGTGTTGGGATGCTGTACCTACCCCTTTCGGCTTCGGTAGACGTCTTTTTACACCCTGTATAAGCATCTCTTTAGCTACATTGAATATAGAAAAATATAGCTTTGATGCTGATGGCGCCATGGTTACTGCAATACTGTGGATTTCACGACACAATTTTTTTTACGAAATTACTTTCGCATATACCGAAACTACTTTCGTGAAACTGAGTTCAACATGCATGACACTAATTTCGTAATGTAAATCCCGCATAATAAAAGTCATGTACCAACATCACTTGCCAATAACTCTGGCATGATAGATTGATATAATCAAACCACTCTCAAACTGCTTTCAATTTATTCCGAGCTTTGTTGCTGTGTACTTAGGTTCAATTTTGCGTTGGTGATATTTCTTAGTTTTTCAAATGGACCATAGATAAACCCGGATTATTTTCGCAGGAATCATGGCCGTGCATTTGTGACTGTCGCCCTATATTTAAACCTTTTCGAGTGATACAAAAGTTTGTGATGACATTTGGGACCTTGCGGGAAATTGGGTGAGTTTTTTCTATTGCAATCACAAAATTGTGTCACATTTGTGGAAAATAACTGGATTTTTTTATGAATTTACCTCCGATAAAAAATTACGCTGCTATGGTACTTATTTATATCCTCGACATCAATGGCGATTTGGGCGATTGCTCGGCTGAAACGTAGAGGATAAAACCTAAAAGACGCAGGTTCAATCCTCAACGATGTTTTATGATTATTCTTAGTTTATTCCCGGAATAACTTTATACCACGTTTATTAGTATGGCCGGACGCCGGTAGTTTCTGATAATTCGGTACCAGCGACACAGAGTCCTAGTGTAGGGACAGGACTATGAATTGGGTGATTTATCTAGCTGATATAGTGAACACACATAAAACATGAACGCATTACAAGGAAGGAGGAAAACACGCACATTTTTTACAAATCGAATAGGTAAACATAGGAGTTTTATCACAGTTTTCTGCATTTTTTTTTTTTTTTTGTGTTTCTATGTATAATATGTATGTATTTACAAACAAAAAGTATATAAGTAGTATATCAGTTATCTGGTTCCCATAGTACAAGCTTTGCTTAGTTTGGGGCTAGATGATGCTGTGTGAAAAATGTCCAGCATTATTTATTTTTATTTATTTTTATTTATGACAAAACAACCTCGCAACCAGATTGGAAACATCACCTATTTACATCCCACACGGCCAACGCGGCCATATGCGCCGCTTTATACCCCCTTTACGATACCGGAAGCATATTATTTGGGGTATAACCATTTGGTTCGATTTATTTGTACACTAGCTGACCCGCGCAACTTCGTCTGCGCATTATTAGGATTTAAGTGCAGGAGTGTTACCTAAAATTTATTTATTTACACTGTGTTTGAAGTGAATCAGACCAAGGAATCAAATTTTCCATACTAACTTTAACACCCTGTAAAACATCCATATGGGTTGATTTTTTTAAATTAAATAAGCCTATATTCAAGTACTTAAAGCATCTACGTTCCAAATTACATCACAATCGGTTAAGTCATCACGGAGCAACAAAACAAACATTCACTAACACGGACTTTCTTTTCGAATCTTACGACGTTGAAACTGCCTTGCACCACCCATAGAAGTTGTTTTGAAAAAATAAAAAACTATTTATATTCTCTTTGATAAAAATACGGTCTTTATTTAATAAACTTTAATTAATAATCTTCGATTAATTAATAATTTTAGTGGGATAGGATTATTTAAGGAATAAGATCAGAGAAATAAGTATAAGCTAAAGCACAGGCTAAAGTAAACTTGACAAAACGCAACGATAGCGCGATCTAGAAAACGGTCAAAATTAGCAGCGCCATCTAGTTGCGTTAATAATTTTAATATTAATAATTGAAACTTCGGATGTATTGATGAGTAGATTTATAAATGATTACCTTCATGCTCATCATTAATTTTAAAATCATTAAGTAGGTAGGTACTTCAAATTTAAATTTCCAAAACGCTAAATGATCTGCATTCTTGACCTCACAACGCTACCTGGTTGTGAAAATGAAAAACATAGATGGCGTTGCTAACCAACGCCAAGGAAAAATATTTTATTTTCTAGCTGGTTTGTACCCGCTACTTTGTCAGTAAAATAACATAAGTAGGTAGGGTACTTTAAAACCTATAAAAATTATCGAAAAGTCTAAGCAAAAATCTCCAATAGCTTTCAAAACTCAAAATGATCGTATCTCGACCTCCGCTATAGTACAAACGCCACCTAGGAGAAAAAAGTAAAAAGCAGTTTTGACCTCGGGTGATACAGATGGCGTTCTAACCAAAGCCAAGGAAAAAGTATTTTAATATTAAAAAAATCTTTATTTCGGATATATTGATGAGTGGAAATATACATGTTACATGTTTATCATTAATTTAAAAATCATTTACCATGCAAAATGAGAAAAAAACAAAAAAATCTGCAATGCAAGAACATAGAAAAAAGAGGCGGTCACCCATCATCTTTATGACCTCGCCCAGGGTCGCTGAACTTTTTTCCCCATACAAACTTGCAACCCTTATTTTCACGCCCCCTTATAAATACTTAAAGAAAAAAGTAGCCTATGTCCGTCCCTGGGGTATAATCTTTATCCATGCCAAATTTCAGCTCAATCTGTTCAGCGGTTTGGGCGTGAAAGCGTAACAAACAGACAGACAGACAGACAGACAGACAGACAGAGTTACTTTCAGATTTATAATATTAGTATGGATTGATATATTACCACTCCCCTCTCCCATTCCATAGTTCCCAGACACTTTTTAAACTATCATGGTTTTCAACATTTTTAACACAGTTAACGGGATATTTACCATGATTTAATGTTGCATACGCCATGATCAATAGTATATATGGTATTAATCATGGTTAATATCCCGTTACCTGTGTTAAAAATCCCAGACACCTTGTCCTACCGTACTAACTGATGTTTATTCTGTGGTCGCGATGTATCTTACATTTTTAAACTCATGATAACTTTTGAATAAACTGTCCGATTTCAATCATTCAAAAAGTAATCGACGGGTACTGAAACAGCCTTTACTACGAAGGAATTTATTTGGATAAGAATAAATACCAAAATAAGAATAACGTGGTCTGCTTTTGGTCGGCATTTTTATTCACTTTTTAAATTATAAAAGTTGTTATTCTGACACAACCACAATAGTTGGACATATGCTATCGCTGACTTTTTTGTAGATATTGATACGTTCTTTAATATTGTAGAACATTTTTTTGTTCTATCATCAATAGTTTTCGCAGCGCACGCGATATGAAGAATTTTATGTTCAAAATTTTTACACCTTTGGTTACATTATTGCAATTTTCATAAGGATCTCTAATTTTTTTGAAAATAATTTATAGCCTATGTTCATCACAGATAATGTAGGATTCTAATGGTGAAAGAATTTTTCAAATCGGTCCAGTAGTTTCGGAGCCTATTCAATTCAAACAAACAAACAAACAAACAAACAAACAAACAAACAAACAAACAAGTGTAGATATGCGTTTTATTTAACACACCACTATCAATACATTGGTTAAATATGAGAGCTAGTTGGGGTGCAATGATGTTAATCAATGGTTTTACGACGCCAACGGAAATCCCCCAGAGGTCTGTGGTTTTTTTAACATTAATGAGATTAAATGCTTTGATGATGTCTTTATGATCCACATAATCGAAGGAGAATTTGATGTTACATTCAGGTATGTTATCTTTTAGAAATGACTTTGCGATTATGTGGGAAGAGTTCAAAGATTTTGTAGTAGAGACTGGAATGTCAGTAAAAAAAGTTTCGAATGCCTTGGCTAGTGAATTAGTCATGTAGCTCAAAATCACAAACTCTGCTTAATTTAGGGCTAGATGATGCTGTGTAAAAAGTCCAGCAGTACTTATTTATCTTATTTTAGTTGTAACGTGTCTTTAAAGAGTAGACATTCAAGCTTATAAAATTAAATTATTATGCCACCAATTCAAACATGATTCAAAAACTCAATAAATACTTTTACTACCCATAAGAGGTCTTTTCAAAAAATATAATGCACTCCTTTTAAAAACGTCCTGCCACAAATTACAACTTTCTAAAAAGTAAAAAAAGAATATAATAATCCGATAAATAAGTAGGAATAAAATTCCTTGACACGTCAAACGGCAATCTAATTGAAATTCTAATAGTCTTCACGACTTCTTTGGTTCCTTTAATAGCGGCAGAGGGAAAAAAGCGACCGCTTACGGCTGGATTATATGTACCGTAGATGGACAAGGCAGCAAAATGATACTACATAGTAGGCCAAAAGAGTTGGGTGCATGTTTGTTTAGCGTTCGTTGCCTTTCGCCTGGCCAAGCACTCAGTGACGTGTCTAGACGTACCAAACACTCGGCCAAGTCACAGACCACTCTGTACGTGTAATCCAGCCATTATAATACAGCAATTTTAACTGAACTTTTAATTTTCATGAAAAAAGTTTGCAAAAAAGCAATACTGTTTTCGGGGAAGGCCCAAGAATTAAACTGATTAACGTTGGTTATAAAAATGGTGGCCGCTTATTCAAAACCGCGAAATATTCAAATTGATCCAAATACCTTCCTTCATCGAGGAGACACCACAGACTAAGCATGGCGAAAAATTCTGCAGTCTATGGGAGATACCGACAGATTTCCTATATTATCCACGCTAGGAGAGTTTAACGTCATTAAACCTCTCTAAAGTTTTTTAAAATAAGTTCTTAACTTCATTCTGTTTCAACCCGGGTAAAACCTGGATCTAACATGATTATTTTTCGCTGTGCTAGTGCTACCCGCGGTCCCTCGGAAATACCTACTTCACTGTTCTGGGATAAAAAGTAGTCATGTGCAATTCTAGACTAATCTATCTCTGTGCCTTATTTAAATCTATTGAGTATGTGGTTCTAGCGTGAAAGAGTAACATAAAAAATAAATAAAAATAAAATAAATAATGCTGGACTTTTCACACAGCATCATTTAGCCCCAAGGTAAGCAGAGCTTGTGTTATGGGTAATAGATGACTGATAAACTACTTATATACTTTTTGTTTGTAAATACATACATATTGTACATAGAAAAACCCAGACCCGAGACAAATATCTGCAGGTCATACAAACATTGGTGTACGCGGCGGGGATCGAACCCGCAACCTGCTGCGTCGCAGGCGGACCTTCGCCCACTGCGCCACAGAGGTCGTCAACATGTAGGTATAGGTACTTAAATCCGTCCTCGCAAACTAGGTTATAGTAAAATAATTAAATGAGAATAGTAGGTACGAGTATAATAACAGCTATTTAGCGCTTTACTATATTAAAGTCATGCGGGTAATTTAAAGAAAGAATGCTTCCAGTTCCTTTTATTCAGTTCAGAAGCAACGTTATATTGTGTAAAGTGCAGAATCTTGTATTCAGCTGTGCGAGAATTCAGATTTATTGTCACGTCGCAGAGCAAGAATAAATATGGGAACCTCAAGTTCGTGGATGCATCAAATACGAAATGAAAAAGATAATAATTACGTTAAAAAAATAAAAAGAACCTACCTGAGTGTTGTGGAACACTCAGTTGCAACGAAGGTTAGCCATTTGGCATTTGTCGCGACTAAGCACTTCGCACTGACGTTTTGACATATACATGTGTCGTGACGGAAAATCTAACACATTTTTCGTCAGCCCCCATCCCATACCGTCCGAAAAGGAACTTCGTTCTAATAAGAATACCTAAAAAGCTTTAACGATGGAAAGGTCGACTACAAGCGAGGACGAGGTTTTTTTTACAAGAAAAGTATCAATTCTTCATCAATCAATTAAAATCGGTCCACAATTTATTGAAGGAGATAACGGTAACAATTACCTAAGCCAAAGTCAAAGAGCATTTTTATTCAGTAGAACCGCTGGCGCTGGTATCACTTAGAATAGTCTAAACAAGGTGATTCTACTCGTGTTCCTTCGCGATCAACAAAGAACCAGCCGAACATAGAAACGCCTCCTGCTATAAAGTCGGTTAAATTAGGTAAAATTGTTATTCACTAATACCTGGGGCCGTATTCCGTATTTTGATGATTATTTTTCCGACCCAAATATCGACCAATAGAATTGCACCATTCGACGTCACGTGGTACAACCTACATGGTATTATACTGATTATTTTTCCGACCCAAATATCGACCAATAGAATTGCACCATTCGACGTCACGTGGTACAACCTACATGGTATTATACTGATAATTTTTTGAAAATTTTCTCTGGTTGTTGCCATTTCATTCATTTCATCATTTCGTCTCATGGTGCAATTTTATTGGCCGACATTTGGGATGGAAAAATAATCCCCCGAATACCACACGAGCTTCAAAATTATCTGGCATTTCCCTCAAGGTTCCCTGCAGGAAAAATCCCTCGCTTCCCTGCAGTTTTTCATTTTTTAACCTGAAAAACTTCAAACTTGACTCCTTCATTTGTTTGCAACGAACCTATCGGGAAATACCCGATAATTTTGAAGCTCTTGTGGTATTATAAGTGAATATTCGGATGCTTCTTACGACGATTTCTGACTTCAAGGGCTATTTTGCGGTTTGGAATATTTGGTTCTAGGTTAGGACCGTGTTTTAACGTTGATCATTTCGACTGAATACAATGTAGCTCGTAGAATGAATACAATCGCTCAATAGAATGAATATCTCGCTGAATACAATGTAGAAGCATCCGAATATTCATCAATCGAACAAAAATAAGAACGGGAATAACCCCCTATGTTAGTACCCACTATAAGTATTCGTGCTATAGAAAAAAAAGTAGCATCTGCATTCATTCGTAGTTGATCTCTACAATATTGCGCCTCTTGCTCTCTATGCAAAGTTAACTTTAGCACCCACTCTGAATGCATTTGATTTAAATTCAATGAGCCCCAGCATCTCTTTCGGGCTGTTTTCACATAATTACCATCTAAGTGAGGTACAGTCTGCAACGAAAGTCGATTAACATATTATGTTTCACAAATCTGAATATCTGCAGCTCATTTGCATGCAACATATTTACTAATATTTGAAGATAAAGTCTTGGTTCATCATAATTTCCCGAGAAAACTTTA
This sequence comes from Epirrhoe tristata, assembly GCA_951394285.1. Classification (NCBI taxonomy): domain Eukaryota; kingdom Metazoa; phylum Arthropoda; class Insecta; order Lepidoptera; family Geometridae; genus Epirrhoe; species Epirrhoe tristata. The sequence goes on along the minus strand of OX596146.1, from coordinate 9,176,845 downwards.
TTTTCCAACTGTTCATTGACTTTCGTTGCTGACTGTACATTGGTTTAAAAAAAAAATGTTCCAATAACACAAGCTCTGCTTTTTACAAAACATAATACATTTACCAAAAACAAACCTTCAAGATTTAATTGTCCTGTCTAACAAATTTCAACTCTGTATTCAATTTCAAGCGCCCCCGCTGCCCTAACCCCGCTCCCCTTGCTATTGTAGTATCGCTTATTTGTGCTTTGCATAGACTTCGTAGCATTTAGAGCGTTCAATTTAAATATTTTTATTTTTGTATGAAAATCTGATGAACATAGACATAGAACAAAAGTTGTTGTTTATGATGATAGTAATATAGTCCTAAGAGGTTATTTTGTTTTGCATAGACTTCGTAGCATTTAGAGCGTTCAATTTAAATATTTTTATTTTTGTATGAAAATCTGATGAACATAGACATAGAACAAAAGTTGTTGTTTATGATGGTAGTAATATAGTCCTAAGAGGTTACCGGTGTTTTACAAATAGCCCTGTGTGAAACATTTTAATCCCAGTAAACAATTCACTTTTCTGCTCAGTGGCCCTTATCGCTGGGTTTATGGGTCAGGAGCTGACACACTTGCAATTTTGAGCAATTATCGGCAGTCGTTTGAAGAGTCTCTTAGCTTTTGATTTAAATCACAATAGTTTTAATTCCTCCAATTTTAATGTATTTTAATTAAACATAATTATGTACATCAAAAAAGGAGGTTTTCGATTCGGTTTTGTCTACGTGTGTTATATTCATGGCTACGTCCTAACGAGCTTATTCCTTTGGGATGGTAAACCTACTTCTTACGTTTGGTCTCATTTGGAGAAAAATACTACCCCTGAGGGTAGAATAATAGGAGATGTAAAAATGGGCTCAAATATTCTACGTTGTACACAGATAAAACAATCAAACAGCTTTACGTTCAAATGTGTCATTCCAAACACGTTTGTAGTTTTTAAGCAACTTATCGTAAACACTTGCTCGTCGTTTGAACCAATTTTAAGTTCTTTCAAAGGCGACAACAAAAGGCTTTCAGTTGAGTAAACAAATTGGTTGTCAATCTATTGGATTGAGTTAATTGAATCTATTGGTTTGAGTTAATTGAATACCTACTGATGAACTTTCCTTTGATTTGATTGTTGCTGATCATTTGGTATTTGCTCTGTGATAATGTATAGGAACACGTAAGAGAATTGAGATTGAGCCTTGACAATATAAAGACTTGCCGCGTTTAAACGCTTGCCAAACAGTGCCTCTTTGTCGCACACACTATAAGGCCCTTATTAATAAACATGGTGTAAAGTTACGCCAGGTTTAAACTCCAAAAATTGTATGTACTCCTTGGATTGGATGAATGGAGGGAGTGGGGGTAGGTTTTTGCCCAGCAGTGGGACATTGAGGGCTAATATAATAATAATAATAATAAGTACTCCTAAGTTACACCTGGCCTAATAGTTTTCTCTGTATTTTTACTGCATTTGCAAGGCGTCTAAAAGCGATATCGTTTGACTCAGTCTGTTTCCAGTTTAGAGAGAGGATATTTTGTGGTGCTAAGTCGAATAGCATTTATTCAGTAGGGCCGCTGGGATCACATACGTACAATATTAAGAGCTAGGAAATTCTGCTCCTGTTTGCGACTGTGAAGTCGTGCAATGGGCCTGCGACTCAGAAGGTTGCGGGTTCGATTTCCGTAAGATATTCTCTGCTCAAAGGTAGTTTAAACAAGAGGCACTAAAATATAAAACAAGTTATGATTTCATTTATCTAAGGTTTTCAGTTATCTACGGATTATTTGAAGATTTCCATAAAATAAACTACACTATCTGCTACTATCTGCTACTGCTATCTCTTCTCTTACACTTTTTTTCTCTTACACCAATTTGTAAACTCCGAATAATGGCATAAAACAGTGTTCTTAAAATATTAGGTTTTTTATATTGGTTTGTAGTTTCATTTAAAAACTTTTTAAGGAACAGTTTACAGAAACAGTGAACTTTCTTAAATATTTGTTAAATCGTTCACACAATATGTTCCTTCAGAGGAATCGCAAATTACTTCCTCGAAATATTATTCACTTTTTATATAGTTCGGGATATTAATATCGCCTTGTTTTAGGCAGAAACTTTCATCAGAACAATTTAATTAAAAGTTTACTATACACAGTTATATCAACAGTTACTATCGAGCTGCTACTTATTCCAGAAAAGGATGTTCGCCATTACACTCCTAACAAAATTCGTCAGGTTCCCGTTTGAAGTAAATGTCCAGTCTTTGATGTGAAAGTGGAAATGCCCTGAAATTGGTTAATTGCGGCGGGAGTGACCGTTCAGAGGACAAACTCATGGAAGTGAGCTGTAACCGTATTTGGGCCGAACATTTCGCAGATCGTCACGTTGATCTGCGGAATGGCAGGTATTGAGTAAAAGAGATACTCTGAGTAGCAAGTTTTGGCTGACTAGACATTGGCATTTTCAATAAGGTCCCCGAGAGTTTCAAGGAACTACCTCTTAGACAAAATTATCTAATGTAATAAAGTTAAAATTGTGGTTATATGACAGGCTATAATACTGTTTCAGATTTTTTTAATAATTGATAAAGATTTTTATAATATTATGTACATAATTAAATTATTAGTTAATTTGATAATGTAGAGCTTGACATCAATCTTTTAATTTTTTATTTACTATTGCATGTTGAATTTAAATTGTGACATGATTAATTTGAAGATTTATTTATGTAAGACTAAGGATTTGTATACCGTGTTAATACGGTGGAGAATGTGACACTTACTTGAATCTAAAATCTTTATGTAACCATTCTTCTAACAAATAAATTCGTTTCATTTCATTAGAAACTAGAATGCTTTTCCACACATATTCCAAGTTTCGTCCAAATCAGTCAAAACTGATCAAGCGTGATTAAACCAAAATACTAACTTTCAAATTCATAACATTAGCCGAAGGTAGGATAGAGTAGGATATAATAATGAGAAGTCATTTCATTAATTCAGAGCATGATATTCAAAATACGAAACGCAGCCTGCATAGAGGTTGGTCCTTCCTTTTATAAAGGAAATGAGAAAAGTATGATTGTTGAAATTTGCCCTGTGCTCTACTGAATTTGCTATATCATTGAAACAAAATTTGAATCACAATGAGAACTGTACTTTTATACTGGAATTCAAATTCTGTTTGATTATTCTCTCATAACATCTTACAACTAATTTAATGCGAAAGCTTGGATGGATGGATTGTTGTTTTTTAATCTAATACAGCTGAACGTATTTAGATTAAAAATTGGTGACGGAGGTAGCTTATACTCTGCAAATAGGCTACGTCTTCATTAAAAAGTAAAGTGTGCTCTATTCCCTTCAAAATGCCTAAATTAAGAGCAATTCCAGCAAAGTCCCAGCTAAGCTGCTTGGTTTTATCACACCCGCTCGTAAAATTAAGCGAGACCTTTCAGTCATTCGCTTATTTATGTTCATTGCAAGCTTCTGTTCACGGTTGGACTTGAAATATGTCACAATAATACTAAATAATTTAAAAAATATAAATATACTATACGCACAAAAATCCACAAGCTTAAAAGGTTAAGAATTTTCAACAGTTTTTTTATCTATGTAGTATTGAAAAGTATTAAATAAACCAACAGACAAACGGATGATTAGAAAGGTGTTATTTTATCTAAAATGGAAATTGTTGAATATACATAGAAGGATTAGGTACCAAAATCGGCAAAGCTTTAATAAATCTTAGTTAGTATGTGCCAGTGTGAACAGATAGGCCTAGTCAGGTCAGCGGGAAATGCCCATTTTGCAAATAGCTGATGTGCTCAGTGACAGATAGTGTTGGGACAAACACGGGCTTAGTTATGGCCCTTTATGGCTTAGTGCATGCGTTTCACGTAGGATGGATGCCCGGTTATTATTACAGCGTCCAGTGCTAGACTGGATAATTATACTTTTTAAACTTTCGTGATAACAAAAATACAATTGGGTAGGTACGTGATAAAAAACCGTTACTCAATAATAATTACTAGCTGGCCCCAAACGTTATTTTGCCATTACAAAAACCAAACCGAGTTTCAAGCATACAGCATGTACTTAGTATCAATATAACTTCAGTTACTTTTAAACATAAGTTTCAATGCTCAAGTCTTCTGAATGAGCGTTAAAATTTTATATTTTTCATTCAGAAATAGAAACAAATACCCAGCGGGAATAAAATATTAGTGTCCTTTATAACAGAGACAAAAAGAATGGGACAAAATAAAACAGAAATGGTGGTAATAAAAGTCAGGTGACAAAGACATTTTGGTCGGTAAATAAATACCTGAGTTTCAATTTCAGCTGTAATGTTGGTTATCAAATATTTGAAATTATTTTATTCTCAGGACTCACCTGCTCCTATGGCTTTAATAAACGCATTTTTAACATTACGTACATGTTTATTATTATATTACCATTTAAGTCCTCGATGGGACTCAAGGACTTAAAGTGGCATTAATTATTAGACTCCGGTCGTGTGCGGGGTCCATAGTAAATGATATCCATATTATCCTCTAATATTTTATTTTCAATGTTTTTTTTAAATAAATTATCTCTACTAAACTTAGCCAGCGACTCTCCTCAAATTATCACAATGACATTTATGATATTAAATCATTCAACACAGAAACTGCAATAAACAAGATTTTATTTTACAAAAACTTTTTCCTTGTTTATCGTAAGTATTATAATGAGAACAATACATATTCAGGCACCATGACATAGATGGCAACAATACACAATGACATAGTACAACAAAAGGAAGGCATAGACGAGAAGACTTAATTAATTTGAGAATTCCTCCATTTCTTCCGGCGTACGTTAAACAATAGAGTTCGAGGCGTATTAAGTCTTCGGGAGTTTCGCATCATGAATTCCTCAACTTCATTTTTGATCCCCAAATACTAATCCGAAGTCAAGAAGTGAGAATCTGTTTTGCCCAAAACTTTTCAAATCAAAGACCACGACAATCCAATAACAAATTATAGGGGGTCATTGTCAGCGACTTTGGTGTTAATGAGACCGAATTCTATAGACCGCTTCTGAAAGTTCCAAGCTTCGTTGCTGATTGCTTCGTATTGTCGATAATTTGTGCTATTCATAAACTTGCGATGTTTCGTCAGGTTCAGGTTAAGCTTTTTATCAAATAAGTAAATCCCAGAATTCGTACTTACCTAGTTACTCAATTTAGATGTTTGAGAGATGGACTGTCTAATTATCTGATACCAGTGGTGAATGAATGAGCGGTGAAAGTTTGAGAGATAAACTGACTCAGACTCCTAAGATAAAACTCTTTTGAACTAAACGAATCTATAAATTTTCTTTTATAATTCGAAATTTAACAAGCCCGTAAATACGTCTACGATAAAACGCCGCCACACAAATGCTGATAATTTTCTGGAAAAGGTTGTATTTTCTAAGATGTACCTACTAAATTATTATGAAGCGGTTTTTTAACTCATACTCAAGTAAATATCAAGAAACGCGAATGAAATTCTTAAAATACTCAGCAATAGAACATTCCAAATGTCACAGTAATAAAGCAATGAACTAAGCATGAAATGTGCAGTCGTTTCAGAGACATAAATTCTGACGCGCTGCAAACATTTTTACAGCCACAGAAAACTATGCTTTATTAAAGTAGCAATATAGTACATATTCGCAGATGAGTTTTCCAATAATTAAAATGGAAATAATATTAACTAAGAGCAGCAGGACTTTAAACTAGAGCAAGGGGTATGGATTGTGATACTCACGACATCGGTCAGTCTAGTCTAAAGAGGTAGTCAGAGGCATGTCCAAATACATAAGTGTCCAAATTCTACAGATAGGCGGCAATGGGTTGCAAGCTTATCGTCGCCAGAATAACTGGGACAACAGGAAACAGCGCAATCGCAAATTCATCTCACTTCGAATTAATTATCTCTGAGTCGACTGATTATGAACCTGATTTATGGCTAGTATCTGCCCTCGGCGTAATGTGGCCTACACACGATAAAACAGGAGCATTGAGTCTGAATCACAACTGGGAATGACAGGAGCCAAATAGATGTGAAGATGTATGCTGTGTTCTCATCGAGAAGGTCGTTCACTACGCACTACCGATCTTTAGCTCTCTGAAGTAAGGTGCACTAAACGATTGCGCAGGTTTGCGCGAGTAGGCGAGATAGGACGATGCAAGTTAAGTGAGTGAGCGAGGCAGCTATAAAATGCTGTCTTCGTCTTTTAGGCGTCATCAAAAATGGGTTCTGCGCAGCTACTTCAGAGAGCTAAAGATCGGCTGTGCGTACTGTACATGCCTATGAAATTAACATAAATTGTAACGCGTTTACGCGATAAGAGCCGTGTTGGTCAAGAGAGGTTGTGCCTCGACTTTCAATCCGAAAGTCACTGGTTCGAATCAATAGATTTTTCGTTTCGTAAAATTTATATGCACTTTAACACGAGCTCGGTGCTCCACACGTATTGACGTTGTCTTTCCTGTGGACAAGGCCTAATTTAAAAATTAAGCTGAGATGATGGTTTAGCTGGGCAAGCTGCTAAACCATCATGGGCTGCTGGGCAAGCCTATTCCATCTAAACCATGTCCCAGGCGCTAAAGCGTCCCCTACAGTGTAGGCATGGATTGGCTCCTGCCGCTGTATAGGTACACAGATGTAAAGGCCTAAGTTTTGACCCGATGACGTCATGCAACGTTTATAAAAATGACGTCATGGATAGGGCACAGTGGAGGAAGAGAGGAAATTTTGAAAGTACTGCTATGGGTTCGTTCATGGACCGTATGACCGTGTCGATTTTAATTCTAGATGTACTCTATCGGAGATGGAGACGCTAGTTAGCCCTCAAATACGGCTTTATCTTCCTTCTCTACACCAGCCTGCTTTATAAAGAATGCATTTCTACGTAGAATATAGAAAAATTCTATTGGAATTTAGGCAAAAGCATATTTTCTACAAAAACGATTATAAAAAAAAAATGTTAATTTTCACTACAACCGAAGTTGACACCTAACAGTCAACATTATACTCGTACAGTACCTACACTCGTAACAAAATTCGTTTATACAAACGATATTAACCTTTCCTACAAGTACATCAATCGTTAAATAAACCAATAGTATATTCGGGAACAGGAATGTCTGCGTATCTTGTTTCCAAAAAGGTCCGTAATAATAATATAGGTTTTGTGAACGATATTCATGAGATTCAACGGACCTTTTTGGACCGCACTTTGAAGGCAAATGAGGTCTCTCTGACTCAGACTATCAATTAATCCACTTTGCTTTTTTTCAAATTCAGCTAAGGTATTTATTTAATATTGCCCCAAAATAATAATATAGCTTAATTAATGGAATGCTAACTTTTGCAAAATGTGAGCATGTATCAAATATGTATTTGGATATGCCTCTGACAACCCTATTAGTTAGAGACTTCTAAGGACCTGAAATACATAAAAGTTCTGATGAAAATCTTTAATTATTTAAACTAGAATTACTAAGGTTTTCAACCCACTTGACGACCTCTGTGGCGCAGTGGGTGTAAACCCGCAGAAGGTTGCGGGTTCGATCCCCGCCGCGGGATAAATTTTCGTATGATCTGCAAATATTTATCTCGGGTCTGGGTGTTTCTATGTATAATATGTATGTATTTACAAACAAAAAGTATATAAGTAGTAATCAGTTATCTTGTTCCCATAGTACAAGTTTTGCTTAGTTTGGGGCTAGATGATGCTGTGTGAAATGTCCAGCATTATTATTTTATCTATATTTTTATTTTAAAGATTCTTCAATAAATTGATCTTAGAGAATGAAAAAACCACTACCACGGTGGGTTATATGCCTCTCATTCCTCACTAGGCCGGTTATGATACTTGATTCGGGAAAAAAGCAAAAGGTGTTTAGTAAAAGAACACATTCAAATCTGATGTTTATCAACACAGCTACGAGTATAATGAGGTATCATGAAAAAAATCCCGAATGATGGATTTTTATTACGAAAACTTCACGCCTATAAATCGCAAGAAGTGGTAGTAGCCAGAATATACGGCTTTATCGCAAGGCAGCAAACAATCTATCAAACTAAAAATGTATAGATAAAAAGTTGGTGCTGGCAATCGAATATGTCCGGTTTGGACAACATTGATTTATAGCTTCATAATTATTTGCTAGACACTGCTGGAGGGATGGGAAAACTTTGTAGGAGTAAATAATTCTAGATTATTTAAACTTAATGTAAATTTGGCGTAGTGGTAGACACCCGTGTTTTCGATTAGAAGTTTGTGGAAGATAATTGTTTTAATAACAGGACAATATCACGTATATGTTTTGGATAATATTGGAACTATTATCCTTACTTCAACGTTTCGATCGGATTGCACCGATTGTGGTCACGACGGAACACGAGTTTTGACATTGGCAGAATTATACTGTTAATACAGTTAGTTGCCATTATTAAAAATAATAATTACGTTTTTATACTAAAAAGAAAACCGACTTCAATGTTTGACTCGAAACGCGGTGTGACTCAGGGCGTCAAGCTGTCGATTCGATTTCTATTTGTGACATGGCTAGGAGGGAAGGTGTTTAGAGTTTTACGGGGAAACTATCTATCCCTCAGGAATAAAATTTATATGGGACCACCTCTGGAGTATACCCTTTCAAACATGAAAAGAATTTTGCAAATCGGTCAACAAATGGCGGAACAATCGCGTAACAAGATACAAAAAAAAAAAAAAAAAAACATACAGACGAATTGAGAACCTCCTCCTTTTTTGAAGTCGGTTGAAAATAAGAATAAACCAAGAAGTGAAGTGAAGAAGAAGACTAAGCTAAGATGTTACTTATTTATTTTATTTATTTTTATTTACAAAAAAAAAGAAAAGGGCTTTGTCGCTGAGCGACTATACCGCCCAATCAGTAACATCTTCTTAGCTCAGTCTTCTTCTTCTTCTTCTCTCTCACTTCACTTCTTGGTTTCTTCTAGTATCACTTCACTCCCCGGCTTATTCTGCTTCTTCTCTTTATTCCTTCTTCCTCTTCTTCTTTTTATTAATGGCAACTAACTGTAAACTGTATTAACAGTATAATTCTGCCAATGTCAAGTATCCTCACCTCTCAAATATGTGTTATGTCACGTCAATTTGATTTTGAAAAAAACATGGCGGCTTGTCATTTCAAAACTCCAACGGAAAACTTTCGTCAATGATGAATACTCCCCCATTCCATTTACCAAATCTCCTGTTACGTAATCCAAGGCTTCATTAGTAAAATGCCACCGAAATTACATAATAAAACCTAGTAAAACACGAGAAGAGCAATAAAATAGCAGAGCCACAAGCTCCTTCAAAAATGGCGAAAGAACTCCCTAAGATGTTACTGATTGGGCGGTATAGTCGCTCAGCGACAAAGCCCTTTTATTTTTTTGTTCAAGTAAAAAAAAAAATCGTGTGAGTTTAAAAATTGAACAGATGGATAAGATAAAAATAAGTAAGTTCGTTTGATTCAGTGGCTAAATAAACTGACCGTATCCTTCCAACACTAGCCGCCACTCGCTAACTGGGATATTAGAAGCACTTTACTTCCGAACTCCCCACAGGTATCATTTATCAAATAAATTACACTATTACGTGTTACGTGAGTTAAGAGTTTTTATGTTCATCTCATTCAACTTGTACTGTACTGTTATATGAAGGAGAACATGGTGTACTGGATATTTTTTTAAGATTTTTTTTTTACCAATTTTTTTTTTAATAATGCTGGACTTTACATCTAGCCCCAAAGTAAGCTTGGCTTGTGGTATGGGTACTAGATAACTGATAAACTACTTATATACTTTTTGTTTGTAAATACATACATATTATACATAGAAACACCCAGACCCGAGACAAATATCTGTAGGTCAAACAAACATATTTTGTCCCGCGGCGGGGATCGAACCCGCAACCTTCTGCATTCCTTCGCCCACTGCGCCACAGAGGTCGTCAAATTCAATCGTTCGTCAATTAGTCGGCTTCTTCTATTTAATTATTAATTAATAAAGAGCGGAGAAGATTTAATGACAGGTTTTTTTCATCGATTTTTTTTAGTCTGTGGGTTTGTTAAATAATAAATAATAAATAAATTCTTTATTTGTTTCTCTCACAAATAGGTACACAAGTTGTTATGTAGAGTAAGTAAATAAATGCTTAGTTTTCTAAAACCTGTATTGTGAGAGAACTGGTGCCTGTGGTAGGTTATAAAAAACCTGTGTTACAGGTCACCAGTGCCCTCCTCCACTGGACTTATGAATCTATACATCTTTACAAGTAGGTAATGTGTTTTTTGACTTTAAGAGATTACAAAAATAATGAAACTTAAACTAAGTCTTAATAATTAACCCTGTGCCTGTGATGGCCGTCGTTAAATAACTAAGTAATTGAAAAAGATTTTGCTATTCGTCATTTAAAGCCATGATGAAGTTGTCTGCACATACATGTATACTTAAAAGAAATACACTTAACGATTTAAGTAGTTATAACGAGTGACATAGCCTACAAGGTCACAGACGGACACGTCAAACTTATAACAGCCCTCTTTTTGCCTCGGGGGTTAAAAATCAAGATGAAAAAAGGAAATTGTGTTTGTTACATAAGTTACTAAAATCTACGAAAATAATCAGTTGATATGACGCATAAAAACGAAGCTCTCGTAAAAACCCAGATAAACTCGCCCAAACGCCACCATAGGTAATTTACAAAATCATGTTTTTACCTCAGAGCAACATTTTGTAAAATACGCTAAGGTACGTGATTCTGCCTTCTCATTTCCATTACAGCTCAACGTCCCACATTGTCATAATTCCACCAGTTTACACGGCAGTTTCGCTTCTACAAAACGCCTGATGCATAAAAGGGACCTTTTATAATTGGGTGCTTTTTATCCGCCTTCAAAAAAAGGAGGAGATCCTATGTTCTTCTGTATATATTTAAATGTTCATCTATATCTTCGTCAATTGTAAGCCAATTTTCAAAATGCTTTTTTGTTTGAAAGGATTCAATACTCTCAAGGTGGGTCCATATAAGTTATATTTTTACGGCTATACTTCTTCTTTTCGTGTCACTAGTTCTTTCGAACCAGTGTGGTGAAAGGATTATAAGTGCGCCTCAAAGAGGCTCCTGTCGTGCACTACACGGCTTTACTAATAAACATAGTATAAAGTTATTCCTGAGTTGTGAACTATCAAAATGTATGGTTATTTTTAGTTTATTTGGAGGAATAACTTTATGTCACGTGATGTCACGTATATTAGTAAGGCTGTTAGTTTTACTTACTATTAAAAAACTGGTTAATGAAGTACTTGGGTAACTTTGGCACCAACTTTCTAAACCGTGTAAGCTCAAAGGCCAAAATGTCGAGGGCAAAGGATTTGGAGAAATAAAAGCAGAAAGGTTGTCCCCACCACCGCGTGGGATACACATTAATGTCAAGTTCATTTTAAAATAATTGAAAGCATTGTGACTATCTATATATATATGAAAGCTTGTATATTATACAAGCTTGTATTATAAATCCTGTATATTATACAAGCTTATATATTATGTATATTATACAAGCTTGTATTATAAAGCTTGTATATTATACAAGCTTTCATTGTTGACCAATTTGACCATGACCATTTTCAAAAGCTAGGTAAAAACGATTACTCATCTACACATAGTTCCAAACACTTTCAGGTAAGTATAAAGATTGATTGGCTCTTCAAGTTGTATCATCAATCATCTTCTATCTTCAGAACCAGTCAAAAATTAAATGCAACTTTTGAATACAAATACTGTTTGGTTTTAAAATATTATTTTATTTTACGATACCTTTAATTTTGTCTGTCTTTTTCTCTGGTTTCTTCCAGATGATCTCCAAAACAGCTAAATCGATTTTGATAGGAGTAACAACTAAAGCTACGTTTTTTTTAGACAAAATAGGGTTACGCGCAAAAAAAAAACAGGTGTCGACTGCGAGTAGTAGTGTAAAAAAAGTACGAGACTTTGAAGTACTTAAAAAAGATTCCTATAAAAGATATTTAAAATAAAGTTTATAAGTAGTATATCAGTTATCTGGTTCCCATAGTACAAGCTTTGCTTAGTTTGGGGCTAGATGATGCTGTGTGAAATGTCCAACATTATTTATTATTTATTATTCATTTATTTATTTACATTCGTATTCCAATGCCATAGGATTGTATTTTGCTTGTGTTTCATGGCTTGAGTTCTGGAGACTATGAGACAATTCGCGGATTATCAAATGACAAGTTGACTCTACCCTCATCAGAGTACAGTTGGATTCAGTGAACAAAGTTACTGAATACGTCATGATAGGGATGATACAAACTTAAAAGTTTGAATAATTAATTTCTTTAACATTTGTTTTTTTTTTACTACTTAGGTACTATGATTGTGTGGTTTTCGTGGGACTGATTTGTTTTTGTTTTTCACAATGCAAGGGTTTGTAGCACATGTTTTTTACACATTACCAATGTGTGAAAACGTGTAGGGATTAGATTTAGGGATCAGAGAATGACATAGGCTATTTTGTACCTATTCCGTAAAATAGATAGATAGATAGATAATTCTTTATTGCATACCACACGTAAAAGACATACAAGAAAAAAAAAAAGACACTAAAATATAGCGTGCATATATGTATCCTATAGGTATCTTCATCAGGCCGTCAGTTCACACGACCGAAGTCGTGGGTAACAACTAGTAAAGCTTTTTCCAGACATTGTTGAGTCGTAAAATCTTCATGCGCCATTCTTGTATCGTTCGAGACTACAGTTTTGCTCTTTCAAAAGTGTTGCATACTTTTATAATACTTTTATTTTAGGAGAACATTAAATTACTTAGTGAGGGTTAAAGTTGTTGCACTCATATGAAAATTCCAATCTTGCAAGTTGCAACGTAGCAGCATACAATCATCCAGAAAATTTGATGAACAATTTCAATCGAATACCAAAAACTACATGATTGAACATATTCAAACAAATACCAAAAACTAAAGGCCTGAGGTATTAAAATATTAATACAATATATAGTTCTGTTTAATCTTCAATTTTTATGTGGTTTACGCCGTGCTTATATATATATACCTATGGAGCCTATTCCTACCTCAAAGGCCGGCAACGCATCTGCAGTGCTTCTTGATGCTGCAGTTGTCTGTGGGCGGTGGTAATCACTTACCATCAGGTGTGCCACTGGCTCGTTTGCCCCCACTTGCATGAAAAAAAAATATATTAACCGTTCTGGTGGTTCACATTAAGATTGAGATATCCCTAGGAATTCATTTTCTTGGTAAAGATTAATAAATAAATAAATAATGCTGGACATTATTTGACAAATTCCTAATTTCAAATGAAACCGGGTTATACTTCTTTTGGTGAATGTACATTGTACTTATGTATACCTGCTCGTATCACTCAACCAACCTTTCATAGTGAATGCTTTACCTTGCAAAATAATTTTCATGAACAAAAATTTGTGTAACTTTTAAACATTATTTAAATCCCTGCTTTATTATAAATTTTTGCGGCTCGTGGTTTAAGTTCTGCAATTATAAGTTTAATCTTTGACTGGATTTCGATATTACAAGGTCTCATTTCACTCAAGTTATGAAAATTGTATAATTTATCGGATATATTTTTTTTTACCTAAATTTAATAAAACTTGTTACGGTCCTTTGCAAAATTAATTACATTTTCGATCGTGATACCTTTTCTTCCAACTGTTAAAAGGAAAACTGGCGAATATGTTAGATTTACTTAGAAAGAATAAATAATACCTAATATTGAATGGTACCCCATCATTACGTATACTTCTATGGATCTAAATACTTCCCAAAAAATTTACTTACATTGATATTCAAACCCGTGACCTCGGCCTTAACGCTCTAACAACTGAGCCGCTAGGTAACCGACGTCATGATTGAAAACTTTTGTTGTGGTATTTCACCTAGTTTTATCGCTATGTTTTATCTGGATATCGTTAAATTATTCTGGTTCACCCTACATTAAAATTAAATCTTTCACGCTAAGTGAAAGTTCAGGGCTAAGGGATTGTGCCAGATACGTTTCAACATCAATTAAGGCCTTTAAGCTATGAAGAGTCCCATATCAATTACACTAAAAGGATCAATTTAGTTATGTTAAAGTTTACTTTGTCTGCTAGAATTGGTGTACGTCACTCATCCATGTGATGCTACGAATTTCAAATTATAATTATTTCGTCCAATTTACTATATAGCGTCTTTCATTTTAAACTAACTTAATTCAGGAATTGGGTTCAAAAAATATATTAAAAAATGTTTATACAATGATTTTTTTTTGTTTTGTTATGAAAATCGATAAAGACTATCCTTTCAATTGATTATTGCTTCTTGTATAACTTAGCCCATTCGTGATGTAGCTGCGCTGCGATTGGTGGATCGTCAGTTCTCCTTGAAAATTATTATGCAACAATTCTAAAAAATCAATAAATGATAAATTTTGAAGTGAAAACTTAAATGGGCTTGGGAATTAAATTGATACGGTCAAACGTCTAATTACAAACCAAAAACGAGGCCTTGTCAGTTTATGTAGTTTAAAATGAAAGACCCTATATAATTTTGGTTGCGTGCACTTCACAAAGTACATACAAATATTATACATACAAGTTACGCTAAAAGTTATACGAATTCACAATTTGGAAAACTAGCTGTGAAAAATATTTTGCGATCCCATTCTGCTTTTATGTTGTAATTTTACGTAGAAATGGCAAACTAGCAATTTCATGTGTCGAAGATTGCCTTTGAATAATTTAACACATCCGGGGATGAGGGAAATATTATACATTTCAACATTTGGCTTGCTAAAAATCACATGCAAAAAGTAGGATAATATTTTTTTGTGAAAAAATCTAACTTGAATTTTCTATTTTTTCTATTAATCAAAATGTATGTCAAACATTTTGTTCCTATATTTCTAGGTTCACAATCCTCAGCCTCAATACATATTAACACTGAAGTAAAAATGGGAGTTCTTTCATCCCGATGAAATTAATTATTTAGGTGTTCGACTCGAAGCAGATTGGCGACGAACGCCGCCATTCAGTGGGGCTAATAACATTTGCAGAATAATATGGAACATTTTCACTTGGATTTAAGCGGTGGGAATAACATTGAATTTATACGCGACGCTCCTGTGGTAAATGAGACATCTTTTCCATCAATTTCCTATGGTATTTACAAATATCTGTCAATTACATTTACATTATGGTAGGTGTACCTACATTTATCTACTGTCAGTCTATCACGGCATGCAGGGCAACGACTTTAAATTCTTGAAGGTATCACACACGGTAAAAATATAAAATATGTGAGCAGACGATACGTGCAATGCACCCTTTTCAATTTACTAGAAGGTAAAGTATAAGACTGTTCTCAACAGTGATGGTAATTCTAAGCGGTGAAGCGGAGCGGGTACTTGGAAAAATAGTTTGAAAAATAAGTAGGTAATGGCGTAGATTAACTTTATTCAGTGAATAACAGAATCGACGCCAATAAGCATGAATTATAAAGAAAATTTTTTTTAATCAAGCAAACTTATTTCAGAAGTTTTATTAACCGCCTCTTGTTAATGAATGTGTAAGTTAACATTTCATTAACAAATCATTGGTCAAATGAATACGTTTGCATGATTAAAAAAAATTCTAGCCAAATCGTAAACTTTAAATTAAATCTAAGTTCACTTAGAGTGCTTTTAGTAAGATGGATGAGGTTAGGAAATTTTAAATTTACGAACACTAAAATCACTTCAATTGGTCAAATGGGTTAGTCGAGGGCCTAAATAAGTTTACGACTACGTTTAATTTCGTTAATCATTGAAAGGTCAAAAATGATTTAATTAAAAATATTCTTCGCGACGTGAAGCATGCAAATTATTAAAAAGTAATGCTAAAAAAGCATGTGACCACTAGTGACATTATCAGCTGAGCGCTTCCGGCTTCGGAGGGCACGTTAGTGTTAGTCCCGAGCCATGACGAAGGCCTTATGGCGGCTTAAAAACTCCATCACCAGATTTGGCCACTAACTCATACAAACTTAGGTATTTAGCGCCGGACTTAGGCTTCAGCAAGCTGAAGTGGCAGTGGGCTGGTCATATCTGCCGAAGAACCGATAACCGTTGGGGTAAACGAGTTCTTGAGTGGAGACCGCGACTCGGCAAACGTAGTGTAGGACGCCCTCCGGCCAGGTGGAGTGACGATCTGTGAAAGGCTGCCGGCAGAAGCTGGATGCGTCGAGCTGAGGACAGGGCGCAATGGCGCGCACTAGGGGAGACCTATGTCCAGCAGTGGACTGCCATAGGCTGATGATGATATGCCTGGGCTCGCATCAATGTAAGCTTACCCTTACTTCAAACTTTCTGTAGCAGCTGCAAGATAGATAGAAGAAGATAGAAAATACTTTATTGTACATCACATGGACATGCCAGAAAAAACAAACAAAAGATACAGGAGAATATTTTTAAGCGAAATACAATGGGCGGTCTTATCGCTGTGAGCGATTTCTTCCAGACAAGTTAATAAGTTAGGATGACCAATTTGAATAAGCATTCATTTAAGTATATGTTACAGCTATTAAAGCACTGATTTATTAAGATTAGAAGAGTCTCATTTATCTCAATAGGTTTTAAGCAAAATTTACATTATTATTGCGATGTGGCTCATACTAGGCTTTGTTTAATGGTGAAACGCGTTTATTTTTTAAAATGTTTTGCTTTAAATCTTTTTAAATTCCTTCAAAAATGTTTTATGCATTTTCATAACAATAAATAAGAACAAGCGAAGTATGATAATGGCTAATATTAAAGCTTTTGTTGGGATATTTTCACAGTGAGTACTCACAAAACTCAAACTGGCTCCTATCTTAAATTTTGTCGTAACACTACTCTAATATTTCTTATTCTTGTTGGTGTAAGTATTAGTTTGTACCGGCAGTAGTGTGCTGAAATATTTTTACTACACGAAATCTCCTTTCCTGTGACAGTCATGTACCTTGGTTTCCCTTTATTTATTCAGCCCACATCCAGCCTCACCCGAGGGTCTTCTTACTTTCACTCCACTTGTTTCGATCTATGATCGTTGCGTGTATATATTTACAATAAACAGTCCCGTCTTGCAAAATGTATTTTATAGTCTTTATTTCAAATTTTATGTGTCGATTTGGATATAACATGAAATCAAAGAATCAAAGTATACGGTCAAAGAATCTAGGCATTCGTGAAATTAACTGTTTATCATTTTCATACCATAGACTGTAAGATTTTTTCGCCCTACCTACGTCTTTATTTCGTACTATTATTTCATACCAATTGTGTAAGTACATTTGTGGTCTAGTGGTAGCAGCCCCGTCATCCAATCCTAAGATCGTGGGTTCAAATCAAGTCGTGCTTATTTTTTCTGCCATAAAAAATATTTGCATAGTTCAAATAAATTTTCCCGTACTCTCAATCGGTTCTTGTCAACAATAATAGTATGAACTCACGTATGTAGTGTGCAATGTTCAATGCATCCTTGAGTATCTTGCAGGTAAGTTGAACTCGTGAAGTTGTGATAAGTTGTCAAAGCGTACTTTCTGCACTCCCAGTGGGACCCAGACTACGGGATAAGTTATATCGGTACTTTTGCAAGTTTTACTACTTAAGTACTGCCGCATATCCTAGGGGGACATAGTTTTACTGCACAGTGAAGTTTGTTTTATTTCTTGAAGCGTTTTGTCTACCTTTTAAAAATAAAAAGTACGTGAGTGTCGTGGAACACTCGGTTGGAACGAAGTTTTAACTTAGACATTTGGTAAATACATTATTAATCCTAAAAGCTCTTCCGCACTAACAATGTAACAGTCTATGGACTGCTTCGCGGCTGCGCACTTCGCACTGTGACGTTTTGACATAT
This sequence comes from Epirrhoe tristata, assembly GCA_951394285.1. Classification (NCBI taxonomy): domain Eukaryota; kingdom Metazoa; phylum Arthropoda; class Insecta; order Lepidoptera; family Geometridae; genus Epirrhoe; species Epirrhoe tristata. The sequence continues at coordinate 9,158,828 of OX596146.1, read as the reverse complement.
TATATATGTGTCGTGACGTAGAAATCGAACACACTCGGTTGGAACGAAGCAAAGAGTACTTTTCTATACTGGGAATTTCAAATTCAAATTTAAATCAAACTCTCTTCCGTACTAACAATGTAACAATCTGTTCGCGGCTGCGCACTTTGCACTGTGACGATTTCGTGACGTGACGGCCGTGACGGTAATTTTTTTTTCTCCCAGCCCCCCAGTTTGTTTTTCTTCGATATCGTCCAAAATGGATCTTCATTTAGACTCTCTAAATTAAACAATACAAGACAGCTAAATCCCCAGGGCGCGGTAGATATTATCAGATATTTTTTGTGTATTCCTGATTCCGGATCCTTTGATTTCTAAGGGTAGTCAGAAGCACGTCCTAATACATTTTTCTCTGAAATGTTAGAACAATCTCAGCTGCTCAAAATGACTTTCAGCAAAAGTTCAAAAAAGCTTCAATATTCATTACTACACGTTTTTACCTCAGCTCTGTTGAAAACAAATTCCCTACTTAGCGAAAATTAAAAAGCCCTTGAAGAGTCAGACCTTATTAACAAAGTTAAATATTAGTTCTCAAGTTCAAGCTCTTTTTATTTAAGGGTTTTGTTGCTCTACCAACAGCCTTTTAAATTAGTCGAATCAAATAAGCATAATAAACCAACACATTTACCTAGTACAAGGCACAGTCGGCGGCATGCACATGAACAATTAGCCTTCAAAGCTTCATTTTCATTATACTATGAAGTAAAATTATACATTTTTTTACAAACATGGTCCGTAATACTGAAATCCGATCGAAAATTGGCATAGCGGATGTAGATACGAGGACTGCTTGTTTGAATTGGGACTGGGCAAGACACGTGACTCGAATGCACCCAGAACATTTGCCCAAGCAAAGCTCGTCACACAGTGGGTGCCTAAAAATAGACGAGGACGCGGCAGATCCAGGAAAAGGTGGCGAAACGATCTGGAATAATCTGGATGCATTCGAGCCTAAGACTGGCAAACCATGGCCTTGGAGCGCAGAGAACGGTTAAGGTGTCGAGATTCAATGGGTTTTTTCCATCTCAAAAATGCCCAACGCGCCTAAAGAAGTTTTCAAAGTAAGTTTATAGTATTTCTGGGCCTTCTATTGGATATTTTTTATCTTTACAATCATTTGGTCCACACGAAAGCAACCATCAAAAAACTGTCTCTACTAACCATTTTAATTTCGCTCAACGTGCTGTCGTGCAACTAAAAGCGCTTTTGGTTCAAACAGAATATTTTTTCATAGTTATAAACTGTTTTCGGTACACCAAAGAGCTTAAGTGGAGTTTTAATAAAGTTTTGCTCTACGGACCGCTGCGCCGACGGAAACTGACGAGTACTGACACGTAGCAGTAAGTATAAACATATACGGTGTGTTTCATAGCAAGTTGGAGTATATTCTAAGTCGTAACTCCGATTTATTATTTATTTTATTAGATGGCGAATAAAAATATAATGGTGAAAAAACAGAGGGATGGAAAATGGGTATGACTGATAGAGCAAAACTAAGGAAGAAAACCTGTTGTGCAACTGTGTTGTGTAACTCCACATAAAAGTATTAGGTAAATAAGCATAAATAAATAAATAAAGACATCAATAACATTTTTCCAAATTATGTCCACTTAGTCTAGGCTTGAGTATCATTAAGGTCAAGTCGTTGGTACCTATCATTGATTACCAAAATGTAAAATTTCGAAAAAAAAAACAGTATACAATACAGGGTCTTTCATTTCAAACTACACAAACTGACAAGGCCTCACTTTTGGGTTGTAAGTAAATACACGTTTGACCGTATCAATTTAATTCCTCAGCCGATTTAAGTTTTCACTTATAAATGTATCTTTTTTAGAATTTTTAGAAATGTTGCATAATGATTTTCAAGGAGAACATAGTACATCACGAATGGAATAAGTTATACAAGAAGCAACACTAATTTGTAAGGATAATCTTTATCGATTTTCTAGGGATTTTATAATAAAACAAAAAAAAACATTATATAATTATTTTTTAATTTATTTGTTGAACCCTATTCCTGAATTAAGTTAGTTCAAAATGAAAGACCCTATATTGCAGATATAGCCCCAGTTTTAGCAGGTTCCCTGTTCTTTTCCTACTGAACTGCGATCCTGTTGTTTTTAAGAAGAGAGTTAATAGGCACCTTCTGGGTAGGCTCGCTCCATCGTAGACCTCATTCTTACCTGTGTAAGTGAGGTCAAGAGCCAACCCATTCATCATAAAAAAAATACTTACATTGTGACAACATCAGGTTTAAAGAGTTACGTGGCCAAATCCAACTACTGTTCAACTGGGGTAAAATATGCATAATAATTTCGCTTAGAATACCAAGCAGTTGTAAAATATGGTTTCTTTTATTAAACGCTCTGTGTTAGTTGGGCGAGCTTGGAGGACATAACTTGTTTCTTGCGAGGTATTGCACACAATAAGTTTTGGAGATTTTATTTCAAAGAAGAGACGACTGCTTGTTTTACGTCCCTAGTAAAAATAATAATATAACCTTACAACATTTTGTATAATCAGGAAGAAAATGGATGTTGAGCAATGTCGAGAGAATTTTCATTTTTAAACAACACCCGTCTTCTTCTGTCACCATCAATAGTTTTGTAGTTTTTTTTTAGTATTATAGTAATTAATAGTAATGAATCTTTGAATTGACATTATCGGTACCTGTGTAAATCAACAATATTTTTACATGCAAAAATAAGAACCTACGTGTGTTTTAATACGTAGCGATAACATCAAATAAGTTAAGTACCTATTAGTAATTAAATAAATAAATAAATAAATAATGCTGGTCATTTTCACACAGCATCATCTAGCCCCAAACTAAGCAAAGCTTGTACTATGGGAACCAGATAACTGATATACTACTTATATTCTTTTTGTTTGTAAATAAATACATATTATACATAGAAACACCCAGACCCGAGACAAATATCTGTAGGTCATACAAACATTTGTCCCGCGGCGGAGATCGAACCCACAACCTTCTGCGTCGCAGGCGGACCTTCGCCCACTGCGCCACAGAGGTCGTCGAACTGATATACTACTTATATACTTTTTGTTTGTAAATACATACATATTATACGTAGAAACACCCAGACCCAAGACAAATATCTGTAGGTCATACAAAAATTTGTCCCGGCGGCGGGGATCGAACCCGCCACCTTCTGCGTCGCAGGCGGACCTTCGCCCACTGCGCCACAGAGGTCGTAATTGTATCATATCGACCCATAAATTACAATAAAATTGATTGTACGTTTACTAACGTGTTTTTTGTTTTGCAATGGATAGTCAAGCAGCGAGCAAGATCGATTGCCTTATTACGGATTCATAATAGCATCTCCAGGACAAACAAATTGACGACGCCACACCGCCCCAACTGTGCCCTATCGATTCTTTTGTGCCACGAATTGGATCACTATACCCATTTACTATAGATAATTTATTGTAGGTACCCATACCTCAGGTTTCTAACGATAAAAAATGCTAAGTTATTTTTGCAATGGTACTTATTAACATGTTCGATTATGGTGATGATAAATATCATATTATATTTAAGAGTACCTACCTACCCTACGGATTGCCTCATTTTATATTACAACTAGCTGGTACCCGCGACTTCGTCAGCAAAATAACATACTTAATAAAAACAGAACTGAAAACTGCTGTTCAGAAGATTCTCTTCTGATACTTTAAAAAAAAATGCAACAATAGCGCCATCTCGACCTCAGCCATAGGACAGCAACGCCATCTAGTGGCCTTCAACTGGAACTTCACTTTAAGTCCCCATACAAAATTTTAACCCTTATTTCACGCCCTTCATGATTAGTTTTGAAAAAAAAAGTAGCCTATGTCCGTCCCTGGGACAAAATCTTTATGCATGTCATATTTCAGCATCATCTGTTCAGTGGTTTAGGCGTGAAAAGGTAACAAACAGACAGACAGACAGACACATTTTACTACATAATAGATGGCGCCACAGGAAAAATTAGATCGCGCTATCGTTGCGTTTTGGGGAACGTAACATATAAACTCGCTAATTCACTACTTTTCACCTTTACAATATTAGTATGGGTTTTTGCTGGACATTTTTACCCACTTGCCCTTCACACATCTGGAATCATCTTGAATACATAAAAATACCTGAGACAATGTCTACAGCGCCTTGAGGATACAGTTGAAAATGTAAAGATAAACTCTAGAATGCCAACCACACAACCAAACCTTATTCAATTATCATCATTGGCCTCATTAGGACTGAAAACGATCTTAATGAATCCCATTCAACTTTTCAGTTCAATTACATTAATTTAACCTCGCGTAAATGCCAGTTCAAATCCAGCAAACAGATTTCCACCGCCAGCAACATTTGGTAATCCGTTCAATTTGTTGATTACCGCTTTTGTAAAGAACGGCAGCTTCAATCAAAGCCGATTTCTGTGGAATCCATGCAAATAATCTGCCGGAATCCAAGTTAGCCTCGTCTGATTACTTGGGGTTCCACTTGATCGTCTAATAGCTTGATTACACCTACCGAGATGGGCGAGACAGCAAAATGTTATTAGGCTGAGTTGGGCGTTTGCTGAGTGTTCGTTTAGCACTCGGTGATGGTGTTCACGTACAGAGCACTCGCTCGAGATCACTGTCTCACCTTCTAATAACATTTTCACTAAAATAATAACTATAGAAAACGAGTCGGTGCCCTGTTTGTTAATGATAGGAAAAAACAAGAGTGAAGTCACGATTAAAAATTATGATTCTGTGACTATGATGAGTCATGTTACTATTAACATTTATTTTTTAAGAAAACAGCATTTTCTTTTAAGAAAACAGTATTGGATTTTTTTATAAATAAACTTTGGTTTTTATTTATAATATGAAACTAGTGATTTTATTTACAGAAACTAAGCTACTACATATTTAATTTTATTATTTACAAAATACAACAGAATTAGTCAAGCTATAATATTATGTGTGTATAGGTAGGTACTAAGTTTGTTACTGTTCTCCAGTGCGCTTCAGACGGGCCTAGGATTGGTCTTCTCTTCCTGCTATCCCATACACCTGGTTGGTTAAACGACTTTCTTTCATCTTCTTTATGTGCCTAAACCAAAAAAATCTCAATCAGTACGTACCATTCACTCCGCACCGTCAAGTTAAAAAGGCTATTACAGGATGAATATAAAAGCTAACCTTTTCCCCTACTGAGTTAATTATAACCCCGTAAAGGGCTGCAAATGGAACTACCACGCTTCAACTCTTTCGGACTTATCCCATTCAAACAGCTTGCTCAAACGAAATTCCGGCTTTGCAACTTTTACCTACAAAATATTTTTACCCCAACAAAATGTAGTAGGAATATTCGGATCGGCACGACATTGACCGAGCGACTCGCGTTATTCAATGTACGCCGATACAAAGTTATGTCTGCGATCATAAAAAACCAAGCGAACGGGAATACTCTCGCCTTTCATTCGTCGAACAAACATCTATTTGGGTTTTGGCGATAAAAATAAGTTTGTTGGTGTTCGTAGTTTACCCTTTCACTGAATCCTTTATCCTTTTTTTAATACTGTGTACACAGTGTGGCCTATGTACAGAACGTAACATCATATAAGATTTAGCTAACAAAATTACCTACGGGAAAGTGTTATAAGTACAAAAAAAATATTTTTATTTTGTTGGTAGATTTTAAACAGAATTAAGAAAAAAAATCGCGAATTTAGTGTAGGTAAGTTTATTTAATAAAAATATCAATTAGGTATTTAATGCCGGCAGTGTTTTGGGCACGCTTCCGACTGTTAGTGACCTGGATCAGTTGAGCTATCTATAGATCGTTTCTAACGATCCTTAGATAGCTTGACTAATCCTGTTGTATTTTGTAAATATATGTAAATATGTAGTAGCTTAGTTGCCGGAATAGAGATATTTTTTTTATTAGGTATTTGTATTTGTTAATAGGGTTATATTGAAAAGATGTATAATGCTTCAAAGATTCCCGAGAATGTCTACCGTATTATACGGTAGACATTCTCTCATTCTCTCATATATTATTTCTCTTTTTCTGTGACCGCATGAAAACCGGTGATCCTGTTATGTTTTGGATGAAAAATAAGCACAGGATTCTTGGAGATATTCATGAGATACAGAACTGCTACTTATCTTCCTTCACTGTGCCCGAAGAAGAATTACCGAAATAAATTTCATTTCACTATTAGAAGGTCCGTGAAGGTATCCACGGTCATTTCGTCACACCGGTGCCGACAGCCGATGTTTATCGGTGAGTTACGATGGATCACGACATGATATTAATGGATTTTTCTTGAATTTTGTGTTTTGGAATAGCATCCGACCGATCTTTATTTCAGACTCAAAGTCATACGCTCTATGCACTGTTTAGGTTTAGATTTTTTTTAAATAGATAGTAACTTTATTTTTTTTGACGACCTCTGTAGCGCAGTGGGCGAAGGCCCACCTGCGACGCAAAAGGTTGCGGGTTCGATCCCCGCGGCGCCGGCGGGACCATTGTTTGTACAAATATTTGTCTCGGGTCTGGGTGTTTCTATGTATAATATGTATGTATTTACAAAACAAAAAGTATATAAGTAGTATATCAGTCATCTAGTACCCATAACACAAGCTCTGCTTAGCGATGCTGTGTCAAAAGTCCAGCATTATTTATTTATTAATTATTTATTTGGTACAAATAATAACAGTTTTAGAGCTTATTTCTTAGTTTTAGTTAGTTATATCCCAGCAGGCAATAAGGTGCTATTGAAACTACTTTGCCCAAAGAAACCTTAGGAGTTTGAATAGAGTCAGTATCGACCCTGACTCCCTTTAGTAGTTAACTATTAAGTACGAGTTGGAACTTGTTGGTCTCTCGGCTATTTATACCTAATTGATTCTTGGACAGTATTCGATGCATGTAATACATTTTACATAGGCGCTTGCGCTTTAATATAAATCTTAGCTGATACATAGTTATTATAAGTAATCACATTTGTTTTTTATTTTATATCAAGGAGTAGTTAGCCCCAAGATTGTTTTGTTTTTGGTTCGATTTCTGCCGCGGGACAACAAACAAATCTGCAAAATATTGGTTCTCATAACGGTTATATTTTAACACCATGTGAAATACCAAGTGACGAAGTTTTTTTTCATGTTCGTTTGCTAGATGTACCTGTGTCTGTGTGTGTTGCCAAATAAAGATATATCTATCTACCTACCACAACATTGTAAACTTATCTATTATTAACTGTGTTTTTCGACGCTTTTGAGATGTGGAGCTGGCGCCGTATGCTGCCATGGACAGCCTTCCGTACCAATGCATCCATTCTACACCAACTAAAAATAGAGAAGACAAAGCGCTTATCTACTACCTGCTTGCAACGAATAGTACGGTACTTTGACCACGTTGCACGCAGAGACACTAACAATTTGGAACGCCTGATGGTAACAGGAAAAATTTAAGGCAAACGACCCAGAGGCAGAAGTCCCAAGCGATGGTCAGACCAGATATCGGAGGAATTAGATATGCCTATCAGTGCTGCACTACACCAAGCAACGGAACGTAACCGATGGAGACAACTGGTTGACGAAATAAATAGGAGTCACGATCCTCAGTAATGAGGGAACGATTGGAAAGAGAGAACTGTGTTTTAGAAGTTATGTTACCAAATTATACTTATTTGTTCCACAAACCCATGAAGCAATGTTTTGGGGTTCTGATTGTTCACACGCTTCGGCGTGACATGTTAAAACGGGCAAAAGGGTTCTCTTTTTTAACAAAATGTTGGAAATTCTAACACACTAAACGAATTCGGATAAAATGTTAGGATGTTTTAGAGAATATTTTTATTTTATGCCTACGGACATCAGCGGTTTTTTAGAACATTTTTCATAACCACATCCATAAATTCCAATTGTCCTAGTACATATAACTAACAGCACTGTATCCCCAAGTTTATTTATCAATAATCAAAATCCAGCGCGTGTCTGGTCTGCGACCACCTTTAAACTTTAGCTAAATATGCTCAAAAATAGAGGTAAAGTTTTGTATTTCCATGAACCATTGCGTTGAAACCTTCATCCAAGACAAAGTTCCACGATATTTTATCGAAATCATTTTAAAAACGGAATTTCATGCAAATTCCATCGCGTTGAAGGGCTTCGGAGGGGTCGTGTGGATTTTATGGTGCTATCAATCGCAGATGTTATGTCAAAATCTTTATGAAACACTAGCTGCGCTTCGCGGTCTTTTCCTACCCATTAGGAATACTTAAATATGAGATATTATAATAAAAAGTATGATTTATCCTAGATTATGGTATATTATACATCTCTGTGATTTTCATCCAAAAATTTTGCTAGAAAGGGTAAAAAACATCAAATTTATCCTCACAATATTTCGCATTGAGAAAACTTGGCTCCAAACGTTGTATGCAATGTACTTATATAGTTATATAATCGAGTAAATGAATATAGTTTACATATACAACATACCAAGCTAATAAAAGCGCGTAATTTTAATTTTTGACTTAGACTATTTTTAACAAGCTGAGGCTTATGTACCAAGCCAAGGCTTATATAGGAGAACCAGGAACTATTTTGCTCTTCGAAACAGCTTAGAGAATCTTAGTACAAAGGTAACTAAAGTCACAGGTTTTCGGGTAGACGGTTACTCCTGAAAGTGCCTAAGTAAAACAACACGATGTGTGTCCAAGTAGTTTTCTATTGTAAATAGTACCTTGCATCTTATTTATCAGCATTATTCAGAAAAACTATTTGTAAGAATTACCAAGAATCGAATGTTAATTTTGAGTGAAAAAATTTAGCGAGTTAGTGTGGTCTCTACTACTTAGATCAAAACGGCTCACTGAAACCATTATAATGTTATACAAAATAAGGATGCCACTAGTTTCATGGTTGCAAGCATAGGCTTGCAACCGCTATATAGGCTGCCGTCCGCTGGTCTTTTCATTACCGACCTATGTTTTTCTTCATCGCTTATATAAAAAAAACGACGTAATCGATTGATGTTCGACCGTGATTCAAACGACTTTTGGATTTAGTTGAGGCACGCTGGGCCAATGATAATGATACTTAATTAGAGAGGTAAAGATGAATAGACATAGATTAAAAAAACTTCGAGAAGATCTCTTAGTAATGCCATAAATTATCAAGCTGATAATCATATTTCTCCCGATTTTGATGAATGATCGATGCGATTGTGATGACTTGTCTGCCACAAGAATCGCTTTTGCTGAAACGTTAACGATTATAGAAGGAGATTTGAAAACTTGTCGCATATTTCTATGGCAAATAGAATTATTGTTCGAAAAAGCCCCACAAAAGCTTGGAATTGATTGAAGCTTCGGAAAACGGATGCGGTTTCATTTGTTTGATATAGCGAACGTTTTGAATGGGACAGTTTTTTCAATGGTTGTTTTAAAGCTCAGTTAGTGGCATTCGTTGCATCGATATTGCATTTTGTACTATGTTCAACATAGTTTTGTTATTCTTTGACAAGCTATAGAACACTTTATTTTTATGAATGAAATAAATGAAGTTCAGTGCCAGGAGGCAGCCTATGCTGAATATAGAATAAATGATGAATATATGACGACCTCTGTGGCGCAGTGGGTGAAATGCCGCTTTGCGGGTTCGATCTCCGCCGCGGGATGAATGTTTGTATGATCTGCAAATATTTATCTCGGTCTGGGTGTTTCTTTGAATAATATGTGTGTATTAGAAACAAAAAGTATATAATATACTTAAGTAGCAAAGTATTTATTTACAGAAACTAAGCTTCTACTGTGTATATGTACATAAAATTACAAAATACAATAGAATCAGTCAAGCTATCTAAGGATCGTCGTAAAAACAATCTATAGATAGCTCAACTGATCCAGGCCAGTCGGAAGCGTGCTCAAAATACTGGCGGCATATCTTAAGTAGTATATCAGTTACCTGGTTTCCATAGTACAAGCTTTGCTTAGTTTGGGGCTAGATGACGCTATGTGTGAAATGTCCAGCATTATTTATTTATTCTTTATTTATATGATGTAAGCACGTCGAGAAGAAACCCGTTACTTTGTCAGCGGTCACACGTATTGTAAGAACATGACTACTCAGTCGATTAAGCTGAGAGAATAATTATTTAGGTTGTTTAAGTGCTGAGCAAGCCATTTCATCTCACCTGTATATAAATCATCTAGTAGAGCTGTAAAGGTCTAATTAAAGCCAACAATAATATCAAACATTTAGTTTGTAAGCCTGCCTACGACTGTATGCACACTATTGCACACGACACCAGTAATTATTAATTCAGTGACTTGATCAAACTTTTGTATACCTAAGTTCACTCTTATGGTCAGCGCATCGAGACAACATGTAGCGACGCCGAAGCGACGCATGTCTGTAAGGTGATTATACTATACAGAACGTATTTTTTTTATACAAAAAGGTACACAATTCAGTAACAGTCACTGGCTTCCCGCAGCATTACACGACGCCTGAGACACTACATTACCGATGTCTCGTTTGTTCCTTTTCATGTAATATTAGGGTCTGCATTATTACTGTTATTTTAAAAAGTCACTCACAGGTGTCTAAAATAAGCCGACGGAGCCGACCCTTACTGGACGAACTTGCTTGTCAACTTAACGCGTCTGAAAGTTCTTTATAAGTCACAAGTGCCTGTCAGACAAAACAGTAAAGTTGTAAATTGTAATGCAAACTTTGTTCGAGTTCATTGAAATGAATAAATTCAGATCTTTGTTTGTAATACATTATTCCCATCTTCATCTGGATTTATTTATATAACCCATGCCATGCATTCAAATGATGAATCAATTTTTGAAATATGACTTTGTTTCCGGATATTGCCCTCTTCATACGTAATCACAACAGCAATCAGTATAGTTTTATTTAAACAATTGAAAATATTAGACCAATCTAAAGGCATTTTGGCTTATGCCCAGAGAAGTCCACGACTCCAATGAATTTATTTCCCAGTGGGTCCATGAAAATTATAAATTTAATTCTAAATGTTCATACATGAACTCCCAATGGGTCCATGTTCAATAGATAATTAGGTAGGTATAGACTTCCACACTTCCACAATCTTATGTCGTAAAATTATTACTAATGTAATAAGTAACCACTTACCGGCTGACTGGTGGGATGAAGCTGACTACCGCAAGCCTTGGAAAATAATTATGAGATCTTTGCCCAACAGTAGGACAACATAGGTTAGAAAAAAAAACACTTACTTAGTACTTAGTAACCAACATTTTCTGTTGCATCTCTGATTTAATTTAAAGCTCTCAGTTCTTTAGCTGGCAACATCTGTCGGGGATAGGGCTGCCTGTAAAATAGCTTTAATTAATGCGCAAAATATGAACGAAATCTAATACTAACAGCTGTGACATTGGTTAAGGTTTAAATTGGACTAGGCCACATCATCTTCATCATCATCCACAACCTGACTTTGCCTACTGCTGGGTATAGGCCTCTCTTTCTTTAGCCTCCACATAAACGTGTTTATGAGAACTGGATCACGACTGTTTTCCAAGGCATGGTACCTTTTCTCAAATCTATAAGGGTTCGATATTACATTTTGTTTCATACTTTGTTTTATCAACCGACTTCAAAAAAGGAGGAGGTTCTCAAGTCGTCTGTATGTTTTTTTTTTTTTTTTTTGTATCTTTTTACGCGATTGTTCCGCCATTTGTTGACCGATTTGCAAAATTCTTTTTATGTTTGAAAGGGTATATTCCAGAGGTGGTCCCATATAAATTTTATTCCTGAGGGATTGATAGTTTCCCCGTAAAACTCTAAACACCTTCCCTCCTAGCCATGTCACAAATAGAAATCGAATCGACAGCTTGACGCCCTGAGTCACACCGCGTTTCGAGTCAAACATTGAAGTCGGTTTTCTTTTTGGTATAAAAACGTAATTATTGTTAAAGAAATGCCATAGCAATATTTGACTTGATAAGGTAGCATATATTTTTGCTTGAAAAACTGCCTAAGAAGACCAGGGTCACCTTTGTACCATGTCAAAATTACTTTAACCAAGGAGTTGTTGAGACGCAGCAACCCTGGTATACGAAAATTGCAAAAGACAGCTGGTTTTACCTTTTTATTTCTAACTTAAAAAAAAAGTTTATTCAACGAATCACAGCAAAGACTTAAATAGCTTTTAAGATACTGCAAGTTAAAGAATTTTTCAAAAAGCTCGTGCAAACAGCTGCTCATTAACAACTTTGAGTTTACTTTGCCTAATTTACCTAAATAAACTGTAATCAACGCAAGACTAAGTCAACTTTAAGAAGGATTGTATAAAAAGTTAGATAGAAGATAGATATACAGGGTGTAAAAAGACTGCTACCGAAAACTGAGGGATTGCACTCAGACCATGATTCTGAACATATTTATCGAAAAAAAAACTAAAAAAAAATTTTGACTTAGCTACGTCATTTTATTTCATTTTCTAGTTTTTTGCTACTAGTACAACATAATAAGACCATACCTACCTAATCATTTCATTTATTAAAGAAAAAAACAATTAAAACTCAAAATCCAGCAATCTACGTATAAAAACGCGTCCAGTACATACGCAAACAGTGATCTTCAAACGCTGTTTTCTCCGGATATAATGATTTTTTCGGAAAATCCTTTTGGATTTGGTTGTGTTTTGGGAACCTGTACCTACCCCTTTCGGCTTCGGTAGACGTCTTTTTACACCCTGTATATACAATATACAATACCTACTTTATTGCACATCTCATAAAAAGTAAAACAAAAATATAAAACAAAAAAAAAAAACAGCGGTCTTATTTCTTAAAAGCGATCTCTAACAGACCTTTCTGTTCTGGATCGTTCTCTACCTGATGTTGCCTATTGAGTAGGTATTGTAGATTCAACCGCTGAATTGGTGATTGTTAAAATGCCCAGGACCTAAACTATTTCATACCGATAAAACTTGTAACTTGATAAAACTTTCATAATAGACAAATTCATAATTCTACGATTGTGATTCGAACTCACGAATCCTTGAAAAGCCAACACCTAGCCAACATTTCTCTAATGTATCCAATAAATATTTTGTTTTATTTATTAATAGATGAAGCTTTATGAAGCTGTTATAAATTTTACAGATTTCTCTTTGTATTATGAGATGTGCTCAAATGAACTATTATATAAAGAGATCTTTAACTTCAAAAGACTTTGTTCAGTGCACGGACGATTACGAGTATGATGACTTTTTGAAAATGTCACATTTCAGGACATTTCACACAGCATCATCTAGCCCCAAACTCAGCAAAGCTTGTTCTATGGGAACCAGATAACTGATATAATACGTATATACTTTTTCCTTGTAAATACATACATATTATACATAGAAACACCCAAACCCGAAATAGATAAATATTAAAATAATATACTTAATATAATTATCGACAAGGGGCTCGTAAAAATGTGGGCTGGTTCAAATACTTTGGACATGCCTTTGACAACTTCGACAATTTCAAAGTACTTCCCTAAAAATATCTAAAATAAAATAATGTCTACAGAGCCATATTATGATAATATTATAATAGTTGGAATCCTGTTTATATCTGCTTAGTTTCAGCTTATCAATTCAGTTAAAGCTTAGAGGAACACTCTGTTTACTTGTTAGGGGATATTGGACCACTGGGTGCTTAGATAAACTGGTCACCTAGATAGCACCACATTGTGGCAAAATGTTGCTCTATATTGAACGGAGAGCAGATTGCTTTGTGTTTCAGAGATCCTGCAAAGATGTGTTAGAATCCATAAAAGTTCTATGGATTACCTACTACCTGCAGATTAGCTACCTGCAGTTTTGCTTACGTGGCACATAACCCTGTTATTTTAGGATAATATAGCTGTGTAAACAAGAGATAATTAATCATTTTTAAAACTATCATGGCTGTATAATTATAAAATTGAGTATTAACTCTTAGCTTTCTTCCAATATTTTATCAATTACTTCGTTATTTTCCAACAACAATAAACTCCATCCACCCGACCATGTCACACGCTGTCATTGTCATCAGCTTCTCTCGTCGGTTGCCAACCAAAAAGTATGGTTGCCAACCCATTGTAAATTTTTATCTGCTTTTTCTTTTGTTTTTCTTTGTTTTAATTTTATTAATGGTGTACAATAAAGAATTTGCATTCATTATAATAATATCAAGTTTTAAAAAGTAAGTTCATATTATTATTAGTGACCAATTTGGTAATGGAATTTTAGGTGTTCAAACAAGCAAGCTAAACCACGAACACTTCTCATGTTTTATAATAAATTCAAGTTAGTAAAGTCACCTATTTCATACACCTATATTTTGCCGTCTAGATTTTATTTTAAAATACATATTTATGTATATTAATTCTGTTTTATTGATTATGTTACCACACACCGCTGCACAGTTAATAATCACGTACATAACAGCGTTGCAGCTCCGCAACTCCGATGGGAAGCACAAATGGGCTTCAGCTTAAATTATCGAGACATTCCCCCGATTGGCGGGGAATTGCCGGATTTCTTCGAACAACCCAATACTTTTAGCCAATAAGACGGATTAAAGGATTGATGCAACGAAACAAGAACACAATTTTATCTTGCTGAAAAATTTTAGTGTTTCAGTGGAAAATGTGGAAATGTTGTTTTGAATGGGTCAACACTAGACTTTAGATGAGCTCCTGAATTAAAACAATGAATAATGATTATGGATTACTTAAGCTTTCCCTGCTGCTGATGATGAGTCATGGCTGATGATGGAGGAGGCCTTTACCCAAACAGGGATCCATTTCTCAGAATAATTACTAACAATAGGATAAGAAATTAGCTATAAGATACTAACAGACACAGTTTATTTATATTAAAGCAACCATGTAAAAAGAGATTTGGAAATAAAAGGCTATCAATATCAAGCTTTCCCAGTTACTCGTATCGAAATCAGTCTTGCAGGAAAGGGTTAACTAAATGTTATTGCTCTTTTTACACAGCAGACTAGCAAACTAATTATTTTTTTAACTATTTTTAGTATTACAATTTTGGTTAGTATGTACTTAGTGTTTAAAATTAGTTTGTATAAACACAATTTTTAAATAAATATATATTTTTTTAATCAACCTATTGTGTCCCACTGCTGGGCAAAAGTCTTCCCCTAAATTTTCCACACGTCTTTATTTCTGGCGATCTCTGGAACCCGTCGATATCGGCCCGTCAACGCCTTCTCGGCCGGCCTCGTCGTCGCGTTCCGTTCTCGGGCACCTAAGGAGTGACGGTGTTTGCCCATTTCCCATAACACAAGCTCTGCTTACTTTGGGGCTAGATGATGCTGTGTGGAAAGTCCAGCATTTTTTATTATTATCATTTTTATTAGATCTTAGTCTACTCGGTTTTTTAAACCGGGGCTAACTGGGACGCACGGACCTAGGCCAAGTGTGACTCAGTGGAAAGTTGAGCTTCTGAAAGGTGTTTATTATTATTATTATTTCTCGGGTTGCAAACCGAGAAATATAAATAAGTGCTTATTTTAGTCTAGTTATTATTTTTTATTACACACCGCCCACAAACGAAATAAAATCCTTTTATGTAAAGTATAATTAAAACATTAAAGGAAAATGAAGCCTTTTAATAGCCTTTTTTTGGGACATAAAAATCT
Organism: Epirrhoe tristata; assembly: GCA_951394285.1. Taxonomy (NCBI): domain Eukaryota; kingdom Metazoa; phylum Arthropoda; class Insecta; order Lepidoptera; family Geometridae; genus Epirrhoe; species Epirrhoe tristata. Next base: position 9,143,076 of record OX596146.1, on the reverse strand, counting down.
CCCGGTATTATTTTTCAGAAGTCCCTACGTGATGAGAAATGAAAACCGCTTTATCCACAGATTCGAGCACCTTCTATACAGCTATTTTTTTTTAAATATTTTTTTATAATTTCAACAATTTTTCTTCCTCTGTTTAGAAGTGCCTAAATAATTTTGATGTTGTTTTGTAGATTTTGATTCATTGCGTGATTTTAGTGAACCTAACCGAGTGGTCTCGAACTGAATAAATTATATCAACCATGCCGAGGTGTAATTTAGACAAATGATCCAATAATTTTCGGCCACCCACAAATGTATGGAGGTAATATAAATTGCTGGTAATTCGAAAAATTGCTGCCAACTCGACAAAATGAATGACCGGGTTCTAAGTTACTTTGTGGAAAATATCGTTACCTTATCCATACAATGTTGGCTTCAGGAATAACGAAGCATGTTGAAAACAGTTTTCACTTTATTTATTTACTTAATTGGAAACAGTCCCTTGTTGTAACTACAAATGTTTTGAGATTCAATGAGTTTTGTTGATTTGATTGGACGTTTTTTTAAATTGGAAAAAACTTTATATTTTTTGTATTCCGTATCCAAAGGGTGTCAACAAAATCTTGTTATTAAGAATGTCAGTCCGTTTGTCCGTCCGATCGCCTATCTGAGAGACTTTTTTTTTAAAGTGAAACTTAGACAGGTACATTTTGTATTGGTTATAAAAATTAAATATGTTTTTAAAAATGGGGTGTCTCCATACAAAGCACATTTTTATTCGGCGTTTTTTACCGATTCAAAGCCTGTGTACGTTTTATTTTTATTTAGTTATTACATTAAGGATTTTATAAGTATAATTGGTACAAACTACGCCATCTTGTTCTGCCTTGGGCTCTTTTATTTGTTTTCCTTTCAGACTACAAAATTCATAACAAAAATATTAGATTTTCTCTGAGGAAAAACTTCCAAGCAATGTTTCACCGTAATTGGATTGAAATATTTCTGCTCAAAACCAGTTACGTACAGAACACGTTTCAAAGCTCAAGTAAAACCGGGATAATAGGTAGTTTCGTTAATAAATCTTTGATATCTACACGATGATAAGTACCCGACATCGTTTGTTTTAAACGTGACACGAACACAACATTATTGGGTTGAGGTTGTACTGGCAACATTCATCAAATCACATCAAGTTTTGTAAGACAAAGATTTGTATTTGCTACACAGGTTTAGATTTTTGATAATTTCTCGAGTTGAGTCGATAGCCTTTTTGGTTTTCGATTTGGCCAAATTCAGAGTGTGTATTATCTGTAGTTCACTAGCGGGTAACACCAAGTGATGTACGCGTGGTGTTACTCGCAAAAAAGCTAATGCACAAATCTAGAGTACAAGATTTGTAGATTATTTTATCTAAGTAAAGAAGTAAATAAAATTTATAGCCTGACTCAAAAGCATTTACAATTAGTACGAGTAATATAAATGTATTTTAAATATGTGACATGATAAAGCATGTCATAAAAGAATTTTTAATTTTATTAAAAGCTTTTACAAAGAAAACCACAGGATATTACTAGTCCAAGAATTAATAAAACAGTCTTCCTACTGTGTTTTCAATCAGCTAGGTATTTTATTTTTCTTCGAGTTATTTCCCTTCTGTAATGAATAAAATTGAATAAGATATATTTCTGAGCTTGAAACATAGGTAGGTACGTGCAAAAATCGACTATAAAGTCGACGAAGAAAGGTTCGTTTATGCTCTAGGTCTTTCAAAATTGTTGACAAATCAAGAGACATGCTGATAAGTATTCATATGAATTTATTCAGTAGGTACCTAAGTACGTAGGGTCTACCTGGATTATTTTCAGTAGCCTAAATTTGCATAATTATTACAAAACAAAGCATAATCTAGTGTGATAAATAGTACGTATTTTGTACATTCTCGGAAAGGTAAGGTTTTCTGCCTTTTGGTGTGGAAACTTTAGGTCCATGGGGTCGCCTCTGGAGGCGTGGCTCCTTTTCAGAGAATTATCCAAGAGGTTGATTGACGAGACCAATGACCAAAGGGCTGGTGCTTACCTCGGACAGAGGGTAAGTATAGCCATCCAACGAGGTAATGCCGCCAGCCTTTTGGGCACATTACCTGCGGTCGGTGATTTGAACACTGTTTTTTATCTTTAGTTTAATTATGTGCCTACTTCTTTATTTTTATGATTATTGTTTCGTGTAAATATACATAAATAAAGCATTCAGGTTTTCTGTAAAACTATCCAATCGCTGCTATTACATCAGTAAATGATGGTGACGGTTATGTACAAACACTGTACTTATCTCTGACTAAGCCGATTATTCATAGCGAAGGAGCTTAAAAACTGCAAATCATCTTTATGAAAACGGGGTAGTAGCAAACATTTTATTCAGAATTACTCAACCAAAAGCTTTTTCATTTTTCGTTTGACAAAAAACGGGGCAAATCTCTGCATTTGGATTACACTTCACATACAATTATCTAACGGATAAGTTATGAGTAAGCTATCCGACATTCAAAAAGGGGCAGTTAATCTTACAGACGCGATTTATGACACTCAAAATGAAATAACGGGCAACCCGGTTAATAATTTAACGCCTGATATTTCATTCGTGCGAGACTTTTTCAATAAAACGTTCGGATTTCTTGAACAAAATTTAATCTCAGCTGTAAGCAAAATAGAAGGTGTACCTATTATCATCCATTCTATCCATGCTTATACTTAATAATAATAATAATATTAGATATGAAAGTAATTCTGTCTGTCTATCTGTCTGTCTGTTTGTTACCCTTTCACGCCCAAATCGATGAACAGATTAAGCTGAAAACTGGCATGGCTAAAAGTTGTATCCCAGGGAAGGACATAGGCTTTCACATTTATAATATTAGTATGGAAGTATGGATACTATAAAGCGGACGCTGTATTAGCTGTTCCACAGCCATTTCGTCTTTTTCTTTTGTAAAGTAATAAAATTGTTACTTACTTATTTTATTACTTTACAAAATTATTAGTAGAGGGAACCCTAAGTTAGCAGGGGTGTCACGCCTGTCAATTTAATTTAAAAATTATATTGTCTCGGTGGTAATTTGTATTCATCATCACATTTATTAACTTTTTTAGGAAGGAAACTTTCAATCCCAAGAATTAATTAAACTTCAATCAGTTGCCACAGAATACGATAGCGTAAGTAATATATCTTCATAGAAGTGCAACTCCGACAAATGCAAACCTTTGTAAAAAAATTACATCATGCAACCTCTTTTTTTCGTGAGGAAACCAGTTTTTTTTTTTAAATTAAATTAGGCAGCATTTAACCTCCCTCTGCCTGATGTTAAGCAGTAGTGAGGTCTAAGATGGAGCATTGCTTTCCTAGAAGGAACCTATTTATTAGTTAGTGTTCTTATAGGTGGCGATGGGCTTGCAACCTGTCATGTATGGAATACTAACTTCTGCAAGATGTGGACATGTATCAAATGTGTTTGGACATGTCTCTGACTACCCCCCTTAGACATCTTCAAAGGATCTGGAATTAGTAAGATCTGAGCGAATGTCTACCGCACCTTGAGGATACAGTCGTGGAGCTGTTTACGTTACCTCTTTTTTGGCGTTCATTTCAAGTCAACGGTATTCAAATGACGTAGTATGTATTAGCTACACTAACCAAGCAAGAAATAGCCCACTGCGTTTCATACCATAGGTAGACCGTACGTGATAATTTTTGAGTGTTATTATAATGTCTAGTAGTTACTGGTAAAGCACACGATAGTATTGAGAGGGTTTTTATCCAAATCGGTGCACGAGTTCAGGCGTGATTGAAACACAAACATTCTCACAAACTTTCTGGTTTATTATACTTATTAGTAGGATAGGATAGTAGGATTACAAGAGTTTCACTTCTAATAGTTAAACTTATACATCAAGGGCAGCGCGTGAATCTGAGTCGTGACGACTATCAGTTCTACCGACGAGATTAATTAGATAGGAAATTAATTTCCCCAAAGACGCCTACCTGTCGATACGACGTGGACGTAGATAGTTTCCAAACGAACAGATAATTACAGAAAATATATTATTATTAATATTATTCAGTGATACCGTCATCTAGTGATGATAGATAAGTAGGTAAATTCTCTGATTACCTCTGTGGCGCAGTGGGCGAAGGTCCGCCTGCGACGCAGAAGGTTGCTGGTTCGATCCCCGCCGCGGGACAAATGTTTGTATTACCTTCAGATATTTGTCTCGGGTCTGGGTGTTTCTCTGTATATTATGTATGTATTTACAAACAAAAAGTATACAGGGTGTAAAAAGACGTCTACCGAAGCTGAAAGGGGTAGGTACAGCATCCCAAAACACAACCAAATCCAAAAGGATTTTCTGAAAAAATCATTATATCCGGAGAAAACAGCGTTTGAAGATCACTGTTTGCGTATGTACTGGGCGCGTTTTTATACGTAGATTGCTGGATTTTGAGTTTTAATTGTTTTTTTCATTTATAAATGAAATGATTAGGTAGGTATGGTCTTATTATGTTGTACTAGTAGCAAAAAACTAGAAAATAAAATAAAATGACGTAGCTAAGTCAAAAAAATTTTTGAGTTTTTTTTCGCTGAATATGTTCAGAATCATGGTCTGATTGCAATCCCTCAGTTTTCGGTAGCAGTCTTTTTACACCCTGTATAAGTAGTATATCAGTCATTCTAGTACCCATAACACAAGCTCTGCTTACTTTGGGGCTAGATGATGCTGTGTGAAAAGTCCAGCATTATTTATTTATTTTCTCTCGAAGCGTCTCGGCACACTAGTCCGGTAACACCAAAACGGCCTCATAGGCCATTAGTATTAGGCCCTCCGAAAAAAAAAAGTTGTTCTCGTCCCACTGCAGGGCAAAAGCCTCCCTTTCCTTCTTCCACTCTTCGCGATTCAACGCAGCAACAGGCCAATTCCGCAGGTGAGAGTCCAGCTCGTCCTGCCATCTCGCCCTGGGTCTTCCACGTCTGCGTGTCATATTCTGTGGGGTCCATTGTGTGGCTCGTTTTGCCCACAAATCGTTCGACATGAGCAAACGTGTCCGGCCCAGTTCCATTTCAGGCTGGCGCCTTTGACACCAACGTCAACAATTTGTTTAGAAAATATAGGTACTAAAAAATTTCTAAGTAGGTATAAATTGTTATTAATAACGGAACAAGATCGCGTAGGTGAAGTGATTTGTATACCTACTTAGTTTGTAGTAGTGTTTCCTAACAAAGCAACTTAGAAAAAAAGTACTGCAATAAAATAAAAAAACGTGAAAGGATTTTCGGTGCGCCTTCAAGAGGCTCCTTTCGTGCACTTGACACACGAACACTAAGTTTTTGGCAGAAAAACTCATTCGTTCACGACCGGGATTGAACCCACGACCTAACGATCGGAAGGCGGGGCCACTACCACTAAGACCACCAGTGCTCTTAGTCAATAACATCCTTTTTTTTTTCTCTCGCTGGGAAAAATGCGTTACGCATCCCCTCCGCCGGGGGGCGAGAGGGGTATGTGGGACTCCCCGGGGACTCCCGGTATACCCACTAAACGACCCAGCGTCATTCCGGCGTCGCCTGGAATGGAGGGGGTCTTGGAAACCGGCACAGCCTTTACGTCCAGTCCCCCTCTGCGGCCCCACCGCCGACGCATCTTACGGTGTGCCACCGTTGGGTCGCGGGAGACAGGGCGAGCGGCAACGAAACACCGACACGCCTCTTCACCCGCGACCCTACACGCCAGACGCCACCAGGGCGTCCCCGCCAGGGATTCCTTTTGGCTTCACCGTGGGCCTCCAAACCACGGTTACTAAGCCCCCCCATCGCGTCAAGATTGGAATCCATCGGGGGGGGAGTCAATAACATCCTAGATTAAGTTACTTCCCGAGTAGAAGACACCATTTAAATGTTGCTCGAAGAAAGACACTTCAGAGTTCTATCTAGTTAGGCACTCGTGCTTGTGAAGATCCCTGATTCGAGACAGTTTGAATTAGAATTATCAAAACAGTAAACATTTTACTAAGTAATAGCTTCCACAAGCGCTTTGATTGAGTGGTACTAGGTAGATTACTTTAAATAGGCTACCTATATTCAATTCCAAAAGTAATCCAGATTCATTCAGCTTGATTGAGTGACAAACATCCATACATTCATCCATCCAAATTTTGCATTTTTATTATTAGTAGGATACTAGGATTTTAACAAAGTTGGTACAGTTCAAGCCCTTTCTCCAAATCACTGGAGTGAAGGGGCCTTTGCTAACTATAGATCGTTTCTAACGATCCTTAGATAGCTTGGCGAATCCTGTTGTATTTTGTATATACTTATGTAGTAGCTTAGTTTCTGTAAATAAATAAATTTGATAATTGCCTCGACTTTTAATCCGTGCAATAATGTGTTTATATTAATGTATGTGCGTTGTGTGTAATAGCCATGACGATCATGGGTAATTATAATAATATAAGTAGCTTAGTGCTAAGCTGATAGAATGTTTTCACCTACATTTCCAGCTTTATTAAGCTTTATTCAATTAAATTGTACAGTTCGCCCAACGGATCTAGGCATTCGTGAAGTTAGCCGTTTGTCTACGCAGTGAACGCTTTTTCATACAAAATGGTGTTCTGCGCAGACAAACGGCTAACTTCACGAATGCCTAGATACGTTGGGCGAACTGTACCTAACTTCGATCATCAAAGGTTGTTTTGTAAGTTAGCCAAATCGAGTAGTCTATAATCAATAGAAGATACCTCTGACCCTATCCGAATAAAATGTAACAAAACTAAAAGGCACGTTTCACGTTGGTCAAACACTAACTCTAGATGGTGTTTGAAACTAGTTGGTTATTTAGCGTATGTGTAGCTACGACGTAAGCGAATTACATAATAAGGGCTTTGATGGTCAGTAGGTTTAAGTGAGCGATTGATTGCTAATCGCTTGTTGATTTTCGAACTAGCAGCGCCATGAGCGGCCGAGTAGCAATCGCTGGAACTAAAGTGTAATTATGTCCTATAGAGGCGCCACTTACGACAGCTTGCAATCGCTTCTCTTCTAATGAAGAATTCGTAATTTGGAAGCAATAACGCGCTAATTTTGCTATTGCTGCTACGAAATAACCCTAACGTATAACTGAGTGATATAAATCTTTTTTTAGGAACATGATGATCATCATGACTATGCTATGACTAAGCTGTCATGATCAATGTTCCTAATATTTTTTTTTACCCTGGCGATAGGAGATAGATTATTCTGTTTTTTTTCTTAGCGACATTATTATCTCCCGATTGGTACCATTTGTTCGGCCCGAATTCCTAAAAAATATGATGATATACGAATGTTTCATAGCCCCAGACGAACGAGGACTTCTAAGATAGTGGTGCGAAGACGTGAGGGATTTAAAAAGTCAGAGTGCAGTTAGGTAGGTACTGTAGCTTAGTCACTAACCCCCGAAGAGAGAACTATGAGAAGAAAGGAAATAAATACAACAGAAAAAACCTATAACACACACATCACTAAAATAATGATAAGAAGTGATATTTTGCCTTCAGCCGTGACGGAGGCCTTAAAGCGGCCTAAAAACTCCGTCACCAGAATTTACATTTAGCATAATATTAAGTTATTTTTGTATGAAAGTTGTTCTGGGCAAAGGTTCTACTGGTCAAATCTTTCCCAAAATTTACCCTGGTCCCGCTGTTTTTGTAACTGACGAGATAGTTTCAACAACGCCTTCTGCTCTTGGCTATTCAAAAAGTAAGTTGCAAAGTAGTTGTAAGTTTGTAAAAACATTTATTCAGTATAACGCTGGAATTACTTAGATTAGGTGATTCTACTCTTGTTCTTTGCCGACCAATACCGTGAAGAACCAGGACCACAATCACGGGTTTATTTTAGTCCCAACGACCCCACTGCTCAAGTCAATGGGGTCGTTGGAAGTTTGTATTCCATCACATCACACTAACCTCACCATCAGGGGTCTGTTTCGTTTCACAAGATACCGAATCTAACTTAGTCGTTATCCGAAAGGGGCATGATTGGAATTCCTTCAGAGATAACAAAAAATGCTAATGGATTAAAAAATCAATTTTGTCTATCAATCAACTTCATAACTTTGCGACTTGATGTCAAGTACACGTAGCAGACTTTTAAAAGTATTGCTGCGCTAATAGTTTAACTTTTCAGATGAATGTAACGACATAATGGTCAACAATTTGTTGGGAGACTGCTTCGTTTCCATTTGTGACTAGTTGCTGTCGATGGCTTCGTTTACATGATAGTACTTCATTAATTCTATATTATGTTTCGTTTGTGTATTAAAATAAATAAATAATGCTGGACTTTTCACACAGCATCATCTAGTCCCAAAGTAAGCATGAGCTTGTGGTATGGGTACTAGATGACTAATAAACTACTTATATACTATTTGTTTGTTAATACATATTATACATAGAAACACCCAGACCCGAGACAAATATCTGTAGATCATACAAATATTTGTCCCGCGGCGGGAATCGAACCCGCAACCTTCTGCATCGCAGGCGGACCTTCGCCCACTGCGCCACAGAGGTCGTCTATTATCAACGGTCGTCGTATTGATTGTGTTATATTTATAACATTAAACTTTTTTACGGACAAATAACTTAACCCGCTCTTTCCAAATCAAACAAGAAAATGTAGGTTAAGGTAACTTAAAAAATGGTAATTGTAATTGCTATCTCGCAATAAAATTACAGCATTATCTAGTTTTTTTTTATTTACTACATATTTACATATATTTACAAAATACAACAGGATTAGTAAGCTAAGGATCGTTACAAACGATCTATAGATAGCTCAACTGATCCAGGTCACTGTCAGTCGGAAGCGAAACACTGGCGGCATTACCACCCTGGATGGCAATGCTGATCCTTTGAGCCAAAAATGTGCCAGCTCTCGGATCACGCGTCGCTTCGACCAGACGCTTAGTACATTACTTTCACATTAAAATAGGCTTTAAGGAGAATTCCTTTGTTCGTAAATCATGTTAAAAATACGATGCGGTAAAACATTCCCCAAATATATCATGTTCTTGTACGTAAGGACTAAATTTCCTTGGAGACTGAAAAATAAGTTCAGATTAGAATTATGTAAGCTATGCACTTTCTACCTGCGCTAGAAGCAAATAAGTTGAGAAACTTGATAGGAATTTATGGTCTGCTAGCACCACTGAATCTATTTTGAATAATCCTACGTGATGTTTAGACGGAGATTTAAAAAATCTATTTATGCACGAGATAAAAATAATAATAAATACAAATACATTTATTGCCAAAAAGAGAGCACACATAGTACAGAGTTATTAAAAATCGTGATAAAAATAGTCGGCAATAATTGCAGACTATTCGTAGTCTAGTCCAATTATTGGACTAGACTCAGCGGTAATCTACGCACATCCTGGTGCTGGTTTTCAGTCTAGCCCAGTGTTCGAGCTAAGGTGGTTGTCGCACTTTATGAAGTCAGAAGCAGGTTTACAAGTAACAACTAATTCTTAATTCTTTATTGTACAAATAGACACACCGGATAATAACATAAAAAAGGACATGTACAAAGGCGAGCTTAACCCTACAAAGAGTTTTCTTTCAGCATACCTTTGAGGCTAGAGAGATGTGCAACATAGATAGTGGGTACATGTACAAAGATAATGAAAGAAACAAATATTTCATTTAAACATACGTAAAGATATAATAAACATACATTACATAAAAAACATAACATAAAAATATATATAATATATATTCTAACTAACATTAAACATCCTACTGCTCAACTGCTTAGCCAGTTGAGCGTAGAGAAGAAGCGTTCCTTCATCATTTCTACACATTGTGTTACGGGTATTAATTTCACATAGGTCTAACCATTCATAGATAAAGTGGGTATTTATATCCGTTTTGATATTATACATTCTCTTATCAGGTAAGGGGAATTAGGGATGATTCATGGTAGACTAAGTTGGGACTGATTGGTTTCGACAATCAGGGATTTGAAAGGGTTGTGTGGGATGGGTAGGTACAAGTAAAACAACCAACTGCCATGTACGAATTAAAATAATTAATTGGTGCCAGCAAAGAAATATATACTTAGGTAAGACATGGTAAGAGAAAAGCCAAGCTGTGTAGCGGTGCATTTACACGATGCGATTTCAACCCATACGTTAATATAATTGTACTAGCTGCGCTCCCGCGGTGTGACCCACGGTCCCTCGGGATTTTTCCGGGATAAAAAGTAGCCTATATCCTTCCCTGGGATACAACCTTTATCCATATCAAATTTCAGCTTAATCTGTTCAGCGGTTTGAGCGTGAAAGCGTAACAAACAGACAGACAGACAGAGCTACTTTCACATTTATAATATTAAGTACCTATGGATGGATTGCACGGCAATTTTTTCACGTGAAAACGCTCATCGTATGCGATTTGTCATAGGTAGCGCGACGCTCGTCGCCACGTTCAGATCGTACGAAAAATCGCATCGTGTAAATGCACCTTAAGGGAATCTTAAAACAGAAAATATAGCAACAATATAAAAATATAGCTTTACTTACCTACGAAATATTTACTAAATAATAAAAACTAAGTGTAAACTGTCAAAATGTATGGTTATTTTCCGTTCATTTCGAGGAATAGCTTTACACCACGTGTAGAAGGCCCTTAGGCTTTTACAATTTACATTAGGAGGCAAACTAGGTCTGGGTATGCTTTAGTAAATGTTTTTATTTTTTTCAAAATTATGCTGTTGTCAATAAAATTATGTGAAATGCGAGGTTTTAAAATAATACTTTTCCTTATCTTGACGCTGTATTGACCAGCTACATCATACTGATATAAAAATGCGATATAAGTAAAAAAAAAATAGATTTTCTTTCCCAAAAGAATATGATTGCGAGTGAATACAGAGGTAAGACACCGCGAATGTGAATTCAGTTTCAACAATCAGTGTGATTTTACCTTAGGATTTTACGCACGTTTAAGCATTCAGGCTTTTACGGCACTGCTGGTTCAAGGAAAAATATGGATCCTTACTATGTACGAGTATTTGAATTAAGGTGCTTTCTGGTAAGACCGGACAAGTAGTAAGTCCGGATAAGTCATGTAACTACTAAATTCAGCAATATTTTTAAATGATGGCAACATCACCGTACGCGCCATTTTGTTGTGCCCCTCCCTACAGTCTGCTTTTTACGCTATGCCCAGCAGAACGTGTGCTATTGTCGTTCAAAAAAAGGATGTACCAAAAGTGGAAAAAGACATGATCCGATCTTCCACCTGAAACGTTCTGTGAGCAATTTGGTAGGTGATTTTTGTTTATTTTTGAATTTTTGTTGTTTTATTACCATTTGCGATGTAAGACTAATTGATTAGTACTATACAATCATGTCTACGACGTTTGTAGACAAAGATCCGATCTTTAACCTCGTAGGTTAAGATCGGACATAATCCGCCGGTCTTTCACTTTAAAGTGTTTCTCAAACTTTTTACTTTACATGCTTTTTATTTTACTTTCAATATTCGATTTGTCTGTATCAAACGTCTCACTTTCGCAAGCTTTTGTACGGTTGTCTTGGCTGTTTTCGCCTACAAGTAAGTAAGTTATCAAAGTTACCTAAATTTATGATGTTTAAAATGTAACTTGTTTTACTAATAATGTTGTAAAAGTACTTACTTTTTTGTTTTTACTTAAAGAAGTATTTGTTATGTTTAGTTGTTGATTGTTATTGATTTCTTGTTTGTTCTGGATTGTATAAAATACGTAAGTATTAAGATTTGTTGACAGAACGTGCTATAATACTGCATATTTATATTACTTAATAATAATTTAAGTGGATTGACCGAGTTTGGAATACCACGCTGCGTTCAACGACTGGTATTGTCGACGTAGGGCGCAAAACAGTCAAGTTGAAGTGGGACTGGGCAGGGCACGTGAGCCGGATGCACAGCAAAAAATGGGCAAACATCTTAACACCCTGGAGACAACGCCGCGGACGGCCAAGGAAACGCTGGAGAGACGACCTCGACTCCTTTGATAGTGGGTGGTGGAACCTATCAAAGGAGAGAGATGGTTGGAAATAATTGGGGGAGACCTTTGCCCAGCAGTGGGACAGTATAGGTTAAATAAAAAAAAATTTAAGAGTAAAGTGCCCACCTACAGACTGAAATGTTCGTCCTATTAAACAGTTGGTATTTAGTTATGTTCAACTTTACATCAAGTTTTTTGATTTTTTTGCTTATTTGTTTGTAGATTAAAATTTACGCTTATAATGAATAAAGTTGATTGATAATGATTTTTTTGTTATTATTAGAGCTTGAAAATGCAAGTTTCAACTCAGAAAACTGACTTCTATTTTGTTAATTGTCTGCCTGCTGTAATTAAGAGTCTAATGAGCCTTTAGATGTAAAAGTTTGAGATACACAAAAATCTATGTTTGAAGCATGCGGGGTAAGATCGGACATTTGGAGTAAAAAAATGTATTAAATCTTCGCTAAAACTTAAATTTGAAAACCAATTCAATAGCAATTTGTACTATGTTTTTTATTAGGTAAGTCCGAATATTTTCCTGTGATAGAGCTTATTCTACCTGTTACAGAAGTGATTTTATAAGGTAGTCCGGTCTTACCTTAACACGGTCCGATCTTTTACTTGCCATTCTGAAAAATTTTGCTCTGTTTGATCATTCATAAATCATCAACCGTTGTGTTTATCTAAACACTAGCTGTCCGTCGCGGTGTTACCCGCGGTCCCTCGGGAAAACTTCACTTTCCCGGGATAAAATATAGCCTATGTTCATCAGAGATAGTGTAGGATTCTAATAGTGAAAAAAATTTTCAAATCGGATCAGTAGTTTTGGAGCCTATTCAATTCAAACAAACAAACAAATCTTTCCTCTTTATAATATTAGTGTAGATTACAAATAAGAAATGAAACCTCTGTATTTTTGCAACAGTTTGGTTGCTATGGCGTTGTAAAAGAGTCACTAGAGGCGATACAATAAAATATTTTCTAAGACTCTTTAGGTTTTCTCAAAAATAGTCCGATCTTACCAGAAAGCACCTTAATTCATCATCATCTCAGCCCACTGCTGGGAGATCTCATCTTTATGGCAGCCTCCTCTTGATACGAGTAGGTATCATTATTGTAATACGCCAAACAGGATTTTTATTTATCGATGTTTGTTAGGCTTTTGATTGTTAAAGTCTCAGAACACTGGACCGATATTTACTTGTACTTCTAATACTTTATTGTACACCACATGGACATTACAAAAAAAAAAAAGATACAGGAGAATATTTTAAGCGAAGTACAATGGGCGGTCTTATCGGTGTGAGCGATTTCTTCCAGACCTGATGGTCTGATGATGATCACGGTGGCGGGAAGGCATTGGGTTTGACTGGCACAGAACCGGAAACAATGGCGTGAATGTGACCTTTACTAGATTAACTTTTGAACACCGGTGTATTTCTGTATTCGACTATCCTGTCCATACAAATGGTTGCCAGGAAGATATCGCTTTTAGCGATATGGCCGCCCATTGTATAATGTCTTTATTTTTATGTATTCTCTGTATTATGTTTATGTGTACAATATAGCGTTAATATATAGGGACTTTCATTTTAAGCTAACTTAATTCAGGAATTGGGTTCAACAAGACATAAATTTAAAAATATTTATGTATTGATTTTTATTTGTTTTGTTATGCAATTCCCGAGAAAATCGATAAAGACTATTCTTTCAATTGATTGTTACTTCTTGTATAACTTAGTCCATTCGTGACGTAGCTGCGCTGCAATTGGTGGAACGTCTGTTCTCCTTGAAAATCATTATGCAATATTTCTAAAAAATCAATAATTGTTCATTTAAATCGGGTTATGAATTAAATAGATACGCTCAAACGTCTATTTACAACCCAAAAATGAATCAGTTTGTGTAGTTTAAAATGAAAGACCCTGTATATATCTATCTTTACTCAGCTGTATGGATGTGAGCTGATTAGGTAGATATACTACTACTATAGGTATTCCATATTTATAGGAACATCTATATTTGCTAATGCCAAGACAGGTGTTGATATTCGTTAGCTATTACCGGGACCCTAAGCGTATTAATCATCTGTTTGATGATGTTATCTGACGTCACATCTAGATATTTTCAGACGGGCGATTATATTGCTGAAATACATAGCGAGTTACAACTACACTAACCTATGTGATTTTGAATGCTGTTTTACAAATATTGTTATATCCGCAGAACCTCTTTCTGTACTTGGTAATAACTGACAGGCATAGCCTTGCATTGCAACCAGTCACGACTACTGTGAAATGAGAGCATGGTGCCAAAAGTTTACTTTCATTTTGGCTTATGGGAGTTGTCAGAGTCAGAAGCAAATAATTTGTTACTCGCGATTCCTACTAAGTAGGTCATGTAACTAGGAGAGTGCTTGGTAATACCAATTCATACCAAGTTGGTATGAATGTTGATGGATTTACGAGTAGAGGTAGGCCAAAGAAAAGATGGATGGATTGTGTATTCTTTGGCCTCACACTCCTTTCTTACTCATGTCATCCTTTGATGACATGAGTAAGACAGGAGTGAGTGATGAGATGACGGCTGATAGAGGAGAATGGAAGAAGAACACATGTTGTGCCAACCCCACATAATGTGGGAAAAGGCAGGAAGATGATGATGGTTCCTACTAAGTAGACTGTTAGTAGTAAGATTGCCATAAGTTGCGCGTTCGTATCAAATTCCCCTATTAACACCATCAATCTCTCATGAAACGCAAACTGTATGCAATTAATGACGATTGAATTAATTAACGTATTATCAGATGATCTATGATTTTGCTCGGATGATTAATTACTATGATAATTATAATTAGGCACTGCTCAGCTTACCAAGTCATTAGGTATCTGGTGTAGGTACCAACTATTGCATAATTTTAAAGATTTTTTTTCTAACCTATGTTGTTATGATGAAACGCTACTATCATTATTTTTTATTTACCTATTTATAAATTTTCAAAAGCTACTTAATTATTCTGTCTTCGTCAAGATAACTTTGCATCGCTTGATGCAACTAATAGTGTTGTTTGCTGCAAAATACTCTCATTTAAAATTTTAAGATATGGCACAGAAAAGAACTAACACAGTAGCGATACTAAATTTGATTTAAAATTCAATGCTCGCTGTAAATCTGTAGGTACTTACTTTTTCATGTTTGGTCAGACATCTAAAACTGTCTAGATTAATCTAAGGCCACGTTTTTTGCATTAAAATTATAATGACCTATACCTATAGACATAACGACTCATACAAACCCCATTCAAACAGTGAGAATCTTAGAGATGTTTAGCTAAATCTAGTTACTGTAATGTAATTTCATTAATTTTGCAAAATATGTGCCTATTGTATTATGTACTTACTTAATTATTAGTAGGTAAGTACCTACCTATGTAAAATGATTTTGGTAAACTCAAAATTCACCTGAAGGATGGAAAAATAGTTTCTCGATATACTGCAAACATTCATTATTCTGTGCAAACATGCAGGTTATCCTAACTTGGAATACTGCACATGAAGACTGTTTGCAACTTGATGCAAATTATCTCATTTGTAGCTGCTCATTCAGCAGTTCAGAAAAGCAGGGCAGCATTTTAAGTAGCATCACTAAACTTGGAGGAATATTTATCAACAGAGCGATGAAGTAATTTGACTTTACACAAAATTACTTGCGTGATTGTGTGGATCTTTGTTAGCGTAGATCTGTTCTATAATAAATGTAATTGGCTTAACGACTTAAATAGCCGGGACCGACAATTTAAGGCATCTTTATAGGATCTTAAAATCCCTAAAGATCTGAGAGTGTCTACCGTACCTGAAAATCAGTCTCGTTTCTAGCTCGCTAATTCCCAGCTACGGGTTATTATGGTAATAGTTTAAGCTTCCTAATGAAGGTCGAACCGCATGCTAATAACCAAGGCATAACTCAGTACCACAATCTGTGCTCGTAAGTGTAGCTTTTTGCTTTAGTGGTCCAACTTTGGCTGTTATGTTGGCTGTGTATGCTAGTAGCAGAATAATGTTGGGTCTATAGTGCTGTTAGGACAAGGTGTTGCCTCGCTATCTGATCCCAAAGACTATCAAATTGAAATTTGTTTCGATGTGACTAGCTTTGTATAAACTGACCGAGTTGAACTTAGTGAAAGTCGAGGGAATCCCTCACACCCTCCTTTCACATCAAGAAAAATATGTATTCTATGTATAATATACTTACACTTTTTTCATAACACACCTAAAGTAAGTATTAGCTAAAGTTTTGTGGGAATAGGCTTTATATAAATCTTGCAGAAAATTTGTCAAAAACGTTTATGAAACAGGTAGGTAATAACCATCATTAGGTGTTTTGAAGTTTTAATGTAGATTCACATTTGACGGAAGATGCGTCGAGCGTATTCAGCGGTCTTCGTTATCATAATCGCGTATCATCGGTCAAGTGTGAAAGGTTGAATGTTTTCTCATATGTCTGTTCTGGCGTTACGCGACTGATACGCGACGCATCTTCCGTCAGATATGAATCGACCCTTATGGTACGGTCACCAACTGGTAACTCCCTTATAATGCAGTTTATATCTGCGCGCCTGGTTACCAGTTGGTGACCGTTGACTGTACCTACCACTAGTTTGTTGGTGTGAACGTTCTTTTTCTTCTTTTGTAAAAATGGCGTTTGTACTGTACTTGGTATTACCTGTGGCATTACTATAAAAGGGGTTTTACTAACGTAACTTTTAAGGCTTATAAGTAACTAGCTGCGCTCCCGCGGTGTGACCCGCGGTCCCTCGGGATTTCTTTAATTTTTTCGGGATAAAAGGTAGCCTATGTCCTTCCCTGGGATACCTTTAACTATGCCAAATTTCAGCTTAATCTGTTCAGCGGTTTGGGCGTGAAAGCGTAACAAACAGACAGATAGACAGACAGACAGACAGAGTTACTTTCAGATTTATAATATTAGTATGGATTCTCACCCCAGGGCAATTAGCAGACGCGAAAGAACATTTAACACGTTTTGTAGCGATTAGCAAGTCATCGTGTTTTCATCAGAATGATTGGGCCAATGTTTCCAAATGAATACGTTACACGGAATAACATTATTTATCCAGCACGAAACGAGTTTGTTTTTGAAGATATTTAACATGTCGATACCACTGAAAAGCGAAGAGAAAGTTTTTTTTTTTTTGTTAGCCTATACTGTCCCATTAAGAGAAAGTTATGAAGAGTTTATGATGAAAATAAATTGCGTGTGGTAAAGGTGTTTTACGTGTAGTTTTAGCTGTGCAGTTTTGGAATTTCTCTATAGGAACACGCCAACCTGGCTGGGTGGCAGCGACAAACTAGAAAGGTGTCTTGGTAGGATTTTCCGCAGTTGAGAGGAGCGAGATATTTTAATAGGTATTTTATAATCTAGGCTTATAGGTCAATTAAACTTTAAGCTTTCGTGATTTGACGACGTAATTAATTTTTGAATAAACGGGTTTTTATCACGTACTTGTTTTATTTGGTCCCGACGTTTCGAACGCGTTGCAGTGCTCGTGGTCACGGGAGAACTGTTGTTGTGTGGGTGAACGCAAGTTGATACGGTCAGTGTCGTGTGTCGCAGTATGAACTTGGACTTATCTGATTCTGAGGAATTGAGGGTAGATCCGGATCCTACCCTCAATAGAAAAAACTAACTCGCCGTGCACCAGTTCTTATACGTTTATTCACGAGCGCTTATACTCGTAGGTCAAACTAAGATCTTGATGTCAAATAACATCAAAATGTCTCTACGTCTCGTAACCGTCCCGTCGCAAAATAAATAGCCAATTCCTTTGAGTCATTTCACAAAACACTAATTATGTATTACGTAGGGTTGATAAAACGAATTTATCAATTTGGCAAACCCTTTTTGACGATGTTTATCTGAATGAAGGATGAATAATTGGAGTAACGAACTAATTGATTGAGTTAGGCGCTGGGATTTCGACTGAACCTATTGAATTAAGAGTTGAACTTGTCCTTTGAGGGTTCTAACCAAAATATTAAATGCAAACTTAGAAAACTTAGGCCTTTCCATCTTTATTACATTATTTAAACATTTTATACAGTCATGTCAAAAAGCAAACTATACCTGCACTCTAAGCCTACACTTAGCATAAGTATAGGTACATTTTTTGAAAAGAAAAATCCATCAAGGCCTGAATTCGAACTCGCGAAAATTCTGATTGAACTTCGCAGGTACATCCCAATGATAATACAACACGGCTTTCTTATATCTCAACAAAATCTGTACCAGGCAATTGTAGCGACCTCATCATCCGCAGCCCGATTTCACCCACTGCTGGGTAAAGGCCTCCCTTCGCTTTTGCCATTCTTCCCGGTCCTGTGCCAGCCTGATCCACTGTCGGCCTACGACGTTAATGATATCGTCCGCCCACATCGCTGCCGGACGTCCGACACTTCTCTTGCCAGTTCTGGGCCACCATTCTTCTCTTCAGTCATCCTTTTACACCACCTGTCGTCACCACATCTTGCCAGGTGTCCCGCCCAACTCCACTTGAGTTCCGTTTGTAGCGACCTACCGACGACATACTTCCTGGCAGAACGATCTCACTGTTTACCTACATCTAATCAGCCCAGCTGTACCCACTGCTGGGTATAGGCCTTCTCTCTACATCGCCACTGTGTTCGGTCCTGTGCAGTCCTTTCCCACGCTTTCCCAGCCTCATTCACGATGTCATCCGACCATCGGGCTGGTGGTCTACCTCGTGGTCTATGAGAATTCTCTAATTACTGTATTTCATTTTCCGTCTTTTCGTATAGCCAGGGGCCGTATTCCCGTTCTTATTTTCGTTCGTTTGATGAATATTCGGATGTTTCTTACTATTTCTAACTTCAAGGGCCAATTTTTCGGTTTTGAATATTTGGTCCTAGGTTAGGACCGTGTTTTAACGTTGATCTTATAGACTGAAAACAATGTAACTTGTAGTAAGAAGCATCCGAATATTCATTAAACGAACGAAAAAACGAACGCGAATAACCCCCCTGGTGTCCTCTCCATCTCCACTTGAGACTTGCGATGCGCATACCTACGTCTACGCCCTTAGTTCGACGTCGTATTTCCACGTTTGGTAATCGAGGAGAAAACCTTCACTTACAGAACCCTAACTTGAAAGTACTAGAATAGTTTCGTCTGGTCCGAGTTAATTATGAGTGAGTGTTTTAGTTAATTATTTAGTCGAACTTTGGGATATTTTTCTAATTAGGCTAATGTCTGCCCGTCAATACTTGTTGATTGATGTTTTTGAGAGATATTTTCTTTTTTACCATCATCCACAGTCTGATTTAGTCCACTGCTGGGCAAATGCTTCCATTTGTATACAATGTTTCTAACTTTAATGAAATTAAAAGCCTGTTGCGGTGAATAATCCGGTATCAATGCGGAACTACTAGTATAAAAGCTGTCGTTTAATCTGCTGGGTTTTACAAAAGTGATTTTACATTTATACGGACAACCTATCGATTTTTTTCATTGCACCATTCACTACGTGAGTGTCGTGGAACCTCCGTGGAACATTCGGTTGGAACGAAGTTTCAACATTGACATTTGGCATTTGTCAAATCCTAGAAACGCTCTTCCGTACTAACAATGTAACAATCTATGGACTGTTTCGCGTCTGCGCACTTCACACTGTGAGGCTTTGACATATGTGTACATATGTATGTGTTGTAACGGTACAATGTAACGCTTTTTTTCTTCTAGCTCCCATCCTCGATACCGTCCGAAGAGGAACTTCGTTCCAATAAAATCAAATAGTGATTTCAAATGAGGTAGTACCTACATACCTAACGGCCTTATTAATTAGATTACCCTAATTCTAGCTTAATACGAGACTACTCTCAGACTTGTTACTTCTTTAGTAACGAAGGAGCAACTTGAATATTTTGATGTTATTAATAAACTGGTAGTAGTCTCGAATGAGTAATACATTTCTTACATCGGGATTAGTAGAAAAAAAGTGAATGAACGAATGATATTATCATTCAAAATATTGTCTATCTCTGTCATTCATTATATGAATGACAGAGATAGACAATAATTTGTATTTGACAATCTGTTTTATTCAAAGAGGTTTTATTCTTCTAAAACTTTTTGGTGTTCTTTGTTGACCAAAAAATTTTTAATAATAAAAAAGTATTTAGTCATTTTAACTGTTTTATTGTTTCTTGCTAATCCGAATGGTTTTTCACCACAAAATCTATACCTATGCAGTGTTACTTGGATTTTAAGTTCAGTTTTTCGAGATCGTCCAATAGATTCTTGTAAATTTTCACTCGCCACATTTTTGAAACTGGTATCCATCCTCAGTCAATTCTTCCTCAAATCATCAACATAATCCATCCTATTTGCACAACCTTTTTTTGTGACGTAAAAATGACAAAATTCATGATACGTCTGCCTACTCCATCTCTATACTAGGTGGCGCCTAGGAGTAACTCGTACTCCGAGAGTAGAGTCGAATTAGCTTAGTTCCTCCTTGGTCTTTGTTTATTAATACTGAATTGACCTACTACAGCCTTATGCTTTGGATTAGCGCTAATACCACCTTAGTTCGTGTTTATTAATGACAGCCTAAGTGTTTTAATAAGTGGCCTTTGAGGGAGTAGGCTTCTAACTAGCAGTGAGATTTTTTTATTTGCGCTACAAGTACCTACCTACGAGTGTTATAATGTTACTACTACTTGAATCGAACTATTTTTGTTTATTTTGATCTTTTAAATATTTTGGCAGAGTAAAACATATTTTTGACGCTATTTTAAATAAATAAATAATAAATATTATACTTCCTCTCCATCCAAAGGTTGCCTGGAAGAGATCGCTTGTTAGCGATAAGGCCGCCCATTGTACATTTTTTTATTTTATTGGTTTGTTTTGTTTTATTTTTAATTATTTAAAGTGTGCAATAAAGTATCTTCATTCATTACATATAAAATTACCTGACGTTTCAACATTATGGCATATGCTATTGTATTATGTAACTGTAAAAATACTGCGAATACAAAGAACGTAACAAATCAATGAATTCGATTTCACTTCAATATTTTCGGATGATTGGCCACCGCGGGGGCTTGGCTTCAACAATGCCGGGTCCAATCTAGAGGGCGCCACTGCCTCCCGAGTGATACGTGCTTATTCAACCTGCAACTTATTGAGCGCACAATACGGTCCCGGGAGAGAAAATAATTCCATATCCAATGTGAAATGCCCGGCAAGAAAATATCCTATATCCAATGTGAAAGGCCCGGCATTGGCCAAGCGAGATTTATGGAGATGGTGTCAGTTGAATATACAAATAAACAATTTTCAATGCATTTTATTTCTTAACTAGCTGACCCGCGCGCGCGCCTTTGTCTGCGCATTGTTTCGTCAACGATCTTTGGAACTGTCTTGCACAACCCCTAAGGGGAGTTTTTTCAATTTATACAGAGTTTAGAGTGAATCGCATCAAGGCATAAATTTTCCATATAAACTGGACCACCCAGTATACCATTTTTCTGTCATAAGAACCTTCTCCTGACAATAACAAACACAACAAAAAAAATATAATGAAATCGGTAGCGTGACCATGGGATATAGGGATTCATTTTTATATATAGAGATGTGCACGATGCGATTTCAACCCATAGGTACAATATCGTATCGCACGGCAACTTTTCACATGTAAACGCTCGTCGTATGCGATTTGTCATAGTTAGCGCGACGACGCTCGTCGGCACGTTCAATGGACGGAGCTTAGCAAGTCGTACGAAAAATCGCATCGTGTAAATGCACTATTGGGCATGGGCGTCTTAATTAAAACATTGTCAAGATGCCATTAGCTGGTAATTAATAATATAAAACCTAGTATTTTTGTTAAACGAAGAGTTAATGTTGGTATTCTAGATTGCGGTGATGGCCTTGCAATATTAAACCACAAGCTACTGCGCGCGACGCGGTGTTTAAAAGTTGTTGGAAAGTTGTAGTATGAATTCTATTCTATTCTTTGGAATAGAATAGAATTCATACTTCAATCAGATAAACCATGTTGTAATGGAACTTGATTGTGTTTATTATCTCAACATATTGTACAGTACAACCTCACCTTTTCTCAGTAAATTGAGCTCTAGGCGTTTGCAATGCCCTGCTATGCAGATATTACAGAAACAAACGACGAACTTGTCACGTTTTTATTAAACTTTTTTGTAAGATAACAAAAAAAAATTCTAATAAAAACCAGTATGGTCTATCTCATAAAAAGAGTACCTACAAGTAGACATGTCTAGTTGCAGGTGGTTGCAGTAAAAAATGGGCTTCATTTCGATTTGTTGTTCAAGTATTTTTACAATCACTTCGTAATCTTTATACAGGTAAAAAGGTGTAAAAAGACTGCTACCGAAAACTGAGGGATTGCAATCAGACCATGATTTCTTTCTTCTGAATTCTGAACATATTTATCGAAAAAAAAAAACGCAAAAAAAATGTTGACTTAGCTACGTCATTTTATTTTATTTTCTAGTTTTTTGCTACTAGTACAACATAATAAGACCATACCTACTTAATAATTTCATTTATAAAAGAAAAAACAATTAAAATTCAAAATCCTGCAATCTACGTATAAAAACGCGCCCAGTACATACGCTCGACCAGCTGTGCGAGGTCGGTTTTCTCCGGATATAATGATTTTTTTGGAAAATCCTTTTGGATTTGGCTGTGTTTTGGGATGCTGAACCCCTTTCGGCTTCGGTAGACGTCTTTTTACACCCTGTATAAGTTAGTAGGTACTTATACGAACTTCTATAATACTGTTTACCTAATCATTGTCAAAACTAGTTCACCACTTTTAAAAAATGGTGTCTTTGCTTGTTCCACGAACAACGGTCGACCTAGATATGACGTCAGCGTCACGGAGAAGGAAAAGTATTTTTCAGGTCGCCTAGTCCCTTTAGCCTGGGGTACTTGCTTTGTTGGATATACAGTTGAAGATAAACAATGATATTCGAGCTCTGATTAAATGAACGCCCATAAATAAAAGCAGCCGAAATAATATTAGAAGTCTTATTTTTTTTGCTCTTTCGTAGAAATGTTATATTAACTTCTATATGGATGAATGCCAAAATGAATATACTACCAGTACTTATCATAGTGCTGCCCATACTCACTTACGGATCCGAGACGTGGCCGCTCACAAAGGAAACTATTCATAGAATACAATGTAGCACAACGAGCAATGGAGCGTGCCATGCTCGGTATCTCGCTTCTTTACAAAAAGCACGAAAGTTTGTAGGGGCAGAGGCCAACTCTGGTGACGGAGTTTTTAGACTCTATCATGGCATAATGATTCTTTTGGTATTCCACCTTTCTGCCATTAAACTGGGCTTTGATTGTTTAGGACCGAAATAACTCCGAATTACTTACCGATTCGGTCGGAAATTGGGTTCAAAATAAAAGCTTTAAAATCACCTCATCCTTTTTATAGCGATTAATTTATTGATTCGTTATCCTCCGGTCAATGAACACTCGTTAAGCCACTTGTCCCACCCCCGGTGGAAGTGGCCAGGTAATCAAAATTTTTTGGGACGAAGTTCTTTTTCGGACGATATCGAAGAAAAAAAAGACTGAGGCTGGAAAAAAGTTGTTCCATTTTACCGTTACGACACATGTATATATTGTGTCAAATCTTACAGAGCGAAATGCGCAGCCGCGACACAGTCCATAGATTATTACATCGTTAGTTCGGAAGAGTGTTTCTAGGATACTTAATTGACAATTGTATGACCTACAGATATTTGTCTCAGGTCTGGGTGTTTCTATGTATAATATGTATGTATTTACAAACAAAAAGTATATAAGTAGTTTATCAGTCATCTAGTACCCATAACACAAGCTCAAGCTTACTTTGGGGCTAAATGATGCTGTGTGAAAAGTCCAGCATTATTTATTATTATTATTTATTATTTAATTAATTTATTATATTCCCAGTATAGTAAGTACTCTTTGCTTCATTCCAACCGAGTGTTCCACAACACTCACGTATTTTTTTTCAATAAACTTTCGAAAGGCACATCATAGTGCAAAGTCAAAACAAAAAGATGAGCAGCATAACTGCCGGAAAAAACGAATGACACACGAACGAAGTCGCGGGCACAGCTAGTTGTAGAATATACGAAAGAAAACATTCACTTATCTTGTTCTACTAGCTTCTTGATGATCGCTGGCGAGACGGTGGGATAGCTGCCTAAGCTTTTAAAATTGTGTAAGAATAAATTTGGTAAGGGCAAAGGATCTCTTCTTCTTATTTAAGGATTTACTCCTTGTCGGCACAACTGATGAATCCCTCTCCATGTATCTCTTTCCAGGGCTGCTTCCTTGACCTCTTTATACGACATGACAGCTACCTTCTCCTTCACTTGGCTCATGTAGCTTATCCTCGGTCTTCCCCTTCCTCTTCTTCCTTCCACTTTCCCTTCTATAATGTTCTTAATGAAACTGTCATGTCGTATAAGATGGCCGACCATCTTTCCCCTTCTGTTCTCGATAACTTGCAATAGCGATCTCTCTTCGTCGACAAAGGAAAAAGGAAAGGGCAAAGGATAAAACACTAAAAAGGTAAAAAGATGATTTAAAAATCGTTAGATAAAAATTAAATTATTGCGATTTATTTCCTTTCGATAGATATAATGCAGAGTTAGAGATAAAAAGTAAAAAAGTAACTAGAGGTATTAATTTAAGACTAAAATTTATCTAAGGGTTTTGCGATTCTCTCAGCATCGATAAAGGTTGCCTTTAGGTTCGTTTTTTCGTTTCGCCTTGAGGTAATATTAAGGAGCTTAAAACTTTTATCTATGACAAGTTTCTTTTGGAAATTTTCTCGGCAGAGTATTTAAAATAAAATTCCCTATCATCTAAGCACGAGCTCATTGATAAGGTAATTTATTACTTATATATTATATAATGATAAGGTTATTTTAGTGGAGATCCGTGGTCTCTGCCTGCCCCTTCGGGAAAAAGGCGATGTATGTATGTATTTCAGTTGAACTACAAAGTTAAGAATTTGATCAAGGTTTGAAGATGAAGTCAGAGAAATGGAGATCCACATTTTACGGGTAAATGTAATTTGAAGTTGATCCCAGAGCTGGCACATTTTTGGCTCAAAGGATATCAGCATTGCCATCCAGGGTGGTAATGCCGCCAGTGTTTTGGGCACGCTTCCGACTGATAGTGACCAGGATCAGTTGAGCTATCTATAGATCGTTTCTAACGATCCTTAGATAGCTTGACTAATCCTGTTGTATTTTGTAAATCTATGTAAATATGTAGTTGCTTAGTTTCTCCAATCCACCGAAAATATACTTTCATTTAATTTTGAAGTTAGAATAACATGCAAGTTCTAAATGCAATCCTAGTTACAGTAGGTAGGAACAAACAAGTTTTGATATCTTCAAAGGATCATTGATCTGAGCAAAATCTACCATGTTTTAGGGATTCAGGCGTGATCCTGTTTTGGTTTGGATCAATTCAAACTTAATGGTATGTATCAGCTCTTTGAACGTTTCTTCCGATGTGAATAAAACAACATGGAAATTTAATTTATTGGTCCATTAAATTCAGCTGTGAATCTAATTGAACCAATCAGTTACCGATACTTCGAAGTGCGTAAATTCAATCGGAAATTGGTGTCAAAACCATTTATTTAAAGGCCTTTGCTGATTTATGATAAGGGTAGCAGTTTCCCGAACCATAATTTTACGATTCGGCTAAAACTGAAAAAAAAACATACCACCGAGCTACGGCAGATATTTTCATATATCTTGGGTAGCAGAATATGCTACATTTTGAAGTAAGTATGAAAATTAAAAGGGGATTTCAATATTTAGAAAATAAAATCAAAAAGATTTTTGGTCTAGTTCATGCTGAGGATATTTTTGTTTACATTGTTTCCAGCTCGTTTCTCGTTATTTTTTCAAAAATACTCGAACGAAAAAACGTCTCTTTCACTTTTTAACACTTTCGGAAACGAGAAAAAATATTGCTATTGAATAAATAACTGTACTTATTCAATGGCAATATTTTTTTTAGCATTTGAATATACCCGTTGCTGATGTACAATACACTTCCTTTTTGTCCGTTACCAAACCGTGTGATCTCTAATCGGGAAGCAAACCCGTTTTCGTCTCGTTGCTTTTTGCAAACAAACCATTCGTCTTGCGTACCTAATTGTCCACTGATTAAATTCGTTAAATAATTAAGGATTCTTGATTAATGATGCTGTGTCTGACTGAAATAGATAAATTTAAGTCATTTGTTAAAATTGTACCTGAGGTGAAAAAGTTGTCACTGTTGCTTATTATAAATAGGTTATTTAATTTAATTTAAAATCAAAGTGTGAAAAATGTGTTAACTAAAAATAGATGCATATAAAACCATTTTTTTTATAAAACGTAAGCAAATCTATTCATGATTCTTGTTCTTCACCGTTCAAAACTCAAGAACATTCGAATTAAACAACTTTGGATGATCACATTTAAGTAGTTAAAACTAAAAATAAGAGAAAAAAATATAACCTAAAAATGAGACGAGACGAGTCAAGCATGGATTTATGATAGCTACTGGGGTTTTTCTAACTGGGCATTTAGTTAATTTTATCCTAATATTCTACACCTGCCCCTTAGCATAGCGATTGTCTAGGTACCAGAGAATAGAAAAATGACAGTAATGACATTAGACTACCCGAAAAAAACCAGTTGCGTAGACCCCACATAAGACATAGGTAAGGACAGGAAACAATAAAATATTTTCAGAAATACCTAAGCAGTAAAATGTAGGTCAATTATTCAAATTCACTCGCCCATATTTGTAGCCAATATCATACGAGACCTTGCTATTAATTATACAACACAAATACTTGATGTCATACATACATTTAGTCGAAACAGTTATTGGATATTGTATACCCTCGTCATAGTATTCTCTTCAGAAGGGGAGTTATTCGACCGAATTTTAAGCTTAGGTAAATAATCAAAAGCCATACGGCCTTATAAGTCGATACACACAGCTAACTTTAAGCGATTTATTTTCGAAGCTCATAAAATTGTAATAAAAATTGTATTTACTGAAAATATGGCCTAGCATGGCTAGAGAGCTATGGCAAACTAGCCCAATAAAGCTTTTGAAGAATGATAACTACATAATAATATTAATGAGTCAGTTGTAGAGCAGTCTACTAAAATAAGATTGGAAATATACCAACTTTTACTAAGTTTAGCGATGAAGAATAAAATAATAGATAATAATAATACGGTATGTGTCTCCATCACACAAGATCAAAATTATCAAAAAGGCCTCTGTGTGTTGGCTTCGGCCCCATGCATGCCTATCAAAGGTCCGGGACTCTATAGTTCCGTGATGTTAAACTTTGACAAACAAAATAATAATAATAAAATATATTTATTTCCAAACAAAGTCTTTACAAACATGACCTTAATATGTAACTTATACCAAAAAGGTTAAGTAGGTACATTTTTTAGGAAAGATTTGTCACCTTAACATGTAAAGTCTTGACGTGGACTCCTCACTCTAACTAACTAAGATGAATCCTTACTAATATTATAAATGTGAAAGTAACTCTGTCTGTCTGTCTGTTTGTTACGCTTTCACGCCCAAACCGCTGAACAGATTAAGCTGAAATTTGGCATAGTTAAAGGTTGTATCCCAGGGAAGGACATAGGCTACTTTTTATCCCGAAAAAAATAAAAAATCCCGAGGGACCGCGGGTAACACAGCGGGAGCGCAGCTAATAAAACATTGTGTGTCAAAATCTTTATGACGAACGTCGAGCGATATGGCCTCCAAAAACACGGAAATGCTTGGTCACAAATTGATTGCTTACCCATTTGTTTACCATTTTTCGTTGTAATGTAATTACATATTCACTTCATCGTCAAATTAGTAGTAACATGACGTTTTGTGGTCAAAACCTAATTATTTACCGACATATTTTAAAAGAGTGAAGTGAAGCATCAAGAAAAGACTAAGCTAAGATGTTACTGATTGGGCGGTATAGTCGCTCAGCGACAAAGCCCTTTTCTTTTTTTGTAAAAAAAAAAAAGAAATATAGCATAATTTTCATATATTTTTTTTTTTCAGAAAACCAATTCCATGGATTTAAAAAATAGCTAAAGATGATCCGTATAAAAACTTACGTTCATTTGTTTTTAAAATACTTTTGATCATGATGAAACGCGTCATCGATGAAAGAGGTTCGGTAAGTTTATCGAATGTATGTGAGCCTCCAATTTCTTGCTCCTTTGATTGCTCGTGCATAAGCAATAGGCCTCACAGGCATCGAACTAGGCACCGATCGAAGCGCTCTGTTCAAGATCCATTTTAAAATTCAATTTGAGCTCGTGTATGAATAAGTTATAACCTTGCTAAAGAAAAAAAAGAAATCTTTTTCTATTTAAGAATAGATGATAATTAGGTTTTTCGTTTGCAATTTAGAAGAATTTGTAACAAAATTTAAGGTCTAAATTTTTTATGTTTGTTTTCTATTAAGTTTGTTTTATGGGTTTTAAACCTGTCTTTGTTGTTGTTTCGGGGGTTAAGAGCCTGGTCAAACCAGTTTTAATTTAAACATTTTTCAAGCTAGATCTTAATAAAATTCTTTAGTTGAAAATAACTAACTGAGTCAAAGTCAAAGTCAAAAACCACAAGTCACCAGTTCTTTCGAATCAGTGTGGTGAAAGGATTATAAGTGCGCCTCAAAGAGGCTCCTTTCGTGCGCTTGACATAAATAGGACCGCTGGGATCACTTTAAAACTAGGTGATTTTACTCCTGTTCCTTCGCGACCAATACCGTGAAGAACCAGGGCAACAAACACGGTTTCGGGCCTAGCTTGTTTTTAGGTGATCCATCTTAGATAAGCTCTCACGACCCAGACAAATCTAACAAGTACTATCAAAATTCGTACAGCTGCTTGGCTTACACCTACAAAGGAAGCATTATATCGATATTGCATCTTCAACCCAAAACCATTACCCTCGTAGGCTGGAAAAAAAACTTTCCTTGGAAACTCTGCATATTACTTTTGGAAATGTCAAAGACAGTTTCAGTAAGTCTTCAATCGGCTCACGTTTCAAATTACCTTTTCTTTTCCTCGAAGTTTTTAATTAAAGATAACAGATCGCTACAATTCTTAAAGAATATTTTATTTAATTGCTAACTTCAGACAGCTTTACATGGATATAAAAACCGATTCAATACTCACTGGCTATTGAATTAAGGATTTAAATAATGGATCAGAGGATGGAAATGGCCCTTTACAATAACTTTTATGAATCATTAATAACAATTCGTAGGTAACTAAATGTGAATAAGACAAAGAAAATGAGCGTGGGAATTGGTTAGAAACCATTTTAAACCGACTTCAGAAAATGGAGGAGGTTCTCAATTAATTGCGATCTTTTATTAGACAATGTTAAACGTTTTTTATTTTTTTGCAAAAACGTACGATTTGATTTAGTACGTTACTTTGGAAAACGTGTTCCTGATAGGAAACAGCGTCGATTGAGACCAACTTGTTTTTTTTTCACAAATATAATTTCTAGGCTGATTGTTAATTTTTTCAAAAATTCAACCGCCAAACAAAACCTTCTTACTACAAAAGAAAAGTTATTTGCTTAGTGCCCTCAATGATACCTACATAAAATTACACCTCTTTCCCGAAGGGGTAGGCAGAGACCACAGGTCTCCACTCTATGTAAACACGACATAATCAGTTTTGATACTAAAACCTACGTACGTACATATTTTTATCTTATGCCGGCGTTTAGGAAGTCGAACGGTACATGATTGATTTGAACACAGAATACAGATTTGAGTCACCGATTTCACGATATTGTGAGACTCATAGCTATAGAATGTTTAGTCATACATTGTATAGTAGGAAACTAAGAAAGATAACGGAACTGAAATTAAATCATTCGTAAATATGTAGGTATGTACGGTATTTATTTAATTAAAACAAACTATTTCTCACATAAATTACCTATTCGCATCTGTCAATTAATCCATATTTATTTATTTACAGAAACTAAGCTACTACATATTTACATATATTTACAAAATACAACAGGATTAGTCAAGCTATCTAAGGATCGTTAGAAACGATCTATAGTTAGCTCTACTGATCTAGGTCACTGTCAGTCGGAAGCGTGCCCAAAACACTGGCGGCATTACCACGCTGGATGGCAATGCTGATCCTTTGAGCCAAAAATGTGCCAGCTCTCGGATCACGCGTCGCTTCGACCAGACGCCCTGAAAGAATTTTGAAAACCCGAAGGGCTCCAGAACCCCACGGACCTAGGGTCTCAACCCCAAATGGTTCAAATATATAAACCAATTAATCCATTAGTTTCTTTATATTTCTTTAGAAAGAAATTCGATTTGTAATAACACTGAAAAACAATTTTAGGTTGCTATAAATATCACTAGGGAAAAATGTATTTTAAAACTAATTTATTCAACAACTAATTAGCGTAAGGGGATAATGCAAAAATAACCAGATATGTAGGTACAGATGGTTACCTGTTGGGCAAAAACCCTTACATCATATCCTATCTTCGTATATTCGATATAGAATTATGGACAAAATATAATCAAGTGCTAGTCAAATATGAACTCTGAGAATTCCGTATTCCGCGGAACCTCTTTTTATTTTATGAGCAAAAACATTAATGGTCTGTCTGTTTGAGTGAGTCGGCAAATGTTGTACTTTAATTAATACAATAACATTTTATTCGAACTGCTAAAAAGTGAATTTGTCTTTCCCAAAAAAAGTACGTGAATGTCGTGGAACACTCGGTTGGAACGAAGTTTCAACATTGACATTTGGAATTTGTTAAATAAATTATTGTCAAATAATAAAATCCTAGAAACGGTCTTCTATGTTGTTCATTGTTTTCTATGGTGACTTTTTTTTTGATGTTAACTCATTGACAATCCATAAAGTTTTAAGTAAAAAGACATAGTAGATATTATTATAATAATACTTACTAAGAATATTTGTTTCATTACCCATGAAACACCACCATAACATACAAAAAGAATACTTATGACATTGCTAAAAATTTTTATAATTTTGCCTCAGCGCTGGTTTCCAGGGATTTTGGTCTTTTTAACGAATTTATATCATCCAAGTTCCCCTTTTATAGCTGTGATAGCAGTCACAGAAAATGTATCAGCGTTTTAATTCATTCTGACGTTTTGCTGCAGTCTATGTTGGTATTTTAGTTTGGCAATATTTACTGACTTTGCGATGCCCAATATTATGTCACTATTTATAAATAATAAGTAAAAAAATGTTTTATGTCGTTTTTTCGCGAAATATGTTTTGAATCATGGTCTGATTGCAACCCCTCAGTTTTCGGTAGTAGTCTTTTTACACCCTGTATTTCTCATGTTATTCATTAGATTATAGTTTTACATTTTTAACGTGGAACCATGGAATACCTCTATAAGCTACAACAAACAGTTAAGGTTTTTACATTTTGTCATTTGTGGTTTACCTTATCTTTGTTGATGACAACATGACATAACAATGTTTTTCATAACAAATTTAGAAATTTAAAAATATTGTTTCGATGATGTTGTTTTGCTTTTCGCTGTTTATGATAACTATGATTAAATTAGTAGGTATCTAAGACCCATCATTCCTCTACCCTTATCACACGGAGTAATTCCCAATTCGTACCACTAAAACTTGTACCAGGTGGTACCAGTTGGGATATTGAAAAATATGATTATTTTTGTTCCCAACTCGTACCACTTTTTTAAGTTTGTGAGAGTCGGCACAATTAATAACTTCTTCTAAAATTCTTCTTTCAAAATGCTGAGTGAGCACTCTTAGCATTTTGTCAAAATAAGTGAATCCATTGACGACCTCTGTGGCGCAGTGGGCGAAGGTCCGCCTGCGACGCGAGAGGTTGCGGGTTCGATCCCCGCCGCGGGACAAATGTTTGTATGACCTACAGATATTTGTCTCGGGTCTGGGTGTATATATGTACTATGTATAATATGTATGTATTTACAAACAAAAGGTATATAAGTAGTATATCAGTTATCTGGTTCCCATAGTACAAGCTTTGCTTAGTTTGGGGCCAGATGATGCTGTGTGAAATGTCCAGCATTTTTTTATTTTTTTTAATCGTTCCTTTTACATTCGATATTTCAGACGGGTAAGTTTACCAATGTTACTGCTGTCTAGCAGATCAAGCATTCTGTGTCCACAATCAACACCGATACATTCCCGCGGGAAATCTGTCTCCAACCCAGTCTCAGTTCCGCAAAGGTAATTACTATCAAAGCCTCTTTGTTATAGTAAAGAAAGTTTTGTCTAAAACTTTTACTGTTGACTAGTTGCGCTCCGCTGTTGCCTCTGGTCCCACGGGAATAAGTACTACAATTTTCCTTGATTTTATTTTTATTAATATTTATTTATTTCTCTCACAAACATTACAGTAAAATAGATATAAATAATTACACAAAAACAAATTTTGTAAAAATAAATACAGTTTGGTACTTACCTACATACTATTCAAGAATAAGTATAATCTGTTTCTGTGCCAATTGTACGTAAATCCATTCAGTAGCTTGCGTGGGAGAAACAAACTTCCATACGTCCTGACAAACTTACACATTTCTAATAGGCCTATTGGTCCTAGTGCAAACAAATACCTTTTTTTTCTATTTGTCTCGACTTAAACTTTTGCAATCATAAAAGAGCGCCATTTATTATAAAGAAAATTTTGTGCTTCTTCTTCTTCTTCCTTTTATTAATGGCAACTTACTGATTAACAGTATAATTCTGCCAATGTCAAGTTTTAAATAAGTATTCATGTCATGTCAAGTCAAGTCATATCAATTTGGTTTTGAAAAAACATGACGGCTTGTCATTTTAAAACTCCAACGGAAATCTTACATCGTTATGAATTATGAGGCATATCAAAATTATGCAAGTAGCTGTTACGAGATCAAA
This sequence comes from Epirrhoe tristata, assembly GCA_951394285.1. Taxonomy (NCBI): domain Eukaryota; kingdom Metazoa; phylum Arthropoda; class Insecta; order Lepidoptera; family Geometridae; genus Epirrhoe; species Epirrhoe tristata. The sequence goes on along the minus strand of OX596146.1, from coordinate 9,109,932 downwards.
TCTGGCACTTCAAAGAGATTTCAAAGAACAAGGCCATAATGACCCTACTTCAGATTTAATATTTTTGTCATGTTTGGTCAAGCAATTCATGTTTCGGGCTAAATGACGCCTTCGAACCACTGATTGTTATTTTAATAACCTTATGTTTTCATTCGAATAATGGTTTAAACATAAAACTTTAAAGGACTCTTTTAACAAGAATAAAACAAATCACGCAGTTTTTTTATTGGTATAAATAAACTCTACTAAAAAAAGTATGTTTTCCGTTCGTATACAGTAAAAAACAAAAAAGATTTAAGAGTCAGTACTAGGCAACTTTTTAAGACTAGGTTGTAACAAGTTTCTAACCTTGAATCTCACGCTGTCTCAGGATTCTAGTCATAAAACCCCGCACTACAGTTTACTCTAAACTTTACTTTGGTAACATCGTTTACTATACTGACTATCATGTATCACTGAAGAGAAGAAAATGATGTCATATTTTTCAGTGGAGATCTCGACCTTTAAAAAAAACAGTCAAGTCAAAAAGCTTTTATTCAGTAGGACCGACTGGGATCACTTAAAATAGTCTTAAAACTAGGTACCTACTAAGTCTACTCCAGGGGCCGTATTCGCGTTCCTTTTTTCGTTCGTTTGATGAATATACGGATGCTTCCCACCACGATATCTGACTTCAAGGGCCAATTTTTCGGTTTGGAATATTTGGTCCTAGGTTAGGACCGTGTTTAAACGTTTGAAAAATTGGCCCTTGAAGTCAGATATCGTGGTGGGAAGCATCCGAATATTCATCAAACGAACGAAAACAGGAACGCTTTCTTCACGACCACTACCGTGAAGTACCAAGGGGGTTATTCGCGTTCGTTTTATCGTTCATTTGATGAATATTCGGATTCGAACTACGAGATAGATATAATTCGGTCGATAAGATCAACACTATAACACCGTCCTAATCTATGACCAAATATTCCAAACCGAAAAATTGGGCCTTGAAGTCAGAAATCGCAGTAAGAAACATCCGAATATCCATCAAACGAACGAAAAAAGAACGGGAATACGGCCCCAGGGCTAATAATAAATCGACAAACTAGTAGAAGTAGGTATATAGACCTTATTAAGTAGGTAAATCTATCATAAGTACACTTAATAAGTTGTATAGTAAGTAGATGATACATTACGTTGAACATTACGTTGAGTATTGTGGAACCGGTTTATGGGGCTTAACCTAAATTGCTTATTAACAACTTCTCAGGGTGCTGTTCGAGTTCAATTGAATAAAAACTTGAACGATGTTAAAACGTAAACATGTCCAGAATTTATTAACATATCTTTTGAAAATGTCGGAGATACAAATATACCTACTAAGCACGTACGGTTATAATTATAATATCTATCTTATTAAAAAAAATCATCTTCACGATTTTGCAAATTCTTTTTTGGTGTACTGTCAAGAGAGAAAAATGTTAAGAAAATTGCGCGGAAAATTTGTCAATTCAAGAAAACTTATTGACCATATTTCTAAACAGATTTACTTAATATTATTATTAGCTTCATTAAATATTATGAATGTGACTTGTAGATAGACCCCATTTGGAAGGGGTTTATAGCAGTCACACCTTATATGGGTACTCACACTCAGGCATTAGTACCCGTAAACTAGAGGCAAAGATTATAAAAACATTTTTATCGTTGTGGCATCACTTGTTTCTGGAGATCGTGGCAATTGCTGCAGCTTGGTGACATGCTGCAGCATTATGCTGAGCTTAAGGCCAATTTCGCCACCATCATTTAATATTCCTTTTCTTTTTAACCGACTTCAAAAAAAGGAGGAGGTTATATGTTCGGCTGTATGTATGTTTTTTTTTTAATACTTTGTTTTACTGTTTTGTGTAATTTGTGTGTGTAATCCTAGAAGTGGGTAATCTTTTTTTTTATTATTGTTATTTTTCGCAGCTTTACCTTTATAGTTTTGTATTTTTGTATGTATAACATGTTTTTTCTGGTGGCAAATAAATAAAAATTTCTTTCTTTCTTTTCTTTCAATTCGATTTTCAAACGTCCGTGCGGAAAACTGTGAACTTTTAAATGGTTTTACAATTAAGACCAAAAATTGTATACTTACTGTTTACGTCTATTGTCTAATTTGACTATTCAACTTTAATACTTAATAGGGTAAAATCTGTAACAGGGTTTTTTATTTTCTATAAGATCTGAGAGAATGTCTACCGCGCCTTGGGGGATAAAGTCGTGATCCTGTTAACGTTTAAACTACTATGATTATATTCCGAGTGTATTTTGTGAAGTTATGTAGGTAAATTATATACCTACCTAATCAAGATTCTGAAAATTACTTAGTATGTAGGTTAACACCTAGTTTCTACCCTAGTCTCAACCCAGTTAGGTACTCATTCTCTCTAAAATGACAGATTCTCCCTGAATAGTTGTATTGGAAAGTTCATAGTAAAGCTAAGCTAATACTCCAAGGCTAAAGCGTTACTGATTTGGTGACTAACCAGTCGAGGAATATTGTAAATTCAAAAACAGTAGGCGGGCTTCCTTCCCATTGTAGCATTAGTTAAAAGATAATGCGCGCGAGTATAAAACACGCCACCTAAAACCACCTAGCCACAAATTTTACATCATTTGTGTTCGGTCCGTTGCACGAACAACACGTTACTTGCAAATATGAATCGCACGATCGCAGTTATAGTGATACTCTGCCTCATTCAACTCGGGGCATCGAGGAAACTTTACCGGGAAGATATGGAAGATCCCAACGCTATGACATTTGAAGGACCAACCAATGCAAAGACTCGGAAAATGAAACACAGTTACCAAGTCCCTGATACTCCTGAAGAGTTTGACTACGGAGATTTCGCGATAGATGCCAAGTTTGGAAAATGAATATTTATTTTAGTGCTTGAAGAGATCTCCCCTTTCGAGGAAGACGTACGTGAAAGAGGAGTGTTCATTGTTGAATAAAATTAAGTGTTTATGAAAGTGCCATTTTGTTGTAAGATATTAAAGTTAAGTGGTATATTACATTGTTATTAATAACTAGCTGCGTTCCCGTGGTGTGACCCGTGATCCCTCAGGATTTTTTAATTTTTTCGGGATAAAAGGTAGCCTATGTCCTTCCCTGGGATACAACCTTTAACTATGCCAAATTTCAGCTTAATCTGTTCAGCGGTTTGGGCGTGAAAGCGTAACAAACAGACAGACAGAGTTACTTTCACATTTATAATATTAGTATGGATAGTATGGAAGTATGGACTAGTATGGATGGATTAATAAATAGGTGATTATTTCACATGTGTGTCCAGCCAGTCCAATGTGGTACAAGAAAGTCTTGGTAAAATTTCAGAATTGTAAAATTGATTCAATAGACAATAGACAGAGATAGGTTCTCTATGGTTAACGATGTTCCTGATTTACTTTTAACCGTTATATAAAAAAACCATTCATACAGAGAATCGAACGCATAACCTCCAGTATTTTAAGTCATTTTTAGGGTTTCCTACCTCAAAAAGAAAAAACGGAACCCTCATAAGATCACTTTGTTGTCCGTCTGTCTGTATGCCTGTCTGTCTGTCCTTTATATTGTGAACGCGTGGAGGTATCGAGTTGAAATTAAAACCTTCCAACCACTGATAGGTCTACGGTCCTTTTAAGCTGTGTTACGTGTATTTCGACACTCATGGAAATCAAATTCATAGGGTTCATCCCGTTGACCTAGAACTATGAAATTTGGCAAGTAGTATCATCTTAGACTACAAGTATAGGAAAAAATCTGAAAACTGTATATTTTTAGTTAAATCACAAAAAAACAGGGCCTAATGCAAGGAAAGGGGGTCGAAGAAATTTTGAAGTGAGTTAACCGTGTCATGCTTAGTATCGTATGAAAGGGCTTCATTAGCACAAGCATTAATGATTTGTATGATGAGTAATATTTATGTAGTTTTCGATTTACGACGAAAATTAAAAAAATAAAACCTTCTCATGTGTAACTTTGGTGTATGTAGGTAGGTAGTATACTTCTATATGTGGTTCTGACGGAAGACCAGCGTTGTGTCTTGCAAACACAACATAGTCCTGAGTCAGACTCCATTGTAACATAAACTTTGTATTTACTTGTGTACTTTTAATCCTGTACTGTATATTTGTCTATGTTGCAAATAAATCATTTCATTTCATTTTATACTTAACAGTTTGCACTGTTATGGTACCTACGTACCTACTTAGTCCTTTGTACGGAACCCTCGGTAAGCGAGTCCGATTCGCACTTGTCAGGTTTTATTTTATTGTACCTAAGTTACTTTGTATACAAAGAAGCATCTCAAAATGTTTTTCGATGAAAAACACGTGAACCAGACTCTACCTGTTTTATTTAAGAATAAGAATAAGAATAAATTTAATTGACACACACAACACAATACAATGAAATTAAGAACAATAAACATTTAGACGAGTAGGTACAAAGAAACATAATAAAAAAATAAACAAAAATAAGAAACAAACTATCCATTGTGTGGTGCCAAAAAGGTCCAGTCTCAGCTTTAGTGCTGCTCCCAGGAGAGGAAGACAGCGCTGATTTATACGATCCACAAATAAAATTGGTGATTGTGAAATATTTACGAATTTTTAGTTTGATTTTTTATTTGTAAAATGGACATAGGTGTATTTAGATTTAGACTCATTTTTAGACATGTAGAAAGTCCTGGATCGTCTTTAAAGACGGACGCCGATTGCCGATAATATTTATTATTATTTATTTATTGTCAATGAATTCATAAATAGTCATAATAGCTCAATTACAGAGGCAATTAAATACTGTCTCTGTAATTACGAGAAACGTATTGGAAAACTGTCAGTTGATGTAGTGTTTTAGATCTTTGAGGTCACTCAACCATGTTTATACATGAATGCATGAAAATTAAAGTACCGTTTACCCAAAGTATCTGAGAGATGTCTACCGCGCCTTGGGGATAATGTCGTAATACTGTTTACGTTTAAACTACTTACTATAATTATATTCCAAGTGTATTTTGTGAAGTTATGTAGATTATGTACCTACCTAATTGTTAAGATTCTGCAAATTAATTTGTCTGTAGGTTAATACCTAGTTTCAATAGTTAGGTACTTACCTACTCGTATTCATAGAACATAATTGTTCAAAGAACAACGAGGTGACATAGAATACGAGTACCTAACTGGGTTGAACTCTCTCTAAAATATCAGATTCTCCCTGAAAAGTTATATTGGAAAGTTCATAATAGGTAAACCAAGGCTAAAGTACTACTGATTTGGTGACTAACCAGTCGAGGAATTTTGCAAATTCAAAAACCGTAAACCCGCATTGTAGAATTAGGTATTACGCACGAGTATAAAAACCAGCATCTAAAACCAGTTCTACATCATTTGTGTTCGGTCCGTTGCACGAACAGCACGTTACTTGCAAATATGAATCGCACGATCGCAGTTATAGTGATACTCTGCCTCATCCAAATTGGGGATTCAAGGAAACTTGATGCATCGAGGAATCTTTACTGGACTGATGAGTTAGATCCCAACGCTATCGTATTTAAAGGACCAACCAATGCGAAGATTCGGAAAATAAAATACAATTCCAATGTCCCTGAAATTCCTGCAGAGCTTGACTACGGAGATGGCAAGCTTGATGCGAAGTTCGGAAGCGAAGATTTAAAAGATGATTATAATTAAGGTGCTTGAAGAAATATCTCCCCTTTTGAGGGAGTAAGAAGTGAAGTTCTGAAGTGTTCATCATAGAAGAAAATGAAGTAGTTATGAACGTGCCATTTTGTAGTAAGATATAGTTAAGTGGTAAATTACATTGTCATAAAATTAAGTACGTATTGTCTAACGACTAATGAATACATAGGTGTTTATTTTTTCTAGTATGGGTTTAGGAACCAGTCTTGGGGAAATATCTTATTTTGGAAAATTATGAATTTTATTCAATTTAGTTAGGGTTCGCAATAGATCATGATGTTTATGATTTACTTTAAAATTATAATTGGTCAATAATTTTCGCTTCCTTTTGTGGTTACAAGGTGTTGGCCAAGTGGTACCTTCGACATGATGGTAGTGGTTTTTTATCTACGAAAATTTGGTCCATATAACAACAAAAACTAGGTGAACAGAATCTAGAAAATCTGGATATCTAAATATACGAGATAAGTCGAGGGCCTCTAAGTTTTTAGTAGATACCTACAGTACGCACAACCGATCTTTGTCTGTCTGAAGTTAGGTGCACTAAACGATTGCGCAGGTTTTTGCGAGTAGGCGAGATAGCACGATGCAACAAACTGAGCGAGCGAGCGAGGCAGCTATACAACGCTGTTTTCGTCTTTTAAGCGTCATCAAAAATGGGTTCTACGCAGATACTTCAGAGAGCTAAAGATTTGTTGTGCGTACTGTACTTATACTAATTATACTATGCTCAAAGCTCAAAATTATTGCCAAACATTACAATTTTCACCCTTCTAAAGGCTTTTGAAAAACCAAAGGATCTTAAATTCTCTAAAAAGATCAAAAATAATGCTTACTGACTTAGGGACATACGGTCAGTGATCCCGTTTTTTTTTTTCGTTTTACAATATTTGGCAAAGCATCCCAATTTTGAAACAAATTTTAAACTTAAGATTTATCTCTTTTTTGGTCGTAAACCTGCTAAACTGCCCACCTTTTTTTGAAAATCAAGAATTTTAAAACACGATTCTCAATGACATTTCATAACAAGTTCGAAGATATTTTGCGTTTAATTATTATTTTATACTAAGTTACTTGACCTTGCCGTTGTAAAACTGCTTATACTTAGTTTATTTTATATTGATTTACCTTGAAGATGTATGAGTACTTTATATCTACTAGGTAGAACTGATACAAGAAAAAAACATTAATTAACCTAAAAAACAAATCTCTTCTAAGACAAAATTGAATGATGTTTTAAAACTAAGGTTTTTTGTACACCTAACCTTAGTAAAATACTTTGTGTACTTTAAAACAAAAAATAATAATTAAAAGGGATATCGGTGAACATAAGTAGATAAAAAAACATACAGTAGTAACAACGGATCTTTAGCTCTCTGAAGTTAGGTGCACTAAGCGATTGCGCGGGTTTGCGCATTTAGTACATTGCATGTCTACACATGCAATATGCTTACTCCAGTAAGCGAGATCGAACGATGCAACAAACATACGCGACTGAGGGAGGCACCTATACAACGCTGTCTTCGTTTTACCTAATAAGAGTCATCAAAAATGGGTTCTGCGCAGCTACTTCAGAAAGCCAAAGATCCGTTCTGCCTTTATACAATAGAGAAACATTTTTTTTAAGTCGGATAAAGTTAGTTATTGTGTACAGAGAAGCATCTCAGAATAAAGGTTTTTCAATGAAAAACAGGTGAATCAGACTCTACCTCTGTTATCTAAACAACCCACGAATAAGATTTATTGTTTGTGAACAATTTACGAATTTTTAGTTAGATTTTTTCATTTGTAAAATGGACATTGTATTTAGGTTAAGACGCATTTTTAGTCTGTACATCAGTCTTGTATTTATAGACGCCGATATTATTGTCAATGAATTCATAAATAGTCATAATGGCTCAAATACAGAGGTAATTAAATACTGTCTCTGTAATAAAAAAAAAACTAGGCCTTAATATTAGATGATTTATATAGCGTCAGGAGGCAATCCATGCCTACACTTAACTGTATTGCCTGGGACATTGTTTTGGGATGGAATAGGCTTTCAAATTATGAACGTATTGGTAAACTGTTAGTTGATGTAGTGTTTTGGATCTTTGAGGTCGCTCAATCATTCATACAGTGATTTACTGAGTGAGTAGTAAAGTATTTTGATAACAAAATGAAAATTATAATTGTATGTTAAGTAATGTTGACTGAAATATTTTGTATTTTGACGATTAAATGTGAGAATGTGTACTATTTACTTTTATTTTATTTCATGTTCCAAGCCCCAAGTTAAAACATACCTAAAATAATTCAAATCAAATCAAATCATTTATTTGCCAAAAATTATGTACAATATTGGTCTTAAAGAAAATGAGGAAAGTTCCAACACTTTCTTACCTTATCGTCGGCATGCATTTATATTATTTACTAACTAAGTATTTATTACGACGACCTCTGTGGCGCAGTGGGCGAAGGTCCGCCTGCGATGCAGAAGGTTGCGGGTTCGATCCCCGCCACGGGACAAATGTTTGTATGACCTAAGATATTTGTCTCGGGTCTGGGTGTTTCTATGTATAATATGTATGTATTTACAAACAAAAAGTATATAAATAGTATATCAGTCATCTAGTACCCATAACACAAGCTCTGCTTACTTTGGGGCTAGATGATGCTGTGTGAAAAGTCCAGCATTATTTATTTATTTATTATTATGTATGTACTTAACTATTTTAATCACTCATTCTCGTAATTGTGTAGATGAGGAATTCGTCATACTGAGAAGTTGGCTGTTTTCCACCAATTTTCTTGTTTCTTCCATTTTTCCTTCAAGGCTGTGGTCAGGGTTATTACAGGTGACAGAAACGACTGAATTAAATAAATTAAAACATTCGAAGATAACGACACTTTTCAATAAAATTACTAGGACAGGGCCGGGAAACTTTTTTATATATATTGCCTTATGTTTATGTTCAAAGAAAACCATAAAATCACTGAAGCGTGAGGGCACTACGATAAGCTCCATTTACGTGTGAAGTTGGTTCTTTTAACTAAAATACACTTATTAAAAAAAACTGGACTAAGTCGACCACGACTTCACTCGCCATTGCCTCTTTGAGGTGAACTCAAATTCCTTTCACCACACTAGTTCGCAAAACTGATGACACGACAAGAAGACGTCTTCACTTTGTTTATGGGAGTACTTATAGCATAATTCTATTTAGAATACTGAAATAACCTTCTAAGTAATTTATTTTATTTTATTTATTCACAAAATCCACAGCTCTAAAACTAAGTATATACCAAACTTATAGATATATCTTAAAGCCAATAACGGATTTACCTTATATAATATTAAACAAAGTAATTAACCGACAGTGTGTGTGTGTTTATGTGTGTTTATGTGTGTGTGTGAGGGTATTAATTATTATTATAATGAGCAAGCTATCTAATACGAATTGCACTAAGTAATTCCGATCCCCGCCGCGGGACAAATGTTTGTATGATCTAGGTACAGGTCTCGGGTCTGGGTGTTATCTATAGTGTATCTATAGTAATTATGTGTATTTACAAAAAAGTATACATAAGTAGTATGTCAGTAATGTCTGGTTTACACAACAACATCCCACAAGCTGTGCTTACTTTGGGGCTAGATGATGCTGTGTGAAAAGTCCAGGATTATTTATTATTTAATTTCTAAAATAACTCTCACAATGTGCGCTAAATTCTACATTTTTAAGAAACTAGCCTCTTCCATGCATCTAAACCAGGGGCCGTATCCGCGTTCCTTTTTTCGTTCGTTTGATGAATATTCGGATGCTTCCCACCACGAGATTTGACTTCAAGGGCCAATTTTTCTGTTTGAAATATTTGGTTCTAGGCTAGGACCGTGCTTTAATGTTTGAAAAATTGGCCCTTGAAGTCAGAAATAGTGGTGGGAAGCATCCGAATATTCATCGAACGAACGAAAAAAGGAACGCGAATACGACCCAGTTACGGAGACATTTTCCTGCTTGTAGTGTCAACGTGGTCCAACGGTGTTCCGGACGATCAATTTATAAGGACATCAGGTGGATTTACTGATCATTACGGAGGTTTTTCCGAGCTCTTTTAGAGGACCACAGGTAAGTTTAAATGGATAGTGTGTATTGTTAAAGGTACCTTCTTATATAAATGGTTTTATTTATTTGAGGAGCGCCAACAGCTTACGTAAAAATAATTGTAAAATTAGGGAACATAGCACTGATGATGATGACATACTTATACTCGTAGATAATTTTATGCAGACTAAAGGTGCATTTACACGACACGGTATAAGCACGTACGATTTAGCATCGCATGCCAATTTTCCCGTGTAAATGCTCACCGCACGCTAAATGTCTTAAAAAGTGCGACGGTCATCGGGTCTAAGTTACTTAGTTACCTAGTCGCACGGTGAGCGCGCCGGCGGCTAAGTCTGCGGCGAGTAGGGTTACCATACGGAAAATTTAAAATGCGGACAAAGACCAGAGAAAAAAATCAATTTCAATGGAAAAGTCGCGTGTGTTGTTGGTACCACGTAAGTGAAGCCACGTGCGTTCCGCAAGCTCACATACCTAAATGTACGTATAGGTACACGTTGATATTTTTATCTTAATAATAATAATCGTCCTGTTGTGGGTGAATTTGATTATTTTTCTACTTAAAAAAAGCATCTTAAACATATTTTGTATCTTATTATCTTAGAAAAATCCTGATAATTCTAAAATAAAACGACATGTCTGGAGAAATTTTAACGTATGGTCACTGTAAAGTAGGTGGAACCTGGCCACAGATTACAGAGAGTACCAGTCATAGTTACCTAGTCATGCGTTTTAGCGTACGGTATAACGAGACTATACGATATAATGTTGTATGAACCTTTTTAAAATTTCGGCGTGCAAATCAAGTACACTCTGGTGTAGTGGTCTTGTCCGCCGGTTCTCAATATGAGATGTGCCGGTTCGATACCAATAGAAAATTATTTTAATTTTGCTTTTTTTTTTTTGCTTTACTATTTTGTATTTTTTTTATGTTGATTGCGAAAAAAGAAAATAAAATTTAAATTCAAGGTCCAAAAAGAGGTACCTACACTACTTGCCTAGAATAATTTTGTTTTATTTTTTCTTCACTAGTTTGTAATTATTTTATGTTAATGACGAAAAAAGAAAATAAAATCAAATTTCAAGGTCCAAAAAGAGGTACTTACACTACTTGCCTAGAATAATTTTCCTTTTTTTTTTCTTCACTAGTTTGTAATTTTTTATGTGAATGACGAAAAAAGCAAATAAAATCAAATTTCAAGGTCTAAAAAGAGGTACTTACACTACTTGCCTAGATGGTAATTTTATCAATTTTAACCTGACTATCATAGGACAACGTACCTACATACCTACCATTCCATGATACCTACGTACATACCTACATGGTATGGTTCCTATGACACCTACCTATCTAATGGTAGGTTTACCTAATGATGCTCATACCTAACAGAAAAAAGTGAAGCAAAAACTAAAAGAAACTGGTTCACGACTTCCAAGGCACGGTAGACATTTTTTTCAGATCGTCACTCAAGATCCTTTCAACACTTTAAAGTTGTCAAAGGGGTAGGTAAATCGGATAGGCTTCCAAAATTAATAAAAAGTAGGTAGGTACTTGGGTAAGTAAGTTCGTATGAGTACTACATAGGTAGGTAGGTACCTACTCGTACCTCCGTGGCTAAGTATGTAACTAAATAAGTAGGTAGCATCTACCTATTTGGTTACATTTTTTTTTTTTTTTTTTAAGACATTTTCACACAGCATCATCTAGCCCCAAACTAAGCAAAGCTTGCGTACTATGGGAACCAGATAACTGATATACAACTTATATACTTTTTGTTTGTAAATACATACATATTATACATAGAAACACCCAGACCCGAGACAAATATCTGTAGGTCATACAAACATTTGTCCCGCGGCGGGGATCGAACCCGCAACCTTCTGCGTCGCAGGCATACACATAACATATATATTACACATAATATTGTACTTACACACGTATAGGCACAGATCATATTATGCTGTTATAGGGAATAGGTTTTGCTGTGGATCTACCTACAGCACCCTACAGTTAAAACTGAGGAGTTGGCCACACTGCCTGTGGCTGTGTATCTAACTATAGAAGTCTAGAGAAACGACAGAGAGTTGCTTCATTAATGTGTTTCTAAATAGGCAGGTACTTATCTACTGGGAAATTTTGCGAAATTGTGAATAAGTAGGTACCTACCTACTAGCTACTAGTATACTTACCTTACCTATAAATGTATAACCTAGAAGCCGTGTTGGTCGAATGGAGTTGTGCCTCGACTTTCAATCCGAAGGTCGTGGGTTCGAATCCCGGCCGTGCATCACTGGATTTTTCGTTTCGAAAAATTTATATGCGTTTATACCTGAGTACCTAGGTACCTACCAACAGGAATACTCTACGTAGGTACCTATTTTGGTACCATACTACCAATGTTGGTAGGTACCTAAATAAATACTTACACGTACCTAAGTAGGTAGATAGACGAGAATATGTAATTAGGTATGCTACCCGGGTAGGTAGGTACCTGCATACTTCTAAGTAGAGTTGAGAACCGTGTTAGCCTAGTGAGATGTACCTACGTACCCTCATCAACCTACCTCCGAAGGCTGCGAGTTCGAATCCCAGACGCGCAGATATGTAAATTTATACCTAGGTAGGTACAAACTTTCCTAACTGTGAAGATTTTATTCTATAAAAATTTGTAGGTAACTTCACGAATGTCAAGATCCGTTGGAAGAACTGTACCTGTCTCAGCTTCCTTAGCATCATAGTAGCGAATTGTCTAGGTACCTACCGGAGAATAGATAAAAATGACAGTAATAATGACACTGTGAATGACACACACCACAGAACTATAGTTCTGTGACACACACTAATGCGTAGTTCGGACTAGTCTTGTATTTTAGTCGAGTAGCGAGTAACTTATTACCAAAACGTGTCCGAACAAAAAAGTAATTATCTAAGTACTACCTACCTACCTACCACATTGTTGGGATGGTAGGTACCTACCTAGTAGGTAGGTAGTTATGTGATACAGCTTTATGATAGTACCTAGGTAGGACCGACCTACCTGAGTACCTACCAACAGGACTAAACCTTTTAAAATACTCTACGTAGGTACCTATTTTGGTACCATACTACCAATGTAGGTAGGTACCTAAATAAATACTTACACGTACCTAAGTAGGTAGATAGATGAGAATATGTACCTAGGTATGCTACCCGGGTAGGTAGGTACCTATGTACATACTTCTAAGTAGTGTTGAGAACCGTGTTACCCTAGTGAGATGTACCTACGTACCCTCATCAACCTACATCCGAAGGCTGCGAGTTCGAATCCCAGACGCGCAGATATGTAAATTTATACCTAAGTAGGTACAAACTTACCTATCTATGTGAAGATTTTATTCTATAAAAAATTGTAGGTAGATAGATAGGTACATAATATTATGATACGTAGGTAGATAGGTAAATCATGTAGGTAGGTACTTTATTTGTAAAACAGAAGAATTATATCAGGAGTTGCTAAATACAATGTAGGTAGCAGGATCTACCTACTACGAACGGCCTAAGCAAACACACGGGGCGCGCGCACAAGGGCGGGCGGCGCGTCCGCCACGCTTGCCTTCTTGGCACTAGTCGGATTGGTCGGAACTCTGAACACACTGAAAGGTAGGTAGGTACTAAATTTTCAACACGTTATTTGTTTTAAGGTTAGGTTATATGAGGTACCTACCTAGGTAGGTAGGTACTCTAGGTAAATACAATACGTTCAACGGATCTAGGCATTCGTAAAGTTAGTCTGCGCAGTGACCGCTTTTTTACAGTGAGATCTATTGAATTCTATGCTTTTGCGCATCGAAACGACTACACGGATGTGTATGTGAATGGTACTCTATCCTGATCACAAAAGTCAAAAGTGCCATGTAATGTGCATCGAGCGGCGAGTGGTCGCCGAGTCTGCGCGTGTTCAGATCCACCGAGCGAGCGAGCAAGACAGTGCGGAGAAGCGGATAGGTAGGTAGGTACATAAGTACCTACCTACCTATCCAGTGAGATAATGAGGTACTTACCTATTAACAATTTCACAAAATGTCCCAGTAGGTAAGTACCTACCTATTTAGAAACACATTGATGAAGCAACTCTCTGTCGTTTCTCTAGACTTCTAGAGCTAGATACAAAGCCACAGCCAGTGTAGCCAACTCCTCAGTTTTAACTGTAGGGTGCTGTAAAGTAGGTAGATCCACAGCAAAACCTATTATATCAAACGATCTGAAAAAAATGTCTACCGTGCCCTGGACTGGAAGTCGTGAACCACTTTCTTTTAGTTTTTGCTTCACTTTTTTCTGTTACGTATGAGTATCATTAGGTAAACCTACCATTAGATAGGTAGGTGTCATAGGATCCATACCATGTAGGTATGTACATACGTAGGTATGTAGGTACGTTGTCCTATGATAGTCAGCTTAAAATTGATAAAATTACCATCTAAGCAAGAAAGAAGTGTAAGTAGTTAAATACCTCTTTTTGGACCTTGAAATTTGATTTTATTTTCTTTTTTCGCCATTAACATAAAAAAATTACAAACTAGTAAAGCAAAAAAAAAAAAAGGAAAATGATTCTAGGCATGTAGTGCAAGTACCTTTTTTTGTACCTTGAATTTAAATTTTATTTTCTTTTTTCGCAATCAACATAAAAAAAATACAAAATAGTAAAGCAAAAAAAAAAAGCAAAATTAAAATAATTTTCTAATGGTATCGAACCGGCACATCTCATATTGAGAACCGGCGGACAAGACCACTACACCAGAGTGTACTTGATTTGCACGCCGAAATTTTAAAAAGGTTCATACAACATTATATCGTATAGTCTCGTTATACCGTACGCTAAAACGCATGACTAGGTAACTATGACTGGTACTCTCTGTAATCTGTGGCCAGGTTCCGCCTACTTTACAGTGACCATACGTTAAAATTTCTCCAGACATGTCGTTTTATTTTAGAATTATCAGGATTTTTCTAAGATAATAAGATACAAAATATGTTTAAGATTCTTTTTTTAAGTAGAAAAATAATCAAATTCACCTACAACAGGACGATTATTATTATTAAGATAAAAATATCAACGTGTACCTATACGTACATTTAGGTATGTGAGCTTGCGGAACGCACGTGGCTTCACTTACGTGTTACCAACATAGACCTTGTCATAGGAGAAATTCTGAGCCCACGCATACGCCCACGCCCACGCCCACGCCCACGCCCACGCCCACGAAAACGCCCACGCACTCGCGACTTTTCCATTGAAATAGATTTTTTTCTCTGGTCTTTGTCCGCGTTTAAAATTTTCCGTATGGTAACCCTACTCGCCGCAGTGTTAGCCACCCAGCGCGCTCACCGTGCGACTAAGTAACCTAGTCATACGGTATACCGTGTCGTGTAAATGCGCTAACTCTAACTGGAGACCGTACGCTGAATGGACTTAGCTTAGCAAAACGTGCGTCATACCGTATCGTCTAAATGCACCTTTAATATTATTATTATTATTATTTTGTTTGTCAAAGTTTAACATCACGGAACTATAGAGTCCCGGACCTTTGATAGGCATGCATGGGGCCGAAGCCAACATACAGAGGCCTTTTTGACACTTTTGATCTTGTGTGACATACCGGCTACTATCCCTTCAACACTATAAAAATGCATTCAGGAACAGTCTCCGGTTTGTGCAGAACTATTGAGGATATGGAAAACTAATTACCGGGCTATGGGGTGGGATGGTAGTGGACTGGGTACTGGGGAAACTATGGGAACTATGACACCCGCCGATACAATGTTAACGAACATGTAAAAACATGTAAAAATGGCGGGTGGAGACTCGCCAACTCACTACTGGGCCCCTATTTTTATTTCTTTAGGCTAATCTTTCTTAAACTTTCGCCAATATTTCATCTAAGCTTAAGGATTTTTTTTTTGTTTGTACCATGTAAAAAAATATTTTGCTTCGTTTTCCTTCGGTAAAGAGTAAACTATTAGTACAGTCATTCATAAAATCCCATTATAGCAATAAGCATAATTTATGTACCTACGTCATAATCGACAAAGATTTAAAATACTTAGTTGTTTTGTAAATTCTAGACTGCAGTACCTTACATTTTATTTTTCTCTCATTTTCCGTGTGTGATATTGTATGTGGGTATACGATTAATTACATTATCACCTTGTTGCGCCCCGCAGTGTCATGTCAGTGATTAAAATATAATTTAATATGATACTTACTTTATTGCACACCCTAGATCACTAAAGTATTCTTTTTTGAAACTATTGTGATTAAAAATAAAAAAGTCCACACTTAGACAAATTATAGGCTTAACTAGTTAACTTGACATAAAGTTATGACATGCATTGTATGGTTTGACATAACTTTTAAAAATTAGTTTGGTTTGACATAACTTTATGTCAAGTTTATTAAGACGAGTAGAGTAGTTTAAATTTTATGAAACGAAAAAGAAAAAAATGAGCTCTTAACGGTGAAGGAAAACATCAATCAACCCGCAGCTTAGTCAGCTCCACACGTATTGACGTCGTCTTTCCTGTAAGGCTAATTAAGCTGAAGATGGTTTAGGTGCTGGGCAAGCTTATTCGTCATTATATCGTCCCGTTGAGTGTAGGCATAGGTTGCCTCCTGACGCTGTATAAATCATCTAGTAAAGGCCTGAGAGTAGTTTCGCAATTCTCTGGACGAACGTACTCTGACCTGTCATTTTGAAAAAGGTTAAGTACCTTAAACTTTTGATAAAGTTTTAAACGTCTTTCACGATGACCGTATAGGCTAATGGTGATATGTACTATAGAATGCAAACTACTGGACCTAAAATGAGAGCATGTTTTAATTCGTATCTACCTATTTGAACGTGGCTCTGACCACCGCCTTAGACATCCTGAGGGTCTTGTACATACAACCTACTCTACATATTAAAAAAATCTACCATATCTTAGCGATTTATCTCTGAGTCGTGATCCCGTGCTTTTTGTACTTTTCCTGAGTCGGTAAAGCTAACTCAATCTCAATATTTCAACAAAATATATCAATATTTGATCCAAAAGAGCGTAAAATTTCATTTTATACAATCCCCGTGTTCGTCCGAGCGTTGCTACTTGATATGTAAAGCTATTTCAATATTCGATAAGCGAGTGACTCATGGCATTTCATATATATTATGCCTAGCACCTGCGGTGGACACCGTTCGGCTCAAAGAAACACTACCTACGTCACACTCATATAATAAAGCTGAAAGTTTGTTTAGATGTTTGGATGTTTGTATGTTTGTGTTTCAATCACGCCTAAACCAGTGAACCGATTTGGATGAAACTTGGAATAGACGTAGATAGTGACCTGGAATAGCATATAGGCTATTCAAAATGTTGGTACAACGCGGGTGAAACCGCGCGCAGTAGCTAGTAGTATTGTTATAAAACAGTGACTGCTGTAATTCTCTAATCACAGGTTTTTTTCGGTGTCACTAGTTATTTCGAGTCGAAAAATCAAATCAAATCAGCTTTACATTTCTTTTTGTTTTTACTTGTATTATCTTTTTTTTTGTTTTCATTTTGTTACTGTATTTTGTGTATGCTTGAGTGGCAAATAAATAAATGTCTATGTCTATGTCTATGTCTTTATTCCTTTCGCACGACGTTTTCTTTTACCGTTTGAGGTTATCAGCGACAATGCAAGTGCACATATATTTTTTGACAGATCAACGGAACCCCGCGCGGAAAGAGATAGAATTATGGTCAAGTCCGTTCCGCTAGGTTTCCGCTTCTCCTAAAATTGCAGCGGTTCCGCGGTTATGTCATAAGGGCCTTAAGGGCCTACGCCTCCGTCATGGTTCAACGACGTAACCTCCGAAGCACAGAAGCGTTCATTTGATAATGCCACTGGCGGTCACCCATCCGTTACTGACCCTTTAGAACGTTGCTTTATTTCGACGATCTATCAAGAACGACAGCAAGCTACAGCACAACTCTTTCACGCTGAAACTGCTGAACAGATTTGGATAAAAGTTACGAAGATAGGGTATAAGTCTTTAATACTTACTCTGGATTGGACACTGGCCACTTTTTATTCCAAAATAGCGAAGTGAAATGAACAGAAAAGTGAATGAACACTTTGAAAAATCAGGTTAAAGTTTAGCACTAGTGCAAACTTGTTTTTATAATGTTTTTTTGTCAAAAATGTATCTTGTTTAGTCCATTTTGAATCCAGTTCTGTAGAACATGTTATACTTATTGTTGATTTTCCTTGTATCAAGTCACTAGTTGGTATGCTGGCATAAATACCTACTTAATTTATTTTCCCTCATAAAACTATGAAAGGTACACACATACATGTACAACATACATAGAGGTACACCTATTACTATTTATAAGTAACTAGCTGCGCTCCCGCGGTGTGACCCGCGGTCCCTCGGGATTTTTTCATTTTTTCGGGATAAAAAGTAGCCTATGTCCTTCCCTGGGATACAACCTTTAACTATGCCAAATTTCAGCTTAATCTGTTCAGCGGTTTGGGCGTGAAAGCGTAACAAACAGAAAGACAGATAGACAGACAGACAGAGTTACTTTCACATTTATAATATTAGTATGGATTTAGTCTGAGAGAATGTCTACTTAGGTATTAACCTTATGAAAACAGTAGTGTTCACAACTTCATATTAAGTTTAAATTAAGATGTAGTTACTTAAATGAGTGACAATCTTAAATCTTAAATTTGACGACCTCTGTGGCGCAGTGGGCGAAGGTCCGCCTGCGACGCAGAAGGTTGCGGGTTCGATCCCCGCCGCGGGACAAATGTTTGTATGACCTACAGATATTTGTGTCGGGTCTGGTTGTTTCTATGTATAATATGTATGTATTTACAAACAAAAAGTATATAAGTAGTATATCAGTCATTCTAGTACCCATAACACAAGCTCTGCTTACTTTGGGGCTAGATGATGCTGTGTGAAAAGTCCAGCGTTATTTATTTATTATTTATTTAATCTGTAGTACGAGCTTAGGCTGTTTTTCCACCAATACGAGTAGATGTGCTATGCTACGTTGCTATGGATTTGTTTAGATATTTAGTAAGTGTAAGTATTTTATTCGTTCACATAGGTAGCATAGCTCTGGTGAAAATAGTTTCTACTATGCATGTTTTGATGGAAAGACGATCTGGTAAAGGTTGCTGGGAGCCTTTGGGTGCAGGCTGCACAAGATCGATCGCTATGGAAATCGATTGGGGAGGCCTATGTTCAGCAGTGGACACTAGATGGCTGACATGATGATGATGATGATGCATTTTTTATATCTATAGATAAATGCGTGCATAGCTTCACCACTTACGAATATCCATATATTCGTAAGTGGTGAAGCTATGCAAAGCAGAGTATCACAGTACGCAATTCATTCTTTAGTCAGCTACCTCCCGGCGGCGTATCTTCAGAGCGCATCTTACTCAGCTAAATAGCTTAGCATCAGTGGAAATGGTCACATACAATTTTCCTAACTTTAGCACATCATCACAGCTGTTAGGTATATCAAATGGTGGAAAATAAGCCTAAGCCATCTTATTCCGAATCGCTACACACTAGTAACGTTATATTTAGAGTGAGAATTAAGTTCCTAAAGTTTGTCGTTCGTAATTAAACGAGCCCATTTGGAGTCGTTGCTGTAATAAAGACGAAACAGCAATACTTACTAATGGCTTTATTAAAGGACTTGTTACTTTAATTCAGCTTTTCTTGTGATTATTTTGAACATTTAGTCTGGTCTGTCTAGCCTTGTATTACTTATCTAATGTTTGAATTAATGAATGGGAATTGCTTTGTATGTACCATTTTTAACCGACTTCAAAAAAGGAGGGGGTTATATGTTCGGCTGTAGGTATTTTTTTAACTGAGAGTTCTTATCGTTTCAAGTGATGATATAGTTTGTTTTATATCAGTTATGTATTATTCTAACATTCAAAAATAAGTATTTTGTGCAATCTAAAAAATATGTCTCCAGTTATCTTAAATAGCAGACGTTCAGTAGCAAGATGGGTCGACGAAATCAACGTCGCGGGCGCTTGAAATCCATTCCCAGTTGTCATCCCAATAGAGCTCAACCAATCACATAATAGGAAAATCACTTTTGTGAATTGTGAAAATACAAATTAATCCATTGACGAATGAATCTGGAATGGTTTTCTAATGTTAAAATGAAGCCCATGTTCATTGCCAGTTGAATTACACAATAAGCCCCCTGGTTAGCCTGCATAGGTCTGAGAAGAAGGGCCTTAGCAAAGAGAGGCCTATTACCCAGTGAGTGAAGTGAAGTCAGGCTGCGGATGATGATGAAGATCATAAAGTTTTGCTTAGTTTAGGGCTAGGCGTCGTATGATCAAACCTCTAATATTATTTGTTAAATTGCAAAAAACGGACAGACCGCCGATAGTCACCTTTATAGTCTAAGTAGTAAGTTTTTTTGTTATTTTTAGACGAACTATTCGTTGTTTATCGTTTGATGTCAGTGGTGTAGCTACCGAATGGCTAGGCGGTGCAGTGCACTGGGGCCCCCAAGCTCAAGGGACTCTGGACTCTGACGGACTCTGAGTCCCGAGAGTCCGGAAGGTTTTGTTCTTAGGAAACTATAAGTTATGATTATTTTGAAAATAAAAACAACTGCATTATCAGATTTTTTAAATAGTTACCCAGAAAATGACGAATCAAATCTTATGATTTTACAAAAAAATAAATACGTTTACATTTTGTTACACCCTGCATATTTTGACTTGATAAAACCTAAACCGTTCAGTTAGGGCCCCGGTTTATTTTGCACCAGGGCCCTTGGCTAGGTAGCCAAGGGCCCTGGTGCAAAATAAACACATACTACATCAAACAGTGGCGTAGCTAGGTAGCTACGCCACTGTTTGATGTAGTATGTGTTCACAGGTCAAAGATACCTATTATAGTTGAGATTACTTAAATGTATAGCATTCGTCAAGATACCACTTAGTAAAGTTATATTGTTCTTGAAGAAAAGCACTTAGATTTATAAATCTTTTAACTTTTACAGCCACTTAATAAGTTCGTGATCTATTTAATAAAAGCTTCTTTAATATTTAGCTAAAAAATCATGCCCAAAAAAATCATACCCCCAAAAGAGATTTCTAGATACAGATAGGGTGAGGCCAAGCGAGCGTAATTTTATAAGCTGTACTTAAGTCGCGTAATTTACGCTGCATTTGGTTCCAACAAAAGTTCAGTTTGCGCTACACTGTGATACAAAATGAGTTTTTCTGTTTCTGATAAACGTAAATTAGATAATTTAACTTATTGAGCGACTCACAACCTGTCCCTAAAATAACGCACGGCTGGCCTCACCTTACTGACAAATTCGATTATGCGATATTAACCATAAGTATGCTAAGTGTATGCCATGGCCCGCTTATGTATAGCCAAGCAACGGTATCGTATAAGGAAAATCTGTTTTTGATTATAAAATATTTATGACCCCTAGTCGATTAAAATTATCTATGTACAAGTGCACGAAAGGAGCCTCGTTAAGGCGCACTTTAAATACTCTCAAGTGCACGAAAGGAGCATCTTTGAGGTACACTTAAAATCCTTTTACCACACTGGTTCCAAAAAAATGGTGACACAATAGGCAGAAGCAGTACAAGAGTTTCAACACGGGTATTTTTTTATTCTCTAGAAACTCTGCCTGTGATTCCCACACAAGATAGTAATTAAATATTTAAATAATCCAGTTCTCACACAGATTCGCCGCCGCTGATGTTAATAAAACAAAAGCGTGGGAACCAACGAAAAAACAATGTTTAGAGCTCGTGGTATTGCGCATACAAATTCGAAAAATCCGTTGATGCACGTCCGGAAGTTGAACTCGCATCCTTCTGCATTCATGAGTATTCCATCTAAGCCAATACAGTGTAAATTACGATATTTACTAACCAAATCCTTATTAGGTAATCTGCAAGTAAATCACAAGTCTTATTAGAAACTAAACGTCAATTTTAACGTTATCTGTCTGACAAGTTGTAGATCCATAGAGAGGTATCAGACACTATCAGCAATTGGTGGAACTGGCTTTGGCTTTGACTTTTTTTTTACAATAGTAACTGTTTCCTAACTTTCATCATCCGGAGATGCTAAAACAAGCCCTTACTGTTTAAATAAAGCGGAGATCATTACATATTAAAAACTAAAAAGAAAACCGACTTCAATGACAAAAATCAGGACGCGGCGTCACTCAGGGCGTCAAGTGAGCATAAGCCCACCCTACAAATCGAAATAGAATAGAAATCGAATCGACAGACAGCGCTTAGACTCCACCTATGCACCTGCTACTAATGACATTATTTGGAAATTATAGACTTCCTGATCGAAAGGAAACGCGGCACATGATTTCCTGGGTCGTATTCCCGTTCTTTTTTTCAAACAAGAAAATATATTGCAAATAAATGGCAGAGCAATCGCGTAACAAGATACAAAAAAAACATACAGACGAATTGAGAACCTCCTTTTATGAAGTCGGTTAAAAACTACACATCTTGGTTATAACACCCACGATAAACCCCGAGTACATTGCCAAGCATTCATGTTAAACGACCATGCTTATGTTTATATTTTTGCGCGTAAATGGTTTTTGTTGAGGGTTAGACATACATATGTTGTTGTAAAGTTGGGAAAGATAAATGAAAACTGTTTATTCAATTCATTTCAATACATTTATTTCAGATACCATGATCCATATCACACACACATTTTAAATGAAAAGCTCACAAATAAAATACATAAAAATAATAATAATAGTAATAATAATTAGCAAATCACAATACGTCCTTACCTATAAACTGTGCATGTACCATACTACAACGGTTAATGTACTCACAGTCAAAACGGCTTGATAACGCATTCAGTATGCTGTTGGAGCTGGCCCGAACCCTGCACCCCAGGGATATGCACCGCTTGCGCATGGTGGTGTAGAAACATTATTAGTTGGTAGTCGGAGGCATGTCGAAGCACCTTGCCACATATTGCGTTAGTATTCCATAGGTTGTAAGCCCATTGGCGCACATTTTAATATTAACTAGGTACCTAGTTTTCATCTTACATCACAATTAGAAATTCTTTTTTATGCGCATATTAATCCAAAAAAAGACTCGACAAACATAATTCCTACTCGCCCAACACTAGGCCATTAATAATGCATGTCACGGCCCAGCGCATCACTATCTACACTAATATTATAAAGAGGAAACATTTGTTTGTTTGTTTGAATTGAATAGGCTCCGAAACTACTGGACCGATTTGAAAAATTCTTTCACCATTAGAATCCTACATTATCTGTAATGAACATAGGCTATAAATTATTTTCAAAAAAATTAGAGATCCTTATGAAAATTGCAATAATGTAACCAAAGGTGTAAAAATTTTGAACATAAAATTCTTCATATCGCGTGCGCTGCGAAAACTATTGATGATAGAACAAAAAAATGTTCTACAATATTAAAGAACGTATTAATATCTACAAAAAAGTCAGCGATAGCATATGTCCAACTATTGTGGTTGTGTCAGAATAACAACTTTTATAATTTAAAAAGTGAATAAAAATGCCGACCAAAAGCAGACCACGTTATTCTTATTTTGGTATTTATTCTTATCCAAATAAATTCCTTCGTAGTAAAGGCTGTTTCAGTACCCGTCGATTACTTTTTGAATGATTGAAATCGGACATTTTATTCAAAAGTTATCATGAGTTTAAAAATGTAAGATACATCGCGACCACAGAATAAATATTAGTTAGTACGGTAGGACAAGTGTCTGGGATTTTTAACACAGGTAACGGGATATTAACCATGATTAATACCATAGATACTATTGATCATGGCGTATGCAACTGCGCTGAAATATCGGGAAACTCAAAAAACATTAAATCATGGTAAATATCCCGTTAATTTGTTAAAAATGTTGAAAACCATGATAGTTTGAAAAGTGTCTGGGAACTATGGAATGGGAGAGGAGAGTGGTAATATAACAATGAAATATATATGGGAGGTAGGGGAGCATTGGGCAGTCGGGAGGTTTGGACACCCCCGTGTCATGTCGGCCATAAACCATCGTGCCTATCGTCAAATCGGAATTTGATCAGTTAGAATTGACCATGTATGGGGGTGGATTGGCATGACTAATGGTGGATTGGCATGATGGTGTATGGCCGGCATAACACGGGGATTTGCCGGTGGTGTCCAAACCTGCCTTACTGCCCAATACTCCCCTACCTACCTTAGACCTTACCTACATATTAACCTCTAAACTTTAAAGGATCATACATCCCGCTCCGGGACCGCCATGTTGTTATAAAATTTTTGTTAAATACCTATAATAAACCCGTGCGAAGCCGGGGCGGACAGCTAGTCTAGAATAAGTACAACACTAATGAAAACGGCAGCAGTTTACGTCAAACTGACAGTGACAGCTAGCAAGACCTTACGGATACCGCCGGCATCCGTCACACAAGCAAGCGTACGAACAACTCTAATTTTATAACCGCCACGACAGCACACCTTTTAATGTAAAATCTTTAATATCTTCACCATACCAAAATGGAGAATTACTGGAGTTTTATTGTATAAGCTCCATTATTATTATTAACGTGGTGTAAAGTTACGCCAGGTTTAAACCCAAAAAAAATGTATGGTTAGGGTTACTCCTAAACTACACCCGGCGTAACTTTACATCACGTTTATTAATAAGGGCCTGCATGTTCAAGTTTTGAGTAGTAATTTTGAAATTATTCCAAAAACATTAAAAAGCAAATGTAGGTAGGTACTTAAGTACCTACCCTACATTCATCTTTTGAGAGCACTTTAGAATATCAAGTCATTTGTCTTGCGGGGAGAAAAGATAAACTTTTATTTTAGTTACCGCTACACGGTCAGTAAAGTTAAATGTTTATTGTTGTATAGTTAAAAACACTTGTTTATATTTTAAATTGACTACTTTAAGACGCCATTTACACGATACCATTCTGGAATATCATTATTGCCTCTTGCCATAGAATATTAGCTCTTGCTCCGTTGAGTTTGAGAAAGCAAGAGGCAAGAATGGTATTCCAGAATGGTATCGTGTATACAACGTCTTAGGCTAGTTTTCCTGTCACGCGTACCGTCGGCGCTGAAATACAGAAATACAGAAATACAGAATTTATTCATAACACCATTGTTACATGTCATTGTGTGTAGGTATTATATCAATTTTAAACTTATATTAAAGGAAGCTCGAGAAACTCGCTAACATCATAAAACACCGCCTCGATAAGCCATTTCTTAAGCCTACTTTTGAATAAAGGCGTGGAAGCCGCGTCTCGGATCCTCTCCGGTAGTCTGTTGTATACCTCGGAACCCTACCTGATAGAAGAATACTCTTTATTACAATGAGGTAAGGATTCTAATGTCTCAGCAGAATTCGCATCGCTGATTTGTCTCGGCGCTGCTGTACAATTAGTATCCTTACTACTTCTACAGCCTTAACACTGGAACACAAACAAACCTACAAAGTATAAGTAAACATACTCGCGAATTTTCAGATTGTAGGAAGTAGGATTCCATAGGTTTCTTTGGAAATCTTAATAAACCATAATAAAATAGTAAGCTGTAAAGGTGCATTTACACGATGCGATTTTTCGTACGATTTGCTAAGCCCCGCCCATTGAACGTGCCGACGAACGTCGCGCTATCTATGACAAATCGCATACGATGAGCGTTTACACGTGGAAAAATTGTTGTGCGATACGATATCGTATGGGTTGAAATCGCATCGTGTAAATGCACCTTATAGTACTACCAGCTCCTCCAAACAATAAGGGTCAAATAATTGTGAACGATCCTTTGTTCTTAGATTTGAACCACTGAAGATGAAAAGCAGTACCATAATTTAATCGGATATTCCAAACTGGCTGCTTCTTTCGGTTTCACTCATGTAAGGTAAAAGAACGTCCTTATTTCGTTCACGCTAAAGACTAATATAGTTTGTTGCTCCTCCGTCATAGTCACCTAATACCCTGGGTATTAGGTAGGTATGTACTTCCATAACCAAATATATAAAAATCGGTTTACCCACGGGTTTACGTCAATGTGAAGGAGAAACAAATATACATAAATCTTAAAATTTCAGTGCAGACTCGCCAACTCACAACTTCGTTTGATGAATTTTCGGATGCTTCCCACCACTATTTCTGACTTCAAGCGCTAATTTTCGGTTTGGAATATTGGGTCCTAGGTCCCTCAAAAACGGTGACACACAAGATGACGTGAGTTGAACTGAGGTAACTTAGTTTACTTTTGCTTTACCTACTTTGAGACAATTTGAGACAAACAAACATGTGACAAAGCATTCATTGGAAATAATAGTTACTTTTAATATACGGTGCAATAAAATAAACTCTTACTTTACTTTACTTTTTACATAAAGTTATGTAGATTTAAGTACCTATTGTAACTGTTGTATATGATGTGGATAAAAAAATAAACTATCTTATCTTATCTTAGTTAATTAGTTTACTTATATTTTACTTACTTTGCTATAAGAAACGAGTGCAACTATAGCATACCCACGATATTAGTTCCACCGTGAAAATTGAGCTTCAGCCAAGCATTCACCAGCTACGCCATGCCTTTCAGATTATAAACTGAAACGCTCAGTTTCTAAAATATTGCACATCTACATAATAATATCCATTTTCCCGAAGGCGTGTAATTAATAGCACCATTTTTATACAAATATGCCAATAACAGGCGAGAAATTGAGTTCATTTGCGGAATTAGAACCATTTTTCCGTTACAATAACCCGTTTAGTTCCCTATTCCTGCAGTAAATGGTGAAGGGTTAATTCCGCATTCTTGTTGGGATGAACGTTTTGACGATTCATTTTGTTTATGGGTGCTTTCAAAGCTTTCGGAAGAACAGTTTTATTAATGTTGTTGTGTGTAGTGTTTTGGTATGGAGTGGGGGGAAATGACGTTATGTAAGTAAAAATACGTTTTTATTTTGTAAATATGTAAGTTTTTTTTTAAGAGCCGTGTTGGTCGAATGGAGTTGTGCCTCGACTTTCAATCCGAAGGTCGTGTGTTCAAATCCCAGCCGTGCATCAATGGATTTTTCGTTTCGAAAAATTTATATGCGCTCTAACATGAGCTCATAACGGTGAAGGAAAACATCGTGAGGCAACCCGCAGCTTAGTCAGCTCCACACGTATTGACGTCGTCTTTCCTGTGGGCCAGGCTGATCAAGCTGAGAGGATGATTTAGGTGCTGGGCAAGCCTATGCAAATAATGTCCCAGGCACTACAGCGTCCCGTTAAGTGTAGGCATAGGTAGCCTCCTGACCCTGTATAAATCATCTAATATAGATGTAAAGGCCTAAGTTTTTTTTTACGTAAGTTTAGGGACTTAGCGGGAATTAATCGCGTAAATACCTTTTCAACACACTTGCTCATAAAGTGGCTCTATGGTCACCGCAATTAGGCACATAATGACACCCATAATCAAACTGTGACTTTTTCATTACAATAACTCACTAGTGAGTAATAGATTTTTTTTTTTTAATTTTATTGGTTGAGTTGCTTTGTTCTTAAAAAAGTTTTTATTCAGAAAAAAGATCGTGTTCAATAGAACAAATAAATTAATGTTCCTATTGCTTGCTCATTTCATGCAACTTCTTATTTAAATAGATAATTTTAACTCGTACGTGTTTAATAAATAAAACTTTCACTCAAATATAACTTTTGTTTTCTCTGTACTAAACGAAAAATTTAAATTCCCCATTTTGTACGTGGCAGAATAGGCCGCAAACCCTATGCGCGGCGCGGAAATATAGTCTGTGGCCGATCGCAATGCGCGCGCATAGGAAAACTGATTAATTTTTCCCGCAATAGGAAACATTTTTCACAACTCATTTTCACTGTTGAAAATGAGTTTTTATTGTTATTTTATTCACAAGTGTGTTGAAAAACGTCGTATGATACACGTGTGTATTGATGATTACCTGCCTCGGCTCCGTTAAGAGCCTCGCCTAGCGGCTCGGCTCTCAAATAACGCCTCGGCGGTAATCACCAATGTTACACACTAGTACCATAATGTACTATTTTTTATACTTCCCCACGTTTTGCCTCGTAGAGAGCGTGCTGCTACGAGTATAAGCGAATTAGGCTTCAGTGTGACTAACGCGTCGAAATTACGCCTATTTTACACAGCCTTACTAAGTTAAAGATTTACCCTAATTTAGAAGTCTCGCAAACTTATTAATAAATTAATTTGTTAAAAGATTGACTCCTTCTTAACCCCATCAAGTCCTCTCCACTTCCGCTGACGAACCACTAAAATGTATCAACTTAATTAAAACAAAAGTGGTACCTTGTAATCTGTGCAAAAAAATATCTTTCTTATTATTTTTCATTGATTCTTCTTAAAGTGGTAAAGCCCGCAATACATTGTTGGTGTACAATAAAACTGGATATGGAGACGAAGCTTTAAGGCTGCCTGACTTTATGGGTTAAAGATAACTAAGTACTTATAGCCGGAATCAGTATAATTAACTTCTCCAAAAGCACATAGATACTATTAAAAAAAACTTAGGCCTTTACATCTATACTAGATGATTTATACAGCGTCAAGAGGTAACCTATGCCTACACTTAACGGGACGCTGTAGTGCCTGGGACATTGTTTGAGATGGAATAGGCTTGCCCAGCACCTAAACCATCCTCTCAGCTTAATCAGCCTGGCCCACAGGAAAGACGACGTCAATACGTGTGGAGCTGACTAAGCTGCGGGTTTCCTCACGATGTTTTCCTTCACCGTTATGAGCTCGTGTTAAAGCGCATATAAATTTTTCGAAACGAAAAATCCAGTGATGCACGGCCGGGATTCGAACCCACGACCTTCGGATTGAAAGTCGAAGCACAACCCCATTTGACCAACACGGCTCTCAGAGGATAGATACTATTAGGTACTTATATTTAGCACGATTTTCATTTGGACCGTGTATACTGTTTGGGCTAGCTACGAGAGTAAACGATCAATTGATTTTTAAATCTTTTGTCTTCGAAAACCGATAGTTTGTAACCAAAATTGCGGCTTTTAAGATACCTACTCTATCTTGCACTATTACTGTTTGCTATTTACTCGCTTGTTATTATGCTATATTGTGTGAACATAGCATGAAGAAAAGGGAACCTTTAAATTCTCAAATTACTCATTGGCCTATTTCACTGACTTTCAAACCTTCTCGCTCGCAGATGAAAATATCGTTGAGTAGTAAAACAGTTCTTACATTGTTTATCTTGCGAATGAAATATTATGCTAACGATGAGACGCTTATTTATTCAAAGAAGTACGAAGGAGGAAAGTAATAAGTTTTTGTGTCGGTAATGAAGAGGGAGAATTTTGGGGACTATAAAGACAATGCATTTAATAAATAAAAAGAAGTAAAGGAAAATGTGATTTAACTTATTAAACTATCATGGTTAACTTTTTAGGATAAAACAGCACAAAATATACCTCTTTGACTTTGACCTGGTGTCTAAAAATGTTTGCCCTTCAATTATATACGGCATATACGGTAGCATTGGTGAATAAATACATCCATAAAAATGTTGGGTTCTTTGTTATTAGCATAATCAAAGATTTAATTGACTAGATAGATCTAGGAGGATGTTGTCTTCTAGAATAATCCTGATATTTTATTAAAAAATTAACTACACTGGTAAAGGAGTTACGAGTATAACGGAAACGTAGGTTCATACATTCTAAAGCCAAAATTATGAATAAAACGTATAAAGTTAAAGCAAAGCTTTCAGAATGCCAAGTATAAAAAGGTAAGATAATTAAGGGATAAGGGAAAAAGTACAATCTTGTGATCTCATTAAGTAGGGAACGTTAAGCGAGCGAAATTATACTTAATACCTACAAACCTAATTTGAGATGCAACCTACGATGTTAATTTTAATGAAACACAAAAATCTATATTATTATTAAGATTCTTAAGATAATGTCCGTGATTCGAGTTCTGTTTCGGTAAATAAATAAGAACTTCAGCTTTCGAACGTTTATGAAAACTACATGAGGGCTATTTTATTTACTAATTTTGTTTTTTTTTTTTTGCATAGCATCTATACAGATATAAGAGGATTTCTGTCTTACGTTTTACCAAAAAATTTAAAACCACCGAGTCACCGATGCATTTCCCGATTCTGCGATAATCCACGATAATGCCCGCTGAAATATTAAGCCACCAGCTTCTTTCCAAATAAATGTGAATATTTAAAGATGCGGATTATTTGAGATGTTTCCTGGTTTTTTTTTAAATTTATTTATTTACGCCTCCCGGCAGCGATCTGGATTACTTAAGCTTTCTATCGCTGGATACATGGCTCAACGGGTTTTGTCTACACTAATATTATAATCTACACTAATAATTATATTAATATAATAATATTAATATTATATTTGTTTGTTTGTTTGAATAGGATCCGAAACTACTGGGCCGATTTGAATAATTCTTTCACCATTAGAATCCTACATTATCCCTGATGAACATAGGCCATATTTTATCCCGGGTAAGTGAAAAATTCCCGAGGGCCCACGGGTAACACTGTGATGGACAGCTAGTTTGGCATAAAAACAGTTAAACCATTTTATTTTAGCATTGAAATCTAAACTCCAATCTGGGATAGTCAAACATGATACGCAAACACTATGTATTTATGAAGTAATAAAGTCGTTTTAGTCATGGCAAAGCTATTAGATTTATAAAATACCCAAAAATTGCACCTAGGCTTTGAACCCGCAACCTGGCCGATTTATAGTCGTCCTCGGACCTAACAAAGCCATCGAACAATTAACGTCAGGTGTGACCACTTTCACTATTTGATGTAATACATTGAGTCGTGCCTCTGACTATCACCTCAGATATCTTCAAAGGATCTTGAATACCTAAAGATCCGAAGTAATGTCTAACGTGACTTGGGATCATCATCTGCTTACTTTACAGCTTTTAAGCTGAGCACTGCTTCTTCTTCTTCTTGTCGTGTCACTGGTTCTTTCTAATCAGTATGTGGTGAAAGGATTTATAGTGTGCCACTAAAAGGATCCTTTCTTGCACTTGACACATGTTTACCAATTTTAAGTTCTACGACATGAGTATCCGCACGATGTTTTCCTTCACCGTTCGAGAGTCTAGGCACTATAGACAGAAAAACTCATTTATGCCCGACTGGATTTGAACCCACGACGGTCGGAAGGCGGGGCCGCTACCCTACCACCAGTGCAACTACGTTTGAGCAATAAGTTCAAGAACTCACTATTTTTGTCACAAGACTTTTCTACTTTGCTAAAGCTGGGCAAAGTTCTGATTGAAAATAAATAGACCCTACTCCATTTAGCTTCCATAAAGATATCGGAATAGGACAGACGGTTTATATAAACAGCAAAGGTTTTATTAAAGCTACCGATGACTTATTCACATATGTCGACGTAGCTTGATTTGTTGACCCTCATTTTGTGCTGCCATATAAAAATAAATCGTTCGAATCACACGCGTGAATTATTAAGTAACAGAAATAGGGCTTGTGTTTTATTTTTGCCTTGATCCCTGATTTACGAAGCTTACGTATACACGAGTTTACGATTATGGCACGAAAATATCGCGCACCATGTTTTCATGTTATACGTATGGTTCCAATACAAATAAAAAAAACAATTTACCAGCTCGTTACTCTCGTACCCAGCATTGTTAACAACAAAACAGTTCATCGCATTGCACCTTGGTTCGCAAATATCCTTACTGGTCAACCGAAATTTAGGTGGTCGCACGATCCAGCCGAGCCGAATGCGCCTAACTGCCAATTCAATAGAAGAAATGCTGAGAAGCAAGCCGCATTTTCTGACGTCATCAGTATTTTTTGTATAGAAAAATGACTGCGGCAATTACAGCGCGGACAAAATATGGCAATCAGCTATAAGCCTATCATGAAAAATCAAAGCGAAATCATTTCAGTTTTCCCAAGGCTAAATCAATGACGGTAGTCAGATCTCTAGGTCTTCAATATTAATTGAAGATACATATTTAAAGCGCTAGTGAAATGCACGTCCTTCTTACTACTCATCTGGCCCATACTTTACAGAAGTGGTAACTATTCCATACGAAAGGTTCCAACTCTATCCCTGCCCAATTGCCTGACTATTATTATAAAGTATAAAAATCATAAAAACGAAAACATTAAGTACTCACCCCTTTCTAAATAAATTCAGTGCAAAAGAATTACTTTGGATAACATCATTTCCGCCACGAGACAAATCCGCGAAAAATATAAATATTATACAGTAATTTTTTATACCTACAGTTATTTCTAAGGTTTTTACGTTATGCGGCAGAAGTCTCTGGAAGTTTTTAATTAAAATAGTTTTACTAAGGATGCGTGTCGACCTGATGAACTTTGATCTTTTTGCCGCTAAAGTTTTTTACAGGAAAAGTTTCACTTTTGGAAAGTAATTTGAATTTTTTATCCGGAATTTTACTCAGTTCGCAAATAAATTATTCATAGACCAGATTACTCGTGTATTGACTTTATTGGAGTCGAGGTCGCTTTTATAATTGGCATAGTAACAAGAGCGAGTTCTACCGATTCGATTATGCTAACGCTAACTTCGATTTGAATATATTGATTCTAAATATTTATTTAGCGAAAAAAAATGTAGATTTTTTTTTGACTTAGCTACGTCATTTCATGTTATTTTCCGGTTATTACTACTAGTACAAGATATAAAGACCATACCTATCCAATAATTTCATTTAATAAATAAATAATGCTGGACTTTTCACCCAGCATCATTTATAAAAGAAATAACAATTAAATCTCAAAATCCAGCAATCTATCCCTCTCTTGTCTGGAGGAGAGCGCTGACTCTGCTACTCAGTTTTTTAAACTTTTGCAGTAGTTAACGTTTCCCTACTGTAGTTTTTACTCGCATGTGTTTTTGTTCCAAAAAAATTGAATATTTGAATGGAACAAATAGAGCCATTACGTTCTAAAAGTAAAATGAAAACCGATGTAGGTAATGTTGTTCTACGTAGAAAATATAAAGCAAGGATGAGGATTTTTAGGTTTTACGAAAAACGTGTCGCTAAGAGTATAACACATCTAGAATTTTACTCGAATTTGTAGAGACATCCTGAATCACTCTCAATCTTCAAAATCTATTTTTCAAAGTACGCATGCTGAAAAGTGGGTGTAATGTCTCCTTAACTCAAAATTCAGCTAGCTTTAAAACACCGTTTTTAAACTGTTACTAAGTTATGTCATGCATAAACTAAAAATCATAGGTTATGCATGACATAACTTTATGTCAAGTTTATTAGTAAGGGCCTATGTAAAATCAATTTTCTGTTCCTAACTGTTCGCGCTTCGTGGCATCATTAAAAGCAGACTGACAACACATTCTATTTTACGCTCCAAGCATACATTATTAAACGTGGCTTCAATTTTAACGAGCCAGCTTGTATGGAAGCATGCCTCGACATTTTGCACGGAGTAATTAGTACAAAGCGTCAGTACTTCAAACTTTCGGGGCAAGAATTAAGAGGGCTTCAACGTCTCGTTGGAGTCAAAATCCGTGCGAGATTGATGGTGCGATGACGAGCTAAATCTTTAATATAAGCCGTTTTTATTCCATTTGTATTCTAGGGGGTTCGTGAACTGAAAGAATGTCTACCGTGCCATAAGGATACAGTCGTGACCCTGTTTTTGTTTTTACATCATAATATTTTAAGTCGTGTTAATAACAATAATGTACCTACAGTCTCACATACTAGGCTGTCATCACATCAGGATTTCTTGCATCAGAAATCACGAACATCATGGTTAAGGTGCATTTAATCGATCCGATTTCAACCCATACGATATCGTATCGTAATTTTTCACGTGTAAACGCTCATCGAATGCGATTTGTTATAGTTAGCGCGAAGCTTATCGGCACGTTCAATAGGCGGGGCTGAACAAATCGTACGAAAATTCGCATCGTGTAAACGCACTCAACAGCTTTACCCGGAAAATCGGCAAATCATACAAACATTTCCGCCGCCAGGAGACAAACTCGCATCTCAGCGTCTAATCCTATTCACCCCGCTACGCTT
Organism: Epirrhoe tristata; assembly: GCA_951394285.1. NCBI lineage: Eukaryota > Metazoa > Arthropoda > Insecta > Lepidoptera > Geometridae > Epirrhoe > Epirrhoe tristata. Next base: position 9,075,902 of record OX596146.1, on the reverse strand, counting down.
CCGAAGCGCCATGAGCGGCTCTTCTAAAACGCGTTTAGCCTTCGTAGCAAAATGCCTAACATGGATGCCTAAAAAGTTCATTAATATCATATTGCCTAAGATTTGAAACACCTAAGACGCAAAAACGCGTGAGTGGCAATAAACTTTAAACTCAGTTTACCTAAGTTGTACGGTGTCTAAAACGCCTTTATAGCCAAAATCCCTTATCTCACATTGCGTGTGCTAAACTATTAAGCTTTCGTAAATAACCCCTTGGTACAGGACACAATTCAATAAACATTGCACTGACCAAACTTCGACGAGTTTCTCTACATTCATCAAAAGTTTCATAGTTAGGTAGCCATCACAACCTATGTGAAGGCGCTTTAGATTCATGCTCGCAATTGGCAAACTGCGACTGAAAATCCGGGGCATTTCGTGAATACTTTTATATCTGATATAGCGGTGAAGGAAAACACCCTGAGGAAACCAGTTAGTGTTCTAAAAGGCTTGCAGCTTGTCATTATGATGTGCTAAAAATGTAGAACAAATATTATTTGGTCTTCATTTTATGTACTTACTCATGTAAAGTACCTCGTGCCTCTTTACAAAGAATTTTGTATTCGTAATCCTGTTAGTGAGTGTATACTTTTTGCAAGCAACTAAGTTTGATATTGTAGTAAAGAAGTAATAAAATACCAAATATTGTAATTACTGATCAGTTTTATTATAATCCCGACGATTGAAAAATGTGTAATCTAATATCCCTTTCAAATAAGGGCTCATGTTTTATTTTAAAGGGATACGATGTAAAACCACGTTAAGAACTACTAGTGGATTATTCAATAACATCATAAGTGAATTGTGCTAATGGAACATCTAAATATATTACAATTTTTACTACTTATACACATACAACGGACCGAGATATGTATATACAATTTTTACCGTCGTATTTCGTTGGTATTTCACTGTTAACATTAAATTCGTTAATAAATATTATTTACACACAAATACAGAAGAACTTAACATTTCGTGCTATGCACAAAACAACCTTATAATAATATCTATACATTTAATGTCATAATTTATTTGATAGTTATAATATTGCATACATTTTCGTTTACACTTGAACTACATCATTTACATCGTTCATACTACATATTTAGATAGTATAAGAAATTTAATTTAGTTGAGTGTCTCTACGCACGCACATTATTTTGAGATTCAAAACTTTGTAATTTGAGCAAATTAGCGGCTTTCACAACTTATGCGTAAATCTACATTATTAATTATCTTACAGACTTGGCACCCACATTACGGCTTCATACATAGCAGCTTCTTGAAAGCTCTCCTAAAATCCATATTAAATATTGTGTAGATGAGAGGATTTAGCGCTGAATTTAGATATCCGAGCCAAGTTATAAAGTTTATGAACTTGTTTGAGAGACAGCAGCTGGCACAAAACGGTATCACAAGGTATATTACGAAGAATGGAAGCCAGCAGACTACGAACACTCCCATAATGATACCGAGCGTTCTAGCCGCGCGTCTTTCTCGAGTGAGTGAGATACGTTGTTTTTCTTCTATAAATTGGTACACCGTGTTCTGCTGGTTGACTTTAGGAACCTTTTTCGGCTTTGTGACTACCGGTTCACTTACTTCTATTAAATCTTCTTCATGCGTCTCTTTGGAGTTGCTCTCTGAAGACGTGTTCCTGTTTTCTCCCAAATTATCTGTGACAGAGTTTTCGTTGGATAGTATCGGTATGATGAGCTTATTTTGCGACTTGTCATCCTTACTCCAGTACCGTTTCTTTTGTTTTTTCTTTGGAGTCAATTTCCTAACTTTGGTTTTCTTTTTGTCCTCGGAAACGAGGCGAGTACTTCCTTGGTTTTCGTTGTGTCCTTCGGAGCTTACAGAGTCATGGTCGTTGTCAATGTTTGTGTTGTTTTTGGTGGTATACTTATTCTGACCGCTAGATATTGTGCTGATTTTAGTGGCCTTTGCGCGGTCTCTCAGTCTTTTCTTCGTGGCTAAGTAAATCTCGAAATACACTACTGTCATTATAACTAGCGGTATGTAGAAGGATCCTGATGATGAGAATATTACGAAGCCAGGTTGGGAAGTCAGCCGACAGGGAGTGTCCGGCTCGAACACATCGGGCCAGTCGTTCCACCCTAGGAGTGGAGGAGAGCTGATGACTAGAGAGAGAACCCATACACCTCCAATCATGAGTAACACGCGTTCTAAAGTCCTCTTTTGAGCATAGTTTATGGGATCAGTAATAGCCCAGTATCTATCTAAAGCGATTGCACATAAATTGAGAATGGACGACGTGCAGCACATTATATCGCAAGTGAGCCACATTTTGCACACGTAAATTCCAAACACCCATTGTCCGAGGATCGAATATGCGACGTTAAGCGGTAGAACCAATATAGCCACAGTCAAGTCGGCCACCGCTAAGGAAACTATGAAGAAATTCTGCACGATCCTGAGCGGCTTGTACGTGAATACGCTGAGGATGACGAGAATGTTCCCGACTATCGTAGAGATTATGATAAGTGTGAGCACAATGGCTGTGCATATTGCTTCCCATTCCGGCATCGAGAGCGATATCCCAAAGCTGCTGGGAAACTGTGGCTCGTCAGCGACGGCGCACGCATCCTTCTCGTCGCTAATCACGTCGTACAGCTCCGTGTAGTTTGATGACGTGGAGTTGGAGTCTACGTGTGTGGATGTTTGCCCCATTTTGATGTGTTTCCTGCTACATTTCACGTGAGGTAAGAAATGTTGGAAGTTTTATCGATGGCTTCGATTCTGTGACACCCTGTAGATTTTTCGCGTTTCTTCTCGTGAACCATGTTTCTGGAACAAAACAAATAGCTCGGTAATTAACTTAATATTGATTCATTCGATACTTTAATCATAAATTGTTGAAGTTACCTTATGCTCAAAATGTTCTCTCGGAAGTCCCAGTTATGTTGCTCCCTCATTTTTCTGTGTGTAATCAGATCTGAAACAAAAGTACATAAAAGTTAGGCAAGTAAAAAATAAAGACGTTTTAGGAGCCTGAATAAGTTCCAATCTTGTACGCGAACATTATACATTTTGTAGATCCCTTGAGTCGTATATTATGTTAGATTTTTCTAATGCCAAAGGAAGATGCGACGGCCGTCAATCATTTATAATTAACTAGCGGACCCGGTAGACGTCGTCCTGCCCAGAAAAGCAACGCCACTTTAGAGGTTCTTTAAGAGAATCTTCACTTTAGAGAATTATCTTAGCAATGAATCCAAATAAATTTTCAACTATGACTGCAAAGAATTCTTTTTTTGACGTGACTACGTCTTATAATTCGATAGAGCCGGCTGCACGCACGAAAAACACGTTACCTCGCTCTGGGGCGTTCCATGTAAGGCTTGCGCAAGTGCAAGCGAGAGCGCGGAACGAGCGACAAAGAAGCACAATCGGCCTTTGCGTTGTCACGTTCAACTATTGTCAGTAAACCGACTTTACAGACAACCATTTTTTTTTTCTTCTTTTATCGCAACTAACTGTTTACAATTATGTGGATAAATCTAATATTAATATTGTCGGGAAATAAAATATGGTAGGTATCTGATTGTACACGATAAATCCCGTTTCAATAAAACCTCATAATAAAACATAATTATCTATGACTCTAATTTCAATGCCAGAAGGAAACATAAAATAAGGTTGGACAAAAAAGTTTACTTGTCGATTTGAAACCCTGAATAGTTTACGGTTCGTTTCCCTAATTTTTTAAAACCAACATAGGTAAGGTACTTGTAAAATGGCGAATGCAATAATAGTGCATAGCCAAGAAGAAAAAAAAAGAACCAAGAACAAATGATTTTGCTAAATTTGAATGCGTTTAGTTTGTCTGAGGTGAATGCTCAAAGAGTTCGTAGCCAAGAATAAAGAAAATTCTTACTCGTGGTAGAACCAAAATAGTTGACAGTGCGAAGCCATGTTGAAAAAAAAAGAAAAAACCCAGGAACATAATGATTTTGCTTTATTTATTGATTTTTAGTCAATTTTCCATTGTTTAAAAACAATAACATACATCTTAAAAGATGTATTATGCTATTCTGGGCGGAGACGAATCCAACGAATCAATAACCATGAATATTGGTTCAGCAGATCTCGAGTTATAAGTGTTGTAACCAAAGAAAATTATACTCTGACGAGAAGAAGCAAGACTTCATAGACAAAAAATGCCAACACGAGAGCACACTAGCGCCCCAGCTTTTGACTAAAGAAACTTGCGTTTGGCGGGAATTTTAAAACAAAAGTGCGCGTGATTCAGAAATATGGATTCAGGATCTTTTGTTTGAATTTTCTGTGACTACTTTGCAGAAGAATGGTCAATATTTAAATTATTGACCATTCTCCTGAAAGGTAGTCACACTACAATAATGTATATAGGTAGGTACCATGATAACAACACTAAATTCGATTTCTTTAATGTGAAATTCATTATTTATAACCGAATTTAGCTTTGTTTTTAGAACAAATAAAGAATACAACCAGTTTTAAATATTTTGAAGAATATTTATTTTACGCTTATTTGCTTTTTTTGACGCCTCTTCTGAGAATTGCCTATTTTTCAATACACAAAAGCGTTTGACACATATACCAATTGTCGACATGATTATAAACATTATATTTTTGTCAAAATGCTCAGAACAAAGCAACCACTCGAAATCTATTTGCGTTTTTAATTTTTCTGATAATGTATTTTTGATAAATACGTCACAGCTCTGTTCATTGAAATACTTATTTACGATAGTTGCAGCAATCTCAACAGTTAGTGTAAAGTGAACATTAACATAGATCAAACTGCTACGCATACTTTCATACTCTTTGAAACTAGTAAACAAATGGCTTAATTCAGTGTTCTGGTCTGCAAGCATTGCAGTTTGGCACTGTTTGCAATTGGGTCCAAATTTTTTTATCATAAATCCGCACACATTCTGGTTCATTTAATTTTTAACATTATCATCTGCTATTAATCTGTGTAAGACCGAACGACGCTGTTTCTTAATTTTTTTCATAGTCTTATTATTTCACTTAAGTTTCTTCTGCATTTTACATGAAGTTTGCGTTTTCCATGGGTCGATTCTGCAGATCTACTTAGATCCAGCTCCCTTAAAATTCCTTTTGCAGTCTTTGGAACCTAAAAAGATTAAAATGTCCTGATTAAAATATGTTTTTTTTTATCTTATAAATTACTAAACTTAACATCTCCCGGTATAAATATAGCCTATGTTCATCAGGGATAATAGTGTAGGATACTAATGGTGAAAGAATTTTTCAAATCGGTCCAGTAGTCTCGGAGCCTATTCAATACAAACAAACAAATCAACAAATCTTTCCTTTTTATAATATTAATCTGTAGATAAAGAAATATTGTAATCAAGATTATTATTTTTCTATTTTGTTTGACCCTTGGACTATTACATAAAACACAGCATAGACACTGTCTACCAACCTCTAGTACTGCTGTAGTTGATTTATCTTAGGTTGATTCTTCAACATGTACAGTAGATTCTGTCCAATGCCTGGAAATCAAGTACATTTTTTAATTTACAAATGTAGCTATGTGGGCACTGAAACCTTATCTTAGAGTAGTGGCTAACAAAGGAGGTCATTAATGAAATTAAGGGCCTCATCAATTTTGGAATGTTAATCTGAGTATTCTACAATAAGTCGCTAATGGCTGGTAGGTATTTATACTATTCAACCCTTAGAAAAATTTAATTAATAACTTATCTATATGAACTTACTTGAAGTTTCAAATTTGGGACATTAGGGTTTGCAGAGGTATCACTTGAAATTAAACTTTTCTCCCGGCGTAGCTTCAACATTATGCTTTCTGTTCCAAGCATAGCAAAGTTGTTCCATCGTTTCCTAGAACTGCTGGTGTATGACGCGTCATCAAAATGTTTACTGCATAACATTTTATGCTGTTGATGTAAGCTTCTAAGTGATTTCTCAGTACTTGGACCAGTTAGCCCATACTCGTGCCCTGGAATCATTTAAATGAACAAATTAAACATTGTTTATTGTGTACCTAAATGTAATTGGAAATTCAAGATATTTACACTAATGATTATTATTTCATTTCGAAACGGGTACTTACTTCAAGGATCCATGTTTACCGGGTACAGGAAATCTAATCTGTGGAAACGCAAGTTCACACAGTCGTCATTTGCATCAGGGATATGACATTTAGCGCATTTTCTTCGTAGTTCTGTAGCAGACATCGTGAAAGTCGAAAATTATCACTCGAAAGACGATAATTTATTTTACGAAAGCGCAGCCGCACCCAAAACACAACGAAGAGAAAAATGGCGGCACCGCATCTCAACGCGCTAAAATATTTTGTTACAAGTTTCATTTTCTGTCAGGCAATTTAAAGCATAAATGATGTCGTTTCTGTCTTACGTATAGCGTCCTCTCTTATGGCAAACTGTGCCCAGGTGTTTGCATTTGATGCTAGGGAAGTTGACCCCCCGTGGTTGTAACAAACCCGTCTTTGTTTTATATATATAGATTTTTCGATAAATTATTAAAATAATTAAAATAGCAGTGAAGACAGGCTATGGATGATGATAATGTTGAAAGCTTAGGACAAATTGCTTTAGAAGATATTCGCATAGGTATATTCGACTTGTAAAAATACGTTTTCTAAAGAACATTAAAAAAAAGTAAAGCTTAGTGTACATTCGAAATAAATCTGAGGATTATTTGGGCTCTTTGAGGTTTTATAAAACACGATTCCCTGGTTGTATTTGACGGATCCCGGCTAAGCAAGACGTGGGGTACATGCTTAACAAGACACTGAATTGAGTCAGTCTACAGTTTATTCCTGAACAGAATTCTGATTTAGGTTAGGACTTGGTTTTATAATGCTCTTGTATTCTTTCCTTCTATAGGTAGGTATAATACGAGTATATTGAAGAGAATACGCGAATTTTGATTTAGGAGAGTAATTTCCAGAATTACTACGCTCGTTTGAAAAACTATTTAATCACATCACATCACTACTTAAACGATTAATCATTCCAGATAGACATAATAGGTATTCGTTATTACCTATCATACTACGGGAGACGTTAGGACGAGCTGCTGCTAGTGTTTGGCAACAAAGTTAAAAAAATCTAGGCATTGGAATTCATAACACTTTGATATATAATGCAAAAACTATTAATCGATACAAAATCTTAGTGTGTAACCCAATATGATAACGGCACGAGTAAAAAGTGTTTCCAGTGAAATTAACTCATTAAAATTGTCAAGAGAAAATTATGCGGTGTTCCGAGTGATTCATAACTTGTAATTTATCACCCAAAGGGTGCAAAGTTAATTCGAAAACGTTAAAAAGAGGTTATGCTTGTTAATAGGTACATCTGTTTATACTACTTTGAGCATTAGTTGTGTCATGGTGTGGTCTAGTTGAAGCCCCGCTTTTCTATCCTAAGGCCGTGATTCGAATCTAGTCGATAAAATGCTTAGTAAAAATGTAATTGTACGAATGATACGGTAAAGGAAAACAAAAACTTAAATGACCTATGTACAGTTCGCCCAGCGGATCATTTGCATTCGTGAAGTTAGCCTATTGTCTTCGCAGTGAGCGCTTTTTCATACAAAATTGTGTTCTGCGCAGACATACGACTAACTTCACGAATGCCTAGATCCGTTGGAAGAACTGTAATGGTGTTTTGAAATTTCAAAGTATACAACTTGTTTGTGGGTAGATGTGGGGTAACAGTCCACCACTGACAACCACAAACGATGCAGCCGGAAGGCAAACATTCCCTCCGTCGCAGAACTCAAACCGGTAGTGTCTTTCAACTAGCCAATTATGGCCAGGAAATAAATCGCTGCTAGCAATAAATTCAGGTTTGCGCCGTAAATTGCAAAACTGGGTTAACCTGAGATCTGTGGTTTTAGCGTCTGTAGTTTGTGTTTGGCTTTTGTTCTCAAAATATTGAATGGTTTAGCTAAAGAAACAACATAAATAGATGATGTTGTTGGCAATCAAAAACGAATCTTGCTATCTCTGGACGTGAGCTCTAGATTTCTTTCACTACAATCTCCCAACAACGACACACAATCATTCAAAGCCTGTTCAAAAGTTGAAAGTAAAGTTATCCATATGGTATAAATAAAATGTTGTTTGTTTCTAATGGCATGATTTGGAAACGACTGGACCAATTTGGCTAATTTCATGTTTAATGTTTGCAATATCCTGAATAAGGTTTTAGGATAAAATTGAAAAAGTTGTCAGGGAATCGGGAAATTCAAAAGAATGAAAGTGCTTTTTTGTTTTGAATCGAAAGTACAACGGCTGGTGTGAAAGTTATGAAATAAAAGTCACACTTTATTAATTCATTGTTGCGGTCTTAATATCAAAGTTCGTTTTACACCGTCATGCGTAAAATTATAATATTAAATTAAATATTTAATATTATATTTTACCGTGACCGATGTGTACCTTCATTGTTACATTGGTGTATTTCTTTTCAACCGACTTCGAAAAAGGAGGAGGTTCTCAATTCGTCTGTATGTTTTTTTTTTTTTTTTTTTGTATCTTGTTACGCGATTGTTCCGCCATTTGTTGACCGATTTGCAAAATTCTTTTCATGTTTGAAAGGGTATACTCCAGAGGTGGTCCCATATAAATTTTATTCCTGAGGGATTGATAGTTTCCCCGTAAAACTCTAAACACCTTCCCTCCTAGCCATGTCACAAATAGAAATCGAATCGACAGCTTGACGCCCTGAGTCACACCGCGTTTCGAGTCAAACATTGAAGTCGGTTTTCTTTTTAGTATAAAAACGTAATTATTCGACCCACAGTTTGATCCCACAAATATTTTATTTCTGTTTCACACCAAAATATGTCGTCGTTTCAACCCGCTACAAAATGTATTAAAATATTTTTCCGTTTCGACCCACAAAACATTTCTGTTTCATACCACATCGAAAATAATAGATACAGTCGAACTAATAGGTACTTTAGAATAGAAAGTTTAGGCAAGTATTTTATATGAGTATAATTTAGATAATGTTTACGTAGATGCAAATTGGAAACTACTAAATTATTTATAACTATTAAATGTAATTATTTACAGGTAAACTCGCACATAATGGTTACATCAGCGGATCAAAATACCTTTTTAAGCAAGTAAATACTGATTAATGACACAACATTATTTTTACCTACTTACAATTACAAGTTGAAATGGTAAATTGATAAGTTAAATTATAAGTTTCACTAGCCGTAGCCGCGTTGTGCTATGATAGTACTCCGAGTTTTAAATTGACCTATACGAAATTTAGACCGAGGATAAGCTACATGAGCCAAGTAAAGGAGAAGGAAGCTGTCATGTCGTATAAAGAGGTCAAGGGAGCAGCCCTGGAAAGAGATACATGGAGAGGGATTCATCAGTTGTGTCGACAAGGAGTAAATCCTTAAATAAGAAAAAGAAGATACGAAATTGCCAACGCAGTTCAAAAACTGCCAGAAAAAAAAATTGTATAATTTAGGAGCATTAACACCCCGTAGTACCTATACGATTGAAACATAGACATTCCTAATATTTATTCGCAGCTGTACCTACGAACAAGAAACAAGATTCGTTCCATTTGTTTCACTCACTTCTAGTTGTACCTAACTCTATTTCCGTTCCATTACACGTTTCCAAGTTTAAAAAGGAGAAGGAATTGATTTCAACTTGATCTTTGAAAACCTAGTCGAACGGAACGCAAGTTGAAATTGGCGTTTGATAACTAAAATTCTAGCAACGAATGTGTACGATACGATCTAGTTTTATCAATAGGTATAGTAACGGCCTGCACGCGGCTTTGATCACATTGGACCAACACTGCTCATTAATATATGCCACTGTATATTTCGACCCGTGGCCGTTTTTTCGTCTATTAGTTGTAAATATTATTATATCTTATTATTATTAATTCATCACGACAACTTATTGACCTTTTAAATGTTTGTATGGCCTACCGCCAGAATCTAGAGGCTCTGTTAAACCTGAACACCAATTGTATAACCTAGGTTCACAAACAATAAAGAAATTTGAATTTGAATTTGAATTTGAATTATCACCACTACAAGCCTTTTTATTTAATGACTTAATTTAAAGTTCATTAGGGTGAACTCCTATATTAATGAAATAATAAAAAAAACATAGTTTTGGAGAATGCCTCACAAACAAACAAACTTTACCTCATTTTAATTATAGTGTAGATTTCCTTTGTTTTTTTTGGATACTAAGAAAAATTTACTTTATTTACAGAAACTAAGCTACTACATATTTACATATACATACATATACATGTATTTACAAAATACAACAGGATTAGTCAAGCTATCCTTTCAAGATTTCCTTTATCCAATCATAGCTCTAACATCAATTTCCCAAATCAAGAATTGTAGGAAAACACAGCAATAATATTGTGGGTTTTTTAATTTGATTTTTTATCGAACACTAATAGGAGTACATTCAGCATCAATCACGATTATGACTGCGGAAATGTATTAAAAAATGAAATTATTGTCGAACATTGTTTCTGTTTTTTTGTTGATATATTTCCTGTATGACTGTTGGTAGTAATGTATAATGCTATTTACCAACTAAGAAATATGTAGTTACGAAACCAATGACTAAAGGGCTGGTGCTTACTGCTTACCTCGGACAGATAAGTATAGCCATTCAACGAGGTAATGCCGCAAGCTTTTTGGGCACTTTGCCTGCGGTCGCTGATTTAAACCCTGTTTTTTATTTTTATTTCATTTTTATTTATTGAAAAGAAATTAGCTTTAAAAAATTTAGCTTTATTTGGTACTTATTTTGTGTTACTCAAATTGGTAGGTACCTATACCTACTTACAAATGGTACCCTACTCCTAGTGGGATTAGGACAAGTACCTACCTATGTGAATAATTCTGTAATACATGTGAAGCTGTCCAACTACACTCGTATTTAAGTTTCATAAATGCAATCAATTTCTGATGCTATCTGTACCCACAAAAACGATATGGATACTATTGTCTGTGAATACATTTAAAGATGTAGGTATTAATTAGATAATAACCAACTGTTTTTAGTTTTATAATCGTAATTATGATGAAGTCGGAAAAAAACCGGTATAATTGTCTGGGTCAGTGACTTTTCCAGCATCAGAGGGATATCCCCTATAAGCCTATTTTTATTTAAAATTTTCCTGTTTTTAGGGTTCCGTACCCTAAGGGAAAAACGGGAACCCTATTACTAAGACTTCGCTGTCCGTCCGTCTGTCTGTCCGTCTATCACCAGGCTGTATTTCAAGAACCGTGATAGTTTAGACAGTTGAAATTTTCACAAATGATGTATTTCTTTTGCCGCTACAAAAATACTAAAAACCAGAATAAAATCAATATTTAAGGGGCGCCCATACAACAAACGTGATTTTTTTGCCATTTTTATGGAACCCTTCACGCGCCAGTCCGACTCGCATTTGACCGGTTTATTATATATATACACACTTGTTTGTAACAAGTCAAGACTTGCTCTCTATCTTTTTGAGGCATTGATACTTTTCCCGAAAAAAACCACACTTTCTTCTCACTTTTGATTTTCAAATAGTCCCCATTGAAGGCGGTTTTCTTTTTAGTTTTTAAATTTTGCATAAGTTCTTCATAGGTTTAGGCAAATAACAAAATAGTGTCTGTAGATGCCCTCCGGCCAGGTGGAGTGACGATCTGCGAAAGGCTGCCGGCAGAAGCTGGATGCGTCCAGCTGAGGACAGGGCGCAATGGCGCGCACTAGGGAAGGCCTATGTCCAGCAGTGGACTGCCATAGGCTGATGATGATGATGATGATGATGTATGTAGATGTAGAGGACATGTTACGTAGGTAAGCGTTTTGTAGCTTAATGTGAATTAGTACATAAACCATCTTGTAGAAAACTTACCATAAATGCATAAAAAATATATTTAAAATAGTGTTTTGAAATCTCACGGTTAGCTTGTTGGTGTGGACGCCGCGGGGTGTAAGAAGGTAATTATTCTACACGCTTGTATTGTAGCTAAGTCAAGTATCTGGGGTAGAGTATGGACGCAGCCGTGCCAAGAGCCACTCAGACTGTAGAGCACCTTACGGCTCATGCTACGCTTTCCCTGATAAAATAACTGTATACATTTCTGTGTATAGTGGTTTTGTGATTGATTTTTTCTTAGTCTGGCTTAACGAACGTAAAAGGCTTGCATAATAGCTAAAAACTTACATCGGCTCAGCCTTAAACTAAAATTGGCGCTTCATTAACTGAAAAAAAAAATTAGGCCTTTACATCTATATTAAATGATTTATAAAGTGTCAGGAGGTCTATGCCTACAATCGGACGCTGTAGTGCCTGGAACATTGTTTGACATGGAATAGGCCACACACACACCTGGAATAAACCATCCTCTCAGCTCAATCAGCCTGGCCCAGTGGAAAGACGACGTCAATACATGTGGAGCTGACTAAGCTGCTGGTTTCCTCACGATGTTTTCCTTCACCGTTAAGAGCTTGTATTATATCGCATATAAATTTTACGAAACGAAAAATCCATTGATGCAAGGCCGGGATTTTAACCCATGACCTTCGGATTGAAAGTCGAGACACAACCCCATTTGACCAACACGGCTCTATTCTTCTATTCACATAACTTATGGATAATTTTCATTTCAGAAAATGACTAATAAAGAAAGTTCGAGTGGGACATTGATAAAAAACGCTATTATAATTTCTTTGAAAAGCTATCCAGACGATTTTACGACGATAAATTTATCTAAAAATCCAGACGATTTCATACAAACAAGAGACGAAGGGAGCCAACTGTAGTTTCATAAAATCAAAGATCTAATGTTGGTAATCGTTATTCAAAAAAAAGATTTACCAATCGTGTTTGTATTATAAAATATAAGTAAATAGATAAGACAAAAGTATTATCGTCGTAAAACAGTTAAATCGTTTTGCGAATATTAAGTAAAAACATCTTAGTATTATAGGTATTTCGAATTGCAACAATGTAAAATACCTACACTATTTTTGTAACGATTTATAAATTGAGGAAAACGTCCAATCTAGTTTATATCTTCTCGTGTAACTAGTATAAATATTATGCAATTTCAAATCCCACAATTAGATACTTTCCTTTGAACAATGCAGGCAAACATTTTGTAGTTTATACATAACTACTATCTTGTATATATGTAGATTTAGAGCTGTTGAAGCAACTGCAACTCTGAACATTGCACAACCGGAAAGTTGAACAAAAACTGTCATAAATATATCCAGAAAACTATTGTTATATAAAATGTTGAATTTTTGATGTAGGAATACAGATACAATGTTATATTTTATGTTATGCCGACAAGGGTTCGTTACCTAAGTTAGTATCGAAGTTTAGTTTGAAAGTCAGATTCATTGATAGGTATTTAGCTATGTGAAGATGACTAATGTAATAATGGACAAAGTTGTAAATTTTCCAAACAAAAAAAATAAAGATTTTAAGTATTTGCTTTTCATAAATTGCCTAAAACGCAGCAATGTAATCTAAAATTGCTATAAATTCATCTCTAATGTTTCTGAGAGCACTCAACGTACAGTCGAGTAGATAAATAATTTGAGCGCCCATCAGTACAAACGTTTGTTCAAATTAAGCGATACTTGAAATCGCATTTGTATTCAGTCTAAGTAATTTCGTCCTTATAATGTATTCGTATGGCAGAACGAACTCGTTTTGCTTCGCTCGCTGATATCTCGGAATTAAGCTTCGTCTGCACAGGGCGAGTTAAGTTCTCAGACAAAGTCAAAGTATCATTAATGAAACGCGAAAGAGTTTTTTAACGAGATGCTTATTTTGACCTATATCCTCAGATCGAACAAACGAACGCATTGAAACTCTGGGTTTTTTTACAATCTCTGTATGATGATGATTATTTGATAGGCCTTTATATATATTTATATTTATAATGATTTATTACTACGAGTAGATGTTTTATAGTCGCCTACAGCGTCCTAAAGCTTAAGCCTCCACTCTGAACGCTGCTCTTGTGTTTGGGAAATTATGTTCGTGTCAGTTTATAAGGTGAATTACTAAGGACCTTATTCGAAGAAAAAAAGCGTTAAGTTGTAACAAAAGATGCGAGTAACTAATATCTAAGCATGCTGACTAAACAAAGTCCGTGTAAACAAAGCTTCAGGCTCCAATTGAATACGTCAGAGAGCGCGACAAATGAAATAATCTTAGGGTGATGACAGTTCCTTTTGTGAAGTTCTGCTGGCGAACATTTTATATTTATGGGCTGCGTTTGAGAATTGCTACTTTCTTTTGTTTTTGTTTTCTTTGTTTTTACTAAATATTCAACATTCCAAACAAAGGTTTATACGAGTAGTGGTGACAGTTAAATTATATTTGGTGGTGTAAATAAGGCGTTATCAGGTTTTTTTTAGTTTATTCTCGAAAGCTATTCATAGCCGTGTTGGCCAAATGGGGTTGTACCTCGACTTTCAATCCGAAGGTTTTAGGTTTGAATCCCGGCCATGCATCAATGGATTTTGCGTTTCGTAAAATTTATATGCGCTTTAACACGTGCTCTAAACAGTGTAGGAAAACATCGCGAGGAAACCAGTTAGTGTTCTTATAGGCGGCGATGGGCTCGCAACCTGTCACTTATGGATAACTAACTTCTGCAAGATGTGGGCATCTATCAAATATGTGTTTGGACATGCCTCTGACTACCCCCTTAGACATATTTAAAGGCTCTGGAATAAAAGATCTGAGATAATGTCTACCGCACCTTGGGGATACAGTCGTTAACCTTTTTACGTTTTTTTTTATTCTCGAAAGAAAATGTATCCCCCAGTAGATTAACAAGCAAAACACCAACATACCGTGGACACGCCAACGCTTGGAAAAACTAACTTTGTCCATTTAACTTTTCCTTCGAGTATAATATGAACCCGAAACCCTATTTAACTAAACGTCATTCAACTTCTAAACAAAAGTTTGCACATATTTTGACCTACTCGTAGACGCACCAAACTCTCTACATTTCTGTTTGGAGGAATTGAATTTGCCAACAAAAAACAAGAATGTTTTTCTAAAGCGCGGGATACATTCGCACTTTTTGAGATTATTCAGGAGACATCCATATTTTTTGTCGTTATCTCAATCTCGACTTAACTTCCACTCAACCTCATGCATTTCGGTATGCTTGGTCGTAAAACAATCCTCATATGCAATTTTCATAGACGAGTAGAGAAATGAACTGTCATCTTTCGATCGCGACGAATTTTGAGATGACAGTTGAGCCAAGATCAAGATAAGGACTAAAGATATCGGTGTAAGATGGTAATCTGAGGCATGTCTAAATTAAAGAACATGTTTACATTCTTCGGAACCTAAAATTTCATATGTGGGTTGCAAGCCCGTTGCATATTAGAATACTAATTTGTTTCCTCATGATAGCTTCAGAGCTCGTATTGATGCATATAAAATTTCTAACGACATATCGAATAATCCATGGCCAAGATTCACACCTATGGATTGAATGTTGAGAGTGCCAAGAAAAACAACACGGTCTTTGTTTAGTTGGAAAACTGTTTCAAGATACTAGAGTGCTAAGAAATCTGTCCAAATTGTTTTTAAGAAGGACCATCGCGTCGTTTCATCTCATCAAATTCGTAGAAGCTTTTAAACTTCGCTTTTCTAGTTTCCATTTTCTGCATTTCTTCGAAGTTTACTTCTGTTTATTTAAAAGTATAAAGATGTTGTCTCAGGATTACTTCTGAATTCAAGACGGTTCTTGGTAATAGTACTTGACTCCAGAAGAGACAGAAATTTTCTCTGCATTACTTGTCG
Organism: Epirrhoe tristata; assembly: GCA_951394285.1. Taxonomy (NCBI): domain Eukaryota; kingdom Metazoa; phylum Arthropoda; class Insecta; order Lepidoptera; family Geometridae; genus Epirrhoe; species Epirrhoe tristata. The sequence continues at coordinate 9,059,979 of OX596146.1, read as the reverse complement.
ACTTATGGCTAGTTTTAATATTCTACTAGCTTTATCTATCCGTTTTATTTTTTTTTCGATTCAGCCAGCATCGTGTTTAATACAAAACACTAGTTGTCTGTGATACAAAATCATGTCTTACATGTTGAACTAGCAATGGTCGAGGGTAAAGACGGTTGGAAGGAATAAGGGGAAAGCTTTGCCCAGTAATAAAACTTAGGTAAAAAGAAAAACGGTCTTAAACAAACAGCTTTAGCTTAATCACCGTATACTTCTTAGTACTTTATTGCATTCGATTTATGTGTACTAGCCTTACGATAAATTCGTATGTTATTTGATTACACGCGAATTGAAACAATTAATCAGTGTGTAATGGCTTTAATCACAATGTTTGTAAGCTGAGGGATCAGTGATCCATGTTTCTCTTTGGATTCAATGTGCAAACATTTATCTCGATTACACTATCGTACAATTGTTTTGAACACAATAAATGGGGAAAATAATGTGATTTTTTCCCGAGTAGGTACGGCAATCACAAAGGAAAGGGAGTTTTAGCAGTTTATGAACGATTAAAAAAAGTTAAAGGATGCATAAAATATATCAGCGTGAATGTCTACCGCACCTAGGTGATGTAGCCGTATTGTTGTTTTTTTTTTAATTACTGTTAAATACTAACAGTATACTGCGCTTCAAAACCAAAATTGTTGACGTTGGTGCCAAAGCCGCCAGCCTGAAATGGAACTGGGCCGGACACGTTTGCCGCATGTCGAACGATTTGTGGGCAAAACGAGCCACACAGTGGACCCCACAAAATATGACGCGAGGCGCGCGCCCCTTCCGCGACTCCTAATCACCTGTCTCTACTCATCTTTTGAAGATGACATGTGCCCCGACGCCGCCTCGACGCCGCCCTGACTTTGCTGTTAGCGACCTGCCTTAAGTCCAGAAATAATTAGGTAAATTGTAGTGATTTCATGTTACAAGCTTGATTTACCCCTATAAATCAAACTGTCAAAACAGATTACCTTAGCTCAAGTCTAACTAATTCGAAGGTATTAAGTTAGTGCTAAATCCAACTTAGTCAAGTAACGGGTCTTATCTTACTTCAAAGTCAGTGGGTAGAGATACTAGGTACTTTTGGAGCGACCGACGTTCCTTTTCGGACGGTATGGAGGATGGAGGCTAGGAAAAAATTTTTACCGTCACGATATATCGCTGTCTCCGGGGAAGAAAAGGATAACTGCAATAACACAACTTTACAGGAGAAGCAAAAAACATGTTTTCGTTGATAACTTCACCAATTGTGCAAAATGGAGAAAAAGATGCGCAGAGTGCTAAAAATGATGCACAAGGTGCACAGAGTTATACGCAAAATGCACAAAGTGGTGCACGAAAAAAAAGATCAAAAATGAAAAAAACTATCAATCCCTTAGGATTAAAATTTATATAGGTCCACCTCGGGATTACTCCCGAGGTGGACCTAAGAGACCTAAGACCTTTATATAAATTTGAACAAAAAAATAATTTCGAAAATCGGTTTAAAAATAGCGTAACAAGATACAAAAAAACATACAGACGAATTGAGAACCTCCTTTTTTGAAGCCGGTTTAAAAGCTTAGAAAAAATAATACTTACATTGTATTATATATTAGTGTATTGTGTGTGTTGTGCCAACTATAATTTTACACTCTATTAGTACTTAGATGAATAAAATTATAATAAAAAAGCAATCATGAGTCTCATCTCCGGTTATTTCCGGTTCATCGCCTCGCTAAATCATAAGTATTATTTTTCCAATTAATACCCAGAAAACATCCAAAAGTTTATAGTTTGTAGCTCAAAAATCGTTTTTAACCGATTGCCAAAAAAGGGTTAATGTTTTTCGCGCGTTGTAAATTTCTTTATTACCTCGTATTTCCTAACGGCTGTATGGATTTCGAAAGGTACAATTGCAGTAATAGTTACTTTCTTTGAAGACTAGAACTTCGCCGCTTAGATGAATCACCGAAGATAAATTAAGGCCCCGTGTTACGAATTGAGAACCTCCTTTTTTGAAGCCGGTTTAAAAGCTTAGAAAAAATAATACTTATATTGTATTATATATTAGTGTATTGTGTGTGTTGTGCCAACTATAATTTTACACTCTATTAGGAGCGAGCCATGCTCGGCATAACTCTCTTAGATAGAGTCCGAAATATTGAGATCCGCCGTCGTACCAAGATCTATGACGTCGGTGAAAGAGCGATTAATCTCAAGTGGAGTTGGGCAGGACACCTGGCTAGACGTGGTGATGGCCGGTGGAGTAAATCTTTGACCGAGTGGTGGCCAAGATCGGACCACCGGAATCGAGGTCGTCCGAGAGCACGTTGGGTCGACGACATAGTGAAGGTCGTAGGGAATGTTTGGACGCGAGAGGCGCAAGATAGAGGAGACTGGCATAAAAGAAGGGAGGCCTATACCCAGCAGTGGGTGTTACCAGGCTGAGATGATGATGATGATGATTAGTACTTAGATGAATAAAATTATAATAAAAAAGCAATCATGAGTCTCATCTCCGGTTATTTCCGGTTCATCGCCTCGCTAAATCATAAGTATTATTTTTCCAATTAATACCCAGAAAACATCCAAAAGTTTATAGTTTGTAGCTCAAAAATAGTTTTTAACCGATTGCCAAAAAAGGGTTAATGTTTTTCGCGCGTTGTAAATTTCTTTATTACCTCGTATTTCCTAACGGCTGTATGGATTTCGAAAGGTACAATTGCAGTAATAGTTACTTTCTTTGAAGACTAGAACTTCGCCGCTTAGATGAATCACCGAAGATAAATTAAGGCCCCGTGTTTATTCTGCACGATGTTGATCGCGAAGGAACAGATAGAATTACCTAGCTCTTAGGGCGATTGAAAGAGAACTTTATTGATTTTTACTTTGGCAAAAACTTAAAATAGTAAGTATTTATAACATTATGCGACTCGTATGTATCCCCACGAAAACATTGATTCAGCATACAATTTTTTTTTATTCAACCTATCACCTCCCATAGGCCATTGGCAAATGTCTTCCCATAAAAATAATAATAATAACATTTATAAGTACAACAAATCCACCGAAAAAACTTGTGGTCGCTTGCTTAGTCGTTCTTGATAGATCGTCAAAGTTAAGCAACGTTCGAAACGGTCCGTAAGTGGATGGGTGACTGCCAATGGCATTTTCATCTGAGCGCTTCCGTGCATCGGAGGGCACGTTAAATTGTCGGTCCCGGCTGTTATAAGCCTTTAAGCCATGACGGAGGCCTTAAGGCCTCCGTCATGGCTTAAAGGCTTAAAAACTCCGTCACCAGAGTTCGCTACTGACTCATACGAAATTACTTACTTTACTAAGTAATTTCTCCAAAATGTAGCCAAAATTTCGATAGGATAGGTAAAGTACGAGTACAAAATGAACATAAACCCTATCAATTCTCCGTCTACCTTCCAAAATCACACCATTCAGTCAAACACAGAATTACGCATCCTCTAATTGAATTCCACGAAATGGAAACGCTAGGTAGTTTCCATTTGCTATTAAATTAACCGAAATGTTACCGTTTCTAACTAAATTTAAACGGCTTGGAATAAAATTAACTGTTCTTAGCTAGAATTAACCACGGTTTTGTTATGGTACCAATGTTTAATTATGTCAAACAGTGTGCTTAGGTACAGATACAATATAATTATTTTTTATATTATAAAAGTTAGAAGAGAGTAGATATCTAAATTCAAAATTAAAAAATAGTTTATTTTCTTAGCATAGGTTATTTATCCAACTATGTAGGTAAATAAAAATAAAATTCTATTGAAACTTAAAATCATTTTCTACTGCTATATGATGATAACACAATAATGAAAGCCATTTGAATTATGATAACAAACTGGTTCAAAATCGTTGGCTGTTGTTTGATTGCTATCTCTATTTATAAAAATGAATCCCTATTTCACTTGGTCACGCCATCACGCGTGAACGGCTGGACCGATTTCACTAATTTTTTGTTTTGTTTGTTATTGTCAGGAGAAGGTTCTTATGACAGAAAAAATCTACATATTAATCATGGAGAGCGTGAAATAAAGGTTGAAAGTTTGTATGGGGAGTTGGTAGTTTCAGTTAAAGGCAATAGATGGCGTTGCTGATTCTTGCAGATTTCAGTTCTATTTAGATGTTTTCAAGTATGTTATTTTGCTGACGAAGTCGCGGGTACCAGTTAGTATTTTATAACATTATACCTATGTATTTAACTAAAAAACTTTTAATGACAATGAGAATTAAGAAATAAGAAAATAAAATTATTAAACTGTGTTGCACAAAGATGATAAATTATTTAGAGTATCAACAGTTTGTATTTTTTTTATTTTAATACATACAGTATTGACATTAAAAGTACTTTAGTAAACTAAAAACTAAAACTTAAAATAAAAAAGTATTTTAGTGATACAACAGGTAAAATGATGGGACACAAATAAATGAGGTAAAAACGATATTAAAATTTCCAACATTTATTTCTATAATTACCTACTTGTTGCAAAAGCTGGAGGAAGATATAAATGAAGTTGATGTGTCAACAGTGGATAAAATCGTAAATTTTATCCTTACTAAAAAAATAATTAGGTAGGTACATTATTTATATTTTATAGTTGTAATACAAATACGTAATTATAATTAATAACTATATAATATATCGAAAATTTCCGAAATCCGTAACATCCTGGCCAAAATATTGACAAATTCTGAAAATTAGGGCTTAGTCCTAAATAATTTCCCAAGAAAAATTGATTTTATTCTTAGAAATCGAAAAGAATTGGCTTTTTAAAAAGTCATGCTGTTAGTCGATTTTCGTTGCTGACTGTACATAAACAAGATTGGCACAGAATAGCGACGAATGGCAGACACAAAGAGAGATGAACCCAGCTATGGAATGAAAAAGGCTGAAGATACAATCACTTTCTATCAGGCCTACCAATCCTACCATCATAACCCTTTCCTAATACCACTTAAACTGTCTTGCCTTTACGCTATAAGGTAACTATTACAGTGCCAAAATAATCCCTACTTTACTTCCAAGGGCGTATAAGACACTAGACTATTTAAGCTTAGATTAGTTTCGTCAACAATTCTGAACTGCTATTTGTGAAAATGGTACTATTACATGTCTCAGGAGTCGAGCTATTTGTGACAACGGTATCGTAATAACAGTTTTGATATTCAAAGGGCGAAGCGACTTATTTTGTAAAGCTTTGGTTTTATACATAATGCCCTCTGTTGAAATGCAAATTACTATTTTGCTAGATCAGCTATTTCTCTACAGCTCTGGCTAGATAGTGACACATAAATACAGGGTGTAAAAAGACGTCTACCGAAGCCGAAAGGGGTAGGTACAGCATCCCAATACACAACCAAATCCAAAAGGATTTTCCGAAAAAAACATTGTATCCGGAGAAAACAGCGTTTGAAGATTACTGTTTGCGTATGTACTGGGCGCGTTGTTTTACGTAGATTGCTGGATTTTGAGCTTTAACTGTTTTTTTTTTCTTTTATAACCGAAATTATTAGGTAGGTAAGGTCTTATTATGTTGTACTAGTAGTAAATAACCGGAAATAACATAAATTGACGTAGTTAAGTCAAAAAGCGTCTATTTTCGCTAAATAAGTTTAGAATCATGGTCTAATTGCAACCCCTCAGTTTTCGGTAGTAGTCTTTTTACACCCTGTATAATGGTGAAAACAATGTTATAAGTATCGCTTGAAGTCCTAAGAAAAAGCTTTTAAAAAGTCAGGAAAGTAAAAACCCAGAACTTAAGGCTCGAAGCTCCCTAAGGCTGTGAATACTCGTATTATACCTATTCGTCTTACGTACTCGATCGAGATGAATCAAATCTCATTTATCAAATCCATCTTAGCTTGAGCCACATCCAAATAAATACAAACATATTTGAGCGACGTGCATTGGGATGAAAAGATAACGGATTTACCTCTTTTTTATTCAGCATTATTTTTTCTTTTCAGGAAAATTCAAGGTTTATTCTGACCAAAAGATTTTGACGAATATACAAATCTTTTAGCCGTAAGGGTACAAATCCTTATTCAGAAGACATTTAATAAGAAGTTTTAATAAAGGCAAGCTTTTCACGGATTCATTAGAAAGCAAGCATATACCAACAAGGCGTGAGTTTCTTACAAAAAAGACGAACTAGTGTAAATTCTGCCCGCAGTTTTCCATAACAAAAAACTCAACGGCACAGAACTCGGGTGACCTGCCTGACACGCAAAATCCAAGTCAAAGTCAAAATGTCATCAAAAAGCATTAATTTAGTAAGACCGCTGCACTGAGATGACTTGGAATAGTTTACTGGGTGATACTTCTTCATCTCTTTCCATATTGCCAAAACAAACCTTCCTATTCGTGCCAATCTATCTTCTAACCCAGATTTAAACATGGAAATATAATGTTTCCCTAAGAGCTTTTTGCATCCTTTTAATTTAACGAGACAAACTAATCCCATTGAATCAAGCGAGGCACTTAAAATGTTATTTCATTTACCCTTAACCCGCTTTTTAACGGACCATTAGCATTATGTTGTTTAATTGTTCGACCCTTTTGGATTTCAGTATTTAAACTAGTAATATTTATAGGATGACACAATTATCTTCATTGAAACTAATTAAATCTAATTGTTTAGTGCGTGTTGTACATGAAAATAGTAGATAATTAGTTTAATATTTTCTAAGAGATGTGTTCGACATTTTTGTAAAGGGTTTTTCGTAGTATAATCGCGTTGCAAGCTCAGCGAGCGAGCACAAAAAAATTTTTTTTGATAAATTTATATTTTCATTTGTAAACACACACACAGATTGACATAGTAGTAATAGTACCGATTGGTGACGCTCTGGTAGTACATAGATACGTCCCATAATATGTCAGAGTTGGCCAAAAACTCACCCGAACTAAATGTATGTTTTCAAGCATTAAGGACCTTTCTCATGGCTTAAAAACTTATAGCCAGCACTGACAATTTAAGGCATTCAAGGCCTAACAAAATATCCTCTTTTCTATCCTATATAAACAGCGCAAGTAAAAGTAGGTAACAAAGCTAAACACAAGTTTTCCCAAACTTTGGAGCCTAAATCCTTTTCCAATCAATCTAGGTATAAGATGTCAGTGTTGGAACGAAGGTACGCGCGAGTTGATGTAAAATATCAAAATGTATACGATTTTGACGACTCGGTGAACACGTAGCCTGGAACGCGTAGTCCGTACAAGGCTTCACGACTTTCGAGTATCAGAGTGCGTGCGAAAAGACACTTACAAAAATAAATGGCACTGCTCTTTTATCCCCCTTGTTACGAATCAATTTGTTCCCAGTCAGAGTTGAAAGAAACAAACATTTGTGGAGAGCTCTGATGTTTACGTATAAATTATAACTTCCATCTGTCCACAAAAAGTACTACGGCATCACTCAAAAAGTTTTTGTACCCGGAAAATAAACGGCCGCTTGGCGAGCCTATCGCTTACAAGTTTAGTGAGAGGCCCTACAGCTGAAGCCATGCCATTTTGTTTGAAAAATTATAGGTACTTTCTTTATGTTTATTTTCGTTTTTATTAATTAAAACCTTGTTCTAATTTGTGAATTTTATACCTCGTAAGGTTTAACTAACCACAAGATGGAAAGACGATCTGGTAAAGGTTGCTGGGAGCCGTTGGGTGCAGGCTGCACAAGATCGATCGCTGTGGAAACCGATGGGGGAAGCCTATGTTCAGCAGTGGACACTAGATGGCTGACATGATGATGATGATGATGATGATGATGATGAAGGTTTAACTACGTGGAAATTAATAAAGAACAAAAAAGTTTTAAAAAATATAAAACCCGTTACTTATCGTAAATAAGTACACTCTGTGAATAAAAATAAATAAATAATTGCTGGGAATATTTTAATGCCAAAATATGGTATTAAATCTAATCGTTAAACCACGTAAAATATCAAAATGAAAGATAATGATATCAAATTTTATTTTACGATGAACAAGCAAGTTGTCATTGCCAAAAGGGTAAAGAACTAAGTGAAAGCCTCTTAAAACTTCACAAAAGGGGTTCTTTGTGATATAGTCGTACAAAAGATTCGAGTGGGGTCACGGGTTAGGGTACCCACACATCATTGGCGATCAGTTGGATGGAAGACGTTTCGAAACCAGAGACATTTATAACGAAGACATCAAAAGAATATTTCGAATAGAGTTACCATAGCGAATATCGGGTGTATGAACTACTTTGATTGCATTTAATTATTATAACGAATAATATAATCCTAAATTTTATTGTAATAGATAATTTCTATATTCTGTGCTTGGATACTTTAAATAATAAACAGTCTTCTTCTTATCGTGTCACCAGTTCTTTCGAACCAGTGTGGTGAACGGATTTTAAGTGCACCTCAAAGGGGCTCCTTTCGTGCACTTGACACATGTTTCCGAACTTTTTAGATTCTACGACATGCCGGTTTCCTCACGATGTTTACCTTCACCATTTGAGAGTACTGGCATAGTGCACTTAAATTTTTCGACAGAAAAACTCATTAGTTTTCGACAGATGAACCCACGACCTTACGATTGGAAGGCAGGGCCACTACCACTAGACCACCAGTACTCACATAATAAACAGTGAGTTAAATAGAGTTAAGAAATCATAAATGATAAATCAATTCGTGAATTTTAATCCAAAGCCAATAATGCGTTGTTCAAACTAAAACAATCAACAAACAGAATTCCATGTACCAATCAACCGTACTGTTATTGTAATAAAGCTGATAATTGAACGCACCAGTGTGAAAAATTAATTAATTTTACTATTGAAACTGCTGTTCAATAGCAACATGAATCAGGTTACTATTCGGTATTATTGGAGACTACCAAGCCCATTAATAATGATTAAGTTAATATAGTCAGTACAAAACAGTTGAATACACTTAGGTAATTATTAATACGGTTACGGTTACGGTTACGGTTGGGTGCGCGGTGTTGCGCCCCTCACTTATGTCAGTGTGGTAGGGCGATCGACCAACTTGGTCACCACGGATTATCGTGCACTAAGGCCGCAGGTCGGTTCTGCCGCCACGCCAGTCCGTCGAGCGCTTGTCAGCGCCAATGTTCCAGCCGTTCTGGAAACGAGCGGTCAGATGCGTGACGATGGCAAGCGTCCCGACGGTATGACTCTTGTCCTTGGGAGAGCCCAAGGACAAGAGTCATTACATAACAAAGGCCTTCCCCTCTGGGAAGGCCTTTGTTGTGGGACGCTACTTGCGTAGACACCCTTTTACATCTACCGGGGACATCCATTAGGCCAATTCCTCTGCAATCAGCTGTCGCCAGCGGTATTTCCAGACCGATACGACTTAGGCACCTTCAAGAAAAGAGCCTATTCCTACCTCTAAGGCCGGCAACGCATCTGCAGTGCTTCTTGATGCTGCCGTTGTCTGTGGGCGGTGGTAATCACTTACCATCAGGTGTGCCACTGTCTCGTTTGCCCCCTCTTCCATAAAAAAAAAAAAAATTAGGCCTGGCGCGGCGGCAGATTTGGCTGAGGATCTCAAAAGGCGCAAATACAGGGTGTAAAAAGACGTCTACCGAAGCCGAAAGGGGTAGGTACAGCATCCCAACACACAACCAAAACCAAAAGGATTTTCCGAAAAAATCATTATATCCGGAGAAAACAGCGTTTGAAGATCACTGTTTGCGTATGTACTGGGCGCGTTTTTTTACGTAGATTGCTGGATTTTGAGTTTTAATTGTTTTTTTCTTTTATAAATGAAATGATTAGGTAGGTATGGTCTTATTATGTTGTACTAGTAGCAAAAAACAAGAAAATAAAATAAAATGACGTAGCTAAGTCAAAAAAAATTTTGAGTTTTTTTTCGATAAATATGTTCAGAATCATGGTCTGATTGCAATCCCTCAGTTTTCGGTAGCAGTCTTTTTACACCCTGTATATAAATCTTGATAGGGTTTACATATTTGAACCATTTGGAGTTGAGACCCTAGGTCCGTGGGGTTCTGGAGCCCTTCAGGTTTTCAAAATTCTTTCAGGGCGTCTCTATCTGGTCGAAGCGACGCGTAATCCGAGAGCTGGTACATTTTTGGCTCAAAGGATCAGCATTGCCATCCAGCGTGTATGAAAATATGTAGTAGCTTGGTTTCTGTAAATAAACATTTTTATTCATTCAACATTTCTTGAGTTATTAATTAACGCGCGAGTATTTCTGTTAGATTGATCGAAAAATATAATATTCAAGTGGACAAATATGAGCTACGATAAAATACGACTAGGACGGGATAAAAGACGCTGTAATACATGTAAATAATCCAAAATAATGCACCCGGGATTGAATGAAACCCTCACCGATCAGTGGTATAATTTTTTACTTGCACTCAAAATTTGACATTAGCAGCCTTCACACGCACAATCTTTCGCGAGCGATTTAGCGTACAGGATTGCGCGCGGGAAAGCCTGTACACGCAATCGCGAGTGATAACTTTTTTGAAGCTTGAAGCTACGCGTTCTATCACGCGCGATTGGCTGCTCGCTAACCTAACCTAACTGACAAGAGCTTTGTCAGGTGCTGGATCTTAAGAACAACGAAGCGCTAATTGGTGATGAGAATTACCACTAAGTTGATAGCTAGCCCCCCGATATCAGCCTTTACATCTATATTAGATGATTTATACAGCGTTTTACTACACTTAACGGGACGCTGTAGTGCTTGGGACATTTTTTGAGATGGAATAGGCTTGCCTAACACCTAAACCATCCTCTCAGCTTAATCAGCCTGGCCCACAGGAAAGACGACGTCAATACGTGTGGAGCTGAATAAGCTGCGGGTTTCCTCACGATGTTTTCCTTCACCGTTATGAGCTCGTGTTAAAGTGCATATAAATTTTTCGAAACGAAAAATCCAGTGATGCACGGCCGGGATTCGAACCCACGACCTTCGGATTGAAAGTCGAGGCACAACCCCATTCGACCAACACGGCTCACACAGCTAGCCCCCCAGGTGGAAGTTATTAGTGCGCTTTAAATCAATTTGGTACTACCATCTGGTAATTTGGTATCGTAAATTACCGGCTTTGTCCGGCAATCTTCGGCGAGGTCGCCTGACACGTACACCTTGATTTATGACATCCTTTTCGCACGTGTGAGTAACTTAAGGTCAACGGCAGATTGAATTTTGAAATTGGTATTTAGTGAAAATCAGAGATTTTTGTTGAAGAATTACTCGTTTATGAAATTAATTCCCCAAACAAAAATAGGTATAAAACTACAAACTTTAGACATGGTGTGGCAAAATTTTACAACATTGAGGGCAGCTTCATTTTCTTTTGTAGTTAGAAGGTTTCGTTCTTAGGAAACTATAGGTTTATTTTGAAGAAAAAAACAACGGCATTTTTTTATTTTTGAAAAAAGTACAGTAAGCCCAGAAAATGACCCAACAACATTTCAAAAAAAAGTTGGTCTCAATCGACGCTATTTCCCATCAGAAACACTTTTCCCAAAGTAACATGCTAAATGAATTCATAAGTTTTTGAAAAAAATTCAAAAAAACTTTACAATCTATATTCAATTTTATTTTCTCCTCCTCCTCGAGTCGTATTCCTCAGTGCTGAGGGTCGTGACCTCCTTTAGGTATCACTTTCTCCCTAATTATGTTTCTCCATCTTCCTCTATCCCCAACAGTATGAAGAGCATTGTGAATCGTGGTGTCGAGAGTAGTGCGAATTTGGTCAGACCAGCGCATCGGACTTCGCCCACGAGGTCTTTTTCCTTCTATCTTTCCGGTCACTATTAGCTTCTCAAGGTTGTCCCCATCTTTTCTTGCAATGTGACCGAAATACTCAAGACTTTACGCAGACACTCGGATGACAGTCTTTTGGTAATCTTGAGCTCTCGCAGTATGGATATGTTGGTCCGATGTGCTGTCCATGGAACGCGAAGCATTTTTCTCCAGCACCACATCTCGAAGGCATCAATGCGTTTGCGGTCATCTGCTCTCAAGGTCCAAGTCTCGGCGCCATATGAGAATATCGAAAAAACTAACGTCCGTACCAAGTTGGTCTTAGTCTTAACGGAGATATTCCGATTACCCCATATTTTATGCAGCTGGGACATGGCGCCTTTAGCCATTCCAATACTTCTGCGCACTTCCACTTCACACGATCCATTGTTACTGATGATTGATACAATTTAATTTTCTAGGATATCCTTAATTAATTTCAAAAATTCAATAATGACGTTATTTTTATTTTCAAAATAAAACCTATAGTTTCCTTATAATAAAACCTTCTGACTACAAAACGAAAGGTAGCTGCCCTCAATGTTGTAAAATTTTGCCACAACTAGTAGGTACCTAGCGAGTGAACTAGATTCTAGTCGAGCCAACTCAATGGGACCGGCGTATTCTAGCCTCCCATTGTAAGTTGCTTGGAAATCGAGAACACTGTATTACAGCCATTCTGAAACAATAAACCCTGGCTTTACGTAGACATCTAATTAAGACTGTACAGCGTGTCCTACAAAAGTTGGTGGTCGTTGACATCGCTCTCAAATTAATTTCTTGTCCCGAATTGTTCTTCTGAAAATGAGAGATGATACAGGTGATTTCTGATGCTTTGGCACATATCCAAACTCATTGAGTGTATTACAGGTATGAGGCTGTAATAAATGGTCAATGAATTATATTTTTTTTTTGTCAACTAAGCAAAGCAATGTACGTACAGTCAGCGTCAACAATTCGCAACCCTCCTGCACGAAGGCATAAAACAGAATTTTAATCTTTGACGACCTCTGTGGCACAGTGGGTGAAAGCTCGCTTGGGACGCAGAAGGTTGCGGGTTCGATCCCCGCCGCGGGATAAATGTTTGTATGAACCGCAAATATTTATCTCGGATCTGGGTGTTTCTATGTATAATATGTATGTATTGAAATTTCCAGCATTATTTATTATTAATCTAATCTATTCGATAAAATAAATCACAAAATCTTCAGCAACCAGTTTATTGGTCAGGTTGTCTTTCGACATATTCCTCCCCTAATTTTTTCCACTCCACTATTTTTTATCGTACCTAATTATAAATTAGAGCGAGGGGAGGCCTTTGCCCAGCAGTGGGACATTGAGGGCTAATATAATAATAATAATAATTATAAATTGCTGACGCTTTTTGTATACACCGCTATTTTATGACTAAGGACAGTTGCAGTAGCAGAAAATTATAATAGCATAGTCAGATTTATTTTATTTAACTATCACAAAGTTATCGAGGATTGTAGTCAACCAAAACCGAACAAAATTTTATGAAAACTGTACAAATAAGTACTACAGACAACAATCGCGTACGGACTCTCATTTAAACTATGTTCTCGTATCATCCCCAGTCAGTAAAACCCCAGTAGCTATCATAAATCCATGTTTGACTCGTCACGTATCCTTTTTAGGTTATATTTTTTTTTTAATCTTTTCTTGAGATAAAAATGTGATCAGTAACATACACCGAGACCATGTTTAAAATTTTGTGATAATTAAAAAATAGGGGTATAGATAGACCTAAGTATTTTAATTATATAGGTTAATGATAAAAAAATATCAAAAAATCTTGTTGAAAAAAAAATGACAATATAGGTTATTAGGTATTTAATATAGGTACCTACCGTTTGAGCTATAAAGCCTAGTTTATTACGAGAAAGTTCGTAAATTCCTAAGATTACTAGGCCAAGATCGTAGGCCGAAGGTGAAGCGACGGACATTCCAATAAAAATTAAAGCTGGCTTCGCATCGCTAGTTGATGTTAATGTCATTCGTTTTTATGAGTTGGTTTCAACTTAATCACCATCGTTTATAGTCGCCTAATCAAACTGATATCGCATGAGTAAACGGATTTTTTCAAAGAGGTATAATACGCACAACGGATCTTTATCTCTCTGAATTTAGGTGCAATAGATGATTGCGCAGGTTTGGTAGAGTAAGCGAGAGCACGATTTTAGGTGTCATCAAAAATGGGTTGTGCCTACTTCAGAGACCTAAAGAACGATTGTGTGTGCGTATCATCAATTTCAAAATAAAGATAAGATTCTATGCTTATTTTATCATGTTTGTTTAAAATTTTCTCCGTGATAGAAGTCAGTTTTCATTTCGTTTATAAAATGAAATAGGACTAATAACAATATTAATTAAATATGACGTAGAAAATTCTCTTCCCAAATAATATAACCAATCAGAAAGTGACTCGGAAACTGGAAGCACTATAACGACGTGTAATTTGGCTCTGAGCTCTGGCAAGACGACTCAACAACAAAAGTTGAAAGACTTTTAATATGAGGTATTTGGCATGGAGATACCATCAAATCTAGTGTAGTTACCAAGTCTTACATTGCTGCTTGTAGGGAACCGCGCCAATTGTTTACTCCAATTCATTGATATTTTGTTTGGAGTACAGTTTATCTATGTTTATGCTGTTTATAGAATCGATAACATCTTGCCGATATCTCACTCTCCTCTATTCTAAACAACCATCTATTCTTCGAGATTCCTCATCATTTCAGTCTTGACTTTTTCTTCCTCACAAGTGGTTGTCTCTGGGTCATAACTTTTTGTCTGTCATATCCGAATAAATAGTTTTTTTCAACCTATTTATATGTTTTAACATCATTGCTCCTATTACATAAGAGTAGTACCTAAATAGAAAACCTTCATAGCATCGGTGTACTAAATAACCGAGCGAAAACAGTTCTTCATATTTCGGCTGAAATTAGTGCACATCTTTGTGCTTATTACTTACTAGCTGTCCGCCCTGGCTTCGCACGGGTTTATAATAGGTATTTGACAAAAATTTTATAACAACATGGCGGTCCCGGAGCGGGATGTATGATCCTTTAAAGTTTAGAGGTTAATATGTAGGTAAGGTCTAAGGTAGGTAGGGGAGTATTGGGCAGTAAGGCAGGTTTGGACACCACCGGCAAATCCCCGTGTTATGCCGGCCATACACCATCATGCCAATCCACCATTAGTCATGCCAATCCACCCCATACATGGTCAATTCTAACTGATCAAATTCCGATTTGACGATAGGCATGATGGTTTATGGCCGACATGACACGGGGGTGTCCAAACCTCCCGACTGCCCAATGCTCCCCTACCTCCTATATATATTTCATTGATATATTACCACTCTCCTCTCCCATTCCATAGTTCCCAGACACTTTTCAAACTACAATGGTTTTCAACATTTTTAACACAGTTAACGGGATATTTACCATGATTTAATGTTTTTTGAGTTTCCCGATATTTCGGCGCAGTTGCATACGCCATGATCAATAAATAGTATCTATGGTATTAATCATGGTTAATATCCCGTTACCTGTGTTAAAAATCCCAGACACTTGTCCTACCGTACTAACTGATATTTATTCTGTGGTCGCGATGTATCTTACATTTTTAAACTCATGATAACTTTTGAATAAAATGTCCGATTTCAATCATTCAAAAAGTAATCGACGGGTACTGAAACAGCCTTTACTACGAAGGAATTTATTTGGATAAGAATAAATACCAAAATAAGAATAACGTGGTCTGCTTTTGGTCGGCATTTTTATTCACTTTTTAAATTATAAAAGTTGTTATTCTGACACAACCACAATAGTTGGATATATGCTATCGCTGACTTTTTGTAGATATTGATACGTTCTTTAATATTGTAGAACATTTTTTTGTTCTATCATCAATAGTTTTCGCAGCGCACGCGATATGAAAAATTTCATGTTCAAAACTTTACACCTTTGGTTACATTATTGCAATTTTCATAAGGATCTCTAATTTTTTTGAAAATAATTTATAGCCTATGTTCATCACAGATAATGTAGGATTCTAATGGTGAAAGAATTTTTCAAATCGGTCCAGTAGTTTCGGAGCCTATTCAATTCAAACAAACAAACAAACAAACAAACAAACAAATGTTTCCTCTTTATAATATTAGTGTAGATTAGGATTTGACAACGTTTTCTACAACGTCAGGAGGCAACTTGCCTGCACTCAACGGGACAATGTAGCGTCTGAGACATTGTTTGAGATGTAGTAGGTTTGAATGCGTCTACCTCTACGTGAAAATGTCGTGATTCTACTAATATTATAAATCTGCAAATTGGTATGTTTGTAAATTTATGCTTTATTTTATACAGTAATGGGGTAATGGGACTTAATCGTGTAGTAAAATTGTGCGTGTTTTAGATGGAATAAAAGCCACCGAAGTTTCAATCACAGCAACCGGTTACTGTTTTAGATAAAACACAGAATATATTGTGGCACATGGGCTTTGTAATATTCTTTTAGCACGTGAGTGAAACCGCGGGCGGAAGCTAGTTTTATATAAATGTACTCGTATTTAAAATAATAACATGACCATAACTAAGGTGAAGCTTAGGTTACATCATTAGCGCTTAGTTTTAAAATTTCACACGACATTCCATCGCACGAAGTACGGTCCCTAAGGACACATTAATTTACAAAGTCTAGTTGGACGGCTCTCTTGAGAACTCGGCTTAATACCTAAACATTCTGGAACATGGCGTGACCTTATTTTGGAACATAAGTGTCCAAGGTAATCTGACGTGACAGTTTATTTTAATTTCAGTAAAGAAGATTGCGATTCACACTCACTCTTGTTCTTCTTTATGTTGTGTCACCTCCTTTTGAAGAAGGGATTTGGACCCTTATTTACAATCTCGGGGCCAGTGCTCAGCTGAGGACGAAGTAGAAGAACTTTACACAATTTTTTAAATATGAGATATCGTGTTATTGCACTATTGACAGACTCTGTGTAATGTGTATTTGTAGTTAACTTATTTGTTTCTTCGAAATATACACATTTACTTTTGGGATATTCCCTACTTTCTGCCATTAAAGCGAATCGGCCACGTGACAAGTGTCAGCTGTCAGCTGTCAGTTGTGCCACGGGATATTAGAAGTTGGTAGAATGACAGGACTTTATGGCCTGTTTTAGCAGGTCCCATTTATTTATACCTACATTTGGTTGAAAGCATCAAGAAATAATATGGATAACTTAATATCGCTTTTGGATAAATACGCGAAGAGGAAGAAAATGTACTGAAATAACATTCTACTTAATTTGAACACGACCTCGGTGGAGTGGGAGATTGCTCGGCTAGAAAGCAAAGTTGGTTAGAACGATCGTGGGTTCTATCCAGCTGGATGCAAAACGGGGTGCAGTTTAGAATTGAATAATCTTGTGTAATATTAATACTTAAATATTCTATTTACAGCTAAGCAACTAACTTATGCTTAATTATAATCCTCCCTAAGCTCCCAGAGGTTCGATCAAAATCATTTTAATTAACCTCTCACCTTACCCTTTCGGTTAATTCTCAAGGTTCCTTTTATTAAAGCACTCAATAAATGTTTGGTAGGATATTGTTTTGAAAGTTTATTAGCAGCATGCTGTCCTTTTAGTTGAAGTAATTCAAATAGATAGATAGTTTCAATACTGACTACTAAGAACTAAAACGAAGGAAAAGTCAAGATTAAAATCTTAAAAGAACATAACTTGTGTATCTTTAGATCATTTCTAATGACCACTTTAAACGCAAAGCATGTCTAAAGTTTAATTAAAATCATTCTTATAGCCGAAATAAAAAAAAAACATTAAGAAAAATAATTTATACAATTAATTATGTAAAGATCTCTCCAAGGAGCTATAGGAGGGCAAGGGCGGGAGGTAATTTATGATCAGGTAGCTGAAAACAAAAAGGTGTTTTCAAAACAAAGAATATTTGATATTTTCTGAAATAAATTAAGTACGTAAAAAAAATGTTTTACTGACTATGAAAATACCCTAGTCAACAGAGCGCACCAAAAACCAGATAACCGCCCCGCCACTTACAAATTTAAATATGGCTGTCCATGAGAAATCAGTCGCTGTGGCCGACAACTTCTAGAATATTATAATCATCATTATAATACATAGAACTAGACCATAAAGGACATCATATAGGAAGATTCCACTACTCCAAGAGAGCGGTCTTTGAAAACAGAGTTCTTGTCCAATATTATATTTTATCACGTGAAAATCTCTCCACATGAGAAACTCACAAATGGATTGCTCTTTGAAATATTGAATTTAAATTGCAAAATTTCCCGGAACGTGAACATCGCATATGCAATGTGTCTCAAACTTAATAAAATTCTCTAACAGTAAAAATGTATGACAGATACTAAATCAAAATAGTGCGAGAGTTAAAAGTTATTTCCCGTAGACCCAATGCTTCCTGAATCGGAATTAACTAGAAAAACTAAATTACCAATCAGAATGCGAAAAAGAGCGGATGCTGCTAGCCTTGTAAAAAGGTGAAAAGTTTGTTCAGCGCATTTCTGTCGATGGAAAATACAGGACACGTAAAGCTATAAAATTTCGTGACAAAAAGAAATAAAATCTTTTATTACAAGCTGACAAAGTCCCCCGACAGGGACAAGATTCAGCCAATCACCTTTACGACCTTGTTGAAGACACTGCAACGGAAGTCTATCTAAAAGACAAAAGGAAAAATCTCAGTCTCATAGCACGCAGTCTATAATTGCAAACTCCCACTTGGGAACAAACAATCGCGAGAGAATGCCTCATCGAACGTTCAAGAAATATCCTCGTCAGATTGAATCGAGCAACGTCTGCGGCAGACTGTTTACTTGAGGGAAATTGAGGAATGGCAGCGGGGAGTTCACACAAGGGACTGGTTTGTACAAGAAATTATAAATTTTAAAGGATTTTAATAAACATTGCTTGCGATGGTTCTGTGATGACGGTTTAGTCAAGGGAATAGTACTATCAAATCCATCGAGTTCTGAATGTTAAAAGTAAGCGGAAGAACTCGTGGGTGGAATTTTATGGTTATTTATCGTAAAAACCTTCATGGCTAGTGTTTAACTAGCTCGTACAAGCTTATACTTACTTAAATGAAATTTGAAGAATTGAAAAAGTAGCCGATAGATCAATAGTTAACTTCACGCTTAATGTTACTTTTCCTTGTGGACCAAACTGAAGAGGCTTATTAGATGCAGACTTCTCCGTCTAAACTTTTTCCCAGAAACTAGAGTGTAGGTAGGTGATATTTTTTAACAAATCGTTACGAATGAATCGTACATCCACGTCACATGCTACAAGGATTTATACAGGTATTACGGATTCGAAGCGAATATCGGAATCTATCTTCCTATCAGATTTGATTACCGGTTCACAGCGTGTTTGATATTTTACGTATTTTACCTCTCACGAGGTATTTCATAAACATTTCAACCATGGATGTTGATTCTGAGACTAGCAGACTAATTATTGTTGGTATTGAAAATAGAGTTGCGTTCGTGCTGAACGATTAATTGGGAAATAAAGACGAAAATTTCATAAGTGTCGTTTGTTTAAATTGCAATCTATTACCATGTCAAAATCACACAAAAATGTTTTGCACACAGCATCATCTACACCCAAAGTAAGCAAGTAAGTAATGGGTACTTATATGTACAAACATATTATACATAGAAAACAACCAGACTCAAGACAAATAATTGTAGATCATACAAACATTTGTCCCGCGGCGGGGTTCGAACCCGCAACCTTCTACGTCGCAAGCGGGCCTTTAACAAATTGTAATGTAGCTGCTATATTAAGTTTGTTGATTTTCCAGGTCATCTCAAGTTGAGATATCAATAAGTACAACAATTTTTCTTTTTGTCGTGCCGCTGTAATGAACCAGTATGGTAAAAGGACACCTGGCAAGACGTGGTGACGATAGGTGGTGTAAAAGGATAACAGAATGGTGGCCCAGAACTGGCAAGAGAAGTGTCGGACGTCCGGAAGCGAGGTGGGCGAACGATATCATTAACGTCGTAGGCCGACAGTGGATCAGGCTGGCACAGGACCAGGAAGAATGACAAAAGTGAAGAAACATACAGTTCTTTTATAATGAGATACAAAGTAAACTTAAAATTAATTATAGGTTATTTCACTTCTGGAGCCATAGATAGCCATATAAATATATTCATTGCTCCTTTATGTTCGTGATATTACTTTATCTTAGGTCCAGTCTGAAAATCAGCGTTACTCTGCGCCTTCGGGCATGGAGTAACAATAAGCTGAGACCTTTTTGGCTCACTACAGCACACAGACCACTGTGCACCCACCTATGTAGGTGCCCGACTACTCGTATTAGGTGGTATTAGTTACGCACTGTAACAATTTTGTTCATTTTTTTTTTTTTCATTTTTTCTAGTATGTTTTTACTTATGCATCTACCTACTTGTTACTTGTCTTTGTTTTTGTGTCTGTGTTGAAATGTTATGTGTGTCAAATAAATATTTTATCTATCTATCTTTATAAAGGCTCCTTTCGTGCACCGAATAATAGTCGCATCAGACATTAATAGCATGATAGTTCAAAAGTTCCGTAAACAAAACATAAAAGGCATCATAACTTGTAAGAATATTAGAAACACTGAAAGTTTCGCTCCGATAAGTCGGCCACATTTCCTGGTCCCGCCCCAATTTTATGGAGCCACATAAACTTGAGATAAATATCACTTTGCAGTAAAAGGATAACATTATATTACTGAAATGTGGCAGTAAGCCATAGTTTTACCATACTTTACGGAAGGGCTGCATGGAACCAAGTGGAAGATCGCTTAAAGATTTCGACCCGTTATTTTGTTATTTAAGGGATCGAACAGTGGCATTACCTATTGAGGATCAAGCAGTCCAAATAGTCTTGTTTTGGATACATCATCATTTTTAGCTTAGCCTTTGGCCGTACTGGTCAGGATCAAAAGTTGATTGACTGTACTAGTCCACTCACTTATAGCCCGCGGCATTCACATTATATTGTCTCACAATTAATTAATTATTCTAATGTACCAAGTGAGAACGTGAATGTTTGAAATACTGACCGCTGTCCGCTGACCGCGGTTGTATTCATCTACTTATACCTACATATAAAATCCGGTTTTGGTATGGGTAATGTAGCTTCCTAGCATTACAGGACTTAGACGCGCGGCCCAAGATCGAAGAAACTAACATTTTTTTAATTCATTCAACAGATATGTGCATGCATCGTTTTTAAAACTATACAGGGTGTTAAAAGACTGCTACTGAAAACTGAGGGGTTGCTATCAGACCACGGTTCTGCTTAAAAAAACGCAAAAAGCATTTTGACTTAGCTACATCATTTAATTGTATTTTCTAGTTATTTACTACTAGTACAACATAAAAAGACCATACCTACCTAATAATTTCATTTATAAAAGAAAAAAACAATTAAAACTCAAAATCCAACATTCTACGTACAGCCCAATACCTACATACGCTCGACCAGCTGTGCGAGGTCGGTTTTCTCCGGATATAATGATTTTTTCAGAAAATCCTTTTGGATTTGGTTGTGTGTTGGGATGCTGTACCTACCCCTTTCGGCTTCGGTAGACGTCTTTTTACACCCTGTATAATTTTTTGGGAATCCATGAATTTATTATACTTAATTAAAAAAAGCACAAATCACGTTGCATCTCTAGTGATTTATTGATGATGTAGTTGAAGTTATTATCACTTGTGACACACAGACTGCTATTCTCTCATATAAAATTAATTGATACAATAGCAGTGAATAAAAGCTTAATTAAACTGCATGGCTACTCGCCAACATGAGATAACTTTAATAAAATTGACTGCTCGGAAACAAAGCTGAATAAGAGCTGGATTATAAAATTACTTTCATGAAAATAAAAGAAAAACGAAAATCTAGACCAAAGATAAAAATAAACAACAGTAACAAGTCGATATCCAGATAAAGAAGAGAAGAACTAAAATCTTAGTTTCTTTAACAATAGAAGCCAAAACAATTTTTTTTAATGTTTCTGTCTGTGTGTATGTTTGCAAAAACTACTGCATGGAACATTGATCTATTAAGTTCTATGGCATGGAATTTAATGCAGTTTTCACCTATGCAAGAGGTAACCATAGACAATGGAATATATATTTTTTTGTCCGATACTTCATCACTGGGTAAAGACAGTTATTATATAATTTCTCTATTTTTATATTTAGTGTCCATAACTTTGTATGTAAACGTGTAACTATGCTTTAATATTAATTATTATTTAACGACGACCTCTGTAGCGCGGTGGGCGAAGGCCCGCCTGCGACGCAAAAGGTTGCGGGTTCGATCCCCGCGGCGGGACCAATGTTTGTATGATCTACAAATATTTGTCTCGGGTCTGGGTGTTTCTATGTAAAATATGTATGTATTTACAAACAAAAAGTATATAAGTAGTATATCAGTCATCTAGTACCCATAACACAAGCTCTGCTTACTTTGGGGCTAGATGATGCTGTGTGAAAAGTCCAGCATTATTTATTTATTATTATTATTTATTTATTAACATTGTAATATGGGCTAAGTTGTCTGAAATAAATATTAATTGAATTGAATTGAATTAAATAAGGACCCCATTCTAAAGCCGGAATGTATCTTATGCCAGCCACCTACGATCAAGTTCACGGTCAAGTTTGCAGCGGGCTTGATACGGCGTCTTATCGATCTCGATAAACGCTGCAAACTTGACCGTGAACTTGATCGTAGGTGGCTGGCATAAGATACTTAAACTTAAACACAACTTAAAAAAGATAGATATATTCTATATCGAGCCCGCAACTTTCTGCGTCACAGGTTTCATCCTCAGCGCCACAGAGGTCGTCGAATTAAAGTACTAAATTGAGTGGATAGTGGCACCAATCGGCTCTGATTGCTCGCCAATATCTGATTTCACT
The DNA here is from genome assembly GCA_951394285.1 of Epirrhoe tristata. Lineage (NCBI taxonomy): Eukaryota > Metazoa > Arthropoda > Insecta > Lepidoptera > Geometridae > Epirrhoe > Epirrhoe tristata. The sequence continues at coordinate 9,037,119 of OX596146.1, read as the reverse complement.
GCAGCGTGATTGTAATTTTCATAAATTAAAGTCAACTGACGAGCTTTTATTTTAATCAGAATCACTGTTGCGTACGTTTCATATAATGGTTACTATAAACTGTAGTAAAAAAAAACCATTTCGAATACCGTGTGGTTTCGAATAATTAGTGGTGTGTAAGTATCCGATAGATACCTATTTGGTTAAATAACGAGTATTCATCGCGCTCATTATACCTTTATTTTGTTTCCCGATGTTTCGTCAGTTCATGAGCAATTTGATTGTTGAATGTTATTTTATATTTACTCGTATTTATTAGTTGTATTTTTATGAAAACTGTTACTCGGAACTACCGCTACACAAGCTTTGCTTAGTGCGGGGTTCTATGTATTTTTTTATGAAATAACTATCTCATCTCATCTCATGTCATCTCATCTCATCTCATCACATCTCAACTCATCTCGTCTTATCTTATCTTATGAGTGGTCGCGGGCAAACTATGTACATTTTGGAGAGACTGTTTTATTTCTTTAAATACGGATTTCATTATAATGGTTCGTAGGCAGATAGCGGTCAAATGCGTACAATTTTAGTACCAAAAGTAAATTACTAACTAAAACACTATTCAAGTAGGTACCTATTATTATTCTGTTTTGTGAGTAGGTATGTTTGATTGACTTTGATACTCAAATCAAATCAAAGTCTTTTATTGCCTAATATACACATATTGCACATAAGAGTCCTTTGGTGATACAATTTAGTGTAGCCACTCAGCGTGATCACAAATAAATTAATGCTGGACATCTCACACAGCGTCATCTAGCCCTAAACTATATGCTTATGAGAACCAGATAACTGATAGAATACATACCTACATTATGATACATAGAAACACAGATCCGAAATAAATATTGCTGATGATGAAACATTATGTAGAAAGCCTGTTAGCAAAAGACTATCACTAGTACACACACAAGCAACGCTTCGAACGGAAGCAACTTAACCATAAATTCACCTAACAGCACTCAACGCTTCCATCAAGCGCAACATTTGCGCGGTCATCGCAGTTACAAATCGATGCAATCAATGCCAATGGCCCTCAATCTAACGGCTCGTTCACAATAATGTCATTGGGTACGCCACTTTTATAAAGGCATGTTCACATCGGTTTGACAGGCTCGGAAAAGTTGGAGAATGATAAACGGTTAGGAGAGAACTGGTGTAAAATTTTGACAATCATTCCAGAAGTCTTATTGAATTAATATTGACTTATTGGCGTATTGAATGCACTGACGCTGAACCTCGGTAATTATTACGAAATATTGTTTGTCAGAAGTACCTGAGTTTCATTGTATACCCCCTTGAATAAATGAAAATACCTACTTTATGTACTTAATTAAAAAAAATACGTGAGTGTCGTAAAACACTCGGTTGGAACGAATCAAAAAGTACTTTTCTATACTGGGTTTTAATAAATTAATTGTCAATTAGGTACCATAGAAACGCTCTTCAATACTAACAATGTAACAATCTATGGACTATGTCGCGGCTGCGCATTTCGAACTGTGACGATTTGACATATACATGCGTCGTGACGGTAAAATGGAACATTTTTTTTCCAGCCTTAGTCTTTTGTTCTTCGATACCGTCCGATAAAAACTTAGTAAAAATATACAATGGGTGCACAAGCCATGCACATAACAGGATAAGCCATTACACGCGGAGTCGTTTAACTCCCATGTTGCCGATCCCGCTATGACTACGATTATAGTCTTTATGACTGCTTTAATGCGTCTCTTGTGTAACGTTGTAATAAAGCGTTGGGTTTTAATGGTCGTCGGTAAGCGACTGTGAAGTCATTTATGTCTTACTATTGAGTATGGTGTTAGTTCCCAGTCACAGTAGATTATGTGGCGTACTATGAAGCTGCTGAAGTAAGTAGGACTAGACTATATATACGAGCTTCTTAAATAAATGAATTGTTTTTTGTGAATGGTTGTGTATTCTTGTTGAGTTACTTGTTTTTTTGAACCCAGTACCGTAGGTGAAAAGAGTTTAAGTGCACCTCAAAGAGGCTCTTCTTGTGTACTGTCTATATAGTGCTTCCTGCTTCCATACATTTCTAAATTGAATCTTTTTAAATGTGGCAAAAAAGCATGGCCATTAAAAGCATTATTATGTGGAAGCCCATATAACACCAGAGGGACGTGCAAGACAACCCCAGAACCAGCGACTTGGCTTTATCATCGAGCAGTTTGAACCTACTGCATACACTTCACATGTAATTCCCAGCTTGTTAAGTCAAAGTCAAAGTCAAAGTCAAAGTCAAAAAGCATTTATTCAGTAGGACCGCTGGGATCACTTTGAATATTTGGGTACCCTTTAACAGAGTTCGATTGTGGATACGTGGTGGATACCCACCTTTATACGATAAAGTAAGCAGTAAGAATTCTCGTCGTAACGCTGCTAACCGCTTCCTAATCTATCGCCGGTCGAAATGAAAACAATGAGACGCATTTTAACGTTACAATCGTTTTTGACGACCGATTGGATTGAGCGATGTAAACGGTAATGGGTTTTGTGTTTATGAAAAAAACACAGTAAAAAAGCAATATTATTAGAATTGGTTCCCGCACTCTTCTACAGTGACTGGGTAGTCCCGGCTAAACTCTCATAATCCTTCCAGCACACAGCCCACAGGTTTGAAAGAACTAGTGACACGGCACGAAGTATAATTTGTGTGATACAGACGAATTGAGAACCTCCTCCTTTTTTGAAGTCGGCTGAAAAGCAAAAATATTCCGTTCACCATTGCACTTTCAAAATTAATATTTATTCTGATCCATTCATATTTAGCTTGATCATCTCGATCATCGATTCGAAACGACGTTTATAGTTAAATTGGCAACGCAACGTTGAAATGTTGCGTTTAATTACTTATAGGACTCGTTCGAATGACTGTAATTATAAACGTCGATTCGAATCGATGATCGAGAAGCTCAATCTAAAAATATGAATGGATCCGATTAAATATTGGTGATTTTTATGTGAGGATAGTAGTAAGATAGGATAGGTCCTACTACTACCTACTACTATCCTCACATAAAGTGACATTAGCCCAGTACGTACAAATACTTATAGCTCAACACAATTCTATTATTTCTATAAGTACAAGGGGAAAGCTTTAAGTAAGTTAACAATTCACAGCCAGCGATTGCAATTCAGCTAACGAGAACGAACCTTTTTGTCTGGAAAATAAGTATTTTAAATATCAATTTATTTTCTTTGTAAGATGGGAAAGCATATTCAAAAGATTGCTTTACTGTGCTTCCACACTTGCTGTCAACATTATTTTGGCAAATAGAGAGGTGAGTGTTGTTTTAGATTGATTTTTGAAATGAAAACTTCTTTAGGCGCGTTAGGTATGCAGTTTTAGATGGGTAAATAAATAAATAAATAAATAATGCTGGACATTTTCACACAGCATCATCTAGCCCCAAACTAAGCAAAGCTTGTACTATGGGAACCAGATAACTAAAAAGTAAAAAAAAGTAAAAAGTCATGTTACGACACCTGCTTACTACATACATAACTTGCAATCAATTGTCATCCCATTTAGAGCTCAACCAATCCCACAATACGAAAATGGCTATTGAAGTCTTGTGAATTGAAAAATGGCAATATGGAGCCGCGCCTTCTCAAAACCGCAAAATACAACTTACACTACATAATTTCGTCATCATTTTAAGTTTAGAACCGTTACCGAAACCTCGTTCAAGTTTTCACTTCTTTCGGCATTTCTTTTATCGTCCACTCCTTGCGCTCCAAGGCCACGGTTTACCAATTTCACCAGATGAATTATCAATGAAAATCTTCGAGACTGATAGGTAGGTGAACCGACAGACGTTAACCATAAAAAGTTAAGCAGAGGATGAGATGTTTTCGCTCACCAGATAAAAGGTCTCGATGAGGTTTTAGTTATAATGATCACCGCGTAACCCAGGCCTTATTTAATGGCATTAGTACAATATTTTCATCATCTCAGCACTCGCTTCTTTTACACACATATTTATCGCAAAGACTTAAATCTTGCTTTATTAATGTATTTTTTATTATATCTTTAATTGTCAACACATCACCAGCACGTATAGAAGGCCCTCAATATTCTACGAACTATGAACACTGCGCAAGCTCCGCAAACAGCAATAAATTATATTCTCGGATTTTCTTTTATTTAGATCGTTATTCGAGGTTTTCAATTTCATAAACAGCAAATTCAATAAGATTTCGTGTAGGCGGAGAAAAGAAAACTCGTTAAGATTTAATTAATATATTTGCTCTAATAATGTATATTACGATGTAATTAATTTGAAATTTCCTTATTACTTTATTTTTTATCGAATATTTTCATTATGTTTAAACAGAAAATGTAATATAGTTCTTGTAGACCTCACTTAAGAATAAGAATAAGAATAAGAATAAGAATAAGAATAAGAATACATTTATTTGACACACACAACACAATACAATGAAAATAGAACATCAAACATTTATAAAACACGAGTGGGTACAAAGAAACATTATAAAACAATAAACTAAAATAAAAACAAACTATCCATAACTATACATAACTACTTCAATCATTGTTCGTTGTTTTAACGATTGGGATAACTTTTATTTTTTGACTACTATGCTGCGATTTAGCTATTGTATGAAATACTTATCTTGTTGACTCGGTAGGCTTTAATTGTCCTGTCATAGGGCTTGCTTAAAATGTATAAAAAAGATTGCGGACTGAAACCCCACGACTAATATAAGCTGTGACTAGTTAATTTAGCTCACTGAGCGGAGAAATGACATACAATTTAATAGTATTTAGAGTATCTTAAAATACCCATCAATCTTCGCAGTCAGACCATTACACTTACAGGGCAACAAAAGAACTCAAATATCTGTTGGACAAAATAAGCGTCTTTTGCTTTTGAAGTTATAAATCACGTCAGTATCATTACGAGAGTCGAGACGCGACATTTTCACACAAAAAAGACGAAATAGTAGATATCAACGACAATAGAGATCCCTTTATCAATTCAGTGTCTTTTGTAGACAGAAATAAACGTAAGTTATTTGGAGAGATAGTTGCGAAGGCGGACATAGACCGAGCTGCGACGATTGGACTGATATATGATCGATTACCTACTAGTTTTTCAGAGGCCGCCGTCAGCCGTCCCAGATATAGGTACAGAAAGACATTTGTTAATTTCAAATCTTCGCATCGAATTGGGTGGAAGCGCAACACACAGAGGCACGTTCAGGCACTCAAGTAATTTTTGTGTCAATCAACCACTGTAAAAAATAATTTAATACACTGTTATAAAAATGAAGTTCCTGGTTCCATTAACCTAAAAATTTATTTGTGTCAAAAAGCACGCCAAAAATCCATATATTGTCCACCTTGTTCACCTTTATGATATAAGAGTCTTTGCAGTTGGCTCTCCGTCTATAAGTTATTTGGGAAGATTGAACTGAAGGGATGCGGCTTATTGCCACACATACCCGGGTCTGTGTGGTAATCATTCACACTTAGCTTGAATTGTATTGATGACTGTGAAACCTTCTGGATTCGAGGCTATTCGAGGTGCCTGAACTTTGACAATGTATCGACATAATATCGAAAAAACCTTGACACGATTACCAATCGATCCTAGTGTCCCATCAATCTTATCTGTATAAATAAGTGCATAAAAGTCTTGTATGAATGTCTGTTGCTAGTTCAAACTTCTTTGCTGTAGTAAGGCATTATTTTACTTTGCAGCAATGATTTTGTTTTTCGTTGACAAACTGGCAACAAAAGCTTCAAAAAATGAGAATTTTAAGTTTCTGGTGATCATGATCGGGAGTGTTTTTTGCGATGTTAAAAAAATAGAGAGCTTTTTTAATTTCAAAATGTTTAAACTATTCCCTGAATGTTGTCCTCATTAAAAACTTGACGAAACTGCCTTTATCATTAGGAGCACTAATAGTTTGATAACATTCCTCTACAAATGAACCCTTTTTACCACAAGCACAGCCACGAAAGTTTTACATCAGATAATTTAGCACGTTGGTTTACCGAATACGGATTTACTTTATGGCTTTCATGTTTTAGTTTAGGCTTTATCGTAGTTTGATTTTAATAAGAGCTATGACCTAGTGGGATATCTAAGCTCATCGCACTACTCGGCACCCGCGCCGAGCGCGCGGATTGTCAATTCAATAGAAGAAATGCTGAGACGTCAAAAGCGAGCCGCATTTTTTGACGTAATTTTTTCTATAAAAAATGACTGCGCTACGGCGCGGACATAATGTGCGATCAGCCGTACTCTCCACTTTAAATCGGAAGGTTGTACGAAAGGAGATGATCCTTTTACTCGAAGTGCACCTAAAATTCCTTAACAGGAAGATTCCGAGATAGACTTGGTTTTACAAAAGCTGTTTACAAAGCATCACCGCGTAATCGGCCTAGACATACAGGCGCTTTATACAATAATATCTGCGACATGCATAATCAAAATGTGTACCTATGAGATTTGAAGCTTGTAAAAATAATTAATATTTTTGTAAAATTTGTTTAAAAGGTCTCATACCAACTACAACAGGATCACGATTTATCGCCAAGGCACGGTAGACATCAAGATTCTTTACACGATACCATTCTGGTATACCATTCTTACCTCTAGCTTTCCAAACTAAACGGACAAAGAGCAAAAGGCAAGAATGGTATGCCAAAACAGTATCGTGTAAGCGTTTTAAGCCCGCAAATTTGGATCAAATATCAAGATACCTTTAAATTCAACAGTTGGACGCAGTCTAATTTCGGTTCAAACTTCCGTAGTTATAAAGTAACTATTAGATGCCAGCTAACGAACGGCCAATTTAATTTGCTAATGGCGGCAATTTCGGAGATAAATGTTTGAACTCTAATTAAATGGCAATTCACACTTTGAAGTATGACCGAGGGACTCATCACGGCACATTCCTACCCAGTAAGTTCGTATGAGTTGGTGGCCAACTCTGGTAATGGGGTTTGAGGTCTTTTGGCCTCCGTCACGGCTTAGCGACTTAGCCGACGTTGCCGGGAACACAGAAACGCTCAGTTGATAATGCCACTAGCGGTCACCCATCCACTTTGTGGTCGCTCAGAACGTTGCTCTCCGACAATCTAAGTTGATCAGACTCCCTTAAAGCTTAACGAGGTTCAAATAAAATCTTTTTCTTTGTTTAGCTATGCAAACTAAGTCCGTTCGAGAAATTGGCTCATTCGCTAAGCCGGGCCAAATTTTATTACTAAGTAGTTGGAGTATTTTAGCTCTACAATTTATCTTTTAAACTTACTATGAAATAGAACAACTTAATTCCCCTTAGAATAACAGTCCGGAAATCCTATTGAATATTGTAAATCTGAAAGTTTATATGTTTGTGTTTCAATCACACCAATTATTTGAATGGAACTTGGATCAGATATAGACAGTGATCTAGAATAGCATTGATATTTCAAATGTTGGTACCACGCAAGCGAAGTCACTAGCGGTAGCGAATTTCTACTTGCTACAAGCAAAGATGTGTTGCTACGCATCTGACACACATCTAATCTTTTGCCTCGTTCTTTATTGTAAGTTCTTCCGTAGATGTCAGCCCGAAATTGTGTCACGATTCGGTGGAGGAAATAGTTCATCTGTACTTTACATATGATCTGGGGTTTAGGTTACTTTTGACCTAGCTCTTCTCAGCAATACATAGTCATAATTTTTCCTTGACCGCGCAATAACGGTTAGTCTATTCTAGATAATATGAACACGACGAAATCAGTCCAGCCCTTGTCGAGTTACGCTTACAAGACACCGTGAATCACCCAGCTCACATAAGCCACTCGAGAAACATAAGCCGAAAAACATACAAAATACAGCAACGTTGTAAAAACATACCAAAATACTTCGAATTTATTTAATTAAATTAGAAATTAACTTCTACTTCAAACAAAATGTGTACGTATGTATTATCTAAAAATAATATTCGATCTAAGAGCTACTAGAGAGCCAAGATTTTCTTTAATAAATATTTATGCGTAGAAATAAAATGTATTGCTTATTCTGTATTGTATTAACAGAACAATATTCTTGGATAATGGGCACAAAAACATCCATGGCATGTTTATTCTTGGTAAATAGACACTTAGCTGGGCTATTATGTCCAAGGTTTTTTTTCTTTTTGGTTCAGCTAATGAGCTTTCGCGGTTTAAAATAATGAATTTAAAGGCGAGGCAATATCTTTTTAACTTCATTGTAGAGCTAAATACACTTTAGCTCTGACAAACTCAATGGCGTAGCGGGTGAGTACTCGAGGTACGAGATCGATTGTCATGGCGTAACAAATGTTTGATCTACTCGTACCGACATTTCTGACCTAACTAGATAATTGAATGCTAATAATTTTATGCTCTAGAGAGCATAAAGCCATGTTTAGTACTAAAACTGTACCTGAGACTCCTAACCTAAAAGTCACATTGTACAAATCGTTACGCAGACGGAGTCCTTTAAGCGGCCTAACCTGTCACCAGACTTAGCCACTCATACGAATTTACTTTATTACTTATCAATATCATACAAGTCAGACCAATAGTCAAAATTAATAGATAATTTGGACATATCTATAATTTTTTTACATTTTGATGACACGCCTATCCCTTGTCACATAAGGATACCCTGGGGCTTTATCGTGTGGATGTCCCCGCGGTTGTCAAGGGCTAATTTCCTCTTCCAACCCTCGCAGACAGAAGATCGATGGCCAACTGAAGCTGCGCCATTTGGTGCCCATGGCTTTATGCGATTATCATCCTTATTGTATTTTAATCAAAGACCAATTATTTGTGTATTATTTTCGTAATAACGTAGGCTCAACACTTTTATGAAAGTAAAAATTACCCAAATGTTCTCTGGCACAAAATGTATTTGCTGATTTTTGGCAGATGCATCTCTCCATACGTCAGCGCCCACATTTCATTTCCCTGAAGAACACTGAGGTTATTCCGTTTTTACATTGGCCGACAACACCACTGTAAAACCAAAGTTTGCAATTTTGCTAACTTTGAAAGTTCATGCAACTTTCAACATCAAGTTTTTGTAACTTTGATGTTTGTTGCGCACTGTACCTTTAACCTTTTTAACCCCCGACAAAAGAGAAGGGTGTATCTGTGTATCTGTCTGTGGTATCGTAGCTCCCAAATAGATGAACCGATTTTCCATTAGTTTTTTTATGTCATAGATAAAATCCCGAGTGTTCTTAGTCATGTTTAATGAAAATCTGTTCGGCCGTTAGAAGATCATCAGCTCTTTTATAGTTGATGAGGGAATCTGACTAACTTCCTTATGATTTTGAAAGTATATGGTAAGGTAACCATGACCTGATCAGCCCTTTGAAGATCATCAGCTCTTTAATATCAGAGTCTACAAGCTTGTTGAAATCTGATATTTTATAGGATTTGCATAAAGTTTTGTCAAAATACTATTGTATTCTCCGTATGTTTATAAATTTTGAAAAACTATCTCGCAAGATTGTAAAATGTCGGTAAGTATAATTTGGAAATGCACGATATTTTGACAGCGTCCCGTTGAGTGTAGACATAGATTCCCTTCTGGCGCTGTACAAATCATCTATGTACATAGTTAAGATGTTAAGTACGGTATTACTAGTAATACCGGCTTTTGCCTCCAAACTACTAGTAGTTTAGGGGCAAAACTCTCATAATAATAGTTGTCAAAACGTTCCTTTTGACAGAAAACGGTATCAATTTGTCATCGTCAACTCGTCAAAAAGCAGGTGTAAAATGGGTTATTACGTGAAGTTTACGGGGCTCGACCCTCTCATTTGTCTCGGCGACCAATTTGGACTGTTTGAAGGTTTGTTTGAAGGCCTTCATCTATACTTATAGGTGCTAAATATTTGTATACTCAGGAGTTCAAAGATTTTGTTTGAGTCAGCCAGAAACATGGACGTTTTCATTTCCGTTTTTGACATTTAATTTATTCAGTAATGTTGTTATTCAGTAAATAACCAAGTGAGTGAGACTAGCACCTAAACGACATTACATACTAGTCTATACGATCAACATCTACAATCTGTTGCAAAGGCGTGATTGAAACACCAACATACAAACATATCAAGACTAACATACCTCGATATGTTTATATGTTGATGGCCTTTACCAACAGACCGTAGATGTTGATTGTAGAATGTTGGCACCATCCGTTCCATACACTCATAGGTGTATAGAACAAATAGAAGTATAGATATCATTCCGTAAATAATACACATTTCAAGGACTTTTTAATACAGCTTCTGGAAATACGTACATCATTATATTTCGCAAAAATATCGGTTTCACCCCGAGAGTAAATTCTAAGGTTTCATGGGCATTACATTGACAAGACCTTTTTATTTAATGAGCCATAAAACCAGGCCTAATAAAAACAAGGCGACCTATATACCGAATATTTTTATTACCTAGTATAGTGTAGGTATGTACATGGTCAAGTTAATGCTAGCCGTGGACAAAGACACGCGCCCTTAAAAACAAGTACCTACATACTTTCTGACGAGAGAGAGATGAATTATGGCCATTTCATACAGTGCCAATCTAGGCAAAGTAGTATAGATGATAGAATGTTTGAGTATAAAAACTGAATTTATCCAAAACATACAATAAAAAATCTAACTCAATGAAATAAGGTCAAGCCTTGTACGGACTACGCGTTCTACGCGTTCCAATGTAGATGCGTGACGATTACGCATACAGGTTGACTAGCGCAAGTCGATGTAAAATATCAAAATGTATACGCGTTGCTGCAAGTAGGCGTTCCTGTGCACGCGTAACCGCGTACACAGGAACGCGTTCATTTGAACGCGGCTTCAAACATTTTAAATGTATCAATCCAGACCCATTTAGCGGGTTGTTGTTGTTGTTGTTGTTTTTAGCCCCCACTATCCCACTGCTGGGCAAAGGCCTCCCCTCGAGTTTTCCAAGTTTTCGAGAGTTTTCGAGTCTGCCACTGATAGTCGCTGAAGGTGTCCAGCTCGTCGCGCCATCGCTTGCGTGGTCTGCCGCGCCGTCTCACTGTCTCAGGGCTCCAATCAGTGGTTATTTTGGCCCACAGTTCGTCCGGCATGCGGCAGACGTGCCCCGCCCAGTACCACTTGAGTTTCCCGGCTTTTTGAGCTACATCGGCGACTTGCGTTCGAGAGCGAATGGTGGCATTTTTAATTCGATCTGTTAGTTTTATGCCCAGTATACTTCGCTCCATCGCTCTTTGACAGACCTCGAGTTTGGACTTCTGAACATCAGTAAGGGACCAAGTTTGAGCACCATAGGTTAGAATCGGGAGGATACAGATTTAGCGGGTTGAAGTTTTTATTTTATTTTCTGCACATTTGACACAGCATCATCTAACCCCAAGTATCATGACTGATATACGTACTGATATTCCATATAGATACGTTTTTCTTTTTTTTGTAAACACGCATACATATTGTACAGTCGCGGAATAAAAAGGTTGACCAGTTTTCAAATAAATTCGTTTACGCGTTGCAAGCACATGTTACCTTTTTAAACTGCGTACTAGACGAGAGTGCTGTACTGAAAATTATGTGTAACTATTTGACTGTTTGACAGCAAATTTTAAATTCACTTAGACATTCATTATGACAGAATGTGTCATACTCGGTCGATAAAGCATATAGTTATCAAATAGTTATCAAACTAATACCTACTGAGCAAGCAATAACAAATCTTAAGGTGGTCAATCTTTTCATGCCGCGACTGTACATAGAAAACACCTAGACCCGAGAGAAATACTTGTAGATCATACAAAAATTTGTCCCGCGGCAGGGATCGAACCCGCAATCTTTTGCGTCACAGGCGGGCATACAAAGTTACGAAGGCTTTCAAAACCGTCACAACATATTAGCTCTTATAAAGGAACCTTAGTTATCCAAGTTATCTAGGAGCCTCAGTAACTTAACTGTTTCGGTAACAGAATACCAACTTAGTTAATAAAGTTATGAACATTAAGTAACATTAAAGTCTAAGCATTACATAAAAGCTATTAGAGTGGGGTAGTGTCTTTTCAAGTTGGAAGGTTGTATGCTCATTTAGCATAGCGATTGTCTAGGTACCGGAGAATAGATATAAATGACAGTAATGACATTAGAGTGGATAAAAGTAACTTTTATCCACATTCAACCCGTTTTACCCACACTCTAATGTCATTACTGTCATTTTATTTATTTTTCGGGACCAGAAGACAATCGCCATGCTAAGGGGGCATTAATAGATTTTTCATTTCGAATTTATATACATTAACGTTGGCTCTGAACGGTGAAGAAAAACATCGCGAAGAAACTAATTGGTATTTTTAGGCAGCAATGGATTTGCATATGTTACGCATAGAATACTAAATTCAGGCATTACCTATATATTTATTTAGACGTGCTGTTACGTATCCACGCCAACGTCAGTGTCAAAACTGAATGTCGCTGTCTAATTAATGTCAAAATTGTACAACTCACTCTTGTCTTTGCTACTACTTTTTCAATTACGCATCATCATTGTACGCTTTTTCAATTATTCAAAATTATACGCCAAATTATTGAAGAAACCTGCTGTTTCCATTCGCAAGAGATCCCATCACTCCAGACCAACGAGCCATACGTCACATTTTGGTCCTTCGAGCCGGATCCAGCTTTGAACTTCAACGACCGTTACGAGAAACCGTTGGAACTTCATCGGATGTTTGGAGCGACCAGGGATTCTTTCGAGGCATCAGCTGGCAGCAACGTTCCACAATAGAAGTCCATCTACACAGGACGAACGCGCAAATTGTGGTACGGCCTGCCATTCCATCCTAACCCATCCTTTTCAAGTGCTTGTGCTAATCCCGTGGTAAACCAATTTCAGCGATTGAGACGCGGCGAGTACTTCTTCAGATTACCAGTGACTACGAGCATCGTGCCAGAGCAAGCACAAGCTCCACTACCAATCGTGAGTACTCCACCTTTCACTGACTACCAAGATGAGCACTGAAGTTAGGGCTAGGTCTAAGTCTCCCTACAAAATAACTGTTACTGATGATGAGAACACAAACCAGACAATCAGAGATCTCGTTAAAAAACGAGCGATTGTTAAAGGTCGGCTAACTAGGCTAACTAATTATATAGATTCCCTTGATAAAGACACTCTCTCAGCTCAAACGCGAGCAGATCTTAAGTTGAGACTGCAAGGAGCAGCCAGACTTTTCATTGAGTTCAATGATCTTCAAACAAAGTTAGAAGAGTGTGTGCTAGAAGTTGATCTAGAACACCAATTACAGCAAAGAGATTTGTTTGAGGATTGTTACTACAGTACACTGGCTCGAGTAGAATGTATGTTAAGTACTGATGAGGTTCCTACAACATGTTCAAAAGGGTGTACTAGCAGATCAGTTAAGCTTCCCACTATATCCGTACCTACCTTTGACGGTTCAAGTGAGCGTTGGTTGGAATTTAGGGATACCTTTCTCTCGTTAGTTCACAACTCAGATCATATCACTAGTATTCAAAAATATCACTATCTGAAGTCGTCACTAAAAGACAGCGCAGCACTTGTGATCGACTCAGTAGAATTTAGTGCGGATAACTACTCAGTAGCATGGGAACTTCTCCTCAATCGATATAACAATAGCCGACTTTTAATCCAGAATCACATCCGTGCGCTATTCAGCATTCAAACGCTGACAAAAGAATCACCAGACTTGCTACGCAATTTAATCGATACGGTTTTAAGAAACTTACGTGCACTAAAGCTCTTAGGTGAACCTGTCGATAGTTGGGACACGCTAATTATTTTTATAATTGTTTCCAAGCTTGATAAAACAACAGAACGCGCTTGGGAGCAATTTAAATGTAACAATCCGAAACAGTCTGATGGTTCTGAGTCACGTTTGAAGGTTGAAACAATGCTTTCATTCCTGAAAGATAGGGCTGACATGGCGGAAGCATTGCAGGGACCTCAATCAAACAGTAAACAAACTACAGTTACACACATTGGCAAAAAAGTCTCTCACTGCAATGTTTCTACCAGTAAGCCACAGCTGACTAAAAGATCGTGTTTGCTATGCAACGGTACCCACTCACTTTACGCGTGTCAAACATTCTTAGATTACAACTTAGAATCACGGATTAAGTACGTTAAAACCAATAAGCTATGTGAGAATTGTTTACGCGCTGGTCATACTATTACGCAATGTAGGTTCGGTCCGTGCCGAAAATGTGATAAGAAACACAATTCACTAATTCATTCGGATAGCATAGTAGATTCGCCTAGCAGCGCGCAGCTCGGACTGACGTCGAGTGAAAATAACAAACCGGCTTTGGCTATGCAAGCGTCCCTCGCACCCCGCGATGATCATGCGTATACGCACACCAATGCATTGAGCGCTCAATACCCATGTATGCAACCGGTTCTCTTATCGACAGCGTTAGTAGAAGTTAAAGATAATAACAATGTTTATCATTTAGCTCGCGCGTTGCTAGACTCAGGAAGTGAAAGATGTATTATGACGCAATCACTATGCGATACACTAAAATGTCAAAAAATACAGTCCACTCAGGAAATTCGAGGAATAGGTAATTCTATAACACAGTCATCGCAAATCTGTGATATTGAAATCAAGTCTCGCACTAATAATTCATTTTCCATGCGAATGCAATGTTTTGTGTTGCCACACATAACATCTACAATGCCGGTTATACCTAAACAATACGCACAGTTTAGGATGCCTGCACACATACAACTAGCGGACCCGTACTTCAATGAATCTCAAGCTATTGACATTCTAATAGGCGCTGATAAGTTTTGGGATTTGTTAAGTGATGGTAAAATGCGATTACCTAATGGGCCGTTCGTGCAAAATACTCAATTAGGTTGGATAATTTCGGGTCCCGTACATATTAATGCGCGCAGTACTGGCCATATCCAATGTAATTTCACTCAAGCAATTGACGATCAATTGCGAAAGTTTTGGGAGCTTGAGGAATTACCCAAATCATTTGATACGCATACAGAGGAGGAGAAGGCATGCGAGAATCATTTTCTCACTACAACAACACGCAGTAGCGAAGGAAGATTCATTGTCAACATTCCTTTCAAATCCTCGCTAAATGAGTTGGGCGAAACGTTTCCTCAAGCCCAGAACCGATTTCTCGCCTTAGAAAGACGGCTAAATCGCGTGCCGGACTACAAAAAAATGTATAGCGAGTTTATACACGAATACGAGAATTTGGGTCATATGACGCGCATTGATGCGTACGGAACCCCAAATTATTTCATGCCGCATCACGGTGTTTTTCGCGAGCACAGCACGACCACTAAACTGCGTGTAGTGTTTAACGCCAGTGCGGCTTCTAGTTCTGGTAAATCACTGAACGATCTTCAACTAGTCGGCGCTCCTATCCAGGGTGACCTACTAGGGATCTTATTTCGCATGAGACAACATAAATACATTGCCTGTGCAGATATCGAAAAAATGTATAGGCAGGTTTTAGTATCCGAGTCTCAAAGAAACCTGCAGCTGATTCTCTGGCGCGACGAACCTACTGAACCTTTAAGTATTTTCAGATTAAATACCGTCGTATACGGTACGGCGGCCGCGCCGTTTCTCGCCGTGCGGTGCTTAAAGGAACTAGGAGTCCAGTGTTCGAATCCAGATGTCAAACGAATCATAGCAGAGGACTTTTTCGTTGACGACATGATCACAGGCTCAGATGATAAAACGCAATTATTAAAATCATGTGAAAACACTTTCGAAGTTTTAAATTCAGGTTGCCTTCCGCTAAGAAAATGGATTTTTAATTTTGAATGTGATCAATCGTCAATGAAAATGTTATCTGGGGACAAGATGCTTAATTTGGACGAAAATAGCCAATGTAAAACATTAGGTATTTATTGGAATTACGCGACCGATGAATTTACCTACAAAACGCAATTTAAATCTGATTTAAAAATAACAAAACGAACGATATTGTCTCACGTATCTCAAATATTTGATCCTTTCGGTTTATTGAGTCCATGTATAACTATCGCAAAGGTTATGTTACAGAAGCTATGGCTTATCAAAATCGACTGGGATAGTGAGCTACCTAGCGACGTCACCGCAGCGTGGGACCGTTTTGTTGCGGGCTTATCTGCGCTCGAGAGCATTCGTGTGCCGCGGCACGTCATAGGCGCTGAGCCTACACTGATCGAACTGCACTTATTTTGCGATGCCTCGCAGACAGCGTACGGCGCGTGCGCCTATGTTCGAACTGTTGCGAGTGATAACGTTGTGACGGTAAGATTATTTGCGTCTAAAGGTAAAACTGCGCCCCTAAAACCTACAAGTATACCTAGGCTCGAGTTGTGCGGAGCGTTAGTAGCTGCTCGATTATATACACGTATACGCGAATCGCTTCGTTGTAGCTTCGATAACATAACGTTCTGGACCGATTCGACCATAGTTTTGGGGTGGTTACGCATGGCACCTAATCTTCTCAAAACATTTGTGCAAAACAGGACGGCTGAAATCCACGAGCTAACGAAGGAAATGCCATGGCGTCATGTCAAGGGAAAAGACAATCCAGCCGACTTGGTATCACGCGGAGTACCTTTACATGACCTCGCTTCCTCCGACTTATGGTGGAATGGCCCGCCTTTCCTTCGCGAGTTTACGGGTAATTCTACTGATTTAATTTCGGAAATGAACTTAAAATTATCGCACGAGTTACCCGAAATTAAATCCAGCGCCGGCGCCGTTCTGGCATTGCACGCACAACAAAAGGATAGCTCATTTCCGTTCTCAAGATTTTCTCGGTTGGACCGCATGAGATGCGCATTCGCATATGTTCGACGTTTTATACATAACGCGCGAAATAGTAAAATCAATCGTCGATCTGGCGAGCTCACGGTAGAAGAATTGAGGGAATCTGAGTTAGGATTAGCTAAGCTAGCCCAGGTAGAATCATTCACTACTGAATTTGATTCAATTTCAAAAGGTAATACTCTAAAAAATAATCGTAGTTTATCTAAATTAAATTTATTTATTGACGATAACAATAAAATTATTCGTGTTGGTGGTAGAATCGAGAATTCTCCCCATTTCAATTATGATAAGAAACATCCAATCCTTCTTAGCTCACATCATCCGTTCACAGCTCTGTTATTCAGACATGAACATCAGCGTCTGTTTCACGCAGCCCCTCAGGCACTTCTCTATGACATCCGCCAGCAATGGTGGCCGATAGGAGGTAGAAACCTTGCACGCCAAACTATGCATGCTTGCTTGACATGCAAACGTTTAAAGGGTAAAACCATCGCTCCTTTAATGGGTAACTTACCTCCGCAGAGATTAGATCCTACGTATCCATTTTTGTACTGCGGGGTGGACTATGCTGGACCAATGCTCATGTTGAATCGCAAAGGAAGGGGAGCTAAAACAATCAAGGTTTACGTGGCTTTATTTATTTGCTTTATAACACGCGCTATACACCTTGAACTTGTAAGTGACCTCTCAGCTGAAGCATACATACTAGCTCTTAAGCGTTTTATTTCGCGCAGGGGAAAACCCAACGAAATCTTCTCCGACAATGGTAGAAATTTCGTAGGCGCTAAGAGCGAATTTTCTAAATATTTAAAAAATTGTTCTGCAGATATATCCGAATTCGCAACTAGTCAGTCAATCAAATTTAACTTTATACCTGCTTACAGTCCTCATTTTGGTGGTTTGTGGGAGGCTGGAGTAAAGTCGAGCAAGTACCATTTGATTCGTACTGTTGGTAACGCACACCTCACGTTTGAGGAATTTACCACGGTATTGGCACAAGTAGAAGCCATACTTAACTCCCGTCCCCTATCTCCTCTCTCGTCCAATCCAGATGACCTGCTCCCACTCAGTCCTGCACACTTCCTGGTCGGCCGACCGCTTACAGCGCCAGTCTACCAAGACATGCGGAACGACGGCATCGGAAGTAGCACTCTCAACCGCTACCGACGAGTCGAGCAGCTGCGACACCACTTCTGGGCGAGATGGGCGAAGGAATACGTCTCCGAACTCCAGACTCGATGCAAATGGAAGGAACATACGGGCGATACTCTTAAGCCTAACACAATGGTAGTCATTAAGGACGACAACCTCCCTCCATTAAAATGGCACCTTGGACGGATAATCAAGACTGTTCCAGGCAAGGATAACATCTCCCGAGTAGCTGACATCCAGACGTCATCGGGCATCGTCAGGAGAGCTTTCGCCAAAATATGTCCCCTGTTCCATGAAGAAGACGCATGAACTCCATCATTGGAACCTGGAGCTTCCAAGGCCGGGGGCATGTTACGTATCCACGCCAACGTCAGTGTCAAAACTGAATGTCGCTGTCTAATTAATGTCAAAATTGTACAACTCACTCTTGTCTTTGCTACTACTTTTTCAATTACGCATCATCATTGTACGCTTTTTCAATTATTCAAAATTATACGCCAAATTATTGAAGAAACCTGCTGTTTCCATTCGCAAGAGATCCCATCACTCCAGACCAACGAGCCATACGTCACACGTGCCTCTAACTACCCTTTTAAATATTTTCATTCTCAATAATATATCTCCTCAAAGACCACTAGGTCGCCTTCGCGACCAATACCGTGAAGAACCAGAGCAACAAACACAGTTTGGAACCCTTTTTTTAAGTGATTCATCTCTCCTAGACGCCTAGCATAGCCTGGACATCCAGGCCCCAAACCGTGATGTACTCCAAGTGGGGTCGTTGGGACTTTTGTATGTTTTTAATTAAGTTACCTAAGTTGCTATTTAAATAAAGTTGTTGTACTAGTTCTTTACCCTTGTTAGAAGGAATGTGTGTATAATACCTGTGTAAAACGATTTTTTTTATTAACGGCTAGCTTGCACCAATTTTTCTTTGTGCTCAATATTTGCTTACACTAGTTCTATCTGTGAATACTTATAATTAGCCTTCTGTTACTAAAAATTCCCAACTATTCTACTAGTGGGGAGGTTAGTGGAGTCGTTCGGAATATATCCAGTTTTTCACGCTATTGGAACTTCCGTGAAAACCTCCTGATTCCATCATTACATTATGGTCCTTGACACTAATAATAGAGCTCACGGGGGAATATAGCTCCTAAAACGTTTTTTTTTAATAATTTTGACGAGAAAAAATATATCTATCGTGCCTAGGGCATGGGAGTTTGACGTGGTTTTATAAACAAAGAATTAAAGGATGTTCAAATCAGTTCAAGGCACAATCTTCAAGTTATGCTTATAAGAATAAGTTTCTTGTCTATAAAACATAGGTCAGAGTTAATCACGTATATAATAATTTTGGTGGTTTAATAAAACAACGAATAACACAAATTCACTTACCTTAACTTAAATCTGTCTATGATTGTATTCTTTCTTCAATGTCACTTTTACACTTAGTTTAATATTCACTTTTAGTTTTCATTCTTATTAAACTTATCACTTTGGTGATATTATGAGTCTGTATGAAACTAAGTTCGTAAGTCAGTTCGTAGACGCCGCGTAGCACATTCGTAGCGGCTGCTCTCCGTAGCGGACGATATACAACTGCCGTCTACGCGCCGTAGCGTAGCAAGTACGGGCGATGACAGCGTTAACTTTTTCTCTTCTGTGAACTCTCATCATGCGTTTTTAATATTTATGTAAGTTCTAATGAGTAAATGGCCAACTCTCGTGACAGGATTTTTAGGCCTCCGTCATGGACTAGCGACTTAATAACCGGGATCGACAATTTTGTTTGTAAATAAAATAATATAATATACATAGAAACACCCAGTCACAAGATACATAATTATTTGCAGATCATACAAACATTTATCCCGCAGCGGGGATCGAACCCGCAACCTTCTGCGTCCCAAGCGAGCTTTCACCCGCTGCGCCACAGATGTCGTTAATTAACGTGCTGTCAGGCACGGAAACGTTCAGTTGTGAATGCCACTAGCGGTCACCCATCCACCGTGTGACCGCACAGAATGGTGTTTCACTTTGATGATCTATCAAGAACGACCAAACTATACCACAAGATATTTATACAATCATCATCATCCACAGCCTGACTTCACCCACTGCTGGGTATATATATAGGCCTCCCTAAGCTTGTGCCATCCACCACGATCCTGCGCTAATCTGACCCATTGACGGCCCGCGACGTGTACAATATCGTCTGTCCATCTGGCCACCGGACGTCATACGTTCCTGTACCCAGATCTGGGCCACCATTCAGTCAATACTCTACTCCACCTGTCATCAGATTTATACAATAGCTTATTGAAATACTAGTTACTATAATTATATTTTCTACGAACTATTGAAATAGATTATATTACATCAGTCTTTATTCATATTCCTTTCAAAGATTAATATACGATGTAAGTGATATTTAACGAACAAATAATTACACATTGCATACACAATAGACGAACCCTTGTTACTATACACAACTATTTTAATATAATGTTTAATGATCCTAGCTTGACTAATCCTATTGTATTTTGTAAAATTAAATATATATATAATGCTGGACTTTCCACACAGCATCATCTAGCCCCAAAGTAAGCAGAGCTTGTGTTATGGGTACTAAATAACTGATATAGTACTTATATACTTTTTGTTTGTAAATACATACATATTATACATAGAAACACCCAGACCCGAGACAAATATTTGTAGATCATACAAACATTGGTCCCGCCGCGGGGATCGAACCCGCAACCTTTTGCGTCGCAGGCGGGCCTTCGCCCACTGCGCTACAGAGGTCGTCATATGGTTGCTTAGTTTCTGTAAATAAATGAAATTGAAGCGTTTTATATATTCGTATATATTAAAATGTATTTTTTAATTATTTATTTCTAAATGTTTTATTATTAACAAGGAAGAAGAAGATTATAATATATTTCTTGATAATATTTCAACAAATTCAAAATATTTTTTGAATTGATCGCAAACTTTTTTGATGTGTGTATTTAGTGTTTATGTAATAGTGGTTTAGTTTAATGTTATTTAACAGTTAAGTAGACAACAACATGATCAAAGGCAATACTAAAATTAATCAGCATTACTCTGTTAATTAAAACCTTCATATTGTTTCCGATACTACGAGTACTCGTCGATACAATAATGATATTTGGCTTTAGGATTAAACTGTCCATCAACTTTTGTGGTTATTTAAATGACTACAAAGTAATTAATTTATATATTTCGCTTTTGTAGAGCCTGTTAGTGATGGCTTCAATGGAATTCAGCCGAATGTTCGGGCGTGGGCGTTTCCTGTATGAACTACCAGTATTCGTTCTCCAAGATCATTTCACAATTCAGTTCATTACAATTTAGTTTGAAAAACTCGTGAAGCGCTCGTGGTCGTGTGCTTAGTCGTTCTTGATAGATCGTCGAAGTTAAACAACGTTCGAAATGGTCTGTAAGTGGATGGGTGACCGCCTGTAGCATTTTCATCTGAGCGCTTGCGTGCTTCGGAGGGCACGTTTAATTGTCGATCCCGGCTATTAAAGTCGTTAAGCCATGACGGAGGCCTTAAGGCGGCCTAAAAACTCCGTCACCAGAGTTAGACATTGACTCATACGAACTTACTTAGTTTGAAAAACTGCACGACAAGAAAAAGATTTAAAGAACATTTACACAGTATAATAACAGCAAAAGTTTTTCAATCTGTTTTTGATAAAACTTTGAACACCTATCATTGCAAAACCGCGAAGAAAAGATTGCTTATAAATCTTAGTACATAAAGTGCGAAAACAGACTTTAATCTCGTATCCGTCCCTATTCTAATCTGAAATTGGATTTCGACATAAAGCAAACAGCCAAATGTCACTGGAATAACAAAACGGTAGAGGGATTTTTTGAACTTTTGATGAAAGAAAAATGATTTTTTCTTTTATAAATAACTATTTATATTTACAAATAGGGGAAGGTATAGAAATCCCCTTCGACAATCACCTGCGTCGGCGATTTTTGTATTTAAGTTCTTATATATATCAGTTTTCTTTTTTTCTTTATTTAATTTTGAATAAGTACTGTTGTAATTAGGTATTTTTCAATAAAGTATTCTATTCTATTTTTTTTTATATCAGTCAACAATTTAACAACTTTGCAGTCTTAGTAATGCGATGAAATATGAAATCTTTTGTTTGTGAAACGCTCATTAAAGTCCTTTGATATTTGATTCGGAGCTCAAACCTTTTAAAATGAAATAGTGAATAAATCTCTTCTTACAAAAGCATTGTCCCTTTAAGCGACAAAAATTACAAACAACGTGAAAGAGAGAAATAAAAACGATTCGGACACCGCCATTACTCAAGATGAAGCTTTACTCGTGAAATAAACTGAGAGTAAAAAGTTTTCACTCAGACCATAAAACAGAACCCTGTTATCCAAATAACAATGCCCTAGACACAATAAAAAACTTATTAGAGTTTATTATCTTGACCGTTAAAAGAGCTGTATCTTAGCACGTTCTAATGCAAATATTTTCGCGAATACTGAGCATCTTTAGTATCATAGCTTAGAAAATTTAGATTAAGCGCACACTTTCGTGCATTTCAATCTAAGTTCCTCGGTTTCTTTTTACCCAACTGCAAATAAGGGTCGTCTATTGATATAGACGTTGAACATAACATATACCTATAAAATCATGAAACTTTGTTTTGAAGTGGAACGTCTAGTTTTAGAATCAGAATCTCCGCTTAGAACAAACTACATACTATTAGGTTTACGCAAATATGATCACATCTCTGAACACATGACCTTGCCGATCCGTGGCATCGCTCTAACCAACTGAGCTAACGGGCAACCGACGCATGAGTTGAAATTTATTGGGAGTACATACTATACAGCATTGCGCTGTGAGCGACATCTATGGAGACACATTGCAGTCATCTTTCCACTCTATGTCCAAACTTTAGTTCGGAAACATAGACAAGAGATGGCACTCTTATTAATCGATAAGGATTATATTTTTATTACGCATGCGGGATCCCGCACGGGTGCTAATTTTTGAGATACTTTTAAAAATCTTTAAATATCCCTAAGTGTGCGGTTAACACTATAAAAATAGAATCCTTACATCTCTGAATATCGGAATAGGTTCAAGTGTTTGCCAATCCGCTTTCACCGAAATGCTCAAATCCTTAATCTACTGTAAAAGATATGTACTCGTTTTACCCACTATCCTCTTTATCTTAAGAAACGGTTCTAGTTTCTGCACCTATCACACCCTCTATACTTACGTTCTTCCAATTCACAGAAACTTAAAAATGGACAGGCCATTTTCTACTTTTTATTATTATTAATTAATATTGCAATAGGCCACGTCAGTGCGCGTTCTATCTTAAGAGCGCCTTAAGTTTACAACCACGAGCTTAACAATTTAGTGCTGAACATTTCGCAGACGCTGACAAAGCACTAGTCGTTACTAACGCGGTTTTACATTACACGACACTGCCATAGTTTTAATAGTAAGTACTAAGTAATGAGTTTTTCCGCCGTATTTATGTGCACTATGCCAGTACTCTCAACGGTGAAGGTAAAGATCGTAAGGAAACCGGCATGTCGTAGAACCTAAATAGTTGAAAAAAACATGTGTCAAAAAAGTGAGCCTCTTTGAGGCACACTTATAATCCTTTGACCACACTGGTTCGAAAGAACTGGTGACATGATTAAAAGAAGTAATAAGCATTTTGGTCGCGAAGGATCCAGAGTAGAATCACCTAGTTCTTATGATATGCGATCCTTGCAGGAGGGGAACAAGAAGTAGAACCAAAACCATCCATGGATTAGAGTGGAATAAAAAGTAGAAGCAAATCCATTGATAGATTTCTTTAGTGGATTAGATTAGACATGGATCTCTGTACTTATTAAGAACATTAAACTTTGTTCATAAATAACTACATAAAGTAATTGTACCTACTGTACAATTCAAGAAGATCATGTGAGCGAGAAACAAACCTGGTAAATAGTGCTGAGTAGGACATGAGTGAGGGACACTTCAAATGTCCCACTCTTTCCCTCTAAAATGTTATGGTCCTCATTTTAAATCCTTGTAACACTTCCAAATTTTTGTCACACTCACTGACGACACATTCGAGTGAGACAGAGCGAGACGAATGAGGAATCTTTCATTGAGGGGTGAGTGAGGTGAGGAATGAGCTGTTGTAGTATTCTGTGAACGAATGAAAGCTCGTATCGAATGAAGTGTTACATTCTCTTTGGTTCAATTACCGGAAGTGAGTAGGTTAAATTAACGAAATTGTTTGAAACCGTGTCCTACCCAACACTATGGTAAGCAGTGAGCTTACCTCATTACGTCGAACATCCAAAGATAGAGAGAAGTCCAAAGATAAGCTATATCATTTATATTTCTTTGAATAAGTGATCGATCTCCAAGTCCTAAGTGTTCAATGACGACAAATTCAGGTAAATTTCACAGAAATTGAGTTACATCAATTTGTCGAACCCTTATTTATTGTTGAAGCTTTGAAAACACGCGAAGCGGAAGTTTGAATAAAGGCTTTGCAGGTAACTTAATCAATTTAAGCAATGATATATTTTTAACTGGCTTTTAAAAGGAGGTTCTATGTTCGGCTAACCTAACCTATGCATGATTTATGTGTGTTCATCGATTGTCAATTGTTTTTTATCGCGGTTAGAGAAAAGATGCATCTTAAAATCAGAAGTCATCACTTTCCTACCATACCGTAAGATAAAGGTCATGGTCGTGACACATGTTTCTGTCACTGAAAAAAACTTCGCCTTAAAACGTACTTTGAAACGTCAGAAGAAAAAACGTGACGTTAATTTAGTGTTATTCTGTAATTAGTTAGTGAGTACATTTAAACATTCTGTTTAATTAACCTAGTTCATTAATGATTGATGTTTTTGATAAATTCGTTTTGGATAACCTAGTAATTTTCATTTCATATCGATATAATATTTAATGATGAATTCTATGAACGGCATAACCATTTTAGTTAAAACAGAATATTAGATATTAATGATTATGCACAGGGTAATTATCGCTTTGATTATTAAAGCCGTGTTGAGAGCCGTAATTGGAGTTGAATAGTAAGTACGGTTGGCGACATGAGTCTATGAACAATTTAAAAAAAAGCTCTTTCATTTTTGGAAAATGATAAGTTTTTATTATGCCAATGTCCCACTGCTGGGCAAAGGTCTCCCCCACTCTTGCCAATTTATTCAAAATAAACGGATTATTACCGTCTCCCCTACCAACTGCCCCACGAGGGCTACCTCGTGGGGGCAGTTGGTGGGGGTTTATATTTTGAAGTGTTACCATCCGCTAAGATAACACTTCAAAATATTCTCAAAGCATTCACTCAAGCTATGATGGCTGTAGATATTATATTTCATGATAATAAATTCTAGATGTTAACGCTTTATTCAGTTCTTAACTGAATTGATAGGAACTAATAGATCAAACAAGACGCGATCTCAAGTTCTACAAGTAATCTAAGTTACCTAAAGTTGAACTCACTCATTGTTCGCTATCGCAAAGCAAAGCTCTTTATAAAGTTTAAGGATTTGAAACGCTTCATTTCCATAATACGGGCACAGGTTGACTAAAAATATAAGTCATAATATTGTTAAGTAAGTGAGTTCGTATGAGTCAGTGGCAAACTATGGTGACGGAGTTTTTAGGCCTCCGTCATGGTTTAACGACTTTTATAGCTAAGACCGACAATTTATAGTAATCTATAGTGCACTCCGAAGCACGGAAGCGCTCAGATAAAAATGCCAATGTCATATCGATGTAAAGTCACTATCGAATTTGATGAATGTCTTACTTCTTATTACCGCATCTAGGAAATACTTACAGTCGTGTTTGTACAGCACGCTCAACGGATCTAGGCATTCTTGAAGTGATCTTTAGAGATATATTTTATTACAGGATTTTATCGCGTATTACCTTTATTATTTCCCGACGTTTCGGCTGTATTGCAACAACGGTGGTCGCGGGCGAACTGGAGGTAGGTCAGCGGAGCCGACGAAATTGGTTGTTGCAATACAGCCGAAACGTCGGGAAATAATAAAGGTAATACGCGATAAAATCCTGTAATAAAATATATCTCTAAAGATGAATTGTGATCGCGAAAGTTTAAGAAAGACTATTCTTGAAGTGAGCCTTTCGATGAGCAACAAATTTCAAAGTAGTATCATGCAAATAAAGCCGCGGGCCAAATGTAATTATGAATGATTTAAAATGAAGAGTAGTTCATAGTTTTTCATTAAATTAGCTCTGGCAAAAGATTTTAAAAAGATGTCTTTGTTGTTCAGTTAAAAAAGTTTTTAAAACTTTGAAATGATACAAATCTCATATATAAATATATAAATACTTAGTAGCAGCGACTGTGAATTTCGCCAATGTTTTTAACACTACATTGGCGAAATTCACAGTCGCTGCTACTAAGTATTTATGTTGTTTGTAATTCCATTGTCGCTTTGGTGTCCCTACTGTTAAGACAATGTAATTGTTATAAATAAATAAATAAAATAAATAAATAAATAAAATATTTGACACCTCATCGTTATCAAAGGCTGGCGAAGGCAAGAGCTAAGTTGAATTGTTACACCATTTTTAACTCAATAATGACTGTACCGATTTTTAAACATGTATATATTTTAATAATTCACGAAAAACAAAACAATGAAAATAATTTCTGGGGTGGTACGAAGATCGATCGCTATATAATTTATTATGGTAAATTATTAGTTCAATCAATACACTTATTCGGAGATAACTTACTAGCTGACCCGCGCGCGCCTTCGTCTGCGCATTGTTTCGTCAACGATCTTTGGAACTGCCTTGCACAACCCCTAAGGGGAGTTTTTCAGTTTATACCGAGTTTAGAGTGAATCGGATCAACGAATAAAATTTTCCATATAAACTGGACCACCCTGCATACCATTTTTCTGTCATAAGAACCTTCTCCTTACAATAACAAACACAACAAAAAAAAATTGTAAAATCGGTCCAGCTGTTCACCCGTGATGGCGTGACCAAGGGATATAGGGATTCATTTTTATAATAGATATTACCTAGGCAGTTGACAGACAGAGACTAGACAGTTTAGGCTGAGTAGAATGCCTTGAGACGTGGTCCAAACGTTCGAATTTCGGATGTGCATCAATAGACTTTTTTTAAATACGACCTCCTATTTGTGTCTTACTGTACCTTCGCCTGCTTTCTCAGTAGAACTCGAGGTGTCAAGTGCTGGGGCATAATTTCCCCCGCCGAATTACAGAAAGTGCTTTTCACAGTACCTGAGACGTAGTAATGCGCTTATTTTTAGGATTTTCTGATAAAATATTCCGTCAGCGGGAATCAGTTCCGAAGGTTATTAAGAAAATAAGAATGACTAGTGGCGTGCTTCGACTTCACCTGGATAAAGTCGATTTAATTTTATTTTTTAAATAAAGTGCTATATGAACGTAAAAGTTTTGTTTTATCCTCGACTTTCAATCTGAAGGTTGTGAGTACGAATACCGGCCGTACACCATTTACGTTTAACGTTTAGGTAAATGTAGATGTGCATTTTAACAATAATTGCAAACTAATTAGAATTTTATTATACCCAAGCACGGCAGAAACATTCACTCAGTAAGATTCTTAGGGAGTATGGGTACAACGTGTCATTGATTACAGTATGATTATAAGAACTCATACTGTAACCAATGACACGTCCGTTGTAACTATTTACCTATGGTTTTGCTTACAAGATTAATTACATTACAGTTTTTTAAACTATCAAATATCTATCTATAAGTTTTAACCGCTTAGGGATTACTAAAGATTTTAAAATACATCCCAAAAATTGCACCAGGGGTTTGAACCCAAGACGAATAACAGCAAATGAGTCGTATTTATAAATCTATCAAATATCTGTCGACAATAAGCAAACCCGCAGTAAAGTTAGAGAAAGTAGGTATGTAACTTCACATTTTTATTTGAGGTACAAAATAATGCTCTACTTCTCAAATGCCTTGAAGAACGCACTAAAGGAAATCTTGTTACACGCGAGAGCTTTAAATTGAAGACTGTTCAACTTCACCGTAAAGGTGCTTCCACACTGGTTTTGAATCGTTACTCGACACACCCAGGGATGCTTTACATCTTAATTAATTATTTTATACAGCGTCAGTAGTACGGGTTTTGATAGTTTAGCCAGCACCTAAATCATCCCCTTAGTGTTAAGCTAAGGGGATGATTTAGGGGCCTTATCCTTATTTTTTTTTTTTTTCAAAAATACAAAAATACGTCAAAATATATTTATTAGGTTTCAAAACGTAGTCGTCACCACTTACTAGACATACATACATACATACATAAAATCACGCTTCTTTCCCGAAGGGGTGGGCAGAGATCGCGGATTTCCACTTGCTACGATCCTACACACAACTTTACTCATTACATTCTTCATACATGCTCTTAAGGGTACTCTTGACCTGGCCCTTCTCCAAAATGTCGCCAATTTGATCCAAAAAGGTTTGCCTATGCCTTCCCTTTCCAACTATCCCATACACACTCGCCTCATACACTTGCTTTGTCAAACGACTGTCATCCATCCTCTCTACATACCCACATCACTTACTAGAGTGTATTGTAATTACTCCATTCAGCGGACTGTTTGGTGTAAAAAAAATAAAGGGTCGACTTATTTCGTGTCTTTGAACATTATTGAAGAACCGAATACAGACATTATTTGCGAAGGAAATCAACCTCATGAATACCTAACGAATTGAGCCACGTCGATAATTCTTGTTTGTCATGCTTTCTGTTTCGTGTCATTAGGATAATTCCCGAATGGGATATTATACGACTAGCTTATTTTTGTTTCTTTATAATGTTAAATAATAATAATGCTAACTTGGTTCCGTAAGAATAATTTAAAATTTTGAGAAAAATACAGTGTTTTCTTCGACATATTATTTATTTACTGACTCAAGACATTTTAAACTAGCTTTCCTATAATTTTACTTTATGCAATGCATTTATTAGTATTTTAGCCCTTTGGGATATGTTCAGAAAACATTTACTTATTCAGTCTGATTTTACTACAAGTAGGAACAGCTTTTCGCATTAAATACCGAGAATAATTAGAGCAAACACGGATTGGAGCTAGCTTTGCTATTTGCTGATCAATCTCATGAAGATTGATAAGTCAATGTAATTAAATCTTAATAGCCAAGTACTTATACATAAAGTACTTAGGATGTGGAATAAGTAACATAAAAATATCTGAGAGAATGTCTACCGCACCTTGGGGATACAGTCGTGAACCTGTTTTTATACATATTATTATTATCACCAAGTTACAAAGTGTGGTACGAGTAATACGGATTTTTGACATGTGATAGAGGATTCAATTCACACTATCAACATATGAAATCTGGAGTGAAAACCAACTTTGAATACTCTTTGACAAAAAACCAAAATCGTACCAAACTAACGTACAACTAACAACCACCCCCATGATGTTTGAACGAGCAAATTGGATTGCAAACTGATACAGTTTCACGAAATAGTTTTCTAGGTAACATTGATTCCAGACATGATAGTATACTAGGGAACGACAGAACGCGAGTCATTTCGAATATTATTAGTTTCTTGAATTATTTTGATCTTGAAATATTTGACTCATTTATTCACCGTCTTTCCTGTGGGCCAGGCTGATTAAGCTGAAAGGATGGTTTAGGTGCTGGGCAAGCCTATTCCATCTCAAACAATGTACCAGGCACTACAGCGTACCGTAAGTGTAGGCATAGGTTGCCTCCTGACGCTGTATAAATCATCTATTATAGATATATAGGCCTAAGTTTTTCATTCGTTCTCTCGGATCCAATCCAGTCACGTCGATTGACTAGTTCTAAAACAGTGAAAAGTTTTTGTTCTGTGTTGATTTAGTCCTCGATAGTTTGCAATGCAACCAGTTTTGTAATTTTGATGAAACATTTTCGATGCTCTAAAATTTATATTTATTATAATTATACTATATATATTTAAAAATATTACACAGATTACATACATCTTATAATAAGTAGTCAAGTAAGTACTGACTGATAGTTTAAGGCTTAGACTTAAGGTGCATTTACACGACACGGTATAAGCACGTACGATTTAGCATCGCATGCCAATTTTCCCGTGTAAATGCTCACCGCACGCTAAATGTCTTAAAAAGTGCGACGGTCATCGGGTCTAAGTTACTTAGTTACCTAGTCGCACGGTGAGCGCGCCGGCGGCTAAGTCTGCGGCGAGTAGGGTTACCATACGGAAAATTTAAAATGCGGACAAAGACCAGAGAAAAAAATCAATTTCAATGGAAAAGTCGCGTGTGTTGTTGGTACCACGTAAGTGAAGCCACGTGCGTTCCGCAAGCTCACATACCTAAATGTACGTATAGGTACACGTTGATATTTTTATCTTAATAATAATAATCGTCCTGTTGTGGGTGAATTTGATTATTTTTCTACTTAAAAAAAGCATCTTAAACATATTTTGTATCTTATTATCTTAGAAAAATCCTGATAATTCTAAAATAAAACGACATGTCTGGAGAAATTTTAACGTATGGTCACTGTAAAGTAGGCGGAACCTGGCCACAGATTACAGAGAGTACCAGTCATAGTTACCTAGTCATGCGTTTTAGCGTACGGTATAACGAGACTATACGATATAATGTTGTATGAACCTTTTTAAAATTTCGGCGTGCAAATCAAGTACACTTTGGTGTAGTGGTCTTGTCCGCCGGTTCTCAATATAAGATGTGCCGGTTCGATACCATTAGAAAATTATTTTAATTTTGCTTTTTTTTTTTGCTTTACTATTTTGTATTTTTTTTATGTTGATTGCGAAAAAAGAAAATAAAATTTAAATTCAAGGTCCAAAAATAGGTACCTACACTACTTGCCTAGAATAATTTTGTTTTATTTTTTCTTCACTAGTTTGTAATTATTTTATGTTAATGACGAAAAAAGAAAATAAAATCAAATTTCAAGGTCCAAAAAGAGGTACTTACACTACTTGCCTAGAATAATTTTCCTTTTTTTTTCTTCACTAGTTTGTAATTTTTTATGTTAATGACGAAAAAAGCAAATAAAATCAAATTTCAAGGTCTAAAAAGAGGTACTTACACTACTTGCCTAGATGGTAATTTTATCAATTTTTACCTGACTATCATAGGACAACGTACCTACATACCTACTATTCCATGATACCTACGTACATACCTACATGGTATGGTTCCTATGACACCTACCTATCTAATGGTAGGTTTACCCAATGATGCTCATACCTAACAGAAAAAAGTGAAGCAAAAACTAAAAGAAACTGGTTCACGACTTCCAAGGCACGGTAGACATTTTTTTCAGATCGTCACTCAAGATCCTTTCAACAATTTAAAGTTGTCAAAGGGGTAGGTAAATCAGATAGGCTTCCAAAATTAATAAAAAGTAGGTAGGTACTTTACCCAAGTACCTACCTACTTTACTAAGTTCGTATGAGTACTACATAGGTAGGTAGGTACCTACTCGTACCTCCGTGGCTAAGTATGTAACTAAATAAGTAGGTAGCATCTACCTATTTGGTTACATTTTTTTTTTTTTTTTTAAGACATTTTCACACAGCATCATCTAGCCCCAAACTAAGCAAAGCTTGCGTACTATGGGAACCAGATAACTGGTATACTACTTATATACTTTTGTTTGTAAATACATACATATTATACATAGAAACACCCAGACCCGAGACAAATATCTGTAGGTCATACAAACATTTGTCCCGCGGCGGGGATCGAACCCGCAACCTTCTGCGTCGCAGGCATACACATAACATATATATTACACACTAGCTGTCCGCCCCGGCTTCGCACGGGTTTATTATAGGTATTTAACAATAATTTAATAACAACATGGCGGTCCCGGAGCGGGATGTATGATCCTTTAAAGTTTAGAGGTTAATATGTAGGTAAGGCCTAAGGTAGGTAGGGGAGTATTGGGCAGTAAGGCAGGTTTGGATACCACCGGCAAATCCCCGTGTTATGCCGGCCATACACCATCATGCCAATCCACCCCCATACATGGTTAATTCTAACTGATCAAATTCTGATTTGTCGATAGGCATGATGGTTTATGGCCGACATGACACGGGGGTGTCCAAACCTCTCTACTGCCCAATGCTCCCATATATATTTCATTGATATATTACCACTCCCTTCCATTCATTCCATAGTTCCCAGACACTTTTTAAACTATCATGGTTTTCAACATTTTTAACACAGTTAACGGGATATTTAACATTATTTAATGTTTTTTGAGTTTCCCGATATTTCGGCGCAGTTGCATACGCCATGATCAATAGTATCTATGGTATTAATCATGGTTAATATCCCGTTACCTGTGTTAAAAATCCCAGACACTTGTCGTACCGTACTAACTGATATTTATTCTGTGGTCGCGATGTATCTTACATTTTTAAACTCATGATAACTTTTGAATAAAATGTCCAATTTCAATCATTCAAAAAGTAATCGACGGATACTGAAACAGCCTTTACTACGAAGGAATTTATTTGGATAAGAATAAATACCAAAATAAGAATAACGTGGTCTGCTTTTGGTCGTCATTTTTATTCACTTTTTAAATTATAAAAGTTGTTATTCTGATTACAACCACAATAGTTGGACATATGCTATCGCTGACTTTTTTGTAGATATTGATACGTTCTTTAATATTGTAGAACATTTTTTTGTTCTATCATCAATAGTTTTCGCAGCGCACGCGATATGAAGAATTTTATGTTCAAAATTTTTACACCTTTGGTTACATTATTGCAATTTTCATAAGGATCTCTAGTTTTTTTGAAAATAATTTATAGCCTATGTTCATCACAGATAATGTAGGATTCTAATGGTGAAAGAATTTTTCAAATCGGTCCAGTAGTTTCGGAGCCTATTCAATTCAAACAAACAAACAAACAAACAAACAAATGTTTCCTCTTTATAATAGTGTAGATAATATTGTACATACACACGTATAGGCACAGATCATATTATGCTGTTATAGGGAATAGGTTTTGCTGTGGATCTACCTACAGCACCCTACAGTTAAAACTGAGGAGTTGGCCACACTGCCTGTGGCTGTGTATCTAACTATAGAAGTCTAGAGAAACGACAGAGAGTTGCTTCATTAATGTGTTTCTAAATAGGCAGGTACTTATCTACTGGGAAATTTTGCGAAATTGTGAATAAGTAGGTACCTACCTACTAGCTACTAGTATACTTACCTTACCTATAAATGTATAACCTACCTACCTAGAAGCCGTGTTGGTCGAATGGGGTTGTGCCTCGACTTTCAATCCGAAGGTCGTGGGTTCGAATCCCGGCCGTGCATCACTGGATTTTTCGTTACGAAAAATTTATATGCGTTTATACCTGAGTACCTAGGTACCTACCAACAGGAATACTCTACGTAGGTACCTATTTTGGTACCATACTACCAATGTTGGTAGGTACCTAAATAAATACTTACACGTACCTAAGTAGGTAGATAGACGAGAATATGTACTTAGGTATGCTACCCGGGTAGGTAGGTACCTGCATACTTCTAAGTAGAGTTGAGAACCGTGTTAGCCTAGTGAGATGTACCTACGTACCCTCATCAACCTACCTCCGAAGGCTGCGAGTTCGAATCCCAGACGCGCAGATATGTAAATTTATACCTAGGTAGGTACAAACTTTCCTAACTGTGAAGATTTTATTCTATAAAAATTTGTAGGTAACTTCACGAATGTCAAGATCCGTTGGAAGAACTGTACCTGTCTCAGCTTCCTTAGCATCATAGTAGCGAATTGTCTAGGTACCTACCGGAGAATAGATAAACATGACAGTAATAATGACACTGTGAATGACACACACTAATACCTAGTTCGGACTAGTCTTGTATTTTAGTCGAGTAGCGAGTAACTTATTACCAAAACGTGTCCGAACAAAAAAGTTATTATCTAAGTACTACCTACCTACCTACCACATTGTTGGGATGGTAGGTACCTACCTAGTAGGTAGGTAGTTATGTGATACAGCTTTATGATAGTACCTAGGTAGGACCGACCTACCTGAGTACCTACCAACAGGACTAAACCTATTAAAATACTCTACGTAGGTACCTATTTTGGTACCATACTACCAATGTAGGTAGGTACCTAAATAAATACTTACACGTACCTAAGTAGGTAGATAGATGAGAATATGTACCTAGGTATGCTACCCGGGTAGGTAGGTACCTATGTACATACTTCTAAGTAGTGTTTAGAACCGTGTTACCCTAGTGAGATGTACCTACGTACCCTCATCAACCTACATCCGAAGGCTGCGAGTTCGAATCCCAGACGCGCAGATATGTAAATTTATACCTAAGTAGGTACAAACTTACCTATCTGTGTGAAGATTTTATTCTATAAAAAATTGTAGGTAGATAGGTACATAATATTATGATACGTAGGTAGGTACCTACTACATTAGGTACCTACTGTTCGCCCAACGAGTCTAAGCATTCGTGAAGTTAGCCGTTTGTCTGCGCAGCAACCGCTTTTTCATACAAAATTGTGTTCTACGCAGACAAACGGCTAACTTCACGAATGCCTAGATCCGTTGGGCGAACTGTACTAGAGCACTATGTCAGACAACCTTCTCGTGTGCCCAAAGCTGCTAGTCCCTTAGGTACGGAAAAAAGACTTTCGCTCGGCACTGACGTTGCTACTACAGACAACTACTACTCATCGTGGTATCCTCCTTCTGAATCCATAGTCTAACTAGTTTCAGCAGCTCGTTGAACTGGGCAGTTTCTAGCCTCAGAAAATTGAAAGCATCCGTTGGTTCTAGCACATTCATAAGGTTGAAATTTGCATTTCTCAATTTTAAATAATCCTTCACCCAGCATTTCCTTTTCTTTCTTTTTCGTAATAGTAACTGCGAGCTTGAAGCTACCGCCATAGTAATAGCAAGCCCAATTTTGTGATGTTTTGAAAGTGTTGGAGCCATTTTGCACCCGTCTTTCCCACTTCACGACCGAGACAACACTGAACAGTGAACAGACAGTGAACAGAACACTGCCACTGCTTCATGCGCTGCGCTCTCACGCGTCAATATTATAGGGCAGCAGCAAACAGCTTTAACAAGGTAGGTTAATGATGCTGTTTGCCGCTGTCCTATTGGTGCTGCCTACTGCTCTGCCTCACTGTGCTGACCTCGTGTGCAAGCAGTAGGTACAGGTAACGTATTAGATAGGTACCTACCTATACATACAACCACGCAACTACCTATACAAATAAGTTGCCTGCGACATACATACGTAGGTAGTAGGTAATGTAGGTACGTACAGCCATTATCTTACTGGATAGGTAGGTAGGTACATAAGTACCTACCTACCTATCCAGTGAGATAATGAGGTACTTACCTATAATAGTTTATACTATTATAGTAGGTAGGTACCTACTTATTAACAATTTCACAAAATGTCCCAGTAGGTAAGTACCTACCTATTTAGAAACACATTGATGAAGCAACTCTCTGTCGTTTCTCTAGACTTCTAGAGCTAGATACAAAGCCACAGCCAGTGTAGCCAACTCCTCAGTTTTAACTGTAGGGTGCTGTAAAGTAGGTAGATCCACAGCAAAACCTATTATATCAAACGATCTGAAAAAAATGTCTACCGTGCCCTGGACTGGAAGTCGTGAACCACTTTCTTTTAGTTTTTGCTTCACTTTTTTCTGTTACGTATGAGTATCATTAGGTAAACCTACCATTAGATAGGTAGGTGTCATAGGATCCATACCATGTAGGTATGTACATACGTAGGTATGTAGGTACGTTGTCCTATGATAGTCAGCTTAAAATTGATAAAATTACCATCTAAGCAAGAAAGTAGTGTAAGTAGTTAAATACCTCTTTTTGGACCTTGAAATTTAATTTTATTTTCTTTGTTCGCCATTAACATAAAAAAATTACAAACTAGTAAAGCAAAAAAAAAAAAGGAAAATGATTCTAGGCATGTAGTGTAAGTACCTTTTTTGTACCTTGAATTTAAATTTTATTTTCTTTTTTCGCAATCAACATAAAAAAAATACAAAATAGTAAAGCAAAAAAAAAAAAGCAAAATTAAAATAATTTTCTAATGGTATCGAACCGGCACATCTCATATTGAGAACCGGCGGACAAGACCACTACACCAAAGTGTACTTGATTTGCACGCCGAAATTTTAAAAAGGTTCATACAACATTATATCGTATAGTCTCGTTATACCGTACGCTAAAACGCATGACTAGGTAACTATGACTGGTACTCTCTGTAATCTGTGGCCAGGTTCCGCCTACTTTACAGTGACCATACGTTAAAATTTCTCCAGACATGTCGTTTTATTTTAGAATTATCAGGATTTTTCTAAGATAATAAGATACAAAATATGTTTAAGATTCTTTTTTTAAGTAGAAAAATAATCAAATTCACCTACAACAGGACGATTATTATTATTAAGATAAAAATATCAACGTGTACCTATACGTACATTTAGGTATGTGAGCTTGCGGAACGCACGTGGCTTCACTTACGTGTTACCAACATAGACCTTGTCATAGGAGAAATTCTGAGCCCACGCGTACGCCCACGCCCACGCCCACGCCCACGCCCACGCCCACGCCCACGCCCACGCCCACGAAAACGCCCACGCACTCGCGACTTTTCCATTGAAATAGTTTTTTTTCTCTGGTCTTTGTCCGCGTTTAAAATTTTCCGTATGGTAACCCTACTCGCCGCAGTGTTAGCCACCCGGCGCGCTCACCGTGCGACTAAGTAACCTAGTCATACGGTATACCGTGTCGTGTAAATGCGCTAACTCTAACTGGAGACCGTACGCTGAATGGACTTAGCTTAGCAAAACGTGCGTCATACCGTATCGTCTAAATGCACCTTTAGCCGCTGAAAAATCCTGACACACATCTTTCATCAAATGTTATACGCTAGTAACTTGCATAACCTTTTTTTGTTTCCTGTGTTGCATATTCTCACGGTTTTTGAACATAAAAACATCGTAACTGTCGCAAAATATTACTTAGGACATCAAAAGGAGATAAACACACATTACGAATGTATACGACTCGGCTCGCGCTACCATCAAAGCAATTTTCTTTTATAATGAAGATATTTCACCGGTGTTATTCAAAAAGTCTACCTTTTATAAAGCTTCAAGCATAGCCTTTGTTAAATTGCAGCTGGCACACTTAGAAATATAGTGAGAGAGCATACAATTTGACAGACTTTTGTCGACTCGTTTTCTCGTGTAAAATAGGCTTGTATCGTTATTTTAAATTGAATATACATAGTTTAAAATCCCAAGCCTATAACGACAAACTTCTCTCAAAAACCAGAATTTTTCCGTCATCCATAGAATTTATCTTCTGTTGCGCATCCTAGGTCTACAGGTTTTAGAGTTTCTCGGTCAACTCAGTTTCTAAAGAAGATTTCTTTTTGGCATCATGAAACTTAAAACTTTTCCTTTTTTAAATCATCAAGCATTTTGTTTTCTATTGAATTTTTATGTGAAACCACTTAGCGTGGGATAAGATCAGGGAGCTGATAATGATGATGATGATGATGTGAAACCAACATTTTATGTTATTTAATTATTTGAGGTTATAGTGACCTATCTGCATTTTCAGTTAATGCGGTTTTTATAATGCCTCCAGCGTTTTGCTTAGCAATTCAAATTGTAAAGCTTTGAACGGTACCGGTGGCCGGCGGATTAAATTTAATGATGAGCCCAATTGTGCTTCGGTGGCTAAGTTGCAAAGGTCTAGCAAAGGTCGTTTAGATAAACAAATAGCTATAGGTTTTTTGCATTATTATTAAGATCAATGTAGTTACTAAATGAAAATATTTTTTAGCTTCTTTGTTATCCGTGATCCGAACTAGGTGGATTTTCAAAGATTTAGGTCATTATGATAATTGGCAAAGGTTTTTAGTTGCTTTGCGAACGAAGTTCTTTTTCGGACGGTATCGAAGAAAGGCTGGGGCTGGGAAAGAAGTTCCATTTTACCGCCACGTTACGAAATCGTCACAGTGCGAAGTGCGCAGTTGCGAACAGTCCATAGATTGTTACATTGTTAGTACGGAAGAGCGTTTGATTTGAATTTGAATTTGTAATTCCCAGTATAGAAAAGTACTCTTTGCTTCGTTTCAACCGAGTGTTCCACGACACTCACGTACTTTTATTATTTTTAGTTATGTTTGGATGTGATTGCACAGCTATTAGGTAAAAAAACTGTCTATGCATTTGTGCCCATTCTCCTTCAAAACCGAGTTTTAGTACGAACAAAATGTAAACTTCAATCTTTACCCCATTCTTCTTAGAGTATGGTTTACAAGGTAAAAACAAGTAACCCTTAGGTCAATAAATTCAACGTTGTAAACAGGTTTTTCCTTTCAAAAGTATAATTAGAAAACGAGAACAAAGGGTGATTAGAAGCTATTGTGTGGCGGAATGCTTTTATAGTATCCTATAAAACATCGTACCCTCTAATATTTCCTTCAAGAAAAACGCCAGCACTTCTGCTTGGCAAACCTCCATTCGAATTTTGAGGGTTTTCATCTTCATAATGTAGGATAATGTGTATTTAGGTCTCAGTAGCGCCTCAAAACCTGAAGTTTCTAGCATCATTAGCCGTAGCTAGGTATTTCTTTTGACAATGATTTATGAGCGAGCGAGGATTACCATGTTTTTGATATAGGTATATAGAGATTTTTACTCCCACAGGAACTAATTTTTGGGGTAGGTACCTCGTATATCTAATACTAATTTTATTAATGGTATATTTCTTTAGAAAGGTTTTAGGAATATTGGACAGGATGGATTACCAAGATTAAGTTAAGCCCCAAACCATGTGTGTTGCTCTCAAGAAACAAACAAACAGTGTGTACTGTAAGTATGGTGTTCAGGTAATTTTTATGAGACAGACCGATGAGATGTTTTATTATATGGTCTACAAAAACACACATACCTACACTACTTCTGTATAGAAAACGTAATATCACCAAACTATAACTTTTTCCTTCACAATTCCGTACCCTCAATTCTTGTAATAAATCGGTGTCATGGTGATTTTAGCATGATCACAATTTGATGACACGTGGAAAGGAAAGGAATGATTTACGTCACGCTGATATGGGTATGACTGATGAAAGGGCGTGAGGGGTCCATTTTTATGCTTAGGTACGGAACCCAAAAAGTAACCACGTAATCACTTAAATATAAAGGTCACTTAACCCCTTTATATTAAGTACAGGAAGGTGTGCGGTACTTTCTCACAGTCATGTTGCTAGAAAGAAATCACTTTGTGTGTTTTTTTATATTTTCATCGTTGCATTCAGAAATCCTTGTTCTGTACCAATGTACACATTCGTGTACGTAGATTGCAACACACTGCAGTTCGTCTGTCCATCGAAATAAAAGCAGAGTCTAATCGATGCGAGCATCACTCGGCAAGTTTCGTATCGATCTAGATGCAAAATGCAATTTCGTTCGCAATCCGTGTACTTTTGCACACATAAATCAGTCGCTACAACAAGGCAGAAGTAAACAGACAAAATGTTGCGAAATTGCTAAAGTTTAAAACAAATCCTAGCGCAGCCCTACTTTGAATCGCGTTTCTAAAATTTAAGTTTGCAAATATATCAAAATATTGGATTTACTGTGTCCAAGCTAGATCTTGAGATATCTACTATGTTATGAAGCAATAAGATTTTCTAAGTACCTAGTGTGGAGTACCACAAAACCTTTTCATAATTCTATAATCTTTAACGAATTTCCTCGGATATTATAAAAGAAATCGCACCAAAACTGTCTTCGCCAAATTCTAAAGAAGTCATAAACAGGATAAAGACATCAAAAATGCTTCTGCACAATGAGTCCTACCGACACAATTGAAGCAATTTCAGATGAAAATGGAAACCATTTCTACTATTTATTTTATCGAAACTTCTAATACATTTTTGTGACGATCTTTGGTATAGAAATTTTCAATTTTCTCTACCTATCCTTATTTTATGTGGTGAATGAAAAACATATTAAAACGCTTTAGGTACTTTTTTATTGGTATCTTAAAATTATTGTCTGAAAATAAAATAATTATGTAGGTAGGTACCAAAAGTTTTGTAAATTTTAAGTAACGTCAAATTTTTTTTTATCAAAATAAAAAATTGTTTATGATATTCTAGTAATAAAAATAATTTTATTTAATACAGTAAATCTCAACGTCAAATGAACGAACCTCTAGATAGAGGTTCGTTCAGTAATAATAACCTTCTTATATTAAGATTATATTACATATTAGTTAAGCGTTTCTGTGAATCACAATGCGTGCTTAGGGCCTTTGGATAGG
This sequence comes from Epirrhoe tristata, assembly GCA_951394285.1. Taxonomy (NCBI): domain Eukaryota; kingdom Metazoa; phylum Arthropoda; class Insecta; order Lepidoptera; family Geometridae; genus Epirrhoe; species Epirrhoe tristata. The sequence goes on along the minus strand of OX596146.1, from coordinate 8,996,558 downwards.
TTTACACGGGACACGGGACACAGTGTAGTTATATTGTAAATCAATATCAAAACATGTGGGTTACACACCCACATGTTTTAACCAAATATTATATAGGCAAGCAAGTGTCATCAATAGTTTCCGTCATTGATTCTCATCGTTACGAAAATGTTAATTATTTTTGAATTAAGAATCTAATTATAACATTGTGATGAAAAATAATGATCAAAAACAATTCATTTTTCAACCGACTTCAAAAAAGGAGGAGGTTCTCAATTCGTCTGTATGTTTTTTTTTTTTTTTGTATCTTGTTACGCGATTGTTCCGCCATTTGTTGACCGATTTGCAAAATTCTTTTTATGTTTGAAAGGGTATACTCCAGAGGTGGTCCCATATAATTTTTATTCCTGAGGGATTGATAGTTTCCCCGTAAAACTCTAAACACCTTCCCTCCTAGCCATGTCACAAATAGAAATCGAATCGACAGCTTGACGCCCTGAGTCACACCGCGTTTCGAGTCAAACATTGAAGTCGGTTTTTTTTTTAGTATAAAAACGTAATTATTTTAAGTTGTTTTTTTATTTCAAATACTTACATAGGTAGGTACTTTAGAATGTTCAACTTTTGGACTGCACTTAACTTAAAAACTTTCTGATTCTCGGAAACTTAGGGCTAGTTTCACCAAACGTTAATCGAGCGTTAGTTAATTTGACATCAAAAGTAGAAATAACAACGGATTAAGTATTTAACAGATCGTTACGATTGTTTTGTGCTCCATCATGCTTGATGCTTGACCAAACTTGATTTTGGTGAAACTAGCCCTTAGTCTAAAGAAAAAAAATCTTTCATTTGACTACTGAAGATATACTTACTTATACCTATACAAAAACTCCGTTAACAAAGTCGACCACATACTCATTAGAACTTAAATCTCTTAAATCTAATCTCTTAAGTCTACTTAAATTAATATTATAGTATTTCATTATGCCAAAAAGGTTTCCCGTTCCGTTTAAGCATAACATAAAATAATACCACAGAATACATATACATACCTAGTAGTACCTAGAAACATAGTCAAGGACAGAAGTTCATGAACAATTGGAGATTTTAAAGCTTCATTTTCATCATTATTTGGGAACATTGCCTATTTTTTCATAAATAGTAATGGTGCAAGGCAATCATCCAATGTAAGCTGAAGTTATATCTAAAACCCTACGAACTTCAAAGATATTGAAGATTCAAATAAGTACATCAAATGTTCATGAACTTTTTTCGCTGACCGTACCTAACCTACAACTTATGTCTCAGAACGTACCAACAATATTGATGTATATTTATACATGTTACATGCTTGCGTTGTGTAAAGGCATCTTAACGGCGTAATAGATATGGACCCCTATAATTCGATAAAGGGTACCTTCGGAAACAGCTGTTGGTAATGTTGCTTGGACCTTCAATGTAAAAGTGTATTTATGAAACAGCTACCGTGTGATTGCTGACGTAAAACACCAAACACTGGATCTTCAAAAAAAATCCGTAAAATTGTGAGCTAATTTTGAAAATTCTTCTTTTGATTGATTGAAAGTTCAGGTTGCCACTTAATTTATTTTTTGTAAACGTTAAAATCAGTGGGTGAAAGCCCGCTTGAGACGCTGGTTGCGGATTCGATCCCCGCCGCGGGATAAATGTTTGTATGATCTGCAAATATTTATCTCGGGTCTGGATGTTTCTATGTATAATATGTATGTATTTACAAACAAAAAGTATATAAGTAGTTTATCAGTCATCTAGTACCCATACCACAAGCTCAAGCTTACTTTGGGGCTAGATGATGCTGATGATGTGTGAAAAGTCCAGCATTATTTATTTATTTATTTATACAAACTTTCAGATTTATTATATTAGTAGGAAGTAGGATTTTATGTTGGTTCACGTAACACCTAATGAGCTAGGAAAGGTACAAAAACGTATCTGTGTGATTTTGATCACACATTCATTGAATAAATGCATATCGACTGACGCTCTTAGATGAAACTTGGAATAGGTGTAGATAGTGACGGGTGCCTAGTATTAGTTTTTTACGCGTTCGGTATCGACGCTGTAAACGCAGAATTGTATGGGAAAATAGCAGTGCCATCTTTTGGTACTCACTCTTTAATGATAATTAGTACAAATCCACGTTTACGGCGTCGATACCGAAGGTGAATAAAATTCATACTTAGCACCCTGGAATAGCATAATATAGGCAATTCAAAATGTTGATATCACGCGAGGGAAGCCACGCCAGAAGGTAATCTCAGATCACAGAAGGTAATCTAAAATTATCTAAAAATATATGACATTTTATTTAGACGAATTAGGTATCTACTTACTTGTTGACTCTACCTACGTGAATTCCCTGTACTGTGTGAATCTCGCCAGTTTATTCAAGCTGTTTCAAAGTCAGACTCGTCAGAACATTGTGTTGTATGTTGCATACAACATGCATGTTTGCTGAGTTCCTTTGACTCTGACATCTCTTTTGAGAAGTTACCTACTGTTTGTCTTTTACTGTCTAAAATATGTGCACTAGATAAGACTTCCCGAGAAACGAAAATAGAGAATTTCGGCCACTTTCTTGATTATCTGCCCGAAAAATCAAGAATAATCTTAGTTCCGTAGCTCAGAAAGTTTTATAGATAATGGTATCTTCCTGTCTAGTCTTTTCGCTTGATTTAATGATATCTTACACTGTTAGGTCTCCCACATACATGCTGAATGTCTTCCTGAAATTAGAATCTGAAATTCAGATTGTTCATACATTCATAATCTGAAAAAAAAAACAGAATGTGTGTGGAAAAACACGTTATTGTATAGAATTCTGGGCTTCCTGAATGAATAATCTGAAAATGATTATTCATTCAGGAAGAATTATGTATTTAATCAGATTCAGATTTTTAGGATGTATGTATGAATAACCCGAATTTTAGATTAAAGCCCAGAATTCTATACATTAACGTGTTTTTCTGAATTTTTTCAGATACTTTCTTAAAAGTATCTGAAAAAATCAGAATGTGTGTGTGTAAAAACCAGATTAAGATCTGGATAACATGGAATCGTGAAATTAGAGATGAGAAAGGTAAGTGTAATAAAATCATTAATGCTCAAAATTTTAGCAAAAAATAGAGCTTTTAACAATATATTGTGAGATTTTCTGACTTGTTTACAGAGAACAAATAAATGTAAACTATTTTCGACAGGTCCATTGGGAATACCCGCGGGCTCCGAGAATAGATCGCCCTGGGCTGGTTCAGTTCAACTGTATGGTTTGTACACATAGAATCTAAACTACCTAATACGAAATACCTGAAATGCTACCTCCAGACTGACTGCCAGCCTGCACGGCACAATACATAATCTCTTATGTTAGAAAAGAGTGAAATTACCAAAGATTTTCTGTAGGTACTAAAGTAGGTTTCAATCATCATTGAAAATTATATGCACAAGCAGCATCGATTTGGACTTTTTTTGAATTCCAAAAAACCTACTAAGAGTATTTTTACACTAACAGAAAGACGATATTCTAAAATGTTCAAAACGATTTGATTTGATTGGCTAAGCTAAATGTCTGCCTACATTTTGACGTGACAACGTCTTATAATTCGATAGAGCCGGCTGCACGCACGAAAAAACATGACGTCATGCGGCGTTACCTCGCTCTGAGGCGTTCCATGTAAGGCTTGAAGTGCAAGCGGGAGCGCGGAACGAGCGACAAAGAAGCACATTCGGCCTTTGCGTTCGGCAGCGTTCGACATCCGTCTCTCTCCTACTTGAGTGAGCGATGCGTAGACGTTGTCACGTTCAACTATCGTCAGTAAACCGACTTTACAGACAACATTTTTTTTTTAAATGTAGAGGTACTTACATGTACTTATAGGTTATACAATGTATTGTACTAGGCGTGAAAGAGGGGTGGCCGGAGGGCATTCCAGAGCTCACATAATGCTGCGATATAAAAGTGCTTCTCCGTCATTAAGAAGGTTCGCATGCCGATGCAAATCAGGCTCCGATACCGTACATTTTTTATGAACTCCGAACAGATCTACCCTAGCTTAGGGCAGCGGAAAATAATTAAAATACAGAGATGCAACTTGTTCATTCCCGTAATATTAGTAAAATGTTCTCTAACGTTACCCTAAATATACTTTAGTCTTCAGGCAACATGATAACAGCCATGAGCTAAAATGTATTTTAGCTTATTAAGTTAAAATATGTTTATTTACAGAAACTAAGCTACTACATATTTAGGTATATATATTTACAAAATACAACAGGATTAATCAAGCTATCTAAGGACGCGTGATCCGAGAGCTGGCACATATTTGGCTCAAAGGATAAGGTAAAATAATTTTAATATAATTGCATGGTAAAAAATGAAGTAGTTTTGGAAAAAATAATTGTAAAATTAAAAAAAAATCGTTTTGAAATATTACTTTAATTACTTATGCATTAGTTTAAAATTTACAAGACATCGCTCAAAAGTTAATGCTTTTTAAGCTGTTCCTCGTAATTATAACGAGTTCAGCAAATATTTTGGAGTATCACATCTATGTAGGTTACTATTTATTACGATAACTAGTGATTCAATGCGCGATCTAACCCTTGCCTTCGATAATGTGCGCGTATAATGTGGGTCCTATTATTGAGGAACAAAAGCAGGTGCGCACATTCAGGTTATATGTGTGACGATTATCCTGTCCATACATCTTTTAGGAAATTGCTGTGCCAAAGAGGGGTAGAAATCTTTGAGAAGCATAAATGTTCAGTGGTTTTGAATGTTTTGATGCTATCATGGAACGAAAATAATTATTTTGGCCTTTAGTTGTTTAAAAAAATAATATCAAAAAAATTGTATTTGTATTTGCAATAATAAAAATAAACTCTCCCATCACTTTATGTTGTTACAAATAAATATTTTTTCTTTATTCTTTCTTTCTTTCAAAACTAAATATAACAGCTGAAGCTTCGGTCAGAGATATCACAAACTAATAAAATGCTCACGGTATCATCGAATGGTTGAAGAGCTGAAGCAAAATGACATGACATGTGTCAAAACAGAGCGCTCAGCGTTCTAAAATTGAAATTCTGCCTCCGCGTAGCACGTGCTACGATCGTAGACGCATGCCACTACGATCTTCAAACAGCCATTTTCTGTTCTACTTAGAACCTTTTTTCTGAGACAATAAAGTTCGGTTTCTATGATCGAAATGTTTTTTAATATTTTGTAAGAGTATGCGTATACCAGCGTTCTGCTGGTAGCGAAACAACTGCATCCATTCGTGATTTATGAATGTATGTATTGTCTATTGTAGGCTTTTGTACAAGCACAATGGTGCAGTCAAACCTCGTTGGTAGGTATTTTGAACAGCCACTAAACTTTTGCATGAATGCATTCAATCAAAATGCTGTATTTGGTTAGTAGTATATTTTGATTTTTCATCCAGACCTTTGCCCTACTGCCCGAGACGAGCTCAATTGGTATAGATGCTGGACAAGGTATACTTCAACTTCTCATGATTGATATTTTTTTTTGTTGGCAAACATTTATTTACAGTACTGACGTCCAATTAGACCTAGCATAGGTGGCATAGGTCCTGCAACCAGTAATTAAGCATGTCTAATATCTACCCTGTGGTTGGTTGATTAAGCTGAGAGGATAATCTTAGTACCTAACTACTGGGCAAGCCTATTATTATCTCAAATAGTGCAAGGCTCTTTGCCCTTCAGGGTGTAGTAGGCATAGGTTTTCTATAATCTAACTAGATGATCTCAAAAAGATGTAACGGCCATGCTTTATAGTAGCTAGGTCTTCATTCTTAACTTTCACACACATTCTTTAACCATTAAAGTCAATTCTATTTCCACACTGTGGAAACGTAGACTGCGCTTATTTCTTAGTGCATATCTTGAGGAATTCTGTGGATCCTTTGAATTTTTAAACCGGTGAAGTTCAAAGCCTACAGTCGAGATCTTGTAGCATTCATAATTAAACAGCTGAATCTAGAGCTGCAGCGGTTTTGGTATTATACAGTAGGGCAGTCTTTGTACTAAATCTATGTCTAGTATCAAGGATGTTTCAACCCCACGAAGGTATAGTAATTATAGATTTTTAAGCTATTGCATAGCTTCTATCGCGGGCCTTGAGCGTGGAGACCGAATCCAGAAATGAAAATAAAACCTAACACCCCCCCACTCCGACCGGCACAGCGGTGATACTTTTTAGTTTTGCCATCTATCGATGAATAGCAGAACTTTTAATGACTTTTTGAAATATCACGCTTGTCTCTTTACTTCAGCAACTCGCCTCTTGGTGGCATTGGATATATCAAAGAAAAAAAAACAAATGGAAAAAAATACTGGATAAATAAAATAAAATAAATAAATAATTATAATTGCATAAGTTGATAAAAAATGCTATGCAATAGCTTTACCGCGCTCCGAGTGCCACACGTCTTTTTATATTAATTTACCTACAGAAAGCATTTGTTGCCGCCATTTTCAAAAAAATGGCAACCGTAACGTTAAGTTTGACTACTTACTAACTCTTTTGTATAAAATGATGAATATGAAACTTTATGGTTTCCAAAAAATAATCTACTACTTTTCATCCCGAGTTTCAGCGTGAAGGAGTTGGTAACACAGATCTATTCATCCTTACTTTCTTATTTCATAGGTAAGAATTTCAATATACCTATCGGTCTCATAACCCTGACCTGACATTAAATGTACTACATATCAGAGATTACGTCACGAGCCATCATATCCACATAAAAATATGGCTGACATTCCTTACCTAACCTACCTATCTGGAAGTCGGCGGAATTCATAAAAGCGGCGGGGCACGTTCCGATGCAAAAATCTACGTTTATCAGGCCCTGTCTTATGTTTGCAGGAGATACTTATAAAAAGAATGAATGAATGAACTTTACTTAATAAGAGAGATTTATGAAGTGGTGTCGATTCTGATATTCAATTAGTACCCAACGATATTAATTAAAACATCATTATTAGTAAGTACCTAAACGTAAAGTGCGAAATTCTTATTTCGTTCATGCTAAAATATCAAAATAGATTAATAAGTAATTAATAAGTAATAAAATTATTCCCTTGTGTAAAACAGTTATTGTGGATGAAATTATTCAAGTTAGAATAAAAATGGATTTTCTTGGCACTACATGGCCATTATGATGGTTTCCAAGCAGTCAGTCAGTAGCCAATCACAAGCTTTAGTATAAAAATGAAATGTTTAGATAATCCATGCTGGTGTCACAGACTAACCGGAAATATAACTAAAACTCATTAGAAATTTATGTTACAGTACAAAGACGAAGCAATTTCGTAGACTTAGCGATTCATAGCATAGCTCTGGCACGTAGAACACTACCCACTAACGTAATAAACGATTTCCATTTAAATGAATAAGTCATTAACGTGTTTAATAGTATTCATGGTGGCAATCAGAGGGCTTTTTGTGGAGAAAGGCAAGAAAAATGAATCAGAAGTCAACTCTGGCTGTTTTAGTAATGTAGATGGATATATCATGAAGGTGAGTACCTACTTAGAGATTGCATATGAAAAGATTCTTAAAAGGTATCAGATTTTAGAGACTTTGAAGCAACTTTTAGAACGCCAAAATAAAGGTTAAAAAGTACCTACCTAAGTAGTATACTTATCAGTCATTTAGTACCTACCCATAACACAAGCTCTACTTACTCTGGGGCTAAATGATACTGTGTGAAAAGTCCAGCTCTATTTATATAATATATGTATATTTATATATATTTTTTTGTAAGTCTGAGGTCAAGGACCGACCCATTCATCATAAAAAAAAAATAAAAAAAAAATTACTGACGACCACGGTGTTACCTACGGTTCTTCACTTTTTCTGGATAAAAAGTAGCATTTGGTAAGTCACCTCTTTCATTGACATGCATTTATCAAAAAATCTGGCCTTGCTAAATTGACCGAGACCGAATTATGGGGTGAGTCAGAATGCTATAGATGTACATACTAAAATCAAACCGTTTTTATCCCACCGATTTTACGCTAGAAAGTTATTGTAACGAACAAGACATCTTATATTTTATTCAAGTGAACGGAGCTTCGGTTATTGCTATGTCCATTTCCATTTTGCTACCGTAATTGGACAGACAATATTGAACAGGTATAATCCGTGATTGAATTCTCAGTAATTCGAAGCATTTTGCTACGAATTTCCACCGAAATTCGATCATGCATTCTCGTAATCCTGAAGATAGGTGCCTGCATTAAACCCGCGGTTTTAGATAAGCGCAGCGGTGAATAAGCCAAATTGGCGTTGCAGACCAGCAGCTTTTGTTTTGTTTAGGTAAATCGAAATGAATAAACTAACTGCGCTCCGCGGTGTTACCCATGGTCCCTCTGGAATACTATATTTTTTCCGAAAAAAAGCCTATGTGATATTCCAAACAATAATCTATCTCTTTGTCAAACATCCAAATCTATTCGGTTGTTTTTGCGTGAAAGAGTAGGTACCTAACATACATCCTTACGAAGGTAGGTAATTTTTAAACGGAAAATGTCTACGCGTAAGTGTTGTGTATGTAGCCAGGTTTCAAGTGTCACTTGTCAAGTGTCACAATCAGTCTCTAATAAACGGATCTAAAGAGCACACGGCGTATTATTTACCAGTGACGACGAGGATGGGATACTTAACTTAGGTAGGTAAGTAGGTATAGGTAAAAGTTTATTTTTGTACCACATGTAACAAATTTTAAGATAAGTAATAAAATCAATAACCTATTTATGACAAAGTACACAAAACTGGGTACGTTTTGTATATAAACGTAAAGTACTTAGGTACCTACCTATCCTAAAAAGAACTTAGCTAACCCTTACACCCTTTCCCAAACAAACAACCGCTCGTAAAAAGCCGAAAATCTCATTGAAAAACATCTTGGCAAATCCTTACAGTTCAACCACATTTTTAAATTCATACCGTGCCGACTTGGGTTTGAGGAATCAAGTGGATGAATCTTAGCTATAAAACGTCTAACAGATGCGAACCTACATACATACATACTGTCACGCCTCTTTCCCAAAGGGGTAGGCAGAGACCACGGATCTCCACTTGCTACGACAACTTTCGCCTCATTCACTCTCATTACATTCTTGATACATGCTCGCCAGTTTATACTTTACAGATGTGAACTTTACAAGATAATAGAAAAAAATAGAGTAGGTAGGTAGGCAATTATAGATTTCGAAGTTAGGTACCACAATCACAACCTTGTTTTCCTAGAGATGCAGCAATCATGTAGGTAGGTAACATTTGACTGAATTAACTTTGTTGGTATAATTCATGATAAGTAGGTAGATAGATAGATAAGGTAGGTTCTGTATAATTTTACTTGTAGGTATCATAGGCTACATTTTAGTGTTCTACGAAAGAAATTTCCAGCTTCAAAGACTATGATAGATATAGATATTCAATTTCTTAAAGGAACATTGCTCATCTGATATTTTCTCTCAGTGTCTCTCAATGTATTGAGTTTCCTTTCCAATTGGAGTTTTTACTCGGAACGCGCACTTGGACTTGCAAATGAGGCACTTATTGCTTTTATAAACGTGGGCGAACGAATGTGACATCAAATATTTTATTTCTATTCCAAATGTACCTACTTACTTACCTATTTTTTCATTTTAGCTGTCTGTTACATTCTGGCACCCCTTATTTTCTTTACTAGCTGTGCCCCACGGTGTTACCGGACGGAATTCGGGAATGCTTCACTTTTTAGACTTAAAATAATTAAGGTATACTTCTAAATTTTTTTAATTCAAATCTGTTTAGCAGTTTTAGCAAAACTTTATACCCTCAGGAGTAACAAACATATGCACACACACGGAAAAACCTTTGCATTTATATGTAGATGCCTACTTAATTTTATTTGACACAATACCTACATATTTCTTTCTCCCTATAAGACTTTCTCAAGCATAAAGTGAATACCTACCCGTCTACCATTTGCTATCACATTTTCCAGAAAAAGCACCTACAAAAAACATATTGCTTCATTCTTTCAGTTTGAGTCGAGATAGGTGCTACCTACTAGGTAAAATCTATTTTGGGTAATTCAAAATCTCTTCCGTCCGTCTAGTGAGAGGAAAGTTTGCGGAATGTTTTTTTAGTTACGTAGAGATCCATTATTCATAGGATAAGGACAAGTGTGAGACTGAAAAAGCGAATAACAAAATTATACCTACTTAAAACAGTCGATTGTATGTTACACTTCATATCTAGATAAAAAAACAGGTTCACGACTGACGATCCCCAAGGTGCGGTAGACATTCTCTCAGATCTTTTTATGTTACTTATTCCAGATCCTATGAAAATGTCTAAGGCAATAATAATCTAGATAGGTACTGTTAATTCTGTTGCTCACAGCTCTAAACTTCTAGGCCCTTACTAATAAACATGGTGTAAAGTTATTCCTCGGAATAACATAGGAGTAACCATACATTTTAAATAAATAAATAAATAAATTTTGACAGTTTACACTCAGGAATAACTTTATACCACGTTTATTAGTAAGGCGGCTAAAGTAATAAAATAAATAAATAAATAACGCTGGACTTTTCACACAGAATCATCTAGCCCCAAAGTAAGCAGAGCTTGTGTTATGGGTAGGTACTAGATGACTGATAAACTACTTATATAATTTTTTGTTTGTGTAAATACATACATATTATACATAGAAACACCCAGACCCGAGACAAATATCTGTAGGTCATACAAAGATTTGTCCCGCGGCGGGGATCGAACCCGCAACCTTCTGCGTCGCAGGCGGACCTTCACCCACTGCGCCACAGAGGTACATCAAAAAAAAGTGGGTGATCGACGTACGAGCCTATTACCGCGGTTTTAAAGAACGTCTGTTTTATTTACTCGCGGCTGATCGACTAGCAAGTGAAACAGTCGTATCGTACGAGCCGAGTAAAAAATTAAGCAAACATGACGAGCCGCGAGTAAAACCGACGTTCTTTAAAACCACGGTATTAGGCTCCCGTAAACTCCCGTAGCATCATTCGTAGCCTTTCGTAGCACGTAGCCGTAGGCTTCGCGTAGTCGTAGTGCGATTCCCAATTTCAAAACAACTAAGTAAACCCATAGGTACCTACCTAATAATTCTACTACGAGTAGAATTAAGAAATAAGAATAAAAATTGTTTAACTGTGTTGCACAAAGATGATAATATTTAGATTATGTAGGTATCAATAGTTAGGTATAATATTATAGTAGATTAGGGAGTAGGGGCAGTTTAATACCAGGATACCAGTGACAAACATGTTAACAAGCCGAAACTGTGTCCGAAGTAACAACAAACTAATCTGCGACGGCACTAAGCCCTTTCCATTATAACTCGGTTAACTTAGTTTTTAGAACGACCGCCAAGGGAATCGCCCTTTTAGGAACACTGATGGTTCATTTATCAAGTATACAAACAGTTAAATTGTTGTGGCCTTGGAGGCATTTGCTACTTTTGACTCTTGTAAGTTGGTCTGTTTAACCCAGACATTCATAATGTAAATAGGTAGGTAGCTGGTGCATTCAGCAACGAAAGCTGATTGTATCACAAATATGAACATTTCCGAAATCTATAGGTAACATCATGAAAAAAAATTCTAATTTAGTAAATACTTAGTCATTTCCCAGGAAAAGTACTTAGGTACCTACTATTTTTTAACCTTTAGATATCTACCAACCTAGACTCCAAACTCCTACTATGTTGCTTGCATGCCATGATGTGCAAGCAAGAGTAGGGGTAGGAGGAATCCGATCCGGCCGGCCGACGTCTAAAGCCCGCATTAGACCGGTAATGACACCGCCTAATCATTTTGTAGGTCAATGATTACAATAAGTAGGTAATGCAATTTTAACCCCGAAAGCCTACGCCGCGCCGCGCCGCATGCCTATAATAGTTACTTCAAATTACAAATCTTACCATCTTCACCTTTCTTGGTTTGCTGTGGCTATTGATGTTGTTCTCTGTATTCTGTGTTACTATTTGGCTACCTACCAAACAAAAAGTTTGTGAGTTTGAATATCCATAAAATGTTGACTTAGATCATAAAGACGGGATGCCACCTTGTATTTCCCCTCTACCAAAATGTCCACGATTCTAGCCCAACTCTATTGTGCCTGCCAATCATGCTTGACATGGTTGCCATCAAACGTCAAGTGTCATGCTGGCTGTGCACTCACCCATCACTCATTCATTCATTCTTCTTCATTCAAGGATTTTTTTTTCAATCTGTGCTGTGCTTTGTGTCGCCTGGACGCGTAGATTATTGTAAAATTGTAAGAAATCCTAAAAAACGTTGCAAACATGAAGAAAGCTGTGATTATTTGTATACTCTCACTATCGCTGTGCCTCAGTCAAGCAGCACCACCAGCAGGTAAGCCAGCAAAGCATTGCACAATCATAAATCTGGAATGTGTAGGTAACATTAGAATTTTCTCACGTTAACTTTTATGCGTAGTATCTACCTACAACGTAATGCTTATTTTTTGAGTACTGAACTATACTCAAGCTCTTCAATTGTTGCTGTACCAGGAAAAAACTAGGATCGGGCGGATGTGGTTGACCATGAAATGTTTGGCTAAACCAATTCTCCATTTGCATAATTATTTTTCCATACTATAAAATCTATCAGTCTCGATCCAGATCGTATCTTGATCGAGAATATTATTCCCTCAAAGCAAACTAAGATATTTACATAGATTATGTTAAGTATAGTGCAGTAGGTGTACCATACAAACAACCGATGAAATGTTTATAGAGCAACATCTGTATTGGTAGGTAAGTACCTATTAGTCCTTTGTGCAAATTGTTAAGTACCTAGCTTTTGACCTTCGATTTATATTTGTACTATAAACAACTAATCTTTGTTTCTCTGAAAAAAAGCCCCGTTGTTGCACATGTACATACGCACACATACACTGTACAGCACACTGAGTAACAAATTGGATTTATCATAATTCAAATTATCATTTTTCAATTATCATATTATGTTCTCGTACCTTGCAACATTCAATACCCAAAAAATGTTATGATATTTCGGAAATCAAGATTTATGTGCTATATTTTTATACTGACTCATATCTATTATCGCTAAAATTTTGAAAATGCATTCCAATATATAATATTTTATAACAGCACCCATGCGGGGATTGAACTTGCAACTTTGCCCATCTGTAGTAACATTGACCAAGTGAACTAATGGGCAATCAACAATAAGATTGAATTTTTGTCTAATGAGGCACATTTTTACTGTGTTTTGAAATGTTGGTTCAGGTTGTAACTATGATAGCTGCTTAGGTTCCATTAGCCATGGCTTATGATTAACCATCAAATAAATTAGGTCATAGAATTTAGGAACTATTATGCGGGATAGGTAGTTAGCAGTATAGACAAGCAAAGAAAAATGATTTAAAAAAAAAAGAGAGGCTTACAGCCAATATTATTAAGATGAAATGGTCTGCACGCACATAGTATAGTCAGCAACAAAAGTATATTAACATTTTTTTTTTTTTTTTTTTTAATTAAATAGGTCAGCATTTGACCTCCCTCTGCCTGATGTTAAGCAGTAGTGAGGTCTAAGATGGAGCATGCTTTCCTAGAAGGAACCTATTTACTCTTGATTTAAAGACCCCTATATTGTACTTTTCGGGAAATACGGTACCCGGTATTTGATGTTTCACAAATCTGAATATTTCCAAAATCATTAATAAAACCAAAACTTCATCAAATATTTAAAGATTAAGTCACAGTCCATAATAACTTCCCAAGAAATGTTTATTTTTTTCAAAATAATCGAACTGTTAATCAACTTTCATTGCTGACTGTACCTGAAAGTACTTTCATTCGTAAAAATATTTTAAAAGTCCAGAAAATATTATATCCTTCATTACTTTAATATTTTCTAGAAAGAAGATAATATCAAACATAATAATTGATATTGGTCCTATCAAGTTATTGTGTTTTCATGTAGGAAATATAAAATATATTTTTAGACTATCACTCAGTCCTTGACTCATTATCATAATAATATCTCATATTCAGTTTGTCGCTACATCTGGGTCATGCCATGAATATTTTATTTACTTTTCTGGCAATAACTACCGCATATAGATTACAATAATACAATTTTTTGCTCTCATCTCAAAAGGCACTACCTAAATCATCTCTGTAATGTTTTGTAAATGTTATTAATTCAAATAATAGTTTTACTTGTGTGACACATCTTATCAAATCAAACTTTTGAGATGATGGTACTGTATAATTGAGTCACACAGATTTATTATAAAAAATAATTATGTATCTTAGTCCACACTTCCACACTATTCATTATTATAAATGTGAAAGTTACTCTGTCTGTTCGTTACCTTTTCACGCACAAACCGCTGAACACATTAAGCTGAAATTTGGCATGGATAAAGATACAGGACATAGACTACTTTTTTTTTTAATACTCATAAGGGGGCGTGAAAATAAGGGTTGCAAGTTTGTATGGGGAACAAAGTTAAGCAACGCTGGGGGCGGGGTCATAAAGATGATGAGCCATTTCTTGCACTCCAGATTTTTTTGTTTTTTTTTTATTTTGCATGATAAATGTTTTTAAAATAATTGATAAAATGTATATTTTAAAATCCATTAATTCACGCCTGAGATACGAACCTACGACCTTCGGGATCGAAAGTCGCTGCACTATCCCCGTCGGCCGACACGGCTGGGCTCACATTTGGATAGATATTGCATAAAATGGCTTCATCTACAAGCATGTAACTATCTAAAAATAGACTATGTAAGCTGATGACGGTAATATCTAATACGTGCACAGAAGTACAAATAGGAAATACAAAATAATAGCATTTATTTTACCATTATAACTAACTAAATTAGAAAGTGACTGATCCATTATAACTAGCTATGACTTATTATTACGCAATCAATTTTATGTAGGTGGGTACTTAGCACTAAATAACAATAGGGCATGTCGCTTATTACGAGTAGGTATTTTAATAAACAGAATAAACACATTCATTGGTACTTGTAAAAATACACGTCATAAAATTTGGTACCAACTACCTCCTCATAATTAATAGGTACATTCTGTAGTCATAATTAGATTAACAAAAATAATGCCATTTTTACTCATATTGTAACATTGTGTCACGTGTGTAATAATAATAAATAATAGTAATTCAATTAAAATAATTCTTATATATCACTTTTATGAGATCTTCTATTTTATAGAAAGCTTTCTCCACGAGCAAGCGCTTCAATCTGTTTAATTAGTTAGTTTTAGTTACTTTTAAGTTTACGATAAATAAGTTATTTTTTGTAAAATTAATCGATAACTTCATACAAATGTCTATTTGTATGATCCTGCGGAATCATTAACTCATTTTCATCAAATTTCAAATTTCTATTTATTTACATATTACTTTTTTTCTGTCAGATGCGCATCCAGCATCAGAAACCCCAGTGTCGACCGACGCAAAGGCGAAAGAAACGCTGAAAACCGAAGTTAAAATAATCACCACTGAAACACCGAAGATTGATCAGAAAACGCCGACGGAAACAATAGTGAAACCTGAAACAAAACCAGATACCAAACCAGAAGAGAAAAAAGAGTCTGAGAAGTCAACAGAGAAACCAGAAGAGAAGAAACCAGAGGAGAAGAAACCGGCAGAGAAGACACCGGACACCAAGCCAGAAGATAATAAGACAGAAAAACATACAGAGACAGCTCCGGCTAAGTCAACAGACAAGCCCGCTGAGCCTGAGAAGGCTAAGGCTGAAACCAAGCCGGAGACTAAGCCTGATACCAAGGAAGCTGTTACTCAAAAGCCTACTGCTAAGCCATCGGAAGCGCCGACCGTCACTGAGAAGCCACCACAAGCAGCAAGAGGGTATGTTTTTAGTAACTAATAACTAATAAGAGCTAGTCAAGGTCAGAAAAAGATTTATTCAATAGAGCCACTTACATCTAGAAACGTTCTAAGAGCTAAGTGATTCTACTTCTGTTATAGAATAGAAGTCACCTAGCTTTTAAGATTTTATGTGTATCAAACTCGCGTTTTGGAAAAGGTTAAGAGTAAAAGCCGAGGCGCTTGTGATAATGTAAAGAGACTGATAAAAAAAATCATCACGACTGTATCCCCAAGGCGCGGTAGACATTCTCTCGGATCTTTTTATGTAAGTATTCTAAAGGGTTAACATGAACTGTTAGTTCCTGGCAGTCGAAATAAATGTCAATTTTGAATAACCCGGTTTATTACAGAAATGTCGCAGCTTATCATGCTCTCTCGCTTGCACACTAGTACAGTCACTAATGTGCAAGCGAGAGAGCATGATAAGCACCGCCGTTTTAGATTTTCTTTATGTCAAAATTGCCAGGCAATTCCGGAAATAAGAGTTCATGCTAAGCCAGGTTATGATGTAAGAAACATCGAATATTTGACATTTATTTTATTATTTTTCTCAGGTTCGATGGACCAAGCTTCATTGGTGGAATCATCTTAGCCCTGGGTCTTCTTGCGATCGGTTTTATGGGTTTCAAGTACTACAAAAACCAAACTGAGAGAAACTACCATACTCTCTAGACTAAGAATCTGTTTCACTCTATTCTCTATGTGCACCCTTCATAGATAATAAGTTTTTTTTTTTTGCATCTTTTTTTTATTCATTCGTTACGTGCACTCAATCGTACAGAGTGACTGTAAATCTCAATTAATTCCATACACTTTTATTTTATTGGTGGATGGTATTGGTACGAATTTAAACTTTGTAATTTTTTGTGTAGTTACATTTATATAAGGTTATCTTTTTATGTTCTGGCATTTATTCTGATTTATTGAATTCAGTTTTGGTGTAACACTCTTTGTTTTGTTTCACTTGAATAGGAAAAGTCATTGTAGCAGCTTTTATTTAGATTAGAATTCAACTATTCTTAAAATAACCTTCTTACCTACCAAACTGGTTTTACTGTATATTAAGTTGAATTTAATGTATTAAACAGTGAAACATCTTATGTATATCAGCCGTGTTTCGCTGTTATCGATAATTTGTGCAATTTAGGATTAAAAGAGATTCTTTTGTACTGGTTAGCTGTGCCATGTTCGAAAATTGATGCACTGCGTTTTGTAAAACCCAAATGCTTCACACTTCAAAGATGGTAGCTATAAGTATATTTTATTAATGTTAAGTGTTAATTAAGCCTCAAGACGGTTACTTATAATTTCAAGAAAATTAATTCACTGACCTACTACCTCATTGCTTAAAGGGCCGACTAAGCAACCGGTTCGGATACCTACTTAATAATCGAATACTTTCTCGTCGATAGTTCCGTGTGCTTAGATGGTGAAGCGATTTTGTAGGTTAATAAATTTCGTGAAACTATTTTGTAACGGATGATGGCTTTATAGTAAGGGAACGCAATGTGATGATGAAAAAGGGTCTAATGTAGTCCTGCTATGATTAGGCATAAACAAGTTTCTTAGTTAAATTTTATCTCTTTCGAATCTCAGAATATAATCCAACCATAAGAACGACACACGAATTTCACTTACAATTTTTCCAACGGATCTAGGCATTCGTGAAGCCGTTTGTCTGCGCAGAACACAATTTTGTATAAAAAAGCGTTCACTGCGCAGACAAACGGCTAACTTCACAAATGCCTGGATCCGTTGGGCGAACTGTATTTTAGAAACCCTTTTCTGTCCTAATCACATTTTGTGAAACCCCCTTAACTCCTATGTCTATGTAATGTCTAATATTTAGAATATAAGTGTGGTGAAATTTGGAGGTCATGAAAAGAAAATCTCAAAACTTAGAAGCTTGCTTGTGCCAATCGAATACTGTCCTTTTGGTTTTGTAATGTAGCACGCTATTTTGTAAACTGGGAAATGTTGATTCCATCCTAAAGTGCTCTTAAAATCTGAACTATTTATGGATATTGTTCAAAGTTTACGAAACAGAAAATAAAATTTCCTTTCTAATTCTGCTACTTCACTGTAAAAGTTTAGTTTAATAAAGTATAAAAATAATATGTATAATCAAGTCTTTTATTCATAATAAGATACTAATATTAAGGCTTCGCCTTAGAACATTGATTTCACGATACTGAGAGCTAGTAGAACACTATTATTAAAAATCACTTAGACCAATAGTAACAGAAATAGACCAGTAACTACTTATACCATAATTTAATTACTTACAAAGAACACGGGAAAAACCCCCGACCACGAGTATTGAAATATAGTCGGCTCAGCCCCCTTAGCATGGCGATTGTCTAGGAACCAGAGTATAGATAAAAATGACAGTAATGACATTCGAGTGGATAGAAGTAACTTAGTCGCAGAAGCGATAAACCAAGAAGTGAGTGAAGTAAAGTGAACTTTTATCCACATTATGGGTAGAACAACCACAACAGGTTCACGACTGTATCCCCAAGGCGCGGTAGACATTCTCTTGATCTTTTTTTTGTGAATGGGTAGAATGTGGATAAAAATAACATAAAGCCACATTCTGCCCGTTTTATCTGGTTTTATCCACACTCTAATGTCATTACTGTCATTTTTATCTATTCTCCGGTACCTAGACAATCGCCATGCTAAGGGGACTGAAGTGAATTAAGCGCGTAATTCAATTAAATGAACTATGACCGCCATGATAAGGACTAATTTACTGTATTGACTAGGTATTACTAGTACGTCGAGATTTGAGAACCAAGCATTCTTTTTGCAAGCAAAACTATTTACATTTTACAATTTGCCGATATTACAAACTTAGGTATACAGTCTTATTACAAGAAAATGAACCAAGTTTAGACTAAGACTAACTAAAAAACTGTCCCTAGAAAAACGATCTTTAAATACTCGCCCATAAAACGCTTTTTTGTGGTAACAGTTTTGTTTTGACGTGTGTCAACATGGGGTTCAACTAATGTTTAATTTCAACTAACGTTTTTGTAATAAGCAGGATAGTGATCCTGTTCCCCATCCCTTTCAATAAACAATTCGAGTTTGCGACGTGAGCAAAGGTTCGCGCAAGAAATGCGTATTTGTGAAACGAATGCCCTCGGGAGAGTAGGTATTTACCATTATTTCTACTCACAGACAACTGTGGTTCTACTGCAGATATTAAGCTTCAGTTAATATTTGATATAGCCAGCTGAAAAACTATTATATCAGTCATGTAGTACCCATAACACAAGCTCTGCTTACTTTGGGGCTAGATGGTGCTGTGTGAAGAGTCCAGCATTATTTATTTACTCAGAACTTGTTAACGGACATCCATCAATGCATTTTTAGTTTCAAAAATACATTGGATTCCTAAGGTAGTCTAATAATTGACTCGTAACAAAACATAACCCTTCTTGGCAGTCAGATAAAAACCACTCTTGTGCGAGCAAAGCGGTCCTTCTTTTTCTAACGCAAGGAAACAATAATTCCACATGCCGTTCAGAATATTCAGGCACTTGGTAGCTCCTAAATAGGTCTCTGATAAATGCCTCGCAAATTCCACTGTCTTTATAAGAGAAATAAATACATAATTCACAATCTCTCTCAGGGGTTTGATATCGACTAGGTACAGTTCGCCCAATGGATCTAGGCATTCGTGAAGTTAACCGTGACAGATTTTTCATACAAAATTGTGTTCTGCGCAGACAAACGGCTAACTTCACGAATGCCTAGATCCGTTGGGCGAACTGTACTACCTACTTATCGAATTTCGTGGGTACCTACATCTACAACATTTTGAATTGGCCTGATAGTTTCCGATATTGAATCTGACGGCGGCGCCGGCGTACCAACCGAAGATTTAATATTACCCAGTGGGCCTATGATGAGCACCGTGACTGAAGTCTCTCGTCTCGTTTTCTCGTTAAAAATCGTCATAACTGTGTCTGTCGTCATACGCAACCCGTTATTTCATATCGTTATGTCAAATTGTGAGATAGTGTGACACAGTCTCTGTCATGGCACTCATATTAGCGCAAAATGATAAAAATGCCGGCATAACAAATTTTCTCATCTCACGCCGTGACAATTTCACGTTGCTCATCATAGCCCCACTGGTTAGGTTACTCCTTAAAAGTTAATTTTATGGAACAGCATGTAAACAATGTTACTAACAGCTGGTCCCACCCGGGGCGAAACAG
Organism: Epirrhoe tristata; assembly: GCA_951394285.1. Taxonomy (NCBI): domain Eukaryota; kingdom Metazoa; phylum Arthropoda; class Insecta; order Lepidoptera; family Geometridae; genus Epirrhoe; species Epirrhoe tristata. The sequence goes on along the minus strand of OX596146.1, from coordinate 8,976,332 downwards.
AATTGAACCTCAAATTGGCCAGCATCAATTCACTCTCCTTTGTATTATCACAATTTTCATACGCATCCATAAGTACCCTTGGTGTACTGTACATTTTTGTTATAGCCAGTGCCTTTTCAACAGACACCCCTTTAAGTTGGAGCAACATTTTGATGAATAGTTCCCTGCATTTCAGCGGTTTTGATTTAGTTGATTCGGCGTTGAAGAACTCGAAGGTCATGAGACAACGCCCGCTAGTAGATAAGTTCGTGCCATAAAGATTTACACCCTGAAAAATTGAAATAAAGGCATTTTCAAATCATTTTGAAATAAGGCATTCAGGACAATATAGCAGTGGGTCAAATTGTTGAATTGTGACATTTCCAACTGCATCTTAATCTACAACAGATTTGGTTGGGTCTTAACTCTTATCAAATAGAAAAATCAAAGGAAAAATACCTCCAGTTCCTTAGCCAGTTTAACAGTCATCATATTCAAGAATCTTTTAGTAGATTTCAGCGAATCCGTGCAGTGAATCATAAATCCATCTTGGATCCGAGTGTTTGCCAACGCTTGTTTCAACGTGGCCATAGATAAGCCACAATGTTTATCCGTATGGTCTTCTAGCAAATATATCACGTTTCTCAGTCCACATTTTCTCAGTCTAAACTTCTGTTCATGGAATCTTCCGTCCTTAATGCTAGAAGAAAAGTCATCCAATCTCTTTCTCTCGACAATGTATGGCAACACTAACTCTTCGTTGTGAGACTCGCTACGTGCCACCCACATCACGTCGCCAATTTTCAGACTTCTAGATTCAGACTTTTGATTATTACCTTTATCTTTGAGCCTAGAAAAATAATAAAACATTTTTATTTTACACTCACATAGATACTATGTATAAGCAAGCAGCACTGATAAAGGCTGTTTCTTCACTATCACTATATAGTATAAAACAAAGTAGCTTCCCGCGTCTGTCTGTCCCTACGTATGCTTAGATCTTTAAAACTACGCAACGGATTTTGATGCGGTTTTTATGAATGGATAGAGTGATTAAGTATCAGCGTTACCGCCGTGCGAAGACGGGGCGGGAACTTATAAAAGACAACTTAGGCAAAAATAGGGTTTTAAAACTTCAGATAAATGAAGTAAAATTAATAGTCTCAACAGTTATTTGAATGTCTGTGCTGATTAAGGCAGCACTATCAAGGGCATTCTGTACTTTAAAAAGTCAATTTAGACAAAAATAGGTATGGTTTTATTCAGATAAATGAAGAAAATTCACAGAAGCTCAGATGAAAATGCCACTGGCCCCATCCACTTACATACGAACATTGCTTAACTTTGACATTCTATCAAGAACAAATAAGCAAGCAAGACCACGAGCGCTTACTCTACCAAGAGTAATCAGATACTTACAACTCAGGTTCATTTTTGTCCACAATCATAACAATCTTATAAGAGCCTGCAGGCATGTCTATCATTAATTGGCTATTAACATGATTAGTATTATGTGTACAATCTGACAGATGTATCTCTTTGTGCTGTCCACAAAGTGTTGGCACTCTGTCTTTAGCCTTACAATTGGCCTGTACAAGCATCTCAAGTTTATCTTTCTGTTTAAAGTTCTGCACTGCGTCTCTACCCTTATCGGTTAGGGAATAGAATTCATTATCATCCGTCGTTTCAGTTTTTATGTATCGTGTCATCTTCTTCAACTCGCTTACAAAATACCAGTTGCCTACAGAAGGATTGCCTAGAACACACTTTTTCAAATCAGTCTTACTAATGGCAGCTTTCGGGTTCTTTAATTCCTGATGATTAATAGCCAATAGGATTGCTTGAAACAGGCTTTTCACATGAATATCTTTGTATTGATTCGCCGACTTTATTATACAATGTTTAGCATAATTAGGATCTAAATCCATTTCTTCTAGAGGTTTTTCTTTAGTATTTGATTCTGAAGAGAAAGCTTCATTATTCTGAGGCATAGTTGATGTGATGTTTGTATTTGCTACCTTTGATAATTGCTCATCAACATATTTACAGAGGTTTTTATCAAATCCTTGTAAAATATAGCATCCTTCCCCCGAGTTTATGTGTATTGGGTACTTAGATAAGGAGGCCATGGCTAATTCCAGTTTTTGAGCAGTTCTTACATCTTTGCCCATTACTTGCATGTATAATTCTTTTAGCACTGCTTTTATGTGGCGGTTTTCATGTGTCCTTCGGAAAGTCACTCTCTTTTTGCTTTTAAGTAGAATATCACCCATAGTGGTATAAAGTATGGGGTAGGTACTAGGTTTATTTTATTTGGAGTTTACCTGAAGTTGAGATAGTGCTAATTTGTAGGAGTATCTATGTTGCAATACAAGCTGACTTTTTCAAGTAGCATCAATTGTATTAGCAGCAAAGTTCACTGCAAACTACAACTGAAGTGCACGATATCACCATTGCATTTGATTCTCAGTAGGTATCTTTGTGATGTGCTTCGCAAAGACTCACAAAATATTAGAATGCTAACAAAGTTCTTCTACCCGTGATATTGGTCTTCTCTTCCGTTCATAGACTGAGCGAGACGTCTAGGTAACGAGACTTCTCCAAGTAGTAATGATAAACATTACCGATAAAATAGCATAATCAAAAACAGGATAAGCTGAACCTGAATGCAATTATGCAATTGCATTCATTCAAGTAAAGCAGAACAGAAACAAAACAAACAACAAAACTGCCCCAGCCGACGCCCGCCCGACGGCCAACCGAGCCCGACCGACCAGTGCTGCCACTTGCCAGGGCCATTGAGTCGAGAGTTACATTTCGTTCCCTGAAAAGTTACATTTTTGCAGCAAAAGTTACATTTTTGAAGTGAAAACTTCTTTAGGCGCGTTCGCGACATAGAGGAAATAGTTTTGAAATGAGTAAAAATCTTTGGATTCAACTAAGACGCTGTCAAGTGACCTTAGATGCTTTAATGTCAAAACGCTAAGACGCTTTAATGTCAAGAGTCTTGACATTAAAGCGTCTTGACTCAAGACGCTAAGACGCTTTAATGTCAAGACGCTGTCACGTGACCCAAGACGCTGTAATGTCACCTAGACCTAAGACCACAAATGATCAAATTATGACCAAAAATGTTCGTTCGACTTTAAAGGCGGCCGCGTGTTTTCGTCAGCGCGATCTAAAAAACGACCAATTTTAGTCGCGCCATCTAGTTATAAATTTCAGAACTACCAACTTCAAGTAACTGTTCTACACTGCATAAAGTTTAGGAATAGAGCTTTTGTTTACATTTAGATTAGATATAATAATTTAATAAATAATTACATTAGAATAAGCTAAATTAATTGTAGAAACTATAAAAAGGTCCCAGATCGAGCATTTTTATCGTTCAGATTTTTGATGCAACTGTATTCATTCAAATATTATGTTTTAAAAAGTATACAGCATTAAAATCACTAGGTATTATACTTACCTAATTGTTCAAGTTTTCACTTCTGGTCGGCACTTCCAAAGTGCCACTGGTTTGTTTTTAATTTACGTGTTTTTGGCTTAGATTGGGGTCGTTAAGAGGAAAACGATAACAATCATCAACGACACCAAAGAAATCACAATCAAACGGCGCCGGGGTGCCAACTCAGTTGAAATAGCCCCGCTCTACCTTGAGTATACTTAGTTCTTAAATTTAATGTAAGCTTTTTGTACCACAAAATAAAAGTTTTTCTATTGCTATTTCATAGGCTTTATTTTGTCATGGCGTGTTTCATTCAGAGCCATCTATTGAGTGTGAGGAGTGTGAAATACTTTTTAGACGCGCCACTTTTAGGTACTTAGGTTCAATGGTTCAATTTGGATGATTTTCAATTTGCAAATCCCGTTTTTCTCAAAAGTTAAGAAAATTGCCATAAATATCAAAAGTTACATGCGAGGGGGTCAAAAGTTACGAAAAATTTAAGCAATGTAACCTTCTGGCAACACTGGTTAGACATTGACAGTTACTGTGTGTGACAGTAAAGCCGTGTTGACACGATCAGAATATACTCTGACAGAGTGGACTCTGATTACCAAAAAGGTACCATGCTAAATCTATGGATACCTACTAGGGCCAACCAAACACGTACAAAATGGTATGCCCATAGGGTATGCCCGTCGGATCTGCCCTCTCTTCTTCTACTTCTTCTTTTTATTAATAAGCTGGCTGCGAAGCAAAAAAAAAAAATTCTGTTCACTCTTTTTAGTCATGTCATTCTCAATGTCATTCACATTTTTCTTAGTGAGTGAATGAATAAATAGCGTTGTGTTGTGTGTTTTGTTGCGAAAAAACTTAGGTACCTACCAAGTTTTCTATTACAATAATTTGCGTAATGATGTAATATTTTTATGATTTAGTGCTACTCAAACGGAATTAAAATGTCGCTCGAAATCCCGTTGATGTCCACCGATGAGGTATGTAATAATATTATTTTGTGCTGTGTCAATGTCGTACAATTTTCTTTTGATAAGTAATTATTTTATTTATTCAGGTGATCGAGCTAGATCCTGAGCAGCTACCTTCCGGCGAAGAGGTTCTTAGTATTTTGCAGCAAGAACGCTCACAACTCAACGTTTGGATCAATGTTGCTGTAAGTTAATATAACCTCAAAATTAGTAGATATACACGTATTATTTTAAATTACAGCTAAGAATAATAGAAAAATCAAACATACTGGGATATTTAGACCCCTAGAATACTTTATATCCCTTATTCAAGGGTTTTAGTGTTTGAATGAGAAGACAAAATCATTCTCGCTAGATAATGAAAAATAGAACACTAGGAAAAATAAAATAAACTAAGTTTAGTCTAGGCGTATAAAATCCCACTCGCAGAACGTCCCTTTGTCCCTTTCATAAAGATCACTTTTAAAAAATGTCCCTTTCCCAAAACGACACTTCTGTAAAATATCCCATTCTCTAAAGGCGCATATAGTACATCTCTAATAATTGTAACTAACTCTGCATAATTTGATAAGTCCTAGGACAATGTGTTCAATACAATAAAATATTTATTATTACAGCTCGCTTATTACAAGCAAAAAAAGATCGATGACTTTCTCAAAATATTGGAGTCGTCCCGAGCGGACGCTAACATTGAATACAGGGATTTTGAACGTGACCAGATGCGAGCCCTCGATATGTTGGCCGCATATTATGTTCAGGAGGCGAACAAGGAGAAAACAAAAGATAAGAAAAAAGAACTCTTCACCAAAGCAACTTTGCTGTACACAATGGCTGATAAAATTATTATGTATGATCAGGTAAATATTGTATTTATAAGGTCTTTTGTTGGGTGCTAGTTAAAAAGTGCAATAAGGATTGTGATGAAATTTTGTGTGAGAGCTGTATTATGTTGGAGACATTATTATTACATCGATACTAACATAATAATATTATAAATGTAAAAGTAACTCTGTCTGTCTGTCTGTCTGTTTGTTACGCTTTCACGCCCAAACTGCTGAACAGATTAAGCTGAAATTTGGCATAGTTAAAGTTTGAATCCCAGGGAAGGACATAGGCTACCTTTTATCCCAAAAAAATGAAAAAATCCCGAGGGACCGCGGGTCACACCGCGGGAGCGCAGCTAGTACATACATACATACATAAAATCACGCCTCTTTCCCGAAGGGGTAGGCAGAGACCACGGATCTCCACTTGCTACGATCCTGACACATAACTTTTGCCTCATTCACTCTCATTACATTCTTCATACATGCTCGCCGGGTTAGGGTACTTTTGACCTGGCATTATTAATATTTGTGTAAAAAATGGTTGAGTAGTTAGTAGTGGTATAGAATTTATCGCATTTACTATAGTAATGGTATTGAAGTCAGCCTGCTCAGGCCTAGTGGCATACCTTTTTTAGGGAAAAATTTCAGCAGGATATCAAAGTTTTGGTTAAAAAAAATCATATTAAATACTAGTCCTTCACTTTACACATAAATATGTTGCAGAACCATCTCCTCGGCCGAGCATACTTCTGTCTCCTTGAAGGTGACAAAATGGAGCAAGCTGATGCACAATTCAACTTTGTACTGAACCAGTCTCCGAACAATGTGCCTTCTTTACTGGGAAAAGCTTGCATTGCGTTTAACCGCAAGGACTATAGAGGTGCCTTGGCATTCTATAAGAAAGCTTTGAGAACAAACCCTGATAGCCCAGCAGCTTTGAGGCTGGGCATGGGGCATTGTTTCATGAAGTTGAATAACCAGGAGAAAGCCAGGTTTGTAATGCAAAATAAGTCAATGATAGATCAGGTTATTACTTAAACAAATAGATAAGTAGAAACAAAAATACAAGATAATGGATGGAATTAAATCTCCCAAACATGGTAACACATTTGTCAGATATTACGTCTTAAAAACGTGCTTGTTATCAGTATCGATTTTACAATAAATGAATGTTAATGCTGTACAAATCATCATCATCATCATCATCATCAGCCTATGGCAGTTCACTGCTGGACATAGGCCTCCTCTAGTGCGCGCCATTGCGCCCTGTCCTCAGCTGTACAAGTGTACCACAAATACTGTTCGCCTCTTGTACAAAATATGAATTTGTCTGTATGGTTCTTCCAACGGATCTAGGCATTCGTGAAGTTAGCTGTTTGTAGCAGTAACCGCTTTTTATACAAAATCGGTTCTGCGCAGATTAACAGCTAACTTCACGCATGCCTAGATCCGTTGGAAGAACTGTACTACTGTGATCAATTATTGATCTAATCAATCACCAGAATTTGTCACTAACTCATACCTACTCTTTTAATAACTGTTGTGTCATTTCTAGAATGGCATTTGAAAGAGCACTTCAATTAGACCCACAATGTGTAGGTGCATTAGTCGGCCTTTCGATCCTTAAGTTGAATCTTCAAGAGAACGAGTCTAACAAGATGGCAGTGATCATGCTGTCCAAAGCATATGCCATTGACCCAAAGAACCCTATGGTTTTGAACCATTTGGCTAACCATTTCTTCTTCAAAAAGGTGAGAGTATAACGAAATATTACAGTTAGATGTGTGACAACGAATAGCTGTATAAATTATGAAAGGTCCATCCATTTTGGTCTAAAATCCAAAAGTGCCAAACAAATAAATGCTGTATTCTGATAGAACATGTCGGCCTTAGCATTTGTTAATAGGGCACCAAAGCTGTAACACCACTGTGCTTCGTAGTATTTGAGGGTTGTGGGTTCAAATCCCCCATGATTTTTGGATGCATTTTAAAATCTAATTATGTTACATTTAAATAAATTTGTCTATTGTTAACTTGCCTCGTTGGACTCCCGCAATATAGGCTAGCCCTAGTGCGGGGCCCACTGAATGTTATATTGTAAACTGTATCCTTCTTTTGGAAAAATAAAATAAACTATTTGATCTTATTTGATTTTTCAAAGTTTGCTAACTTTTTGACGGCGATCTGATAAATACTTTTATTGAATAAATTGTAAAATATCAGGTAATGGCTATTCCTAGTTTAGTGAATTTTGCTTACACTTTTGCATTTGCTTTAAATATCGACAACTTTTCTAGGATTACAACAAAGTCCAGCATTTGGCTCTCCATGCGTTTCACAACACGGAAAACGAAGCGATGCGAGCGGAAAGTTGTCACCATCTCGCACGTTCCTTCCACGCGCAAGGAGATTGCGATCAGGCATTCCAATATTACTATCAAGCGACGCAATTTGCACCCGCAAACTTCGTTCTACCGCACTATGGATTGGGACAGATGTATATCTATAGAGGGGACACTGAGAATGTAAGTAAAACTGTGAAGGAACATTGGTAGAATCAGGAGTGTAAGACTTTTTTAATTCAAATTAAAATTCAAAACGTTTATTGCTTCATGTTAGTAAATAGATCTTAAAATAAAATTGTGTTTCATAACATGAGCCCCGCTGGGGCACTGCAACATTTGGTACTTAGTTTAGATATTTCTAACTTACAATCTAACTTAACTAACAATTAGGTAATTAATAAATTGGCACAGCCTTTTTCTTAACTTTATCAAAAGGAACATTTTTGGTTTAAGGTTTAGGTACAATTGAATATATATTTAGGAACCTGAGTTTCTAAATAATCTTGAATATTGTAATAACTTTTTTCTATTAAATAAGATTTTAATTTTTTGTTAAATATTGTATTTTCTTCAATGTTTTGTAGTTCTGAGGGTAAATGTATATAAAGTTTTATGTGTTCTCACAAATTTACAGATTTCATAGATATATATTGAAGTTAAAGTTAGGATTTTTAGTTTGTTAAAATGGAATTTACAGCTCTCTCTTTCTGATATATTGACTAAGATTCTGATACATCTTTTTTGTAAGACAAATAACTTATTTGACTCAGAGCTATTGCCCAAATTAAGTGACCCAAGTGGTCTTACTGCTTTTTGACTTTGACCCAGTGAGATTGTAAAACATAAGGTTGAAAAGATATAAGTTTTTTCAACCATATCCTTGTTTGTACAAGGATTGAGCTTATCTTGTGTAATATTCTTTAACAGTAATTATATTATCACTTCAAACTTTTTACGTAAATCTATTTTGTAGGTCTAAAGAAATTTTTGTATTGAATGCTACTTGTGATGTCGCAAAGAAATAAATTATAATACATTGGATATTTAAAAACTAACTTCAACTCCTTCCACAGGCAGCGCAATGCTTCGAGAAAGTCTTAAAAGCCCAGCCAGGCAACTACGAGACTATGAAGATATTAGGCTCGCTCTACGCCAACTCCGCATCACAATCCAAGAGAGATATCGCGCGGCAACATTTGAAGAAGGTCACAGAACAGTTTCCTGATGATGTCGAAGCGTGGATTGAGTTGGCGCAGATTTTGGAGCAAAATGATTTGCAGGTAACATTATTTACATTCTTCTATTACGAACTCGCGATTTAAATTGACTGTTGAGGTAAGATTGTTAAAACAATTAATTACAGTCGTGAACCTGTTTTACTTTTGACCTAAATAAATGCTGAAACCATTTCCAGGGTTCTCTAAACGCGTACAGCACAGCTATGAAGATTCTCAAAGAGAAAGTGGACGCTGACATCCCCGCTGAGATCCTGAATAACGTCGCCGCTCTACACTATCGACTCGGCAACCTGACTGACGCTAAGAGCTATCTAGAACAGGCCTTGCAGAGGTAATCATTTCTCTCTTTGTAAAATCCTTTCACACCTCCTTACATGCTAACGATCTCTGTAGCGCAGTGAGCGAAGGTCCGCTTGCGACGCAGAAGGTTGCGGGTTCGATACCCGCCGCAGGACAAATGTTTGTATGATCTACAGATATTTGTCTCGGGTCTGGGTGTGTCTTGTATTTACAAACAAAAAGTATATAAGTAGTATATCAGTTATCTGGTTCCCATAGTAAAAGCTTTGCTTAGTTTGGGGCTAGATGATGCTGTGTGGAAAATGTCCAGCATTATTTATTGCAGAGAAAAAGCAGACGCGGAAACGTTAGACGCACAATACTACAACTCTATCTCGGTAACGACAATGTACAATCTAGCGAGGTTGAACGAAGCGCTGTGTGCTTATAACAAGGCTGAAAAACTATACAAGGATATTCTGAAGGAACATCCCAATTATATTGACTGCTATTTGAGGTAACTTACTTTTTCACAGAACGAATGTTCGTATATCCCGTTTACAGTCCTTTTCACATAGGAACGGTTCCCTGAAAATATTAAAAAGGAAATAGATAAAATCCTTTTTTTTTTTGTATCTTTTAGTATTATCACTAGATTTCATTTATTTCAACATTTTTCATTGTTGTACAACGTGAAACGTAAAAGTTCTACAGGGTGTAAAAAGACTACTACCGAAAACTGAGGGGTTGCAATCAGACCATGATTCTAAACATATTTAATTTAGCGGAAAAAAACGCAAAAAAAATATTTGTCTTAGCTACGTCATTTTATGCTATTTTCAATTATTTTCTACTAGGACAATATAATAAGACCATACCTACCTGATAATTTCATTAATAAAAGAAAAAACAATTTAAAACTTAAAATCCAGCAATCAACGTAAAACAACGCGCCCATTACATACGCAAACAGTAATCTTTAAACGCTGTTTTCTCCGGATAAAATGATTTTTTCAGAAAATCCTTTTGGATTTGGTTGTGTGTTGGGATGCTGTACCTACCCCTTTCGGCTTCGGTAGACCTCTTTTTACACCCTGTATATGTCAGGGATACGTTCCTCCGTGGAAAATACTATAGTACGAAAATCAGACGCCAAACTATTTCAACAAGGTTGAAAATGTATAATTTACAAACGAAATTAACTACTAATCTCATAAACAATTTGTAGAAAATTCAAAAAATCATTAGATATCTGTTTTTTTTTTTCAAACAAACATTATTGACAAGTTTTCTGCAAGATTAGTATAAAGCTAATCTCACAAACAATTACTTATGCACTGAAGTTAGTTTCGGTGTGAATAAGAATCGATACATGTAGAATATATGTTTTGAAGTACAGAGGGCACAACCAATCTTTAGCTCTCTGACGTTAGGTGCCACTAAACGTTTGCGCAAGTAGCAAGCGAGATAGAACGATGCAACAAACTAAGCGAGTGAGCGAGGCAGCTATACAACGCTGTCTTCGTCTTTCAGGCGTCATCAAAAATGGGTTCTGCGCTGCTACTTCAGAGAGCTAAAGATTCGTTGTGTTGTGTGTGACTACTGTAACTGGGGTTTGTCCACTGTTAGTTGTGTAATTGATTAAAAAATATTGCTGCTTATTACATAAACGTTAAACCTTAGTTGAACCCCATGTTGACAGATGTCAAAATAAAACTGTTACCACAAAAAAGCATTTTATGCACGGGTATTTAAAGATCGTTTTTCTAGGGACAGTTTTTTAGTTAGTCTTAGTCTAAACTCGGTTCATTTTCTTGTAATAAGACGGATTATATTTTTTTAGGTTAGGTTGTATGGCGCGTGATAAAGGACAGATCTACGAAGCGTCTGATTGGTTCAAAGATGCTTTGAAAGTGAACACGGAACATCCAGACACGTGGTCGTTACTCGGCAACTTACATTTAGCGCAACAGGAATGGGGACCGGGACAGAATAAGTTTGAGAGGATTTTGCAAAATTCGTCAACTTCTAATGATGCTTACTCTTTGATAGCACTTGGTAAGTATTTTGCAAGTTATGAATAAGTTTGAACTAGCTGCGCTCCCGCGGTGTGACCCGCAATCCTTCGGGCTTTTTTCATTTTTTCGGGATAAAAGAAAGCCTATGTCCTTCCCTGGGATACAACCTTTAACTATGCCGAATTTCAGCTTAATCTTTTCAGCGGTTTGGGTGTGAAAGCGTAACAAACAGACAGACAGAGTTACTTTCACATTTATAATATTAGTATGGATAATGAAACAGCAGCTAGTCAACTTTGATTAATGAGTTTATTGAAGTTTTGCTTCATTATTCTAGATAACGAAACTCGAACGAAACTTAGACGAAATTCGAACCCGCAACCTCGTGCGGCTTTTACGTGGCCGCTCTGCCAACTAAGTTACAGGGTCATTATGACGTTTAGTCATTGATGAAATCTTGTGGAAGATAGACAAATCAGTGCTCTTCCTTTCTAGAAATGACCATGTTATTACCAAATTATAACTATAGTGACGTCTATTTTAGGCTGCCTCAAAGCCTCTGTTACGACTTAACCTATGTAGCCGAGACCGTCAATTCAACTTGTAACCCTGTTTGTTAATTTGGTCCAGGCCAGAGAAAAAAAATTGGTTTGACTGATTGCAATAGACAATGACATTGACATCTGAAGTCCATGTGACGTTCTCTGGCCTGGACCAAATTAAAAAAACAGGGTTACAAACTCTATAGCGAAGCACGGAAGCGCTCAGTTTAATACCATTACCACTAACCATATTTTGTGACTAAAATTGGCTATTTTTTTCAGGTAATGTCTGGTTACAAACACTCCACCAGCCTTGCAGAGAGAAAGACAGAGAGAAAAGGCATCAAGAACGGGCTTTAGCTATGTATAAGCAAGTACTCATGATCGATCCGAGGAATATTTGGGCGGCGAACGGTATTGGATGCGTTTTGGCGCATAAGGTAAGCTAAAGGTCGTAGGCAATATGGTCGCCAGAAGGTTCCACAGATCATCACAGGACGTTAAACTGACACTGTTTAGGTCTTTCTGTCAGACGTTCTACACGTGTCAACTCTGGACTAATTATACTAAAAAGACACATGCTAGTATACGGGTTGCCTATAACAACACCTTTAGGCAGCTGATGGGACTGAAGCGCTACTGCAGTGCTTCAGAAATGTACGCGGAGTCCCGGATAGACTCTTTTAATGCTATCCAGCGAAAGAGGATAGGGTCTTTTATGTCCAGAGTTGACTCGTGTGGCAACAGTATCATCAAGAGTCTGGCAGAAAGGCTTATACAAACAAAAATGTATAAACGGTGGGTGGATATTGCCACCTGATATTAGTTGTAGGTAACTTAAATACCTAATATTCTTAATTTGTATATGTGTGTTTAAGTTTTTTTTTTGTGTGTACTTACTTAATCTATGGAACTTGTGTCTGAAATAAATGTCATTTATTTATTTATTTTAAAAATTAAAAGTAATAGCATGCTAATTTAAAGAATTATTTCCAACTAGTGAACCCTTGATGGCACAAGCTTAGGGAGGTCTATGCCCAGCAGTGGGTAAAGTCAGGCTGTGGATGATGATGAACCCGGGCGCGACTTCGTCTGTATTGTTTCGTCATACAAACTTTAGAGAACTACCTTATTCCAATCCAACCCACGAAAACACTGAATTAATTTTTAATATAATGAAGTACCCATCTAAGGGGTTGGGTATTTAAAAAAAAATTATAAATACATGTTTCGCTATTTATTAAAAAAAATTAAAAGTCAAAAGTTATTGGTTGTCATGGCAACCTTAGAGCAATGCTATTTGTGTCAAACAGAGTACTGCTAAAGTTTTTATGCAATATTCCCGTTGTCCTTTTACATATTTTTGGTTTTCGGGATAAAAAGTAGCCTATATGCTATTCTGGAGTTATACCTTTCACCTTACCAAATTTCATTGTAAACTGTTTCTTCGTTTGAGCCTAACATACAAACATCCAAACATCTAAACAAACTCACAAACTTTCAGCTTTATTATATGAGTAGGATTTTTTAAATATAAGTAATCATCTTAAAAACTTTGATACCAGCGACGCATCAAATACTAGGTCTACATACTTGAATGCTGTTTTCATTTAGATGTTGACCTTGTTTTTGGGTATATCCAATGATATTTTATACTCGAAGGTTCATATTTACCGATGTTTAACTTACCGATGTTGTACTTAGATGTAAGTAGAGTAAGTACTTACCTGTGTTTTTTATTTTTTTATTTGTTGTTTGTATTTTAATGTGATATGGGTCTCAAGTGCCAGAAATAAACGTATTTTATTTTATTTATTTATTTTAAAATCAGCCCGTGAAACATGAGACTGTCACTGACTAAAATGTCAGCCTGCTTGTAACGGACTGAAGGAAAAACGTCCCATTTGATAAGGATTATATTTTTATAGTGTTAACCGCACACTTAGGGATATTTAAATTTCCCATTTGAGACGTTTTCGAGTCTTCACTTTCCGCAAGCTATTAGAAACAATATCAATTTTTGTCCTCCTAAATTATAAATATCGAGTCAGTAGTAAAATCATCATCATCATCAAATTTAAGAGCTCAGCTCTTGTCGGTGCAATGATGCAACTTCCTCCACCTCTCCCTTTCCAATGCGGTCTCTTTTACTTCTATATTGTACTGTAATTGTAATTTAAACTCTATGTTCTATGACATAGGGTTGCGTGAACGAAGCCCGAGATATCTTCGCTCAAGTCAGAGAAGCGACGGCTGATTTCCCCGATGTTTGGATGAACATCGCGCATATCTACGTAGAACAGAAGCAGTATATCAATGCTATACAGATGGTGAGTATCATATTGTCTTCATTAATAATTAATAGAAGCCGTGTTGTTCGAATGGAGTTGTGCCTCGACTTTCAATCCAAAGGTCGTGGCTTCGAATCCCGGCCGTACATCACTGGATTTTTCGTTTCGAAAAATTTATATGCGCTTTAACACGAGCTCATAACGGTGAAGGAAAACATCGTGAGCAAACCAGCAGCTTAGTCAGCTCCACACGTATTGACGTCGTCATTCCTGTGGGCGGCTGATTAAGCTGAGAGGATGGTTTAGGTGCTGGGCAAGCCTATTCCATCTCAAACAATGTCCCAGGCACTACAGCGTCCCGTTAAGTGTAGGCATAGGTTGCCTCCTGACGCTGTATAAATCATCTAATATAGATGTAAAGGCCGTTCTTCATTAATAAAATAACGTATTTTTCCCGTTGGGGTAGTATAACATTTATCATAAGTGCATAATAACGCCTCTTTTCAGTAGGGTAGGCCACTGTTTTCCACTTGCTACATTCCTTACATACATTTTCGCCTCATTCGCTAACTTTTCATACAATTTCAGCTATATTTTCACTAAGATTATCAAAATGCATACAGACGGGAGTCGCATTTTTACTTATCAGCATTATGGCTAGTGTAAATGTGTAAAGGCAGGCACTATTTGCGAAAAAACAAGTTATCGGTATTTAAGGCTACTAAACAAATGTACGTGATGTGATAAAAAAATATCACTTTTATCTTTCGCGAGTAGAATTTACCAACTACAACCATTTTTCAGTGAAAGAGACGACCTCTGTGGCGCAGTGGGTGAAAGCCCGCTTGGGACGCAGAAGGTTGCGGGTTCGATTCCCGCCGCGGGATAAATGTTTGTATGATCTGCAAATATTTATCTCAGGTCTAGGTGTTTCTATGTATGATTTGTATGTATTTACAAACAAAAAAGTATATTAAGTTGTATATCAATGCAGTCATCTGGTTCCATAGTACAAGCTTTGCTTACTCAGTTACTCAGTTATTTATTCACTATAAATTATCATTACAGATATTTTTAAATCGAATGCGATAATCTAGATGAGATCCTATAGGTACTTATTATTATAAACTTACTAGCTGACCCGCGCGACTTCGTCTGCGCATTATTCGGTCCAGCCGTTCACGCGTGATGGCGTGACCATGGGATATAGGGATTCATTTTTATATAGAGATATTTATATTCTTCTACTTATCTACTTAAGTTCGGGGCTAGATGATGCTATGTGAAATGTCCAGCATTATTTATTTATTTATAATTTTTCAGTGAAATGTATATCATTTTATCTTTTGTACTTGCATAGAATTCTAGAGCTTAACTACAAACCTTGTTCACAGTACGAAAACTGCATCCGTAAGTTCCGGATGCACTACGACGTAGAATGGCTGACTTGGGTGGGGCGTGCGCACACGCTGGCGGGGCGGGCGGCGGCCGCCCGGGGGGCGTTGCTGCGCGCGCGCAGGGTCGCCCCACACGACCCGTCGCTAGCGTATAATACCGCACTCACATTGAGGAGACGGGCCGCTTTAGTGCTGAAGGACGAACGATCCGATCTACCGCTTGTTTTGCGAGCTGTTCACGAGCTTTCTGTCTCGCATAGGTATGTGTTTAAGTTTTTTTTTTTTTTTTTTAATTAAATAGGTCAGCATTTTACCTCCCTCTGCCTGATGTTAAGCAGTAGTGAGGTCTAAGATGGAGCATGCTTTCCTAGAAGGAACGTGTTTACTCTTGATTTGAAGACCCCTATATTGTACTTTTCGGGAAATACAGTACCCGGCAATGAGTTCCACAATTTGGCAGTGCGTACGAAAAAAGTGGACTCAAAACCCTTTTTTTTTTTGTAGTAAATCAATGATTTGAAACTTCGTTATTACGAGCGAGATCCTGCTTTAGCGTAACATTACACACAAAAGTATTTTTTTCAAAAGATAATTATGTTTTTTTACAAAAATGTCCTTGATGAGATACATTTTGCCCCAGTATATCAATCAAATTACCACATTTATAAACCAACCTAGGGCTTATTACAAGAAAATGAGCCGAGTTTAGACCAAGTCTAACTAAAAAACTGTCCCTAGAAAAACGATCTTTAAATACTCGTACAGAACGCTTTTTTGTGGTAACAGTTTTGTTCTGACATGTGTCAACATGGTTTCAACCAAGGTTTTACGTTTTTATAAGCATATCTATGTTCTATGCAGATACTTCCAAAGACTCAGTACAGCGGGCGCCGAAGCGGGCGCGGTTGGCGGTGTCGGCGGGACAGCCGCCGCCGCCGAAGCGAGGACATGTGCCGACCTGCTCTCACAAGCGCAATGGCACGTCGCCAGAGCGAGACGGCAACACGACGAGGAGCTCACGCTGCGAGACAGGCAGCGGGAACAGCGCGAGGCCTTCAGGAAGCAGCAGGTATGTCTCAGTATGCTCTGTCCCGCTCTCTCGCACGTGGCTAGAGCGAGACAGCGACACGATTAACTGGATCTAATGCATTTTATATTATTCGTTTCGAAAATTGTTAACCCAAGATACTGTTTCAAGCCATGATCTACATCTATTAAAAAGTCTTTTATATATTATTGTCATCTCAAAGTTTATATTTTGGAAAAAAAAAACCATTCATACACGGCCGTGGTTTCGATTCCCGACCAGGAAAAATAAAAATTTTGTGAAAGACGCAGATGTTTATTCTGTGTCTGGGTGTTCGAAAGTATTATAAGAAAATTATGTATTCTATCATGAATGATCGAAAAAAAACAAGGTTCCCCTAAGTTTTGCTCAGTTTGGTGTTGCATATCGCTGTGTGTGTCGATATCGTCCAATATTATATTTTTTCATTCATTTATTTCTATTCAATTATTAGAAAAATATATATACATTCTATCATTCACCCTGGTTCCCATAACAAGCTAGATTGTGCTGTGTCGTTCAATATCTATTTATCTCTATAAATGAATCCCTATATGCCTTGGTCACGCCATCACGCGTGAACGGCTGGACCGATTTCACTATTTTTTATTTTGTTGTGTTTGTTATTGTAAGGAGAAGGTTCTTATGACATAAAAATGGTATACAGGGTGGTCCAGTTTATATTGAAAATTTTATTTCTTGATCCGATTCACTCTAAACTCGGTATAAATTGAAAAACTCCCCTTAGGGGTTGTGCAAGGCAGTTCCAAAGATCGTTGACGAAACAATGCGCAGACGAAGGCGCGCGCGGGTCAGCTAGTTATTTCTATTTATTTGACAGGAAGACGAATGACGCAAACCTACTGTATTTTAAGTTTCCTGAAATAAATACTTTGATTGATTGAAAAAAAAAAAACTATTTATTATTTCTTATTATTTGACAGGAAGACGAAAGACGCAAACAGCAAGAGCAAGTGGCCAAGAGCACAGTGGAAATGCTACAAAAGCGTCAAGAATACAAAGAGAAGACCAAGAACGCGCTTATGTTCGCCGATATGCCTCAAGAGGGAAAATCTAAAGGCAGAGGCCGGAGGAAGGACGAATATGTATCGGATTCACCCTCTGGGAGCGATCGGCCTAGGGAGGAAGGGTGAGTTATATTATTTATTTATTAAATTTCTAGTATTTTTCACGTAGGAACGTATCCCAGACACATAACTTTTACATTTTACACTGTACAACTTAGGCCTTTACATATTAGATGATTTATACAGCGTCACTTAACGGGACGCTGTAGTGCCTGGGACATTGTTTGAGATGGAATAGGCTTGCCCAGCACCTAAACCATCCTCTCAGCTTAAACCATACTCTCAGCTTAATCAGCCGCCCACAGGAAAGACAACATCAATACGTGTGGAGCTGACTAGGCTGCGGGTTTCCTCACGATGTTTTACACACTGTACAACAATGAACAATTTTGAAATAAATGAAATCTAGTGATAGTACTAAAAGATACAACTTAAAAAACAAAGGATTTTGTCTTTTTCCTTTTTTAACGTTTCAAATATTAACATAAAAGAGCCTTGTCACGGAACCGTTCCTATGTGAAAACGACGTTAATACGATTTTGCTGAGAACAAATCTCAAAGCAAGCATTTATATATAAAAGCTTGCTTGCTTGTTTGTATGTATGTTTGTCCGGGTCAAATCTTGCAAGCTGAATTTGACCTACTTCCCGATTGATCTGAATTTTGGTACATCCAGCACAAAAGTTTTGAAAAATATTTGCTTGTATGGACAACTTTTGTAGCGCAGTGGGCGAAGGTCCGCCTGCGACGCAGAAGGTTGCGGGTTCGATCCCCGCCGTGGGACAAATGTTTGTATGACCTACAAATATTTATCTTGGGTCTGGGTGTTTCTATGTATAATATGTATGTATTTACAAACAAAAAGTGTATAAGTAGTATATCAGTCATCTAGTACCCATAACACAAGCTCTGCTTACTTTGGGGCTGGATGATGATGTGTGAAATGTCCAGCATTATGTATTTATTTATAAGTACCTATCTTATTTGGATTTTTGTAGCTCCAACGCTTACAACCTGTTTTCTAGTATAAACGTGGTACACTAAGCACAACGGATCTTTAGCTCTCTGAAGTTAGGTGCAATAGACGATTGCGCAGGTTTGGTAGAGTAAGCGAGATAGCACGATTTTAGGCGTCATCAAGGGTGCGCAGCTACTTCAGTGAGCTAAAGAACGATTGTGCGTACTATAACACAGCATGTTTTATTACAGTGCGCCTCGCGAGAAGAAGAAGGATCGTAAGAAACGCGACGCTGAACGGAAGAAAGGAAAAGGCAGGAAGCGAGGTGAACGTGGTTCTGGGAGTGATAGCGACCCGCCTAGGAAACGGGGCAGGAAGAAGGTAAACTAACTCTTAGTATATTGTGATAGGGTTTGTTTTAAAATTGTTTAGAAACGCTTTGAGAAAAGGGTGGTAGAACCTCGCTTTTGATGATTCTCGCGGATGTCAAAGTCAAAGTCAAAAAGCATTTATTCAGTAGGACCGCTGGGATCACTTTGAAACGTCTTAAAACTAGGTGATTCTACTCCTGTTCCTTCGCGACCAATACCGTGAAGAACCAGATGTTGATACGAAATGATCTTACTACGCAATGTTTGGATATAGGTTAGCAGTTTCAACGGCTGAATGGATTTGGGTTACATTTGTAGCTTATATCTTGGATTCATACACAGATTATCTCGGAAAAGTAAAGAATCTTTGAGTAACCACGCGGCGTAGCTATTTTATTTGTATACGACCTCTGTGGGGTTCGATCCCCGCCGCGGGATAAATGTTTGTATGATCTGCAAATATTTATCTCGGGTCTGGGTGTTTCTATGTAGTATGTATGTATTTGTATTAAAAAGTATATCAGTTATCTGGTTCCCATAGTACAAGCTATTTGCTTAGTTTGGGGCTAGATAATGCTGTGTGAAAAGTCCAGCATTATTTATTTTATTTATCCATACTAATATTATAAATCTGAAAGTAACTCTGTCTGTCTGTCTGTCTGTCTGTTTGTTACGCTTTCACGCCCAAACCGCTGAACAGATTGAGCTGAAATT
The DNA here is from genome assembly GCA_951394285.1 of Epirrhoe tristata. NCBI lineage: Eukaryota > Metazoa > Arthropoda > Insecta > Lepidoptera > Geometridae > Epirrhoe > Epirrhoe tristata. The sequence goes on along the minus strand of OX596146.1, from coordinate 8,956,785 downwards.
TGGCATGGGTAAAGATTATACCCCAGGGACGGACATAGGCTACTTTTTTCTTTAAATATTTATAAGGGGCGTGAAAATAAGGGTTGCAAGTTTGTATGGGGAAAAAAGTTCAGCGACCCTGGGCGAGGTCATAAAGATGATGGGTGACCGCCACTTTTTGCTATGTTCTTGCATTGCAGATTTTTTTGTTTTTTTCTCATTTTGCATGGTAAATGATTTTTAAATTAATGATAAACATGAAACATGTATATTTCCAATCATCAATACATTCGAAATTAAAATAAACTTTAGGTAACACTCCTGCACTTGAATCCTAATAATGCGCAGACGAAGTTACGCGGGTCAGCTAGTTATTTATAATTAGAATTACACTAAGATACATACATAAGCCATGTACTGTTTTAAAAAATAGTAGATCTATTTCTTTTTCTTCGTCGAAGCGACGCGTGATCCGAGAGCTGGCACATTTTTGGCTCAAAGGATCAGCATTGCCATCCAGCGTGGTAATGCCGCCAGTGTTTTGGGCACGCTTCTGACTGACAATGACCTGGATCAGTTGAGCTATCTATAGATCGTTTCTAACGTTCCTTAGATAGCTTGACTAATCCTGTTGTATTTTGTAAATATGTAGTAGCTTAGATTCTGTAAATAAAAATGTTATTTCTTTTATATACTTGTTATAATATTTGATCTTATCTTATTCCCAGGGTGAAAAGGGCATCGGCCGCCGTGAAAAGGCCAAAGCAAGGGCAGCCGAAGAGAAACTCAGCGCCAAACAACGGTCCAAGATCGTTTCCAAAGAGACTATATCAACATCCGAATCGGATTCGGACGCGTCGAGGAAATCACGCAGTCGCTCACGCAGCGGATCTCCGTCCGCTAACAAAGGCAGGAAGCGGATTATGTCCGCTTCTGATAGTGACAGGTGAGTTTTAATATCCGCTATGGACAGTGATTTTCCTTGATGAAACAGGCTACATCTTCTCTATTTATAAAAATGAATCACTATATCCCTTGGTCACGCCATCACGGCTGGACCGATTTCACTATTTTTTTTGTTGTGTTTGTTATTGTCAGGAGAAGGTTCTTATGACAGAAAAAATCTATATATTAATCATGGAGGGCGTGAAATAAGGATTGAATGTTTGTATGGGGAGTTGGAAGTTCCAGTTAAAGGTAACTAGATGGCGTTGCTAACCTATGGCTGAGGTCTAGATGGCGCTATTATTGCATTTTTAAAAGCTTCAGAAGATTCTTGCAGATTTCAGTTCTATTTAGATGTTTTCAAGTATGTTATTTTGCTGACGAAGTCGCGGGTACCAGCTAGTAATAAATAAATATTAGAGTAAGGATGACATTTTTGATTATGGACATTAGTCGTGCAAAGGATTTATTAATTTGAATTAAGGAAATCAAATGTTTCTGTTTCAGATCGAGGTCGAAGTCTCGCAGCAGGTCACGATCAGGTTCTACGAAGGGTCGACGATCTCGCTCAAAAAGTCGCTCCAGGTAAGAGACCTACAGAAATATCTTTTTGAAGTGAAAACTACTTTAGCTGCGAAAAATATCAAACTCAGTGACTGTTACCATCCTCTTACTAATATGTACCTTGATTTCGTCACATATTGTATCTTCTCTCTTAACGAGCTCTTAACGGTGAAGGAAAACATCGTGAGGAAACCCGCAGCTTAGTCAGCTCCTCACGTATTGACGTCGTCTTTCCTGTGGGCCAGGTTGATTAAGCTGAGAGGATAGTTTAGGCGCTGGGCAAGCCTATTCCATCTCAAACAATGTCCCAGGCACTACAGCGTCCCGTTAAGTGTAGGCATGGATTGCCTCCTGACGCTGTATAAATCATCTAATATAGATGTAAAGGCCTAAGTTTTTTTTTTGTATCATCTCAATGGTCTATTTGTGAGAGTAGCCGCCTTGGGTGAGTCTACCCCGAGCTCGAATCCCAGTGGGATAGTAACTTTTTGAACTTTTTTTTAATTTAAAAACCGTAACTGAAACCTCGTTCAAGTTTTCACTTCTGTTGGCACTCCCGGAGTGCCACAATTTTTTCTTTACATGTTTACTAGATAATTATTTTACTATGCTTACACTCAACTCGTGCCTGACACATAAACCACCATCTTAGCTTAATCGACATCTTTCATAGGAAAGATGGCCAATAGTGTGGAGCGAATATAGCTGAGGGTTTCCTCACGGTGTAATGGCGCATAAAAAATTATACCAACGTAAATTTATTGTAAAATGTACAATCATAGAAATGCTTTAAAATTTACATAACTTACACAGGTCAAAGAGTGGGTCCAGATCAAAAAGTCGTTCAAAGAGTCGTTCCCGGTCCAAGAGTCGCTCCAAGAGTCGTTCTCGGTCAAAGAGTCGTTCCCGATCCAAAAGTCGGTCTCGGTCCAAGAGCGTTTCCAGATCACGATCAAGGTAAAAACTGCTATTGTTAATTACAGCGATAATGCTGATTTGTGTAATTGCAGCGGTTATATTCATTTTAATTTTGGACTAGGTAACCTCTGCAAACATTGACACTGCTTTGCTTGTGACCATTCGTCAACTGCTGCATTTGAACTATTTCAGACACACACAACACAACAATATTTTAGTTCTAGCTCTTGAGTCTACACTCTACAGGTGATACGCGGGATATTGACATTGAAATAACCAATGACCAAGCTCGAGCAGAGGAATCTAAATCTCAAAATCGATTCAATTGAGCGTGATCACTACTATGTATTAAAATATCCTGCATAACAACCTATAATCAAGAAACTGTATTTCATAAACGATAAGTGTAATCAAAATCTCAAAATTTCCAGGTCCAAAAGCAAGTCCCGCTCGAAATCGCGCTCCAGATCGAAAAGCAGATCTCGCTCTCGGTCCAAGAGCGGATCGAGAAGCAGATCACGATCTAAGAGCGGATCGAGAAGCAGATCTGGCTCGAGAAGTCGCTCCGGATCCCCGCATTCTAGACAAGACACGCCCGTCTCTAGGAAATCTGTATCTGCTAGTGAGGACGAAGCTTAAACTGTATAATCACCGCATAATTCTAATACTAAAAGATCACAATGTATTTTTGACTCGTTTTGCTAAACCGATGCCAATTTTTGCCGAGCGAGCGTTGCACTTATAGTACGCACAATCGTTCTTTAGCTCTCTGAAGTAGCTGCGCAGAACCCTTGATGACGCCTAAAATCGTGCTATCTGGCTTACTCTCCCAAACCTGCGCAATCGTCTATTGCACCTAACTTCAGAGAGCTAAAGATCCGTTCGTAGTAAACGTGACGCGAGCTATATTACCTTGAAAGTCAGTTTAGTCTAAAACCCTTCGATCATATGATCGAAGCTAAAAACAGATATTCTCATTATTTATTTAACTTCCTTTGTTTTAATAATGCATATAATGATTCCGCTGTAAGTTACCTAAAAGGTATATTGACATGTTCTTAGAGTTTTGCTAGACAATGTCGCCGATTTTAGACAGTTCTGAATATTGTGAATTTTCTCAATTTATCTATGAATCTAAACAAGATTTAAACTGAAATATAATCTTGTCTCAAATGATTTTTGACTCATGAACTTGCCTTACCGTCCCATACTAATGACGGAGGAAATAAAACTAGAAAACTCGGAATAAATCACCACTGATTTTATAATAACCAATAAATAGAACTGTGTATTATATTATTTCTGTGTTTTCTTTCCTATTCAACAAACTAGGAGAGAGATTTCAAAACGCGCTTATTAATTGTGCAATTAACGCAAGACTTGATAATGATAGAACACTCTATAGAAGTACAATAAGCACAACGGATCTCTAGCTCTCTGAAGTTAGGTGCAATTATACGATTGCGCAGGTTTGGTAGAGTCAGCGAGATAGCACGATTTTAGGCGTCATCAGAAATGGGTTCTGCGCAACTACTTCAGAGAGCTAAAGAACGATTGTGCGTAGTATAACATGCAGACTTTTAATAAATGAATCATGAAGATTATCTTATCGCTATTACCTTAAACATAGCTTAACATAGCTCGTAGAACTGACGGCCGTTGGGGCAGAAAGGTTCTCGAGTGGAGGCCACGCACCGGAAACCGCAGTAGAGGACGGCCCCCACTAGATGGAAAGACGATCTGGTAAAGGTTGCTGGGAGCCGTTGGGTGCAGGCTGCACAAGATCGATCGCTGTGGAAATCGATGGGGGAGGCCTATGTTCAGCAGTGGACACTAGATGGCTGACATGATGATAATTACCTTAAAGATTGACATACATTGACCACAACATTGGAGTGTTTTCAGATTATTCAAATAAAACAAATTATCATGAAAATCTTGTATAATTATGACAGTTAAGGTAGGTAGGTATAATTTTAAAATATAAGATCCGTACGTGCACACTCTTGTTTCAAATTTAAGTATTATGAGGAATCGTTACTAAATACAGTACGCACAACCGATCTTTAGCTCTCTGAAGTAGCTGCGCAGAACCCATTTTTGATGACTTGTATAGCTGCCTCGCTCACTCGCTTAGTTTGTTGCATCGCGTTATCTCGCTTACTCTACCAAACCTGCGCAATCGTTTAGTGCACCTAACTTCAGAGAGCTAAAGATCGGTTGTGCGTACTGTACATACTTTGAACTTTTTCGTATGAATCGTACTGGATGTCGATGGCTTCGTTCACGTATCTTAAAGAAAGACTACAGACTTCGTGCATTTGACAGAGACGTTTCATTCCCTCAAGATTACGCACGGATTAAGGAATGCAGGGGAATAAAACATTTGATTTATAAATAATTCTATAAGACAAGCTTATAAATATTATGACTTGCAACAATTAAAATAGCTTTATACTTTAATATATTATTCAATAAAAACCAAACACAACCATTTTTTTTTTAAATATTAATAATTTAGCTCTATGAAACATACAATACAATTCCTATTAGAGAATATTTAGATTAACTAATGGACTAGTTTACTCAACTAATTTTAAATACGCAGAATAAAATCTTAACATTTAATAATTGAGCGTTATACGTAACATAGCTAGAATTTAAGACAAAATAACTTTCAAACAAATATAGATTTTTGTAAATTAAATATTTTAAGTTATGGAAGGCATTAAAAATCTGTTACAGAAACGAAATCACAGCTTAATTAATGTTACTATGATAATTTAAACTACATTTAATTCTTATACAAATCCAATATATTTTAGTTCTCTCGTAGAATCTACATTAAAATTTCATATAAATTTTGCATTTTAAAGTTACCTACGCCATCTTCATACAAACTTAGATACTTATTACCTACAAAACATTGAATTAACTACTTATTCATATTCTTCGTAAATTCAAAGGAGAATCGAGCTGTGACAGAGGATTTGACGACCTCTGTAGCGCAGTGGGCGAAGGCCCGCCTGCGACGCAAAAGGTTGCGGGTTCGATCCCCGCCGCGGGACCAATATTTGTATGATCTACAAATATTTGTCTCGGGTCTGGGTGTTTCTATGTATAATATGTATGTATTTACAAACAAAAAGTATATAAGTAGTATATCAGTCATCTAGTACCCATAACACAAGCTCTGCCTACTTTGGGGCTAGATGATGCTGTGTGAAAAGTCCAGCATTATTTATTTATTTTATTTATTTATAAAAAGATGTCACAATTCCAAAATAAAGATAATTTAGAAGCGCTAGATATATTTTCTAAAAAAATCTATAGATTACACGTGTTTTAACTCATTGGTTTTGATTTTGTATATGATACATGCGTACTATGTCCGAGTCTGTACAAAGATGGCTTTGCAATAAAAAATCCGGGTAAAAATTCGAGTATGTGGCAGTTTTCGTTATAAATGGTCAACATTATTGCTAGTTTTTCCATTAAGAGATTACGAAATTAGAGCTATTTATAACTAGTTTAATGTGCGCTAAAATGAGTAACAATATCACTAATGACTAGGTGTTCCTAAATCTACTAAAAATTGGTGATATCGAATACTTTTAGGACATACTCTATTTTGAGCTTGTACTACAATGGATAAACATTTAAAAAGTTTTGGATAGCAAAATTAAATATTGCTCAAAAAACTTACCGTTATTATCGAGCGAAATAGAAGATTATAAAAAGGCGGAATGTTACAAAGAGATTCGTTTAAAAATAATATGAATGGTGCTTTATTTTCAATGCTCAGTCTCAAATACCTTAATTTTAGGCGCTTTACTGGAAAGAGAAATAAGACCGAAAATTGTAATTGCTCTATTACACGAAATCCGTTTATCTACATACTAGCTGCGCTCCCGCAGTGTGACCCGCGGTCCCTCGGGATTTAATCATTTTTTCGGGATAAAAAGTAGCCTATGTCCTTCCCTGGGATACATCCATTAACCATGCCAAATTTCAGCTTAATCTGTTCAGCGGTTTGGGCGTGAAAGAGTAACAAACAGACAGACAGACAGATTTATAATATTAGTATGGATTGTAGGTTCTTACACTTTACTTGAGTTTATTTTTTTATTTATTTAGGCAACACCAACAGCATACATAATTCACATTATTATTAACATTTTATGAGTCTTTTTTATAGAATGTATGCCAACTATAGGCATGCACAACATTTGTAGTAAAAATATAGGAACTGATGACTAGCTAAAGCTAATTTAAAATTAAAATTAAACTTAATTAAAGTCAAAACAAAAAATTATATCAGTTGAAAAAACAAAAACAATTCTAAAGTTAAAAATTAAGAATAAGGTAAGTACTTAATTGTCATCCTTGAGTTAATAATCATGTCTAACTAGTTCTGTTGACACATAAGTATTATCAAGTCATTATTAAGCATACATCACGGTCAATGTTTTTAAGCATTTGTGAACTTTCAATGCAAAGTAGATAATTTTGTACTAAAAAACTACGCATCAAAACGGCTAACTTCACAAATGACAAGATCCATAGCTGAACGGATTTCGTGAAATGGAACTAAGCTAAGCTTACACCTACCAGCCACTGTATTTTACTAGGTGTAAACTGAGCTTTATAATCTGCCTCACAAAAATACCATATAATCTAATTTCTCTGTGATATGTAGATCATGATGCTGATTCTACACACTACAAAAAAATTAAACTACTACAAAGATCGCGCGTAAATAAAAAATAATTCCTGCGTCCTAAATATTACATTTTCTCGCTGTTTTAGTTCTAAAGTGACTATAAATACCTTCAGTTTCAAACCAGCATAATATTTACGGGCGTGGTAGAATTTTATCTTTTAGCTTTTAAGATATCCCCTTGGATATCTTTGTACAACTTACTTGTATCAAGTTGTATCACGTGCCCATATTTTGTAAAAAATTACATTGAAGTATACTACAATACTTTAGCTAGAGAGCTAAAGTAAGAGTTCAGAGGAAGTAGCTGCGCAGAACCCATTTGTAATGACGCCTAAAATCGTGCTATCTCGCTTACTCTACCAAACCTGCGCAATTGTCTATTGCACCTAACTTCAGAGAGCTAAAGATCCGTTGTGCTTAGCTTAACTACTTGTATAAAAAAATAAAGTTTATGCTAGTAGCCAAATATAGTGATGGGCTTATTAGATAGATATTTTATTTCTCAGAAAAGTTAATCTTTATTTAGTAGTGTTTCTAAGCCTATATTAGGTTTGTGTAAACACTACGTTCTCGTTTACAATAAAATAAGTAGGTAGATACAAAGTTTGAGTTTGATTATAAAAACATCGAGTAAATAAATGAACAATTATGTACCAAGGATACTAATTCACACATAAGTCAGATACTGTCAAAACTGAAGTTATTTTTGCCACGTAAAATATACCGTATCTAACAAGTATCCTTTGAGCTATTCGCAAGCCCAGCTATACTGAACCCGGCGTTACCATTGGGCAGGACAGATTGTGGTCCACCGAGGAAGGACGTGAATGTCGTGTCTCGACTCATAGGCGGTTCTAACCCGTCTATTGGAATGCAGTCTAGTGTAGGCACTGTGTATTCCCTGTAAAGTAAATTGTTAAACATATAGGGGCTTATTACAAGAGAATGAGCCGAGTTTAGACCAAGTCTAACTAAAAAACGGTCCCTAGAAAAACGATCTTTAAATACTCGTACATAGAACGCTTTTTTGTGGTAACAGTTTTGTTTTGTCATGTGTCAACATGGGGTTCAATATAAGCAGCATAGTATTTTTCACGTAGGAACGTATCCCTGACACATGGGTTTTTTACGTTTCACGCTGTAGAACGATGAATTTTTTTTTAATGAAATCTAGTGATAATACTGGATTTTGGCTATTACCTTTTTAATATTTTCAGAAATTAACATAAGAGTTCCTATGTGAAAAGGACCATAGTTATCACTGAAAATAAATGTTCATTATCAGAAAATAAGTTTTCTGAAATAGTAATCATTGTTATTTAAATCGGGTTTTAACCGACATCAAAAATCTTCGACTGAATGTATGTATTTTTTTCTTAACATCACATCCAGGATCACAACCTAACCCTAAGGTCCTTTGAAGATGTCTTAAGTGGGGGGGTAAACGTCGAAAAACGTCTTTGGCACATGCCCACATTTTCAATTCTCATTTGTTTAGCACTCCTGTATTAGCATATTATACCTAAATTTTCCTAAACTTAACATTTATAGACTCGGAACCGGGATTCGAACCCAAGACCGTATAAGACAAAGACTTCCCCACGTCAAACTTAAGCATCTCATCTTCATCGACAGCTTGAATTTAATAGCTTAGTTTCTGTAAATAAAATGTAACCTTTATAAATACTTACATTGAAACATTATCCTGCGAATGCGCGGAGTCATTCACGAGTTGTGGCAACACATCTATAGTTGGTAGAGCCCGCGGAGGCTTCGTATCCCGCGCTGAGAACAGAAACACTCCAACCACAGCGAGGAGATATGAGAGGAAGTATAGAGCGTGGAACTGTAGACAAAACAGTTAAACATAGGTAGAATAAAATATCAATCACACAAGGCGTATGAGTAATCCCAGCAGTCCAACTGATGAATAAATGCTTTAAGACCGTCAGGGCTAAATAGTTTCAGGAGGCTACTGTTGGATCTTAGATTTATAAACTAGCTGACCCGCGCGACTTCGTCTGCGCATGGCTAATTTTTTCCGCGCAGTTTTTTTATTTTTTTCTGTCATAAGAACCTTCTGACAAAAATAAACACAACAAAAAAATTTGTGAAATCGGTCCACCCGTTCACGCGTGATGGCGTGACCAAGAGATATACGGATTCATTTTTATATATAGAGATTTAATAAATAATAGATAACTGTCAATGTGAACGTGAATGACGGATGTCATCTCTCTCTGAAAATATGTATTGACGGCGAGTTTGTATCTCGGGTTCTTTTTCTCAAATATAAGTTTATTATAGCAATCCTGTTTCAATTCTCTGTATAACCCATCAGCAAGCTATGCTGATGCTTAGAGCCTTAGAGGGATATAGTTAAAAATAAATAATCTTCATATATTTTTTACGCACTTTATAATTTAGTGTACAGGACGTTCAACGGATCTAGGCATTTATGAAGTTAGCCATGTCGATGCGCAGTACAGTACACAATTTTGTTGAAAAATCGCTACTGCAAAGTCAAACCGCTATTATCACGAACGCCTAGATCTGTTGAACGAACTGTAGGTACCTACTTTTTTGGCATGGTACTCGTAAACATCTAGGCCCTTATTAATAAACGTGGTGTAAAGTTACGCCAGGTTTAAACTCCAAAAACTGTATGGTTACTCCCAAGTTACACCCGGCGAAACTTTACGCCACGTTTATTGATAAGGGCCCCAAAGTACGTGTTTATGGTTTTCTAGCTCAACCCATAAAAACGTAAACATGCATTTCTCTATTACGTTTATCAACTAAAACTCACCTTAAACTGAAATATGAACATCCCTGCGATCAGCGTATAATAATCCGCAGACAAAAATGACAAATGCAGGATAATAGACCCTGCGTCTCTCAGCATAAAGCATTGCAGTATCTGAAACACCGTTTGCACTGCACAGTAACTCCCCAACTGCACAATAGTCTCCAATTCATACCAGTTGAAGGCTATAAGTTCATTGAACTCCATGAAGAATGTTTGGGTGCATGAGACGATGCTACCGATGAAACCGAGTATGGCTAGGTAGTTGGAGCAGGAGTGGGTTTTGAGCATCATTTCTTGAAGGACGGTGACGACGGCGAAGAGTAGTGAACCAGCTAGGCAGAGCATGTCACCGACTAGTTGGTTTTTACCTGCAATTAATGGTTTGAATTCAAAACTTTTGGTCTATAATCCTACTATCCCACTAATATAATAAAGCTGAAAGTTTGCGAGTTTGTTTAGATGTTTGTATAGTGTTTCAATCACGCCTAAACCAGTGAACCGATTTGGATGAAACTTGGTATAGGTGTAGATAGTGACCTGGAATAGCATATAGGCTATTCAAAATGTTGGTACCACGCGGGCGAAACCGCGAGCAGTAGCTAGTCTTTAATAAATACGAAAGTTTCAATGGATGTCTGTTGCTCTTTCATACTGAAATAGCTAAACTTATTCAGATGATATTTGCCAAGGTAGCTTAATACCGTGCTTATAGCATGGGTTCCCTTTGATCCTTGAAAAGTGTAGCATTCCCAAAGTACTGAGGGTAACAAATGTCAGAACCAGAATTTATAGAATTTTATGGACCTATTTAATATCACTACATAGTTTATAACTAAGTTGCTTACCGCGTCTGTCTGTTCCTATGTATGCTTAGATCTTTAAAAGTACGCAACGAATTTTGATGCAGTTTTTTAATGGATAGCGTCATTCAAGAGTAAGATTTATACCTATAATACATGCATTTAGTATCATCATTGCACTCATGCGAAGCCGGAGCGGGTCGCTAGTATCTTACAAAACAAGGTAGTTCATTACACAATCTCCAATATTGTAAGACATACCATCAGTGGGAGCTCCTTCAACGTCCGCCCACACGACACAAACAACCGCCATCAGACCCAGAGTAGCCCCAGCTACATGAACAACTCCGAGCCTCTGCCCCCTCCAAGCCCCCCCGACTAACGCAGCCCCCACTCCACTGCAGGCTAGCAGCTGTCAGCTAAGCACTGATGTGAACCTTTGAGACATCACCAGAAGCCAACAGGCTTCCACATCGAGCGCACATGCGAGTATTAATACCCACCATCTCCTGAAAATATTAAGGTTTCATCTTAAGTTGGACTTGATGCAGGATATTTGAAACAGAACAGCAGTAAGCGAGTTAACTCATGGTCACAAAGTGCATTGTGCAAGTGATTGTTAGTAACAAAGAGAGAAGAGCATTTGTCTGCGGAGGAGGGCATTTCAAACTGTCAGTTTTAAATGTAAAGATGTAGGACTATTAAGGAGGCTTTCAAGCAGCCAAAAGCCTATTATGTTTGTCAAAGATGAACATTTTGAGACTTAAGTCATGGATGGGCCTTTGATAGCATGTAATATTATATAAGTATCATACAATAATGTAAGCCTTATTTATGCATTATTATTATGTCTCTACTGTTTATTATTTACATGAGAAATCATACAAAAAATAGGAGAATTATGAAAACTTACTTCGAAAGTTCTTTTACACCATTACAAAGCAGTGTTGGTGTGTAGAGAACGAAGAGCATGAGATAGGGTACAACTAATTGTCCAGTCGTGGGAAACTGCCAAGTCGCACTCTGTAGCAGAGTCGTGAGGATACATTTTGTGCTTAGCAGCAACGATATTACTTGCCCCAGCAATATACTTCGCCATACTTTCCTGTATCGGGACAAAAAAATCATTATATTTCGGTAAATAAACTGATAAAACAGACTACACAATATAAGTACTAGCCATCGCCCAAGTTCGGAAAAATACGATTCCACTTTTTCACTGAAACTTTCCGTTTCCATTATATTTTTTGGTATATTTCAAACCCAATAACAACAAATTCCTTTCCTAGTATTGTTATTTCATTAGAAATCTAGCGAGTTCCACAAAATAAAGATATTTTTTCATGATGAGCTTTCCAGCTTTTCTGAAAATCTGTCATTTTCTTGACGACTGACTAGCCGTGGGTAGAAGGATGGATATGTACTTATAACTCGCAGCTCAACCGAAATCGGTATACGTCTTTCAAGTCTTGGCAAAATACTTCGGCTCAACAGATCCAATTCCGTCCCAATCCAAGGCAAGACAATATTGTATTGTGGTTTATTACAATAGCGCTAAAGTCTCTATTTGAAAAGCGAAGCTGTGACAAACTGATAATATACATCAAATCCGTCCTTCTCCATCCTTCAGTCAATCAATGCTCCGAACCAAAAAGTCGTACAAGTAAAAGAAAACTCTAGACAATTCAATAATATATTGTTTCTTATTCCAATGAAGATAAAGTCTTTATTCAAAAAACCGATCTGTAACGTAAACAGTACCTGTACATCGAATCCGTCTACGTCTTTCCGATGCTCAGAACCAAAAAGTCATTAAAGTCTAACGAAACTCAAGATCATGCAATATTAAAATGTGTTTTATTTCAATGGCGTTAAAGTCTTTATTAGAAAAAATGACGTAAACAGACCCTAACAGATCAAATCCATCCTTCTCCATCAGTCCAAAAGCTCCGATACCTTTATTGTGTTTTATTTCAATACTGTTAAGGTCTTTAATCGAAAAGCTGAGTTTGACTGATTGATCTGAAGTACGACGTACGTATTTGACTGAAGAACTGACTAATATCAATTAGTAATTTCGATTTTAACTCCTAGGAATAAGGTCTATTATTGAAACTCAGGTTTGAGTTTACGACTGCTGCCGCGTCCATCTATCGTGCTGCATGGCGCTGTGTGTAGCTTCCGGGCAAACGAAATAAATAAAACGGAAGTTGCAATACAACTTCCGTTTTATTTATCTTAGTGCAAAGCGTTTAGTTTTTTTATTAAATGGTAGTAATAATTCATGTTAACGTAATTTATAAACTGGCCAATGTAATTTAATGTTTATTAAAATAAGACCAAAGCTTGACTTGAACTGTCTTTGTCATTACAACCATAGACGAGAGATGTCGGAGATCACAGACTAAAACAGCAATTATTACCATTCTCGATAGGGCTAAAAACTATATAAACCATAAACAATATATAAGGGATGCCGTACACCATCCCTTACAACTAGAAAAATATTTTGGAATAATAAACTAAAGAAACTTTATCTATAAGATGTGGATTGGTAAAGGTATTTATTTGAATATTGCAACGTAGTGTCATCAAGTGACATAATTTTTAAACCACTAAGCAAACTCCAATACTGTTGATAGAACCTTTTATTCTGTACTTTTTTTTTTTTTTTTGTCTGTACTTAGTACTTACGTTAAATCATAGATGGCGATAAAGGCTACTATTCCGTTTAAACTTTATATTGTAGGTGATGATTTTTTATATTATTTTAGCCCTGTTGGAGCTGTTGAGTTGTAATTCAGGTATACATCATGATTTAAATATACCTGAAACCTACAGATCACGATTTTTAACTGAGTTACCCATGGCTACGACTGACTGAATGAAATTGAAATGCAAAACAATTTTAGACGTTTAGCAATGCGTTCAAAAATGAGATCCTGAGTCCTGACCATCCTGACTGAGCGAGCGTTTCATGTGTGATTGGTCAAATCGAATACTAAGGCCGTTAGTAGTACAGCGACGCATTCGCATGCGATTCGCATCGACAGATCGCATCCTACAAGGACGCACCTAAGTATGTTCTGGAGTAAGACGTGGGTTCGCATCGTTTCGCATTCGCATGCGAATGCGTCGGTGTACTAACGGTAACGGCGTAAAGCACCCAATTTTCGAACGAAATACTACCTAGTTAGTGATGGGGTTCATCCGTTTAGTGCTTGCTTGCGCTTGCTAACTGCATTTGCAAGTGGAGCTCTTTGATTTTAGTCTGTGGCATAGCCGTAATTCATAGAGATATTGCAAGGATATCTCTAGGCAAGGAGGGATTAATTATTTCATATTTGATTGTTTGATCATCAGTCAGTTCAGTAAGTTTGCTAAGTTTGCTTGCTGCGTTTTGTTTTGTTTGTAATTGTAATTTTTTTGTAAACAAAAATCATATCAAATCATGCGTTAGCATCTTATAGTTTGTGATCATATCATTAAAAGTACAAATTGTGGTACAATTCAATAAAGATTTTTCATTCATTTCGTCGCTGCTATTACAAATTTCACTATGGGAGACGGTAAGGCTATCAGTATCATACATCCTGTGCGTGTTGTTTTTGTGATAATATTTACATGCCGATCTTTACCAATTTTCAGAGGATGTCATTCGTAGACGACTTCTGATCGACGGAGATGGAACTGGTGACGATAGAAGGCTGAATGTGCTCCTAAAAACATTAATAAAATGGTGTAATAGTACAGACGACAAACCAGAAGAGAGGTTAGATTTCATAGAATGCTCAAAATCATTTTATTTTTTATATATCTTCTTATTATTATTCGGTTTCATTGTTTCAGTAAAGCGACTCACGACCGGATGTTGGCACAGCTAGCCCAATGTGAATTTGCCGTCACAAAATCCCAGCTCGCCTCTGAAATGATGTCCGCGGAGCTCAAAAGTTACGAATCACTCTCAAAAATTCTCGAATCTGGTATAGAAGCTGCTAAAGACAATATAGATAAAAGCAAAGCGGATCTATCTCAAGCAAAAACTGTTCGGAAAAACAGAACAGAGTATGATGTGCTAGCGAAGGTGATAAGTGAACAGCCGGATAGGAAAGAAACTTTGGAGCAGCTCAGTACTTTGAAAACTGAGCTGGCGAATCTGGAAGGGACAAAGCAACAGCTGGAGAGTCGGTTGGGGCTGAGGAAGAAACAGTTCCATGTGTTGGTGACATCAATACACCAGTTGCAAGCTCTATTGGACGAGTCCGATGATGTTGAAACCATATTAGATGATATTGAGATGAATGAGGTTATAGAAGCCTAGCTTGAGAGGTAGGTATACTATCATAAAACTAGTTACTGAACGAGGTACTTACTGTATAACTATACTTACTTTAAAATATAAAACGGAATATAGTTTTGACTAGTTTTCTAATTATTTGGATAAATTAATTTTAAAACTATACTCTCTTTCATTTTCATTGAAATATCATAAACCATATAGAGATAGTTCAAAATCTCCAGAAGTTTTTGCTACATGCTTGCCAAGTAATTCTTGGTAGTAACTCTTCAATTTAGATATTTGGATTTAGTGAAATAAGCACGTGTCTACTATGTCCACAGTGTGAATGCAAATGTAGCTACCCACATGAAAACAACCTTGCATGTAGACTATAATACATTTAAGGTCCCTTGTGGCTGGGTCGGTAGTTACCTTCAACAAACAACACTCACTAGTTTGTAGAATAGGTATTCTACGAACTAGTTACAGACAGACAGACTGGACTTACTAGACAGTTGTTAATAAATATATCCATGTAGGTACATGGATACATAAATAAATAATAATAAATAAATAATGCTGGACTTTCCACACAGCATCATCTAGCCCCAAAGTAAGCAGAGCTTGTGTTATGGGTACTAGATAACTGATATACTACTTATATACTTTTTGTTTGTAAATACATACATATTATACATAGAAACACCCAGACCCGAGACAAATATTTGTAGATCATACAAACATTGGTCCCGCCGCGGGGATCGAACCCGCAACCTTTTGCGTCGCAGGCGGGCCTTCGCCCACTGCGCTACAGAGGTCGTCCTGTTGTCCAAATGTATCCAACATGTTAACAACTGTCATTTACACACTCTTAAAATTAAACATTGCTTTTGCTAGCCTATCCCACAGCTGGGCAAACGCATCCCCTCAATTTTTTCTGGTTATTCAGGTTTTGTGTGTATTTGGTTGCTTAATTGTGTTATGTTACATATTATGTCAGTGAAGGGTCATATTTGGTCAATATTTTTTATAGAAGGTACCTATGTAGGTCGATTTTTTTTTTGGTGGAATAATATTACTTTAATGAAGAAAAGTAAATCAGATTACGCTCACAGCAAAGTGCCTATAACAATAATTTAGGAACTTTATAAGCTTTGTAAGCTTAGCGTTGATAAAATTGTAATCCCTGTAAGCATATCCAAGCATTAAGCCTTCATATAAAAGCTACACTTTGCTTACGTAAGGTGTGATTAAACCACTCGAGCGAACTACGTTGCCGACGATGTGTAAAACTGATACGTTTCACTTTTGCTAGGTATAAAAAAAATTGTGACTTAAAGAATTTTTTTTTCAACCTATCGTGTCCCTCTGCTGGGCAAAGATACCCCCTTTATCTTCCACTTCTTGCGCTCCAAGGCCACGGTTTGCCAGTCTGGCTCGAATGCATCCAGATCGTCTCGCCACATTTTCCTGGGTCTGCCGCGTCGTCTTCGACTGTTTTCAGGCACCCACTGAGTGACAATCTTTGCCCAACGTTCTGGGTGCATTCGAGTCAAATGACCTGCCCAGTCCCACTTCAAACGTGCAGTCCTCGTACCTACATCCACAATGCCAGTTCTCTCTCAGTTGAAGAAATTATGCAGTGAATTTTGACAGGATAGAAGGCACCTTTTTTTGCCTTGTTCACTTTATGACAGATTCGCTTGACCAACTTTTCTTTAGTAGGTACGATTGAGTTGAACTTCGACTATAGAGCTCATTTGAACCAGCTCACTAACTTAAACGTAAGTAGGTAGGTTTGAAATGATTGATCAACAATATTTAAGAACTTACCTACTTATTAGAAAACCCGTATGCTACCATATTCTTTTACCTACTAATCATATAATACGCTGTGTAGACCAGGTATTTTAATGTAGATAAGTAGGTACTCATATGTATAATTCTATTCACATTTTTGCCGCAACACAAACACTGACCCGACTAAGCTCCAGTAATGTAAGGCGCTTAGATATGCATTTTGATAACGTATGTGCCGACCTGTTATCAACGGTTACAAAGGTTCGCGTGCCGAGGCAATATTTCGGAGAATGGTACCTACCAAACGTTGAAAAGTCAATAAAGCTCGCTTTAATATTCACTACCCTCCACCTGCCTTCGTTCGTGGTAGGTACCAAATCCTGTGACACTGGGATGGGATGCCTAAAGTTTTACTGAAAGAATTTTTGGAATGGGATGAGTTTCGGAGGTTACCTCCTATATTGGAAATCCAAAACTTTAAGTACCTTCCTCTTTCATAGTACCTACTCTTATTATTGTAGGACTCTATTGCAGTAAAAATTTCTCATCTCTTTCTGTATTCGGTGTCTAAGGTGTTAATCTAAAGGAAAACATCGTGTGGAAACTCGGAGCTTAGTCAGCTCCACGCGTATCGAGGTTGTCTAATAAGCTGAGAGGAGGTTTAAGTGCTGGGCAAACCTATTCCATCTTAAAAAATGTCCCAGTCCAGTGACTGGGACATTGTTTAAGATGAAATAGGAATCGTCCTATTGTGTGTAGGCATAGGAAGGTTGCTTCCAGAAGGCTGCCTGGTTTCCGGACAAAGTTTTCCATCACAAGTAGAGATCGAGATCATCATCATCATCCGCAGCCTTTTTCATCCCACTGCTGGGCATAGGCCTCTCTTCGCTTGTGCCAACCTTCCCTATCCTGCGCCAGTCTGACCCATGTACGACCTGCTGTTTTTATAATGTCGTCGAGATAGACGCTATTTATTATCTAGTAAGTACATACATACCGTGATGTTTTCCTTCACTATTTAAAGTTAGCGAGCGATCTATAGTTAATGAACGTTATACGAAAACTTTAACTTGATAATGTGTTAGCTGCCAGTACTGTCGCAGACTAAGTTTTCCTATTTAACTTGTTGACGGGTACTAAATGTGGAAAAGTTGTACCGTAGGCAGTAGGCTGGGGCTTAAATAAATGATAAGTTTAGAGGCTGTAGCGATTCAGTGAAGCAAATGCCTTTCAACAGAACATTTACGGGTCAGATAAAACGGTCACGTTGTTTTTTTGTGTCTATCACAAAACTTTTTGTGGTACTTTTACACGTAGATATCATTTTTACATTTTTAAAGTGCAAACAAGCTGTCAATTATCTCTGTAAGTTGTATAGCTAGTGCGAAATTAACTTATTTTTTTACCCTTTTTTTTTGTGTAATACTACTGTAATCGTTCACACGAATAATTAAAGTCCAATAGATCCTAATCTTGAAACTGACTAGACACGGCCTATAATGTTTTTTTCTCTTAATTATTTTAATTTAATAACATCCTTACTGTATTCTACGAAACGTCTCTTTCGTAGCACAATGCTACGGAAAAGCTACGAAAGCTTCTAGTGTAATGATTCGATTCGGCTGGCAATAATAAACAAATCCCTCTGTTATTATGCGAGTTTAAAAAGATTTTCTTAACAGTGCATTCATTGTCATCCTAGTGCTAGAGCTTTGAATTTTATTTTGTTATTAATATAGGTACGTAGATCTTTAACTTTAGTAGAGTCAGTAGATTACATTGTTGTGCCTACAAGTCGCCTCGGCACGTAGTCTAAACCTTCAAACAAAAACCATCAGCTTTCATAATCGAAAAGCTATCAAAATTGTTGTTGAATATACCGTGTCTAAAAAAATAAACGCGCAAGTCATACCCCACTAGCAAGTTGTCGGCATTCGTAGTTCGAAGCCGCGCCGCGCCGCACGCCGAATGCCTCACGCAATCGACAATGCCATCTCTATGGGACTATCTCCACTTAAACCAGACTCAGAACAAGAGAAATCTCGAGGAAGGCCTCTTCCAAATCGCGTCGCAAACTTGTAACATCTTAGTCAAAGTCAATAACACGAATAATATTAACTTGACGAGGAATAATAGTGACGAATACGGCTGCGCTGGTCCTCCTAGAGGGAAAAGTTCTATGCAGATCTGCGTTCCGAAGTTCAGGAAGAACTCTATCACGTCGGGGTGCAATCCAGGGCTTTCCGTGAGTTTTATTAAATTAATATTCTGTCATAAAAAATGTTTTATACTGTTAAATATATTTTAGACTTGTTGAGCAGGTATTATTGTTAATTTATATTTGATGTTAAATAACGTTTATGCATTAATAAAAGATAGGAGAATTCAAAAGATTTGTGAAGTCACTGCGACTAAAACAGCGACCTTGTCACACAAACAATAATCAATGCATTTGAACAACAATAAAGGAAACAGTTTACAAGAGGTGCCTGGTACCTTTGTTACTAACTTTTCGGGTTGATAGGTAGTGATATTCTGCTTAAAATAAGTTAAAATAAAATTGAAAACTTTTGTTTTAAAAGTACTCATTAACAAAAATTTTAATGTGGTACTTGCCTACTTTCACTATTTCAAAACAAGGAAAAAATTATAAGTTTACTAAGCTAAAAAAAAAAAAAAGATAAAAGTTTCTACCTATTGAAAACTTAGTAGGTACATATAAATAAAATACTTATTTTCTAAAATAAAACTGCTACAAAATACAATGTAAAATTTTATGATTTTAACCATAAAAATTTACGTTTTATAAGGTCTTATAATTCTAAATTGAATGCACTTATTTGGTCATGACACTTAGATACTCAGAGCTCTTAAAATAAACCAAAATGAATAATAAAATAAAGGCTAAAACTAGGTCATTTAATACGTGAAGAGAGTCGGATGTACCAACTGTCTGTTAGGTGAGGTTAGGGCGACTGCCACCCATACCGTTTACGTCCTTGCTCGGGTACACACACAATCTTACTACCATAAGGATGTATCGCGTATGTGCAAAATACAACACATAAACACTACAAATAACAAGTGAGATTTTTAAAACTAGTGATTGAAGACTGAAGAATCCAAGCTGATTTATTTGGAGGTTAGAGTTATATTAGTTTTGTTTTTCAATGCGATATCGTTTAATATCGATTTTATTGAAGGAAAACAACCCGGCCGCAGTAGACGCTGTCGCGCAACCTTGCTCTAATTTTATAATAAATGACTGTAGGTAACAAAATTTGTAGTAATTTCAACTACTGATTTAAGTAATCAAGCCTTCTAATTCTTAGAATAGACAACTTAAGTTGAAGCATTCTTGTATCAAGGTTCGCCTATTGTTCTTGATTGATGAAGCTAAACATCGTTCAGCTTGGTCACTTAACACTATCAGTGCCCATGCCGTATAGTTGTTTTGGTACGAAGTTCCTTTTCGCACGGTATCGAGGATGAGAGCTAGAAGAAAAAAAATACTGTAACGACGTATCGCTATCTCCGGGGAATAAAAGGATAACTTCACAATTTTTTTTTGTTTCAAAAATTACTAATAAGTCAAAGTTGAAACTTCGTTCCAACCGAGTGTTCCACAACACTCACGTACTTTTCTATATCACGATGGTGGGTTGTTCTTTTGTTGTACATTTTTTGTTTGTTTTTAACTGTGTGTGTAAAGTTTCTGTGTGCTTGAGGGATACTGAGCGCTCATTCGTCCATGGAGCGTTTCCGAGCTTACACACACAGAAACAATATGCATCTGCACACACAATTTAGACCGACCCGCCTACGTGAGAAAATTAAAATTGTAACTAAAAACAGACCGCTTTCGTAGTTTAGAGAGCATCGGTCACTGTAGATGAGTGCAAGAGTCATTAACACTGAGTGCTTCTGTACTTTAAAGGTCTCGTTAAACCGTCGTGGTTGTAAAGGAAGACCAGCGCTGGTTGTTCACAACCCAGCATATGCCGAGTTATGGCCCGTTATGCAACATTTCTTTTCCTTCTTTTCATTATATCAACTCTGTGTACCTAACGATTTACTCGTATGTTGCAAAATAAAAAATATTTTCTTTCTTTCTATTTTCTAAAGTTAGACCATTTTTGAAGCAGACGGTCTTAAAACTTTACAGGGTTTTAAATACTGAGGGTTTGAACTATAGAGAATAGAAATTTAACTATGTTTGCCAGCTAAATCGTACGTGGTGCTGGTGTTGCTTCATGGTCGAAATAGTTTGAAACTCTCGTCAGTACGTTATGTTATGTTTATGCATTTAAACGAAGTATCGAAGATGGCAATGTCCGAGAACAACAACGCTAGAAGGATAATGTCGTGCTTGAGTTATTTTTCCAGATCAAATAATAATAAAGGTACGCACTTCAATCGCTTTACCATTCATTCACATCTACTAAACCATTTGAGACCCATATAAATATTTCATTCTCGAAACTCAACCAAAGCTACGCCGTAGAGGCGTAGATAATGCTCTACGTCGTAGCATCTTACTGTTCGTAGACATCTTATTTGTTCACTATTCGTTTTGTTTTTAAACATCTATCAAATACTACGTATAACTATTTAACTAAAGAGATTGATAAAATTTCTTAGTACCTACTTGCAAGTCATCGATCAAGGCCAAAAGATAAATTGTTATAAGATTGAATGGTCGCAATAATTTTAAAACTTTATTCAAATGTATTGGCAAGTTCGTTAGCTGAGTATTCTTATAGAATAAATTATGAATTCGATAGACGTGATGCGACTGTTTATTTTTAATAATTCTAGTAGAAATTAACTATTACTTATTTCAAATGGTATTAAATGTTTTCATTATGATTATACAAGCAACGTCTTGAAGACGCTTCCGACTGATTCATTGAAATGACTGCTTGAAACGATGCTTGTCTCGGGTCTGGTTGTTTTTTATGTATTTTACTAATGCAAGGATTTACAAAAAAATATCTAAGTAAGTAGATATAAGTAGTATACCTACCAGTCATGTGTTTGCCACTTTGAGTAAGTATTTAATACTCAAAGCTTTGCAATAAGTAAGAGCCTTGCTGTGTGAATTGTCCAGCAATATTTATTTATTTTATTTAACTAAGTTTAGCTAACATGGTCTGGGGTCTAACTCATTAAAGCGAGTCAACTATTTTCCAGAGCATTTATACAGGGTGTAAAAAGACGTCTACCGAAGCCGAAAGGGGTAGGTACAGCATCCCAAAACACAACCAAATCCAAAAGGATTTTCCGAAAAAATCATTATATCCGGAGAAAACAGCGTTTGAAGATCATTGTTTGCGTATGTACTGGGCGCGTTTTTATACGTAGATTGCTGGATTTTGAGTTTTATTTGTTTTTTTTCTTTTATAAATGAAATGATTAGGTAGGTATGGTCTTATTATGTTGTACTAGTAGCAAAAAACTAGAAAATAAAATAAAATGACGTAGCTAAGTCAAAAAATTTTTTTGTGTTTTTTTTCGATAAATATGTTCAGAATCATGGTCTGATTGTAATCCCTCAGTTTTCGGTAGCAGTTTTACACCCTGTATAATGAAATAAAGCGTAATCTGTATCAGTTTCTAAATCTAGAAAAGAACGTGATTATTATTATTACGATAGAACCCGATAAATGAAACAGCCATTAAATACGATATTAATAGCTCTTTCATTCCACGAATGTTTTACTTATACAAGGAAAGGTACAGTTAGCAACATAAATCGATTAACATATTTTGATGTTACACTGAATACACATTCCCAAAATCCGTAACTCTTTAAATCTTTTTGACAAATATTTATTGAAGAGCCCTGTCTATATAATTTTCCAAAGTTTATAATCCCCTATATTCAACGGACATTCGTTGGTAAGAGCTACGAATGAATGAATGAATGAACACTTTATTGTACACCAATTAATAACAAAACACCATATAAATAAAAACACGTTCGAATTTAGTACAATGGGCGGCCTTATCGCTGAAAGCGATTTCGTCCAGGCAATCTTTGGATGGAAAATAAACCAAAGTAGCATACAAAAAGGACGGAAGTACACAGAAGTTTCATTAAGAGGGAAACAAAGCTAGAAAAAGTATTTAAATAATCCTAATACATGTCATTAATAATATAAAAACAATATACCTACTAATATATAATTAATATATACCTACTAAAATGAATACTTATGAAATGCTAAAAAGAAGAAACTAAAAATTAAGACAACTGCTGAAGGTAGTGCTGCTTTAATTTCAATTTAAAAGAGCTACGACTCGTTTCTACATACAAAAGTTAGCTAACAGTTAGCTGTCAAAGTTGTGTATGTGGAAACGAGTCGTAGCTCTTACCTACGAATATCCGTTGATTATAGAAACCGGGGGTAAGAAAACAAATGGCGATTTATATATACAAACTGTGAATCAACTTTCGTTGCTGATTGTACCTACTTGCTTATGCACAACACGATTTATATACTCTGAACACGTCAAGTTGCACTTAGTCGCTATATCCATTATTAAAATATTATTGGAAAAGCTTGTGTTAAACCTTTCCTATATGATTATTAAAAGCATATCATAATAATATGAACTTTTGTGAAGTTTCAAAAAAAAACTTGCCTCAATTTTACACAAGATTACTTACCTACCTACTTATTTTTTTGAGTCTATGTAATTTTGAATAAGTAAGTACCTACATTACCCAAAAGTTTATTTATTACTAGCGGAACGCCCGCGACTTCGTTCACGTGGTACATATCAACATAGCCCTTATCATTTGAGTAGGTAAGCTTAAGCTTTTCATCACATTGACTAAACTGAGTGACTGTGACTGCAAGTTCAACTTTGATGACTGAGTCTGAGCCCGAGTCTCACTCTAAATCTGACCCTCAATCTAACCCTTATCTCGCTCTCACTCTTAATGTGACTCACAATCTCACTCTCACATTTTAATCTGACGCCCCCATAAACTCACAAATCCACAAATCCATCAATCCCACTACCATTCTCACTCCATCCACAAATCCATAAATGAATTAACCCCACTTCCAATCTCACTCCCACTTAAGAAATTCCACACATACTTAATCACCGCCAACACCCTGTTTCAGGAATTATTTACAGCCCTCCCTTTCAACCCAGCCCCTAAATACAAAAGTTCACCCCACCCCTACGAAATCCTAAAAATGCAGCAGAAGAAGAATGTACCCTCCAAGTTTCAAGTTTTTAGAACTTATGGTTCTCTTAGCAACTGTTACTTTCACCTCTTTCACCCCCTTTATAGTGGAGTTTATAAAAAAATATATAAAAATGTTACTCAGTACTCACTCATAGCGAGTTTCAAGCGAATCGGACCACGCATTCAAAAAACCCCATACAAACATTAACACCCCCTTCTAGGGGTAGTTTTGAGTTTTTTTTGAATGCATACATTTTGTAATTACACTAATTAATACTCATACCGAGTTTCAAGCGAATCGGACAACGCATTCAATAAACCCCATACAAACATCAACACTGGGGGTAGCTTTTTGAATGCAGACTTTCATTAAAACTGTTGAACTATCATAATTCAAAATTTCATGTCTCTTAAGTGCCAGGAATATGATTTTATGATTTTTTCCCGTTATTTCCCCGCTTTTTCCCACTTATCCCACATTATCCCATTTCCCCAAACTTTATCCCACATCATTCCATTTTTCTCGCTTGATCCCGTTTTTTCCTGCTTTTCCCCCGCTTTATCCCGAATTATCCCGCTTTATCCCACATTATCTCGTTTTTTTTCGCTTTATCCCGGTTTATCCCACCTTTCCCCCACTTTATCCTGTTTTATCCCAGTTTATCCCACTTTGTCCCCACTTTATCCCGCTTTTCACCCGCTTTATCCCGGTTTATCCCACCTTTTCCCCACTTTATCCTGCTTTATCCCAGTTTATCCCACTTTGTCCCTACTTTATCCCGCATTATCCTGCTTTTCCCCAGTTTATCCCGCTTTTCCCCCGCTTTTCCCCAGTTTATCCCACTTTATCCTGCTTTTCCCCAGTTTATCCCGCTTTTCCCCAGCTTTATCCCGCATTATCCCGCTTTTTCCTGGTTTATCCCCCTTTTCTCCCGCATTTTCTTGGTTTATCCCGCTTTTTCCCCGCTTTATCCCACTTTTTACCCACTTTATCCCGCATTATCCTGCTTTTTCCTAGTTTAACCTGCTTTACTCCCGCTTTATCCCGCATTATCCTGCTTTTTCCCGCTTTTCCCCGGTTTATTCCGCATTATCCAGCTTTTTCCCTGTTTATTATTTTTTTTCCCGCATTATTCCGCTTTTTCCCGCTTTTCCTCCGCATTATCCCGGTTTATCCCGCTTCATTCCACTTTTTCCCGCTTATCCCTTATACGTTATCCCTTCCCCAAATACCCCACTTCCACTCCCAATGGACTTATGGCTCCCATAGAATCTGTACTGTACTTCCCCTTTTTCACCCCCATTGAAGGGTAGATTTAAAAAAAAAAAAACATGCAGATATTATTTATTACACTACTACTAAATACTCATACCGAGTTTTGACCAAATTGAACCCCTTAGGGCCAGCTGGTTAAAAAATCCCACGCAAACTTTAACACCCCTCTCACCCCGGTTTAGGGGTAGTTATTAAATTATTGGAGTGCGGACATTTTTTATTTAAATTTTTAAATAATCATACCGAGTTTCAAGCAAATCGGACCACGCATTCAAAAAACCCCATACAAACATTAACACCCCCTACATCCCATTCTAGGGGTAGTTTTGAATTTTTTTTAATGTAGAATTTCATTAAAAGCGTTGAACTATCATAATTCTAAATTTCATGTCTCCAAGTGCCAGGAATACGATTTTTCATACAATCGTTTTTACCCCTTTTCACCCCTTTAGGGGTTGAATTTCAAAAAATCCCTTCTTAGTACACCCCTACGCACCAAGACGGACATACCCTCAAAATTTCAAGTCTCTACGACCAGCGGTTTAGGCTGTACGTTGTCTATCAGTCAGTCAGTCAGGACAAAGATTCTTATAATAATAGATTATAATATCAAAAAACTAGGTTTCTCCAAAGCGGCCTAATACGATTTACATATTGAATATTAGGTATGTCGTCCCGTGCCCTAGTTACCTAGTTTCGATCTTTTTGAAGTTATCGCAAACAAGACTATTGGCGAAACCTGGGATTTTACGCACTCTTCATAACTTTTGGTTCCGGGCACAGATAGCTACATTACAGGGTCTAATGAGACTTCCAAAAATCCAATCGAAAGCTTCAGACGGAACTATAAGGAATTCGGTGCTTCAGACCTTACATTATCTAGAGATAATATAAACCACAGACCAAGCCATGACCAAGCTCCCCCCCCCCCCTATGATCAACCACAGATAAAAAATGCTGTTTTTCTTCTTTATGTGGCTTAATTTGTGTGGAAAATTAGTTTAAACTATTTTATTGTTAATTAATTATAAGTAGATACATAGATAAAAAAATTGACGATGTGCAGTCAAATAGGTAGAATTGTAGCTTTTCTAAATTAAGACAAAAAACATGTTGTGACTTCACTAAGTGACCTGTTTTGTAACCTATGTTTTATGCAGTATTTACAGAAGCCATTTCAAGCTGAAAGTAGTACCTACCTATGTCTTTGTATAGTATAATGTAGAACAAAGGAAGCTCCACCAATATTGAGCTTTTAGCGGCAACCTGCCACTATTGGCAGCTTCCGTTTTGGAATAGTCATTGTTTTTAACCGACTTCAAAAAAAGGAGGAGGTTATATGTTCGGCTGTATGTATGTTTTTTTTTTATGTATGTTCACCGATATTTCCGTCAGTTGTGGACCGATTTCCAAAATATTTTTTTTGTTTGAAAGGGTATACTCTTATAGTGGTCCCATATAAATTTTATTCCTGAGGGATTAATAGTTTTCCCGTAAAACTAAAACAATCACTGAACTTTAAGAAAATTGTGGCCCGATTTCCAAAATTTTTTTTTTGTTAGAAAGAGGTATACTCTCAAGGTGGCGCCATATATTTTTTTTTCCTGAGGGATTGACAGTTTTCCCGTAACATTCAAAAAACCTCATTCTCACTACACAACACACCCTGACTCACAATCTGAGTCAAACATTAAATAGTTTGAAAGTGTATTACACCCGAAGTAGTCCAAAATATTTTCTTTTCCTTATGGATTGATAGTTTTCCCCCTTGCTGAACTCCGGTGTGTCCTTTTAGTAGGTCTGCTCATGACTTCTCTTATCCTTTCCTACTGAAGCTACGATAAGCAAAGTCTTTATGTACTCGTAGCTTACTATATTATTTACACATACACTTTTATTTACACAGTATTTATTTACTTACACTAAAAAGGGAAAAATAAAACATTTTTGAAAAAAAAAATTGAACCGACTTCACAGAACACAAACAGAAGAACCTTCTACACACTAAAAAGAGAAAAATAAGAATATAATTTGAAGTCGGTGCCAAGTGAATACGATTAGGTACCTATAAAAAAAAGAAATCGAGCGATAGCGTACCAGGATACAATTTTGCACCCAAGTTCTTTTGAACTTCTTAGATGTAAATGAATAGTTGGCACCGACTTCAAATTATATTCTTATTTTTCTCTTTTTAGTGTGTAGAAGGTTCTTCTGTTTGTGTTCTGTGAAGTCGGTTCAATTTTTTTTTTCAAAAATGTTTTATTAGCCGTGTCACCTCATTATTTCTGTACTAATTTTTTGAGGAACATTATCTTCTGAACACAGCCATCTTTTCAATCAAATGAAACGGTAAAAATCGTAAAAGAGCCCTAAATACACTAAAAATTGATAAACAAAAATGGACAACATATGAACAATGACTTCTAGACATAAGCCTTTATAACTGCCACTCAAATGGCAAGATTACCATAATCAAAGCTGAGTAGAAAATCACGCTATCCTTCGCTACACCGTATGGCTAATTTAAATAAACAATTTGATAGTTTTGATGCATTGAAAGTTGAGCTGTAAGCTCTTACGGACAGGTTGCATATTCTTTTAGCAAGAGTTCGTATTTTTGTTCTAAATATTTTTTAAATCTTACAATACTTAGGTGAATTTCCGTTTTTCAAGCCGGCTGAAGCTGAAGCTGACCTGAAAGACTTTTATCATGCCCATTATTAGTTCTTCGGTTTTATGGCTTTGATTTCATAGAAAAGTCACAATTTTATTGTGGTTTTCTTAAAAAAACATTTACCTACGTAATCGCTAAACTATTACGGTTATTAAATAAACGTAACCAGCATCTCTGTAACTTAAAATTGAGAATTTTAGTCACCCACAAAACTTTGTGGCATAGTGTAATAAGAATTTCAAACAAATAAAACAAACTAAAACTTGTAAAAGCTCCCATCTCCTATCAACTTTTGGCCTAGGTACAGTCAACAACGAAAGTCGATTAACAGTTGGACTTTTTAAATAACTTTTGTTTTCGAAAACCAAGACTTTTTCTTCAAATATTAGTAAAATTTTTGATAATGATGTTACGGATTTCGGAAATATTCAGATTTGTGAAACTTAAACTGCCAGACGTCTCCTCCCTCTAGATGTTACACCTCTCCTGTTCTAGATGCTACAGACGTAAGCCTGTTGGTATACGTGAAAGGTGCACGACCTTTAAACACATTTGCAGTAGTTGCATCGTGGTCTTTGTCTAGACTAATACCTTGATGGAACATTTTTATTCTACGACGAGTAGAACATTACTGTGTAAACAATGTCGTTGCATTATAATGGTTTGATTACCTACTATGGTTTTTTTTAACTATTCAACTTTAGATCCCGGAGCCCCTTGTTATGCATAGAGGCTGGCCAACGGGTAGTTTTCAAGTGGGTCGTCGAGTGTTCGACAACCCCACACACCACACCCCAATGATTTAAAAGAAAAAGAAGGAGCAAGGTAGTACCTAGGTAGTGGGAATTGGGTACCATCCATTCAACTAATGTGACCTTTGAATGCGCAGGAGTTCCTACTCTTTTGGACATTAGTCGTGCAAAGGCTCTAAAGGTACCTTTTAACTCTCCGAATAACTTATCAAAATAGGAAACGCTTCCATAATAGGGTGATAGTGCTGGTCTTGGCAGATTTAGGACTGGTATAGGTTCTAAGTAAATAAACATCACTTTTTGAAACTTGAACGATTTTGAAACAAGCCCTTATCTTAATAATTCATTTCTCGTGATAACGACTCTACAATGGATTTTCGTGTAAATTAGCCAAGTATTGTGATCGCAGAAGTTTAAAGAAAACTATTCTATCGTCAGATAGTTCTGTTCTAAGTACCTATATATTTATTATAGGGTCGTAAGTAGGTCAAGACCAATGTCAAGGTGAGGAGTAACCCACCTACTATCAAATTTTATCGCGCCACGCGGCCACGGGCCGTGTTGACCCTTGGAACATTGCGCTTTGCCGATTATCAGATGCACGGACCTATATTTACGGCCAGGTCGTATTCGCGATCTTTTTTTCGTTCGTTTGATGAATTCGGATGCTTCTTGCCTGACTCAAGGGCCAATATTTGGCCCTAGGTTAGAACCGTGTTTTGACGTTTGAAAAATTGGTCCTTAAAGTCAAATACCGTAGTAAGAAACATCCGAATATTCATCAAACGAACGGGAATAACCCCCCTGTTTCTTAATCCATACTATATATACTATATACTAAAATGTGAAAGTAACTCTGTCTGTCTGTCTGTTTGTTACGCTTTCACGCCCAAACCGCTGAACAGATTAAGCTGAAATTTGAGAGCAGAGTTAAAGGTTGTATCCCAGGGAAGGACATAGGCTACTTGTTATCCCGAAAAAATGAAAAATCCCGAGGGACTGCGGGTCACACCGCGGGAGCGCAGCTAGTAGCACATAATTCAATTCAATTCAAAGTTCAAATACAAAGTATTTATTTTCAAAAAGATAACGATACAGTAGGTTATAACTAAGGTGTTTAAATAGTTGATATTTATTGACACAATTGACAGAATACAGATACGTAGTCATAACTAGATAAAAAGATTTAACTACTTGTTGTCTTAACCTAATCGGAAACTCGGACCTAATGAGCCGTGTTGGCCGAATGGGGTTGTACCTCGACTTTCAATCCAAAGGTTGTGGGTTCGAATCCCGGCCGTGCATCAATGGATTTTGCGTTTCGTAAAATTTATATGCGCTTAAACACGTGCTCATAACGGCAAAGGAAAACATCGTGAGGAAACCAGTTAGTGTTCTTATAGGCGGCGATGGGCTTGCAACCTGTCACGTATGGAATT
Source organism: Epirrhoe tristata (assembly GCA_951394285.1). NCBI lineage: Eukaryota > Metazoa > Arthropoda > Insecta > Lepidoptera > Geometridae > Epirrhoe > Epirrhoe tristata. Next base: position 8,926,620 of record OX596146.1, on the reverse strand, counting down.
ATAACTTCTGCAAGATGTGGGCATGTATTAATATGTATTTGGACATGCTTCTGACTACCCCCTTAGACATTTTCAAAGGATCTGGAATAAATAACATTAAAAAGATCTGAGAGAATGTCTACAGGGGTCTATTGGATACAGTCGTGAACCAGTTTACGTTTTTAATCGGAAACTAATATAGTGAAATACACTATAACCAGTTGAGCCTTTTAAGAATCATTAATCATTATAACAAACTATTGATAGCTCTACTGATCCATTTCACAGTCGAAAGCTTGCCTAAAAGCTGAATAGCAATGCTGATCCGTTCCAGCTTACGGAATACGTGTCACTTCGATCAGATAGGTACTCTGAAATAATTATAAAAACAAAAACGTGATGGGAACCTACCACGGATTTTGGAAATCTGGTCTGTGGTACCTACGTAAATACTGTCAGAAACCAACTATATATGTAGGTAAAGTCAGCGTCACCAACTGGTAACCCCCTCGTACGAGGCTCGCAGGAACAAACTGCCTATTAGGGGGTTACCAGTTGGTGAGTGGTGACACTGACCTTCTTTGTCATATTCGTTTTGTTTCTTGCGTGTTTGTTATTTTACAACTACCTATGTATGTCTATCGGAAATTAATATGTAGTGTAGGTAAGGGATCGCGTGTTCTGTCAGAAGGAATCACTCTGTGAACATTTCGATAAGTGTAGGTCAACTCAAAAGCATTAGCTTATGAAAAGCTTTTCACTGGAATCCATATTTTTACCTACATGGCAACGTTTTAGAAAAAAACGAAATTCGAATGTTAGAAATTAACATTCGAATTTCGTTTTTTTCTAAAAAAACTATCATTTCTCAGATTGTGTACCTACAAAAGGTCTAATTTTTTTCACCACATTTCAAACGTTAGAAATAATGACAAAAAATGCCCCTATATATAGGTACCTACTTATCCTAAAAGGGCACTGAGGAAGAAAATGACCTATTGTGCCGACATAAAGGCATGTTCTTAAATAAGTTCTTCTCGTACCTACTTACATTTATTAACATTACTATATTGGCGCCACTAAAAGACCAGCGCTCCAACACTCTCGAGCTGTTGGAGCAAATGCTGAGGGGTAGCAGTATTTTCACTCACATAAAATTATGTAGATTTAAGTACCTATTGTAACTTGTATAATATGTGGAGATAATAAAACTTTATTATTCTTATTCTATATATTTATTTGTGTTTTGTCAAATTGCCTGAATAATTCTCGCACTCGTTTCTATAGGAATCCATTAAAATTCCCGGGAAATAAATCAATTTAGTAACTTTTACAACGTCAACCCATTAAAATTCAAATCAACGTTTATTGTTTCATGTTGTACATTTTATTCCGTAACATCGTTCAAGCAAAGAACCTTTTAATGTAGTAGGTACATTACGATTCCACGTAACACCTTCTACGACGCCTCTACGTGATTGATTGAATCGAAGTCGTAAAAGTGTTGATTGTAGCACTGCTACAAATTGTGCTACGGCGTAGCTCGATTTACGTAATCAGAAAAATAATTATCAAGAAATTCATCAAAATTATTTTCTGTGAAATATTCCACTCATAAGGCTTGGCCCTTATTAATAAACGTGGTGTAGTTACGCCAGGTTTAAACTCCAAAAATTGTATGGTTGGTGTAATAAAAAAATAAATCAAAATTGTATGGTTGTTGTAATAAGGGCCGAGGGGCTTTGGAATAAGGAAACAAAACCAGTTTGATATTAGCGGCGATGGAATAGGTACTTACCTACTCACAAACTTCGGAAAATTGTTGCCTGTGCCGAATAGGTATGTATTTGGACGTGACGTGACGTGACCCCCTATAGTCGACATTTTTAAAGACGACTTCTTCGCCTTGTGATGTTAATAGTTTTTTATAGCCAGTGTGGTGAAAGGATTTTAAGTGCGCCACAGAGAGGTTCTTTTCTTTTACTTGACACCATGTTTTTGAACTTTTGCCAGTGCTCAAGACTCTTCAGTGGCTGGATCTGAGAATATCTACCGAGGATAGAATCGTATTTTTTGAAGTGAAAACTATTATAATAATATATGCGCGTTGGGCATTTTTGATGAAATGAGAATAAATTCTTAGATTCGCCTCGAAAAGGTCACGTGCGAGTCACGTGACTGCTCACCGACACCTACTAGTAGCGCCATCTAGTTCTATACTCGGTAAACTTTTACGGCAATATTTCTAAAAGCTCATTTTATAACTAAACGGGTGGATATAAATTATTATAAATGCAGATTTTTTTTTGTTTATTAATTTACTAATTATTTATATTATTTCAAACCGATTATCATTATAAAGGCATCGAAACGTCCTTGACCCCATTCCTAGATTTTATTCTGAAGCGAAGCCTCAGTCATAGGCAACAGCTTTGCATTTGAATAGCACGCGACGATTTCTTTTGCAGCCCTTGTAATGAATGAAGTACTTTTTGCCTTGTTTTTTGCTTGATAATGTCACGCAATGCCAAGGGTATGTTTCAAAGGAAAAGTCAAGTTTAATTGCGTTTTAGAAGCTTTGTACCAAGTACCGACAACTAAACTAACTACAAATTAGGTACAGTTTTTCCAACGGATCTAGGCATTCGTGAAGTTAGCCGTTTGTCTGCGCAGAACACAATTTTGTATGAAAAAGCGTTCTCTGCGCAGACAAACGGCTAACTTCACGAATGCTTAGATCCATTGGGCGAAGTGTAGGTAGGTACCTAAGTAAGTAATATTTGGTAATACGAGTATCTAGGTACCTATGTTCCAAAATATATCCCCAGTATAGATTGTGATTATGTTTATAGATTATGATGATAGATGCCTAGGTACCTATATTTAGGAGGAGCATTGTCATATCTTTATCAAAATGTAAAAGAATACGTTGCTTTCAGAAATATGCGATCATCCCTCCTCGGGTCATTGAACTAAAACTATCTTCCTACTGTTTATATTCCTAGACATGTTTAGTGAAAGTTCACAAACAACCATAACCGGTGCGGAAGTGGGACAGTGACCCTTTTGATTGATAGCAGTTAGAATGTTACTTTTAGGCGGATTTTACCTACAAGACTATTTTTTTTCAAATCATTGGGTCCTCAATGGGGTAACATCAAAAACCTTTCTGAGGTTAAAGTGGTTAAAGATAGGAAAACCCATGTCTTGTCTTGAAAGCAGAATTCAATTTTGTAGTTTGAAATAGGAACGAAAATACCGATTTTTGATGTAATGATGCTTGCATGCCTGTGGTGGTGCCCACTGTTCTGCGGTTCTGCCTCACTGTTCTGCCCTCGTGTCCAAAGTCCAAATAAAAAATCCATAGAACACTCAAATGGCGGATTGGCGGAACATTTTCTAAGACCATGGCAAGTCTCGATCTGGATTATAACATTACAATAAAAAGCTGATCACGTCGAAAGCTGCAAAATATTTTATGATGATTGTGGGTAGACGTGACATTATGGACGATATAAACTTTCGTTGATAGCCCGATACCCTTTCAGTCGCTCTTCGCTGTGGCTTCAAAGGTCATATAAATTGAGAGATAAAATGCTTATCAAATGTTTTTGGTCAAACCAAAACCAAGTCATCCCTTTGCGTAGTTTGGTCTGGGGTTTGGGCTAGATGAAATGGCTATGTGAAATGTCCAGCATTAAAAAAAACCCCCAATGAACAAAACTGACTTTTCTTTCTCGAGGTACCTAGTAGCTGGGCTAGCCTTTACTTACTTTTATTAAGTAGGAAGAACTTTCTAGGTAGGTCTTACTAGGGAGGGTCTTAGGGGGAGATGACCCGTGTACCCACTGGCTTGACCCACCGGTGGGTCTAGGGGTAATTCGGATCTGGCACTGGTGGTGCGTGGTTGTTCACTATACACCTAACCACTCGTCGCTTCGCTCCTCGCAACCTATGCTATAGGTCTGTTAGTTGTAATTCCGGAATTACCCCTCGACCCACCAGTGGGTCAAGCCAGTGGGTACTCGGGTCACGAGCTCTATTAGGTACTGGGGGCTTACTTAGATATCGTAAACATTCTTAAACAAAAATTATGTAAGTAGTACTTTAATCAGAAATAGTTACCTAGTAAGACATTGTTGGGTAGTAGGCAGGTACCTACCCCTAATTACCCAAGGTCAGAGTCACCGTTCACGCATATTTGCCTAATTTTGTTATTACCCCGTTGTCGTGACAACGCATTATTTGGTAACCACAGGTTTTTCTAGGTAGGTAGGTAGATACCTAATCAGTTTTAGGTTTAGCATACGTCCTTGGATGCCTAGAATTAAACCGCCCTCTCTCAGATTATGTAAGTAGGTAATTACCTATTACAAAAAGGGGTAAGCTCAGAAAGAAATTGAAAAGTATTGTTTAGAGACTTGATGAAGCATTGACCTCTGACCCTATAATTTAATACGGAATTCCAAGTGTCTAGGCAAGTTTTTGTATAAGTATAACCCCGTATAACCAAGCTTAATGTAAATACATACATAAACAGGGAAAACTTTGGAGAGTCTATATGAGTTTTATCGCAAGCTGTCTGGGTCATGAATATGTTAAGCGCTACAGAACAGCGGGTGTGACCTTTTTGAGGATGCTATTAGGTAGGTACCTACTGTTCTTTGTTTTCCCCACCTTCCCCTTCAGCAAAAAACTACGCTACGCTATCTAGACAATACGAGGAGGTACCTAGCTACTTACTAAAGTTTACTGACACTTATCAACAGATGATTGGTAAAGCTAACAAATAACTCCTGTAGGGTGCTAAAATGTTCGTTAAGCAAATAAGTAGGTACCTCCTATATTACTTACTTATTTAGAAAACAATTAAGTGACCATTGTGTTTTATTAATCGATTTAACATAACCCCTCGCTCGAACGCAGCGTATGTCCGAATTATTCCGGCCGGACGGAAATTGTAGGTAGGTACCTACATTTTTTGTCGAGTGTACCTGAGTGTACAAGACCGCCAGGAGTGGCGTGAAAGAGAGGCCTATACCCAGCAGTGGGTTGGGTGCTACCGGCTAGATAGATAGATAGTACCTTTACCTAGGTAATAACGAACGGTAAAACGAATACTTAGTTAGGTAAGTGTAATTTACATTAACAAATGTACCTAAACCTATTCTTGACTAAAAATAATTTTAGGTCCTAATTATTCTATGTATTAGTGGAAGAACTGAAAGTAGGCCGTTGCCCACGAAAACGGCTGAATAATAATTATTATTATTGTTATTATTATTCATCATCATCTTCCTGACCCCCTGACCTTATACCACGCTAAGTAGGGTCGGCGCAACATGTCTTCTTCCACTCACTCCTATCACTCAACTGTGTATAAAATAAAATAAAAAGAGCTTTATTTTGCGTCACACACAACAAAAACTTACACATTATGAAATTAAGAAAGAGCCAATAAATATGTAACAAAAAAATGGTCGCCACTCAGCATTTTTGCAATAGTTAGCAAAGGCTAACTATTGCGCTGGTTTTCTGTGACGCCTATTGTATCTACTCCTTTTACATTCATATCATCTCTCACACAATCCAACCACTTCTTCTTCGGCCTTCTTCTTTTTGTTATTATTATTAATAATAATTATTAGGTACTTACCTCTTTGAATAGATTAGTACCTACCTATCTAATGATACCCGTGCGTTCCGTGCTAGTGTTGTGTAACAAATTAAAAACATGCATGAAAATATTATTTCACAGACAAAAGCAGCAGTTTAAACTCACTGTATAACGGCTAGGTACCTATCACAATAATAACTATGCTTGAACTGAACTGTTGTGGTTGTGCCCTAAATAGTTGTACGGTTTGTACCACCCTAGTATTTAAAATGCACATGCACAATGCGGTGGTTGCCGACGTCATTTACATTGCAGTAATATTTTCGCTACTAATGCGCCTGCACGGCTTGTAGAGGAAAGGAAGGATACAAAAAATGCGGTTTAATATGTGTGTGATTCGTGATTGTGTTCTAATAACAGAGTGCAGTGATTATATTAATTTGAAACTGATAAAAATATTAGTTCAGTGTTTGCCAAATAAACTTCCACGTTTTCATAAATGGTTAGTTGCATGATTCTGATTAACGATTATCTTTATATCGATTAGTTCGATTACGATAGATTCATTATCGATTGATTTTGAACATCATCACCATCATCACTTGGGCATCACTAAATTAAACTAACCAATCAAACCACATTTCCGTTATGATGACAATAATTAATTGTCAAATAAATGTCAATGTCAAAACTATCGTCATTTTTTGCATGCAAATTGCAAAGCGAAAAAATAAAACGTAAACAAAGAAGAACATCGGTCGACGAATTTTCAATTTTCAACCTTTATTTTTGTTCACTTGGACATATTTGCTATGTGATTTAATTATTTGGTTTAATGTGAATTTAAAATGGGCTATCTAACACAACTAACGAGATATTTGATTGAGAAAATAAAGGTAAACTTAGCTGAGTGTTCAAATATATTTAGCAGTGCAATAACAAACGCAACCAGTGACCTGATTCATATTTCATACGTGTAAATACCTATCATTTACATTTGTTTATATGATAGTGAGCGCTGTAATGCTTAGCTATGAAGTTGTCATAAGTTATAACTATGTCGCACGGTTTCACCCGAACAGAAGTTAGTAATTTATAGTTAGGTAGGGACCTATCTACCTACTGGCTTTTGCAAGGTACCATTTCTTAAATAGCTAGCCTTTACTTTTATCCACACGTGTTTCAAGATTCATCTAAATTGGCCTTTTGGTTAAGGTGTGATTGGGACACCCATACAGCTGACATAAGTATTGAATTTTAGTAGGAAAATGGACTAAGCCAGCATAATACAACACACACAATTTTTTTTTTTTATAATTAAATAGGTCAGCATTTGACCTCCCTCTGCCTGATGTTAAGCAGTAGTGAGGTCTAAGATGGGGCATGCTTTCCTAGAAGGAACCTATTTACTCTTGATTTAAAGACCCCTATATTGTACCTTTCGGGAAATATGGTACCCGGCAATTTAATGAAATAAATTCATGTTTGTCACATATATACCTAATTAAGAGCTGCTGATTGAGCTGTAAGGCTAGATAGATAAATAGATATTTTTATTGGGTAAACAGTCAATACATATTCAGGTAGGAAGTGTCTTTAAACTAAAATAAGTTCTCGAATCACACATAACTACACAACAAACTGAACATAGTAGCGAGTTTCATAATACATTGCATAGTGTGCAGTCTTATATATTCAATTACTTTATGTATGGTATGACTAAGCACTGGTCTAGGCTTTCAAATAATAATTTACCTTACTTTTCAGATACATTATGTAGGTGAGTTCTGACCGCTTTCAAATAAATAATTTACCTTTTCAGATAAATTGTGTAGTAACTTCTGCAAAACATAATCATGTGCCAAATATATATTTGGCTAAGCCTCTGTTATATACAATATCATTTCTTAATAGGCCTAAGAGATATACCATAGCTTGATGTGGCTTATGTTTCGTTTTACTTAGGCAGGTACTTGTGTTATTTAGGTAGGTATCATAGACTGTTCATTTTGTTACAGACTGTGCTCGAGTCTGGCAGTGTGGGGAACGCATCCTCCTCTGATGAAGAACTGGAGCAGTGGGAGCAAATCTTCATGATGAGAGACGAGAACGGAAACAGTTATAATGACAAGTAAGTTTGTTTTTGTTATTAGTCTTAAATAATAATAAAAAATAAATAACGCTGGACATTTTCAAACAGCATTATCTAGCCCCAAACTAAGCAAAGCTTGTACTATGGGAACCAGATAACTGATACTTACATACTTTTTGTTTGTAAATACATACATAGAAACACCCAGACCCGAGATAAATATTCGCAGATTATACAAACTTTTATCCCGCGGCGGGGATCGAACCCGCAACCTTCTGCGTCCCAAGCAGGTTTTCACCCTCTGCGCCACAGAAGTCGTCTCATGCATGATAGAGGACCATTTAGGAAGTGCGTTAAATCATTTCACTACATTGACTGGTTCAAAAGAACTAGTGACACAACTAGAAGAATAAAATACTCAATGAATATAGCATTTTGTTTGGAATTTTTAATATTACCTTATTTTTGGTTATTTCATGCCAATTTGTAGTTAACTGATCATCACTATACCGTTTGTTTAAATATTTCTGTTTGTTTGCCAAATAAAATTGTATTCCACACAGAAAATATATTCTTTAACCAACAAATACTTAAGTTTATTTTTGTTTTTTTTAAATCTATTTTAATTTAGGGACCTTGATTATCGAACATGCCGGTCCCATAGGTCTCTCTTATTTTTGTTCCAGAAGAAAGAAACGCAGTATATGGTGCCGGCCATCTTGCATTCCAGTGTCAATAGTCATAGTTTTAATAGTTCTTGTTGTGTTGGTGCCACTGCTCGACCAAGCAAACAATGCTCATAATAGTTCCACCACTGCTCCAGTTAGGTTACAATGCTCAGATGAGTGTAGGTTAGTACCTACCATTAATATTATTAATAAATTCTTATGTAGAATGCATACCCTACCATCCCAGAATTTTGAAATGAGATCTCAGCTTTCTTGTATAAACTACAATGTGCCTACAGTAACTTTATCCTAGAATGAGCAAGGCCATTTTCTTTCATACTTTTCAGACTTCTTTAGGTGGTAGGTACCTATAGAAGATAGTTTTGCAAAGTTATTCAAATAACATTATTTAATTAACCTGAAAGCTGAATTCGCTTTGTGTCAGCTAAGGATCCCAATAATAAATTGAACATGCAATATAACTATTTAGGTAATTGTTTGGGGTACACCGTACCCCTGATTACACTCATTTTATAAACAACTAAATTACCCCTGTGCGTGAATCCAAACAAAATGTAACTGTGGGTCTATGGAGTTAGAGTTGAGTTTGTAAAGCTATTTCATAATACTTAGCAGTTTTATGTTCGTAAAGGTTAATCAATCAAAATTAATAACTGTTGTTTCATACAATATTTGTGGAAAATAGGCTTTAAAATTGGTGAGCCAATATTAGTCGAAAATGGATCTACGTGTATGTTAATGAACTTATATTAGTAGTATATTTTTAGCAGTCTGTATGTTTCTTTTCTAAGGGAGTTTGTTACTTCTTCTCGCTTAAACGGCTAAAGGTATAAATAAAAAAGGTTAAATTATAAAAGAAAATAAATACTACTAGAATATCTGCACATAGGCTGTTTTTCATGACTTTGCCTATTAAATAACAGTCAAACACTAATTTTAACAACTATTAATTTATAAAGTCTAACAATCTCAAATGCTTGCCAAAAATTGCCGTCTGAAAATGAGATGAACACTATAAAACTCTATAATTACTTTTGTCTATAATATTGTGTTAGTAAAGTGATCGCCTTAAACTAAATTGAATACATTTTTCAGATTATCATTAGTGGAAAGTATACCAGAGGGTCATATGTACCCAGTGAACGCCACACATTTGCCCACAAAGAATGCGTGGCTAGACTTAATAGACGAAGCTCAAACAACTATAGAAATAGCATCATTTTATTGGTCACTAAGGCTTAATGAAGAATACCATTATAATACCTCTATAGAGGTGATTAGCTAGTTTATACTTTATTCCGAATAGCTTTTGGTATATTATTGCTTGAAACAAGATTAAAAGCTTGAGAATTCAATCATGATTTTTTTCAGGGAGAACAAGTGTTCCAAGCTTTATACGCTGCCGGGTCAAAAAGAAATATTAATTTAAAAATTGCTCAAAATTGGCCCAGTAAATTATATCCTAATAGTGATACTGAATATTTAGTTAAGAAAAAAGCCGCACAGGTAAGTGTCACATATAATTTTTCATTTTATCACCTATCTGTTTACGTATGTCCTTAGCTTGGAGAAACGCACTAAACTCACCATAAAACAAATAACTTTGTCTAAAACTGGGGTATACCATACCCAATCACACTAAAATACGCTATATCAGACGTCATTTTCAGGTGCGGAGTTTAAACTTTTCAAAGTTGCTTGGTGGTGGAGTATTGCACACCAAGTTTTGGATTGTGGACAGAAAACACTTTTATATTGGCAGTGCCAACATGGATTGGCGGTCTCTTACACAGGTAAAATAGATAATGGGTATTTTGTACCCAAAATACTTCAACATTGTCTTAGGTGAATTTTCAGAAATAATGAAAACATTAATATTTTTACAAGATCTGAGAGAATGTCTACCACATCTTGGGAATATAGTCGTGACCATGTTTGTTTTCTTAGAAGGTACTTATTAAAAAAAATGTACATGGGTAGACCAGGTACACATTCACACACTCAAGTAAACCAGTAGGTATAGGAACCAAGATACTAATTACTACACATAGGTTTATATTAAATTTTGTTACCAGGTAAAAGAAATGGGCATAGTCGCTACCAACTGTTCCTGCCTCGCTCAAGACCTCGGGAAGATATTCGATGTGAGTAATTTGTGCTAACAATCTTCCAAGCCCGTTGCCACGATCACCGTTCTCTGCGTCCCTCTTTTTGCGTCAGACAGACACGTCAAACTTATATTTCGTACCTAAGTATACTTTCCTATCTCACATCTATTACCTTTTGCGTTGAGGGTTAATACCATACATACCTAAGTCGCGATCTTCGAGTGTTTTAAACACAAAAAACATCGAGCCAGCTAAAAAACATTTGTGGTCAAATTCTGATTAAACTTAATGCAGAAATAATTCATTATAACTTCACAAAAACTTGTAACGACTACACCGACCTTGGATTAACGAGCTTTTTACTTAGAAATCGATTGTTAGGTTTCTTCGTATTAATTTATTGGGATCATTAATTTTCCAGCCCTATTCGGTGTAAGCTTGGCGAATTCTCTTGAAATCATCGCGTGTATGTTTCAATGATATTGTAGAATAACTAAAGAACTCCGTAAAGAACAGTTATTTTAATCTCACAAAGGCGTTGTGTGATGCATTGCACATGCACGTTTCTGTGTGCATACGGGAACGCTGCATTATCGCTTACGCACACAGAAACAAATCGACACACACTTAAGATCAACCCGGCTTCTACACTTCTACACGATAACTTCAAATGTAGTTGCCACGCGGACGAGTGCTTAGCGATATTTTCGTCAAGAAAGGAAGAAACGTACCATTTTAATGTCTCGTAACAAAGAAGATTGTACAAAAATTTGATGTCCATAATAAAATCAGCAGTTTGAATACTTCGGTATCGTAAATCACTTGCCGAGCGCTATTAACTAGACGGAACGTCACGCGAATTAATGTGGCTTTCTTGATAATATGCGCTACTTTTGATTGCGTGCGAATGTCATTCTGAACTTAACATGAATCAAATAGATCAACTGTAAAAACATAATATACCTAACATATTTCTACATAGAAACAAAGTAGCTTTCCGCCGTCTGTCCCTCTGTACGCTTGGATCTTTCACACTAGGTACACAACTGATTTAATGCGGTTTTCATCACTTTCCTTTAGGGTTAAGCTTCTTTTGTGCATGTAGGTAATCTTTAACACCTTTAAGTGCTCTTGTGTTCCTGCTCAATAAAGAATTGAAGAATGACAGTGAAGAGGAAGGGCAGGTAGTAGTTAAATAATGTTTTTTTTTAGTTTGTTTAAATATGCATAAATATACGTAAGTTAAATTTGATGCAAGATCCCCTTCTAGCTGCCCTACTCGCATTTATAATACTCGTATTAGTAGAATATCGCGAAAAAATATTTTTCTTGATGTAATGAATAAAAATTGTTATTTCCATGTCAATAGAAAACGCCCACATTAAAAGGGTTGTCTGATGGTACTCTGTTTAAACAGCCAACAGTGTCATTGCCAATCTCGAGGCTATGTGACTCCACTGCTATTTTTAGTGCACTAATGCATGCCATAACCTAATTAAATATCTATCTACCTATGCCATGTCATGTTGAAACTCAGTTGCAGCTTGACACTTTTTGGTTCAATTTTGTATTCGTCACGCTAGGTACGCTCCGTACCTCTAAGGACATTTGTATATTCTGTGGTTTATTGTAAAATATTTTATAATTATTATTTTTTATATCTTCTTAAATATTTTATTATCTATCCGTAAGCAAAACCACAGGATAGAATATAGAAACTGACCGTCAATTCTTAAAACGTCCGTTAATGTTTTCTATTTAACCTGAGAAGTTGTGAAGTTTAACTTCGGGTATCCGATACCCTTTAACGCTTCTATCAAAGTTAAGTATTGACATCTTATCAACTGTCATCCACTTTCACCAAAGCTTTAACCGTTCTAAGCTTCTTAGCTCCGTAAAGACGCGAGCGATTGCTTAGCTGAGAGCCTGAGACCATGGTTGTTTGTTACCCATTGGCTGAGACCGAGGTTTTAAGAAAGCTTAAAATACTACGCACCTAGTTTCAAGGCTTCCATACTCAACAGTCCTAGTAAACTTTCCTACAACAGGTTTAGTTTCTGTCAAATTCAAAAAGCTTAAGAAGTAAGACTGTTGAGATCACTAGAATAAACTTAAAACCTAAGTGACTCGATGATCTAGTTTTCTTTTAGGCGGTCCATCTTAAAACTTAATAAAAAAAAATAATGCTGGACTTTTCACACAGCATCTTCTATCCCCAAAGTAAGCAGAGCTTATGTTATGGGTACTAGATGACTGATATACTGCTTTATATACTTTTTGTTTGTAAATACATACATACTCGTATTATACATAGAAACAGACCCGAGACAAATATTAGCAGATTATTTGTCCCGCCGCCGCGGGGATCGAACCCGCAACCTTTTGCGTCGCAGGCGGGCCTTCGCCCACTGCGCTACAGAGGTCGTCTAGCTCTAACTAATAGTTAACTTTATTTACCTGTTGGTGAACATCGGATTCCAACTTGTAACTTGCCTGCCTGCCACCAGCATAACATTGTCGTCAACTTAATTGTTAAAGTTAAATGGTTTGTTTAATGCTGGCGCGGGGTGGTACGCCCACGTAACTTCACCTTGGAGTTCGATAAACTTTGCTCAACTTTATAAGTAAAAGGCAAGATTGTGTATCGTCCATCTCGTTGGAATATCTTGTAGCTAAGGTCATTCACTTTGCAAACTGAGAACACATCCTTACCTTAGAGATTTTGTTCTCCTGTATGGCGATGCACACTTTTTAAGTATGAATTTGTTAGAAAAATAACGTTTAGACGTGGTTGAGAAAATAAGGGCAGCTTGCATATTATATAGGGTCTTTCATTTTAAACTACACAAACTGACAGGGCGTCATTTTTAGGTCGTAAATAGACGTTTGACCGTATCAATTTAATTCCTAAGTCCATTTAAGTTTTCACTTCAAAATTTATGATTTATTGATTTTTTAGAATGGTTGCATAATGATTTTCAAGGACGTTCCACCAATCGCAGCGCAGCTACGTCACGAATGGGCTAAGTAATACAAGAAGCAACAATCAATTGAAAGGATAGTCTTTATCGATTTTCTCGGGATTTTCATAACAAAACAAAAAACATCATTACATAAATATTTTTTAATTTATTTTTTTGAAACCAATTCCTGAATTAAGTTAGTATAAATGAAAGACCCTATATAAACGTTGTCGTCTCTTATGGTAGTTACTATTTACTTTTCATCCTCCGACTATTCATTTTCATTTTATAAGGATTTTATAAGTACCTACCTAGTCCTCGGTATTTCTTGTCATTAAAAAAAATTCTTGTCATTAAAGTTAAAATTCAGATTTAATAGAATTATAAATATACAAAAAAAAAAAATAAACAAACAAAACACACAAACGAAACATCGAAAATATCATTGCAGAATAATATTTCCTCCGATGTAGGAGATTAACAGGTTGTGTTTTTCCATTATACGTAAGGTCATCGTCCTTTCGGTCCAAAAAAGTGTTCTTTGAGCGGGTTATAAATTACTATAGAAGGCATCGCGGCGCCACGAAAACGGAGCCAGGAAACACATAGGAACCTACATTGTTTCTTTGTATGAGAATCTGTTCTTCATTGATTCATAATTGTATTATAGTAAATGATACCTATACCTATTCAGGGATTTTTAGTTTTTCATTCTTTATTACTTATCTGTTTTAATTTTTTACCCCCGACGCAAAAAGAGAGGGGTGTTATAAGTTTAACGTGTCTGTGTATCTGTCTGTGGTATCGTAGCTCTCAAACAGATGAACTGATTTTTGTTTAGTTTTTTTGTGTCATAGATAATTTTATCCCGAGTGTTCTTAGCCATGTTTCATGAAAATCTGTTCAAGTTTGAAGATCATCAGCTCTTTTCTAGTTGATGAGTGGATCTGACTACCTTCCATATGTCCTATCGATTCGAAATTTGGTACCTAGTAGGTATTACTTCAATGATATTGAAAGTATTTGGTAAGGCAACCATGATCTGATCAGCCGTTTGAAGATCATCAGCTCTTAGTTGATGAGAGGATCTGACTAACTTCATTTGTCTAACTTTTCTAGAAGTGCCGGGGGTTTCTACCCTACGTCTACGGGCTTGTCTAAGTGTTAGTAGTTTTCCATCCGTTAAAAAACCCCACGTAGCATGATAAAAAGGAGTTTTAAGTTTAAAAATTCTCAAACTTTTCTTGGATTTTTATGGCTGACTCTACTTTACTTAGAAATACATGGACTTTGGAATTTATCGTGTCATTTACCTTATTTACGTTCCAACGTTTCGGTTTAGAACAGCAGTGCTTTAGGGAAAACATACAGCAGCAATTATTACAAAATATTAATATTGTGCGCCACGCCAACCTTTGGTAATACGAACTTCTAAGGATTTTTAGTAATGAACATGCACGTGCTGTCGAATTTCGAAGAATGGTGGAATGAAGGCGTCTTGCCATCTGTTGCATATTCGCATTAATTCTAGTTTTATGTGAAACACGAATTTTGCCGAGGAGCACAATATTTGTATTTGTACATACTATTTCAGTTTATTATTCGCGAAAAACTATTCATTTTGTCTTGACTTTTACGATCTATGGATGTAAAAGAAAATTGACAAGACGTAATTTGATAGCTTTATTTCAGGCTTTAGTTTATTACCACCGAAAACAGATAATCCATCCATACCTACTGATATTATAAATGTGAAAGTAACTGTCTGTTTGTAATCTATCACGCCTCAACAGCTGAACTTCAAGTTGCACCAAAACCCGGCAGGCACTTTTAAATTTTTGGTGCAGAAATGTATGAACGCAGAATCATTTCCTTTGATAAAACTTGTTATTGATATAGATAGCTATGATTAGGATAAATAAATTAATAAATAATGCTGGACATTTCACACAGCATTATCTAGCCCCAAACTATATATAATTTTTGATTGTAAATACATACATACTATACATAGAAACACCCAGACCCCGAGATAAATATTTGCAGATCATACAAACATTTAGCCCGCGGCGGGATCGAATCCGCAACCTGCGTCCCAAGTGGGCTTTCACCCACTGCGCCACAGAGGTCTTCAAAGGATGAATGTAACTGTTAATTTACTTAGACTATAATTGGAATGAATTTAATTGTTTTAATTTTCAGGTTTACTGGACGCTAGGCGCGCCTGGCGCTTCAGTGCCTGACAGTTGGCCTAAGGAACTAAGCACAGGCATCAATATCGAACACCCTGTCAACTTAAGCGACGCACAACATTCGTATGGCGCTTTTATAACTGTAAGTATTTTAATTTAACCTCTTGAACCACGGGTAAATGGTAAAATTGCAGATTGCTTGATACCTTAAACGCCACTTTACGATTCGAGGGAACGTCGACGAGAACCAGATCTGGACTTAAAGGCCGTTATTAATGAACGTGGTGTAAAGTTACGCCATGTCTAAACTCCTACGGCCTTATTAATTAGATTACCCTAATTCTAGCTTAATACGAGACTACTCTCAGACTTGTTACTTCTTTAGTAGCGAAGGAGCAACTTGAATATTTTGATGTTATTAATAAACTGGTAGTAGCCTCGAATGAGTAATACATTCCTTACATCGGGATTAGTAGAAAAAGAGTGAATGAACGAATGATATTATCATTCAAAATATTGTCTATCTCTGTCATTAATTATATGAATGACAGAGATAGACAATAATTTGTATTTGACAATCTGTTTTATTCAAAGAGGTTTTATTCTTCTAAAACTTTTTGGTGTTACGTCTGCCTACTCCATCTCTATACTAGGTGGCGCCTAGGAGTAACTCTTACTCCGAGAGTAGAGTCGAATTAGCTTAGTTCTTCCTTGGTCTTTGTTTATTAATACTGAATTGACCTACTACAGCCTTATGCTTTGGATTAGCGCTAATACCACCCTAGTTCGTGTTTATTAATGACAGCCCTAAAAATTTAAAGTTACTCCTAAGTTACACCCGGCGTAACTTTACACCACGTTTATTTATAAGCCCTTATTCCCTTAACCCTTAAACGTGGTGTAAAGTTACGGGTGCCAAGGTATTATTTAGTGCATCCTAAGAATTGGATTGGAACCCACGGCCACGCCGCCATTTCATTTCGTAAGTACCTCATGGGCAATCGCCGCTACGGTTGAACTTATGCAGTTGACTGCAAGCTTGGTTTAACTAGGTTTTGCCAGTACTCGCAAACGGTGAGCATTTCTCGAACCTAAAAAGTTCTTAAATAATGTATCAAATGCACGAAATGACTCTCTTTGAAGCGCACTTAATCATTTCGAAAGAACTTAAGCAGAAATAAAACTAAGTCCCCTTTATTACAAAAAATTTGAACCGAGTTTAGCGAAGCACTGACTAAAAACTATCTCTAGAAAAACGATCTTTAAATACTCGTACACAGAACGCTTTTTTGTGGTAACAGTTTTGTTTTTACATGTGTCAACATGGTGTTCAACTAGGCCGTTATTAATAAACGTGGAGTAAAGTTACGCCGGGTGTAACCTAGGAGTAACTATACAATTTTTGGAGTTTAGACCTGGCGTAACTTTACTCCACGTTTATTAATAACGGCCGTAAGGTTTAACTTTTTTATTGTAAGGCCAAGTAAGTTTTGTATTTCAACATTTCTGGAACTATTTTCTTCATGTTCTAAAGTTCAAGACTTGCCCCTGGAACTTAACTATCGTGTCCTACATCCGAAGCACTCGCTAATGGAGAATGTCGTTTTAAAACCACGTCATAACATTTTTATCTGCCGTAAAAGCGAGACGTAATGGCGCCTAGCGGTTTAAATTGGCAATACCGGCAAAGTGCCGCGTAGTTTGATTAAAATGGATAAGAGAGAGCAATCACACTAATATTATAAATTCTAACGGACTAACAAATATTCGTATCTAAGAATAAGCATACCTACAAATTTTATTTATATCTGAAACTTTACCACCAACAGAGCAACAGATACCAAAATAAAACGCAATAATACATTAAAAAACTAAAAAAACTACTTCAACGTTGGACTATGTAGAAAATAACGAACGAAGATGAGGTTGAGTATTAAGTTTTATGGAAAACTTAGATAGATAGAAGATAGAAAATACTTTTTTGCGCACCACATAAGAAGATAAAAAAAAATATACAAAAAACTTATCATTCCTATTTGGATAAAATTTGTATGGGACTTCTAGACTACTCTTGCAAACAAAAAAATATTTTCATAATCGGTCTACATTTAAATACTTTTTTAAGTCTCTTTAAAAAAAACTACTGGTACAGTGATAAAAATTTCCGTTCAAATGTAGCGTATACTAACCAAATACCTACGTCTATCGCCTCTGCCTTATATCGTGACAGCTTTCATTTCACGTGCCTTATTTATGTAATCCAGAGCACTCGTGTGAATTGGCTAGACATCGCTGAGATTGTACTCGTAATTGAACAGACTAACGTGTGGTCGCCATCATTTATTCAGGGTCGCTACTCGCTTGACGCCGGATAGGGGTGATAGATTACTGAGCATATCTATAGTTATTGATTTGTTTAATTTGTTTTGTTAGTCGTGTTAAAGGATGTGACTAATGGGACAACTATCGATGTACAGTCAGCAACGAAAGTCGATTAACATTTTGTTTCAAAAATCTGAATATTTCCGAAATCCGTAACATCATGACCAACATTTTTACTAATATTTGAAGATAAAGTCTTGGTTCATAATCATTTCCCAAGAAAAGTTTATTTTTTCTTGGTTATCGAAAACAAAAGCCATTTTAAAAAGTCCAACTTTCGTTGCTGACTGTACATAGTTGTTTGGAATTTTTCGTTCGAATTGATATATTCTTAGTTAATTTTACTAAAGGAAAACATCGAAAAAAAACTTTAGGCCAAGCAGCGCTATTTCCCATTAAGGATTAAGACCGACTTGTTTTTTTTTCGACAAATATTACTCATTTTTGAAGCTGACTGTAGGAATTGTCGAGGACATTGTTGAAAGTTAAAAATTTACCTATCATTTTCTCAGAAGTCAGAACAAAACTTCTAACTACAACAATAAGGTTAAATATTGCCCCACCCCATTAACGGATAGCCTAAAACTTTAAAACTAGGGTAAAATAAACTCTAATGGTTACAAACTACCCCATAGTTAGTAGCACAGGTTAGTGAACTTCTGTTGTACAACCTTCTGGTTGTATGGAATTGAACTATCAGTTTGACCACTTAGTTCAACATCAGATGATTTTCCACCATCACCAATGATGATGAAAATAGTCAAGCGTTTTCACAAAGGAACACGAATATACAGAGTGTGTCATAAAGAGTAGATAACCCGATAACCTGAGGGTGAGGTACAAAAAACAATTATGTACACGGCTTCCAAGTCATAAATTTTCTAATTTATGAACCCAATTTTTATTTTTAATACCTTTTTCAAATAATTAAGTACCTATATGTACCTATCCATAGCTAGGTATTAAGAGTTTTTTCACATGACTAAATCTAAATGACTAATTCACATACGTAAAAAAATGAAAACAATTCAGTTCAGTGTATACTCGTAGTAAAGTAAAAGCGGATCCCACATATATAACTCACAGCTGCTTATTATAAAAACGTAAAACCTTAGTTGAACCCCATGTTGACACATGTCAAAACAAAACTGTTACCACAAAAAAGCGTTCTATGTACGAGTATTTAAATATCGTTTTTCTAGGGACAGTTTTTTAGTTAGACTTGGTCTAAACTCGGCTCATTTTCTTGTAATAAGCCCCCGTGTGTTAACACGTATTAAATCTAAAAAGTACTTGCAATTGTACCAGCTATTATGGCCGAGCTAGTAGAAAAACATTACGACTTAATTGGTGTTTCGGTTCGTGCCTCTAATTGTGACAGCCGGGGCTGTAGTTCAAAATGAACTGATATGGTATTATCAATGCCCAGCGTGTACGCCAGTTAAAAACATATATTATGAAATTCCACTGATCTAGGTCAATAGAAACAGAAATAAAACACCATTTAGCTTTGGGTATGTTAAATGCGTAGCTTTAGCCTACAAACTTACCATGTGCACGAAAGGAGCCACTTGAAGCGCACTTAAAATCCTTTTACCACACTGGTTTGAATAAACAAGTGCTTATTGCTATTATGACATAAATGAATATCTGACGCATGATTTTAGTAATTAACCTAACATTGACATAAATTAATTTTTTTTTTTGTAAGAAATAATGTAAGAACTTAAACTATCGAATTCTAATGATTTGACTATTATATAAATAAATAATTATTTAAAGAGTGTTTAGCTAACTCATATTCTATATTTTGCGCACCATATGGATCGTAGAATATGAGGCACAACAAAATGTATCAATTAACAACCGAACTTATATACCTATATTCTGGCAAATAAAATTCTGATTCTGATTCTGTGGCATGACAAACCGAAACTTCGCACAAACTATGGCAGCTAATCTTGACAAAAATATCAAAGAGTAAAAAATAAAACAAAATGACAATCCTAGACATTATTTTGGGACACCCTGTACACTAAACCCCGAGCATTAGTAGACAGACTATCTCTGACATAGGCGAGCTCCAACAGTCAAAACTTAAAAGCATTATCATTAATCAAGTCAACACGAAACCAGCTCAAAAGGCTTTTATACGACAAGCTTTTCTGAATACTTACCTATTCATGAATTGTTTTAAACAGGACCATTGTGCCCAAATGATATGGGGTTGACGTTGAAGGGCCGGAAGAAAACTGGGCACAACTAGTAGTAAGTTCGTATGAGACAGTGGCCAACTCTGGTGACGGAATTTTTAGGCCGCCTTAAGGCCTCCGTCATGGCTTAACGACTTAAATAGCCGGGACCGACAAATTAACGTGCCCTCCGAAGCACGGAAGCGCTCAGATGAAAATGCCACTGGCGGTCACCCATCCACTTACAGACCGTTTCGAACGTTGCTTATCTTTGTCGATCTATCAAGAACGACTAAGCTAGCACGACCACGAGCGCTTCACATTGGGCACAACTGACAGATATCGTTATACCATAGATTGATTATAGTTCTCCTATGATAAGTACCATAGCGAGCATTTTTGGCTGAAAAACTCATTGGTGCACGACCGGGATTGAACCCATGACCTTACGATTGGAAGGCGGGGCCACTACCACTAGACCACCAGTGCTCTGGTGACAGTGTTTAAAAGCTGCCTTCAGGCCTCCGTCGACGTAGCCGGGACCGACAATTTAACGTGCCCTTTGAAGCACTCGGATGAGAATGCCACTAGCGATCACTCATCCATTTACTGACCGTTCAGAACGTTGCTTAACTTCGACGATCTACACATTCTACTACACTACGACACGAGCACTCTGAACGTGTCTAGTTTCTTGTGAAAATTTAATACATACTTATCGCGTAAATGCTATTAAAGAATTGATGAGTCGAAAAATCTCATATTTAATACCATCGCTATAAAGTAGGTTGTGGCTTTTGGTTGTGGCATAAACAAAGTTAATGATGTCAAGGCTGAGTCGGCAGTTTCAGCTTACTGTCATGTCATGTCTTTCAAACTTTGGACTCTACAAGCCTTTAGCATTATTGAGTACGGATGCGTATAATGCGCGATAGGAGCTATAAAATCCGATAATAGTAAAAAGCTCTATTCTAACAATATTTCCATACGCTCCACTCAGGCCACAACAAATGATTTCCAATAGAACGTCAAAAATGTTTGGCCCATAAAACATCTACGTTCTAACCTTGACCAAAAAACCACAATTCAACAAACAAACGGTTAAAAACGTTATATTGACTGTCGGTTATGATAACAGGTTGGTTTTATGGGAAGCTCTATTTTCCCCGATAACGTAGTTCGAATTCCGGCTAAGCCTTCATTTTTGTTTCGGGGATATAAAACTCTAGGTAAAGGCTTTTTCTCCTAAGAATTTAAGGCCGACTCTAAATGTATCAGGCGTTACATAAAATTAAATGCTGGTTATTCAGTTTGTTTTTTAAATTTTGAAACTTGATGAATTGGTGAACTTCAAATCATTGTTACAAAGATAACACAACAAAGTCCTTGACCGAACCACTAAGCAAACACGTTTAATATTTCAATTTCAATGCTACGTATGGTTCACAACCACATACGCACCCTACCCAATATGTAAGTCCCTACGCATAGGTATTAGCGCAGAAGTACAGTCAGCAACGAACGTCGATTAACATTTGATGTTTTACGAATCATAATATTTCCGAATTCCGTTACCTTAAGATCAAAACTTTGACAAATATTTGAAGATGAAGTATCTCAGGGCATATTTTTGCGCAGGCAAAGTTCATTTTTTACTAGGAATCGCGCTAATTCGTTTTATTTAAATCGTTTTACCGGATGACATACTGGTAATTAAAAACAAATAAACAAACATCTCATAAAAGCTACACACTCACGCATTATAGCACAGAGCAGTATTAGCAGAGACCAATTAAATGTATGGAATAGGTACCATCTTGTTTATCATTACGTAGTCAATAAAATATTAAGTAGGTACCTAGTAATTGAAAAATAATGTACAAAAAACGAATTATTTATTAACATGTCTTCTTTTTTATGAAATCATGTGGTGTTAAACTGCGCACAGGTGTTAGGTTAGTGAGTTCAATACCTTCGAACTCGGCCGTCTAGTAACAAAAACGATCAACACGCTGTATTGAACTGAACTGGACTAACTAATTTATATGGAGAAGTCCATCGCGCTCACAGTTTAATAAATAAATAAATAAATAATGCTGGACTTTTCACACAGCATCATCTAGCCCCAAAGTAAGCAGAGCTTGTGTTATGGGTACTAGATGACTGATATACTACTTATATGCTTTTTTGTTTGTAAATACATACATATTATACATAGAAACACCCAGACCCCAGACAAATATTTGTAGATCATACAAACATTGGTCCCGCCGCGGGGATCGAACCCGCAACCTTTTGCGTCGCAGGCGGGCCTTCGCCCACTGCGCTACAGAGGTCGTCAGAGTTTTCTATCAGTTATGTTCAAAACGGCTTCTTTTGGCAAAAGCATCTTTTCTACAACATATGACTGGAGCAGGATCATAGAAAGTAGCGTGAAATTAAAATGAAGAAGCCTATATAAATAATAAATAATGCTGGACATTTCACACAGCGTCATCTAGCCCCAAACTAAGCAAAGCTTGTACTATGGGAACCAGATAACTGTCAACTACTTATATACTTTTTGTTTGTAAATACATACATTATACCTATATAAAAACACCCAGACCCCGATATAAATATTTGCAGATCATACAAACATTCATCCCGGGGAGGGGATCGAACCCGCGCCACAGAGGTCGTCAATATTCAGCAGTGGGTGTATGTGGGCTGATAAGATACTTACATAGAAAATATTCTAAGCTATAATGTTACTCTATTCTACCATAGATATAGGGCCATGGCAAGACAAAGACGATTAAGCCACATTACCCTTGTAAGCATGCTGGCTGACCCTATTAAGATAATGATGAACTTGTTCCAGAGCTCACCTCCGCCATTCAGTCCGGTCGGCAGGACGAATGACGACGAAGCTATCGTTTCCATCATTGGCGCAGCGGAAGAGTTCGTTTACATCTCTGTCATGGATTACATGCCGGTTAGCCAGTATACACCCAAATTATTGTAAGTATATCTGCTCTTAGGTACTAGGTACAGTTCTTCCAACGGTTAGTGAAGTAAGCCGATGTCTGCGCAGAACAAAATTTTGTATAAAAAAGCGGTTACTGCGCAGAAAAACGGCTAACTTCACGAATGTCTAGATCCGTTGGAAGAACTGTATAACCTTGTTCGAAGCATGGTATCAAGTGCATGAAAGTAGACTTAAAATCTTTTCATAACACTGGTTATTGAAAGAACTAGTGATCAACAATAGTAATGGCGATTTTTGTGTTTAAACCATCTATAGATAAACGTGGTGGAACATAAATTGAGATTGGAACTTAAGAGTGAATTCTAAGTGAATGTAGGAATGGATGAACGGAGATAATGAAAGTGACATAATTACGTTTTTATACTAAAAAAAACCGATTTCAATGTTTGACTCGAAACGCGGTGTGACTCAGGGCATCAAGCTGTCGATTCGATTTCTATTTGTGACATGGCTAGGAGGGAAGGTGTTTAGAGTTTTACGGGGAAACTATCAATCCCTCAGGAATAAAATTTATATGGGACCACCTCTGGAGTATACCCTTTCAAATATGAAAAGAATTTTGCAAATCGGTCAACAAATGGCGGAACAATCGCGTAACAAGATACAAAAAAAAACATACAGACGACTTGAGAACCTCCTCCATTTTTGAAGTCGGTTGAAAATACGATGATGATTGGCGGGAATATGGCCGCTATGCTTAAAACGGGCAGTTTTTTTTAAATTAATTCATTAAATAAGAAGACTGAGGAAATAGTGTTTCTTCTTCCATATCCTACATTGATTTGTATCATAATCATTTCAACATTGCAGATTCTGGCCGAAGATCGATGACGCGCTGAGAAAAGCGGCTCTCGAACAAAAAGTCAAGGTTAAGCTACTTATCAGCTACTGGAAACATTCTCCTCCTTCACTGGACTTCTTCCTGCGTTCACTCGCCGCGTTGTCTGGGTCTTATCCACGGGTTGACTTACAAGTGGTAAGATTTTTTTTGTATGTTCCCGATACTCATTTGAAAAGTACTTTTTTTTTGTTTAAAAGGTGGTATAATACTTCCCAGGTGGTTCCCATTTACATTTTATTCCCGAAGAAATGATACATTTCTCGCCAAACTCAAAAACACTTGTAATTTTCGACCTAGTCGGACATTGAAGTGGGAATTCTTTTTAGTTTTTGTAACGTAATTAATAAAGCTGAAAGTTTGTTTAGATGTTTGTATGTTTGTGTGTTTGTGTTTCAATCAAGCCTTAACCAGTGAACCGATTTGGATGAAACTTGGAATAGATGTAGATAATGAACTAGAATAGCTTATAGGCTATTCAAAATGTTGGTGCGCGAGCGAAGCCGCGCGCAGAAGCTAGTCAATCATACATAGAAAATAACCTGTCCCGTTCGACTCCTATTAACAAAAACCACAACCCATTTCTTTCATTTTCAGAAGCGCTTCCTAGTCCCATCAACGCCAGATCAAGAAAAAATTCCCTTCGCCCGCGTGAACCATAACAAATATATGGTAACAGAACGAACCGCCTACATCGGCACTTCTAACTGGTCAGCTGATTATTTCATAGATACCGCTGGTGTAGCCTTTGTCTTTGAAGATGCTGTAAGAGAAAGCGATTTAAACTTCACTAGAGATGTTAGGAGAGATTTGCAGGAAGTTTTCGAAAGGGACTGGAATTCTCCTTATGCTGTACCACTGTGGAAGTTATAGCGGATGAGATAAGATGGGAATAAGGTATAGAGCATCAAAAGTAGATGATATATTGTGATAGGTATTTTAAAATCATTGCTGAATGAATGTTTCTCGAACACTTTTCATATTGACAAGCTGATTAAACTTTGAATACTTGGTACTCATTGGTCGAATGAAAGATATGACTAATGATTAGTTAATTTTGAAGATGATTTGCGTTCGAGAAACCGGCCGTTAGCCTTTTACAACTATACTAGATGATTTATAGAGCGTCAGGAGGCAACCTATGCCCACACAACGGGACGCTACCCTCAAGACATATAAAAAGTATGCTAACATTGAAATTAGAAAATAGTGTTTGTTTATTGTACAATACGCACAATCGTTGTTTAGCTCTCTGAAGTAGCTGCGCAGGACCCATTTTTGATGACGCCTAAAATCGTGCTATCTCGCTTACTCTACCAAACCTGCGCAATTGTCTATTGCACCTAACTGCAGAGAGCTAAAGATCCGTTGTGCTTAGTAAACTTACCTACATTTTTGTATTTATGACGGGACGATATCGCGTAAAAAAAACGTAAACAGGTTCACGACTGTATCCGAAAGGTGCGGTTGACATTATCTCAGATCTTACTTATTCCAGATCCTTTGAAGATGTCTAAAGGGGGGGTAGTCAGAGGCATGTCCAAACACATATTTGATACATGCCCACGTAAAGATTTTAGATAATTCTAATATTACCTCGACGTCTCGATCTCGTCCCGAAATAAATACAAATAAGAGTTTATATCGTGTGAGTTTAAAGTGATTTACCTAGATTCTCTTCATCTTAAATACTTACCGAAAACGTCATCTCCTTTTGATGCTCAATATACATACCAATTTATAAGTACTTAAGATATTATTACGACAACAGATTCTATATTATTGGAGGTTACAAGTTAACTGTTAAGCTTGGGTAGATTAAAAACGAAATAAGTATAAAATTCTTGTTAAAAAGCACAAAAATATTAAACAGAAATACTTGCCAAAATTAATGAATTACACACCTATAGCCAGGAATTAACTGGTTCTGTTCAAAGTAAATCTTCCTTGTATGTTACGGAATGAAGTGTGTTTGACTCATTACTTATAATATCGAAAAGAAATATATTTTCTTTGTTTAACCGTTATTCTCATACCTAAGTTAGGTATTTATGAAGGTTTTCAATTTATTTTAACCAAGATTTAAAGTATCCATTATGATGGAACCTCGTGTTTATTGAGAGCTACCGATATTAGAGAAATATTTCTTGCATACATTTAATTTTATTTATAAATTGGGAAGGCCTACAGTTATATAAGATTATATGATAATCTTCAAAGAGCCATTTTTATGACCCTTTCATACATCCATGTTAGATGTCTGCAAGCATTCAAGCCTTCAAAGCTGATATTGTAGAGTATATTCAAACCACGCTAGTACTAAGAGTAGACTCACAAAACTTACGATTTCATCATGAATGTATGTGCCTTCTTATTGTGTGCGTTACCATAGCTGGAATGTCTCCTAGAGTGATGAATACGACAAATAATTAGTGTATATATTTTCTACAGGCGTACATACAGTGGTTTTTGAGATACACGATTTTTCAAAACGTTACCCTAGCTGGAAAATCTAGAAATCGCAATAACTCGAAAACCTGAAGTTGCACAAATATGCATAAATATAAGCTATCTCCCGATATACAATTCATCTCTCTCCGACCATTGGTTTAGAATTTTCCAGCTGAGTAACGTTACTCTACCTGGAAAAGTTTTTTCCGTTTATTTCAAAAACTATAATACTCACAAATTTTTAATTTGGCGCACATTTATAGCTCACTAGGCACTAATTATTCATCGTACTCTCATCACTCTAGGAGACACTTTCCAGCTAGGGTAACGCACACCTTATTTCGTGTATCGATGCGTTCGTTTAATATGTGATTGTATCGTAGATTTTATATCCTCTATTAACTTGTTTGATTCTAAATTTGTTAATTTTATTGTTGCTTGTCAACGAAGATATGAAAAATTAATGTGTATTATTATAATAACCCTTTGTTATTTTAAAATACATAAGTAGGTATATACTTTACTAATCTAAAGTTAAAAACAGTGTTCAAATCACCGCAGGTAATGTGCCCAAAAGACTGTCGGCATTACCTCGTTGGATGGCTATACTTATCCTCTGTCCGTAAGCACCAGCCCTTGTCATTGGTCTCGTCAATCAACCTCTTGGCTAATTCACTGAAAAGGAGCCTAGCCTTTGGACCCCATGGACCTAAAGTCTCCACACCAAACGGCAGAAATATATACCCATCGCTGATAGATATGTATTTCCGCCTTTTGTGATTGTCTGCTGCTGCCGCCGGAGCAGCTGTCCTGGAGGTTGCCGACAGGTGAGAGGCCGCCAGCGTATCGACGCAGGCAGCGTCCTACACTAGTGGCCTACCACGGCTCCAAGGAATATTTTAAAAGAATATTATTTTAATTTCGTGTAAACACAGTCCGTCTTATTACAAAAAATATGTTTAGTTTAACGAAGCACTGACTAACTAAACTGTCTCTAGAAAAACGATCTTTAAATACTCATACATAGAACGCTTTTTTGTTGTAACAGTTTTGTTTTGACATAATTGTGTCAACGTGGTGTTCAACAGATGCTTAACTTTTTTGTAGTAAGACTTAATTGGCCTTTTTACAAAAAAGTTAAACCTTAGTTGAACACTATGTTGACACAAATGTCAAGTCTGTTAAGTACCACAAAAAAGCGTTCTATGTACGAGTATTTGAGATATTTTTTTAGTCATCAGTTGACTCTACTATACAATACATATCAGCCTTGTTTAGAGTTTGTAGCATTTTCTACTCAATAATTATTATTTCTATTTACTTAAAAATAATTAGTTCTCAGGTATTTGTACTTAGTATTTTAGAGTTAAGGATGTGTTTAGTTTAGATAGGATTAAACCCAATTAATTGTAATTTCAAATATGCAATGTCTTAATGTGCATTTGGATTTGAATTGACACCCAGTCTTAGGATTTCCTATAAGTCACATCGATTTAGTTAAACATCATTTTGAAAATGATTCAGTATTGTAGCATTGACTTAAGTGTAAGGTTTCGAAAGCAATATGATTGATTGAGTTATGCAAATGAAATTGTGTAAAAAGATTTTATCTAATTAAATTTTTAAATACATACTATTTAGATTTTTAATTTCTAGTTCATAATGTAGCGATAGTCTTGAAACCTGCTAGGTAAAATACCAACTTTATGTGCAAAACGTATGCGGACTTGCCTGACTACCCTACTAGATGTTTACCGGCCTATTCAGTCTACTTACGTATTTATGATTTCTTCTTTTTAGGTATGTTATTTTAGATAAAACTAAATGTAAATTATAAAAATAGTTTATTCACGTCAGTGTTATTCATAGATTCTTTCGAATTTCTAACTTAATCCTAAAACTCATCTTGTAATATAATACTAATAGCTTAATCCTAAGTGAATGAATCTTCGAAGAAATCAGAAAGAAATTACTTAAATACGAATCAGCTTATTCTTTAATAAACACGTACAAATAAAATAATCAAAACGCGCATCAATTATATTGTTGCTAAATTTATACCAATTACAAAGAAATTACAAAATGATATTTTGTACTGGTAGAAAACTCCATAGAACTTGAAAATATGGAAGAATCAATTTGAACGAAAGTCAATCTAAAATCATTAAAACTAGTCCTATACTAACTATGGTCAAATATTCCTAAAATTAGAAACTCTTGACATATTCTTGAAAAAAAGTGGTCACTATATTAATATTACGTTCAGAAGATCCTCAATTTCATTGAACTTGTTAAGAATTTGACAACTTTTTGTTCTGTAAACTTTGAAAGGTATGAATTATTTTAGTATTTTTCAATACATTGTTCTAACAAACACACTTTTACTTGTATTTTGTGTCCCACTGTGTTAAAATAATATTCAATGCGAAATATACCCAATTATTTCACATTTTTCTAAGGTTCAATCAGGAATTATTGTTTGAAACACTACAATTTTCTGGAGTAGTATCTGTGGCATTGATGAATGAAATCATAATGACCCTAACCGGTTTCTCGAACGCAAAATAATTCTTCAAAATTATCGAATCATTGGTCAAATCTGTCATTCGACCAATGAGGACAGTTTTCCAAGTTTATTTCAAAGTGATCCCAGCGGTCCTACTGAATAAATGCTTTTTGACTTTGACTTTGACTTTAATCGGCTTGTCAATTTGAAAAGCGTTCGAGAAACCGGCCGTATATATTTTGAATATGCTTACGCATGTGTAGCACTATCTTCAACAAAATCTCTCGCTTCTTCTTGCGTCACACATTCGACATGAGACACTTTGTTCCTGAACTTGACTCCGTAGAATTTGTGAGCGTGCTCCAACAATTCCGGTCGGAAAGTTGTTGTGATGAACTGCGCTGAGTCTGATAGCTCGTGGATCATGTTTGCTATCGCTTTACGATGCTGCGCGTCTAAGGCCTGTGAACAGAAGGAAATTATAAATACAGGGTGTAAAAAGACTACTAACGAAAACTGAGGGGTTGCAATCAGACCATGATTCTAAACATATTTAGCGAAAAAAAAATGCAAATAAATTGACTTAGCTACGTCATTCTCTGTTATTTTCGGTTATTTACTAGGGCAACATAATAAGACCATACCTACCTGATAATTTCATTAATAAAAGAAAAAAAAACACAATTAAACTCAAAAATCCAGCAATCTACGTAAAACAACGCGCTCAGTAATCTTCAAACGCTGTTTCCTCCGGATATAATGATTTTTTCGGAAAACCTTTTGGATTTAGTTTTGTGTTGGGATGTTGTACCTACTCCTTTCGGCTTCAATAGACGACTTTTAACACCCTGTATACTGTTGTGGCCAATGATATTAAAAAGATATAAATAATTACTAGCTGACCCCGCAAACTTCGTATCGCTATTAAAAAATAAGAGTTGGTGGTGGAAGGGTGAAAATTTAGGGTTGTATGTGTTTTTTAATTCCGAAATTTTATTTTTTGGGACAAAATAAAATACTACTTAATACTACTTTTTCTCCCAGTTCAAAGGCAAGGTACTATACGGTGGTATCATACCTGGTCAATTTCATCGAAGAGATAGAAAGGCGCGGGATCGCATTTCTGTATCGCGAAGATAAGCGCGAGTGCGACCAAAGACTTCTGTCCTCCTGAGAGCTGGTTCATTTCCCTCATGTCACCCTCGCCGCCGGTGAATGATACTTTTATACCGACGCCCGTGAATTGGTCTGCATTCGCGCGCTGGAATACAAATGTATTAATACAAATGTAATAATAAATAAATAAATAATGCTGGACTTTCCACACAGCATCATTTAGCCCCAAAGTAAGCAGAGCTTGTGTTATGGGTACTAGATAACTGATATACTACTTATAACTTTTTGTTTGTAAGTACATACATATTATACATACAAACACCCAGACCCGAGACAAATATTTGTAGATCATACAAACATTGGTCCCGCCGCGGGGATCGAACCCGCAACCTTTTGCGTCGCAGGCGGGCCTTCGCCCACTGCGCTACAGAGGTAGTCTATATAGGCTGCTTATTACATAAACGTTAAACTACGGAACGGAATAAACGTAGATAGTGACCTGGAATAGCATATAGGCTATTCTAAATGTTGGTACCACGCGGACGAAGCCGCGCGCAGTATCTAGTTATTATACAGGGTGTAAAAAGACCACTACCGAAAACTGAGGGGTTGCAATCAGACCATGATTCTAAACAACGCAATTTTTTTTTGGCTAAGCTACGTCATTTTATGTTATTTCTGGTTATTTACTACTAGTACAACATAATATGACTATACCTACTTAATTATTTCAGGTATAAAAGAAAAAAACTGTTAAAACTCAAAATCCAGGAATCTACGTAAAACAACGCGCCTAGTACATACGCAAACAGTAATCTTCAAACGCTGTTTTCTCTGGATATAATGATTTTTTTGGAAAATCCTTTTGGATTTGGTTGTGTTTTGGGATGTTGTACCTACCCCTTTCAGCTTCGGTAGACGTCTTTTTACACCCTGTATATTAGTTCCCACTAAGTAAAGCAATACTCACATCATTGATAACTTCGGGCGCATCATCGGGCGCGACCCGCATCACCAGACTGCCGCGGCCGTGGGGCACGAGTTTCTTGAACACCTCCGTAAAGTTCTTGCTGACTTGCTTGAAAGTGAACTGTATCGCCTCCAGTTTCCTGTGCTCTAGGGTCTCTATCAACTCGCGGATCTTTTCACCTCTGTAATGCAAAGTTAAGATTTAAAAAACCAGCTAAGTGCGAGTCGGACTCGCGCACGAAGAGTTCCGTACCATTTTCTATAAAAACGGCAAAAAATCACGTTTGTATGGGAACCCTTTTAATATTTATTTTATTCTGGTTTTTTAAAGTATTTGTTGTTATAGCGGCAACTGAAATAAATCACGTATGAAAATTTTACCCTTTGGGTACGGAAGCCTAAAAAACTGTAGTCTGTATAGCACGCTAATCTCCGTTTCTAAATCGATGCTAACGGAACTTTTTCTGGCAGATAGCTAATGTTATAATGAGTACCTAACATAAGTTAATTTTGTTTACAAAGATATTTAGGGTCAATTTCATGAAATTGTGACAAAATCAGTTAGCAAAGCCGCAGGCTCTGTCATTGTTTGTATTATTAGTAAAATCATCATCCCTGTCGTTGAACCTTATCAGTCCCAGCATTTATAAGTCTCTATTTTACAACCTGTTTTTATTCTTTCTTATGCGATAAACACTTGTATAAATAAATACAACTAACGTCACCAAGTCTTGGTTACCACTTTACTTCATTACCTCAAAATAAATGCATGTGGCCTGAATTATTTGACAAAATTTAGGCGAACGATATCTCATTTGGATAACATACTCTAGATAAATCATAGATCAAGTACAAGGTCAATAGTAAAGCACTTTTCTAATTAAAATCGATAAGTCTTACGCTTTATATTATAAAAAAAACTGCATTTGGTCATTTGGTCTCAGAATGTGGCAGCAATGATCGTCTTAATTCTATTATTGACTTTGGCCACTGGTGTTTTTGGACTATGGAGCTCTATCTACGGTGGTTTCGCGAACCTCATAGGAGGATTGTCATATGTAAACGTTGGCCCCGAAGACGCTTACTTATCAATCTACGAGCTAGCTGAGAAATATGGCTACCCACTCGAAGCACACACAGTTGTCACTGAAGATGAATACATACTCAAAATGCATCGGATTCCTTTCGGAAGATCTGGAAAGAAGAACGGGTTACCCGTATTTCTGATGCATGGAATATGGGAAAGCTCTGATAGTTGGCTGTTGCAAGGACCGAACAAGGCTTTAGCGTATATCCTAGCTGACGAAGGCTACGACGTGTGGTTGGGTAATGCGAGAGGAAACAAACACACTTACGACCACAAATCCCTGAACGC
The DNA here is from genome assembly GCA_951394285.1 of Epirrhoe tristata. Lineage (NCBI taxonomy): Eukaryota > Metazoa > Arthropoda > Insecta > Lepidoptera > Geometridae > Epirrhoe > Epirrhoe tristata. The sequence continues at coordinate 8,894,120 of OX596146.1, read as the reverse complement.
AAACACATCTAGATTCTGGGAGTTCAGTTGGGAGGAGATAGGGATGTATGATCTGCCCGCTATGATCGATCATGCCCTCAACATCACCGGACAAAAAAGTCTTCACTACATCGGATATTCGCAAGGCACGACCACATTTTTCGTGATGACGTCAATGCGTCCAGATTACAATAGGAAAGTCAAGCTGATGTTTGCATTGGCACCGGAAGTATTTATGAGTAACACTTCAAGTCCTTTTCTAAGACTTTTCTCTCCGGCCGCAAATTATCTACCATCTGTGATATGGAATTGGAATGTTTTTACGCCTGATTTTCTAAACAAAATTATTCCAGTTATCTGTGTGATGTCTCCGTTGAGTTGCGACAATTTCTTTATGACAGTAATGGGACCTAACAATGTGAGTGAGGCTCTGTGGCCTATAGTTTTAGGGCATACTCCAACTGGATCATCATTGCTACAGTTTTTGCATTACGGACAATTGGTTGAATCGAAAAGATTCTGTCGATATGATTTCGGTAGAAACAAGAACATAGGGAGGTATGGGAAGGAAACTCCCCCTGATTACGACTTGGCCAATGTGGTAGCACCAGTGATTCTGTTTTATAGCAACAAAGATGTGTTTTCGAATATGCGCGATGTGAGTTTGCTGAAGAGTCGCCTGCCTAATGTAAAGAAGGAGTATTTTGTGAAGGATTTTACTCACGTTGATTATATGTACGCGGATTTGTCTAAGCCATTTGTTTACATGAATATTGTTAAGAACATTCAGACTAGTTTAATTCAAAATTAATGCATATGACCTGATTGTATCTAGATGATCAGCAGCAAATTACTTTTCTAATTAGGTTTAATGGGTTATATTATAGAAAAACTACACTTTAAAATCATTTGGCCTCGAAATGGGGAAGACGCAATGATCGCCCAAATTCTATTTCTGACGCTGACCACTGGTGTTTTGGGGATATTTAACCAATACCATGTAGGATTGCCATACGTAAAAGTCGCATCCGAGGACGCTTACTTATCCATCTACCAGCTAGCTGCAAAATATGGCTATCCACTCGAAGCGCACACAGTTGTCACTGAAGATGAATACATACTCAAGATACATCGGATTCCTTTCGGAAGAAGAAAGAAAAGCAACGGGATAGCTGTGTTTCTGATGCATGGACTCTGGGAAAGCTCTGATAGTTGGCTGTTGCAAGGACCGAACAAGGCTTTGGCGTATATCCTAGCCGACGAAGGCTACGACGTGTGGTTGGGTAATGCGAGAGGAACCAGACACACCTTCAATCACACATCCTTGAACGCAAACACATCTAGATTCTGGGAGTTCAGTTGGGAGGAGATAGGGATGTATGATCTGCCCGCCATGATCGATTACATCATCCACGTAACCGGACAAAGTAGTCTATACTACATCGGATATTCGCAAGGCACGACCAGTTTCTTCGTGATGACGTCAATGCGCCCAGAATACAATAGAAAAATCAAGCTCATGTTTGCATTAGCGCCGGGGGCTTTTATGAGTAACACAACAAGTCCTTTTCTGAGACTATTCTCACCGGTTGTGAGTTATCTACCATATTGGGAATGGAATGGGAATGTTCATACGCCTGATTTTCTAAACAAAATCAATCCAGTTATCTGTGTGTTATATTCTTTGAAATGCGATAACTTTTTTAGGACAGTGATGGGACCTAATAACGTGAGTGAGGCTTTGTGGCCGATAGTGTTAGGGCATACACCGACTGGATCGTCGTTGTATCAGTTCTTGCATTACGGACAACTGATTGCGTCGAGACGATTTTGTCGATACGATTTCGGTAGAAAAATTAATATCGAGAGATATGGAAGGTCAACTCCACCTGATTATAACTTAGCCAATGTAGTATCACCAGTGATTTTATTGAAGTGAAAACTTCTTTAGGCGCGTTAGCGACATAGAGGAAATATGAGTAAAAACCTTTGGATTCAACTAAGACGCTGTCACTTGACCTAAGATGCTTTAATGTCAAAACGCTAAGACGCTTTAATGTCAAAACGGTAAGACGCTTTACTGTCAAAACGGTAAGACGCTTTACTGTCAAAACGGTAAGACGCTTTACTGTCAAAACGGTAAGACGCTTTACTGTCAAGACCATAGATTTAGCATGGTACCTTTTTATGGTCAAGACGCTAATAGTGTTGAATAAGACATGAGTGAAGCACTTCAAATGTACCACTCATTCGCTCAAAAATGTTCCGGTCCTCATTTTCATTCTTTGTAACACCTTAGAATTTTTGTCCCGTTCAATATCTCTATGTGACGACGTCACGTACGATTTACGAGCGGGACAAATGAAGATTTGCTTTCATTCTGAAGAGTGAGTGAGCTGATGTACTTGTGTGACCGAATCAATCAAAGATCGAAATGAGAGCTAGAATATGTGACGTCGAAATGAAATGAATGACACACACACGTATGACGGAACCTAGTAATTGACGTATCGAAAAATTGATTGAGTGCTTGGTAAGTGTTGATTGATGGAACATTATAAAGTTTTGTGTGTTGACCCTTGACAGTTTTAGTCAACTAATTGATTTGATTTGAAGCGGGAAAAATAAAAAAAGTTACTTTTGTGTTGACTACTGCAACAAAAAAATACATACAATATTTAGATTCATACAGTTTGTGATTTGATTGAAATTGATGAAATTGATAACCTACCTAGTATCAATAGGTACAGTGCTATAGAAACCTACCTATTCTATAATAGGTATTTCTCTTTCTAACCTAATCCTACGTACTACCACAGAATACAGATAGGAACAGCTACTACTTAGGTGACCTATGAATTCTAGTAGCCAAAGCCTTAGACGCAGAAGGCTGGCAACTTTCTGCGTTTTTACAACGGGTTTGATTCCCTGGTGGCGCGGGCGGCTGCGATAATTTTATTTAGGTACCTAGTAAAAAATTTACATTTGTATTTTGTCCCGGCGCTAGCACATTTATTTATTTGACCTTATCTAGATAAACCATCCTATCTGATACCTACATGCTAATATTAGTAGGTACCTATTAGCATTTTTTCAGAAGTAAGTATTTTTACTTGTGGCTTGAAGAAAACCAGAGAGGAGCCGGAACATTCCCAAAGCTATTTCTATCCAACTAGATATGTAGGTACAAAACCTTCCTAATCCAAAAATCTGTTTGATCTAGCTTTTGTCTTACTTTCATTTCGCCCAACGGATCTAGGCATTCGTGAAGTTAGCAGATTGTCTGCGCAGTGACCACTTTTTCATACAAAATTGTGTTCTGCGCAGACAAATGGCTAACTTTACAAATGCCTAGATCCGTTGGGCGAACTGTACTCTTGAGTTGCATGAAGCTACTAATAACTATCAGTGATGGTGTTCATAGGGGTTGCGCAGACACTTTTCAAATCATTGATATGTCAAATTGTATATGTTGCGTTTACTATAAATTTAACTTTTAAATTATTACAATTGTTCAACAATAACACTTTATTTTATCTAAAACCTCTGCCTCTGTAGGTACATCTATACTAGATGATTTATACAGAATCAGGAGATTCAGGAGCGAACCTATGCCTACACTCAAGATGATGCTGTAGTGCCTGGGACATTGTATTTATTTACCTAGCTGCAGTATTATTTTGGTGCTGTACCTACTTCAGTAGTACAAGAATAGATACTGTAGTAGCGCTACCTGTTAGGTACAGTCGCTTGCAATGAGATGTATAAGTACAGTACAGACATTCTACAATTTTATAATCACACTCACTCAATGAAAGTATCACACTATTTATATGCAATAACTTCAGAATACTATTGTTGCTACTAAGTACATAGTTAAAATTAAATGTATGTTAGTACAATCACTTTTTAGTTTTGATACAAACCAAATATCTATTTTTGTAAGTTTGTACTTGTTATTTCAGGCAAATGTACACTGTGAAAGCACAAGCCTCAGCTTTTCAAGTACCAAAAAAAGTAAGTTCATATGAGTCTGTACGCAACTCAGGTGTTAATTTCTAGGCCGCGGTGTAAAGCCTCTGTCATTTCTTGTTGTCTGTCTGACAACCACTGTCTTCATCTTTGTGGGTCATCATAAATGGGTTCTGCGCAGTAACTTTGGAGGGATAAAATTCATTGTGCGTAATGTACGTAATTGTTCAAGTTTTCACTTCTGTCGGCACTCCCGGAGTGCCACAATTTTATTTTTTTTACACTAATAGAGATATTTTTTCGAATATCCGCGATGTGCGTTTGCTGAAGAATCACCTGTCTAATGTGAAACGTATGTATTTGGTAAAGGATTTCACCCATGTAGATTATATGTACGCGGATCAGTCTAAGCCACTTGTTTACGTGAATATTGTAAAGAACCTTCAGCTAACAAACTTGAATAGAATTTAAGAGCAGATTTAAAATCTCTATATATAAAAATAAATCCATATATCCCTTGGTCACGCCATCACGCTTGAACGGCTGAACCGATTTCACAAAATTTTTTTTTGTTGTGTTAGTTATTGTCAGGAGAAGGTTCTTATGACAGAAAAATTAAAAAAATTGCGCGGAAAAAATGAATCATGCGCAGACGAAGTCGCGCGTGTCAGCTAGTAGATTATAATTATCACTGAAAACGTAGAATTAAACTACGAGACTGTTAAAAACAACATGAGGAATTCACAATGTTTTTTTGAAAAGAAGTTCCTTTTCTGACGGTATCGAGGAAGGGGGCTAGAAGAAGAGATGTCAAAACGTCACCGTGCGAAGTGCGCAGTCGCAAAGCAGTCCATAGATTGTTGCATTGTTAGTACGGAAGAACGTTTCTAAGATTTTAATATTTGACAATTTATTTGACAAATGTCATAGTTAAAACTTAGTACCAACCGAGTGTTCCACGACACTCACGTATCACAATCATTGTTTTCAATAACGGCACGAAATCATGTCAAGGATATTTTATGCAACTGTTTACGGATCTAACGCTTAATGTAGTTCTTTTTTCTCTGCAAAATGTGGGCATGTATCAAATATTATATGTTTGGACATGCCTCTGACTACCCTTAGACATCTTCAAAGGATCTGGAATAAGTAACATAAAAAAAAGATCTGAGAGAATGTCTACCGCACCTTGGGGACAGTCGAGAACCTGCTTATTGTAGTACTTTTTATATGAAGAAAATAAAAACATACCCAACATCTAACTCTTCTTTCCGTTTGTACAATTTTTCCTTCTGTTCACTGAAACTGATGAACTGATCCAGAGCTTTCTTGTTCACGTGGTTATACTTCTTCAGATGTTGGTTCGCCTTTTCAAGCTCTTTGAAAAGCTGGATGAGATGAAAATGTTTATAATAATATACTTATTCTTATGAGAAATAAATAAGGATTATATTTTTATAGTGTTAACCGCACACTTAGGGATATTTAAAGATTTTTAAATGTATCCCAAAAATCAGCACCCATGCGGGATTTGAACCCACGACCTTGCCGATAAATAAAAAAGAAAAAAAAAAAAAACTTCATAAAAGGGAAATAAATAAATCTTAAACCTGATAATTAGGAGCTCAGCCCCCTTAGCATGGCGATTGTCTAGGTAACGGAGAATAAATATAAATAACAGTAATGACATTAGAGTGTAGATAAAAGTAATTTTCATCCACATTCTTAATTCTTAATTCACACACACAGGATAATAACATAAATAAGGACATGTACAAAGGCGAACTTAACCCTACAAAGAGTTTTCTTCCAGCAAACCTTTGAGGCTAGAGAGATGTGCAAAATAGATAGTGGGTACATGTACAAAGAAAGAGAATGAAAGAAACAAATATTTTTATTTAAATATACGTAAAAATATAATAAACATAAAAAACATAATATATATTAAATAGCCCACGACGCAAAAGGTTGCGGGTTTGATCCCCGCCGCGGGACAAGTGTTTTTATGATCTACAAGTATTTGTCTCGGGTCTGGGTGTTTCTATGTATAATATGTATGTATTTACGAACAAAAAAATATATAAGTAGTATAGTCGAGAACAGAAGGGGAAAGATGGTCGGCCATCTTATACGACATGACAGTTTCATCAAGAACATTATAGAAGGGAAAGTGGAAGGAAGAAGAGGAAGGGGAAGACCAAGGATAAGCTACATGAGCCAAGTGAAGGAGAAGGTAGCTGTCATGTCGTATAAAGAGGTCAAGGAAGCAGCCCTGGAAAGAGATACATGGAGAGGGATTCATCAGTTGTGCCGACAAGGAGTAAATCCTTAAATAAGAAGAAGATATCAGTCATCTAGTACCCATAAAACAAGCTCTGCTTACTTTGGGGCTAGATGATGCTGTGTGAGAAGTCTAGCATTATTTATTTATTATATACAAGCATACCTGTTTCAAAGACAACTTCTGGTATTTAGAATGTAGTTCCGGCGCGTTTGGCAAAGTACCTAGCGCCGCGATTTTATCCAATGATTCTTGAATTTTCTCCTGTAAAAGCACTTCTTTAGAAGCCATCTTCTCTAAGCCCTTGACGTCTTCTTCCATTTTGTCCTGTGCTTCTTTTTCCTAGAATTAGATTATCTTTTAGCAACTTTGATACAAAATGACATTTATTATTAGTTTGATTGAGACTAGATAGCTGTGCTATTGATATATTATTTGACAACCTCTGTGGCGCAGTGGGCGAAGGTCCGCCTGCGACGCAGAAGGTTGCGGGTTCGATCCCCGCCGCGGGATAAATGTTTGTATGACCTACAGATATTTGTCCCGGGTCTGGGTGTTTCTATGTATAATATGTATGTATTTACAAAAAAAAAGTATATAAGTAGTTTATCAGTCATTCTAGTACCCATAACACAAGATCTGCTTACTTTGGGGCTAGATGATGCTGTGTTTAAAGTCCAGCATTATTTATTTATTTATTTATTATCGTGTTTGAAGTTTACCTTGTTCCGCCATTTATCCAACTCAAGTTTGAGTGCTTTCTCGTTCTTTACTGCTGCTGCTACCTTCCGCTCAACCTGCAAATAGTGAAAATATTGTATCCCCTAGAATTTAGGTCAAATCTTTTCAATAAGTTGGTGTCGTCACGTTTACGGTAACAATCACGTGACTGAGTTTGATTTTTTTTCTCCCATCTCAAAAATGCCGAACGCGCCTAAAGAAGTTTTCACTTCAATAAAATACATACCTCCTCCATTTCCTTATTAATCTGCTTGATACGTTTCTCAGCGCTGGTGAGATCTGAGCGACTGTTCGCGAGGCGACGTTTGCGATCTTCGACGGAGATCTCTTGTAGAGCTTGCACTAATTCGTCTTTACGTCTGTGAACGGATTGTAAATTACAGTTAATATTAAGACTAATATATTATATTAGTAGTAGTAGTTATATAGCCTAATAAGACTATGTCTTATGGGGCGATTCATATTGTATTCGACTGCATTAGCGGACGACTTCTGTGGCGCAGTGGGTGAAAGCCCGCTTGGGACACAGAAGGTTGCGGGTTTGATCCCCACCGCGGAATAAATGTTTGTATGCTAATATTTATCTCGGGTTTTTCTATTTTTATTAAAGTAAATAAGTAGTATATCAGTTATCTGGTTCCCATACTACAAGCTTTGCTTAGTTTGGGGCTAGATGATGCTGTGTGAGATGTCCAGCATTATTTATTTATTATATTCGAAGGACTTCTCGAAATACTTTTTAGAATAATCGTTTCAGTGAAATAAAAGGCTTATTTGCGATACGTAATATTGGATAGGAAACTTGCGCAGATGCTTTCTAAGGACAAAGTCTGAATCGCGTTCTACATTTCGATCAGAAGCAGATCCGTCTGTCGACTAACTGAATAGCTTTCGTTGCGGATGTTTACTTAGATATTTTTACTTTGCTTAGTATCCTAGTGCAATGGACATAGACATTCCTGAAGTTAGCCATTTCAATGAGTGCTTTTGTAAATAAGCCTCTACTGCGCATCAAAACGTAAGTACAATAGGCACAAGCGATCTTTATCTGTCTGATTAGGTGCACTAAACGATTGCTCAGGTTTGGTACAGTAAGCGAGATAGCACGATGCAACAAACTAAGCGAGTGAAAGAGGCAGCTATACAACACAGTCTTCGTCTTTTAGGCGTTTTCAAAAATGGGTTTTGCGCCGCTACTGATTAGCTAAGATTGGTTGTGCGTATTTTAACGTTTTCTTTTTACAAGTATTATCTGCAATCAGTTTTCCAACTATGAGCAAATTTGCGGGTGTAATGTCAGGCAGCGTTCACTTCAGTAGGCACTGTTCATTGATTTAGTCATACATTTAGCTGCATGACATCTTTCCTTTTAATTCGTCTCCTATAAGTAGATTTTGTGAGTTGCTGGGCTAGGATGAGAATGGCTTTTCAGTTTTTCCTGATATGTTTGAGCAGTGGTTTTGATCTCTTCAGCTACTGTGTTCTTTATGAACCAGGGTGCATTGGAGATATTTTTCAGGAGGCCATTTTGGAAGCGCTGAACGATGTTCACATTAGAGGTGCATGCTGAACCCCATAGTTGGATGTCATAATTCCATATTGGCTTCAGTACAGTTTTGTTGTGTGTTTATTTTAACTTGAACATAAAGTTTGAAGTATTTACCTGATTAGATTGTTAGTAAGTAAGTTCTCCAACTTATTCTTGGTGGCCTCTAGATTCATCCTAGAGCTGAAGGCTTCTTTGTTCTCCTGTGTAAGACGGCGAATGGCGTCATTGAGCTCGTCCACTTTGCCCTGGTCTTGAGTGGAAAGTTGCTCCATTAGTTCCTGGTAAATAAAATAAGATTTACCTCCATATTCTAAGTGGTGACTCAGCCTTCAACTCAAGTACAAAAAAGTCTATATTTAGATTTTCTTCAAATCTGTCATTCGACCAATGAGGATCAAGTCAATCAGAGTTTAATCAGCTTGTCAATTTAAAAAGCGTTCGAGAATCCGGCCGTAAATGATGGTTATTTATTTACCTGATGTAATTCAGACTCCAGGCCTTCCTTAGTGGCCTGCATTGCCTCGAGACTGGAGCGACATTGAGCGAGTGACCGTTCCTTCGGTCCACGGAACCGTTCGATGGAAGCCAACTCTTCCTTCATCAGACGGATATCGGCCTTCACTTTATCGAATATATCTCTGGGAATAAAATGCTGGTATAGATATTATAGGGAGTAGGTAGGTATTCATATAATGGAATGTATAGCAAGCATCGAAATTTGACGCTTTTTGTGGTCAAAGATGTACGAATTGCGTTGCATTGGACCAATTTAGCCTCCACAAGTGATGTGTATAGGCATATAAATAAACTAATAAATTAATTATAACGAGATATAAGAAATGCAAGTCCAACTAGTAAAAAAATAACAGTGGCACTCTAGGAGTGCCGACAGAAGTGAAAACTTGAACGAGGTTTCGGTAACGGTTCTAGCTTAAAAAAAATATGTGCAAAAAGTTGCTGTCCTACTGGGATTTGAACTCGGGGCTGTCTCACCAGAGGCAGTCACACACGTCGACCACTGTGACGATATAAGGCGAGACGAAATTAAGGTAGGTATAGTAAGAGGTTGGTGTCATCACACTTTTACGGTAATAGTCACGTGACTAAGTTAGATATTTTTCACACATTTCAAAATTGCTTAACGCGCCTAAAGAAGTTTTCACTTCAAAAAGTACGAGTCCCCCTCGTGACTACGGTCGGTGCAACCCAATAGCGGCCTTCACACGTACTTCACATCATTCGCGAGTGATTGAGCGTACAGGATTGCGCGCGGGAAAGCCTGTACACGCAATCGCGATTGATAATTTTGATGCTACTTCTTTCGCACGCGATTGGCTGTATCACTCACGATAGATTGTGTGAAGGCTGCTTCTAGGTCGAGGTAAGATGAAACTTGTAATATTATCCAAAACCTATACGCGATCTCGTCCTGTTAATAAAACAACAATGTCTAAATCGTTTGAGCTTCAAAAGTGAATTCACAACATTTAAAAACTCACTTCGCTTTTCCCTGCTTAGTCTCAGTTCTCTGCATCTCAGACACAATAGTATTAATACTTGTCTCAGTTTTGTTTAACTCCTGTCTCAATGTTCCCAATTCTTGTTCTAATGTTGTGATCTGTTCCATTAGCTCGGAGCGTGTTTTTTGCATTTCTAATCGAGAACGTGATTGGTTGAAGTAGCCACCGGTTAGAGAACCTTTGGACGATACCTGGAAGAGATTGAAACAGAGATTTTAGATTGAAATTATTTCCTTGAAAAATGTATATACATACATACATAAATACATAAAATCACGCCTTTTTCCCGAAAGGGTAGGCAAAGACGGATCACCACTTGGTAATTAATATGCTACTGGATTAGAATAAGCAACGAAAAAGTATCACGAATTTATCTCCTATATCTTAAGAGAACGCAATCGAGAACTCGAATGCCAAAGGGGCAAAGGTAGAATTCCCTCCAAAAAAGTTTGTTTTCAAAGTTGATACGGCTCAATAAGTATCCATTTGCACGTAGTATTATTAGCTAATTGACTAGCTTATCTTACTCGTTCTCAAAAATTGCAACCATGCGGGATTTAAACCCACAACCTCGCCGATCCTTAATAATAACTGCTAATAGAGGCTGCGCTATAGTTTAAATTTTGTATTATTACCTGATCTCCTTCTAGAGTGACACAATCAAGATGGAATTGTTTCCCGAGCTCCGTAGCGCACTCTAAGTTACGGCAAATAAGAGTTTTGCCGAATATATACTTCATAGCTTTCGCGTACTTCGTGTCGTATTTCAACTTCTGCACCATGGCTATGGCATTCTGAAATAAAATGGTACATTCAATTATATAAAATGGTTCATTCAATTATGAACTGTATACTATTATTGTATGAGAAACATTTAAATATTCTGCAAAATCTTAATTGATTTAGAAAGTTACTTTGGGCAATTTGATCCTGATTCTAGGTATCAATCAATTGAGATCAACAAATTATTTTGTTTTTTATATAAAACTAGAGGTAGCCTAGTTTCCTACGCTCAAAACATTCAACTACACAAAAACTACAAAAGAAAAGGTATTTATTTGCCCTCAAAGCTGTAAAATTTTGACACACCATGTATAAAATTCCAGCGAAAAGAATCGCTAGACTCGTTAGGTAAATATAGGCCTTAGCAAAATACGCAATTTACACAATACCATTCTTTCCCCATCACATAATTTAGCTCTTTCTCCGTCGAATTTTAGAAAGCAAGAGGCAAGAATATTATACCAGAACGGTATCGTGTAAATGGCGTTTCACTTACATTGTCATTGGGATAAACCATATCCCTAACTTGAAGTCGGTTGAGAGGCATGAAGGTAACCTCTCCAGGTAAACTCTGTCGGTTCATTTCCTTCAGGATCTTGGTACCGACGGTATCTGACTCCACAATGTGATGGAAGAGACGGTTTCCTGCTGTCACCTGCAAGAGTTGAGTTGAATGAATGAGTGAAATAAGATTGATGAATGAATTGAGTGGATCATCAAACAACTTTCTATATCATATAGAAACTATATAATACGAGCTTATTATTATTCCGTCTGCAGCTTCTCATGGTTCCAACTTTTTAAATATGCTCGAAACCACTATCTACCTACACTATTATGAGTCAATATTCCCAGTTAAGAGGAGTACATGTTGTGCCGACCCTACATAAAGTGGGACAAAGGCAGGAAGATGATTCCCAATTTTATCCAAACCAGTCCACTTGTTAAGGCGTGATTGACTCACAAACTTAGGATTTCAGTTATTTTCTCACTGTGGTAATATAACATCACAAACTTCTATACTACAATCTCTGTACCCGATAGCTATGCGCATAAAAATCTAAACGAAAATGGTAAAATACGCAACCGGGATTAGAACTCACATCCTTTCTATTAAAGTCAAATACATCTGGCAAACTTGCCTTCATAATTTAACCTCCCGCGGTGTGACCCGCGATTTTTCATTTTTTCGGGATTATAGGGTAGCCTAGCCTTCCCTGGGATACAACCTTAAACTATGCCAAATTTCAGCTTAATCTGTTCAGCGGTTTGGGCGTGACAAACAGACAGACAGACAGATAGACATAGAGTTACTTTCACATTTATAATATTAGTATGGAGTATGGATTACCTCAACAGCAGTGTAAATGGTCTTGTCACAGGTGAAGTTCTCAATAACAGGTCCAAAATACTGTGTGGCTATCCTAGCCCACTCTCCCCCTCGTTCTTGGAATGTTTCAAGCACTTTACGGACACTGTCACGTCCATTTAGGATTGGCTGTAAGGGAAATCAGACTTTAGAGTACAGCATTTAAAATCTAAAATGGCTAATCAAGACGCTCTTTCAAATATGTGTTTTATGTATGTGACTGAAAATTAGAACAGCCCACAGATATATTGCAACGAATATGGTTAGGTAATAAAAAAAAACATACACTGCTATTAAAAAAAAATAAGTTTGTATGAGTCAGTGGCCAACTCTGGTGACGGAATTTTTAGGCCGCCTTAAGGCCGTCATGGCTTAACGATTGAAATTGTCGGGACCGACAATTTAACGTGCCCGAAGCACGGAAGCGCTTAGATAAAAATGCCACTGGCGGTCACCCATCCACTTACGAACCGTTTAGAACGTTGCTTAACTTCGACGATCTATCAAGAACGACTAAGCAAGCACGACCACGACCGCTTCGACTCTGCTATTTGTATAGTTTATATACCTTTCCCGCCATAGAACGTAGTGCTTGGTCGGCTTTAGCCAAATCTTCTTTCAAAGACGATAGATTCTGCGTCAGAGATGTTTCTTTGCGCCACAGCTCACTGTAAAAATCAATTGCCGTTAGTTTAAATAAAAAAGTACGTGAGTGTCGTGGAACACACGTTTGGAATTTGTCGCGAAGGAACAGGAGTAGAAACACCTAGTTTTAGGACGTTTCAAAGTGATCCCAGCGGTCCTACTGAATAAATGCTCTTTAACTTTGAACGAAGTTCCAACTTTGACATTTGGCATTTGTCAAATATTAACAAAAAAAAACAGGTTCAGGTTCTTGACTGTATCCCCAAGGTGCGGTAGATATGTTTGGACATGCCTCTGACTAACCCCCTTAGACATCTTCAAAGGATCTAGAATAAGTTACATAAAAAAAAAGATCTGTCAAATATTAAAAGCCTAGAAACCATGTAAGCCATGACGAAGGCCATAAGGCAGCCTAAAAACTCCGTCACCAGAGTTGGCCACCGACTCTTATTTACTTAAAGTGACCAACTTCATACTTACTTCCTAGCACTCTGTTCTTGATCCTTCCGTTTCTTACACTCATAATACTGCTTGTTATGCTCATCAATAGCCACTCTCTGCCTCTCCATTTCTTTAGTAGTTTCTTCTATTCTCTTCTCTAGCTCTGTGAGCTTAGTCGCGTCACGTCGCAAATCATCGCGCAGTTTCGTCTCGTGATCTTTCTTGTCCTTTATCTGCTTGCTTAGGGACCTGTGAACAGAATATTATTAATGTGAGATATGTATAAAAAAACTTAGGCCTTTACATATTAGATGATTTATACAGCGTCAGGAGGCAACCTATGCCTACATTCAACAAGACGCTGTAGTGTTGAGATATGTATAATATGTATGATATTTACAATCAAAAAAGTATACAGGGTGTAAAAAGACGTCTACCGAAGCCGAAAGGAGTAGGTACAGCATCCCAACACACAACCAAATCCAAAAGGATTTTCCGAAAAAATCATTATATCCGGAGAAAACCGACCTCGCACGAAGCTCGAGCGTATGTACTGGGCGCGTTTTTATACGTAGATGGCTGGATTTTGAGTTTTAATTTTTGTTCTCATATTTATATGTAATTATTAGGTAGGTATGGCCTTATTAAGGTGTACTAGTAGTAAATAACTAGTAAAAAAAATAAAATGACGTAGATAAGTCAAAATTTTTTTTGCCTCCTTTTTCGCTAAAGATTTTCAGAATCATGGTCTGATATTGAAACCCCTCAGTTTTCGGTAGCAGTCTTTTTACACCCTGTATATGTTGTATATCAGGTATGTGGTTCACATAGTACAAGCTTTGCTTAGTTTGGGGCTTTATAGCTACGACCTTCAGATTTATTACTATCTAAACTAACTTAGGGGGGATTATTCAGTTTTCAACACCTACAATGCAATAATAGGGTCGATAGAAGTTTAACTGTGTTTGTCTGTGCCATTGTTGGTTCTAAACCATTGAATTTTTTATAGGTAACTAGTTTTAATATACAGGGTGTAAAAAGACGTCTACCGAAGCCGAAAGGGGTAGGTACAGCGTCCCAAAACACAACCAAATCCAAAAGGGTTTTCCGAAAAAATCATTATATCCGGAGAAAACAGCGTTTGAAGATCACTGTTTGCGTATGTACTGGGCGCGTTTTTATACGTAGATTGCTGGATTTTGAGTTTTAATTGTTTTTTTCTTTTATAAATGGAATGATTAGGTAGGTATGGTCTGATTATGTTGTACTAGTAGCAAAAAACTAGAAAATAAAATAAAATGACGTAGCTAAGTCAAAATTTTTAGTGAGTTTTTTTTTCGATAAATATGTTCAGAATCATGGTCTGATTGCAATCCCTCAGTTTTCGGTAGCAGTCTTTTTACACCCTGTAGGTTAGAGTTCATATTTATGTCTATACACAGGATTTTATCAAGTTAAATACCATTTTTTTATTCCCGACGTTTTATTGAATAATAATAGTGAAATATGGATAACAGGCAGATCATTTTTTGCTTGTAATAGACAGAGATTTTTGATTAATTTTTAACATTACAGGCACATAATTCGGCGCCATTTTACGCAAGTGCCCAGGCATTATAGTTAGTATTAAGCTAATTAGTGTGTATGATATTAATAGTATGAACTTACTTCAATTCCTTCTCAATCCACCGATCCCTGTCTTGTTTGGACGTAAACTGTGTCCCTCTACCTTGCTTAGCATACAACTCTTGACGTTTCTGTTGGTTCAACGCTAGTGCCCGCGTACATTCTTCCTCACGGGCCTTCATTTCCTCGTATTTAGGCTTTAGTTCTTCTAACTCCCGCTCCTTTTCCGAGATCTGTTGGCGCAAACGCTCCAATTCTGCTTCGGCTCTTTCCTGTGAGAAACAGTCAAATATTTTTTCATAACTAAAAATAAACTTGTGCAAATTACAAGCTGTTTTTTGAGATACACGGGAAAAGTATCAATCAGGAATACAAAGAATTTTGAAAATCGGTCCACAATTGACGGATTTACGGTGAACTTTTCCTTTTTTTTTTTGAAGTCGGCTAAAATTAGGCACTCAATACCTTCCACACAAAATACTTTCGTCACACAAGTTCTATGAACTAGTTACATTACATTCTGAGTACATACAGGTACAGTTATCCGTTTCGATGCGCAATACATTTTTCATACAAAATTGACAACATCATCGAAACGGCTAAATTCACGAATGCGTAGATCCGTTGAATAAACTGTACAACCAGAAGAAGGAAGTCAATGGTTACCTTAGACTTGTTGTCACCATCTACATCGTCAGACAAATCTTTTATCCCAAGTTCCAGTTTGGTTTTCTCCCTCAACAGCTGCTGTTGTTCTGTAGACAAAATGTCTTTCTCTTCGCGAGTCGCCGCGACCTCTTTACGAGCGTCTTTCAGTTTCCTATGACAATAAGAAATATATTTTATTTTATTATATATACTTTTTGTTTGTAAATACATACATATTATACATAGAAAACACCCAGACCCATTAGATATTTAAGCCACAAAAAGACAAAGAATTTAGTAGTATGGTTCTAAATACTGTCTTGAATTTTTTTGTGATAATTCATTACACATTAAATTGGTACTATGACATTATCCAAATCCCGATTCGGGCAGGAATTAGTCTCGGCTATAAAGCTATGACGGACCTATAAACTTCGTCACCAGAGTTGGCAAAAAAAATCATTACTCAACCTGTTTGTTTCCCGGACGTGATCCTGAGCTTCCCTCACCAAATCAGCGTAGTGCTGTTGCTCCTTTCCACTATTAGCCCTTACTTTTTCAAGCTGGAAATAAAAGAAGGATATTTAAACACGTTCGAGAGACCGGTATGCAGCAAATGGGGACTATCATTTCCTTTGCTCACTAGTTGGCGCCACTGTTGACAAAGGTCTAGAGGTATAGCTGTCAAAGTCGACCTCAGCGAAACCTTTAAAGTTAATCTCTTTTAAGTTTATTAATTATAAATAACTATCATCATATAGTAGCTATGCCCCGCTTTTTCCTCATTTTCTTAATTCCGCTTTCAAAGCTTTCACATTCATCTCGAAATAATCCATATATGCGATAATTTCACGAAGGAGATCACTTAGGTAATTTAAAGAAATTATAATTTATGTCACGAAGCCCGCCAAAACCAGTGAAAAGTGAACGCGAAACTAGCGCCTCTAGTGGCAAATTCACAAGCGATAGCCCCCATTGCGGCGGTGGTTTCCAAAACCGACTCCGATGGTATGTTCAACTATTAAAATTGGTCGGGTAACTCTCTTTTCTCTATAGATTCTTCTCGATTTGTGTCCGACGGCTACCCGACGAAATTCTCCCCTAGAACCCCGATCTGTAACTGTATGCTAACTGACCTAATAGGTAAATGGACTCTTGTTGTATGGGAGTACATACTGTACTGCTTTTCACTGTGTGTGTGTAGTAGAAACTGAACCTAAAATTACGCAGGCTTCCCACACACTAGCAAAACAAGGAGCTGGACTCAAAATTGGTCCATAATAAGACAGAAGTTGCTAAAAAAATACACACTGTATTCTCAAGGCTGAGAGTGTGTTGTTTGTTTCTTAAAATATTTTATTCTATTCACGCACCTCTTCCAATTTCCTCTTATTCTCACGGTGCTCTGTGTCATAGATAATGAACTCGAGAACTCGACGCGAGCGGTCCCATTTTTGGTACTCCTTCAATTCTTCTTTTTCCTCCTCAAGAGTTTTCAGACGTTCTTCAATGGTTTGAAGGAATTCGTTGATTTTTTCAACCTGAAGAAGTATTACATATTAAATTGTGTAATTAGAAAATTTCTCATAAATTGACTTAATTTAAAACTGTGCAACATTATTTGTGTGTACTTTAAGCCTTATTGAATTATGAACATTGCGTTATCTACAAAATCTTTAATAATATTGCTCTTTTACAAATATTAGTCATGATGAAACAAATCTATGTAACAATGGATAATAAATTATGTTGGCTTTTCATAGAAAGCTGTGTAACTAATTTTTCAACACACTTGCTCATAAAGTGGCTCTATGGTCACCGCAATTAGGCACATAATGAATCCCATAATCAAACTGTGACTTTTTCATTACTATAACTCACTAGTGAGTAATAGAATTTTTTTTTAATTTTATTGGTTGAGTTGCTTTGTTCTTTAAAAAGTTTTTATTCAGAAAAAAGATCGTGTTCAATAGAACAAATAAATTAATGTTCCTATTGCTTGCTCATTTCATGCAACTTCTAATTTAAATAGATAATTTTAACTCGTACGTGTTTAATAAATAAAACTTTCACTCAAATATAACTTTTGTTTTCTCTATAATAAAAGAAAACTTTAAATTCCCCATTTTGTCCGTGGCAGAATAGGCCGCAAACCCTATGCGCGGCGCGGAAATATAGTCTGTGGCCGATCGCAATGCGCGCGCATAGGAAAACTGATTAATTTTTCCCGCAATAGCGAAACATTTTTCACAACTCGTTTTCACTGTTGAAAATGAGTTTTTATTGTTATTTTATTCACAAGTGTGTTGAAAAACGTCGTATGATACACGTGTGTATTGATGATCACCGTCCTCTGTTCTGTTATGAGCCTCGCCTGACGGCTCGGCTCATAAAAACACCTTGGCGGTAATCACCAATGTTACACACTAGTACCATAATGTACTATTACACATAGTATCTTTAGCCTGCATCTTTACTCTCATTGTATGTACCAAGATCCTCAAAAGTTTATTATAATGAATAGTAATTCTGGGCTTGAATCTATACCTACCATATTTCAACCATTTTTATTCACTGGTAAGGCGTAATTCAAACTCAAAGACACATGAAATACAATACAATCCTTCAAAGTCAAGAATAGTAGCACAAAAATTCAACAAAAAATATTAAAATTAATCAAGTGTAATAAAAAGTATGCTAACATTTGCAAATTTTTAAAGGGCATTTCAATGCAATTATGAATAATGATCTAACAATGATATTTAGATTGCATTATCTTATCAAAAACAATATTTATGTTTGTTAAACTGAAAATGCCAGAGTAAATTGCCCTTCATTCATTGGAATTATGTATGAAAGGTTGATGACATTCATCATTGTTTCTTCTTCTTCTTATTTAAGGATTTACTCCTTGTCGGCACAACTGATGAATCCCTCTCCTCATTGTTTAACCAACTATAATTCTCTTTTGAAATCTACACTAATATTATAAAGAGGAAACATTTGTTTGTTTGTTTGTTTGTTTGTTTGTTTGAATTGAATAGGCTCCGAAACTACTGGACCGATTTGAAAAATTCTTTTACCATTAGAATCCTACATTATCTGTGATGAACATAGGCTATAAATTATTTTCAAAAAAATTAGAGATCCTTATGAAAATTGCAATAACGTAACCAAAGGTGTAAAAATTTTGAACATAAAATTCTTCATATCGCGTGCGCTGCGAAAACTATTGATGATAGAACAAAAAAATGTTCTACAATATTAAAGAACGTATCAATATCTACAAAAAAGTCAGCGATAGCATATGTCCAACTATTGTGGTTGTGTCAGAATAACAACTTTTATAATTTAAAAAGTGAATAAAAATGACGACCAAAAGAAGACAACGTTATTCTTATTTTGGTATTTATTCATATCCAAATAAATTCCTTCGTAGTAAAGGCTGTTTCAGTACCCGTCGATTACTTTTTGAATGATTGAAATTGGACATTTTATTCAAAAGTTATCATGAGTTTAAAAATGTAAGATACATCGCGACCACAGAATAAATATCAGTTAGTACGGTAGGACAAGTGTCTGGGATTTTTAACACAGGTAACGGGATATTAACCATGATTAATACCATAGATACTATTGATCATGGCGTATGCAACTGCGCCGAAATATCGGGAAACTCAAAAAACATTAAATCATGGTAAATATCCCGTTAACTGTGTTAAAAATGTTGAAAACCATGATAGTTTAAAAAGTGTCTGGGAACTATGGAATGAATGGAAGGGAGTGGTAATATATCAATGAAATATATATGGGAGGTAGGGGAGCATTGGGCAGTAGAGGTTTGGACACCCCCGTGTCATGTCGGCCATAAACCATCATGCCTATCGTCAAATCGGAATTTGATCAGTTAGAATTGACCATGTATGGGGGTGGATTGGCATGATGGTGTATGGCCGGCATAACACGGGGATTTGCTGGTGGTGTCCAAACCTGCCTTACTGCCCAATACTCCCTTACCTACCTTAGACCTTACCTACATATTAACCTCTAAACTTTAAAGGATCATACATCCCGCTCCGGGATCGCCATGTTGTTATTAAATTTTTGTTAAATACCTATAATAAACCCGTGCGAAGCCGGGGCGGACAGCTAGTGTTTTAATATTTTAGGTATGATTTGGTATATTAAACAAATAAACCTAATAAATTGATTTGCTTAAGGTACACAAAATCATTGGTAAAAAAACTAAAAGCTATCATAAAAGTTTTTCAACACACTTGCTCATAAAGTGGCTCTATGGTCACCGCAATTAGGCACATAATGACACCCATAATCAAACTGTGACTTTTTCATTACTATAACTCACTAGTGAGTTTTTTTTTTTAATAACCTGTTATGTCCCACTGCTGGGCAAAGGTCTCCCCCAAAATTTTCCACTGGCCTCTATCTTTGGAGTGTTATAGATTGTGAGTTATAGATTTTTTTTTTTAATTTTATTGGTTGAGTTGCTTTGTTCTTAAAAAAGTTTTTATTCAGAAAAAGGATCGTGTTCAATAGAACAAATAAATTAATGTTCCTATTGCTTGCTCATTTCATGCAACTTCTTATTTAAATAGATAATTTTAACTAAACTTTCACTCAAATATAACTTTTGTTTTCTCTGTAATAAAAGAAAACTTTAAATTTTGTCCGTGGCAGAATAGGCCGCAAACCCTATGCGCGGCGCTGAAATACAGTCTGTGACCGATCGCAATGCGCGCGCATAGGAAAACTGATTAATTTTTCCCGCAATAGCGAAACATTTTTCACAACTCATTTTCACTGTTGAAAATAAGTTTTAATTGTTATTTTATTCACAAGTGTGTTGAAAAACGTCGTATGATACACGTGTGTATTGATGATTACCGTCCTCGGCTCTGTTAAGAGCCTCGCCTAACGGCTCGGCTCTCAAAAACGCTTCGGCGGTAATCACCAATGTTACACACTAGTACCATAATGTACTATTAAACATAGAAAAACATTTTTTTTTTAATTGATGTTATAGAATTTATCTTTTTGTTAATTGGCTATCTTATAAGTCCATTTATCCTTACCATTACCACACACCATTTGCATAAATAGGTGCAAAAAATATGTCAGCAAAATAAATTGTAGAGGCTGTCATCAATGTGCCTCAACCTTTAAATCCGTGGCCTCAACATAGTAAAAGTTTTACCTTTCCCACAGTCTCTTTGAGGATGGTGACAGATTCCTCTCTCCTCTCATCATAAACTCTGGTACCAGCTACTTCACGAAGCAACTTCAACCTATGAGAGTCAGGTGCTATAGCCATTTGGTTGATCTGTGAAAAACAAGAAAGATTCACATAATTTGTTGGACTTGACTCATCCCCTGCCCATCAATGCAATGCTTTCTAAAAGAGCTACCAATATCATATACAGCATGTGGCAATGATTGAGTTTAAATGCAAGGTGCAAGGTAAATCTTTGGCAAGGTAATCTGAAATACTCATTTCCTTCCCACTCAATTGAACTATATCAGTGCATAATATATTTGAATCTATCCACAGTAAGATTATCAGTAGTAAGCAAAACTAATGATAGTAGTCTAGTTGTAGAATTATACTCACTTTTCCCTGCTTTACAATATAGTATGGATTAGAGTTAGACAGTCCAGCACTCTCCAGCAAATTGAGAACCTCAGATCTCGGTACAACCTTCTTGTTGAGGAAGAATTGATCCTTTTTGGAACCAATAACTCGTCGTAAGAATATTTCATCTTTTTCAATCTGAAAGGATCATAAAATCATATAATTTTCTGTTGCTTTTGAGTAACACTAACTTCAAAAGTAAATCATTAGAAAGCTTACAGGTATCCTATTATCAGAATTGTCAAATATAATCTCCACAAACGCAGATATAACCCGGGGTCCTGTTCCTTCATGAAGCAGAGCCAATCTCTGTTCAGGTCGTAGATGAGAGAACTCATCGCTCAACACAAATTGAATTGCTGTAAAACAATAAACAGCGTTTATGTAAAATAGGGTTAATGTGTAATAAACTTCAAGTTATGAATTTATAAGACTTACCATGGAAGAAGTTACTTTTGCCGGAACCGTTTCGGCCAACGACTACATTGTGCCGTTTGTCAAAGGGCTCCACAACAATTTGTTCGCGATAACTCTTGAAACCCTGGATAATCACCTGAAGAGCAAATCAACATTAATTACGGGTACGTCAACGTTGCGATCTTTAGTAAACATCACTAAACAGTAGGTCTCACACATTTACCACATCAGAATTCAAAGATATACCTACCTGTTTTATATGCATTTTCACAGAAAACTGAAGTCCAGTAACAATAAAAAGAATTCTGCAGCACTTCTAAACATTTGTTGTGTTATTTTCTAAGTTCTATCATCATACAAATCACAATCGAATCATCGAACGACCGCCATTTTTACTGTCAGTAAAGCAAGTGTCAAGTTTATAATATTCTATCTTGACATTTGACAATTATCAAAGCCAATTGAATGAATGAACATAATGCATTGATGTTGGTCAAAGATTTGAAAGCATGATTTTAAAGATGAAGCACGCACTATCACAGACAGGTATGTATGATTTGAGACAAGGTTTTATGATATTAATATTTATGAAAAAAATATGAATAGCATATCTTAAGGGCAGAAAAAAAATTAAAATTTCTTAAATGTCGAATAACTCGAAAACCGTGAGACTTTTACTGAGCACAAGTTTTGCTTTTCTGGTGATTATGATGCCCGCTATCCGTAGTTAAAGGATTATCCAATCCACTCATTACGGGACACCCTGTATAAGTATTATATTATATAGTACGTACTTACTAAAATAAAAACTTATTTACCCATTATTGGTAAATCATACAAATGAAAATATTCATGGGTGTGAAGTATCAGAAGGAAAAATTATCAACCAACTTATTTCTCAAATTAACATTAATTTTAATGGAATAAGCTCTATCGCTTAATCATGTAGCCTATCAACATTGACACACGTTACCTACATCTATATTAATTTATTATCGGAATGCTAAGCTAAAGCCGTTTCTTTTAAATATTTCAATCAAAGCCTTCTTTCATGCAAGAAAAGACAAATTACCATTATGTTACATTTTATTACATTATGTTACAATAGGTTTAATAAGAAAATATTAATAAGGATATTCTAACTAAATAGATAGGTAGGTACAATACTTAGATCGAGCTATCACTACTTAAGATTTTGACCGTATTAACTTACTTCATATTATTATAGGCAACTAGGTAGGTATAAGTAGGTACCTACAATAGCTTTAGGATCACAATTTTATGAAACAGGTAAACGTACCCTGTCTATATTGTGTACCTACCTACCTACCTACATTATAATATAGTTTCTACTACTCACATATTAACATACCGTGGAACAACTTCATCTCACGCGGATCTAGTAATTCATTGCTCAGTAGAATGCTCCTGCAAATAACTGTAGTAAATCGTCGCCAAAAGTCGTGTTGATAAAAATATTTTGGTGCACTGTTAAAAAACCCATGATAATTATGACTTTGTAGTTTAGGTTTTTTGTGTTTTTACTTGCATTTTGGCGTTATTTTTAAACCTAACATAATTTTAACGTTTTTATAATGTCTAATCAAAAAGAAGAATGCACTCTTAGTAAAATACAAAATTTTGGAACATTTCAAACAATCCAATTCTTCTTAATATGTTTACCACTGTTTATGGTTTCAATGACTCACGTGAATTACGTATTTGTAGCTGAAGATGTAAATTACCGGTAAGAGTTTTTCCTTAATTATTACTTATTTGAAAGTATCTAAATTATTATCTAACCATTGTTTCCATATATATAAAATACCATTTTACCCTGGATCAGTTGAAGATTTCTATTGTATTTTATAGTTTTATGTAGCTTAGTTTCTGTAAATAAATATTATACCTACTTACTTAAGTATGAAATACCATTTTGTGAGTTAGAAACGTCAGCCGGCATCTAAAAAGGAATAGCAATTGCCCAAGTTGGAAAGGACCTCTAGGAGACAATATTATGACTGTTATTAAAATTTTGTCTCCTAGAGGTCATTAAAGCTATGTTATTATTTAGTCTATCTTTATCTCTAGTTGAGTGAGAAACCGGTTTCTCACTCAAGTGATGCGCTTAGCAATAAACTTGTTCCACGTACAGTCAGCAACAAAAGCCGATTAACAGTTTGACTTTGAAAACACTATTTTCTTTTCGATTTCTTAGAAAAAATAACTTTGTCTGAGCTTTGAGATGAAGTCTCAGGCCATAACCTGTAGGCCATAGGTACTATTTGCTTGAGACTTCATCTTGAAATATTTGTCAAAATTTTGATCTTAGGTATTATAACGGATTTCGGAAATATTGAGATTCGTAAAACATCAAATGATCAACATATTTTGGTGTTGATCGTAGTTTCTAGAGTGAAAAACATCATTAATATGTATCAAACAACTGTACCTACCTATCGTAGAGTCATGAGCTCTAATTCAGTTGTTTGTTCAAGGTCTACTTGATTAAGTAGAGTTTTGCAGTAAATTATTATCAATTACAATTACAATAAGAGAATAACTTAGATTACCTAGGTACCTAGAATTTCTATTTTGTACCTACTTATTCTTACTGTAGCAGATTATAAACCACAAACGTATGTCGTCATGCTATGGTCTAGCTAGCGGAAAACGATTGGTGAATCCTCGAAATAGATGCGTCAATTTTGCTGCTCTCCATAGTGTTATCCTCTGTCTATTTGGAATTCTTTACTTTTAATTACTTAGGTATATAATCTAGCATGTCTATCTCTGTGCCAAATGCCATCTATATCGATTCAGTACCTACCTTTGCATAAAAATCTAACTTTTGCATTTCTGTATTAATTTTTGTATATCTATGCATCGATTTATGGGTCTGAAATAAATTATTTTTATTCATTGACCTTATTAATGTACGGATCTAATATTATAAATGTATTGGTCAGCTTCGGATAAGTCAGAAACCAATTAAATTATTGGTTTTGCCTCTGACTACTCCCTAGACATCTTCCTTGTCAACGGTGTTTTAGCTAGTACCTACTTATATTTTTTCAGGTGTCTTGTACCTGAATGTGAGTCAAGTAACCCAACAATCGAAAAACCAGCGTGGTGGCCAGACAATATCGACACAAAATGTTCAAAACCCATAGTGAACACAAATAGATACAAATCAGCCAATGAGACTTGCAGCAATGAAACATTTTATGAAATAATTGGCGTATGCGATAAATGGGTTTATGAGAGCAACAATTCTATAGTGTCTGAAGTAGGTAACAACAAACCCTAAGTAGGTGCTACTGCAAAGTTAGACTAATAAACAACTTTGTAAGAGGCTAAGAGCCACAAAATCCTAAGTATTCACTGTACTTGGCGCCACTGAAAACCAGCGCTCCAATACTCTCGAGCTGTTGGAGCAAATGCTGAGGAGTAGCCGTATTTTCACCCACATAACATTGTGTAGATTTAAGTACCTATTGTAACTGTTGTATATGATGTGGAGAAAATAAAACTTTATTCTATTCTACTTTTCTAATGTCTTTGCGTTAATTTTCAGCTTAATTTTGGCTGTCAATCCTGGAAATCCACACTTGTAGGAAGCGTGCATAATGCAGGCATGATAGTGTCAATGATATTTGCGGGATGGATTGCTGATAAGTAAGATTTTAATAAAGTTTTTATTTTTATTTATTTTTTATTTTTATTTATTTTTTATTTAACTTACTTAATACCTCTTAGCAATGCATACGGTAACATTATCTTGCGTAGAAATTAGTAATTTGTAACTTTTTCATTTTATAAAAATTATATCAATAATTTCATTTTTTTTGACAGAATTGGTAGAAAACCAACCATGATTATTTGTTCAATTGGTGGTGGTATTGGAGTTGTCAAAGTATTTTTAACAAATTACTTCGCTTATTTGGCCGTTGAGTTTTTGGAGTCTGTGATGGCATCTGGCCTCTACACAGTAGCAATCGTTTTAAGTAAGTAAAATTTCAAACATCATGAAATTGTTTAAAAATAAAACCTTTACATCTTTGTAGATGATTAAAATTTATACAGCGTCAGGAGACAACCTATGCCTATACTTAATGGGACGCTGCAGTGCTTGGGACATTGTTTAAGATGGAATAGGCTTGCTCAGCACCTAAACCATCCTCTCAGCTTAATCAGCCTGGCCCAGGGAAGACACGACGTGCGGAGCTGACTAAACTGCGGGTTTCCTCACGATGTTTTCCTTCACCGTTAAGAGCTCGTGCGTGTTACAGCGCATATAAATTTTACGAAACGAAAAATCCATTGATGTACGTCCGGGATTCGAACCCACGACCTTCGGATTGAAAGTCGGGGCACAACACCATTCGACCAACACGGCTCGTAAAATTGAATATAATATTAATGTATAATGTATAATTTTCTCATCTTTCCTTTCACGCAGTGATTGAAGTTGGGGGAGATTCTCAGAGAGTATTGACGGGTGTCATCTTCTCATATGCAGTATATTTTGGAGAAGTGGCCTTCGCTATCATTGCGTTGTGTTTGAAATACTGGAAATCTATTGTTTTGGTTGTTTATTCTCCATTGATTTTGTTTGTAACATATACGTTAATATTGAAAGAAAGCTCTCGATGGCAAATATTGAGAGGAAAAATTAATGAAGCAAAGGATACGCTAAAATTAGCTGCAAAAATGAATAAAATTGATATAACTGCTGCAGAAATAGATGACGCCAACCCTAAAGATCTAAGAATAAAATTCAACATTGAAGAGCAAACCGAAAAAGAGAGCATGAAAGTAATACTTGGATCGAAGGAGATAATGACGAGGCTTGCTGTAGTTTCATTTTGTTTCTTCACGTCTAGTTTTCTGTATTATGGATCTGTGGTACATTCTGTACTATTGCCAGGAAATAAGTATACCAATTTCCTTCTAGCAGCACTCACATCTTTTCCTGGTGATTTAATAGCTTACTTTACATTTGAAAGATTTGGTCGAAAAGTTACATTAAAATACGGATATATGGTATCAGCTGTTTTTATAATAGCACAAAACTATACACCTGAATGTAAGTTTTTTGTACCTACCTACCTACTTAGAAATGGACACACTTTATTTTGCTACCCCTACATAGTTAAATCCGGTCTCCTTTACTTCTTTATACGATATGACAGCGATCTTCTCCTTTATCTGACTCATGAAATTTATTCTAGGCCTTCCTCTTCCTCGTCTTCCTTCCACTTTTCCTTCTATGATGTTCTTGATAAAGCTGTCATGTCGTATAAGATGTCCAATCATTTTTCCTCTTCGATTTTCAATGGTGTTCATCAAAACCCTTTTGTCCTTAACTCTTTTTAGCACTTCCTCGTTGGTAACCTTCTCCGTCCAGCTAATCCTCTCCATCCTTCTCCAGCACCACATATCAAAAGCAGTCATGTCGTATAAAGAAGTAAAGGAGACCGCATTGGAAAGAGAGAGGTGGAGGAAGTTGCATCATTGCACCGACAAGAGCTGAGCTCTTAAATTTGATGATGATGACATAGTTAAAATTCATCATTCTGTTTTTCAGCAATGTCTTGGTTGAAAGTGATCTTATTTTTGATTGGGAAACTCGGAGTAGTAATCTGTTTAACTGGAATTTATACATACAGCTTGGAGCTATTTCCCACAAGCGTAAGAGGATCCCTTCTTGGTTGGGGAAACACTGCAGCAAGGATAGGTGGCATGCTGGCACCACTTACACCATTATTGGTATGAAATTATTAAGACCACAGAACCCTGTTATGCCCTGTTCAGTTAGAAATGAGAATTGAGCTCATACGTATCTAACTAGGTAGGTATTAGGTACCATTCCGAAGACAAGCCACCCTCGTGTTAATTTAGGTAGGTAGGTAACTACCTATAGGTAGATACTCACACAATACCTACTTTGAAAATACTTAGAACATTACAATTCATGATAATAATAGTCCATAAAGATCATTATTAAAATTATTATGTAAGTACTACATAGTTAACGTGTGGTATTTTTGTTTCAGATAGTGGAGTTAGATGCATTGCCAACAATATTATTTTCCTCAACTGCAGTAGTAGCGGCTCTACTTTTGTCCTTTACTCCTGAAACGAAGTCATTGCCAATGTTTGATACTGTAGCGCAAATCGATGCCTCTGTGAAGAAAAACAACGTTATTTGATTTGATATTTTAGTTTTAATTACTGAGGTTCCTACTTATATTAATGGTATACTACCTACGTCTCGTTGGTACCGAGGATAGGTAAATGTGTAGATTACAATGTTCCTAGTAGGTAGCTGCCTACTTAGCTATTATATTTTATGTGCGAGTTTGATGAAAAACACCATAAAACCTGGGTCGTTCGTTACCTAACCCTTTTGGAGCTGAAATATCAGCTCCAAAGGGTAATTAGGTACCTACCTATTCATAATTTTATATCAGAAATTAATGACTATGCCATTTACCTATTAAAGATTAATAAAACACTACTTATTAAAATAAAGCAAAGGCTTTATTTTAATAATTATTAATTAATTAAAATAAAGCAAAGGCTTTATTTTAATAAGTAGGTTGGTGCCTAACTAATTCCTGTAGGTACCTAGGCTACTCATTATTTTATATCAGAAATTACTACGACATTTACCTATTAAAGATTAATATATAACTTAGTTTTTTTAATGAATAAATTAACTTAGTTTTTTTAATGAATAAATTAACTTAGTAGGTTCTTATGAACCTATTTTAGTCCAACTAACCTACTTAAGTACCAACCAATTTCTGTAAAGTCTATCTAAAATCTCTTCTAGGTAGGTAAGTAGTTTAGTTACATACTAAATAACTTAATAATTAAAAGTAGGATATTATGTGAAATTTATCAAAAGAAACTAGGACCGTTCCGAAATGATTTCGTTCGTAAGTAGCGTTTAATTATTTCTAATTATGTTTATGAGAGCAAAACATTGAATAAAAATTAAAGTGGGTAACTAATAATTCTGTTGTTTCATCACGAGTCTACTCAATGGTTTATTCTATGAGTGAGCCTCTAATCGTTCATTCATTTTGTTTAGAGTCAACTTCAACGGGACTTCAACGGTTGTCACTGTCAAACTCTGTGTGAGTTAGGAGGAGGTACCATGTCTTGAATACCTACTCATTTTGAAAATTTCTCATTTGACGAAAGATTTCCGTTGGAGTTTTGAAATGACAAGCCGCCATGTTTTTTTCAAAACAAAATTGACATGACATGAATAATATATCTCTATGCATGAATACTTATTTAAAACTTGACATTGGCAGAATTATAGGTACTGTTAATTAGTTGCCATTTATAAAAAGAAAAAGAAGAAGAAGAGGTACCATGTCACAATCCATCACAATGTCACTGTCAAATGTTATTCTCTTCTCTTGTCAATATTTTCATTCATTCCATTCGTTGCACGCACGTCGAGTGCGTGCAACGCCTACGCCTCGCTCGCTGCTTTGTAGTATGTATGTCCTGGGTGGGTCGTATTCCGGTTCTTATTTTCGTTCGTTTGATGAATATTTGTATTCAGTTATATAAATTATCATTACAAATAGATATTTTTAATTTTTTTTTGGATGTTTCTTACAACGATTTCTGACTTCAAGGGCCAATTTTTTGATTTGCTTGAATATTTGAATATTTGGTCCTAGGTTAGGACCATGTTTTATAGTTGATCTTACCGACTGAATACAATGTTACCCTACGTTTACACTATCGTCATGCCACTGCTCATGCCGCTGCCGGCAATATTTCCCAAAATACTTCTGCGGCAATATCGACGCGAGTGGGGTGTTCACACTATGGGGGAGCAGCGGGCAGTGGCAGTGGCATGAGCAGTGACAGCGCGAGTAACCCATTTACATACTCGCGCTGCCCACTTCCCTGCTCACTTCCCTGCCCAACAGGGCATAGTGTAAACGGGGGGTAACACGAAGTAAGAAGCATCCGAATATTCATCAAACGAACGAAAAAAAAGAAGGCGAATAACCCGTGTGCGTTACCCTAGCTGGAAAGTGTTTAAAAAAAAAAAAAATGCTGGACATTTTCACACAGCATCATCTAGCCCCAAACTAAGCAAAGCTTGTACTATGGGAACCAGATAACTGATATACTACTTACTAGCTGACCCGCGCAACTTCGTCTGCGCATTATTAGGATTCAAGTGCAGGAGTTATTTACACTGTGTTTGAAGTGAATAAAAAGGAATCAAATTTTCCATACTAACTTTAACACATTGTAAAACATCCATATGGGTTGATTTTTTTTAAATTAGATAAGCATATATTCAAGTAAAAAAGCTAAAGCATCTACGTTCCAAATTTCATTACAATCGGTTAAGTCACGTCTATGAAACTGCCTATTTTAATTTCCAAAACGCTAAATGATCTGTATTCTTGATCTCGCAACGCTACCTAGTTGTGAAAATGAAAAATATAGATGGCGTTGCTAGCGTTGCTAATCAACGCCAAGGAAAAATATTTTATTTTCTAGCTGGTACCCGCGATTTCGTCAGTAAAATAACATAAGTTGAAAACCTATAAAAATTATCGAAAAGTCTAAGCAAAAATCTCCAATAGCTTTCAAAACTCAAAATTATCGTATCTCGACCTCCGCTATAGTAGAAACGCCACCTAGGAGAAAAAAAGTAAAAAGCAGTTTTGACCTCGGTGATATAGATGGCGTTCGAACCAAAGCCTAAGAAAAAGTATTTTAATATACCAAAAAAATCTTAATTTCGTATGTATTGATGAGTGGAAATATACATGTTACATGTTTTTAATTAATTTAAAAATCATTTATCATGCAAAATGAGAAAAAAAACAAAAAAAATCTGCAATGCAAAAACAGAGCAAAAAGTGGCGGTCATCCATCATCTTTATGACCTCGCCCAGCGTCGCTCAACTTTTGCCCCATACAAACTTGCAACCCTTATTTTCACGCCCCCTTATAAATATTTAAAGAAAAAAGTAGCCTATGTCCGTCCCTGGGGTATAATCTTTATCCATGCCAAATTTCAGCTTAATCTGTTTAGCGGTTTGGGCGTGAAAGCGTAACAAACAGACAGACAGACAGACAGACAGAGTTACTTTCAGATTTATAATATTAGTATGGAAGTATGGATTTAACAAATATTTAATAATAACATGGCGGTCCCGGAGCGGGATGTATGATCCTTTAAAGTTTAGAGGTTAATATGTAGGTAAGGTCTAAGGTAGGTAGGGGAGTATTGGGCAGTAAGGCAGGTTTGGACACCACCGGCAAACTCCCGTGTTATGCCGGCCATACACCATCATGTCAATCCACCCCCAAAAATGGTCAATTCTAACTGATCAAATTCCAATTTGACGATAGGCATGATGGTTTATGGCCGACATGACACGGGGGTGTCCAAACCTCTCTACTGCCCAATGCTCCCATATATATTTCATTGATATATTACCACTCCCTTCCATTCATTCCATAGTTCCCAGACACTTTTTAAACTATCATGGTTTTCAACATTTTTAACACAGTTAACGGGATATTTACCATGATTTAATGTTTTTTGAGTTTCCCGATATTTCGGCGCAGTTGCATACGCCATGATCAATAGTATCTATGGTATTAATCATGGTTAATTTAATATCCCGTTACCTGTGTTAAAAATCCCAGACACTGGTCCTACCGTACTAACTGATATTTATTCTGTGGTCGCGATGTATCTTACATTTTTAAACTCAAGATAACTTTTGAATAAAATGTCCAATTTCAATCATTCAAAAAGTAATCGACGGGTACTGAAACAGCCTTTACTACGAAAGAATTTATTTGGATAAGAATAAATACCAAAATAAGAATAAAGTGGTCTGCTTTTGGTCGTCATTTTTATTCACTTTTTAAATTATAAAAGTTGTTATTCTGACACAACCACAATAGTTGGACATATGCTATAGCTGACTTTTTTGTAGATATTGATACGTTCTTTAATATTGTAGAACATTTTTTTGTTCTATCATCAATAGTTTTCGCAGCGCACGCGATATGAAGAATTTTATGTTCAAAATTTTTACACCTTTGGTTACATTATTGCAATTTTCATAAGGATCTCTAATTTTTTTGAAAATAATTTATAGCCTATGTTCATCACAGATAATGTAGGATTCTAATGGTGAAAGAATTTTTCAAATCGGTCCAGTAGTTTCGGAGCCTATTCAATTCAAACAAACAAACAAACAAACAAACAAACAAACAAACAAACAAATGTTTCCTCTTTATAATATTAGTGTAGATATACTTTTTGTTTGTAAATACATACATATTATACATAGAAACACCCAGACCCGAGACAAATATCTGTAGGTCATACAAACATTTGTCCCGCGGCGGGGATCGAACCCGCAACCTTCTGCGTCGCAGGCGGACCTTCGCCCACTGCGCCACAGAGGTCGTCTATCTACCTTACCCTAGCTGGAAACGTTTTTTCCGTTTATTTCAAAAACTACAATATGCACAAATTTTAATTTGGCGCACATTTATAGCTCACTAGGCACTAATTTTTCCTCATTCTCAAATCTCTCTAGGAGACACTTTCCAGCTAGGGTAACGCATACCCCTCTTTTACACCTGTGCCGTAGGTTCTGAATGTACCTACCATTTACAAATTATAACCTCAACTCAAATAATAATACTTGGCTAGGCTGGCTGGCTCTGGCTCTGAATAATTTTTTAGTCCCTCCTGTGCTTGCTTGTTTTGTTTATAAAAACTAGAATCAAACTAGAAACTGTTTTGTGACTTGTTTCTTTGTATTGCTTTAGACTTGCGACGGCGCGCGGCGTCTTTACTTTAGGCGTGTGTTTATTTCGATTATGGAGGGTTTTGAAATAAGAATTTCGAACAGCAAAAAGGTATGATATCATTTCCTAAAATTGAACTTAATGCTACCGATTTTAATGAAAACCTGCTGAAATTATTAATTTTCAGGGCAAAGGGCTATTCGCCACAAAAGCGTATCAAACTGGAGATGTCATATTAGAAGAGGAACCATTGCTTTCCTGCCAATTCGCTTGGAACGCAGCATACAGATATTTGGCCTGTGACTTTTGCATGAGGTACCAGCGGTGCTGACTGTCATAGAGAAATCATCACTGTTCTCAAAATACCTACCTTATATTTACACTTTTAGCACAAATAACGGGATATTTACCATGATTTACTAGCGCTCGTGGTCGTGAGTGTGGATCGGTGACCGTCAGTGGCATTTACATCTGATCGCTTCCTTGCTTCGGAGGGCATGCTAAATTGTCGGTCCTGGCTATTTAAGTCGTAAAGCCATGAAGGCGGCCTAAAAACTCCATCACCAGAGTTGGCCATTGACTCATACTTTACTTACTTACTAAATATAATATAATATATAACGCTGGACTTCTCACACAGCATCATCTAGCCCCAAAGTAAGCAGAGCTTGTGTTATGGGTACTAGGATGACTGATAGACTACTTATATACTTTTTGAAACTTATATACTTTATACTACTTATATACTTTTAAATATCCCATTATTTGTGCTAAAAGTGTTAATTTAACTATAACCATCAATTTACTCGAAATCTTATTTTCAGGCCTCTAGAGACACCAGAGCAGAATGTTCGTCGGTTAGCATGCAAACCTGACATTGTTCTTCCACACTCAAACTGCTATGAGTCCAACTTGGGTAACATCAGCAGCTGCAGTCAATGTGAAGTGCTCTATTGCTCTGATGCTTGTAAGCAACAGGCCTTTGTGAAGTACCACAGGACACTGTGCCATGACACTAGAGATGCACAACATCCTCTAATGATTCTGATTGAAGCATGGAAGTGAGTAATAAAGTTAATGTTCTACAAGTTTTGCTTATAATTTTTAATTTTAATAGTGTAAACCACACTTAGGTATTTCATTGAGAAAATGACAAGTCTTATTAAAAGTTTTGATTCCTATCAGTAGCTTAAAAACCGAATATGAGCTTATCAAGAATTTCGAATGCGACATTACGGATTCTGTGGCCGAGCGGTTCAAGGCACTCCGGCTTGAGGAGGGATCGTCTGATCGTAGCGGGTTTGAATCCCGTCGGAATTGAAAATTTTGATAAGTCTTCATTTTCTCAAAGTTCTGCTTAGTATGGGGGATGGTGTTATGTCAAATATGCACTTGTTATATTATGTTTCTAACAAATGCTGATAGAGGGAAATGAAAGAGGAATACATTATAGTGCTGACCCTATTAAAAGTGGGACAAAGGCAGGAAGATGACGGTATGGCTTACAAAGACTATTTAAAATAATGCCCCAGGCACACACAGTAGCATCTCATTGAGTGTAGAGTGTAGGCATAGGTTGCCTCCTGATGCTATATAAAATGATTTATAATTAACTTGCTACTACGCGCGGCTTCACCCGCGTGGTACCAACATTTTGAAAAGCCTATATACTATTCCAGGTGACTATCTACGCCTATTCCAAGTTTCATCCAAATCAGTTTACTGGTTTAGGCGTGATTGAAACACAAACATACAAACATCCAAACAAACTCACAAACTTTCAGCTTTATTATATTAGTGAGACTAGATGCGCTCCTGCGGTGTGACCCGCGGTCCCTCGGGATTTTTTAATTTATTCGGGATAAAAAGTAGCCTATGTCCTTCCCTGGGATACAACCTTTATCAATGCCAATTTTTAGCCTAATCTGTTCAGCGGTTTGGGCGTGAAAAGGTAACAAATAGACAGACAGACAGAGTTACTTTCACATTTATAATATTAGATGGTTGGATATGGATAGTACAGATTTTTTAAATTTTAAATTTTTATAGTAAAGCTGTATGATGCCAACATAAATTCTTTGCCTTTCCAGACAAATGCACTACCCGCCTGAAACAACCAACATTATGCTCCTTCTACGCATACTAGCCTATATCAACCAGAGCTCCGATCCAGCTGCTTCCGCAGCTCAGATCAAGCAGTTCTGTCACAGAACTGTCAATGAAGACGCAGAGTTAATGCATAAGTTGCTCGGAGACCAGTTTGCGGATCAGTTGAACACACTGCGAGAGATGACGGCAAATGCTATAAGTGGGGAGCATATACAAGAGGTGGGATTTTTGATTCATGTACCTAAATATTCATGAAGTTGTACAAGTGTAGGAACATAATGATGTATCTTATATTAATTAGCTGCAGTCTGTTGTGATCTGTGGTCCCTTGTTTACAGTTTGAGTTTTGGGAATACATGTGCTATTCCCGACTATGAACTCTGTGCCAAATTTCCATAAACTTTCCCAACACAATAAATAGGACTACAGTAGCTCATATGAATGAGTCAAGTATCTGAGCCTTTAGCAATGAACTAAAATAATTTTGTTGTGACAAAAACAGCCGGAAGAGCTAAATATTATGTTAAATTGTTTCTTATGGAATGTGTTCGGAGCATTTCTATGAGAAATAATTTATCTAACTTATGTAAGATTAACTGGCTAGATGTGGGTCTGTGGCAGAGCGTGCTGCCACTCAGACATCTGATGCGGCCATCATGCTCTACCGACAGACCCTCAGGCTATTGGAGGAATAAATAAAATAAATAAATAATGCTGGACTTTTCACACAGCATCATCTAGCCCCAAAGTAAGCAGAGCTTGTGTTATGGGTACTGATGACTGATATACTACTTACTGATATACTACGTAGACGTCTTTTTACAACCTGTATACTTTTTGTTTGTAAATACATACATATTATACATAGAAACACCCAGACCCGAGACAAATATTTGTAGATCATACAAACATTGGTCCCGCCGCGGGGATCGAACCCGCAACCTTTTGCGTCGCAGGCGGGCCTTCGCCCACCGCGCTACAGAGGTCGTCATAGGTCATAGGAATAGTTTTGTAAATGAGACCTATGGGACTGGCATGTTCGATAATCGATCAAGGTCCCTAAATTAGAATAGATTTAAAAAAAAATTAAAAAATTTAACTTTTTCAGTTCCTAACCCCAGAAGGTTTTTGTTCTTTAATGGCGTTGATCGGCACAAATGGCCAGGGCATTGGAACCAGCCCATTATCCATGTGGGTTAGCGCTGCCCTGGAGCTTACTATGTCAGACGACGAGCGGCAACAGCTAGACTTGTTTATCGACAAACTATATGAATATGTTGAACAAGGTAAGATACGAGGACAGGCTGCATAGTTCATTGACTTTTGATATTTGTTAATGAATAAAAACCGGCCAAGTGCGAGTCGCACTCGCGCACGAAGGGTTCCGTACCATCTATTTTTATAGATGGTACGGAAAAAATCACGCTCCCTTAAATATTTATTTTATTGTTTTTTAGTATTTGTTGTTATAGCGGCAAAAGAAATACATCATTTGTGAAAATTTCAACTACCACACTTCTAACTATCACGGTTACTGAGATACAGCCTTGTGACAGATGGACGGACAGCGAAGTCTTAGTAATAGGGTTCCCGTTTTACCCTTTAGGTACGGTACCCTAAAAACGATGGATATCTCAGTAGAAAACTAGAGTCATACATAATCTAAGTAAGAAAGCTGATTTAAGAAGTGGACAAACACACACTTAGAATCTTGGTTAGACTTTAGGCTGCTTATTATAAAAACGTAAAACCTTAGTTGAACCCCATGTTGTCAACATGTCAAAACAAAACTGTTACCACAAAAAAGCGTTCTATGTACGAGTATTAAAAGATCGTTTTTCTAGTAACAGTTTTTTAGTTAGACTTGGTCTAAACTCAGCTCATTTTCTTGTAATAAGCCCCTAGAAGTCCACAAACTTAAGCAACATAACGTCGTAGTACCGACAGTCGCAGGTTTGAATCCCGTTCGTGCATGATCTTTGCATTTTTTTTGAATTTTAACTTCACAATAGAATGGAGTTAGCCAATCGGCGCGCAATATCACGTCATTACATCGTGGCTCTTTATAACGCAATAACTCGGCACCTAGTTTCGTCTCCAACATGGCGGCTTATCACAGTGAGAGATAAATTATTGAAGATACAGTTTATGAATGAACCTCCATCTATTTTACAGAATCAGGCACATTCTTGAACACAGAAGGCTCCGGTCTGTTCACACTTCAAAGCGCGTGTAATCATAACTGTTCACCGAATGCAGAATCTTCGTTTCCATTCGGTGACCATCGCATACAGTTGAAGGCTAAGCGAGCGATAGCGGCGGGCGATGAGATCTGTATAAGTTATTTAGACGAATGCAGTCTACGCAGGTCTAGGCAT
Source organism: Epirrhoe tristata (assembly GCA_951394285.1). Lineage (NCBI taxonomy): Eukaryota > Metazoa > Arthropoda > Insecta > Lepidoptera > Geometridae > Epirrhoe > Epirrhoe tristata. The sequence goes on along the minus strand of OX596146.1, from coordinate 8,857,176 downwards.
TCTAGACAAAAAGTAAGTTTATTACACTGAACAATTTGGTTCCAGTGGCGTAGCTACCGGAGGGCTAGGCGGTGCAGCGCACCGGGGCCCCCAAGCTCAAGGGGCCCTCTGACTCTTGAGTCAGTGCCCGAGGGCCCGGAATGTTTTGTTCTTAGGAAACTATAGGTACTTATGTTTATTTTGAAAATATATGAAAAAATAACTTTGTAAAAAAAAAAACACACAATATTGTAAAATTTTGCCACACCCTGGATATTTTGATTTGATAAAACTAATCCGTTCAGTTAGGGCCCCAGTTTTTTTTGCACCAGGGCCCTTGGCTACTTAGCTACGCCACTGTTTGGTTCTTATTCATATTGAATTTTTAGGTTTCGTGTTGGGTTTGCCCAGATGGGCAAAAGATATAACCAAGGTTTTAATGAGGCCTAAGTGTCTAAACAAACTATGCCGAACTTACGCGGCAGAAATTCGGCATGATTACGCCAGCAATGCTATTTGAATTACTGACGATATGCTGAAATTATTTCATATATTTTTGACAACTGCCGAATTTCTGCCGCATACGTCGCTAACACTGGGCTAATCTGGATGATGTTGATCTTTCTCTTTCAAACCAGTGTGCATTTAAGTCCCTAAAAAGGCTTTTTTCGTGCTCTTGACTTGACACAACCCATACAACCATTTTTGTCGCCGTTACGTTAACATGACGTAACAATTTTCGCGTAACAATAATTTTTGGTTATAAATTTACGTAAATCTCTGTCGTCATTACGAAACATGTGTCGTTAAAATGTCGAAAAGTGGGGATCAATCGTAACAGTATTTTTTGTCGCATCGTTTCGATTCCATGTTGAAACATGGCAACCTTATTGTGTTCACTTTACCATTCAATGGTTCATTTCATTCATTCCTCTTTATAATCTACCCAGATTTATGAACAGAAATTTTGAAGTGTACTTTTTTAGTTGAAAGGTGTGTTGTGACATTAATTTTATTTTTCGCCGCCATCATAAAAATGTGAGTACCTACATTATTCTGTAATATTTGCTTGTTAGTCGACCTAAAATACTCTGCGAATTGAAATTCATCGTGCAGTTTAGTGTAATTTAACCAAATTTACCGATGCGCCTGTAGGATTTGATAAAATAGTTCAAATGTTTTCTGTTATTGTGATCATTTTCAATAAAAAAAAAGTCAAAATACAATATTTTCGAACCACATAAATGATTTATATTATACTGTCTATAAAAATAAGCAAAGTGTATTGTTTTTAACTAATTATATTGGATAGTTATGTAAATTTCAATGAAAAAATATGTATTTACTTGATGATAAAACTTGACCCACAGTTACGTTAATATGTTGAAAAATTTCAAAATTGTGTCAAGAACTGTTACAGGGCGACTGTTTTATAAAATGGAGTTTTGTTTATTTTATGTTCACAGTGGTTCTCAACATGCCATTTAATGAGGTTTCTGCGGAAGAAGGGTGGGTAGATGTAACCTACCTATTTTGACCTCGCTCATTGAAAAAAACGAGATACAAGCTCTATGATGCAATGAACACAGCATTCCAGAGAAAAACTGGAAGAAAATGAAATGCAGAGTAAAATTAGGAGACATTCCTACATTCGAAAAAGTCCTCCATTTTTTAATCTACACTTCTACACTAATATTATAAAGAGGAAACATTTGTTTGTTTGTTTGTTTGTTTGTTTGTTTGTTTGTTTGAATTGAATAGGCTCCGAAACTACTGGACCGATTTGAAAAATTCTTTCACCATTAGAATCCTACATTATCTGTGATGAACATAGGCTATAAATTATTTTCAAAAAAATTAGAGATCCTTATGAAAATTGCAATAATGTAACCAAAGGTGTAAAAATTTTTAACATAAAATTCTTCATATCGCGTGCGCTGCGAAAACTATTGATGATAGAACAAAAAAATGTTCTACAATATTAAAGAACGTATCAATATCTACAAAAAAGTCAGCGATAGCATTTGTCCAACTATTGTGGTTGTGTCAGAATAACAACTTTTATAATTTAAAAAGTGAATAAAAATGCCGACCAAAAGCAGACCACGTTATTCTTATTTTGGTATTTATTCTTATCCAAATAAATTCCTTTGTAGTAAAGGCTGTTTCAGTACCCGTCGATTACTCTTTGAATGATTGAAATGGGACATTTTATTCAAAAGTTATCATGAGTTTAAAAATGTAAGATACATCGCGACCACAGAATAAATATCAGTTAGTACGGTAGGACAAGTGTCTGGGATTTTTAACACAGGTAACGGGATATTAACCATGATTAATACCATAGATTGATCATGGCGTATGCAACTGCGCCGAAATATCGGGAAACTCAAAAAACATTAAATCATGGTAAATATCCCGTTAACTGTGTTAAAAATGTTGAAAACCATGATAGTTTAAAAAGTGTCTGGGAACTATGGAATGAATGGAAGGGAGTGGTAATATATCAATGAAATTTATATGGGAGGTAGGGGAGCATTGGGCAGTAGAGGTTTGGACACCCCCGTGTCATGTCGGCCATAAACCATCATGCCTATCGTCAAATCGGAATTTGATCAGTTAGAATTGACCATGTATGGGGGTGGATTGGCATGACTAATGGTGGATTGGCATGATGGTGTATGGCCGGCATAACACGGGGATTTGCCGGTGGTGTCCAAACCTGCCTTACTGCCCAATACTCCTTTACCTTCCTTAGACCTTACCTACATATTAACCTCTAAACTTTAAGGATCATACATCCCGCTCCGGGATCGCCATGTTGTTATTAATTTTTTGTTAAATACCTATAATAAACCCGTGCGAAGCCGGGGCGGACAGCTAGTGTGATATAAAATTCAAAAAAATTAAACTTGGATTTTCATTTTTATTTTAAGAGTAGGTACCTACTTAACCTTTTTTGTGTGTTATAAAACAATCCATACTAATCTATACTCCATACTAATATTGTAAATGTGAAAGTAACTTTGTCTGTCTATCTGTCTGTTTGTTACCTTTTCACGCCCAATCCACTGAACAGATTAGGAAAAAAATTGGCATGGATAAAGGTTGTATCCCAGGGAAAGACATAGGCTACTTTTTATCCTACTTTTTATTTTATTTTTATCTACTTTTTATCTAGTTTATCAGTCATCTAGTACCCATAACACAAGCTCTGCTTACTTTGGGGCTAGATGATGCTGTGTGAAAAGTCCAGCATTATTTATTTATTATTTATTATCCCGAAAAAATGCCGAGGGACCGCGGGTCATACCGCGGGAGCGCAGCTAGTAATTTATATTCATCTGCACAAACAACCAGTCCCTGAGCACCACTAAAGCTTGAGAACCACTGGTTTTCTGTTTGGACAAATCCAACAATTAGTGTCGTTATCTTTACTACAATTACTGTTACCTAGTGTCGTCAATGTGTTGACAATTTACTCAAGTTCACACAATGTGTCAAGAACAAAATGAAGAACAAAATGACGAAAATTATCGACACAAAGCACACACACTATTACTGTAATGTTTTCGATACAAATTGTCAACACCTTTAATACACGCTGCAACCAAAATCACAAGTTACGTTATTGTTACGACAAATTGCAAATTTGCGACGTTTTTAAAATTTTGCGACCGAAAATGGTTGTATGGGAATGTTGCCGGTTTCCTCACGATGTTTTGCTTTACCATTCGAGAGTACTGGCACAGTGCTCATACATTTTTGGAAGAAAAGCCAGATTGGAACCTACGATCATAGGATAGGAAGGCGGTGCCTCTACCACTAGACGAGTGTATCCCATCTGGCCCGGTGACTTGGCCCGGCGCCGGGCCACATGGGAAAAAAAAGGTTTAACTGGCCCGGTGATGTGTTTACCGGGCCAAAAGACACAAATCAAGTGCCATCGTCCCCGGTAAGGTAATCAATATCAATAACAATTACGGGGATCTGGTACTCGCCGGCCGCTACCGCGGCACGCTTTGCTCGGCTCGTGCGTGGTTGTTCACTATACACCTAACCACTCGTCGCTTCGCTCCTCGCAACCTATGCTATAAGTCTGTTAGTAACACGAGGCGTAGGTATCCTCTTTTTCTCACCTTACCGGGGACGATGGCACTTGATTTGTGTCATTTGGCCCGGTAAACACATCACCGGGCCAGTTAAAACTTTTTTTTCCCATGTGGCCCGGCGCCGGGCCAAGTCACCGGGCCAGATGGGATACACCCCACTAGACCACCAGTGCTCTGATCTGATGATGATATTAATAATATTGTTCTTTACAGGAGCTAGCACAAAATTACCTATTCGTTTGTTGGTGTGAACGCTGTACAGAACAAGCGGGCGAGCCAGATTGTACGAGCGAGGAGGAAATGAGCGAAGACGAGATCGATGCAGATGACTGATGCTCCAACTGGCTGGCTTTCTGCCTTCTCGGGCTTTGAGCCGGCAGTGTACGTCGAAGTTTGCGATATTGTGACACTGAACTAAAATTTTATTAATAGATTGAAGTTTCAACTGAATAGTTATCGGCTTTACCGGGTTTTGAGCCGGCAGTGTACGTTGAAGCTTGCGATATTGTGACACTGAACGAACATTGATAGATTAATGCTCCATTTGAATAGACTAGTTTGCGATACTGTGACACTGTGAACTAACATTGATAGATTGATGCTAGATTTTACTGGAAGGGTATTCAGCCTTTCGGGCCGGCAGTGTACATCGGAGTTTGACGATAATATTGTGACACTGAATTAACATTGTGAGTTTCATGTTCCATTTGACTGGATTTCTCCTCTTGGTCCGGCAGTGTACGTCGAAGTGAACTAACATTTTATCAATAGATTTCTACTGACTAGTTTTCGGCCTAGTTAAGTCGGCAATCTATTAAACATGTAATGAATATTGTATATTGAAAAGTTTATTAATACCAGTTAAAAGTTATGTTACAATAAATTGAATTGAAAGCTAGTAATGTACATCGAAATTTGTGATAGTGTCGTTAGTAAAGCTAGATATAATGTTAGATTCAGTAAGCCTTGAATTATAGGGCTGACCCTTAACTTTTCATCTACGAGTATGTAAATAATGTGTTGGCATTTTTTGTACCGATTATGGTATTCAACTTTTATACATTAAGTTTATTTAAGCGCCGGCGCTTTAAGATAAATCTAATAGCCAAGCTTTTATATGAAACACGAAGCATTTTGTGTATTGTTACTAATTGCTAGTAATACAAACCTTTTTTTATTATCAAATTATAAATAGTGTTTTGAAATCCCAAGGCCACATGTTTTTTGATGTGAATGTAGGGTAAGATTGTTGATTGTTGTTTTTAAGAAGAGAGTTAATAGGCACCTTCTGGGTAAGCTCGCTCCATCGTAGACCTCACTCTTGCCTGTGTAAGTTTCGAGGTCAAGAGCCGACCCATTCATCATAAAAAAAAAGATTTAAAATAAAATGATTGTAAACAAAACGTTGTAAAAAGAGTTTTATGTCTTATGATAATACGGTCCAAAGTAATACGAGTGGAAAATGGAAACGAATTTTAATGGTCTAAGAATATCAGTGTTATAATTAGCAGATAATACGTAAGTACAGTCAACTTTAAAAATACTTAACGTCAATTTAAAAGTGGAATGGTTTAAGAGATGTTATTTTTGCACGACTTAGTTAGTAATTTGTTTTTATTGTTGACTGTACATTACACGTAGGTTGTAGATATAGAGGTAGTAATAATAATAATCCTTTATTCATTTAATAAGGATGGTGTAAGAGCCTATGTGTTCTAGGGCCTTACAGGTAGTAGTTGTTGTTCCTATGTTACACTGAGCACGTAAAACACAAGATTCACTAAGTTAAAGTTTATTAAGATTGTTTACACAAGTGAAGGATAGGCAAATCTCTCCCTTGAATAGTGTCTTGTGCGCGAGTAGGTCACGTACTGTTGGTTTAACGTAAAATAATGTAAAATATTGACTAAAATTAAAGTGCAGCGCATGCGACTAAAATAATTGCCGCATGCGCAAATTGCAAATGTATGGTGAAACCGTACAGATGGTAGATACTGGCAGAGCCGAAATGTAGAATATAATATATTTTAGTAGTAGTAGTAGCATTAGCTAGTTCAATGCTAGTATTTTGTATAGTTTTCTCTTACTTGGTGTCTATAATATAAGAGGTCTCTTATATTATTATTTTGTTTGTCAAAGCTTAACATCACGGAACTATAGAGTCCCGGACCTTTGATAGGCATGCATGGGGCCGAAGCCAACACACAGAGGCCTTTTTGACAATTTTGATCTTGTGTGAGGGAGACACATACCGGCTACTATCCCTTCAACACTATAAAAATGCATTCAGGAACAATCTCCGGTTTGTGCAGAACTATTGAGGATATGGAAAACTAATTACCGGGCTATGGGGTGGGATGGTAGTGGACTGGGTACTGGGGAAACTATGGGAACTATGACACCCGCCGATACAATGTTAACGAACATGTAAAAATGGCGGGTATTATTATTATTATTAGAGCCGTGTTGGTCGAATGGGGTTGAACCTCGACTTTCAATTCGAAGGTCGTGGGTTCGAATGCCAGCCGTGCATCAATGGATTTTTCGTTTCGTAAAATTTATATGCGCTTTAACACGAGCTCTTAACATCGTGAGGAAACCCGCAGCTTAGTCAGCTCTACACGTATTGACGTTGTCTTTCCTGTGGGCGGCTGATTAAGCTGAGATGATAGTTTAGGTGCTGGGCAAGACTATTCCATCTCAAACAATGTCCCAGGCACTACAGCGTCCCGTTAAGTGTAGGCATAGGTTGCCTCCTGATGCTGTATAAATCATCTATTAAAGATGTAAAGGCCTAAGTTTAAGTTTTTTATATTATAGACACAGAGTTAGATTAATAACATTTTTTTATGTTGGATATGCTGATATCTAACTAAATACGAACGCTTCAATGCATAAAATAAAAAAGTATAAAAATAGCTATCGTAGCATTCTAATTAAACTCGAACGTGAGTCAATTCCATCAATTATTAGCTTAGCTTTACGCAAATTTCAATTAATATTAATTAATACAAATTGCTTAGTATATTTTCTAAGGTAAATATTTGTCTGAGACAATATAATTACCTTGACTATAAAGGCGGGTTTACACTGCATGCATTCGAGCATTCAAACATACAAAGTGCCAAATAATCAAAATATAAGTATTTTTGTAAGTATGCGATTGGAAAAACACCAGTAAATTTAAGTTAGTTGATTCCTTTAACTTAACTTCCAATAGCCTGCCATAAATATTCAAAGAATCTTAAATGCTTATGATACATCCATACTAATATTATAAGTGATAGTAACTCTGTCTCTTTGTTACCTTTTCACGGCCAAACCACTGAACAGATTAAGCTGAAAATTGGCATGGTTATAGGTTGTATTGTATCCTAGGGAAGGACATAGGCTATGCAGCTAGGCTATGAACAAATACCGAGGGACAACGGGCGGGTCACACCGCGGGAGCGCAGCTAGGCTATGAAAAAATATCGAGGGACCGCGGACGTGTCACACAAATCTAAACGGCTATATAACTATATATCTATATAACTATATATGGAAAAATGTTGTTAGGAATAACGGGCTCGATTTCTTCCTTACATTATTTTATCATAAACCTATTCTATATTCTATATAAATAAATAAATAACCATTTATTAATAATTACAAAGAATTTTATGGAGAGAATATCAACCAACAATATACCTTGTTAGTATTAAGCAGTGAATAAATGTGTGAATAAAGTTGATGTTCTAATATTTATAGTTTTATGAATTGTCTATTAAAACCTATAAATAGTTATAACAAAATCCTGTCACTATAAAAGAACAGTTGCCCTCCATCAGGTAAAAGTACCCACCCTGTATACATTTTGAATCTACAAAAAACTGACGCTACAATTCATACAAATTGTGTGTACCTAAACAAAGATTTCCTACAAACAAGCCTTGTGACTAAAAATTAAATATTTTTTCTTACAAAAGTGGAATTAGAAAATTGCGAGTCACTTTTCCTTCAAAATTAGTTTAGATTTGTAAGTAATTACGAAATTATACGCGCGAATTCATTATTTTAATGATCAACTTTGGAAACGACACAATATATTTTCATTAATTGCTCAAGTCGGGGCTATTTCTATGGGAGGGAGATTTTCTAATGAAGAGTGTTTCAAACTTTCCGATTCACTCAAGTTGCGCTCATTTTGTTACCTTTATAGGTACATACATAGGTACGCCCTTTAACGCGCGATTGAGATTTGTTGCAACGAATTTTAGTGCGGATGAAAATTAAAAAGCTGAAGCCTTTCATTAAATAAGTAAACTTTCTAAGATTCATATAGTCCAGTCATTATAGTAAGTTCACCTCGGAATTCGAGATACCCAGCTGTAAGTCTGTAGGTAAATACTTACAGTAAGGTGCATTGGGGTAATTACGAAAATGGGTATATTCCGAAAATCCAAAATATCTAACAACTAATGCGATATTTTCCTGCTGGCAGCATTGGTCTAAACGCCATCTTGATTTATCTCGCCGTGACAGTCGTCGTGAGTCTCTAGTGTCAACACAACGTGCGCAATGGAAATTTTTTTGAAACTAGTCATTTTCGCGCAATTTTTGATAATTCGCAATAGCCCCAACTTATTTATCTCGGAATTCTGGTAAGTTATTTAAACAATTGTTGGTTTTTATGATAGATTATAGTTTTTTGCGAATTTTTGAGAGAAACACAACGTCCTAGCTTTGTTTTTAATTTTTATTCGTAATCACCCCATTGGGGTTATTCCCATTTATCATTAACCCCACTTATCTTTTCTATAAGAGAGTTGTTTGGGGTAATTCCGAACTACAAATATAAAAAAAAATAGATCAGCGAGACTAATGGTTTTATTGGTCATGTTTTGTGTCAGGGGCAACTACGATTGAAAAAGAAATGTAAGCCTTCGGTCAGAGTGCCATAGAATCGACTTTTGAATGGTTTCGGAATTGCCCCAAGATAGTTCGTAATTTCCCCTGTACCCTAAAAATATTATTTAATACTTCAAATGCTTTATTGAACGAATCCAACTACAATTCAAGAGTTTAATAAATTAAAAAGCATAAATCTATTCACTACGTAATGAAAGATGTAACGATAATTGCTGTAAATACAAACTACTTTGAATAATTAACCAAAACATTGACCTCGTGTCATCTCATAGAAATTTCTATCGGAATTACCCCAAAGCACCTTACAAGTATTTACAGACTTACAGCTGGGTATCTCGAATTCCGAGATTCTTACCTAATTTAAGCTTAAATGACTGGACTAATAGGCTAAGAACCAAGGACGAGTTTATTCGTCCGTGGTGGGTGTCCCATTCATTTTATGAACGGATGTCTTCATTTCTGTAGGTCATGTAGAAAAGAAGTTGTAGGTACAGTCAGCAACGAAAGTCTATTAACAGTTGGACTTTTTAAAATGGCTTTTGTTTTCGATAAGCAAGAAAAAAAAACTTTTCTTGGGAAATTATTATGAACCAAGGATTTTATCTGCAAACATTAGTAAAAATGTTGCTCATGATGTTACGGATTTCGGAAATATTCAGATTTGTGAAACAAATGTTAATCGACTTTCGTTGCTGACTGTACCTACTTATTACAAAGCCTAGCAATCCTTTACGCGTTATTCACGCGTAAAAGTGCGTATGTGTAAAGTAACTTGTAAATACGTTGTGTTTAAGATGAACGGTGAATATTATAAAGAGCTTTTCATAAAAATGGGTTCAGAAGGGTTTCAGAAGGATTCGCTTTCATCCTCATGTTACCTGGAAATGTTTGAAGCTTGGAAATGTTTGTAAAACAAGTATTTGCAAAGCAAGACATAGGTATTGCTCAAAGAGAATTGAGAACTTTGTATTAATTCTATAAAGGTAGGCTTAAGCCATTGAGCTTCTCTGACGACTTTCAACGTCATACTTACTCGTATCACATGATTTTAAAGGTTCTACGCGTACCCACCTTATTTCTTCTGCAAAGTCTATTTATCTATTTAACTTGGTACAGTTCGCCGGATCTAGGCATTTGTGAAGTTAGCTGTTTGCGCAATGACCGCTTTAGCATACAAAATTGTGGTCTGCGCAGACAAACGGCTAACTTCACGAATGCCTAGATCCGTTCGAAGAACTGTAATCCTTTTACAAAATAAATCGAAGATCTTAAGCTATATCTACTTCAAGACTTAAGAACTTAAGTTCTGAATAAGCCTTAATTATTGAGTTTTGGGTAAGGTCAATCGATGAGCACTTCAGATAATTGATATCGCGAGGTATTGAGTGGTGAACTGTATTAAATTGTTTTCTTGTTGAAGTGGAGCTCAGTCATGAATAATTTGAATTCTCTAAGCAATTTACAAGGTTTTGATCGTTAGTGATGGGCCAGGGACCGATGGTAGGCACTTCTCTAACCCTACCTTCGGCATCTTATTTTTTTTGCATCTATTAACTAAACAATGTAATAGTTTGGACTAAATATAAAACTAGTACTTATCATAAAAATATTAAACTTTCGCGATCACTAAGTATTAATAATTACGTGTTATCAACGTATTATGACGGGCATTAAAATAAGGTTTTAATAATACGTAATTATAAATATTACGTACACTGTTAAAAAAAAATAAATTGGTAGGTATAGGTACTTATATAAAATATTCATACAAAAAAATATACAAAACAGGTACCTAGTTTATTTTTTATTTACCTTAACATGACTAGGCTGCTTATAGGTGTTATTAAATAGAAAGAACGTACAGTACGCACAACCGATCTTTAGCTCTTTGAAGTTAGTTGCACTAAACGATTACGCAGGTTTGGTAGAGTAAGTGAGATAACGCTATGCAACAAACTAAGCGAGTGAGCGAGGCAGCTATACAAGTCATAAAAAATGGGTTCTGCGCAGCTACTTCAGAGAACTAAAGATTGGTTGTGCGTACTGTAAGTAGGTTACCTATTAATGCTATTTAGGTAAACTGTATGTTTCCGCCTGTTTTCTCGCCCAAACAAATTTCACAAAAAGAAAAATTAGGTAAGTACCTACCTATACAATGCCTAATAACAATCTGCTCCCCAACTTTATTTTAACACTGAAGGAAACTTCAAAGAAAGAAAAACTCGATTTAAAAAATCCTACTAGCTAAACAAATTCAATAACAAAAACAAACATTTCACCAAAACGTTAAAACACTTTAACAATATTATCCCAAGACATCAAGTCACATTAAATTCCTTATTCATTTCATTTTTGCGGGATCACGGCCAGTGAACGACGCTATGTCTTTGATCTTTAACAGGACAGAAAAATAAACGAAAATGCACTTTAGCTGTCTTTATAAAGGGGGAAAAATATAATTTATTCACGAGATAATTTTCTCCCTCTTAGAATAGGTAGGTTTGAAGTGGGGTGGTTGAATGAATGTTTGCAAAGACTCCTTTACAGACGACTTGCCTATTCAGTGGTAAGTTCGCGTATTTCTGCAAGAGTGCGCCTTCTACATAATTGGATGCTCCGCTTATGAACGCTACCGTTCTCTAAATAGCTTTTATGCACATTTTATTACCAAGATCCTATTTGCTTTTTTACGACATCCTTCGAAGATAACGCTGCAAACGAATGTTGTAAGGTAATAGACCTAGCTAAGCTTAAATGTAGATATGTGTTTGGTTTATTAAGGGATTTTACATTTTATGTAGTTCTCTGTGGCGCAGTGGGCGAAAGCCCGCTTGAGACGCAGAAGGTTGCGGGTTCGATCCCCGCCGCGGGATAAATGTTTGTATGATCTGCAAATATTTATCTCGGGTCTGGGTGTTCCTATTTATAATATGTATGTATTTACAAACAAAAAAGTATATAAGTATTCTATCAGTTATCTGGTTCCCATAGTACAAGCTTTGCTTAGTTTGGGGCTATTAGATGATGCTGTGTGAAATGTCCAGCATTATTTATTTATTTATTTATTTATTTTGTATCTAAGTCTTTATTAAAGTATCATGAATATTCGGCCGGTAGACCTACCATCGCCCTAAAAGTAGGTTCATCCCACTCGGTAGATTAGGTACCGTGTCTTGTAGGTATATTTACAAGGCTCTTGTTGTTCGAATAATACTCGTAATATATATATATAAAATAAACCTTATTTCAGACATTTGTCCATAGACTAATACCTAAGTAACTAATTAAGATCAATGCTAAAGTAATTAATTAGGATACATGCGCACTCAGTGTAGGTATATATGTTGCCATCACTGAATGCGCCCCCAACCAAAACAGCATAATGCCTTCATAATGAATTACTTACCTACCTACCTAGATCCAATGTCGGCAGTGCAGGCAGAATTTAAACCCTCGATAAAACCCACTCGGGATGACAATAAAACCCACTCTTTGATTTACGTCAGATTCCGCTCCAAAATCCGTGATTAATAATCGCAATGTGGTTTTCAAAGGCCGGCCTAATTCGGATTCGTCTCTGATGCCCACTGATAGATAATAGAGACAGCGAAATCGAAAATTCGAAATTGTAAGGCACAAACTATAAGTAGGTACCTACCTAGGACAATAACATTCTCTTATAGTGTTAGAAGAATTTAGAAGAAATAAAAAATCAAATGAATCTAAATGAAGGTTAAGTAATATTATTTTGATGTACCTAGTTCGTGTCGTAGGTCGTGGGTTCGAATAACGGCCGTCATCAATGGATTTTTCGTTTTGTAAAATTTATATGCGCTTTAACACGAGCTCTTAACGGTGAAGGAAAACATCGTGAGGTATTGACGTCGTCTTTCCTGTGGGGAAAGATAGATACTATCGGAACTGTGTCACTGATTTGCCAATAGGGTTAGTAATAAATGTTTAGGTGCTGGGCAAGCCTATTCCATCTCAAACAATGTCCCAGGCACTACAGCGTCCCGTTAAGTGTAGGCATAGGTTGCGTCCTGACGCTGTATTCTAATATAGATGTAAAGGCTTAAGTTTTTATCTAAAAATCTGCAAAACAATCAAAGCGCAATTTGTATTCGCTGATACATAGTCAACGTTTTACAAATTGTATTGCGATTTATCAAAGCCCTTCAAATAAAGTTACTCAATAACATTTGCTACGTAATTTTCGCCCAAAGCCCACGACATGGGACAGCCCGTTCCAAATTCAAATTAAAATCCTTCCCTTTGAAGAAATTGCCGAGGGATTTAATTGTGATCCGTTCGGTATCGGTGTTCCACTAACGGGTGGCGTATAATTGGCGCATTTTATACTCAAATGCCTTTCGCCGTCAGTGGGTTACTCGAGCGTTCGAAGATCGAAAAATCGCTTTGAAATGTTCAGTGGATGGAAAAGTTTTAGCAAGTGGGGTAGAAACGGGTTGTAACGATGTCTCTTATCTTTGTCTAGAAAGGGGATTGAGTCTAGATTATGCAATTGGTACGGGATGGGCACGGGAAGGCACGAGTGGGTTATTTCCGGAATTCGCCGACGTAGTCTTCGAGATTTTTGTTTTTCCGTTTATACTTCTGTAGGTACTTTTAATAGGTATCAGAATAGACTAGAATTTTTGAACTAGAATTGTTTTCTAGAGAATTAGATGAAAAGGTAAACACTAGATTAAAAACATACTTAACTATAACCTACAGAAGGGCAATTGAAATGTAAATAGATGATTAGGTAGGTACTTTGTCCTATGTTTGTATTTCAATGACGAATTTACCTACCAATCGAAGCCTGAAAGAAAACATACTGAGTTGGATCATCTGGATCACATCAAAAAAGTTACTTTTATCTACACTCTAATGTCATTACTGTCATTTATGTCTATTCTCCGGTACCTCATAGATTTAGCATGGTACCTTTATGCGGTACCTAGACAATCGCCATGCTAAGGGGGCTGATCTTGGAAGTTTGGTATCGATAAGTCAGAGACATCAAGACAAACGACAAATTAAGACTTCAATGAAGGGGTATTTATTGAAAGTCACGGTTGCACGCGTGCTATTTACGCTGATCATGCTGCTCGGGAATTTTGCTTATTCATTGTATCTCTGTTAGAGTTGTGCCAAGGAAGTTTCAAAGCTATATAATAGTACAGAATATTTCTGGTTCGAACTTATATTTTTTGGCCAGTGAAAATGACCACTCTTTTTACCCGACTACGGCCTACGCGTAGGTCTGTGCCTGACGCTGTAGGTAGGCCAATAAATCATAGTATCGAAAAATCAAGAGATTAAAAGAGTTGTGTAAGATTAATCACAAAATCGGATAAGACATTACAGACCCTACTTATTCAATTGAGCTCCTCAATTCACAAATTTCATCAAATCGTTCGAACAAATCGCCATTCAGACTTCCAAGACACTTGCCATGGCAATTTCACCCTAGTTTTGGAAGTGATAAGGATTGATTTAGCAGATTTACGAGGCTGTTAAGTCTGTGTTTACATCGGATGATAGGTATTCGATAGGAGATTATCCCAATGCATTGGTGTCCTTGTTGATTTCGGAGATTGTGAGATAAAAGGGATTCATATTCTGAAGGTTTTTTAAGGAATCTTCAACCATTGTTTCAGATCCTAACTTTGCTGATCAGACTGTTACCGTCTGCCACCGCGTGGGGGCAGTTTGTGGGGGCAGACGGTAATAATTCGTTTGATGAATGTTCTTGTTTTGGCATCAAGCGCAAATGTTTTAACGCTAATTTTTCGCGCGCTTTATCAAATAGTTTCGATTAAAACCTTTCTAGGATCAAAGAAAACTATAGTTGAATTAAGCTCAATGAAAAGTTATTCATGGACTCAATGCAGTTCAGCTACAGTTTTCTCGTAAAGGCAATAGCCACCTTTAACTCGTGAATAGCTTGGAAATGTACAGATTTTTCCATTAAATTGTTTTGTAACGCTCGTAGCACATTCTACGAATCGCTACGTACGTAGATCTGGCTACGCTTTCCCAGAAATAATATTTTCTGTAGGTATCCCTTGACTCTTTACAGGCTAAAGCAGATAAAGAAGCCAAAACTTGCCTCGTAAATTGAAAACCACAGCCCGAAAGAAACGAAATAAAAACAGAAACGAAATGAAAATAGGTTAAGCTCACCCCCGGGAGGCAAGCCAGCGAGATCGGTTTTTGTTATCAACACATACCACTTTGTAACTTACCCTAATAAAAATTTAGCAATGTATCGAATAGGAAGGGTTTAAGTTTGTTACGTGACGGGCCTGCAGAATTAGCTAGGTAAGTTTATTTGAGCCTTTTTGTAAGATTGTTTCAATGGCAATATTCTACAGATACTTACAAATGAATTTTATTCGAATTGGCAATTTTATCAAAGTAAAGCTGTAGGTACACTAGATGCTAGAGCATCAAAATAGGCTAGAGGCTCAAAAAGATCATGAATGCCTTTATAGTAATAGTTTTTTTCATAAAGTTTTGACCATGTTCAATTTGCATATTCTGGTATCCTACATTTAGGCAACATTGAATGTAGGTAGGTATGTAAGTAGGTACTTACATAGAAAAGTTATATAAGAATTCAAAATGTATAAGTTCCTCAATTCTAAAACCTAAATTTAAAATCTACAGAATAAACTAAAGTCAACATACTCTAAATGCATGTATCTTGCTACGAGTAGTACCTACATACCTACTTTCCTCACCTGCAAATTTGCGCACTAGAAAACGTCCCAAGCCTCAATTACGCGCATCTCTCATGTGCATGTAAAGGGGAAAACGTCTAAAAATATGTAGATTTCAAGCTAGAATCTGTGTCAAGATTCCTCAGCGCAGTTCTTTTCTAAAGAAACCACTCCCGTGCTACCTCGGATTTTGTGATAGTTTTATACGCTCTAAGTTTTATTGTGCTCGTATTTGAAAGGTAAAATATGGTTTTAAAAAGCTATTGCGGTGACTCGGAAGTTCTGGATAAACGAGTATTTCTGAAGGCATAACCAGAATTTCGGTTTCGAGGTAATTTTACGCGATGAATAAAATTTTACTGAGGCTTTTTTGCTGGAGTAAATAAAATCGAGGAAATCCTGAAGATTAGGATTTATTTTGAGCTGTACAAATACTTAATACAAAACCAATTTACCCTCGCTTTGAGGATTTGTGAAATACAAAAGACAGTAGGTACCAAAAATTGTATAAACCAAAGACAAAGTGAGAAACTCCGCGAAACTCGCGCCAAAGCCTTCCAAATCCTTTTCAGCCTATCGAAGTCCAAACAATCTGTCTGCCTACCCACGTATGCTCCACTTGTGATGTCAAGAAAAGTTAGGGTTCCCGTTAATTAGGGTCCCTCTGCTAAATAATGCCGATTTGGAGTGTTTGCTAAGCTTTGAACGCACTTATACGTAAAACAGGCTTTAATAGGATCATCATCATCATCATCAGCATCCACAGCCCGACTTCACCCACAGCTGGGTATAGGGTATCCCTAAGTTAGCCTAGCTTAGGGATACCCTATACCCAGCACAGCACAGGATCTCAATCTGATCCATTGCCGTCCCGCGACGTGAACAATATCGTCTGCCCATCTGGCCGCCGGACGACCTACGTTAGGATAAGTAGCTTCATCATCATCATCATCATGTAAGCATGTTAGTGTCCACTGCTGAACCTATGTTCAGCAGTGGACAGCGCGGCAAAGATAATTGCGGCGCACTTATAAAGAGGATTAAAAACTCATTACTGCCCGCTAAAAGTTTCTCATAGAAAACACCATCTTTGGGTGCACTTAAAGGCAAACCATGTCGTCCTTTTGGAATAGATGGAATGAAAAATAACAAACACCATCATGATTGTATCCTCAAGGCGCGGTAGACATTCTTCTTTGTATTTCCACCAGATCCTGTCACGTATGGAGTACTAACTTCTGCGACATGTGGTCATGTGCCAAAAAAGTATTTGGACAGCCTTTCGCAGATCGTCACTCCACCTGGCCGGAGAGCGTCCTAAATTACGTTTGCCACGTCGCGGTCTCCACTCAAGAACTCGATTACCCCAACGGTTATCGGTTCTTCGGCAGATATGGCCAGCCCAATGCCACTTCAGCTTGCTAATTCCAACTCCCTATGACATAAATATAATAATCGGAACATCAGAGAGATAATTCATTTCCTAGAATTTTAGGTAATCATTACAGGACAAATATCCGGTTCCTAAGTATAAGTGCCTACCTACATACTTGAGGGCGATTGGGTGAATGCGTGGTAACGAAGCGCTGGTTTTCCGACAATGCCCATTAGCTTTCCTTGTGAATGCGTCTGTAAAAGCTCTCAGTAATTCGGCCCCTACTAATCTACGGCCCAAGGAGCCCGCGGCTTAAAATTGAGGCCTTAATCCGTCAAACGTATTGTCTGGTTACGAGCATTAATATCTAGTGGATTAGGTTTAGGGCCTCGCGGAAGTTTTGTTGGGATAAATTACACCGTTCTACCAAAACTATGAAGATTAACTAGATAAACGCTTGAAGTATATTCTACGTCGGATTTTCTCTTAGTTATGAAGACAAGACTGTGCCTACAAGTTTTATTATACAGTTTATTATATTATACGCAATGTTTACTCTACTCTTCTACACACCTACTCAAATTAAATGTTTAATACATAAGTAAATGTAATGCTGTAATGCTCTAAAATTTGCTGCGTCATCAGCCAGCTAAGGGGTCACTATGTAAATCTAAGTAGGTAAGTATAGGGTTTTTAAAGCGTTTTTTTAATTCTATTGTAGAACTCATAGTTTTTGCATCAAGACCACACAGTAAAAATATAATAATTTTATTCACAAGTCAAGCTTATACCCATATACAAGACGCTTTCGTAAAAAAATTATATGAAAAATCGTTAGGACATTACACTAATCAGTTAAAAATAAATATAAGTACCAATCCTAAATACAAGATTGGATAGCTATTTATGGTCCATAATCCAGGGATCCCGAGTCCAACCAGCTGGCTACTACCATCCATCTTGCTCAAACCCGCATAATCACAGAAACGTTACCGTGGATTACCGCCCTATTTTTAAGCGAAGTGCCCACTATAGATTTATTGCTGTAGCAATGCCTTCGTAGGCGGTTTTTGCGGTATTTATGCTGACCTTTTTTATAAAGATAAATCAATAATTTACTATGAAGAGATGACTTATTTTGTGGCAACATCAGCCTACAAGAGGTAGAGTTTAGACTTGACTTTTAGATTTACCTAGACTTAGGATGCGTAAGAAAATTACAGAAGGACTAACAAGTAATATTGTATGAGATAGTGAGTTTTTAATTTTTTTGGCGGTTGAAAGACTCTGTCTTCTTAGCTACTTACTCTATGGGCTGACATTTCAACGAATCTGTATTACATTTTGCTCATACGATGAAGGCCAATTATGATTAAATTGATGACTATTCGAATGTAGCGTTGAAAAAAAACTCCATACAAAAAAGTACCTACCACTTTAATTCTAGACATTTGTATAATTCCTGTAATCAAAACTTAAAACTATTATCAAATCAGAAAGCTCTTGTCCAATATATTCGCGCAATTTGTATGGGGGTAAGATAGCATCAAGGAATGTGCTAATAACGAGATCGAAAAACCCTGCCAAGATAAAGACGGGTCCGAGGGGTGAATTTTAATTAAATGCGTCTACGGACATTAACGGGATGAAACTGAACTTGGGCCCTTTAATCGTGATTTGTTTGTCCTGCGCTCGAGGGCATGGCACAGTAAAGGTAAATTTCAATCAGTAATTGTACTTCATCCTTACTTAGAGCTCATACACACGAGCGGCACTATGTCTACGGTAGACGCAACTGCAGCCGTCAATACGTCGACTGCAGCCGACGGCAGGTGGTGACGGCTGCAGTTGTGGCCTGTGCTGCAGTTGTGGCGTCGACGGCTGCCGTCGACTGCAGTCGACGTTGTCGTTGGCAGCCGTCAACAGGTGGCGACGGCTGCAGTTGTGCTAGTGCCGTTCATCTGTTAGAGCTCTTAGAAAGAGTTTTATTTGGAAGTAGGTTCTTACCTAGGACTAATACAAGCTTGTAAGCCTAAACCAAGTGTCAGCCTTTAATCGGACGAATAATTGAGTAGAATAAGTAAAAAAACTTATCTTAACTATAGCTATAATATTTTCAAACCTGCAGTGGCTGCTACCGAGCTAAAACGATGATAATGGTGAAAAACAAATGCGACGATTTTTACCAGTATTGCTTCTATGTTATGTTTTTTTCTGTGATCGAGGGATCAAATAGCGATGAATCTCTCAAATCTTCTGAGAAGTGAATTGAAAGTCATCTTGTTACCAAATTGGGTACCATGGCAATGCCCCTTGCCCTCAGATGTAAAGGTGCGAAATGTAAAATTAATTCTCATCGCTTAGAAACGGGTACCTACCTATATGTATATGTAAAACATTTTTGAAAAAAAAAAATTGAACCGACTTCACAGAACACAAACAGAAGAACCTTCTACACACTAAAATGAGAAAAATAAGAATATAATTTGAAGTCGGTGCCAACTATTCATTTACATCTAAGAAATTCAAAAGAACTTGGGTGCAAAATTGTATCCTGGTACGCTATCGCTCGATTTCTTTTTTTGATAGGTACCTAATCGTATTCACTTGGCACCGACTTCAAATTATATTCTTATTTTTCTCATTTTAGTGTGTAGAAGGTTCTTCTGTTTGTGTTCTGTGAAGTCGGTTCAATTTTTTTTTTTCAAAAATGTTTTATTTCTCACTTTTTAGTGTAAGTAAATAAATACTGTGTAAATAAAAGTGTATGTGTAAATAATATAGTAAGCTACGAGTACATTAAGACTTTGCTTATCGTAGCTTAAGTAGGAAAGGATAAGAGAAGTCATGGGCAGACCTACTAAAGGACACACCGGAGTTCAGCAAGGGGGAAAACTATCAATCCATAAGGAAAATAAAATATTTTGGACTACCTCGGGTGTAATACCCTTTCAAACTATTTAATGTTTGACTCAGATTGTGAGAATGAGGTTTTTTGAATGTTACGGGAAAACTGTCAATCCCTCAGGAAAAAAAAATATATGGCGCCACCTTGAGAGTGTGTCCTTTACACTTTCTAACAAAAAAAATTTTGGAAATCGGTCCACAATTTTCTTAAAGTTCAGTGATTGATTTAGTTTTACGGGAAAACTATTAATCCCTCAGGAAAAAAAAATATATGGCGCCACCTTGAGTGTATACCTCTTTCTAACAAAAAAAAAATTTTGGAAATCGGGCCACAATTTTCTTAAAGTTCAGTGATTGTTTTAGTTTTACGGGAAAACTATTAATCCCTCAGGAATAAAATTTATATGGGACCACTATAAGAGTATACCCTTTCAAAAAAAAAAAAATTTTGGAAATCGGTCCACAACTGACGGAAATATCGGTGAACATACATAAAAAAAATAAAAAAAAAATAATAATAAAAAAATAAAAAACATACATACAGCCGAACATATAACCTCCTCCTTTTTTTGAAGTCGGTTAATAATACATTATTTAAAACAGAAAATATTATTAATCCGAAATAGTACACAAAGATACATTGCAAATCTTTGTGTGTGCCTTCGGTCGATAAACCACTTATCATGTCACTAGTTCTTTCTCATGTAACGGGTTCGATTTCCGGTTCAACCATCTAATTATTTAAATATCTGTAAATGCAGTTTAAATTGTTTTTTAAATAAAAATAATGTCTTCTTTCAGTAAAATGTTCCATCTACAATATTTAAGGTACTTTCCCTCCATGTGGCATAGCCGTGGGACGCCCTGTATAAACCCTATCAAGATTTATACATATATTTGCGCCTTTTGAGATCCTCAGCCGAATCTGCCGCCGCGCCAGGCCTAACGGATGTCCCCGGTAGATGTGAAAGCGCAAGGGTGTCTACGCAAGTAGCGTCCCACGTCGTCTATTATTAAATAACATAATATGATAACATTCGTATTAACTATTATGAAATGCGTCCCGTGTACCTAATACGTATACCTATTACGAATATATTAGTTACACCTCTATTGATTTCCAATCATCTGTTGATTTTCAATGTAGGATCGGGCTTCAAATTATACGAAACGGACGCTGTATAACAAAACTAGCCCATTTCAAAGAAAAAAAACTCAAATGAGATTACTATAAAATATTCAAGGAGCGGTTTTAAGTGGCAACACCGGACACATAAAATTTTCACAAGCTCGACCCAAAAAATACTACAGATCGACCCATTAAGAAGCTTCTCACATCTGTTACTAACTCTAGTTGTAAGAGTTTTAGACTTGAAATATGTGCACCTGAATTATACTCAGGACCGAAAACTTGATGCTACTAGCGTAGCGTACCTTGGTTATTAGAGGTATGATTGAAAACAATTGATGTCTCTGACCAAACTAGCAGTTGGAGTTTTTAGTCTATGAAGTCAATTATTATCCGCACAAAAAACGTTGTAAAGATTTCAATACCACTGGATAGTGTCGATATTACTTCTACATTGTGTCGTAGTGTGCTACGTTTGACAAAACGATGTCATCCTGCTGCGTCTTAAAAGGATTTCGTACTTTGTATCCCAAAGGAGCGATAAACCTATTTCTTTTTGTTTTATCTATCACTTCACTAGTATTTTCTAAGAATGATGTTCGGGTCGAGGCTCGGTCTTATTGTATTTGTTTTGTGATATACGATTAGGTCTTGGGAAGCGAGTGTTTGTCCAGTCGTCCGTCACTCGGGCCGAACTTTGAACTGGTTTCTTTCAAACTTTTGTGTCCCTTGTTGGTCCATGACTCAATTTATACGCAATCAGAGTTACTTTGTTCGGATTTGCAGACACTTGGATTCAATTGTAATAGCTTTTCATTGAATATTTAGATAGTACGTAGGTATTCTCTCATTTTAATATTTGTTTTCAATGAATTTTAAACTACGTGTCTTATATTGCAACGCCTTTTATCAAGCCTCATTCGACCATATTTGTTTGTTGACTGTTTTGCTGAATTGCGAATTTTATATCGCCAATTGACTTTATGTTTCAAAAACATTTCGCCTTTCATTTCATATTTCCAATCAAGGTTGAGTGAACTGTATACTTTCAGAATGTTTAACTATAATAGGTATTTTACGTTCCACAAAAATCCTTCTCCAAATATTCCGCAAAACGGCCGCAAATTATTACTTGCAGGCATCGACCGCAATCCATGCATACATTGCAATGCCAATGCAATATAGATGCATATTCGTGATATGGGTCACTAGTTCCTCGTTACCCTATTTCCATAAAGTTCAAAGCATGTCCGAGGCCAGCGATGCAAGCGAATTGAATATCTTGTACCGCGCCCAAGATTACCTTTTGACTTTGACCCTTATCATTCATGGAATAGAGTTTAGATTTGCATATCGTATTTCAGTCATACCTCCTCCATGTCAATTTGAATGGACAAGAACGCTGTATGTTAGAATTTCCTTATATGAGAAATAGTATAATAGAGAATCTGAAGACGATGCGCACAATTGATTCAGAGAATCCCTTTGGGACCACAGCAACTGTAGGTAGGTACCTATTCCAAAATAACCAGAAAAAGTTGTAATGATATCATATTTTTTACATGGTTATTTTTAATTCAAACGCCATTGTAGCTTTTATTAAAATCAAGGTGGTCAAGATACTTCATTAAAATTGTGGCTGAAACATCAAAAGCGTAAGGGTCCCAAGGTTATTTGGGAATATACTTTTAGTAAGTGTTGAATAGTCATTACTCTTTCCGTACCTTTGAAAACTTTGAACAAACGTGGACTCTATGGTACCTACTAAATACACAAACCATTCATACTGTCTAGACAGTTTCCGGATTTACACTTTCATAGTAATGAAACCATTAACGTGAAAGATAAGCTTCGAGAGTAAATAAGTTAAGTACACAAAACTTTTTGGATATGACCTTGTATAAAACCACGGATTAAAATATTAAGCGTATGTAAACAAAAGAAGTCGAATGTTTTTAGAAAGTGTTTTAGGTCTATACCTACCCAAATGATCCCAACGGAACTCTCTGCTGTCTATCTGTGTTATTATTAATTATTATTGGAACTTGCCTAAAAGTCAATAATTGTTTTTTGAAATACCTATCGTTCACCGTCTGGACTATTTGTTAGCTATAAAGAATGCAGATTGGGGAATCCAATTTGTTGAACAAAGGTTCCTTCAAATATGCATCAAGGGCTTGAAAAAATTGCTGCAGTGTCCAAAGGGATGAGTGAAGTGAGGGGTCGGTTTTACCCCACCAGGGTTGCAATAAAAAGTGAAATTTATTGCTTAATTTCATCAATACATTATGTTGAGGCTGGTAAAAAAATTTAAAGATTTTAGGGTAATAGCCTCTATGAAATATTGGGGTTCAAATATTTTAATCACTCTGTGGAGTCTGTGGGCTTTACTTAACCACTTAACGAAAAAAATTGGTTTTAGACTTTATGGATATGGAATTGGGGAGAATAAATAAAAGTAAAAAAAAGTACCTACGTGAGTGTCGTATAATAAGTAGTAAAGTACCTAAGTACTCACTGATATTTGAATTTTTCGTCTAGTTCCCATCCGTTTGAAAAGGCACTTCGTTCCAATTAAATGGTTACAGTTAACATGTTTTGTATATCGGGCATGTGTAGACGAAGAGAATATGAAAGAGATTGATTGATGTGTGTGAATGATCAAAGACCTGGAGCTTACCTACCTCGGACAGAAGATCCTACCTAAGTATTGCAATTAAAAAACCTACCATATTTGTTAAATTTAACAGTTTACAGTAAAAACACAGGTATCCTATTTTATTCTATAATGCCGCCAGCATTTTGAGCACTTTACCTACAGCCGGTGATTTGAACTCTGTTTTTTTTTGTGTTTGATCACTAGCCTAAATTAATGCTACAGTTCAATTTCATCCTATTATAAATAATGATCTAATCCTATTCCTATCTACAAGCTTATCTTACTATACCGCAAACCCCTCAGCGTCATTGTTCCCGCCAGGTGGCGTTGAGATCAATACTGGCCGCTAATCCAATTAAGCATTCCACTGTAATGGTTTTGTCCCTTATTTCGATTTGAATTAAGCATAATTGACACGGAACTTGGCGTGACACTATTTCGTCGCAAATATCTAACAGGTTGAGTCAGATCAACAGGAACTAACAGAAAACTAAGAGTTTGCAAAATGTAAAATAGCATTGTCAGCGGAAAGAGTTCGAAAGTCGAGACAGTCCATAGATTGTTACATTGTTAGTACGGAAGAGCGTTTCTAGGATTTTAATAATTGATTTTTTTATTTACAAAAAAAAAGAAAAGGGCTTTGTCGCTGATCGACTATACCGCCCAATCAGTAACATCTTAGCTTAGTCTTCTTCTACTTCTCTCTCACTTCACTTCTTGCTTTCTTCTAATTTCAAATGTCTTAAATTATCGGCTATAAATAATATAATATTTAACATATACTATTGCTAAATTGCTATTTATTTACCTACCTTATATTACGAGTAATATTTTACTATCAACGAGATACTTTCACCCGCTATACAGAGAAAATAAAAGATACTTCAACGTTTGCCAAGCTGTACCTTCTTAACTTTAATTAAAGCGTTATTAGTCCATTAGATGAATGGAAAAAAACGCAAATGTCTCTTTCAAGGAAATGTTTAATATTAATTTTGTTTTAAGCTAATTTGTTTCCTTGAATTTGAGATCAGATATTTTTGTTTTCATTGAACCTTTGGATGTATTGAGTAAATTAATTTACTGAGAATGGGTACAGCTCCAACAAGGTTCACGAATTATAATACATTTGTTTTACCACAACTTTACGTTGAAGTAAACTATTTCATAGAGCAGAAACAAAAAAATGTGAAGGATTAGCACCGTGTAGGTATAAAATACAAAAGAATGCAATAAGGATTGCTAAAACCGATCTAAAAATAGCTCAATTGATCCAGGTCATAACCAGAAGGCTTGCCTAAAACACTGGCGACATTACCACACTGGCAATGCTGATACATGCAGTACCAGTTCGATAACATTACTCTTTGACGTAGCAACGCTATGTAACTAGCGTAGCACATTTCTACGAGCGTTTGTAGCACCAAAACAATAGAATTTTCGTAGCACCGTAGCAGAGGCCTACGGGTCGTCATAAAGTTTCAACAGTTATGCATGGACACACGTTTGTGGTTGCCAGGAGCGGAGTTAGGATACTCATAAGGGATCGAAGAATTGAGAACTACATACATTAAATCATCTTGCCCATAGGGGTAGTTAAGGACCACGAGTTTCCATTACATTACATTACAAAAAATGCGCTCTCCGCACGACCACTCGCAACCCACTCGCCACTCACTCGTGCCCTCACGTGTGTGCCCGTTCGAGTTACTGTCTCGCTCACACTTCGTGAACGCTCGGCATTTTCCGACGAAGGAGACATGCTACTTAACGCGCCGCGCGCGCCGCCGGCGCCGGACTCTTGGCGCGGTCATTCATGGCGCGCGCGCCAGGACAGCGAAGTCGATACGCGGCTTTACGTAATTAATAAAGAAAGCTTGTTTGGCACCGACTCAAAATTACTTAAGTATACTTACATTAGTTTAAGAACTCAGTTATTAAGGGTAGGTAAGTAAAAAACGTGTATTACCTACTTTTTGCTTTTCAGTTTTTTCAGCGGTAAATTTTTTTTGTTAAAAAGTTTTTCACTATAATGTTGTCCCAAGATATACAAAACAATTATGTACTTACCTCTTTTGTCTTGTCTAATCATATGTGTTTTGCTGGCGATGTTATCGACGCTCGCATCTTTAGCAATTACAAAACCCAAGATTTGGAGTAAACCACGTTTTATAACGTTGTTAAACCTAGCCTTGTATTTTACGTACATGCACGTACGTAAAAACTTGTTTTAGCAACGGAGGCTTCTAATTTGGTCCCGTACCATCGTAAACATGGCGAGTTATAGCGGTTCAAAATGTACCAAGTTTATGGTACAGTCGTTTGTGTACCATAGGCTTGATGCACACATTTACATGGAGATTTGTGGTTTGTTTCGTCTTTGATGTTTACCGGTTTTAGTCATCGACTGAATATTTCGATATAATGGTTACCTATTACCTATTATTGGTACAGTAATGAGTGACTTTACAAATCGTTAATAGTTGTTTGTTGGTATTTCAGGGATACGAGGAGAAGAAGGGTAAATAAACAAAGAGTATGCAATGATAACATCTATCAAGAAGATTGCTCAATGCCCATTATGGCTCAGTTAGTAAGACTATTGCTAAATCGGAAAGGTTGTGGGATCAGATTCCGCATGGGGTATAACTTTTGTAATAGGTACCTACATTTTTAAAATCTAGAAAACTTCTAAGTATTCTAATAAGTTTAATTATTAAAAATAATTATAATTCAATGGAGATTGTAATAAAATATACATATAAAGAAAATATACCCACTATCGCGTGTTAACACTGTGCTTGAAAAAAACAATTTCGTAGGCGTAAACTTAATGCTTTACAAACATACTACACATTATTAGGTAGGCTGTAGTAACATTACGAGTACATATCACGTTGGAACAAAAACAAGAACGTGTTTTCGTAATACACATAACCACAGACTTACTGAACAGTTCAAAGAACATAGAACCTTATTTTGAGGTACCAAGACTTAAAATATGCTGTTTCACTGTAAACGTTATGACCCCAGACGTCTATAACTTAGGGAGTTTTACGGCTAAGGATCACAGGTCTAAATATTTAGAAAATAATTACATAAGTACACACGTGTACTAATGAGTATGTAGGTGTGTTGGGTAGTAATGATTTTGTTATGGTGGTCGCAGACTTATCCTAACTGTCAATTCAATAGAAGAAATCCTGAGACGTCAGAAGCCAGCCGCATTTTCTGACGTCAGCATTTTTTGTACAGAAAAATGACTGCGGCGCGGCCAAATGTGCGATCAGGTTATGAGTTTACGGTATGGTAAAGAAATTCATGATCAGATAGAAAAAGTACGTGAGTGTCGTGGAACACTCGATTGGAACGACGTCTCAACTTTGACATTTGGTATTTGTAAAAAAATATTGTCAAATATTAAAAACCTAGACGCCGCGGACGGCCAAGGAAGCGCTGCAGAGACGACCTCGACTCCTTTGATAGTGGGTGGTGGAACCTATAAAAGGAGAGAGATGGTTGGAAAGAATTGGGGGAGACCTTTGCCCAGCAGTGGGACAGTATAGGTTAAATAAAAAAAATAAAAATAAAACCTATAAACGCTCTTCTGTACTAACAATGTTACAATCTATGGACTGTTTTGCGACGTTTTGACTTATGTTTATGTCGTGACGATAAAATCAAACGCTTTTTTTCTTCTAGCCACCATCCTCGATACCGAAAAGGAACTTCGTTCCAATAAGGTTCACAGTTAAACTTAAAAGTTTAGCAAACAAAACTAACTAAAAAAAAGTTGTAAAGAAAAATAAAATCTATCTAAAGCTGTTCTAGTTACCTATTTAGTTCAGCGCTGTTTTATTTATGATAAAAAGGTAATATTCGAAAATACGCTAATGGGAGGTGTATCTGTCTACTTTTCTTTTACTCCTTTTTTTTTTGTTTTTAATTCAGATCTGTGAGTACAGATCAATTTTTCGAAGCCAAACACAAAAATAAATGATAAACTTTACTTTACTAACATTTTTCACCGCTAAAAAAGCGAGTAGAGATTAAACTTCGACACTGACCGAGCGCTCACTAATCGTTCACTAGTTGCTTTCAAGACTTCAGCTTTTTAACTTGGAAAATTATACTTTTTTTTGAAAGGAATTTAAAACTTAAATCCTTTTCATCTATTTAATTTTCTCACTTCGAACAGTTTTTGAACTCGACATCTTTAAATTAAATTCTTTGAAAAGATTTAAGACGAATCGTGATTTTTAATTTGAATATTACGAATTGCTCAGAAAAACTCGTGAAATGCTTTTCGTTTGCAATTAGAGTTTTTCACAAAAGCGTTTAGGTATATTCTGAAATTTCAGTGTAAGTACATATTTTTCAATTAGGTATTAATAATATTCTCGAAACATATTTCAAACTTTTACGTGGGGTAGGTACCTTTATTACTAGAATATTAAAAAATAAGCAGTTAATTATTATAAACGATATTTGGGTGCAATGACTTTTAGTGTGTTTTATGGCCACATAACAAGCGTTTATTGTTTCAGTAACAAAATGCACACAACGTGGATCAGAGTGAAACTCAAAGTGGAAACAAAACCATTGATGGATTACAGTGGAAGAAAAAGTGGAAACTAATCCCTTAATGGATTTGATTAGTGGATCAGAGTGGAATAGGGCACGTAAAAACTCAAAGTGGAAACAAAACCATTGATGGATTACAGTGGAAGAAAAAGTGGAAAGTAATCCCTTAATGGATTTGATTAGTGGATCAGAGTGGAATAGGGCACGTAAAAAGTTTTTTTGAAGCGTGTAGCTTGCTTATCGTTCTTGATAGATGAGAAGGAACGTTTTGCAAGGTCAATAAGTGGATGGCTGACCCGCTAGTGCCACTATCACATAATAAAATATATTAAGCATTATCAAACAATTATCTATCTGCGCTGCATGTGTTTTTTTTTTTTTTTTAAATTGAAATTTGAGCCACCGGCGTCTAATTTCCAAAAATATACGAATCAGAAAAATACTCTAACGTTGTCTTTCACTTGTAGCAAACATTTTCTTAGTTGCACAGAAAATGTTTGTGCATGCATCGCTAGTTTCGTGCATGCATTGGGCCAGTTCACGTCCGGACACTAAACACGTACACGACATGTCTGTCAGCTGGCGAACACGAATCATGCTTTATTTCCTTCACTGTGCATCAACAATAATATTTGTGAACGTTTGGAAATGCACGTGGATATTTTCAAAGCGTGGAATAAAATTTTTTTAGTTAGGGTCAGTTTGTACAGACGCATATGGTTGCGACGTGGTGTACACTTTTATAAATTTTTTTTTAACCTACATTATCCCACTGCTGGGCAAAGGTCTCATATATTTCCAAAGGAAAGATACTTATGTAGATAACTAGATGCGAGGATACGCAAAAATCGTTTACTTTTCCGATATAATGATCTATCGCTTTGCCAAAATATCATCTCAATTAAAGCAGTAGTTTTAGAGTGTAAGTATTTTAAACATACATCCTCACAAAAAAACAGGCCCACAGAAGCACGGAAGCGCACAGTTGAAAATGCCACACAAGCAGTCATCCACTTTGTGACCGAACAGAAAGTTGCTTCACTACAACGATCTATCAAGAACGACTAAGCAAGCTACACCACGTAGTGTCCGTGAAAGTAGGTTCTCGAGGTGTAGGTATGTATGGAGTTTTGTGGATTGTCCACGATATAATTCAACTCTAGTCTTGAGGTATCTTCCTGTTTCGTAAGATACGAACGAGCTGACCTCTGGGATTACAAATAGAGACTTGTTAGTTCGGAACAGCGTTCATTTGTTATTACCGGTTCATTCTTGGCTATTCTGCTTTCGATGTAGCAAATGTCTGTGCCTAGACAATGTTAGTAACTAGTGCTAGGTAGTATGTGTCACAAAAGTGAGTTCCGGTTTAGCTAACAGGCTAGGCATTCTAGGCCAACAGTCTTATACTGACAATCGTGTTATTGCCAGTAGTGGTCACCCATACATGTTAAGACCGTACAGAGTGTTGCTTTACTTCGAAGATCTACAATTATTATGAACAACTATTTTTTCATAAGCGCGCGCAGTGTAGCTTTACTACGCGTGGGTACTTCTAAAAAGTTTGTGAGAAATATAAAGTGTGGACAATCTCCAGATAGTTTAATTTATCCAGACAATAGTCTGACTTTTTTGGGTTTTGTATTCTGGAGATCCCATTACGTTTTATCTGTACGAACCCTCGAAATATAAGGATACACCTGCCAATCTACTAAGACTAATCAGTTGCGACTTTCTCTAGCTTTGGTTTCCTAAGAATGGACGACCGTCAAGCTGAAACGGAAACGCAAAAATGACTATTATTACTGTTACAATATGATTGAAAATAGCTCAACGTTCTATTGTATTCTTATTGTAATGTTTGGGCATTCAAGTTCCTTGAAAGTATGATCAAAGTGAGATATTTAAAATCAAAGCAAATTACAATGCTATAAATAAAATATTGGTTTTTAGTTACGAAACCTTTTGCTGACATACTAATAAGGGCTAGTTTCACCAAACTTTATCTAACAGAGCATTAGTTAATTTGACATCAAATTTAGTAAGAGAAATAACAACGGATTAAATATTTAACAGACCGTTACGATTGCTTTGTGCTCCATCATGCTCTAACAAAGGAATATGTTCATTATCAAGCCGCTAAATCTAATCGCTGGTCGGCGGCCCGTTATCTAACTAGCAGTTGACATTGTAGAAAATTCAAAATATGTCACAACAACCAAAAATCCGAGAGTGTCAGAAGAACCATTTGTCTGCGCAGAACACAATTTTGTAAGAAAAAGCGTTCACTGCGCTGACAAACGGCTATCGGCCGATTTATTAACCAGCTGTTAAACTTGACTTTGGTGAAACTGGTCCTAAAACAAAGGTCATTGTCCTAAGGTTTGTTACTTAAGGACATAACCTACAATGCAAAATAAGTTGGTACTTATTAGAATAAAATATTTTCTGTAGGTACACATTATATAAGTAGTAGGTTTTTCGGAAACTGGAACTCCTCCAGTAAATTGTGTTAGGGTCCCTAATTAAGGATCTCTGGAATACGTAAGCGGTTCTTGGCGGGAAGGTTACTTTTATTTATTGGAACCAGAGGAAAGTAGATTTAGAAGCATTGTGTTTTTGTACAAAAATAATTGTGTCTATTCCACTTGCGTTAATTCACGTTCAATCTTAGTTTTCACAGAAAAAAATGTCACCTTTCCATTTTTAACCAAAAAATAATATAAGGTAAGGTTAGGTTAAATTTTAAGGTTAGGTTTTTTTCGCATTGTTTCGACATAGCTTTTCAAAACCAATAATTATAAGTATTTTGATCCTCAAAAGAACAGGTCATAAATAATTGTACAAAGTCGAGTGATCTTGAAGAATCTTGGTAAGAAATAATAGTATTAGCGTTATAACCGTTTAACCTCAAAAAGACTATTTTTCTATCAAAGGGAGGGCTCAAGTGGAGTGAAAGAAATTTCATCTATTTATTTTGGCCGCTACGACTGTAGCACTCGTAGCCTTTCGGGGCCCTATTCGCAAATATTCATCATGATTATCAAATTGGTACTTTTTTTTCTATCAGAGAAGTTGTGAGCACCAGGTATAAAGGTATTATTTATTTTGCTTTATTTCAGGTAAAATGTGGTAAAGGTTTGCTGGAAGAAAACTGTTTGTAGGGTTAAGCTCGCCTTTGAACGATAAAGAATTAAGAATGTGCAAAATGGTCATGGGCAATTTTGTATTTGGACATGCCTCTGACTACCCTCTTAGGCATCATCAATCGATCCGGAACACTATTAAATCTGAGAGAATGTCTTCCGCACCTAGGGGATACAGTCATGATGACGTTGATTTATTTTCGTTTTTTTTTTAACTTTGGTTTTACCTAATTATTGTATTTACATATAAGTTAATACATTGGGCTTGCTGATCTCATCCGTCCTCAGGCGTCACACGTGCTATTATTTTCTATCATAAGAAACCAAACAATTCACCACCCCTATCATACCTATTTCATTTAAGGCTTGACTCTTCCTTGTTTGTGAATACAGAGGCCAGTGCTCCAGCGTAAGTGGACAGCCTCGAGTACTGTTTGGTCAGAAGGGATTTCACCTTTGCTCTCTTCGCTTGACCCTCAGTTAATCCACCACTCAATCAGGCGCTTAGCTCGTAAAGCTTTGTATTTTTGAGGCGCACTCATCCCAGTCTTTTAGTGTTTGTAAGATTACTTAGATTCTTAGACGTAGGTAACCCTTTTAGAGAATTTAGAGAATCTCAAGTTAATGTACCATTAGAAAAATAAAAACCTAAGTCTAAAGGTAAAACTCAGAGTAGGCAGAATAGCAGGTATTGTTGCATTGTAGTAAAATGGCGTTTGAGACTTATATGTCCATTGGGCTACAACAAGCTTATGACTATGTTGATGGTAATAATGAAGAAAAGATACATTTACAACACACTCAAGTGATACATATTACAAGGATCTTTTTCAATGTAAGTCCAATATTTCAACAGAAATATTGACGTCTATGTGCTCTAAAGTATCACTTACAGGTACCATTACGGCTAACCGCCATAAGGGCATTTGGTTCCATATCCTTCGCACCTTTTCTTTCAATTGTTTCTGAATGACCATCAAATTATCGCCACAAAACGTGACGGTACCCTTTTTAAAAGGGTTCACGGTGGTATTTTATGAAATGGGTTTTGTTCTTTAAGCTGCACGTATGTATGTACAAATAAGTAGAAAATAAAAGCCTACTGTTGTTATCAAGTAGTTTTTTTCCGCGTGTTTTTAATTTTTTGCTCCGATTTTTTTTAGTTATCATATGAAACCTTAATTCAGTCTGTACCTAATAATAATTATGTATATTATTTAATCTACTCGTATGTATGGTTCATATACGAGTGGATAAAATGTGGAACTTATTAATTAATTATATGGAATTAAAAAACAACTGTTTTAAAATGCAGCCCATCTAACACTTGTACCGATCCGTGGGGCACTATAAAAATACGGTCTTTAGAAAAATCCTTACCTCATTTCCCTAATAACAAACCCAACAATGAAATTGTGTATCCAAAAATACAAAAACAGATGGGTTTCCGACATCCGTTTGAAATCGATACCTGGATCCACCAGCGACTTTTTAGTATGCGGCCCGCGTCGCAGCCATGTTACGCTCTCCACCAACGAAAAGGTACTCTATAATTTTATTTTCAAACCGAAACTTAGTTACCGAAGTAACAGATACTTCTTTTGAGGTGTTTTCGGATAATAGCGTTTGAGGTAAACAGGTTGTTTTCAAAAAACTTTCGTTTCCTTCAATCGTGCTAAAATGTATCTGAGGCCGAAGACAGAAATATAAAATAAAGTATGCAAATATAATTTGATACTTCTCCAATGATAAATTATAATTATTCACTTTTATAATAGCTCAACTATAATAAATCCAGGCCCTTGATTCAGACTTCAGCGGAATGCATTTGGGTCCTAATAGGTAGTTGTTTAACCGACCGCAACCAATCACAGTGCAAGAAACGTCAGTTTTGGATGAATTCCTGCACTGTGATTGGTTGCTGTCAATTGAACTGCTGACCGATTCCGATTCGAATGCGTTCCGCTGCAGTCTGAATCATAAGGCAGGTCAACTAAACTGTCGGACGGAAGCTTACTCAAAACACAGTCTGACATTATTATCAGCTTGCTGTCACTACTGAAATCTCAGTTTCTCTATATAAAAGATAAAAGTAATGTTTCGTAGATACATAAATATTTAATTAACAGATACCACTTACATACACAACAGGTAGTTAACCAACGCATTAATTGATTAAATCGTTCCACCAGATTGGGTTCGAACCGGAGAGTAATCACTTCCGTGTGGTTTCATTCGTTAAAAAATTAAAAGCTGCAATTTTCTGCGATTACATTATTAAATACCATTAATATTTTAACTGGCTGGAAAAAACAGTCAAAATTTTAATATGCGCTTCAGACGGGAAATTATCGTAAAGAGACCAGTATACACTACACAGCTGGGAGGCTGTTAGATGGCATGATAGATTAGCATTAAAAGGTTCCTTTAGAATGTTTTGGTTGAAAGTACTTACAACATCAACATTTGATCAAGATTTGCGATCACTTTGGATAGTAAAATATCTCTATTTCACAAGATTTCCCGGATTTCTAGCGAATGCTCCAACTTACACTCCCTGCACGTATCACGTAACTTTGTAGTTACATACGGTCTACAATATAAAGCGTAGTATGTTACATTATCTGTGGACTGGGAACGCACTATACGACTAGTGTTGGTTGCTTCGAAATAACACGTATCGTACCTCAGAAGGATGCTCTCAGACGAGCAACTTATAGAGCATTTAGAATGCAATTATTGGCTCGTTTTGCTAAGTCGATGTAGTAGTCTTAGTAAGTGTGACGCTCGCTAGGCCGCTAAATGGCTCTTTCACTTCTTTCGAAACAGACTTAAGTGCTTCGGAGATCACAATAACTTGTTAGTTAACAAGTTAAGCCAGGCTTTTGGGTAAATTAAGAAGTCCGTCACCACAGTTGGCTACAATCTTACTATTTACAGCAAAGCTAACTGCTCTTTTCCTCCCAATTGATTGATTTTAAATTCACTAAAAGATATTTTTTAGAGAAGAGTTTCCAATAATTCTAAGTCGATCAGTGCCTAATATTTAGAGCAACAAAAAAGTTGCTCGTTTACAAAAGGCCGTTGGATAAATCGAACATGGCGGCTCCGCGGCTTACGCTTGATGTAATGTTGGTCGGAATCAATTCATTGCCGCGCACCTCCGATTTACGGCTACAGGGTGTCCTGCAATTAAACGAACAGGTTAATGGATTTACGTTAGATCTATGAGTATTTTGTACTGTTAAAAGTGCCGAAGGAACCTTTGCCTAGCTATTATGTTGACTTTGTAAGGTTGTGGGTCACTTAGATATATTGGAATTGCTTTTGACTACCCCTTGGACATTTTCAAATGATGAATAAATTGTCTACCGCACCTTGAGGCTTCAGCCATGATATTATTTGTTTTATAATAGCTAGAAATAGATAATATTACGCAAATGATGCGTGATTTTTGCTTCTCGGGCCTAAGTACACTTTCTCTCTACACCGAAGTAGGTACATGTTACCTCTTCTCTTAATGTTATTGTAAGTAAATAGCTTTTATTTCTTTTTATAAAAAATACACTAACTTTCTGTAAATATTCAACGTCTAGACGTCTCCAAATGTTCAACCATTCAAAAATACCTTCACAAAGTCCAAAACTCCATCTGTAGACGGCATAAAAACCTGAACTTTCCTCATTTCCCCTCGAACCATGTGCTCATTAAGACTAAATGGAATTAAAATCACTAAAACCCCTAAGTAAGTCTAAAGAGGTGCAAACTACGAGCAAGGAAAAGTTTTTACTAAACGATAATGATACTAAAATTTAAATAATTGTGGAAGTTTTATGTATTTTTAGTTATTGGAACAACGTAAATTAGGAAATTCCCGTTACAAAAAGTAATGAAACAAACATAATATATTTCTTTTGCATATTTTATTTCACACTTTTTAAATGTAAAAATTATGCAAAATACTGGAACGAAGTTCCTTTTCAGACGGTATCGAGGATGGAGGCTAGGCTAGAAAAACAAAAGAAAGCGTTCCATTTTACCGTCACGACATATCGACGTCTCCGGGGAATAAAAGGATAACTGCTAAAAACACAACTTTACAGGAGAAGCAATAAACATGTTTACGTTGATAACTTCACAAATTGTGCAAAATGGTGCGCATAGTACCTAGTGCGCAAAAAAAAAAGATGCGGAGAGTGCGAAAGGTGGTGCACAAGGTTCAAAGTGTAGAACACTTGGTTGGAACGAAGTTTGTACATTTGACACTCACATACTTTTTTTTTATAAAAAACGATGATTAAAAGGTCTCAAACACAGTTTTCTGTACTAAAAAATTTCAATTTTCTCTAAACACTCCACACAATTTTCAACAAATTAAACTGGAGCGAAATATCAGCGTAGCACTTGCTACGATGACACGCTACGGCGCTACGGCGTAGCCTTAAGGCAATGTTACACTGTTACTAGATTAGTGAGAACGTGGCATCTTGACCTATTTAAGGCTCGACACGTTGCGACTAGTTAAGACGCTAACGACCTAAACTTGTTATATCTCACACGTGAGGTAAATGAGCGCTTACTCGATTTTATGTTTTGCTCGTTACTCTTTGTTGATTAAGAGGGGCTATGGAATTCACTATTTTATTTGTGAATTGCATAGAAATTATGCACATATTAGAAATATAAAAATATTTATGAATACTTTTTGCCTTCTCTGACTCTTCCAGACATCATCAAAAGATATTGAATACACAAAAAAATATTTGACAACGTCTAAAAAATATCTGACGCTTTGGGACTAGTCGTAGTCATAATGGAGTTTTTTTTTAATATGTAAAGTTTAGTTCTAGCGAACAAAACAAATCACTTTTAAGTTCCCTTCATTATTTCTGTACACTATGATTTAAAATATTTCAAAAACAATTTTCCTTACTGATTAGAATTAAAAACAGTTATTAACTTTGACATGTATCGAAGCTAACAATTAGTTCCTGGGAACGAACAAGCCCTGATTATAGAATGTTAAAGTAGGATGGTAAAACCGGAGTTAAAGTAGAAATGCAGTCGCCTGCAATAAGAAATAAACTTTTAACTTTGAAACGAATGCCAAACTCAAACTGATAATCGCAGATGCTGGTTCAAAACATGTTTTGAGAAATGATTTGTTGACATGTTAAATGTGGCAAAATAAAAAACATATTTAAAATTACCTAGATCATTACTTTTACCGTAACATGCGTTTAATACTCGTAATTGTGGAATGAATACATGTTATTGCAGGCAACGATACCACAAATATTGCTCCTAGGCAATTTTCGGTATTTTCTATGAAAACCGAACAGTCAGCCCCGCCCTCTATGCTTAAAGAATCGGTGACACCACACCACGTGTGGTTCCATTGTTGTTTTAATCATAGTATTAGTTAACATTTGCGGTAGGTATACTGTATAATTAGAGATTAAACGAACTTACCCTAAGTGAAGTTCTATCCAAATTATACGATTTTGCTTCGTCCGAGAGATTAGTACATTTGTAGTATACGTCTAGGTATCGCCTTTGACCACTAGTTTGAAAGCAGAAAAAATTCTGATCCGTAAACATATTTTTTCTCCAGCCTACCGCCCGTCTGCAACTCATTTAGTTAAAAGCCTGCAACTGAAAATAATATTTCACACAAGTAGGGGGCTGTAGGGTTGGGAGGGACCTAATCTCTCGGACGAAGCAAAATCGTATAATTTGGATAGAACTTCACTTAGGGTAAGTTCGTTTAATCTCTAATTATACATTCATTTTGCTTCGTCCTTCGAGATTAGTACATTTGTAGATTTTGAAAGACAGTTAAATATTATACACTCTTGTATTTTTGTTAAGTAAATAATCAAACCAAATAAGAAAGGTAAGATAATTAAGCCATCTGATCATAATCAATAAGTAATTAAAAACAGAAAAAGAACCTTTCTTCAAAAAAGGAGGTAAGTATAACCGTAACGGTTTTTTGTACCTAATATAACAAAACTATGTAGGTAGGTAATTCAATTTACATAGATCTTAATCATTATTGGTATTAAGGATAGATACAGCAAACTGATTTGATTGATCACAAGAAACATCTCTATGATAAAATTTTGCAAATACAGATGAATTGCCACTCCATCCAGCTGTATTTCTAATTGTATCAATATTAACACCAGCTCTATGCGCGGCTGAGGTAGCTGCATGTCTGGTGGAGTGAGCAGAGAATATGGTGGTGTCAACTCCGCTAGCGGACAATGTGTTCTTTATCCATCGGCTAATAGTATCCTTGGATACTGACTTGTAGGGTTTTTTAAAACTAACGAATAAGCTATTTTCATTGTTTCTTAAAGGCTTCGTCCAATCGATATATGCTAAAAGAGCTTCTGCCGGACAAATCTCCGGCCGATCCTTATAAAACGGAATCTTTAGACAAGGTTGAGCTGAACCTGGGCGAGACGTTTTAATTAAATCATTTATTTTAATAAATATAAGCTCATTATTGATGACAATGTTTTGTAAATTTATTTTGCTAATCGTCTGTACTCTGTGTGCTGTTACCAGCATGAGTAATGTGACTAACTTTTTAGTTAAACGCTCCAAGCTCAAACTGTTGTTAGGGTACCATTGAGATAAAAAATCTAAAACAACAGTTGGGTTCCAAGTTATATCATATTTAGGCCTTGGAGGGCGAAGTCTATAAAAACCTTTGAAAAGCCTAGTAACACGATCATCAGATCCCACTCTCGATCCTAAGATCAACGACAGAGCAGAGCGATGATTGTTTAGTGATCCGTATTGAAGACCGGATTTAAATAGGTCGGTAAGAAAATATATCACCATCGGAGTTGACGCCTCATAAATCTCAAGTTTTTGTTCTTTACAAAAGTTTACCCAACGTCGGATTGCAACGTTATATTGTTTAATAGAATTTTCGGATAGGGAAGCTATCATGATATCCAACGAAGACGGTGGCACACTCCTTCTTAATAGTGCCGTCCTGATAACTTCCCTGCAATCAAGGTCAGCTTGGGGTGACTGTTGGAAATAGATAATAATACATTATCGCAAGGCTTGAAATGTATTAAATCAGAACAAAGAAGTTCTTGGAATAGAGGAAACCAGGGCTGTGTGGGCCAGTAGGGCACCACAACTATACCTTCAGCTTGGTCTGTTATTATCTTTCTTAATACCTTTAGTATCACCGCAAATGGGGGGAAAGCGTAAAAAGAAAGATCTTTCCAATTTAAAGTAAATGCATTTACGGCAAACGCTCCGGGGTCTCTATTCCATGAAATATATTTTTTACATTTATAATTAATTCTGGATGCAAAAAGATCAATTTTTGGGTGTCCCAGAGTATGCGTAATCTTAATAAAAGCATCATGTTTTAGTTCCCATTCATTATCTGGGTGGGATCTTCGCGACTCCGCATCTGCTATTTCGTTATCTTTTGAACTAATGTATGAAGCGAACACGAATATTTCGCGAGCTTCACACCATTGCCACAAAGATCGTGTTAAATCAGTGAGATGAGGAAATCTTACTCCTCCCATACGATTGATGTACGAAATAGCAGTTGTGTTGTCAATGCGCAGTAAAATTTGACAATTTTTAAATTCCTTTGCGAAAATCTGTAAACCTATGAATGCTGCCAGGAGTTCTAGATAGTTAATATGTTTAACTGATTCTGATATACTCCACTGCCCACTGGCGGTCTCCTTACCACACGCTACCCCCCACCCTTTTTTACTAGCGTCAGAAAAAAGTTCTAAGCAGTAACTGTCTTGTCTGATGGGGTTGACTGCAATGTCAATAGATTTTAACCACCATGAAAAATCAACTTGCAAGTTCTGTGGTAATGTCATGTAGGTATCGTAGCTACCTGTGTTACACAAAGCTAGGTATTTGCATCTTTCCATCTGTTTGGTGTACATCCAACCGTATTGGATGGCCGGGCAAGATGAAGTAAGAAGACCTACCAAACGCGCAAAATGTCTAATTTTGCAGCGTTGCTGCGATTGAAAAGATTGTAGTTCCTTTTTAATTGAGCGTCGTTTTTCATCAGTCAAACAGACGTGAAGATGTTTTGTATCTATTAAGAAACCAAGATATTTACAAACAGTACTTGGAACCATACAACTCTTTTCAACGTTAATTATGAAACCTAAGGCTTCTAGAATATTTCTGGTATGTAAGATATTATCACGACATTCTTGGTAATTTCTAGAAATAATGCATATATCGTCTAAGTAAATAGATGACATATAGCCTAATGATCTGAGTAGAGACATGACTGGTTTTAACAGTTTGGTAAACACGAACGGTGCCGTGTTAAGGCCGAAAGCCAGGACATTAAATTGATACATAGTATTATTAAATTTGAAACGTAAATACTTTCTAAAGTCTGGATGTATAGATACAAGAAAATATGCATCCTTTAAATCCAGAGTGGCCATGAAACTGTTTCTCGATATTAGTTTTAAGGTAGTTCTCAAATCCTCGATTTTAAAATGTTCAGTTGTAATGTACTTATTTAGAGATTTTAAATTTAATATAAATCTGTTTTTACCATTTGGTTTTTTAACCAAAAAATAACTAGAGAGAAACTGATCCTGACAAGGCGTGCAAGGGGAGATAGCCCCACTGCTTAAAAGTTCGTTTATGGCCACTTTGTATTGAACAGACTC
Source organism: Epirrhoe tristata (assembly GCA_951394285.1). NCBI lineage: Eukaryota > Metazoa > Arthropoda > Insecta > Lepidoptera > Geometridae > Epirrhoe > Epirrhoe tristata. The sequence continues at coordinate 8,816,944 of OX596146.1, read as the reverse complement.
AGATTCTGATAATACTGGCAAACTCGGTTCGTATGATTGAGAAACCGAATTTGAGAATGGTATCTTATATCCTCTTACCCATGATAATATCACGGGGTCCTTAGTTATCAATCGCCATTGTCAAAGATTGTAAAAGAGAGATAATCGTCCTGCAGAACGTACCGGGTTTAACGACGACGGTGGCTCTGCTGATGATAGGAGCGCGCTGGCTGCCGCTGTTGCTGCGGCTGTCGTTGGCGCGACGTCGATGGCGTCGGCTCGAACCTCCTCGCTGCTCCCACCTGCCTGGCTGCTGGGAGCGGAGGCTTCTGGTTTAAATTCTGGAAATTTGGTTTAGTTTTCTGCGATGGGGTAATTTTCTTGGCGGGTGTAATTTTTATCTCAGCGCCTGATTTGGAAATTGCCTTAGCAGCCTTGAGTGAGTCGGCTAACTTCTCGCCAAATAGAAAACTATCAATCTCTGCACTAGAAAGTTGATCTTTAATATCTTTCTTGATTGTAGAACATATGAAATTCCTTCGTGTCAAGGACTCGTTATGTTGTGTATCACACAATAGTCGACCGGCCTCAATCAGTAGTTTTATTACAGCTTGATCCTTTTGTTCCGCAGTGAATAATATAGTGAGAGCTTCACTGATGCAAGATATGCCTGCCGCAAGCTGTGCTTGCTTATTTTCTAACGCCTTATCCTTTTTAATGAGCATATCTGATAAAGCTGCCTTTATCTCCGGATTTAGCTTCGGGGCGTCGATTTTGGTGCAATTTTTTGGAATAAGAAGCTTATCAAGCAGTTCTTTTTTGATATCTTTGGGTAAGCCGGTCGTAGCGATGTGTTCCCAACGCACTGCTAGTTCACCTCGAATGTCAGGTCCATATTTCTTGTCCTTTGAGGGTGTTTCTCCTAATAGATTTATAATATCTTCATCTAGTTCCGGCTCATCAGGTTGTATCTCAACGGGTAGCTCAACTTGCTGCGCGTCTGAGCCGGTAGCTTGTGCAGGTGAGGGGGACGTACCCAACTGGGGTTCCTCTACAGTGATTGGCATTTGGTGGATCTCAGATCGTACCTCCATTTCATCTGGAAATATCATTACCAATATTGTAAATACCTACCTTAAACAACACCATTTAGGTAAGTTTTACCTAAGTACATATGAGACCAATGTCCAGCAGTGAATAAGACAGCTGATGATGATAATGATATCTAAGTATGTGCATCTAAAAGCGAAGGGTTCATCCCTGACAGATGACCACAACGTCAATGCAATAAACATTACTTTTAGGTAGGAAAGTAATGTCCATTAGCAACTAAACCTGTTAGGTAAAAAATACCTAGGTAAGTAAAAAATAAAGTGCGGTGATAGTCCTTTTATACTATCCACAACAAGGTAGGTAGATGTGGTGATAAATATCATAAAATGTGAAGGCAACATTCCGTTCAAATGCACACAATCACAAGGTAAGTAGGTACCTACATCCACCATATCCTATTATTAGGTAGGTAAGTATTTCAATTATTGTGAAGGCAACATCCCCTGGAGATGTACACAACACTAATTGTAAAATGACGTAACGTCATAGATTGATACGGACATAGTCCTAGAAACTATTCACAATATCATGGTTAAATGAGAAGAAAGAAAAAACAAATTATGGAACACTTTGTTTACCTTCTTGTTCAGATTGTACCGGGGTAATCATATCAATCGAAGTACTAAACTCAGACTGATTTCTCAATCGTCTGTTCCTTTTTGTTATTTTTCTTTCAATCCTTCTTAATTTCCGCAGTAAGTAATCCTCACTATCGCTGTCCTCGTTTTGGTGACTTCGTTTCGGCATATTTTTACACTTTTTGGCTAAAAAGAGAAATAACGTGGTGTTCGGCGAGGCACTAAAACGCGAAATGAGTTGCAGACGGGCGGTAGGCTGGAGAAAAAATATGTTTACGGATCAGAATTTTTTCTGCTTTCAAACTAGTGGTCAAAGGCGATACCTAGACGTATACTACAAATGTACTAATCTCGAAGGACGAAGCAAAATGAATGTATAATATTATTGTGTCATGCAAAATGCTGCTAGACTGCTACCATGCCAGTAGGCATAGCCACTGGCGGATGCTAGTAGTCAATACATGTGAAGATACTGTAAGATTACAAATACACATAGATACAATGCTATGCAATGCTATTTTGTGTATAAAAAAAATTAAGGACAGTAATTTGTTTTTAGTTCTAACTACATAATTAATGTAATCAAACAGTCACGAAGACATTATTTTGATTTTTTTCTGGTAATAAAAAATAGGGTGTATATGTAAAGCTTACAAACAGGCAGTGTACAAATACAAAAACAATAAATTCCTGAAAAATAGCAAAACTAAAAAAAAGTTTCATTCAAAAATAAAATTAAGGAGGTTTTAACGCTCACACGGCTGGCGGGGCACCTGGCGTGGCGTGAACTGCCGAATGCAAGCACTCTGAGGGTTAAATACTGGACGATAAATTGATGACGGAAAACATCGTATATACGAGTTATTAGGTTGTGGCTATCCTGACTTCCGTGGTCTTATAGCGAGCGGTCATATCGGCTAACTAGTCAAACGGTTTGGAGCTTTTGAACCATATCGTTTTTATATTTGACTCAAATCGAGATATGGTTCAAAAGCTCCTAATAGCGTGTTAGGAGGAAACTAAATGTCTTGACGTTGGGGACATCATTAAGATGGAGTAAGCTTGCCTTCCACAGCACCTAAATTATTTTCACAGAATAATCAGCCTTACACTCAGGAAATATAGTGTCAACTCGTGGATCTGACTAAGCAATCATCTGAAGTTTGAAATATGGTTCCGGGTGGAACGCCGAAAATTAAGCTACACACTTATAACTATTTTAATTGACCTTTTTCTCATGTTATTGGTTAAAAACTATTTAAATTAAAACCTAAGTCTACGCAAATGCTTAAAAACTTTGACTATAAAAAACTCCCAATCCTGAATGATCCAATCAAAGAACTCCACGCTGCTAATTACTTGAAAACTCCTAGGCTGTTCCTGAAATGCAAAAAGGCGAAATTGCATTTGGTGGTTGTGTTTCCGTTTTGCTGAGAAATTAGATTGTTTGAGCTGTCGTTTGCAATGTTTCGTAACACTGTGGAGGAGTTCACTAGAAAAGTATGGTAGAACAACATAGTTGGAGACTTGGCGTTGAAAATTATTGTGTTTTAACTGCAGAGCTTTTGCCCAGTAGTCGTCTCTCTACTTGTGTCATGTGCCATTTGAAGCAATGCTTCAAGATCTTTGCGACATCTTTAGGGACTCTTTTCATCTTCCAAACTCATCATCATCAAACATCTTGCAAACTCGCTGATTTATTGCTTTCTTATAAATATGGGCGAGAGAGAAAAAATAAACGAAATAGCATGGCAAGGTTCAATTCACTCAGATTTGATTTCACACATGATCCTTTAAGATGTCTAAGGAGGCACGTTCAAATAAATTATTAGGCACATGCCTACATTTTGCAGAAGTTAGGATTCCATGCATGATAGGTTACAAACAATCGCACTATCATTGGTTGCAAGCAGATTGGCTATCACGACAGAAGCTGTCACGTTAAAAATTCAACTTGAACTTGAAAAACTTCAAAAATACTCTTTTTGAATTCCAGTCCAAAAGGTGTAGGTACACTTTTGGGGAAAACAATAAAATCGTGTATGTTCATTGTGCTTTAATTCGATGAAAGGTTCCGTCCTGTGCAGACGATCGTGAAATGCGCAGATGCGACGGACATCTGCCCGTTCATTAAAGTGCGGGGCACACTCAGGTTTACATTTTATTAATTTAAAACCTTTAGTTAAAAATATTTACATAATTATCACAAAATATATTGTGAAATTTAGCGACGCATACAATTTGTGGTTATACGCTCTCTACTACCAAGGACCGTATAAATTGTCGTTGCTACAATCCCCAAATGGCGAAGGAAAACATTGGGCCTGGTAGTAAGTAGGCCTAACTAGTGGTAGGACTAGAAACTAAATAGAAAGGTAATAAATATTGGTAGAAATCTACCTACACGGGTGTAAAATGAACATCATTATGTATCTAACCGGGAAAAATTGGCATGCGATGCTAAAACGTACGTGCTTAGACCGTGTCGTGTAAATGCCCAATTAGTCCCAAATACGCTTTAAACGTACGTGCATTGTAGCGTAACGCGGGTAAGTGCATCTCCCGCCAACATCACAACTAGGCTGATTGTCAATGAGTGATCGGCTCAACATCAGATAACTTATACATCAACATCATAATAGTTTGGATAAAGAGACGTTAGCACAACATATATCTAAGTTGTATGCCTTCTAAATAAATGCTGGAATAAGTGAAAAATAATCAAGCATCGTTGGTGGTGACGAGGCACAAGGACACAAAAGTGGTGTGGACATTTATTGATCATACGAACTCAGTAAAGCGTTGCAACTGATGACCCACACCTATTTAAAAACAATTAAAGGTATAAGGTAATTAACCGTTCACTCCATTAACCCTTACGTGAAGGGTGGCGGCGGTACGAACGAATCGAGTAGCGGACGTGATCAGATTATGAGAACTGTTTTCTTTGAATGAATAATCTTTTATTTGAGGTATAGGTCTCTTTTCTGGAAATGTATGTAGCTTTCTTTGTTCTTCATAGATAGAAAAGAGATAGATAGATCTTAGAAAATTAAAAGATGAATACACCGCTAATGGTATTAGCAACCTTTTTCTTATTATCACCTACTGTTTACTGCATATCTCAACCCAACAGAAGTGTTTAAATAATAATAGGATTAAGGTACCTTGGAAGATACTAATTTACATTAAGGTACTTAAATGCTGATTTTTGTAGTGGCAGGATACGTTTTAAACTTAATAATATTTTTTTAAAAGGAAACCCGACACAGGTTTAAGCTATTTATCTTGACGACCTCTGTAGCGCAGTGGGCGAGGGCCCGCCTTCGACACAGAAGGTTGCGGGTTCGATCCCCGCGGCGGGACCAATGTTTGTATGATCTACAAATATTTGTCTCGGGTCTGGGTGTTTTTATGTATTATATGTATGTATTTACAAAAAAAAGTATATTAGTAGTATAGTCGTGAAATACCAGTAAGGTAGATGATGCTGTGTGAAAAAGTCCAGCATTTTTTTATTTATTTATTAAAAAGTACCTAATAACATAGAATCTAACCTCTAGTTCCATATCAACTGTGTCAGTAAATTGCTTCATGTGAGTGAAGTTGTGGGCATATGACTTAGTTAGAAAACTACTTATAAATGTTATCAATATCCTGACTTATCTTTGAAGGTTAAGTTCTAATTATACGTGAGTCAACGTGAGTAGGACTCAAATTATTTGTTCATTAGACTTAGCAAAACAAATCACTGAAGTAGATTAGTACAACATGGGTACTAATTATAACATGCTTAGGTATATCTATCACATACGTTTAAATCTGTTTAGTTTAATTATTATCTTTTTTATACGTCTAGAAATATGGAAGCAGAAACAGTAGAAATTCTTGCAAGTGATTCTTGCAACACATTTCGACTGCCAAGCAATATCAATGTATCTATATGTAGCGCACTTACGATTGTATCAGATACAAAATAAATAAATTCAGTTAAAAAATAAAATATCCCGGACTATTCTACGAGTATGACATAATATTGTCCGAGTTTACCAACTTTCTTTGTCATGAAAAAATGTTGTGATGACCCTCAACTTTATATTGTCTCTATGGTCTTATTTACCAAAGTTTTAATATCAGCTGTGGTTAACCTGGAATAGATCTCGTCATTTTGCGGTCAGTGGCGGTGAGACGCCGGGCTGCGGTCAGGGCTGCGCATGGCGTCGGTGTGGCCGTCACTTCACTGTCCACCAGGCACCTCGGGCTTCAATAAATATCAACGGTTACAAATCGGACTAATATTATAAAAAGAAGTTTTGTGGGTATTGACGTTAGAACAATCCTGGAGGAATAGACTTGGATGAAAACATCACAGGGGCCGTTTAGAGAGGCGTTTGAGTGAGGAGGCTTATATCATTATTGTAGCCGCCGATGATAGTGAGATTTAATTTGATATGTGTCGCCTTCTTTGATGTACCTAACTATGAGATAAAATGAGCATTGAGCAAACCTACAACATACCATGTCAATATGATTGCCAAGACACTACTACATAATGCTTTCACTGTAAAAAAAGTAATAAAACGTAAACGTAAACAGGTTCACGACTGTATCCCCAAGGTGCGGTAGACATTCTCTCAGATCTTTTTATGTTACTTATTCCAGATCCTTTGAAGATGTCTAAGGGAGTAGTCAGAGGCATGTCCAAACACATAATATTTGTTACATGCCCACATCTTGCAGAAGTTAGTATTCCATACGTGACAGGTTGCAAGCCCATCGCCGCCTATAAGAACACTAACTGGTTTCCTCACGATGTTTGCCTTCACCATTTAGAGCACGTGTTAAAGCGCATATAAATTTTACGTAACGCAAAATCCCGGCCGGGATTCGAACCCACAACCTTCGGAATGAAGGTTGAGGTACAACCCCATTCGGCCAACACGGCTTAAAAAGTGATAAGATAAGTATTAGCTTAGTTAAAGAGCGAAGACCCTAGCTTAGCTCCGGTTTATGCTTTTTTTTTATGCTGCGCATCAGAAATCTCCATACCTATGTCACCTATGTTTAAAACAAAAAAATATTACTACCAATAGTTCCCATTTAAATCTTATTCAGTCGAATTCATCTAATCAGTCGTATCAAGCCATCTAAAAACAGAAGCAGTAATAGAGACAGTCTGTTCTCAATGAACTTCTAATTAAACCAAATTGTCAGGTTTGTTCCCTGATGCCTTTGTTGCATTTTTCATCTCAGAATTAGCATTCCATTTTAATTGGCTCAGCCTTTTGTTGTCTCCCAGTCTTTATTAGCGCCCTGGATTTCCTAGTTGATGTTAATACCAAATGAAGGTTTTAATTTTCGATGCATCTTAAATGGATAATAATTGACCAATTAATTTTATATACCTACCAAACTGACGTTGCAGTGCCCAACAGGGTGTATGTACCTTACACACTAAGCCTACCTAGACCTAAGCTATACCAATGTACATACAAGCAATGAATAAATGAATATGAATATGAATATGAATATGAATATGGATTATTAATAGAGAGGAATGTGTGGGAAGGTGTTAGTGTACTTGTTGTATTTCATTATGTCTCTATAGTTGATTTTGATTTTAAACTTATGGAGGCTTTCAACTTGTATATCCAATTAAGAAACAGGAACGACTATAGCCATATAACAAGGCGCGGTAGACACACTCAGATCAATCTACTTTAGATCTAAGGGTCGCCACATGCCCGTTTTTGCAGAAACATTCCATACAGACAGATTGACACGTTGCAAGCCCATAGACGCAAAAACATGATGTACATTAAAAAAAAAACTTAGGCCTTTACATCTATACTAGATGATTTATACAGCATCAAGAGGCAACCTATGCCTACACTTAACGGGACGCTGTAGTGCCTGGGACATTGTTTGAGATGGAATAGGCTTGCCCAGCACCTAAACCATCCTCTCAGCTTAATCAGCCTGGCCCACAGGAAAGACGACGTCAATACGTGTGGCACTGACTAAGCTGCGGGTTTCCTCACGATGTTTTCCTTCACCGTTATGAGCTCGTGTTAAAGCGCATATAAATTTTTTGAAACGAAAAATCCAGTGATGCACGGCCGGGATTCGAACCCACGACCTTCAGATTGAAAGTCGAGGCACAACCCCATTTGACCAACACGGCTCTGTATGTACATTACGGATTGTAATATCCATCTATGTCGCAGTATAAATCAAATCCCATTAAACGAACATTGATATCCCATCCACGCGCGGGTTCAACGGCACAATAATTCTCATAAGCATTAGTACGTCATCAACAATTCATCATACGCAAATAAGCTATCGTAGCGAGGATATTCTAATTTCCCAGGAGCAAATACAGCCTCGCTCAGTTGTGCCTAATTGATCGCTTCATACATGTCACTGGCTAAGTTCGAATCCGCATTATCACCTTTCTGTCCTAATACGTCTCACCTTTCGGTGGAGCCAGACACATTATACTCTTCTTCCATTTCTCTCCATCAATAGTCATCTCAGCAATTACCCATTTTAACTACATCTTTTACACACTTTCACGACTGTTTGTTCTGTCTCGGTGTTATAAGTTATAATAAATAAGAGGAATTATGTATTTTAAAAAAGTATTCTATCAGTTATCTGGTTACCAGATAATACTCGTACAAGTTTTGCTTAGTGTCGCTTTGTTTAGTTTGGGGTTGGAGCTAGATGATGTACCTCGAAAATTTATTTATTTAAATAAATATCAACAACGATACCTACTCCTTCGTGTTCTTTTGCAAATACAAACGTCAGGATTTATCTTTTCAGTGAAAATTGTATTAGATATCTAATATCACGTTATCCCGATTTCAATTTACAACTGCGACATCGACCCCAAAGAACTGAGTACTGTGTGCAAAGTAAACGTGAGTTATTGAAGTGAATTTATGAGATACTGTCTCGTCAGTGTCTGTCAGAGTTCATAAGATTATTGGTTTTGTGATATATGAGCTAATATGATAACGTGTTCTGTTAAAGGACTCTTTCGTAAAATAGAAAGCTTATTTGTCTCGACGCTCAGGCATAGAATAAATATAGCTCAAGCCAATTAGTATGAAATTGAAAGAGACCATTCTGAATTAAAAAAAAATATTGTGTACAGTGTGGGCTGGCCATATTTGATGAAGAACCGATAACCGTTGGGGTAAACGAGTTCTTGAGTGGAGACCGCGACTCGGCAAACGTAGTGTAGGACGCCCTCCTAGGTGGAGTGACGATCTGCGAAAGGCTGCCGGCAGAAGCTGAATGCGTCGAGCTGAGGACAGGGCGCAATGGCGCGCACTGGGGGAGGCCTATGTCCAGCAGTGGACTGTCGGTTGATGATGATGATGATGATGATGATGATGATGACAGTGTTCATTCAACGTCATTACTACTATTTGGAAAAACCTACGGTATTTTCCTCGATTTTAAACCAGAGAATATAAACTTTCTTTAAATTTTTAGTCATCATGGAAATTAATCAAATACATACTATGCGTTTCTTAGTTAATAATAATAATTGTAGCTAGAAATTAAATTACTGGGCACTGAATTATTTACACTTTTACTTTTCATCTGCAATAGACTTCAGCTGTATTCTTAAATAATTAATTTTATTAGACGCTTCTACATTGTTGAATCACGTTCAATGTTCATCCATAAATTATTCGGTTCACTATCCATTGTAATAACATTTCGAAAAGTTTATTATTTCAGAGAGAGCTCAAAATAAACGTGTTGTTATTAGCTTTTAAGTTTTGCAAGAAATATTTAAGTAAACCATAAAGTATAGATAAATATTCCACAATTAAAAATAATATTTTAAAAAACTGTACCCAAACAAAGAGTCTTCAACCGGCTTATTGTGCCGAGGTTTTCTTTTATAAAGCAGTAAATCCATTAAAAAAGGGAGCGAATAACATCATAAAAGTTCTTTGGGAAAGTCTAAAGAAAGTTAATAAGACAGTTGTCATCGTAGAACTGCCAGGCTCATTCCAGAAGTTTTTCGAATTCATTCTACCTTCTAGGGTTCCGTATGGCAATTTGTATTTTTACTCGTAAAGTCAAAGTCAAAAAGCACTTATTCAGTAGAGGACCGCTGGGATCACTTTGAAATTTTGTAAGATTTTTATCTTCTGTATATTGTACTAAACTATATAGGCCTTACTAATAAACGTGGTGTAAAGTTATTCCTAAGTGTAAACTGTCAAAATGTATGGCTATTCCTATTTTAGTAAGGGCCTATTAATATAGTGTTAAACCACACTTTGGTATTTCATTGAGAACTTAAGTCTTATCAAAATTTTCGATTCCGACGTCGGAATCGAAAACTTTCCGTATGGGATTCAACCCTTCGAAACCTTTGTCGTCACAATCAAAATTGTTGATAAGCTCATATTTTATCGGTTAAAATTTTGATAGGACTCTTCATTTCTCAATAAACTCTATTTATGATGTTACACACCGAAGCAAGCACAGTTGGATGGATTGTGTGAGAGATGATATGAATGTAAAAGGAGTGGATGCACAATCGACGAGTGATAGAAGTCAGTGGAAGAAGAAGACATGTTGTGCCGACCCCACTTAGCGTGGGATAAGGTCAGGGAGATGATGACACAGAAGCAAGCACAGAAGCAAGTGGAGATCCGTGGTCTGTCTACCCCTTCAGGACAGACTTTTGTCTGTGGTTGGAAAATATTTGAGAAAAACTATTTACTTTACAACTTGTTTAATTTAAAACGCAATAAAAGCCGAACCTTGGTTGTGCATTTATCCAAGCTAATTATTATTTTTATTTAATTTTGCTAATTTAGCATTTTTGTAGTACCTATAAAGAAGAAAGTATATGAAGATGTGGGCAGTAATAACCAGTACGGAACAGGTATTATATGAGCCTACTCAATCTTGACCAGCCTAATGGAGTCACCTGCGGCGTGACGCCTGAGAAATATGAATACTTTCTGAATGTTCTAGCGGAGTGAATTCAACTGTAAGATGTCTTACTATTTTTATAATTAAACTTATTTTTGTTAATGTAGGTATCTAAAATACAAAAATAAAATGAGTGGGAAAAGTTTTTCACTTCCAATCCAAAGGTAATTCAAAGTTAAGTTCGAGTTTCCCGATATATCAGCAGTTCTTCCGCCTTCTTCTTTTTATCGTGTCACCAGTTCTTTCGAACCAGTGTGGCGAAAGGATTCTAAGTGCGCCTCAAAGAGGCTCCTTTCGTGCCCTTTCTTTCCGTGATCATGGCGCATGCAACTGCTGCGCCAAAATATCGGAAAGCTCTAAAAACATTGAATCATGAGAGATATAAGATAGTTTAGAGATAGTTTGATAAGTTATTAAAAAGCATTTTTTTTCAGTAAAGTAAGTAAGTTCGTATGAGTCAGAGTTGTTAGGCCGCCTTAAGGCCTCCGTCATGGCTTAACGACTTAAATAGCCGGGACCGACAGTTTAATGTGCCCTCCGTAGCAGTATGACCGCTGGGACTCTTAAAACTACTAAGGTGATAATACTCCTGTTACTTCGCTACCAATAATGGTAATGGAATCAAAGCCTGCTAGCTGTACCTTTCTAAATATAAAAGAGGTAGTCAGTGGCACTTTTTAGGAGTTATCATTTCAGCTCCATTTCAGGCATTAGCATTTTTGTTACCAAATAGATGTCGCTGCTCCTCATACAAACGTAGTTCACAACCCAACAACAACGGGCTTGGGCCCGTATCTTCTCGTAGCATGTAGGTGTAGCGCACTTCCCACATTTTATACGTTCTTTTTTGTTTTGCAAAAATATAGGCGAACATTTTATGATATTAAACTTCCTTGTAATATTATGCGCGCCTATTCCGTCGGGATGCGATCATTTGTATTCACGGGGGTAGAATGAATGCATGCGAGGACCACTGCATAAGAATACGAGAATTTTTCTGTTTGAAGCTCGTGTTTAAAATTGTTGTTGTTTTGAGCTTACTGTTACTGATATTGCTAACATTTTAACTGTTACTGTAAACAAAATAGGTTTTGATTATATTAATATTCTATATATATTAATATTATTATATTAATAACTTCTTTAATTATATTATTATTGCTCTATGCAAGTAATCAATATAAAAAAATTGCGACCATAAAGTGAATGTCACATACGGGAATACTTACATACTTTGCCTTTTAGACATGAAAAGGAGCCTTTGCTGAACTAAGGCTAGAATACCCTATGCTCATTAGAATAATATAGTACCTAAATATTATGTTTTTAAAATAACCGAATCAAATAAAATAAGGTGGTGATTAAAACTATCTTAACAAAAATACAAAATATAAACATCTCCTTAAGGCGGCAATGGACTTGCAACCTGTCACGTATGGAATACTAACTTCTGCAAAATGTGGGCATGTATCAAATATTATGTGTTTGGACATGCCTCTGACTACCCCCCTTAGATATCTTCAAAGGATCTGGAATAAGTAACATAAAAAGTTCTGAGAGAATGTCTACCGCACCTTGTGGATACAGTCGTGAACCTGTTTTTTTTATCTCCTAAATACCTTATTTATTTTTAGCACTGTATACAAGTATGTATACAAGTTTGTTATTGAGCCGTGTTGGTCGAATGGGGTTGTACCTTGACTTTCGATCTGAAGGTCGTGGGTTCAAATTCCAGACGTGCATCAATGGATTTTTCGTTTCGTAAAATTTATATGCGCTTAAACACGAGCTCTTAACAGTGAAGGAAAACATCGTGAGGAAACCCGCAGCTTAGTCAGCTCCACACGTATTGACGTCGTCTTTCCTGTGGACCAGGCTGATTGAGCTGAGAGGATGGCTTAGGTGCTGTGCAAGCCTATTCCATCTCAAACAATGTCCCAGGCACTACAGCGTCCCGTTAAGTGTAGGCATGGATGCCTGACGCTATATAAATCTTCTAATATAGATGTAAAGGCCTAAGTTTGTATACAAGTATGCCGATAAATTCTAAATTATCTGATACGTATTATTTCTGTAGACATAGCTCAAATTAGTTTCGCTCAAAAGCAAACCTATTTTTCTTTCTAATTGGAATTTTGTTTATCTTCGGTCAACAGATTGAACTTTTCGATGAAAATTGTTTATCTATTGTAGAAAATAGAATAGAATAGCGTGAATAGACTTTCGACAAAGTCAAATAAATAAAATTAAAAGCAATCAAATAAATACAGCTTTAATTAAACTTGTCTGTCGATAGAAATCACGGAGTAATGAATCCACTCAATCAGATAGAGCCTCAAAGGTACCTATATTTAAAATGTTTGCAAGATATCTTGAGGTGCCTCTCTTCTTTGATTAGCTAGGGAGAGGGTAAGAGGCACCCTAAGAAGCTAGGGCTGTGTTCTTGTTAAATAGCCGGATAAATTGCATGAATACACCACCGACTTTTTTGAAATTCAGTTTTGTGACATTATAAACCTGATAACTATGCAAACCCAAAAATACCTAGACAAAGAAAAAAAAACATTTAAAAAATGTTTTTTAAATTGAGATTATGAGGCATATTCAATTCATAATATATAGTCATAAAACAGCCCATATCTCTTTTATCTAGGTAGCTGATACTCGAATCAAAATTCAAAATCGTTTACATTATCAGCGAAGGCCTTCCGGCCCGCGTCCGGCATATCTAACAAAGACGGACACATGAAAGTCGGAAGTGGGCACATCACTTGATGTAGATTTCATTCAAATTGATGACTTCATTGGTTTAACCCCAAAGGTAAGCAGGAGATTAGGCAGGAAGTTTCCGTTAGACAGCGTAAGTGAATTGTTCCCATCGATTTCGGGAGTTAGTTGAGCTGAGGTAAGTAGTCACGGGAGTACTAATAATGATTATGGAACTATGAAGAGAAGAGAATGCTGATATTTCTACTGATGTTATCTTATTTTTAGAACATAAACGTGTCAGAAGGAGAGAGAGAGAGAGAGAGATCTTGTTTGATAGACTGAAGGACTGTTGAATTGACGGTTTTAGAATACAAACTAACGTACGGATTGATGAACTGACGGATTGATAGACTGAGATACTTCAATATGGGTGTCATATGGGGCTAGCAATCACTTTTTAGCTATTTTTTTTTCAAATAATTGCGTCGATTGCAAATTCCTGTCGTTCCAGTGCCAGTACCAAGCTTAATGCTCGCTCCCTATTTTTCCAGCGACCCTAACCGCTAATAATGGCCCACGGTTCATTTCCTCCGGCTCACAACACAACGCACACCTATTCTGGATATTGACAGAGTATCAACGTAGCATCGTTTTAGTATCGAGCAATAATATTAAAAAAATTATAAAGCGTATAAAAAACGAAACAGCATCACGACTGTATTCTCAGAGCATAGATAGTAGATATCTTACAGAATTAAAAGGCTTATACTAGTATTTAAATTTAATACGGAATAAATTTAATCCCGTTACTAAAACCTATTTACTTAAAATGGCTGTTTAGCAGTAGGTAAGGTGCGCGGCCGTAAACGACTACTAAGTCATCATCATAATCAGACATTTTAAGATCTTTCTTAGGTTTTCAAGATCCTTTGTATATCTAAAAGGTAATTTGAGGCACGTCCAAATGCATTTTAGTCGCATTTCCACACATTTATCGAGTGAGTTTTATAATTACATGACAAGGCCATAACTGTAAAGCTTGTTTCCTAGTCGTTCTACTAGTCGGTAAAAACCTGACCTAAATAAAAAGTCCGCTTTCATTAGGAAATCGTGTCCTATTTACGGAGTAAGTCTATTCGACTAATGAGTTTTAACCCTTTCAATCACTTCTCATGTAAAAAGATCAACCCTCCGAAGCGCACTTCACTGATTAATTACTGACTTCCTTCATTCATTGTGAGTACAGTTGGCATTAGAGTTCAATATTTTTTTTATGTATGTTTAAAACTGTCACTCTCAATGTAAGTCTAAAAATAATAGGCTACTATTGCATAAAACCAAAATGCAACACAAATTACTTACTGAAAAGGTAAGTACTACTTTATGAAACAAAAAATATATATTTTAAATATGTATTTTTAAACTTATGAATATGTCTGAATATATGAATAAATAAATAAATGATTATTTTAACTACATCTTAAATAACACGGAAAGTAATATAATGCCCAATATAATAAAATTCACAAACCCATAGTTTTCCCGTGGTCAAAAAGATCCTGCACACAAAGTGCCCGACAAGTGGTTTTCTTCTACCTTCTTACTTAAGCTTTGGTCCCTTAGAAATTAATAGCCGTAGTATAGAAATTCTATCAATTTCTATGGGAAACGTTTTTTTTTTATTTTATACAAAATATTACTATTTAAGTTGGTAGGAATTATCCCAAATTACTTTGGGATAAGTGTTCCTGGTGGGAAACATCGTCGATAGAGACCATCTAGTTTTTTTTGTCAAATTACATTTTCTAGACTGACTGTAATTTTTCTCAAATATACATAAATGCAGTTATTTTTTGCTTTAAACACAAGAGTAAGAGGCACGTCCAAAGTATTTGGAAGATGCCCACAAAATAAATAAATAACGCTCGACATTTCACACAGCATCATCTAGCTCCAAAGTAAGCAAAGCTTGTGTTATGGGTACTAGATGACTGATAAACTACTTATATACTTTTTTGTTTGTAAATACATACATATTATACATAGAAACACCCAGACCCGAGACAAATATCTGTAGGTTATACAAACATTTGTCCCGCGGCGGGGATCGAACCCGCAACCTCCTGCGTCGCAGGCGGACCTTTGCCCACTGCGTCACAGAGGTCGTCTAAAAAAATAAAAATAAAAAAATCGTTCTATTTACAAAATAGTAGCTTACATTTCAGCTGACGGACGTCATATGACGGCTACAAAATTCCAAACTACCGTATTATCTCGCAAATACGTTCGAAAGGTCCAATCCAACACACAAAACGAGCTAGCTAAGGCCCATGTAAGTAACTCGGTACAGTTGTACAGACTAGGGATGTAGCGGTGTTTGCAAAACTGTTTTATAAGAGTTTTCTAATTTTTTTATAGCAAAAAAAAACTGAAAAAACGTAGGCCTTTACATATATATTAGACTAGCTGCGCTCCCGCGGTGTTAACCGCGTTCCCTCGGGATTTTTTTCATTTTTTCGGAATAAAAAGTAGCCTATGTCCTTCCCTGGGATACAACCTTTAACTATGCCAAATTTCAGCTTAATCTGTTCAGCGGTTTAAGCGTAACAAACAGACAGACAGACAGACAGATAGACAGACAGATAGAGTTACTTTCACATTTATAATAATAGTATGGATGATTTATACAGCGTCAGGAGGCAATCCATGCCTACACTTAACGGGACGCTGTAGTGCCTGGGACATTGTTTGAGATGGAATAGGCTTGCCCAGCACCTAAACCATCCTCTCAGCTGGTCGAATGGGGTTGTGCCTCGACTTTCAATCCGAAAGTAGTGGGTTCGAACCCCGGCCGTGCATCATTGGATTTTTCGTTTGGTAAAATTTATATGCGCTATAACACGAGCTCTTAATGATGAAGGAAAACACCGTGAGCAAACCCGCAGCTTAGTCAGCTCCACACGTATTGACGTCGTCTTTCCTGTGGGCCAGGTTGATTAAGCTGAGAGGATGGTTTAGGTGCTGGGCAAGCCTATTCCATCTAAAACAATGTCCCAGGCACTACAGCGTCCCGTTAAGTGTAGGCATAGGTTGCCTCCTGACGCTGTATAAATCATCTAATATAGATGTAAAGACCTAAGTTTTTTTATGCCCTCTTAGAAAATCAAGCTAGTCTTACATGTTGGCCATCTCTAGTTTCCAGCCGAGACAGATATTCGCACTAGTGATTTCCCCCGGGCACCGTTACTCAATAATTCAACTGGTCCCATGTCCAAGACTCGGGATACCGATACCGAATAATTAATAATGAAACTTTGCCTGACCTGCTTTACTTTTAGGGTTGTCTTGTCTATTTTATTTATCTATACTATCCATATCCATACTTATTATAATATATATATAATAATATTATAAATGTGAAAGTAACTCTGCCTGTCTGTCTGTTTGTTACCTTTTTACGCACAAACCGCTGATCAGAATTAGCTGAAATTTGGCATGGATAAAGATTATACGCGTAGGACGGACATAGGCTACTTTTTTTTGTAAATAATCATAAGGAGGCGAGAAAATAAGGGTTTGTATCGGGAACAAAGTTAAGCAACGCTGGGCGCGGTCATAAAGATGATGGGTGATCGCCACTTTTTGCAATCCCGATTTTTTTTATTTTGCATGATAAAACTGATTATAAAATAAATGATGAAATGTAACATGTACATTCCCGCTCATCAATACATCCGAAGTTAAGATTTTTTTTATATTAAAATACTTTTTCCTTGGCTTTGGTTAGAACACCATCTATATCACCGAGGTCAAAACTGATTTTTACTTTTTTCTCCTAGGTGGCGTTTCTACTATAATAGCGGAGGTCGAGATACGATCATTATGAGTTTTGAAAAGTTAATGGAGATTTTTGCTTAGACTTTTCGATTCTTTTTATAGGTTTTCAAGTACCAACTTATGTTATTTTGCTGACGAAGTCGCGGGTACCAGCTAGTATTTGTATAATTCGTTTTTGATGGCTTACCAAATCCTACTTTCTTACATAATCTTACTAATATAATATATCTGAAAGTTTGTATTTTTGACCGATTTAGATGAAACTTGGAAAAGATAAGTGAGGTAAGTTGATCGTAGCCTGAAATACCTCATAAACTATTTGAAATGGTTAGCCACATGAGCGACATTGCAAGCTGCAACTGTTTAAAAGTGATATATTTATCGAATGTTTACCGTCTTTGTTTTTCGATTCTCAAACACCACCATGTTACAATGCCATTTAATAAATAGGTCACGGTAAGCTCCGAAACATTAATTGCTTAATATTCACGAATTATAAATCCAAATTGCTGGTTAAACTTTCAACAGCATAATTTCCATTTACTCTCAATGAAAGATTAAATAGGCAAGCGAAATTGATCAGGGATCATAACATTTTGAAAGTAATTTAAGTACATTAATAGTCATTGACCGAAAATGTTTGAAATGGTAAAAATGGTAAACCAGTGAAACAAAAATAAATAATGCTTGACATTTCACACAGCATCATCTAGCCCCAAACTAAGCAACGCTTGTACTATGGGAACCAGATAACTGATATACTACTTATATACTTTTTGTTTGTAAATACATACATATTATACATAGAAACACCCAAACCCGAGACAAATGTGTATGTCATACAAACATTTGTCCCGCGGCGGGGATCGAATCCGCAACCTTCTGCGTCGCAGGCGGACCTTCGTCCACTGCGCCACAGAGGTCGTCAAATGTTTCTCATAAATTCCTAGCTTTCAAGAATTCAAGTTTTTTTTAAATCCAAACATAACATTTATATATGTAACATTTTGACTCGCATGAAATATATACCACGTCGCAAATAAAGCCGCATTACACGTTCAAGCTCGGAACTAAGCTTGTTATATCTCTCGCTGAAAATAAAACCTGGTCTTGCAAACCCAAGCTTCGCATACTTAAACAGAACTGGACAGTAATTCGGGTTCCTAATTTTAAACGAGCATTTGGTCTACGTGTGGGTGTAACAATTTAAAATGTATTCTCGTTTATTCTATAAATGTTTTTGTATATCCGTTGTTTGAAAGGTAAAGGTCGATTTAAAGTTAATTATACGAGTAGGCAGAAATTATTTTCGTTGACTTCATGAAAAGGTTACACTTAGGTAAACTTTCCATAATTAGACGTTCAACTTACAAACCCCTACAAAACTTTTTGAACATTTCCAAAGGGTTTGGAAGGGTTTGTGTGTTAGTCCTTCCCTCATTCACTCGCAACAAAGCTACACGCAAAATTCTCTTAGGTAACTTCGTAAGTCCATCTCCTTCTTTCACGTCGCTTGATGAAACTGACACCCCAAAAAAGTCTATAAATAAAGTAAATTATTGACCGTATGTAATTGCCTTTAGAATCTCAGGTGCAGTCTTGCACAAGCACTCACTTCGTGCAAATATCTTTTTGATCGTAAAGAATGTTTAAATTTACCTTCGTATGAGGAAAATTTTACTCCTTCTGATTTTATAACGGTTTGCACACAAATAAGATGTTTAGCACTTTTTTTATACTAAGCACAACTTTGTTTATACTAAGCACAACGGATCTTTAGCTCTCTGAAGTTAGGTGCAATAGACGATTGCGCAGGCTTGCGAGAGTAAGCGAGATAGCACGATTTTAGGCGTCATCAATAATGGGTTCTGCGCAGCTACTTCAGAGAGCTAAAGAACGATTGTGCGTATTGTAACTTTAGAATTTAGATACAGGAACATAGTTGAATTTGTAATAATCTACACTATCTACATCTACACTAATATTATAAAGAGGAAACATTTGTTTGTTTGTTTGTTTGTTTGTTTGTTTGTTTGTTTGTTTGTTTGTTTGTTTGTTTGTTTGTTTGTTTGTTTGTTTGTTTGTTTGTTTGTTTGTTTGAATTGAATAGGCTCCGAAACTACTGGACCGATTTGAAAAATTCTTTCACCATTAGAATCCTACATTATCTGCGATGAACATAGGCTATAAATTATTTTCAAAAAAATTAGAGATCCTTATGAAAATTGCAATAATGTAACCAAAGGTGTAAAAATTTTGAACAAAAAATTCTTCATATCGCGTGCGCTGCGAAAACTATTGATGATAGAACAAAAAAATGTTCTACAATATTAAAGAACGTATCAATATCTACAAAAAAGTTAGCAATAGCATATGTCCAACTATTGTGGTTGTGTCAGAATAACAACTTTTATAATTTAAAAAATGGATAAAAATGCCGACCAAAAGCAGACCACGTTATTCTTATTTTGGTATTTTTTCTTATATCCAAATAAATTCCTTCGTAGTAGAGGCTGTTTCAGTACCCGTCGATTACTTTTTGAATGATTGAAATTGGACATTTTATTCAAAAGTTATCATGAGTTTAAAAATGTAAGATACATCGCGACCACAGAATAAATATCAGTTAGTACGGTAGGACAAGTGTCCGGGATTTTTAACACAGGTAACAGGATATTAACCATGATTAATACCATATATACTATTGATCATGGCGTATGCAACTGCGCCGAAATATCGGGAAACTCAAAAAACATTAAATCATGGTAAATATCCCGTTAACTGTGTTAAAAATGTTGAAAACCATGATAGTTTAAAAAGTGTCTGGGAACTATGGAATGAATGGAAGGGAGTGGTAATATATCAATGAAATATATATGTGAGGTAGGGGAGCATTGGGCTGTAGAGAGGTTTGGACACCCCCGTGTCATGTCGGCCATAAACCATCATGCCTATCGTCAAATCGGAATTTGATCAGTTAGAATTGACCATGTATGGGGGTGGATTGGCATGATGGTGTATGGTCGGCATAACACGGGGATTTGCCGGTGGTGTCCAAACCTGCCTTACTGCCCAATACTCCCTTACCTACCTTAGACCTTACCTACATATTAACCTCTAAACTTTAAAGGATCATACATCCCTCTCCGGGATCGCCATGTTGTTATTAAATTTTTGTTAAATACCTATAATAAACCCGTGCGAAGCCGGGGCGGACAGCTAGTTATATATAATTTTTTAATAATAATAATACATATGTATATGATTATTATTAAAAAAATCAATCAAAACACTGGGTTATGTAGGTAATAGAGAAAATAGCAAATCATACCAGCTTAACTTAACAAAAAATATATATCCGAATGACTGCAAGATTCCTTAGATCTACAAATAAAAATAAATAAATAAATAAATAATTCTAGACTTTTCACACAGCATCATCTAGCCCTAAAGTAAGCAGAGCTTGTGTTATGGGTACTAGATGACTGATATATACTTTTTGTTTGTAAATACATACATATTATACATAAATACACCCAGACCCGAGACAAATATTTGTAGATCATACAAACATTGGTCCCGCGGCGGGGATCGAACCCGCAACGTTTTGCGTCGCAGGCGGGCCTTCACCCACTACGCTATATCTACGCGTATACTCGTATATCTAGCGATACAGATGTGTTAATGTTTTGCTATCATTATTAAAAACATTATTAAAAAAAAAAAAATTATGGTCCCAAAAATACTCGTTCTGAATTCGATGTTTAATTTGTGAGAGGCTAAACCTGCTACAAAGTGTTACTACCTCATAATTTATTCACAAAAATTTATCGACACTTTAACAGCGTAGGTTTTAATTCTCCAAACATGGCTTAGTTAATATTTATAAACCAATTCTAGCTGCCGTTCCTTCTAAAAGCTTTCCGAACTCCTATTGATAGCCGACAAATCTTTCCTAATAAAACGGCAGAGGTCACATTAATTGTTATATAAAAGACCCATTAAAGGCCATTAACCCCGTGTGTGTACAAAAAACAGGCTATAAATAAGCGAACCGCAGCTATATGTCTTCTGCCCTCGTAGTAAATTTCATTGCGTACAGTGTGGCTTTATTAGTGCTATTCTTGACGGACACAGAATAATATTGAAGGGAAAAAAGCAAATGTGCGTAGCTGTCTACGTTTGCTACGAGGTGTAGAGGTGGAAATTAAGACGATTTGGGATGTGCTACAAGGTGTCGAGGTAATAATGTAGATTGATGATTATGTATTTTACATCTAATCTGTACAGCGTTATAAATAACAAGGTTCCTTGAGATATTATGATAATTGTAAAACAAATAATACATTGTATATTTATATATAATAAATATATCCAAAAACAAAATGCATATTTTATACTTCTATAGAAAAAATAATAAAACTCATATTTCTGGCAAAATATTGCGTAAGCAACTTCCTATTCGTAAGTTTCGCGTAAGTTTATGTGATTCGATTTGTCAGCCTATGAATAAATGGTACATTTATACAATCTCGGTCCCCTACACTACAACGGGATGGGTACGACCCGAAACAAACACGATATATGATCTAATCTCGTCAATGCATCTATAATATTACGAATAAAAAAAAAGTATCTGTTAGACGTGCTAACTGGTGGTTCTGAGATCGATTTTGAGTTTCTTAAAATATAAATGAATGATTGAATAAATGAATGAACACTTTATTCTACACCAATTAATAAAAAATACTACATAAATAAAACACGTTCGAAATTAGTACAATGGGCGGCCTTATCACTCAAAACGATTTCTTCCAGGCAACCTTTTGATGGAATATAAACCAAAGAAGCATACAAAAAGGACGGTAGTGCAGAGAAGTTATAAATGCGGAGGTTTTCTTCTTTCTCTCTCGGTTCTTAGCGTTCTGTAAGTGGATGGTTGACCGCTACTGGCATTATCAACTGAGCGCTCCGTGCTTCGGATGGCACGTTAATATGTTAAGGCGGCCTAAAAACTCAGTCACCAGAGTTGGCCACTTATTAGATTAAATATAAGATTATAATTTAATCTAATAATTCTTAATCTAATATTTCTTGTTCTGATTTTATTTAAGGAAGTTATATTCCACTCATAGGTATAATATAGCTAAAAGTTTGTGAGTTTGTTTAGATGATTGGGAACATACAAATATGTTTGTGTCGAAACAGTTGAACAATGAAATTTGGTAAGGTGAAAGGTATAACTCCAGAATAGCATATAGGCTACTTTTTATCCTGAAAAACGTTCCTAAAATCCAAAAAATATGAAAAAGGACAACGGGAATATTGCATAAAAACTTTAGCAGTACTCTGTTTGACACTGCTCTAAGGTTGCCATGACAACCAATAACTTTTGACTTTTCAAAAAAATGTCATTTCGTTCTATGCTTAGTTTGTATGACGAAACAATGCGCAGACGAAGTCGCGCCCGTGTCCACTAGTGGATATTAAAGTTAGGTTGCAAGTATACCTACACTACATGACAAGTTCTGGGTTTCCGCCCCTAGGGCTTTATACTTCGTGCAACAAGACAGTCTAGTTACATAACAGTAGTTTCCATTCCAACAGAGCATTTACCTCAAGGGCAGACAGAGTTCTGATTATAATGGAGCCGTATTCTCAGTACCCATCAGATTGTGTCATATCTTTATTAGTAGCCGCTTCAGCATGATTGAGCAACAATCATATGGAGGATTGTGTCTTTGTTTTTATTTATAATATTAATATGAATACTACACCTACTCGTATCCTTTAGTTATATTATAAATACGAAAGTTGGATGGATTTATGCAAATAATATTATATATAAAATTATAATTAATAAAAACACAGACAGACTAATTACTGCACGGCACGGGTTATAAGCGTTTGGACCACACCTCAATTTGACTAGTTAGCTGTATGACCAGTTCGCTATGTATTTTTAAATGTACAGTAGTTTAGTTTCTGTAGACAAATATGTGAAAATGAAAAAAAATTAAAATGAAAATATTTATTCAAAAAAGGTCTTAAATAGTAATAATGTTTTTAGCTGCCTATGTAGGTTTATAAGTTGAAGGACATGATATAGGTACTAAAAGTAGACTCAAACCTACCGCAATCTTGTTACGAACCTAGAACTTGAAAGTTGATACACATTACTCATATAAAATGTTTACTGACCTAAATTAGTTTCTGCATTGAGTTCCTCGTTCTAACTAAGTAACTTGTATGTAGATTCTTTATGTCTAGAGGGATTCTTTATGTATTTAATGACAGTTGAAAATATTTCTTCAATTTTAAATCTGAAGGTTCGAATCTTGGCCCTCATTGGATATTTCACGAATAACGCCGAAAACACTTCTCATGTGTATACCCTTTCATCTTTAATTCAGACTTGATCATAATATTTCGGGGAATACTTCATTATCCAAACGCCTTGTGAACAAAGTGGGCTAATAATATCGTTCTAATCAAGTATATAAAAGATAATTAAGTTCGGCTGACGGTGTCGGGAAGTGAACAGATTACCTCCAGTTATTTTTGATCACTTCGATTATATCTTTTGACACTTTGACGCCTTCGCCCTTTCAAACTTTTGTAAGTAGGAATTTCTGCGACTTGGTTATGTCAAAAAGCATTCAGTCGACTGTTTGATAAATTAGAATCGTCTTAAAAGCTTAGTGTTTTTTTTTAATGATGAATGGGTCGGCTCTTGACCTCGAAACTTACACAGGCAAAAGTGAGGTCTACGATGGAGCGAGCTTACCCAGAAGGTGCATATTAACTGTCTTCTTAAAAACAACGGGGTCGTAGCTCAGCGGAAATACAGACGCTGGAAGCTGCTTCCAATTTTTGCAGTGCGCTTAATAAAAGAACTTTCGAAGCGCTTAGTTCTAATAAGTGGAATATCAACCAGGTGAGGATGATTCAATTCCAAACAAACATGGTTTCTACTAGGACCTATATTTTTTTGGTGTTATTTATTTGGACGTGTCTCTGAAACCAGACATCTTCAGTACCTATATTTTGATTTAAGTACCTATTGGAAATGCCATGAACATGTTCCCTTTTGATCGTTTAAGTTTTCATTAGTGAAACACTACTCGAAATATATAACACCTGTTAACAGAGTCAAAATTATTTACATCACAGAATTTAATATTGCTTTCAAAGGAGTGGCGTACAATCGTTCAGTTAATTACTCCGTGTCCCGAAGGGCCACGTATCGGAGGGCTACGGTCAATTATAAAGTTTACACGACTATGCCCAAACTAGCCTGGTCTTCCTCACTCCCCTCATAACCCACAAATCAGAACCAAATATACCGACATGCAAAAATAGTGTGGGTCTAGCAAAACTGGTGGCCACCTTGTTTGCGTTTAGGTGCAAACTAGATCTGAAACTTTGTTCTAAACAGCGTCCGGTTAGGGTGTTTTAGTTTTGTAATTTGTGAATTTGTGCATTGAGCGGGACGTTTGTACAAGATTGTCTGTGAGGGTGAGGCTAAACGAGCGTAATTTTTAGAGTCTCGTAACATAATTCGCATTATTTATTTTGCATTTGACTTTGGTGATGGTAGGTGGTGTAAGGCTTTGACCGAATGGTACCCAAGGGGAAGTGCTAGAAGCCGGGGCAGACCAGCAGCCAGTTGAGTGGATGATATAGAGGCCATTGAGGGAAAGACATGGATGAGATCAGCTCAGGACCGATTAGAGTGGCGTTTGAGGGAGGAGGCTTATGTCCAGCAGTGGGCTATTATTTGAGCTGCCAATGATTTGACTTCATACAAAAAATATTGATCACTCTTTCCTGTGGATAAGGCAGATTTATCTGAGAGGATAGCTTAGGTTCTGTCCTAGTTACTTACTTCAGCGTCTCCGTGAGTTTTTATAAATATAAAAAAAAAAATTTAAACATAATGTAAAACGTGGGGTAAAACACAAGCTCAAATTCTGCATTTCATACGAAAATAAAATTCCATTTTCAAAAACCTAGACTTTCCAAGCATTATTTTTAGCTTTCATTGAAATATGAAGCCATTCCGGAATAAGTATGCCGACTTTCGGACACGCTATTCATGTCAAGCTGTCTTGCTTTGAGATTCCAGGTTTTAAATTAGCGTAGACTACTCGGAAAACAAGGAAGGCCTAATCTGCCAGAGTCACGAACTGTTGACTTACATTGCTTTTGTCGACCTCTGTGGCGCAGTAGGTGAAGAAAACGCAGGAGGTTGCGGGTTCGAACCCCGCCGCGGGATAAATGTTTGTATTATTATTATTATTTGGTGATCTGATCAGCTCGACTCACGGGAGTCAGTAAATAACTGTTGTGCACGGGCCTAAGCCAAGTGCAAGTCAGTGTGCTGTGCGCGGCTAAGTCAGTTAAATAATTTTCAACCGACTTCAAAAAAGGAGGAGGTTCTCAATTCGTCTATATATATATATTTTTTTTATTTGTATCTTGTTACACGATTGTTCCGCCATTTGTTGACCGATTTGCAAAATTATTTTCATGTTTGAAAGGGTATACCCCAGAGGTGGTCCCATATAAATTTTATTCCTGAGGGATTGATAGTTTCCCCGTAAAACTCTAAACACCTTCCCTCCTAGCCATGTCACAAATAGAAATCGAATCGACAGCTTGACGCCCTGAGTCACACCGCGTTTTGAGTCAAACATTGAAGTCGGTTTTCTTTTTAGTACAAAAACGTAATTATTATCAGAAATTCATTTTGAGATTCAGCCTGTAGAAATTCCCTAACGATTCTACAAGTATTGAGAACAACAGCTTTTTGTAGTAAAACAAATGTGTGTTTTGGTAACCCTAACATAGTGAGAGATGAGAATAATTGTGTGGGTATGACGCTGTCTGTGGAAGATAACACGATCGGAATAATTGAGACCTTCTCTAACCTCCACATACGAGTTATTTCATCTTTTAAATCTACATATTTCGAAATTTTCTCAGATATTGTGCTTTGTAAGTTGTGTGTGTTAGGGATCGCTACGTCGCTGTGTTTAAACTCCATGTTTAGATTTGGACTCGCAATTAAGAATACATTCTACCAACATAACTACACGATAGTCCAATACTTTCCATATTTACATGTTTCTTTTACGTTACAACCCAAATTTAATCTCGTCAAACACAAAAACCACACAGAGCTAGACTTTTAATCAGTGCACAGAACCCAGACGCGCAGCCGCTGGCTATATTCAGTTGTACGTAGTGCCGCGTGACCGGTCTTAAATTTCCTTACACGAAGCTCTTTGCAGTTGACAGTCTGAAAGGGAGGGGCGGGACTTGTGTTTATACTACTCCGGAACGGATACGATGCGTGGCGATTTATCGATTCGAAGATGCATTATCCCTATTTACTCATAATCGAAACTGAATCAAACAAAGTTATGCAGGTATATATTTTAATGTAACAGTTTCACATTTCTCTCTCAACAAAGATAACAGTTGAGAGAGAAATAATAAGAGTAATAATAAAAAGTATTATTAATAGAGTATTAAATTATCTAAGTCAAAGGAGATCGTTGCCCAGCTGTGGGGCATGATAGGTTAAAAAAAGTACGTGAGTGTCGTGTAACCTTCGTTGAACACTCGGTTGAAATGAAGTTTCAACTTAGACATTTGGCATTTGTCAAATAAATCCCAGAAACGCTCTTCCGTACTAACAATGTAACAATCTATGGACTGGTTCGCGTCTTTGCACTGTGACGTTTTGACCTATGTATGTGTCGTGACGGTAAAATCAAACGCTTTTTTTCTTCTAGTCCCCATCCTCCATACCGTCCGAAAAGGAACTTCGTTCCAAAAAAATTACATTCGTAGAAAGAATACTAGTTAAACTTCGTAGAAAAATAGTTCAGTCTTCCATCCGTCCCGTCATGTTATTAATAGGAGTCTAGAGAGAGTCTAGGGGAAGTTGTTTCCGTTTGCAAATATCGTGCCTAA
Organism: Epirrhoe tristata; assembly: GCA_951394285.1. Classification (NCBI taxonomy): domain Eukaryota; kingdom Metazoa; phylum Arthropoda; class Insecta; order Lepidoptera; family Geometridae; genus Epirrhoe; species Epirrhoe tristata. The sequence goes on along the minus strand of OX596146.1, from coordinate 8,789,768 downwards.
ATTAAAGTTTTGGCCTCGACTGCTTGAACTTGTTTGCTGTACAAGGCCCTTTTTATTATGGGAGTACTTTATATTCAAAGTCTAGCCCAGTAAGTGGCCTTGTAGCATGCAAAAGTACTGGGAAATTTATAGTGCTGATAACGAACGATTATAATGCTAAATGTACTAAATTTTACCCAAAATAATGTAATAGTTCTTGTCGTGACACTAGTTTTTTCGTACCAGATATTGGTGAAAGAATTTGTACACCTAAAAGAATCAAGAAAGAAAAGGTTTGAATGTTGCTTGCTGAAAGTTAAGGCACAAACACACGCTGCTAATACGGTTCTATTCATGAAATATATGTGCTTGGAAGTGTGTCAGCTTAACCTCTAGATTTTTTAATTGTTTTAACGTAAGATACAATCAGGTTTGTTATACAATTTATTATTGTTTGTCAACGTTGAACCTTTTCAAGAATTTAAGGACCTTTGATAGGCATGCATTGGGCCGAAGGAATTTTAATCTTATGTGATGTAGACTAGACACACGGGTACCGGTTTGTTATTATAAGCCTGTGATGTTCCACTGCAGGGAAAATAATCCCACTAATATTAAAGCTGAAAGATGTTTGTATGTTTGTGTGTTTGTGTTTCAATCACGCCTAAACCAGTGAACCGATTTGGATGAAACTTGGAATAGGCGAAGATAGTGACCTGGAATAGCATATAGGCTATTCAAAATGTTGGTACCACGCGGGCGAAGCCGCGCGCAGCAGCTAGTAAGACATAATAAGCAAAAGAAAATTCGTTCAGTTGCGTATATTTCAATTTACTTGTTTTAATTAACCTGTAATATCTTCAATGTTCTCCTAAATTGGAGCATTGAGATAAACTTTTAATGAGTAAAAGTTTTTTTATCAGAAAGTAATGAAATAAATTTAAGTACGTATATCACAAAATTTTGAGCTAAAGGCCTGGAACCTTGGCGAGATGATCCAGGAATGATCTAAGTTGGGTTGATTATTATACTTATTTGCCGTAAAGTGTTTTCTCTATAACATTTACAAAAGTAAATAAATAAACTGATATCGACCTAAACCCCAAAGATGTTTTCCATCTTTGGGGTTTAATTATTTACTCAATAATGCTCAATATTATTTCTGAAACGAAATATTTATATATAGACCAGCAGCGCTCCCGCGGTGTAACTCGCGGTCCCTTGGAATTAAGTATTTTATTTTCCGGGATAAAAAGTGGCCTATGTCCCTGGGATACAACTTTTATCCATGCCAATTTTCAGCCTAATCTGTTCAGCGATTTGGGCGTGAAAAGGTATAAATATTTATACATATTATACATACATTTAAAAATTATATACATCACATTTACATCCGGGATTCATTATTATTATTTCCTCTCAGTCTCAGATTCGAAGTCGAGGATACATCCCACTGGGCTAGCACGGTTATTCTGTAACATTTAGGGGTATATGTGTTTGTTTGTTATGCCTACAGGCTTTTAACATAGTGCAGTTAATTAAGGCACAGTAAGCCAACGGCCCGGGAGCGAAATGGGAAATAGGTAATTATGAAGTTGCGTACTGGCTTGCAGCTTGCCACCGCTCCGATTGTCTGAAATGTAAACTGAAGCGTTTCTCGCTATAATACTTTAAAATAAATTAATTATTATTATATTCTTACACATAGTCTTGATCTCACACTATATAGGATTTCATGGTTACATCCAGAAAGCAGTAAAATTTGAAGTTGAGGCAAAAATATTTTTTATGATGGAAGAAATATAGATGGCCAAAGTAAGTTTAAAAACCTTTTAAGAGTCTTAATTACAATACCTCATAATCAAGACTATCTCTACATTATCTGAAACACATTGATAGTTTCTGTAAATAAATTGTTTTCATTGAGAAGGATTGTAAATTGACTCAATTAATAATTATAATAAAACTGAAAGTTTGTGAGTTTGTTTAGATGTTTGGATATTTGTATGTTTGTGTATCAGGCTGAAACGACGAAACAGTTTACAATGAAATTAGGAAAAAATTAAAGGTGAAAGGAATAACTTCAGAATAGCATATAGGCTACTTTTTATCCTGAAAAAGTTCCTGAAAACCAAAAAATATGTAAAAGGACAACGGGACTATTGCATAAAAACTTTGGCAGTACTCTGTTTGACACAAAGAGCACTGCTCTAAGGTTGCCATGACAACCAATAACTTTTGACTTTTCAAAATGGCGATGTCATTTCGTTCTACTATGCTTTGAATAATTTTTATATTTAACTATTTGTGGACTATTTGTGGGATTGTGATGCCTCAATAAGTTTTTTTTGTAAAAAGCGAAACACGTATTTATTATTTTTAAAAAACTACCCAACCCCTTAGATCGGTACCTATTTATATTTTTCAAAGACAGCAAATCCAAAAATGAATTTAGTGTTTTCATGGGTTGGATTGGAACAAGGTATCTCTAAAGTTTTTATGACGAAAAAATGCGCAGACGAAGTCGCGCCCGGGTCCACTAGTATTACAATACATAGATAAATAGAGATTAGTTGGTCTTGGTGAGTAGTAAGTATTATAAAACGCATTTGCCTTTCATTTTGTACCACACAGTAAAATTTAGCTCGGTGGAGCTACACGAAATTAAAATGTGGGTCTAGTTTATCCACTCTGGTTTATACTTTTGGCTGTAAGCGCATTGTACTGCGTAATTAGTAATCTGTGTTCGTGGTTTTATCCTGCAGTTTTATTAACAGAGAATAAAAAACAATTGTATACATTTCAGAATACCGTTAAGATTCAAAGAGAGTCAGCAATGACATTAACATTGAATGAATGAATGAATGAATGAATGAATGAATGATCAGTCAAAAATGGGTCAGATATATATTGGACGTACCTCTGTCTACCACCACAGATCATATATCTACCACCTAAGACATCTCTAAGAATATTAAACTCCTGTAGATCTCAGAGAATATATACTGTGGCTTGTGGATACGAGTTTTTTTTGTTATCATGTCTTGTTTTTAGGGTTCCTTACCCAAAGGGTAAAACGGGAACCCTATTACTGAGACTTCGCTGTCCGTCCGTCCGTCTGTCACCAGCCTGTATCTCATGAACCGTGATAGTTAGACAGTTGAAATTTTCACAGTGATGTATTTTTGTTGTATACTGAAAAACAGAAAAAAATAATATTTAAGAGGGCTCCCATACAACAAACGGTCCCTTCATGCGCGAGTCCGACTCGCACTTGGCCAGTTTTTCTATTTAGTTATGTTGTTCGAGTAAATAGCGATTTGATATTAACTTCAAAATAAATAAAAGCTATCAAGTACAGACAGTAAGCTTCGCATCCCACACGCTAAGGGCAAATACACATTGACACTAAGCTTTGCTGAAAGTATTATTTCTTGAAGTATAGTAATTCAATAGAGTGCTTTTTTGTATTTCAAAAACTTTATTATAACAAAAATAATAGCGATGTCTATTATTTTTCTAGAATCTATCTATACATGATCCAAATGATTTTATTGACAATTAAATGTCACTGTCTTATTGTCTGTTTGCTCCGTCTAATCCAAAACAGCGGTATCGATGTTCCACTTGCAGACCTTGAGTGAAGCCACGGGCAGCAGCTAGTAATCGATACACTTACACACTAATCACGATATATGTGCAAACGCATGCTATAGTAAATACTAATTACTTGAGAGCTACAGTCAATCATAATTAGGGGTGTGTCATTTTGCATGGCAATATCTACTTATATCGATTACTAGCTGCACTCCGCATTATTCCAGAATGCCTGGGGAAAAAAATACTTCACTTCAGGATATACAGGGTGTAAAAAGACTTCTACCGAAAACGGAGGGGTTGCAATCAAACCATGCTTCTAAACATATTTAGCAAAAAAAAACGCAAAAAAAAATATTTAACTTAGCTACGTCATTTTATGTTACTTTTGGTTATTTACAACTAGGATAACATAATAAGACCATACCTACCTGATGATTTCAGTAATAAAAGAAATAAACTATTAAAACTCAAAATCCAGCAATCTACGTTAAACAACGCGCCCAGTACATACGCAAACAGTAATCTTCAAACGCTGTTTTCTCCGGATATAATGATTTTTTCAAATCCTTTTGGATTTAGTTGTGTGGGATTGTTGATTGTTGTTGGGATGCTGTACCTACCCCTTTCGGCTTCGGTAGACGTCTTTTTACACCCTGTATAGTTTTGCGTTAATCCAAGGTTATGCTATCGTTCTAACAAGTTTTATTAAAATCCAATCAGCCGTTTCAGCGTGGTGGACCAACAAACATACTTACAAACTTTTAAATAAATAATCCTGGACATACAGCTGTGCTATATCAGCTCCAAACTATTCAGAATTTGTTTCATTGTAAACTAAGCAGAATTGTTTTATTGGAACCACATTGTGTTTGGACATGCCTCTGACTACCCCTCTTAGACATCTTCAAAAGATCTGGAATAAGTAACATAAAAAGATCTGAGAGAATGTCTACCGCACCTTGGGGATACAGTCTTGAACCTGTCTGTGTCTGCATACCTAGAAAACAACCATTATAATAAAATTTACCATAAGTAGCGTGATAGAGCAATGGATGTTACGGGCTAATAGATAGATAGATGCATTGCTTTGCGGCGCAGTACGCTCAGTGTGTGCTTGCCTTTACCCCTAAGGGCTGGTACTGAAGTAATTACGTCTGCACCGATGTAAAGCGATTGCCTTGAGGCTTAAGCGGAAATAGCTAATTACTAATTCGCGATCACGTTTGTTATTTAGTGGAATTATTTAGTAGAAGTTGGATAGAACGCGACAAATGCCGTCTCAAGCATAGCTACATTTCGTTATCCAAAGGGATATTATCTTATAGTGATAAGATAATATTCCTAGATAAGATAATAGCCCGCCCGCGACTTTGCTCATGCTTCATTTTACTATGATACTCCAATCATCTATATTAAGCCATAATGTAGGTACATTATGGCTAATATTACTCCATATTAGCAATAAAGGAGATCGCACAATACAGAGTAGATTTTTGAGATGGGCCACGGAGGGCGGTACCTTAACGGTTGTAGCTACAGGAAAACGCTTTTAGGAGACCTTCCCATAAAAAAAAATCCGAGTTCATGCATCGATTTTTAATAAAAAATATATGGGAAATGTTTTTGACGATTTCTGACTTTTCTAGTACATAGTAGTCATTCAATTATTAAGAGTAAAATAAAATTACCCTCGAAAAATACTAACAAAATCTCATAACTATTCTGTTATAAGCTTTCCTGTAAGCTCAAAAGTACCTATACAGAAGTGTCACAAGCAAGTGGCTTTACAAAGAGATACGAAACTTTGTTTCTTATCATTTATAGAGGTACCTACTGACTTTGAGGCCCTACTTCGTTGGCGGAGGTTTTAGGCCACCTTAAGGCCTCTGTCATGGCTACGGTAAGTACTCCGAAGCACGAAAACGCTCAGTTGATAATGCCACTAGCAGTCACCCATCGACATACTGCCCACAGAACGTTCCTTAACTTTGACGATCTATCAAGAATGACGCTAGCTATACCACGAGCGCTTCGCACCGCGTACGGTCTACAATTAGTGATCCTTCGTTTCTATGTCCTATTCCTCTCTGATCCACTTATCAAACCCACTAAGGGATTTTATTCCACTTTTTCTTCCACTCTAATCTTACTCTATACTACCACGGTAGATTAATATTCCACTCATGTTTTTTATTCCACTCTAATCCACTACCACGGTGGATTATATTCTACTCATTTTTTTTATTCCACTATAAACCACTACCACAGTGGATTATATTCCACTCATGTTTTTTATTCCACTCTAATCCACTACCACGGTGGATTATATTCCACTTATGTTTTTTATTCCAATATAAACCACTACCACAGTGGATTATATTCCACTCATGTTTTTTATTCCACTCTAATCCACTACCACGGTGGATGATATTCCACTCATGTTTTTTATTCCACTCAAATCCACTACCACAGTGGATTATATTCCACTCTTATCCACTACCGACGGAGGAGGACGTCCGGCGGCCAGATGGGCAGACGATATTGTTCACGTCGCGGGCTGTCAATAGGTCAGATTAGCGCCGGATCGTGGTGGATGGCACAAGCTTAGGGAGGCCTATACCCAGCAGTGGGTGAAGTCAGGCTGTGGATGATGTTGATGATGATCCACTACCTATGTGGTGTTTCTGAGATCTCTACGGCAGGCAAGTGCCTTTGAAGGCTTTGCAGTGTAAATGTCACTCTATATGGTAATCAGTGATGTGAACGCTCTCTGAAAGACAGTAAGACGTTACCGGGACTCAAGGGAATATTTTATGGAAGACATTAATGAAAGGCACTTCAACGTTAGCCCGATTTTCTTGGCGGATATTCTTTGAAGATACGCGTTGCCATATTCGCTGGAACTGCTTGTTAGTTTCAACGATAATTTGAAAATTTGTAACATAATTTAGACATGTTAGTTAAGTTTTTAACCAACTTTAAAGAACAGGGTAGTATTGTTTATAGCGAATATGTTTTTAAACATCCTTTAGTTTAGTTTTATCTTCTAAAAGGAGGTTCTATGTTCAACTGTAAATTTTTATGTATGTCCATCGATATAACATCTTTCAATAGATGATTTATACAGCGTCAGGAGGCAACCTATGCCTACACTTAACGGGACGCTGCAGTGCCTGGGACATTGTTTGAGATGGAATAGGCTTGCCCATAACAGATATAACAGACTTAATTAAAATAGAACAAGTCCCAAATCTAAAAAATTCACAAACATAATTCTATGTAACATTTTCAAAGCAACGTGAAAGATACACGAAAACCTACGAGTCGGAGCAATTATTTTATAAAATGGAAGAAAACTATTTTATAAACTTTAATAGTTTCTTCCTGTAAAATCAAAGTAGCGAATGAAATCTTAGAAGGGGAAGTAAAAAGGTTCCAAAGAATGTAGAATTCCCTTTGGAGTTCACAAGACGTATTTGTATCCCAATTTAACGCATTGCAAGTTCGCGGCAGCTGCAAAATGAATTTCACTATTGTAGAGTAAGCTGACGGAAAGTTTTATAATAGTTTAGTTTTCTTCTGTAATATAAGTAAGAAATATTAGAGCTTATGATACTGTATTTTAATTACGTCATGTTTCTTCATTCGATCTTCATTTTCGTCATGAACAACATAAGAAACATGATTACTTATAATTGTACAAGAGAGTTTTGTCTTTTGCCGATACATTAATGAAAACGCCTACTAACTAGATCTACCATGATTTTTGTTCTCCGATATTTCAACGGCCACACTTAAAAATCATGGTATTATGGTATGGTATGCTACGGGATAATAATCCCGTTGATAGTTATCTTCGTGAAACCATGATAATCGTAGTTTCAAAAATTATATCTATACAAATGCCTAGAAAGTTCTACATAAATAATCATATAAAAATCTAGCTCAGCCACATCCCACAATTTAATAAGAGCAGAAGCAACCATAACAATACTCGTTCCCCTTTAATAATGACGATACAATGCCTCGAAAGAGTCGGAAGATCTCGGTACGGCCGAGAAATGACCGTCGTACTGCATCTCTACTTATTGCTCCGTAAAACTTCCCACAAGACAAATTAAACCTTATTCTTGAAATAATAAGGTATAACAAAACGCTTGTGTAAGTTGGTAATGTATAATCCAAATGAAACGTTGACACTGAGCCCCCAGCGACCGACGGCAAGAAAATTGTAAGATCAAATTAGGTTTCGGTTTAAAGTCTTCACAATAATAAGAATGGCTCGAAAATGAAATGTTGGGAGGTTTATTTTGAAGTTTGGTAAATGTAATTTGTATTATTTTGCTAAAATGTAATTGTTCGTTCATGCTTGAAAGGATCAAATCGTTTAACCAAACCAGGCCCTTGATTCATAATACAGCGGAATGCACGGTTCGGAATCGACCGACAGCAACCAATCACAGTGCAGGAATTGATCCGATTTGACGTTTCTTGCACTGTGATTGGTGGACCGCTGGACCGAATGCATTCCGCTGTATTATGAATCAAGGCTCAGGTGTATGATGCGAATGTGTGCGGGACCAGGGTAAAAAAGAAAGCCAAGGCAAACATATTTAGAGCTAGGTAAAACAAATAATGGTTTGGTTATTGCGTGTATGAAATGTAATGAGACTGAATGAGGCACAATGTATGTGGCAAAATCGTAGTAAGTATATTTTAAATGGAATAGAGGCTTTATTATACATGTAGTAAGTATAACAATGTTCATAATACATGTACTTAAGCTACTACATATTTAAATATATTTACAAAATACACCAGGATTAGTCAAGCTATCTAAGCATCGTTAGAAACGATCTATAGATAGCTCAACTGATCCAGGTCACTGTCAGTTGGAAGCGTGCCCAAAACACTGCCGGCATTACCACGCTGGATGGAAATGCTGATCCTTTGAGCCAAAAATGTGCCAGCTCTCGGATCACGCGTCGCTTCGACCAGACGCCCTGAAAGAATTTTGAAAACCCGAAGGGCTCCAGAACCCCACGGACCTAGGGTCTCAACCCCAAATGGTTCAAATATATTTATATATTATTAAATGTACTTAAGTAATTACATGTAAGTTCATGCAGATAGCTCTATTGGCAAGTCATTAACTTAACTTAAATTTTACTTTTACTTATAGGTAAGTAATAAAACAAGTCAACTGTCCTAATTTATTATCTCATCCTGTCTCAAAACTCAATTAAGTTAATTTAACTAAAATATTTAGTCTAACTTCTAATATTGAAAGCAATAAAAACGGCACTACTTTTAAAAGGCACCTAACTGATAGATTGAGTTCCGACTTCCAAAGGAAACCTGAACAAAATCCATTAAGACTCCCGAAGGAGACGACGACGTCTTCCGTTTCGGAAATTACATTAAAAGCAATACTTCTACCCAATAACTAAAAATAAGGATAAAAATGCAAAGAGAATTCAAAGTTCGTTTCAGTTTTTAAAGAACGGCGGCCGGATCATTGATACCGTTATCTACAGTTATCAACGAATGTGGCGATTGAAAAACTTGTAAAATTCAAACTCTACTTTGTATTGTTGGAGCAAATGCTAAGGGGTAGCCGTATTTTCACCCACATAAAATTATGTAGATTTAAGTACCTATTAACTGTTGTATATGATGTGGAGAACATTAAACTTTATTATTCTATTTTTAAGCATTTTAGGTACAGGGCATAGCATAATATATAAGGCATAATAGCATAAGGTGGGTAAAATTCTGAAATGAGAGCAGAAAATATTCTTAATTCTTTATTGTACAAATAGACTAGACAATAACATAGAAAAGGACATGTACAAAGGCGAGCTTAACCCTACAAAGAGTTTTCTTCCAGCAAACCTTTAAAAGCAATATTTGCTTAAAAAATGTAAGACTTTTTTATTATTTGATAATGATAGGTCCAATATAATATTCTTTATTTTCTTACAACAAATGACGGTCACCGGTTTAAAGAAACTTTAGTAATAAATTTTTGAGCGCTTTTGACCTATATCCGAAGTTTTGTAGGAACGAAACTTGCATTTTAGTTTGTAAAGAACACAAGTGAATAATTTGGTTTATCAGTAGGTACCACAGAACTATATCTATATAGTTTTGGGGTAGGTAGGTACATAACAGTTTTAAATCTATCCGAGACGTGGTGGTATGACTTTTCGGTGTTATGAAAAGATTTTCATCACACACAAAAGTCATAATAAGTATTCCTAAGGGGACTTCTTACGCCATTTTTGAAGGCTCTGCTATTTTATTTATTTTTCTCGTGTTTTACTAGGTTTTATTATGTAATTTCGGTGGAATTTTACTAATGAAGCCTTGGATACGTAACAGGAGATATGGCAAATGGAATGGGGGAGTATTCAAGAAGATTTCTCATTTGACGAAAGATTTCCGTTGGAGTTTTGAAATGACAAGCCGCCATGTTTTTTCAAAATCAAATTGACTTGACATGAATACATATTTGAAGTGAAGTGAAACAGTTGCCATTATTAAAAAGAAGAAGAAGGAATAAAAAGATGAAGAAGAAGAAACCAAGAAGTGAAGTGAAACCAGTTAAGATGTTACTGATTGGGCGGTATAGTCGCTCAGCGACAAAGCCCTTTTTTTTGTTCATGTAAAAAAAAAATTAAGTATTCCTAGTCACAGCATTCACTTTTTCGTGAAATGAAACTATTTGTGTACCATGGTATGTACCAATATCTAGACATAGGATCCTTTCCTACAATATCATTCATCTGAAAGTTTGTGTTTCTCTCAGGCCAATGGTAAAGGTTAACAATAAATCGGTGAGAAAAAAATGTAGATAGATTTCGAGAGATTACCTAGTCTTGTATAAATAAGCTAGTAAGCTTCAAAAAACTTTTTTGAAGGTAATTACCTCACAGGTCCTTGTTTGTTTTTCGCATTGCAGGGGAAGATAATGAAAATAATTGAGATGGAGGATGTGGAGGTAAGAATATGGCACTTGGGAATAAGTCTCGTAATCTCTAAGTAGGGTAATGTGCATTCGCGCGTAAAATAGGAAAAAAACAAAGCGAAATCCTCTTTCTGTACAGATGAAGAAAGAAATGGATGTGGTAATGTAAGATCGCAATAATGTGAGCGTGGTTAGCGAACTAGAACTAGAAAACAAGTTGTATACCTACCTAAGCTTACTAGTATTTATGACGAATGTGAGTGCCTAACTGAAACCTAGTATGGTTTTCAGGCAAATGTAGTTATATTAGTAAATTAAATAAAAAAATAGATTTGCAATGAATACCTAAACACCAACTAGTTTAATTTAAAGTTAGATTATTTTGTACGTTTATGGATTACCTTTTCAGGTACACTACGACCCTAAATGATGATGATGATGATTTTAAATATTTTTTAAAAGAAAACTAAATGAAATCCAACTTCAATGTTGAAGGTAGGTACGTTTAAAGTAAAGATAAGGTTTAATTAATTTTTGAATAAACGGGTTTTTATCACGTACTTGTTTTATTTGGTCCCGACGTTTCGAACGCGTTGCAGCGCTCGTGGTCACGGGAGAACTGGTGCAACGTCGTCATCACGAATGCTTAATAAGTTTAAAGATGAGGTTTTTTAAGTTTTAAGGGAAAGGTATCATTTAACAAATCAGTTCTCAGAAAATTAAAAGTCTTAGAAAATACCATTTAAGTAACTGTAACCTGTCACTTGGCTTATCGAAAAAAACATAAAAGTCTTAGTTATTTGCCGTATCAAATCCTTCTCGTTGTGCAGGAAACGATCCGACCGATGAGGCTGCTGGAAAGCCATATCCAATATTAGTCCTTTTGAGGTTATTGGTTCTTTGTTGGTTCGACTGAGTCCGAGTTTTTCCAGTCCAACATACCTACCTAATTATATTTACTTTGACTCGGATAGGATGGAGCGGATATCGGAGATCTGTATCCGTCTTGAGTTCGTACAATTCTATATGTAGTACCTACTCGCTTAGTGTCTTACGTTTTGATACATATTTTTTATAAAAATTTATTATTTCTTATTACTTTTATTTTTATGGAAAAAAGGTAACTAATGATATATTTTTTATTATTATTGGTTGAAACCAATAGATTGGTCTCAATAATTCATTGTTTGTATCATTTAATGAAACCAATAGCTATGTCGATTGTTTTTTCGCTCAATAGTCACATAATATAATCTTGATTTTACACTAGGATCCCCTTTGTTGCGGGTATGTTCAGAATGTAGGTATCCAGACTGCAAATTATGCAAAAATTTGAAGGGAATCAAACTCATACTTGCGTCTCAGCCGAACAACCAAAATATCAAAGAGGCTTACCTAACTTAGATACTCTGATCTTGTGAATTAATGCCAATGCAATATTGTCTTAGGCTGTGTCCCCAGTAGGCAAACTGTCAGCGGCCGACTGAAAGAAGAGCAAGAAAAAAAGAAGCGGCAAACTGCGTACAGTGAGCACAAAACTAGCAAACTGTGGACACTTCATTTCAAATATATGGAAGGGCGTACTAAATCGATACGCCGCAAACTCAGTCGGCCGCTAACAGTTTGCCTACTGGGGACACAGCCTTAGAAATACAGCTATCTAACAAATTCAGCAGCACAAAACTCATTCCAGTCTAGCAAAGTACCAGGGCACCAGAACTGTTGAGGAGCAGACTACAATGCTCAACAAACAAGGTGGATAATTCGTCGTTAATCGCCGGGTTCTCGCAGACGGTAAGCAATTTAGTCAGGATTAAACATTGATTCTCTTGCAGTATTCCCCTTTAAGCGAAAATGCAATAGATTGGAATTACTAGAAATGCCAAGTTTAAAAATTAATGTACATTGGAATGGATTGTAAATGGGTGAATGGATTGTACGAAAGATAGTATGATCAAAAAAGGATGGCTGATAGAGGAAAATTGAAGAAGAATACCATGTTGTGCTGACCCAAAACAATGTGGGACAAAGGCACGGAGGCATTATGGTGACTTTTTGTTTGTATTTTCAAAATCTGGTAGGATAGTGTCTACCATGACTCGGAAATACAGACGTGATTCTGTTTTTTTCGTGATAACAGATAGATTGAGATTTTTAAATCAGGGTTCATCCAACCATGGATGTGTTGAATATCACAAAAACGGCCAAAAAACAAAAAACGAATGGAGAACAATAAAGCAAGCATTTCCGATTACTATAAAACATTTTTGAAGAAAAAAATTGAACCGACTTCACAGAACACAAACATAAGAACCTTCTACACACTAAAAAGAGAAAAATAAGAATATAATTTGAAGTCGGTGCCAAGTGAATACGATTAGGTACCTATAATAAAACATTTTTGAAAAAAAAATTGAACCGACTTCACAGAACACAAACAGAAGAACCTTCTACACACTAAAAAGAGGAAAATAAGAATATAATTTGAAGTCGGTGCCAACTATTCATTTACATCTAAGAAGTTCAAAAGAACTTGGGTGCAAAATTGTATCCTGGTAGGTACGCTATCGCTCGATTTCTTTTTTTTATAGGTACCTAATCGTATTCACTTGGCACCGACTTCAAATTATATCCTTATTTTTCTCTTTTTAGTGTGTAGAAGGTTCTTCTGTTTGTGTTCTGTGAAGTCGGTTCAATTTTTTTTTTTAAATGTTTTATTTTTCACATTTTAGTGTAAGTAAATAAATACTGTGTAAATAAAAGTGTATGTGTAAATAATATAGTAAGCTACATATATATATATATAGAAATATCGGTGAACATACATAAAAAAAAAAAAACATACATACAGCCGAACATATAACTTCCTCCTTTTTTTGAAGTCGGTTAAAAATATAATGCACGGATGTCGAATCTAGTTGTATTCGAATATTCAATGATAAACTAATTTATTTGTACTGAACTTGCTAGTCTGTAATCGAATAATGGCCATTGAGGGATGTGGCAGACTTGTTTGAAGTGGAAAATTAAATTGAGTTTTGTGAAGCGTGTACATAGTCAAACTATTTGAGATGCTGCTGATTAAGTTTCTCGGAGTGGCGGAAAGGATTTCGGTTGCACGGTCTGGTAAACTACAGTCCATGTTTGCTGTATACCCTAGATAAGATACAGAGTTTCGAATCTAATCTGAATACGTAAGTACTATCGGAACAACAACTGTTTCTCCGGAGAGAGAATCAAAATCGAACTATTAAAAAGTAAGTTCGTATGAGCTAGTCGCGAAATCTGATGATGGAGGTTTTACATCATGGCTTTACGTCTTCATAGCCAATATCATGAATGACAGTCGAGCACGAAAGTGCTTAGTTATTGTAAACTATGTTACTACGTCTTCCTTCATTAATAACTAAGGAAGGAAACAGCACGAGCTCTTCTCTTTGTACAGTGCATAAGGATTTACGATCGATTACGATTTACATCTGAGCTGTAATCCTCCTCCTTGCGTCGTTTCCCCAATGCTGGGGGTTCACCTTCATGGAAGTATCTTTTCCCGTATGATGTTGCCCCATTTGCTCCGGTTTTCAGCCACATGCACAGCTTCTGGCATGTTGAGATCAAGTGTGCTGCGGATTAGCAACCTTATAGTCTAACTTGAAATCCATTCCCAGTTGTCATCCCAATAGAGCTCAACCAATCACATAATAGGAAAATGGCAATTGAAGTCCAGAATTGGTTTCAAATGCAAAGCCCATGTCCATTCCCAGTTGAGTAAGACAATAAGCAACTGGTCTGACCAACGCATCGGGCTTATGCCTCTTGGCCGCTTTCCCTTGACTGATGATGTAAAGACAGGAACACAATCAAGACTTTCCAGAATTTATCAGAACCCTTCAATCCCGTTATCTTCATCGAGGTCGTGAATAGCACAATAAATAAAAAACTAATTAAAATAAAGTACTTGTTATGTATCTAAATAGAACCAGTCAAGGTACTAAATTGCTATCAGCGTTGTAAAACACCTTGAATGAGTATATAAGATGATGCAAAGGCAACGCAACATCGTCTTTTGCTAAAAGTACCTTCGACATGAATACTTCTTTGGTGAGTTTTTGATCTTTGACTTTTGATTTTATACAACTTTACAACACACTGGTTTAGTAAGTGACACTACAAGATAGATAGAATATAGAAAATACTTTATTGTACACCACAAGGACATTACAAAAAACAAACAGAGATACCAATGGGCTTATCGCTGTTAGTGATTTCTTCTAGACAACCTTAAGATGAACTGGATTAAAGGAAGGCATAAATACAAGAAGAGGCATAAAAAGCATCTACTGTTTTAATGTATTGTTTGTGAATATTGGCATGATTTACAAACCTGTTTGCCGTGGCTCTAAACTTGTGGAGTGTGTCTAATCTGTTTTTTTCCTCATGGATTTATGTAATGCTTGTATGAACATTCAATTTACGTGTGGTTTTAGTCTCTTTCATCATTGTTGGATGGTATTTATCCCCGAGGCACAATAATCTGAGATCTTTAAGCATTCAAGACCCCTTATGACCCTTTTTGAAGATATCTAAGATGGAAGTCAGAACTATGTTCAAACTTTGTATTTGTTCATATTTTGCAAAACCACTCAATGACACGTTCATCTATTTAATCTAACTAGAGTTCTAAATCCTTGTCTTTTTTCCAGGTCCTGATCTGCCTGGTCATAGCCTTCGCGGCTATAGAAGCTCACCCTGGGATGCGAGGAAACGGCGCCAGTGGTGCAACCAACGACCGTGATCCATCTAACCCAGCGTACAGACAAGAAGCCAAAGCAGAAGCTAAGGCAGTCGGGTATCGACCTTGGAGCTCAAGTTACACCTCGCAGAATGGGGGAAGTAGGTTCGCTCATGCCCAAGCTTCTAATTATGGAGGAGGTCCCGTTTCTTCTGCTGCTAGTGCTTAGTCCATGACTGATGGGATAATAGGTTTTTGGGATTTCGGTAAATAAAGCTTTGTTTGATTTGGACCTAGAGTTTCATTTTAATAACATACGTAGGTTGAGTGGTGGCATAGAGATGGAAAAAGGAGTGTCGGTCGTCGACAAGATGGGTCGACGAGATCGGGTCGTACATGGGCAAGACTGGCTCAAAATAGAGGCAAATGGCAAAAGCGAAGAGAGGCCTATGCCCAGCAGTGGGATGAAAACGGCTGATGATGATGAAAGGTTGAAAAAAGCATACATATGTACATTATGTAGGTATCTTTCCATACCTGGAGTACGTTGCTCGTACTTAAAAAAATTCATTACTTATCTCGATGAAACTATTGTTACTTTTATTATCACTATTTTATTGATGCCATTCTGGAATACCATTTTTGCCTCTTGCATTCAAACTCATCGGAGCAGGCTAATATTCTGTGGCAAGAGGCAAGAATGGTATTCCAGAATGGCATCGTGTAAACGGCGTTTTATTATTATTATAATTTCAGCCTATACTGTCCCACTGCAGGGCAAAGGCCTTATTTAGTTTAAGCAAATATTTTTTTATGATTCCTGTAAGTATGACAAATACAAATGACTTTACCTACATTCTATAAGACAATCATATTTCGTCCAATATCAACATGCACTAACATGGGTAATCATCATCATCATCATCAATAACCTATTAACATCCACTGCTGGGCGTAGGCCTCCTCTGTAACTCGCCACTCCTCTCGGTCCCATGCTATCTTCATCCATTGTCGGCCAACCACGCCGACTATGTCGTCTGACCAACGAGCTGGTGGTCTGCCCCGTGGTCAATGTGCGTCTTTTGGCCACCATTCTGTCACTGCCTTTGTCCACCGGCCGTCATGTCTTCTAGCCAAGTGTCCTGCCCATCTCGACTTAAGGCTCGCGATCCGCATACCTACGTTTACGACCTTCGTACGACAGCGTATCTTCACGTTGGGTATGTGTAAGATTGGGTAAAAAAAAAACATAAACATAATTGTATAAACATGGGTAAGTACAAGTAATATTATGCAGAGTGTTTCCTCAACCCATATTACTAGCATAAGGCTGAAAGCCTCCAAGTATCCTTTTGTTATTCAATAGCGAATAGCTGTGACAATATTACACAATCCAAATCTACAAATCCTCTCCTCGTTTCAAGAAGGTTTCCTTATAACCGAGCTTCCTTATTTATCCTTCAAATGTCCGGTCCTTGATAAAGGTGTGTTTATTATTGTTTTTATAATATTTCCTTTACATAGAGGTGTGCTTGACGAAGGAGATGTGCCTCAATTTGAATTCAAAAGTGTTAGCGCGTGATTAAACCATCAACCATTGTTGTAAAAAACCACTACCAGTATTTTGTAAAAAATGAATCAGGATCACAACTGCCAGAATTTGCTGCCAATCAAGGTGTGTCTTCAATCAAGGTCTGTAGACCTTCTTGTATACAGATCATTTAAAATTGAACGGCGAATCTAAATACTTGTCAAATGCCAACGAGTTGCAGAACTTGAAAGAAAATAAAACAACTTTATTTTTATTTATTTATTACAAAGGGCTTTGTCGCTGAGGGACTATACCGCTCAATCAGTAACATCTTAGCTTAGTCTTCTTCTGTGAAGTAAAACAACTTGAAAATGTGACACAGCTTGCCCAACATGTCACACATGTTGTAATTTTTCTTGATATTACAAAATACCAGCTTTTCAACATTCTGAACACACCTTTATCATACCTAAAGTTGTTACAGGATAAGTTTAACGAGCCTGACCCATGTCACAAAAGAATGTTGTGTCACCGGCCACGGTACCCACCTAATTTTGGCGGGAAATCTCGCCACAACCTCCTATATTCAGTGGAATAAAGATGTTTGTGAAATTACGTTTTTACTCATAAATATAGCCCTTGTGGTAGGGTAGGAAACGGAGCCATGACATCTGGAAATCAGATGATAAACGGAGGCAGATTGCAGTAAGAGAAAAAGAAGAAAGAAAAGGACACTTGGAAAACTAGTGACAGATCGATTTTTTGTGCAATTATTTGATGGAAACTGAGTAATGGATCTTTTCTAAAAATTATTTGAAAGGTCATATTATGTATTTTGACTAGATTAGCACCATGGACGGTAGATATCTACGAAGATCTGTAGTTATTCTAGCTAGATCATTTAAAGATGTCTATAGGGTATCGACCCTAAAGACATACTAGACTTGAAATATTCGCTTTTGGTTCAATTTGTATTTTCAAAAGCAATCAAAAAGAAATGTAGTTTTACTGTGGCATTCATACAGCAAGAATAAATGTATCTCGGGATTCACTAACATTTCCAATCGTTCAGAAAGCTTGCCATAAAATGTTACAGCCCAAACAACTCTTCATTCCATTTTGCACTGTCAAGTAAAACCCGAAACTAAATAGAAATCACTTTTACTACCTGGGTTGGCATAATAAACCTTTATGGAGAACCTGAGGATTTCTAAAAAGGTGTCTGCCGTCAAAGAAATTCACATTCCATGAATGAACTCTATTACCTGACTGTTCTACACAAAAAAAAACTAAAAGGCCTTTATAGCTGACTCGGGAAAACTTCACTTTCCCGGGATAAAATATAACCTATGTTCATCAGGGATAATGTAGGATACTAATTATTATCATTAAATACAAATAAAAATACTAGTGGTGAAATAATTTTTCAAATCGGTCCAGTAGTTTCGGAGCCTATTCAATACAAACAAACAAACAAACAAATCTTTCCTCTTTATAATATTATTATTATATTAGTGTAGATATTTTTTAAGTAAATAATACTAATAAATAAATAGGGATCACTAATAGAGGTGATTCTACTCATGGTTCTTCGAGGCCAATACCGTGAAGAACCAGGAAAACAACCTAGCCTAGCTTTTGTTACGTGATCCAGATGGATCACCTAAACACACTTAACAACTAAAGACAAATCTTCAAACAATTTTTTTCTGCGTTCTGGTGACCGCTAGTCAGAAACCCTACGCTTTATAGTGCTACCCCAATGTTATGGACTACAGACATCCAAACTTGCAATTCAGCGCACGTACGCTTCACCCAAGACGGAAAACTATGCGCTTAATGAAAATAATCCTACACTATTAATGGCTGGTTCTTACGTGACGGACCTTGGAGATTCTTTCATCTGCATTTGCTGATTGGAGAACTTCAAAAAAAGATGTGCGGACAAAATCTGAAATATTAAAGTCCCATTAATGTTTTTTTCATTATGATATGGGTAAGAAAGTGAATACGGAGATGACGAGTGATGTAAGAGTGGAAGAAGTGAACATGTTGTGCCGACCCCGCATGAGCGGGATAAGGGCAGCAAATATGATGAATATTTTTTCAATAAATAAAAAAAATAAACTAAAAAGTGCTAGTGCGGTGCTATAACTTATCAAACATTTCGATTGTGTCGACACGGATTCTGTGGCCGAATGGTAAGGCACTCCGGCTTTAGGAGGATCGTCTGATCGTTGCGAGATCGAATCCCGTCGGAATCGAAAATTTTGATATAACTTTTAATTTCATAATGAAATTGTATACAAATATTATTGAGTTGTTTTATCTCTTTAGGCACCTTCATAACGCGAACGAACGAACTACACGAACTAACTACTTCGAACGCGACTACAGCGATGCGACCTCGCTAAAATCTATAAAAAAATTTAGTCGCGCGACCGCATCGCGTGAACGCCGATTAGGACAACTATTCCATATCAATAAGTTTGATCGCGTAGTTGCGTTCTATTACCAAAAAGAACTAGTAAAATATTTTATTTCGTAGCAAAATGTAGTTAAAAATATTTATTTTTCGTAGTTTTTCTTAGTCCTTGTTTATAGCAGCCTGGGCAGCCGTAACACTAATTTAAACTGGAATACGCCACAGCGTATACATTATGGCTAGCACTCTATTTAAAACGCAACGAAAAAGAAAGCGAAATAAGCTAGACTTTTTCCTGTGTGTCTGTCTGCGGCATTGTAGCTTCAAAATGAAACGATTTTGACTTTGTTTGAAAAGTGACTTAATTAAAATTATTTGCTGTTTTGATGGACAATCTGATTAGATGTTTGAATGCGTCTTCCCCAATGGCCACCACCATAGAAAATAAACAAGGTCAACTGGTGGCAAAGGGGAATGTTTTAGTTCTCGATCGATAATTATAATATGTTGAGCTGTTACTAAGTAGCAAAGCGGTTTACTGAGCTGTACGAGTCTCGGACAAAATTGTTGCAATTTCACTAGTTGATTATTTCTTCATTTAATAGTAAAATATGACATAAATTTAAGTAAATCATACAAGCTGCATTAAATAAATATTTGAGACTGACTCAATTTGTTGTTATTATATTTTTTACCCAAATTAATAATTACTTCTAAAAGTACCTACGATGATGTTCTTGTTTCGATGCGCAGTGAACAATTATTTACTTATGACATTTAACCTGATCGCACACTCATCCGCGCCGTACGCGACGCAGTCATTTTTCTATAAAAAAATGCTGATGACGTCTGAAAATGTGGCTCACTTCTGACGTCAGCAGCATTTTCTCTATTGAATTGACAGTTCGGCGCGTTCGGCTCGGCTGGACTGTGCGACCACCCTTAATCGCAATAGCTGACTTCACAAATCCGTTGAGCGTAATTTGGAAGCAGTCTTCTTCTCATAAATTTCTTAAATCAAACAAGTTTCGTCAACATAAGGCGGGGTGCAGACAGGCAACGAGCGTCGTGTCGTGCGGAATACCGATGACCCCCCGTGGTCGCATGCATTATGTATTGCCTTAAGTCCGCTAAAATTAATGCAAGAAAAAACACAAGACAACATAATAGAAACATTGGAAGTGACATGTTTGCTATAAACTTGATGATGCAAGCCCCGGCATTGAGATGGGTAGATGATATAAAAAAAAACTTAGGCCTTTCATCTATATTAGATGATTTATACAGCGTCAGGAGGCAACCTATGCCTACACTAACGGGATGCTGGATGGGATGCTAGAGCCTGGGACATTGTTTAATTGTTTATTTAGATGATATAACTATCGATGGATATGACTTGCAGTTGGGGTGGCTTCTTTGGGCAAAAATGGGTAAAAACCTCGATACGAAAGAAGAAGAAGACTTGTGCCTGATCATTTTATAAGCCATTTTCTCCAATAAGACAGCTCAATTCAGTCCTCAAAATATAAATTTATTTTATATTTTAATAAAAACTTTTTTAATAAGCTATTTTCTCCAATAACACATTACAACAGTTTACAACATTACACATTACAACAGTCTCTCTGAAAACAAAATTTATGAGACTCCTAGTCCAAAAGGATCTAGAATACACAAAAAATCTGAGATATAATTATCTTTCGCGCGTAGGAAGTACAATCATTATTTTGGCTCTTTAATCTTTGTTGTCTCATCTAGTTGACCTAACTCTTCAAAACATTGTCCCTTACCTCCGTGTTCCCGTGCATTCGACTCTAAACGACGGAAATAAAACTCCTATAAATATTGAACAACCATATTTTTCTCACTTTGTCGAGTCGAGTGCCGTGTTTGCGTCCTTCTATGGTAGCGGTAAGGATGTTTACTCACTATGCCACCATTCAAAGTCAAAATGCATTTATTCAGGACTGTTGGAATCACG
This sequence comes from Epirrhoe tristata, assembly GCA_951394285.1. Classification (NCBI taxonomy): domain Eukaryota; kingdom Metazoa; phylum Arthropoda; class Insecta; order Lepidoptera; family Geometridae; genus Epirrhoe; species Epirrhoe tristata. Next base: position 8,768,550 of record OX596146.1, on the reverse strand, counting down.
TCGGTTAGGTGATTATACTCCTGTTACTTCGCAACCAATACCTTGAAGAACCAAGGATACAAACACGGTTTGGGACTTAATTTTATAACTAGATTCAATGGATCACATAAAGGTGAGGACGACCTCTGTAGCGCAGTGGGCGAAGGCCCGCCTGCGACGCAAAAGGATGCGGGTTCGATCCCCGCGGCGGGATCAACGTTTGTATGATCTACAAATATTTGTCTCGGGTCTGGGTGTTTCTTTGTATAATATGTAGGTATATACAAACAAAAAGTAAATAAGTAGTATATAAGTCATGTAGTACCCATAACACAAGCTCTACTTACAATGGGGCTAGATGATGCTGTGTGAAAAGTCCAGCATTATTTATTTATTGAAATTTCTTGAACTTAGTCCAGCCAGACCAAATAGGTAATTTGAATTTGAGATATTCAATATTATAGATATTTATTTTTATTATAATTATAGATATTTGAGTTGTAGAGGTGTATGTATAACGCACGGAAACATTAAAATGTAGGTGTATAATTTCAAGCCGATACGATAAGTAACTTAGTTTCCACAGAAAAACAGAAACCAAATAACATCTTCATGACTACTATTTGCATAATGTTGTTGTTTTTTCCTCAGCGTGTGTATCCCTAAGATGTTTCATCTATGCACCGCACATATTGAGGCTTTGAATCCGTTTTAGGGCACAGTGGGGACTGCGTTAGCTTTATAGGCGATCATTTTCGGAGGATCAAGGGAAAATTGCTTACATGCACCGGGTATTAAGTAGACATTTCAAACATAGCTAGATATGAGACTCGTTTACAACGAACATGCTCTTTATAGGTATAAAATGGACGCAAATAAAACATGAAGGCGGAATACGTCAATACGGAATAGGGTGGATCGACAATGTATGAAAAAATTTTTTTTTTCGACAATCGTTTGCTAATAGTGGGGGAAAGTTGTATTATAGTGAGCATAGAAACTGTGATTTTTTTCAGATTTTTAAAGTAACATCTAATCCTGCCGCATCGAAGATGAAAAAAATTTTTTTTCAGAAATTTTGCCTTACTCTCTAACATTGAAATTGTTATTTTGAATATGATATTTTTATAAATTTTGTTATGAAATACAAATATAAACTGTATATTTAAATAATTAACTAAAAAAATAGATATCACATTCATGAAACTACTAAAACTACAGAGCTAAGTTTGACCTAAAATCTCTCTTTTTCTCAAACTTTGCCTTGGCTTTGTGAGATTCTTATTTTGTTTGAATCAAGCTTTTTCTAGCTTTAGATGTGCAGACAGAACATAAAGCTTTTCTTACAATTAGTAAAAATTCATTCAACAGCTTGTATGTGGCAAGGTAGACTTGAAAAATACCCATATTAAACATTTAGCTGATAGTTTTCGGACGTACGCCGCTCATCCGTTATCGAAGTTTTTCAGGATGAGCAAAGTAGCTATTTCTTTGGATTACTGGTCTTCTATCTTCTTTAGGTTTGGTGGGAGATATTTAGAGTTTAATAATTGCTGAAACAGAGATGTTGGGCCCAGTATTACACGAAGAGTGTTTTTTTATAGGAACCACGTCTCGGTGCGTAAAGTTTTACTACAAATTTTGAAATTTTGGTGCGATATCTCCGTGAAAATGTAAAATCGTAATACGTATAGGAATAGCACGTGCTACCATGCGTGTGACAGCCTTTCAGGAGATATAATACTTTGCTAAATCGTCTGCAACATGGCTAATCGCAGAAAAAATATTCTGTATAAACAAATTGATCAGCACTCAACTTAGATCATCTGTACTATCAGGCAAGGCATTACTTATACTCTGAAAGGATGTATAATAATGAGAATTTATATAATAATAACAGCTTGTAGTTTTAAAGTGCTTTACCCATCATTCGCACGTAAGAGTGTGGTCCTAAAGTTAAACCATCATGGTAAAGGGACAAAGGGGCAACTCGTTCATAGTAACTGGCAAATTATCTCCTGCATTGGGATTCCAGTTCGTTTTTTAAGCAACCGAATGATGCCACCGCCGCATTAAGCTAGTTCTTCGTTAGTTCTATCACATTCTATGACTACAGCTGCTTTTTGACGATATTTTTATAGTAAAGATCTGACTGACAACTTTCTCTAATAACTTAGCAGTATCTGCCATTATGCGGTAGTATATGACCCAAGTAGACAGATCCAGGCTCTTCTATTATTGAAATGTGATCCTCCACCATGATCTACTGGTAGTTCCGTTTATTATTTTTTGGCATTTGCATCGTCCTGACTTCTTTTCCGTCAAAGAACAATAGTGCGAATAAGTTCGAAACATGCGTCTTTGGGAACATTTTCACGAGTTTTCTCTTCGCACTTTGTATCGATGTATTACGGATATTTTTGAATTCTGCGATGAAAACTTACATTCCAATTCATTGTTCTACTCAACATCTAGAAAATAGTGTACTTAAAAACAAAGTAAACTTAAAATGCGATGATCATAGATGCTCTACAAAATGATGAAAAATTACCTATATTGCAAAAGTTCAATGACCTTGCGGCGGCACTTACCCTTTCTTGATCCTAATAATATTTTGCACACTTTATTTTGAGCCTATAAGACACCCTTTTTTTGCTATTAGCAAACCATTTTCAAAAAAAGTGAATTTCGATCCACCCTAATACGGAACCTACAGTCAGGATAGCGACTTTATCGTAGATTTTCATTTGGTATTGGTAAAGATTAATTTCTTGTTCATGTCGTGTCACAAGAAAAAGAAGAGCAAAAAGAACGAAGAAGAGAAGAAGAAAGCCGATCTTTCGAACTATTTAATGTGTGCGCGTCAAAGTTTGTGCGTTCTTTCATGCAATTGAAATATTAAAATAAGACTTTACCTTCGTCTTATTACTATTTGGCAAGAACCCTTTTGCGCCCAAGTAAAAATATTTTCAAAACAAGTTACGCATCTACCTACACAGCAGTATTTCTGTTGTTGAAATGGCACGAGCGAATCGCCATATTTCTCAATATAATGTAATCTAAAGATGTCAGGTGTGATAGGGATGGATATTTTGTTTGTATGTGTGCTCAGCTTGAAATATTGATACATAGCGGTTCTTTGTTGAGATTGAGGCACATCTGCTAGGAAACTGTCTAGAAGTCTGGTTTTCTAAAATGAAAGTACCTACCTATAAACATTCTTGGTTGTTCAGTTAGTAGGAGAGTAATAAGACTAAAGTAATCTATCGAATAGCCTTATATTCATGTGCCTCATTATAACTTAGAAACAGATCAATTCACCGTCTCACTGAGCCATGGTACAAATTATTTTTAAAGTTTTTCATTTTATACTAACTTAATTCAGGAATTGGGTTCAAAAAACATATTAAAAAATATTTTTGTAATGATTTTTTTGGTTTTGTTATGAAAATCCCGAGAAAATCGATAAAGACTATACTTTCAATTGATCGTTGCTTCTTGTATAACTTAGCCCATTCGTGATGTAGCTGCGCTGCCATTGGTAACACGTCTGTTCTCCTTGAAAATCATTATGCAACAATTAAAAAAAATCAGTAAATGAATTTTTTTTAAGTGAAAACTTAAATCGGCTTACGAATTAAATTGATACAGTCAAACGTCTATTTACAACCCAAAAATGAGGCCTTGTCAGGTTGTGTAGTTTAAAATGAAAGACCCTGTATAAATGTTTTTAGCCGAAAAAAGTATCAATATTGATTACTTAGCTTCCGGAACTACAGTCGATAATTTTTCAAGATATAGGGCAGGTAGAGGCAAGTCCAAAACACACAATCTTTAAGGCCACCAACAGTTCGAATAGGAAGATTCGTTTCACAGGCACCACATTATACAAGTTCCTTATTTGTAGATATTATCGGAATAAACAATAAATAAGCTAGCCACTGGTGGTCGTATGATAAACTTGTCTTGCGGATTACGAAGTAAATTGGAAGTCAGATTGTGAAATCTGGTGGCCATAATGCTGGAAAAATCAGGATAAATATGATAATTCATTTTATTTCGTTCAAAGAGTATTTTTACTCGTAAGTATTATCATTATGTATCATTAATACTAACGATATATATTCTCTCAAATCTATAAGAAGTTTTTGAAGATCCTTTGAAGATACGCTTATATACTTTTTTGTAGTTGATTGAAACTCAAAACAGCCCACTTGTTCAACCCGACTGTTTAACAAGGTTACTCGAATAACCATGAGAAATTTCGTATCTGCTTACTCCCAGGCCATAATTAGGTGGATAGAATAGGCGTTTTGTAGATATTTTTGTGTCCAATATCAAATCAAATCAAATAATCAATCAAATATTTTTTATTTGGAACAAAAACACATGCGAGTTAAATACAATAGGGAAACGTTGACTACTGCAAAAGTTAGGAAACTGAGTAACAGAGTCAGCGCTCTCCTCCAGACAAGAGAGGGATCGAGTTCCAACTTAAATGAGGAAGTTATTACAAACTTAAACTAATTACTAAATAATAAAGAAGCTAAATATTATCCTGTAAGTAATATTAAAGAATACAATAAAATGAGAATACTGTGTGTGTGTGTGTGTATGTATGTATGGGTAGTGAGTGTGTGTGTTTGCGTGTAAGGGGTCGAGGAAGATTAGGTAATAAAAATAAAAATAATATTAATGCTGGACATTTTCACACAGCATCATCTAGCCCCAAACTAAGGGAACCAGATAAGTGATATACTACTTATACATCTACATCAGGTATTTTCTTTCTAATAATCAAATAGAAAAAACATTTTTTTTAATACCTAGTTTATTGTTATCATTATTATTTTATTAAATTACATTAATACTATTTGTTTGTAAATATATTTATTTTTATTTATTTATTTAATTATTGGAAAACCAACAGCTATAACAAAACCAACAGCTATATATACATATTATACATAGAAACACCCAGACCCGAGACAAATATCTGTAGGTCATACAAACATTTGTCCCGCGTAAACAAGAGTAACAAGAGGGTACTTAGTGATTTCATTCTTACAAGAGTCAGGAATTTGAGGAATAAAGATTATGAGGTTTATTTATTAAAAAGGTTTTGAGGTTTATTTATTGAATAGGTTTTAATAGTTCTTCAGTTTCATCGTAAGTATCGTAATATTCGCAAAGCATGGCCACCCTACCTCAGCGGTAGTCCAGTAAACATTACGACTTAATCTCAGCTAAATTGCTAGTTATCTGCTTTGTAGCAGCCGCGTGCATAATTGCAACTTCGCCTTGGAAAGTCACAACCGGTCGCTTTTGCATTTCATTATCAATACCAGCTTTGAAATAAGGGTTTGATTGTTTCGATGACTGGATTGTATCGCTGTTTGAGCCTTTATTTATAAATGTTGTTTTTTTTATAATTATAAAAATATGGTCATTGCCAAATACATCATGCCAAATACAGCCTCTGACTACAACTGTAAACGGGTGGAAATATTAATAAATATTTAAATTATTATTTTTTTAAAACAAAAAATATTTCGGAAACTCAAGAAAATATCAATAATAAATTTCTAGGATCATTAAAATTTTACAATAAACCAGTGAAGATAAAATCCCAAGTCTGATGATAAAGGTTCCTAAATCTTTGAACTACAAAAAGCGAGTTTTTTCTTCTTAGTTTTTCAGTACCAAGGCGACAAAATTCGTACTAAGTATTATTTATTTTTGTTTTTCGAAGGAGAAATGCGAAACAGAAATAAAGCGAATTCCCGAACGTGTCCCCGACTTATATTCACTAAACTTCGATAAGTCCTGGCAGTTAGCACTACTTTGCTTTCATAAAATTGGTGAGCGAGTGCGCAATAATAAGTAAATACCTTCTATGTAGGCATCGCGCAAGACGATAAGTAAAGTAATACTTACCTACTATTTATGCATATGAATTAAATCTTTTTTTGTTGCCTATATTATCATTAAGATATGTAATATACCTAAATTTCAATTACCTTTTTAGTAGGTATAAATTTTTAATACAGATGTTTTTTTTCCCCAACTAATATATTCCCAGAATCGGATTGAATCTTCTTTTCTTTGCACTTTAAACTCGTGCTGAGCACCCACTCCCAATACTATTCTTAGTCAACCCGTAAAAAGCGCTTGCAAATCCTGGTAGCCTTCGAGTGTTGGCAAAATAGTCTAGCATAGTATGTGATAGCTTAGACGAAACTTCCCCTTTTAGGAACTATTTTGTTTACGAAGGATAAAAAAATATCGACTATAAAAGACCAATTTTTTAAGTTTGTTTTTAAAAATATGCGCTCTCTGTTTGGTTCTTGGTGTCTTGTGTAAGCCGAACTGAAAAGGAAAAAGTATAGCAACCAGGTTGCTTAGCATGAACTTTTATTGCCAGGCAGTTTTTGAACTGCTTGGCAATTCTGACATAAAGAAACAAATCTGAAATTGCGGCGTTTATCATGTTCTCTCGCTTACACATTGTGACTGTACTAGTGTGCAAGCGAGAGAACATGATAAGTTGCGAAGTTTCTTTAGTGAACCGGGTTATTCTAAATTGACATTTAGTTCGAAAACTGCCAGGCAATAGGAGTTCATAGTAACCCCCCTGTTCTTACTTTTTATTTCTTTTCACTTGTTCGTCATTTTGAGCTATTGAGGTTACATTTGAGTGAGTGTTCAACTTTGAACTAGAAACGATGAGGTGATGACAAAAAAACAAACATCCCGACTGTAAGGTATCTCCAAGGCGCGGACGGTTGATCTTCTCTCAGATCTTTTTGCAAGTATTCCCAAATCTTTTGATGATGAATCTGATAGATATTGGAAATGGTAATCTGTTCTTACTTAGGTATTCTATTTTCAAATGCTCTCGATAAATCCTTATCTGAGTACCTAATCCAAAAATTTGCCTCGATTTAATCAAAGCGAACGTGAATACTTAAAATTGGACGTGAAACTATAGCAAGACGCTCTGAAATATTGAGCAGCCACTTACGTTTTCAAATTTACTTTTCGAGATTTACTACTTACACGATTGCTTTGAGAATAGTCGCCTAGGCCCCAAAGGAGTCCACTTAATACCGTTCGCTATTTACTGCCTTCGTCTACCGAATCAATATTGCATGTCGCAGATGCAGTGAAGCAGGTTATTTTAAAATAAAATTCGGATCTTCGTAGGGTCTGGTCGGTGTCATCGGGAAGTAATGAACTAAAGTGATTGTAATGCACTAGGTTCTACTTTGTTCCAAAGTGTCTTTATTTTATTTTTTATTTCTTGCATCCTTTTAAACAGCCCGTGCTTGCAAAAGAAAAGTATCACGACTAGGTATATCCACAAGGCGCCGCAGACATTAATTCTTGCCAGTCCTTAACATTAGAAATTCATTATTTTTTTGTGTAAGACGAATTCGACATCAGGTAGATACCAAATACAAATTACACTTCGTCGCTGCATCCTTTAGATTTTATAAATACCAGGTAGTCCATTAGTTAATGTACTGGGCACGAACACATTTTTAGAGCTGAAAAAAAAACCTTAAAAAAGGTAAAAATAGTATTAGAACGACTCTGAAACGACAGGTGGCGCTGCGGAGCTGTCGCCCCGCTCCGCCATCTTTGCAATCCAACCGTCATTCGTTTTTAGTGTTCGGGCACGGAAACACGTCTGTTTTTTTATTTTTTTCGTTATCGTGATTATCTAAAAGAAATATTGTGTTATATTAAAGAAGTGAAGTTCTTTTTGTTTCCTAAAATATGGGAAAACGCAAGCATAAGGAGAAAGACCCAGAAGAAATTCGACGAAAAATCCAACGCTTGGAACGTCGTTTGATGGAACAAAATGATAGTGAATATCGTGAGTACCTAGTACCTACTTCTTATTTTCTAGCAACAACATGCTTCTCACTGCAAAACGCGTTAACGCGTTCGCATCAACAATATATTTTTAAGTACCTACCTAAAGGGAATAAATGCACTGCTTGCATTTTGTTTCTTATTGTTTTTTCGTTCAAACTTAATATTCTGTTTATTCACTTCGGCAATCTTATAGAATAACAATTTTATTTAATGCACATTTTGCAAACGTATTTTTCAGGCGATATTTTTTCGTTTTATCTTACTTTTCCTATCAATAGCTAAGTAATTTGATGGTGTACCTAGTACCTACGTGTTGTACTAGGTACCTACTCTCGAAATCCATTCGTTTTTTTTTTACAACTTGTTCTTTTTGTAAGAACTGCAATGCGATTGCAGTCTAATAACATAATACATAATTATTGTTGGTGAATTGTAATGCGATTACAATCGAATATAACCTGCCTACATTATAAAGATACAGTATATTAGTTATATAGAACCGTAACGAGATTACGGTCTTACATTTAAATATTATCGAGTGGTGACGTGATTACCACCTATTATTATGGGATATTATGCACTTACAGATTCTGAGCACTCCTTTTCTTCGAATCAAGGGCTGCAATCAATAGTATCAATACCCATGGAACCGGTTTCAGAGGTTATGGAGGATTCGGACCCAAACCCGGTGGTGATAATTGACGACTCCGGGACTATACCACAACCTACAACCAATGGTACCGATACGTCTAAGACAATCACACCTGAAGCTCCAATCGAAGCTCTGGATAATGATATCCTAGAAGCTCTAGGGATCTCCAAAATTAAACCTGAGATTTTTGCACCGAAAATTAGAGACGAGATCTCTGAACGTTGGGGAAGAATAATTGTGGATGGACTAAACAAGGAATCGCTACAAAAATTAAGTGAAAATATTCATATACCTGAAAATTTCACACTGCTTAAGGCTCCCAAACTAAACACAGAAATTTCATCTGTGTTGACGGATTCGATGCGGAATCGAGACAAAAGACTTGAAAAAGCCCAAAACCATTTGGGGATAGGCATAGCTAGCATAACAAACCTGATGGCTACATTAATAAATGGAGAGATGGAGAAGTCTGACATTATCAAGAAATTGTCTGAGACTGGACAATTACTCCTAGATTTGCATTGTCAAAATACGTTTTCTAGAAGAAAGTTGATAACATTCTCCCTTGATAAAAAATTTTTGACAATGATACAAGGTGTCAAAAGAGACTCTTTCCTGTTCGGAGAGAAGCTTGGTGAGAAAATTAAAGCTAACAAGTCTGCAGAACGATCTGGATTTCAAATCAAAAGATCTTATGAACCCCAGCCTTCGACATCGTCACACCGGTCCAATCAGCCATCGCCTCGGCAGGGAAACTGGCGGGGCCCACCCAAACAACAGTCACAGACTCAGAGAGGTCGGAGGGGTGGGCAGAGATTTCAAACGCAGTTTCAAACATCCAGACGTCCACCAGCGACCACCGATCGTTACAACACCCCTGCCAAGACGACCAACAACAAGTTCAACCCCAAGAACTAACCGAGGTAACCCGGTACGCCGGTAGATTAAAATATTTCTATAATAACTGGAAAGCGATATCAAACGATCCTACTATACTCGAGTACATATCAGGTTATAAGATACCATTCAGTCACGTCGTTGTACAAAAATATGATCCAATCGAACCTTCTTTTTCCTCTTTGGAACGCCACCATATAAACATTGAGTTAGATAAACTACTTAGGTCCGGAGCTATTATAAAGTGCATAGATATTCCAAATCAATTTCTTTCCAATATTTTTCTCATACCAAAACGTGATGGTAATTATAGATTTATATTAAACCTAAAGAAATTAAATAAATTTGTAGAAATGCATCACTTTAAGATGGAGGACATAAGAACTGCCACGAAACTTGTTTCGAAATATGATTTAATGGGTAGCATTGATTTAAAAGAAGCCTATTTTTTTATTCCAATACATTCATCCAGCAAAAAATTCTTAAGATTTAAATTTGAACGTCAAACCTACGAGTTTCAATGCCTTCCGTTCGGATTATGTACATCGCCATTCGTATTTACGAAGCTTATGAGGCCAGTAACACGTATCTAAGGAATCGTGGTCATAAGGTTGTTATATATTTAGACGATTTATTATGTATGTCTAGTACCTTTGAAGACTGTTCAAAAAAGGTGAACGAAACAATTAACCCGCTTCAAGACCTAGGGTTCATTATAAACCACAAGAAGAGCGACATTTCTCCTAGTCAGTGTAAAACGTTTCTAGGTTTCGAAATTGATTCTCAGGTAATGGCTCTTAAACTACCTGCCGTAAAACGTCAAAGAACTTTTGATTTGGTCAATGTCATATCACAAAAGCACACTATACGTATTCGAGAATTTGCCCAATTTTTAGGTTTATTGACTTCTATATGCCCAGCTGTCGATTATGGTTGGGTTTATACAAAACAATTCGAAAAAGAAAAGTTTCTAGCACTTCAATCTTCAAATGACGATTATGATTCGTTTATGAAATTGAATTCTGACTTGCAACCCAGTTTTTCTTGGTGGAAAAACAATATTTTTAAGTCAATTAAACCCTTACGTAGCTGTCAATACTCTCTTGAGATATTTTCCGATGCTTCTCTTACTGGGTGGGGAATATTCTGTAATGGAGAGAGTTCTAATGGCTTTTGGGACCCATCAGAATCGAAGGATCATATAAATCTTTTAGAGTTAAAAGCAGCACTTATTGGTCTCAAATGTTTTGCAAAAGATTTGTCAAATTGTGAAATCCTCCTGAGGATAGATAATACTACAGCGATTGCTTACATAAATAGGATGGGAGGAGTTCTGTACAAACATCCTAATGAAATTACACAAGAAATATGGCAGTGGTGTGAAGAGCGTCGCCTCTTCATATTTGCATCCTATATAAAATCCAAAGATAATGTAGATGCAGACAGAGGTTCTAGGTGTAATAACATAGATACTGAATGGAGTTTATCTGACAAGGCCTTTAATGTGATATTAAATAAAATAGGATCCCCGGAAGTAGACTTGTTTGCATCTCGTCTTAATGCAAAATGCTCTGCATATGTGTCCTGGAAAAGAGACCCTGACGCTCTTAACATTGACGCTTTTACCATAAATTGGAGCAGCTACTTTTTTTATTGTTTTCCCCCATTCTCACTGATACTGAAATTAATGTTTGCGCAAAATAATAGATGATCAAGCATCAGGTATAATAATTGTTCCTCATTGGCCTAGCCAGCCGTGGTATCCTCTATTTCTAGAACTTCAATCCTCTGAACTAATATACTTCTCTCCCGATTATAACCTATTACGTTCTCCTTTCAGAACTCGACATCCCCTATGGCGAAGCCTTACCCTGGTGTGCTGCCGCTTATCAGGGAAGCGTTTTCACGCCAATCCTTAACGCCAGAGACAGTCGAAATTATGATTGCATCACTGTCCCATAACTCATTGACCCAATATGATACTTCATATAAAAAGTTTTGGAATTTTTGTCAGAATAATAACATAAATGACTGCTTGGCTATTTCAAACCCAGATGCATTAAGCTTTATCACTAAGCAATTTATTTCTGGAGCCAACTATTCAACTTTAAACACAATCCGTTCGGCACTTTCCTTAATACTAGGCAATAGATTCAGTAAAGATCCTAATGTTGGTCGCGTGCTAAAAGGGGTTTACAAAACCCGGCCAACTTTCCCAAAATACCAAAGTACATGGGATACGAACGTCGTCCTTGATTTTGTTAGTCAGTGGTATCCTAATGAGGAATTACTCTTACCTATAATAACTAAAAAGTTGGTGGCTCTGCTCGCGTTGTCAACCGCACAACGTGTACAGACGCTATCCTTGATAAAATTGTCTAACATTAACATGAATAGCGATCGAATAGAAATAATAATTGACGATATTATCAAAACTTCAGCCCCGGGGAGGGCACAGCCATGTTTAACCATTCCATTTTTTTGCCATAGAATAGAAATTTGTCCAGCAAATACATTGCTAGCGTACATGAGCATAACGAGTTCGTTAAGAGGAACGGCTAACACCGAGCGTTTGTTTTTAACTACAAGAAAACCGTATCACAATGCAACGACTTCTTCGATTAGCCGTTGGATAAAACAAGTGCTACAAGAAAGTGGTATCGATACAAGTGTCTTTTCTGCACACTCAGCTCGCCACGCCGCAACGTCTTCGGCTGAACGTAAAGGCGTTTCTATCGAGGCAATTAAAAAGACTGCCGGATGGTCTAACAATTCTCTGGTCTTCGCAAAATTCTATAATAGACCCGTTGCGCTTAATAATGCATCTGAATTTGCAAATGCCATTATCAACCCTGTAGATAACAGTAATATAGTTTAGTAACTTCTTCCGGTTCCTTTGTGATTCGTTATATTGATTAAGCACCTAATTAAGTGATTTTGTTATAAGGGAATAAATCAAGTTTTTGTTTGTTAATCTTCTTATTTTCTAATAGTGCTCCTTTTGCACGATTTCCCCAAAACTCTAAACATCTACCTGGTATTTATAAAATCTAAAGGATGCAGCGACGAAGTGTAATTTAAGGTTAAACAAACTTACCTAAAGTGAAGTTTGACCGTAATTATACGAGTCGCTGCATCCGAAGAGATTTTAATCCCTCCCACCCATAAGTTTTTTTTTGGTAAACTTATCCCGTATTGATGGCCTTCAGGGAAATCGTATAAGGCTCTAAAAAGAATGACGGTTGGATTGCAAAGATGGCGGAGCGGGGCGACAGCTCCGCAGCGCCACCTGTCGTTTCAGAGTCGTTCTAATACTATTTTTACCTTTTTTAAGGTTTTTTTTTCAGCTCTAAAAATGTGTTCGTGCCCAGTACATTAACTAATGGACTACCTGGTATTTATAAAATCTCTTCGGATGCAGCGACTCGTATAATTACGGTCAAACTTCACTTTAGGTAAGTTTGTTTAACCTTAAATTAGATATATGCCCACTTATAGCACCCAGCTATCATTTATAGAATAGAATAAAGTAAACATTTATTTGACACAAACACACACAAGAAAGCACTTAATAAAAAGAAAATATAAACTATGACGAAAAACAAACAATAGAAAAAAATGTAGGTAGGAAACATCAGGCCTAAGATTTCATACTTTGGTAGCAGGAACCAATTCCCGGCTATTAAACTGTCAAATTTATCTTGTAAACTTACTTCGGTATGCTTTTTCTACTCTTAGGACGAACGTGGTGATCTGAGTAGGTACATTTTCCCTAAATTAAGAGATACATTCGTGAGTATTGAACGTTCATGAGCTCTATTCCTACATATACGAAGCAGTTATAAGTATGTAAAGAGCAATTGCCTTTACATTTCATTGCATGCATTGTAGAATAATAGGTGTTTTGACAAGAAACTGATAGAGGTGGTGTCAGGGCGTGTCTGGATCTCGTAGGCGGAATAAATAAAGCCTAGTGCAGACAACCTGTGAATATTGATTTGTTTCAAACTCAGAGCAATAAAGTTTATGATAGCAGGTGGAGTCGAAAACCATACCAAAAGAGATGATATGATTGTTGCTGAGTATGCAAGAAGAGGAAAAATGCTAGATGTGTGAGAGATACTGATAAGTAGATTTAAGTAACATAATTGTAAAGCTCATTTACTGTGTGAAAAAAAATCTATTTCTATTTAGATATGAATGAGAAAAGAGTACATTCACAGTTGATGAATGATAGGTGTGTTTGGAAGACGAAAGTGTTATGCCGATTGCACTGGGCACGAAGGGCAAGGGAATGATGATGAACGAAGGAATGAGTGTACGAAACGTTTCATATACTTTTATACATACCAAAAAAATGTAAGGCAAAGGCTGCTTTCGTTCGTAGTATAAAAATTAAAAATGCATTTAATATTATTCTTATTCTCCTTGCACCTGTATATTGGAGAATGTAAACGTGTTGTGAGAAATATTGTTGGTGTCTCATGTTTATAATGAAGTTTGTTGTAAAGAAGCGGTCCTACTCATTAAATGCTTTTTGACTTTGATTATTTCGTTTGTGAAATAGAATTACAGGACTCGTGATTCCTTGCATACTACATCCGTCCTTTCCAAAAAGGGACGCCAACGAGATTCAATTCAGAAAGTAAGTATTTTACTATTGTTTTTAGTATAAGTAAGTACTATGAATTCTTATCTACAAAGTGAGTCGATAGATCTAAATAAGCTCAAGTTCTGAAAGCATCTAAAATTGTTTTCGGTCATCTCACTGAGTGTTTGCTGAATGTCCGGCTGTGTCTAGACGGAGCCGTAAAAGTTTTAAATTTAAATTAGATTCGTCTGAAGTTGCAGAAACTATCTCTTGCATTTACTGATGCTATCCACTCATCTTCAATGTCTTCGATGGTTCTTCAATTGAAAAAGAATTACTGTTGAAATATACGATCACATAAATAATTTAAAGTATACTTCTTCGACGACTTCTGTGGCGTAGTGGATGAAAGCCCGCTTGGGACGCTGAAGAATGCGGGTTCGATCCCCGCCGCGTGATAAATATTTGTATTATCTGCAAATATTTATTTCGGGTCTGGGTGTTTCTATGTATAATATGTATGTATTTACAAATAAAAAGTATAAGTAGTAAATCAGTTATCTGTATATATAAAGTATATAAGTATTATATCAGTTATCTGGTTCCCATAGTACAAGCTTTGCTTAGTTTGGGGCTAGATGATGCTGTGTGAAAAATGTCCAGTATTTATTTATTTATTACTTATACTTATATTACCTACCAGTTAAATACCTTAATCTTAAAATAAGTCGTGAATGAAATAAGAGTGAACGGAAAACAAACATTTAGCAAGCGAGATCTATGGGTAGTTAATGACTATTGAACTTCGATCAAGAATCCATTGAAACACTCATATCAGTTTAAAAAACCTCCAGTTAAGAGTATAATATAAAAGATATTGTGCATCCCGATGCGACCCGAAAGCACTTTCCAACGTTTATGAAATCGTCAGGTGTCACTCAGTGGAAACGGGTATCGGATTCCGATATAAAACCGATAACTCGGAACGCGGTATTCATATAAATGTCGCTTTACATTTTACTTACTTTGTAACTGCCTCTCATTCTTTTAAGCTGTTGACCGAGCAGGATAGTTCCATACCTTCCCCTTGAAGGTGTTTTGAAGATGGTATCGTTTGTGAGGTGTAGGTATTTATGAATTTGTAATGGGTTTTCATGAATAGGTAGAACACTTTTGCCCTTTAAGTTCAAGAAGATTATCAAAGAAAAAAAGATTAGAGACGCGTCAAAATACATCGTATCGCACGGCAATTTTCCACGTGTAAACGCTCATCGTATGCGATTTGTCATAGATAGCGCGACGCTCGTCGGCACGTACAATGGGCGGGGCTTAGCAAATCGTACGAAAAATTGCATCGTGTAAATGCACCTTAAATTTTGTAGGACTGTTGCCGTGTTACGACACCATCTTCTTACTGATACGTACCTTAATTTCGTCACTATTGTATCTATATTTGTGAGAGTGGCCGCTTCGGGTGAGACTGCCCCGAGTTCGAATCCCAAGGGAAAAAGAGTGCAAAAGTAACATTTTGCACTCTTTATTTTTTTTAAATTTTAGAATCGTTACCCAAACCTCGTTCAAGTTTTCACTTCTGTTGGTGCTCCCGGAGTGCCACAATTTTTTTTGTATGTACATCTTGTTTTCTTACCGTTTTAGAGCTTGTGTTCGAGTCAGACTCAAATGGAATACTCAAAATATCCAGCCGCCCTTGGGACAACCTGACAAAATTATACATTGACCTAAAGCAATAGTTAGCTCCCTGTGTATCTTTAATTATACGCTCTAATTATCACGTTCATTAGTGCTTTAAACATACAGATTATTTGTAATGAAATGTTATTTTATTTCATTAGACTGCAAACGAAGAGTTGTAAGAGCTTATAATTTACTTTGTGGTGTGTTCTACAGTATAATGTGATAAATCGGTACTTATTGTCTGTTTTAGGGAAATATTATTCAAAAATCTATAAACCCGGTAAGACTAAAAAAAAGTACGTGAGTGTCGTGGAACCTCCGTGGAACATTCGGTTGGAGCGAAGTTTCAACTTTGACATTTGGCATGTCAAATAAATTATTGTCATCTATTAAAATCCTAGAAACGCTCTTCCGTATTAGCAATGTAACAATCTATGGACTGTTTCGCGGCTGCGCACTTCGCACTGTGACGTTTTGACCTATGTATGTGTCGTGACGGTAAAATCGAACGCTTTTTTTCCAGCTGTGGTCTGGAAAGCGTTCGATTTTACTCGATACCGTCCGAAAAGAAACTTCGTTCCAAAAAAAATATTTGACGATGATGTTGGCACTTATTCGTATTATAAGTACGCAGGCAGACACACAGTCAGACATAAGCCAGACTCTTACTTAAGGGTTCTTACCGTAAGTTGTAAGTAGGTTTGAAGCCTTAAATGATAATAATGAAGCGGCCGAGCGGTAAGGCACTCCGGCTTTAGGAGAATCGTCTGATCGTCGCGGGTTCGAATCCCGTCAGAATCGAACATTTTGATAGGACTTTTCATTTCTTAATGAAGAAAAAGTCATACATAGATCTATCACAGTTATCGATTTAACACTCAAAATCGAAAAACTCAAAAAATTGACAATCATGGTAAATATCCCACTATTAGCGATAAAAGTATGTCATACATCGTCATCTAGCTAGCCCATAACCTCATCAGAAAACAATTTACACACAACACAAAGATTTTTTATTTGAGCAGATCCCTATGCTATCAGTCTGTCACGGCACACAACTAGACGTGGTTGCATTACATTTGCATATTGATTAAAAAGAGGTGTCTGAACTGTCTAAGCGTGCCTGAAGAGAATGTGGCGTGGGCCAGAAATAATAACAGTAAATACGACAGCGAACAGATAAATACATATTGCTATTGCTATTTTTATCCAAGCACTCGAAAATATCGGTAAGTACTATTTTGTAAAATGTGGTCATGTCCGTGTTCAGTGGTGTTGAAGAATTTAAATTTCATTTTTTTTTATTAATTAAATAGGTCAGCATTGGACATCCCTCTGCCTCCTTCTTTTTGGGAATGTTTGAAAAATAAGCTTATATTTCTCCTTATTCTTCATTCTAATTGTAGTGATTTGTTATAAAAAACAACAAAAAACTTGTATGAAACTGAAATTTTCACATTTATCATAATAATATTATTTGGTCTGATAGTCAACATCGAAGTTGTATTGTATTGAAACATGGAAATGTAGCTATAAATAGCTTTAATGGTGCATTTAACTCGTTATAACTGCCTTCCTGTCTATAGACGGTGCCTAGGCAATGAAAATTTAGGTGATAGCTACGATAACAGAACTCATAAAATTTTGTAGCGAACCGATTATTATCTTTACCCAATATTCTATTCAGAACGGAATTCAACCATTTATAATCGAGTCCTGATACTTCCATTGTTTGAAAAACATAGAATTTTGCTTAAGCCTTTTCTAAGACCTTTAAATTATAATTTTCTTTTATATTTTCATCATCGCGTAAAATACATTTAGGTATTTGGAAATTTTTAATTATTATAAACGAATTATTTTGAATGAAAAATCTACAACACTAGCTGATATGACACAGGGAAATAAACTTATTATTTTCCGATTCAGCTTAATAGGCATGTAATGGCAGTTTATAATATTCAAATATAACCCTTATTATGCAGTAAATAGAGGTTAAAATTCCATGGAGTATTTATTGTATTCATATCAAGAGTAAAGTGCAGTTAAGAACTTTTCCAAGGGCTGCCGTACAGAGTATCGAGTAGAAAAAACAAACGGTATTGATAGGAGTAATGAGGTAGAAAGCGAATACAGCTTACGGGTTAGGTTTCAGAGGTTTGTTCATTCAGAACAGTAAGTAAACGAAAATAAATACATGGAAATATATTATATCGATAAACAGAAGCCATAAACTAAGCCGCAGTAGGCGGGACTTATCAACCGAGAAAGGAGATGGACTCCTCCTAGGTAAATAAAAACTATTTCGTAACTGCGTTACCAGTGTGTAATATTGTCAAAATATTTATTTATTTATTTATTTATCTAAACATAAAAGAAAAGGGCTTTGTCGCTGAGCGACTATACCGCCCAATCGGTAACATCTTAGGTCAGTCTTCTTCATCTTCTATATAAAATGTTATCAAATCAATGACAGCATATATAAAACGCGTTTATATTATAGTCTAATAGCATTTAAAATAGCATTGCGTAATACCTTTGATTAGATATAGAAATAATCCCAGTAAAATCTGTTGATGCACCCCAATCTGACACACGACGGATGAAATGACGGATCTAAAGTGGAGGAACTCAAAGAGGAACTGTACAAATCTACTGGCTTGTCACCATACCATCATCATATTCCCTTTACCACATTTTGTTGATGGCTCACCATCTCTCACACAATCCGTCAATGTACCAATAGGTACCTACAGTTGAATGGGTTTGTCGAAGGTTGGTAACAACTGTTACAAACCTTCAACGAACCCATTCATGTTTCACAGAGCCTGATGAACATTTGTGAACTGAATAGAGGTTTGAAGGATTTGACTCACCGCGATATCATGCCATCCCTAAGCTTTTGTTTGCCAGTTCACCCTTTCTCATATTGTTCCATACGAGTGGTTCTGCCTGTGTTTGCTCAATCTAATTGCAATTCAGTCACGGGCATTCATCTGTGCCGAATCATATTGCGGATGGCCTTTGGACCTGCGGTATTAAATTTTGTATCATTGTTTGAGGATGAAAGAGATCATTGTATTGCGAAAACGCATGAATAGTTAATTCATGAACTGTTAGTCTGAAAAAACAGTAAGTAATAAATTCTATTCAGATTATCATACGACTGAACCTAAGAGAATGTATACTTAGATGAAATTACTATTTTTGGCGTTTAACTAAAGTTTATCTTTAAATTATAATATAAAATTTAGTTTAAACGGGTATCAATCAAAGATAATGGATAACAATTACATCTATTAGGGCTAGAATAAATCTGGTTTAGCCTATATCTTAGTCTGTTTTAAGTTACTAGGATAGTTAAGCTATCTAAGAATCGTTTGCAACGATCTATACGCCCTTGTACTGATGATTTAGGTGTATCTGTGAAATTTATTTTATTTAAAAATACCTACTTACCTATTTAGTAGTGATACTTTCTGTAAACAATAACTTAAAATTCCATTAAAAATTATCTTTACTCTCTAGATGTCTTGAGCCTGATTTAAAAGATTTTGTTATAGTCACATAATAACTACTTTTGTTGTCACTTGATACAGGACCTTACGAATATGTATACAAAGTCTAATTTTCTTGAGACAGACATTCTTATCATTGACATTATGCAAACGTGTCGGCTACAGGGATTATGCGCGGTTCGGCATCAATATTATAGACACTAGCTACGCCCCACCAATATGCTTCTTTTACCGTGAAAGTTAAAACTATGGAGCAGATTTCAAACTTTTTTTGTAGACGGTAAACCCTCGTAACAATCGCGCTACTTGTTCGCAGCGAACATGCGCATTTTTTCAAAGAAAAAATGTTATTCAGGAACAAATCTCAAGGAATCTGACATTCATCATCATAATTATTCTTACTGCGTATGACAATAATATCTTATATATAAAATTCTCGTGTCACAGTTTTCGTTGCCATACTCCTCCGAAACGGCTTGACCGATTTTGATGAAATTTTTTGTGCTTATCCGGTATCTATGAGAATCGGCCAACATCTATTTTTCATCCCCCTAAATGTTAGGGGTAGTCCACCCCTAAATAGATTTTTTTATTTTTTAGACAAAATTTTTAATTTCTATTTTTTTATGATACAACATACAAAAATACATACAATCCTCAATTTTCACCCTTCTACGATTAACCCTTATTTTTTAATAGCGATATAATGGAAAAACAACGTTTGCCGCGGGTCAGCTAGTAAACTGTAATATAAACATGCTCGCACCTCAGTAGCTGCTGTAAGTTATTCACCGAGTAACCATACTTTCAAAGTACCTGACTATTCAATGCTTTATTCTGAGACACAAAACACTAAATCTTATCAAACTTTAAATAATTTTGCAACGTCACGTCAATTGTAAAATCTTATAAAACTTTTAATAATTCCATCTCCACACATTTCCTTGTCACTGTTTCCATTTGCTCGTTCCGTGTTATCTTTATCCTCTAGTACAGTTTAATTTAATACGCCGTTACAAAGTGGGTTACTGGAGTACAGGCCAACTCAGCTTAGAAAACCTATTCAAGCATTTTATATAAATTGTTTTTTTTTTTTTTAAATTTAAAATCCTTCTCAAGAATACGCCAATTTTCCGGTATAAAAAGTACCCAAAGATATAAGTGGAAGCTTGGCGGAGTGGCGAAAGAGGTATCCTTGAGAACTTCAGCTGTTTCAGCGCGAATGAGCTATAAACTAAACAAACATTCATACTTCCTTAAAAACTTTGGGATCTAGAGTTGATTCAGTCATCAGTGTCGAGAGTCAAACTCCAAGAACGGAATACATACGTTATAGCTGGTTTACACCTTGTCAGTGCAAATGCGAGTGATAAGTGATTAGTTAACGTGTTTTTCATGTTGTCAAGTGTTTTTTCAGAATGTTCACACAGTGTTTAGTTGATCCTGCAGGTTCAAAATGGCTCTGTTAGTGCGCTATGGAATGAAGCTACTTAACAGTAAAAATAGACACGGCTACTAATCACTTTACTTCGCACTTGCACTTGTTACCTGCACTTATCATTTAACAGCGTATGTGTTTACACGCAGATTTCACACATCACTTAACACTTGCACTTGTCACTCGCACTTGATACTTAACAAAGTGTAAACCAGCTAAGATCAACATTCGAACACGTGCAGCGAGCAAAATCATATAAGGTTTCAACGCAACATATCAGTCCTTTTCTCATTTTCATGAGACAGCTTAGGCCGAAAGGGTTGGGTCTCAGTTATGTTTCTATGGGCCTTTGTCACATGATCATTGTACTTTTTTTCATTCGCCCTTGATAACATTGAGTTGCTTGGTACATGTCCTGTGATATCGCTATCACAGGACATGTACCAAGCACTCGGCCGAGAGCACTGCCTCGCCCATCTACTCGGTACGTGTGATCAAGCTATTAGACAATTTCTTTACATTACTAACGAAACTGTTTCGTTGTATCGTGCTGTATGGAGTACACGAAACTAAATAATGCTGATCGCTTATTGAATCTGCGCGAAGGCAATCTGCATGTTTTACACTGATTAATGTGCCCATTCTAAGTGATAGGACACGGTATTTCGGCTTAAACTGGAGTTTCCTTCTAAATTTTAAAATCGGTTCCTTTAAAAATGTTTTATATTTAAAATTTACCTATGTACTAAGTAGGTTTTGAATTCAGAACAGATGGCTGAATAGAAGTATAATGTAAACGGAGCTATGTAGAACTCCACAAGTAATTACGTAGAGTTGTTGTCGATGTCAACAAAATTCAATTACATTTGAGAATGTTTGTGTGTTGCAAATTAATTATGAAATAGCTGGCGAGTTAATTAATGATTCAGGAAACGAAACATAAACTTGATCGTTATTTGTTTGAAGAGGTAGATGGATTAGTTTTGAAGACATATTTGAACAAAACTATCATTCATTTACATACATGAGTGAGATGAAATGTTCATGATAATAAAGAGTTAAATTGAATAAGGAGTAGCGGTTTGTCCTGTCCTGTCAAAACATTTGCCAAATCATTCTGATTCGGGTTAATCTAGAAAATACAGTATTTATAAAATAGTCATTGAGAACAAAATGTTTATTCGTATGTTAAGACGACCAAATTAAACTTAATTGTTTTGCGCAGGCAGACATCCGGTTAACTTCACGAATGCATAGATCCGTTGAATGCAGTGTCATAACACGCCTTTGGTTGCTTCAGTATGAAACTTGGAATACTCATAGATCATCACCTATAAGGTGGTATTTAACTTTTTTTAGTGTTGTATGTACAGTCAGCGACAGAAGTTCACGAACAATTGGATTTTAAAGCTTCGATTTCATCATTATTTGTGGCCTATTTTTGTAATAAATAAATAAATTAGCCTTTTATTCAGACGTTAACATACCAGTTCTCTATTTCTAAGCACTTGAATTAATACTACTGCGTCTGCGTGCCCCTTTGGACAAAGGCCTCCTCCAACTGCGACCAACGAGTCCTGCCTCCCGCTATTCTGGACCACAAGCCACCAGCTGTGGCCTTCACGTCATCTATCCATCTTCTATGGTCTGCCTCGCTTCCTTTTCCTTCCTCGCACAAACCAGCACATTGCAGTTTTCGACCATTTGTCTCTTCCCCGTATTGTATGTCCTGTCCTCCTGTCCGGACAGGACATAAATAGTAATGGTGCAAGGCAAAACATCCAATGTAAGCTGAAGTTTTATCTAAAACCCTACGAACTTCGAAGATATTGAAGATTCAAATACATCAAATGTTCATGAACTTCTGTCGCTGACCGTACCACGAAACAGAAGCAAAAAAAATCAAACAAAATGTCTCTTCAAAGCGATATAGGCTAATAATTAGCCTATATCGCTTTGATGATGAAACTATGACAATTATTTGGTTCGAATCGGTAATTACTTACTAAAAAGAGTTCATTCATGAATTTTAACGATAACCGTTCGATATACCGTTTTTGCTAAATTAAGATCCAATTTCATAATGCCCGTCTTGAAGTTTGGCTCGGTGCCTAACAGTCTGGCTGAAGGCTTCGAAGGATCATGCATTCTTAGTTTCTATTTATTTTGGGCTATTTTGTTCATTCTGTTGCAGTTTATAAATCAATAGGTTTTACAGAATTCACTGTTGTGTTGTCATGATAATAAATAAATAAATAAGTAAAAAAAAAATAGAAATAAATAAATAAAGTAAATAGAGTAAACTAAATAGAGTAGAGTACTCATGATTCTGCGGAATACGATTAATTTTATACTCCTATCGTAATATTTCTTTAGCGTATCTAGACTGGAACTGCTCTAGAAATTAATAAACGGGACAGTTTGAATAATTTTATTAGGGTTGTCCAAATAAGTGCAGAGTGCACTTCGCGGCGGACTCTTTGTATGGTAATAGTTCGTGTTTTAATGTTAATAGGGCTGTCTCATTTCGCGAAAATGATGTGGGATTACGGGATTACCAACGTTATTTCGCATTTGTTTTATTGGGCTTGTTTGCGCGTTTTTAGACTTCAATATTCGGAAAGCTTTATACTTTTATGAAAATTTGATTTGTTAAGAAATGTTTCTTAGAATGTAACGATTAAGTTTGAAGTTTCATTCTAAAACTACTCAAGAACTTTTGAACTTATATAGGTACTGTAACCACACCCTATCATGCAATATTATGATTGAGTTATTGAACTATGACTAACGACATTGGGTTTACTAAAGCCTAGTCGTAAACTTGAGTCCAATCAAGTCTGATAAGACCTTTGTTCCCAAGTTATGGGCAGGTAGGATCTATCCCACACACGACCTACATAAATGCCGGCTAATTCTATTCCAAACCAGATTTTAAAGTGAAACTACTACTTATCTATTTATTTTAATTTACTTTGTAAGAAGTAGTATTATATTTTCTAAAGGAAGGGATGCTTTTGCCCTGGAACTCACAGGCTCTCATGATGAGCGCCGCCATTTCAGATTACCGGATTATATGAAAATGCATGCAATGCTGTTCAAAAACTGCCAGGAAAAAAGAGTTCCACAATTAGTGGTCGTCCATATTGCGAGCGGGTGTGGGGCGGGCGCGGGCACGATGTGTCAAATTGTAAGTAACGCTATGGTGGGTACACACATACATACATGCTCGACGAGCATGTTTCATCCGAGCATGGTTATCTACAAACATGTTCGACCCTGCGTCTACACGTAAAAGCATGCTCGAAGAATATTGTATGAAACTCTTCGAGCAATAAACGATTTTTGCTTGCTTTCTTCGAACATCGAACAGTAATTATGAACGTTTCAATCTTATTTGAATCGAGCAATTTGGTTGTTTTCGAGCATTTGTCTTGAGATTTGCATGTACCCATTACTAGGATTAGGCCCGTAGTGTGTGGCCAGAACGCGCGGAGAGGAACGTTTGATACTTCACGCCCGCGCCCGCTTGTAGTGTGTCCAACCACTTACACAGATTGCCTTGGGCGAAAATCGAACCTACAGCGTGAAAAGCAGGGCTAATCAACTGAGCTGTTTCATTGAACTGTATGATCAGTAAGACAAACATATCGATATGTATGAATTTAGATAATAGACGCCAAACACGTACCTAATCAAATTAATCACGTTTGATAGTGTTATATGTGATTTAAAGGGTCATATCGAAGGACGTGATCGGAATGGATCGCAATTAGCCATTTACACGTTACCATTCTGGCATACCACTCTTGCCTCTTGCTTTCTCAAACTCAATGTAGCAAGGGCTAATATTCTGTGGCAAGAGGCAAGAATGGTATGCCAGCATGGTTTCGTGTAAAAGGCGTTTTAGACTTTAGATTCGCTGGCCGTTCACGTAGGAGATGTATGGTGGGAATATAAGATGCGATGTGCCTGATACATAACCTTGAAGGCTTGAAGATTTGTAGGAGACTGCATCGTCTGGAATATTTTGGTAACTAAACTTCGACCAATGCATCGTGAGTGCCTTTACTTTAGATAATGACCCTATATACTCATATTTAAGTCTAGTTATTTTAATCTACACGGCAAAGAGGCGTAATAATGTGTGTATTTATGTACTTACAATAGACACTGCAATGTCCTTTTAGATCAAACAAGAACAAAATCAAGAAAAGTTCACTTTTAGTTTTGCCGGAACCCTCAGTTTGGTCATAGTTTTGGATATCTATTTCATCTGGATTTTAGTTAGAATTTCATAAAAAAATGTATAAAGCAAAAATTTTCCCAAGTTTAAATTATGAAATACGACTTTGAAGATGCCTAAACGAGCTTTGAAGGAGCTTTTCGCATTCAATAAGCACAAAACAATATCAAATGTGCACCGTAATGCCAACCTCCGCCAATTTGACGGCAGATTGAATCAATTGATTCCTGATATTTCCATCCTGCATACAACCGTATAAAATACTTCAAACGGTTCTTCAACCAGACAACCAGAGTAAGATGATACCCCGGCTCTAAAACTTTCCTATTACTACAACATGGGCTGAAATAGCCATGTTAATTTGTAAGGGTCTAGTTTAATTGGACACTGTGATGTCTCCTGACATTTGAGGAAGCGAGAATCGCCCGGAGCCGACCCCTTTTTAGGGCGTGAAATTGAATCTTGTTGCGGGCGGAGGGTGCAGTGAAAACTTTAAATATTTAAGGGTTCCCGGCAATTCAGAGGTGAGGTATTAATTTTATGAGAGCCATTGTACTCGTAAGGGGATATGTAGTCGTTATCTTGTAATTCGGAGGTAGGTTAAGTTGAGACTCGGGTTCTGCAGTTTGTATTAATTAAAATTAGCAGCGCGTGTCTCCCTTGAGCCGAGGTCGTGTGGTGTCGTAAAAAGTTAGCACCAGCTTTGATTCTAAATTTGAAAAGTTTAGTTTTTAGTGTGAAGGATTTGTTGAATAAAAGCCTGTAAAGAATTCTAGATAATGAGCTGTACAGATTGCACTGATAAGCGCAAGCAAGGAAGACCAAGAAGGAGATGGAGAGACATCTTTACAAAAATATGCGGTCCGGAATGGATGAGGAAGGCGAGAGAAAGGGAGCTATGGAGAGATCTAGGGGAGGCCTACGCCGTAGAGGCGACTTTTGCTGAAGAACAGTGAACTAGTATTAAGCATAGTAAAAATTATTTGTAATTTGTAAGCAATAGAAATAAAGGCTTTTTATTTTATTATTTATTTATTTTATAGATTGCACTGATTTTGATGTTTTTTGAACTGTATTTAAAAACAAATTTATTCTGTATGTTCTTGTACTTGAGAACTGACATAAATAAAATCACGCCTTTTCCCCGAAGAATTTTCAGAGAACATCTATCAATAAACTGTCATTATTGCTGAAGCATATCCAGATCTTAAAGCAAAAATTATACAGGGTGTAAAAAGACGTCTACACAGTAGGGTAGGGAAGGTACAACATCCCAACACACAACTAAATCCAAAAGGATTTTCCGAAAAAATCATTATATCCAGAGAAAACAGCGTTTGAAAATTACTGTTTGCGTATGTACTGGGCGCGTTGTTTTACGTAGATTGCTGGATTTTGAGTTTTAATTGTTTTTTTCTTTTATTAATGAAATTATCAGGTAGGTATGATCTTATTATGTTGTCCTAGTAGTAAATAACCGAAAATAACATAAAATTAAGTAGGTACCTAAAATTTTTTTTGCCTTTTTATTTTCGCTAAATATGTTTAGAATCATGGTCTGATTGCAACCCCTCAGTTTAGTAGTAGTCTTTTAACACCCTGTATTTTCTAAAATATCGTGCATAATACACGAAGAACCTCACCTTGTCAATTTCAGCCTGATGAAAAACCTTCATAACACTACCTAAAATTTAATCTCCCAATTTCTCCTCTATCAATATTTGACGAGCCCCATATCATATTCCCTTTGTCACTGTCTATTAAACTCATTAATATCTTGAAACTTGAAATTTTGAAGAGAAAGTCGTTAATTTGGTTCAGTATCGATACCTTTGTTTCCAAGTTTGGAACAATGTGACCGCAAGCAAGAGGTCACGTAGTATCTTACAGAAGTAGCTGTGCAAACATAGTTGTTTCAATATTTAGATACACTGCAAATAAGTGTTAAGAATTAATTTACTTAGAGCGGATTCGACTAGACTCGTTAGTCGAAGTAGAAGTCTTCCAAAGCGAGAACAACCCAATAAAATCTGTTATTTTCGTTTGTTTTTGGTACTTCTTCAATGCCTATGTAATGTGAGCATATTTTTTAGGATCTTTAGAAAATCCTAAAAAATATCTACCAAAAAACAGGTGTGTTCCTAGGTATTTCGTTTTATTCAAAGTTAGGCGAACTTCAATCAAGCTAGCTTTTAGAAATCAAACCGAGTGCCAGAATATGCCTTTGATAGCTAAAGTGTTCAGGTAAATTTGTACACCTAAGACAGATCCTTAGTTGTTCAGCTTCTTCTGTTTACATTTGAGGCAAGGGGTCCGGGCCCCGAGGGAAGTCAATTTCATTAATACTGCGGTTCCTGAAACGCCTCCTTTAGGGGGAGCACTACATTTTTAAATGTATTAACCTTAATTGAATACCTTCTGTTTTTCCGCAGTGAATTGAGATTAAGATGTCTGGGGTATGCACTCTGGTAATTTGTTTCTCTTTAGGGAGTCTTATTAGGAGGTGTTGTAAATCATGATTGTATTTTTATTAGGGTGGAATTTTTTAAAACAATAGACAGCAAGTAAGTTTGTATGATTTTTTGGCTACTAAGTTTACTACCAAAAAAAAGTGTGTGTTAGTGGTGGCTGTGTATTGTCAACTAATTAAGAAACAGCAAAAGAATATATTTAATTAATTTGTTTACGTATAAAAAATTTACTTATGTAAAAATACTTTTAAAATTGAAATAGATAACTACTTTGATTATGAATAACAAAAAAATTCATCTACACATAAAAAGAGATAAGAAGGTTTCATCACCAATTATTATTTTTGAAAGCAAACTGTATTGTTTTTTTAACTGATCCTATGTAGATAAAATTCTACAGAGACTGTAATTCATTATACCCTAAAATCTTAAAAATGTATTTCTTGTCAGAAAAGTTAATAAGTTTCGTTGTTTATTATTCTAGCGAGCGGGGCGAACTCCAACCACCAAAACACATTTTTTGCATAAAGAAAATAGGAAGGCTTAAAGAGTTTCAGTTTTTTGTGATGTAATCTTAAGGGATTACCTTGAAATACTTTTAAAAGGGAAAGAACTCGAGGGAGAGAAAACAATTATTTTACAAGTTGCTCTTTAAATAAAAAATGATTAACTAAAACTATTCGTATCTTATCGAAATTTAGAGTATCTACTGATATTGAATGCGTATCAAAGTGGCACATAACTCAGTCAACCTTGTACACTGGTAGTAATCGGACGTCATGGCGGCCTCATTATTGTTCTTCACTGTTGCGTGCCTCTGCGCTCTACATGTCAACGGTATCGAAACCGTCGACGGAAGAATCAAGATCACCGTGCAAACGACTTCTGGGTGTGGTGATACCGTAGATTTCATTGCACTGCAGCTCGCGCCAACTTATGCGTTTTACAATAATTCTCTAGACATTGAGTTCGTACCATGGGGTCGCGCTAGGAGGAATGAGGACGGTACTCTAAGATGCCAATTTTTAGAGAACGATTGCTTCGCGAACCGCCTACATAGATGTGCGTTGAACTTACTGAGAGGAAATCAAGATGCTCAGGTTGAATTTATGAAATGCGAGTTTCCTTATCCTCGGACAACTCCTCGCCCTGGATTCCATGAAGGTAGCTACTCTTGCGCCCATGCAGCTGGTCTCAACTTAGTCGATGTGGACTATTGCGTGAATAATCCAGGAGACGAGCTCGATTCTGCCGACGAAATCAAAGGCACCGCAATGCTTCAAGACATCGACTTCATTCCTTCTATCGTCATCAATGAAGATCCCGATAGATCAGTCCACAACGAAGCATTCTCTGGACTCTTGAGAATGATATGTTTTGCCCTCACCGCTGATCCTACGACTGGGGTCACTGACTGCGAGGTTTAATTGTTTAAATGGAAGACTGGGTGCAATCGTTGATTTGCGAAGTTTTTATCATAAAGTCTCCAAGCACTGAGACTTGCGCCTTAATTGGAAAACTTCTGGACAATCATTGCGCGAAGATATGGATAATGGTAGCGTAGTTTTCAACGATGCGCCGATGGAACCCGTCTTATTTAACAGTTATATAATAAAAGTATTTATAAATTATATTATGGTGGTTTTATTTAAATGTAATTTATTCAACCTTCACATCTTTACTTGATGATTTAAATTTTAAATAGTTTATCGCTTCACTCAATACGCTGTAGTGTGGGACTTTATTCAGATGGAATAGTAATTTTGCAATCGCAGAATCTATTATTGCACTTCAAGTTGTAAGTCGCCATTCTAAGAGAGTGATGAATATGAGTGTGGCTGGAGAGTTTGCAAGTAGAGGAAGGCCGAAAAAGCAGTGGTTGGATTGTGTGAGAGATGATATGAATGCGAAAGAAGTGGATACAGTTGACGAGTGATAGGAGTGAGTAGAAGAAAAATATGACCCCACTGAAATGTGGGCTAAGGGAATAAGAGAATGATGATTGTAAGTCGCCATACGATCCCACAGGCTTTACGCCAAACATGGTTCTAAGCCCTCTTACGCACTAGCGGATGAACCGCGGGGCGGCTAGCCGCGTACCGCTACGCGGCTTGCCTCCGTATCAGTAGTACTACTAAGAAGTACAACTGATAGAAATTTTATATGGATTGATAATTATAATCTAAAAAAAAAAAAATAGTACAGTCGCGGAATGAAAAGGTTGACCAGTTTTCAAATAAATTCGTTTACGCGTCACCTTTTTAAACTGCGTACTAGACGAGAGTGCTGTACTGAAAATTATGTTTAACTGTTTGACAACTAAGTTTAAATTCACTTAGACATTCATTATGACAGAATGTGTCATACTCGGTCGATAAAGCAGATAGTTATCAAAGTAGGTAATACCTACTGAGCAAGCAATAACAGATCTTAAGGTGGTCAACCTTTTCATTCCGCGACTGTACAAATGACACACCTTTGTATCGCTTTTACTACCGGTTATATTAAAGCCACTGTTATGAATTGGTTGTACTTCCGAATATCTTTTAAAGTTTTAATATGCAACTGCTGGTCATTGTACGCACATAACCGCCACAAAATTGTACTTAAATTTCAGCCGCGCGGCTAGCCGCCTCGCGGTTCAACCGCTAGTGTGTAAAGGGGGTAACACATACAGAAATATTCTAATAGTAACTACAAAACAAGGATAATACAATGTTATTAGAATGTTTATGCATAATGCGCTATTTCGGTTGCAACGATAGCAATTGATGCTAAATGACCATACATACCAACTACCAGCGAACCTATTTGTTGTCGGTGTATTGTGTACTGGAATATTATTAGGGTGACCATGTTATATAACAAGTAGGTATTAGGCTTACTACAGTTCTATAGTTATTATTGGTCGAGTACGCTCTTACCTCGATTTAAAAAATATATGTTTTTTACTTTTTTTATTTTTCATTTTGGAAGTAGGTTTGCATGAACGAGCATTAAACGAGAGTAGATAGAATATCGCGAGAGATCTAGTCAAAAACTATTAGTGCGCAATAAGGTGGATGATTGCGACCGTCACGTATGGAATGGTAACTTGTGCACGTTTAACAAATACGAGTACCTACAGTGCAAATGTTTCGAATCAAAATATTGGATTCCGTGGAATTCTAAATATTTAGGACGTAGCTTGGAAATCTTAAAAAAAGTACAAAATTTCTTATGGTTATAACGAATACACCCGAATTTTTTGACTTATGTTTTGTTACTCGTACTTCAGGATAATGTTTGAATTTGATGAATGCATAAATTTCATGGAGGATCCTGCAAATTCCTAAATCATGGAGTACTTAAGACATTATTCCGTTATGGACGGCCTCATGAGCCAATAATGCTGGGCCATTAAGCGATTGAAAAATGTCACAGGCCACTTTGCAACGCCAATGCGCTACATTAACCACGGTCCGGGCACAGAGCGGGTACAACTAGATATGTCAATCTATTCTAATCTATCCTACTATAATAAATGCGAAAGTTTCTGAGGATAAATGCTCAAATGTATGGATGTTTGTTACTCTTTCACGCAAAAACTTTTGAATGGATTTGGATGAAAAGCACGAGTATATATTATGGTCTAGAAAAACATTATTATTATACTTTTTATCCCAAAAAAGTATAATATTTCTTAAACCACGGGTAGCGACGCTGAATATAGATGTGAAAGAAGTTGATGAATGGTAGGATTAAGTGGAGGAATATAATGTGTTCGTTTTATTTTGTATCCTATAGTTGCAATAAAAAAAACATAGAATCATTCTCTTCTATACTCATCTAATCTATGACTTAGAAAAGGGCGCATACAATATTGAAACCGCTGAATTATGATGCAAGCGCTTTAGGGGAAATTTGGTTATTTTCAAAGTGAATTTGAATGTGCTTTTGACTGAGTACTTTCTGAGGCGAGAAAATTTCATGTCAAGCGCAAAATAAATCAACATGAAGCCAGCAGACCTCTGTGTACCAGTACGTAGACTTAGCGAACGTTTAATCGAATTCTTACGAGTTGGAAATTTCTATGAAATTAAAAACCTTTTTTAAGGGTTTATGAGCGCGATATTTCCAAGCAATCTTTAGAAAATTTGGATTGGTCTGTATTAATGTTTTACTTTTTTTCACTACTTTGATCTCAGTGAAAATCTATTGCGATACAATCATACAATATTTTAATATGTTTAGCTTCGTTCATATAAAACAAAACTACTCCGTGCAATTACCACCTCACGCAACTCTGATTCAACTATATTAACTCGTAAATAGAAAGCCAACTAGCCAAACCAATTATTGGCGACGAGTAATAGTTGATACAAATTGTATGCAGTTCCTAAGCGTATGTATTAACATGCCATTATGTAGATGTCATACATGGGCTTAAGGTATACTGTACTAGCGGACAATATCTAACAATGTACTAAGTATAAATTGGACACTACTCACCTCACACCAATCGGTACCTACACCCTCTTGAGTTCTCCATTGAGTTCTTCTAATTATTATTCGATGTCTCAAACTTTGTGCCTACTAAACATATTGTTGTCAACGAGAACGAAGTGTTTAGACAAACCTAATATTGGCTTAGAAACACTACTAAATGATGAATGTTACATTTTTCTGAGAAATTAAGATATCTATCTATTTATCTATCTTACAAATGGGCACTAGGTACTTACCTCATACCAATAGAGACTCCCTTTTGAGTTCTCCATTGAGTTCTTACCACGGATTTAAAGAAAAGGTTCTTCCAAGCGATTAGGGTTACACACGTGTGTATTAAAAATGACACTGTTTATTTTTAAAATCAATTATTATTTTTTGCTTAGTGAAAATGGGGAAAAATGCACTATGTTGTGTTTAAGTTTGTAGGATATTACCATCGTACTATATTACTAACCTACCGCTGCGTTTCTCGTGAGTTTTGTCCAGGTACAAGGTGTAATTTGTATTGTACAAGGTGGTTGGTCGCCGTGAGGAAACTATAGTTTGTATTCTTATATTATGTGGCGTACAGGTGTGGTACGGCTTGCAATCTGCCACGTATGGAATCCTTACTTCTGCAAAATGTGGAATTTTGACCCGACTGTAAAAGGAAGGTTCCAAATGTATTTACTAGGTACGTATCGCAGCACTAAAAGCTCTAAGAATAGAAAATATGAAACTACCCTTTAGCGACTCACTCAGCTCGCTTCCCGTTGAAACAGGTGCTTATAGGTAAGCATGCAGGTGAGACGTTTATTAACTAGTACTGCCTTTATGCAGTTTGTAGCTATTGGCTTAATAGCGAGACTCAATAGCGTATGTAGACTATGTGCAGTAACGATGTAGGAGCCTAGACGATATAAGCACTCGGATTAAGTCATTGAGGAAATGGAAGCAGAGAATTTTGAGGAGGACTATGTTTGTACACTTTGTTTTCTATGAGCCTTGTTGGCCAAGTGTGCTATTCATCATCTAATAAGATGTACACATTGTACACCCAAGTTAAAATAAATAAATAAATAATGCTTTCACACAGCGTCATCTAGCCCCAAACTAAGCAAAGCTTGTACTATGGGAACCAGGTAACTGTTAAACTACTTATATACTTTTTTGTTTGTAAATACATTCATAGAAACACCCAGACCCGAGATAAATATTTGCAGATCATACAAACATATATACCGCGGCGGGGATTGAACTCGCAACTTTCTGCGTCGCAAGCGGTCTATTACCCACTGCGTCACAGAGGTCGTTCTTTTTGTCTCTTAGTTTGAAGGCGTCTATAAATAATGTTGTACGAGTATACGAGTAAAGTCTCAAATATTATCGTACGTCTTAAAACATTCTGAAACATAAATTTATAGTAAGTACTACCAGCCAACTGTCAAGGGTGAATACTAGAACAGGAATATTTCCTGCTGTAAAAATTGTAGGATACTCTCGAGTGAGTCGAATGTAACAAACTGTGGTACCACAGATATCACGCAAGGTAGAAACGATTTACGCAGAATTCACATATAAACTTATACAGAAAATCTTCGTATAACAACAAAAATAATTTCCTTACTCTTTACATTTTAAATTTTATGTTTTTTAACCCCCAAAAATTACAGAAACAAACTGACATCGATCCAGTTTTGG
The DNA here is from genome assembly GCA_951394285.1 of Epirrhoe tristata. Taxonomy (NCBI): domain Eukaryota; kingdom Metazoa; phylum Arthropoda; class Insecta; order Lepidoptera; family Geometridae; genus Epirrhoe; species Epirrhoe tristata. The sequence goes on along the minus strand of OX596146.1, from coordinate 8,735,008 downwards.
GTAATTTTTACCGAGGTTTGGTACCAAAATTTATGTTTTTCCTGAATGAATGCTTCCATTTTGTGCTTTGCGTTGACTAGTTTCTAAACAACTGCAGAAGTCTAAATGAGTTTAATAACAAAACGTTTATACTCGTATTGATGTTTATTGAGTTGTGAACTTGCCTTTTTTGAAAATTTTATACTTACGTAGAATATTACACACTACTACTATCGTATACTTCTTCTAACTGTGATGTCAACGGATTACACTTTGCACTATTGCACTGACTGATGACACTGACAGGTAAGTAAAAAACGTAAACAGGTTCACGACTGTATCCCCAAGGTGCGGTAGACGTTGTCTCAGATATTTTTATGTTACTTATTCCAGATCCTATGAAGATGTCTAAGGGGGTTAGTCAGAGGCATGTCCAAACACATATTTGATACATACCCACATCTTGCAGAAGTTAGTATTCCATACGTAAGGTAAGTATAGCTAGATAAACGTAGGTTGGTATTCACCTGGGTTAAAACGCGAGGAACTAGTGATTCATACTTCTACCTTCACAAAACTCTAGTCTATCCCGTAGAAGACGTGAATAATTGAAGAAGTATGGTCCCCAAAGTCCGCCCGGTCGATACGACTGAGCTCGCCGAAACAGGCGTTCGATGCAATTCTAAATATGTATACTATATTTGGAATAAAATGTATTGTTCATCGTTGTTTTGCATCTTTTAGTAATTATTTGCACCTGTAAAAGTGGTATTCAAGTTATGTTATTGGAAAATTTAATAAGTAGTCAACACTACGCGTATGTTTTTTTAATTTTTTCCGAAGTTCCGCTTGAATAATGGTCAGGGACTGTGTCCAATCCAATCCATTTTTGGTAGTCTCGTGATTTAGTGATGAGTGAAAGCCACTGTTCGTTGGCCATTTGAGCATTTTGAGAGTTTATGAATGATTTCAAAAGCTATTACATATTATGTAGAGTTCATATTACTTTATTCATTCCTCCAACAAAAGCCAAAGTTATTTCATAAACTGTAAGTTTGAAGCAAACAAAACTTATACAGCATTGTTAAGATTTTCCATAGTTCGCGAAAACTTCCGTTCCGTTCAAGTATTCATACCGTGTCGAAGATTATACAAGTACCAAGTTTATAACTCGAGTGAAGCCACGCACTATCCTAGTTTATTATTCTTTAAGGAAGTTTGCTGCTCTAATATTTATAGTCGACCTGAATAAGTACCACTTTTGTAATTCTTAAGCTAGGTCAAAGCAAAAAGGGTTAGGATGTCTTTTGACTTTTTTACCGGAATTTTCAGTCCGAAATCTGATTTCTTTTTAGTTTTCAAGAGCAATTTCTTAGTTGAATAAATAGCAATAGCAGCCTTTATACGCACTTTCTATCGCGAGGGATACAGCCAATCGCGCGTGATAGAACGCGTAGCTTCAAGCTTCAAAAAAATTATCACTCGCGATTGCGCTTACAGGCTTTCCCGCACGATAGCGTTTTGACAAGAACTAACGAGTAATCGCACGTGAAAAAACGCGTAGCATCAAAATTATTACTCGCGATTGCGTGCAGGCTTTCCTGCGGTCAGGTTAAAGGTAAGTTGAACATCAATCTTTTTCATCTACTAGAACCATCTAGTAATGAATACCAATTCATCATCATTGTCATCATCTCTCTGTCATTCTCACATTTTGGACCGGCTTAACATTTTTCTCGTTTCCCTGTTTTAGTTTCTCCTCATTTCTTCAATAACTTCATGTCAGGCAATGATATATTAAATACAGCAGTACCTAACTATTTTCTTATTCTGTCATCTTTCTTAAAATTCATCCCTATTTTCTTTGGTCTATCTACTCAAGCGTAACCACATTATCAATCTACACAATAACACCATGTCATTCGAATTCGATTTTAATCCAAATATTCTCGATTTCAAGATTCGTTGCCGTATTTTCCCTCAATTTTCCATGCCAATAAGCGTTTGCTCCGGTGTTCCACAACGTATTAACAATGTCTTCCGCATGGTTGGCCCCACGGGATCTGCTAATTAGGGACGTGGAAACCGATCAAAAGAGAGCCTTTGATGCGGAGCTGGAAGGTGACTGAGTCAGTGGAGCGTACCGCATCGATATTTCGTTGAATTTGTATCGATATTGGGCACATATTGGGCGTGTTAAGGGTTGGAGTGAGATAAGTACTTTAAAGTATTAATATTAAACGCTGTTTTTGAGCAGTGGTGGCTGAGTGGTGTCATGCCTCGTTTTTTCAAAACTCATGAACTCAAATTTTTGTCAATATGACTATTTTTTTTAATTAATATATTTTTTTTAAATTTAAGTTACGGAATATATGAGACTAACACGAGCTCTACAAGGTGAAGGAATGCTTTCTCTTCTAGCCCTTTAGACATGTTCAAAGGACCATGAGTGACTTATTATCATCTTTCCAGACTGAAAATCAGCGCTGTCTCCCTCTCCTGGGAGCAGCACTAAAGCTGAGACTGGACCTTTTTGGCACCACATAAAAATAGGTAGGATATGGATAGTTTGTTTTTATTTTTGTTTATTTTTTTATTATGTTTCTTTGTACCTACTCGTTATGTCTAAATGTTTGATGTTCTATTTTCATTGTATTGTGTTGTGTGTGTCAAATAAATATATTCTTATATTCTTATTCTAGATCATATATTTATTTGAGCCTAGAATTCTTTGTTTCTTCAAATTAAATTTTAATGTGAAGATCAAAAACAGTAGCAAATTACTGTACGTTGATAATTGAAGATTCTTTTTAAATAATAATTTCCTGTCTGTATGTCTGTATGTTAGACACCAGATAAGGATAAGATTACTTAACAATCTAATCAGAATAAATTGTGGTGTAATTAAGGCAATTAATTTGATTAAGCATGTTGTCAAGGTAGTTCTCGTAATTTGCTAAAGAAGATACAAATATTATACAAGATTAAATGGGACAGAATAGGTTAAAATGACTACATATTATTTTTTATTACAGTTGTACAGTATGTATGAGCCGTGTTGGTCGAATGGGGGTGAGCCTCTCAATTCAAAGGTTCAAATCCCGGTCGTGCATCAATTGATTTTTCGTTTTGTAAAATTTATATGCGCTTTAACACGAGCTCTTAACGGTGAAGGGAAACCCGCAGCTCAGTGAGCTCCACACGTATTGACGTTGTCTTTCCTGTGGGCCAGGCTGATTAAGCTGAGAGGATGGTTTAGGTGCTGAGCATACCTATTCCATCTCAAACAATGTCCCAGGCACTACAGCGGCCCGTTAAGTGTAGGCATGGATTGCCTCCTGACGCTGTATAAATCATCTAATATGTATAGATGTAAATGCCTAAGTTTTTAACTTAAGAGTGTGACCAGCATAAATCATAAAAAAAATTAAGCCTAGCGTTCAAAAAGAATAAAACAATTAGTTTATCATGATGTACTTGAACCCTTTTTTTAATTAAGCGTCTAGGCTACTATCTTCGAGGCCTTATTTTCGACTACTTTTCTGCATATTCACGGGATAATGAGCTCCATATCGCCATTAAATTGCAAGTAAACTCGGCAGCTGTTAGTGATATTTTCCCTCAAAGTTTAAGCTTCATTAACACCCAAAAGTTTTCCATTGGGTTTGCGTCAAGAGATTGTTAAGGCCAATCCAAGACTTCATGCCATTTCTTGTTTTCAAGCGGTGCACAGGCGACTTTCGTGTTTAGGGTCACTTGCTGATAAGCGCCTTGAACTTTTCCACCAGCCTGAATACTTACAAATTTTGGGTCCTTTGGGATGCGAACAGGGGAACACTTCTTCATAGTGAGAAGCACAGGCGGCACTCATTTTGGCAAAACAATAGATTACCTGATTGTATTGTTTGTTTTGCAAAGCAGCTTATGATTATTTTTTAAAGTGGTCACGTTCTTGTGAAACACACTATAATTGTAACTAAATCACGGGCTATTAATATAAAATATCCATATCCATACTATCCATACTAATATTATAAATGTGAAAGTAACTCTGTTTGTCTGTCTGTCTGTTTTTTTTCGCTTTCACGCCCAAACCGCTGAACAGATTAAGCTGAAATTTGGCATAGGTAAAGGTTGTATCCCAGGGAAGGACATAGGCTTTTTATCCCGAAAAAATGAAAAAATCCCGAGGGAACGCGGGTCACATATTGTTTAGTGCAAGCACACTTTAGATTATGTTTAAACTAAGTACTTTAAATAATCTTGAATGTATTAGGTACGTTCGTGATCTGGTTTTGCTTCATATCACAAAATAAATTACTAAATCACTACCTATGTAATTTATGAATCATGAGATACAAAGAAATTACTTACGTGCCCAACAATGAAAAATGTGAAATCATTCTGTACAAAGTAATTCAATACACTAAGTACACAGATGGCCATGTAAGTACCTACAAGGTTCATTACAAAACGTTGAACGTTCCGATGTAAATACAAAGACATTTATCATCTACTTCGCACCTATGCAAACATCCCGCAAATCGGATGCATAGAAACGTGACGTCACTACTGAATAGTGCCGGTGAAAAATGACGCTTGCAGTCAGGACCGCGCGTGCGCACTACGGTTTCTATAAAACAGTGGTTTTGGTTATTGTGAACCAAGAACCTACGCAGTAATCGATATTTTTGCTGTAAATAAAAACAATGTTATGAAAAGGTAGATTTTGTCAGCTGCAGTCGAAGAATTTCTAACTTTAAATCTTTTTTAGTACCAAAAGAAGTGCTATCCGAATATACCTACATAACTAGCGACTTCATCCACGTGATACCAATCAACATCCGCGGACGTTCCGCTAAATATTATACATATAAACCTTCCTCTTGAATCATTCTATTTATTTCTGAAAATGGCATTCAAATCCGTTGAGTAATTTAAAAGATCTAAGCGAACAGACAGCGGAAACGACTTCATTTTATACTATGTAAAGAAGATAAAGAAGATACAGTACACGGTACAGATGATTATTAAGATATTTCTTAGATACATACATCCAAAAAAAGGTTACAGGTGAACCTTTTTTTGGCACATTAGTACATGGCAGGTTGGATTTGACCCATTAGTCATAAAAAAGTCGTGATCCTACTTTTTTTGATTTACCTAAAGCGTATTTTACAAGCGTACACAGTTGATCAGGTAAGCCCGCAGTTCTGACAGCCGTGAATGTGCATTGCAAAATGTCGGACACGAATCGATTTCAATAAGCGATAACTTCTGCATGGCCGCGGGAGCCGAAGTTTGCGGATGTGGATGATCAAAAGAATCACATTTTTATGGAACTAGCTGTAGGCCGTCGCTTCGTTCATGGTGCAGTACGCAACGAAAGTCGATAAACAGTTGGACTTTTTATAAATATTTTTGAAAAAAAAAAATTGAACCGACTTCACAGAACACAAACAGAAGAACCTTCTACACACTAAAAAGAGAAAAATAAGAATATAATTTGAAGTCGGTGCCAACTATTTATTTACATCTAAGAAATTCAAAAGAACTTGGGTGCAAAATTGTATCCTGGTACGCTATCGCTCGATTTCTTTTTTTGATAGGTACCTAATCGTATTCACTTGGCACCGACTTCAAATTATATTCTTATTTTTCTCTTTTTAGTGTGTAGAAGGTTCTTCTGTTTGTGTTCTGTGAAGTCGGTTCAATTTTTTTTTTCAAAAATATTTATTTTTCACTTTTTAGTGTAAGTAAATAAATACTGTGTAAATAAAAGTGTATGTGTAAATAATATAGTAAGCTACGAGTACATTAAGACTTTGCTTATCGTAGCTTAAGTAGGAAAGGATAAGAGAAGTCATGGGCAGACCTACTAAAGGACACACCGGAGTTCAGCAAGGGGGAAAACTATCAATCCATAAGGAAAAGAAAATATTTTGGACTACCTCGGGTGTAATACCCTTTCAAACTATTTAATGTTTGACTCAGATTGTGAGTCAGGGTGTGTTGTGTAGTGAGAATGAGGTTTTTTGAATGTTACGGGAAAACTGTCAATCCCTCAGGAAAAAAAATATATGGCGCCACCTTGAGAGTGTGTCCTTTACACTTTCTAACAAAAAAAATTTTGGAAATCGGTCCACAATTTTCTTAAAGTTCAGTGATTGTTTTAGTTTCACGGGAAAACTATTAATCCCTCAGGAAAAAAATATATATGGCGCCACCTTGAGAGTATACCCCTTTCTAACAAAAAAAATAATTTGGAAATCGGGCCACAATTTTCTTAAAGTTCAGTGATTGTTTTAGTTTTACGGGAAAACTATTAATCCCTCAGGAATAAATTTTTATGGGACCACTATAAGAGTATACCCTTTCAAACAAAAAAAACCACAACTGACGGAAATATCGGTGAACATACATAAAAAAAAAAAAAAAAAAAACATACATACAGCTGAACATATAACCTCCTCCTTTTTTTGAAGTCGGTTAAAAATGACTTTTGTTTTCGATAACCAAGAAAAAATAAACTTTTGTTAGGAAATGATTATGAACCAAGACTTTATCTTCAAATATTAGTAAAAATTTTGGTCATGATGTTACGATTTCGGAAATATTCAGATTATATAGAATCTCAGATATATAAGAATCCCAAAGTACACATAAATCTTTTAAAACATAATCCTCTTGCCTAACTTAAAAATAATTTGGTATAAAAAAAAATATACAGTTTAAAGCCACCCTCTGGAATGCATAAGTTAGAAAAATAATGGAGCTTTCTCGTAAGCAAATAACAAAGTTTTGCAGAGAGCCAACCTGTATACGAAACACAGGGTGCTCCACAACAAGTTTATTAACTGGTTTGCGAGTTTATTATGTTAGAATAACCTCTTGCAGTGGGTGAAAGTCAAAGGTGAAGGTGTTGGGTTCGATTCCCGCCCCAAGACAAATGTTAGTATGATTTAAAAATATTTGTCTTGGGTCTGAGTATTTTCTAAGTAATTGCCAGCACTTATTATGCATATTGAGTAAGTAGTATAACAGCCGTGTGCTTCCCATAAGACAAGCTCTTCTAAACTTTGGGGCTAGATTTGGGGCTGTTTATACTATATTTTTTTCAAATTTACTAAAAAATATATTATAAAGAAATAGTTTTTTTTCTCGCATTTAAAACTCTCTTTATTTTAAAAGCCCACCCAGGATCCCATTTACTCCTACCGTCGTAAAAAGAGACATCCTAACAGAAATTCATATTTTACACTTTTGACAGATGTGTCTCCCCCTAAAAGATTTATTGTAAGAGAAATATGGAGTAACGTGTTTCCTTGAAGGATTTTCCGTTGCTTTCTTAGAAAGAGTAATATTCAAATGCTTCTTATGTTACACGTATTTGTGACTGTACGAAATAAATAGTTTGAATGTTTCCTGTTAGTTCATAAGATGAAACGATAAAATATCTGGTGAATCTTTTTAAATAACGTGTAAATCAGTGTTGCTATTTCTTGACTTTGTCTCGTTCCGATTTAAAATGTTCCAATGGATGTGACGGTTCGTTGGAATAAAAATATTATCTTTTTTATTTGTAGGTTGAGAATTTAGAAGTACACAAAAGTACACAGTTATCACAAAACTAGTTTTGTGTTTTATTACACATAAAGTAGCACTCTCATTTTCATTAGGATAACCTAAAAACTCTAATCGAGGAGTCAGCTTAGAAAAGCGCACAATTTAAATTCATCGCACTATTTCACGCGGTTCATGAAAGCAGAACGTTTTATAAGAATAAAAAACCGGATTATATCAGCGAGTTCGGATAATATAGCTTTAAATAACACTGCTCCCAGCGGACCAAGTTCTCTCGGCCATGCATAGTTTTCTAGTGAAAAGTATTTATTATCCGCTGGAACTTTTCCGCCATCTTTCAAAACTATATCGACCGTTAAAGATCTATCTTCCAAGTTTCCGGCTGGAGTAGGAGCGAACATGAATGATTTTACTTCATAAGTGTTTTTTAGCTTTTACGAGTATTTGACAATAGTGTGGTTGCCTCATGAAGGCCGCCAGGAATTGAGATTGAAAATAATCAAACTCACAGACACGGACAAAACTTATTGTATGTACGTGTAAACTTGTGTCTAGCTGGAAATCGAAACTACAGTTAATAAAGCGGGCACAATTCACAGTAGGTATACATTTTGAAGGTGAAATGTTACATTTGGAAGGAAATAGAGTATTTTCAAGGTGATCATTTTGCTCGTTGGCTTACTGACTAGTTTCTTGGCGGATAAATTGTTCAGAATTGTTATGTTTTGTTAAAATGCAACAGCGAACCTTGTAATGTGCCAACTTAGTACTGAATGAATACCTAATGAATAGCTTTAAGTTTAAATAACTTGAGGTTGTCTGAAAGGATAAATAAATAAATAAATAAATAAATAAATAATGCTGGACATTTTCACACAGCATCATCTAGCCCCAAACTAAGCAAAGCTTGTACTATGGGAACCAGATAACTGATATTATTTTTTTTTTTTTTTTTTTTAATTAAATAGGTCAGCATTTGACCTCCCTCTGCCTGATGTTAAGCAGTAGTGAGGTCTAAGATGGAGCATGCTTTCCTAGAAGGAACCTATTTACTCTTGATTTAAAGACCCCTATATTGTACTTTTCGGGAAATACGGTACTTTTCTTTTTTTCGGTGATATACTACTTATATACTTTTTGTTTGTAAATACATACATATTATACATAGAAACACCCAGACCCGAGACAAATATCTGTAGGTCATACAAATATTTGTCCCGCTGCGGGGATTGAACCCGCAACCTTCTGCGTCGCAGGTGGACCTTCGCCCACTGCGCCACAGAGGTCGTCAGATAAAGCGATTATAATTTTAAAATGCCAACGTAGAACTGCCTTACTTCCTTAGATATTTTCAAAGGATCTTGAGAGATTTGATCTTAAACTAGCTGCGCTTTCACTCGGGAACATTTCATTTTTTCGGGATAAAAAGTAGCCTGTCCTTCCCTGGGTTACAACCTTTATCCATGCCGAATTTCATCTGTTCACCGGTTTGGGCGTGAAAAAGTAACAAACAGACAGACAGAAAGACCGACAGAGTTACGAATGTATAATGTTATTTACCAAAAAGAACAAAATAGGGTTTGATGAAAAAAAATAGTCTTGCTTCTGTTTTGTATTAAATAATATATAACCCAGTTATATTGCCTCACATAACAACTACCATGCATTATTAAGCCATGCATTTGAGTGCATTTCGTTCTTTATGATTATTTAAATCCACTTTTTACTTGTATTTTTTACAAAGCACTAACATTTTTATGAAAATTGTAATTCCGAAAGAACGCTCCTGCAATAAAAAGTGAGAAACTTTACGTCTACAGAGACAGGAAAATGCTTTTATAATAATGAAAAACAAACGGTGGGATGGCGTTTCTTTACAAATTTAGTGACGAACCCCGCTTGTTGCATACATGCCTACTGAAAAATCCTATCTATTTTGTAAGCACAAGTTTGTTTGTATGCTCAACCGTACACGAACAAAATAATCTGGTGCAAGCTATCCTGAGAATGCTAACTACCTAATTGTCGTAATAAAACAAGCAATTCTAGCATGCAGATTTATAGCGATATCTCGTAGCCTGTATGTTCAGCTTTGGCCCTCAACTTTGGGTTAATAGCGATTGGTTAAGGGTACATTACGTATTAGGGTAATTTAGGGCACGCTTACGACTGACAGTGACCTGGATCAGTTCAGCTATCAATAGATCATTTCTAACGATCCTTAGATAGCTTGACTAATCCTGTTGTATTTTGTAAATATATTAAATATGTAGTAGCTTAGTTTCTGTAAATAAATGTATAATATTCTGTAAACAAAAAAAAAATTTGGGTAAAAAACAAAATTTTAAAGTTTAAAAAAAAAAAGTCAGTCTGCAGTAAAAAAACACGACTGAAACCACCGGCATCTACTAGCATAATATATGCACATATTTTGGGGCAGAATTGGCAACCCCTGTCACCTGGACCTTCATGAATTATACACGACGATTTGTTGCGGCAGTTATAAGGCGTTTGTGTCCGAATAGACATCGAGAAAAGTATATCTCATTTGTTAAGGAAAATTCGAAACGATACCGGAAATATATTTCATGGAAATGAGTATCTACGTTTTATTCAAAATTCAGGCAATCAAATTACTGGACGCGCGTAAATAATAATTTTGGAGGACATTTACTTGCCCAAAACTAACCTAAGCTTGTTACGATTGGGCACGCTTCCGACTGACAGTGACCTGGATCAGTTGAGCTATCTATAGACCGTTTCTAACGATCCTTAGATAGCTTGACTAAACAAAAACAGCTTGACTAATCCTGTTGTATTTTGTATATGTATGTAAATATGTAGTGCTTAGTTTCTGTAAATAAAAATAAGTTTACTACTTAGATAAAAAAAAATATTACCTAAGCTGCGATGAAAATTCATGAACATTTTGGTGTTTTTAAATTTCGATATCTTTGCACCTAAAAACGGTCTAGAACTGCCAGCTACCATAAAAAAACTATAATTATTTTATAAAAGGATGTCGAGTGCTTTGTAGTAGCTACACGCAAGTCATTTTGTATTGTGAACTTCATAGATCACTTATACAATTTCATCGAAGCACGTCTATAGAAAAGGATATAATCTGAAAGTTATGAGCATCGAAAGAAATAGCATTATACAAATGCTCGAAGATGAGTGAGAGATTCAATTACTATGAAAGGGTTCGGACCGGGATACTATGAATTGAAATGGGTTTTCCATCGATATATTTCTTTGAAATAATTTTATGTCCGGAATAAACGTTTATTTGAAATATTCATAGTATTTTTGCATTACTGAAGGTTTATACACCTGGTACAGGGTCGCTGTAATACTTGAATATGAAATGGAATCCAGTGACAAAATGTGATCTTGAAAAAAGTCGAATTACTGTAATTTTGCTATTTTATCGATACTAGTCTTGTTACTTGTTACAAGTAGATCCGCACAATCTTAAAGGCCCTTATTAATAATCGTGGTGTAAAGTTACGCCAAGTGTAACTTAGGAGTAACCATACAATTTTCGGAGTTTAAGCCTGGCGTAACTTTACACCACGTTTATTAATAAAACCAAACGGTTCAGAAAAACTACAAAAAGTTTTTCGAATCCCATCCCACTCATATAATAAAGCTGAAAGTTTGTAAAGTTTGATGTTTGAATGTTTGGACATTTGGATGTTTGTATGTTTGTGTAAGGATCAGGCTCAAACGACGAAACAGTTTACAATGTTTGGTAAGGTGAAAGGTATAACTCCAGAATAGCATATAGGCTACTTTTATGCCGAAAAACGTACCTGAAAACCAAAAAAATATGTAAAAGGACAACGGGAATATTGCATAAAAACTTTAGGAGTACTCTGTTTGACACAAAGACCACTGCTCTAAGGTTGCCATGACAACCAATAACTTTTGACTTTTCAAAATGGCGATGTCATTTCGTTCCACTATGCTTTGAACAATTTTAATGACAACAAATCCAAAAATGAATTCAATGTTTTCATGGGTTGGATTGGAATAAGGTAGTTCTATCTCTAAAGTTTGTATGACGAAACAATGCGCAGACGAAGTCGCGCCCGGGTCCACTAGTATTTTATAAAACATATTTGGAAGCAAAAAACAAACAAACAAAAAGTTTTTCTTTATAAAGGGGACGCGTCAGCTGCCCCTGAAAGCTTAAGGCGATTACAAGTCTTCCTTCAAGTTTAATATAAATCAAAAAGATTGGTTTAAGTTTGTACCCTTTGTTGTATTTATTTTGGGAGTGTTCAAGTTATCTGTGGATAATGTATACTGATTTACTAATCATCCTGTTTGTTGATTGAACCTGATAGCACACTCATCTACGTCGTAAGCGCCGAAGTCATTTTTCTATACAAAAATGCTGATGACGTCAGAAAATGCGACTCGCTTCTGACGTCAGCAGCATTTTCTCTATTGAATTAACAGTTCGGCGCGTTCGGCTCGGCTGGACTGGTGTGACCACCCTGAATCTCTTGACGTCCCCCTCCGTCAATGTTGGAAACTACCGTCGCAATTCGTTGGGTACCTTGTTTCCGAAAACCTTTAAAGCGGGCCTTTTAATATTTATCTCGGGTCTGGGTGTTTCTATTGTATAATATGTATTTACAAACAAAAAGTATTTATGTAGTATATCAGTTATCTGGTTCCCATAGTACAAGTTTGTTTAGTTTGGGCCTAGATGATGCTGTGTGAAGTGTCCAGCGTTATTTATTTATTTTAATAAAATAAAGAACCTCCTTTTTGCAGTCGGTTGAAAAATAGCTCACCATGATTTCAAATGACTGGCTAAAAGATGTATTCAAGTAAGTACCAAATTTTTTAATTTTACCCGAAGTTTACAATAACGTTTAGAAAGTATTAAATGCCTAAAGTAGAAAACGTACTAAAGAATAAAACACGCAACAATAAAGCATAAATACTTTTAAATTGCTAAATGAATTGATAAAATGGCATTATACTTCGAAGCTTCAAATAGCACGTTTAGAACTCGTCCCAGCTAAAAGTCGCTAAACAATGACTAAGATTTTTAGGCGACGAAAAACTTCGTCATTGAAGTTGGCTTGCTATTTAAAAAAAAATTTAGTTTGTAAGTTTGATGTAAGCACTAAGATAATGGAGGACTTGATAATGAGATAATGAGTTCTCAAGACTTGAAAGTCAGAATTTTGACTATGTAAAGCTTCATTCATAGCATTCTTCATCAGTTTTGTTGATTTATTCGCAAAAAGTATCAGTATTTTTTTCGTGAAAATCCGATTAAACAGACATCACTGCTTCAATGTGAAGTTGGCTTGCTATTTAAAAAAAAAATTTGTTTGTAAGTTTGATGTAGGCACTAAGATAATGGAGGAGTTCTCAAGACTTGAAAGTCAGAATTTTGAGTATGTAAAACTTCATAGCATTCTTCATCAGATTTGTTGATTTATTCGCAAAAAGTATCAGTATTTTTTTCGTAAAAATCTGATTAAACAGACATCACTGCTTTAATGTAACAGTTGGCACTTGGCAGGCATTGCAAGGGGAGTGCAACTTGCCTAAGTGAAAGTTAATATTTACAAACTTCTTTATATTTTACTCGCTACCGCACCCAGGTTCACTTATACTATACCTACTGGTCTTGTTTAATTTATTTCCTAGTATTTCGATTGATTTGGCTGTAAAGCGTCGTGTGATTTTGCTAAGACGCTCTTGATACATCGACAAAGTTATGCGACGTTCTACGAGTACGTGGTCACAAAATGGATAGACCGCTGTGGCAATAACATCGAAGTCGTGCTTTCCTACAAGAGAAAAAGTTTGTCAGTATGTACATACTATGTATTTGTAGAGATTATTTCTAATTTGATCATGTCATTGCGCTCTGTCTAGATATACATACATGTTAGGTAGGTTTCTCTAGCTGAACTTATAAAAAAAATACAAACAGTCATCCAAACAAATTATACTTTCTAATACTTAGTAAGATGAATAACATGAAGGGGAGCGTGTCAAATGCATTCGTGCTTTGATTCGAGGAAATGTTGAATCGATGAAACTTCCTAAAATATACAATGTTTCTAAACCGAAGAATAATTCTGAAGAATATTTACTCAGTCACACTTTTGTTTGTCTTTATTATAAGAAGTAATTTTCTATAAAGTTTTTTATATACTTATAGGTACTGTTTGTTTCCCAAATAAAAGTAAATAAAGAGTTCAAACATTTTACAAAAATAAGTAATAGAGCATATTTGAAATGTCCTTAGACTGTTTTGCTCTCACATTTCAACAGGCTATCCGAGATTTTGCTTGCATATTTTAAGTTTCAGAATATTGCTAACTTATGTTAACAAGTTTTCTCACTTAGATCACACGCTGATAACATGGTAGAGAACAAAAAAACGATCTCAAAAATAAGACGCTTCGTAACGTACCGAACTAATACGTAACAGTTTTATATAAAAATTAAAAAAACCATTGATACCTTCAACTAAAAAGCATGTTATTGTATGGCAATGGCAACAGTTTAAATAATTATGCTCATTCCACATCTTATATCTTGATATTTTTCTTATTTCCGTACGCAAACCTGTATTCTGTGCCCATACCATGTTCCTATATTTCTACAAAACCGCTCTAATGAACCCTCTGTTATTCCAAGACGCGAACTTCATAAAAGGGGGAAATAAACGGAAAATAATATGCGTGATACACTCCCGATTTAATCGCGCCACGTAATTTATTCGCTTCCGAAAGCTCACGGCTCGAATAGCCGGTTAATAACCCGAAAATGAGCTTTTATAGGTTTGGGGTTATGCTTTTAGTTTCAGGAGTTCGCGATGCTCCTATTGCGATAAAAACGCTGATAACTGTTTTTTAATATATTTTGATTTGTTGAAGTACAAACGCAATCGTTATGACACAAACTATCGTCCAATAACGTTTATCTTGCAAGGCCAAAAAAAAAACCAAACCCACAACGAAAACCCCAGTCTTTCAGAACAGTATCTTACCTTCAGTGATAAAATTATATGTTGAAAGTTTTACATGTCCTTTGTTGCAATGTCTTTAATTTAAAACCACCACCTTTAGATCGAATGTGTACAGGCAGAAATCACATCCAAAAAGGCCCATACGGCTCATAGTACTCGTATAACAACAACATCCAAGCTTTTTACTCATAAATTAAATCTTCAACATTTTACACCCTTTTTACTGAAAACAAAGCAAACTATCATAATCCCTTTAGGCAAACATGTCAGTCCGGACATGGCCACCATTTGTCGTCTCGAAGTTGGTCGTGCGGAGGGGAAAAAATAAATATTTCACAGCCCTCGGTACCCTTGCTGGAATCACGCGTCGCTAGCGCAAGATGGATCATTGGCGCGCGACAATGGGGTGCACAGACGGGCGGGTAAGTCGCTTGATATAATCAATTTAATAAGTATAAAACTGCGTCATGGGCGACAATGGGTGAGAATAGCATTGAACTGAGAGGTGTGACGTAATAGAGATGAGGCCATACTAAATGATGATTAATTACAACGAGATAAAAAACTCGCTTAGATATTGTTATGTCAAGAGTTTATTCAGTAAGTAGGTACATACTTATCTTAGAATAAGTCCTGAAATAAAATCATATTTTTTTGTGAATTTGGTCATTTTTGCAATGGATTGTGAAAAATTGTGGATATCGGAAATAATCTATTTATTTACCTACTTCTCGTTTTTTCCTAGTTGTACGCAACACCTATTGCTAAAAGTTATTCATAAGTAACATTACTTTTTAAATTTTTGTATTGCTTTCCAGTGTCTACCGAACAACAAAAAGCGCTTATTGTCCTTTAAAAAATTTAAATAAAACGCTTGTCTGTAAACCCTCATCGCCCTCGAAGATGGATCATCTAGAGCGGCGGGGGGCGATCGCGATAACGCGCGATATGGAAAACTGCGGAATGCAAGCCATTGTGCCGGGTTTGTGCGAAATAACCTTGTTGTATGCGACTAGAGGATCTTCGGTGAAAATTTCTACGAACATTACTAAACTTGTAAAGAATTATTCGATGTTTTTTTTTAATCATACTTATGTTCATATTTTAAATTCACACGATTTAAACTCAATAATTGTTTTTACCTATAACGGGACGAGATCGTGTAAATGTTTTTGGAAAATATCTCTACCTACATTTCGACCGAGTTGCAATGATTGTGATCACGGGAGAGCAAACGTCGAAGTAAGACTATAGTGCAAATATTATCTAAACACCTTTTCACTACTGTTTACTGCGTTAATTTGTATGTGTGTTTGATACTTCTTCGCGTTAAAAGTCTTCAATATTTAAAAGAAAATAATACCTACATACACCCTTTGGAAAAAGTAGTGAGAGGAATTTTAATTCCGAATCACCCTTATTTGAAAACTAACATTTGCTAAATTCCAAGAGAAGAGCCGACCACACATCATAAAAAAAAGAAAAAAAAAACATGTTTTACAGACACTGGAAACAAACTACTTTTTTACAAGAAAAATAAATCTTAACTGACATTCTTTACAATATAAGAGGCTTACTTAAGGCACCATTACGGTTTCCACAAACTATCCCATTCATCATTGTTGTTATTTTGACATGTGTAACGGAGGCGAAAAACAGTCGGATCAGAGGGTGCGGTTGGGAGAAAGGAGCTTGAACACGACCAACTACAAAACAGCTTATTGTATTGGCAGCTCAAATGATAGCCCATTGTTGGACATACGCCTCTTCCGTCAAACGTTACTTTAATCGGCCCTGCGTTGTTCTCATCCAGGCTTCCCCCATTGGCCTCATGGCACATTGGCGACTTTCAAGAGAAATTATTGAAGTACGAACACTGGTCAAACTTTAAAGACAACTTTGAAGACAGGCCGCCTGAAACTCTGCATTATGGCATAACTGTCTGCATACGACAGATGCAGCTGTTAACTGCAAGAAATACTCCAACTATATGTATGTAGTCTATTATTGTCTTCTGTGTCGGATCCAACGATGGCGAACCTGGCTTAAATTGAATTAATTTCGGCTATGAGCCGGAATGTGACTTGCAAAGCCAAATTTTGTCGTGAATGATCTGTTACAGGGCGCACAGTAAAACTGATAGTCTAGTTTATTAAGCACTTTACAGAAGGCACTATGTTTACAAGATAAAGAATACCTTTATCTTGTGAAACATAGTGCCTTCTGATATCTGAAATGCTTTCTAAAACTGTTACAATTTCTTTTCAGTTACTGAAAAAATTTATTTTGCGTTAATAAAGCTCCAAAATTATTATTATTATTATCGTTTTTAGATTTTTCATCTACTCGACTCAATGGAGTCGGTAATTTAATGATGAGCACGGGCTTATAATGCTGGACATTTTCACACAGCATCATCTAGCCCCAAACTAAGCAAAGCTTAATTAACTCTTTATTGTGCATTACAAAATTACGGTGGCATGCCGCGGTACAACGTCGTGTGCAAACACAGGGGTCGTAAGTGAGACGTCAGGGGTCGATGAAAATTGATTTTCCGCCATCAGTCATAACTTTGTGCACGTACACACAACGTCCGCCTTTTACAAACACCACTGATTTTTTGGTAATGCCTCTTTTTTTAGCTTGAATTTGACATTTTCTGCTTTGTCGTAGTTAATTTGTAATCCGCGATTAATAAGTTAGCACTTGTAAACCGAAACTTGTTGTCTTTACCGCATTTTAAATTCAAAAAAAACAAAAGCTATTTTGTTGAGTTAATATTTTGATGGTCTTCTTCGATGTCTAAAGATATACTAAAGACTCCTCTAATTAATTTGAATTTAAACATATTCTTTGAGCCTGTTTTTGCAATTTCTAAAAACAAAAACACATTAAATGATGAACCGAGTTAGGAACCGCAAGGCAAAATGCCACTACGTCAGTGGTGTCTATACACAATAGCCACCTTTTGTGGGCACCAGTGACTTTTCAACGTTATTTTAGACAATAGATTTTGTAAAAATGCTGCATGTGCCAGTAACGAACTGGATTGAATGGAACACTTCACGTGGAATGGATGAAGATTGAATAAAATCGCTTTGTTTTTGCAGTTCTGCGTATTGGGAATGTGGGTTTTGATAAGTTCAAAAGGCTTTTAAAATGATGCTTTGAATATTTACTATTGCCAGTGGTTTTTTTTTATCGCAGAGAAAAGAAGATTCTTCTCTGAAGAAGTAGATAAAACGTTTTAGTAACGATTCTATCTGATGTGATAAGCCATTGAAACCAGGGGTGCTAATAATCACTGGGAGAAAGCTAGCTGCCCACTTACAAAGAACACTGAAATATCGATAGCATCATACCGCAAATGCGTTGGTACGATGACATCAAAAGAACAGCTGGAGGCAAATAGATAGAGATTGCACAAGACCGCAAGTAATGGCAAATTATGAAGGAGGCCTACACCCAAAAGATTGAAAGTGGCTAAGAAGAAGAAGATGAAGAAGCCATTGATGTCATTGAAGTTCAAAAAACTTTCCATGAATGCTCAAAAACCCAATACTAGCCGAAAATGGAGAGCCACAATAATGGCTTGACGGAATAACTATTTCAGAATACAAAAAATAGCTGAATCCTCGGAGAAGCTTAATGTATTCTATTCTGAATACGATATCAATAATAATTTCCACGGAAGCATAATTTAAAACGATCAAAATGTTCCTCACAAATTCCTAGCTGAAACTTCTTCAAAGACTGCCTAGCATCCAAGTTGCTGGCAAACATAGTTATCATCCCCTAGTTAGCCATGGAGTATACAAGTTAGGACGTGCATTAAAGCAGTGGTGCACTTAGCTTTGAGTTTTGGGGGACGGACGTAGTAGCAGGCTAAGCTACAAATGAATCGAATTTGCATCATTGAAGCAAAAAATCCGGCACTAAAGAGTACAGTTGTAATTGTAACGTGGTTGGACCCGATACATTCTTGTCTATTTGATAGCGATGAACAATCTCTTGTCGCCCCGCTTGTCTAGCCCCCTAATCTTATGACGATGCCGATGTACTATATTCCAATTTGCTTGCCCCCTGTTCCCTTGATCCTCCCACTGCAGTGGAAGCCTCGCTAATGGCTGAGCACACAAAGTAATAGGCTATCCAATTGATTTATGATTTCAATGCGTGCTGCAAACCCGGCGATTGGAACGATCCGCTTTGATTACGTCGAGTATTTTACTAGCCTTGTGTCAGCAGTATCGACCTTCAGTCTAAAATGAACTTTATCAGTTTGGCTTTAATAGTTTTTTTTTTCTGCAGCTTCCTGATCTATCCAGATATCACCATGTCTGTAATGCTAATATTTTAGATTGTTTGTGACTCATTAACTTTATTATCTACCATCCAAACCATCACCTAATGCAGAACCAAATGATTTGGTACCATCCATAACTATTGCATCTGCTGAAGAATGTTAAGTATATGAAAAAATTAAGTACCTACTGTAGAAAAATCTTCACCCCAGAATAGGCCATCGCCAGTTTTTAGGCTCAACAAAACTAAAATAGGTTGTTGACTTGATTGTAAGGTATGAATATCAAAGCTAGTATGATATTTGATAAATATCTTTGCAAGTGAAGCTTTCCCAACCTAGGACTGGTTTAAGCTGTATTCGAGTGTTTTACATTGAATTAACGTTGTTGCTGAATAAATATTTGTTTTCATTTCCATTTTCCGACTGTTCAACTGCAGCGGAATTGATATGGATTGGTTTGCTTGTTTGAAACTTTGTCACAATGTGAAATTTAATTTGATAGGCTTTCATTTACACACATACATATCCATAATTAAATTGAAGTAGGTTATTCTGGCGCTAAAATCACATCAACAGTCTCATATTAGATCAGTGCATGATGATTTTCAGCGAAAAAACTAGTCAAATAATGGAAAAAGCTATCAAATAATTTAAATGAATTTTATTACAAACAATAGCATCGAATTTACAAAAATGCATAAAAATCATAAAAATCTGACAAAATCATTGAATAGGTTAGTGTTTTTTAACATTTTCTATTCAAGCGCTATTTGTTGTATGAAAACAACCCTTCGATTGTACGAGTATTCACCGAAAAGCGAACTTTTTACAAAAAACGCCGGACAAAAGCGGCGGTTCGTGCTAATAGCTGCTATGCAAAGTGAATGCAGTCTCATTGATTTACGATTGAAAAGCACGCTCCCTACCGGTGAGCCGTGGTACTTCTCATAGTTGTAAACTGAATATGTTTCACTACAACAAGGCGCTTACAAAAGGCATAGGTATTAGGTATTCCATACCGTAGGGCAAAGACCATCCTTCAGTCTTCGAAAACTAACGGGCAGATTTGCAAGTCAGGACTCCTGACAATTTTTTGTAAAAGTTATTCCAACGTGATTTCAATTCCTTGAAGGCAGCATAAATTGACCGATTCCTTAATTAAATGATCCTTCAAAAATCCCTCTTCCATCTCCCAACTCCTTGATTCAAAATCATGTGAAACTATATTGAATCTAATGTCAAAGTTATAAAACCTATTTTACGCTAAAGTCTGATTTACAGTGGTGCAGACAGTCCTGTATATGTTTTACGTAAGTACTTTTGTTATGGTTTCTGCTGGTCAATTCATTAAAAAATAAAAGCTCTTTGGACAAAGCTCAAACGATTTAATCTGAGGTAAGTAGAATGCTGACCCTAAGTTTAACGTATAGAGGATTTCTGATAGTACTGGGGCTCAGAAAGTAATGAATTTGCTCGAAACATTGTTGTGCTAAAACGAAATTCAATGGTATTTTAAAAGTATTGTAATAATAACCTCCCACTTATTTTGAAGTCGGTTAAAAAGTAAGTGTTACCATCCAAGCAAAGTGTAAAATCCAATTAGCGATTCACAAAGTATGGACGGTGTCATGACAGTGTAAAAATAAATCAGTAGGTCATCCTGCACAGAGGGATACTGAATATTCTTACCAATTTATAATCCTCTTAATATTAATGCTGTTACACCTGTGCATTGGGGCTACTTGTTGATTACGCTGACTGTGTTCATGAGTAACAAGTAGCAAAAAAGATTATTAAAAATAATTTTAATGTTCTATATCAATGTAACCTAACGCCCTCCGGCCAGGTGGAGTCGATCTGCGAAAGGCTGCCGGCAGAAGCTGGATGCGTCGAGCTGAGGATAGGGCGCAATGGCGCGCACTAGGGGAGGCCTATGTCCAGCAGTGGACTGCCATAGGCTGATGATGATGATGATATCAATGTAATATTATTCAAAGTTGAGATACCGTATCTTTGCAACTTTATTGAATAACGTGTGGGAATCCGACTAGACACCGACAGAAGCATTACAAATAGCGTTAAATCTCAACGGCCCATAAACTGTTATAAATCGATTCCACCAGGTTAAAGAATTAAATGGCACGTAAAAATTCATTGTCGTTGGGGGCTCTATTTGGGTATTGCAAAAAAAAATATTGTCTAGGTTTTAGCTAGGGTAAACCCCCAAACTGATTTAATTAAAAAAATTGTTGGATGGATCTTTCAAAAATATTGTTAAAACCTATTTTTCAATTTTAAGCCATTAACGATAATTTTTGTTAGAGTCAAGTGAACCTCATCGTGATTTCATACAAATTTTATTGAAAATTAAATTATGATGAAGTGTGTAACACAAGGTAATAACTACAAGTTTTCCCGTTAGCTCAGTTGGTTAGAGCGATGCCACGGATCGGCAAGGTCGTGGGTTCAAATCCCGCATGGGTGCTAATTTTTGGGATACATTTAAAAAATCTTTAGATACCCCTAAGTGTGCGGTTAACACTATAAAAATATAATTCTTACAAGTTTATGAACGAAAACCTCGTGTTTCACCGAGTACGCACTTGTTATTGTTGGTCAGTTTAAGTTCGCGTCACGTGGTGTGGACGGATCTGAAATTGGTTTTTGATTTGATTGATTTTTTGTTGCGGTGCCTAGGAAGTAATTGTTTTGATTTGGTCGCCAGTGTTTTTACAAAGTTTGTTCCTAAGGATTCAGTTTGCCAAATAGGCTTAGTACTACTACTAAAATATCGTGTAAATGTAAGTAGGTAACATAACGTTTTCGCAACATACATTTTCATATTATGTATAATAAAGAATCGAGCAATGATTTATCTTAGGCTTATTAAAAGCATATTTTTATAATGATCTATTACATTAAAATTAAGAAGTGCTGCATTTGGCATTAAATTTACATTGATTATATAAATTTTTGTCGCTAATCGAACTAGAGTCTATGCGCTTGCCGAAAAAGGAAGAATAATAAGGAGGAATAAAAAGAAAACACATCAGAGTCGACCTTTGTAGTGTGCACTCAACCGACCTCCTGCAGAGTTTTGCACGCCTGGTTCTACCAAAACGGCAAATGAAATATTTTTAACATTCAAAACACGAGGAAATTCAATCTGAATTTACAGAAAATTTTTAAGCTTTTGTTTCAGTGGAAATTAATTCTAAAAGAACGGTTATTGCTGTGGAAATCCAAACTTTTGTCGAAAAGCTTTACATTTTTTATATCTAAGTAATTGCATAAAACCCAAAAAAAAAGGCTGCTATGCAATACATTTTTAATAAACATATTTTTCTGGCTAAAGTCAATTTGAATTATATCATAAACTATGCAAAACAGCGTGACTCCTGACTCGTATTAAAAACGCTATAAAAATAATCTAGTGATTTGAAATGATCTGTCCTAAACTAAATTCAGACAGTGCTATTATTTCCTTACGTATGGAATACTAACTTCTGCAGATAGATGATGATGATAGATGTAGGCATGTATCAAAAATGTGTTTGGACATGCCTCTGACTACCCCCCTTAGACATCTTCAAAGATCTGGAACAAGTAACATAAAAAGATCTGAGAGAATGGCTACTGCACCTTGGGGATACAGTCGTGAACCTGTTTACGATTTTTTTTTGCTATTTCCTTGTCTTGTCATTGAAAAAATACAGTAACATATACAGCAGCCCGTTGAGCTATTAAAGCAATAAGTTTCAACGGGTTAGTCTTTACCATCTCATAATCCATAGAAAATTCCCATACTAGAAAGCGTAACAAATAAGTAATGCTACAATAACCTCGGTATCAAGACCTATCCTAAAATGGTGACCACGAGAGAAGGCGTGCACAGGGGCATGCCGTAGGCTGTCCCATAAAACAGTGTGTGGTACGAAACGAATGGTCCCGCGGTCACGATCTTCACCTTGCAAGACTGCATAGCGAAAATGATGAGAATTTTGTTTATGATGCGAAACGGTGCTTCTAAAGGAGTTGATAAAATCATAGTATATTAATATAGGGGTCAGTTTGACGCCATCATCATCTTTCTGCTCTGGTCTTCTTCCATTCTCCTCTATCAAGTTACGACGTTCTTTGAGATCCTAAAAATAAATGGGAGACCGGCGCTAGTAGCAAAGTTGTCCGCTATTGTGATTATGAAACCCTAGTAAGAACTAGGTAAATACGTCCATGGTAATTTTTAATGCCCACTTAAAACTATGTCCATTAAGTTCCACGTTTGTATTGAGGCTAGTTCTATAATTGCACAAAACGCCATTAATTGTATGCTATTATCACAATCACATAGGTTTGTGGCCTGAAATAACTAAGTGTTTGTGGTATTATGACGGTTTTAAGTTTAATTTTCTACGGTGTTGCTAATAAGTGAAATCATGGCTTAGGATTTTAAATGGTTGTTTTCTATGTATTTATTACACTTACTTTATTCTAAAACTGTCTTTTTATGTCTTGTTATTAATGTTGTGTCTCGTCAAATACGTGACGTCCTCGCCGTGGTTCCAACGGAAGACCAGCGTTGTACGAGTAGTAGTCAATGGCTATTACGAGTATAACAATTATGCTGAGTTGGACGCCATTTCGTAGTTTTAAGGTGTCAATAGTTTTATGTACCAACGTTACTGTATTATTTAAAAAAAAAAAAACTACGAATAAAGTTATTCTTATTCTTATTCTTATTTTGTTATATGTATTGTTTGAGAATACGCATGATTTATTTTTCCTGAATGCATCCGAAACGTCGAGGTAAATAAATTAGTTTGACTTTGCGATTAAGTTCCGTATTTAATTTAAATATGCAGCGCTAGCTTTAAAGTATAGCAATAGCAATCAGATGTGATTTGAACAAACTACCTACGGCCTCTGTACTAAAATGACAAAATCATCTTGTATATTATGTTGTAAGGCATTATTTAGTTATGACCTTTGAATAAACAAATTTATTTATTCCATTTTAAAAGTATATCCATACTAATATTATAAATGTGAAGTAACTCTGTCTGTCTGTCTGTTTGTGACGCTTTCACGCCCAAACCGCTGAACAGATTAAGCTGAAATTTGGCATAGGTTATATCCCAGGGAAGGACATAGGCTACTTTTTATCCAGAAAAGATTTAAAAAATCCCGAGGGACTGCGGGTAACACCGCGGGAGCGCAGCTAGTTCCAAATATTTCGCAAATAAACTTTAGTTTTGCAATTTGTAAAGCAATCGTACTCTAAAATTAAAAGCTATTAATAGGTATTCAAAATTCAAATATTCGTCTCAATACGTACATAAAGTTAAATCTTATACCAGCCCTATATAAATTGTCACTCGACTATTTCAAAAATTCCTCTCCAATCTATAGTAATCCAAATCTGACATAGTCCTTTTAATTCCTGAGCCGACTTAAATAATTCCTTCATTTATGTTTAAGTCAGGCTCACAGCGGTAAAAAGTAGACGCAGCCTTCGGATGAGCTGTTTGAATAATTTACACCTAAAGACGTCGAAAATACTGTTCAAAACTACGTTGACCTACACGAGGTAGCACCTTGCTACGTTGGGAGAAGGTCTAAATTCAACTGATGCTGTTTCTTGTTGTTTTGGTATCATTCGCTGTCACAGGTATCCATGTCAGTTTTTGTTTTGCTGTTTCGATATAAAATCTCATGTCTTATTAACTTGGGTGTTCTGTTAATACGGCAAGGTTGACAAGCGTAGATGATTCAGAATGCAAGACAGGTATAATGAGGATTTTAATACGACAAGACTTATGGTCGATAAATAAAATGCATTGAATGTTAACTTAAAAATATTTTTTGATTTATACCTCAGTGCTTGGCTGGGATGCAAAAAGAGAACACCAAACAGTTTTAAAATTAATTCCGAATACAAATTTTGAAACTGTTTGGTGTTATTAATCCGTCTTATTACAAAAAATATGAACCGAGTTTTGTTACTCGTATCTGATTACTGACTAAAAAACTGTCTAGAAAAATGATCTTTAAATACTCGTACATAGAACGCTTTTTTGTGGCAACAATTTTGTTTTGATATGTTTCAACGAGGCGTTCAACTAAGGATTAACTTTTTTGTAATAAGGCCAATTAAATTAAAATGATACAGAAGCACTTGTAACTCTATGTTCTGTAGAAACCTAGATATTCGAGTAATAACAGACTGAGGTTTAAAGATGGTCTAAAAACTTATTCAGTAGAGTGGATACTTACTTAATGAATCTAGACACCGTTGCTGTTTGCTGATTTTAAAACCTAATAACAAAGTTGAATAAAATTAGTAATCACTTGCTAATACTTACGTCCATCAAATCTACGGGTGTTCCTTGAATATACTTAATAAAAACCAGTCAAGTGCGAGTCGGACTCGCGCACGAAGGATTCCGTACTATTATCTACAAAAAAACGGCAATAAAATCAAGTTCAATTGTGTATGGGAGCCCCCTTAAATATTTTTTTGTTTTTTTTAGTATATGTTGTTATAGCGGATTTGTAATAGAAATACATCATCTGCGAACATTTCAACTGTCTAACTATTACAGTTCATGAGATACAGCTTGGTGACAGCGGACGGACAGACAGACAGCGAAGTCTTAGTAATAGGGTTCCCGTTTTACCCTTTGGGTACGGAACCTTAAAAACAACCTTGCCTTTAGTAATGCAAGATACATAAATTTTAACTGATTACTTAGTTAAAACTGGTATCAAGTAGAAAGGTTTATTTAGAAAGGTTATCATTTAAAAGTTAAAGCGATAATCAGATACGAGTAACAAATAAATATTTTTAAATGAGCATCCGTTTAACACAATTTAGGATCTCATTATCGAAAACAAAGCTTCTTCATTTATCAACAAAAAGAATCTCATCGCAGTCATCTCGTCCACGCGAGTAATTACCAAAGTCGTAATGCCTTGGAGTAAATATTCTTAGACAACACTTTGAATAGACAATTTCGATTGTTGTCAATATTTTCACATTACGTTGCTTGCTGTCTCATCTGAATTTTGAGCATAATATTATGAAAGTATTCATACGTAATAAGTGAATCTATTTCCTCTCATAATCATTTAGCAATTTCAAATTTTGCAAAAGACCAATCCTTACCTGTCCCGACAATGTGGCTAGATTGCGTTTAAAAATATTATTTTACTAATTAATAGTTTAACAGTCTTACAGCCGGTTTCTCGAACGCTTTTCGAATTGACAAACCGATCAAACTTGGATTCCTTGGTCCTCATTTGACAGATTTGACCAATGGTTAGTTAACTTTGAAGATGATTTGCGTTCGAGAAACCGGCCGTAAATCCACGCTTTGGGTACCTATACTTAAAAAAATATCAACCATTTATATATAAAACGTTTTTTAAACATGACATTTATGACAGTTAGTGATGAGATTAGTGTAACTAGGTAGGTACTATGTGTATTGTTCAAATTCTAAACTAAGAAAAGACAAAAATAACATTAGGCTGTTTGATAATTATCACAGAAGTAGAATTGGAATCTGGGTCCATAGAATGTATGGCTCAAGCCGGACGTCGATGCGGGCGTAAAATTTCATTACTGTCAACTTGGCAATATCCATCAATCCGGGATGAGTGATCACTTGTTGAGCCCTGTTTGTTAAACATTGCTGATAGTGATCATGATCTGAATGAGCCCATTATCTTATGGAGCCTTTAGAGACGCCACACACGGCGATAATTCAGATAACTAAGGCCGCGTTTCCACCTGCAAGAACTACTTAGGTATTGCGTGAAATGTCCGACAGCAGTTTGCAAGTGTAAACTCCGTAATAATCTCCGTCCAAGTGCTGTCACAAAATTTTCGTGACAGTATCTGCATCTTCAATCAAGTATACTATTTGTATTCTTAATCGAAGATCTGCCCATGCAGATCAGAATAAACTGTCGGAAACTCGTTGGACGGTGTGAAATAAACTGTCGGATATTTCTCTGGGAATGTGGAAATACGGCCTTAGTATAGTAGCAAATTTTTATAGTGGAACTGTGTTAATATATTTTATTTACAGAAACTAAGCTACTAAATATTTACTTACAAATTACCAATATCTAAACAAATACCTTACAAATTACCTACACTAGAAAGGATCATTTGAGCCATCTAAGGTCCATTGAAAACGATCTCAAGATTGTTCTACTAATCCAGGCCACTGCCGATGCAGGCTAAAAATAAATAGTGTTTCTTATGGTTATTTTGATGGACCAAATGTATGGAAGGTCGCTTTAACCAAGATTAGAAGAGTTGAACAATTTTATATCTTACTCTAAGCTACAATTTAATCCTATAAATTATCTCTAAAGCTATTTAACATACAAATGGGTCGTTACGAGTAAACTGACCTCATAATAATTGTGTTGTTTTAAACCCTCATACGGGTTACAATGCAAGTAATAACAATAAAGAGAACATGAGCAATAATTATTAATATAGAAGTGATACTTGCGCTGACAAAAGCAAATACTACGTGTAATATAAAGGCTTATAATGCATTCAAACGAAATAATAAATACTAGATAAATAAATACTAGAAAGATTTATTTGACACACATAACATTTCAACACAGACACAAAAACAAAGACAAGTAACAAGTAGGTAGGTGCATAAGTAAAAACAAACTAGAAAAAAAGAAAAAATAATAAATGAACAAAATTGTTACAGTGCGTAACTATTTTGTTTCACATAGGTGGGTGCAACAGTGGTCTGTGTGCTGTAGTGAGCCAAAAAGGTCCAGTCTCAGCTTATTGTTACTCGATGCCCGAAGGCACAGAGTAACGCTGATTTTCAGACTGTACTAATTTTGTCTAATAGCATAACTTTATATCTATCACGTTTGTAAGGCTACTGATTTTCTTGAATAGTTTGATCTGAAAACTTACAATAATTCACACGTAGCGTAGCCCATAATTTGAACTTACAACATTGCAGTGTGATTTCCATGCTTTGTAGTTAATATTTTCTAGCGAGTTGTCATTCTATCTGCGCACTATTCTATTGAATCAACACAATGCACAGTGCATTAAGCTGATTATCATAATTAAATTATTGGTATCGTTGATAATAATAATAAAAGTAATAAAATGTATTTCGAAAAACTTGCAAGTGGATAGAAGTGCTGACTAGTGGTTCTGATTTAAATACTTTTATTTTATATTTTATTTATTTAATTTTAGAAATTTTTGGAAAACTTACAGCTAGGCAAAACAAAGTAGGTACTAAGATTATAGATCATACACCCACGTGTCGTAGGTGCATGTTACGGTAGTCATATTTTTTTTTCTTTAATTAAATAGGTCAGCATTTGACCTCCCTCTGCCTGATGTTAAGCAGTAGTGAGGTCTAAGATGGAGCATGCTTTCTTAGAAGGAACCTATTTACTCTTGATTTAAAAACCCCTATATTGTATATAGGCCTATGCCCAGCAGTGGGTGTTACCAGGCTGAGATGATGATGATATTGTACCTTTCGGGAAATACGGTACCCGGCAATGAGTTCCACAGTTTGGCAGTGCGTATGAAAAAAGTGGACTCAAAACGCTTTGTACGAACTCTGGGAATATCAACCATGTACAAGTGGCGTCTTTCGGGGAACCTGTTGGTCCGATAAAAGAATGGGGAACGACTCTGGGGGCGGTTTAATTATGCTTAAGCTCATACAAATTAAACTCTATCGCCCGGTTTCTCTAATGCATAAAGTATCTTCGAAATTAACTAATCATTGGTCATATCTGCCATTCGATCAATGAGGAGCAAGTATTCCAAGTTGATCAGAGTGTTAATCAGCTTTTTAATTTGAAAAGCGTTCGAAAAACCGGCCGTATCTCTACGAAATTGTTCTCGTTGTTTAGACAGTGATCTATCAAATTGATGCCATTGTGCTCATTTTGCATGAATTCAAGAACAAAATTGTGATGAAATTTGAAAGAAAGGATCCTCTTAGACATAAAATCCTTATCAAAGAAAGAACTAGTGACACGACAAACGAAGAAGTGGTAAGTAAGTTCGTATGAGTCAGTGGCCAACTCTTGTGACGGAGTTTTTAGGCCGCCTTAAGGCCTCCGTCATGGCTTAACGACTTAAATAGTCGGGACCGACAATTGAACGTGCCCTCCGAAGCACGGAAGCGCTTAGATGAAAATGCCACTGACGGTCACCCATCCACTTACAGACCGTTTCGAACGTTGCTTAACTTCGACGATCTATCAAGAACGACTAAGCAAGCACGACCACGAGTGCTTCTATAACACCATTAGACACAACAGAATAGATTCTTATTCCCCACAGCATGTTTGAATAAACCTAATCCACGACAATATATCACTGCAGTTGTACACACAGCAAACGATTCGGCCGGAAAGTGATAACAGAGTTATTTACTGCCTACGTTTACGTTTGTGGTTGGTTTTTGGCTGGAAATACACACACATAGTACATTATCTATAGGATTTAAAAATTTTAAATTAACACGTTGGCTGCCAACTACGAGTATATTCGTAGCAACGTATCTAGGATCCAGCGCCAGCTACGAGTTTATACGTAAATGTTTAGTTGAGGCTACCTACAAAATTAAAAGCGTTGGCAATGTAAACAGGACGGGAATCGATTGGTTGGCATTGGAAATGAAACTTACAAAATAAAATGAGAACACTTTCATATATATTTTTTTCAGAGTTAGCTAAGATGTGCTGCTAGCTACGTAAATACTCGTAGTGATGATTTTGTATGGATGGCAATGGGTATAGGTTTTTTTTTACTACGAATATATTCGTATGGCAGCCAACGTGTAAAAGGCAAAATAATGCTAAGTGTAGTACGTACTCAATAACAGGATAAATGGATTTTGGCATAATAGCTAATGCCATCAATAAAGTTCCATTCTGTCTAGTATAAGCCATAAGTAATTCCACTTTACGTAGTATACATACTACGTAAAGTGGAATTACGTAAGGTACACCTTACGTTAGTAATTAAAAGATTCAGCGTGATTCTATGCTTACTTTCGTCTTTTTTACAGCCAACAGTGGTCGATTTTGTGAAACGAATGCATTTAGAATTAAACGTATGAAAACGTTTCCGTACGATATGAAAAGAGCAGTAGGTATTCCTTTTTGCTTCTTTTCATCAGGAAATAGTGCTGCAGTCGCTCATAATTTGTGAGAGTTGTTGCGAAAAATTGCAGTAAATGCTATACGTTTTGCGTTTACGGGAGTTGATTTTGAATTTTGAAGTGACTTTTCAAAGGTTTTGTAAAAAGTAAAAGTGGAAACAAAACTATTGATGGATTAGATTGGAAGAAAAAGTGGAAACAAATCCTTTAATGGATTTGATTAGTGGATCATAGTGGAATAGGGCCTTATTTGACGACCTCTGTGGCGCAGTGGGCGATGGTCCGCCTGCGACGCAGAAGGTTGCGGGTTCGATCCCCGCCGCGGGACAAATATTTGTATGACCTACAGATATTTGTCTCGGGTCTGGGTGTTTCTATGTATAATATGTTTGTATTTACAAACAAAAAGTATATAAGTAGTGTATCAGTTATCTGGTTCCCGTAGTACAAGCATTGCTTAGTTTGGGGCTAGATGATGCTGTGTGAAAATGTCCAGCATTATCCAGCATTATATATATTTGTCAAAGTCAAAAAAGACATATTTAGTAGAGGACATAATAATCATCTTGATCACTTAAAATCGTCTAAGGTTTAGAGCCATTGCTTGACACTAAACTAAACTTTCACACACTCAAATAATATTTGCATGATGGTCATCGTAAAAGATGCAAGTAGCAAAAACAGTTTCAAAATACAAAAAAATAATGATAGGTACAGCTATGCTAAGTAAGAAGATTATTTCTTTTCCAATTATTCCGTCTGTTCGTAAAAGCCAACACAGACAATGTAAAAAAGTTTAATAACTTTACCACATTGCCAGTTTTCACAATTCAGCAAAATTAAATTGAGCGTACAAACCATAATTCAATAACCAAAACCTCGAAATTCAGTTCAATAGTAAATCGTCCAAATATGCGGGAACCATTGAAAGAAATGCAGCCTGAGATGGAGGGTTGAGTCCGAGTTTTATAAACTGTGTGTTTGCTACTCTAGAGTATACGTTATGACAAAACAAGTTTAAAAAACAAGTCAATTGAATTGGATTACAACATTTGGTTATCAACAGGTTAGTAGCTAATAGCTATAAGCCAAATCTGGAGAAGGGTTTTTAATGCTTAAAGGTTTTTTTAAGGTTACAATTAAGCTTTGTGAGGTTACAACCATACTGACTGCAATGTCTTATTACAACTGCTGTGTAAATTATAATTCCAATTCAAACTCACTCTGGTAGCATATACAACTGAAAATTACTTTCATTGATTGCTCTACATTACTCATTTACACTATACGGAGGGCTTGCATCAAAGTACACAGTTCCAAAACTCAAACTCAGCACTCAAGGGAGGCATCTTACAAATAAAGGGAGAACTCATTGTATAGAACCTTCAAAACCAGACGTCCTAATCGACCCTTTAGAAATTCCAACTAACGGGAAACTCGTATTTCCATAACAATAAAAATGTGATCCGAACATCTAGAAATGCCTGCGATATTCACGGATCATAAAATCGCACTCGGTCTTTGAATAAAGCACGACTGATTTAATTTGACCCCTGGAGTCCCTAACACGCTCGCGTATTTACACCTATTAGTGAAGGGTATGAGGTATCCGTGTTGTTTGGTTATGTGGAGTGGCAGTTTTCGCTCGTGTCGGCCGATGCTGTTTTCTGGATGATTTTGATGTACAGAATGTCTGAGGATAATGCTGTTATTTCTGGTCGTTTAATTTTATGACTGAAGGCATTTTTTACAGTCTGTTGCAGTGGTATAAATGTATTGTAATGCAGAATTTAATTTTAACGAGTACGATTTTGTAGGTTATGGTTTGCTTTTTGGCAAAGTATTTGGTAAACCCATATCGAATTAACAATTCGTATATTTATGCTCTTCAACATTTTTTCAAGGCTCTATATTCTTTAGAAACCATTTGGTGAACTAACTAACCTACATTCAAATAATCTCGTATGGGCTAAGTAATGAAGATAAAAGGAAATCAGATTCATATTTTACCATTGTGTGATCCAAAATACCTTATTAACACTGAATTGACTTCAAGTTTGTCTATCTGAAAAACACAGTTGGCCCAAAAACCATTTGCCAAAAACAAATGCTAAAGGTACAAGTTCATTACCCGCTCTAGGGAGCTATCAACTATGGCTATCAGTGCCCAAAAGACCAATTAGTTTCCTGCTTATGAACTCTCTATCCGTCAGAACTTACACAGTTACATGAGGGAATTTATATGACAAATATTTTACACCCTGTAACTTAAATTTTGTATTTATCCCTACGCCGAGGGTTAATTTGTTAGGTAACTTTACCCCTCATCTTAAAAGTGGCTGAATTTTTAAAACATTGAACCACTTTCATTCAAAATCCTTTGAATATGTCAATAAGACGTTCAAAGGCATCTCCAAATACACTTGCATGTCCACGTTTTTCTAGATCTGTGATAAATGCATTTAGAAATAGTTAACTATTTCACTATAGATTCTTATTTAACTAAGTATGATCAGCGTTGCATTTTCTAGCAATATAGACTTAAATATCTAATTTCCTCAATGCGATAGCTTCTTGTCGGAAACTCTAACTTCAGGACACGAAACAAAGCTTCGGTTTCTTAAGAGTTCAAAAAATTTATTAAGGTATCATTTTAAAGCCAGAATTCCAGAAACGCAATAAAAAATGTACGACAAACCATTGGATAAGTTAAATCTATTTGAGTTCTTTAGCGAGCATCTCGGGTGGTTTCTTAGAGCAACTCTCCCAAGATCTTTTGAACATTTAGTAGTTTAAACCACTGCAAATATTGATTCCCTGATTTTTTGTACAACTTTGTAATTCAGAGTTTGATCCAGAAGCTGAAGTCTCATACACTTCTGACTTCAAAAGTCAGGCTACTGTGTCTGGCGATACGCCAAACGAGAAACGAGTGGTCTTTTTATATTTAGAGCTCTTAAGTTTGATGTAGTGGGCCAACTTATAGGGTCTTGAGATAAAAACTGTTTAGTTTTACTCGACTGAGAGGTTTAGTGCAAATTGCATTGGGAGATTGACGAGAGTGATTTTAAACCTTCTTTAAATCTAATTTGTGCTTATCCTTACAAAAATCCTGCGCTTCGGCAATATTTGTCTAGCTTCTGAAATACGCGATAGTTTATCAAATAAAATCAAACGCAAATTACTCATATAGTAATATCATCTTCATGGCTCATGGACTGAAAAGTCTCACGAGAGTGAAACAGAATCCAAGGAGTATTTGTATAATATGCATATTCGTATACGTAATCTAGACACATCTTGGAAGTATTAACTAAACGGCTAACTTTGAAGATAGAGTATCTTGGTTGCCTAAAGTCTAAATGGTATGGGGATCTGTTAACTTAAAACTTAGCATATTAGGTATTACAATTAGTATTCTAAAAGTATATAATTTGGGAGTATTATCTACTGCAACTGTTGTGGCAAATGGGCTTGCAATCAGCCACATTTTATCGAATATATTTGGATGCATTTGTGAACCGAAAGCTTTTTTAACAGCTTCAAAAAATTTAATAGAAAACTTCTCACAATGTAAACAAAAATATTTAGTTTTATACAGGGAGTAAAAAAACCACTACCGAAAACGGAGGGGTTGCAATCAGACCATGATTCTCAACATATTTAGCGAAAAAAAACGCAAAAAAAATTTTACTAAGCTACGTCATGTTATGTTATTTTCGGTTATTTACTACTAGGGCAACATAATAAGACCATACCTACCTGATAATTTCATTAATAAAAGAAAAAAACAATTTAAACTCAAAATCCAGCAATCTACGTAAAACAACGCGTCCAGTTCAAACGCTGTTTTC
Source organism: Epirrhoe tristata (assembly GCA_951394285.1). NCBI lineage: Eukaryota > Metazoa > Arthropoda > Insecta > Lepidoptera > Geometridae > Epirrhoe > Epirrhoe tristata. The sequence goes on along the minus strand of OX596146.1, from coordinate 8,701,084 downwards.
TCCGGATATAATGATTTTTTCGGAAAATCCTTTTGGATTTAGATGTGTTTTGGGATACCCCTTTCGGCTTCGGTAGACGTCTTTTTACATCCTGTATATAAAAAAATCTGCTTAAACATAATTACCCTACTTTAAATTCCGAACAAATTTCGCGTTTGCATCACCAACACACGTTTCTTTGAAGAGCATCAGAGCGAGACATGTTTCATAATTTTTACCTCGTGTTTGTTAAAAAAATGTCCTTAAAATTAGCGACCGTCACTGTTATAGCAGCCTTTAGACGTACAAACTTTCGCGAGTAATTGAGCGTACAGGATTGCGCGAGGGAAAGCATGCACGCAACCGCGAGTGATAATTTTGATGCTACGCGTTCTTTCACGCGCGATTAGTCGTTAGTTCTTGTCAAAACGCTATCGTGCGGGAAATCCTGTAACCCTCGCGATAGATTGTGCGTCTAAAGGCTGCTATTGCAAGCTTTTGCCTATATCCACCGATCATTTTGTGACCTCCATACAGTCATCAGCAGAGGAATTTGTGCATGTTCTATTGGGCAATAAATCTTTTTTCGCACAGGCAGGAAGGAAAGGAGGCCTACATGTCAGTGGATGAAGATGATTTGTCAAAGTAGCATAATCAGAAAATGTTGGCACATAGTGCAAATTAGGTGCAAGATATGAGCGTTTGGACCACATCTCAATTTGACTAGTTAGCTGATATTCTAATTTTACGCGATAAAACGGTTACAGATTCTTCATAACTAGAGCTTTACTCAAAGGCATGTCAGCATGTGCTCAGAAGGGTAAAATAAAATTATTTTGGCACTTGCGGACGGGGTCATATTCAGGAAGGACGGGTCTAAAAAAATTATTAGAAACATTGTGTATTTTGTTGTGATTACATTAACCAACTGGTCAAGTTTTAATGTTATTGCGAGACTGAGCTATTGAAGAACTGGCCACACTTTCCGATCCAATCGTCAGGCAGGAATTGGGGATGTGGTCTAAAAGTGTGATGCCGACCAGTGTGTGAGTGGAGCTGGGCAGGACACTTGGCCAGACGCAGTGATGACAGGTGGAGCAGAGTGATTACCGAGTGGTGCCCCCGAGAGGGCTACAGAAGAGTAGGTCGTCCGGCGGCTAGATGGGTCGACGACATTATAAAAACAGCAGGTCGTACATGGGTCAGACTCGCGCAGGAAAGGCAAAGAGAGGCCTATGCCCAGCTGTGGGATGAAAAAGTCTTCGGATAGTGATGATGATGAGGCAGGAATTTGTCTCGAAAGAAGTTATGGCATAGCAAGAAGAAGAGGCCTTCCTTAGAGATACTGTGGTAAATCTTTTACCTACTGACCCCACTCCCACCGTTAATACTAGCCCCTGGATTATTATACTGAGTACGTGTTCACGAAAGTCCAAGTTTTTATTACGCTATGCCCGAGTCGTTTGTCACTGTGAGGCAGAGAGAAGCGTTAATTTGACAAGGGATCTCCGCAGTGACCTACTTGCCTGGATTACGTTATTTCACGTGTTACTTTGTCGTTATAAATTGTGGATGCTTCCGACAGTTGTTTGTGCTTGTACCTTTTGAGTGGCGTTTTGTGACACGAGTCAACCTGTCTGTTTTAATTACTTTAAATGAAAAACAGTGAATTTGTGAGTGAAAACAGGATCACTAATATTGCACAAAAAAAAACATAAATCTAAACATTTTAAGCCTATTGCTGCATAATAGTATAATTTGACACATGACCATGATTTGAGTGGTATTACATACGAGTATTACGTACGTGACAGGGTTGTAAGCTTTTTGTCGCCTATATCCTGTAATATACGATAAATGGGATAAGAATTACTTATAATGTGACATCCTTAAGTGCAGTGTGTAAACAAGTAAAACTCATTGTACGTTTACATAGAAAGTGATACAAACAACATTTTATTACACTCCACACCTTACCGCAGTAATTTGTTGGAAAAGAAAAAGCGAGGAATCCCCGTAACAGTTTCATTTGTTTTAATAAAAGCAACAGTTTTATACCAACGAGAACGAGTTTTTTGATAAAAATATACGTCGTAATTGTAAAAATGCTAATAGATGTGTTGGCATATTAGAATAACTCTGTACTATCAGTTTTCAAGTTTTGCAAATTGTTAGAACTTGACAAGAATTTTCAAGCCCACCCATCACTGCCTATAAGAATACAGAGATAAGAATAGAGATGTCTGTAGTCTAAGTCCAACGCCAAAAAGCTTTATTCTGTACTAGCTGTTACCCGCGACTTCGTCAGCAAAATAACACAAGTAGGTACTTGAAAACCTTTAAAATTAATCGAAAACTCGTAATCAAAAATCTCCATTAACTTTTCAAAACTCAAAATGATCGTATCTCGACCTCCGCTATAGTATAAACTCCACCTAGGAGAAAAAAGTAAAAAGCAGTTTTGACCTCAGCGATATAGATGGTGTTCTAACCAAAGCCAAGGAAAAAGTATTTTAAAAAATCTTAATTTCGGATGTATTGATGAGTGGGGATATACAGGGTGTAAAAAGACGTCTACCGAAGCCGAAAGGGGTAGGTACAGCATCCCAAGACACAACCAAATCCAAAAGAATTTTCCTTAAAAATCATTATATCCGGAGAAAACAGCGTTTGAAGAATACTTTTTGCGTATGTACTGGGCACGTTTTTTTACGTAGACTGCTGGATTTTGAGTTTAAATTGTTTATTTCTTTGAAAAATTAAATAATTATGTAGGTATGGTCTTATTATGTTATACTAGTAGTCAATAACTGAAAATAACATAGCTAAGTCATCATTTTTTTTGCATAATTTTTTCGCTAAATGAGTTTAGAATGATTTGATTGCAACCCCTCAGTTTTCGGTAGCAGTCTTTTTACACCCTGTATATGTAACATGTTTTTCATTAATGTTAAAATCATTTAGCATGCAAAATAAAAAAAAACCTGGAATGCAAAATAAAAAAAACACCCATCATCTTTATGACCGCACCCAGTGTCGCTTAACTTTTTTTCCCCATACAAACTTGCAACACTTATTTTCCTGCCCCCTTATGATTATGACTGCGGCGCGTACAGTGTTGCCAAATGTGCGATCAGGTTAAGAGCCGCCAAATACAGCGAAGAACCAGAAAATTTTGTGAGGCCTAGATTTTTTAGGTGATCCTTTCTTTTCAATCAATATTTATTGAATTTGAAGTGATTTTTTTGTCCACTATATAGCGAACAAAAAATTCACTCTAGTGGAAACTTGGGAAGCAAATCGAACAAAGTGAGATTCTTCAAAGTAAAATTATAGTAGGTATTCAAGGTAAGAAATATCATTTTATTACTGAGGATAAGTTTGTCAAGATTGGCAATAATAATCCGAATATCTGAAAATGTAGGCCTTTACAAAATTTCGCTAACTCGAAAAATTTCATTGCTATCATTACACAAAAAGACGAATAAGTGATTTCATCCAAAGAAATCGCGACTCAAAAGGGAGCAACAAAAAATAATGTCTCTCCAAATTGAATCATTTGTAATATTCATTCTTTTTACTTCTGCTCTGTGGATGGTTTTCTAAAGCTTTGGTTTTGGAAATACGGCGTCCGGTGTATAACAGTACTTTGCTTCGTCCCTCGAAATTAGCATATAGGTATACTTGTAGTAACGCGCAGTATTCGCCACTCATGCACTTTTTGAGGTATTTTTTTTTGTGGGTAAGCTTATTTTTTCTGTCGAATAGTGCGACCTAGCGCTCATTCGCAATTCAGTGCTCGGCCTTTCTGCACGTCTACTGTTCTCTAAAATAAAAAGTCTATATCGTAAAAAGTTAACAATGTCTAAAAGGAAACGTGATAGGGAAGATAGTTATGAAGTGCTTTGTAAAAAGTTGAAGAAAATCGAAATACGTTTAGGACGCAAGGAACAGGAATCTTCCACAGTTTGACTTCGAAGTCAAGCTTTTTATATTTATGTTGCTCCTTGAGATCAAGTTCATTAGAAACGGCGATGGGCTTGCGTATTGCTTTCTGTGAATTGTGGATTTGTTTCAAATATGTATGTAGACGAGCTTCTGACAACCCCGTATACATTTCCAAAGGATCCTGAATACCTAAACCATCAGCAAAACTCTATCGTGTCTTGGGAATTTAAATTTTAATAATGTCATCGTATTTTCTGAAAATTCTTTGACGATAATCAACTGTCTTCGGAATTTGCGACGTCGCGTCACCTTGAAGAAAACGGAAGATTCGCCTTCAAAGCATTTTTATGAATGTGCTTTGGATATTTATTGTTGAGCTTGTAATGAAGATAGCAAATCAATAATTAATTATTTTTTTTAAACTTTTAGGTAAAGATTAAATTGAAAGATTGAATAATTATGTATTTCTGCAAGATGTGGGCATATTGTATCACATATTATGTATTTGGACATGCCTCTGACTACCCTCTTTAGACATCTTCAAAGGATCTGGAACAAGTAACATAAAAAAAAGATCTGAGAGAATGTCTACCGCGCATTGGGGATACAGTCGTGAACCTGTTTAAGTTTTGTTTCAATAAGTTTGTTTCTGTTAAAAATGACTGGAAAAGTAACTTTATATCCAAGAAAACAACAGTGTTACGGCAGATGAGAGCTGGCCGATTCTCTTGGATGTTTCGATTGAAAAACAGGCAGGACTCTGTTCCTAGTTATTTGCTTGAGGTAGGTAGGTAGGTGCAGACTAGGCGAAATGATTTTTTATATTTTAACTTATTTACACGTTTATTTAAGTTATTACAAAGTTTAGAGAGATAGGTACAAAAACGAAGTGCGTGGGTAACGAATTTTTGCGAATACGAATGGATTGCCGTGAAGTTCGCGGAGGTGTGAAGCTCGCAGGAGTGTGAAGTTCGTACGTTGTTTAGGTTGATCTCGTTCCCACCAAGGCGCGTAAACATGGGCCCGGCCTTGGAATCAGCTGGTTCCAACAGGGTTCACGTTTTCATCAGAATCTGTCGGTGGAACTGGTAGCGGACAGATTTTGGAGAAACCTCGGCGTGTGATGCCCGTAGAAGTGCGAAGATCAGCTACACGGGAGATCCCGTCTGCTCCTGGATAGACGCGTACAATTCTGCCCATTTTCCAACATAAGGGCGGCAGGTTGTCATCTTTGATTAAAGCGAGAGTGTTGAGCTTGACATCGCCCTTGTTCGTGTACCATTTAGTTCGTGTTTGCAGCTCTGACACGTATTCCTTTGCCCATCGTTTCCATAAGTCCTGTCTCATCTTCTCAATCAGGCCGTAGCGCAGCAACCGGTGACTTGGTGTAGCGGTCACATCTTGACAAGCCGGGGCGGTCAATGGTCTGCCGATGAGGAAGTGAGCCGGGGTAAGGGGCGTAAGGTCATTCGGATCTGTGGACAGAGCTGATAGAGGGCGGGAGTTTAGGATGGCTTCAGTTTGAGCTAAAACCGTACTAAACTCCTCGTAAGTGAGATTAGTATTGCCGACCACACGGCGCAGGTGATATTTGCAAGATTTTACCCCTGCCTCCCATAAGCCGCCAAAGTGAGGACAATACGGAGGTATAAATGTGAATTTAATATTATTATTTATTGCGAAGTTAATAATATCCTGACTATAATTTTTATTAAAAAATGAAAGCATTTCTTTTTCTGCGCCTACGAAGTTTTTACCATTATCTGATAAAATCTCGGCGGGCTTACCGCGGCGAGAGATAAAGCGTTTTAATGCAAGTATGTAGTCGTCTGTCGAAAGACTTGCAGCTAATTCTAAATGCACAGCACGCGTACTGAAACATACGAATAAACAAATGTACCCTTTTTTGAGTGTTGACCCTCTGCCCTTGCGATTCAAAAGCATTACAGGTCCAGCGTAATCGACACCGCAGCGCATGAAGGGGAACCCAGGTTCTAAGCGCGCGACAGGTAAATTACCCATGATAGGGTTCAAGGTCTTCCCTTTCATGCGCGTACATTTGACGCAATCATGAACAGTTTTCCTGGCCAGGTCCCTTCCTCCTAGCGGCCACCAGGCGTCGCGTAAGCATGAAAGTAGGAGATGAGGTCCGGCGTGGAACAGCTGTTCATGTTCGAATCTGAATAACAAAATAGTAAATCTATTTTTACTGCACAATAACAATGGATGTTTTTTATTATCATCGAAAATAGTCGAATTTTGTATTCTACCACCTACACGAATAAGTTTATTCTTATCTAAGAATACATTCAAACCTATTATTCTCTTAGATTTAACACACTGACCTTTTGATAAATTATTATATTCGTCAGGAAAAGATTCTAATTGTGAAAGCCGGGCAAGCAATGTAGTAGCTGCGTTCAACTCATTGAGAGATAACAAACCGGTTTTATGATGTTGTTTACTTGCGCGAGCATTACTTATAAATCTCAAAACGTAAGCGGCTGCGCGGCGCAAGCGATTGAATGATGAAAACCTAGATAGATCGATTAGGCTATACGTTTGTTGTGTACTTTTACAAGCCAGGCTTACATTTTGAGATTTAATTTCCGGTAACGTCACATTATCGTAGCTAGAAAACCCGGTCGAGTAAGTTATTTCGCATTCTTGTAAAAACTCTGGCCCGTGCCACCACATAAGATTATCTTTAAGTTCGTTTAAATAAAGACCCCTAGAAACGATATCCGCAGGATTATCTTTACTATTTATGTGTAGCCATAACGCATCCCCGGTAATTTCGTTAATCTGTGACACACGATTTTGTACGAATGTTTTTAGACAGTGGGGTGACATTCGAAGCCAGCCCATAACAATGGTCGAATCTGTCCAGAATACGACCTTTTTGAATTGAACTTTAAGTGAATTCATTATCTTTTGATATAATTTAGCGCCTAACAATGCCCCACATAACTCGAGACGAGGAATAGTACATACCGTCTTAACGGGTGCTACCTTGCTTTTCGCACATAATAACCTAACTGTCACAGGTATGTTTACGCCGTACGAACGTATGTAGGCGCACGCCCCGTAAGCGTCCTGTGACGAGTCGGTAAATATATGCAACTCGAGGTAGTCAGCACGTTCCTTTATAACGTAGCGAGGTATTCGCAAGCTAGCTAAATGCGATAACGTTTCAATAAATCGATTCCAGTCGTTTAATGTATTAGTGGGAACTAATTCATCCCAATCGATTTTAGCTAACCATAGCTTTTGTAGGATAATTTTTGCGATAATTATCATCGGAGATAAAAGACCTAACGGGTCATAGATTTGTGAAACTACAGACATGATACTTCGTTTAGTTATGAAAGATTGATTCTTTACGCTTGTCGTGAAATGAAGTTCATCGCTATCAACTTGCCATCCTAGACCGAGAGTTTTATTTTGACAATTTTCGCCGATTGCTAACTCTTTGGACGTAGTCGTGTTTACGTCATGATTGAACGTCCATTTTCGTAAAGGAAAGCATCCCGATTTCAGAACTTTAGATGTTTTTTCACAGATACTAGACAGGACTACAGGGTCATCGTGGCCCGTGATAAGGTCATCAACGAAGAAGTCATTATTTATGACATATGCGATGACGTCATCATCGGTTTCGGCTGCAAGTTGTTTTAAACATCGCATGCTCAAGTACGGAGCTGAGGAGGTACCATAGGTGACCGTATTGAGTTGGTATGTTTTTAACGGTTCGGATGAACTTTCCCGCCACAATATGAGCTGCAGATTGCGCTGATCTGCCTGAACGGCTATCTGTCTGAACATCTTCTCCACATCGGCGCAGGCTACGTACCTATGCTGTCGAAATCTTAACAATATGGAGAAGATGTCGTTTTGAAGCGGCGGACCGGTATGCTGTATGTCGTTTAGTGACTTACTCGAAGTCGTAGTAGCGCTCGCATCAAATACCACGCGTAATTTAGTCGTTGTACTGTGTTCTCGGAACACCCCGTGATGCGGGAGAAAATAGCAAGGTTTGCGAATAACATTGTCAACTAGCGACATGTGACCTAAATCATTATATTCACGCAAAAAATCGCTGTACATCCTTTTGTAAGATGACATACGATCCAATTTATGTTCTAGTGATAAGAAACGCTTTTTAGCCCTTTCGTATGAGTCACCGAGTACCTCGGCGGACTCTTTTAATGGAATGCGTACCGAAAATCGACCATCATCGTCCCGTTTCGTGGTCTCAAGAAAGTATTTTTCGCATATACGTTCCTCATCAGTGAGAATAGAATCCGGCTTTCCAACTTCTTCAATTTCCCAGAACTTGCGCAACTGTGTATCGATAGCGGATAAATGCACCAGATTGCAATGGATTAACTGATTTTCGCGTGATTTACATTTATTAACGGGTCCCGAAATGAACCACCCTATTTTTGAACTTTGTAAATACGGTCCGTTGGAAAGTCGAATTCGATCCGTTTCTAACAAATCCCAGAATACGTCCGCGCCTATAAGTACATCGATTTCTGAGGGTACGTTAAACGCGGGGTCAGCTAAACTGATGTTATTCGGGATAGATAGCGTATCGTAATCGATGTATGAAGATGGTAGATTTGCCGTAATACTCGGTAAAACAAAGCATCTCAACCGTAAGTTGTACGTATTATTTGTTTTTGATCGTATATCAATATCGCATAATTCATTCGATTGTGAGACCGACTGTCCCACGCCCGATATTCGTATAGTGGACTGTATAACCGATACGTTTAAACGTTTACATAGCCTATCCGTAATAAAGCAATTTTGGCTACCGCTATCTAACAGCGCTCGGGCTGTGTGATATTTGTTATTACTATCCATGACTTCGATTAGTGCAGTGGATAATAAAACCTGCGGTAATTGCAGCGACGACGTTTCATTATTCGCATGTAAGGTACAAGCTGCTACAGAAACCGGTTTGTTATCCGCTTGCTTTGAGTGAGACGCACTCGCTGCTGTAGAAGCCTGCGTTGAAACATTGTTGTTGTCTTCGATATGTAACAAACTATTATGTTTCTTATCGCATTGTTTGCAGGGTCCGAACAAGCATCCCGTGATACTGTGACCTGCACGTAAACAATTACGACATAAATCGTTCTCTTCGACTAACTTAATTCTATCTTTTACGGTCAAATTAAGGAAATGAATACACGTATATAATGAGTGATTAGCACCACACATCACACAAAGCCGCACTGACTTACTGCCGTTATTTCTAGACGACACAGCAAAACTGTGCGATTGCTGTATTTGTGCATTATTATTAGATTTTTTATTAGCAATCGTGCTAGGTTTGTAGCTGTTAGTGTGAGTGTGAGTGGGTTTTGAGACTTGTATCATGTCAAGCATGTCGGCACGGTTCCGTAAGAAGCTTAATAAATCGTCTAATTTTATTCTCCCGTTTTGAGAATTTGACAAAAAAGAACCCTTATGATTCTCCCACTCCCGTTCAGTGATAGAATCAAGTTTTGACACAATAATATAATTGATCAAGGTATCCCACCCGTCCGTGGGTTCTCCCAACGAATTGAGCGCACGTAAATTACGCAATACAACATCGATTAGCTTTCGAATTAAAACTGAGGATTCTTTGTTCAGAGATTGTGCAGTAAACAAAGACTTGACATGATTGTGAATTAGTAGACGATTATTGTGGTACCTATTCTCTAATAATTCCCAAGCGTGGGAATAATTCGCTGCTGTAAATTCTAATGCGCTGATTACTTGAAGAGCTGAGCCGCTAAGAGAAGATTTTAAATAATGAAATTTTTGGATTGAGTCTAAATCGCTTCGTTTATGAATGATTGATAAATATGAATTCTTATACTCAAGCCAGTGATCGAAGGAACCATCAAATAAGGGCAACTTAATTTCTGGTAATTTCATTGTGATTGGTTTAGTTTGCTGTGAATGCGTGCATTTAGAATCATTACTTTCCTTACTATCTACTTCATCAACTAAACATTTAGCGATCGACATGATAGAAAAGTATTGATCTTCGAAAGATTCCCTATATTCAAGCTGCGCTTGCAAATCACCTTTTTCCGACAATTGCTCGATATTCTCTTGAATTTTATCAAATGATTTTAACATATTAGACATTGCCTGAATACGCAAATCAAACTCGACACGTTGGCTTTGAGACAAGGCAACGCCTTCAAATTTCGTAACATATTTTTCAAATAAGGTTAATCTCCCCTTAATACAACCCCTTTGCTTTTTTAAATCGCTAACACTAAAATCATTTCCAGCATCTGAAAAGTCCTCAGTCATTTTGGCAGCTTATATGAAAGGCAAAGGTACTCACAATTATCAGCTGCAAAATGGCGCCGTGCCGGCCACGTTTGTCTTGCGAACTGGACTTTGCACTGGAATTGAAACAGCACAGTTTTAGCACAAATCGGATGAGGATAGGAGGAACAGGAGTAGATGACCTGACCGTTTCTGGCTGATCCTTGTTTCTTCGTACTTTCGGCTCCGGAGGACCAATGTTACGGCAGATGAGAGCTGGCCGATTCTCTTGGATGTTTCGATTGAAAAACAGGCAGGACTCTGTTCCTAGTTATTTGCTTGAGGTAGGTAGGTAGGTGCAGACTAGGCGAAATGATTTTTTATATTTTAACTTATTTACACGTTTATTTAAGTTATTACAAAGTTTAGAGAGATAGGTACAAAAACGAAGTGCGTGGGTAACGAATTTTTGCGAATACGAATGGATTGCCGTGAAGTTCGCGGAGGTGTGAAGCTCGCAGGAGTGTGAAGTTCGTACGTTGTTCAGGTTGATCTCGTTCCCACCAAGGCGCGTAAACAAACAGGAAGGTTAGGAATTTAAAAGAAACTGGTTGTTGATACTGAAATTCGAAAATTTGTGAAAGTTTATGTTACTTAGCACAAAACGCAACGATAGCGCGATCTTATGCTTGTATCGCCATCTAGGTTTCATGTGAGATAGAAAACAAGCACGAATAGCAATGTCCGCTACGATTAAACACTATTCTTATAAACAATCTAGCCGACAGCGCTCCTAAATAAGGCAGCGGAAAATCAGTTTCCATGCTCTCGTCTAAGAGAAATAAAACTGTCGTTTATAGCGGAACATACTGCACCGGGTGGTATGTGACCCCGGGTGTATGCCCCCCGAAGACCCCACAGGGGGAAGTTTCCTTGAACGTCAAGCGTGACTTCAAGCCTTACAAATCACGCGAGTGGGACACGCGAACCTTTGTTACCAATTAAAACGCGATCCTTTGGCTTGACTCTAAATTTTTGTATCTATTACTCGTTCTATCCCAATTAACTGTGATAAAATAGAACTGATAGAGCAATGGTTATGCGTATTGTTTTTGGGCGGGAAACTAGAAATGTCAATAACTCTGTTTATTTTCCAGCAAACGCCAGTAAGTAATAAAAAATACCATTGAAATAACTCCGCTGCAAACGGAGTACAGCACGCTACATTCCTTTCCGCAGAAATGTCCACATACTTTTGAAATGTTTGCATTCTTATTTCAATAGCATAGGGTTCATTTTATATTTTTTTTGTGATCATAACTGTACTGGTTCTTTTCGAGAGGTAAGAAGGAGTAGGTACGTACTGAGTATGAACAATAAACATTTATACGATGAAGATTATCTTTCATTATCTAAGGTTCATGATTGACCTCAGCAGAGACGCAAGAGAGTTCAGGGGAGATAAATGTTTGAATGATCTTCAAATATTGGTTCCGGGTCTTGGGTGTACTCTAGTTGGGTGTAGTTGAGTTGGGTGGGTTCCCAACGCCCCCCCGATGGATTCCAATCTTGACGCGATGGGGGGGCTTAGTAACCGTGGTTAGGAGGCCCACGGTGAAACCAAAAGGAATCCCAGGCGGGGACGCCCTGGTGGCGTCTGGCGGGTATGGTCGCGGGTGAAGAGGCGTCTGGCGGGTATGGTCGCGGGTAAAGAGGCGTGTCGGTGTTTCGTTGCCGCTCGCCCTATCTCCCGCGACCCAACGGTGGCGCACCGTAAGATTCGTCGGCGGTGGGGCCGCAGTGGAAGAGGAGTGTCGGTTTTACGTTGCCGCTCTCCCTGCCCTCTGCGGCCGTTTTTGGAGGCTTCTCCACGCGCACCTCTTTAATTAGAGTGCGCAGTGGACGAAGGGAGCGGAGAGCTCTGGTGGTAAGTAGCGGACGCTAGGTGTGGGGGGGCACCTTCGTCCGCCTTGCACTACTCACCACAACGCGGGGCCGCCTTAAGGGCGGGGATCGCCAGAGGGGGACTGGATGGAAAGGCTGTGCCGGTTTCCCAGACCCCCTCCATTTCAGGCGACCCTGGAATGGCGCTGGGTCGTTTAGTGGGTATACCGGGAGTCCCCGGGGAGTCCCACATACCCCTCTCGCCCCCCGACGGAGGGGATGCGTAACGCATTTTTCCAAATCCAAGGGTGGACTCTGGACTATGTGTGACACACACGTCCAGAGTCATATTTCTTAAAAGCGATTTAGCTAAGGAAATGCTTAGCGAATATTTTAGTCATAATTTCATCTAAAGCCTTATGTTATTATTCTCTGTATTAGTTTTTTCGTGTAGTTGTTTTCAACAATATTTCGAAATCCCAGGAATTTAAGGTATTTTTACAAAAGCCTTGTTTTATTTGAGGTCGTTGAGTCTTCGCGTGACTTCTGAGTTGTATGATAGTGTGAAAGTCACCTTTACAAATAGTTTCTTAGTTAACAATTAGTATAAGTGGAGCTTTAGTCTTAGTCATTGGTAATTAAAAGGTTGAATCTAAAAGGTCAATAGTTTACAAATATTAAGTGAAGTGTTGACGAGTCATAATTTTTTTTTGTTATGACATGGGTAACTATCGTTACTCAATTAGTACTTATAGATAAGTGAAGGCACCACCGCCGGGGCAAGATCCTTTTGAACCTAAATCATTGGGGGTTGATCAGAAGATTTGCAAAAAAAAAAAATTTTTTTTTGCATGCATTTTGCAATTTGCAAACTACCACCATGTTCTTGCAAAAGCATCGCCGCTTGAATAGAGACTAAGAAAGAACTAGATCATTCCTTTCCTTCACCGTTTAGAGCTCGTGTACATACCTACATTGAATGCAATGTGCATAAAAAGAGATATCAATAAGTTCAAAAGCGAAAAATCTTTTGGTGCTCGACTCCGGATTGATCTCGGGTTATCCACTAGGCTAACGCAGCTCACGTTTAGTTGCGTCTCTTTCTAATATTAGACTATAGACTGCGAAAACCGTTAAGTAATTTTTTTGCCGTTCCTGTTTACGCATTCCACCCACTGTCACATTACGGACGGGTGGCGATTTAAAACAATAAGGGCGCTCTCGTTCGTACCAATGCTTTATGCTTAGGAAGCACGCAAGCCTATTATGGCTTTTCTTGTCTAGAACAGTAGCTAGTGGTAGTATTTATACGCTAGTTTGACTCAATTGAGACACTGGACGTCTTATATAGGCTTTCGGTGTAGGCATTATACACAAAGGTGTACCTACCCATAAATACACTCAAAACAGGACGCTGTAGTGTTTGGGCGTGCACACGCAAGCTGCGGCTTTCCATACGATGTTACCTTCACTGTTAACTGTTAAAATTTTGCGTCCCGTTTTGAGTGTATTCATGGGTACTTTCTGGCGGTGATAAATCATCTTGGTAAAGGCCTAAGTATTGTAAAACTACTATCCTATTTATCTTTTGTATATAAGTTTATGTTATTAAAAAAACTGTTATACATTGAACGTTCTCTCTCAGTCTATAATATTGTATAGCCGTTCTTACAAAAGCCTCGTACGAGCTTGAAAACGTGCTTATAACGGTCCGCTAAGTTCTTGAAGTTAGTACTTTATGTTTTTATTGAGAGCTAGCGTTTTATTAAAGCTAGGAACTGATTTTATAACTTGAAATTTTATGTTTTTGCTCGCTTTTCATACACAAATGTCATGATTTTTAATGGTATTTATGACTGCAAAAATAATATTTAAAATAAAATGATTTTATAGCGCTGTATAGAGCTATTTTAATTATTGCTATTTACTTTCATTACTTACTATAACTATAGTAAGTATACCATTTAAACCATTTTCTTACAGAAACACTAGAATTTATAACCTAGAAATTATAGAGTTTAATAATTATGTTATTAGTGGACTTATGAAAACGCTTACTTAAATTTTAAGTAAAAAAATGGTTGTCTGTTAAGTCGGTCTACTGACAATAGTTGACGTGACGTGACAACGCAAAGGCCGATTGTGCTTCTTTGTCGCTCGTTCCGCGCTCTCGCTTGCACTTGCGCAAGCCTTACATGGAACGCCACAGAGCGAGGTAACGCCTCATGACGTCATGTTTTTTCGTCCGTGCAGCCGGCTCTATCGAATTATGTGACGTAGTCACGTCAAAACGGATGAAAATATTTAAATGTAAGTGCTTACCAACAGAAAGTTTAAAATTCAATCGATAGTGTCAAAAAACATTCCGCGTTCCGTGTTTATCTGTAGTGGCCGGAGAATTTAACCAAATTGAAAAGTTTCCAACACTGCCACTGCGAAGACCGTAAAGGTTGACAGGCTACATCGAAACTTACAGAGACGAGACCGAGACGATTCCGACATTAATAAAACTGAACCGGAAATAAACTCGAGGTCGAGGAATTATTATGTTTTCATTCAGAAATTATAGTGTGTTAATTTCTGGGGTCGACACAACATTTTTTTTCTTCCACTCACTCCTCATTCGTCAACAGTTCATAGTAACTGTTGACGAATGAGGAGTGATCCACTCTTTTCATATTCATTTTCTTCTCTTACCCATTCTAAACACTTCAACAACTAGCTCAATTTTTTTAATAACTTTAAAATCGGTCCCAGTCCGGAATGATCTCAGTCAACCTTCAAATACCAACCGTTTGGTTCACACAGTCTAGTCTAGCCCTTATCTGTGCAATGTCAGGAAAATGGTGTAGACGTAGACGGAGATTTCGCGAACACAAACTTATAAGATGTTTTGTTTTCATTTAAGTTTAAATATTTTCTGTTAAGAAAAATTATATATGATTTGAATTTTATTAAAGAGTTCAGTCGTCATGTCATCAAGCTTTGTATAGTCTCTCTCTTCTAATCTAACATCATCCTGCTCTTGATCCACTTATTAGGTAGACACAATTTCTTCTACTTCCCTCTCTCAGCAGTTATCTCTACACATCTTTCTTACTCATGTCGTTTTTTTACACAATTCATACATCTTTCTTCTATGACTAAATCCATCAACATGAAATTCATCCCTCCTCATATCATAACAACCTTTGTAAAACCGAGATTATAAAATTTTCGTCTTTCAAATATTTGACATTTATATACTACAAGGTCAAACAGACTTCAGCTCACACCGTGAGAATAGCCTGCAATGTGCTCAGTTTTAACGAATTTAAATGTTTAATAGACATAGTATACATCTACAAACTTTTATGACTTCATCGTAAACGTAGGGCTATCACCGACCCTAAACTTCAGAAGGCTTTTAAAGATTAAAGCTATTAAATTTTTATGAAGACCCCTGTCAGAGAAATTCGATAAGGTTCTGGTCTCCTACGCAACTTTGTGCTGACGGACGGCAGCTACTGCTTTTTGAACCACATTGAACTGTTTTTTTAGGAAATTAATTAATTAGTATTGCGTATCGAAAACTTTAATAGTTTGATATACTTTAATAGGTTGATACCAGGTTGATATCAGAGATATTAAATGAGAAAACGATGACATGTAAAAATATAAACTACTTTAAACAATGAAAATCCAAGCCAATCAGCATATACAAGCATAGAACAGAAATAAAATTTTAAACTAAAGGTGCCAAATGCCTCTTATAAAAATTATCTTCAAATCATCTTGAATGTCTAAAAAAAGGACAGTGGCCATTTCCTAGCGGTCGTCTGTCGACTGTACTGTTAACTAAGAGGACCAAGCTTTAAGACACTGACTACAGACTTTTAGTTGCTAGATATCTTGAATCTACGTAATGCCGTAATAAAATGACTCTTTTGTCCTCGAGATAAGAGCTATACTTTCCTTGTATGAACTGAAATTGCTGATGCATGACAATGTGTACGTACATTAAAAAAGTAATAACTATTTTTTATGAGTTACCTTACAAAGATATTGCATGAAAATTATTGTCTAGCTTTAAAAAAATTACTTGTAACACTGAGATGTTTTCTATGCATTTTGTTGTTACATCTACTAAAATGTCAATTGTTTAAGTAGGTAAGTACTCAAAAAAAATTTGCATGTCATCTGCAGCTCAAAATATTTTAGCATTTACGCTTATTTTATGCAGTAGTTAGCCGACAGGTTGCAAACCCTTCATCACTTTTAAAATATCAATTATTTAGTTTCCTTGCGTTGTTTTCATAATTATTTTTGGTACGAAGTTTTGGAAAGTACCGAGGATGGAGGCTAGACTAGAAAAACAAAAGAAAGCGTTCTATTTTAGGATAACTGCAAAATCACAACTTTTCAACATGTTTTCGTTGATAACGATGCGCAGAGTGCGAAAAGCGGTGCACAAGGTGCGCAAACCACGACACTCACGTACTTTTTTTATTCATTTTACTTCCTGAATCATTAAAGAGTCAGATAAAAATAGTCCTTGTGTCTACCAACTAGATAATAAAGATAATGATGTAGATTTTATTGTGAAGACTCCAGCTTGGACATTGAAGCACACAAAGAAGGAAACTAGAAACAAACTGGGAACAAGATAAGAAAAAATAACGAATAAACTCGGGTTGAGCTCTCAACGGGTGCTTATACGTCTCAAAATCCGTCCCCGAGGTGCTGTCTCCAACAAAAGACTCCTTTCAGCTTTTTCGAAGAGCTGGATAAAAAGAAAGTTGGGAACTATTTCTTCTATTTTGGGACAATTTCGTTATAGATGATTATGCGGGCTAGAATCGTCCTCAATATGGCTTAGGCCAAGTTGAATTTCGTAACCGCGATAGCGCGATTGTGATTCATGATCATTTAAAATAATTTTATTGAAAACTTAATGACATTCTTGGCTTTTTTTGAGTAGGTTGTACTCGTAGATACGAGCTGTTGTATTCTAGACTACTATCCTTACCTTTTATTTTGAAAATTATGATGTGTATACATCTTATTGGCCGTGACTGTTGACCTACTCAACTAAACAAAACTTTGACTATCTATCAGATAAAATACCTACCTAAAATAATGTTGGATGTTGGTAATGTTGGAAAAAATAAACTAAAGTTTATATTTTTGGGAAAGTCGATATGTGTAAATATCGGAATAAAAGGCTCAGTAGTCCAATGATCTGTATTGATCAACATCATTGGACTAAATCATCGGAGTACTGATACTAGGCCTTTACGCATCGCTCCAACACACGAATAGTGCCTTATCTAAGTGTTAGTGAGTCAATGAGTTCAAAGTGAACAATAGATTGCTAGACACACTAGATACACTTTTATAAAACTTTTGACAAGCAATGTCACTACACGGTTTCCCGCCCAAATAACATAACAATCATTGACAACTACCTAAACGGAATATAAGCTTTATTACTTTGCAATAAGATAGAATTTACTATAAAACGATGTAAGATGTAATAACGTGTCTTGTATCGGACAAGGCTAACAATACACTTGTCTGGAAGACGGGTATAGTGGCGACAAGAGACTTATTTTGTAAGGAAGTGTGCTTGAAATACTCGTATTATTGTATTGTGACTATGTTCTGACTTGGAACTTGTCATTTGTGCGTGTCAATTAAATATCTATACGAGTATAAATAAGCAAAGAGACCTTATAGGAGGTCATTCATTTTGGGCCCAAAAGTCAAAAGTGCCTGCCAACGGTATTTTTCAAGACGTACCCAAGTATCTAAGGCAACTGTTGCAAATGACTTTGTTAGTCAGAAAATTTAACTGCATAAAAATCCAGATTTTTTAACTTAAAAAATTTTTTGAAGTAGTGCAAGTAGTTGTTAGAAACTTAGTGCCATTAATCGGACTGACATTCCGATTATTTTTCATATGGCATATCAATAGTAATGAGACCTTAATTTTCATTAGTCGGCACTTTTGAATTTTGGGCCCAACCTTGTATGGAGCCTGAGTGGCCTCCTTTATTTTTGAGACTTTCCTTTTCCAGTGTCTCATACACACTTGCTTCATACATGTTTGAACGCCTATCATTCACCCTCTTTTGGTTTTAGAACTCAAATATTTTATCTATATGTTTGCTTTACAATGAACGTCCAGTTCAACTATTTTGAAACCAGGCCATCGTTTCAATCATTGGATTGCTTTCAATAGAAGTTAAAACTAGCCTGGGTCACTTTTATTGCCACCTTCATTCTATCTAACGATAGATATTTGTCATTTTAGTATGGGTAGAAGAAAATGTGAAAAAAGACTATGTTTTGTCTTCATTGGTACCTACTTCTGAGAATTAACCACGACGTGCCTCAACCTTAAAAATGAGACAGAAAAGACTGAAAATACTGCATTTGCTCAGCAATGGGAGATAATATATACTACAGACAAAGATTTAGAAGTGAAACATCTATCTTTATTGCGTTGGCTAGTTGTATTCATTCGAGGTATGCTTTCAGTTGTATCTATTCACTATGGATTCTCTTTTTCATCAATGTAATTGATGGAATCGCTCTCATAGCTATCGAATGTGAGCGAATACGTTTGATTTGTTGACCTACCTATATTTGTGTTAAATGCCATTTCATATTTTCTGGTTTTCGATTAAAATACTAATTCACAGGTATGAAGAGTTGGTGCAGAGGTAATGTGGAGGTCTACAGTACCTCTGCACGAGGTCTGCACCGAGGTGTTTTGTTTACCGTGCTACGCTAAAACACTGTAGCTGAAGTCAGTTACAGTGTTTTAGCGTAACACGGTACAACTTCTAAGTGTAGTTCCTCGAATCTTACAATATCGTATCTAATCATCAGTTCATAGGTATTAAAATAATAGATTTATAATTCAGTTAAGTAGTCCACCAGCATTTTTCAATCTCGAGATAGCTTATCTGCACCATTTATTAAGGCAGGAATACATCAATACCGGCGGATGCTTTGGGTCCGCTCTGCACAGTATGGCAACTTTATAAACAGTAGAATCTCTTTGAAGAAACAGGTGAAATTCTTGTAATTGGTGGAAAAATAAATTTTTATTTCATTCTAAATTAATATGGAAGAAGTTACAGGTTAGGTAAGAAACATCCGAATATTCATCAAACGAACGAAAAAAAGAACGGGAATACGGCTCCTGATAGAATACAAAATCGAATCAAAACTTTCGTCACGAAGCTGTCGTGACAGCACTTATTGCTACGGAGTTTGCATTTGCAAACTGCTGTCAGACCGACTTTCAGACATTTTATTGCAGGGATGTTTTCTTGCTTTATTGAATTTTTTATTGTAACAATCAACTTATGAATTAAGAAAAGAAAACAAGTGGAATTCGTACTAAAGTAAGAGCAAATATTCTGCTTCCGAAATTCTTATTCTGTGCCTGAAAGTTATCGATAAGAACGATAAAGTCGATTTACGCTGATGAGACGCATGGCCTTGCATATTAAAAGGCTGCACAGTAGGCACAATATTTGATAGCAGATTGTTTTGAATATTGATTGATGGCTTTTTCGCGCGCCGCTGCATAAAATCGTTATAAAAACTTGAATTCTTGACGATATAAAAATGTTTTGTGCTATTTTTCGGAGGCGGTGTCTGATTTAACACAGTTTCATTTACACAGATTGGAATTTTGAGTGCTGAGGTTTTAGATTGGAATAGGTATTCTTGTCAGTTCACATTTAAACCTTTTCGTGATTTTTTTTTTTCAAGCTATATTTAAAATAATCTAAAGCATATGCGATTGCGTAAGTTTGTGCTAGAGTAATAATCTAAAGTAGACTCATAGTCCGTAAATACTATTCTTCATTCAATGACGTGTGACAAGAGCAGCGATAAACCCGAGTTATAGCCTTCGAGTAGATTTAAAAAGATCTTAAAAGATAAACGGAGTAATGAGATGACGAGGTAAGGGTGCGTTTACACCTGACTATTCAGTATTTTTACCCGACTTCAAAAAAGGGAGGAGGTTATATGTTCGGCTGTATGTATGTTTTTTTTTAACCTATTTTGCCCTGCTACTAGGCAAAGCCCATCTCTGTCGGCTAAGCCAACATTTTGGTTCAAACACTTATGAGTTCCGAAGATGTACCTTGAAGATTTAAAAACATCAAAAAATTCATATTTGTTGGAACGAAGCAAAGAGTGCTTTTCTATACTGGGAATTTCAAATTCAAATTAAAATCAAACGCTCTTCCGTACTAACAATGTAACAATCTATGGACTGTTCGCGGCTGCGCACTTCGCACTGTGACGGTAATTTTTTTTATTAAAGCGGTGGTATTTTGATCAAGTTATTATTAATTTATTCGACTTCTCTCTTACGCCGATCGAAAGTGAACATTCATTAATCGATTTAATTAAAACATCTATAATGAAATGTTGCAAAGATGGCCGATACGCCTTTATTTAGTAGCTCGTAGATCCCGTTTTAAAATTAAATGTGTCTACCATTACACTGGATAAGATAATGAAAGACGTATAAAATAAATTGACTAAGTGAATTTAGGTTGATCGCTTTTGATACAAAAAGTTATAAACGTAAACGTAAACAGGTTCACGACTGTATCCCCAAGGTGCGGTAGACATTTTCTCAGATCTTTTTATGTTACTTATTTCAGATCCTATGAAGATGTCTAAGGGGGGTAGTCAGAGGCATGTCCAAACACATATTTGATACATGCCCACATCTTGCAGAAGTTAGTATTCCATACGTGACAGGTTGCAAGCCCATCGCCGCCTATAAGAACACTAACTGGTTTCCTCACGATGTTTTCCTTCACCGTTTAGAGCACGTGTTAAAGCACATATAAATTTTACGAAACGCAAAATCCATTGATGCACGGCCGGGATTCGAACCCACAACCTTCGGATTGAAAGTTGAGGTACAACCCCATTCGGCCAACAGGGCTCACAAAAAGTTATACTCGTAGTAATATCTCGTAGTAACTCGTAGTAATAAAATCAATGATCTTTCGGTTTGCAATTGACATGATTTGTGTCAAATCGAACAGGTTGTTTGAAAAAAGAAAAATAACATTAGAAATTGATACAATTTTCATTAGCCATAAGTTTGTACTTTAAGTCCTGATGGGTGGGTAAGGTTAGACCTACTGCATTCCATTTTTTAGATTAATCTCAATAATGTCCTTTTTATAGCAGAAGTAGGGTTTTCTGTTTCAGACATAGATATACATAGATTATTATCTCTGTAATTATAATAATAATAAAAATAAATAAATAAAGTTGAGAAGTTGAGATATTTTTGTACAGAAAACGATTAAAAATAGCGTTGCAGTGAATCAGTTATCTCGGCAGTTAAAACTCGTTTGCAATTAGATTGCAGTTGATCCCATTTTGGTATTCTCCGTCAGATGGTGCCAGATACGAACGGCTTAATTAAACGAATTCAGAAGAAATAAATATACAGTGCGGAACCTGAACTGGTTTCTCTAATAGTGAATTTATTTATACAAAGATCAAATTTTTTTTTATAATCGACCTCAAAAGATTATTATAATGTCACCCGCCTTCAAAATGTGGACTAATTTGAAAAGCCTTATAACTTTTGAAGTAGTTTCAAAATTTCATTACTAAGGGACTAATACTTTCTCCGTCAAACACTCACCCCCGCTTTTAATTTTCTTTGTAACTTAATATACTTACCTACAATTTTGAAGTGGTTTTTTTTTATTTCAAACAGCTTTCATTACGCATTTCAGACGAACACTTGGGTTTGGTACTAGAAAATAATAGGTATACTAAGTATTACACTTTTCGTCAGCTGTCTAACACGAACTAAAGTCGTTATTCTACTGAGTACCTTTACTTGACAGGGTTATAAATAAAGTCCGTACATATGAAATTTAACATGCTTTCCAAGCCGTGTACGCAATTTTTCATCCAAATAGAATTAATGACAAAACGTGACGGACACGAAAAAATAATTACAGAAGCATGCAAGGGGATAGAAGAGCAGAACCAGTGGTGCTTAAACTTTCATCAGTAGCATCATCATCACCTGACTTTGGACACTGCTCAATTTCTTCAACTTATTCATCGATTTAAGTACAAAATGTATGAGGAATGTTTTTGTCGATTTCTGACTTTTCTAGTACTCAAACCCTAAATGGTCCCATAGAGTTTTTTGATCCCTACATAAAACTGAATCGATTGGCATATTTTATTTTTATTTTTACCTATAGTCGCTGACTGTACATTTTTTTCAAAATATATTAAAAAGTTAGTGAAGGTCTCCTAAGAACGTTTTCCTGTAGCTACAACGGTTAAAGTACCTGCCCTTCATGGCCCATCTCAAAAATCCACCTTAATACTCGTAGCTAACGTCTTTCACTTTAAACAAAACTTTTAACTCATATTTTAACAAAATATACATATTCACCTTAAATTATTATCCTTTTTCTTCGCAGTCGGGTAAAAATAAAACATTTACCATTGACAGCGGCATGATAAGGGCTGGTTGAAGCGAGCGGTATAAATTGCGATTCAGGGCGTGGTGTCTCGTCATTCAATGTCCTTGTGCCGCCTTTCATTAACTTTTTGCATCTTGTGCACACAGCTTAAACTTTAACGGCCTTACTAATAAACGTGGTATAAAGTTATTCCTGAGTGTAAACTGTCAAAATGTATGGTTATTTTTAGTTTACTCCGAGGAATAACTTTATGACACGTTTATTAGTACCTAAGGGCCTAAAAGTTGTTTTACTTCTACTAAAAAGAAGTTCGAAGACAGTGACGTGACGCGTGGTCCGAGAGCTGGCACATTTTTAGCTCAAAGGATCAGCATTGCCATCCAGCGTGGTAATGCCGCCAGTGTTTTGGGCACGCTTCCGTCTGACAGTGACCTGGATCTGTTGAGCTATCTATAGATCGTTTCTAACGATCTTTAGATAGCTTGACTAATCCTGTTGTATTTTGTAAATATATGTAAATATGAAATTATAATAGAATGATAATTATAAACCTCAAATTATAATAAGGTGCTAATGTTTCAGTTCATCTGAACTCGGTAGCTTTTTTTTGGGGTACTACTGTTGGTACCTAATGCATATTTACTGGAAGCGGCAAGCCTTATAAAGGTCGTGGGTTCGAATCTGTAAAGTTACAATTGAAAGGAAGTGCATGAAAAGTCTCTTCGAGGCGCACTCAAAATTCTTTCACCACACTGACTGGTTTGACAGAACTTGTGACGTAATGAAGAAGACTTAGCTGCTGCTAAGTATACGCTGTGGCAATGTTGTGATGTTTTTGAAGTGAATCATGGCAGCCCTATCGCAGCTCAACATGAAGTCTCATGTTGATTTAAATTAGATCATACTCTTTCATACCGGGTTTTTTTCATTCCTTTACTTTTTCATTATCAATCTGATACGAACTTATTAAGTGGAAAGTTATTATTAGGTAAGTGATTGTGAAATAATATTATAGCCTAGAATTAGTTAAAAATGGTTTGCCTAATAAAGTTTTTATTAAGTATTATATTTTCAGAAACTAAGCACTAAAAAAAAACTACAACAGGATTAGTCAAGCTATCTAAGGATCGTTAGAAACGATCTATAGATAGCTCAACTGATCCAGGTCACATATATCTAATTTTTTTTTTATATATTTAAATTTTTTTTTATGAGAAAGTATTGGACTGATTACACTTTTGTAAAATTATGAGGATAAACGGAAGGAAAACAAAGAAAAAAAACATGAATTATTATGGACTTTGGCTATTTTACACTTTATAATCTTTGCCTTTTGGAGAACTGCAGGCGCGATTACCTATTATTTTTTAAAATATTTAAAAAATATATATAACTGCCTCGGGAAATTGAATTACTAACGTACGTAAATTTATTTCCAGTTATGGTCTAGCATAAATGTAAAATGTTTTTTTTATGAATGCCTATATCACAGGGTTGATATTCCACTTATTAGAACTAAGCGCTTCGAAAGTTATTTTATTATGCGCACTGCAAACATTTGGAATCAGCTTCCAGCGTCTGTATTTCCGCTGAGCTACGACCCTGTTGTTTTTAAGAAGAGAGTTAATAGGCACCTTCTGGGTAAGCTCGCTCCATCGTAGACCTCACTCTTGCCTGTGTAAGTAAATAATGTAAATTTCGAGGTCAAGAGCCGACCCATTCATCATAAAAAAATGCAAAAACTATCAGAATCCGATCAAGAATGCGAAATTCGACAGCATACATACACAAAAAATACATCCGGCTTTGTTACTTTTTTGAAATCGGATAAAAACTCGCTGCATTTACCTTGGCAGTTTGATCGATGTAGGTGCTTCTTCGAACTTTTTCGTCCGTAGGCTCTATGCCGAACTAGATCTTTCGGTCCTGCGAAACTTTAATAAATAATTCACTACATCGAAATTGGAGTCTAAGAACGACTATATGTAGCAAGTCTGCGAACTTACATTGCTTCTAGCACGGTATGGGTAAATGTAAAACAGTAAGTATAGACATTCAGTTTTTGTTCACCTATATTTTTCACTTTTTTTTTATGTTCTTATGTAATTCAAAGATAAAAGTGCATCAGTCGCGTAGTTCCCATGATAAAAAGTCGCCTTAATTTAGGGCTAGATGATGCTGTGTGAAATGTCCAGCAGCGGAAACAGGATCACGATGGTATTCTTTTTAGATATAAGATAAGATATATTAAGATGAGATATATTTAGATGCAAGGCATGTTAACTCACACGCACACACACACACACACACACGTACTAAACCAAACTTGGTTTTTAACTTAACCATTTTGGTTTAAGTTACAAGGTCATGTTTTTTGTAAATAAATATACCTACTATTCTTATTATTATTATTTAAATAAATATTTAGCACATGCTCACATTTTGCAGAAGCAAGGACTCTTTTTCTAATTTGGAGTTAAATCCTTGCACTCTACGAGTATGCCAGGCTGCAAGCCCACCGCCACCACTTGTAGCTTTACTGTTTGTGATATCTCGAACTGTGCACCTAACGCTCTCAGCAGGGAATACAGAAAGTTTGCCCAGCCAATGGAGCCAATTTCCTGTATTTGTGACATAGATATGCACCCTCGGGACCTTTTCTACTAATACCCTATACAGTGTATTTGACAGACTGGAACTTTTCTAAGTACAACGCTTCGCGGAAAGTTTTAGCTGTATCGAGAATGCTCCCATGGGATTTTTTTGTTTGCACAAATGAGGGAAACTTGTATCATTTTGAAATATTTGGTTTTCTTTTTTTATTTTGTTATTTTTATAGTACCAATATTACTATTGGTGTTGATAAATAAAATATGCAACAAAGTTAATAACGAAAAAGAATAATTACGTTCAGTTATTTGCTTATTTAATTTCAATTATTGGGTAGGAATCTACTACCTACGCTTTTGAAAACCATAAAATGTGATGTTATCCTTATTATGTAAAAAAAAAACATACATACAGCCTTACCTATGTTAGAATGTGAATGAATAGAACATCCTCCTTTTTTTTGAAGTCGGTTAAAAATAAGTATGTTCGTTTGTTAGAGACCAACTCTGGTGATAGAGTTAGTGTGAGGATATCAGTACAAAAAAGTTTTAAAAGTACCTACATGTGTTTCTCCATTCTTCTTCTGTTCGTGTCACCAGTTCTTCCGAACCAGTGTGGTGAAAGGATTATAAGTGCGCCTCAAAGAGGCTTCTTTTGTGCACTTGACACAATGTTTTTCGAACTTTTTAGGTTCTACAAGATGCCGGTTTCCTCACGATGTTTTCCTTCACCGTTTGAGAGTACTGGCATAGTGCACATCATTTTTCAGAAAAACTCATTGGTGCACGACCGGAATTGAACCCACGATCTTACGATCGGAAGGCCATTACCACTAGACCACCAGTTTCTCCATTTACTCATAAAACCATGAATGAACCAGTCAATGATTTTTAACCGGACCCTAGTTTAATTTACGATGCCTTACAAAATCCCATAAATTTTATTTTGTTATCTCATTGATACAGCTGACTAATATCAACCGGAATGCATTAAACTTGTTGCGGTAACAATAAATCTATTTTAAAGGCTTTACCTTATTCTATTAGTCAGAAAATCTTAATTGCTTTTCTACAAACTATAAAATGATGCAAAATTTATTGAGGATAGAGTTTGTTAGAATGGAAAGCTGTGAGTCAGATTTGGTTACTGCATCATCATCTGATGACGGTATCGCACACTATGTGAGCCTCCTACTCTGCCATCTTCCTTCCTGTATACCTTGCATCTAAATATTTTAGCAAGCTTTATCAACCCTGAGACTTTATGAATAGCCAACTTATATCACTTGAATCATCACTTAATGAACGATTTACCTACGAATACACTAATACTCTGTAGGTATCTCAACAATGTCTCAGACAGCATCTTGAGTGAGAGATGTATACAAATCATACCAGAAAAGGTGGTAGGTAGCTGAAGGTCTTTCTATTGTAAACGCCTCATTTCCATTCAGTAGTGACTGAAAACGTTTACACACAATAATACCGAATTATTGAGCAAAAGTAATATTCTAAGAAATACGTAACATCTCCCTCTTTCCTGTAATTACTGACTATCAGTTGCAGAAACGATTTACTGACAATCGTATAATAATCGATTTCATTAACGCCACGCCAGGGGAGAGTGGTCAGCTTCAACAAAAACTGTCTCGGAAACTCTGCTCTCAGATTCGATTATGAGTGGATGAAACTAGATTATTATAGATAAGATAACAGGAGTATAGATAAGATAACAAAAGGTAGAATACCTAGCAAATGCTGAGGGGTAGCCGTATTTTCACCCACATAAAATTGTGTAGATTTAAGTACCTATTGTGACCTAACCTAACCTAACTGTTGTATATGATGTGGAGGAGTGGAATAGAATAAAACTTTATTCTATTCTATTCTATTATATTCTAATACTGGTATTGAATCGTTTGCGGGATGGTTATTTAGTCATAGGTAAGTGAACGTTCGATACAAGCTAATAATGGATATAAATATCGTACAAACAAAACCAATAAGAGTATGAGTATGACGTCATCAGCATTCGATTACGTAGACAAGGGATGCAGGTGAAATAATTATGCGAGCTTTCCTTGGAGCTTTCATACGATTTCATACCGACGAATGAGTGCAGCTCGAGAACCGCGTACAATGCTGATACAATATACCTTTACCTTATATCTAAGCCTCGTTGCACGAACCGCCAAAAATCAACTGCGATTGCGTTTTTACCCAACTTTCAAAGGAAGGGTTATGTTTTTGTATGAATTAATATTAATATCCATACTCCATACTAATATTATAAAGCTGAAAAGTAGAGGATTAGCGAGTTTATATGTTACGTTCCCCAAAACGCAACGATAGCGCGATCTAATTTTTCCTGTGGTGCCATCTATTATGTAGTAAAATGTGTCTGTCTGTCTGTCTGTTTGTTACCTTTTCACGCCTAAACCACTGAACAGATGATGCTGAAATATGACATGGATAAAGATTATGTCCCAGGGACGGACATAGGCTACTTTTTTTTCATAACTAATCATGAAGGGCGTGAAATAAGGGTTGGAATTTTGTATGGGGACTTAAAGTGAAGTTCCAGTGGAAGGCCACTAGATGGCGTTGCTGTCCTATGACTGAGGTCGTGATGGCGCTATTATTGCATTTTTATTTTTAAAAGTATCAGAAGAGAATTATTCGCGGGTACCAGCTAGTATTTCATAAAATATACTCCGATCCTGTAGTACATTTCGATCCAGGTGTCCTGTAATGAACGCAGACGGCGGTGGGGTAACTGCGGTCGGACGCAGTTAGTGGTCGCGGCGCACGCTCTCCTGTTTACAGTGGCGTGTAAACTGTGCTTGGTATCATGATCCACGTGTAAATAGGGTTTATGGTTTTATAGACGAACTAGCTTCGGTTACATTGATGCTACTCAGGAACTGTACATATCCACCCGTGTGTATGTAACTATTTGTATAGTCATGAGATTTCTTTTTACACGATGAGATTTCAATTCAAGCTATAGCTTGATAGTCATGTATAGTGTGAAGTAAATCATAATCATATACACCCTTATTTTGTAATTACCAAAAAAAAAAAATTGGTACGCTCAGTGTCTGTAACTGATCACATTTGTGAAAAAAAAAACAAAAAAAACAGACAAAATAGAATGTCCCTCAAAAAGGCTAATATTTGGTTAATCATTCGTCAATACACGTGGGGTTACTGACCGACTCCTATTCTTACGCCTAGGTCCATTCATAAATCGAATTACCTACAATGCCCACTTCGCTCATGGCAACATACCTCCCCGCCCGCGCCCCGAACACCGCACTGGCGCCAGCGTGTCGGCGCCGGCCGGCACAGGTCAGTTGGCGCCAGCCGGTCTGTTCATTTCATTTTTTCAATCCGCGCAATCAAGTTAAAACAATTTCTTGTGTGGTTGCAAAATGGCGTATCAGTTTTCCAACAGAGAATACGCGCTCATGTTACGCACGTATTTTTTGTGTGGGGAAAATGTGAGTGCAGCATTACGGATGTATCAAAATCTGTACCCTAACGAGCGACAGCCGCATCACTCCACGATGTCCAGCGTCTATCAGAGAGTATTAGACAATGGATCTTTTTACGTGCCATCGCATGCGAATGGACGAGGAAGGGCTGCATACTCCCAGGACTTGTATGACGACGTACTAGATTTCTTCGAAGAAGATGAGGAGGAGCACGTCTGATCTATGGAGTGAAATAAAAAGACTAGTGTATGTGAGTGAGCCGTCCAATGTGCAGGACCTGAAACAGCGCATGACAGACGCTTTCGATAAAGTGCAACGGCAAGACAACGTTTTGATTTCGCTGAAAAACAATCTACTCAAACGTGCGCGTCTTTGCATTGACAATGAGAGTGGGCATTTTGAACCACTTTTAAAGTACTT
Source organism: Epirrhoe tristata (assembly GCA_951394285.1). Classification (NCBI taxonomy): domain Eukaryota; kingdom Metazoa; phylum Arthropoda; class Insecta; order Lepidoptera; family Geometridae; genus Epirrhoe; species Epirrhoe tristata. Next base: position 8,671,975 of record OX596146.1, on the reverse strand, counting down.
GTAGTACTTGTAGTGAAAGTGTAAATACGTGCGTAGATGTAGGTAAGTTAAAACTGTAAATAATTTAATTGTTGTAAATAGCTGATTGCAACTTTTTAAATACGCCAAAAGAATTTTCCACGTCTGCTATTTTCCGTAATTTTTTCAACAACAAAATTAAATGGTGGAAAAGTATTTCAAACCAAAACTAATGGCTTTTTTTACGATACCTACCTAGACCTACCGACCTAAATGCCTTCTTAGATTATGAGCGAGAGCACGACGAGCGAGTAAGACAAAAAGATGTCCAGGATGGGGGTAGGACAGATAGAATGGAAAGAGAAATGAATGGAGTGCGTACAATAAGTAGTATCGTAGTATTTTCCAGTACTGTGTCCATAAAATTATGCAGGATTTTCGCTAAAAAGAAACCTCAATAACTTTGTGATAGTTAGATTAAAAAAAAATCTGACGACGCCAAAATCATAAGTAGCCTCTGCTGAAACTGCCCTTAAATTTTTTTTGGTAATTAAAAAATAAGGGTGTATAACTTTGATAGGGTTGTTACTTCTGGCCTAATTAAATTTTACACATTTTGAACTTTCGAAACTTGAAGACATATTTAAATTTTAAAGGGAACTTAAATCGCGTATGTAAAACTTATTTATTTACCTCGACGTTTTGATAGCATTACCTACAGCTACCGTGGTCACGAGCAGACAGGTACTTACCCAATAAATAAGTTTTGGTGTTTCGGAAAATGTTAGAATACCTTACTAACTTCTAAACTCCGTCACCAGAGTTGGTCACTGACTCATACGAACTTACTTACTTTTTACTTCTGCAAAATGTGGGCTTGAGCCACCTTCACACATCTTCTAAAATGATTTAATATGAGATAAATTATACCATTCCATGGGAAAGTCGTAATCCTATTTCGTTTTGGATGTTCGATATTTAAGAAGACTTTATGATCGACAGCCCTAGCCTTTTTCTCCCATCTGAAACCACTAAGGACAGACAACTCAATCATCCCCGTTTCTTTTCGGAACGTTAAGGAAAATTGGAATTTTGTCACCCTTTATACTGACTGATCTTTCTAAGCTTCGCACAATTTGCCAACCATCTTTGATTAGAGTGCGTAAACGGATATCCGGTAGCCATTTTCCCTCTTTCGTGGTAAACGAATTTATTTTCGGTATTGGTTTGATTTATTTATAGAGAAGAAAATGGGCACTTAACCGCACAATTCTTGAAAAAGGATGAACGAAGACAGAAGGAAATGGATCTCATTCTCGAGATTCGATCACTCCGCCGAATAAACTTGAATACAACCTTTTTCTTTTATCTTACTGAGTCATGTTTATCCCTTAGCCTGCCTCGTACAAACGACTTACTTTGTGAAATTTTGTTCTTGTCTTGGTAAAATACTAACATCGAGTTAGGTTATCAAAAGGAGCTGTTTAGGCTGTATGTTGCTAGATAATTTATAGGTAAACAGCGTCAGAAGGCAACCTACGCCTACACTGTTTTTCGATGGAATAGGCTTGTCCAGCATTAAAACCATTTACCTACTCAGCTTACTTGCCTGTACTCAGATAGATATGGTTTGTACGTGAGGAACTGACTGAAACTGAGGTTTCTTCACAATAAAACACCTAAAATGCCATTTACACGATACCATTCTTGCATCTTACTTTCTAAAACTCAAGAGAGTAAGAGCTTATATTCTGTGGAAGAACGCTATTATTAGTTACGAAAAATGTAGAGTAAACTGAGTAATGGAGATCAGAATTTTAAAGTTTTTGCTTCTCGTTTTACTGCACGCTCACATCCCGTAATGAATCCAGCATTCAATTTGTTTAATTGCGATAAAGTTGTGGAACCCTGATTTTATTACAGCGAAGTGGAAAGTTCGCTCCGTATTTAGTTTTCGTTGAAAAACTGCTGTTATATTATTTCAGCTTAATTCACGTAGTTCGGCGTTTTTAGTATGATTCGGTTCCCGGTATGTCTATTAAATCTACTTTTAGTATTTTTAAAATAAGTTTTAAGCCCATCATCAATAAAAATCGATTCGTTACTTATCGCTGTTTTCTTCAGACTTTAAAACTTGTATTTTTTTTGTATCAAAAGGTCAGAATACTGAACACTCTATCAATGAAAACGAGCATTTATTAGACTACGGGTAAATACGACATACTTTTTCGCTGACTGTTTTTGGTTTTTTTTTCCAAAATGAGTAAATGCAGTTTAGAATATTTCAAAAAGGTATGGATGGTACCTAAAAACGCTTTCCTGTAAATAGAATGACTCAATCATTCTATTTACATTTTATACATTATACTGGGTATCGTATTGTATCGTCTAGTATCTCAAAAATGCAGGGTCAGATTTTGATGGCCCTTTGCACAAAGATGTAGATGAGACATCTCTACACAAATACCATTACAGTATCGCTATGGGTTCATAGACCGCTTTTGAACAGTCTCCTTTAATAAAATATTATAAAAATTACATAATAAATCCATTTCAACGTAATAACCCATTTCAAGCGAGATTATGTTTTTGACGATTGCTCAGCACTTTGACACATCAATGCGTCTAATCAAAAGCATTTTAAGGCATGAAACATTTCAAAGGGTACAGAAATTGTTTCCTCTCTTTGAGTGGGCCAAAATTAGTATTGAACGTGTTATTTTTACAAACTTACACATTTTTATTTATACCTACATACTTTCCGATAATATCTTCAGTTCGTTTAAAAAATACTAGTTGCGCACTTAACAAAAAAACGTACTTACTTACATATTGTTTTTAGCGAAACTATTTTTAAAAAAGATGGTAATTTCAGTGGACCATCAACATAAAGATCGGTATCAATGGCGGAGGTGCAGATATTTTTTTAAAGTTTTGATGCTGCTTTTATATTACCATAGAAGTATTATTTGTTCTGTGATCATGAGGTACATACGTGTAGTAAAGTCTGCTACGAACGCTTTGAATAGTGATTGCTGTTATTCATAAAATAAACAACAGTTTTATCGAAATTTTGTATCCACTCAACCATGCGTTGCAATCACCCAGTCAAATTTGAGTGGGGTGTGTTAGAGACATCGTAATGCCACTGATTGGTTATTGGGAAATAATAGCCGAAATACAAAATGTATCCCACTCATATAATAAAGCTGGAAGTTTGTGAGTTTGTTTAGATGTTTGGATGTTTGTGTAAGGATCAGGCTCAAACGAAGAAACAGTTTACAATGAAATTTGGTGAAAGGTATAACTCCAGAATAGCATATAGGCTTTTTATCCCGAAAAACTCCCGAAAAAGACTATGTTATAAGTGCACAAAAGAAGACTCATTGAGGCGCAATTAAAATCTTTCTACAACGTGATGAAAGAACTCACTAGTTATGTGTGGTGCAAGGTCTTTTTCTCTCGTGTAGCTACTTAAATGATAAGAAAAAGATCATGGCATCTCTACATAAAACATATAAGTTAGGAACAGTTTTATAGTGGTAGTTTCCTAAATGAAAATTTCGTAAAAATAATCAAATCAAATATATTTATTTCAGTAACTTAATCTACTTTAGTTACATGAGTTTGAGACCTTTTAAGTATGAAAATACCTGTATTAGGAGGTCTCGCTTTTCCGTTACAGAATATCTTTAAAGAAAAAAAAAAGTATAGAAAAATAAGGAAGAACAAAACACAACAAAATCCATAATACGAGTATAGTGCGTCTTAGTTTGTGTGTGCGTGTGTGTCTGTGTGTGTGTAAAAAATAAACGTTTTTATTTTGTAGGTACAAGCAAAAGTTTAAACTCTCGTAGTCTTATTGCCCAGTAAATAGATTACATTATATTTCTACTGTGTAGGTAATCACTTTGCTATTTTATATTTTTCCAATAAATTGGACAGATTTTTGGCACAGGGAACGGACCTCGTTAAAAATAATGAGTTTGGTTTTGGTGATAAATAATAGGATTCGGTCGCCGCCGTCGTTTTTAGGTGTTTTCAATAATGTTATAGTGTCGCTTGATTTACGCGGGTGTCGAGCGTAATTGTATATGACGCGGGGAAATAATCTGAAGCGAGCACAAAAAAAATTGCTGAGAGTATTACACCCTATTATATTTTTTTAGGATTCTTTAAAGGTGCCCACAAAACCCTGAAGCTCCGCTGTCTACTATTCATCCACCTCTACATCTATCACAATGGTATCTATATCTTTGAAATATCCATGGAGTATTACAATTTATAGGTTAACAAAAAAATTTTTAAACATATACCAATACTTAAATAAAAAGTTCTAACGGAAGCGATTCAGAGTTATGTTATTTTTTATTACAGTGACTCGAAGAAAAACAGATAAGTATTGCTAAATATCTACAATATATTTTCTAGTGGAACTTATTTCAAACCCAATACAAAAAAAAGCAAGATATAAATCAGAGAAAACACGCTTACCCTTCAAATAAACGGTATAGGTTCTCAAATGATTTGCCATAAGAACAATTTACGATCACGCGAAAGCAATTTCGATACTATAAGTTAGCGCGCATGTCATTGTTACCCTTTGGGGTAGAATGGGGCAATTGCCCCTGACCTGCCTTCCAAAAGAGTGTAAAAAAAAACTTAGGCCTTTACTTTATATCTATATTAGATGATTTATACAGCGTCAGGAGGCAATCCATGCCTACACTTAACGGGACGCTGTAGTGCGTGGGACATTGTTTGAGATGGAATAGGCTTGCCCAGCACCTAAACCATCCTCTCAGCTTAATCAGCCTGGTCCACAGGAAAGACGACGTCAATACGTGTGGAGCTGACTAACCTGCAGGTTTCTTCACGATGTTTTCCTTCACCGTTAAGAGCTCGTGTTAATGCGCATATACATTTTACGAAACGAAAAATCCATTGATGCACGGCCGGGGGATCAAAACCCACGACCTTCGGATTGAAAGTCGAGGCACAACCCCATTCGACCAACACGGCTCTTTAAAAAAAAAAGAGTGTATTATACGAAAAATAAGTTCATTTTACTTGGATGGTCTACGTAGAATACACGAATTTAAAATATAGGATTCATAGAATTAATATTTTGAGCATTTTCAAACACACATCGGAACTTTGTCACTGATTTGCTAACACTTCCCGTATCATGGCTATCATTTGTGACTAAGATGAAGACCAGCTCACGACTCAGACGATACGGAAACTACTCGATGCTACCATTGTTGAGTATAGAGTTATAGACCCAGGAAGGGGTGAAATCGGGCTGAAAGATCTCCTCTTTATAAAGCCGCGATCATTCAAGTCTCATCCAGAAATACTGACGACAGAAGTTAAAAGTGTGAAAATGAGCGATTTAGTGCACTTACTAAATCGCTCATAATTTTTCGAATAGCACCCCGATTACTTATCCGACTCTGTATTGAAATAAAGAACCCTTGTTGGTTGCCCTTTAGGGAAGCAAGGGGACATTTAACGGTCAAATACCAGCCGTTTGTTTGTATGGATTGTATTGACTGAATTCCAAATGCGTTGTGGAAATGCCTGACGTTTTGATAGGTCATGTCTCATGTCAAACCTGCCTTGGGTATAGTGCCTGGGAGTATAGTTTTGTTGGAGTATAGGTAAGTAAGTAAATGACTTGTCATAATGCAGAGAAATGCTAATTTAATTAAGAGTCTACATAAATGATTACAATGTACCTATTTACCTTTCTGAATTCTGTGACAATGCGGAGATACAATCAGAGATAGGTACAGTACAAAAAAAAAAAAAAAAATAATGCTGGACATTTTCACACAGCATCATCTAGCCCCAAACTAAGCAAAGCTTGTACTATAGGAACTAGATAGCTGATATATTACTTATATTCTTTTCGTTTGTAAATACATACATATTATACATAGAAACACCCAGACCAGAGACAAATATCTGTAGGTCATACAAACAAATGTTTGCTTCGCAGGCAGACCTTCGCCCGCTGCGCCACAGAGGTCGTCACAATACATTATGAGTAATGTTCTTTAAGGTAAAGTTGTTCCTACTCACACATTTAATAAGTTACTAAAACTTATACTGTCTTCAAAAGGTATAATAGCGTTTGAAATCAAAATAATGTTTAATTTTTAACAAAAATTTCAAACAGTCTAAGCAAATATAATTACAAATCGGCCTTTTAAACCAAATCATAATTGTGACTAATTAAGTTATCCGATTTGATAAACGCTCTCATCCGAGCTCGTCTCACATTTCCTAACAAATCATCAATTTCGTCTACAATTTCCTAATTTTCAAGAGAAGTTTGTTGTTAACTTGAAACTGGATCGTTACTCGTATATTGAGGGTGGAGGTTTAATAAGCGACGATTATAGAGTGGGGGCAAACTTGACACAGTACAGTCCGGCTTTTAGACGAGTCACATACGGCGATATATTTTGAATGTTTTTATCGGCACGACGCAAGAAACGCGCGTGGTGTAGGTAACTCGCTTCGTCGTCCTTTATAAATCCTCTCATTGAATAAAGAGGGAATATTATGTACTTTTACATATTAGCTTCTCTGAATATAATTCACAAGTATCTTATAAGTGAAAAGCTGTGTGTAAAGCTAGCAGTAAACACTCTAAATTGAATTCTTGGCCGAAGTTTTAACTTCTAGGTCGTATACAAATTAATGTCAAAAGTTTAACAATTCAAGTCAGCATATAAAATGTGTGATAACTTGATAAGTAGGTACCTAAACCTAACTATCGTAGTCTAATAATTTTTTCTGTAAGTAAGCATGCGTAATGTTATTCCGTATATTTCCACCCTACACTTCGGTTATTCAGTTTGCAATATCTTTGTTTAAACTCGAGACAGCCTTCGGATTAGGTTAGATTAATTTTGATAGACTGTAAGGAATTGTTTAGTTGACAGCCAGCTTTCGAGGGCAAAATAATTTCGTAATTTTCAAGTTATAATTTTGAATTGTTTTAATTCAAGTTTCGAATTAATAATAGGAGTAAATTGAAATTGGTCGGTCGAGTGGATTAACGAATATTCAATAATTCGGTTATTTACGATGATGGTTTTTATGTTGTTACTGTATCAATATTGTTTATTAATTGTTCAAAGGATGAGTCTCTTGAATATTTATAATAATAATTTTATAATATAAGAATCAAAATATATAAGAATAATTTTATATTATTTTGATTCGTAAAATTTGATGTTACTTATTCATATTATAACTTATTGATTTACAACACCATCTGTTATCGAGTAGCAGAACATTTATCTATTGGTCTATTGGTACATTTTAAAACAGCTAGATGGCGTTAAGTGTCACAGCTGCGCAGGAGTCGAATAATCTTTTAGTAAAGCTTTGATGCGTTAGCATTTTAGTTTGATTAGTATTACATTACTGTAACTGGTAACATGACGTTTAGACTTGGATAACCTCCAAATATCTAGAGTAGGTGAAAAAAAAATTGTGAGTCCAATTTTGTAAAGTACCTACATACTTAGGTACCGATTCATACACAATTTTGAAACAAGCAAGTAATTGTAGTGTATAATGGTGAGTTACATGTGTGTACAATGGCCAATTACAAACACACTTCTCAAATGATTATTTGCACCTGTTTATCTGACATCCGAATGACATTAGGATCACGGATTCCGTTCCATATTTAAAAGTCAATTGTCATGTTTGTTTTTTTGTAATACTGTTTCGCTGTAATTGGATCCGAGGCCCGGAGCTCCGTGAAATCACTAATCCGACTAATTCTGACAGCCATATGTCACGCAGTAACGACTGCGTCGGCGGCGACCTTAATAATGACTTATTCCTTCTATATTTTGGGCCAATTTTTGACAGAAATCAAGGTGTTTTGTAACCCTAGCACTGCTCATTTATCTTTCCAGTCAACTTCTTTAATATTACTATTTATTTATAAAAGAATATTTATATAATTATCGTGTTAATCAAATGATGTGTAAACTAATATACCGACTATTATTTCCAGGATACAATCAGGGTGCACATGAATCTACGATAAAAATACATACGAAGGAAGCTATTTATATCGACGAGCTACATTTATTTCAAAACTTTAATGATTTATATTCAAACAAATTTTCTCCACTGCATCGATAGCTTCAAAAACTTGTGTTATAAGAAAAATATATAAAAATAAAACATTCTGAATCTTATTCCCTTCTCTTAGGGATAAAAGCGTTACGATGTAATGACTTGTTTCCAAGATTGATACCGCCTCGCTTGAGTGACAGCCGTGAAATAAATAAATACTATGTGATTTTGATATGAACTTTACGCCGCAGAGATTTTATGGACTTTATGACTAATGGAAATAATATTCTGAGCAACTTTTTATGAAACAAAAATACAGAAAAGCTCATAGCATAATTTAAATGAGGATGTTTAGACATGCCATAACAAAAAGTTGCGAGTGTCGTGGAACACTCGGTGTGGAACGTAGTTTCTACTTTGATATTTTGTCAAATAACTTATTGAAACGCTCTTCCGTATAACTAACAATGTAACAATCTATGGACTGCTTTGCGACTGCGCACTTCGCACTCTGACGTTTTTACACATGTATATTGTGTTGTGACGGTAAAACCGAACGCTTTTTTTTGTAGCCCCCATCCTCGATACCGTCCGAAAAGGAACTTCTTTCCAAACACTTAGTCACCTGGTCTCTAAAATTTTAAGAGATGAAACTTTCTGATAAGTAATATTCACCTGATTTTTTTTTAATATCAAGTATGAATAAATATTTGAATAGATATTCATTTACGATTAGGATAGCATTAAGCTCTATCAACTACCAGTGGGATTGAATGATCCATGAAAACAAACTCAAAACATTTAAATAGTTTGATGATTAAATCAAATCAATTTTAAGCTACCCAAGCATTGATTTAAAGGTCTTAGCTTAAGTAAAGAGCCGCGCGATAACTCAAACGATAACTCGAATAAAAAGTACAGAAAGAAATGTGTCACGGGTCGTCGCCTCGCATATTTCGTCGGCTTTAACATGTGTCAGGCACGGCAGCATATATCAAAACTGCAATAGGCGTTTAGGATACAGCGGCCGGTGACGGGACATCAAACGACGGAAACGAATGCGGATCGAATCCATTTGTTTAACGGATACGGAATGTGTTTTGCCCGAGTGATAGTCACAAGGTTATGTTTATTGTATGACGTGGTTTTGGCGGTGGGCATCACAGAACTATATCTAGAGGTAGTTCTGTGGTGGGCATCAACGAGATGCTGGTTCGATTAAACTTTATGCCAATTTAATTTCTTTGCACAGCGACATAAACAAGTGCCACAATAATGTCGAAGTACTATGCAACTCTACTTTACCAAAAGTGATCCCAGCGGTCCTACTGAATAAATGCTATTTGACTTGACTTGACTTGACCAATACGGCTCTCTAAATAAGTGATGGCATTGATCGTTCACTGAGCATTGCCTTCAATATTTTTTATAAAAGCCACACACACCAATCTTGGTTTTTGGTGATTCTGTATTAATATTATACCTTTCTGGGTCCATTCACTATCTCAATACTATATTCTTACTTTTTCTGCACATCATAACCAGAGGAGTCAAAGAGGCTGAAATAAGGTTTCCTTACGATAATAAAATCTTCAAATGCGCATCACTAGCCCACGCTGTAAGTATAGATGTGTGCCGCGTTAGAGAGGATTATCTTAAATAGGACCACCTGTTTTGGAGTCAAGCTTTGCAGGAAACATTCGTTTTAAAGTTATCTATTTCAGGGTTTAGCACAAGTTATAGTTGCCATGAAGATGTATCAGACTGTGCAACAATACAGTGTACCTAAGTACTCGTAAACATAAAATAGGGACTTTATAATGGCACCATGTTTACTTCAAGTTTGACTCGCTACGAGTAGAAAAAGGATTCAAGTCCGTAAAAAAATTTTCTTGCTTTAACTAAAACATTGTTGACACGACTACAACATCATTACCATCATCATGTCAGCCATCTAGTGGCCACTGCTGAACATAGGCCTCCCCCATCGATTTCCACAGCGATCCATCTTGTGCAGCCTGCACCCAACGGCTCCCAGCAACCTTTACCAGATCGTCTTTCCATCTAGTGGAGAGCCGTCCTCTACTGCGGTTTCCGGGACACGACTACAGCAGCAATTAATCCTACTAATATGTATTTTGCGTATGGAGACAATGTAGGTAATCTATGTCAATAAAGCGGAAACACGTTTTATGGTAGAAACTAGTGCTAGAGGCACAATAGGTAATGCTTTAAAATTTATGTTTAGTGGATGTGAGGCGCTTAAATACTTGCAGCTTGCAATATGCCTTATCTTACTAGCTTAGACGTTTTGTAACTTACTGTATTCTATACTTAACAGTATTTTGAAATCAGAATAACTCGATTGAAAAAATAAACTGAGGTAGTCATAGTCATATAGGACAAGTCACTCAAGGAGTGACTGAGAGAACTCAGTAGTCACTTCGAGGGTTGTCCTTTGGATATGTCAAAAATTTAAGAATATCAAAATAATTATGTCATTCAGTTACACTAAGGAAGAATATCTAGCTTCCAATATACAAAAACGGCTTTGAGTAAATCCCAGTAGCAGTAATTGACAGGATTCGCTCTATCTAAGTACTTAATACCGCTGCATGAGTGGGAAGTCTCAAAACTAAAATTAATACGATTACACCGGGACGGGTGGGCACCAACTTTGCCTAATCTCCCCTTGCTTCCTACCAGAAGCCACTTAAAGTGCTGATGAGAGCGATTACAGACGATAATGACAAAAACTTAAGGATGTTTTAATGTGTTCTTTCACACTAGGGAACGCATGACGTTTCGTTTAGTTTTGTGTTTTATAGCCAGTTAAAAAAAAAAAGAACAAAAAAGAAAAAATCGGTTAAGAAAGATCTTAGTTATGCTTTTTGATTAAATAGTTATTCACTATCCATTTACGTTAAACTTAAATTGAGAAGCGCTCGTGGTCGCCGAAGTTAAGAAACGTTCGAGACGGTCTGTAAGTGGATGGGTGACCGACAGTGGCATTTTCATCTGAGCGCTTCCGTGCTTCGGAGGGCACGTTAAATTGTAGGTCCCGGCTATTTAAGTCGTTAAGCCATGACGGAGGCCTTAAAGCGGCCTAAAAACTCCATCACTAGAGTTGGCCACTGACTCATACGAACTTACTTTTAACTTATAGTATGTAAATCTAGATCAAAGAGCATAATAACAGACCATGTCAAGACTACACCGAAGATAAAAATGTCAGTAATGACATTAGAGTGTGGATTAAACGGGTAGAATGTGTTAGGTCTAATGTTATTACTGTCATTTTTATCTATTCTCCGGTGCCTAGACAGTTTCACCAAATTCAAGTTTAACAGCTGGTTAGTAAATCGGCCGTTAGCCGTTTGTCAGCGCAGTGAACGCTTTTTCATACAAAATTGTGTTCTGCGCAGACAAACGGCTCTCTGCCATTCTCGGATTTTTGGTTGTTGTGACATATTTTTTATTTTCTACGATGTCAACTGCTAGTTAGCTAACGGGCCGCCGACCAGCGATTAGATTTAGCGGCTTGTTAATGAAGATATTCCTTTGTTAGAGCATGATGGACCACAAAGCAATCGTAACGGTCTGCTAAATATTTAATCCGTTGTTATTTTTCTTACTAAATTTGATGTCAAACTAACTAACGCTTTGTTAGATAAAGTTCGGTGAAACTAGCCTTCATCTTAATAATATTATCCGATTTATAAAAAGCTACAAAAGATGACATGTTACCAGCGCAAAACGTCAAAAATCCATTTTGCAAGTGTCATGTTGATACACAAAAATGTGTGCTGTTAATTTTCACACGCGTTTTATCTATCCCTCGAGGCAGCTACCATGATTGAATACGATGTGCCGACAACTTTTTAGAAATATAAAAGCTTCTATATGTTTTTTGCAAAGAAATCTTTTGGAATGAAAACATGGCTACGGTAAAAAATGTTTTTTTAACTGCCAGGGTGTAGCCGTAATTTTAAGTAGGTATATGATATACAGGGTGTAAAAAGACTGCTACCGAAAACTGAGGGATTGCAATCAGACCATGATTCTGAACATATTTATCCTAAAACACTCAAAAAAAAATTTGACTTAGCTACGTCATTTTATTTTATTTTCTAGTTTTTTGCTACTAGTACAACATCATAAGACCATACCTACCTAATCATTTCATTTATAAAAGAAAAAAACAATTAAAACTCAAAATCCAGCAATCTACGTATAAAAACGCGCCCAGTACATACGCAAACAGTGATCTTCAAACGCTGTTTTCTCCGGATAAAATGATTTTTTCGGAAAATCCTTTTGGATTTGGTTGTGTTTTAGACGTCTTTTGTGTTTTTTTAGACGTCTTTTTACACCCTGTATAAATTGGCAGGTATGAATGCCAAATGAGGTATTGTATTGAAAAATTTGCAAAAACAGGAAAGTAAGGATGCCTCATTTTAAGTTTAATATGTTACTTATTCTTTTATAATTACCATTTATCTATTCCTATCCTATTTTTATTCTACACCACATATTTTATTTCTTTTTTCTTTGTTTTTTGTAACCGTTTGTTTAATTTAGTTCTACTTTCTTCTGGTTATTTTGTGTCTATGTAATGTTGTGTCAAATAAAACTTTTATCTATCTATCTATATAAGTATCTATCCTTTTATTTTCTTCAGATAAATCCATCCGTACTATCCATCCATACTGTATATTATAAATGTGAAAGTAGCTCTGTCTGTCTGTCTGTCTGTTTGTTACGCTTTCACGCCCAAACCGCTGAACAGATTAAAGCTGAAATTTGGCATAGTTAAACGTTGTATCCCAGGGAAGGACATAGGCTACTTTTTATCCCGAAAAAATGAAAAAATCCCGAAGGAGCGCAGCTAGTATACTGTAATAATGGTTTTCCCCAAAACAACTAAAACATCTGCCTATCTCGTCAGGGATAAAAAAAAAACTTAGGCCTTTACATCTATATTAGATGATTTATACAGCGTCAGGAGGCAACCTATGCCTACACTTAACGGGACACTGTAGTGCCTGGGACATTGTTTGAGATGGAATAGGCATGCCCAGCACCTAAACCATCCTCTCAGCTTAATCAGCCTGGCCCACAGGAAAGACGACGTCAATACGTGTGGAGCTGACTAAGCTGCGGGTTTCCTCACGATGTTTTCCTTCACCGTTATGAGCTCGTGTTAAAGCGCATATAAATTTTTTCGAAACGAAAAATCCAGTGATGCACGGCCGGGATTCGAACCCACGACCTTCGGATTGAAAGTCGAGACACAAACAGTCAGGGATAAGTCATATAATTTATACCGTATTTACAACCTTAATCTGGGACTTATAGTATCTACATGTACTAACAATATAATCTTCGCAAGTCCTACACAATCTTCTCGCAGTAACTAACTGGCTAGAAGGACATCGTAAATTGGGATCAATGAAGCAGAGGCCTGTGTCCAGCCGGAATATTAAACTGAAATGTTTATTACATCTTGTATTTTTTGTCTTAGTGGAATGTGTATTTATTGCGATAATACTTAATCCCTTGATCTGGATGTTTACTGTTCAAAATACTTCAATAACGTCGGAAACATAAATAAATTTGAGATTTTAAATGCACACATCTAACTAGGTAGATGATCTTTCAAATTATTAAGAGTCGACTATCTCCTTCCGACTTAACTTCCAGATCCAGCACTTGAAAGCAGAATAATAATTAGGTACACTACTGAGCTGGCAATTGCCTTAAATAAATTATTGTGTGTGAGCTCTGGGCATATAAAGTATATTTTTGCGGCATTCCGTGGTCCCTTTGTCGGAATGAATTAATTGTTTACAAATTAGCGGTTTGTTGTGCGAACATTATGCTTATGATTTGTTCAATTGTGTGAAGGTAGCCGGGCTTAAGCGTTAAATTATGTTTTTTTATTGGTTTCACTTTATTTTGACACAGGCAATGCAAAGAAGATTCTTCTTATTTTCACAAATTATGAGCGGGAAAGATAGGGCCATACTCAAATTCTTATGAAATAATCAGTTCCCAATTAAAAATATCGCAAATCCTGATATAGCAATAGTTATGAAAAAAACAGCGAAATCACAAACACAGTGCCGCATAACTCAATCAACATCAATCCGACCTGGACGGGGATTTAACAAGTAACGTCAGTGCGCACACATTTGTCGATGGACTGTTCTAGTTGGCTAGTTGATGGACCGTATATTGACTTTAGACCATCAACTAGAAAACTAGAACAGTACTCAAGCTAATAAGCTTGATTGCGCATGATAAGCGAGACAGCGGCCGAGTATTTTGTACGACATGATCACCGATTGCAACTTTACTTAACCTATCGTTTACCTAAGTAGTATCATTTTTGCTGTCATTTCCATCTACTCGGTGTTTGTAATCAAGCTGTATTTATATAGCATTCGTAGAGTTTTAGATATCTGTAGAATATCTAAAATTTTGACATAGACTAGCCCCGAGGTCTACCCAAAATAAGTCTGCATGGAAACCGAACACAAGTTAATAATATTCTACTAGATTAAATGCACTGGAATGTTCGAACGCTACACCGTCACTAGTCCCGTCCAATGTTTGCGTATTCCCTATCCGCGTAACTTAATTCGGAAAGCGAGTTGTGTGCCACGGCCCTCGTCCGAACCAGCTTGTCACTACAATGAATGTGCCCCACAAATCACCGGTTCGGCTGCGCCATTTTTTGTCGTTTCGTTCATTTCGTGAAATTGAGTTCCGGCCGAAAATTTGAGCCTTTCTGAGCAAAGAGTTAGTTGTGAACTAATTTTAGCTGGTGATGTATCGTCGGAAGCGATGAAATAGCGATATCCGCATCCGCTTGTTATAACATACAAGACGGACAGATTTTTTTGCCACATGTCTGAAAGAGTGAAATGGTGTCTGACCAACGCAAATGCAAAATTTACCGGGTAAAACTAAACTTATCGCTGCTTATTACATAAACGTTAAACCTTAGTTCAATCCTATGTCAAAACAAAACTGTTACCACAAAAAAGCGTTCTATGTACGAGTATTTAAAGATCGTTTTTCTAGGGACAGTTTTTTAGTTAGTCTTAGTCTAAACTCGGTTCATTTTCTTGTAATAAGACGGCTCATGTTTCGTCCAACTGTCCCTTTTGAAGAAATGAAGAATTTATAGATTTGCATGGCTGGCATTCCAATTTACTAACTGTTTGAAAGTTTTTAGCTCCCGTGTGAAAGTTATATGCGTAGATATTAAAAAAAAAAACTCATTTTTGATGGGCACTTCCCGCTACTATTGATACGAATGGTCATCCAATTCCAGAATTGGCATCAAAAAGAATCGTAAATATTTTATGGGTAACCGAGATGCAAAGAACAATTCAGTTTTATGGTCCATCAATAATCATACACATGTCAAAGAGAGCACGAAATTACATTTTGACACTCGAAAACCTTTCGAAGGGCGAGCTTATAAACTTAATTTATTGCATGGCCGGTAATTTTACACACGTTATTATATTTCAAAGTTTTGCTCGTAAATCAAGATGGTATTAATTTTATGTGTGCTTTTTGAGTTGGAAATAGTAATAATAAAAAAGTACTTATGTGAGTGTCGTGGAACCTCCGTGGAACACTCGGTTGGAACGAAGTTTCAACTTTAACATTTGGCATTTGTCGAATAAATTATTCAAATATTAAAATCCTAGAAACGCTCTTCCGTACTAACAATGCAATAATCTATGGACGGTTTCGCGTCTTAGACGTCTTAGACGTCTCTACGCTTTTTTTCTAGCCTGCATCCTCGATACCGTTCGAAAAGGAATTTCGTTCCAAAAACTCATAATTTTATTGTTCTCCAAGAAATCGGACTTGTGGAAGCTTTATTGTTATAGACTTGGCATACAAGAAATACCAGTTCGATACTAGCGGAAGAGATTTCGAATAATAAAATAAGTGTTTGCAGAATAAGTATCGAAGCATTATTTTGGGACTTCTTGTACATTTCATGAAGCACTTTGATAAGTAGTCTTTGCAGCACAGATAATAATAATCTACAAGTAGGTACGCAATGAGAGCAGTTTCTAATCGTTTTCATTCAAAACTTCGTAAAATTTCCAAGTTTAGCGTTAACATTAGTCTTATGACGATCAAGAGTTTTAGTCTCAAAAATGCAAATCACCATCTTATTTTAAACAATAAATCATAACACGTGGAACTTCTAATTAAGCGAAAGCCAATTTAAATTAACGTCTAGTATACTTACTCAAAGGGTCAAAAATGATTAATGACTATTTCAAAGAATAATACGGTCAGTTTTAAAACCAAATAAGTTGATAATGAATCTTCATTATAAAATTGCCGGAGAATGATGAAAATATATCCATAATATAAAATAACAATAATTTTAAACAATTGGATTTAAAACTAATATGTAGTTCTCTGTACACAGCGGATCCACTTTTGTTTATGGCTTCTCCCTAGACTCAAAGGTTTGCTGAAAACTCTTTTAGGGTTAAGCTCGCCTTTTTACATGTACTTTTTTGTATGTGTTTCTTGAGTACAATTATTAACTCTTAGCTTTCTTCCAATGTTTAATTCCAATGTTTTATCAATTACTTCGTTATATTTCAACAACAATAAACTCCAATTCTCCAACCGCCGCCGGAACTCACGTCATCGCTGTCAATATCATCAACTTCTCTCGTCGAGTTGCCATCTAAAAAGTATGGTTGCCAGCACAATAAAGAATTACAGAAGTAAGGGAAGTGGTAAAGCCTGGTAGGTCCGATTTTGCTAGATCATAAAAAGGTTCTGGGCAAGCTTAGTCCAGCTAAACAATGTCTCAGGCACTATTACAGCATTCCCTTATTAAATAGATGAAAAAAAAAACTGGTTAATTCAATCTGAGAACAAAATTTAGGTGAAACGTCATTTTCTTAACTAATATTCTATCGAATAACCCATTAATTTCGACTTGGGCGGCGCCAGCGGTCCGTCAAACAATATGTTTGCTAACAAATTAGCAAGCCCACAAACTCGGAGCACATCTGAGTCAATTTAGGTAGTCCTTATTGAATTACAGACCGACACGTTACAGTCTGGTCCGATCGTGGCACCTCTCAACCGCACTCAAATTTAAACCTTACACGCTACACAACTAACACTTATATCTTTTGGCAGGGCTGATCAAGCTGAAATGGATTGTTCATTGAAAATTGAATCGTATAGATGTGTGATAAAGTTGGTTATGTAAGTTTAATGGATGGAAGGGTAGACACGTGAGAGGTAAAAGGGGCGCTATGACTGATGTGACGTACGTAGCCTCTGACTCTTCGGGCGATCGGCTGAGCTGAGGCTCTCTTATCGGCAGTATTCATAGTTTAAGTGCACTGGAAGTTAAACTTTAACCATATCCATAAGAATAGATTGTATAAGAGTTCCGTTGGCCGATTTCCAAAATTGACTATATTACCGTCAGGCCATTTCAATCCGACATTTAGGAATTGAGCAGAGTTTAATGGCAAAAAAAAGAAGATAAAGGTATAACTTTGCCCAGAAGTAAAAAGATAATCTGCAATCCTCAAAATGTACTGGAAATAATGAATGAATGAATGAATGAAAATTCTTTACTGCACACCATTAATAAAATTAAAACAAACCAAAACAAAAGAAAAAACCAGATAAAAATGTACAATAGGCGGCCTTATCGCTAAGAAGCGATCTCTTCCAGAGGAACATTAGTGAAAAGAAGATGTCGGGTGCATAAGATGACAGATTATTGAATTAAAAATGAGAAGTGATCTATAAATACTGCAGTGTAAAACATGGGATGAACGATGCGCCATTGTGCTAACTAGCCTGCGAATATTATGCCACTTTGTGCACGGTTCCCTTGCTCCGTGATTCTATGTCAGGGTTATAACCTTGGATCAAACGGGATGTCGAGTATTGTGATGTTATTTCTTTTTATATGGGACAAATTGTCGGTCCTCGTTGGACGATCTCCAAATTATACGAATATTTCATCATCGTCATCATCTCAGCCCGTCGGCGCCCATTGTTGGGATACAGTGTTTTTTTTTTTCACAAAAAAATTATTCTCGTGGACTCTTTTTAAGTATCGCAATTCGATTTATGGATTCACTAGCTCCCACCAGCAATTTTACTTCACTGTCAGATAAACTGTATCTATTTTTAAATCATCTCGAACCTTTACGGTTTACTTAATAAATAAATCGTCATTCAATTTATTTGTAAGACTCATTAAGACTAGTGGTTGCCCTCTTGGATTACAAAATCTTCATACTTCGATTCAATTCTCAAGTTACCGACTTTCTAAACAAAGCCCTTCATCGAGTGAGCAATATCATTACTTTGATACCTAATTTACATATTTCTTTCAACCCAAAACACTATAGCCATTGTTTTAGTATGTAAATTCGGTTGAGATCAGTTGACAATAGAATTGAATATTACCCTTTTCTGTAAAGCACTCATTATGAATGTCTTAATAGCTAGGGAGGCGAACTTGATTCCGTTTCATTGCAACGTTATACAATACGTAAAGATCATCATCATCATCATCCTTAGCTGCTGTACTCTTTTGCTGCTGGATAGGCCTCCTCTCATCATTGTCATATTTCTTAGCTACCATTTAGCCGTGGTTTCGTTTGCGCGTAACAATTCACGTAGCTTATTATGCTATCCGTATGTGTGTAGTCAAATACATAGTATTTCCTACGGATACTATAAACCCAAAAGTTTGTATGTATGTTTCTGTTTCATTTCAGCATCAGTGAATTATTTAAGACAAAACCTGGAACAGGTGTAGGTGATTTAGAATAGCATTCAAAATGTTGGCGCCAAGCAAACGAAGCTGGCGGAAGCTTATATTTTTTTTGTCTAGGATCGTACTGGCCTCGAAACTCAATTCCCAAACAGGAATCTTTAACTTGAACCTTGTGAAGTCCTAGCACTTGAGACATAATGTCCTTTTGATCTTTTTAGTACGAAATGCCGGTTTCCTTGATGTTTTCCTTCACCGTGAAGTATTTCACTATGTCTCCGAGACTGAGTTCGTGAATTTCACTCTATTATGATGGGAAATCTTGAACCCCACGCTGTAGGTGCTAACCAAAGGTTAAGTGCTAAGCGATTTTGCAAACGCTCAAGTGAATTGATCAGGTACAATTTTGCCAGATAATTTTATGAAAACAATTTGGAGATTGCTTCAAAAAGCATTGAGTTATAAATATAGTTTGGAAATTTTATGAAATATGACGTGATTATAGATATTGTAAGCAGATGCAGTATTTTTTTTATCGAATAATTTTTATATCACTAAGTTTATATTGAGTTTCAGAACACGCTTATACGTAGAAGTTAATCGGAGTAGGTGCTACTATATTTTTCATATCTTGATGGATTAAAACCATTTATGTACGTACTCTTTACTTCTGACTTATGTCGCTAACTGTAGGTACATACCTTCTTGATTCCATGCATACCTATGTAAATATTATATAAATTAGCCTAGGCAAGTCGCTAACAGCAAAGTCGTGGCGAAATTGACGTATGCTAAGCGTCGAGGCGGCGGCGTGTATGTCTTGTTTCATTCTTAAACATGGTCATCTTTAAAAGATGAGTAGAGACAGGTGATTAAGAGTTGCGGAAGGGGCGCGCGCCTCGCCCGCACCGCGCCCGCGCCTCTTTCGCGCCTGGATTCTTGACTTTTGTTTGTTTTTTACTTTTTTACAACGAGATTCGCGCCCGCGTTTCGTTTCTGTTAGCGACACGCCTTAGTAATTCGCCAATTAGTAGTATTTTTTCGGCCATCCCAGCTGGAGTCTCATAAATAATTCATTGTACGAATTTTGAGAGGTCAAATCAATATTTTGATAAAGTAGCAGAAAGGAAACGGAGTTTTCTACTCGAATCCATTAGATTAATATCTACTACTTAATTTATTATTTAAATCACAAATTCACCCAATTAATAGGACAATTTAGATGATTCTTGTGATTCAATAAATAAAATTCTATCAAATTTGAATAAAGAACCGTGACAGAAATAGATTGTACGATTAGAAGTCAGATAAAACAAATCAAGAAAAAAATATAACGGCACAATTCAAACCAGAATAATATTTAATTCTAATACATCATCTAAGAAATGAATTGATTGGGCTATTAACGCCAAAATTAATATAAAATTAAATTACATTGTCAGAATTGGGTACGTCTCATATTTAGTATGAAGGCGTTTTAATTCAAGTAGGCACACAATACACGGACTTTATTAAAACAAAAATGAGGACTTCACGCTAGCATTAATATTTTTCACTAATTTAAACTGCGGTCGTATACTCTTACAAAATTATGGTATTGTATTTGATATCTAACTCTTCAAATAAATAATAAGCCACAAGCAATCACACAATAATCAAATGAAGCTTTAGAAAATTTCGTAAAATATTTAAGTATTCGCAATCTATGAAATAATTGTAGGTTTGACTTATATACGTAAGTTAAGTTAAGACTGCATGCATGCAGTACGTCTACTCCGACGAAAGTCGATCTATTAGTAAGCATGATAGAGACATTAATTTAAGCCGTCACACTTCGACACAAACTAATGTTATTCCACTAATTTGTGAACCGGTATCGACAGAAAATAGTACAAAAACCTAATAAATTAAATAATTTAACTGTCTATTTGTAGTAACGATCCGTAAAAGTGGTTATAAATTATAATTTATGCTAATCTTCTGTAGATTTTACGCCTACGACATGTGGTCTGCTTAATGATATAGCTAATTAATAAAACGGCTAAGTCATTCCACTCTACACGTAATATATCGTAGATTTAGATTAATAATACCCAATAGTCACATAGATAATAATATAGTTCTGACCCTACACTTCGATTTCTGTGTCGTGAGAATTAGAAACAAAATATGATAACAGAGACAGGAACAAAAATCGCTGCAGTTTATGCTAACATTTTGTGCTGCTACAAAAATCAAACTCGTACAACATACCCCGTGCGTCTCAGCCGAGCAACCAACTGCCACCGAGGTCTTAAAAAACCCTAACATAATCGGATGTCATAGACAAAGAGAGGCATTGTTGCTCAGAGGTGTAAAAACCTCTTTTGGAAAACCGAAAAGTTCGGGGTTTAAATGATAATGAATAGATCAGCCGTTCTTATCGTTTACTGTGTCAATAATTCGGCAGTCGAATAATTTTCAAAATTATGTGTTTTTCTTATGTTATTAGCACCTGCACCATGAGCACAAGTTATAATACGCACAATCGTTTTTAGCTCTCTGAAGTAGCTGCACAGAACCCATTTGTGATGACGCCTAAAATCGTCCTATCTCGCTTACTCTACCAAACCGGCACAATCGTCTATTGTATTTAACTTCAGAGAGCTAAAGATCCGTTGTGCTCAGTACCTCTACTAACGTGATCAAGATACTAAACTATTATATACAAGAAATAACCAAAAACTGTACTGTAAGAATATAATCAATCTGTCCATATACAGGTCTTTCATTTTAAACTACACAAACTGACAAGGCCTCATTTTTTTAACAGACGTTTGACCGCATCAATTTAATTCCTACGCCGATTTAAGTTTTTACTTTAAAAAAATATCATTTATTGATTTTTTTGAAATATTGCATAATGATTTTCAAAGAGAACAGACGTTCCACCAATCGCAGCGCACATCACGAATGGACTAAGTTATACAAGAAGCAACAAGCAATTTAAAGGATAGTCTTTATCGATTTTCTCCGGATTTACATAAAAATACAAAAAAAAATCATTACATAAATATTTTTTAATTTTTGTTGAACCCAATTCCTGAATTAAGTTAGTTTAAAATGAAATACCCTATAGAGAACTTATGTATAGGGACATCTATTCAACAGTTAAAACAAAATGAAAAACATAATACCATTAGAGAAACTCAACTTAGTACCCATTAGTTAACCCATTATTTGGGGGAAGACAATAGAAATACGTAAAATGATTAGAATCTAATGCAATTTGTAATGTCGATGGTAGATTTGTATCAGTGAAGGCTAATTCTCGGATGTCACGGACAAACTTTGTAATAGATTAATAGCTTTTAGGCCCAGATAAAATAATACTATAAGTACAAGCTTTAGGTCACATAATCATAATCATTTATTCGCACATCAAGCAACTGACAAAAATGCCAGTAATCAGAAACGGTGAAGGAAAATATCGCGAGGAAACCGGCATGTCGTTGAACCAAGTTTAAAAACATGTTTCAAGTGCAAGGAAGCCCCCTCGAAGTGCACCTAAAATCCTTTCACTACACTTCTTCTTCTTCCTGCCCTTATCCCACTTAAGTGGGGTCGGCACAACATGTTTCTCTTTCGAAAGAACTAGTGACACGGCAAAAAGAAGAACCAAGCTACAAAATATGTATTCTGAATTAATTGAGACCTCGATAGTCCAATTCACATAAGTATGCTTACATAAGAGAATAAAAAACACAAACCATTTTAAGCAATCATTGTTTTTTATTCCGTTGCGAGGTGGGTCTTCAAGTAAATTACCAATCTTGACAAGTCCACTCGAAATGATCAAAGAATGATATACCAGAGAAGCATGGCTCCTTTACACCATAACAAGCATCGTCGGTTCGATGTTTTGGCCTTTGAAACCAGATATCCTAAGTATAATGAGAAACTAAGAAACGGGAGCTCTTGCGCTTTTTATTTTTAAATTAAATGATTTAGCGTGAGCCTGTGGAGTTTTATGTCTTGCTGTTTGAGATTTCTGTCGTTCTAGATCTGTAACGTTCTAAATTGTCAGTAAGTGGATTATCAACCGCTAGTGGCTCTATCAACTGAGCGCTTCCGTGTTTCGGAGGGCACGTTTAATTTTCAGTCCCGGCTACCCATCATCATCTTCAGCATATGGCAGTCCACTGCTAGGCATAGGCCTCCCCTAGTGCGTGCCATTGCGCCTTGTCCTCAGCTCGACTACTCACCAGAGTTGGCTACTTACTCATAAGAACTTACACAATTTCTGTTATAATATAAAATAACCGCACTGCAGCCTGAGCTTGATGTATGCCAGAGTAATCGCAGTTTTCATTAGTGGTCGTTTGCAACTCATATTCGCGCATTTTTCTAGCGGAATTGCTAAAATTCAACATCAGTTTCAGTGGCTACTTTTATGGGAACCTTCATAACTGGACATGATAGGTTAAATAAAAAAAAGAGTACTGACAGAGTTTTTTCAAATTATGCTTGGAGAATAAAGTAATTTATAACCTAATTGGTTTTACATTTCATAAATAGTTTTATCAAATCTGTAGTAGGTACAGTCTCAACATTATTGTATGAACCACCACAATATTCCACGCAGTTCGAGCTCATTCGAAGAGCATAAAAAACCTGCAGTAGGTCAATACAAAACAACTCTTTGCAATTCAATTCATTCGTATTCAGGCAGTGGCTTTTTTCAAACGTCCAGTGCAAGTACGGGACCGCAGAGTGGACGGCAAAGGGTCACAGTTTCACGTGTAGATAAAACAGGCTGCAAGTCAGATTTTTGCCTGATAAACATTCACCTACGATACACTCGCTCGTGTGGTTTTTACCGTAGTTTTTGCTAGGCAAAGGTCCCAACTCCTTCAAATGGTATCCTCTGCGACGTTCCACCAATTTTTCTCGAATGCATCGATGTGGTCCCGCCAATGTTCCGAGTTCGATCTCGTTTGTATTATAATTTCGCAGCCTTACCTATTATCATGAATTTACTAAGGTATCATATTCTAACGTTAATTTTCATATCAAGGATTTGATAAAAATTAGAATAGTTTCTTCGCAAAATTCTAATTTTGCATTACAACGTAGGCGTAGAAAATAAAGACTAATTTTCATCTCTTCGGATTATTGTGGCAATGTTTATAAAAAATATTACTTCTATCAACTTGCTATTTTAAATGCTGGTGCTTCTATTACAACGCAAAAAAGGCAAAGCTCGAGTGCCTTCCAGGCAGAGCTGGACAATATCACGCCCACTGCGCAGATTGAAGAGCCCCAATCGAACTTGTGAACAGATGTAAATTACTAAAGCATTTGCGGCCGTTTCATGGCCTTTCTATTTGTCATACGCAAATATTTATAAAAATGCAGTGTGAATGTGTCAAACTCCCTACTTGGACCTCAAAACTGTGTCTTAAAGATACGAATCTCTGCTTATAATCAATTAGCTTTGTATCATCTTTAACTCAGCTTTGCTCAAAATTTTATTGTAGTCTACTGATCATAGGAGGCTGTATTTTATTTTCTAAACTGGCCAACAAACAGATATCAGTTTTATTAAAACTATGTTAAAATAAGGATCAATGCTGGAGTTGTGATTTGTAATCGAACCTGAGAATATTATGATTTAAAAAAAAAACACTGAATGTTATTTATGCAGCGCAAACTTTTGCCTTTCAAACAAATAGAAATTGTATAAACTAATGAATGCTCTATTTCAAGGTGCAATAAACTGCACGACAACAGGGGTACGTACACTACGATCTCAACAAATCTACAAACATTGTTCAAACATTAACTCCAAATGGGGGATTATTTTTAGTTTTATGGGGATGGCTCTTGAAGCACGCGTATGGATTTTAGAAATTCCTATTGTAATTTTTGGGTATTTTTAATTTTATAGCCTATTTAAGCTATATCTGTTACAAGACCCTATTTTTCTGTCGCAACAAGGTAATCAAGTTTAGGAAACTCTCTATGGCAACATACCTATGCTAGAAGAAAATAAAATCGTGTCCTAAGCAAAACACTGGCTTAGAATAAAAAAAAAACGAATGCATATTTTGTAAATAATGTGAAAGGAGTGGATTCAGCAGTCACAAATGATAGGAGTGAGTGGAGGAAGAATACGTACAACGTTATGCCAACCCTAGTCAGCGTGAGATAAGGTCAGGAGAATGATGATTAGACTCTAAGTTCGCTGAAACACACAGTTTAAAAACAGACTACCGAAAAACTAACATTACGTAGGTATAAATCAAAAAGGGGATACCACTTTAAGAGCATTTAAATGGCGTGTTTTTGCGTTTCCTCTAAACTTGGGGCCAGAGTACTGAAGTGGCACGCGTGGGCCACGTGCTGTCCGGCTCTTTATCTCTACGTGGAATGCACATTCACAGCTCGACGCATCTTGTATGATGAAAAGTTTATAGGATTATTGGATTACTATGTGATTTCTTTATAGCTGTTTAGTATTTTACAAAGAATCTTTAAACAGGATCACGACTCTAACACCAAAGCATGAAAGACATTCTTTCAGGTCTGGAGTAAGTTCAAAATCCTTTTTAAATATGTCCAAGGAGTAGTCAAAAACACGTCCAAATACATATTGGATTCATGCACGATCATGTCACTACTTATCTCTTTCTCTCTTCATCCTGTTTTATTTTCATTATTGAAAAAAAATATACATACTTACAATACGTTCAACGGATCTAAGCATTCGTGAAGTTAGCCGTTTGTCTGCGCTGTGACGGCTTTTTCATACAAAATTGTGTTCTGCGCATCAAAACGGCTAACTTAACGAATGTCTAGATCCGTTGAAATAACTGTAGGCATTAGTAATACGTATGGTTTGCACAGTCCTGATACCACACTTCTTCCATTTCACATTCTGCGTGCATGTTTACAAACTTTTTCACTAGAGATTCGACCACGCTATTTCAGTTAAGCATTCATCCACGGCATCGAGATGGTCAAAATTAACTTTCATATCTAACATGACATGTACCAACAACATTTTTGATATTTTTTTAAAACATACAAACTAACATCTTTGCCTAAGCAAGCCACTTCTCAGAAAACCAATCTTCAGTTTGCACTTTACAAAACGGTAGCCAATTCCTATTCAGAGAGCAATTTGCCTGAACTGAGTCAATAGAATGGTTAGTCCAAACTTGCCTGCTAACACAAGACTATAGACACCACAGATTATTTAGGAGCTAGTACGTACCTATGGTACAGTCACTAGCAAAAGCTGTGGTTTTATAAAAATAAAAGGAACCTATTTCCTTCTAAAAGTAAAGGTGTAATCGCTGTTTTATTTGGTAAGCTATGCTTAGTTTGGGGCTAGATGACGCTGCATGAAATGTCAAGCATTATTTATTAATTGTGTAACCAAAAATAACTACTTATTCCTAAGAAATAAAATGTTTTTAAAATATCTACTAATGAAGAATAGTTATAATTCAAATAAATTATATATTTTTTTGTTTTTGTGCCAAAATATCTAATTGGACTTTAAAATAAAATTCAAGCGAGTTCTTGTTTTAAGTAATTCTTTGAATGCATCGTGTTCACGCATAACCAACGTTTTTCCCCTACAGACTATTAAAAGATCCGTTTTGTAAAATTTTCGTAGAAAACAGGGTAGTTGGAAATTACTTGCCAGCGTTTATCGAAAGATTTGACAATGCTAGTTGAAGAAGTTGAAGACAATCAAAATATTTTGTGAATTGGCAAAATTTTTGATTTCAAACATGTTGCCATTTTTGCAAGAATAAGCTTGGATAGGGTCAATTGGTCAATTGACTTAGCTTGTTTATAGTAGTTTCATAGGAGCTTATTACAAGAAAATGAGCAGAGTTTAGACCAAGTCTAACTAAAAAACTGTCCCTAGAAAAACGATCTTTAAATACTCGTACATAGAACGCTTTTTTGTGGTAACAGTTTTGTTTTGACATGTGTCAACATGGGGTTCAACCAAGGTTTTACGTTTTTATAATAAGCAGGATAAAGTCTAAACTAAATGTCCGTAAATGAATCCACGTAAAGAAAATTTTGAACAAGACAAACTTTAAGAGCTCAGAAAGTTATTATGATAGAAAACCAGATTTCTGTGTAAATACAGACATTTCGCCCGAAACAGAAATACATACAAAGTTTTATGTTCGCTCATAATCATATCCTTTCTTGTAAAATGTCTCAATTAGGTACGGGAGGATGTGTGGACACGTTTTAACGACTCGAATATTCGCTTTTGATGGGCGCGACTGATCGCTGGTGATGACTGTATTATGCTCTGATTTTTAAAGAAAACATTGACCGTTTTTGATTGCCAGCAACCTTTAGCATCGAACGCTTTGGAAACGCTTTTGCAATGGCACACCGTGGACATTTGATAACTATATACTCGTAATATAGGCTTTTATCTTCATACAAACGCCGTGGTATAATTGTAAGTAAGTATACTCATACTAGCGGTATTAGAAGGAGTAAGTAGGTAGGTAACAAAAAAAGAAACGGTGTTTTATAATTCTGAAAGTAAAAAGTAAAAAAAAAGAAGTAGCTAATGATTTATACACTTAATAACTAATTTGATAGATGCTCGGCCAGGTGTTGGCGGAGCTTACCAATGGTAAGTTAAAAATGTCGATTATTCTTACAAAATGTATTAAGGCATTTGCAGAAAAATTATGGCTATTGTACTTATAAAGCTTTGTTCATCCATAAAAAAGAACAAACGAAAACGAAACGAATTAAATTGTGCTAAAAATATACACATCAATATCAATTTTATTATTTTTATTTTGTAAGATTTCTATAGATAGATTTTTATATATTTATATTTCTATTTTTTTTTTATATTTCTATATTTTCTATTTCTATTTTTATAGCGTTGGACCGGAAAGCTTGGAAAACTCGAGGGGAGGCCTTTGCCCAGCAGTGGGAAAGTGGGGGCTAAAAACAACAACAACAACAACAACAACAAGATTTCTAGGTTTAAAATTAAATAGTCGTTGCGCCTGGTGAAACTACCATTAAATGGTTAATGATTATTGACTATCCTTATAGGGCATACTCAGATGACAATAGTTCATTTCTCCCGCAGTTATAACGTTATCTCGCCCCCACAGATTGATATCGACTATCGACACCTACAGATGCATTGTGCTAGTAATGAATGCATAGAATGAATGTCGATAATTCAACTGATTTCCGATAATACATTTGTATCAGATTTCTGATTACTGATTGGTGATCTGAACCGGAAATGAAAATAGCATCAGTGTTCGTTTGAATTTTGAACGCAGTGCTTTAAATGTTGATTTGCATTATTTTGAATTAAATTCAATGCAAACCTTGTAGCTGAGTGTATTATGTAGTTTTGATCTTAAGGTACGTGATATCTAATCCTGGCCTGAAATAATTCAAAATATTTAGAAAAAAAAATTGAAATATTAACTTTGACACATCCTTACATTTTTCAAAAGTTAGCATTCCTTAATAATATGTGACGGGTTTCAAGCCCATCTTGTATTTGTAATATATATAATTAATTGTTAACTATAATATAAAAATATAATTTGCATAAACTACTTCATAGTATGCATGACATAACTTAATGTCAAATTTTATTGGTATTGGTAGTCTTTACTATTTGCAAAAACGCCAAAATAACAGGATTTTATCACGAATTTCAGGACAAAACATACGTTTTTCAAAATATTGCTATCTTACAAATAATCACATATACGAAAAGTTCCTAAGTTTACTTTGGCAACAACACAAATAAAGTTTTAGTGTCGAAAATAAAGAAATATTTGATCTAAGTAACATTTCTCTTCAGATTGCTTACTTTGTTGCAACAACTTTGTTCCTTATAAAATAATGACGAATTTAAAAATAAGATAATAATGGATTTGGTCAGAGAAACAAATCAACTGAGCTATGTTCAATCATCATAAAACAAATATTATTAATAACTTCTAATAATAATTATAGTCCCCAATAATGAATGCTTTGACAATACACAACACATAAAAGGTTGGGATATCGGAGACAATTATGTATAAATAATAACAAAGAACTCCAAGGAGTCTTGAGAAAAACAGTAAGATAATAATTATAGTATACCCATTTTATTTATTTGTTTTCAGGTAATTCAAGATGAGCTACGCTGGTCCTAATACTTTTGCATTTTTATTTTTAATCTTTTATTGCGTTGGTTGTCGCCGTGGCCGCTTGAAATTGTTGAATTTGTCATGTAATCAATGGGTTTATTTTCGAAAAAAATATTTAAGGTGCATTTACACGATGCGATTTCAACCCATACGATATCGTATCGCACAGCAATTTTCCACGTGTAAACGCTCATCGTATGCGATTTGTCATAGATAGCGCGACGCTCGTCGGCACGTTCAATGGACGGGGCTTAGCAAATCGTACGAAAAATCGCATCGTGTAAATGCACCTTTACTCCTAACCGTGAAGGAATTCATTCAGTATTCTAGGAGTAATAGGTAGCGATAGGTTTGTAATCCGTCATGTAGATAAAATATAATTATCTGTCTTCAGAGGAAACTAAAAGGGTTTACTTATAGAACACTTTCAACTGACTAAGTTGTCCACGAAACTAACTGAAAGAATTAAATTCAAAAAGCTTGAAACATTACAGCCATCATTTTCCATTTTAATAAATAATCCTACTTTCCCTCGGTAATGCAGTGAAAACAAAGCAAAAGGAAAAATTCCCCGCGTTCCGCTCCAAGGAGTCTTCTAGTGCAGGGGGCTAAGTTTTAACACGAGACCTACACTCTAGTGCACCGGTGACTCATTACGGACCCCGCTTTCGAGGGGCCTGAGAGGCCTGGCCACAGAACGCCACTACACAGAATTTCACTCCAAAATCATATAATTCCAGCAATACTACAACTTATACCATTGTAATACAGCTCAATTCTTCTTGACAAAATTCAATAGTGATCATCGGAATAAGCAACAAGCAATTATAAAACCAAACAGATGACAATAGAGGTGATTTTTCTTTGGAACTTAGTCGGTAGTGACACGCATCTCTAGCCCTAGCAAGGGGATTTTAAGAGTCATCTTTGAGCTCACGCACACATCCAAATATCAAGAAAGCTTAGTAGGTCTTTGTAGGCTTTATTTGTGTTTACGTAATGTTTGTGTCATGCTATGAAGAGGAAAGCTCATCACCAGGGCAAAGGGTCAAACTCTAGCTGTATTTTTTCTAGACATGCTTCTCTTAACACCATAGCCTTTTTATAAATGTGTAATTAAACATAAACATAAACTACATATAACTTACTAAGAAAAATGTCTTACTCGTAGCATATGTCCCCGAGACTCATAACGAATCAATCGATAAGTTATTTAAGCGCTACGGTGGAACAGTCGTGTTAGTTGAGTAGCTTACAAAACTTACCATTTCGTAAATCCTGTGCTTTCATGACCTACATAAAAAGCTTTTTAAGCATGTACAGCTCAAAACAACGTTAGTAAACAAGTTAGGCAGTAGTTGGTACATATAAAGCTTGAGTACCTCTCAAGATAGTGTGAAGTGTGTAAACACATTGTGTTAGCGCAACAAGAATGTGCCTTGAATACTGCGCACATACATCAGGCTTTGCAGCCTCTGTTAATTTGAAATTGTCTTAATTTGTTTTGTAAGAACGGCACATTTGTTACTAGCCTCCAGGGTTTTCGTACGAAATACATAACTTCTGCAGTCTTACATCTTGGTTCTTACAGACAGACTTCACTAGAAATATTTAATAGATAACACGCACATGATTGTTTTCATTACACTAGAAAATATGATGTGTGTGGCTTTGAAAAACATGGTTTATATTTTATTAATACATACTATCCATATCCATACTCCAACTCTGTCTGTCTGTCTGTCTGTTTGTTACGCTTTCACGCCAAAACCGCTAAACAGGTTAAGCTGAAATTTGGCATAGTTAAAGGTTGTATCCCAGGAAAGGACATAGGCTACTTTATATCCCGAAAAAAATAAAAATCCCGAAGGAACCGCGGGTCACACCGCGGGAGCGCAGCTAGTAACTTATAAATTTATTTATCTACAAAGTCGTGCTTTTAGGCAGCTTTGGTTACCAGAGTTCGCCAGTCACAATTAGGTATCTAATAGATAAATTAATTCCTGGCAAAGTAAAACTTCATAGTATGAAGTTCGTCTAAGTGTACTAAGATACTGCAATCGTGCAGTTTTCTGTCAAGTCCATCTGCAAGCACCTTGTTTATGGGACGGTTCAATTAAAATTTAGTAGTCTGTATAGTAACAAATAGTAGCATGCGTATGATTCTGTTTTGCAAGTTAAAATGTCACAACGGAATTAGAAGTTATTATTATGTAAGATGTAGTGAGCTTTCCGACAGCTCATAAAATAGAGAGTTAATACTGAGAATGCGTTGGATGTCAGTCGAGATATTTAAGCTTTGTTCTTTTTACTTACCTTATGTCATATAATTATTGGAACAAAGTTCCTTTTCGGACGGTATCGGTTGGAGGCTAGACGAAAAGTGTTAGATTTTTGCGTCACGACACATGTATATGTCAAAACGTCACAGTGCAAATTGTGCAGTCGCGAAGCAGTCCATAGATTGTTACATTGTTAGTACGGAAGAGCGTTTCTAGGATGATAAGTAATTTATTTGACAAATGCCAAAAGTTGAAACTTTTTTTAATTAAAAACATCTTTGCGCTATTGAAGGCTCAATCCAAATGAATGGGCAGCGACGAGACGATCATTATTAATAACAAGACATTATAAACCTTAAGAATAATGCTATAAGATATAGAAACGCTCGCGCCGAGACTGCCAGCGCCGACGCGCTTCAGCTCGCGACCACGCGTCGCGATTCAAGTTCATTGATCGAATATTGTTCGTTCTACGACGACCTTCAAATCCAGGTACTATCCCATTACCATAGATCAAAAGTTTCTAGTCTTAAAAACCAAACAGCCGATATTGACGTCACTCTACCATTTCATAGCAGCTTAACGTGATTGGCTCCGGTGTCATAAACTTTTATTTATTTAAGCCACTTTAAATAGCTTCGTCCATCTCTTATATTTTAGCCTCGGCTCGTGCATTGAGTCTTATATATTGTGA
Organism: Epirrhoe tristata; assembly: GCA_951394285.1. Lineage (NCBI taxonomy): Eukaryota > Metazoa > Arthropoda > Insecta > Lepidoptera > Geometridae > Epirrhoe > Epirrhoe tristata. Next base: position 8,639,914 of record OX596146.1, on the reverse strand, counting down.
AACATTGTCACATAAATTGTCTCTTAAATGCTAGTACGGTCTTAAGCATTGGTTTTGTGAAAAACGGTTACCTTTGCTGACGGATGTAACTTTGGAATCAATCTTCTATAATAAGAGATCTTTTTTTATTTCAATGTATTTAGAAATAATCATGAGTATGTAATCTCTTAGGTATTATCTATCTATCTACTCAGCCAGTAGCACAGCTTGGTTGGTATAGGCCTCTTCTCTTTCACGCCACACTGGCCGTTTTTCCACTGCTCACCTACAACCCCCACAATGTAGTCTGACCATCGAGCAGGTGGTCTGCCTCGAAGCCGCCGCATATACATACAAACATAAATAAAATCACACCTCTTTTCTGAAGCGGTAGGCAGAGACCACGAATCTCCACTTGCCGCATATCTCTTTAGGTATTAAGTTAGTTCAAAACAACTTGTATTGGTTTCGATTTTTTATTCGTTGTGAATTATAATCAGGAGGTGGCGCTGCTCCACCGTGGTTAAGATGGCAATCTCAAAAATAAAATTATACTATGTAACTTGTCAGATGACGGTACAGTTATCATAGAAAGTAACGCTTATGAAACGAAAGCAGCTTGAAATGCAAGTAAGACTAAGTTAAGAATTTGATGAAAATATAGGAAACGATAGATCGATTGAAACTGGAATAGGTGTTATTTTGAGAGGATTTGAAAGTAATAAAAACAACTGTTCGTCTGTTACGGCTTTTATGGTTCCAACTGTCAAGACTGATGGTTCATCTTTTTAAGAAATGGCTTTGAAAATAGTAGAATAGCTGGATAAGATCACAAAACATTTACATTTAGTTATGTGGTTACATCTTACCGTATCGATGTACATCATGATATATCTATATTACTTAGGTATGATCATGTAGAAAAATAAATAATAATTATTGAAATGACGACCATCTGAATCATAATAAATAATAAAAAATATGTTATTAAAAACCTTTGCTTCATTGTACTTTTTAGAAACCATTTAATCTAATTTGATTGTGTCACCATCTAGCCACATTAATTTAAAATAGAAACTGATTAGTTGTGTATACAAGTGACGATTGACGTCCCCTACATTATCACCCTGCCAGTCTTTAGCTAAACCTCAGACAAATCTACTAGGATCGAGCTCGGCCATCACTCTTCATAATGAAGGATCATGATTTCGATTGATAAGCAACCCTAGTTTTATACGTAGTATTATTTAGGTTTAGACATGACAAAGATTAATAATTTGGATAAGGCTGGGGCGTATGCAAGTAGAGGAAGGCCGAAGAAGGAGTGGTTAGGTTGTGTGAGAGATGATATGAATTCGAAAGAAGTGGATGCACAATTGACGAGAGAATGGCGTGTGATAATGACAGGGAAATGAAGATGATGTAGTAAGCATGAAACTACAAGCGACTTTGAGTTTTTTTAAGTTGTATGATAGTTATTATTGAACAAAAAATACAATCTTGTTTTTATTACGCTATTTTTAGTATGTTAAAATTAACAATTTTACTTAAAATTGAAACTTGTATTATTTTTCTTAAAAAAGCATCATCACCATCATCATCATCCGCAGCCAAGAATATCCTTCTGCTGGGTATAGGCAAAGTATAGGCCTCCCTCTGTTTACGCCATTCAATCCGGTTCTGTGCCTCACGCATCCAAAATCTATATGTCATCTACCCATCGCCCAAAAAAACACCGTTTGGTATTTCTTGATTTTCTTATATCTACTATCTGTACCTTCTCATTACTTAAAAGGATTACAATTTTATCCCTTCGGATCGGTCCCACTATCTGCTGAGTCGATGTATCTGACTTTGAGCCTTCAATGATTGATGCGTTTGTCATTTATGCTTATCGCTATTTTGCGAGATACTTTTTTAGGTTATTAATGCTTTATTTTTATAGCAGCTGACGATTTTTAATAAAAACTTGAAACATGCCTACCTAATTTGTATATTCAAATATTCAAAGACATTGCAGTGTTCACAAAATATAATTACGTATCTTTTCAATTTTTTATTTAGCTATAAGTTAATTATACTCGAAGAAATGAATTAAGCTGAAAAAAATTAGAAGTGTAGACAGCAGAAGATACATAATACCTAAATAATAATCAGTTGAGCCATCGAAGGATCATTATGCAACCAAAAATACCTCAACTGATAAAAAAAAAACACACTAACTTGAGTATGATAACACGATAAATAAAACAGTTTCGTAAACCGTGTCTGGTTAATATTTTTTGGAAAACAATACACTTTCAAGGCCCTAGTTCGTTAGTGGCACGTGTCTTTTAAAAGAGAAGTTCGTTATCACTAAGATTTCCACATCGATGAATGAGGGTTGCTACTTATTTTTCAAACTTTTTGGAACGAAGTTGTGTGTGCGAGGATGGACGCTAGAAAAACATACCGTCACGACACATACGTAAGTCAAAACGTCACAGTCACAGTCCATAGATTGTTACACTGTTAGTAGGGATTTTAATATTTGACAATAATTTATTTAACAAATGCCTTTCAAAGTTGAAACTTAGTTCTAACCGAATGTTCCACGGAGGTTCCACGACACTCACATACTTTTTAAGAGTTTGTGAAAGGCCATATTCATGATAATTTATAACTTTTTTTCCTGAATTTCTAGTCTTAATTTGACTAAAACTTCATTTAACCGTAAAATAACAAGACAGTGGTTTCACAAGTCTTGTAATTTTCGATGTAAGGTTTCTCACGATGTTTTTCACCTATTAATACTTATGAGTAAATTATTAGGTATTCAAAACAGGCAAAGTGTTCACAAAATAAATTATTTTTCCATTTTATAAGACCACGAGGTATAACTAAATTAATGTTTTCGTCCCAAACTCAACCCCATAACGATATAAAATCATAATTTACGATTCAAATTGTTTGTTAAAAACTGTGATCGAGTAAACGTTTCAAAACGATTCATTGGGACGGAAACTGCTTATTTTCTATACAAAGAGTAAATGCCACATAGCCATGGACAGGACATCGTCTTTGAGTATGAACAACGCTATTACAAAAACGAAACAAATCGGCTAAACGGGCAAATAGAGCATCGTAATAGTAAATTATTTTAATGTGACGAGCTTTAAGCGGCTGTTACACAAAGAGAGTTTCTCGCACGCGAGTGGCGATTTCTTCTAGGCAATAATGGTCGCCTAGAATAAATCGCCGCTTGCGTGCGAGAAACTCTCCTTGTGTAACAGCCGCCATATTTGGCTAGCTAACCAGGGAGACCGTAAAGAAGTAGCAAAAAATACATGAATACAAAAAGGTTTTGGTCTTGATAGCAGCATTACCAAGGTCTGCTAAAAAAATTAAGACTGAACAAAAAAGTACAAATTTTGACAGGACTGTGATTGTGGAATACTATCTAAATAAAATTTACTCTGAGTACACTGTTCATTTTCTTACTCATTCGATTCTTAGGACAAAATTCCATTATGTCCCGACATAAATACCATCATTACTGGACTGAGAACCGACCAAATTTATGTAAATTATATTTAATTAGGTTTTTAAATCAGCATGTTTGAAATGAGTATAATACGTTATAGCAGATTATTATGAAAAGTGTGCAATTCTGCAAATATTTTATAGGGTCAACATATTTGATTGCTGTTTAAAAATTCAAAGGCAACAATATTATATAATATATAATATTGTTGAATTTTTGAATTTTTGAAACTTTGAATTTTTAAATGTGTGATATTATCACGTCATTTATTATGTACCTTAGTAATAATTCTAGGAGATGCTAGTTCTATCAAAATGGAAAACAAAAAGTTTCTTAATCTATATCTAAATATGTATCTTTCATCACAAACTAAACTGTTCTTAAAAATTCAAAAAGATATTTAAACGAATTACACAATAATAACTAAACATAATTTGTGTTGTTTAAAAACCCAAAGTAAACGAGCCGGATAAACACGAATTAATCGCTCGAATACGAGGGATCCACGAAAAACTTCCCATACTTGATTGATATTTAAACGTAGCCATTTATTGGCATCGACCGGACACCTTGCTCACCACGATAATTTGATCTAATAAAAAATTAAAAGCATTTTCAAAAACATAATGATAATAATTGCTTAATGGCAGCCCAAATTGTGACTCCATATTATTTATTCATGAGTGCTTATATTCACATGCGATGGATTGCACCAACCCGAAATTACTTCAGCCATTATGTCATCAACCGTTTTATGAATCTAAATTCTTTATTATAGAAATTAAGTATCTTTTTATAATGGGTCAGTCATGGTTGCTTACACCCTTGCGATTATCCGTAATAAGCGTTTAACGATCTTTGAACAGCAAGAATATAACATCAAGGGTTTTTATACTGTAACTCTTCATACTTTAGTCATAATGCAACGGCTACATTACCGACACACATGTTATGACAAATATGTCGTTTTCGACCTGCAGCTAGGCTTTTTGCTCCTTTATCTTCCGCTGGGCTAGCTGAATGCATCCAGTTTATCTCGTCGCTTCTGTCTGGGCCACTACCTCTAGTTTAGGTCTAATTTCTAAGGTTGTCTGGAAGAAATCGCTCACAGCGATAAGACCGCCCATTGTATTTATCTATCTCTATTATCTCTCTTACTACTCTACTCTACTTACTATCTCTACCTGGCCACTAGTTCATATGGACTTTCAAATCTTTATTCAAAAGACTCTGTTTTCGAAATAGCTGGTATGAGAGTACTTTTGAGTGTAAATCGAGGTAACAAGTCAATTTGTAAAATAAAAAATTGATCAAAAAAGACCTAGGCTTAAATGTAGACACGGCATTCCGAGAACACCTAAGCGAATTTTAATTGAGATGTTTGAAAATATCATTAGTCCATCTTTTGGTAACGGATCTAACGTACCTAATTGCTAAGATGAAGTCGGTTGATTAAGCTATGAAATAGCTATTTCCATTATAGTATGTCCATTATAGTTTTTGTCACGAGCTATTTCAAATTTATCAATACTAGGTATCTACATAAAAACAGAATTCGAAAATCGCATTAGTTTTAGATGTTCAATTACTAGGTAAATGAAAAAACTTTCCAACACAGAAAGAAAATAATAAAATCAAAATGTAAAAAAAAATTCGCTTTTGAATTAATTTATCATTCATGTCATTATTTTACGGAAACAAAAATAATACGGTGAGCCTCATAAGCGCATGTCAGCATTCTAATGCTACAAAATAATTCTTCATTCACTTTCCTATTTCGTGTCCAAAATTGGTTCGGCACAAAAACTTCACGAATAACAAAATTACTCGTAGCTACGAGCGATCTCATTTCCAATCCCCTCATTATAATGTTGTTAGTAACATGTACGGAACATAATTTTGTATTAGCATTTAATTTAACGGACGGACGATCGACGTCTATGTTCCCAAAGTAAAAATTGCCTTTGTTCGGATGTTGGTGATTATTAAGATACCTATTTGAACTTTCAAGAGGTCATGCCTTGTAGATCGTAATCGATTTTAAGAAAATTAGTAGGTAGGAGATGAGTGGGTATTTAGCAGATATGTTTCAATCTTTGAATTAGGGCTTTTTGCGTCGATTCTTGTCTTGATGAATCATAAAATAGTAAAGAGTTTCGTATGAGCTGATGGTGTCAGCGTTTTAGAGGCCCCTTTAAAAGTTTTTTAAAGGACATTATGATGACCTATGTGGCGCAGTGGGTGAAAGCCCGCTTGGGACGCAGAAGGTTGCGGGTTCGATCCCCACCGCGGGATAAATGTTTGTATCATTTGCAATTATTTATTTCGGGTCTGGGTGTTTCTATGTATAAAATGTATGTATTTACCAACAAAAAGTATATTATAATTATGTAGTATATCAGTTATCTGGTTCCCATAGTACAAGCTTTGCTTAGTTTGGGGCTAGATGATGCTGTGTGAAATGTCCAGCATTATTATTATTAGATAACTAAAAAAACTAGAGCAGCCGTTCACTTTAGACCATACATCATAAGCCATAAGTGCTAACCACCAACTATCCAGACATTATGACCATTGTAAATCATTCAATAAATTAGGCCTTCGTTCGATCGTGAATGAACTATGAACTATAAAATTGAAGTATTGCCCTTTTTCACAAAAGGGACCTATCTCGTTATAAGCTCCCAACAAAAGGTTGCCGTAAAAATTGCAAATAAGCCCATTTGCAATCATCAGGCGACTTGGCAGTAATGAGATAGATTTAGAATTAGTACAATGAGTGTTAAACGTACAATCAGTGTCACCAACTGGTAACTCCCCTGCCATACAAACCGCCTTCTCTTCTTCTTCTTTTTATTAATGGCAACTAACTGATTAACAGTATAATTCTGCCAATGTCAAGTTTTAAATAAGTATTTATGTCATGTCAAGTCAAGTCATGTCAATTTGGTTTTGAAAAAAAACATGGCGGCTTGTCATTTCAAAACTCCAACGGAAATCTTTCGTCAAATGAGAAATCTTTTTGAATACTCCCCCATTTACCAAATCTCCTGTTACGTAATCCAGGGCTTCATGTTAGAGGGGTTACCAATTGGTGACACTGACTGCGAAATTTTGACTTTGAAAACAGATAGCATATAGGACTATTTATCTGAATATCTAATTCTGACGATAACTGTTCTTAAGCCATTACAATATGAAGTACGGCAATTTATGTGGCCAAATGCTGATTCAAGCTATCAAGCTGGCGATTTGTATTCAGGGTTTATCACCTTGCTCAATATCAATCAAAATTTTAAGAGGGGTACGTAATGGTTTTCTCATATTACTAGGAGTGATGATGACCAAACATCATAAGTACTATTCATTTGTTTAGTAATAGTGATTATTAGAATAATGGTGGTCGCAGACTTATCCGTGGACGGCGGCGGCGGGGCCAAATGTGCGATCAGGTTAAGATCTTCGTATCAAATAATCTCTAAAACGCAATACTCCAATAATTATAATTCAAGAAAATGGAGTCCTCTTGATTCTTCTGGAGAATGTTTGAGTGTTTCGCGGACAGCCAGACGATTGGCTTTGAAGTCTAGACAAGAGATGCCAAAGCACACTTAAGTTTTGCCTTCTGTGAAATAACGCGACCGCTTTTAAACTGCCGAAATCCAGTTTTTTTATATTTATTAAATGTTTTGTAAGAAAAGGCAGAGACAAATCAAAAGCAAAATATATACCGTTTCCAACCCTTTTCTATTCTACAACAAAAAGGAGATAGTCAAAATCACTATGATACGAATGTTATGTACCACGGTACCACAGTATACTTAAAAACGTAACAACTTTATGAGAACATGGTTTTATATCGAACATTTTGCGCTATCACTTGATTGAAATGCTTGGGAGTTCAATTCTGCGTTTTGGTTATTTGATCCTTTTGTTATCTTCATAGAATACCTAAGTACTAACTTAGCTACTTTATCAGCTAGCTTAGTACTTATTATTTTGGGTGGCAGTGGCATAGCGGGCGAGTGCTCCAGACGAGATTGAAGCGGCGCAAGTTTGACTTATAAAAAGGATAAAGTAGGTTGTTTTTGGAAATAACACAATAGAACAACGTACCCATGCAAATAGGAAATCAGATAAAATAAGTAAGGATCTGCTTTGTTTTAACTCAAATATAAACCTACCATAACATTTAAACCCTAGTCATAACCTACACGTCAGAACCAAATCTAAAGTTTATTACCATAGACAAATTACGTCAGAACTTCTCTAATAAGCTCCTAACCTGGCCGTTCATCCATCTCCTTCTTCATACTTCAAACGAGTCACTTCAGTAATAACTCGCTGTTTCCAATTACCGAGAACTGTGCAGTCAATCACGCCTCCAAGCGGCAAAATGTGCGACATACACGACTTTGAAGCACACGAAAACCATCTCTAAAGTCTTGAAGGTAGAGTGCAAAATTTTGAAGAGTTTGCAGCTACTTTACGGTACCAAGCATGTCTGCAAAGCACTTTATGGTACAGGATGCCTGCGACTTATTAACGTGTGCGGTTTGAGGTGAACGAAAGGGTTTGGACAGTTTGGTGCTGCATTGTGTGGAAAATGTTGGAGGCTAAAAAACAAACGGACGGTTTTGCGGTGACATTGCCGGGGACTTATTGCTTGGAAGAAAATGAGGTCGTTTTTGGAGAGTTCGGTTTTTGTTAGTGGCTTTTTGGCAAAAATACCATATTCTTTAAAAAGGGTACCCGTAACTTAAGCTTTTAAATTCATTTTTTTTATGGATTTTTTAGCTTTACTCCCCATTTATTTGTTTTAAATTCTGTATAAAAAAGCACATGCAGCTGAAATTCCCATTTTTTCATGAATTCCAGATCATTCGAGGAAGTTTGAGATGGTTGTCAGAGGCTCGTTGATTTCGCACATGTCCACATTTTACAGAAGTTAACAGTTCGTCTGCTAATGGTGACCCGCAACGACTTCAGATTGTTCCGTAATCATGGCGCATGCAACTGCGCCGAAATATCGGGAAACAACAAATCTCAAAAATTATGGTAACTATCCCTTTGATAACAGTGTTTATGATCGAAACCAAGATAGTTTCAAAAACTATTTTATAGAATTTGCCAACGACAAAATGTTTTCCATCACAGTTTTGAGCTCGTCTTTCTGCGCACATAATATGTATTGTATTTCTGTTTACAAACACTGCCCTACATTTTTGTCTCTATAACAGTTGCGTGTCCAACTTATATGTACATACCTAGCTATTACAAAGTAATGTATACTGATTCACCAATTAAAAACGACTTTAGAACTTTTACAGCGTCTGATTCATTAATGCATAATTAATTGCGTTCAATTGCGTGGTAATAAAATGATACGTCTTACAACATGCGGTCAATGGGTATCGTCTGGGAGAGAACAGAATTACTTTGTAACGACAATTTTATTTGAAATAGAATTATTTTGATTTTAGAGGAATAGCTCAGTAAAAACAAAATGGATCACGAATGTTTATCCCCAAAGCGCGGTAGATATTCCAGATATTTTTAGGACTAGACATTTTTTAAGTAAAGAAAATAAAATTTGAAACCTCTTAAGAAGTCAATTAAAGGCCAAACAACGTTAGAAAAAAATAAAGTGATCACCAATTTATACGCATTGTTGTTATTAATTATAAAAAATACCATTTGTGCCATTATTAATATCATTTTACATGGTTACTAACTTACTAGTCCCCGGGACTATTATACTTACTTGGTTTTACCAAGCCACTTAATTAGGTATATTGCGCGCCAATTATCCCAACAACTCTCTTGTCGGAACTCCAAAACAAAGCTTGGTCCTGGAAGACTTACAAATACTCCTATTTCATGGTACCTGAATAATCCTGGCCAACTAAAAGTTTTCTATTGAAAACTACTAACTGCTAGGTGCATGCGAAGCGACAGCACTAATTAGAAGCAGGCTAAACTATCAGTGCGTCCGTTATTGTTGGGCGAGGGATAGCAATAGATGTAGTTTAGAAACTTTGCCATGTTCCAAATCCTAACATAGTTTTGGGGGATATATTTTTGCTCGACGTGTCAATTATATAATGATAGATGATGCAAAAGGAAAAATGTAGAAAAATGAAAAAATGTAGAAGTTTAGTAAGGTTATGTGAATTTAGTTTCTTGTAACTGTTTTAGGGGTTGAACTGGTTTTGGTATACGAGTATAGGGTCTTTCATTTTAAACTACACAAACTGACAGGGCCTCATTTTTGGGTTGTAAATAGACGTTTGACCGTATCAATTTAATTTTCAAGAAGCAACAATCAATTGAAAGGATAGTCTTTATTGATTTTCTCGGGATTTCAAAACAACAAAAAAAAAGTACATTAATATTTTTTAATTTATTTTTTAAACCCAATTCCTGAATTAAGTTAGTATAAAATGAAAGACCCTATAATACAATACATTATGTCAACTCTAACTTTTTATGAAACCCACTGATTATTATTCAACAGAAACTATTGTGTTCTGTTCACTCTGTATCTATCTATGATTCGTCGGAAGTTGTCAATTCAGTTAATGCAAATAGTAGGTCAATAGAGTGGGAATCTTTACAGCGAAGCGTATTGCAACGAACTGAATTGTATTGTATCAATTCTTAGGAGAATTCATCCATACTATCCATACTAATATTATAAATGTGAAAGTAACTCTGTCTGTCTGTCTGTCTGTCTGTTTGTTACGCTTTCACGCCTAAACCGCAAAACAGATTAAGCTGAAATTTGGCATAGTAAAAGGTTGTATCCCAGAGAAGGACATAGACTACTTTTTATCCCGAAAAAATCCCGAAGGACCGCGGGAGCGCAGCTAGTAACAAAATATTCGTAAAAACTCAATCTACCTTTTTATAATGAATAGACTTTGTTGAAGCCAAGTTAAACCATGAAATAACATCAAACTTAGAAATAATAAAGAAAATAAAAAAAATAGTTTAGCACTAGACAAGTCCATAACTAAGTGAACTAAGCCATAGCCAAAGACAAACCAGTTACCAATGATCTATTGCGAACTACACTCGTCCATGACTTCGTGTCACTAGTTCTTTAGACTTACTTAATACCAGCACTAAGTATTATCTTCGTTTTAAACTAGAGCTATTTCTTCGAGGCGACCTTTGAAAAGATGTGTAAAATTTAAAGAAAAGATGATTGAAAAGATGTGTAAAAAGATGTCTAAATTTAAGTGCACAACAACTTTACTATGGGGTACACACGTACATCTCGTCTTCAACCCAGACACCCAAAAATACCCACCCACTGACCGCAGGTCAGACAGACCAAACTTTACACCACAAATAAGTTGGCACTAATTAGTACATTCGGTTTGAATCGGACACACGGCCAGATAATAGGAAGAAGTTTGCCATTGCGACAGAACAAGTAGGAAATGGAAGAGGACTGCTGAAATATTTCTAGTATCGGAATATTTTGTTTTCCTCGACGGTTAGAAATTGTGTTAATAAACAGGTTCACGACTGAATCCCCAAGGTGCGGTAGACATTCTCTGAGATCTTACTTATTCCAGATCCTTTGAAGATGTCTAAGGGGGTCATATATAATAAGGGGGTCAAATATGTCCAAACACATATTTGATACATGCCCACATATTGCAGAAGTTAGTATTCCTTACGTGACAGGTTGCAAGCTCATCGCCGCCTATAAGAACACGAACTGGTTTCCTCACGATGTTTTCCTTCACCGTTTAGAGCACGTGTTAAAGCACATAATGTATAAATTTTACGAAACGCAAAATCCATTGATTCACGCCCGGGATTCGAGCCTACAACCTTCGGATTGAAAGTGTTTGTGGATTCGTGTTAATATGCGCCTATTTTCCCAGTGCTCAATTTTTTTTTACCTGAGGTATCTGTTTCCTATGAGCTGCAGTTATAAAGGGCAATACGAAAAAAAAAAAAAACTTTAAATACGACGACCTCTGTGGCGCAGCGGGCGAAGGTCTGCCTGCGACGCAGAAGGTCGCGGGTTTGATCACCGCCGCGGGACAAATGTTTGTATGACCTACAGATATTTGTCTCGGGTCTGGGTGTTTCTATGTATAATATGTATGTATTTACAAACAAAAAGTATATGAGTAGTATATCAGTTATTTGGTTTCCATAGTACAAGCTTTGCATAGTTTGGGGCTAGATGATGCTGTGTGAAAATGTCCAGCATTATTATTTAATGCTTTGTGTTCTGTTGTTGCTCTCTGTAGAAAACAGCGACTTTTAAAGTTGATAATTATTAGTCTTATGCAACTTTTTATAATTAGAGCGGTCTGAAATGGCGTCGCGCAATCTGATACCAGTTTTTATAAAACTTAGAAAAAACTGTTTCCAGTCTTTTGCTTTGTTGTTTTATATTGTGTATGGAATACATTTTTCAGGGTTCCGTACCTAAAGGGTAAAACGGGACCCTATTACTAAGACTTCGCTGTCTGTCTGTCCGTCTGTCCGTCTGTATCTCATGAACCGTGATAGTTAGACAGTTGAATTTTTTTACAGATTATGTATTTCTGCCGCTATAACAACAAATTCTAAAAAACAGAATAAAATCAATATTTATGTGGGGCTCCCATACAACAAACGTGATTTTTTTGCAGTTTTTATAGATAACGGTACGGAACCCTTCGTGCGCGAGTCCGGCTCGCACTTGGCTGGTTTTTTATTCCAAATTTTATTTGTAGAAAACACAATACTCATATTGTCGATTTTTAAGTTAATATCTAATTGTTGATCTTTCATTTTTAAAGTATATTTGATTATAAGCTTGAGCTTGTTTTTATATAGTAGCTTCTAAACACAATTATGATAATTATGAATAAGTTACCTACCTTTCGTGCAACCTCACCTTCCAAAATAATACTAAAACAAAAACCGCATTTCACAGCTGCTTCCCTACTTTCCTATGGGAGCACCGAAACTGGTGTCGGGTGTCAGCTAATTAGTGCAAGCGTTGACGCGTACTGACATGTAAGGTGGGGGACCGACTTTGACGGAGGATACTTAGGGACATTCCTAGTAAAGTAATTAATATAAAATAGAGACAAATTTTTTGATGAATCTAGCCACCGAAAGGTGTCTGGGTTGTAAGATTGATTTGTTGTCTGTTTGAGAGCTACGAATGCTATAGACAAACACATAGCTGAGACACAGGCAGATGAATTATTAATATTGACTTCAGAAAATATAAATATTTACACTAAAAAACAAAAGGTGAATTTAATAACTCTTTATATTATATAACCTAAGAACATTTTTAGAAACAGTTGTGAGGTTCACAGCAAAATACCCATTAAAATGTATTTGTAGCAACTCTTCAAATTACATTTTAAAAACACAATGGATTTCAATAACCGTTAATTGAAAATTAAAACCATTAAACACGTGTTTCCAAAAAGCATAATGATCAGTATCATTAGCAACGCATCCAGATCCTCTGTATATTAGGGTACCGCACAATGGACCCGCGAATCACTCTTGAAATGTCGCTAAAGCGTAAATAATGCTAACCCAGAACACATGTTCTGTTCGCATCGAATAATAATAAACGATAGTAACCCTATTTAACAGATAGTTTCGGAACGAAAAACTAATAGTAGATTACTTTGATTGACCAATCACAATGCTGGAGCGGAGATTTCTAGTATTTATTTTTCTGGTAGAGCTTTGTAATTATTTTTTTTGTAATTGGTTGTTAATTGTTGACGTTTGCGACAAAGCCGCCCGCCTGAAATGTAACTGGGCCGGACACGTCTGTCGAATGTCGGGCGATTTGTGGGCAAAACGAGCAACGCAGTGGACCCCACAAAATATGACGCGCAGACGTGCAAGATCTAGGATGATATGGCGGGACGAAATGGACTCTCGCCTGAGAACTTGGCCTGTTGCTGCGTTAAATCGCGAAGAGTGGAAGAAGGGAAGGGAGGCCTTTTCCTTGCAGTGGGACAACACATGCTAAATAATAATAATAATAATTTGTAATTGGCTAAATTGGGTGCGCGTGATTAATGTAAGGCGTATCAATCTACATCGCACAAACTCTAAGTTTCTTTTGCGTGGTTCTCTTTTGCTGCGTCTTCGTTTGGATGAGATAAGAGACGCCTATCAACAATAATCCATACGTATTGTACTCAAATTACAAAATCATGGTTTAAAAAAAGTTGGATAATTTTATTTCAATCTAATTTTAGCTAATAGAATATCAAGCAGGGTAGCAGGCAAAAGGTTGTCAAAAAAAGGTTATTGAATTAGGGCAAGGGGTTCAATAGTGGACCAAAAGATGGGCTGACACAAATTGTGTTCTATCCTTTGTTAACGGTCCCCTGTACCTAATTGTGCTTTTGTCCAAGGGTTTCTGTGATTGGTCATCCGACATTTGATTTTGTCCTTGGGAACACTCATCTGGTATGAATTGCCTAGATTTGCGATTACCCTTTTGGATATTTTGGTTGATATAATTTACTCAGGATTATGATACGATCCAGATGGTTACTTGTACCCATAGCAAAACACAATAAAACAGTATTACCCAAACATAAGCTTACCGTACTTTTTGATATGACAATAACTTAGGTATATTTTTGCTTATTTTTCGTGATATTCCGATGAGAAGAAGTTAATTGAATACTACTTTTTTTTACTACGAGTACTTTCCTTCTGAGATCATAACATAATTTTAAACAATAATAGCCATTGGCAATGTAGGTAAATGATATGGCCAATGACCGTCCCTTTTCCGAGACCATTAACACGTGCAAACCTACCCTTTGCATACTACCGATTTTATAACGCATTAATATCTCAATCTACCCTCATAAATGACCACCTTTGTGCTATCAGAGTATGTCATTCAGCACTTCAGTCAGTGTTATTTAGTCTGCGCTATAGTGTACAGTTATCGACAAAAGTTATAATAATCTTAAATAATGTATAATAAGAACCGAACTGTCAATTCAATAGAAGAAATGCTGAGACGTCAGAAATCAGCCGCATTTTCTGACGTCATCAGCATTTTTTGTACAGAAAAATGATTGCGGCGCGTACGGCGCGGCCAAATATGCGATCAGGTTAATACTTATCTCGAAAAAGTAAGCTACTATAGAATTAGTAGGTTATATAATTTTTGTAATTTTTATTATTATAGAAAGTAGTTAAACAAGTAGGTTATCTTGCAGGTCGTATGACTTTTGACAAATTAATCTTTATGATACTTACTAAAAAGTTTCTATAGACACTACTGCTCTCAGAATTTCACTACTCTATACCTCCCGGAAAAATGTTTAAGCTTACAAAACAGGCTTCAAAGATTCACTTCTACCGATCGCCTTTTCTTGCTAATAGTACCTTGCGGCCGGCATAATCACATTAGCACACGCCTCAAAAACGAGCTTTCACCGCGAATCGCCATCCTAAATAAACAATAACAGGAGGGGACTTCTAAACGATCTCCAGCGACTCAGCTGACAGATTAGCTCAAGCTATTAACAAAAATATTCCAACACTAACCCGGAACCGCAATCTTTATGACAAAGAAGATAAGGCTCAAAATCTCGAAGCAGAATCGCATTTAGAATATGCAGATGGGTTTGTCAGATAGGTGCTTATGGAGTTTTTAGGAAAGGGGCCAGATTCACGTGCCAATGTGCCCTGAGGGTTAAGCTTTTATGTTAGTAATAGTTGCTGTACGTTCCGTTTAGTTTGCATTTGGTAAATGAGTTGGGAACAAAGTTCATACATGGTTTTGGTTTTAAATGAACAGTATTTCATAAACTTCCTTTAGTGCTGTAGTCGGATTTGATGCACTTTTCGATTAAACTTTTAACGTAACTACACAACAGCTGTACTAGTATTTTATATTTACAATTAATATAAAAGTAATCATGATGAATGTATACAGGGTGTAAAAAGACGTCTACCGAAGCTGAAAGGGGTAGGTACAGCATCCCAACACACAACTAAATCCACATATTTATGTAGTTAAAACTAAAAAAAAAATAGCAAAAAATTATACCCTAAAAAGGAGACGAGACGAGTCAAACATGGACTTACGATAGCTACTGCGGTTTTACTGACTGGGGATGCAAGAGCATAGTTTGAATGAAAGTCCGTACGCGATTGTTGTCTGTAGTACTTATTTGTACAGTTTTCGTAAAATTTTGTTCGGTTTTGGTTGACTAGAGAAAATCTGACCATGCCATTATCATTTTCTGCATCTACTGCGACCGTCCTTAAATTTTTTTGGTAGTCATAAAATAGCGGTGTATACATAATAGCTATTTTTATTTTTTCAGAGTTTTACATATGAGACTAAAGATGCCCCAAAGTATCTATATGTACTTTAATGGTATACCCCAAAATCCATCAGTGAAAAGCGTTACCCGTTAACTCGGTAAGATCCTCGTGGGAGAAGCAGCATATGCGCCTGTTATAATTAGCGTACAATGTTTGGCTTTAGCAAATCCCTTTGGGGCGTAAATTAAGAGATTCTCGCAGGACTGCAGCTTTTGTCCGACTTTTTTGGGATTTTCTCCGGCTATCATTATATAAACCTATCTATCTATATTTTGCGCTTCATCTTACACCCCAAGCATTTTCCCTATAAACAGTTCTCATAAAATGATGTCTCTGAGTTCAGTGTGCCTGGCAAAGGCCTTCTCAAATGGCTTTTTCCTACTTTGTAAGTCTAAATATTCGTAGGTAGCTGGAGATTATGCCCTATTCCACTCTGATCCACTAATCAAATTCATAAAAGGATTAATTTCCACTTTTTCTTCCACTTTAATCCATCAATGGTTTTGTTTTCGGTCTTAGAGGTAATTTGGTTTTGGTAGTAGCAGTTTGGAAGACTTAATCTAATTTTTGTTAAACTATAGCGAGCTTGGGCAGAATAGATTTCAAAGACTAATTTAATTTAAATCTTTGTAATCCTTACCTAAGCTCGCCTATTTAAATTTAATGAAAAAAAAATAGATAGATTCAGACATATTTATTAATCTTCAGTGACTTAGGTGGAAAACTGTTAAAATATATGAAGCATGACCGAATTATCTGCCTAGTAATTTTCCAGGTCGCATCCAAATCAGTTAGACCGGCTTTTTTAATCCAATTAGCTACAACCCTAGTCTCGGACGGCTTTCAGATACATTTGCTTTAAAGCTTGTACTCATATCACCTATATTTGTACATTCGTATTTGCTTGCCCTTGTTTCTAATCCCTGCCTTATTTATGTGAGCTCTGTTTAGTAAAGATGTTTTAAGGTCTTGGCTAAGCCGAATCAGATGACCTAAGAGCGCATGTGTTTGGGATTATAGTTTAGTCACCGAAATGTAATGTGAACACGAATTAAATTGATCAAAATATTGGGGAATAAAGTTTGATTTAAATACGCTAAGCTCGCTCACTAAATCTACTCTTGGCGCGTATGGTCTCTACCTACATAATATTGTGAAGCCTAAAGCGGCTGTTACACAAAGAGAGTTTCTCGCACGCGAGCGGCGATTTCTTCTAGGAAATAATAGAGTTGCCTAGAAGAAATCGCCGCTCTTGTACAGCCGCTTAAGAATACTATGACACATTGCGAATTTGGCATCTCGTTATAAATATCAGAAATTTTTACGTTCAACTATATTGTCTTTGGTTCTACTTATTAAAAAAAGATATGATGTCAAAACCTTTTGACAAAACTCCGAACAAAACATCAATACATACCATTATACAAAATTTTATTCCCGGGCTATCTGACGTCACACGTGTTGATTTTGCAAACGGGACTTTGCATGCGACAATAATAGAAATATGCAAATACGCGGACAGAGATGTTCAAACAAGATTACTTGTGTAAATATTGAGAAACGCAATTTTGAGGTTTATAAATCTATAGATAGAAGGGGTGGTAATGCGTTTTAATTATTCAATTGATACAAAACATTGAAATAAAGAAGAGGGATAAAAATAATACTGGCAGATTTTCATTTGCATTTTTTTTACAGTGCTATAAGAGATAGGTGGTTGCTTGTGTGTGTTTCGTTACTACAAGCTATCACTGTACTTAAACACCGGTCTCCAGTGTTTTGATTTAATTTTAGTCAAATAAATGCCAGCCAATGTTGTTCCTAAAACAGGACAGTTCAGTCTGTACTCGCATTGTTTCATCCATCATGTTAAAGAGTACAGTATTCGATTCCTAATATAAGCTTTTCCATTTTAAAATATTAATTTCAAGCAACTCCTAGTAATTAAAAGTTCTGAACATTACGCGGCTGCACGCAAACTCCACTGAACCGAGCAGGTAACTTATTATTTCAGCCATGTTTATATTGTAACCCACATTTTAATTTATTGCGTTCTGCCGCAAAATTGCAACAAAGTTTGTGAGAAAAATAGTTTGAGCTAAATTAGCTAGGCTGGTACGAAGACTTAATGACTGATTCAACCTTTTGTGAGGTTTTGACTTGAGTTTTATCACGATTAAATTATTATTTTTTGATATTATTAAACTTAAGTTATTAGGTAAAACTGATACTAATTTTAATCTAAATCATAATCATCATCATCATGTCAGCCATCTAGTGTCCACTGCTGAACATAGACCTCTCCCATCGATTTCCACAGCGATCGATCTTGTGCAGCCTGCACCCAACGGCTCCCAGCAACCTTTACTAGATCGTCTTTCCATCTAGTGGGGGGCCGTCCTCTACTGCGGTTTCCGGTGCGTGGCCTCCACTCGAAAACTTTTGTGCCCCAATGGCCAAATCATAATAATGTGGTAATAATTCTCAAAAGACATAATAATTTTACTAACCGCTATTATTTTACTAAAAAACTGCACTGTTTTTTTAATTTTTAAGTAAACCCATCAGTCAAGAAGCAATCTGTCTTGAAATAGTACCGCGGTAGAGCCAGATGCAACGCATCAGGGGCGACAACAATTAAAATATCTGGCTAATGGACCAACAAGAATCTGAAGCATGTTAATGAACATATTGCCTTCTTGTTCTCTATTTTAGCATTAATCATATCGACGGATTTGTTATACGGTAATTTGATTTAGACAGGAAGTCATTTTAACAAGGTTATGCAAAGAAACGCTGGTTTTGCAGATGTATCTTATTTGACTACTTATTTATTTATTTATTATTATTATTGTGTCTATTTAAGCGTCAATGAAACAAACTTTTGGCTATTAGGATCTGAAAGTTGTGAGTCCGATGAGGAGATATTGGAATAGATATACATAGTTGTTGAGAGCGAACCCGCGGTTGGAAGCTAGTAAGCTGTAAATGTGATGTTTGTTGATCCTTCACACTGAAATGTCTAAACGGATTTTGGTTTGAAATAGTCAGCTCAGTTCAATTCAGTTCATTTATTCATAACATTTTTTTTACAAATCGTGTTTGAATTTTATACATGCAAATCTTATAACTAACATTATCTAAATAATAGTATAGGTAAATATTTAACATTAGTCTCAAAAAAAAAAAAAAAAAAAAAAAAAACTAATCACACGCTTGCACAGAACTCCTCGACTGAATAAAAATACTCTCAAGTTAAAACTAGAGATTAATCCAAAATGAGTAAGTAATTAAAAACATGATTCGCTTGAAGTCTAGGCTTAGTGCGAATCATAGTGTAGAGTGATCCGTGTTAATTTTGTTTAATAATTATAATAATTAAAGATACCTACATAATTATTATTGTCAAAAAACTTGAAAATTGTTTTTCTCATTCAAAATATTAAATTAACGAGTGCTTTATCAAACATCAAAGCCATAATTCAATTTTTATCAAATCAAGCCTAACCCTCAACAATTTCACAGCGATTGTCTGCACCCCGGATTTGAACCCCATATATCATATTCAAATGTTAATTCAATAGAAGAGTGATTTGTAGAGGCCGCATTATATGCTTTTGCCTATTCAACAGTTTTTAATAGAAGATGATATCCCAACAAAAAACTAAGTATCAATTAAAAATCAAAGCAAATAGTAACACTTTTTTTTCATATTTCACCACCTTAAAAAAACACGATACAAATATTTACCTGATAAAGAAATAAATAAATAATTTCCTTTTACATATTTTTTGGTTTTCAGGAACGTTTTTCGCGATAAAAAGTAGCCTATATGCTAATCTGGAGTCATACCTTTCCCCTTACCAAATTTCATTGTAAACTGTTTCGTCGTTTGGGCCTGATCCTTACACAAACATACAAACATACAAACATCCAAATATCCAAACATCTAAACAAACTAACAAACTTTCAGCTTTATTATATGGGTGGGATCCCACTCGGATGGTTGTAAAATGGAAACTTGAGGTTTTTTCCACTACCTTTACAGGAATGATAATGTTTTTGTACTCGGTATATGTATACAAATATTTGGAAGTTTGTTACTCAATATAACGGTCGTTGATTTTTAGTTTTATTTAATTCTCTATAAAAAATTCACACTCACGCCATTTGAAATGGCCCATTTCAAACCCTAAGTAATTTCTGACCCATTCATCGCGGGGTCGTGATAAAATAAAATAATCCGCATATATTATTTCTCTACTGCTCACACGGGACAGCTTATTTCTAGGTCATAATTTATTCAGTAGATAAACTTCTATGAGATTAGCGCTTAGAAATCTAATAGGAAATTGAATTTATGTGGTTTTGCTTATCTATAATGCGGCGTGGCACGTGGCTAAGGAAAAACAGAACTAAATTTGATTATGGGATATTAAAGGCAAAATAAAATTTGGAATGATTTACGCAGAGAAATACTTACCCCAGTACTTTAATCAGTGTTATGGTTAATTTAATTATTGTTATTTTTTTCTTAACTTTACCAAACTTCAAGTAACTAAGCTAAAACAAATTTAATTGGATTCTTTAGTTACAATACAAATTATTATCTATCTAATATTTACTTTTTAAACTATCATGGTTATCGACACTATTAACACTATTAACGGGATATTTACCAAAACGGATTACGGGAATTACGGGATTTTTCGCCAAAATATTGAGAAACTAAAAAAAAACATGGTAAACATCCCGTTAGAGGTATCTAATATTAAAAAATTAAAAAATAAATATATCAAATAAAGTTATTATGAATTTTTCTATCACTCCTGTGTATGTAAAAATTGCAACAGATTTATCTCTCATTCGAACTGTAGAAAAGTACAGACCGCTGCGCTTTTAAAACAAAGTCTCAATTTTGTATATAAATTTTATTATTGTTTGTATTTTTAGACTAAAATAAAACAAACATTCCTAACAAATAAGCTACAATCACAATACACGAATTTCGCCGGACGAGAAGCAAACACAGAACTGGGACAAAGCATTATGAAGCTTCTGTGTCCAATATTCAGTTACTGTGCAAACACGTAACCCATCGAGTTCGGTCTTGGGTTACGGTTAAGTGAGTCGACCACCGCAGTATTGTAGCTGATATGAGAATAATCTGGGTAAATACAAACGTAAATAATGGTAACGTGTGTAAGTCTGCATTTCAACATGTTATTATGCTTGTTGAAAAGGCAGCACACTTTTTAACCCTAGTGCATAATGTTTAGTATTCCTATTTCGGCTTACATAGAAATCTTGCTACCAACTTCCCTAGGATACGTATAAACTATAATTTTTTTATTCATTGATAACTATTGAAATGTTCTCGCAAAATTTAAAATAAATAAATAATATTGAACTTTTCACACAGCATTATTTAGCCCCAAAGTAAGCAGAACTTGTGTAATGGGTACTACCTGCGACGCAGAAGGTTGCGGGTTCGATTCCCGCCACGGGACAAATGTTTATATGACCTACAGATATTTGTCTCGGGTCTGGGTGTTTCTATGTATAATATGTATGTGTTTACAAACAAAAAGTACATACGTAGTTTATCAGCCATCTAGTATCTAGTACATTATTTATACAAACATTAGTCCCGCCACGGGGATCGAACCCGCAACCTTCTGCGTCGCAGGCGAGCCTTCGCCCGCTGCGCTACAGAGGGAGTTAAATAAGACAACTGCCTATCATAAGTCCATTTTTTACTTATTTTATATCGGAACTCATTTGTATTTTTCGAAAAATATTTGCCAAGATTTTCGGGCGAAGATGCAGGCCTTAAAATTTTATCCCCAGACTACCTGACACGATCTTACTGAGGAGATAAAGAAATGTACCAGCTGATCACATTTCATAAGCTGTGAAGAATATTCCATTAAATTGTTTTCTTTGCTAAACTATCCGTCTTACACAACAAATAATGGCTCTTAATGGCTCAAAGACAAGCGTTTATAAGTCAAACACACGTAATTAATGAGGTGTAAGTTGAAATACTTTTAAGTGAGTTCACCTGTGCAGAACATAGTACATCAATGTAGTAAACTTGTAGAAATTTCAAACAACGCCATCTTTTGATTATTATTCAGCTACTTATTACTATTTATTCTCTTAAGAACCAAAATAGTTTATTGCAATTTCACTACATCTACTACACTATTTTATCATATACAAACAAACCACTTCTGTACAATCAAATCTTTCGACTTCAGAATCTAATTCACAAATCATAATTACGTTTTAATACTAAAAAGAAAACCGACTTCAATGTACTCAAAACGCGGTGTGACTCAGGGCGTCAAGCTGTCGATTCGATTTTTATTTGTGACATGGCTAGGAGGGAAGGTGTTTAGAGTTTTACGGGGAAACTATCAATCCCTCAGGAATAAAATTTAAATGGGACCACTTCTGGAGTATACCCTTTCAAACATAAAAATAATTTTGCAAATCGGTCAACAAATGGCGGAACAATCGCATAACAAGATACAAAAAAAAACATACAGACGAATTGAGAACCTCCTTTTTTGAAGTCGGTTGAAAACACAATATTAAGACATTAGAACAACAGCATTTACCAAATGAATAGTCAAACTACTTTCTAACTGGATAAGGAATCTGTTAAAACAAAATACACTTCAGTTAATGTTGTTAAACTAAAGAGACACAAAGCATTCACAATTTCTCATCGCCCTGAAATAGGTTAACGATCAAAATGGTTTTAATTGATGTCATCAAGAGGACACTTAAACCATCCCACAGACAAATGCCGTTTGAATAAAACGAATCACTAAAACAAAGATGCTGGGGCCGTATTCGCGTTCCTTTTTTTGTTCGTTTGATGAATATTCGGATGCTTCCCACCACGATTTCTGACTTCAAGGGGCAATTTTTTGGTTTGGAATATTTGGTCCTAGGCTAGGACCGTGTTTTACCTAAAGATGCTGGTGGTAGGACGATGTCTCGTTAAAGGAATCATTGATTTAAAGTACAGGTACACAATTATCTGCGAAAGGCTGCCGGCAGAAGCTGGATGCGTCGAGCTGAGGACAGGGCGCAATGGCGCGCACTAGGGGAGGCCTATGTCCAGCAGTGGACTGCCATAGGCTGATGATGATGATGATGATGATGATGATGACACAATTATATTTTTAATGAGGAATTAGGAGATGTCCTGACTTTTCATAAAATCGGTTTTTATTATCAAAATTGATTTAACAGAGCTTCAGTTATGTAAAGGTCAAAAAAGATATAATCTTTTTTATCTGGACCGATACACAATTAGTTAGTTTTTTATGCTTTAGTTGCCAATGTACCTAACAGTAACTAAAATCTGTCCAATGACCAATTGACCATATCATTATCCAGTTGTGTCCAGATAGGCACCTTCTGGGTAAGCTCGCTCCATCGTAGACCCCACTCTTGCCTGTGTAAGTCTGAGGTCAAGAGCCGACCCATTCATCATAAAAAAAGATTTTGAATATTAATTACTGTAGGATTCATCACTTTTCTGTAATTTTAAAGCGACGATGCAATTTTGTCTAAGCTCAACTTGGTCCACAGGATATAAATAAACGTGATGAGGTTATGAACACCATAAATTAGTCTGACATAGATAAGAATTACGACACAGTAAAAGTCATTTTGTGTTAGCTTAAAATGCGCGTGAAATTATGAGAGTTAACTAAGAGGAAATAAGAGACATGAATATTTTATGGGGACGTACTGATGATGAGTTTATTAAATTTTTCAGGATTTTTCATAATAATATTTAACGTTATCGTTGATTCCCACTAAATAAATTTTGTTGAAGGAATACCTACTTACAACCTAAAAGCAAAAAATTTACTGATAGGAGTAAAAAAAATTATGAATGTATTAATAAAAACGTAAACGTAAACAGGTTCACGACTGTATCCCCAAGGTGCGATAGACATTCTCTCAGATCATTTTATGTTACTCATTCCAGATCATTTGAAGATGTCTAAGGGTAGTCAGAGGCATGTCCAAACACATATTTGATACATGCCCACATCTTGCAGAAGTTAGTATTCCATACATGACAGATTGCAAGCCCATCGCCGCCTATAAGAACACTAACTGGTTTCCACACGAATATAATAATAATGAATATAAAAAGCAAATGATGATGAAAATTAATACGCCAAGAATAAATGATAATTGTTACTTAAAATTGGTTTAGATGAAATTTCTAAGCTGCATCACATTGTCATAGACTGCTAGTAATTATGATCTAGGAAACCTAGCAGTTAAGCCATTGTCCCCAACGGACAGCCGAACGACAATAGACGTACTGTAACCAGGACATTGCTATTCAGCAGCAGTGCGACTGAATTGAACCAATCAGCGACGATCTGAGCAGATGTTTCGTTGGGAGATAGCTGATCAAGACACATTTCTTTAATAGCTAGACAAAAATTTATTAAGACGTCATAGTTCTGTCACCAAACAAAATTGTTGAAAGTAATTGTCACCATATTACTAATAATTATGTTGATAAAATGTGTTTATTTTACGTCTTTTGTGTGAATGTTTGACACGAAATATTTTCCAAAAACAAAATTATCTGAAAACCTCATTTTACCCAAATGAGGCAGAAAATAATTGTCAAAACAAAAATTTCATAATAAACTATCAAATTAAGTCTGGATTCTCGACCGACAGAGGACATTAACTTCATCAAGACTTTCATTAGTTCTCACACGGCTAAATATAAGCAAAACAGGTCAGGTATTACGTACACAATAAATGCATTGAGTGGCAGTAAAGTCTCGAGGTTCCGTAGCTGAAGCAAAGTAACATTGAAAAAAAAACCTGCTGCTTATTATAAAAACGTAAAACCTTGGTTGAACCCCATGTTGACACGTCATGTCAAAACAAAACTGTTACCACAAAAAAGCGTTCTATGTAAGAGTATTTAATGATTTTCTAGAGACAGTTTTTTAGTTAGACTTGGTCTAAACTCGGCTCATTTTCTTGTTATAAGCCCCTATAAGTATAACGTATTTATAGCATTTAGGCTTTTTAATAATTGGACGGCTGTATAATCTGTTGCCATTTTTTTGATCAAAAATTTATGATCTGGCGCCTTATTGTGTAATTCAACTGGAAATGGACATGGGCTTCATTTTGACATTCGAAACCCATTCTGGACTTCATTTGTCATTTTCCTATAATGTGATTGGTTGAGCTCTATTGGAATGACAACTGGGAATGGATTTCAAGTTAGACAACAAGGCTGCTGAATCCTTGTTAAATTGAACTCCTTTGCTAAGATAAGTTTTATACAAAACTTATCTTCTGTCAATTTCACTAAATTACTCCATGCTAAACTGAAATATATTGTTTTGAGCGCGCAAATGTTTTTGACATAATGCATGCACACAGCGTGTAAATAAATTAAATACACCAAACAGTCCTCTACTCTAGAATTTATTTGTATTCTATTCGCTAGAACTTTAGGTATTTTGTATTATACAGGGGCCGTATTCGCGTTTCTGTTTTCGTTCGTTTGATGAATATTTGGATGTCATTTATTATGATTTCTAACATCAAGGGCCAATTTTTGAGTTTAGAATAATTGGTCCTAGGTTAGGACCGTATTTTAACGTTTGAAAAATTGGCCCTTGAAGTCAGAAATCGTAGTAAATAACATCTGAATATGTATCAAACGAACGAAAAATGGAACGTGAATAACCCCCAGGGTCTTTCAATTTAAACTACACAAACGAAAGACATTAGTCTGCAAATCAGCATATTTTCGAATGGGTTTCTCGAAGCCGTCAGAGCACTTCATAACCCTAAACCATATCATCAAGCCTACCACTTAGTTCCCCTGCCAAGGATATAATCTTAGCTCATCTGAGTGAGTTGAGCCTCATGCAAAATAAAGAGACATTTTTTCAATTACGCCTCGCTACCGACGCAATCAGATTTCTTGTAAGAATAACGTGTAATTTTTATTTGATTGTTTATTTTCAAAGTAATATCTTTGTAGGAACTGGTACTATGTCTTGATGAGTTTATTTTCCTGTAATGGTTCAAGTAATTGGTTGGAATAAAAGTATTTTTTGCATACAGATTGTGGTTTAAAGTTTGTGGGCCTGATCAGTAAGATAGAAGGGTACTGAGATAATTTAAAAGTAATGTATAAATATTATGTAAATATAGATACTTACTGTCTCTTTGTCTTAAAACCTGGTAAAAATGCTCTGCATTATTATCTTTCTTCTTGCCACTCCTTCGGTAAAAAAGGTAAGTACACTAGGTTTCGATTGATCAGTGAATACAAGAAAGTCACGGTTAGGTCAATCATCGTATAATAAAATCTAAAACTCTACCTCAAATACTTTGAGTTCTAAAAATAGTTTGAAAAGCATATTGGAACGAATGAACTTAAGTGCTTTCGCTATAAATAGTTGAGGACATTTGCATGGCAATCACAAAGAGTCGATAGTCGGTAATTATGAATAGCTCCAAGTAACGATAGCACATCTGATTTATCGTGTTCTATGGAAGAGTAGATATTGTTTGCCATAGAGTAAAATATTATAGAAATGGCCATACATACATTCAGGTTTTAATTTATATTGATTATTTTTTCGTGTCCACTCACCATCACACACAATTGGAATCTTTTAAGATTTGTGTCAAATTGGGGAGAAAAATAACATAGAATGTCGTACCTATGCCTAAACTAAGTTTTACAAATGAAACGTGATATCATACCAATATCTTCACGTCTGGGCCACTAAGAAAACCGTGTTGAAGACTAAAGCTTGGCGAGAGGAGATTATTGTCTTGGAATGAGGCTCCTAGTATCAAAGTGGTAACTTTACAAAGACTTTTTACTTTTATTAGATCAGACCGTCCTCTTTCAGGCCAAATTTTAGGCTGACAGTTCTACCATCACAACTCGCAATGGCTATGCGTGTTTTATTACATTAAATACCACCATTTCTGCTGCTCGCTCGATGTCACACTTGCTTGATTAATAGCGGGATTATCCAAGATTATGTTCGGGGTTTTATCCGTCTGTATTTGGTTTAGTTTTGGTTTATTTTTAGAGTTTGAAGGTCGATCATAATTTCATGAGCATTTTACTGAAACATTCGATGGTTGTGGATTGAATGCAAACCAACAGTGTCAAAAGATTTTTTCTTTTCCACGCTCATGATAGTTGGTTTCTTCACGATAGCAGAAAGAAGGTTGAATAATCGTTCCTATTTGCGTACAGGGGCCGTATTCGCGTTCATTTTTTTCGTTTGTTGGATGAATATTCATCAAACGATCGGAAAAACGAACGCGAATAACCCCCCAAGGCAGTTTGGACGAGATTTGCAGAACTGGATGTAGGGAAATGTAGTGAAATATGAAGACAGTTTTTTTTTTATACAAGACCTTTTATGATGTTTGGATAGTATAAGAGCCAAGTAAAATTTACTCCGTCATCACATTCACATTCGTCATTCACTCGTTTGGTGTAGGCATCTATTTTTGAGATTAAGTGGTTATATGTAAATTATGACTAATTTACTACAAAAGTTGGTTAACATGGCTATTACTTTGTGTAGTGTCAAAGCATTGATGTAATCTATTGAACTAAAGTGATCGTTCTTCGGTGAATGTAAGTCTTACGTTTTGTTGAAAACGGTAACGCTTTTTTACGGACTCAAAAAGCACGTTTTAGTTTGACAAAAAACTAAAAAAATAATATTTTTGTAAGGTGATGATAATTTTTTTGTATTTCCAGACCTTTCAGGAAACACCAAGGTGTTTCCTAAGTACCAAGGACCAAGGACCTTGGTACTTAGCGATGTAAGATGTAGGGGTGTTCCGTGATTTTGGCAAAGAATTGATTTGTCATAAAAAGTTGACCACGTACCACGACCAAGTTGACGACTTATTACCTACAAGAAACGGCTGTCTATGGACTTTTAGCGGGAATTCGAGGTTCCTACAAAAAAATATGAGAAGACTAGGATCTTTTTGTCAAACACTTTTTTGTTTACTTCATCAAAATTATTGTGAAACTAATCTCCGTTCCAAAACGATCGTTATATGAAGTTTCTTCTTTCACAAGAATTCAAAAAGACTGCGAGACTCCATAGTTTATGATAACTTGTAATTAATGTTCCTGCATAGTGCTTTATTGTCCTGAAGTTTGTAAACGATGTGCCAATGTATTCAGAACAATTCATATGGGGTTCCTAGAACTATTATGTTTCTAAAGACAAATGCAGTTTATCTATTATTTTATACTTTATACATTTCTTATTATTGGAACGAAGTTCCTTTTTGCACGGTATCGAGGCCCTCCTCGATACCGTGCAAAAGGGAACTTCTAGGCTAGAAGAAAAAATTCGTTCGATTTTACCGTCACGACATACATAGGTCAAAACGTCACAGTGCGAAGAGCGCAGTCGCAAAACAGTCCATAGATTGTCACATTGTTAGTTTAGTACGGAAGAGCGTTTCTAGGATTTTAATAAATAATTTATTTGACAAATGCCAAATGTCAAAGTTGAAACTTCGTTCCAACTGAGTGTCCACGAAGATTCCACGACACTCGCGTACTTTTTGCATATAGTTTTACATCAGTTAACAATAAACTTTGAACCCTTACCCCTTTGAGAGTATCCTTAGTCCGTCCTCTATCTAAATTATGGGCCGACGACGTCGCATGTGAGTCTTCTTAAATAAATTATATGAAAAATGTGTCAGGTTTAATATTGTTGAATGCAATGTCAGCCCGCCTGAGCTCTGGGAGGTAATTTACAATGCTAGACAAATCTCGACAATTTTAATATACGAACGTTTTGTGTTTTGTTTTGTGATGTAAAATATTGGATAATTGTAAGTAAATTACTTAATTGTAACTTGAGAAACGATGGGGTATGATTTAAGTGCAGTGATTCGTTTTATAATAGTGAGGTACCTGTCGTTATTTTGGTCTTGCATTCTTTTAAGATACCTTATTCCTACTTACCTTGAGAAAACAATTATTTGAGTATTTACGCCTTATGAGCCAAAAATCTAAGCAATGCTTGATCAAAGCTTATTTTTATTACCTAGATTTCTTAAATCTTTTCAGAAATCAACCACCTTATAAACTAGAATAAGTCTATTTGCATTTTCTCTTTTTGTACATAAAATATGATAATACTCAATCATTAATGTGATTTAGCTACCAAGAATGTAATTAAATCCATATAAGTCACAACCGCACATCAAATCGTAATGTTCTCACAATTTCTTTTGCACATGTGTTTAGATAATGTGGGCCAGACATCTGCTCAGCAGATGGGTAAGCATAGCGAAATATTAGCCGGTCATGTCAAAGCAGACTATCATAACATCTCCTGCGATTATTTTTTAATAAAATTTGGTCAAAATTCTTGTAGTTAGTGTGATAAAGCAATGAAGATTTTGATAAAAAGCTTAAGGCAACAAAAAACTAAAAACGGTTCATGATCTTAGTTTTTTTAAAGCCTACTTCAGAGCCTCTAGTAGAAAATAGTAAAGTCTAGTCATCTCTAATCCATCCAAAAATTATCTCGAGCAGTACCTATGTACAGTAGTGTACTTAAGTTCTTTTTTTTCGTCATAGTTTATATTTTCTTGTGTGTGCCAAATAAATGTTTATTCTATTCTATTCTATTCTTCGGTACCTAGACCATCGTCATGGTAAAGGGGCTGATTTCTTATGTTTTGTTAGTTTGGGGAGCTTAAATTTTCACCAATACCCATTGACACGAGCAACCTAAGGGTTGGCATAGACTGTAGATTGTCTGAGAACAAAATTAAGCAAATACAGTTAAGACGTGAGAAAATCCAAGTTTTGAAGACGATGAAAAAAAGTGTCTTTTTATAAGTAAATGTTTGAGCATGACCTCAGATTTAATTTAAAAGTCACTTCTAAGCTCCAAGAAAATTCAACCTTGCAAAATTGAAAAAAAAAGTCCTTTTCAGGCTTCAAATTGGACTCTTAAAAGCGCAAACGATTTCGCCAAACGGATATTACTCGTTCCAACAATAAGCAGTTAACTTTAAAGGATTATTCAAATAGTTAAGAACTTCCACAACAAGATAAAAATAACAGCAGTTAATGAGCTATTAACGTTTTGTTTCTCGCTGTCCACCATTGTTTAAAACGCGCAATTAAAAGCAACGGGCATCACAAATACCCCTTTACAACTTAACTGCATTTACGCATCTGATACGAGCTTAGCAATGAGCGAAGCGATGAGCGAAGCGATGAGCGAAGCGATGAGCGTAACGATGCTCTTGTATAAGAATATAAGAATAAGAATAAGAATATATTTATTTGACACACACAACACGATACAATGAAATTAAGAACATCAAACATTTAGACAACACGAGTAGGTACAATACAAAGTAACAGAATTAAAAATAAACAAAAATAAAAACAAACTACCTATGTCCTACCTATTTTTATGTGTTTTTTTAAGCTCAGTTGTGACGGAAGCAATGTTCTTCTAGGAGTTTAACGATGATCAAAATGATTTAACCTGTTCTTCATCATTGTTTTGACGAGTTATTTATTTAGGTAAAAACTAAGCTACTACATATTTACAAATATTACAAAATACAACAGGATTAGTCAAGCTATCTAAAGATCGTTAGTTTGTTTTGACTACATAACTGCTGGCTGATATTTTTCTTAAAAAAATTCCCAACCCGTTTCAACCCCGGGGTTTGCATTTTGTTAAAATCCATTTTCATACTACGAACAACCGGAAATTCTATAAAAAATTCAGTAAAAGTATTTCTTCGTTTAATTTCATCAGTCAGCCTTTATCTATAACCCAGCCTCAGTTTGTTGCCAGTATATACAAAACAAAAACCAACCAACGGTAGCTTTAAAATATTTATAGCCAATCACGATATCTCTATTCCGATTCGGTTCAATAGGTATTTATCGGTCCAATCTAACGTCTGGTCAGTTATTAGGCAGCGAGCGTCAACTTAATGAGAATATATACCGACTTTGTACACAATAAATTTAAAAACGTTCGAATGAAACGGCATATTAATTGGACATTAGTATATGTCAACACTTCCAGGGACTACGGGCTTCCACACTTGAGGATTGTCGACCGGAATTAATACTGAATGATGGTTACTGCTAGCCATAAAAAAGCCACGACTATAACTGTCGATAAGACACGAGTACGTGTGGAAGGACAGTCGGAACGTGAAAGCATTTGAGAGTTATACGGGGACTATAAAATTAGGTGGGTGTAAATTTTTTAACGCTGCCTTCGGCTATATTAGAACGCCATGTGAATTTAAATTTGTTTCCTAAAAGCTTTTATGCGTTTGTTTGTGCTAAAGAATTGGGAAGCAATGCGACTTTTTTAAGGTAATTAAATGTTTTGTTGTGATTTGTTGTAATTTGTTCGGGATTGCAGGAGATTGGTCTATTTGTAGATTTTGTTGCTACGTTTTTATTCGTTGTATTTTAGTCTAAAACAGTCGATCCTTGATTTATTTTTCATGCAACTAAATCTGTTTTATTAACGACTGTAACTTTAAAATATTCAGACCAAAAGCGTTCAAAGTGATTAATCCGTGCACGCGTTATAAACTCCTCGTGAGCGAATACTTCATGCATAAAACCCCTCTCAGTACTAAAACTTATCTTAGCAAATTGAATTCCGCGATAAATCCGAGAAGATTGACTGACCACAAATTGGGGATTCATTGTCAAGCGAGATAACGTCACAGGAATCTCATTACACTGGAACACTTGGTCTTAAACCACAGATTGGCACAGCTGGTTCACTCTATAGGTTTTAAGCTAGTATAAAGATTATTCAATAACCCTTGTAGTTTCGTGAATTTGAGGAATTCAAAGAAGCCAGGATCTTTGGCTACATGAAATATAGTCAGGAAGGAACTTATGCCTACACGTCTTACGGCTCGTCTTACGTGGGCAATCGGGACGCGGACGTGAAGCGGCGCGGTGTGGCGCGGAAATAACGAACAGTCGATTTACTATTGAAGTGTCCTACGGCACCGGTGCGCAGCGGCGCACTAGTGCGATTTGAAGCGAACGCGATCAGAATGTTTGCGAGTTTTGACACTTTGTATGATTTGACGTAAACTAGGTATGTAGGACGATTCGCGCGCACGTAGGACAGCCGCGCCGCGACGCGCCGCTTCGCTTCGCAATCGCGTTCGCGTCACACCGCCCACGTAAGACGCAGGATTACGCGAACGTGTCGCTGAAGAACGTGGTTGACCATCAAGATGTACCTACAGATTCCACGAATAAAGATAAAAAAAGTAAAAGAAAGCCTTTGCACTCTACTATTTTAAGGGAACATGTGATTTTAAAAAACATGATAATTAAGAAAAGTTGGTACCTACACATTACAAGTTTAGATCCGGTAATCTTATCACCAGCAACACAGTTAAGATAAGTTGACCTCCATGAACTAGCTTTGTTGCATATCCTTGATATCCCAGATTCCTTTATATGTTCTGTACTTTGGAGTCGAGAATCTTGAGAGTTTCTGAACTGTTCAAAGTTCGAAACTAATGTCCGTCAGTTTCCACATACCATGTTTAATATGGGTGATGCAGTTGATAACTATTATACTATACGGCAGGATAAGGACTATTATAATTGACAGGAAACTATATACATGGACAAAATGAAAGTGGATAGGTGAATCAACGAAACAATCATTTGAATGATTCATTATTATTGTGAACTAAGGCGGTTTATAACCGGACACAATAAACGTTACCAAGATTACAGGGAGCTAAAGATTGTTATATTTGTTCTATTTCACAAAAGCAGGTTGATTTTCATTGTGTGTGTAGATACACATGTACGTTGTTTATGTGTGCCAACGCCATAACAACCTCATTCCGTTCAGTTCAGTTCATTTTATTTATTAGTAACAAAATCAGGTTACATGTCAGTTTTAAGAGTAAATATCATAGATTCAAAATTAGTAAGTAGGTAGATACTTAGTCGTAGTAAGTGGAGATATCTCCATAATAATAAATGACAGTAGGTTCAATAATAGTACATTATGGTACTAGTGTGTAACATTGGTGATTACCGCCGAGGCGTTATTTGAGAGCCGAGCCGTTAGGCGAGGCTCTTAACAGAGCCGAGGCAGGTAATCATCAATACACACGTGTATCATACGACGTTTTTCAACACACTTGTGAATAAAATAACAATAAAAACTCATTTTCAACAGTGAAAATGAGTTGTGAAAAATGTTTCCTATTGCGGAAAAAATTAATCAGTTTTCCTATGCGCGCGCATTGCGATCGGCCACAGACTATATTTCCGCGCCGCGCATAGGGTTTGCGGCCTATTCTGCCACGTACAAAATGGGGAATTTAAAGTTTTCGTTTATTACAGAGAAAACAAAAGTTATATTTGAGTGAAAGTTTTATTTATTAAACACGTACGAGTTAAAATTATCTATTTAAATAAGAAGTTGCATGAAATGAGCAAGCAATAGGAACATTAATTTATTTGTTCTATTGAACACGATCTTTTTTCTGAATAAAAACTTTTTTAAGAACAAAGCACTTCAACCAATAAAATTAAAAAAATATATATTACTCACTAGTGAGTTATAGTAATGAAAAAGTCACAGTTTGATTATGGGTGTCATTATGTGCCTAATTGCGGTGACCATAGAGCCACTTTATGAGCAAGTGTGTTGAAAATTAACATAAGTAATAGTGTCTTATCTAAGAAACTCGTCAACCCTATAGTGGGATTGCCAATTAGCCAATTTTTTAATTTAAGTTTAAAGGATTGCATTGATGAAGCATTTGTGATGGTCTCAGGAAGGCGGTTATATACCGCCGGCCCCATTACATGCACCAGCTTCGACGAATTAGCAAGGCGCCGCTGTACGGCTCTCAGCCTTTGTACGTTCCGCGTCACGAAATTGTTACCGTCTCCAAACTTCTCCGTTCTTTAGTATACAAGGAGTGGCGATGTTACCTACAACTTCAACAACAAAATACATTATCATCTATTAATCTCAACGATGATTGTACGAATAATTAGCCATTAATATCTGTAGGTGTATCAATAAATTAGATATGCCTTCTACATTTGTATGACGCCTACGCACCAACGATTTGGCGATAACTTAATGATCTCTAATAGAGACTTCGAAATGGACTTCTATAAATTTTATTATATTGATTTGCAATTTCACACCAAGTTTTAAGGCTCACGTCCACCAATTCCCAAAAATTTAATTTAAAACTTTTACGAAAATTTAATTTATCCCTACTTAGTACATCATTATGCGTGGTTTACATTGGTGTACATAGTAGCAACTGTGGCAAGTAACAGTAGTCTAATAGTATTTCTTCACTAAGCTTATCGGTTATCGGTTATCGTACAGTTAAGTAGCATTTTAACTATGATCCAACACAGCTTTGTTACTAAAATTGACCATGATTTTGATAACCGTCCTCGTTGTCTTTCTAGTACTTTGTACAGCCAAATGTTTATTGGCATCTGGCCTTTATTGAATAATTATTTAATTTAGGAGTTCATAGCCTCAGTTAATGTCACCAGTAGTTCAATAAATAACGCTTTAAATGCAAATAATCCACAAAAAACCGATCCAGATTATATTTTGTTAAGTATTTATATGCCTAGCATCGTAAAATTGTATAATTTGATTTGCTAATAAAGCTTTAAATAGTGTTGTATCCATTCGGGAGTAAGGACGTATTTTCTTCTTATTTAATTATTTATAAGCGGATCAAGGATTATTTATGTGAGTTTTATATTCCTTCGTCATTATTTTGTGATTATCACAATCTTATTCCGGATTTTTGCTAAATTTAAAATCTTTCCGTTTTTAATCAGGAATTTTAATTTGTTTTGTAACGAAAAATTTTTTCTCGAAAAAAAAAACTGTACACAAAAAAAAGTAATGTAAACCGCGATCCAACCTCTTCTTTATACCTACACCGCTATTTTATCATCATCTTCAAATTTAAGAGCTCAGCTCTTGTCGGTGCAATGATGCAACTTCCTCCACCTCTCCCTTTCCAATGCGGTCTCCTTTACTTCTTTATACGACATGACAGCGATCTTCTCCTTTATCTGATTTTATAACTACCAAAAAAAAAAATTAAGGGTGTGCAGTAGATGCAAAAAATCATAATGGCATGGTCAGTTTTTTTTTATTTAACAAGGCAACCAAAACCGAACAAAATTTTAAGAAAACTTTACAAATAAGTACTACATACAATAATCTCTCGTATCATCCCCAGTCAGTAAAACCCCAGTAGCTATCATAAATCCATGTTTGACTCGTCTCCTTTTAGGTTATTTTTTTTTCTCTTTTTTGAGTTTTAACTACATAAATGTGATCAGTAACAGACACAGAGACCATGCTTAAAAATTTACATTGAGTAAATTTTTTTTCATTAATGATTTTTAATTTAAAATTAAGGACGTGCAATAGATGCAAAAAATCATAATGGCATGGTCAGTTTTTTTAGGTATAGATAAGATAAAATGGTTTATTTTGTGCCACAAAAAAAAACAAAAGCTCATAGAATGTAGTTACAAAAAGCTTAATTTATAGGCAAGTAATATTTGCGTAGGTACTTATAATAGAAATGGCAACAAAATTGATATAAAAAAAGCAACGTTTATACAAGCAAATACAAAAAATGCAAAAGCAACGCAATGGAATTTTTAATGATACCTCATCTATCGAGACAGAATGAGAGTTAAAAAGAATAGCCGGGAAACGGAGACCGCTTTGCCTTTTAATTTTCCGCTCGCCGCCGGCGGGAGCCTTTATAGTTTCTGGTTTATTCAATCTATACTATAACCTATTATATCTACCAATAGTACCAGTGGAATAGTAGTGGAGTAGTAGAGCACTGGTGGTCTCAAAGTCAAAGTCAAAGTCAAAAAGCATTTATTCAGTAGGACCGCTGGGATCACTTTGAAACGTCTTAAAACTAGGTGATTCTACTCCTGTTCCTTCGCGACCAATCTAGTCTAGTGGTAATGGCCCCCCCTTTCGATCGTAAGGTCGTGGGTTCAATCCCGATCGTGCACCAATGAGTTTTTCTTCCGAAAAAATTATATTGTGCACTATGCCAGTACTCTCAAACGGTGAAGGAAAACATCGTGAGGAAACCGGCATGTCGTAGAACCTACTAAGTTCGAAAACATGTGTCAAGTGCACGAAAGGAGCCTCTTTGGACGCACTTATAATCCTTTCATCACATTGGTTCGAAAGAACTGGTGACACGACAAGAAGAAGAAGACCAGTGGAATGCTTGCAACTTAGGTTAAAAGACATTTATTCTCATACAAACTAAACAGTTCTTTTTTAATGAGATACAAAGTATATTTAAAATTAATTACAAATAACTTTCGCTTCTGGCGCTGGTGCACTAATATTCTGTGCCGCATCGTTGATAGATAAATAAAAGAAATAAATATATATCGCTGGACTTTTCACACAGCATCATCTAGCCCCAAAGTAAGCAATGTATAGTTTACAATGGTTTCTAAGATAGCTGATAAAATTTGCTATGAAACGATTTTTATTTTAAATCTCTAACTTTATACATAGTTTAGAAAAAAAAATACTTATAAAAGTGTAGTACTTAGTTTTGCAGGCCAGTGTAGATAGACCATGGATTAAAACGTCTAGAATCCTTCGAAAGCATGTCTTTAAGAATGGTCAGCCAATTTATAATATGACCACCCCAACTAAATCCATATCCATACTATCCATCCATACTATCCATATCCATACTAATATTACAAATGTGAAAGTAACTCTGTCTGTCTGTCTTTCTGTCTGTCTGTTTGTTACGCTTTCACGCCCAAACCGCTGAACAGATTAAGCTGAAATTTGGCATAGTTAAAGGTTGTATCCCAGGGAAGGACATTTGCTACTTTTTATCCCGGAAAAATGAAAAAATCCCGAGGGACCGCGGGTCACACCGCGGGAGCGCAGCTAAAGAAATAAAAAATCAGGTTTAGCATTAAACTACCATTACAGGCCTTAGCTTAGTACGAAACATGATTTTCTTTTCTTATTTTAAATAAACTTGCTTTAATTTGGCTTAGCTCAGGATTTAAAGATAATCCTGATTCAAATCAAGATTGAAAAAAGTCTCAATTTTAGAACATTTTAATTCCAAGTTATGAGATAAGCAATGTATTATTTAACTTTAAAATAAAACATTAGAAGAGACGGCCAGTGGACAAAGGCAGTGACAGAATGGTGGCCAAGAGACGCACAACGCAAGAGACCACGTGGCAGTGGCCATATTCGTGTTCCTTTTTTCGTTCGTTATAAGAATCTTCGGGTGCTTCTCAACACTATTTCTGACTTTAAGGGACAACTTTTCAAAAACACGGTCCTAACCTAGAACCAAATATTCCAAACTGAAAAATTGGCCCTTGAAGTCAGACGACATAGTCGGCGTGGTTGGACAACAATGGATGAAGATAGCACGGGACCGAGAGGAGTGGCGGGTTAGAGAGGAGACCTACGCCCAGCAGTGGGTATTAATAGGTTATTGATGATAATGATGATGATGAAAAATACATTATACAAACACTATTAAAGTTGGAAGTACATAATTTCATTCAAAAAAACAATGACAATTTCATCCATATAATATAGTATTTATGTGATCATAAAATTCCCTTTTTACCTTCATTCGTGACGATCTTTTTCGAGAATAAAGTTAAATAAAGTAATCGATTTTTACGAGCGAAAGGACTAACAACCACGGGACACCTAGGTAAAGACAAAAACATCAGAACAAATACACAGAGAAAGCAGGTTATCGGCGTCCATAGACCGGTTTTTTCGGATGATATCGAGGATGGGGGGGGGGGGGGAAGAAAAGAAGCGTTCGAAGCGATCGACACATACATAGGTCAAACCGTCACAGTGCGAAGTGCGCAGTCGCAAAGCAGTCCATATATTGTAACATTGGTACGGAAGAGCGTTTCTAGGATTTTAATATTTGACAATAATTTATTTGACAAATGTTAAAATGTCAAAGTTTCAACAGAGTGTTCCATGACACTCACGTACTTTTTGTCGTGAGTATAGTCCGAAAGAACTAGTGACGTACACTTCATGCAACGGATCTAGGCATTCGTGAAATTATTAGCTTCACGAATGTCTAGATAGATCCGTTTATCGAAGTGTACACCGGTAATGCTTAATTAATGCTTTTTTATCATAGAACAGACATATGAAGCGTAATTACCAACTACAACTAATATGGAGATTTTGTGCTGACTCTGTTAGATAGTAGTAGTAGAGTCAGCACAAAATCCATCCATATTACATACAAGTAGTAGAAATAAGGATGGGTTCCCAACGAGTACCTATCTAACACCAAATCGTGTAACACTGTGACTCGAAAAAAAATTAAGTACAAAGAAAATGAATACTTACTATTTAGTGAGTAAGGAATTTAATTTTAAAAGTTCGGTAAAAAATAATATACAAAGTTTTAAAAATAACGTATGTTTTAAAATGCTTATTACAATGTACTTATTTTCAGTGTAAATGCGTCCACTAGATAAAAAAAACTCAAAAAACAGTTTAATTCAAAAAATACAGAGTCAATAAAAAACAACGGCTGTAATGTATTCAAGAGTGGATGGTTGTTGAGAAGCGATCGAACCGATGTTTATGTTAATTCTCTTCTCTTAGTAAGATGTTAGTTTGTTTATGGAGCGTTCGGTCGATGGGCGACCATTGGGCGGCTCGATAATTATACCATCTTAATTATTTCGATGCTGTTTATCGATCGATAAAACGGAATAAAATAAATAAGATTGCTGGAACGCTTAAAATGGGAATGTTCTTTTAACGTGACGTGTATTACGAAAATGGTCTATCTAGAGCCTGAGAGAATCTTTTTCTATATTGTAGTTGAACAAAAATGGGGTTTAAGTTTTTGAATAAATGAAACAGCAAATTAATTTGAAAGGTAATTTTAAAAAAGGTAAATAATTATTTTGTTAACACTGTTTTATTAAACAGGAAACAAAGCAACAATGTCGTGGACAAAGGCCAGTTTCTCCCAAACAGCTCAATTTGTAAAATTTAAAATGTCCATCAATCTTATTTCACAAATTAAAAAAGGACAAACAGAATCTTCACGCTTTAATTTTTGGGTCATTAGGGAACCACCCGGGGACTGGGATAATAGTACAATACATTGTTCAGTATTGAATTGCTACTGTTCGAGAACTTAGCACCGTGGCACGCTTCCAAATATTGCAAAGAATAGTAAGGTCTGAGCTACGCAGAATGCAGTACGACGCGTTTTTATAAAAAAACTAGCTGACCCGCGCGACAGCCGTTCACGCGTGATGGCGTGACCAAGGGATATAGGGATTCATTTTTATATATAGAGATAATTATAATGGATTAGAACATGTTCAAAATATATTTATTTACAGAAACTAAGCTATGGTTTGTGAAGTTCAGAAAAGTATGTTAAAATGCTATGAATAAATGAAACCGGGCTTAGATGATGATGGTGATATGGATGGCAAACATTAATACGAGTAAATACAGATAAAAGCCCATGCTGTTAATATGCAGAGTTTGCATAATAGCATGTCTTATTTTAGATGATTCACTAAATTTTTTGACACTTTTTAGTAACGGTTGTCTTTTATTTCTACCTTCATTCTCATTCTTATTTTCATTGCAATAGTTATTAAGTCTCAATAAATTATTAAAGTCGCACGTGGATTTGCCGCGCCTTCGACGCATGTCGATTGTCGAAGTCTAAGCCCTGCGGCAAAATAATTGTACTCTCCTCGCTGTCGCAGCGCATGGTGTGGCAAATCCTTTAGACCAGTGAATTGTTTCACCCCGTGGGATCTTCTCAGAAGCTGTAAAAGGCTCGAACTCGACTATTCTGTCCCGAGCCGTAAGTTTTTATGTCCTGTGACGCAAGTGTTTCCTTTAACATTGAAACACGATTTCGCTCCAAATCCGAGTAATGTTTTGCTTCTTTTGTTTCGTTGTGCCCAAAAAGGATCGTTATTTTTTATATCTGTTGTTCTTTCATGAAGTGATGGGTAATTTAGATTTTATTTTGAATCATGAAGGGAACACAGTTCTTTAAAAAATTGCAATTCTTAAATAAATATTTTTTAGCGAAGTATTGTTCAATGATTTATACCTAGCTTGATGATGATACCTGTGTATAATGAAAAAAATAATTGTATGTCATTTGTGCCAACATAGTTGTTGTCTTTAGCTTGCAAAATTAAAAATGTAATAGAAGTGTGTTGTAATTTTAATATTACATTATTAATTCATCATTAGAAAGGTGAGTTTATAATTTTCTTTGAATAATAAATCATGTCAAATCGGTAAGCAAAGAATCCATTGATACTACTAATTGTGATTGACCTATTTGTCCGACTCTAGGAGCAAAACGAATGTTAAAAGTAAATATAATTTATGCTAGCAGTATCGTTTGTCATATTTATAGCAAACTCTATCACATTTATTGTTACACGATGCCATTCTGGCATACCATTATTTCCTATTGAGAAAGCTCAAACTCAACGGAGGAAAGGCTAATAAGCTAAGCGAACAATATTGCATTATTGCACTTTTTGGTTGATAACCATAGATTACATACATAAAATCACGCCTCTTTCCCGAAGGGGTAGGCAGAGACCACGGATCACCATTTTTTCTATGTAGATACATCTCCAGTTTTTTATGTAGTGTAAGAAATAAATAAAAAAATAAGTTAGCTAATAAATATCACATTCCAACCTTAAAATACACTTCTGTCACTTTAATAGGATTAATTTTGATGGGATTCTAATTTCAAAGATGTCATTATTAGTCCTGGCTTTGGAGGTTATTTTTATTTTAGTTCCAAGTGCGAGATTTTAATATTTCAATCTCGTGAACATCTATTCAAAGAAGTTGACCAAAAACTGTCCCAGAGTCGTTTATATTTGAATATCGAATTAAATTATAATGAAGATTATAATTTAAACAAAATTTAATATAAATAACTAGTACAAAGTATGTTTCAGAAAATCTCAATCAATGAATAGAATAGAATCATTGTCGATAATGCTCTTGTAAGAGAATCGGGTACCTATGTATATTTTTTAAGGCCTTGTTACATTAGAATAATAAATAAATAAATAAAGCTGGACTTTCCACACAGCATCATCTAGCCCCAAACTAAGCAAAGCTTGTACTATGGGAACCAGATAACTGATATACTACTTATATACTTTTTGTTTGTAAATACATACATATTATACATAGAAACGGTTTATTCCATCCAGTCCTACCAGTAGTTCGATAGTCGAACTGTTTGGATGTTTTTATACTTACTACTTATATACTTTTTGTTTGTAAATACATACATATTATACATAGAAACACCCAGACCCGAGACAAATATCTGTAAGTCATACAAATATTTGTCCCGCGGCGGGGATCGAACCCGCAGCCTTCTGCGTCGCAGGCGGACCTTCGCCCACTGCGCCACAGAGGCCTCGCAAGAAGCTAACATTCTTTTCTTTAATTCTAACCCTCATCATCATCATCATCATCAGCCTATGGCAGTCCAGTGCTGGACATAGGCCTCCCCTAGTGCGCGCCATTGCGCCCTGTCCTCAGCTCGACGCATCCAGTTTCTGCCGGCAGCCTTTCGCAGATCGTCACTCCACCTGGCCGAAGGGCGTCCTACTATTCTAACCCTATTCATTATCAATTTTAGAACGCGCATGGATCGGCACTCCGCATTTCATATCGTGTAACTTACGCACATCGTTAATCAAGTTGACATGCGTTAATCTAGCTTCCGGAGTTCATACTATGGGATCCCGCTGTAAATAATAATTATTTTTATTGATGTCTTTCAAAAGAACTATTATACTGGACGACCTCTGTGGCGCAGTGGGCGAAGGTCCGCCTGCGACGCAGAAGGCTGCGGGTTCGATCCCCGGGGGACAAATGTTTGTATGACCTACAGATATTTGTCCCGGGTCTGGGTGTTTCTATGTATAATGTATGTATTTACAAACAAAAAAAGTATATTAGTAGTTTATCAGTCATTCTAGTACCCATAACACAAGCTCTGCTTACTTTGGGGCTAGATGATGCTGTGTGAAAAGTCCAGCATTATTTATTTATTTATTTACAGAGTGTAAAAAGACTACTACCGAAAACTAAAGGGTTGCAATCATACCATGATTCTAAACATATGTAGCGAAAAAAAACAGCAAAAAAAATCGACTTAGTTACGTCATTATGTTATTTTCGGTTATTTACTACTAGGGCAACATAGTACCTACCTGATAATTTCATTAATAAAAGAAAAAATCAATTAAAAAATCCAGCAATCTACGTAAAACAACGCGCTCAGTACATATACGCAAACAGTAATCTTCAAAAGCTGTTTTCTCCGGATATAATGATTTTATTGGAAAATCCTTTTGGATTTAGTTGTGTTGTGTTTTACACCCTGTACCTATATTTATAAAAATATTTAACAAATTAAACTATGATTACTTACTATGGTTTTACAACACATAGACCCAGAACGAATATTTGCAGATCATGCTAAAAGTCCCGCCATGAGAATCGAGCTCGTGTCCCGCGTTTCAGCCAACTACTAGCCCGCTATGCTATTATTGTCGTCTTTCAATATTAGTGAATACCTTCTTGGTGGCTTTATTTCCAAACTCACAAAAGTTTCAAACAAAACTACCGATAGCTCATACTCGTAGTAGGGCCCACCAAGCCTCCCCCATCTCCCGATGACAAATAGTTGCGTAAATGATAGTGTTCGCCCGCTGCTCCGCCTGTTTTTTCTGTTTGATGTATGTTTGCTTTGTCGGACATGACATCCGCACGCTTTTGTGCAATTGCATAGTTTTTGTATGGTCCATTGGGCTCAAGCAGTGGGGCTTGGACAAGAAATGCTATACCTGCGTGTGCGTTCTGTGTACAATCAATTTCAACACTAAATTGCCTATTATGATGATCGAAGGTAACTGCTATAAATGTTATAATATAAAAACTGTTGTAAATATTTTGAACTAGCTGCGCTCCCGCGGTGTGACCCGCGGTCCCTCAGGATTTTTTCATCTTTTCGGGATAAAAGGTAGCCTATGTCCTTCCCTGGGATACAACCTTTAACTATGCCAAATTTCAGCTTAATCTGTTCAGCGGTTTGGGCGTGAAAGCGTAACAAACAGACAGACAGACAGACAGACAGACAGAGTTACTTTCACATTAGTATGGATAGTATGGATAGTATGGAGTATGGATATGGATAGTATGGAAGTATGGATAGTCAGACCTATTTGGTCTGACTGTTAAAAAATAGACCTGCATACGACCTGCATTTAAAATAATACAGTGTAATGACATTTATTACTGTAATAAACGATATAACATGTTGTATGAAATATTAATTATATTTTGATTCCAGGTTGAAAACATCACCCTCTGAGCAGTGGCGTAGCTAGGTAGCAAAGGGCCCTGGTGCAAAATAAACTGGGGCCCCTAACTGAACGGTTTAGATTTTCAACCGACTTCAAAAAAGGAGGAGGTTCTTAATTCGTTTTTTGTTTTTTTTCGTATCTTGTTACGCGATTGTTCCGCCATTTGTTGACCGATTTGCAAAATTCTTTTCATGTTTGAAAGGGTATACTCCAGAGGTGGTCCCATATAAATTTTATTCCTGAGGGATTGATAGTTTCCCCGTAAAACTCTAAACACCTTCCCTCCTAGCCATGTCACAAATAGAAATCGAATCGACAGCTTGACGCCCTGAGTCACACCGCGTTTCGAGTCAAACAAAAGAAAACCGACTTCAAAGTCGGTTTTCTTTTTAGTATAAAAACGTAATTATATCAAGTCAAAATATGCAGAGTGTCGCAAAATGTTAACGTATTTAGAATTTTTTGTAAAAACTTACGATTTGATTCGTCATTTTCTAGGCTGACTATAGTTAAGTTGTTATATTTTTTCAAAAATCTAAAAATGCAATTCTTATTATTTTCAAAATAATCATACCTACCTATAGTTTCCTAAGAACAAAACCTTCCGGACTCTGGGGTTCTGACTCAGAGTCCGAGAGCCCCATGAGCTTGGTGGCCCCGGTGCACTGCACCGCTTAGCCCTCCGGTAGCTACGCCACTGCCTCTGAACAATAATTTCAATAACGTTTAAAGTGTTTTTAAATTTTTGGTTTTCCAAGGAACACATTCAGAGTTGTCTGAATCTGAATCAAGTTAGAGATTATAACGAATATTGAGAATACTGCCTAGAGGCAGAATATTGAAAATTAGTTATGATCAAATCTTTTGTACCAGCTCTGTGCACAATGTAGAGCGATTATATATGTGTCAAAACAGCTAACCCTTAAAATAAACAAAGATTTATAC
Organism: Epirrhoe tristata; assembly: GCA_951394285.1. NCBI lineage: Eukaryota > Metazoa > Arthropoda > Insecta > Lepidoptera > Geometridae > Epirrhoe > Epirrhoe tristata. The sequence continues at coordinate 8,595,503 of OX596146.1, read as the reverse complement.
ACACGAATTTAATCTTTTAAAAGAAGATTTTTTGAAGACCCGAATCCTCCAAAATCTTTTCTAAGCTTAAAAAATAACAGACCACACTTCAAGATGGAGTTTTGTTGCACTCAATAAAAATACGTTTAAAGGTCCCTAAGCACCTGGTCATGATAAACATCAAAACTATTGTAGACCTCCAGAAATTTGAACCTCAATTTGACAACAAAAAGGCCATAATCGATTTTGGGCGCACAAAAGGAGCATTATATTTGACAATTCGACTGTACAACATTGTTTGTGGTACAGATTATTTCGGTTGAAATGAATGAAGGCAAAACACGATCCTGTGAATATGGTTTGTAATTGAAATCCAACGTCCCAAGGGCGGGGTTTTTTACATTTTTTCTTGAAGGTTCGAGTGTCGCATCTAAGGTTTATAGAAATCAAATTGATTTTGATTCACACTATAACTTTTCATACATTCAATGTCACAATCTTACAGCAAATACAAAGCCATATGGCGTTGAATAGACAATAAAATACTCTGAGAAGCAATAAAACAAGATTCTAATCTTTGAAAAAACAGGACCTCGAACACCTTGAAGTTCCCCAAAACATTTAACCCTGTGGTCTACTGATTAATCTTCATACAAAACAGGAAACATGTAATAGAAAAACATCCCCGGGGGCATTCGTCATTACCTATCTAAAAGGGTTGAGTAGAAAATAGTGATTAATTATTGTAATTTCGTTCATGTCATCGGACCTCCACATGGCGTGGCCTGCCGTTTATCTTGCCAGGTGATTTTTATCTGATTGTAAGCGTAAAGGGGTAATGGAATACGTTTTAAAGGCATTCAAAAAGGTCATTACAATGGAATCTTAATCATAGTTTGAGTAAGATGATTGGACAAATAAATTGGGTCCAGTTTTAAAGATGAATAAAATATATCAAAATAGGACAATCCGTAGTTATCTTCTCTAATTCAATATGTCTATTAGAGTCATGTTTTTTGGCACAAGTGTACGTTTTGCAAAAGTTGGCATTCCTTATGTAGCAAGATCATGAGCGCTCTGCCCATTAGAGTACGAGCGGATTTCCTCACAATCTAACTAAGCCTTCAAAAATGAAATATCCATTGATGCTCGATTACAATCCATACCTCATGAACTTCGAGCTGAAAGTCACGATAGGGACTCTTAAATATTTCTTACTAAGTTTCTTCCTTCATCTTACTAGATATTAGCAAGTTTTTGCTAATCACCTGGATGTGTAGGTACTAAGTGTCAATCAATCAGCAACTGTCTACCCTCTGTATAGTTTTCTCCTCCTCCTTAAGTACGTACTCTACGCCTAGTTCAAGAATCATTACAATTTTGCTATAGTTTTTTTTTTATAAAAGTAAAACTATTTTTTTTGTTTCGTACTGATTTTTACACAGATCACATTTTCCACACCCTCAAACTTTCTTGTGTAAATGGAAAGCAAAATATTTGGTCCCGCGAGGGCAATATTCGTAAAAAGTTCCACGTTTCGTAAATGTACGAAACTCTGTGAGCTGCCAAAAAAATTTGGTGCAAAAAGTTATCGCATTTCATGCTGCTAAATAAGAATAATATTGTATGGTTAGTTTTCTTCAGCAATGAAGTCAGATATTTAAAAAAAGTTTTTTAATATTGATGTTTTGGAAAAGCGACATTTGGTTCGTTTTAAGATCTTCAATCTTTGGTTTGTTTTGCTATTTTTGATTTAGCTATGCTGCAACTTAAAATTAACCTCCTTTAATACAATTTACGTTATTAATGGAGATTACTTATATTTTTAAACTATTTAAAAACCTAAGAACAAAAGAAAAGGAAAACATCGTGAGGAAACCAGTTAGTGTTCTTATAGGCGGTGATGGGCTTGCAACCTGTCACGTATGGAATACTAACTTCTGTAAAATGTGGGCATGTATCAAATATGTTTGGACATGCCTCTGACTATCCCCCTTAGACGTCTTCAAAGGATCTGGAATAAGTTAAAAGAATGTCTACCGCACCCTTGGGGATACAGTCGTGAACCTGTTTACGTTTTTTTTAAAAACCTAATTCTAAAATAAATAAATAAATAAATATAAATAAATAATGCTGGACTTTTCACACAGCATCATCTAGCCCCAAAGTAAGCTTGAGCTTGTGGTATGGGTACTAGATGACTGATAAACTACTTATATACTTTTTGTTTGTAAATACATACATATTATACATAGAAAAACCCAGACCCGAGACAAATATCTGTAGGTCATACAGACATTTGTCCCGCGGCGGGGATCGAACCCGCAACCTTCTGCATCGCAGGCGGACCTTCGCCCACTGCGCCACAGAGGTCGTCAGTAATATAGCAAGTATGGAAATGGACTGCCATTAGTAGCAAGTTTATGGCCACGTCGCCCAACATGGCCGACAAAGCAGCTCCAATTTGCAAAACATCTGATGCATGAACCTCCGCGAAGGCTCAACCAATTATATCGGTAATTCGACACCCGTAATCCTTATACGCACCTTTATGCTATTTGTTTTATGACTGTGTTTGAACAAGTTTGGAATTATTTTGCTGGAATAAATTATTAATTGGTTATGTTTTGCGAATTTTGTTAAAATATTACATTTTACGTCATATACTATATTTTACGTTAAAAAACTACAAGTTTTTGGTCTGTTTCGTACGTTTGCATCTCTGAGTACAGATATATTAAGTACTTATATAAGATTTTGATGTTTTTGCTCATTTTACTAATTCAACAACAATGAAACGCTCGTGGTCGTGCTTGCTTAGTGATAGATCGTCGAAGTTAAGCAACGTTCGAAACGGTGTGTAAGTGGATGGGTGACCGCCAGCGGCATTTACATCTGAGCGCTTTCGGGCTTCGGAGGGCACGAGGCCTTAATGCGGCCTAAAATCTCCGACACCAGAGTTGGCCACTGACTCATACGAACTTACTTTACGTTTACTAAAAAAAAAACTTAGGCCTTTACATCTATATTAGATGATTTATACAGCGTCAGGAGGCAATCCATGCCTACACTTAACGGGACGCTGTAGTGCCTGGGACATTGTGTGAGATGGAAAACTAATTAACTGATGGTGTATAAACCAACTATGCTGAGTAGAGATGTAGTTACTTAAGATAATACCTATTGTATAATGTATAAATACAATTTTTAATTATTAAAGAGATTTGGAATATTGTAACACTTTCAGTGTGAAAACGATTCTTATCCAATTAATTGAGTAAACAAATTGTAATGAATCAACTTTAAAATTGATTGAAAGCTGTATTGACTTGTCTTCAAGTTCTTTGTAAAAGCAATTCCAATGGAATCTGTGAAGTTACAATGTTGCTGTTCATTTTACTTTGATTGTGAAGTTTCAATTGATTTGGCAATGATTTAATTGTTCTTTGTTGAACGAATTTACTTTGAAATTTGTTCAGTGGAAAATATTATTGCGAATCAAACTTCAATGGTTCTTATAGATTGGTTTCAAAACTCCTGATGATTCAACAATAAATTATTGCCCGAATGACGTGCAATTACATAGCGCCATACATTTTAAAAGCAGGACAACTCGTAAAAAGTGCAGGTGTTTTTGAATAAAACTGAACTTCATTGTATAACCGTCTGCTGCTTATTACATAAACGTTAAACCTTAGTTGAACCCCATGTTGACACATGTCAAAACAAAACTGTAACCACAAAAAAGCGTTTCATGTACGAGTATTTAAAGATCGTTTTTCTAGGGACACTTTTTTAGTTAGTCTTAGTCTAAACTCGGTTCATTTTCTTGTAATAAGACGGTCTTCTGTGTTTGTAGCGAATGACATTTTTACTCAAAACTTACAGCATACGTTCCATCAGCGCGAGCCAACACAAACAGAAACTGTACCCCAAGGCGCTAAAGCTTTGTATCTCTGAGACCCAACATCCATAGTTAAGCGGCCGTCAAATTTTGTACCTACAGATACATACTTTTTAATCAGCCTTGTGCTGGGTATAGGACTCTTCTCTATAACCCAATCTGCCCGGTTTTGTGCCAGTCTTCCCCACACTTTCCTAGAATAATAAAAAGTACGCAAGTGTCGTGGAACCTCCGTGGAACACTCAATTGGAACGAATTTTTAACTTTGAAATGTGGCATTTGTCAAATAAACTATTGTCAAATACCTAGTACTAACAGTGTAACAATCTATGGACTGTTTCGCATCTGTGCACTTCGCACTGTGACGTTTTGACCTATATATGTGTCGTGGCGGTAAAATCGGCCGCTGTATTTTCTAGCCCTCATCCTCAATACCGTCCGAAAAGGAACATCGTTCCAATATCACTTCAGACTTGCTATGTACGAGTAGGTACCCTACTCACTATTAATTTAAATTTTAAAAGATAAGAGGGCTCCCCGAACTTTGATAATGTATGCATGAAGCTAACGCTAATATGCAGAAGAAAGTATCCTGCTTGTTTTCTTCCTCAATCAAACGGCACTCTATTCGGCCCTGTGATGTTCTTATCCAAGTATACTATAGCCTTCTAGTACTTTCTTTGTTACAGATGTCATATAACTATCGCCGTTTTACAGAAAACTGGATTCAAGAACTTCGGATATCGATCCATTAGCCTGGACGGCATCAATCACACGACGCAAACATCGCGAACCTATTATATTGGACAAACACACCCTGCGACGTCAAAGCACCAGTTTATGACGTCAGGAAAATCTAATTTAGACCTTTATCGGCGTGTTTCATAAATAGAGAAAATAATGTCTGAATTACAGTACAAAAACCAGAGTATCTTGACTCGCAACTTATTAAAAAATACACCGTTGTACCAGAAAATAAGCTATGCTTACCTACTATCTACTATCAAAGAGATTGATGATATAGAAACTTGGCTCTCTTAGCATTATTAGGATCTTGTGATTTTCTTCTTCGTGTTACCAATTCTTTCGAACCAGTGTGGTAAAAGGATTTTAAGTGCGCCTCAAAGAGGATCTTGTGATCAAAAATCAAGACACTTATCGGTATTGAGAGCCGTGTTGGTCGTATGGGGTTGTGCCTCGACTTTCAATCTGAAGGTCGTGGGTTCGAATCCCGGCCGTGCATCAATGGATTTTTCTTTTTGTAAAATTTATATGCGCTATAACACGAGCTCGTAACGGTGAAGGAAAACATCGCGAGGAAACCCGCAGCTTAGTCAGCTCCACACGTTGTCTTTCCTGTGGGCCAGGCTGATTATAAATAAATAAATAAATAAATAAATAATGCTGGACATTTTTCACACAGCATCATCTAGCCCCAAACTAAGCAAAGCTTGTACTATGGGAACCAGATAACTGATATACTACTTATATACTTTTCGTTTGTAAATACATACATATTATACATAGAAACACCCAGACCCGAGACAAATATCTGTAGGTTATACAAACATTTGTCCCGCGGCGGGGATCGAACCCGCAACCTTCTGCGTCGCAGGCAGACCTTCGCCCACTGCACCACAGAGGTCGTCAAAGAGATTAAGCTGAGAGGATGGCTTAGGTGCTGGGCAAGCCTATTCCATCTCAAACAATGTCCCAGGCACTACAGCGCCCCGTTAAGTGTAGGCATGGATAGCCTCCTGACGCTGTATAAATGATCTAATATAGATGTAAAGGCCTAAGTTTTTTTTATCGGTAAAGATGCGTCTTGTTGGCGGAAGGAAAATGGACCTGTCATCATTATTCCACTTGTTGACTCGATAATGTTAGCAGCTAGTGCTAAGGTTACGTAACTCTTAACTTTTACTAGGCCCATGTTTTACTTCTGTGTAATAAAACTGACTGAATTCAAGTATTTTAGGATTTTTATAAACAACTGGTGATAATGTCAGTAACGGCTAGACGGTTTTGATCAAACGTGTCATATCCTTTGATTTTTAAGAATAAAACACTTTAAAATCAAATAAATCCCAACATTTTATTATTCAGCTATTTTTAATAACAGTAACCATAAATATTCTCTATATCGGCACGTAGAAAAATGCAATTAAAAATACTAAAAAGGAATTTCTAACCATAAAATACCGTAAAGTCAAACATAGCAACAGAACATTGGTCTCAAACGGAGCGTCGCCGGACCGCATCCGGCAAATAATTAAAAAGTAGAACTACAAGAATCAGTGAGATGTCGAAAGAAATAAATTTTCCAAGCGAACGAACACTTTCGTTTTTATCCTGCGAGTGATTTACAACGCAAATTATTTTACTGCCGCCCAAAACAATTAAAACCTTACTACTTAGTGATAGATATCAAATTTCTCCGATCTATGCTTTTCAATCAGTAATCTATAGTTGTTCTTGATTGTAATTAAAATTTTCTGATTTTTGACACGCGCCTCGTTATTTATCTGTTCGAAAAATTTCCTTTCCCTTAATTCATACTTTCTTTTTCATACTTAATTATAGACCTGTCTAAGTAACACTTTGTACTTTCAATTAAGTTTAATAATTTTCAGTTGTCAGGGAAAAATACAATACAATATTTTTGACGCAGATAAGCTTTTAGACTATTTTTATTGTCTCAATAATAATGTAAGGAGAGTGTCATGAATAAGGAAAATTACCAGAAGTGATAGTAATAGAGGTGTAAATAAACGATGCTATATGTTTTAAATGTCATGTGAAATGAAGAAGACAAAAAGAAAAGAGAAATGGAGTGGGATATCAATAGAGAAGCACGTTATATCGACCCCACATAGTGTGGGAAAAGTGTAGTAAGATGTGAATACGTACGATCGAAAGTGACATCGAATGCTATTACAAACGCACTTACGCAGAAAGCAGAGAATAAATACAGGGGTATCGCAGTAAATAACAATATTATGATAATATCCGTTTATATTCAGCTTTAACGAGATTCCAACGAGCTGGCATCCAACTCAAACTACTCGTTAACATGAAATCAAAATATTTGTTATGAATTAATTTACATAAACAGGACACAAAAATATGCATGCCCCAGAAAAATAATAGCGATTACACTACATTTTTTATTTATATTTATACTTTTGTAAAAGGCAGCCCTTTTAATGGGACCTCAAGACATTACATACACACACACATACATACACATATACTACACATATCATAGAGACACAATATGTCATATACACTTAGACACATAAAAGACAGTTCATTTTTTTGTTTATAAAAAAACAACTTATGTTATCTTTACTTTTCAACGACTTCAAAAAAGGAGATATCTTGTTACGCGATTGTTCCGCAATTTGTTGACCGATTTGCAAAATTTTTTTTTTGTTTGAAAGGGTATACTCCAGAGGTGGTCCCATATAAATTTTATTCCTGAGGGATTTATAGTTTCCCCGTAAAACTCTAAACACCTTCCCTCCTAGCCATGTCACAAATAGAAATCGAATCGACAGCTTGACGACCTGAGTCACACCGCGTTTCGAGTCAAACATTGAAGTCGGTTTTCTTTTTAGTATTAAAACGTAATTATTGCTGGATAAAAACGCTACAATATACCTCTGTTGAGAAAAAATTGCAAATAATGAAAACCAAGCTCCAAAGCTGACTTGTCTGGGCAATCCTAGCTTAGTCAGCTTCAAAAGTATTGGTATGTATTTCTTGATTACACTTAGAGGATGCTTTAGGTGCTAAGCAAGCTTATTTTAACTCAAACAATGTCTTTATGCGCCTTCTTTAAACCCTAGAATAAAAATCTATTGAGATTTCGAATATGAACGCAATATTTTTTTAATTTCATGTCTGTACAACACACTGTTATTAACCCGTACTCAAGGGACAATTCGAATTAATGTTTGCGCGATGCACTTGCTCCAATATCTGTAATTTGCGCAAATCTTCAAAAACAATCTCTGTTTGCTAATGCTTCTGAAGTACAAGTTGTTATTAAACTTTATTTCTCTTTTCCCAGGTATACAAATGCTCTTGTATGTCAGGGCCACGGGTATACTTTCTAGATCACTTAATATTACGGTTAATGCTATTATTATTATTTTATCCTGTTACTATTAAAAAAAGATACGAGTATGTAGGTTTCTGTGCGGCAAAATAGATATCATGTTTTTGTTTTTTAGCTTAAAAATTAAGACTAGAGCTATTATCATTTCTATTATAATCAAATCTGTCCAGCTATTTTCAAGTTTTTCTTTATAAAATTTTATTATAAAAATCCATCCATACTCCATACTAATATTATAAGTAGTTTACTCGTATTATACACCCGTGATTCTAAAGCATGAATGTTTTGGCAAATGTATATTGAGCTGTCAAACTGAACTCAGATAACCACGCACCGTATAATTATTTCTGTGAATGCAACATTTAAGTAAGAAGAAAAGTATTAAATTACATGCCCGAACCCCGATTTAAATGGTAGCGTTTTTAGATTATACGATTTTCACACGATACATTTTATTCTATTCTCTGTTCTAATGGCTGAGTGCCTTTTCACGGGTACATGACCGCTATAACTAAAATATTTATACTGTTACATCTTTGCTTATATGATTTCAATTATTTACAGAAACTAAGCTACTACATATTTACATATATTTACAAAATACAACAGGATTAGGCAAGCTATCTAAAGATCGTTAGAAACGATCTATAGATAGCTCAACTGATCCAGGTTTCAACTTTGTAATCAGTTTTTCTGTGTACATTGTTCTGAATAAATAATTTGAATTTGAAAAAAAAAAAAAAAAAAAAACTGATTTCAATTATTATTATACGACGACCTCTGTGGCGGAGTGGGCGATGGCCCGCCTGAGACGCAAAAGGTTGCGGGTTCGATCCCCGCCGCGGGACCAATGTTTGTATGATCTACAAATATTTGTCTCGAGTCTAAGTGTTTCTATGTATAATATGTATGTATTTAAAAAAAAAGTATATAAGTAGTATATCAGTTTATTTATTTACTATTATTAGCTAGTTGCGCATTATTACCCGTGGTCTCTTAGGTATTTTTCGCTTTCCAGGGCTAAAAAGTAGCCTAGTTCGCCTAGTACTTAGATAGTTTTGAAAGTGTTAATATTCCATTTCTCGTTATGTGCAAGATCCTAAAGCAAGATTATATAATAAATACGTAAGTTTTCATAAGATCTTTCTATGAAAACCCAGTTTTATATTATATACTGTAACCGTATACATGTGACGTTAACTAACGTCTTCATTGTTTCTAATAAGACAACAATTAAGTTGAATGCAATTTGTGCGTTCATTAGTGATACAATATTTAAATTAGACAGTATTTGTGTCAGTGGGAGAAAGAAGATTGACAGCTAAAATATTATGTTGTTTTCAAAATAATTTTTCACTTTCCAAACTTTAAAATGTATAGTTTTACTATAGTGTATCTACGCGTATGAATGAATGAATGAAAATTAAAAATAAAATTAAAATACCTACGTGTAGTTACACGGTAACAATTTGGATGGGTGACTGCTAGTAGTACCTATTATCATTTGACCGTTTTTGTGCTTCGGAGGGCACGTTATATGCTGGACATTTTACACAGCGTCATCTAGGCCCAAAAAGCAAAGCTTGTTCTGTAGTATGGGAACCAGGTAACTGATAATATACAACTTATACTTTTTGTTTGTCAATACATACATATTATACTGCAAACTTAACTCGAAGATATAATTTTACATAGCAGCTCCCTTTGTGAGCAGCTGGCAACCATCGCACTTTAGAATAATCTATAAAAAACTAAACACACCAGTATTAGTCTATGGTATTCCTGTCATCTGTCATTCTTTTTGTTTGCGCGGCAACCGAGACACGTTTTTTACACCGGTGAAAAGTTTTCAACTTAGGAAAAACCTTATTTTTTATAGTTAGACTGTGTAAAAATAAGAAACAAGTGTAGTTCAAGATGCCCAAACGATCATCACAAGAAAGGACGGAGTACTATTTGGCGAAAATTCGAAAAATCGAACGTAAACTAAAAAGACGCCATAAACGGCGTCTACGGCGTGAAGAAAGTTCGTCAGGAGATGAACACTCTGAAGTGTCCTGTGTTTCAGGTAAATGTTGTACAACAATATCGATACAGCACTGATGTTTACAATCAGGAAAGCTTTTGGTTTTAAATAACCTCAGTATCGATAGACACGGGTGGTGTCCGCGAGGCATTGACGTGATCTTCCGACTCTTGGTACTCACGAGATGAATACATGAGCTCAATACTCTTAGGTTGAGTCCGAGAGGCCTTACCTTTGCAGTGAAACTTTATTTGTACAACATAGTCATTTGGTTTTTTCAGACGATATCATGTCGAACGATTATCCCAACGAGGGTGAAACAAAGACAGCTACGTCTTCTCAAGGTGAGACACCAAAAGATCTTGCAACAGAAGAAACCTTAGTTATAGAAGGATCTGGTCCTTCTACGCTGCCAGTGGACAGCACTGAAATGACACCCACGACTGACCCAGATGTCCTAAATGCTTTGGGCGATCTTATGCCAAACAAGCCAAAATTTGGACCGCCCATAAACAATGATGTGGCCCGTATATGGTCAACGATTTTGAAAGATGGTCTTCAGAAAGAAGTAAAACTTAAATTACTAGAAAATGTAGTACCAGAAAACTGTACACTTCTTAAAGCACCACAGCTAAACCAGGAGTTATCCAGTTCAGTGACTACTACTATAATAAACAGAGATAAAAAGATTGAAGCAGAGCAGAACCAACTGGGTTTGGGAATAGCAATAATGGGCAGTGCTTTATCCACATTGATTCTTAATGAGAAAGTGGATCGACTAAAATTGATAAGTATTTTGAGTGATGCTGGTAGAGTCTTAACTGATCTACACCAAATACAAACCAAAGCTAGAAAAAATCTTATCTTGCCTGCACTGGATAAAACATTTGTAGACACAATCAAGGACATTGAGAGAGATGACTACCTGTATGGTACTAATCTAATTGATAAGATCAAGGTGTTAAAATCTTGCCAGCGAAGCGGAAGTTCCATTAAGAAACCTGCTACAGTCAACAGCAATAATAACAACCGCCAGGGAAACTTGAATGGTCCGCCTCGTTACAACCAACAGAGGACTCAACCGAGGTATGGACACAAGAAGACATATTATTCGTCCTCGACCCAGGCTCGCAAGAATCAATACCAGAACACCACACGGAAGCCCAAGCAGACCAAACCCCATGCTCGAACATAGAGGTAAGTCATGCTGGGAGAATAGTTCATTTTTTGAAATGCTGGGAAAGGATCTGTAAAGATAATTCCGTACTAGAATACATCCGTGGATATTGTATCCCATTTGTAACTGAGCCATATCAACACATGATACCAAAAAATTCTTATGGTAATTCGATAACTGAAGATTCAGATATGCTCATAGCTATTAATAATTTGTTGACATTAGGGGCAATTTCCCCTTGTATCCCATGCAAAGACCAATTCATTTCAAAGATTTTTTTGATCCCAAAACCTAATGGTAGTAAACGGTTCATTTTAAATCTGAAACCATTAAATAGATTTATAGCTACTTCTCACTTTAAAATGGAAGACCATAGAACAGCAATGTCATTAATTGAAGCAGGAGATTGGATGGCTAAAATTGACCTGAAGGAGGCTTATTTATTAGTAAATATAGATCCACAATATAGAAGATATCTACGGTTTCAATTTGACAACCTGTATGAATTTAATTCTTTATGCTACGGAATGAGTTCAGCACCATATGTCTTTACAAAAATAATGAAAGTAGTAATATCTCATCTGAGAGAGAAGGGGCACAGATCAGTTCAGTACTTAGATGACTTGTTGTGCATAGGATCTGATTATAATTCTTGCCTAAATAATGTTCAAGAAACTTTAAAATTATTAGAGTGCTTAGGAATGGTTGTAAATTATAAAAAGAGTATTATTGTCCCTTCGCAGATTACCACTTTCTTGGGTTTCGTTTTTAATACGAAAGAGATGACTTTACAGTTACCAGAAGAAAAGAAGATAGGTATTCTAAAGTTAGTTAAAAGATATATGTCAGTTAATAAATGTTATATACGGGATTTTGCAAAACTAATTGGAACATTAGTTTCAGCATGCCCGGCCACAACATATGGTTGGCTTTACACAAAAATTTTAGAACACCATAAATACCATTACTTATTGAAAAGCAAGGGAAATTATGACATAAAAATAGATTTACATCCAGATATAAAATTAGATTTATCTTGGTGGTCTAATAATGTAAATTCGACTTATAAAAGTTTAAATTATCAAAATTATAATATAGAATTATTTACTGATGCTTCTCGAACTGGTTGGGGTGCATTTTGTAATAACAATAGAGCTAATGGTACTTGGAAAGAAGGGGAAAAAGAGTTTCACATCAACTACTTAGAATTACTTGCCATATTTTTAGGATTAAAATATTTTGTGAAAGACAAGTAATATTAAATAGTAATAGTAATATTAATATTTTGTTAAGAGTAGACAACAAAACTGCAATATCTTATATTAACAGAATGGGTGGGATTCAGTTCCCTCATTTGAATAACCTTGCTAGAGACATATGGCAATGGTGTGAAACTAGACATATCTGGCTCTTTGCCTCATATATTAAATCAGCTGATAATAAAGAAGCAGATGAGGAATCAAGAAAAATTAATCCAGATATTGAGTGGGAATTAAATGACACTGCATTCCAAAATATTGTATTAAAGTTTGGCTATCCAGATATAGACCTGTTTGCATCAAGAGTTAATGCTAAATGTCAGTTATACATAGCTTGGAAACCAGATCCAGATGCATTTAATATTGATGCTTTTACTGTAAATTGGTCTCCATATTTTTTTTACGCTTTCCCCCCGTTCAGTTTAATAATGAAATGTATACAAAAAATTAAACATGATAAAGCTACAGGGATTTTAGTGATGCCCTATTGGCCATCACAACCCTGGTACCCATCTCTGCAAACAATGTTAGTTTCAAAACTAATATTCTTTGAACCACAGAAAGACCTCTTGCACTCTTGTTTCAGAGACAGACACCCCTTACATCACCAACTTACACTAATGGCGGGGATTTTATCAGGGAAGCGTGGTTAAAACGGTCAATTCCTCCCACATCCATCGAAGTGATGTTAGCTTCTCTTTCAAGGAACACTATGAAACAATATAATGTCACCTATAAGATTTGGTTGGTTTTTTGCAAAGATCATAGTATAGATCCACACGCACCCTCAGTGCCACAAGTTATGTATTTTTTAACTGAATTATTTAAGTCAGGTGCTTCTTATGGTTCTCTTAATTCTCACAAATCAGCACTGTCTCTCATAGTCGGCTCTAAAATTGGGGGGGATGATCGAATAAAGAGGCTATTCAAAGGATTCTATAGATCTAGACCTCCATTAGCAAAATATAATTCAACCTGGAATCCAAATACAGTTCTTAATGTAATACAGAACTGGTATCCTAATATGTCACTTAGCTTGGAGAGAATTTCAAAGAAATTAGTATTATTGCTTGCATTAAGTACAGCTCAGAGAGCCCAGACACTGTCTTTAATTAAAATTTCTAATATGACGTTTCTTAGTGAAGGGGTAAATATTTTAATAAATGATATCACAAAGACTTCTGCTCCAGGACGCGGTCAACCTAATCTATACCTACCATATTTTGAAAAGTCAGAAATTTGCCCAGCAAAAATTTTAAAAGATTATATCTCCTTTACACAAGATATAAGAAACAATAATGATCATCTGATATTATCTTTAAATAAGCCTCACCGAAGTGTTTCATCATCCACAATCAGTAGATGGATCAAGGATACACTGTGTTTCTGTGGCATAGACACGTCCATTTTTTCAGGACATAGTACTAGACATGCGTCTACATCAACAGCAAGATTAAAAGGGGTTTCATTAGATATCATTAGGCAGACCGCGGGCTGGACAAGTAATTCAGTTACATTTGCAAAATTCTACAATCGGCCTATAAATAATAACCCAGGACAATTGGCACATGCTGTCCTTAGTGTTAGTTCAGATTAAATAATATTTCTTATTGTTGTTTTCTATTGTGGAAATTTTTTTGTGATCTTAAAAAGATTAATGACAATTATTGAAATTTGATTTTTATGTTACAGTTAGGTATAATTAAGTAAATACCTAACAAAAGTTGATTTTTTCTATAACTAAAGTTTAGTTTATTTTAATTTAATCTTGAATAAGATTATTAATTCTATGAATATAAGAGTGATCTCAAAATTGGTTTTTTGTTTGTTTTTTAATTTTTATTGAACAACTTTACCATGATAGCTCTAAACATCTGCTATGTAAAATTATATCTTCGAGTTAAGTTTGCAGTATAATAAGTGATCAAACTAACTCACCTGTGACGTTCGATCATTATTATACGAAGAACTTAACTCTAAGATATACAAACCCTACCCACCCAGCCCATGGGTAAAGTTGAGGCTATACTCTAAAAAGAATGACAGATGACCGGAATACCATAGACTAATACTGGTGTGTTTAGTTTTTTATAGATTATTCTAAAGTGCGATGGTTGCCAGCTGCTCACAAAGGGAGCTGCTATGTAAAATTATATCTTCGAGTTAAGTTCTTCGTATAATAATGATCGAACGTCACAGGTGAGTTAGTTTGATCACTTATTATACATAGAAACACCTAGACCCGAGATAAATATTTGCAGATCCTACAAACATTTATCCCACGGCGGGGATCGAACCCGCAACCTTCTGCGCCCCAAGCGGGCTTTCACCCACTGCGCCACAGAGGTCGTCATTTCTTCCTTATTTTTATCTCCAATAGAGGAAAAATCACTTATAAAAGTGTATTCATAGTAACATATGGAAATAACTGTTTTTTGTATTCATAGCAAATTTATACAGTTGACGCTAAAGCTCCGGCATAATAAGCGACAAAACATTCACATCCCATCCATAAAGACATTAAAAAAACATAACTCAAACAGACCAACGGGGAGCAAAGCTAATAAAAACTCCAAATATTAGACAATGATAACAAACTTTATGGGAGATGGGAATAATTTTATGGCGTAAAAATGGGTCATGTTAAAAGGGCTTTTTATTTGCCCGTTGTCAACTTTTGTGACTTTCACCCTACCTGCGAGGAAAGATGGTTATAAATTATCAAGTGTCCACACTGTGTGGACAGACCGACACTATGCGTTTTTTTATATTATTTTAAGGATGAATTATCACCTTGAGAGAATACACCTGTTGTGTTTACCTCTCGGGTTGAACATGTTAATAACGTTTATCGAGTCTGTTGTGTTGGCCTCTTAGATTAAACATGACTTAATATTGAGTTGTAAGAACTACGCTTATAATATTTACTCAGTACGTATACGTATAAGAAGAAATCTTCCACACCAGAAAACAAGTACTAACCTAATCAAGAATGAATGAATAAATGAATGAATGAACGAATGAACACTTTATTGTACACCAATTAATAACAAAACACCACATAAATAAAACACGTTCGAAATTAGTACAATGAGCGGCCTGAAGATGTTGTTTCTAAATACAAATACATCTTTGAGATTCATAAAAGAGAAGTCAGAGATAAGTTTAAATTTTGGACTTTCAACACAATGTGAGTTATTGTGCCGTTTGTCAAAATTGTATTTCATTCTAGACTTTTTGCAAGTATCTTAATTTTTTTTATAATTAGTATCTAACTAGAATTATTATTAAACCCTCATAATATTACAATCTGGCCAAGTAGGCCATAAGCAATTTTTCTTTGACATAGTTTTATAAAGAAAAATATGACTAGAAAGAATGTGTCCAGTGGCACTTTTCTTACTGTATCTAGTTATGGGGAAGACACTTTGTTCATGTGTTCTTCAGAATGATTACACTTATCACTTTAATATTTTACACTACACTACACTAACTCAAACGGTTTTGTTCGTTCGAGTCTTCTCACTAAGTCCGTATCAAGTATCAAGTATCTTTATGAATTAACGAAAAAAAAAACACACCGGTTTGTTAAAAAAAAAATACTTTTTTAACTGCGTCAAGTCATCAAAATAAAAGCTTCGGTGACCGTCGAATGTAAAATAAAATGGAGTTTTTGCTGTTGAATATTGTTCATTAAAATAAAGCTTCCGTGTACTTTTTTACTAAATGTCACATGTGACGTAACGAAGGTGACTGACAGGCGTGCTTGTTAAAAGTTCGATAATTCCGTTGGGGCTTAAGTATTAAATTGTGTTTCTATTAATATCAATTTTAAAAGCTTTGTGCTATTTTATGCTGTTATTTTAGGAAACGTTATATTAAGGATTCACAAAATAATCTAATTGTAAAAAATCTATTTCAAGGTTATGTTATGAAAAATAGAATAGAATAGAATATTTATTTATTTTTTATATATTTACATATATTTACAAAATACAACAGGATTAGTCAAGCTATCTAAGGATCGTTAGAAACGATCTATAGATAGCTCAACTGAACCAGGTCACTGTCAGTCGGAAGCGTGCCCAAAACACTTTTTTTATTATTTTTTAGCCCATATTGTCTCACTGCAGGGCAAAGGCCTCCCTCCTCATTTTCCAGTCTTTTCTGTCTTTAGCTATAGTTGACGAGTCTGGTCTGGACGGTCCAAATCGTCCCGCCATCTCCGTGGTGGTCTGCCGCGCGGACGTCTTCCGTCGGGCACTCATTCAGTGACGGTTTTTGCCCATAAGTCGTCAGACATGCGGCAGACATGGCCTGCCCAGTCTAGAATATAATAGAATAGAATAAAGTTTTATTTTCTCCACCATCATATACAACAGTTACAATAGGTACTTAAATCTACATAATTTTATGTGGGTGAAAATACGGCTACCCCTCAGCATTTGCTCCAACAGCTCGTGAGTGTAATGCTAAAATACTTATAGTTGATTATTTACTTCTAGTATTTGTAAAGCATTTTGAGTTACAAGTTACTATTTCAACGCACTTCTAATATGGCGAACTACCAGGGTCTGATTTCCGGAACTGGGTTGTTTTTAAATTAAAAGTCAATAGGTTATTTATCTTACCCACGCTGTTGCTTGAACACACTCAACTGTTACTTGACCACACAATTGCTCATAACCAAGCAGTGCTGTCAAGCACAAACTCAATTTCACTGAAATAAGTAGAGCTCAGCTAGTTTTAAATAACAGAAGCCGCTTATTTTTAAATAGTTTAAATATTCATCGATCTGTAAATTCGACTGCTATAAAGCAGAACTGTCAATAAATAACGTTGGTGATGGGTAATAACTAGGTCAATCACATTAAGTTCGGTTGAGCGAATGACATAATTCAACACAAATCGATGTGGCTTAAACCAATCATACAATATTGACGTTTTTGCGTTAACATCAGAACCCTGTGGCCAACCACGTAGACCTGGATGCTATCCTAATGTTTAGTGACTCGTAGGTGACGCAGCCAGATGCGCTTCTTTTTATTTGTGACGGTCTAGTTGCAGAGATATTCACTAAATATATGGTCACGACGAGTCACTAAACATTAGGATAGCATCCAGGTCTCTACGTGGTTGGCCACAGGGTTCTGATGTTAACGTTTTTGCATCGCCAATAACATGCCTGAAACCCAAAGGTTTGGACACAAAAGTAATTTCGTATGAAACCAACTCTGATGACAGATTTTGCCCTCCATCATGGCCTTTATTTTCCTTGAACATATTTGACTCTTTCAATTTTCTTTTGATACATAATCTTAAAAAATCCTATTTACAAGACAATATTTGTCGGAAGATTCTTCATTAAAACTTGTTGAGTTACTCGTGTAACATAACTCCCGTGTATCAGCTTTTCAATATGAAACATTCCTTTTATAATCAGCGGTAAGTAGGTCAGTCAAGTTTTACATTAGACCTGTTCTAATTACCAATAGACGGTTTGTGAATCCGGGACGACAAAAATGCAGAAGGATTTTTGCGTTTTTTGTACATTTTATTGCTACTGATCTGTAAAAAAATTGGTATATTCCACTCTGATCTACTAATCAAATCCACTAAGGGATTTGTTTTAACTTTCTCTTCCACTCTAAACCACGGTGGGTTATTTTCCACTCCTTATACTTACAATAATATTGACAGCAAGTAATTTTATTTATAACTATTCAAAAGGTAATCAATATTTAGAAAAAAAAAATGAGTTTTTAGAACAAATGAAAACTTTAAAAATCTATCTGCACAAAAATAGTGTGGGGCACCCTCACAATCTTGGTCACTCGTCCGAATCCCACCGAGCTATGTACGCCGAATAGGAAATAGTTTTAAAGAGTGAAGCACTTTGGTATTTGCTGTAGAGTCTATCTGCGGGTTTGAATTTCAATTATTGGGATTCCTGTTTATTGGATTGAAAAAGTTTGAAGGTTTGATGTAACTTTTTAACTATATATACTAGTTTAGTAGCAAAATCAATCGAATGAACAACAAGGGGCTTATTACAAGAAAATGAGCCGAGTTTAGACCAAGTCTAACTAAAAAACTGTCACTAGAAAAATGATCTTTAAATACTCGTCCATAGAACGCTTTTTTGTGGTAACAGTTTTGTTTTGACATGTGTCAACATGGGGTTCAACCAAGGTTTTACGTTTTTATAATAAGCAGCTAAGCTTATTTGTCATTCCGTACTTATTTTTTAATAATGGGAGTCATGTCCAAAAGTTACATTTAGGTATTAGACATATCGTCTAATACCTAAATTTTGTTTTAACCAAAACTTATATAAGCCATTAAGTTACAACAACACAAGTTTACAGTTCCCAAAACTGTCAGTCAGCCGAGTGAAAATATACTAAAATCCCAAAAAAAATTACCAATCATCTCCGCTCACTTGGCTAGTAATAACATCCCAACTATTCTGCTCCACGCTCGATTGTCAAAGTTGTTTATACAAGTTTGGACGGACTCGGTGGAGCTTTGTTGACATTTTTCTTTTGAGCCGCCGTGACAAGCTCAAAGGATTGCCAACGGTGCGTGGTCGTTTGAGATGAGGGCATCTGTTATATTAAATTAGATGTCTTCCGTTGGCGGTGCTATAAATAGCTTTGTTAAGGTGTTATTTGCAAGGCGCAATGTTTTGTTTCATGTTGGGATTTGACTTATATAAAGCGTATAGATGGAAGAAATTGGGGGAGACCTTTGCCCAGCAGTGGGATGACATAGGTTAATAAAAAATAAAAAAAAACGTTTAGAATATCTTAATTTAGTAAATGCGGATGTTTTTGTCTTTTTGAGCTTTCGTCGATCACAATATACAATTGGCTCGCCTGCGGTTTCACACTCATCACACAACAGCATGAATGATATTTAAGCTTTCCACCCGTGAAATTATTTTTTTAAGATGAAACATGATTTTACTAAGCATTCACTTATAAACTTTTAGTGAGTAACTCTCATCTTCAACGAATTAATAAATAAATAATGTTGACATTTAACGTAGCATCATCTGATACTACCATGAGTACAATTTTTTTTTAATTTTAGACATAATCTTTCAAAGAAAATTTATGTTTTGTAGTGCTTTTTTTTTCTAATAAATACTGCCGTATGTAGACGAACACGTATACCCTTAAACCCTTCTATAAAATAAAAAAAGATATCTGAATTAGATATAATATTCGCAACGAGATTGAACAAAAGCTGCAAACATGCTTACCATGTCATTACACAACATGCGTTGAATGAACCGATAAATGGCACATACGCGATACAAAGACTAGATAAAGCTGTTCTGTAACTACACCAAGTGGACGACAAGCCGTTGTTGAGTCGTGTTTAAGATATGGTACAACATTCTGGGTAAATTTTATCGTGGTAATAACATTTCAAATTCCTTTATTTCAAGCTTCATCCAAATCAGTTCAGTGGTTTGTCCGTGAGTTAAAAACTAATATACTTGTCTTACTAACTTTCAGAATTGTAATATAAATATGATATTGACCAAATATTTAGAAATGAAGCATTTTGATAGATAGAAAAGTCAATAAGTCACACCGGCGTCAAACGTCACTATTACGTCATGATCGAGTTCATTACAAAAAGAACCGGGTGAGTGACAATTTAATGAAGTGTTGCCCCATTGTGTAATTAAAGCCGAAAAAGCCTTAGCTCATTTCCCATTAAGCTTTGTTTTAGCTAAGTGAGTAGCTAAGCGCAAGTAAATAATTATATTCATCATCATTGTTGGTCATTATAACAGCGATGGGTCGATACATGAAATGGTCAATAATATGGTCATTGTATTTTTAATCTATCTTTTACCACTTGCCTTAGTTTTTAGTTTTCCAATTTCGTTAACGATGCTAAACAGTATTCTCGATAGTTATTAAAAGTTGTGACTGTTACATACAAAGTTCAATAGTTTTCGAACCCCTATTATTATCTTGTAGAATAGCTTAAAAAAATCCTGTTTTAGGAAAAGCTAAGGCACTTTTGATTGGAATAATCGAGATTTTTTGTAAAATATATAAGTAGAGCTTCTGAAGCTTTGACTTGATGCGCTTTTACTGACAACCTTATAGATTTTTTTTCCTTGGTCGAGATTGCCCATTTTATCTTTGGCAACGCTATTAGTATGATATTATGCTGCATTCTACTCGACCAATCTTCTAATCCTATTCCAACGAGGCATCAACTATGACTGTCTACAACTAATGAATGGCCGCATGATTACGTTGGTTTCGTAACAGACATAAAGATATTGAGTTTGAAAAGAGCTCGATTGCTCATGATAAGGTTTTGCATTGTGTACTACCAAATAGTGATGGGATTAATTATTAAACATGCAAGATATTATATTTACGGTATTTTTTTACGGTAAAAATATTATTTTTAACGACCTTCTTGTAGATCTTAGCAAGGTATACTTTTCCTCCTGTTACGATCCTGAAGTCATAACAATTATTTTTCGTCTCCTTCACTCTCTGTAATTCTGTAATTCTTTATGGTACACAAGACAATGGTTACAAAACAATAATTAGAAAGTACATGTACAAAGGCGAGCTTAACCCTAAAAGAGTTTTCTACCAGCAAACCTTTGAGTCTAGGGAGAAGACATTAACAAATGTGGATGCACTGTGTACGTACGCTGTATAAAAGAAAGCTATAAAACACGGTGTAAATAAATACCAACCACTAACTATATACCAATACAAAAATATACAAAATATAAATAAATAAAATATACCTACATATTATTATAATATGATCTATATCTAATATGATCTATATTTTTATCTCATTACATTTTACATGCTAACTCTATCATACATCTGAAACGATAAACACAAAATTAAGCTAACTGAATACCTACAAATTTAGTAAGTCAATTATTTTCCATTCATCATCGAAGAAAATGCATATTTGAATATACAACTATATACTAAATAAATAATGCATATTGGTTTGGTCTATTCACTACTTGAAGAAGGTATAATTATTATTGGTTATTGAACTGAATTGACACTTGCAACAAAAGAGTGGCTACTGAGGTCGTGAATATAAAAGTTACGCAACCCGATTGATTAAAATGCCGAACTTTATTGAAAGTGAGTTTTAATAAACGGTAGTTCATTACAATAGGTGTTGCAACGCAGGTAGCCTAAGAAGGTTACGTTTTGATTACACAATTACTCATTAATTCAATTTAAAATTGAATTTAACATTTAGGTTCTTAATAGATGATTTATAGGTCAGGAGGCAATCTATGCCAACACTTAACGGGACGCTGCAGTGTCTGGGACATTATTTGAGATGGAATAGGCTTGCCCAGCATCTAAACCATCCTCTCAGCTTAATCAGCCTGGTCCACAGGAAATACAACGTCAATACGTGTGGAGCTGACTAAGCTGCGGGTTTCCTCACGATGTTTTCCTTCACCGTTAAGAGCTCGTGTTAAAGCGCATATAAATTTTACGAAACGAAAAATCCATTGATGCACGGCCGGGATTTGAACCCACGACCTTCGGATTGAAAGTGGAGGTTCAACCCCATTCGACCAACACGGCTCCTAGTAGTCTAACCATAGAAGTAATAGTGATGAAAAGGAACAAAAACTAAGTAATTTAAATTACTCGTGGTGATGATTTTAACATATAACTCTTTAAACTGGTGCAAAATATAATGAAATAAATGCAAATATAAAAACAAAAGTAAAACAATGATTTTACGAGAATTCGCGCCATAAAAGCACGCATTCATTCACAATAAACCGATAACACAGCCATGAAACTCAAAGCACTAATTACCATTGGTAACACATCATCAAATTCTCATTTTGACGCATGGCTGATAAATTATAATATAGGTTTCGTAATAGACGCATGGTTGATATATTATGGCGTAGGTAACTGAAATTCATTAGGCATCTCAGTCGTGAAATTAATTCTCGCAACAGAGCCTACTGTTGTGGAATTACAAAGCGTAAGCGTTTAGTCACAGCTCATACAAAACACCTGATATAAGTGAATATTCATGTAAAAATTATCGAATACGATAAAAAAAATGGGAGTGGACAGGTCATTCACCCGCATGCACCCAGACAGGTGGGCCAGAGTGGTGACTAGTTGGATTCTGGATGGCAGACGACTCCGAGGCAGGCCTTAAAAGCGCTGGCGCGATGACCTGACGCCTTTAGGAAGGATTGAGGGAAAATGGCGGAAGACCGCGAGGTGTGAAAGGTGATGGGGGAGGCGTTTGCCCAGCAGTGGGACAGTATAGATTAACTAAAAAAAAAACGAAAAACATGTTAGAGTATTTGTTTTCCTTAATATTCCGAGAACTGCCGTAAGTATTTGTGGCAATACTTTTTATCGTGATATAAAACTTAAACCTTTTGCTTATTTTGATCATGTTTGGGGTTGGCGCTGTGTAGATAACTTATTAATTATATTAATAATATACCTAAGTAGGTACATAAGGTAAATTTATATGCTAAAGATAAGTTTTGTTCGACAGGTGTGTGTAATTTGCTATAACTGTGGTAAGTTTTAGCTGTGTCGCAGTTCAATTGCTCATTTCAAATTTCTCATTAGCTTACTGTAATCAATCAGCGTTGTTTTGTTCCTGTGAGTATAATGTCTTCAAATCTGGGTTTGTCCTTGGTGTCTTTGATTAATATGCTAAATTTCCCTAAAATTTCTAATACACAATTTCTATGCCCTAGTTGGAATACAGTTTACTTGTTCAGTAAGTTCGTATGAGTCAGTGGCCTACTCTGATGACGGAGTTTTTACGCCGCCTTAAGGCCTCTGTCATGGTTTAACGACTTAAAAAGTTAACGTGACCGGGACCGACAATTTAACGTGCCTTTCGAAGCAGATGAAAGTACCACTGGCGGTCACACATCCACTTACAGACCGTTTCGAACGTTGCTTATCTTCGATGATCTATCAAGAACGACTAAGCAAGCACGACCACGAGCGCTTCAGTTGTTTATTTATACTACGCTTCATGCAAATATAGTTTATCTTTCAAGGTTTCTTACAGAAAAACATTCATACTACTGTATTTATCGCGATACTAAAACAATTCGTCTTTGATCTTGTCATCATCATCATCTTCCTGCACTTTTCCCACATTATGTGGGGTCGGCACAACATGTGTTCTTCTTCCATTCTCCTCTATCAGCCGTCATCTCAACACTCACTCCTTTCTTACTCATGTCATCCTTCACATAATCCATCCATCTTTTCTTTGGCCTACCTCTACTCGTAAATCCATCAACATTCATACCTAGCACTCTCCTAGTTACATGACCCTCTTCCCTTCTCATTACATGCCCATACCATGCTAGCCTGTTGCTCCTCATCTTTTCATTCACAGGCGCCTAAATAGTTTTATTTTATTATAAAACTGAGTTTTGGTGTATAATTATAATTGTGGTAGTTTATAAAATGATACAAATACGTTTTAAAACACAGCGTGTTAAAATACATCATAGCGATATCATTAATAAGCGAAAGATATTAAAGTTAATGCTATAACTGTGGTTAATTTACTTTTAATATTTCTAATCTACGGGCCATAAGAATGAGTTGTATAAAGATTATTATTTCAATATAATTAACATTATAAGACACTTATGCTTCTTTAAATATGTATTAAGAACACCTTGAGCTAAAAATAATGTTCTATAAAGCTCTAGTTTCACAAGAATCCAAGTATAAGCGGCGAATGCATATCGGACATCAAACTTTCTCTTAATGCCTCTTTTTGACTGCTGGATTTTGACAAAACTCTAGATTACAAAAAAATATCTGTCAGAAATGCATTTCTAGATTACGAAAACATTATCAACTAGCTGCGCTCCCGCGGTGTGATCCGCGGTCACTCGGGATTTTTTCATTTTTTCGGGATTAAAAGTAGCCCGTGTCCTTTCCTGGGATACAATCTTTAACTATGCCAAATTTCAGCTTAATCTGTTCAGTGGTTTGGGCGTGAAAGCGTAACAAACAGACAGACAGACAGAGTTACTTTCACATTTATAACATTAGTATGGATAGTATAGATTCGTTGTCAGAAACGCGTTTACATACAAACATGTCTATATTTTGCAATGGTTAGCATTTCATACAAGACAAAGTTCCAAGACCACCACTGCCTATGATTATAAAAAAAAACTATTGCAGTAAAATAATATCGAGACACGAATCCCACTCGGTCAAAACGATTCTATTCTCTCGTTATGCTATTGTGATTTACTAACAACTTGACGCGTAACAAATCTACGAAACAATGTATTTGCTACTGTGTTTTTTACTAGCAATAGCTACATCTCATGCTATTTATAGCACAAAAAGTATAACAAAAGCTATTAGGCACTTAAGGCTCGTGTCTTCGTTTTATTACCTCTTGTATTTTATGTCAATAGTATACAATGACTCATAATATTGCATGTTTTTATGAGCAGGTGTTATCAACCATTTGATTGTTATTGTGGAACGAATTGAGTAAAGTATTTATAGTATTGTCATGACTTAACTATAAATCTAAGTTTGTTAGTAAGATGAAACTTGGCTTAGATTGTGGCCCAAAATAAAAAAGGCTACTTCAAAATTAGTTGAAACTCATAATTATTTAAAGTTCAAATGAAAATACGTAATTTGAATAAAAGTATGGTGTACTTAATAATTATATTTTTTTTAACAGCGCAATCAAACAATCTAGGTATTATTTGGGCGCCATGTTCTAAAGGTTGGCGATCGCTGATCCGAACTTTTGTTAGTTCCGAGAAAGGGCTACTCGCGTTTGGAATGACAATAACAAAAGGTGTTTGTTCTTGTATTCATCTTTTGTATGAGTTCAGAAAACTTGTCAATAGAAACTTTGATTCTTAGCTTTCTACTGCAACTCTTACAATAACAAGCGATTAAAAAACTTTATTTTTCGCTCATTATCATCTTCGTAATACCTAGATCACAGGGCGTAGCCCATAGTAGAAATCGAATCGACAGATAACGTAGACTTCACTTGCGTCTAATGGCTTTATTTGCCAAAACTGCATACTAGCATCGCGGCACGTGAGTTCCTGGCCGTGGCTCTATGTCAATCGTCAATTTGACATAAGTCACACCAAAGCTTGCATTTACAAGCATTTTGTCTCTATCGATTTACCGCCCATAATCTCAAAACCAAACTATCACTAAATTCTCGTTAAACATTCAGAGAACAGAGACCCTAACCTAGTTACTCCTACACAATTGTCACGCGGCCTGACATTGTCCTGACACTAACGACTACAAAGCCCTCATTTAGGCTACATTAGGGCACCAGACATCCAATTTGGCCTGAGAGCGCCAATGTTTCCTGTCATGTAATTACTGTCAGGCTCTTTGACAGTAGCATAGTAATGTTTAATCGATTGCAGTTTATTGTGAATATACGAGTGAATGAATGAATGAATGAACACTTTATTGTTCACCAATTAATAACAAAACACCACATAAACAAAACACGTTCGAAATTAGTAGAAAGAAGTCGCTTTCAGCGATAAGGCTGCCTATTGGGCAGCCTTATCTCTGAAAGCGACTTCTTCCAGGCAACCTTTTGACAAGTGTTGCATAGACTGAGGGGAAAAAATCATTGATCCATGTTGTGGCCATTTTTCATGCCATTTCCCAGTCAAGGGTATCATTATTCTAGCATTGAATAAAACATCTAGATTTACGTACCAAAACAAGCGAATACTCCTCAAATATACTTATTGTTCGACAATCATCATAAAGTACAATAAAAATCGATAATCATCAATTACATACGATCGATTCGACCTTAACCCACCAAACTCTTTTGCAAGATGAATTATATCCATCAAAGTTAATCTACTGTCGATGGAGCCAATAAACGGAGTGCTTCGTGGAATATCTAGCACTTATGAATATGATAATTCATATTGAGGTCATTACCATTTTATTTTGGATCAATTTTGTATGTTGAAAAGTATGAACGGCAAAATAACTATGAGAATAGTTTTATTTTAATGTAGGCAGGCACTACATTGTGTACATGACGGTGCATTTATACGATGGGATTTCAACCCATACGATATCGTATCGCACGGCAATTTCACGTGTTAACACTCATCGTATGCGACGCTCGTCGACACGTTCAATGGGCGGGGCTTAGCTAATCGTATAGAACCTAGAATTGACGTATTTTGACGACCTCTGTGGCGTAGTGGGCGAAGGTCCGCCTGCGACGCAGAAGGTTGCGGGTTCGATCCCCGCCGCGGGACAAATGTTTGTATGACTTACAAATATTTGTCTCGGGTCTGGGTGTTTCTATGTATAAAATGTATGTATTTACAAACAAAAATTATATAAGTATTCCATCAATTATCTGGTTCCCATAGTACAAGCTTTGCTTAGTTTGGGGCTAGATGATGCTGTGTGAAAATGTCCAGCATTATTTATTTTTTATTTATTATTATAGAATAATCTTCATTTGAAAAACCAATAAGTTACGTCAGTCACCTTGATAAAGAAATTAGTAGAAAGAAAAAGAAAATATTTTATTTTATACATCTGTATGCCTCTGTATGCCCATGTCTTAGCAATGAGAAATTACGTATTTTACTAACAAAATAAGCAACCAAGTAAAATACGCTGTACGTGACAAACAAGCATGATGTAACAACAATAATTTAAACTAATTAGAGGGGTTCCAATGACATATCTACCAATGTTGTAACTCCGTAGATTTGTGTAACCAGATTACCTTTAAAGTCCAATAACATCATTTGCAGCCGGCTCCCTTTGTGGTTAAGAAAGTAAAATTTAAAATTCTACTGGTGATTCCTTGAGATTATGATAGGAAGGTAGAATGACCGCCTCATTCTGGTCACGTAAACTCTCCCGTGCTTTGTCAGATTTAGTAGGTACAGGGGCCGTACTATGAGCTCTTATAGCGATCAAGTTTGGGTCCTAAACTAAACTGCCTCGCTATAGCGTACCACGACGTATGATAATAAAAGTTACTTATAATAAAATTTACTAGACTTGTCGTAAAAACTGAATTATTTTGTAATACAAGTAAAACAACTTTCTACTTAAAACGTCACGTTGTCACGGTACGAAAACTTTGCGATTCAGATTAGGAACCTAAACCGGATAGCACCTAAACTGAATTGTAGGTCATGGTACGGCACCAGGTAGGACATTTTTTAGAGTTCCGTTGTGCAAAAAATCATTGGATTCAATTTGCTTATGTTATTCATCGGGTCGTAATTGCTACTTACAAGTAGACTTTTATAAAATGTGAGGCTTCAAACAACTCTGAACTCTGCGAATACATTAACCTATGTATAAATAAATGTACGTAACCTATAAAATTTTTATTAGTTTTGAAACAAAATATAGCATAGGCGGAGCTTGTAAGCGGAGTTGGATAAAAGTAAAAGATGTAAAGCTGCGGAACTCTACATTTTTGTTGAGTGGTCCACACGCCCTTGGTCTGTAATTTTTTCATGAACTTAGCATTGCAGGCGCGCTCTTCTGCCCTCGACTCATTCAAATTAATAGTTTTTGCTCGAACCTGCTTACCTATCTCCCTTGTTGGCAAAAGCTATGGCACTTTGTGGCGAGCTCTGGGATTATAAAATGAAAAAAGTGTACTGCAAAATTATCACAATGGCTTTATTAAAGTACATAAATAGTATACCTGTGACTTACATTTATATAGACAAGTATTTACATGCTATGTACAAAATTCACATAATTTCTACAGCAGTCTTATTAGATGTATTTACATTACAGTTACGAGATGCCCATAGGCAGGGAATTATAAAAATAGATTAAAAATATTAATTATTTGGTAAAGCGCGCGTTGCGATAACACAATATTCACATGAAGCTTTGACTAAATGAGTTACGACAATACGAGAAGCTTGTAGACTAGACAAGGTACGCTTGACCCGACGACTGGGCATTGATTAAAGGTGGCGGAGGCGGCCAATGCCTAAACTCTCTCCTTCTATTTGGATTGTTACCGCCTAATTCTAAAGAGGAATAATCTGAATCTATTGATGAATAAATGTGATCTGATGGAGGTCTACCATCAGGACCGTACGCAGAAGTCTGAACGTGTTGCGTTCGACTCTCTACAAACTCAGGAGACCCGCTCACCCCGTCGGCAGACCCCCTTACTTTCTCAGTAAACGAAAACGATCTCATCGTACCGTTTTGCATACCACTTCTCATCGTGTAGGAATTTATATTATTTCTATACCCCGATTTCTTAGATTTACATCTATGATCCGGCATCGCGTAGCGCAACTTCTCCCAAAATTTATTTTGGCCCCATCTTATTCTCGAACTCGTCTTCAAATACGGCCTCAAATCCGGATCGCATTCCGCCTCAGGCAACGCTGCACTCTCTTCTATTAGAACTAAAGTATAAATTCTAGTTTTTATTATTTCGTGTAGTGCCTGCCTGAATTCAAAACGTGACCATTCTGTTTCAATAAAATTTCTGGTCAACACAATTACAATGCGCCTGGATGCTTCTGCAGCCTCGGGAAGAGGTAGCGTGCACTGCATGTAGGCTACATTATGTTGCGGTATATCTCTATAATGCAGACAAAGGTGATACGAGGGACTTCCATTTTCCAGTTCAGCGGCTAGCGTTTGTATAACAAAATCATCATCTTTTGGGCTGTAGCAAACATAAGCATCGTATAATTTATCAGTGTCGTCGTACGCTCCAGTGAATGGGAACAATCTTACACCACAGCTTGTGTATAGCCATATGCGAATCGTGTCTCTGAATATGAAGATCATAAGGATGACTAGCATAATCAACATGAATCCGGAGAGCGTAGTCACCATCATGGGCATGTAATTTGAGACCAACATGTTATCTATTACGGAATCTCCGGCATAATAGTCGCTACAAATTGTTCCATTCAGATTGAGTTCCTTCTTTTGTGATGTTTTACGGTCGGTGTTCCAACACCAGACATCCGTAACGTCAATGATTTTGGGTACATTATCGGATATGTACGCCGTCAATCTCTGTAAATATCTACATTTACATGACCACATATTGTTACCCAAAGCCAACGCATTCAAATTCAAATTATTGTTCAAACTCCAAACTGTAAAGTCAACTAATCTGTTGCCATCTAACCTCAGAACTTTCAAGGAGTGCAGTGTCATAAACGTAGAGTTGGCAATATGGCTGATAAAGTTGTCTTGCAAATATAGCTCGTTAAGCTGTGTCAGATGTTCAAACTCGTACCCGTTCAAATGCTTTAGCTTATTGTTACCGAGATGCAATATAATAAGCGAGGATAAACCAGCGAACGTTCTATTCTGTATGGTTTCAACTTCGCTCGAATTTACATACAGAGATCTCATATTTTTTCGTCCGATGAATGCATAATTTTGTAATTCTTTAAAGTCGTTCCCGTCTAAGTAGACCTCGGTTGCGTCCATAGGTATTTTTTCTGGAATTTCAATGGAGCGCTGGCTAGAGCAATCTACTACATTTTTATTCCACGTGGGATCGTGGTAGCACGAACAATTGTATGGGCATGTCATTTGGCAATCACAAGCGACATAATCACAACAGCGACACAATGTGAAACAATGGGTTTCGTATGTACACAAGAAATCGGTCGATTTTAGATTGCTGAGGGGAATGTGTGTGACGCCTCTTGTGTGTGTCATTTTACACAATACATTTTCGAGGTCCATTATTCTTGGGTGTTGTCTCATTGCGGTCATGTTGTTTATCAAAGGTAACCATTCCATGGAGCAATCGCAGTTAAACGGATTTCCTCCGATGTAGAACTCTGGCAAGGACTTGTTAGAGGGCACCGGCGCCAGCCGCAAACTGTTGATATCTAAATGTGATATCTCATTTGCGTAAATGTCAACGCGAGTAAGATTAGCCTTATCCATAAACGTGTTCACTTGGATGTTGTTTATGTGATTATTGTTTATAAACAGTAATTCAACGCTGTTGGGGATCGCTAATGGTGATATTTCAACAATGCGGTTGTGGCTTACGTCCAAAGTTTTTATGTGTATTTCATCCTGGAGTTTGTAATAATTTCCCAAGTGCTCAATAAAATTGCTGTGTACATCGAGCCATTTCAAATTGCTGGGTATAAAGGCGTAGTCGAACCATACCAAATGGTTTTCAGACAAATTGAGCCATAATAGAGTAAGTAATGTTGAAAAGACTCCGTTGATATCTGATATGAAGTTACCGTCCAGTCTTATGGCTTCTATTTGTTTGTTTCTATCGAAGCTTCCTCTTTGCACGGCTTGAATTTTATTTTTAGCTAAATTTAATACTTGTAAACTCGGAACATCCCAAAACATTCCCTCGGATATATTCCCAATTTGATTATCTATGAGCCGTAAACCAGTTAGTTGATCTAAGTTCTTGAAGGAACCGTTTTTGATATCGGATATTTGATTTTCACCCAGATCTAATGTTTTCAGTAACGATAACTCCCAAATAGCTGTTGGTACATCCGTTAGTTGGTTAGAACTTAAATCTAATTCTTTTAGATCCGAACAGTTTTTGAAAGCCTTAAAATCTATGTTAATTAACAAGTTATTGTTAAGATTTAATTTACTTAGCACAAACAATCCATTGAATAGATATTCTTCTATCGTATGCAAACGATTTTCAGCTAAATTCAATGTGTGCAGATTATACAGTGATAAGAAAGTATTTTCCTCAATGTAACCTATTGAATTGTTCTTTAAATCTAATATCTGTAGGAAGAATAAATCTTTAAACGTTTTACCATCTATCCTAGTCAGGGCGTTATTGGATAAATTCAGAATGACTAAGCGAATAAGGCCAATAAACGTTCCGCCATCGACGTGCGCGCTAGAGAGTTGATTATTCGATAGATCTAAGACAAGCAGCTGTTCTAATCGGTGGAATACGCCCGCGGCTAACTCAAATAGCAAATTATTATTCAAATAAACCTCTCGCAACTCTTTCGTGCTAGCGAACGTGCCCTCCGGTATAAACTGAAGGTTGTTATAAGAAATATTTAGAATACGTAACGAAATAAGTCCATTAAAAGTTTCACTTGAAATATCCGTGATGTTGTTGTTTTGCAGTTTCAACTCTTGAAGTCTCTTGAGTCCGGTGATCTCTGACTCCTCAGAGAGCGATTTGAGCTCATTATTGCTCAAATCCAAGCTCAGTAAACTTGAACCACAGTTATTCCCGAACCCGATACGGTCAACACTTTTGATTCTATTGCGAGTCAAATTCAACACTTGTAAATTATCTAGTGGACAAAATACGTCTGAAGGTATTGCTTTTAAATTATTTTCCCCCAAGTCCAGTGCTTGTAGTTCGCGTAATCCATTAAAAGTGCCGAGAGAGAGTTCCAAGTTTTTATTCGGGCTCCAATCGTAGTTTTTTGAACGGATCGACAACTTTTTCAGTTCGCGTAAGCCTTCGAACGCGTTGCCCGGTATCCTGAGGAGTTTGCAGTTCTGAAGCGTTAGTTTCGACAGTACTGGAAATCTTTGAAAGTAGTTCGCCTCTAGAAAACTTTCAAAAAGTAGCAGCTGATTGCACTCGACCGTGAGCGTCTTTGTAACATCGATAGGTGCAGATGCAAGGCTGGACCCGTCTGCATCAAGTGTCCGCACCCGGCACAAGGTGCCATCGTCACCTTTTGGCAGACGACTACAGTCGTCTACGCCACTGCTCGGTGCATAGGCCGCGTTAACACCAAAAGTCACAAACAAAAGTGTCAGCAATTGAAACATTTTCCAAACACATTGGTCTTTACTTCGTTCAAAATAACAGTTCACAAAACTTGAGTTAATGTTTAGTCATTTTATCGTGTCACTTCACAGATGTTTACGTCTCGCGTAAGTACGTTCGGCGTTTGAGGCGACACGAGCGCGTGCCTGCCTCATCGTGGCTCGTGCGCGACTGACGAGGCAACCGGTCCGTCAGCTCGTCGCGAGTGGTGGCACTCGCCGCCCCGCCGCTCCTCCCCCGCACACCCTCTTACCCCCACATAGTTACATGTCCCCTCGCATGGCGCCACTTGCGCGCCTGACAGCTCTCGCACAATTATGTAATGTTTTCTTAATCGAGCCACCGCATCGGGTTAAAAGAAACTTGCTTCAGAAACGGTAATGATAATAGCGTACTTGCGATCGATTTCCCATGAATGGATCTATGAGTAATATCGCGCAATATGTGATTATTTATGACGATATAAAACTTTTTCCTTTACTCGTTTCATAAAAATATGGAACGTTCGATGAGAGATGGCTTTTTTATTGCACGCCTAATCAAAATCCTGTAACCGATCGTAGAGTACGTGACAAAGACAAAAAGGAAACTTGAAATTGAGAACGGAGAACAAAGTGCATGTTACCGCGGGCGCCCTTAATTCTTTTTCTGTCACTTATTGAATTCCCAATTCACATACTTTGGTGTAGATACCCAATAAAGCTTGTTTGGCGTCGCGTGCCCCTTCACATATTTTTTGCCCAAAGAGACGTACAGAATTTTCAAATAGAGGGCTGCTACCGTATCGGCCAACAAATTCCTATGTCTTGTAGAAGAGGTGCGAAGTTGGTGGGAGTTGATAATTTGATTTCCTTGTTCGACACGTAAAGTCGTTTACGGGTCTAACTGGAAGTTAGTTACAGAATACGGTACAAGTTTTTGGAAGCAAGCCGAGAATAAGGATACGGAGTTGTTTGGGTCGATATTGGTTTGATAGTATTATGAACTTGCCCTTTGTTCTTTTACGAATCTTTTAAGTATCAGGTCGTGGAAAGGTTTTCGTTCTAATCTTTGATCTAACTTCAGCAAAACAACCTCTATTAGGATGTGGGTGGAACTAAAAGCGGAAAAACTTTCCCGCTTAGTGATAAAACACGGCTTCCGAAAAACACTTTGGATTTTGTGATATCCTTATTATTAATGTCTAGTGCCAGCATATCCTGTATCAAAAGTTCTCCGACGTCGAGAGTTCTTAGCGTTTGATAAATGACTTCTCCCACTTTCGCGAAAGTTCGTGTTTTTTCTATGCGTCTGATAAGTGTCACGTGGTAAGAACGTGACCTGAATTCTGAGGGTATATCGCGATCCTCATTACTGGTATCATGTTGATCCGAATTACAACTGTTGGGACATTTGCTAAGCAGGTGAAGGCCGGCTGCGACTTCTTATATAACCTGCAATAACAAGGCCATTGTTAATTAAGAACACGATTAAACAAGTTGATAATTAACAATCAATTTGGTGAGCTTTTCTCTGACCTTAATTTCGTAAATATGACTTAAAAAAGAGAGTTTTCCAGTGGTTCATTATTATTATTTATTTATTAACGTACCTATAAAAACCTTTCTAATACTACAGTTATCAGTAAGATAATTATATAATACAAAAGTAAATGATTTTTCCTTTATTAAACGCACCAAACAGTATCCAAAAGCTATAAAGATAGCGTACAGACGTAGTCTTCCTGAATCACACATAAATATTATCAAATACAATCACAAAACTCAATAAGGCCAAATAATCGTTTAGCTTTATCTGATCCATTAAGAATAACGACACAGCGCCACGCATAAATCCAGAGGCAAGGAAGTGTAATTAAAATGCACGTTTTGCGCCTTCTCTGTGCCTTTGGCGAAGCTTAGACTGCTATCACACATAGAGCAGGTAAGGGTGTATGTGCTAGTTTTTGACTAGTGACGGAGTAAAAATTACAATTTAACATGCTTTATGAAGGAAATGCTGAACAGTAAGCGAAATCCAAACTGCATTTACGGTATGTATTTGTTGCTTTGAGGCGGATTTTCAAGATAATTATATTCCAGTAGTTCAACTTTATTATGATTGTTTGATTACTTCGGTGGTAGTTATCATAGTTAGAGACTAAAACCTATTGCCACTTGATATTAGCTCTAGCTCCTTTGAGTTTGAGAAAGCAAGAGGCAAAAATTACTGGAACATAATTAACGTAAGAGGTGTAAGAGCAACACAATATTAAGGCAGTTTGACGACCTCTGTGGCGCAGTGGGCGAAGGTCCGCCTGCGACGCAGAAGGTTGCGGGTTCGATCCCCGCCGCGGGACAAATGTTTGTATGACCTACAGATATTTGTCTCGGGTCTGGGTGTTTCTATGTATAATATATATTTACAAACAAAAATTAATAAGTAGTATATCAGTTATCTGGTTCCCATAGTACAAGCTTTGTGTGGGGCTAGATGATGCTGTGTGAAAATGTCCAGCATTTTTTTTTTTTTTTTTTTTTTAATTTATAGTTTATATTGAGTCAGTAACTGACGTCAGCGCTGGCGCCGAAAATTGACTCATACTATTTAGCGAGTCAGTAGTCAATTTACGTCAGTAAATCAATTTACACGATGGCAGTGCTGGCACTGACCTGGGTCAGCACTGACTCGGCAGTGGACTGACGTCAGTTCAATGTAAATCTGCCTTCTGCACGTCGGAATGACTTCCAACCTGTTTTGAGTGTCAATGTTCTTCAGCGAAGTTTATTCTATTGTTATCTGGTATCGGGCTGGAATATGTCTGGGGTCTGTTATTGGTGGCCTTTATCTGGTTGGAATATTTTAGCGGTTTTGTGGCGGCAAAGCGATTACGCACAACACAAGTAGCTTTTAAGGTAGCATTGGTTGGGGAAGTACGCATCGCATGCACGGCACGCAATACATTGTTTTACTTCGCATACTTTATACTGTAATAAATTTTATTTACACGAAACAATAATCATAAAAATACATAAGTAGTACATAATTTAACTAAACTAAAGATAAAAACAGTGTTCAAATCACCGACCGCAGGTAATGTGCCCAAAAGGCTGTCGGCATTACCTCGTTGGATGGCTATACTTATCCTCTGTCCGTAAGCACCAGCCCTTTGGTCATTGGTCTCGTCAATCAACCTCGTGGATAATTCTCTGAAAAGGAGCCACGTCTCTGGACCCCATGGACCTAAAACTACTTTATATACTTTATCTTCTCGTAATATCAGACGAAATAATGCAGTATTTCAAAATCAAGCTACAACAATTTTTGTAAAATAATATAAAATGAAACTAAAACGATAAAAAAGCGGTTCATTTAATTGAATTTATTCATAGCTTTACTTCGTAGAAAACATAAGTTGTTCTATTTGTAAACTTTCCCAATCTACGTCTTAACTTGGGTGGTGGGCACAGAGTTGTGTATGGAAAATTATTCACTAAACTTGCTTTTCTAGAGTATGATGTAGTGTAAATAGTGAAGGAGTGGTGTACTCGTATGAATAATATCTCACTACATAGTCTTATGAGATTTCTATTTCAAAACCCTTAAGTAAATAAAAAAAGTGATTTCTATTTGTATTGGATTTGTTGGTCTTGTAAGAAAATTGACATTCAGCTTAACGAAAGATCGTGGTGGAAAATTCTTAGAAACACTTACCCAGCAGTGGGTGAAATCAGAATGTGAACGATGATGATTGTCACCGAAGACTCATAAGTGTACCAAAATTCAGCTCAATCTTCAGGTAGGTCAAATTAAGCTTGCTATATATGACCCGGACAAACATACATACAAACATAGAAACATACATTCATACAAACCTACAAATATACAAACATACATTCATACAAACACACAAACAGAAAAATATACAAACATTACAAGGCTATTAAAAGCTTTTAAAAAACCGCCCGTGTCTGCTTATGGTCATACATTATAATGTATGTACATTGTACATACGAGTACTCGTATATAATTATCACAGTTCATCCAAATCTTGCTTTGCTCCCTAATATCCTCTCAATATTATCGACCTATGTTTTGTGGTCTATCCTAATAGAATACTATTCTCCTCTTAGAATACCAGATAAAGAAGTCGAATAATAATTATAAAGGGTTGCTATTTTATTGCAACTGTATAAGATGTCTGTGTAACGCTGTTTCTATCTAAGGCGAGATCTGCTTTAATCGGCACCTGCGGCCCGCTATTTGTATCGATGACATTGCCCGCGCTTGTTCTATTCAAATTGTAGAGCGGCTTTATACGACACGGTCCTATTTTGTGACTATTTTTGGTAATACACCTTTGATTTTTTTAGATACACCGGAGATACTAAGAAAAGTGGTGTGATTGTAGATGTGTGTGAATGGAGTGAGCTCTAGGATATGAATGAGAGAAGATTTTTGTGCCGACTCTTGTAGTACAGTACGCACAACCAATCTTTAGCTCTCTGAAGTTAGGTGCACTAAACGATTGCGCAGGTTTGCGCGAGTAGGCGAGATCGCACGATGCAACAAACTAAACGAGTGAGCGAGGCAGCTATACGAGCGAAGCAGCTATACAAGATAGCTGCGCAGAACCCATTTTTGATGACGCCTAAAAGACGAAGACAGCGTTGTATAGCTGCCTCGCTCACTCGTTTAGTTTGTTGCATCGTGCTATCTCGCCTACTCACGCAAACCTGTTAGTGCACCTAACTTCAGAAAGCTAAAGATTGGTTGTGCGTAATGTAGATACTGTGCTTTTTGAAAAATATCACAAAACAAATTAATAGTACTTTTTGCATGACTTTTTTGCTTACTGTAAAAAATATAGATATTCTATTAAACTTTTTTGTAAAGAACGAGTTATTATCGTTCTCAATCTATTCGCTTGTTCAAAATAACATCAATCCCGTTTGAGAGCAGACTCTTTCATCAGCTCTTTCCTCCCCAAAAGTTTTGCTAAAATTAAGTTTCCTTTCAAAGCTCCAATACATTTCAAGAAAACTCCATAAATATTTTGCTTGAAGGACAAGCTGATATTTTTCCAAGTTCCCTGGTATAAATTCTTATCTGATTTAGATGTCAGCTAATAAATTTCTCCTAGTTCTTGCGCGTTCTCAGCTGTTTGTAAGTCTTTCTGAAAGCGCTGGACATGAGAAGTGGGTCAAGGCATTTTCCATAAAACTAATTTATAGTGGTTTCTTTTACAGAATAGGTAATGTTTCATGGATAATAAATCAAGTCGGATATTTTTAAACCAATAAATATACATAACAGTTATCTACTAGAATGATAAACATGCAATAATCAGTTTTATGTTACTGAAAGCCAGGTGAAACATTTCCAGAGCGTTTTAAAGCTTTCAGTGATGAGCATGAAATTATTTGGAGCAAGCATTTACGCATAAACATTGCTTGAGAAATGTTAGATTTTAGGCTTGCAGCCTGTTTGTATTATTTTTTCCAAATCAAACCAATTTTAAAATAAATAAAATTCCTTTTCAACACGTTTTTTTATTAGACTCACATTTTTTTTTATGAGCACTTCTTAAAGTAAAATGCTCGAATAATTTTTCTAACGTAAAAAGTGAAAATCGTACGTTATAAAACAAAACGCCCTCGGCGGCACCATAACACTCCGATATCCACAATTGACTTTAGAATAGACCACGCAAGTTTAGAGCTTCTATTGAAGATGTTAAAGATAACGATAAAATGGGCTTCATTGTTGGCTTTGATTCATCATTGCGGTGTTTTTAGTCTCTTTAGTCTGTGACGTAATATCGGGTTTCACTGCGGGGCAAGACTACAATGTTTTAGGGGACTAGAGATTTAGATTTTTAACATATGAAATTTTATTGTATTATGGTTTCATAATACAATAACATTTCTTATGTTAAAATACTCAAGTAGGTTTCTACTTGAGTCCTGTAGGTTTTATTACTAATACTAAAAGCATTTTGGCTCAACTTGTAATGTGGTGGCGCCACTTCTTTCAAAATGGCGCCACGCCTCTTGTATTTGTACCGCGCCTTAGACTCTAGCGGCCTTATTAATTAGATTACCCTAATTCTAGCTAATACGAGACTACTCTCAGACTTGTTACTTCTTTAGTAACGAAGGAGCAACTTGAATATTTTGATGTTATTAATAAACTGGTAGTAGCCTCGAATGAGTAATACATTCCTTACATCGGGATTAGTAGAAAAAGAGTGAATGAACGAATGATATTATCATTCAAAATATTGTCTATCTCTGTCATTAATTATATGAATGACAGAGATAGACAATAATTTGTATTTGACAATCTGTTTTATTCAAAGAGGTTTTATTTTTTTTAAACTTTTTGGTGTTACGTCTGCCTACTCCATCTCTATACTAGGTGGCGCCTAGGAGTAACTCTTACTCCGAGAGTAGAGTCGAATTAGCTTAGTTCTTCCTTGGTCTTTGTTTATTAATACTGAATTGACCTACTACAGCCTTATGCTTTGGATTAGCGCAAATACCACCTTAGTTCGTGTTTATTAATGACAGCCTAGACGTCTAGTCCATGATATAAAAAAAATGTAAGCAATTTCCAAATAGTGAAGACAGGAAGTTTTGCTTTACATGATTTTTTTATTTAGGTATGTAAATAAAATATACCAAGCATTGGCTTGGTATATTTTATTTCTATATTTATTGATTAAATTATTTTAATATCAATTTTTATTTACAAATACAACAGCATTAGTCAAGCTATCTAAGGATCGTTAGAAACGATCTATAATATAATATTAATATTGATTAAAACAATGTTTTTACCTTATTCCTAGAAGCCTCAATATCGTTCTGCACTCTATTTTAAAACTATAAAAATATCTAATACTTCGTATTCTCACTTCGAATTATTGCATTTAACTCAATTTTAGTTTGTTTATTCGACAAATGTATATCAATCACATCGCTCTGGCCTCAAAGGTTAACTGGAAGAAAACTAAAAAGAGCTTTTACGTTTTACGCTGTACAACTATGAAAATTTTTGAAATAAATTATATCTAGTGATCATACTAAAACATGCAACTTAAAAAAAAAGAAATTTGTCTATTTGCTTTTTTAAAATTTGAGAAATTAACATAAAAGTGCCTTGTCACGGAACCCTATGTGAAAAGGACTATAAAGAAAGTGTCATATGAAGAAATCAAAGAATATCACCTTTAATATACAATATCCTTACTTCATATCTTCATATGAAAACTTTACAAAAATACAAGCTTCACAAATAGAGTCCCGTTTATCGATTTGTCATCTACGTCCCACTGAACCAATTCTGTTTAATCAACGCCCTAGATTGGAACTATTGGAACTATTCAGAGTTCAGACGAGAACACCGGCTGACGAACAATCTTTGACTAATTTCCTTCGCGAGAACTCAATTACATCACGAGTGACTTTAATTTCCTCGTATAGGAGATTTGTCGTTCAACAAGAATGAGTGATTAAAACGATGGTTCTTTGGTTTTCTATTAAGCGTTGGCCATTATGACGGACTTGATTTACGGAGGACAGAGTTTTAGAATGAGAAAAGATATGAATTTTTATGCACATTTAGGTAAGTAAATGAAAATACAAACGGAAAAAGACAGAATTGACGTTTACGCTTTTTAAATGGTTGCTTGGTAAGTGTGAGTCGCAATCTCAAAATAAAGTTAATTTTATTTTCAGAATAATAGTTATACCATACGTGACAGGTTGCAAGCTCATTGCCACCTATCATTCTAACTGGTTTACTTATGTTTTCCTTCATCGCTTAGAACTCATATTAATTTATTCCTTGGTACCTTATCAATAATGTTATCTTAAACTCATTGCAAATTCCAAGGCAAGGTACACAGTACAGTGTACACAGAGTTTAGCTTGCCGACAGTGGCGTAGCTACCGGAGGGCTAGGTGGTGCTGTGCACCGGGGCCCCCAAGCTCAAGGGGCCCTCGGACTCTGTTAGGAAACTATAAGTATGTTGGATGTTTCACATCTTGGTTTTTGGCTTCTGCAACTTAGTTGTCACAATCCTGAATTTGAAAAAACTTACAATTTGATTTGATATGTTACTTTGGGAGAAGTTTGCTTCAATTTTGTTCGCGAGGTCTACTGTTCTCACAAAACCACTAGTTATATTTTGACTTGATACTAAACCGATCAGTTAGGGCCCCAGTTTTTTTTGCACCAGAGCCCTTGACTACCTAGCTACGCCACTGCTCGCCGATCGTCTAAATAAACCGTAACATGAGATCCCATGGAACTTGGAAGCATCTAATTATTTATTCACTCTGTCAATACGTATTACCTTCCTTCAATTCAGTTAGAAGTAGCTGAGCAACTTATGTTTCGAATTTAGCTACGTATGTATAATCGTATAACATGCTCAGTAACTTATTACTGAAAAAAAAATGTATTAGGTATGCGCTGTGTAAGGATGTTGTAAGTTGTAACATGTGGACTGAATAATTACGTTTTTATACTAAAAAGAAAACCGACTTCAATGTTTGACTCGAAACGCGGTGTGACTCAGGGCGTCAAGCTGTCGATTCGATGTCTATTTGTGACATGGCTAGGAGGGAAGGTGTTTAGAGTTTTACGGGGAAACTATCAATCCCTCAGGAATAAAATTTATATGGGACCACCTCTGGAGTATACCCTTTCAAACATGAAAAGAATTTTGCAAATCGGTCAACAAATGGCGGAACAATCGCGTAACAAGATACAAAAAAAAAAAAAAAACATACAGACGAATTGAGAACCTCCTCCTTTTTTGAAGTCGGTTGAAAAGTGGAAAAACATAGAATACTTTGTCAACTATTTGCAATAATGGTTAGAAGATTTTAAATTGGAAATACTTCGATAAAATTATTAATATGGATCATTATTTCATTACACACATCAGAGAACAAGTTGCTCAGCAATATTTGGCTGCGTATAAAATTATTTGATCCTGGATTTGTTTGCGTTCAGTTCATTAAAACTTTGTCAGAACATTTAATAAGATCATATTCGATATGCTTTTATTAATACACGTGATCATTTTGGTATGTTAAAAAGGGTGCTCAATATTTCGTATCCGTATTGATTGATGATCAACAAAATATTGATCAACATTTATAATATGTATTGAAAATCTGTTTGGTTTCAATATACCATACCTATATTAGTATTTTATTTCATATTTCTATGATAATTTAATAGAATATAATCTTTATTGTAAAACAATAACAATAAAATAAACAATAACAAAAATGTTTACCTACTTCAATATTGTTTTTCGAACAAGTTACTTCGTTTCATAATGCCCAAACGATTCCTTTGTAATTTACAGTATTATTTGAATCACTACAGTAACCGAGTTGCACTACCTAGCTCCAAGCATAATAATAAAAATGTTCATGGAACGAAGCCCCAGAGTGTCCAGGTCAAGTGTTTGTTTTGCAACTTGCTGTACTTTGCATTAGGTCATTTACTAGCACAGCGTCAGATCGACGCAGTGGCAGACGATAATAATATTGTATTACTGTGTGCCCCCGTGGGGGTGGATAGCCAAAAGTTTTACCATCTGCCACCGCGTGGGGGCAGTTTGTGGGTGCAGACGGTAATAATTCCGTATAACGTGGATACTACAAGCCTTTAACTATCAGTCATTTTTGAATTAAACATAATAATTATTTTAGTTTTTTTTAGGTTTGGTTTAAGTACGAGTATTTTAATTTATGGCATTTTTAAAAGAAAATAAAAGCTTTCCAAACGAATCAACAAATCGATTGTTTTCCACGAGCTACCTTACAGAGCAATAATCAATCCCTTAGACGCCATTTACACGATACCATTCTCGCCTCCTGCTTTCTCAACTATGCAAAGGCTTATTAAGCTATTCTGTGGAAAGAGGCAAGAATGATATGTCAGAATGGTATCGTTTAAATGGCGTTTTGTAGAGCAACAGTCAATCCCTTACAGATTACGCCATTAATTCACAAACACCCGTTGAGGCTCTGCTCCGATATTGGGATCAGAAATTAGTAACTTGTAAGGGTTAAACCCAACTTATTGGAATTAAGTTATACAAAGACGTACTTCTGACAAAGTTTGCACATTTATAAGCTCTACGGCCCTTAATAATAATCGTGGTGTAAAGTTACACCAAGTTTAAACACCAAAAATTGTATGGTTACTCCTAAGTTACACCCGGCATAACTTTACACCACATTTATTAATAAGGGCCTACA
The DNA here is from genome assembly GCA_951394285.1 of Epirrhoe tristata. Taxonomy (NCBI): domain Eukaryota; kingdom Metazoa; phylum Arthropoda; class Insecta; order Lepidoptera; family Geometridae; genus Epirrhoe; species Epirrhoe tristata. Next base: position 8,552,910 of record OX596146.1, on the reverse strand, counting down.
GGATTGAGGTTTTAATGATACGTGTGTATTCAATCATATCGTTTTTATCAACTTTGTCCACACACCTCACCTTTAAACGTAAAACAGGCTAACGCTTGTATCTACAAATACTTACTACTTCGATCATCAGATAATCCTTTGAAGATGGAGGTAACAAGAATGTATTTATTTTATTCATGTCCACTTTCTGCTGTTATTTATAAAATAACAAAAACACTGCTAATTAGAAAGGTTAAATAATATACACTGCTTTATCCCAACAATTTCAATACACTGTAGTTTTTTTTTATTAAATTAAATAGGTCAACATTTGACCTCCCTCTGCCTGATGTTAAGCAGTAGTGAGGTCTAAGATGGAGCATGCTTTCCTAGAAGGAACCTATTTACTCTTGATTTAAAGACACCTTTATTGTACTTTTCGGGAAATACTGTACCCGGCAATGAGTTCTACAATTTGGCAGTGCGTATGAAAAAAGTGGACTCAAAACGCTTTGTACGAACTCTGAGAATGTCAACCATGTATACGTGGCGTCTTTCGGGGAACCTGTAATTTGTTCAATAACACTAGTTAGGATTAATAACAAAGTGAGAGTAGAATAGGCTCTAATCTCCTATTTTATTGGTAGTTCTACTAACTCGTGTACCACTAAACCAAATCAGCCGTATCAAACTTGTTTAAGCAAAGTTTGCCAATATTTAGTATACGGTCTAGGGTTGTCCCTCCGCCGCCGTGTTGGTAAAGATAAAGATAAAGATAAAGATAAAATAGTTTATTTTGTGCCACACAAAAAAAAAACAATAAAATACACAGAATGAAGTAATAATATAAATGACAACACTCAGCATATTGTTATAGTAGTTTATGTAACTAAGCTACTATAGCGCTGGTCTTCCGTGACGCCAGTGTGCAGTTTGCGCACAAAGCAGCAACCGTGATATACAGCGACACTATGATACTAAGAAATTAAAAAATAGTAAGTGTTAGTGATAGTGATAACAAAAAATAAAAATCTACAGTTTGAGTCAAAAATTAAAGTAAGTTAAGTAAAGTATTATTATATATATGGGTCGAATTGGGTTGTGCCACAACCCCACGGTTCCAATCCCGGCCGGTGCATCAATCGATTTTTCGTTTCGTAAAATGTATATGTGCTTTAACACGAGCTTCTTAACGGTGAAGGAAAACATCGTGAGCAAACCCGCAGCTTCGTCAGCTCCACACGTATCGACGTCGTCTTTCCTGTGGGCCAGGTTGATTAAGCTGAGAGGATGGTTTATGTGCTGGGCAAGCCTATTCCATCTCAAACAATGTCCCAGGCACTACAGCGTCGCGTTAAGTGTAGGCATGGATTGCCTCCTGACGATGTATAAATCATCTAATATAGATGTAAGGCCTATGGTTGTCCCATGCTTGAGGGTACCTTGGACAGTTATTGATCCAGTGAAGCGAGTGAAGATTGCAGTGACCGCTGTTTTGTATGTTTGTAGATATATTTGTTGGAGTATAACTTTTGAACAGTTTATCCAGTCATCATGAAACTTAGTAGATCAATCGTTAGTGTTTTTAAAATCATAATGTTGGAGATGTTAGACACATTGCTGCTGCATAAACTAAATAATATTTTTTTCAAGTATTTATTATAAAAAAACTACCATGGCTCGTGAATTTTTATTTCATCGTGCCAGCCCTAGTTTCACTAACATTGGTAAACTAACTTTTGTTGACTATCTCTGACATAGCTATATCTATTTCATACATTACTGCTAAAGTAGTTTGTAATGATTACAATTATCTGAACTTCAAAATTAGATTTGATAACGGAAGTTATCTGCATTGTTTATATGTGGCAAAATTGTGTGGAAGGGCAACTTTCATTCCACTGGAATAATGTTTTATTCCAAACTTAAAATAATATATCGGAACACCTCAGCAACAACTGAAAAATGTGATTGTAGCTAAGTGTCGAATGCATTCGTGTATTTTTTAAATAAAAACATGGCTTACACAAACACACAATTGCAGACACAAACAAATAATTCATCGGAAGTAAAAAATGTGTTTCTACTCGTTATTTCAGTTTATGCGCTCGCGGATCGTTTTAGCTCACCAACTTGGTGTCTCAGTCTATGGGCCCATATAAAAAATGATAAAAACTCCAACTGTGTGCCCACTCGTTTACAAACAAAGATTCGTAAAAAACAGCCACCGGAATCCAAGAGTCGAAGTAAAACCGTGTCATAATATATCTCAGTTACAGGGGCTCTCAGCAAAGTGTGAAATATACGGTTGTTCAATATTTATACGATTTTTATTTGTGTTATTTATTCACAAGGCACGTTTTGTTGTTGAGACAAAAGGAGAGTCAGCCTCCATATCTTATTTTTCGTTAGTATCTGCATTCGTTTTGGTCGCGCTAGGTATAAATAATTCATTATCACGCGTCGGAGGTCTGCGTCCCGAACGGTCAAAGGGAATAAAATTATTCCCCGGATTCTTAGCACTTATAAAACAACACGACTCATTGTTGTATGTTTAAGTGAAATAATGTATAAGTTGAAAATACTCATCGAACGTAAATATTATAATAATTCTCATACCTTATTCATTATATCGTGTAAGATAAATTCCAAAGCGTACCGGAATAAATTCTCCTAGTTATACCAGATATACGAATCAATAGGTTACTTAAATTAGCATAACTGTTTCGCCAGAGGGAAATTTTGAACATTTAGAAACAAAAACTTAGCCTGTTCTGAACCGGTGTCTTTTAATTAGAATGCAAATTTAATAGCCTAGAGGGATTTACATGTCAATGGTTGTCTAAATAACGCGATCTGGGCACAAAGGAGCTGTCCATACTTGGGAGTGCTTTGCTCACCGGCATCATATTGATCTCCAGGCTTACGAAGCATCCAGCGCCTATGAATACCAATAAGTTCTGCAAATTTGAATTACGACTCTGAATAGATTTTGGTTAGATTTGCATTAATCAAATCAGAGATTCTGATTTTGAGTTCCATAGATCACCTAAAACACACATAAAGAAATTAAATATAAGAGGTGTTGCCAATAAAAACTAGTTATTCCAAAATTCTATCAGATTTACGCATTGCATAAATTCAGAATATGTCAGAAAATATTTTTCCTACAGCTAATATTGCTGATACATTTTTGTTTGTATAAGCCTTGCTGCCAGACTCTGCCTAAGCAATTTTTTTTGTTTAAAAACCAGCCAGTTACTTTTTCGTATATAATAATATATCGTCGTATATACAGGTGTAAAAAGACTGCTACCGAAAACTGAGAGGTTGCAATCAGATCATGATGCTGAACATCTTTAGGGAAAAAAAAACGCAAAAATAAATGTTTACTTAGCTACGTCATTTTATTTTATTTTCTAGTTATTTACTACTAGTATAACATAATAAGACCATACCTACCCAATAATTTCATTTATAAAAGAAAAACAAAATAACAACTCAAAATCCAGCAATCTACGTATAAAAACGCGCCCAGTACATACGCAAACAGTAATCTTCAAACGCTGTTTTCTCCGGATATAATGATTTTTTCGGAAAATCCTTTTGGATTTGGTTGTGTTTTGGGATGCTGTACCTACCCCTTTCGGCTTCGGTAGACGTCTTTTTACACCCTGTATAGTATATATATATTTAAAACAAAACAAAGGGCTCTCGACTTTAGGTGTAAAACGTAGGCACAGTAACTTTGTACAAAAGTAACTATGTTTAAAGTCTCCTATAATATACCTACACCATACTTATAATGAGATTTCCCGTCACCACTAGCCATCCTCACCTGCCACAAGCTGGTATAAAACTGTAATAACACTAATGGCATTCGCATGTCTTTATTTATATAGCGGGTCGTAAACTCGATGTTATTTATTGCGTTGGATGCATTGTTTTAATTTTAATCTTCACTAATATGTGGAGGGAAAGCGTGGAGGCGAAAGGAACACAGATCAGACGAAAGAGCTGGCTCAGATTTGAATTTTACATTTGTAAACATTTTAGGAATGTTGTCATAAATTAGGCAAAAAAATTGTTTGTACTTTTTCAAATTTATATAAAGTTTTTCTTTTCAAAAAAATAATAAAAAAAACACAAAATATGTACGAAAAAATATATTCTTGGCAGTCAATGTAAAGTTCAACTGGTACAAAATTACTAGGATGAGGTTTTTAAGGTTTAGGGGAAAATAGAATAGAATAGAATACAATTTTATTTCCATCACAATACAGAAATACAGAACACAATAAGGTACATGAAATCAGGTAGGTATATCAATTGAGGTGGCGGAAAAACAGGGCTGCCCCTCAGCATTATTGAAATATCGATCACTCGGGAATCTTTCTAGGATAGGACCGAACATAAAACCTCCTCATTGTTTTGAAGTTGCTTAGTAAGTAGGTAATCCTGTCTAGGTTAGTGCTATACTTTTATTTTCAAAACTGATATATCTAAATTTCTATAGTAAACCCACCTTATTTCAGGCTTTAGCATTCCAGGAGCGTTAAATAAACATTGTATGTGCTTGGTGATTTAATTTAATCGAGCAACTTTGTTCTACGAAGAGAACAGCTAGAGCTAAGAACTGTACGTAAACTGAAAAAATTTTTTAACCGAGTTTAAACCATTTTGTTTATTTTTAACAGCTACAGGTATTACAAATTTAAAAAAAAAAATAAACCATTTTGTTTATTTTTAGCAGCTATGGGTATTTCAAAATTTCAAAATTTAAATCCTTGGGAAATTAGAATGAATTTCAAGTTGCAATATCTTGCAAAGTTTGTTACGTCAATATTTGGGTAATGTAAAATTCAAAAATTATGGCAGTTTTGATGTGAATCTACAGGGGCTCAATGATGATAGATAACAATGCTAACCTTTTTTTTTTACATAAGATCTGAAAGAATGTCTACCGCGCCTTGGAGATACAGTCATGACCTAGTTTACATCTTTTTACGATTTTCCCTAACATGAATATTGGTATAGATACATAGAAATCACTAAAGATTTAGAAATAAATCCTAAATCTTAAGTCATTTCTAAGTATCTATGCATCCTCCAAAAACACTGATCGGTGAAGATTGTGGTTTAAATTTTTTGCCACTTCTAAATCTGGATGCATTTCTAAACCTGCGCAACTCCTAGACCCAGGTCCGCACAGATTCGATTAAAGACAACGATCGCGTTTCCTATTAGGTTCGGTTGCAACGGGCCGTGACGTCACGCTTGCAACCCTCGGGGCCTTTTTCAGGAAATTCTTCCACTCAAACCTATTGTAGTAGGTAATTGGAGATTGAAGTTTGTATGAGTTTGTAAAAATTTGCTAAAATTGGGCAAAATTGAAGTTTTTGAGCGTCGAGTTGAAAATGTTCAGTTAATAAAGTAACTTTTAACGAGTTGTGTTTTGGTTAGAAGCTGCTACTATATTTTATGAAACACATAGCATATTGAGGTTAATACTCTTCTTCTTTCTGCCCTTATCCAACTTAAGTGGGGTCGGCACAACATGTTTCTCTCTTCTATTTCCTTCTATCACCCGTCATATCAGAACTCACTTCTTTCACAAACATATCCGCATTCACACAGTCCATCCATCTTTTCTTAGGCCTACCCCTACCGGTATATACATCCGGTATATCATTCATACTCATTACTCGTCGTGTTATATGACTCTCATTCCTCCACATGACATGCCCACACCACGCCAACCTTTCACTTCTCAATTTGTCAGTCACTGGCGCTACTTTCAAACTTCCCCTGATATACTCATTCCTCATCTTATCCATTCTAGTTACTCTACTTGCTATTGAGGTTAATACTAATACTACAAAATAAATGCTGATCAAAATCTCTATGCTCAAGACTTGAAAAAATTAAGTATACACATAAAATCCTAATAATCCTAGCTGTAAACACATTTTACGAAGGAAAACCCACATTACGTTACACTTTGATACGTTTTACTACCTAAATTACAGTTTTACTTAGACGTTATACTCTCTTACATTGTAAAAGGGGAATTAAATGAAAGCGGTCTCACGAAACGACAAAGATAAGCGCAAAGCAAAAAGATTTGGAATTATACCGACTCATATCGTGTTATTACAAGTGGAAGCACTCATTTCGGTTGCTGACGTCTCGTAATGTGTGCATGGCATTTTATAACGTGTTACCAACCTTAATAGGTTAAAGTATGATCTCTAGAAGTTAATGAAAATAAAAGTAATTTTGTTTAATGTTGAGTTGTTAAAGAATAAATAGATATTATGAAATATCAAACGACATCGTCCGATGTTGCAGAACAAGTATTGAGTGAAAGATTTTTGTTATTTGTAGGCGTTTTTTTATGAAGAAAAACATCTGAAATAACCATGCAATTTTACCACAGGCAATTTTTTATAAAAAATTTGAAGGCTTGAAAGCACCTTGAAAAGTTCTTTTATTATGCGCACTGCAAAAATTTGGAATCAGCTTCCAGCGTCTGTATTTCCGCTGAGCTACGACCCTATTGTTTTTAAGAAGAGAGTTAATAGGCACCTTCTGGGTAGGCTCGCTCCATCGTAGACCTCACTCTTGCCTGTGTAAGTCTGAGGTCAAGAGCCGACCCATTCATCATAAAAAAAAAAAAAAAAAAAAAAATACTCACCTACCCTTTCTACTCCATCATTACCTACTTAATGGGTCAAGATTATGTAACAAAATGAACCTACCTACCAATGAATACGATACTAAGGACCTTCATTGAGTTCACGAGTGGACCCAGCTGTAATATATCTTTGAAAACGAGAGCTCTTGTATCTTACGTCACGCGTGACGACGAATGATCGATTGACCGAAAAGATACGGTGGAATTGATATAAGTGGCATTAAGGCTGTATTGAGGTTGAAAGGATTTACTGGAGCAATATTTATACCTAATATTATTCTCAACACTTGATAACTGAAGAGATGACTTCCGAATAACACTACAATCTATCCATACTATCCATACTATATACTATATATACTATATACTAAATAATATTATAAATGTGAAAGTAACTCTGTCTGTCTGTCTGTCTGTCTGTCTGTTTGTTACGCTTTCACGCCTAAACCGCTGAACAGATTAAGCTGAAATTTGGCATAGTTAAAGGTTGTATCCCAGAGACGGACATAGGCTACTTTTTATCCCGAAAAATGAAAAAATCCCGAGGGACCGCGGGTCACACCGCGGGAGTGCAGCTAGTAAATAAATATTCAAAGAAAACCCAAGTAGACTAGTCAGACAAAATTTAACTGTATAAGATCCATCATTAGTATTAAGTTCATAACACTTATGAACTAACCTTTGGATTACAAAATCTAGATTGTAATAAGGTGCTTTCTGGTAAGACCGGACAAGTAGTAAGTCCGGATAAGTCATGTAACTACTAAATTCAGCAATATTTTTAAATGATGGCAACATCACCGTACGCGCCATTTTGTTGTGCCCCTCCCTACAGTCTGCTTTTTACGCTATGCCCAGCAGAACGTGTGCTATTGTCGTTCAAAAAAAGGATGTACCAAAAGTGAAAAATGACATGATCCGATCTTCCACCTGAAACGTTCTGTGAGCAATTTGGTAGGTAATTTTTGTTTATTTTTGAAGTTTTGCTGTTTTATTACCATTTGCGATGTAAGACTAATTGATTAGTACTATACAATCATGTCTACGACGTTTGTAGACAAAGATCCGATCTTTAACCTCGTAGGTTAAGATCGGACATAATCCGCCGGTCTTTCACTTTAAAGTGTTTCTCAAACTTTTTACTTTACATGCTTTTTATTTTACTTTCAATATTCGATTTGTCTGTATCAAACGTCTCACTTTCGCAAGCTTTGTCTTGACTGTTTTAGCCTACAAGTAAGTAAGTTATCAAAGTTACCTAAATTTATGATGTTTAAAATGTAACTTGTTTTACTAATAATGTTGTAAAAGTACTTACTTTTTTGTTTTTACTTAAAGAAGTATTTGTTATGTTTAGTTGTTGATTGTTATTGATTTCTTGTTTGTTCTGGATTGTATAAAATACGTAAGTATTAAGATTTGTTGACAGAACGTGCTATAATACTGCATATTTATATTACTTAATAATAATTTAAGTGGATTGACCGAGTTTGGAATACCACGCTGCATTCAACGACTGGTATTGTCGACGTAGGGCGCAAAACACTTGACTGTTTTGTGACTGTTTTGCGCCCTACGTCGACAATACCAGTGTGGGACTGGGCAGGGCACGTGAGCCGGATGCACAGCGAAAAATGGGCCAACATCTTAACACCCTGGAGACAACGCCGCGGACGGCCAAGGAAACGCTGGAGAGACGACCTCGACTCCTTCGATAGTGGGTGGTGGAACCTATCAATGGAGAGAGATGGTTGGAAATAATTGGGGGAGACCTTTGCCCAGCAGTGGGACAGTATAGGTTAAATAAAAAAAAGTAAAAAATAATAATTTAAGAGTAAAGTGCCCACCTACAGACTGAAATGTTCGTCCTATTAAACAGTAGGTATTTAGTTATGTTCAACTTTACATAAAGTTTATTGATTTTTTGCTTATTTGTTTGTAGATTAAAATTTAAGCTTATAATGAATAAAGTTGATTGATAATGATTTTTTTGTTATTATTAGAGCTTGAAAATGCAAGTTTAAACTCGGAAAACTGACTTCTATTTTGTTAATTGTCTGCCTGCTGTACAACCAAATTATGAGTCTAATGAGCCTTTAGATGTAAAAGTTTGAGATACACAAAAATCTATGTTTGAAGCATGCGGGGTAAGATCGGACATTTGGACTAAAAAAATGTATTAAATCCTCGCTAAAACTTAAATTTGAAAACCAATTCAATAACAATTTGTACTATGTTTTTTATTAGGTAAGTCCGAATATTTTCCTGTGATAGAGCTTATTCTAGCTGTGACAGAGGTGATTTTACAAGGTAGTCCGGTCTTACCTTAACACGGTCCGATCTTTTACTTGCCATTCTGAAAAATTTTGCTCTGTTTGATCATTCATAAAACATCAACCGTTGTGTTTATCTAAACATTACAAATAAGAAATGAAACCTCTGTATTTTTGCAACAGTTTGGTTGCTATGGCGTTGTAAAAGAGTCACTAGAGGTGATACAATAAAATATTTTCTAAGACTCTTTAGGTTTTCTCAAAAATAGTCCGATCTTACCAGAAAGCACCTTAATATATTAAACTTACCAGACCTCTTTGAGAATACAGTTGTGGTTCTATTTACGTTTTCACAATCTTCAAATAGAGGTAAAGTCTTATTTTCGTTTAAATCTCAATCTGCCATTTACTCGATTCCTGATTACCATAAACAGAAGCTACGTCGCGGCTCACCTCGACGCAGCTTATCCGAGACTGATGGTAATGAATATTAATTCAATGTATCCTTCCACTATTGAATTATCTATTACCTGCGATCAAAGAAAATAGTGACTCTGGAATGCACAAGTTACCGATCCTTTGAATCAATTTTTAAATGAAATACGGGATTTAATCGCGTAATTTAACATTTTTGTTAACGTTTACGCACTAAGCCTTGTACAGACTAGGCATTCCAATGTACGCGTAATACGCGTATACAGGAACGCGCAACAACTGCAGTACCACAAACGACTGCGCGATCCTGTGTACGCGTACATTGGAACGCTTAGTCCGTAGTCATCGTGATCTAGAGTAGCCTGTATCTATATATGGCTGTACTGCTCAGGCCAAAAAAAAATACTTAAAAAATCGAGTTTAAGTAAGAGTACTGATAACAATATGATCGTGTAAATAAAACAACTCGCACTAAGGGCCCTATTTTTGGATGTAACTTTTACCTAGTTTTACTTTGCCATAACTGTCTATGAAGGTAGGTATCTAATACCTACCTTCATAGTCTTCTGCCACGTCCCACCAGTGTTCTTCTTTCTGTTTAAAGAGTTTATTTCTCATAAGAACAAAAAATACAATTCACTCAAAATGAGAATTAAAATTTAAGTTAAGAAATACTTATACTTATAATCTTTAAGCTAGTGGCAAAGCATGCTGAAATCTTAAAAACTAAAAACTATTAACCCACCTATTTAGATAGAGAAAAGATTTATTTTACACAACATTACACATTCAACTTTGAAACTAAAAGTCGCTTCAATAAAGCAAGCTACACTGGAGCTTCTCAAAGTTAAAGTCTACGAAGTCTATTCGTAGTCCGTACATCATTGGCACCGTGTCGCAGACAACGCAGTCGATTTGTCTGAGTCGGTGCTCCCGAGAGGCAAGCATAATGAATATTAACATCTTGCACGAAGGCATTGCGTTGTACAATGTGAATGTAGTAGTCTAAATAACTTTCTTATAGAAAACACAATTTTTAATGGGAAAATTGTGTTTGACGTAACTGTACCTTTATGGCTGTTTAGTGGAGCAAACTGAGTCGCGGATTTCATCAAGGTGTTATCCTTTTACTCATTTCAAAGCGACCGGCGAAGATCTTTATGGCGCAGTGGGCGAAGAGCTGTCTACTATTAAACACAAACTAACATTTCCATACATGATAGGTCGCAAGCCCTTATTCCTCACGATTTTCCAGCACTGATTAGAGTTCTTACTGATGAACATAGACATTTTAGGAAAGGTTCACGCCCGCGATTCAGATTATAAGTCGGGGCACTGTCATCTCTGCATACAATTTTATCAACTTACCTATGTAGCTATGCTGGTCGAGTGAGACAGTGCCTCGACTCATGGCCACTTATGGCCTAGTGAAGTTTCAGTGCATTTTCAGTTGCGCTACTGCACTTTATTTTCCCTGCAGGTGTAGTGAAGGCTTGAGCAGTGGATGAAAACAAAGGGGGTAGATAGCAAAGGCTCTAGGACTTTCTAGGAAATTGCGTTTATTTGAAAATTGTAGGAATTGCTGTCTTATCCAGCACTCGTGACTATGTTAGCAACACCTGTCTTGTGATTTCAGTGACACTGCGAACATTTTATTGTTCTATCTATGTCGATTCTTGATCATTGCTAGCACGTAAAAACTGGTGGACTGGAAAAGTCATAAGGGTTATGTTTTTAAAACTAAAAAACATTATGCTTATACAACATGCTTCCAAAAATAACATTCGCAAAAAGATGTCTTGGATATTTTCACGAAAGATTATGGTAATTTTTGTGTAAATCTACGAATAGTGGGAAACTCTATGTTCGCAAAACATCGACATTAAGAGCTCGTTGTGAATTTCATATTTTTATAAAGGTACTTTAAAACATAATTTTGTTCTTCATATTTTCTGTCAAAGACAAAAATGAAGCGAGACAACATCACGATAATCTCGCTACTACCATCTTCTCTCAACAGCGTTTAAGCAAAAACTGCGGACAAACCGTAATTCGTCACTCAGTTAAAAGATCCTGTACGGGTTTTGAATTCAAGGCCTTGCCAACTACCTAAGTTAATGGGTCAAACGACGCAAAGTTTTTACTATTTTTCGACTGCAACACTCATTTTTGTTAAGATGAAATTCTTGCCATCATCTCCCGTTCTACCTACAGTGTCTACTGTTTGATTTGCAGCTGCCGGCGCGCATTAAAAGAAAATTAACGGAATTTGATGCATGGATTATGCAAATCAGGCATATTCGACGTCGTTCTTTGTTATCACGTACACTAAATGAGTTTTAATAGCGCTTCTGACGGCAGTCTGCTCTTGGAACAAGATGAAAAGAGAACTGTAGTATTAGTAAAGTGAAAATAATAAACAAATTTTGTACAAACAGTTCCTTGGTGCATCTTTATAGTGTTGATGGGTATGTGTGTCTTCAATATGCAAATAAGATCGAACTGTCAAAAGGGCTTATGGTACATGAACATTGAAAGTCAATGATTTACTTCTTGTAAAACAACGGGTCATGATATACTTTGTATTTCAGAAGTACAAATCAAAATATACAGCATCTATTTATATCTAAAACCCAGACCATCTACTAGTTTAAAAGTCCTTTGAACATTTCTAATCAAAAGGTTCTCTAATTACCCATTGAGAGTCACCTTCTCCCTTGTCACCTCACTGGGTACATAATATTCAGTTTTGCGTGGGCTAATTAATTCAAGCTGGTGGTTCGGTAATTTTGTACAAACAGACTAAGCACCCAGCGGATGTTTGTTAACACCAGTATTTGAGAATTTTTGTATGGCCAGCATAGTTTCTTGCACATTCTTATGACGAGTCACAAAATACTTGCACGTATGAAAGTCTTTTATATTGTGTCTATAAAATTGTTGTTTGTTAGATAGTTATCGAGAATTCCGAAAATATACAATTTTACTGCTCATGTCAACACGCATAAATAAAAATGCTTGTTTATACACCCCAAACAAAATTACAGTATCATAAAATGATTTAGGCCTTTGGTATCGGTTTCGTTCTTCCATTATAGGGGCGTGCAGACATGCAACTTTTATCTACCCAGGTATCTATAGCTTGATTTGATAATAATAACTTCGAGTCGTGGAAATCAGGGGTTCAATCGTGGGGCGTGAAAATGTTTATACACTTTCATAATTTCAAGGGGATGATATCGGATCCACAACAAAGAGGGTTCGGGCAGAAAAGGGCTTTCAACAAAATACTTAATACGGAAATACGAGGTGGAAAACCTGGTTATTTCTAGCAGAAGCTATTATTGAGCCGGGATTTTGTGGAGATGTACCTATTGGGAAAATGATGATGGTGGCATTCGTTCCGATTATGTTTTACGATATGAAACCCTATTTATTTTGAATGGGAATGCTGGAACCTCTATTTTTTAAGTAAACAAAAATAAAAATAAAAAGATGGACGAAATTTTCGACAAGAGCCAGGTCATAAAGTACTTACGTATCTACTTTAAATGAATGAAGTGACAGATTACATACATCAGGACATTTTGAAGTGCAATACTAATAAATAATAATAGTTAATATTGGGTAGAAAGTTAAGGAAAGAAGATGCCTAACATAAAAAAAACTTAGGCCTTTTTATATTAGTTGATTTATACAGCGTCAGGAGGCAACCTTACACTTAAAGGGACGCTGTAGTGCCTGGGATGCCTAATATAATGTACCCACTAAAGTACCTATTACTTGGATTTAACAAAGTTGTACACTTTGTTAAATCCAAGTAATGCTTGGAACTTAAAAATATATTTATGTTTCAAAACCAAACAAATTTCACATTTTAAACTCAAATTGAAAATCATTGAACGAAATCGGCTTTTGCAGGCTTTACCGCATTTCAGTTTTTTGCACGAATTATTCAGGCTTATTGAGCATCCAACGTCGGTAGGCGATCTATCACGGGGTTACAAGGGACCCAAAGCCTTGTAAAGATCTGACCCAAATAAATGGGTCACAGATCCCTTGCAAGTCGGACCTTTAAAAATTGGTTTTATTCAATCTGTGTATTCAGGAATAGAGTAAATATTGTGCAGTTGATTACATTTTCTTGTATTTTTATTTACCTTTTTGGGTGGTTTGAGTTGGGATTTCTCTTGATCTTTTTCCACAGACTTTAACTCTAATACCCTAAGCTAAGTAGAGTGGAGTATTAAATCCATTTACAGCCATCTCGACCCTACTCTACACTCGCCCTAAAACTAATAAACTTGGATAGTAGGCACCATGTCTAGTAAGAATCTACAAAAAATTAAGAGCGTTCTTAATATAATTAAAAAACTTCTCTATGTAGTTCTCCATTAGAATTTACTCACCAGTTCTGGAGGTGGGCGTTGAGATTGCTCCACAGTTTTACAACTTTTGCAGTTTCATCGTTTTATTTGTAATTTTTGCTCAACTGTAATTCGTTCTGAATAAACATATTTTTACTTTTACTTTTAATAAATATTTTTCAGTAATGAAATTAGGTAAAAAGCAATTTCTATCCTGAAGATTTCAGTATAATTTGTTTTTAAAGTATGACTTCAGTAATCATTGCAAGTATTCGACTATTTTAATAATCTTTTCATTTTGTCTGCGACAGTATTACATCATTTAGATCGATGATTACGTTATAAAATAAAAAAGCCTTTATTTCTATTGCTTACTCTATATTAAAAAAATTATGGTTACGTTACAACACATTTAATCTTTGTGAAAATCAATCCTCGTTTCAGTAATATTTCGTCTTATAACTCGTTTTATGATTAGATAGTACCTACTTTTCTCAACTATTCCGTAACCTGACCCCTATAATGAAAAAATCGAGTCAGAAGCTTTCGTCGGTTCTCACAAGCTTTCGGATTCTGCACTAGCAATAAATAAAAATAATTGCCTCACAGCCGACATAGTTCCAAGAACCTAAAGCCCGCTCTCCATTACTTAACGAACTGTAATATGGAGGCACTCCTGGATTACCGTATACGGCAAAGTGGCGCCGTATCTTGAATCTCCAGGCCGCGGACTCAGGATACCGAACTTTTATTGAGGCTGTAAAACATTGAATGACTTTGCAGCTTGAGAGCTTGCGATGAAATGATTATTGAGTAGATTCTCAGGGACTAGATGCTACTATCATTATTCTGTGACACAAATAGTAAGCTGAAAAGAAGACAGACAGGTTTTCAAATCCCTCAACAAATCCGTAACTTTCAATTCCTCTATCACATGCATAGTGCATCCAGCAAAGTGCGAGTCGGACTCGCACACGAAGGGTTCCGCACCATTATCTATAAAAATTGCCAAAAAAAACGCGTTTGTTGTATGGGAGCCCCCTTAAACATTTATTTTATTCTGTTTTTTAGTGTTTGCTGTTATAGCGGCAACAGAAATACATCATCTGAAAATTTCAACTGTCTTACTATCACGGTTCATGAGATACAGCCTGGTGACAGACGGACAGACAGACAAACAGACAGACAGCGAAGTTTTAGTAATAGGGTTCCCGTTTTACCCTTTGGGTACGGAACCCTAAAAATTTAAGAAATCCCACATCCACATTGCATGTAAGAATGGTTTCACTGTGTCATTTTTTTTGTCAAGTGGGACTGGATGTATGATTTAAAATTTGTTTTATTTTGTGCAGCTTTTCATAGTTTATTCATTAATAAGTCTATGTAGTTGGTGAAGTGGGACAAACAATGTATCTTCAATCAACGAAACAAACCAAACCTATTGTTTTATTTCTAGCTGGTTTATTGAAAGCAGTACAATCTGTTATTACTATTGGTACACAAAGGTCTTAGTTTATCACGAATGCAACATTAATTTACATTCAAACTCTTGTACTTTTATCTAAATAAGGTCCCCTAAGGTCTGGATCCGAGGTCAATGTAACCCCGCCTAATAAGGGGAAAACTGAAAGCAATTTGATCCAATTTCTTCCCGTAGCCTTACAATAAACTCTATGACAACTTTGATCCTTTCAAATTCCGGATTCGTTAGATAAGGTATGTATATGAGACAATATCCATTCCGATCAAACGAAAGTGTATTTAGATTTTCCAATTTCCTTATCTAGATTTCACTTTTGGCTTTAACAGGAGGATGATTTTTTTGGTCTGAATACGTCATTATTTTATCAATTTTAAATATTAAATATTGATATTTTTTAAGCTTATCCAATAAATGGTTACTGTAATATTTTAGAAAAAGATATGAATAAATGTGTCATAAACAATATTAAATTTCAACATTTTACAGCAACGGTTCTCCTCTTTATCAAAATTACCTGAAAGCAACACCATCAAAAAATTAATTGAAAAACTGCGTTGTATAAGCTTTTTTTGGGGAAACTCCCATTAGCGCTTTCAGTAGGTAGTAAAATGTGAGTAAAAAACCCTAAAAATACATTAACATTGCCCTTCAGGGATTTTCCGTGAAGCGAAGGAAATTGCACAAACAGAATTTGATATAAATTCTCTACATACAAAGCGCAGAAAGTTCTGTGACGCTCTGCCATATATATACAAAATACAAAATATTTTATTTTTTTTAACTTAAACTAAAATACATTTCATGGGTTTGGGACCCTCTTTTAAGTAATTTTAAATATATACAGTTCATAAAAAGGCGTACTCTGGGATACTTTAAGATAAGAATAAATATGTATTACATTATTTAAGCTTGTTTGTACTTAGAATGAAGCGAATCAAGGAATAACAATTTTCATAAAAATACAACCGTAATAGTTCTCGTAGATAAGTTAGTGCTACCACATAAAATGTAACGACAAACGAGTTTCTGTCGTCAAAGACCACCGCACTCTCTGATTTATATGTTAATGAAGAAAACATAGTCACGGACATGAAACAGAAAAAAGAAAACAAGATATTTGTATGCAGTCCTCTTTCACGCCCCAGAATATGCACAGCCCACTGCACTCAAGTAACAGTTTTCTTTACCGGCTCCTCTGAAGCTCAATGCAAATTTTATTTATTCATGTAAATTAATATCTATTCTCCGAGACAACCAGTGAGGCGAAAAATTGAGTACGTGCAAAAATAAAGCTGCTAGTACCTCGGCTTATGCAAACGATGTATCGCCCCACTGGCTACCAATTAGATTGGCTATGTAGTTTGCAGGCTGTGTTTGTAGCGGAATTCTGTATTAGTTTCCTAGGTGCTGTTCCAAATTTGAGTGAATTTATTTAAAATTTAGTTTAACTTTATCCATACTATCCATACTAATATTATAAATGTGAAAGTAGCTCTGTCTGTCGGTTTTTTACGCTTTCACGCCTAAACAGCTGAACAAATTAAGCTGAAATTTGGCATAGTTAAAGTTTGTATCCCAGAGAAGGACATAGGCTACTTTTATCCCAAAAAAAAATTTTAAAATGACCTTCATTGACCTTCATACTTTCCTATCCTGTTATATGTTTAATCTAAGTCATAGTCCAATCAAACAAAGGATACCACGAAACATAATTGAAATTACGTTATAACGCAGGTTTGCTCAACGAATAACTGCGGGAACTGTTTGCGGACAAACACGACTATCAAAGACTTGTGTTTGCTCAACAAACACTATCTTGACGTGAGAAAAAATGGGATGTTACATACGACCTAGCGGTTGTGTGTTGAGTATACGGATGAGGTGGAGTGGAGTCTAGAGGTTAGTAGGACCTTGGATGCTTGTCAATATAATAATGGAATAGCTGTGTAAGGAAAGCTAGTTTAGCAGACAAGTGAAATAGTGTGATAGGTAGAGGTACCATATGGGAATTCTTTGCATGCCCACTATGATGATGGTAAAAAAAGCTTCACACAAGCCACATAAAGCACCAGAGGACAGATAATTTATGTGAAGTGTTCCTATACACTTCACATAACGACATCATCTGGCCTCTGTAGTCTGTAGTTATCTTAAATTCCAAAAAAATTGCTGCCTGGATGTAGTTAGATTTAAACAGAAACAAACTTTTAAAAGCTTTCGAGAACTTAATTAAATAAAGAAACTGTCATTGATAAAAATATTATGTTTTAAAATTCCACTCGACACACCATAAAATCAAATGCTCAACTAAACGAATCACCGAAACATCTTCCACATCTCAAAAATATAATAGAAACGTTGAATTTGAATAATGTATTCGCTCGAACGCTATCGTATTTCACACTTCCATTAGTACCCCCCTGTTTTCGTAAAACCACTGCCATACAAAATCAAAACCTATTTCAAGTTTGTTAGGTTCTCAATTTGCTGGAAATTATCTTGTTGTGATGGTGTGTATCAAATTATCAGTTAGGTGTTATGAGTACTATTAGTATGTCTACTGTTTTTAGCTTAATGCAATTTATTACTGGTAAGGGTTGTAAAGGGGTTGGCTTTTTCATTAAAATATTTTTATGACATATTTAAACTACTAGCTGCGCTCCCGCGGTCCCTCGGGATTTTTTCATTTTTTCGGGATAAAAAGTAGCCTATGTCCTTCCTGGGATACAACCTTCAACTATGCCAAATTTCAGCTTAATCTGTTCGCCGGTTTGGGCGCGAAAGCGTAACAAACAGACAGACAGACAGACAGAGTTACTTTCACATTTATAATATTAGTATGGATGACCAGTCAGGCTGTCTGAGTAGTAAGTAAGTAAGTAAGTTTGTATGCATGAATGGGCAACTCTGCTAACAGAATACTCGTAGAAGGGGTGAGTTATTTAGTACATTGCACCGAAATCACATAACACTCTAAATTTAATAAAAGAAAAAAAGTACGTGTGTGTCGTGGAACACTCGTTTGGAACGAAGCAAAGAGTACTTTTCTATTCTGGGAATTAATTGTCAATTAGGTATCCTAGAAACGCTCTTCCGTACTAACAATGTAATAATCTATGGACTGTTTCACGGTTGCGCATTTCGCACTGTGACGATTTGACATATAAGTAAGTGTCGTGACGCAAAAATAAACACTTTTTTGCGTTCAGCCCCCATCCGATACCGTCCGAAAAGGAACTTTGTTCCAAAAACTTCTTCTATAATCTCTTCAAATTTTATCAAATATTTACAAAGAAACTAATATGAATTAAGGAGAAATAAAACAATGTCATCAAGGACTTTAGCACAAAATAAGTCCTACAAAAGTACATTTGAAATTCGGTGGCCATGTTTATTCCATTCCGTAGCATCCCTCGTGGAATTATCTTGTTAATGACTACAGATGTGCGGACACGAGCTGTTGATGAGGGAATTTGGTCTTTATTACAATTACAACAAAATAAGAAGTAAGCAACGAGAATGTAGTACGTGAATTAATGTGAATAATACCTATGGTTCTTAGATTATACGAATTTCTGTTTAGAAATCGTATTATCATCCCAATCGTTTCCTTTTTTCACATGATTACGACGACCTCTGTGGCGCAGTGGCGAAGGTCCTCCTGCGACGCAGGAGGTTGCGGGTTCGATCCCCGCCGCGGGACAAATGTTTGTATGACCTACAGATATTTGTCTCGGGTCTGGGTGTTTCTATGTATAATATGTATGTATTTACAAACAAAAAGTATACCTATAAGTAGTTTATCAGTCATCTAGTACCCATTACACAACCTCTGCTTACTTTGGGGCTAGATGATGCTGTGTAAAGTCCAGCATTATTTATTTATTATTTATTTATTAGCACCTTTTACTCATATCAATTGCCTATATGTATTTGGACGTTTCTCGGACTATTCTTTAGAGTATAGTATTATTGATGTACGTGATGATGACAGCCTAGGTGGAGCAAAGTGCTAACTGAGTGGTAGCCTAGAGATGGAAAAAGGAGTGTCGGTCATCCACCTACAAGATGGGTCGACGACATTGTTGAATCCGCAGGTCGTACATGGGCAAGACTGGCTCTGGATAGAGGCGAATGGCAAAAGCGAAGAGAGGCCTATACCCAGCAGTGGGATGAGAAAGGTTGATGATGATGGTTATTTTATCTGGGATTTTAGACTTCCAAATTAAAATCTTCAAATGATTAAAGTATCTGAAAGAAACCTCTGGCATACGTGATGGAGCAATAGTCGTTATCAAGTCTTCAAGTCTCTTGTTCAACATTTCCTATCTACTATTTCCTCAAACTGTGATGATCAAAGAAACAGGGTTTGCTAAACTCTCTCTTCAACAGTGTGTCACAGTAATAATTAAGTTTGTCAAACACGAAACTTATTCCCCCCAGTAAATATCGAAGTGCGAACTGTCATTATAAGTGTTTGCTATAAGTTCATTTGTTTTGCTTTATTTTGCATCTTGTGTACTTTATCAAGCACCCTTTGTTGTTACAAGATAGGAGCATTAAAGGACTTCAATTTGCAAATGTGGTGTCCCCATATTCATAGGTAAGAGATTTTGGGTGAAAAGTTGTCTATTAAGACTCATGAGATACATTGCAGTTAATAAAAATATTTCTGTGAATAATCATCGCATGTACAAGAGACGACAGTAGATTTAACAGCCTTATTATAGTAAATTAGTTTTTGAAAGAAGCTTATTCATGCCCATTTCATCCCACTTATAGGTCTTTACGTCTTGCAGTTTTCACTTAAATTATTGCTGTTTTCAAGGAATATATATGTCATCCTCATCATCATCATGGTCAGCCATCTAGTGTCCGCTGCTGAACATAGGCCTCCCCCATCGATTTCCACAGCGATCGATCTTGTGCAGCCAACGGCTCCCAGCAACCTTTATCAGATCGTCTTTCCATCTCTACTACTGGGCCATCCTCTACTGCGGTGTCCATTTCATGTATATGTAAAGGGGGTAAAAGACTACTACCGAAAACTGAGGGGTTGCAATCAGACCATGATTCTAAACATATTTAGCGAAAAAAAAATCCACCAACCTACGTAAAACAACGCAACCAGTACATACGCAAACAGTATTCTTCCTATCCTTTTTTATGTTGTTATCCTGTGTGTGTCTATTTGTACAATAAATAATTAAGAATTAAGAATCTTCAAACGCTGTTTTCTCCGGATATAATGGATGGAAAATCCTTTTGGTTGTGTGTTGGGATGCTGTACCTACCCCTTTCGGCATCGGTAGACGTCTTTTTAAACCCTGTATAAGCTCGTTATTCCAATATAACATGCCCTACAAGCTAGTACTAAGCCATAATGTATGCCTCTTTGCAACAACAAACCTTACAGATAACGTTGAATTATGCAACCGATTACCAAACCAGACTGGTATGAAAACAATAAGAGCTTTTACACACAGCTTACTGGTCTACTGTCTAGAATCTAGACTTTTATCAGAACGTTTTTACTCATGGAAAATGAATTATAATAATAAATAATAATAATGTTGGACTTTTCACACAGCATCATCTAGCCCCAAAGTAAGCAGAGCTTGTGTTATGGGTACTACATGACTTATATACTTTATAAATAAATAAAAAATAAAATAAATAATGCTGGACTTTTCACACAGCATCATCTAGCCCCAAAGTAAGCTGAGCTTGTGTTATGGGTACTAGATGACTGATAAACTACTTATATACTTTTTTGTTTGTAAATACATACATATTATACATAGAAACACCCAGACCCGAAACAAATATTTGTAGATCATATAAACATTTGTCCCGTGGCGGGGATCGAACCCGCAACCTTCTGCGTCGCAGGCGGACCTTCGCCCACTGCACCACAGAGGTCGTCAAGGAATTATATCAACTCCATTAATTATTTATCATTGTCATCTTTTCCGACTGCTATCCATACTAACCAGTCTGCCTACGAGTAAAGGCAGATTTACATTGAGTCAGTAACTGACGTCAGTCCACTGCCGAGTCAGTGCAGACCTGGCACTGCCATCATGTAAATTGATTTACTGACGTAAAACTACTGACGAAATACTGACTGCGTGTATATAGTTTTCGGCGCCAGCACTGGCGTCAGTTACTGACTCAATGTAAATCTGCCTTAATATCTTTCTTTTCCATATAATATTCCTTATTTCCCTATAATGAGATATTATAGTAGTTGTTATATGGGCAAAATTGACTAAGGGAGCTAAATTTCGATCGATCCCTGAGATCAACTGATTCTACTTAATCCATTTTATATAAGTAAATAAAAATAAATAAATAAAATAAAATGAGCCTTTATTACTGTTAAAATTAATGTTATATAACTATTAGGTCCTATTCACTGACGGTTGAAACAACAGCTTGTCCTTCGACATAGGCCTCCTCTAAATTCTTCCAACTATCTCTGTTTTTTGCAGTTCTGGTCCATTCTGTGCCAGCTACTTTTTTGATGTCGTCTTCCCACCGCTTCGTTGGTCTGCCTTTACTTCTGTTGCCATCCCTGGGGTACCATTGTGATACTATGCTTGTCCATTTCGCGTTTTTGTCTCTTAACATATTATATAATTTAACATATTATATAATACCATTTTATATAAGTAGCTTTAAATACGTTATATCTATCAAACAAACGCTGCACATTTCTTCATTTCTTGTTGTTTCAGTTTCTGCAAATACCTACCTATCTTCCAAACAAAATGGATGGAGATGTTTTGATGAACTCTCAAGATCTGTGTGTAGTCTAAATTCACCACAGTAAATAGTGTATTCGTGTGAAACCCGGTGCAAAATGGTACTTATCGACCCATCTAATCGGATTCGTGGCGTGCACTGCATTGATACTGCACGGTTGCCAATAAGAAAATTACGGAATTCACTATTGTTTTCATAAGATTGCAGATAGCAGATCTGAATAAATTGATGCCACTAGTACATTCAAATTTGAATAGTAGAAAAAGTAGGTTTATTAAATAGGTATTGTATTGTATTGTTCAGTCAGCGCTGTAAGTTCATGAACATTGTTGATTATGATTGATTTTTGAAACTATAGTATTCTTAAGTAAGTCTTCTTCTTCTTATCGTATCACTAGTTCTTTCGAACCAGTGTGGTGAAAGAATTTTAACAGCGCCTCAAAGAGGCTCCTTTCGTGCACTTGACACAATGTTTTCGAAGTTTGTAGGTTCTACAACATGCCGGTTTCCTCAGTGTATACATTTTTCGAGTTAGCTTGATCAGAGAGCATAATTTCTCTACCGTGGCGGTATACAGTCGAAATCGTGTATTTTTAACCGACTTCAAATATAATATAACATAATAATTAATTAATTGAATTTGTAAATAATTATTGCATGAGTATATTCTTATTTTTTTCTTTTTAGTGTAGGTAAGTAGGAGGTTCTTAGAATCTGTTTGTGTTCTGCGAAGTCAATTTATTTTGTTTTTCAAAAATGTTTACTTATTACTTAATAAGTACAAACTTACACCTAAAATTACTTACTTTTAGGTGTAAGTTTGTACAGTACATATAGGTAGGTTAGGTATAGTTTGAAGTCGGTTATTAATTTTTTCAAAAAATAATTTTATTTTATACTTACAGCAAATGTGAGATATTTCTCATTTCTTACCTACTTCCGAGTTGTGAAAATTAGTTGCGAAAGTGAACCGATTGTTGTTTCGTTTCATAACTAGTTGTGAAAGCAGAATCTTCCCAAAATTTCAGTTAAAACAACTTTTATTGCTTTTTCTTAACCAGTTATCAAAAAAGGAAAAAAAAAATTTTTTTAACCAGTTGTGAAAATCAGTTGCAAAAGCGAACCAAACGAAATCAGAAATCTATGACCATTGCATCACCCATAGTCCCAACTATAATGTCTTCCTATAGCTATCCTTAAGTTTTATTGATAGGTTAAAACAACAAAGCCGCTACTAAATACGACTAAAAGACGTTTTAACAAATGAATGTGTATTTAACGGTGATTCAGAGGATTCTCAAAAGTGAGGCCGACATACTATTTGGTTTCTCTTACAACATCCAGCTAAAGCTAGTCTTTTGAAAGCAGCCTGATCACTTACTGAAATAATAACAATATACTACGGCAAGCTAAGAATTTTCTACCGGGTAAAAACATTTCAATAGAATACTTTGTATTGGTCATTGATATTTTGTATTGAAAAGTTGAGTACCTATAGTTACAAAACCACCCGACAATACATAATCATGCGAAGATTTGAGTAGGAGGGTCGTTGAGACTTTTTATTCTCAACTATCCCACTGATGGGGAGTTTAGTGGGGCCGCTGAGAATATAATATCAGTTTTTCAATGCGTTACAACAAACTAAAACATGTACCTACTGTTTTGCTTTTCATACTGTTATTAATGTTATTTAGCACGAGCTCAAAACGGTGAAGGAAAACATCGTGAGCTTAGTCAGCTCCACACGTATTGACGTCGTCTTTCCTGGGGCTGGCTGATTAAGCTGAGAGGATGCTTTAGGTGCTGGGCAAACCTATTCCATTTCAAACAATGTCCCAGGCCCTACAGCGTCCCGTTAAGTGTAGGCATAGGTTGTCTCCTGACGCTGTATAAATTATCTAATATAGATGTAAAGGCCTAAATTTTACTGTTATAATGGACTGACCCAGCTATCCCATCTGACCTGTAAAGAGGCCAGAACGGCCCGTTGAAATATTTACTTCAATAGCAATAGCGATATCGCTTTAATGTGGACGTGATTCTATCAAATCTTGCTAATTGTGCCCCATAAATCATTTTGTGAAAAGTTCTGTTTTGTGACTTTATTGTGACACGTTTCGAAATGAACGGCTTAATTTATGATGTTGGCGATGGCGAAATTGTAAGCGATACCGAGCCGATATCAAATTTTATAGTTTTATTTTATAAACATTTTAGTTTGCTGTTCATGGATTGGTCAGAATTGATTAAAAATATTTTGATAACATAAAAATATATCAAATTTTATGTGGGTTCACCAAAACCTGTCTTTTTTTACAATCATACTAGAATACTCGCACCTTTAGAGGGCTTTCGGTTAGGTTAGGGCTTTTAGTTTTTTTGTAGTTCCTCTTTGTCACATTCCAGACATTTTAACAATTTCCAATGAACGTGATGTAATTGTAAAATTCCGAAAATAGTTCCACAAAATAAACGCAAACAGGACTTAACAGAAAAATCTGATGGTCATTCAGGGTCATTAGATAGCTTCATAAGAATTGGCTCCTTAAGTCACGCCACATGGGACGTTTTACGACTCGACTGTAAAAGAAACGTCGTCTTAAATGAGACATAAACAGAGAGTATGGAGCAGAAAAAAGTAGAGGTAGGTGCTAGTATTTTTTTTATTTATCAATTGACCTATCTACATCGATCTCAACTGTCCTCGTGGTTTTTAGGCATCTTAAAAACTTCGTCATCACCACCAGCCGCCACTCAGTCGCACATCCTACTTATACTAGTCACGGAGCCTCGACTTATGCAATAAAATTGAAATGAAATGAAATGAAATGAAATGAAATGAAATGAAATGAAATGAAATGAAATGAAATGAAATGAAATGAAATGAAATGAAATGAAATGAAATGAAATGAAATGAAATGAAATGAAATGAAATGAAATGAAATGAAATGAAATGAAATGAAATGAAATGAAATGAAATGAAATGAAATGAAATGATTTATTTGCAACATAGACAAATATAAGTACAGTACAGGATTAAAAGTACACAAGTAAATACAAAGTTTATGTTACAAAGGAGTCTGACTCAGCACTATGTTGTGTTTGTAAGACACAACGCTGATCTTCAATTAAAATAAATAAATAAATTTAAATTGGTTAATGGATCATAATGATGATGATAATATTCCACTAATTAGAACCAAGCGCTTTCAAAGTTCTTTTTTACGCGCACTGCAATCATTTGGTATCAGCTTCCCTCATGGCCCTGTTGTTTTTAAGAAGAAAGTCAATAGGCACCTTCTGGGTAGGCTCGCTCCATCGTAGACCTCATTCTTGCCTGTGTAAGTTTCGAGGTCAAGAGCCGACATTGATCATAAAAGAAAAAAAAATGAGAGCTACAGCTAGTATTCACGCTGTTTTGGATCTGAAACGCATAATATTATCCAGACCAGAAACAAAATATTCGTAATTTATGCATTGAATTTTCTACATTTTGAGTTTATTGGATCGATTGTGGTCCGATTTGAGTGGTTTATGTTTATAAATCCTGTATTTTTTAAAATGTAACATCATCATCATCATCAGCCTATGGCAGTCCACTTGACATAGGCCTCCCCTAGTGCGCGCCATTGCGCCCTGTCCTCAGCTCGACGCATCCAGCTTCTGCCGGCAGCCTTTCGCAGATCGTCACTCCACCTGGCCTCCAAAAAATGTAACAATAATTTAAATTACGAGTCACAAAATGCTTATAATGATAAAAGTTCACGAAACTCTTGAGTATGTTTTCTCATAGCTTTTTGTTTATAGCTACAGAAGAAAAACTACCAAACATCAAGTTTCAAAAGTGCTGATTGCAAACGGATTAAGTTCGTCGACCAAGACGAAAAGTGGTTTAACCCGCAAAATAGCATCGAACTTCTAATGGGATACACTTACTGAAAGACGTGGGTATAAAATGCATCGGTTTAAAAGAGTGTGAAATAAAAGCTTTGGTTAGTAAAAACGTTGTCTGAACGTAGACAGCCTGTCAGCAGTCTTGAAATGCGTCAGCAGACTGTAAAACATTTTGTCAATTTAATTTCTTCATTCAAAACAAACTTTTTCTGCTTGCCATGTCTTACATCTTTCAAACCACACTGTAGTGAAATAATAATAAGTGTTCAAAAATCGCAACTTCGGCCATGTTTTTGTTTTGCCGAACATTTGAATGTTTCTCACAGGAATAAGGTACCGTTAGGCATATTTGCGTGAGCCCCACAACTTTGCTGTTATGGTACTGGCCATTCACGTCCAAAAATAATTTACGTCTTCATTATCACGTCGTAAAGCCCGTATCAAACGTGGAAATAACAAATAGAAGGGTAGATATACAAAGCGGTTGCGTGCTTTGCTTGCTTTCAAATAGTGGCGTGTTTCACGAAGCAAATTCAATCGGACAGGCCGTGGGTTCCGCGTGTGCTTGAAATATTTAATATTTCTGAAAATATACGCGTTTCTTTTGATAATTGGAAATGGAAACTGTAATTATTCGACACTTAAAAGTGGAACTGAGTATGAGGTATGACATATACAATGAGTGAATGACAAACTCAGCTGGTGATGGAGATTTTTTAACCTGGACTTTTGTCATGGCTATTTAAAAGAAAATATTCACAATTGTTTTGATCATCTTGACTTTCACTAAAACCATTTGAGTGCCTCAATGTCTTGAAAAATGATTACGAGATCTGGAGAAAATGTATTTGTAAATCTGCCTGAGTTTATAATGAATCAAAGATTATTGCAATTTAACATTGTCACTTTGGCACTGAGTTAGATGCATGTCTCTTTCGAACCATATAAATTGCATCTGCATTTTTTGCAATATAGTCGTGAAATAATTTCTTAACAAAAATAAAATCCACAATGAATTATCTCGCAAAAACCTTTTACATGTTTTGAAAAATCTGCAGGATATCGTTAAATCCTTCCGAAATGAAAGTCACCGTTATTTTTGCATTACAATATGACGGAAATATGACGTGTGATATATCAGAACGCACCCTTCTCTGCTTGAGGTTTGGTCCTAAAGTAAGCTTGTGTTGTGAGTACGTACGTATTAAAGCGGCTGTTACACAAGGAGAGTTTCTCGCACGCGAGCGGCAATTTCTTCTAGGCAATAATATGGTCGCCTAGAAGAAATCGCCTTTCGCGTGCGAGAAACTCTCCTTGTGTAATGAGAATAACGTTTATGAAGCTTGAATGATAAATGTATTTAAATTAAATGAGTCGAAAGATCAAACAAACGACCTTTGGTTTTAAGACTATCTCATTTAACCGGCATCGCTAAGTTTCTCACTTACAACTAGCGATTTTTTATGAACTTCAACGCTCATAAAATAATGACTAAGCAAGTTATATCTCATACCTACCATGGGCATTAAATAACTAGACATGAAATCGTCAAATAGTTCACGATGGGAGCCTTTTTGTAGCGCACCTTAAAATTGTACCTATCACTACGTTGCATTCTGCGTTCATCAAGTATTGTGGCTTATCCGCTGTAAGTCAGACCAGGCCCTTTACCACAGAAGGTTCACTTGCATCAGCTAAGCCTGGTTTATTTTTCACCATCATTAGCCGCGTCACAATGTGAAAGGTTAGCGCATTATTTGCAGTAACGTGATAATGTAGGGAGAGTGAAAAACAGGGTATATTGTGTTTTTCTATGCTCACCTTTATTGCGTTCAAAAGTATCGTTGTTTTTGCTTAGTCAGTATTTTTTTATCTCAAATCTTTTATTTTCGCTGTTGAATTGGTTTTTAAGGAATTTTTTTTTGAAAAACATATTTTTCTGCAGTGGTAGTTGCCGAGTTATTTTGATAGTAGGTACAATGTATGCATTTTGTAGCTTCAACAAATAATGAGTCTGAATGTTTGGTCATTCAAATGTTGATGTAAAGTATTGTTCAGAACTTTCATTAACTTGCACTTAAAGAGTAACTTTATATTAATCTAATGTTGAGTGCTTTTGTCCAAAAGGTCAAAATCACAACTTAATATTAACTTAGTGAAGTTTGATAATAACAGGGCGTTGAATCCTGATAACTTCTAAGATACGACTGAAAACATAAATATTCAATAATTCTTAATCATCTAATGAACTTCGGAATATCAAAGGTCATCGACCTCATCGCGTGCTATTGATACTCGTAGCAATAAAACACGAAAGTACGTGAAAATAGTCACTTTGCTTCAAGACATGCCTTTAAAAATGTCACCTTAACATGCACTTGCATTGTTCTATCAAATAGGTGCCAAAATAGTGTACGATTCGAATGAAAACTAAATGTTATCGTGTATTTTACATACGAAGCGAGTGAAGGTTCTACTAGTAGGAATAATAGTGAAGTTATAAGAACGTTATATTAATAATTTATATTAAGTTATATTAGTCAGCTCCACACGTATTGACGTCGTCTTTCCTGTGGACCAGGCTGATTAAGCTGAGAGGATAATTTAGGTGCTGAGCAAGCCTATTCCATCTCAAACAATGTCCCAGGCACTACAGCGTCCCGTTAAGTGTAGGTATAGGCTGCCTCCTGACACTGTATAAATCATCTAGTAAAGGCCTAAGTTTTATAATAACGAAAGTAAGTCTTGAATTATTTTGACTTCCATTATTTAGGTTTTAAAAAATGACATTTTTGTTTTAACTAAGTCCCAACAATCAAGAAAACACGAGACAAAACAGGATCATGTTACTCAGATTAAGTTACTCAAATCACTTTTAAGGGATGATTCACATCTGACGGAAGATGCGTCGAGCGTGCTCGGCGGTCTTCGTTATCATAATCGCTATCATCGGTCAAGTGTGAAAGGTTGAATGTTTTCTCATATAATTGTCTGTTCTGGCGTTACGCGACCGATAATACGCGACGCATCTTCCGTCAGATGTGAACCGACCCTAAATTTCTAAAGACGTCTTTTGAAAATTACGTTCAAATACCCTACATGTAATTATATGTTTCTAAAAATCATCGCACTTGCCTTTGGCAAAATAAGCTACAACTCGAATCCTACCGCTAATATCTGTAAGATAATACGAGTAATCATAGACGAATGCAATCAGCCTTTTTGAATCAGCGATGAACGATGAACTTGCTCAGTGTAAACATGTTAACATTCATGCAGACTGCTTATCGTGCAACTTACCAGTATATCATTCAAATTGTTCAAATCGAAGTTTTTCAAATAAACTGCGGTTGACAGATTGTGTGGGTGTCTGAATATTTGATATCAACGCTTTTATGTTATTGTTTTGAGCTTTTTATGGAAATTACAATGTAGATACTAGTGTTATTTAATCTGTGGTGCAGATGACATATACTGATAATGTAAACTTTTATAGCACCTGCCTAAATATCTATACTATTTGTATAATTTGTATGTGTATGACATACTTACTCAAGGTTAGTGAATGATACTGTGAGTAGAGAGACAGGCACAGTTAGCTTATGTAAACATACCGTAGTGAACACTGCCTCATGTAGAGGACCCATTTTTTATAAAATAAGATATAATTATACAAAAGGCTTTCAAACAGGTTCACTGTATCCCCAAGGCATTAGGCAGTAGACATTCTCTCAGATCTTTTTTTTATTTCAGATCCTTTATATCTATATACATATTTGATACATGCACACAACTTCCCTTCCCCTGGCTATAATTTCAAGACAACATTCAAGCACTATTATATAAACGAATTATCATTATTCAGGGGGTGAATGAGAAGGCTGTAATGGTATTGCAAGGGTGCGTCAAGTGACTGTCTCACTGCCATCCATTATATCTGCGGCTTTATTCTGGACCACGAGCCACAAGCGATTTCTAAATCAGCTCGCGATTGTTTTAGAGTTCTTTTTAATTTTTACAAAGGTGATCTTTCTATGTGACCGTAAACAATAAAGCTAATATACCTACTAAAAATATTTTAATGAAAAAAAATGTTTTTATATCTCAATAATTCATCATAATAGGTTTTTTTTATAAAATTTATTGACCTAACTGTGCAAAAAGCAGCTTTGTTCTGACCCGTTGAATTGATAAATTTGACTAGTGCGAGTATTTTTATCCCATTTAAGCAATTTTACTGAAGGCTTTCAGGTGAACATTTTTGAAGCCCAGCTCAACCTGTTGTCGTGATCAAAAACATTACATCGCTAAAAAAGTTTCCAGTGTTTGAAAATGAAAAGTTTCTATTATTATCCAGTTACCATCAGGTGAAATACGACGACCTCTGTGGCGCAGTGGGCGAAGGTCCGCCTGCGACGCAGAAGGTTGCAGGTTCGATCCCCGCAACCTTCTGCGTCCCAAGTCGGCTTTCACCCACTGCGCCACAGAGGTCGTCAAAAAAATGTCACATGAGACTGTTTTGCCAATTTATTTTATTCCCCCAGAATAAGTAGTCAAAAGTCGTTGCGTACACAACCAAGAGCTGCATTCATTAACTAATGTATAGACTTTCAAAATATTTGCACATAAATTTCGCTGAGGGAAGGGAAAAAGTGGAGACCAACACAAGGATAATAGATGTTCTAAGACGATCATTATTTTTGTGTTCTTCAGATGTTTTGACTCCCATTTTACTTTTATGGTGATTAAACTCAACGTTTATTCCGATGCAATTTGAGTGAGATCATTTTTTTAATTTTATTTATTTGGCACACAAAACACATTAAAACACAAATAAAATAATAATTACAAATATATGGATTTTAACACTATGTTGCAACATAAACATATGTGCGCACAGCTATATATACGAGTATATACAAATAAGTTGAACTGAGCAAACGAACATTTTAAAATCATTGGTAGCACTCGGATGTTGATGACTTTAAAGTGTTATTTTAACTTCAGTCTACAACAAAATTTGCGGTTTTAATACGTATATACGTAAAGAAAGAAATAAAGACGTCTACCGAAGCCAAAAGGGGTAGTTATAGGTACAGCATCCCAACACACCACTAAATCCAAAAGGATTTTCCGAAATAATC
Organism: Epirrhoe tristata; assembly: GCA_951394285.1. Classification (NCBI taxonomy): domain Eukaryota; kingdom Metazoa; phylum Arthropoda; class Insecta; order Lepidoptera; family Geometridae; genus Epirrhoe; species Epirrhoe tristata. The sequence continues at coordinate 8,521,867 of OX596146.1, read as the reverse complement.
ATTATATCCGGAGAAAACAGCGTTTGAAGATTACTGTTTGCATATGTACCTACTGAGCGGGTTTTTTTTAATAATGAAATTATCAGGTAGGGTCTTATTATGTAGTCCTAGTAGTAATTGTAGTAAATAACCGAAAATAATTTATGAAATGACGTAGCTAAGTCAAATTTTTTTGCCCATTTTTTTCGCTTAATATGTTTAGAATCATGTCATTTTTTTACACCCTGTATTTATACAGGTTGTAAAAAGACTACTACCGAAAACTGAGGGGGTTGCAATCAAACCATGATTCTGAACATATATATCGAAAAAAAACGCAAAAAAAACTTTTTACTTAACTACGTCATTTTATTTTATTTTCTAGTTTTTTTGCTACTAGTACAACATAATAAGACCATACCTACCAAATCATTTCATTTATAAAAGAAAAAAACTATTAAAACTTAAAATCCAGCAATCTACGTATAAAAACGCACCTATTAGTACATACGCTGGACCGGTGTGCGAGGTCGTTTTTCTCCGGATATAATGTTTTTTTTTGGAAAATCCTTTTAGATTTGGCTTTGTTTTGGGATGCTGTACCTACCCCTTTCGGCTTCGGTAGACGTCTTTTTACACCCGGTATACGTTTACCACAACATTGTTATAGAAGCAGAGAGGCTGTCAGATAAACAAAATTATGCTTTTGTAAATTCTTGGCAAAGGATTACAGATAAACTAGGACGAAACCCCTATGTTTTTTGTATCTCTAATGCAATGTAATAACATTCATAAAATAGATGGTCACAAGCACAGTACACTGCACAGCACAGGTTCACGACTGTATCCCCAAGGTGCGGTAGACATTCTCTCAGATCTTTTTATGTTACTTATTCCAGATCCTTTGAAGTCAAAGTCAAAGTCAAAGTCAAAAATCATTTATTCAGTAGGACCGCTGGGATCACTTTGAAACGTCTTAAAACTACAATGTCCAAACACATATTTGATACATGCCCACATCTTGCAGAAATTAGTATTCCATACGTGACAGGTTGCAAGCCCATCCCCGCCTATAAGAACACTAACTGGTTTCCTGATGGTTACAATGTTAGAATAAAACTGATAAATGTATGTATTGATCATAAAAAGCTAGTAAGTTCATTTAAGTAAGTCAGTGGCTATTATTAAAAGTGCTCACTTTATCCTACTTAGATTTATACAAACGGAAATTCTTTTCAAATGTAATTCTCAGTTTTTCTCATGAACTGCGTTAAATGGCTCGTCAGAGGCACAAAGACAAGCTTAAGCGTGGCTTAAACTCAGATAAAGTCGTTTGGTGCGCGCATTTTAAAACTACATTAATAACATGCGATCTGGTGCCGTATTATGACCTACAGTTCAGTTTGGGTGCTATCCAGTTTAGGTTCTTAATCCGTATTCGCGTTCTTATTTTCGTTCGTTTGATGAATATTCGGATGTTTCTTGCTACGATTTCCGACTTCAAGGGCCAATTTTTTGGTTTGGAATATTTGGTCCTAGGTTAGGACCGTGTTTTAACGTTGATCTTATCGACTGAGTACAATGTAGCTCGTAGTAAGAAGCATCCGAATATTCATCGAACGAATGAAAAAACGAACGCGAATAACCTAATAACCCCCCTGAATCGCAAAGTTTTCGAACCGTGACAACGTGATGTTTCAAGCAGAAAATTGTTTTACTTGTATTATTTAAGTATTATATTGCAAAACGATTCCGTTTTTACGACAAGTCTAGTAAATTTTATTAGTAACTTTTCTTAACAGGTCATGGTACGTTATAGCGAAGCAGTTCAATTTAGGACTTAAACTTGATCGCTATAAGAGCTCATAGTAGGGCCCCTGATTTCAACTTTTATTTAATAACTATCTGCGCTCCCGCGGTGTGACCCGCGGTTCCTAGGGATTAAATTTCCTTTTTACGGGATAAAAGGTAGCCTATGTCCTTCCCTGGGATACAACCTTTAACTATGCCAAATTTCAGCTTAATCTGTTCAGTGGTTTGGGCGTGAAAGCGTAACAAACAGACAGACAGACAGACAGAGTTGCTTTTACATTTATAATATTATTAGTATAAGTAATATAAGTAATAAGTATATAAGTAAATAAGTAATATAAATAATATATAAGTAATATAAGCAATAAGTATAAGTATATAAGTATAAGTATAAGTATGGATTCCATTAATCTAAGACATTCCTAGTCTAATATCAACACAACATTATCATAACCATGGTCCCATAAGGCGGCATAAAAATGCTGGGCACGATTTTTATTTCAGCCCAAAAATTTTGCGAAACACTCTAACCGCGAATATTACCATTTGTGTTTATATTATACTATGGTATTTACTGTTTTCGTGCTAGTTTCATTTTGATATTTATAAATAAAAAGAAAATACAAACTGTTATATATATTCCGTTATATTAAATGAAAATATTTGACAAGTTTAGCTTCACCATTTCTGGTAAGTCTTCCCACAGAGCATTGAAGAATTTATTCGATTTTTCTATAGATGCGAAAGCAATAAATAAATTCAAGTAATTATAAATAAGCACTTATCATAGAAAAACTAGAAAAAACTTTTTTGCATCTCCAAGACAAAATTTTGGGAATTAATTTCACGATTGTTATGGCCGACCACGTGATCAGTGGCATAATCATAAAATCTGATCACAGGATTATTGGAGAGACACTTTTAAATGGCTTGTGTGGCATTAACAACTATAATTCTGTGCTAGAACTTCAGTACTTCGGAGAACATTTTAAAATGTTAGAACCGGCTCTAATAGTCGACAAAAGTCCATCACTAGTGTTGGTCACTAAATCATAGTTCGGACTAGGCTTGTATTTTAGTCGAGTAGCGAGTAGTTTATTCACTCGACTTTTTTATTTCATAGTTGTAAAGCGTGATACGAAACGTACTAATGTACTCGACTTATATTGCGAGGTTCGGACTTGATTAGCCGGTGAACCAGTAGCACGGACGCATGGTGGGAGGTGCTACTCAATTACTCTATGGTGCTACTCGCCCAAAGAATAGAGTCAAATGGATTAACTCGACTAAATTACTCACTAACCTACTCGACTAAAGTTTTGGTGTTCGGACACGTTTTGGTACTAAGTTACTCACTACTCGACTAAAATACAAGCTAGTCCGAACTCGGCTTTACTCATACTACTTTGTTTTGTAGCCGACTGACTGTCAAGTCACAGACTTAGCTGCTTTCTATACTCTCTGAGCAGGAGACAGCAAGTCTAATATTTCAGGACGGGCAGCCGCGACGCGCAATCATGGGCCGCTTCAATGGTGTCAGACCTGACGTTTCTTGTTAGTTCGCTCGCCTTCTGCACTGCAACTATTCTCATTAATCTTTGATTATCGTGTCTTAAGCTTTGGTTTCCGATGGATATTTAACAATACAGCTAAGCTTAGTAGTAAAAGAACATTTAAAATTTAGTTCGATCAAAAGACTTTTGGTCTACTTAAATCTTTCTTGATGAATCATCCATATCTCCTCATCAAAGAGTAGATTAAAAAAAGCACGTGAGTGTCGTGGAACACTCAGTTGGAACGAAGTTTCAACTTTGACATTTGGCATTTGTCAAATAAATTATTTATTGAAATCCTAGAAACGCTATACCGTACAATGTAAAAATCTATGGACTGTTTCGCGCCTGCGCACTTCGAATGTGACGATTTGATATATTATACATGTGTCGTGACGCAAAAATCTAACATTTTTTTCGTCTAGCGCCCATCCGATACCATCCGAAAAGGAACTTCGTTCCAATAATTCCATTAAACAAATATTATTGCCAAGTGGTCTAGTTCAAACTGCATGTGCTTTAAGTACTTACCTACATCACAGCACATTTTACCAAAATTATGCTTCCAGTGGAATTTTCAAATATTTAACGATATTGCTATAACCATACTTATAACACCATTATCGCTTCTCATGAATGTCAATTAATTTGACACAAATGACGTTCAATAACATTATTGTGTAAACTTTGCTTCTATTAATTTAATTGTTTGGTATCAAATAACATTCCTTAATTATGACGTAAGAGTGTACACAACGTCGTAACACTACTTTTCAGACATTTACGTCAAACCATATTGACGTGTTTATCTTCGTTAGCATCACTGAAAACATACTGAGTTTCGTCAGTTTTCAAGTTTTCATCGCAAACAATTGTTTGCGATGGAATAGGCTAAGAGCCGTGTTGGTTGAATGGGGTTGTGCCTCGACTTTCAATCCGAAGGTCTTGGGTTCAAATCCCGGCCATCAATGGATGATTCCTTGTAAAAAGAGCTTAAATAGCGGTCGTTCCTATGACCACTCAGACAACTTCAAAGGATTTGAGTGTTTAAAAAATGGCAGATTCAGAAGACTTTAACATAATATTTCAAACTAAAATTTATCTCCAGAACCTTTGGGGGGAATGCCGGGTCAATAAAAAGTAAGTAAGAAACTAAATAAGTTAGTAAACGCGATGGATTTCCGTCGAACTAACCAAATTAGAATAATTTCGCACATAACTGTTTAAAACCATTGGCGAATACTTAAAATATTTGCGTAAATTTCAATCCCATAAAAACTTAACCCTAACGCGGATGCGGGGTACTATACACACTGTGAATGAACGAGTGGCAGGCAGTCAGACTCCCAGTATTGTCTGTCAATCGGGCCAAGCGCGGCCGACGTCCACTGAGGCGCCTTGCCGACGTCTAGAGGTTATTTAAGGGCTCATTGTGCCACCGACTGACCATCCAGATTTGACTGTTGATAAGCAATTGTTTCGACTGATGAGCTTCACGTTGGGCGTTTTATTTAAATCAAATGGTGCATTTTGGTTGCGCGAAGCTTCAATGGATACTATTTCTTGGTATGTTTGATAGTGATGAAGTTGAATTGGTGTCCATTCAACTCTTTCAGTAACATCACGTGACGACGACATATACAATATTATACAATGAGCGTACGGAGATCTCCGCCGTCCAAGTTAATAAGCGGTAGCGAGAGCGCAAGCGGATCCGTGCCTAACCTGTCCACTTGCGGTGATGACACACTTTTTAACATGAATCTAAGGAAGCGTAAAGTGCGCACTGAAGAACATGATTTTAAAAAAGACTTCACAACCTTTCGCAATGAAATGATGGAGTTTTTCAAAGATTTTGCCAAAACACAAACGGAAAATTTAACGGCAATCCGCGAAGAAATTTCAGAAATAAGAAGTGAAATTCAAACGATAAAACTAACAACGGAAAAATACACGCAACAATTTGACCATATCAACACAGAAATAGAAGATATTAAAACCGAAAGCAAGAAAACCCAACACAAAATAAATGACATAGAAGCTGATATGTCTAGGCTGAAAAGTCAGATAAACGCCGAAAGCTCATCGCTAGGATCACCAGCTGTTCTCACTAACGAAAATCTCATTCATGAACTACGAGACCGATGTGAACGGGAGAAAAATATTGTTATTATAGGTATAGCTGAGAAAAATGAAAAAAAATTTAAACTAAGATGTACTTATGACGATAACGAAGTCCTAAAGGTAATAACATCGATACGTGAGGGATGTCCTACGCCAGTGAGAGCAATACGCTTGGGTAAGTTCAACCCAAACAAAAGCCGTCCTATCAAGGTGTACTTTAATGACACAATAACCCCAAAAGAGCTACTGCGAAACAGAATGCATTTACCAGATGACATACAAATGTACGCTGACCAAACTCCGACTCAAAAGCAGTACTTGCAATCGGTCAAAGAAGACTTAAAAAAGCGCACTGATAATGGGGAGAAAGACCTCATAATCAAATATATGAATGGGACACCAAAAATTATTAAAAAAACTTATAAAGAGGTTAACAACCAAAAAAACTAATAACAAACTACGCACAGAAAGATAACAGCACAGAAAAAATAAATAGAATAAGTCACCACATAGCCCACAACTACACAGAGCTACAGTTGCAAAGCTCATCACTTCGTTTTTTCTATGGCAATTTACGTAGCATTTGTACGGCAGGCAAGTTCGACGAGCTGAAATGCATCCTGAAATCGATACCTAAAACTACTCATATACTTATTTTCACGGAAACCTGGATTAAATCTGAAAATGAAGCTAAACTTTATCGAATTCCTAATTACTCACACGCATACAACTTTAGACCAGCGGACACAAAAACGAAGAATAGAGAAGGCAAAACTGAAAAAAAAAAGGGTGGCGGTGTTTCCATCTATGTACACGAAAGCATCAAATATGATATTACAGAGGAGTTATTTGAAGATGGGAATCACTATTTATGGTTAAAGATTGACAAATTATCATTGAATATTGGAGCTGTTTATAAACCTGGAGAGAGCAACCTACAAAACTTTATAAACATATTTTCATTGCAACTAGAAAAAAGAAAAAGATGCATTGTATTTGGGGATTTTAATATAGATTTATTATGTAAAAAACCAAACACAAAACAATATATAAGTGAAATAAAAGAAAATGGCTATACAATAATAAATAAAATAAATAACATATACAGCACGCGCCAAACCAGTACCACCAATACAATAATTGATCATGTCTACTCAAACTTAAATAATCAGTCACTCAGCATTTCTCTGATTGATTCATCACTATCTGATCACAAACAAATTTACCTAGAAGTCAGTGGCTTGCCACCTGTTTATAACAAAAGAATAAAATATCAGGCTCTACATTATGAAAACTTCTTTAAAAGTATCGCTAACACAGAATATACAAACGTAAATAATGATTATGACAAACTAGAAAATTTCTTACTAGACCACGTACAAAAGAACAAAATCGACAAAACAAAAATTCAAAACCTACCACAAAATGACTGGATCAATAAAAATATCATAGACACAATAAACGCTCGAAATAATTTATGGCAAATGACTAAAATTAATCCAAAGGACAAAAAAATACACAGTAATTACATAAAAGAGAGCAACAAAGTAAAAACCCTTATAAGAAAAGAAAAAAAAAACTACTACCATTCACTATTTCGAGACAGTTCAAATGATCCCAAAAAAATGTGGGAAACTATAAATAGCCTTTCATTGAATAAAATAAAAGACAACACGTCATTACCAAAACTTAAAACAGCTACAGGATCTATGATCACTGACGGTAAAGAAATATGTAGCGCTTTCAACAAATTCTTTTCCTCAATCGGCGCCGACCTAGCAAGCAGCATACCTAGCAACTATCACATCAGTAGCGGTAACATCCTAACATATCATCAGGACTACACTCATGAAATAACTTTAAAGGAACTAGCTCCGTGTGATTGCGATGAAGTTTCAAACCTGATAGACCAACTGGACAGTAATACCAGTACTGGTTTGGATGGCATCAGTACCAAGGCAATAAAATGTATCAAGAGCTTAGTTGTAGACAAACTGACTCGCTGTATCAATGTATGCCTAGCAAGCGGAGTTTTTCCGAACTCATTAAAAATAGCAAAAGTTAGCCCAATTTTTAAATCAGGAAAAAAGAACGATCCCAGCAATTATAGACCGGTGTCTGTGCTACCTGTTATTTCAAAGATCTTTGAAAGGATTTTATATAAAAGACTAAATACATATCTCACAGAAAAAAGCTTCCTTATCAACGAACAGTATGGATTCCGCTCTAAATCAAGCACCCTGACAGCAGCTATTGACCTTATAACTAAAATTAAAACTAATATCGATCGGAAAAACTTTGCTCTCGGCATTTTCATTGATTTAAAGAAGGCTTTTGATACAGTAAGCCACCAAAAGCTTCTTCAAAAACTAAGCAATATGGGTATTAGGGACAAGGCTCTTGATATGTTTACTTCATATCTGTCTAAAAGGAAACAGGTGGTTAAGATTGATACCTACACTAGCAGTTTTGAAAGCGTTACTTATGGGATACCGCAGGGGTCAATAATCGGCCCACTAATGTTTCTTATATATATTAATAATATTAACACAATAGGTCTAAAGTGGCATCTAACTTTATATGCAGATGATACTTGCCTTTTTTATTTCGGCAAAAATATACAGGACATCGTAACTGAAGCTCAAAAAGATCTAGACATACTAAATGAATGGCTCAAGTATAACTTGCTTACAGTCAATACATCAAAGACATCTTTTATGGTCTTCAGTGCAAAAAACAAACGTATCCCAACATTTCCTCCGCTAGTTATGAATAATGACATAATTCAGCAATCACATGTAGAAAAATATTTGGGTCTGTGGATAGATGACAAATTGACGTGGAAACACCATATTGCACATGTAAAAGGTAAACTAAAAACATTACTAGGAGCATTGCACAAAGTTGCAAAGTGCATCCCAAATAAAGTACGTAGTATCATTTATAATTCCCTTGCAAAATCGCATCTTGAGTATTTAGTTGAGATATGGGGCACGGCAGCTACTACATACTTAGCCCCCCTACAAAGAACCCAAAATAAAATAATAAAAGTCCTTTATCATTACGACTATCTTACGCCAACGAAAGAGTTATACCACAAAACAAATATTTTCAATATAGAGAAACTTTACATTTATAATACTTGCATTTTAATAAAAAAAATAATCTCAAACTCTATTCAATCTAATATAAAACTACATCTAAAAGTAAACAAACATAATCTCAGAAATAAAATAAAATTACAGTTAGCAAAGACGCGCACAAATTATGGTAAAAAAACAATATTACTAGAGGGAGCTCAATTATTTAACAATTTACCTAACAATGTCAAAGAATGTACCAATATAAATACATATAAAAACAAACTTAAATCTTATGTTCATGGATTAGAATACAATCATGATCTAGAATGTAAACAAAAGAAAATTAAAAAAATAAAAGTAAAAAAAGTAATAAAAAAATATAAAAAATCATAAAAAAAAAAATATAGTATATAGTATCTACTCGTATTACAAATTAATTAAGTGAGTTAAAAGTTCTAAGTGTATATTATTATAATACTTAATAATAAGTCCCAGAGGCTAGTTAAAAAAGATTTACTTTAAGTTTTTTTTTTTAAGTATCTCATTGTAAATGAACCATTGTGTTTTTATGAGAATAAAGCTCTTTAAACCTAAACTCTTTCATTGCAAAAAATTAACTTATGACTGTTGGTTGGCATGGCAACAAAAAACATAATGTCACTGTCATGCTTTTAACGTGATGTGTAATTAGGAGGTAGTCAATAATATATCACTATAATAGCCGCTTTTAAAACATCGTTAGTTGTTCAATTAGATGGTAAAAATTCATTACTACACGTTTAGTGTCATATTAAAAGAAAAACATCATCAAAAATAAATTGATTTCACAGGGTCATTAATCAATCGCTTTGACTTATTGATTGATGATTTATGCTTCGTATTGACGGAAAGTAATTATAAAAAACCAAATGTTCCTTAACGCATTCTCACATGTCCAAACTGACCAGGTTAGAAAGACCTATAGGAAGATAAAAGGGTTATATAAAGAAAGCGTTTTTTCAAAGAACGAAGGCTCAATAATAGTTGGTGTAGAGTTGCATCAAATTATCTTATTATCGGGTGTACAATCGCTCGGCGTGTGTTGTTTGCCATTTTATTTCTCACTGACAGGCTATTTATTTTATTTGGGACACTATAATGAGACTTGCGCTAAGAGTCGGCAAGAATAAAACGTTTGAAGAAATGTACATCTCTGAGCGGCATATAAATTAAAAAGTGACGTAATGGGACGATTAGACCATGATTGACTTTGACTTGTTGACTTTTTTGTTATATTTTTTAATTATATTCATTGGATAAAAAAACAAAAGATCAGCATTGCCATCCAGCGTGGTAATTTCGCCAGTATTTTGGGCACGCTTCCGACTGACAGTGACCTGGATCAGTTGAGCTATCTATAGAGCGTTTCTAACGATCCTTAGATAGCTTAACTAATCCTGTTGTATTTTGTATGTAAATATGTAGTAGCTTAGTTTCTGCAAATAAACTATTTATTATTTAAATTATATTCATTTGATTACAATTTAATTATACCTATTAATGTGCCACTATTATATAAGTATTATATTTCAGAACAAAGAATATGTTGTGTTTTACGAGAAACCGTTTGCTATTGGTGGTAGATGGCCATCAGATCTATAAAATCTGTGACTCACTAACTTATTAATATTATCTAATAAGTTGAGTCATTTCTTACTCATTGGGATAAATCAAATAAGCTAAAATTAAAAAACTTACCAGACGGACAAACTTTTAATGAATTTAATTGACAGCCGATGTCTCCAAGTTTAATTGGAACTTGACAAGCGTTTTAATACAATCGTTTAAGGAGCTACTCAAACGTCAAAACAAGAAAAAGTCATAACTTCAGTTCTAATTTCTGAATCAAATTAATTTCTATTTAATAATTGTATTTTGTAGTAGGTACGTACTAACCAATTTATCGTCACAAAAGAACTACAATTACAAAACACAAGAACGAGGAAAATGAAACAAACCGAATCGTTTCCATTTCTCTGGTCATTTTACAATTCAAAGTAAAATTAGGTATTCGCAATAAAAAGTGGTCGGAATTGATATTTGTCGATAACAAGGAATGATCCGATTCATTCGAATGATAAAATGACTAGCCATTTCAATTACCACTGAAATACAACCGAGATCTATTAAAATCGAGTCAAATCGATTATCGGAAATTGGTCTTGTTAAAGTCTAGTTTGCAGGAAAATTGCTCACTTAATTTTACATTACATAGTATCGATTACAAAGTTATAATTGTTGAACATCGAACATGCAAAACGGAATAGTTTCTATTTGCGATGTTTCATTTATGTAATTTGATTTAATATGTATTGTTTAACCAATTGCCATCCAGGGTGGTAATGCCGCTAGTGTTTTGAGCACGTTTCCGACTGACAGTGACCTGGATCAGTTGAGCTATCTATAGATCGTTTCGAACAATCCTTAGATAGCTTGACTAATCCTGTTGTATTTTGTAAATATAATATGTAAATATGTAGTAGCTTAGTTTCTGTAAATAAAATTGTTGTTGTTGGATGGATTTTTGTATAAAAAGGCTTTTTTTATTTAATTAAGAAAATATCTTAGTAGAGCCGTGCCGATGATTGCAGATGAGTGTGTTTCTTGATTTTTACCCACTTTTTATATCTCATTTGAAATATTAGCAATAAAATAGGTAAACTAATTATAAATCCTAAGGTTTATGCACAATATAAATATCTATAAAAGTAATTGAATTTTAATAGTACCTAGGTAGCCAATGATTAAAATTATATTATCAAATAAACCAAAGAAATATTAATAAAGCATTTATGCGTACTTTGAACTAAAAGGTTTCAATTCAGCAAGGACTCCTGTAATGAACACTTATAAAATCGATTCTGTAAAATTGGATTCGATCGAAATAGTTAAACATAAAATTTTATCTTTCCTTTTAGATAGGATAAGTAAAATGGAGTGGATGTATTGAAAATCTGAAAAGACTGATTTTATGGAAACCTAGACATGCGTTTTCAACATTTTCCAATAGGTGATCCTAAGTGACATAACTGTAGAAATTATAAATATAAATTGAAAAATCTATTTAATAATGCAAGTTTAATAAAATATAAAATAAACTAATAAAATACACTTCTTAAAATCAATATATTTGTATTGTGATTTTAGCCGCGTTGGTTGGTTTTAGAACTTTCAATGATGGGTTCAAATCCCTCATTAATAAAAAAAAAGTTTTAAGTTTACGTACAAAAATTTTCTTAAAACAGGTTAACAGTCAAAATTAAGTTCTGTACTTACTGTAATCAAGAATATTGGAACGAAGTTCCTTTTCGGACGGTATCGAAGAAAAAAAAGACTGAGGCTGGAAAAAAATGTTCCATTTTACTGTAACGACACATGTATGTATATGTTAAATCGTCACAGTGCGAAATGCGCAGCCACGACACAGTCCATAGACATGTTACATTGTTAGAACAGAAGAGCGTTTCTAGGATACCTAATTGACAATTAATTTATTATTATTCCCAGTATAGAAAAGTTCTCTTTGCTTCCTTCCAACCGAGTGTTCCACGACACTCACGTACTTTTTTTCTCCTTAGATGTATGTCACGGAACACTTTTTCTTGTTTCTTGCTTAGCGCCCGTGATACTACGACAGTTTCAAAAGTTCGGTTTGTAAATAGTTTGTGATTTCTAAATCATTATTCTTCTGCTACTCTTGACCCTGTGATGAAAATGAAACTTCCCTAAAAACCATGAATAAATACATGTAGGTACCAAGTCTTCATAACCTTAGGGAGGTATAAAAATTGTGTCTTCAAGATATTGTCGTACGTGGGATACATATAGTATCAGGCTCAATTTACACTTAAACCAGTCATAAATCGGCCAAGTGCAACTCGAACTCGCGCACGAAGTTTTCCGTACATTTAGAATGGCAGTTGTTCTAAGTCCTAGAAACAGAAACGAATTTGCCCAGAGAAGAAGGTTTATTAAAAATTATCAAGGATTTACAGACAGAATTACAGAGTTTTTATGTGCAAGTACGTATAGCGTAGAGTGGCTCTCGAAATCACATGATTCGGGCCTTTTATTAAGAATCGTTGCCTATTGCATAGTGGGGTAAAATGCCTTAGTTGCAGGGTTACTGAACTCGCTTATAACAGTACCATTATGTATAAAAACGGCAAAAAAACACGTTTGTTGTATGGGAGCCCTCTTAAATATATATTACATTCTGTTTTTTAGTATTTGTTACTACGTTACGGCAACAGAAATACATCACTATCTACTAACTATCACGGTTCATGAGATACAGCATGGTGACAGATGGAGAGACAGACACGGACGGACAGCAAAGTCTTAGTAATAGGGCCCCGTTCTACCCTTTGGGTACGGTGCCTTAAAAACGGGTTATAATTCCCTTCTAAAAATCTAAAACTTAAAAATTTTATCAATCACACGTTACATTAATGACTACTTGTCACAGTTATTTAAAATGTATGGTACTTAGCTGTGTGTGTGTCTATAGTGTTTTGCTTTTCTCTAATTTCCATCTATTTACCTACTCATCACATTTGGCTTTTTCTCTAACCTTCTGCAATTTCAATTTCCTAATTGGTAAGTAACTGTTGTTGCTGTGTCAAATTAGTTGTGAATAAAAATCTCGACTCATTTTGTTAACTACCTATCTAAATAGTAACCAAAAAATAAGCGCTGAAGAACCAGCATTCTTTGTCACTGCTGGTTTGTGTAGGGTTGAATTTTATGCGCCCTTTTAACGGCATTTGTATGTTTTATTTAGGTTTCTCTTATCATTTTCCGTGACATATTTTCGTGGAGTCAGCTCGTGGAATGGTTAAGTAGTGGTGGCCAACATTTGGGGTAAGAATATATTTAACTAATATTCTATTCTTCTAAATTTAAATCTGTTTCAATCAGTGTGACTAGTACGGCTAGTCCACCAGTTTAAAGTCGCTCAGCGAGCTATGGAACGAGCTATGCTCGGAGTTTCTCTGAAGGATAAAATCCGCAACGAGACTATCCGACATAGAACCAAAGTTGTCGACATAGCTCAGAGAATCAGCAAGCTGAAGTGGCAGTGGGCTGTCCATATCTGCCGAAGAACCGATAACCGTTGGTAAACGAGTTCTTGTGTGGAGACCGCGACTCGGCAAACGTAGTGTAGGACGCCGGCCAGGTAGAGTGACGATCTGCGAAAGGCTGCCGGCAGAAGCTGAATGCGTCGAGCTGAGGACAGGGCGCAATGGCGCGCACTAGGGGAGGTCTATGTTAAGCAGTGGACTGCCTGATGATGATTGATGCTGATTGATGAAATCTGTTTGTGAGAATAGATGTTTGTATGTAGGTATTGTTTTCCATCGACTTTTCTTTTCTATAAATTGTTTTCAGATTGATTTATGAGAAGGTTGTTAGACTTGTTAGAAATATCAGTAAAATATTTCTAGCGTCACGCATCAGTATAAGTAGGGTTAGAAAACGTACCTTTGTCATGAGGGAAGTGGGAGGTACTCAGTGATATATGTGAAGGGGCGTTGACCTCTCCATATCTATGGGACAAATCCCTTGCAATTTGTTGTGATTTATATTTTATTTTATTTATTTTATATGTAAATGCAATGATAGAACATCATGTAGTTTGATTCAGCTTATCTGTGGAGGCATACATTCTGAGTGGGACTTATACAATCTCCAATTTCGTTATGAAGGTCGTTGGTTCAATCCTGAATTTCTTATGATTCACACCAAAAAAAATTTTACCTTATTAAAATTATTGTCATGATGACCATTTCCTGATTGTCAGTATGGAGAAAAAGCTGACGCTGAGAGAATGTAAAAATTACTAGTGACTTAGACTACACCGCATAAACATTAGGCTTATATTATGTATAACGTAGGCAAAGTCAGGCTGCTAATCTGACACAATATATTGAAAACTTATTCAGTCAAAATATCTTTAACATCAGAACTCTAGAAACTATTTCAATAAATACAAACAAAATTGAACTGTCAATAAGTCAATTTACAAAATAAACATACTATATTTGAACACTACAGCTAGCCCAAGCAATCACAGACAGAAAAATATTCGTGCGTTAGATACTTTCACAAAGAAAATTTCATAGCCTCATATTTATGTTGAAAACTATGGCAACATTGCCACCCTCAGGGGTGTTATGGCGTGACGTAAAGAGCGTTCATGCAAAGTGGATTTGTGAAAGTTTTCGCTTGAAATAATATTTGAATTTGTAATTTTGACGTCATCCTGTACGTAAAGAAAGATGGATGTTGTCTGGGTTGAAACACGCGAAGAAATTCGATTTTGTGGTTTGCGAAATGAATTTTATGGAAACACTTGAACTTTTAGCATCCTTAACATTACAATTTATGAACGTGACCCCAATTCGATTGTATATCACAATCTTTGTGTCCAAAACAATACAGTTTTTGAGAACATAAAACTTAGGCCTTCATTAGACATCTTTAATAGATGATTTAAACAGCGTCAGGAGGTAACCTATGCCTACACTTAACGGGACGCTGCAGTGCCTGGGACATTGTTTGAGGTGAAATAGGCTTTCCCAGCACATAAACCATCCTCTCAGCTTAATCAGCCTGGCCCACAGGAAAGACAACGTCAATACGTGTGGAACTGACTAAGCTGCGGGTTTCCTCATGATGTTTTCCTTCGCCGTTAAGAGCTCGTGTTAAAGCGCATATAAATTTTACGAAACGAAAATTCCATTGATGCACGGCTGGGATTCGAACCCAACCTTCGGATTGAAAGTCGAGGTTCAACCCCATTCAACCAACACGGCTCACGATACATACATAGTACATAGTATCCTTTTATTATCACTCAACAATTCAGAAGAATAAAATAAATGAAAAAAGAACCCCGTGTAAAATTTCTATTTTACACGGGGTTCTTTTTTCATTTAGTAAAGTGAAAGGCCTTTGAGTTCTCTTTGCAGGGAAGTTGTAGGGCTTTATTATTAGTAGAAACGATATCGATGTTGCCTGTTTAAAATGATTATTTTCTAGGTTCAGGTGTACATATTCAAATCAGAGGACTTACAAAAACCTACCACTCATATAATAAAGCTGAAAGTTTGTTAGTTTGTCTAGGTGTTTGGATATTTGGATGTTTGTATGTTTGTGTAAGGATCAGGCTCAAACGACGAAACAGTTTACAATGATAGTTGGTAAGGTGAAAGGTATAACCCCAGAATAGCATATATGCTACTTTTTATCCCGACAAACGTTCCTGAAAACCTAAAAATATGTAAAAGGACAACGGTAATATTGCATAAAAACTTGAGCAGTACTCTGTTTGACACAAAGAGCACTGCTCTATAAGGTTGCCATGACGACCAATAATTTTTGACTTTTCAAAATGGCGATGTATTTTCGTTCTACTATGCTTTGAACAATTTTTATTACTATTTGTGGGGTTGTGATGCCTAAATAAGTTTTTTTAATAAATAGCGAAACACGTATTTATTATTTTTTCAATACTACCTAACCTCTTAGATGGGTACTTATTTATATTTATCAAAGACAGCAAATCCGAAAATGAATTCAGTGTTTACATGGGTTGGATTGGAACAAGGTAGTTCTATCTCTAAAGTTTGTATGACGAAACATGCGCAGACGAAGTAGCGCCCGGGTCCACTAGTCTTACATAAAAAGATCATGGTGTTCCAGTTTATGTGAAAGATACCCACATTTTTCCAAATGACTTGGAACTTTGTATGGTATAATGAGCCTTCACTATACGAAAACGAGTACGTGAGAACCCATCGTACGCTTTGCTTTCGTGCGAAGTGCAAACTGTACAGAGGCGTTGGGGTGTCAACTTTAATTGGTGCTGTATTTCAAGCCAGCCCAACGGTTCGTGCTCGTGTGCATCCGGACTCAGGCCGAGTGGTTGTAATAGCGGGTAGAGAGAATACGAGCTAACTTTACCGGTTATAATAACGGGACAAGATTTCGTACAGGGTGCTAAGTATGAATTTTATTCGCCATTCGGTATCGAGGCCGTAAACGCAGAATTGTATGAAACTGATAATGGCACACAGATTTAATAATATCCGCACTATTCTTTGGGGCGGTTACATCTAACGTTGAGCGAGAAGACGTCAGCTGCTTTTACTTGGAACTCAAACTTTTTTTTTGTTTTTTGCTTTTTTTACAGCCCTTTTATCACTAATTAACTATTATTTTTTTATTTATACTTTTTCAATTTTACTTGCGAATGCCAACAAAAGTGAATAGGCATAAACTATGCCATGGGCTTTAACTTAGCTTTGTAGATAGATAGAAAGCACTTGTCAATCCTGCGTTCACTTGTGTTCACTTTGACCTATATGTATCTTTATTTGTGTTCCTTACATTCCTGGACTTTGCTGATCTCCTTAATTTATTTCTAGAGTCTCTCTATTTGCATGGTTTTGATTAAAAACACTAGTGATCGAGGTTTATCAAACGCTGCAAACAGCACCACACCCATTTACAGAATTTTAACGTGCGATATCGACGCTTCTATTGTTTTTTTTTTTTCTAAAAGTGTCTCTAATTGGATGGTCAGGAGCGAGAAGGGTTTTCATTGTACTATTTATTTTACACCGTCTTCTCTTGCAATTTGAAACTGACTTTATACTGGAAAAAATTTAGAGCGAGGAGAAACAAAATAATAAAAAATATTGGTTAATTCTTGAATTATTGATTGTATATTAAACTGCTAAAACAACATATCATGAAAACGGAAGTACCTAAGTAGCACACAAAAAAATAAAATAAAATCATTTTAGATTATTTGATACAAATACTTGCATAAACATGAAGCACGCAAATAAAATAGCAGGAAAAAGTTAGTCTTCTTTATAAACTCTTGTTCAAATAATTTGTACTAAAGGGTACGCTTTGTTTAAACAAACAGGTCATTCAATGTCGTAACGATCCTTAATTTTCGTCGAAACGCCCAAAATCGTGAATCGGATAACTCCGTTTTATATTAGCTTTACAATAATCGTCTTTTTGAGCAGAAAACGCGAATGCTTTATAAACTTTATCACATCAAGCATAGAGTTCAATGTTATGTGAACGGGCTGCAGGATAAAATACAAAGAAAGCGGTAAGCATGTTTGGCTTAAGCTTAGCTGTGAAAAGGTTACTGAGCTGATGGTGGGAATATTGATTCGTTTATCAATATTGGCATTATACTGCGTACAAGACTAGCAGATCATTGTATTTATCAAAGGTTTATAAAGAGATGTATATTCTTGGTGATATTTGGTAATTTAATTTGAGAGCAAGGAATTCATTTTAGAAATACCCTTTAACGGACTTCATATTTTTCAAGAGCTTAATCAATAAGGTAATCTTAATACAATAACACTGTTGGTGTCCTCAATAAAGTGAAATTAGGTTACTACAGCGACAACCAGGCGTCTGAAACTGCCAGTGCGTCAGAAACAGTAGGGTGCCGGCGACCGTTTTTGCCCATTCATTTGTCTTACCCATCCACAATATCCTAGAGCTTGAATGACGTAAGTCTCAACATGGTTTCATACTCAGCTGAGGTAAGTCTAGGAAAATATTTGACATTCGTAGCTTTCCTCAGCTAAAGAAGCGTTTACTGTAAGTTTGCAAATTTTGTGTTTTTTGTAAAGATTTATCGCTAGAGTCTCATCAACTATTTTAAATTTGTTAACTGGCTGAAACTTGCATGAAAAGTCAAGCTATGTTTGCCATCTATCATTGCGTTTCGGTATTTTTTTATTATTAGAGACCAGTATAATTTCGTATTCCATTCCTAAACTCTCTCTCGTTTTGAAATATGATTCCTAGTCTCCGTGTGAATTTTGAAAATCAATGATACAATTTATACGTAAAAGCCAGAGGTGCAAAAGATCGGCCAATTCGTGCTCACCTCATGCTAAAAAGGCAATTCTTTTGACTGCATAAGAATTACTACAGCCACGCTTTGCCTGCGGACGTATTGTGGTGTCTGATAGCAAGGCATGTGCCACTTTAAATGATTGGTATTTAAATATAAATTCTAATGTAAAGGGGCTTGGATTGAAAATAGATCGAAAACCGACAGAACATTCACCCAGGATAGACAAAGTATAATTTGTAAAATATGTTTAGAACTGAATAAGACAACCTTTCACTTTCTGCCTAAAATTGTTACTTTTGAACTGACCTATACAGTAAAGTGACACGTGTGTGCTACAACAGCTCTGTATTTCTTCCATGGCACTGTGGCGTCCAGATACCGCAGAAAGTCGAAATTTACGGCACCGCTTGCTCTGCAGATTTATTGTCTATATCGCTAAGCTTCGAGCCGCAAAATGATTTTAAATGGGTCATATTTAACCCCTTACTGCGCTAATAAACCACGAGGAACGTGGCTTTGCACTTAGGAAAGGTTATATCGCCATTTGCTGAATTAAATTTGTTTTATACTTTTCGTTCTTATTTATTTGTATCATATCAAAATATTGATTTACATTAATTTATTCAACTATATTTGTGTTTTCTTACTTTTTCATTGCCTTATGATGTGGATGGTATGCAACAAAGTCCTTGAATTTGAAATAGCCCAATTTAAAATAGACATTACTTTGAAGAGGTTTAGTTTTTGATTACTAGACACACCATCGTAAAACTGTAGTATTTGCACTACGAGTTTATTCTAGAAGACTATCAAAACAATCGATTTCCTTTCTCTAAAGAATCGTTTAAAACTCTGTATTTTACTGTCTTGTCATAATAGTGATTATTTTTAACAGATAATTGTTACTTTCTGGCACAAGCGACATGAATATGTAATGTTACTCATTAGGCCACTGAATAATATACCCTTTTATAGGTTTGCGGCGATCTAGCCGGCCTTAGCACCATTATATAGCTTATCAACTCTCCATTAAATCCGAATCGTAAAAGTAATTCTTTATTATTTAGATTGGAGTTTGAAATTACCTCAGCATTCGTTTGTTTGTTCATCCACTTTTGATTGTTGCGAAATTGACAAATTAAGCTTATGACTTGTTAAGGATATGGAAACAAGTATTTGACGACTGTCTGCGAATTCGCTCATGAACACCAGTGAGCAATCAAAACGAATGCTAAAGGTACTGCGAGTAAGTCTCGTTAGAAACTGTGAGTTGTCTTGAATTAACCATACAAAAATTATATGCTTTGGTGACTTTCATTATGTATAGAGTAGAAATACACTAAAAAAGATACAAAATAAATACAGATAAGTACCTACTCTTGCAATTTTAATTCGCACTGATGGCTCTGTGTTCTTTTTTAATGATATTTTACGGATTGCAATATACAGGGTGTAAAAAGACTACTACCGAAAACTGAGGGGTTGCAATCAGACCACGATTCAAAACAAATTTAGCGAAAAAAAAAACGCAAAAAAAAAATTTGACTTCGCTACGTCATTTTATGTTATTTTCGGTTATTTACTGCTAGGACAACATAATAAGATCATACCTACCTGATTATGTCATTAAATAAAAGAAAAAACACAATTAAAACTCAAAATCCAGCAATCTACGTAAAACAACGCGCCCAGTACATACGTAAATAGTAATCTTCAAACGCTGTTTTCTCTGGATATAATGATTTCTTCGGAAAATCCTTTTGGATTTAGTTGTTTGCTGTACCTACCCCTTTCGGCTTCGGTAGACGTCTTTTTACACCCTGTATAACCCCGCGAAGCTATGGACTGCAATAAGTGATGTAAGTCAGAAAATAATCCAATTCTATTACTTTGCAGCACACCACATACCTACTCTTATTAGGTGACAATGCTGCGATATTTTCACCTTAATAAATATAATATTTTCATCTTAAAATCCATTTTAGTAGACATACATGTCTATTTCTCTTGGATCAACGCCAGGCCATTACATTTGGTGTTTCTAAAAATAGCTGACAACATACGTATATTTCGATCTAAGCACCATTTGGTTTGAAATAGTGACACTTATACCGAAACTTAACTGTTTACTATACAGCGCTGCCAGCTAACAAATTCAAATGTAATAATAGAGAACGAAATGGCAATTGATACGACAATTTGTTGAATGACATGACGACAACAAAACAATAAAATCAAAATGTTACGAAATACCGTAATTTTGTTGGAACAATGGACAGGCGTAAATAACAGCTTAGTGTGGCGCAAGCCAATCGATTTCTGGAATTTTAAAGTTTCGTTTTTTGTACATTTTGTAAACTTAAGATAAATTTTATAAAACTTTTGTACATACACGTTTTATTCTATGCAATCCTAGTGTGCCCAAATTTTTACTTTTGTAATTATTATTTTTTTAAATCTTACGTGCGGCAGTCAAGGTAAAGATTCGCAATTATAGTGACTTTCGATCCACTGAATATTTATATCATTACATACACTTTAGATATTTGACAAACCTGGCTTACTTTTTCTGGCTTACTTTTTAGTAAAAGTTATTTTGTTAAATTAATCTTT
This sequence comes from Epirrhoe tristata, assembly GCA_951394285.1. NCBI lineage: Eukaryota > Metazoa > Arthropoda > Insecta > Lepidoptera > Geometridae > Epirrhoe > Epirrhoe tristata. The sequence goes on along the minus strand of OX596146.1, from coordinate 8,500,760 downwards.
TAGGCTGTATTTGTGTTACAAAAGTATAAAACTAAAGAAAAAGATCAAAAGGTCGATTAAAAAAACTTTAAATCTTCAGATTGACTTCGCAACTCCAATATAAACATTGAAAACTGGATTTTGCAATGAAATTCTTCAGCAAATATTTGAAAGCACCCTAAACAAATATCTTGAGTTAATCTTGAACGTACACACGAAGAAATAAACTCATCTAATGGCTAAAAGGCAAGTTAATATACCGAGTTATTGCAGCTATATTTTAAAATTATATAACAATATGCCATCCATATGAAAAATTCCTCTTGTGGGTATAAATTTTTGCTTTACCATAACTGTGTTTAGCACCAGTTACTGAGCCATCAATCAAAATGTTTTATCTCTTGCAAGTACAAGAGTAAACCTTTTAATTTAAATTATTTTAAGTAGTCGTTACAGCGTTAACAGCTCCTGGTTTATACATACATCATCATCATCATCATCAACCAATGGCAGTCCACTGCTGCCATTGCGGCCTGTCCTCAGCTCGACGCATTCAGCTTCTGCCGGCAGCCTTTCGCAGATCGTCACTCTACCTGGCCGGCGTCCTACACTACGTTTGCCGAGTAGCGGTCTCCACTCAAGAACTCGTTTACCCCAACGGTTATCGGTTCTTTGGCAGATATGGCCAGCCCACTGCCACTTCAGCTTGCTGATTCTCTGAGCTATGTCGACAACTTTGGTTCTATGTCGAATAGTCTCGTTTGTCGTTTGTTGTCGTTTGTTTGTCGTTGTTTATACATACAATTTCAACCTAACACAACAACCCTGTCACTCATATTTTGTGAAAATTTTATTTGGACTTGCCTTTGAATATCTAACCATTTGACATTAACAATTAACATTAACAAAACAGGTCAACCTGTAACGTTTTTCATTTTGATATCGATTAGAAACTGGTGCTATGTGTACTGAGAGGGGTGTATTCCGGTCATAATTCCGTTTTCATTGAGACAAATATTCATATAAGGGTACAGTGTGCGTGCCTCGAGTGTATAGGGCAGCTAAGTTTGTGAAAATTTCAAATTCAATTATGGAAATGCGCGAGTGAGTTATGAAGGTGAAATGAACTGCTGAAATTATTTAATTCAGGCAAACTGAATACGTGCAATAATGACGTATTAGAATTGCAATATTTTGACGAAATCGACTTTGCTCATAAAATTCCATTTCTTTGACAAAAGTGGTAAGTTGTATTTTAATGTTTAGTTGACGATGTATGCACCATCTAAGTAAAAAAATGCATAAGGATTGTCTATCTAGGAACAATTTTACATTGTTACAAAGAGTGAATCTTAATACTATCAAAATTCTAAATATATGAATGCAAGTTTTAATAAATCTTATACGAAACCTATGAATATATGGATTCTGAAGCAAGACTGTATCGTGATATGACATCGTAATATCTACAGAAAATACGGGCACTAAACGACAAAGTTGCAAACATTGCTGGGAGCGGGTTTCTCTGTGATTGGATACTTCCGAATACCGAATTTATTATGGAACGGAAACAAGTTTCAATAGTTTTGACATATTAATCTAGGTAGTTGTTACTTCAAGTAACAAAAATATTAGAATGTTTTGAAATTGGCTTTACATTTTAATCTTTTCCCTCCATTTAATCCTCCCCACACTAGGAGTCCCTGTATAGTGGTTATCAGAAAGGAGTTTCTACTGCTACGTGTAGAAGTGGTACCACAACATCCGACCCGGAAAAAATACCTGCAGATAATTCAAACGATTATGCATCATAGCTGGTCATTTCCCGCCTATTGAAATGATTCCAAAGTATTCAAGAAAAGTCGTACTTAAACTTGAATCCACCTAAATATATATACCACCAAATCCAATCCGAGGTAAGAGATTATTCAAATATAAAATTAATTTACCTTATGAGGCAAAAAGTCACAATTTTGTAACCCGTAATTGCCCATGCGACACTGATCTCGCTGTAATGAAATTCTGTTTAATATTAAGACATGGTAGCGATAGTATAACGCCGCTTTCATTTTGCGTTCCCTTTACTCGATCTGAAGGAAAATGGCTCAAAGCCTCCAGTGAGAGCAAATAATATTGAAGTGAGTAACGAAAAAGTCGGAATAAAAGATCGGTTACGGTACAAAATACATATGAACTCGTAGTGTGTCCTTTATATTGATGTTCAAACTGTGTTTTTAAAATCATCATTTTAGCATACATTGTTAACCCTCCTGCACGAGGCACGCGGTGGCTCAAATCTCCTTATTAGGGGGTTCATTGGACATGTTGACTGTGGTATTTTTATAGAATTCACAATAAACTTGACTTTCACAACTTTTTGCTAACAAAATAGGTACCGGACGAACAACAATAGTCGGATTCTTGTCCCTCCTTATTCCTGTAGAAACGTGACATGTATGAATTAAGGAGATGCCGTGAATTAAGGAGCCATGATGTAGAGAAACTTGAAGTGACTGAATATCCAAAATTAAATCGCTTTATAAATTATTGAGCACAGTTTCAAGTCACGTCAACGTCTACCATGACATTTGAAAATATCTTGTTTTTTTTATTTTGACTTTTCCAAATTATTCATTCAGTTTTTACTTGGTGTTTTTTAGCTTGTACTTTGTTTGTATCTTTTAATACTATTGGTTTGATAATGACCTGTTATCATCTTAATAATAATACATTACTTATAATGTATTAAGTATGATGAAGTCATTATACTCATCAGTCGCCTTTTTTATTTCACTGCTGGGTGATCTTTCTTTTCTTCTGTCATACACATTTTTTATTGACTTCTGTAAGAATATTTATTTACTCTTCTTTGTTTGACACTTCTTGTTCATATTACTTAACACATACGTGAGACGCTTCGTATTTTGGGTAGGTATCCTCATTTTGGAATCATTACACGAAATAGTATCACCGTATAAACTCTCCAGGGAGAAGGGAGTGACTTAGTGGCTTTGTTTATACACACCCTCGTAACGCATTTTCGCAAAAGGCAGGTTTTTGAAACAGGTTAACCGACTTGGTCTAAAATCTTTCACCTACAATAACTTATTAGGATCAAGGAAACAATTGTTATTAATAATCTATCTATCTATATATCCAGCCGGTAGCACCCACTGTTGGGTATAGAAAATGAAAAAAATATTTATTTCAGCAAACACAGTTTACAAAATCACAACAATTTTAGACACAAGGTTTGGTGTTGCCGTAGCTTATTTATTAGACAGTTCTATTTCAGCGGTCTTCACACTAGGCAAGCCTGTATCGTGAAGACCGTGAGACGAATTATACATAATACAATATTTTAACTATATCCTCGGCCGGCAGTGATAGTTTTAACAAATTAATAGGCCTCTTCTCTTTTACGCCACTCCTGGCGGTCTTGTGCCAGCCGGATCCACTGTTCTCCCACCGCCCCCACAATATCGTCTGACCATCAGGCAGGTTATTAATAATACCTTTGATAAATTTTCTGCCTTTAAGATATTCTTTATTGTAGTCGAGCCGTGTTGGTCGAATGGGGTTGTGCCTCGACTTTCAATCCGAAGGTCGTGGGTTCGAATCCCGGCCGTGCATCACTGGATTTTTCGTTTCGAAAAATGTACATGCGCTTTAACTCGAGCTCAAAACGGTGAAGGAAAACATCGTGAGGAAACCCGCAGCTTAGTCAGCTCCACACGTATTGACGTCGTCTTTCCTGTGGGCCAGGCTGATTAAGCTGAGAGGATGGTTTAGGTGCTGGGCAAGCCTATTCCATCTCAAACAATGTCCCAGGCACTACAGCGTCCCGTTAAGTGTAGGCATAGGTTGCCTCCTGACGCTGTATAAATCATCTAATATAGATGTAAAAGGCCTAAGTATTGTAGTCTAATGACGTGTTGGATGGACAAAGTCAGTCGTCCTAGAGGCATATTAAAAAATATAAGTGGACTTTTGTATTGGTATGACAAATTTCTTTATACTAGAAAATGTTTTACGATAAAATAACAATTCAAGACGTTTCAACAGTAGGTCCTAAGCTTGTTCCTTTAACACGATTATTATATTTTTCTGTAGATTTGTAATTTTTCGATAAATAGTGGTGTGTCATTAAATACCCAAGAACAAGTAAGTAGTCTGAACTAATCTACTATCTACGTAAATACAGCCTTATATATTTTGGTTAATTAAGTTTTTGTGCGGTCGGATTAGTGTGGGGGAGGCCTAATCGTGATGGAGAGCGTAATGCGGAAGGCTGGTTTGTATGAAAAAAATGCGAATGAATTAAAATTATGTCCGTGGTGGAAATACTAATAGCTGTTTTTTTTTACATTTTGTACTTATTTACATTTTCTTGTACAATTTTAACTAATGTGACACATAAATTCCATCTCAAACAACGTCCCAGGCACTACAGTGTCCCGTTAAGTGTAGGCATGGATTGCCTCCTGACGCTGTATAAATCATCTAATATAGATGTAAAGGCCTAAGCTTTTTTTTTGCTTAGTTTGGGGCTAGATAATGCTGTGTGAAATGTCCCAGCATTATTTATTCAATATTTTTTATAAAAGGTAGTTTCAAATTTGATGAAAACGTTATAATTTATCTTCGTAAAGTTTGATAAAAAACATCTAAAATGATTTCTTAAATATTTATAAATAGTATCAACTTCCCGCGAACCATTAGTCGCGTCGCAATTACCCAGTTTTGTGAAACAGATTGAACATCAAAGAGGACTTAATTAAGCCTTATAAAGGCCATAAACAGTCAAAGTCACAGTATAATATCTAGGTACTCATGAACCAGTAGCATTACCTACTTGAGAATGTTGGTAATAAAAAAAACAATAAAAAAGTTATCCTCATTGAAAACCAAAAAACAATAATGCTTTATTTCTACTAGTGCTTACTTGTGTTATGTTCAGTGGCGTAGCTACCGATGGGCTAGGCGGTGCAGTGCATCGGGGCCCCCAAGCTCAAGGGGCCCTCGGACTCTGAGTCCCGAGAGTCCGAAAGGTTTTGTTCTTAGGAAACTATAGGTATGATTATTTTGAAAAAAAAAAACAACGGCATTATTAGATTTTTTAAATAGTTACCCAGAAAAAGTTTTTACAAAAAAATCAAATACGTTTACATTTTGCCACATCCTGCATATTTTGACTTGATTATACCTAAACCGTTCAGTTAGGGCCCCAGTTTATTTTGCACCAGGGCCCTTGTCTACCTAGCTACGCCACTGGTTATGTTAGGTGCTTAATTTCTCGAAATATTACTTCAAAAAGTTTAAAAAATAGTAGAATCGTAGACGTTCTTAGTTTTATTAAATGTTTAAATGAAGACAATTTTCGTATTTTTGAAATACGCGTAGCTGTATCATTGTACACCGCTTGATGTTTTTGAAAAATTTTATTTGACTAGATGTCAAATTCACAGCAATAAACTGTGATTACTGGGAATAGACTATGCTGTGGCAGGACTGAAATATTTACATAGTCCCTCTAACGTTTTAATTGGGTCTGTGAAATTTCTAAGGTCGCTTTGAACCTCTTAATAATACGGCGATACACTTTGGTTGACTGAAGGAAGCTATAAGCTTCAGTTTTCTGTTAAAATATTGAGAAGGGTTTTTTTTTTAAACCGTTTTTTTAATTTATCTAAAAGCATTTACTAAATGACTAAAATTTGAGTTATAAGACATGCCTCACGTTTGATTTTCTTTCTAATGGAGGAGTAGATTTAAGATCATAGGTTGTATCGCCTAAAAGTATCTAGCTAGACCTCAAACCTGCTTGTTGTTCTGGTTCTTCATGGAATTGGTCGCCAGAACCATGGTATGGCTCCTGATAAAACGCAACAACAGCGGTCGCACTGAAAAAAAATATGCTTATTGATAAACAATAGCATATTCAAATATATAAAATTCTCGTGTCACAGTTTTCGTTGCCATACTCCTCCGAAACGGCTTGACCGATTTTGATGAAATTTTTTGTGCTTATCCGGTATCTATGAGAATCGGCCAACATCTATTTTTCATCCCCCTAAATGTTAGTCCACCCCTAAATTTATTTTTATTTTTTAGACAAAATTTTTAATTTCTATTTTTTTATGATACAACATACAAAAATACATACAAGCTTTAATTTTCACCCTTCTACGATCAACCCTTATTTTTTAATAGCGATATAATGTAAAAACAACGTTTGCCGCGGGTCAGCTAGTCTACCCTAATATTATAAACAGGAAAGATTTGTTTGTTTGAATCGAATAGGCTCCGAAACTACTGGACCGATTTGAAAAATTCTTTCACCATTAGAATCCTACATTTTTCCTGATGAACATAGGCTATATTTTATCCCGGGAAAGTGAAGTTTTCCCGAGGGATCGCGCGTAACACCGCGACGGACAGCTAGTAAACAATAAAATAGTACCTAATTCAAATAAAACAGTAGAATTGGTAATATTGTAAAATATACAATTTACGCTACAGACTCAATTAACAAGAAGTGTTGAAAATCAAAGTTGTTATTACTAAATAGAGATTTAGCTTGTACCAATTATCGCTGCCAAAATAATATAGCAAACACCGTAACTTGAATTAATTGATATAATAATTAATACTCAGATTGGTAATTAATTTGATCTGATACGCCCCAATGGAGGGTGCTAATTATAAATTAATGTTGATTTTGCGCACTGTTTTCATTTTGATGATTTATTTGTTTATTGATTTTTGGAGCAAAGCTTCAAATATACGAGACAAAAGGTGAGTTAAAATCAGACTTATACATTAGAAATCAACCTCTGAATTAATAAAACATAAGGTACGCAAGCAATTAAATTATCAATTGTAAACTATAGTCTAACGACAGCATAATAATTATTATTGTCAAAGCATTAACTAGGTATAACAAGTTTCTAAATGAATGCATTCCCGTTCGATTTAAAAGCTCACATTCTTAGTAATAGAATATAATAGAATAGAATAAAGTTTTATTTTCTCCACATATACACAGTTACAAAATAGGTACTTAAATCTATACAATTTTATGTGAGTGAAAATACGGCTACCCCTCAGCATTTGCTCGAACAGCTCGAGAGTGCTGGAGCGCAGGTTTTCAGTGGCGCCTTACCCGTTGTGGCGCAGCACTTGCTGCGTCACGCGTCTTATTGCATAATTATCTTATTAGTTAATAAAAAAATTAAAAAGACATCAAGGAATCAGGTCACTTACAGTACTTACAATACTCGTAGAATGACTCTTTAAAATAGTTTCTTTTGAAGAATATTGAAATGGCTCAGACATCCATTCAATCTGCACTGAATCTTTCAACAAAGTTACCACTTTATAACTAAAATGGCATATAGTCTGTATCTAACTGCTTGGGACATTCAGAATTTTATTAAAACTTCGTCCCTTTGAAATAACTTGTGATAGAAGCTTGGGAGATGGGTGAAACTACTTGAGCATGCATCAGTAATTTCGTATTGCGGACTTTTATAAAATTTCAACAGGATCACTATTTCTGTCTCATAATAAGCTAGTCGATATGAAATCTTAATTTCGTATTGTAATCAAGACGTTATGTCTACTCATAAATGAAACTTATAAGATAGACCGATATATACTTATCTCTAGTTTAATAAAGTACGTGGGATTTTTTTAGATCTTTTAGATGATCAAGATTCATGAAGTAAAAAAATTGCTTTGAACTAATCATCATCATCATCATTATCAGCTTATGGCAGTCCACTGCTGGATATAGGCCTCCCCTAGTGCGCGCCATTGCACCCTGTCCTCAGCTCGACGCATCCAGTTTCTGCCGGCAGCCTTTCGCAGATCGTCACTCCACCTGGCCGGAGGGAGTCCTACACTACGTTTGCCGAGTCGCGGTCTCCACTCAAGAACTCGTTTACCCGTTGGGGTAAACGAGTTCTTGAGTGGAGGCCATATCTGCCGAAGAACCGATAACCGTTGGGTTATCGGTTCTTCGGCAGATATGGCCAGCCCACTGCCACTTCAGCTTGCTGATTCTCTGAGCTATGTCGACAACTTTGGTTCTATGTCCGATAGTCTAAACTAATAACAAATTAATATTATGACAGAACCATTGGTATGCTGAAGCATGAAATCCCATCTAGTCATCCCATGGAATAGATGGGGACGGTTACTCTCCCCATCCACAACTTCCCCACTACCCAGTACCCGGTTCAATTAATGCCGCCATTTACAAAATTTTATTTCATTCGCGAATGGGACTCCCGATTTGATTATTAATAAAATGAGTTTTATTTTGTTGGTCATTTGCATAATTGTTTCATTTTCGTCGGCTGAATTCGATAATGTCCAAGGCGGAGTGGGGAATCTCTTAAAAAGAAATTAAACTCGAATTTGCTGTTAGGGATTTTTAGTGTTTTGGCGTGATTTCATTTGAGTCGGGAGGGAATTGTTTTGCCACGCATAGCAATTTGCGAGGGTATGATATAATTTGTTTTTTGTTTAGATCTCAAATAAGATTGACTCCATGATTCTCATTATAAGCGATGAAACTTAAGACCTGCTGTAAAAACTTAGAAATTTGGACTTGAATTTACTAGATGCAATGACTTTGTTAATATTTGTATCGTAAACCTTCTGGGAACTCACTCGAACAATGCGAAATGTAAAACAATACTCGTTATATCACAGCGGGAAATGTCGTAGAAAGTGGTTATACTAAAATAGAAACGTTAGCCTACTACAAGTTGATAACACTAAACCTTTACTTACTCTACTACGCTACTTAAACCTGCTGCTTTACTCGCTTAGTACCAGCCAGCTCACTATCCACCAATTTCAGTTTCATTAAGCCTCTGAGACGGTTGATTATGACCTGGTCCAGACCTGTTACATAATAGTCTAGGGCTCATTTTGTATGAGACTAAGATTAAGTGTAGATAGACTGATGGTGTTTGTGTTTTTAGTGCAGATAGAAACCAAGTCTAAGGTTTTACAACAAAAGTCAAAGTCAAAGTCAAAGTCAAAAAGCATTTATTCAGTAGGACCGCTGGGATCACTTTGAAACGTCTTAAAACTAGGTGATTCTACTCCTGTTCCTTCGCGACCAATACCGTGAAGAACAATAATGTTTATATCAGGAAGACAAGTAAGATAGAGTCAAGGCAGGTGGAAGCGATTCCGTAGAGACTTTTGTCCAGCTGTGGGTAAACAAAACATAGAATTAATAGTAATAAGCGCTAGAAAATAGTCATAATGTAGGCTATAGTGTATGAGAAACTCACTTACTGATCCGCAAGTTTACAAAGTGATAATAATTTCATCGCAAAACTGGTTCTTAGGTATAACAGCTGCAGTCGCCGTGAGAATTAAAAGGGACAAGACATTTTGCAGCAAGACCACCTGAGTACATTGAATAATGCAAGATTATGGAAGTTAGAATAACTGCGAGGTTTCTCGAAAGTGGATCATAAACTGTAGTTGTACAGAGTTTGTTTTTGACACTGTAAACTAGATCGCGACACAGAACAAATAAGAACGCGGTTTCGTTGCTCTTAAAAAATACACGGTAGATATTGACTCAGTTCTAAAGGCATGAATTATCTTTTGAAGATTTCTAAGGGGTAGAAATAATAATTTTCATTGATCTATAGTTCGTAAGTATTAATTTTACGCTATGCTAATAATGCTACGCTAACCTAACCTAACCACAATTAAATACCGATTACTTTTGACTCATATGGTATAGTTTAAGATCAATGACCTTTTGCAAATTGACCTTAGGTACATGTTCTAGAATCTTGAAGAGATATAAACATTCTGTATATCAGCAAGTCACCCCCACTTAATTACAGAACGGACGGCAGTGTGGAATTGAATCGCATTCACATTTAATAGGCAGCAAACACCGCTCCAATTCTCTATTATCTGTGGGACCTTTCGATATTATTAATTATTATAGAGCTGTTGCCACCACCTTAAAACGGGTTGCAAGTGGTGATACAGCAAAGTAGCAAAGTAGTTAGTACTAGATAAACAGAAAATATGTAAACGCTAAGGCCCTTACTAATAAACAGGGTATAAAGTTATTCCTGAGTGTAAACTGTCAAAATGTATGGTTATTTTTAGCTTATTCCGAGAAATAACTTTACACCACATTTATTAGTAAGGCCCTTGGTAATTAACTAAAAGAGCTTAAAGTGCTTTTAAATTGTGACATGACATGCCTTTACTACGTTTCCAAGACTATGGATTCTTAAATAGACAGAGAGACCTTATCAACTGTCTACCTTGCCTAAAATCATAGCTATATCTAACTTCTACGAGTAGCACCAAAAAACTACGAAATAGCACATGAAAATATCCAGTAGGTAATTTAGTAAGCCAACACAATTTCCTGTATGAATCTTATCATTCGTCTAAATTTTATTATCTCAACAATCAGTTAGGTACTTCATTCCCGTATAAAAGCATATTGTGTTCTAATGCTGAATAAATTAACTTGTATAGTCAAAGTTTTATCATAATCAGGTGCTATCATCTCTATAGAAATCTTCACCATTAAGCCTCTAAGCAGGAATGCCGTGGGTTGTTCACCCGCACCAGTTTACATCTGATACCTGATGCTGTATCTATGCATATCCGAAGTATGGACTGCTACTTATTACTCAATGCTTTACCATTATACGAGTAATTTATAGCATTTAGAACAAACATTGTATAGACTTAGTACAAAAGCACAACCAAATATAGGTAAAAATTGCCTACAGATTTCGCTGACCATGTTTTGAAGGATGATAATAATTTGATGAGTTTTTAACAATATTTAGTAACATACCAAGCTTCTGATGTGATAGAGTTTATGTGACCAAGATATCAAAAGTAGGTGAACCTACCAGTTTCATTTTGGTGACTAATTATTATGAGAACGGATTAGTGACGAATATTATAATTATGACATTAAATAAATGAGAAACCAACATGATACAATCTTTCTTGGAAATGTAAGGTTTTGAAAGGAGGGTTTTTTGATTTCTTGTGATTCATACCACACATATTGTTTATAAAATATTCTCTTTGCATTACTTATTAATTAAAAAAAAAAAACAAATAATAAAATTTATATTCGATTATAATTACAACTATTAATAAGCAAGGTGCACTAAAAGCTTGCGATGGTTATCATCCAGAATTAAAGTCCTTTTAGCATTAAACTTTCTCATACGTAGAATAACCCCCTTAGACATCTTCAAAGGATCAGGAATAAGTAACATAAAAAGATCTGAGTGCATGTCTACCGCACCTTGGCTATACAGTCATGAACCTGTTTACGTGTTTTTACGTAGAATAATGACCTACTGACTGTTCAAATGCCACGTTGATTACCCCAACGACACGTAATTGGAGTAAATAGAGCATATGAGAACAATTTGAATAAGTGGATGGAGTTTTGCTCTCCTGAAAACGTTGGCCGTCTCATAGCGTATGTTCCAAAAATTATGTTCAAAGATACTTTTGTTTCAAGACTTTTTCAAAAACCGGCTTAAGATTACTTAAGATACTTACCTCTTAATATAAATTAAAAAAAAAACGAAAAATCCATTGATGCACGGCCGGGATTTGAACCCACGACCTTCAGATTGAAAGTCGAGGCACAACCCCATTTGACCAACATGGCTCTCTCATACAAACATACGGCTCGAGTATTAAACATACGTAAAAAAACTATTGGCAATGACACATTCTAACATAACGTAAGAATTTTTTCTGGCACTTTTTAATTTTTGTTGCATAAATGTATGAACGCTGAACAATGTCCAATCCAAATTTTCAGAGACGATGGTTTTAGAATAGACCTTTCAAAGACCTATTAATCAACCAGGTGTTTGAAGCTTTCTAGAGCATACAAAGCCTCATTTTGCGAGGTGTAATTTGGTGAAAACCTTTGAACATAGAGTCATAAAGCTTGGTACAGTCAGCAACATAATTTCAGTCAATTTCTCAATTAGTTCTGCGCAAACCGGAGACTGTTCTTGAATGCATTTTTATAGTCTTGAAGGGATAGTAGCCGGTATGTGTCTCCATCACACAAGATCAAATTGTCAAAAAGTCCTCTCTGTGTTGGCTTCGGCCCCATGCATTAGGCATGCATGGGGCCGAAGCCCCGGGAAAGGTTCAAAGGTCCGGGACTCTATAGTTCCGTGATGTTAAACTTTGACAAACAAAATAATAATAATAATTTGTTTACTTTGAATAATTAAGTAACTTTTCATTTTGATTGAACGCGTAAAAAGTAAGGTTATTTCAGTTTCTCGATTTAATTACGAAAAGTTCATTCATCAATCAAAGCTATAAATCCTTAATTGAAACATTGCCTTGATTTCTTTTCCCTTTTCATACTTCTCTTTCAGTTGAAGTGTGAGAGTGCTCTTAATTATCGAACTCCTAAGAACTGAGAAAGTATGGATACGTCATCATACATTTTCTGTTTAGCATTTTTTCAAGATAAAATAAATAACGCTGGACTTTTCACACAGCATCATCTAGCCCCAAAGTAAGCAGAGCTTGTGTTATGGGTACTAGATGACTGATATACTACTTATATACTTTTTGTTTGTAAATACATACATATTATACATAGAAACACCCAGACCCGAGACAAATATCTGTAGGTCATACAAACATTTGTCCTGCGGCGGGGATCGAAGATGCAAACTGCATCGCAGGCGGACCTTCGCCCACTGCGCCACAGAGGTCGTTAAGATTAAATTTAAGATCTCAGTTTGTTGAACAACACAATGCCTATTCCTACCTCAAAGGCCGGCAACGCATCTGCAGTGCTTCTTGATGCTGCAGTTGTCTGTGGGCGATGGTAATCACTTACTATCAGGTGTGCCACTGGCTCGTTTGCACCCTCTTCCATAAATAAATAAAATATATATATCATCTTAATATCCTAATCTATCTACTAAACACAATTTCAGTTACACAAATATGGTAAAGGAAAAATCAAAAACTAAGACAATAAAAATAATATAAGTACCATAATGGGGTCGTTGGGACTTTTTATTCTCAACTACCCCACTAGTGGGGAGGTTAGTGAGGTCGTTGGAAATAAATCTACTTAATTACTACATACGTAAAAGTAACTATAAAAATGTGTGTACCTAAACACTAACATAAAAATTAAATATGAATTGAGTAAGTACGGTCCAATGGACAGTTTTCATAAATTGCTGTTAATGGGCCATATCCACTCTATTCTTTGTTCTTTGCCACTCTTTGAAGTTAATCAATCGATTACAATTCTACCAACTAATATTTTGCGCAAACTTAAAAATAACAAACAATGGAGTGAAATTCAATAACTGTGCCCCTCGGCCGTGACTTGTAAGGTCTTGAGCTTTATGAGCCAAAAAGAAAGGTTATTGTGGATATTCTTTGCAATTATTGTATGGATTCCGATCAAACAAGAATAATTTCTTTAGTTTGAATTGTGTAGAAAACTGTAATAGCTGAATGGGATAGTGAATTTTTGTTTCTTATGCACGGCATGAAACAACAACTAATAGATAAGCTATCTCTATGCAATTAAAATTGTGATATGTAACATAACAGTTCGGGCCAGCTCCAACAGCATACTGAATGCGTTATCAAGCCGTTTTGACTGTGAGTACATTAACCACTGTAGTATGGTACATACACAGTTTATAAGTAAGTACTTATTGTGATTTTGTAATTGTTATTTTGGTGAGTTTTCATTTAAAATGTGTGTGATATGGATCATGGTATCTGAAATAAATGTATTGTATTGTATTGTATTGTTTAAAAGTAAGCAGGCAGCGTTGGACTTGCAACTTATCACGAATGCTATGCGTTAGCATACTGCATTGAAGAATTTGTGAGGAAAAATTGCCATAAAGCTACTTCAGCTGCACATGTTTGAGAAATTATAAATAAATAATGCTGGACTTTTCACACAGCTCCATCTAGCTCCAGAGTAAGCAGAGCTTGTGTTATGGGTACTAGATGATTGATATACTACTTATATTCTTTTTGTTTGTAAATATATACGTATTATACATAGAAACACCCAGACCCGAGACAAATATTTGTAGATCATACAAACATTGGTCCCGCGGCGGGCATTGAACCGGCAACCTTCTGCGTCGCAGGCGGGCCTTCGCCCACTGCGCCACAGAGGTCGTCAAATCAAATTATGTCATTATTATTAAAGTCACATTATTCAAGATGGATTGAAGCTAGCTTGCAATGGCAAGTCCACATTGCATCGACAATGCAAAAATTTTTCAAAAGTGCAGTTTTACGATCTTGAACAATGGCAGTTTTGAGGATTTAACCCATGGATTAATTAACATATTCACTGAGCGTGTCTAATTACCCACCTTTTAATTAAAACTTGAGCCTTTATTGCCTTCCTTGGTTTCTTTGTTTTGCTTTCGCTCATACTACTGTTGTGTACTCAAGTACATTGTACAGTCAGCGACAGAAGTTCATGAACAATTAGAGATTTTAAAGCTTCATTTTCATCAGTATTTGTGGGAAAATTGCCTATTTTTTAATAAATAGTAATGGTGCAAGGAAAAGCATCCAATGTAAGCTGAAGTTTTATCTAAAACCCTATGGACTTCGAAGTTATTGAAGATTCAAATACATCAAATGTTCATGAACTTCTGTCGCTGACCGTACCTACAGATTTTGCTATTTCCTAAAATAAGCATGTGCTGTTTTCAAATAAAATCTTTAGCCAGATTACTTTAAAAAAAAACTTAGGCCTTTACGTCTATATTAGATGATTTATACAGCATCCGGAGGCAATCCATGCCTACACTTAACGGGACGCTGTAGTGCCTGGGACATTGTTTGAGATGGCTGGAATGGGCTTGCCCAGTACCTTAACCATCCTCTCAGCTTAACGTATTGATCGAATGGGGTTGTACCTCGACTTTCAATCCGAAGGTCGTGGGTTCGAATCCCAGCCTGCACGCCTGAGATTAAGGATCTATGGATAATTCGTTTCGTAAAAATTTGTATGCGCTATAACACGAGCTCTTAACGGTGAAAGAAAACATCGTGAGGAAACCCGCAGCTTAGTCAGCTCCACACGTATTGACGTCGGCTTTCCTGTGGGCGGCTGATTAAGCTGAGAGGATGGTTTAGGTGCTGGGCAAGGCTATTCCATATCAAACAATATCCCAGGCACTACAGAGAGATTGCCTCCTGAAGCTGTATAAATCATATAAATAATAATAATAATGCTGGACATTTTCCACACAGCATCATCTAGCCCCAAACTAAGCAAAGCTTGTATTATGGGAACCAGATAACTGATATACTACTTATATACTTTTTGTTTGTAAATACATACTTGTATACATAGAAACACCCAGACCCGAGACAAATATCTGTAGGTCATACAAACATTTGTCCCGAGGCGGGGATCGAACCCGCAACCTTCTGCATCACAGGCGGACCTTCACCCACTGCGCCACAGAGGTCGTCGAAATATGGCCTAAGTTTTTTTAAGGTACGCCAAAGCTAAAAAGGTAATAGGTTTTTTTTCTAAAATTCAATTATTTCGAATATTCCTTTAATTCTAATTGCTATAATAATTACTAGATTTGAACGAGCCTTGAGTACATAGATCAGAAAACATCGAATCATCGATACTTTTTGTGCGTCACTAAAAGCCCCCTTATTCCCCATATCGGTAGATACAACAGTGGATGTTATAGGTGGGCGTATCAGATCTAATTAATTCGACATTGATTGATACTAATGTTGGTACCGTCACGGCAATGTGAGTAATTGATTGTCACAACATGATGTATTCGGATATAAGTATCGACGTTATACCGATGTTGGAATGGTAGCACTGATGTAATCGCAACTGGCTTAACTAAAATGTTTTAATCCATATTCATACTAATATTATAAATCTGAAAGTAACTCTGTCTGTCTGTCGGTTTGTTACGCTTTCACGCCCAAACCGCTGAACAGATTAAGCTGAAATTTGGCATAGTTAAAGGTTGTATCCCAAGGAAGGACATAGGCTACTTTTTATCCCGAAAAAATGAAAAAATCCCGAGGGACCGCGGATCACACCGCGGGAGAGCAGCTAGTACAATCTAAAATATACAACAACGTGCTCTAAACGGTGAAGGAAAATATCGTGAGGAAACCACTTAGTGTTCTTATAGGCGGCGATGGGCTTGCAACCTGTCACGTATGGAATACTAACTTCTGCAAGATGTGGGGATGTATCAAATATGTGTTTGGACATGCCTCTGACTACACCCTTTATACATCTTCAAAAGATCTGGAATAAGTAACATAAAAAGATCTGAGAGAATGTCTACCGCACCTTGGGGATAAAGTCGTGAACCTGTTTACGTTTACGTTTACGTAAAATATACAATTTAGAAAAACTTTTGGACTGAATGTTTCTGTGAGCATTTTGCACTTAAACATCGTATTTATTCCTTCTATTTATTAATATAAATAATTAAAAAGTTAGACTCTGGTCCCTAATATTTGTTCAAAATGTTTGTTATCATCATCATCCACAGCCTGACTTCGCCCACTGCTGTTATGTTTGTTACACCTACCAGAAAACAAACAACTATCATTTCGCTTACTAACATGAAACAGGTCTCGCTACTGTGACGATATTCGCTTTGGTTGTAATAGGAATACCGCCTACCCACTCGGTTCTGAGTACCTACAGTGGTGAATAACGCATTATATTTGAATAGACCATTATGTGAAATGGATTATATAATTTAGCTGACGTTCATTGTGAAGGTAGCATTTCGCTAGTGTCAGTCCTCCGACGTTTCTATTGAGTAAAGCAAAACTTCAAGCTACCAACTCTAATTTTATTGTAAGATTAGCTGCTTGGACGACATGGAACTTGTTCAGCATAGAAATTCTAGGCAATAACCCACTCGGCTAGTACCTACTGGGGCTTATTACAAGAAAATGAGCAGAGTTTAGACCAATTCTAACTAAAAAACTGTCCCTAAAAAAACGATCTTTAAATACTCGTTCATAGAACGCTTTTTTGTGGTAACAGTTTTGTTTTGGCATGTGTCAACATGGGGTTCAACCAAGGTTTTACGTTTTTATAATAAGCAGCAGTATATACTCGTATAAGTATTATGATCTTCATCAACTCCTAAATTTTAAAGAGCTGTCTTTAAAGTGTCAAAACCAATATTGTTTCCCAATCACCGACTTATCCGTTTCCGTCCAATTAAATTGTAAAGTTAGATCTTAAATCGCCGTTTATTTGATTTTACTAAGCGTGGGCCGACGCCGTAAACTGCAATAGTTATTAGGGCAGATAACTTAGCACTCAGCTCGTAGAGTTTAAGTACAGCTACATCACTCCAAAGTCTCCTTACATATACAGGGTGTTAAAAGACGTCTACCGAAGCCGAAAGGGGTAAGTACAGCATCCCAAAACACAACCAAATCCAAAAGGATTTTCCGAAAAAATCATTATATCCGGAGAAAACAGCGTTTGAAGATCACTGTTTGCGTGTGTACTGGGCGCGTTTTTATACGTAGATTGCTGGATTTTGAGTTTTAATTGTTTTTTTCTTTTATAAATAAAATGATTAGGTAGGTATGGTCTTATTATGTTGTACTAGTAGCAAAAAACTAGAAAATAAAATAAAATGACGTAGCTAAGTCAATAATTTTTTGAGTTTTTTTTTTTCGATAAATACGTTCAGAATCATGGTCTGATTGCAATCCCTCAGTTTTCGGTAGCAGTCTTTTTACACCCTGTATATTATGATATCGCAGGTTGCAAACCATCGCTTTTCCTAAGTTTTGTGCAAATAAGCATCGGAAAAGCGATCATTGTAGCTTATGGATGCGAATAAGAAACTCTTTGCTAATCATAAAAAAAAAAAACAATATTTCAGGCACCAATTACCTAAGTTGATCTACACTGGAGCTTAGATATTCAGAAAGTAGAATGAATAATTAAATTGAAAGTACCAAAATATTGTATGTTTAAGCGGCTGTTGGCTGTGAGGTGTCATAAGTTTTCACGATGACAAGACTCTCGCCAAAATGGTTTTAAGACGAGAAGAAGAAGCCGGGGAATGAAGTGAAACCAGAAGAAACCAAGAAGTGAAGTGAGAGAGAAGAAGAAGAAGACTGAGCCAAGATGTTACTGATTGGGCGGTATAGTCGCTCAGCGACAAAGCCGTTTTCTTTTTTGTTCATATAAATAAATAATAATAATAATAATAAGACCAGGCAATAATTAAGAAATTAAATACTTCGTGACAACTACGCAGCGATGTTGACGCAATGTCTCTGCTTAGAGCAATGACCTAAGCTTTTCTTTCCTCAAAGGCTTAGAGTGAACAAGCTGCAAATAAAAGCACTTCGACTTACTACTAAATTGTAAGGGACACTTATTGGGTTTTACTAAAACACTATGCTAATTAAACAAATTCTATTTCACAATGAAATGAGTTCTAATGGAACTGATAAAGAAGTTTGGAATAATGATGAGATTAAAGTTAAAGAGCTCACTAAAAATGACAAATAAATTACATAATCATAGAGCTTGAGTATGGGATTCGAACCCACGACTTTTTCCGGCCGAAGATGAGACATCCCACTCTTACCTGACTCCGTTTACGAATGGATGCATAAGAAGATATATAATTATACTGCAAACTTAACTCGAAGATATAATTTTACATAGCAGCTCCCTTTGTGAGCAGCTGGCAACCATCGCACTTTAGAATAATCTATAAAAAACTAAACACACCAGTATTAGTCTATGGTATTCCTGTCATCTGTCATTCTTTTTGTTTGCGCGGCAACCGAGACACGTTTTTTACACCGGTGAAAAGTTTTCAACTTAGGAAAAACCTTATTTTTTATAGTTAGACTGTGTAAAAATAAGAAACAAGTGTAGTTCAAGATGCCCAAACGATCATCACAAGAAAGGACGGAGTACTATTTGGCGAAAATTCGAAAAATCGAACGTAAACTAAAAAGACGCCATAAACGGCGTCTACGGCGTGAAGAAAGTTCGTCAGGAGATGAACACTCTGAAGTGTCCTGTGTTTCAGGTAAATGTTGTACAACAATATCGATACAGCACTGATGTTTACAATCAGGAAAGCTTTTGGTTTTAAATAACCTCAGTATCGATAGACACGGGTGGTGTCCGCGAGGCATTGACGTGATCTTCCGACTCTTGGTACTCACGAGATGAATACATGAGCTCAATACTCTTAGGTTGAGTCCGAGAGGCCTTACCTTTGCAGTGAAACTTTATTTGTACAACATAGTCATTTGGTTTTTTCAGACGATATCATGTCGAACGATTATCCCAACGAGGGTGAAACAAAGACAGCTACGTCTTCTCAAGGTGAGACACCAAAAGATCTTGCAACAGAAGAAACCTTAGTTATAGAAGGATCTGGTCCTTCTACGCTGCCAGTGGACAGCACTGAAATGACACCCACGACTGACCCAGATGTCCTAAATGCTTTGGGCGATCTTATGCCAAACAAGCCAAAATTTGGACCGCCCATAAACAATGATGTGGCCCGTATATGGTCAACGATTTTGAAAGATGGTCTTCAGAAGGAAGTAAAACTTAAATTACTAGAAAATGTAGTACCAGAAAACTGTACACTTCTTAAAGCACCACAGCTAAACCAGGAGTTATCCAGTTCAGTGACTACTACTATAATAAACAGAGACAAAAAGATTGAAGCAGAGCAGAACCAACTGGGTTTGGGAATAGCAATAATGGGCAGTGCTTTATCCACATTGATTCTTAATGAGAAAGTGGATCGACTAAAATTGATAAGTATTTTGAGTGATGCTGGTAGAGTCTTAACTGATCTACACCAAATACAAACCAAAGCTAGAAAAAATCTTATCTTGCCTGCACTGGATAAAACATTTGTAGACACAATCAAGGACATTGAGAGAGATGACTACCTGTATGGTACTAATCTAATTGATAAGATCAAGGTGTTAAAATCTTGCCAGCGAAGCGGAAGTTCCATTAAGAAACCTGCTACAGTCAACAGCAATAATAACAACCGCCAGGGAAACTTGAATGGTCCGCCTCGTTACAACCAACAGAGGACTCAACCGAGGTATGGACACAAGAAGACATATTATTCGTCCTCGACCCAGGCTCGCAAGAATCAATACCAGAACACCACACGGAAGCCCAAGCAGACCAAACCCCATGCTCGAACATAGAGGTAAGTCATGCTGGGAGAATAGTTCATTTTTTGAAATGCTGGGAAAGGATCTGTAAAGATAATTCCGTACTAGAATACATCCGTGGATATTGTATCCCATTTGTAACTGAGCCATATCAACACATGATACCAAAAAATTCTTATGGTAATTCGATAACTGAAGATTCAGATATGCTCATAGCTATTAATAATTTGTTGACATTAGGGGCAATTTCCCCTTGTATCCCATGCAAAGACCAATTCATTTCAAAGATTTTTTTGATCCCAAAACCTAATGGTAGTAAACGGTTCATTTTAAATCTGAAACCATTAAATAGATTTATAGCTACTTCTCACTTTAAAATGGAAGACCACAGAACAGCAATGTCATTAATTGAAGCAGGAGATTGGATGGCTAAAATTGACCTGAAGGAGGCTTATTTATTAGTAAATATAGATCCACAATATAGAAAATATCTACGGTTTCAATTTGACAACCTGTATGAATTTAATTCTTTATGCTACGGAATGAGTTCAGCACCATATGTCTTTACAAAAATAATGAAAGTAGTTATATCTCATCTGAGAGAGAAGGGGCACAGATCAGTTCAGTACTTAGATGACTTGTTGTGCATAGGATCTGATTATAATTCTTGCCTAAATAATGTTCAAGAAACTTTAAAATTATTAGAGTGCTTAGGAATGGTTGTAAATTATAAAAAGAGTATTATAGTCCCTTCGCAGATTACCACTTTCTTGGGTTTCGTTTTTAATACGAAAGAGATGACTTTACAGTTACCAGAAGAAAAGAAGATAGGTATTCTAAAGTTAGTTAAAAGATATATGTCAGTTAATAAGTGTTATATACGGGATTTTGCAAAACTAATTGGAACATTAGTTTCAGCATGCCCGGCCACAACATATGGTTGGCTTTACACAAAAATTTTAGAACACCATAAATACCATTACTTATTGAAAAGCAAGGGAAATTATGACATAAAAATAGATTTACATCCAGATATAAAATTAGATTTATCTTGGTGGTCTAATAATGTAAATTCGACTTATAAAAGTTTAAATTATCAAAATTATAATATAGAATTATTTACTGATGCTTCTCGAACTGGTTGGGGTGCATTTTGTAATAACAATAGAGCTAATGGTACTTGGAAAGAAGGGGAAAAAGAGTTTCACATCAACTACTTAGAGTTACTTGCCATATTTTTAGGATTAAAATATTTTGTGAAAGACAAGAATAATATTAATATTTTGTTAAGAGTAGACAACAAAACTGCAATATCTTATATTAACAGAATGGGTGGGATTCAGTTCCCTCATTTGAATAACCTTGCTAGAGACATATGGCAATGGTGTGAAACTAGACATATCTGGCTCTTTGCCTCATATATTAAATCAGCTGATAATAAAGAAGCAGATGAGGAATCAAGAAAAATTAATCCAGATATTGAGTGGGAATTAAATGACACTGCATTCCAAAATATTGTATTAAAGTTTGGCTATCCAGATATAGACCTGTTTGCATCAAGAGTTAATGCTAAATGTCAGTTATACATAGCTTGGAAACCAGATCCAGATGCATTTAATATTGATGCTTTTACTGTAAATTGGTCTCCATATTTTTTTTACGCTTTCCCCCCGTTCAGTTTAATAATGAAATGTATACAAAAAATTAAACATGATAAAGCTACAGGGATTTTAGTGATGCCCTATTGGCCATCACAACCCTGGTACCCATCTCTGCAAACAATGTTAGTTTCAAAACTAATATTCTTTGAACCACAGAAAGACCTCTTGCACTCTTGTTTCAGAGACAGACACCCCTTACATCACCAACTTACACTAATGGCGGGGATTTTATCAGGGAAGCGTGGTTAAAACGGTCAATTCCTCCCACATCCATCGAAGTGATGTTAGCTTCTCTTTCAAGGAACACTATGAAACAATATAATGTCACCTATAAGATTTGGTTGGTTTTTTGCAAAGATCATAGTATAGATCCACACGCACCCTCAGTGCCACAAGTAATGTATTTTTTAACTGAATTATTTAAGTCAGGTGCTTCTTATGGTTCTCTTAATTCTCACAAATCAGCACTGTCTCTCATAGTCGGCTCTAAAATTGGGGGGGATGATCGAATAAAGAGGCTATTCAAAGGATTCTATAGATCTAGACCTCCATTAGCAAAATATAATTCAACCTGGAATCCAAATACAGTTCTTAATGTAATACAGAACTGGTATCCTAATATGTCACTTAGCTTGGAGAGAATTTCAAAGAAATTAGTATTATTGCTTGCATTAAGTACAGCTCAGAGAGCCCAGACACTGTCTTTAATTAAAATTTCTAATATGACGTTTCTTAGTGAAGGGGTAAATATTTTAATAAATGATATCACAAAGACTTCTGCTCCAGGACGCGGTCAACCTAATCTATACCTACCATATTTTGAAAAGTCAGAAATTTGCCCAGCAAAAATTTTAAAAGATTATATCTCCTTTACACAAGATATAAGAAACAATAATGATCATCTGATATTATCTTTAAATAAGCCTCACCGAAGTGTTTCATCATCAACAATCAGTAGATGGATCAAGGATACACTGTGTTTCTGTGGCATAGACACGTCCATTTTTTCAGGACATAGTACTAGACATGCGTCTACATCAACAGCAAGATTAAAAGGGGTTTCATTGGATATCATTAGGCAGACCGCGGGCTGGACAAGTAATTCAGTTACATTTGCAAAATTCTACAATCGGCCTATAAATAATAACCCAGGACAATTGGCACATGCTGTCCTTAGTGTTAGTTCAGATTGAATAATATTTCTTGTTGTTGTTTTCTATTGTGGAAATTTTTTTGTGATCTTAAAAAGATTAATGACAATTATTGAAATTTGATTTTTATGTTACAGTTAGGTATAATTAAGTAAATACCTAACAAAAGTTGTTTTTTTCTATAACTAAAGTTTAGTTTATTTTAATTTAATCTTGAATAAGATTATTAATTCTATGAATATAAGAGTGATCTCAAAATTGGTTTTTTGTTTGTTTTTTAATTTTTATTGAACAACTTTACCATGATAGCTCTAAACATCTGCTATGTAAAATTATATCTTCGAGTTAAGTTTGCAGTATAATAAGTGATCAAACTAACTCACCTGTGACGTTCGATCATTATTATACGAAGAACTTAACTCGAAGATATACAAACCCTACCCACCCAGCCCATGGGTAAAGTTGAGGCTATACTCTAAAAAGAATGACAGATGACAGGAATACCATAGACTAATACTGGTGTGTTTAGTTTTTTATAGATTATTCTAAAGTGCGATGGTTGCCAGCTGCTCACAAAGGGAGCTGCTATGTAAAATTATATCTTCGAGTTAAGTTCTTCGTATAATAATGATCGAACGTCACAGGTGAGTTAGTTTGATCACTTATAATATAAGGAAATTCAAGTACTTTACGCGGTAAGCTGTCTGTGTTCAGCTCTGCATTGCTGAATCAAAAGGGTTCTAGTGCACGCCTTTACCGACAGATGGCGTAGCGTCACTTAACTTCACTATGGATAATTACGTTTTAATACTAAAAAGAAAACCGACTTCAATGTTTGACTCGAAACGCGGTGTGACTCAGGGCGTCAAGCTGTCGATTCGATTTCTATTTGTGACATGGCTAGGAGGGAAGGTGTTTAGAAATTTACGGGGAAACTATCAATCCCTCAGGAATAAAATTTATATGGGACCACCTCTGGAGTATACCCTTTCAAACATAAAAAGAATTTTGCAAATCGGTCAACAAATGGCGGAACAATCGCGTAACAAGATACAAACAAAAAAAAACATAAGTACAGACGAATTGAGAACCTCCTCCTTTTTTGAAGTCGGTTGAAAAGAAGCTAAATATTATAATCTACCATAGTACAATACCATCAGTATTGTATGTATATCAATCTAGGCGCCAAAAGTAAGCCTTTGTCGATGGATCCTAAAATTCTGAACCAACACAAATAATCGTCATCATTCACAAGGAACCTGACTTCACCCAATGTTGGGCATTTTGCCAATGGGGTTAGACTTGAGAGATTGTAATGAGTTTAAGTTTCGTTATAATAAATAAATAAATAAATAAAATTAGCCTTTATTACTGTTAAAATTAATGTTACATAACAATTAGGTCCTATTCACTGACGGTTCAAACAACAGCTTGTCCTTCGACATAGGCCTCCTCTAAATTCTTCCAACTATCTCTGTTTTTTGCAGTTGCTCCCCCAGTGGGTCCCAGTATGCTTATTTGCAAATTTAGCTTTAGTTTTAGTTGTAGCCTAGTTTAAAAGGTTGTCTGGAAGATATCGCTATCCAGCGATAAGACCGCCAATTACAAACAATGGTATCTATGTAATAATCTATATTTAAGTATTTAGGTATCTACATTGTATTGTAATAAAGTTTTTTTCATTTCATTTCAGTTCTGGTCCATTCTGTGCCAGCTACTTTTTTGATGTCGTCTTCCCACCGCTTCGTTTGTCTGCCTTTACTTCTTTTGTTGAAGTTTCGTTATAATACCTATTAAAGTGAGCATGTAATGTTAAAAAACATTACAGAAATAAAAGCTAGCACGCAAGACTTTTGAGGACAGGTACATACATAAGTTATCACCGTAGGCGTATATTCAGCGTACCAAATATAGTTAAGGCTGCCGTTCCTATAATACACCACGATTGAAACTTGCCCGAGCAGTCTTTCTGTAAATGTGAGCGCGATTTCACATCATGATCTACCAATATATGCGTTTGAATTATCATAAGCATGTTTTTTTTTTTATTAAATAGGTCAGCATTTGGCCTCCCTCTGCCTGATGTTAAGCAGTAGTGAGGTCTAAGATGGAGCATGCTTTCCTAGAAGGAACCTATTTACTCTTGATTTAAATACCCCTATATTGTACTTTTCGGGAAGTACGGTACCCGGCAATGAGTTCCACAATCTGGACAGCGTTTTGACGCACGAAAAGGCGTATGAAAAAAGTGGACTCAAAACGCTTTGTTCGAACTCTGGGAATGTCGACCATGTACAAGTGGCGTCTTTCGGGGAACCTGTTGGTCCGATAAAAGAACGAAGAGAAGAGAAGATGTTTACGTTATTCAACCCAAGATGTAAATTTTGCATTAAATTGGTTTGGCTATTAGCAAAAATATACTTGCATCTCGCAATATCTTCAGAATTTAGATCAGAAAACAAGATAAGATACTTATCTATATCTTGTTTATAAGCGACACAGATGGCGTATAGAAACAATTTTCGCTTTGTTTTCCATTACCGTGAATTCTGTCATGTAAAGCTTCGAACACGGCCTCCAATGTAAGTGACACCAGTGGTTTGGTTGCGCAAACTGGAGCTGCCTAAGGCAAGCTCATTAGTCCACCAATTACGTTCTTGAAAATGGCAGATGATTACATAGAATGGTGGCTGGAGGCGTCAGATGCCTTTGTGTATTTTTGGGAATCTGAAATTTTGAGTTGAGAAATGAGGTCGATGGCAGTTGGTGACATGAGGTCATCATCGCCAGCTTCAAAAATAAAATGATAGCCTCTTAAAATGACTAACAAGCCGTGTTATAGAAATGCCACTTTGATAGGTGGTTTACATTGGTCAAAGACAGTCGCAAGTAAAGTAACGATTAGTATAAGTGGTGGTGAGCACCTATTCTTCAAATACCTCAGCCTCGGATTCCATTGAAGCGCTCCTGGTCGTGCTTGCTTAGTCGTTTTTGATAGTCGAAGTGAAGCAACTAAACGGTCCGTAAGTGGATGGGTGACCGCTAGTGGCATTTTCATCTGAGCGCTTCCTTGCTTCGGAGGGCACGTTAAATTGTAAGTCGTTAAAACATGACGAAGGCCTCAAGGCGGCCTATAAACTCCGTCAACAGAGTTGGCTGACTCATAAGAACTTACTTTCGGATTCCATAATCTACATTGATCGTCTTTTTTTTCGTTCTTTTTTACCTTCGTTGATCTACCAAAAATTATTTAGCAATGTAGATCGCATGATACATCAATGCATTTCAACAGATCAAAAGTAATTAATAAAATATAATTAATAGCATCTGACAGGAGCCAAAGAACAAATTAAGAAGCAAAGTTGTGAACATCGTTGACCTAAATATCGAATGTTGCTCAAACGATAATGATGCTCGATAATTAATTATATCGAGATGTAATAGAATAGAATAGAGCTTACTGACATATTCTGATGCAAATTATTGTCAACGCGTTGACATGATTATTATTTTATAACGGGTATTTATCTCGTACCTACTGTTTTTTATTTTTCCTACGTATCGGACGCATTGCAGCGTCCGTGGTCACGGAGTAGCTACGTGATAAATACCCGTTATAAAATAATAATTATGTCACCAAAACACGGAAGTTTAAGAAATTTTAATACGTTGTATAAGCATTTAGGCAATTAGGCATTCAGGCGGCCTGAAAATCCATCACTATAGTTAACAGAAGGGGAAAGATGATCGGCCATCTTATACGACATGACAGTTTCATTAAGAACATTATAGAAGGGAAAGTGGAAGGAAGAAGAGGAAGGGGAAGACCGAGGATAAGCTATATGAGCCAAGTGAAGGAGAAGGCCGCTGTCATGTCGTATAAAGAGGTCAAGGAAGCAGCCTTGGAAAGAGATACATGGAGAGGGATTCATCAGTTGTGCCGACAAGGAGTAAATCCTTAAATAAGAAGAAGAAGATAGTTAAACGCCATTAACACGATAACATTTTAGCATACCATTTTTGTTTCTTGCTTTTTCAACGGAGCACGACCTTGTTCTGTGGCAAGAAGAAAAAAAGTCAAAAGTAACATCTTCAGATGCCAGATCCGCATACATAGTTACTATTCAATGTGAGCTCTACAATTATGTCTACGGTACAAAGGAACCGATAATTTTGTCTTCATCGAATTGCATTGCAAGTATCAGTCAAGTTAGCCTTGTGATCTATTGCATAAGAGAGAAAAAGTTTGACATCCTATTGCTTTTTAATTTATATTTGCTGTTGTAGAATTGTATAGATTGTAGGTTTAGATATTCAATCATTATTTTCTAAAATGTTGTAAGAACAAAATATTAATTTAGACTACAATGATGATCAAGACCTAGTATCCCTTGATCTCCAATGCTAAATCTAGAAATCAGAGTTCCCTAGATGTCATAAACTTAGGATATTTGATACTCTTCTGAACGTTTTACATGTACCACTGTGGGGTATTCGAATAGCCTTGGAGAGTAGGAGAGTGAAGTCAAACTAAGGCCTACCTTATGATAATATTTACAACGATTGTATATACAAATCTAGGAGCTTTACACTCTAGTTCTTTTGACATGAACGGACATCGCAAGTAATTTGCTGACTCAGCTCCACCAGAAAGAAGTAACGCAAAAAATAAAATTATTAATGGTGGTCGCAGACTTATCCGCGCCGAACTGTCAATTCAATAGAAGAAATGCTGAGACGTCAGAAGCCAGCCGCATTTTCTGACGTCATCAGTATTTTTAGTATAGAAAAATGACTGCGGCGCGTACAGCGCGGCCAAATGTGCGATCAGGTTAAATACCGTACAACTGTTTCATGTGTCACATTACCCTTTTTAATCGTACTGACACATAAAAACGTTTTGTTGTAATGTTCTCACAGTTTCAGAGAAACGCTAGAGCATGTGTCACCCGCTACTCAGAGTATGCGGCGGTACAAAGCTTAATGTTTAGGACATAAAGGCTACCAAATAGTTCCGGATTTCGTAATGGATTCAAGTATCAAGAGTTTGGCGCTAATAAGTTTTGTTGAAATTCATTGGTGACTGACTGACATATCAACATATAGCCTAAACCAGTACTAGAAACAGGACCCTTGAAGGGTAGGTAAATAAGAAGGGAGCACTAAGAAAGGAAACCTATACAATAAAGGGACCTAAAAGCTGACAATTGGCAAGAAACTGCATTGGACAGAAAATGGTGGCGATTTCTCGTATCGGAGGCCAAGACTCACTTTGGGTCACTACGCCAAAGGAGTAAGTACCTAAGTAAGTGCTAAGAAAGGAATTTTGGTGATGAAGCAGCGGACGTGCATAAGATTGCATGAATAAGATTTTTCTATATAGAAGACTTTATTTTTTGTGTTTGTTTTCAAACCAGGTGTACAAAGTATCCAATTCTATTTTAATTCTTCATGAAATAAAGATTGAATAAAAGTTTATAAATTGGCATAAGTAATTATTATTTTAGGTAAGTGCTGTTGTTTGATCACTGCGAACGGTGATGCTATTCACAAATGATATAATTAGATAGTTATATCAATTCTTAAATAAGTAACAAGTTATACATTCCAAAAAATGCAGTCAAAAAGCAAAGTTAGAGCCATCTTATAATAATATATCTAAAAATAAAAGTTATCTGGGTCAAAGTTAGAGCCATATAATAATAATAAATCTAAAAATAATAGTTATCTGGTTCCCATAATACAAGCTTTGCTTAGTTTGGGGCTAGATGATGCTGTGTGAAAATGTCCAGCATTATTTATCTGAAAACCGCTCAAAGCTTGCTACTTGCACTTCTGGTGTTAGTAATAAAGAGGTGGACAGCCCGCAGCCATTGTTGATGCTTGAAACTGGTCCAACTTAAGATAAAACCATGAGAATGTGGACTCTTGTGAGGTCTTGTTTATAGGTGACCCCGAGAAGCGTAAATATTGTAGTTTTGTTTTATGAGTTTGTGGTCAAATTCTACTTTTACGACCATCTCGCTAAGAATTATATGAAACGGTGTAGCAATTATTCGCTTCTACGTAATAATTTGTATGGGAACTTAAGGCAAAGTATGAGTAAGTCAAAAATATATTAGATGGTGCCACGTAAGTGCCTTCTTAAAATTGTGTGTGACAAAAGGCGACTGTACCTAGGAGATACATTTAATTTTAGATAATGTTGTATAAAAAAAAACCTTCGAAACATTAATACAATCTGACTTATTTAAGGGAAAAGGCAAACAATCTTGAATAGGATTACGAGTATTAACCAATCCTAAAACTGCAGTTTCAAAAATTTTGCCGCTAAGCAAACTTAGTAAAGTAATTTATTTTTTATTATAAAATACGTTAAATTCATAACAAAGCGACTTTACACCTAAAACTACAAGGCACCGGCAATGTCGCGCCGAGAAAGTTCCTCTTGCTTACAATTCATATACTCAAAGCTGAAAATTGAATAACAGCAGAACGATAAGCGGAAGCGGGCTTAGCCAAAACATAGAGTCATACAAAACTTCGTTAAGATCAGCAAAACAGTCAAGGTTTGACTGATCTTTATACCGTGCAAATAGGATTGGGCAGAAAATAGTTGGTTCTAAAGCTGATTCCTAATAAAATAATTGAAGTTAGAAAATAATATCCAAGCTATGATAGTAGCGGGTCAAGAACCACTCATGGATTTAGGCTCAAACTCCATGCAAGTCCATAGATTTGCATAGAGTTCTACATCTCTCTCTACGCTCTATACCATCCATTGTTCGATTATTTCTTACGAAAATTGAGTAGCTATAAACGTATAGGAAAACAGAAGTCATCATATAGACATACATTTTGTTAGAGAGTACGGCCGTCGTCTTGAACTCATTAACTACAATAACAATAAATACAAATAAATTATCTCGCTACACGCTCATCTCGTGAGAAAACGAGGCTTTAAGCTTGACAAATTCATAGCACCTCGTCCAAACTTAACCAAGCCTGGCTTAAGCAATCAATGAAAAGTTCTGTAATGGGCATTAAAGTTATGAGAGATTTGCATAACTTGCTTTTGCCTTCATACTTAAGTTGATTTTGGTTACAGTTTTAGTAGCTCTGGTAGAAAGAGTAACAACTTTTTTTTTTATTTATCTATCCTTGTACTACGCTAAGGTCACACAACATTGCTTTCGTCTTCCAGTCAGTACTATTAATATTTGTAAAACAAATCCGTTCACACTTAGGCCCTTACTAATAAACGTTGTGTAAAGTTATTCCTCGGAATAAAATAGGAATAACCATACATTTTGACAGTTTACACTCAGGAATAACTTTATACCACGTTTATTAGTAAGGCCGTTAAGATTTCTGAAATAGCAGTGGACCAATGAAAACTTTAATCTTAAACCTGCTCATAGTGAAAACTAAAATATTGAATTGCTGCTCATTTCGCTACTTGAAATAAAACTTATTTAATTTGGTTCTAAGCATTTTACTGCAAACAATTACTGCTAATTCGATGGTTTATTACTAACGCCATATTTTACCACAGAAACGTAATTGCAAAATCAATTTATTACATACATCATAAAATTTATTGACAAAATTTATATTGACGATTCATTTAATCGAATGTTATAAATAGGTAGTTCAATTAATTAATTTAGTACCTTTTGTGCTAACTTTACTGCTCTCAAACAAGGCTTGAACATTCTTATTAAAGCTATCAACAGAGTGTTTGCAACAGTTTAGAACTAGCTGGTTCGATCTTTCAAACTAATTAAATAGTAGATCACTAATAAAGACATCATCATCATCATCATAATCATCAGCCTATGGCAGTCCACTGCTGGACTTAGGCCTCCCCTAGTGCACGCCATTGCGCCCTGTCCTCCGCTCGACGCATCCAGTTTCTGTCGGCAGCCTTTCGCAGATCGTCACTCCACCTGGCCGGAGGGCGTCCTACACTACGTTTGCCAAGTCGCGGTCTCCACTCAAGAACTCGTTTACCCCAACGGTTATCGGTTCTTCGGCAGATATGGTCAGCCCACTGCCATTTCAGCTAAAAAAAGACAATTATTTTGTAATTTTGTGCAATAAAGTAATTAAATAAATAAATAACATTATAGGGTTACTTGTTACTGATACCAATAGGAACTTTTTGGTCACGGTCAACCTTTAGATAAGGCAGCAATTCAATACATCTATTTATGCAAATGAATCGAACAAAATGTCACGGGCACGTAATCTTAAGTAAAACATCTTATTAGAGGAGCTAGAGTTCAATATTTTACGTCATACTGGCCGGCCAGCTTGTGTACAAAATCTTTACGTGTAATGCTTTCCTAATGAATAAATATCAGGAGGTACTTTACATTTTTGTAAATTGTATTAGTTTCACAAAAATTATTATAAATTCATTTGGAGAAACCCGCTTGTTATCCCTTATTTTCATTTAATTTTTTTTTAAACTATGTACGGATACTGAAATGATGCATGAAATCTTCGAGAACCGATATCATCAATGTGTATGAATTAGTTAAAATTGAAGTTTTCATCAATTTCCTTGCTCTTGTTTTTTTATTTCTATAGGTAGTTCCTGCCAATCGTGACGTAAAACAATCAACTTCGACTCCTTACCTAAGATAAGCCTACTTTCTTACATGAACGCATAGTCGTGTCGCAACATCGCTCTATTAAAAATGTGTCATTCAAATTGCGCAATCGATACCTTCAAATTGAATAAATCGAAACTGTCACAGTTTGATTGCAACAGATAAAGTTTAATCTATCTATGTCTGCAGGTGTCTGCTTTGATTGACAAGGATACAATAGTAATTTTATTCTGTAATTTGAATTTGATATTATAATAATGCAACTGTTATTGTTGTATACAGGGTGTAAAAAGACTGCTACCGAAAACTGAGGTGTTTCAATCAGACTATGATTCTAAACATATTTAACTAAAAAAAAAACGCAAAAAAAATTGACTTAGCTACGTCATTTTATTTTATTTTCTAGTTATTTACTACTAGTACAACATAATAATACCATACCTACCTAATAATTGCATTTATAAAAGAAATAAACTATTAAAACTCAAAATCCAGCAATCTACGTATAAAAACGCGCCCGGTACATACGCAAACTCTAATCTTCAAAATCTGTTTTCTCCGGATATAATGATTTTTTGGGTTATTCCCGCTCGTCCCCACGCTTCGTCCCCATCGGGGACGAGCGGGAAGTTTTTTTCCCGCTCGTCCCCAAAGGGACGAGAGGGAATTATTTAGTAGCGTTCGTCCCCACCATTTTATTTAGTTAGAGGATTATTTTAAATAAAATCACAAGCTTTTGTAATCAACTTTATATATTTTTTTAAAATAAAATTATGTAGGTATCTACTAAATAAATATTCAACATTATTAAGAGTGATTATTATTATGTTTGACATTTATTTACAGAAACTAAGCTACTACATATTTACAAAATAAATAACAGTGATTATATAAAATAAATATTCAACATTATAAATATATAATATACATATAGTATTATATAATATAGCCGACTCATTCATCATAAAAAAAAAAAAAAATTGTGAACATAAGAAAAAAATTCAAATAAAAAATGACTAAAAATAAAATCTCTCTGCCATTTTGGACCGCTATCTCCAAATCATTTCTGATTGAGTCCGGTGCACACCTGTGACTTTTTTCGTGAATTATGTAGTTGTCCTAAAAAATAAGATATTTAACCAAGAATTTATTGTCTTTATTTATTAAACCCATAATTAATATGAGTACCTATGTATATAAATGAGTTACCTATCTGTAAATATAGTTAAAAGTAAACTAAAACGATCAAGCCATTTTGTTTAACGAAGCCTTTTTATGTTTAACTAACTAAAATATAAATAATGATCGCGAAAGTTTAAGAAATTCTAAAGAATAATAAATATTCAACTTAAGTAAAATATAGCCTAGTTTATAGATAGTGAGTTTTACTTACGTGTATTTTTAAAAGTCCTGAGCACTTTAGTTGCATCAACAGTTTTTAGTGTTCTTTTTTTGCAATATTGGTAGCCCGCGCGTAATAACAATGCACCACCTTTTTTTGCTAATAATATCAAAGTCAGCTACAACCCCACTTGAAACGTTTGCCGCCATAGCGGGTGGTGTACTACTGATAAGACTTAGCTTAGGGTATATTCCTTAGTCTTTATATCATAGGAAGGGGTTAGCGGCAGGTAGCAGGTAGAAATTAATCCTATTCGTGTAATAAAGAATGTTTGGACAGATTCAATATTAAATAGAATGAGGTATGCTAGAAAAAATCTTGTTAAGAAAACAATTTTACCCATGTGAGTACCTGCTTCTAATATTAGTAAATTATGTAAGTTTTAATATTACCCATATGTAAGTATTAATATTACCTATATGTAAGTATTAATATTGCAGTGGGGACGAGCGGGAAAAAAAACTTCCCGTTCACCCCCATCGTAAGAGCAGTGGGGACGAGCGGGAATAACCCGATTTTTTTGGAAAATCCTTTTGGATTTGGTTGTGTGTTGGGATGCTGTATCTATCCCTTTCGGCTTCGGTAGACGTCTTTTTACACCCTGTATATATATTACCTTATTGTATCATCATCAAGGCAAGGTAGACATTCTCAGCAATTTCAGTAAATTTTGGTGAGAACTGAAAGCAAAGACTAAAACTGTTGATTATTTTTGCAATACAAGTGCATAACTTGAGTGAGGCTCTGCTTAAATTATTTGTATCTAATATTTGTACTAACTTGTTGCCTTCATATAACTCCAGCGTTTACATTTGCTCCATGCCTTTCGACACAGCTTATCTATACAGCGCTTTGTTACATTGCAGATAACTGGTTATGATCTCTTTAGACGCCTTTTCGGTGTGGTATCTATGTATGTTCGTACCCTAGTCCTTGCAGTAAATAATGCTGGACTAAATAAATAATGCTGGACTTTTTCACACAGCATCATCTATAGCCCCAAAGTAAGCAGAGCTTGTGTTATGGGTACTAGATGACTGATAAACTACTTATATACTTTTTTTTTGTAAATACATACATATTATACATAGAAACACCCAGACCCGAGACAAATATCTGTAGGTCATACAAACATTTGTCCCGCGGCGGGGATCGAACCCGCAACCTTCTGCATCGCAGGCAGACTTTCGCCCACTGCGCCACAGAGGTCGTCAAAAAGTATACCTACGAAAAAAAAAAAACTTAGGCCTTTACATCTATATTAGATGATTTATACAACGTCAGGAGGCAACCTATGCCTACACTTAACGGGACGCTGTAGTGCCTGGGACATTGTTTTGAGATGGAATAGGCTTGCCCAGCACCTAAACCAGACGCTGTAGTGCCTGGGACATTGTTTTGAGATGGAATAGGCTTGCCCAGCACCTAAACCATCCTCTCAGCTTAATCAGCCTGGCCTACAGGAAAGACGACGTCAATACGTGTGGAGCTGACTAAGCTGCGGGTTTCCTCACGATGTTTTCCTTCACCGTTTTGAGCTCGAGTTAAAGCGCATGTACATTTTTCGAAACGAAAAATCCAGTGATGCACGGCCGGGATTCGAACCCACGACCTTCGGATTGAAAGTCGAGGCACAACCCCATTCGACCAACACGACTCTGACACAACACGACGAATACTGTAATGAATACTGCCTATTTCACAGGATTTTCACGAATTAAAATTATTTACATTTGATTGATGATTATTGGCGGTGAGACATTGGATGGGTCGATATGGGCTGATTTAGAAAAAGTAAATAAAATTAATAATACTTACCTCTTTCTATTGGCATAGTTAGGAAATCGATGGAGGAGGCCTATGTTCAGCAGTGGACACTAGAGGGCTGACATGATGATGATGGCACCCGTGCGAAGCCGGGTCAAGTCACCAATATTTTTATAAATAGACCAGCTGTTTTCATTTAAACTGTGCTTCTAATCAGCTACAGAATCTTTTAGAAGTTAGATTGAGTTACAACTTCATCGCTCTCGTACAGGAGATGTTTATTTTGTTGAAAGGAATTCACTCTAGTGGGTAAAGTAAGTACTTATCTAACATTGATCCAACCTTTTAAAATAAAAAATAACTCAAATCTTTGCTGCCGGTATTGAAACTTGTAAGTACTTGACTACTTAATAAAATTCAAAATGTGTTGCATAATTCATTAAGTGCAAAACTATTTAGCTGTACATCATTCTGAGACTTACTACAACACATTATTAACAATTCAGACAGACACACAGTTACACTTGCGAAATTTATAAAACTCCATTGTATGCAACGCGTACTTACAGCTCTACAAAATATCCGAATGCACCGAACTGTCAATTCAATAGAAGAAATGCTGAGACGTCAGAAAGCGAGCAGAATTTGCTGACGCCATCAGTATTTTTGTATAGAAAAATGACTGCGACGAGTACGGCGCGGACAATTGTGCGATCAGCTTAAGTCAATCATAAGGTATTTGTTTATAACTTTTATCCTATGAAACGGCTAAACCAGTAACTTTTTAAGTACTTACGATCCGATTGAATACGCCCACATGCCGGTACAAA
Organism: Epirrhoe tristata; assembly: GCA_951394285.1. NCBI lineage: Eukaryota > Metazoa > Arthropoda > Insecta > Lepidoptera > Geometridae > Epirrhoe > Epirrhoe tristata. The sequence goes on along the minus strand of OX596146.1, from coordinate 8,465,078 downwards.
GCATCAGATACGTTTGAAAACTAAAATGTCTTCCGACTAAGGTTTGAATTTATGGCATTGTGGCTCATGGCTCGAATAAGTGCTTGTTTGACAGTTATCACGTAGAAATGCAAGTCGAATAACGTCTATTGTTGGTTTAGCTTATTGGATTTATGCTGTGTAAGTTCTAAATACTTGTAATAGAGTCTATGTATCTTGTTTGTGAGATTTAGACGCGCTTCGAGTCGATTGTAACTGTTGAGAAAGGTTCTAAGCATTGGATTTAGTTTACTATTCAAACTGAAACTCAAATGGGATTTGACTCTCACGATAATATTCAACTGAGAATATTCAATTATTTATGACTAACGACCCGCCCCGGCTTTGCATGGGTGTAATGATGATACTGATAGCAAGTGCATGTATTATACATAAAAACTTTCCTCTTGAATCACTCTATCCATTAAAAAACCGCATCAAAATCCGTTGCGTAGTTTTAAAGATCTAAGCAGACAGACGCGGGAAGCGACATTGTTTTATACTAAGTATGTAGTAATGTAAAATTACTTTCTACATCTAAGAACAGCGAGGAAAACCTACTTAAAGAATTGAATGCTTTTAATAAGGCCAGCTTTCCAGATTAATTTTATTATCTTTCTGAAGAATAATAACTAAGAAGCACATTTCACACAGCATTATTATTTTGGCTCATTAAAGTGAGTTGGACTCACTTTTACACATGTAAATGGTGAAAAAATTTAATCAACATTTAGTATTAAGGACTTTCATGCTTTGAAAACTAGCAGTCATTTTAAATTGAGGACGTTTTGCTGTCAGAGCATTTTGAATTACAGTCGATGTGCACTTAAGAACATTTAGCTTCCAAAACCTTCTGATCCTAAATGAACAGCGCAACCTACCATAAAAATTATCTACCTACCTAATAGCAATTTAAATATATTATTGGAAAGTTCCTTTTCGGACGGTATCGGATGGGACTAGACGAAAAAACATGTTCGATTTTTGCGTCACGACAGATGGATATGTCAAAACGTCACAGTGCGAAGTGCGCAGTCAGGAAACAGTTCATAGATTGTTACATTGTTATAACGGAAGAGCGTTTCTAGGATTTTAATAATTTATTTGACATATGACAAATGTCTAACTTCGCTCTCTTTTGTTTTCTCACTCGCGTACTTTTTTGATTACAGTTTGTACGCCCTAATAATTGGTAATTATGCCATCTATTATTAGAAGCCCTTTAACACTGCATCACTCAGCGACAGCTCATCAGAGGTCATTGCCTTCTATCAATATCTATGCAAATGTCAATCCTATGCTACTGTTGAAGTTGGAATAGTTACATATGGAATGCAACTTCTGCAGATTGTGGGAATTATCAGGCTCATCAAGCACCTTAGGCATAGATTTATTAATTAGAAATAGGTATGGCTACACTGTCATTTAATAGATTGTCGCTTATCATGACTAACCAAGAAGCTTAGTAATTTAAGCTTTTTGTGACTACCCTATCTCAATCTAGAAAAGAGTAAGTTTAGGCACAATTTTACAACGCGATAAAACTCAAAATCGTTTATACTCAAATGTAATTTTCTCTATTCAACTAAATAAAGTGGCCATGGTAAATCAGCTGATGAGATATCTCAATCTGTTATTGAATATCAATGGGTATTTAGGAAGGAATATAGAAACTGTGGGCCTAAAGCGACCACTTTGGGTGAATCATATTATGAAACATATAAGCAGTTTTGAAGCAGATTTCTGCTTCCTGGTCGTTATTGTATTTGCGATCCTTAAATTCTGACATTGACAGTGACATACCTAGTGCCATAGTCAATGGTCATCCATAACACCACACATTTCGAATCTGACGTCAATATATTACAGACAGCCAACAAAAGGCCCAATCCATAAATTGCGAGGCGACATGTTTGCCAGACATAGGACATACTTAGTTCGTATAATATATCATAACACGAGCTCTTAACGGTGAAGGAAAACATCGTGAGGAAACCCGCAGCTTAGTCAGCTCCACACGTATCGACGTCGTCTTTCCTGTGGGCCAGGCTGATTAAGCTGAGAGGATGGTTTAGGTGCTGGGCAAGCCTATTACATCTCAAACAATGTCCCAGGCACTGCAGCGTCCCGTTAAGTGTAGGCATGGATTGCCTCCTGACGCTGTATAAATCATCTAATATAGTAAAGGCCTAAGTTTAGTTAATGTAAATCTTCAGGCTAAACAAGTAAATCAAACAATTGACATCTTTGCGTAGGTTTGATTTTGGATTGCGTTAGACGAAAATGTTAATTGCACTTAGACAAATCAGACAGGTTCTCATTGCAATTATTGTGAAATAACAGAATTGCCCAAGTCTTTATGAGATTGTGATTTTAGATTTAAATGTACTAGTGGAAGTTTTCGAATCAAATTGCGGTCTTTATGGCATTTAAAGCTGTTGATGTATCATTTGCAACTATTCATAGATATTCCGAACTAGTTCAATTACTAATTTTGTAAATTTATGTTAATTACTCGAGGCCCGCCCGTGCCTTCTACAGGATACAGGGGCCGTATTCGCGTCCCGTTTTTCGTTCGTTTGATGAATATTCGGATGCTTCGTAACACGATAACTGACTTCAAGGGCCAAGTTTTAGGTTTGGAATATTTGGTCCTAGGCTAGGACCGTGTTTTAACGTTTGAAAAATTGGCACTTGAAGTCAGAAATAGTGGTGGGAAGCATCCGAATATTCATCAAACGAACGAAAAAGGGAACGTGAATACGGCCCCAGGTGTCGATGAGATGATACGATACAGCAGACACACCATATTTTCATATGACTTTTGAGACACCAAAATGAAGGTAAACAGATGAAGTGATCTAAAGGACTATTCGCTCAGTCTCACACGTAGTTTTAAAGAGCCTCAGATTTCCAGCGCGCCAGTTTCATTATATTAATATAGTTTTTCACATTGACTCTCATTTCAATTTAATTTATCATCATCAGCCCTCATATTTACATAAAATAATGATAGTGCTCGCATTAACCACATTACCATATTTCACGCACAAATCCCCAATGAATCTTCCTTATATATCAGCCCGAAGTTCTCACAGCGTAATAAAATCATTGAAAAATGTGCATTTTAACACCAGCTTCATTATAATTCCCGTCATGCAGGCTTCGCATAAATCGAACCGCAAATGCCAATATCGAGTTTAAGGATTTCATACATTTTAACGTCAGAAAGCAGAAAACTTACAGGCTTAGGCATCATCCAAACACATCACTTTTTAACCACTTGGGACAGGTTTAGAAATAATGGAAAGTGTTGTAACTTTTTTACTTTGTCATAACGTGATATTGTTATTTTTGCTCTAATCCTTTTACCACTGTTTCGGAAAAAATAGTGTAGCAGCAAAAAGAAGTACCTACTTTATTTGGGTGACAAGTAGGACCTTTTCTATGCCTTTTTTTGCACTTTTGAATGTCCTTTGCATATAAGCATGTATTCAATGACTTATTCAATTCAATTCAATTCATTTATTTTCATTATAACAACACAAAATTGTATGTGGAAAACACCTTAACCTATAATCACAAAAAACTTAGGCCTTTACATCTATATTCGATAATTTATACAGCGTCAGGAGGCAACCTATACGGGACGTGCCTGGGACATTGTTTTTTTTATTATTTTATTCTATTCCATCTCCAAAAAACAATGTCTCTATAATCACAATACGAGTACATAATACCTACAATCAAATAGAGTATAGAAATTTTTCGAGAAGAAAGATTTTTAATTTATTTTTATCAACAGACATAATAAAGGAGATTCTCAATTCGACTGTATGTTTTTTTTATTACTCGAATATTAAGAAGTTAGGCTAGAGATTAACTTTAGGGAAAGGCAAGGATTGCAACGTTTTCCTGTGGTTATGGTTGCAAATTTTTATGTGTGAGGAAATGCCTTAAACTTGGCTAAGGAAATGTAAATGTTGTGTTTTGTGCTTGAAGGTAAAAATATTTTTGATTGAAGGGAAAATAAGCTACGACACTTTGAAGTATTGTTATACTACCTTTAACTATGCCAAATTTCAGCTTAATCTGTTCAGCGGTTTTTTTTTTCAAACAGACACACAGACAGACAGACAGATAGACAGACAGACAGAGTTACTTTCACATTTATAATAATATATTATAGTATATATTTGGATAGTATGGATATAGATTTTACCTTTTGATTTTATGCAAAATTTCTTGCTCATAGGAGTAGGTATTGAAATACTTTTAACATGATATTTTTGTAGCAGGGCAGAATAATTAGCTTACTTAGCCCCAGCAGAAAATTCTAATGTACTTGCCATTTATTTCTGTATAAGATTATAAATGAGTTTTGTTCTCTGTTCCCTTTTATTGCAAGTGCTAGCTCCTATTTCCTGGCATAAGTACGGAACACAGGAAACCTCTCCAAGTAGGAACACTTCACAAAGTAACATTAGTAGCAGTTGTCGCATTGACTCGAGTCGAGCTGCATAGTTAAGAGCTAGTCTGACTATTAAAATGTTGAATAGTATTGCTGTTAAAGCAAATATATTTCTGATGTTTCTATAAAAGTATTGTTGACGTAGTGGTGATATTGTGACTCTTATGATGAAGAGTTCAAAATATTTTGGATATCTTCCTTATCACTATTAGAACAAGTTTGTGTTTATAATTTTCGTCGTGGAACACTCGGTTGGAACGAAATTTGTACATTTGAAATTTTTGACATTTTGCACACCTTGTGCACCACTTATCGCACTCTGCGCATCTTTTCTTTGCGCACTACCTACTATGCGCACCATTTTGCACAATTTGTGAAGTTATCAACGAAAAATGTTTTTGCTTCTCCTGTAAAGTTGTGTTTTTGCAGTTATCCTTTTATTTCCAGGAGACAGCGATATGTACGGTTAAATCGATCGCTTTTTTTCTAGCCTCTATCTTCGTTACCGTCCGAAAAGGAACTTCGTTCCAATATGTTCTGGATAGAAAACGACCCATAGCAAGAAAAGCAGAATTATCTACTAAGCGTCAATAGAGAGTAAGATCGAGTGTTTTATACTAAACAGACTCATTTTTGTCTGGAGTACTAAAAACTCAACCACGTAGCGTAACCCAAATATTCTCAGCCACAAAACCTGCGTTACCTCACAAACGTGTGCCGACGTTGCAATCTACTGCAATTAAAACTTCCCTAGAGTTTGTTTAGGAGTGCACCTTTCGGCTGAAATTCGCCAAGTTGTCCCAGATAGTGGCTATGCATATATTACGGACGGTGAATAACGGCAGTGTAAGCGGTCGAGCGGAAAAACTGTGTAGCGGAAATTGTGCAATTGCATCATTTTATTTTTGGCGAAACGGAAGGAACCAGTTGAAATAAGAAATCCATTTTCTTGTTGCATCTTCTAGGAGTACCTGTAAATAAAGTTTAAGTTCGATAAAAACATTACTTTTATGGGTCTTGATGTTGGTAGCTTTTCTAAATACGTGTATGTAATTATCTTTGATGATCATAGTAATTTTGAATATACTCTGAGTAAAACTTTCTTGTGGAGGCTTTCATGGTTTGTCCGCTACAAAAGCATACGACATAAAGTTTTTCATTCATCACAATGGACCTGCAAGTTTGAGCTCTTACCTCATATTGTTCAAAACTTCTGGAAGTAGGTATGTGGCAATGGTAGCATGTTATTGTGTCTACAAAAATTCACACCATATTGTAAACCTGTTTTTCCTGAAACTTTATGTATCTCTACATATATAGGTATAGGTACCTAGGTACCTATGTTGTAATGTCAAGGAGGTGGCGTTGAGACTTCTACACAGTTTATTAAACTCTTGCAGTTCTCATCGTTCTTTTGTAATCAGTTTTTCTGTGTACATTGTTCTGAATACATAATTTTTAATTGTGTATCACTGAAGGTGCGTTTAGACGATACGGTATGTCACACGTTTTGCTAAGCTAAGTCCATTCAGCGTGCAGTCTCAAGACATTTAGCGTACGGTGAGCGTTTACACGTGAAAAATTGGCATGCGATGCTAAATCGTACGTGCTTAGACCGTGTCGTGTAAATGCCCCATGACTACTTACTTAATGATGACAGTTTTTTCAAACACTTAATCGTAAGCTAAATGATCTAAGTGCTTATAGTGTAGTAGTTTTGTGTTGATAGTTTGTGGGAATGATGACAAGAATAAGAAAAGAGTAATTACCTAAGTGTTGAAATGGAGGTTGATAGATAGAAATGGAAGAAGAATACAAATATTGTGCCGACTATAATTGAAACAAAATTATAAAGATGACGCGGGTTGACAATAGACCATTATAGGTAGTACAATGTATATATTATTATATATATATTATAGTAGTCTCTTTGAGGCGCACTTATAATCCTTTCACCACACTGGTTCGAAAGAACTGGTGACACGACAAGAAGAAGAAGAAGAAGAAGGTAGTACAAGTTATTTCATTGCAAAAAAAAAACTGTAATATTTACCACCTACATTAGCCGTATTTCTTAACGTACCATCATCTTGTTGACAGCCAATGGGAAACCGCCCAAACATTGAGCAATCAACTCTATTTCAAAACTTAAGCTTCAAAACTGATTGATTCTCTAAACCGATTAGTAATAAGTTAGCGATATTATTCCACCTATTAAGGACGTGGCTTAATCTTAACCAACATTAGCAAACTTAGTAAAAGTGCACTTATATATTATAACTTAGAATATCATTCTATTCGGTAAAGTTTTTGTGCTCCTGTGGGACCTTAAGAGTGCCTCGATATTGCTTTTAAAGTTATGAAATATTATCTCATACATTGTCTACACTTGCGCCAAGCGAGTTGTTCAGACTTTGAATATTTATATTAGACTGTATTCTAAGTTTTGGAAGTAATGGACGTGCCCAAAGAGCTTTTGCATTAGACATAATCTATTATGTAAGATTTCTACTACTAGACTACATTAAAATAGAGATAATGTAGTAAATATTTATATTTTGCTGAGAAATAATAGGTTTTTATTTTACTGTAGAGTAAAGAACTTGTCATGCATGGAATGCCGCACTATTGCAAAAAAGGCATCATGTGCCAAATTATGTAGGCTTGTCTCTGACTGTCTTCTAACCTGTTATTTTTTCACATACCCTGCTACCAAATCTATGGAAATGTATTTACGATACTAATGTAACTCAGGAAATTATACTCCAATTGAGCTTCTTACGTTTATTTTAAGGAAAATAATGATTCAGTCAGTGTAGTTTGGAAGTGGTCTTCAGTAAATAATAAATGTAAACCACCCAAAGTGTTAAAGAAACAGGTGCGCCTTTAATAATTGAACGTTTTCCAATAACACGAAAGCCTGCCCCACCAATCAAATTTAAACGTAAATGCTTTATTTTTGGACTGTTTACTTTATCTAGGCCACAAAATGTAAGTAATTATGACAATCAATTGAAACATACGATAGTCCGGACACAACTAGGATTTCCTATGTAGTGATTCCGTCGTAGGTTTTAGAACCTACGAGAATAGTCAGCAACGAAACACGATTAACATTTTATGTTTCACAAATCTGAATATTTCCGAAATCCGTAACATTTTTACTTATCATCATCATCATCAGCCTATGACAGTCCACTGCTGGACATAGGCCTCCCATAGTGCGCGCCATTGCGCCCTGTCCTTAGCCCGACGCATCTAGCTTCTGCCGGCAGCCTTTCGCAGATCGTCACTCCACCCGGCCTATTTAGATAGATAGATAGATAGATTATAACTTTATTGTACACCAAAAAAAAAAATTTACTTATATTTGAAGATAAAGTCTTGGTTATATATTATATACAGGGTGTAAAAAGACGTCTACCAAAGCCGAAAGGGGTAGTTACAGCATCCTAACACACAACTAAATTCAAAAGGATTTTCCGAAAAAATCATTATATCCGGAGAAAACACCATGAAGATGTACTGTATGTATGTATGTACTGCTTGTTTTACGTAGATTGCTGGATTTTGAGTTTTAACTGTTTTTTTCTTTTATAAATGAAATTATTAGGTAGGTATGGTCTTATTATGTTGTACTAGTAGCAAATAACCGGAAATAACATAAATAAATTGGTTGCCTGTAAAGTCGGTATACGGGCGAAAGTTTTACGTGACAACACTTTTTATGTCTGTCTCTCTCGCTCTTAGGCGGGCTAACCATGCCCGAGTGGAAGGGACGCGTGCCTCTCACTCGCTCTCATTGTGAGCGCATAACGTGAGCGGAGCGTAACGCAGTTTCTTGAAGTGTCACCCGGCAAACCAATATATAAGACGTTTATATAATATATAAGACGTTTGTCACGTCAAAATGACGTAGCTAAGTCAAAAAATTGTTGCGTTTTTTTTTCGCTACATATGTTTAGAATCATGGTCTGATTGCAACCCCTCGGTTTTCGGTAGTAGTCTTTTTATACCCTGTATATAAACATTTTCCGTGTAATATAATATTCAGTTTTATAAGTGGAATTGGGATGGGCATAGTGGGCATGTCTTCCGTATGCCAGATAAGCTGCGGGCGAAGGTAGCCACCGAGTAGCGCCCCGACCCAGCGAGAAGGCGATGCGGCAGACCAAAACAGAGATGGCGGGACGAACTCGAACAGTTTCTAACGGACTGGAGGGATGTTGCTGGGGACCGATATGTCTGGAGGGAGTGGGGGGAGGCCTTTGCCTAGCAGTGGGACTCTCATGGCTGATAATAATAATAATATCAATTTTCCGTAGACAAATTGCAGCATCGATGCGGGTCACAGATATTTTGATGAAGACCCTACTATGGTCGCACTTTTCATTATTTTCATACAAATATTTATACTGCACTAGATTTATATGAGTTATTTAATATGAGTGATTATCCTACCGGCAGCGTCAAATTTAGCTAGAGACAAGTGAAAGACATCACGGCTAGAGACACACTGATTTATTTTATAATGGCAAGTGGGCAGCCACACATATTTAATTATTGTAGGTACACTGTACCGGTATATAACATTTCTCATAACTAGGTATGTTGTTTTTTTTTAAAGTTCATACTGTCTGTGGTAAAATAAAATCGATCGAGCTGGTTGCTAAATTAACCATTTGCTCGTACGATTAAATGGAAGGTTTTAAATTGAGTTCCAATAGTTACGGCCAAAGTTTGGACGCGGCATGGTCTAGCCACAAGCGTAAATGCATTTTGAGAATTATGTCGGATGCGGTGAGTGGTCAAATTGTTGGCACTAACTGGATAGATTTCTCTCACCTGCAAAGGAAAGGCATTTCGTGGACCGGTAGCAGTTCGTAATGAATTAACCTAGATAAATATACTTAAAGCTCGGCTATATCTGGGAACACATCCAGATATTCAAATTAAATCAAATCATTTATTCAGAAATTTCATTTCATACGTACATTTGATGTACGTGTTTTTTAGTTGTGTCAGGATCGTAGCCAGTGGAGATCCGTGGTCTCTGCCTACCCCTTCGGAAAAGAGGCGTGATTTTATGTATGTATGTATGTATTTTATGATCTTATTTATACTTAGGTAAATTATATATTAGTACCTGCATAGGACTTTTTAATGCATACTAAATACTACTACCTATATCGACACGTGCGTCAATGGATTATTCATTTTGGAAGATATTGTGAAAAAACCTGTTAGTATTCTAATAATCTCTTACGTAGCCTGTTACGTATGGAACGCGAAAATCTGCAAAATGTCATCATAAGCCATTATCATGCACATTTGGACTAATCCAACTACTACATATTAAAAAAATCTTGAATGAAAAAAGCCTTGTAATAACGAATGATCCAGTTTTGTATTTCAAAATCCAGCTAGCTACAATGTCCTAAAATACTAACAAATAATACCTATGGATCAATGTAAGGTCTGAAATAAATAATTTTTATTTATTATTTATTTAATGTCGTGGTTATGCAATTTAGAATGATAAAATATCATTGCTTTGAATCATCCATGTCCCAGGTTAACCTATAATCAAGTGAAAGGTACTGCTGCAAGTTGGCATTTTATTTGTCACGTATCGATTGTGACACCACTTTGGTATTTGTGGTGGCCAAAGTAATCTCAAGTCGGGATCTTGCGTAGTTATTTGTTTCTCAATGGTAAAACATTATTCGCTTTAAGAGCTTACAAGTGTTTTACAAGGTTGCAGAATACAAATTTCATAAAGTAAAAAAATGTATTAAACACATAAAAAACTAATTACTGAAATAATATAACATGTAAAGAACAAAAATTATTTAGACGACTTTTAAATCGACTAAACATATTTTAATTGAATTTAGGGTCGTATTTATTTACCTCTACTAAACATGTTGTAATCTGAATAGGCTTTGACATATACCATAAAGTATCAACAAACTTCTTTCTTTTGAATTTAAAAAGTGTAATACCACATAAGACTTTCGAGCAAGTATAAAATATGAATTGTCGCTTCCAACGCGCTACTTTGATTTTTATGATGTTTCATATTTCTAGGAACAACCTATTAAAAAGTGTTTTACAAAGCACTTGCTGCTGTAATTACAGAAAAACGGATTTGTCCTGCGGCAAAAATGTTAAAAACCTCAATTTACAAGACATTTAGTTAATCATCAAAAATGAAAAAATAAATCGCATTGCCAAAGCATTTTGTAACATAATTCTTCGTGATAAAGTTAATATTTATGAAAGGACTTTAACAGATGGTTGAACAAAAACCTGTTAATTACGATGGACTTTTGCTACTAGTTCAATAATTGGTTGTAGGACGCGCGACAGTGTGAGTAAAAAGAGTTGCAAAAACATTGTTGCTCGATACCAGGACTTGTTGATTGGAGTTTTAAAAAATAGATAAGACAGGGCAGCATCATTATTTTAAATGCCTACAAATGATGTTATCCTCTGAGGGAAAAAAATATAAAAGTTCGGTAGTCCAATTGTCATCTTTGGGTATACGAGTACAACACAATTGTGAGCTAATTTAAGTCTAGAACAAGAAGGTTACTTGACACAGATCGAGATTTTTTTCAATAGTATCAAAATTTTCAAATGCCTAAACTTGTTGGAAGAAAAGAAAATAATAAAAAATGTGTTTGTAATTTTAAAGACTAATTTAACCTTTTTCACTGTTCGCTTTTCTTTTGTCCCTGGTTGTTGAGACTCGAGTTTCCTCTCAGACATTGCGCCAATTTTCCACTCAAGTGTAATCCATTCTTTGTGCTGAAATTCTATAACTTGGGATTTAGATCTCTGTATCTTCAAAAGATCTAATAAAGATCTGAATGTGGGTAACTTTAGTGTTTTTTTAATACTTAAACTATCTGAAGTTTTCATTCTTTATCACTATAGCTCCAAGCATCGTTCATCAGCTGCCATCAGGGACAGCAAAATATATCGGGACAGTGTTCTTCCAGACAACAATTATTGCCTTAGACCAGGCCGTCTAGAGCCCTTGCACTAAGAAAGGTATATGGGGATAATAAAGGGTTGCGTGAGGTCTACTTTCAGTGGTCAAGTGCTCGGTAATTATAGCTTGCAATGCAAACAGCGAGCCGTGACGCGATGGTGGTAAATTACGTACGAGTATGCGAAGGAGGAAGAGAGAGATTTCACTGTGTTGTGTTACTAAGACTTGTTCAATTGTTAGATAGTTTTTGCTACATATTCCCGTCTAGGGTGGGCAATTTTACAATCAATAAAATAGTAGTGTTATGTAAGGCCGGCTTTCAATGCGCAATTTTAATAGTTATATTATTAGATACAATCTACTAAAACATAAATTCAAGTATTTATTCATATATTCAAAACGTTTCTTACATTCTCTTGTGTTTTTTCAAATACAATTATAATAGATTTTAATTTTTGATAAGCCAATTACCTAACTATTGGATGATAGTAAAAGTATTTGAAAAATATCACCTTAGAGCCGCTAATTATATTCTATTGTATGGTATACTTTCTTCTTCTTATTTAAGGATTTACTCCTTGTCGGGACAACTGATGAATCCCTCTCCATGTATCTCTTTCCAGGGCTGCTTCGTTGACCTCTTTATACGACATGACGGCTACCTTCTCCTTTACTTGGCTCATGTAGTTTATCCTCGGTCTTCCTCTTCTTCCTTCCACTTTCCCTTCTATGATGTTCTTAATGAAACTGTCATGTTGTATAAGATGGCCGACCATCTTTCCCCTTCTGTTCTCGACAACTTGCGATCTCTTTTCGTCGACTACGCAGTATGGTATACTATAGATACAATTTTAGTTTTTTTACCGAGCACGTGCATAAACTATGCGTTTAAATTTATAAGGTAAGATCAAGGTGCACACATAAACTTGCTTTGACGCTATTTTTAGATGTCGCATCCTCGATTAATTAAATATCTCATACCGACAAAAAAACTGCAGCAAAAAGTCTACAACACAATGTAATTGCAATCAGAAATCTGGTTGTATGCACCTGCTGAATGAATGAATGTATCAAAGCATAAATATCTGAAGAATAATCAGTTTAGTTTCTAAGCATCTTTAAAGTGTAAAGAGTGAGGGGAGGCCTTTGCCCAGCAGTGGGACATTGAGGGCTTTTAAGAATAATAATAATAGCTGTAGGTATAGCACACAGACCAGAAGTCCGTGGTATAGCATGAATATACAGGATGGATTTTTGAGATAGGCCACGGAGGGCAGGTACATTAACCGTTGTAGCTACAGGAAAACGCTCTTAGAAGAGCTTTACTAACTTTTGGAGATATTTTGAACTGCATTCACAGATTTTGAAAAAAATTTAGAGTCAGCAACAAAAACGCCAAAAGTTAAATAAATTTTTTTTTGATTCCAATCGATTCAGTTTCATGTAGGGATCAAAATAATCTATGGGCATTTAAGGTTTGAGTACTAGAAAAGTCAGAAATCGTCAAAAACTTTTCCCATACATTTTGTAGGTACTAAAAATAGGTGCATGAACTCGACATTTTTGGCACCTACATGAATTGAATTGATTGGCATCAAAAATTGTTTTTTTTTTTTACTTTTGGCGTTTTTGTCGCTGACTCTAATTTTTTTTTCAAAATCTACTTGTATATATTTATAATTCGTGTTCATGCTATACCTACAATAATAACTGTTAAAAATTCACAAAAAAAGAATTCTTTGGTGAATTTTCAATAGTTATTTCACCTTTTAATCATGAGAATCAAGATTACTTTCTAGATCTAACAGTTCATCAACAATTTAAAATACAGAAATATTTCTAACTTTAAGTTCAGACTTTGATTAAAAAGTTCTGAAAGTTTGCTTTGAAATCATGCTCTTGTTTTTAGCCCCCAATAAATTCGATACCTTTCACTTCTTCTTCTTCTTATCGTGTCACCAGTTCTGTCAAACCAGTGTGGTGAAAGAATTCTATGTGCGCCTCAAAGCGGCTGCTTTCGTGCACTTTTCACTAAAATATCCTACTAACTCATTTCATATCCTTTTATATTACACTCGTTTTGTAGGGACAACACTATTGTCATAAAAGTAGACTAATCCTGCGTCTTACGTGCGCGGCTTGGCGCGAACGCGATTTCGAAACGAAGCGATGTTATTCGATGCGGCGCGGCGCGTCGCGGCATGTCTATCCTTTATTCGCGCGAATCGTCCTACATAGTTTACCTACGTCAAATCATACAAAGTGTCAAAATTCGCAAACATTCTCTTGACTTGACTTGACATGACATGAATTACATATTTAAAACTTGACATTGGCAGAATTATACTGTTAATATAATACAGTTGCCATTAATAAAGAAGAAGAAGATCCTTGTTTCCCCGTATTGACTCTACGAACGCTCACTGTGTAACACGTTACATTACGCCCCGTCACACGATGCGATTTCAACCCATACGATATCGTATCGCATGGCATTTTTTCACGTGTAAACTCATCGTATGCGATTTTTCATAGTTAGCGCGACACTCGTCGGCACGTTCAATGGGTGTGGCTTAGCCAATTGCATCGTGTATGTACCTTTAAGACGTTCTATAGATTATTATCTACATTTTGCAACGATTTGGAACCATTAGGTTAAAAAACTACGAGTCATTTTAATTATTTTCTGCTATTTTCAACTCGTTAACTTCAACTCTGCCGGCCATCATGCCGCTATTATTCAAATACCTGAGATCAATTACTTTATTGCTCCGTCAATTTTTACCCGTGACACTGTCATTACATTAAAGCCATGCGCATACCAGTATAACGGGTTATCACCAGGCTTGTATCACTCATGAACTAGGCTATGATACAGAACATGCAAGCCTTTTCTATAGTGATAAAAGCCCATGTTTACTGTTCCATGCTCAAAAAACTAACGTTCTGCGAGTGAAATTACGTAACAATTCAGCTGCCACAAGAGTGATGTTTTCTCGTATTTTGATAATTCTCGCTTAACCTTTGAGAATCATTATCACTATAATTGAACGAGTAAGCCAGTTTTGCTCAACTTTTTAAAGAAGCTTGGGACCATAGTGTATGAGTAGTTGTACGAAATGAAACTTCAGTACATTACAACTATTATTCCAACTGTGTTCCGTGCCAGGTGCAAACCAAAATAGAACTTAAATATAGACAATAATTGCACTGAGTGATCTTTAATTTCCTTTGGCTGGTAGACGAATATCAACGGTTTTATGTCATTTTACGCTACGTGGTCGTTACAACTCATAAACCTATGAAAATAATTGTTTTTACGTTTTAAACCCTCGACTTTACAAATAAATATATAAAAATAAATAAATAATGCTGGACTTTTCACACAGCATCTTCTAGCCCCAAAGTAAGCAGAGCTTGTGTTATGGGTACTAGATGACTGGTAAACTACTACCCAGACCCGACACAAATATCTGTAGGTCATACAAACATTTGTATATAATAGTGCATTTCGCAGCTACTAGTTATTTGACAAAACATTTTTTTTAAAAGCTAAATGGTTTTATAATCATGGTAGCTTTATACAAAAAAAGTATCTTTAGCCTAGTGAGGCAGGATGTCTGTTCCCACAACTCAATATTTAGGTTACCGCAAAGCCAACACTATTTGTGCAAAGTGAAATGTCGCTCAAGTATGGGACAAGTGCAAAGCAAACCGTAAAGTTTTCTATTGGACTTTTGAAGATAGTATCATTTATGCAATTTTTTACCGAAGAAAAATTATGATCTTCAACGTTTTAAATATTTAAGTATTTGACTTACTTACCTACAAGTTTTTTTTTGAATTCAATTGTCATACAGTCTTTCTTAATCCATCAAACAAAAATATTTATACGTAAACTTCTCTAAGTATTCATACATCGCTACCGCTTATATCACAGAAATCTCGCAATGTTTTATTCAGTCTAGCTTCAGACGCCACACTCGTTAGCGAAGCGCAGGGTTACTGTCGTTTGGGACACAAACGTTTCGGACACTTTGTCCCTATTGACACTTTTGATTTTAAATGTTTTTTTCGCTGTCATTTGGGACACTATCAAAATATTGAAGCTGTTTTGTACAGTCAGATCAAAAAGTTTTTAAATAATTATAATACGATTATTTTAAAGTAGCTTAAAGGGACTAGACATGATGGCGACGTGTAGGTATAGGTATCATATCATTGTAATGAAATAATTTGTAAGTCTTTTTCGACTTAAAAAACACTACAAAAATTCATTTAAAACGTATATTTATTTACTACGTTGTAAAGTCCACATCTTCAAAATATCGGTTTATATTAATTAACAATAATAATGACATAACATTACCTACTTATTATTAAAATCTTTTGTGTATACATAAAAATCTTTAAAAAAAATAACCTACAAAAATCACAGTATATTCACAGCATTTGGCACAATACTCTACTAAAGCTAAAATATCAAACAAATCAAAAGATAACCTAAAGATAAAAAATAACCTAAAAAATCACAGTATTTTTTACAATATTTGGCACATTATTCTTTGAATTCTTATCTTTTATGGTATCTATAGCCAGCACGTAGAAGTATCGGTTTTCCGCGCTTCGACGTTACTATTTCGATTCCATTTTGACTTGACTTGACTTGACTTTGATGCTGGTGGATCTAATGAAAAAACAAATATGCTACTTTATGAACATTGAACAAGAATATCTGTACCTAACCGTCTATCTAACAAAACCATAAATTGATGCATCGAATATAATGACTACGATTATGAATGAAATTAAATATCTCTTACAATACACACAATTTTTTTATCAGTTTAGATCTAAAATTTAAAGCAATTAAGTACCTAAAAGCGTATAATACCAATAAAAAAATGCTACGTAAATGATAGTTAACTTACCTCCAAAAAATATGAACAACAACACAAACCGCCACATGACTATTTTTTTACTTAACCACTGACCATGACTCAGGTAGACTAATTAATGGCCGTGCGTCCGAGCAAAAAGAACAAGTGAACCCTTTAGGAACAAAAGAGAAAGAAATAGAAACATTTCTATGCTTTCTAGAACTAGTTTTGCATTAGCGCTTGCTTGCTCGTTACTGCACCTGAGCGAATACTTTACCTATTTAAAAATGCAAATTTGATATTGAGATTTCTACTGTTGAGGTATCGTTAGAGGTTTAACTCAAAAATCATGATAATTATCCCGTAGATAACATTAATTATGTTCCTAACCACGATAGTTTCAAAAACTATAACGTTAGAAGTTTTTTGCCTGACTGTACAAAACAGCTTTTTCTATCGGTGTCCCAAATGACAGTGAAAAAAATATTTAAAATCGAAAGTGTCAATAGGGACAAAGTGTCCTAAACTTTTGTGTCCCAAACGACAGTAACCCGAAGCGCATTGTGGCGCTAAACTAACTGTCAAGCGGTCCTCAATGCACTCTGATGCTTCATACAGAAGTATGAAATATCATTTTATGACTCTTTACTTGTAACAAGATTAGCATGTAGATTTTAGTTTTGGTAAATCGATTATTAAATAATTATTCGATTATTCCAAGTGTCTGCATCAATTATCTCGAAGAAAACTTTTATTCAAGGAAATTGGACACGATTATTTGTACAAAATCAAGTTAATTTGACAGATATTATCAACCGTGCTCCTAACTCAGCCAATCATACTTCTGGCAACGTTAATTAAGAAACGAAACTTTTTTTGCAAGGTAACATGCCCAGAACTGCTCTTTATGAGTAACAAAATGAACATCAATATGGTGATCCTCAAACAAGACTACAGGTTTCTTACCGTGGACGAAAGTCAAAATGTAAAAAAATAATACTAAAGTTAAAAAATAAGGTAAAAAAAAATTATGAAAAGTTAAAGAAACACCAAAAACAGTTATTTTACGTCACTACTATAAATTACGTATTACATCTGCCATCACTCAATCAAATGCACATGTCTGATTACTTGCTAACTACTTTTAAATAACCCTACCCTTCCTGCAATTATAGTTTTGACACGTTATCACTCCCTTTTCACACGGACTTTTTTCTATAGTATTGGTACTGCAGTGCAACTTGTTCTTTGTGTGTTGAAGCTAAGCGCCGTATGTGAGACTTAATAATGGCATAAGGGTGGTCGCACAGTCCAGCCGAGCCGAACGCGCCGAACTGTCAATTCAATAGAGAAAATGACTGCTGACGTCAGAAGCGAGCCGCATTTTCTGACGTCTCAGCATTTTTTGTATAGAAATATGACTGCAGCGCGTACGGCGCGGATGAGTGTGCGATCAGGTTAAATAGATGGTGGCATTCGAGATTTGGAAATATTTTTGTCAGATGTACCTAATATACGAGTACTTCTAGTATTTTTTTTTTATAATAATTGTTATATTTTATGTATTAAGTTTTTATGAATAAATTGAAATTTACATCTTCAAAAAAAGGTTAAATTCGGATGTTGTGAGAGCTACGCACTAATAATCGTTAATAGGAGGATATTACCGCTGATTTCTCATGCCTTCAACTGTTCTTGGCTGGCTGTCAAAGCTACGCTAAAACCAAGTCTAATAAATGGCCTAATAACCGTTTGTCTGTGAAGAGCACAATTTTGTATAAAAAAATTGTGTGAAAAAAGCGTTCACAGCGCAGACAAACGGATAACACAGTCTCTAGAGATTAGCCACTAGTTCATACAAACTTTCTATATAAAACTGTATTACTTGTTCAATGAGGGGTTTTTAACTGCATTTATCTAAGCCTAAATTATACTTTTATACCTCTTAACCAATGACAAGAAAGCGATGACAACCTGGTTATTCATGCATCGTTTACCAATGCAAGAACCTACCCTTAAGTATCCAATAATAACCAAAATGGTTGATAAATCTATAGGCATCTCTTTTTTCTATTAAAATATGACAAAGACAAAAACACTGGCAGGTATTTGAAAGGCCTTTGAAATTGTAACTGCGTGTATTCCCCTACCGTAATTACACTTTTCGAATATTTTTACGATGCTAAAGTACAGCCTAGGTCTTGTATATACCTATTGTCTTCACCCTCCAAAATGCTTAGTAATTTCTGTTATTTTGCCCTGTTGACCGTTTCATTGTTGCACACTCTTTGGGTGCATTTGTATTTAAAACCGGTTTAGTTGATTGTAGTAAGTGATCTATCGATGTTGCTTCGACGACACAGTGAAGGTCATCATAAATGAAAAGTTACATAAGTCCAGAGTTAGTATGTGACCAGTGGCAATGATAATGTTATTTACCAGGAAAAGTAGAAAACAGTTAAAATCATCAGACCAAAATTCTCAAGATATCTAGCTAGTACAGGGTCTTTCATTAAACTGACAGGGCCTCATTTTTGGGTTGTATATAGACGTTTGACCGTATTAATTTAATTCCTAAGCCGATTTAAGTTTTCAAAATGTATCATTTATTGATTTTTTTGAAATGTTGCATAATGATTTTCAAGGAGAACAGTCGTTCAACCAATCGCAGTGCAGTTGCATCACGAATGGACTATGTTATACAGGAAGCAACAATCAATTGAAAGGATAATCTTTATCCTTTTTCTCGTGATTTTCAAAACAAAACAAAATTTGTAATATATATGTGTTAAACCCAATTCCTGAATTAAGTTATTTTAAAATGTATAATTTAATGATAATTTAAAAATTTTATATTAAAAAATTAAGTTAAGTATTTAAATTTAAAAATTTAAAAAAAGACTATACATAATTATTAATTTTTAACTTTACCTATTTTTTGCAAATAGTATGTGGATATGACACGGTGCAAGTCCAATTTTTTGCTGAAATTAAATATAGGACGCACCAGCTTTCTGTGTAAAATCATCCGTCATATACCAGTTCCTGTGTCGAATAGCAAAATATTTAGCTCCACAGTTGGGTAATTCAAGAAAATGTCCGACTAATTACAGTCTCTTTGTAATTTGCGTGTTCCGGTTACCGACATCTGTTCGTCAATAACTGACATTATTGTTACAACAAATCTGGTCATTTTGTTGTATTTTGAGACGTTGGTCATTTTGTTTTTATACAAGTTTTAATTTCCTGTCAATAATGATTTATGATGAAAGTGTGTAGAGCTGTGGTAGAGCTCGAGTGAAGTATACAGTTTACTCACTACTTATTTTATTGCTTATATTTTAAATATAAGTAAACTTCACTTTCCCGGGATAAAATATAGTCTATGTTCATCAGGGATAATGTAGCATTCTAATGGTGAAAGAAGTTTTCAAATCGGTCCAGTACTTTCGGATCCTATTCAATTCAAACAGACAAACAAATATTTTATCTTTATAATATTAGTGTTGATAATGATTTTTATTTACCAATAACAATCAAACTGATAACAGTAAACTCCAAATGCCTAATAATAAGACTACTTTCCTACAAAAAAGTGTAGTCTATATGTCACGTGCAATTTATAATAAAATACCTAAATCATTGAAAGATCTTGGCGACAATATGTTTAGGAGTAAATTGAAACAATTATTGATTAATAAATGTTATTATAATATCAACGATTTCATGACAGATAAATTTTGACATTACCTAATTTCTATTCTAATATTTGACCTGTTACAATAACTAATACTAACCAATGTTTAAATTACAAATCGATGTGAAAATTAATTTGAATAGTTACTTAATATTAATCTGAATGTACCAACTGTAACATTTGCATGCTAATCCTAGTAGAACATGATTGAAACCAAAATATTTCAACACGTAACCTACATTGTGTTCAAGCAAATAAACCATCTTTATCTTTATCTTTATCTTTAATCATCTTCGATCCTATCTTATGTTCAATTTAGTGGAAAGAAAATCAAAAGTTGTTTACCATAAAGCTGTCTATCAAATATCAATTTCCAAACCTCAATACTAAATCAAATTACGCAAAGAATTCCTATTATTTGCAATAACAATAAAACTGCCAATCGATTATATTACATAACTTGATAAAGCTCTTATACACTTACTCAAAATGAACTGAATATTATGGCCCATTGAGCTTAAAAAAAAACTCTTATTCGACAGAAAAACAGACACACGATAACGAATGTTTCAAAGTAAAGTAAAATTTATTGCAAGAAATATATGTTATTTATCTTATGTCAATTGTATTCTGCCATGTTATGGCGTGCAATATTTAATTAATTACTTGGAATTATAAAAATATGTTAAAAATGGTTATTATTATGAACACACTCATGATCCTTTTTAGTCGTTGAACATTGACGGATTGTCATGTTTTTTTTTATTTAGATAAAAGTACCTACACGGGAAAATAAAATTTCCCTTCACTCTACTAGTAGAGCCAAGCGGTAGAGCCAAAGAAAAGTAGTGCATAATTGTGGCATAATCTGACAGGTTGCAAAAAAAAAAAAAAGTCAAGTCCATTGTTGCTAAGAAAGCATTTAAATTAAAACACAGAACTATATCTAGAATTTAAAAGCTTTTTATATAATTTGTTATATTTATTATTTTCAAGAGTAAATAGTTTCCTTCTAGGAAAGCATGCTTCATCTTAGACCTCACTGTTGCTTAATATCAAGCAGAGTGGGGTCAAATGGTGGGCTATTTGTTAAAAAAAAGTATTTAGACAGGATACAACAAATATTTTGCTACTTTGTACATTTGTATTACTATTCTATCTCAATTATCAAGAAAGTGTGAAGGTGCTTTTAGAGCCGACACGAAAGCCACTTATAATTATATCTCAATAGTACTTATTATATCGGCCTTGTCAAAGTGAAACGGTAGCTGGTATAACAATAAGCTAATCATACGGTTGCAGAGGTTGTAAATAGTGACTACACACATATGAAAAGTTTGCTAAGCAAATGAATCAGCTCGGAGAAAAGTATCTATTGATATACTAAGAACCTTGGTACAAAGGGTAGAAAAGAAGTTTGGAAGTAGGACAACTTATTTTTTTTTTTTTTATTAAGAATACCCAACACTGGTACACCTTACATACAAGAGTTTAAACAAAATGTCTTAGGTCTAGTGTTCCCATATTTACAGGGTATAGAAGTAAGATGATAAGATGAGCACATGATCATTTTCACACTTCACAATGAAGCGGCTGCGTAAATTCCGATGAAATTTGTAATAGCGGTAGTTCATATCCAAGAACATACATGCTACATAATAACATACAAGCTACTTTTTTCCTGGAAAAGTAAAGTGTTTCTCGAGAGTACAAGCAATTTAAAAAGAAAAAAATTTGCTAAAGAAGCTTATTGAATCAGGATCAAATCTCAAGTAACTCTAGTCTTGTAAATATCGAAAGCTTCATTAACTTCTAGTAACTTTGGCTCTTATCCTATTCGTTTTCGTCACGTAGACGGGATTTCAATGCCTAATTCAGATTATTTGTAGGTCTACAACTTATTTAACTTACCTTAAGCTTAATGTATAATATGTAATTCTTTTAAATTCTCATACCTAAGGCTTGTATGCAAATAAAACATGGAAGCATTCCTTCCAAATAATGACACACCCTTAAGAAGAAAATCATCAAAACCTATGCCAAAATTTCTATCAATTCACGACTGTAACGCACAGTTCAAAAATCTGTCTCAAATTCCCAAGAGTTTCGATAGCTCGGTCACTGATTGTGACCTGCAGTGTGACCACTGCTATCATGAGATAACTTCCAATTTATATTTGTATTCATTGCTGAAATCTTATTTATAGTAAAAAGTATTTCTTTTCAATTTTTTTTTTATGATGAATGGGTCGGCTCTTGACCTCCAACTTACACAGGCAAGAGCGAGATCTACGATGGAGTGAGCTTACCCAGTAGGTGCCTATTAACTCTCTTCTTAAAAACAATAGGGTCGTAGCTCAGCGGAAATACAGACGCTGGAAGCTGATTCCAAATTTTTGCAGTGCGCATAATAAAATAACTTTTGTTATCAGACCTTATAAACAATATCAATATAGTAAAACTTTGCACTTTAATAAATCCAAAGTTTGATTGCCTTGTTTAAATTATCTACGGGTTCTTCAATAAAACTTATCAACTTGACGTAGTTACTTATTTTCAGAAGACTTTAACCTGAAACCGCAGCAACACAAAAATTCATCAAATACCTATTCAAAATCTTGTTATAAAGCTGTCATTCGGATGATTTTTATAAAAGGGATTACAAAAACTGTTCAAACAAGATTTACAGAAGTTGTAGGTAAAACATATTAGGGTTTTCATAAACTGGAGACCGCTATTTATACTAATCGCAATCCTGTCGTCATCACAGGTGTCACACACACACTAAACATGGTGCTACACATTTTGTTATACGAACAAAGCGATGATACAGTTAAAACCTCAACGACCACTATTTATTTATTTAAATAATTACTTGCTCAATGGCTGCTTACATGAAATTGTAAAGTAAATAAGTAAGTTTCGTTTGAGTTAGTGATCAACTTTGGTGACTGTAACGGTAACTGTTGGACTGTGGAATAATAAGCCATCTTAATGAATGGTTATATTAAGTTACTAGCTGCACTCCCGCGGTGTGACCCGCGGTCCTTCGGGATTTTTTCATTATTTCGGGATAAAAAGTAGCCTATGTCCTTCCCTGGGATACAACCTTTAACTATGCCAAATTTTAGCTTAATCTGTTCAGCGGTTTGGGCGTGAAAGCGTAACAAACAGACAGACAGACAGACAGACAGACAGATAGACAGACAGACAAACAGAGTTACTTTCACATTTATAATATTAGTATGGAAGTATGGATATTACAGTCAAAACATCCACAAACACTAGCACATTGACTGTGCCAAATTAAAGCACCCGTCACATTACTGTCACTGTTTTTTGAAAGCAAGCTGAATATCTGACTGCATTCTGAATCCAGATCCAATCCCAAGGTGAGCTGCAAGATTCCAGAGGTTAGTGTCCATTAGTAGAGAGTTTTGTTAATTGTTGTGGATCGACATTAATCAAGAGAATTCTTTGGCCATTGAGGGGTGGTCGATACCTTTGACGTCATGAGATAAGAACGTAAAAGGTTTGTAGCACTGTTTTGATAATTAAGCTATGTAGCATGTTTTTTAATCAAGTTAGTAGTAGGTACTTGGTTTAAAAGTTAATATCACCTTGGTTTTTTTACGGGATTTCTTGAATTTGTTTTTTTATGATGAATGGGTCGGCTCTTGACCTCGAGACTAACGCCGGTATTCACAAACATTACTATGAGGTCTCTCAGTGCGCGCGGATGCACAGGGTCCCAAAAACCTACTCATTTTGGGACCCAGTGCGTCCGCGCGCACTGTGAAACGTCATAGTAATGTTATTACACGGTATTACACAGGCAAGAATGAGGTCTACGATGGAGCGAGCCTACCCAGAAGGTGCCTTTTAACTGAATATTATCTAAATAAAAAATGAAATCAGAATTAAGTTTTTTATAGAAATTGTAAATTGTAGAACATTACCAAAGTTGACCACAAATTCATAAAAACTTGCTTTTTACTTACTTATAATATTTCATTGGGCCTAAACTTTTATTTTTTACTCATATTTCGATTTACTTTCATCCGTGTGTATCACGGATAGAACCGGACATCAAAGTACAAGAAGAAGTGCAATTTTGTTACTCAATAAACGTACCTATTCGTACTCCTTATTGCTGGAGGTTAAAAGCTCATTTTAATGTATTTACTCGTAGAAGGGTTTAGTTTAAGGTAAGGTTTGTGGGGTTGCGACGTCTACAATTCTATGATTATTATGATACTTGTTAATAGGACGTATTAAGTAGTTTTTTTTTACGTAAATAACCTTTGTATTAGTGTCAAGTCTTCACATATTTACTGGATGATTTTTTACACTCAGCTACCAAGATATCAGCAACGAATCATACATAGACCGAAAATCTTTAAAAGCATGTACTACTAGTAATTTCAATGATCGAATTGCCAATTTACTCAGTTGTTAAGAGCGTCACCACGGATCGGTGAAGGTCGTGGATTCAAATCCCGTATGCTTATTTTGGGATGCATTTTAAAATCTTTGATTTACATAGTGCTATGAGGAAACACAACAGAACTGATGATGGAGGAGGCCTTTACCCAAACAGGGATCCATTTCTCCGAATAATTACTAACAATAGGATAATAAATTAGCTATAAGATACTAACAGACACAGTTTATTCATATTAAAGCAACTATGTAAAAAGAGATTTGGAAATAAAAGTCCATCAATATCAATATCAATGAGGAAACACAGACATTTTAACAGGAAAGTAAAATGGAACGTGATTGAGATGGATTAATAATATGTATGCTTTATTTACGGGGAAGCATTAAACTGTGCTATTTGAAAGTCGCAGTCTAGACTCCAGTGAACCCACCTTAACTAGGCTAAAAGGTTACAGTGAGCGATATAAAGGACAATCATGTCAAGGATAACGGAGGCTATTTTACGAAATACTCAGCCTTGCCCGCCGGCAAGCCTTTTGTTTCTTGATTAAGATAATAGTTCTCTCTAATCAGAGTAAGGTTAAAACAGTTTTGTTGTAAAACTTTATTTCCAAGTTTTATTTTATGACTATGTAGAAGTAAATATTTTAAAGCGTGTTGTTTAGTGATTCTAAAAAGATGGAAAAAAGTTGAAAGTCCAGAGATTCAAAAAATTGACCTGACTAATCAACTGGACTTGATCCGTTCAGTAGTTTTTTGCATGAAGGAGTGACAAAAAAAACTTAGGCCTTTACTTCTATATTAGATGATTTATACAGCGTCAGGAGACAATACATGCCTACATCTAACGGGATGATATAAGGAGTTACAAACGTACTACACACCGACAATCTAACTAGATACTTTTTGTGTAATCAATAATCATTCGAACAATGTCCGCCGCGGGAATTGAAGCCACATCTGTATCACAGGCGGGCTTTCCACAGCGCCACAGAAATTGTCAGATTAAGATGATTATGATGACTGGTTATTATTTGGAGAATGTTGAAAGTTATAGTAATGTACACATACATAGACTAAGTAGATGTATGCCCCACTATCCATCGCAACTACATTAACTAAACGCCTCCCGGAGGTATCATAGAACGTTGTTTAATCCACGGGTGAAATACAGCACATCATGTATATTAATGTGGCGCACTTTTATTGCTTTCATTCAATTTATTAGCTCTAGCACACTGCTGGGGTAATATTTCAAAGTTTATTTTCTGCCTACAACTCATTTGTTTCGAATAGTGTATGGCGTGATATCAGAAACGAATATCGAGGCTGGGGTGCGGCGCGGGCGCGAATCTTGTTGAAAAAAGTAAAAAACAAACAAAAGTCAAGAGTCGAAGCGCGGGTGAGGCGGGGGCGCGGCGCAGGCGTGGCGCGGGCGAGGCGCGCGTCCCTTCCGCGACTCCTAATCACCTGTCTCTACTCATCTTTCGAAGATAACAATGTTGAATAAATAAAACAAGACATACACGCCGCCGCCGCGTAAATTTCGCCCGCGCCCCGACGCTGCCTCGGCGCCGCCAAGACTTTGCTGTGAGCGACCCTGCCTTACTGCTGGATAAATGACAGCCAACAGTCACCTTATCTTACCCTATCATTTAATATCAGTTACTGTAAAACAATCATACTTCAGTCCCTTGGCTGCTTACTGTTTTCCAATTACTATCAGAATCTGAGAACAAAAACCTGCATGATAGAATTTCCTCATTATCTAGAACAGCGGTACTGCAAAAAAATATACATTATACTGCACCATTATCAACATTTTCTACCCACCGACTCTAATGCGGAAAGAATTTCCTTCGGGTTTGTTACGTACATGGCATTTTGTTGTTACAGGACCACATAACCAATCAACCGTGACCTACCTCGCCTCTCCTTGGCGAACAAAAATGTGAAGAATAAAGGGGGAGCGAAGGCTTGAAGAAGGTCCAGGAAAATTGGCTAAGTATACGTGAGAGCATGCTTCATTTGTTCGCGGACCGTGGCTTGAGGCGCTAGCACCCGGTCCATTGTTTGCGAGAATAGCCAATTATGTCTTTACTACACACTTTTTGTATATTTTACGGTATTTTTTTAATGATACACTGTTATCATGCGCTATTTTGCTGGAGATTCAAATGATAAAACATAGTTTGTGAAAGTTTTTTTATCGAAGTTTTACCTCATAATAGGCTTATGTACTTCATATTTAATAGGCATGGCTATTTCGAAATGTTCACTAACCACATAATAGGTACGGCAAATCTGACACATGGCATCAATTACTTTACGCCCCAAGACTTTTAATGCCGCAAAGAAAAATTACGTACCAAATTATTGGTAGTAGGTACAATTCTCTCACCCATGCTGTTATTACGACTACAAAAAGTCCCCTGTCATATGTCATAAAAACCCACAAAAAGCTTGCTTCAGCAACGCATCTGTCATGTTGGTTAAATATATTTGGAAAATACAGAGGTCCCAAAGTGCTTTGAAAGGTAATATTTAGTGACAGGCAAAAAATAATAATATCACCCTGTCTGTCACTAAATTGTTAATATTATTATGATGCAGCGTGTTTGTGTAGATTTACCATAAAGAATGCACCTGCTGTAATTTTATACACAGCATAATTGAAGATGCATTACATATACCTCGTAATAAACATTAAATTGGCAGGTTCGTTCAGGCATGATGTATGGTGTCAAATTTTGTGAGTTCGTGTTCTGAAAGGGAGTTATATAACTTCGAATTTCAACTCATTAAGTAAAATACTTTTATTTTGTACATTACCATTAATAATCATTTATCCAGCATTTATATGCATAAATTAGATACTGGTCATTGAAACCCATAATTAAAAAAATGCAATCTTATAGATGATTAAGCAAAAACCGAAATCTTAAATTACATTGGAAAAACAAAATTTAAAAATCTGCTTTTTTTAAAACCCTATTGAAGTCGATTTTGATCAAAGGACTGAAAATTGTTCCAGCCAGACAATGTCCAAAGAAGAACGTTTTAATTGAAAAAAAAAAATTGAATTGCTAATGTATTCTGAAATATTTTCACCAAGAATCTAAATTACTCGCAAACCGCGAACAGATTTGGTCAAACACAAGATAAACGCAACGCTAATGAGATGACTTTACCAGGCCTGAAATAATTTATTGTAATTATATGGATTCGATTGATACGTCACTCATCAAAATGTATAAGTTAGTAAACCTACTTTTGCCCCTGGTTTAAAGTACATGAGCCTGAGCCCCCAACGGAATTGAGCTGTAGTCCTCAGTTTCTTGAACATAATTATCTAAACAACAAGCAGAGTTGAATGAAATCTCTTATAACAAGTTTTTTCCTCAACACTCGGATCCGGTACGCAGTGTATAATCTAAGGGATAGTTAGCAATCACATTGTACTAAATTGTCCCCGCGAGCTGTCTACTGTACTGAGGTGTGGGCAAAGTAAACGCGATTTACAATCACAAATTTAATGGTTCTTCGGTAGTCGGCTTTAGAACCGTTCGCTTATGATTAAAATTCGCAATATTTTTATTGTGATGGCTATTTATGTTACATCATCATTAGCCTATGGCAGTCCACTGCTGGACAAAGGCCTCCCCTAGTGGGCGCCATTGCGCTCTGTCCTCAGCTCGACGCATCCAGCTTCTGCCGGCAGCCTTTCGCAGATCTTCACTCCACCTTGCCGGAGAGCGTCCTACACTACGTTTGCCGAGTCGCGCACTCAAGAACTCGTTTACCCCAACGGTTATCGGTTCTTCGATTATGGCCAGCCCACTGCCACTTCAGCTTGCTGATTCTCTGAGCTATGTCGACAACTTTAGTTCTATGTCGTATAGTCTCGTTGCGGATTCTATCCTTCAGAGAAACTCCGAGCATATCTCGTTTCATAGCTCGCTGAGCGACTTTAAACTGGTGCACTAGCCGTACTGTGAGTGTCCACGTTTCGGCTCCGTATGTCATGACAGGTAGGACGCACTGATTGAAAACTTTTGTTTTCAAACATTGTGGTATGGGTGACGAGAAAACTCGACGTAGTTTTCCGTATTTATGTTACACTCCTTGCGTATTTGCTGGTCTCACTTGTTAAGACATGAAAGGTCATCTTACAAAATCCATTAACCACTATCAGTTTTTTTATAGATTGACCAACTACATAACTCTTCGCTCTAGAATGAATTAGTCAATTCAAGTGCTAGTCACCTACGGGTATGACAATGTATCAACCTATTTACCACATAATGACCGCTTACAAAATGAGCCATTTGAACGCTATCAGTACGACCAATTCCTCAAAATTCTTGGACCCTTGGGCTTCTCAGTAATGCACCAATTGGAGTACAGCATACCGAAATTACGAGATGCTTTATTAGTACTTAGTGATAAAGCTAGTGTACCACAAATCATAGTATGTTACAATGGTTTCAACATTCACTTCGTAAAAACTGGGATTGAAGAATTATAAAATGTTGGATCTATAGTGGAATTTTTGAAATTTTTTGGTGATCAATGGAAAATACAAAATTGTTTTGATCACCCACCGCTATTTTATGGAAGCTGTTTATTAGAATATAATAGAATAAAGTTTTATTTTCTCTACATCATATACAACAGTAGGTACTTAAATCTACATAATTTTAAGTGGGTGAAAATACGGCTACCCCTCAGAATTTGAAGCATTTTTATTACATTAAGAAGCTGTAAGTAATCCAAAAGTTGTAAGTAAGTAAAATCAGGAACAAGAAATCACTAACAAAATCACACCAAAATTCCTATGAACTATGACTGATACTCAGAAAATGAAGAAAACTGTGCGTAATACTAGTGTAATAAAAGTCAATTTCCATTGAGAGCTTTATAGAAGTGGTACACTTAATTCCCGACTTTGGTATAAAGAATCTAATAACCAGGTTCGATTGATATTCCAATAGCGTTACTCTACTTATACCTAATCAATGAGTTTCTAACTAGTTATAATGTTTGGGAATGTTCGATACCAGAGGCTAAAATAAATACTAATATTAGAGAAGTATGTGCCCTGAGGTTTTAGTAGTATAGTTTTCTATTTCGTTCTTTTGCTCGAGGAACCTAACCTAATAACGGGATATTTACCATGATTTACTGTTTTATTTTCAAATGTAATGAAAAAGAAATTTATTTGCTAGTAAAAAATAATCTTTAGAACATTCTAAATATAAAAAATATCTCTATCAACAACAAAATATCTTTTCACTTTATTTTCTGTTTTGATTTTTCGCAGAATCAATCGAAATGTGTATTCTGGATTCGACTACAAATCCGATAGGTAAATAATGAAGATTTATTTCTAGAATTCGTCGAACTCATCATTTTCGTACTCAAGTCTACGTGGAACTCAATTCAAAACGTTTATTACTTCATGTTAGTTTAAAGATCTTATGAATAGGTAGTGTTTCATAACAAGTTCTTTCAGTGACATGTACTAAGTAGTGCGAGGAGTAGAGCCACTTCAAGTATCTCTTTCTACTCGTTCTTTAAGTAGACTTAAGACTAGTGCAGATGTAGGTGCTTTAAGAATCATTATTTTTGATTGAAAGATCTAGTGAAACAACAAGGAAAAGGAGACAATCTATTCGATTTTTTGTTGCAAAAAATATGCAGATTCACACGAGCTCTAAACATATAGTGACGCGAAAAGAAGAAGTCTATCAAGAACGACTAAACAAGCTACACCACGAGAGCTTCCCAATAATGAAGGTATAATTGTTATGTCTTTGGTTGACAGAAAATGAGGCCCAAAATATGGTTTTACAAGTTTATTTTTCTTTGTAAAAATACAGTTTCATTGGAGAAAAAAGATAGAAGGCGCCATCTTGATATCGATCATGACGTAGGTTTTTGAAGCGCCTGACGATACATGTCCAGCAATGCACCGTAAAGGTATTTAGGTAGGTATTATTTAGATACGATAGGGTCCAGCTTGAACATACTCCCCCCCCGTTGAAAGCTGAGCTTTCAACTCATGAGGTCCTCTTCGGTGGGGAGTTTGCAGAGACGTACTAACGACCGACGAACGCAACCTCTGGTGGTTTTAATGTCAGCAACCCGGGAAATGTGATCTGGTCCGTGAATGAGTCGCAGGACTCGTCCAAGTCGCCAGTTCATTGGCGACACTTCGTCTTCTGCGAGCAGTACCATGTCTCCTACTTTCAGGTTCTCGCCGTCCGTCTGCCATTTGGTTCTTTGCTGCAGCTCTGATAGATATTCCTTTTGCCACCTCCTCCAGAAATGCTGGCGTATCTTTTCAATGCGTTCGTAGCGTTTAAGCTGATGCTCCTTGTACTCGCCGAGGAAGGGCGTAGGCAGTGCAGTCAGCGGCCGTCCGATGATGAAGTGTCCTGGAGAGAGGGAAAGTAGGTCGTCAGGACAGGATGATAAAGGACACAAGGGGCGGCTATTCAGAATAGCCTCCACCTGTGCAAACAAAGTAGAAATCTCTTCAAAAGTTAGATGACTGTTGCCTATGACACGCCTTAGATGATGTTTGGCCGATTTAACCCCAGCTTCCCATATGCCGCCAAAATGAGGAGTATACGCCGGGATAAACATGAATTTAATAGTTTGTTGACTTGCAAAATCGGATAAAACTTCATGGTTTTGTTTTAAAAATTGCCCTATCTCCTTTGCAGCTGCTATGAAGTTAGTACCATTATCGCTAAATATTTCCGCTGGCCGGCCTCGACGTGCGACAAAACGTCTAAGAGACATTATAAATGCATCCTTTGTCAAATCGCTGACTGCTTCTAGATGGATACATTTAAAACGAAGACAAACGAATAAACACAGATATATTTTTATCAAACGACTTCCACGCCCTTTGCGATTTATTATGTAGAACGGACCGGCGAAATCCAAACCGACTGATATGAATGGGAAGTCCGGGTTTATGCGCTGCGATGGCAAATCACCCATCTTAGGACAAAGAGTCTTGCCTCGCAAGCGCCGACACCGCACGCAGTTATTCACAGTGCGCCTAGCTAAGTAGCGACCGTTAACCGGCCATACCGTTTCCCTTACCGTGGCTAATAACAACTGCGGTCCAGCGTGCATATTAGTTATATGCACATTCTCAAAGTATAGTTTAGTTAGTCTATGTGATGCGTGAAGTAGTACTGGATGTTTCTTATTATAAGAATAACCTGAAGCTTCTATGCGCCCGCCTACACGCATAATTTGGTTATTATCCATAAACGGAGATAAGGATAATAACTTACTCTTACTACTCAATGATTTTTTCTTATCTAACAATTTATATTCAATCGGGAACGACTGGCTCTGAGCGATAAGAAATAAAGAGTTCAATGACTCATGTAGCTCATCGACAGTTAACATACCTACTCGCCTATTGTGGGGATTTTTTAGATTATGAATAAATCGCTTTACATATGCGAATGACCTTTGAAGCCGAGTGAGCGACGAGTAACGCTCAAAATTGACAACAGCTGTTTCATTTGTTACTGCGGAATGCGATTTTACTTCCGGTAAGGAACTGACATCATAGTTTTTTATTGTTGGCCACTCATTTTCATTTTTACTCAAAAAACTGGGCCCAGCCCACCATAAGTCTATGGAAATTAATTTTGTGGCATCGGTCCCTCTGGATATAAGGTCCGCGGGGTTTAACGCTGTGGGAACATATCTCCATACATAAGGCTTAGTTATATCTGTGATTTCACTGACTCGATTTGCTACAAATGTCTTTAATTTTGCAATGTTGCTATTATTTATCCACCCTAAAACTACGCTTGAGTCGCACCAATAAACTATTCTATCTGGCCTATACCTGATTGAATCCGTGACAGACTTCATGAGCTTGGCGGCGAGTAAAGCTCCACACAACTCAAGCCGAGGTATTGTGGTAGGTTTTATAGGTGCTACTCTGGACTTAGCGCATAGTAATCGAATAGTGACGTCACCATTGTTGTGAGTCGATTTTACATAGATGCACGCGCCGTACGCGGATTGCGAGGCGTCGCTAAATGAATGAAACTCTATTGATTTAGGTTCATTTCCTAGCACAAAGCGCGGAATACGCAAATTTTCTAGACCTTTTAGACTACTGGCAAAGGTCAACCATTCATTTTTCATATCCTGATCTACTGGCTGATCCCAGTCCAAATTTTGTTGCCAAAGCCTTTGAAGCATGATCTTAGGCACGATTACTACTGGACTGAGAAGACCCAATGGGTCAAATATTTTAAATGAGCTAGACATGATAAATCTTTTAGATATACGAGCATCTTTATCGTAAACAAAAGATTTCGAGGGAAAATGAAACGTGTCGCTAGATGGGTTCCACCCAATTCCAAGCGTGCTTGAAGACTCGCTTATCGTAAGGCTGTCGCGACTATTTATATCGACGTCATCAAAAATACCAGGACAATTACTTTTATACTTTCTTAAGTTAAAGCATCCGGATTTTAAAGCATTAGATACAGAGTTTTTTATAAATTTTAGTTGGTCAGGGTCATTAGCACCCGTGATCAAATCATCGACGTAAAAATCTTTCTTTATTATATTTTTTATGAGTTCGTTATCAGTCTCCTCGCCCAGCTGCCACAAACAACGCGTGCTAAGATAACTTGCACACGCGGTGCCATATGTCAGTGTACCTAGTTCAAGTGTTTTTAACGGATATGACTCATCTTCTCTCCAAAGAATTCGCTGCAAGTTATGATGGTTTTTTAAACCAACCATTCTAAACATCTTTTCGACGTCCCCTGTTATTAAGTATTTGTATTGTCTAGCACGAATTAAGATCGAAAACAATGAGTCTTGAACTTTGGGACCTACTCTCAATATATCATTCAGTGAATAACCGGATGTGGATGGAGCAGAACCATCAAATACCACCCGTAGTTTAGTCGACTCACTTTCCTGCTTCAATACAGCGTGATGGCACAAATAGTATGACGTACTAGCGTTGTTTTTATTGTTATTTAACTCAGAGAGGTGACCCATATCATTATACTCAGTAATGAAGTTTGAGTATTCTGTTTTTAAAGTGGGATTTCGCTTGAAGCGTTTTTCAAGGTTAAAAAATCTTCTTTCTGCTAGATTATAGGTATCACCTAAATTATCAGGAGAAATCTTAAAGGGCAACTCGACAAAAAATCTACCTTCATGATCCCTAGTAGTATGAGTAAGAAAATGCCTTTCACACTCCTTGTCACATTCACTCCTGATTGTTCTTTCCGGTACTGACTCCAAGTCCCAAAACTTGGTCAGCAAATTTTCTACCTTTTTAACTTCTACATCAGTAACAGTAACATGATTACATTGTGTCCACTTTTGCGTTATCATTGCCGAATGAATGGGACCGGATATGATCCAACCTAGGTGCGAGCTTATTAGTTTTGGATTTTTTAGCCCTAGGGACCTTTGCTCAGATCCTACTATGTCCCAAAACATGTCGGCTCCTATTAAAACATCAATTGGGCCCGGTTGGTAAAATAGTGGGTCGGCCAATTGAATATCTTTTGGCAGGTTTAATGTTTGAACATTGATTGGGTTTCGTGGTATATAACCTGTTAATTCCTTCATAATAAGACAGGATAAATCTACGTGAAAATTGTTATGTATTGACTTCATTTGTATGTTGCAGCTTTCTACTACACTGTTGGAGGTTGTATTACCTATCCCAATGACTTTTAGAGCTTCAATGGTATTCGATTTCAAGGACAGTTTGGTCTTTAGAGACTCAGAAATAAAGGTTGACTGACTGCCACAGTCTAACAAAGCTCGAACTTTAACCTTTTGATGGCTAAATGGATTCGATACTTCTATCATGGCGGTAGACAGCAGCACTTGGCTAGAGTACTGCTGGTTTGCACAGTTGACAATTGTCTCATTTTGCTTGTGGACTGAATCATCACTTTCGTTATCGTTATCTAGTTCTTCATTATTATGAGCATGCTCGCATGAATTGTTGACGGTTGTCGCGTTTACCTCGTCGACTAGCCCGTCGTCAAAATCGACGAAATGATTATATGATGAGGAAGACGGACGATGGAGGAGGCTATTATGTGGCTGTTTGCAGTGGATGCATGGCCCCATACGACATTCACTAGTGGGATGACCTTGCCTTAAACAGTTACGACATAGTTTATACCTATTCACTTCCACCATTCTTTCATCTATACTCTTTGATTGAAATGTTTTGCAATCGTAAATTCTGTGATTTTTATCACATATAATACAAACTAACTGGCCCGACTTTCTTTGATTAGACCTGTTTGCACTAGAACTTGCAAATGACTTTGTTGCTAAAGCCTGACCTTGTTTTTGATTATTATTATTATTCGGATAGTAATTATTCGAAGCGGGCCGTGAGGCGGTTACTGGCTGCCTAGTCGTGTAATTAGTGTCAGACTTATTATTTCGATATAGAGATTCAAGCACGTCTGCGCGATCAATTAGAAATTTAAAGAAATAATCTAAAGTAGGTACGTCACTATCCAGGCTATTACGACACTCTTCCCATTTAAGCAAAGTATTACTATCCAACTTCGAAGACAGCATGAATATAATCAACACATCCCACTTATCAGTCGGTTGACCTAGGCTAGATAACGCACGCAAGTTTTTGGTCACGTGATCTACTAAAAATCTCAAAGCTCGCTCTTCTGAAGCTGAATAAATCATCTAGATTAATATAAGCATGAGTTATTAGGTATGGAATGCTTTTGTACGCAAAAAAATTAGGTCAGCTGAATACGGGACGTAATGAAAAATTCACCCGCTGACGAAAATATTCGAAGGATATAGTAAATTGTTTTCTGTCATCGAAACGTTGACAAATAACATGTTTTGGTCCTTAATTTTTGTTTTTTGTATTATTTAATGGAAACCTTTCATGACAGTCAAAGTATTTAAGTCATGAAAAATGAAATGAGGAGGAATTATCAACGAACTTCTTTACGAAAATCTTTTCTTTTTGGGCGTTGAAATTTGCTGCAGATAGTCTTCAAGACGGTCATTTTCGGTTATCAAAATTTGCTGGCTCATAAGTGTGTTTATTTTCGAATGTAATTGGTAGTTTTGTGTTTTGATAAAGTACCTAATATTTGTCTCTATTTATACCGTAATATTTCCAACAACATACTATTATTTTGTTAATAGCATATTTAACAGTTACAAAACCATTCCTGCATTATTCATTACAGAAATGTAACGAATGTGTAACAAGCGTATAATAACCGTAATAGCATTAATAAAGACATAATTTTTGTTACCTACGCATAGTTTTTATGGGCAAATTAAACCGGCCAACATAATATGACCCTCGCAAGGTTAATAACATCACATTAAATTAAGTTTTAAGGTGTCTTGATACGATGGCCGACTAAAAGCATTTGCTTTGTAGCTTAGGGCTATAGATCTCATGATTGGAGATCATCAGACCAAAATACTTTTATCTGAATCATTATAGTCATTGGATACCTAAATTTGAATCGCGTAGAATGTTTAAATCGTGAGAATCGTAAATTAAATATCATTATTTTACAATCAGGGTCCTATTCGAAGAAAAGTTTCACAGCTGCCCACGCTACAACGAAACCTAGAATTTAAAATTTTATTTTATTAACACAACACATTTCTGAGCTTAAAATTATTATTTATTCAAATAAACTGCATTGGACTAATTGTTAATTGTCTATCCCATTAAAATTTGATAAAGAGATTTAAAAAGCTCTGTTTTTTCAAATAGGTTGCTGAACCTAAAGAGTCGTTATGTGGTTTTTTATCTCAGATGTACTAGAGTAAGTACATACAAGAGTAGGTACAGACTTAAGGGCTTTTAATGTCTATGTATAGTTAATAATTGTAAATAGGTAAACACAAAGAGCACTATTGGATAAATGCTCTAAAAAGGTAAACACTGTTTTGGTTACAACGGAATAAAAATAATTAATACTTTTCAGACGGCAATCGCAAAAGAATAAGGTTCATTGTCGAATGGCACTTGTTTACAAAATCATAAGAACAGAATTTACGTAAAACCTTCCCAGAACGATTACCCTGAATTACACAAGCTCTTAGGTTGGTACGCTAGCTTAAATAAAACAGTTCCTTCCATTCAAAACATTGAGGGTTGAAAGGGGTGGAAAATTCGCATTTTATTTGAGTGAAGATTTGTTTTTATCATATTATATTATGAATTAATTTGCCCCCATTTTTAATACGTGGAGGGGATAGCATAAGTGTTACCGTCTGCCACCGCATGGGGGCCGTTGGTGGGGGCAGATGGTAATAATTCAAATGTTTAACCACTTATGGAATTCTAAATTCAGCAAAATGGCGGTCATGCGCTTCTGAATTCCAACTTTAGATAATAATTATTATAATATGTTCAGAAGATCTAAAGTGGCTTGATCAGAAAGGAGGGTTTATTAGGTTTTTACTATTTGTGGTGATCCTGGTTTGCCGTGTTGGTCGAATGGGGTTATGCCTCGACTTTAAATCCGAAGGTCGTGGGTTTGAAATCTCAATCCCGGCCGTGTATTAATGGATTTTTCGTTTCGTAAAATTTAAATGCGCTTTAACTTGAGCACTTAAAGATGAAGGGAAACCCGTAGCTCAGTCAGCTCCACGCGTATTGACGTTGTCTTTCCTGTGGGCCAGGCTGGTTAAGCTGAGAGGATGGTTTAGGTGCTGGGCAAGCCTATTCCATCTCAACAATGTCCCAGGTACTACAGCATCCCGTTAAGTGTAGGCATAAGTTGCCTCCTGACGCTGTATAAATCATCTATTATAGATGTAAAGGCCTAAGTGGCCGGGTTCGCTTTTTGGTGGTTTTCTTTTCGTCAGCATGAAGTTAACTAACTTTGCTATCAAAAATACACTGTGGCATTCTACTTTAGTATTCAAACAAGCTTTGCTCCTGATATTTTTGTAAAAACTGGTATTGCACTGCGTTTCTTTAAGAGCTTATTAATTATTAATTGGTAATTCTCAGAACTCATTGGCAAAAGCTTTAGAGAAAATTTTATTCGCAAAGGCAATAAATATTCAAAACGCAATTTTGGATGTTTAGAGATAGAAAGGTAGATTTCTATTTAGATATTTTTGTATTGCCGCTTTCAATTTGTTAAACGGTCTAATTGATTATGAATTTTCATAGAACTTTTATATTTTAAAGTGTTATTCTCACATTCGAAAAGCTGTGTACTGTCGATTGCCAATTTTTTTGGTAAGAGACACAATAGGAACTTATTAAAAAAATACGTGAGTGTCGTGGAACACTCGGTTGGAACGGAGCAAAGAGTACTTTTCTATACTGGGAATATTAGGTATCTTAGAAACGCTCTTCCGTACTAACAATGCAACAATCTATGGACTGTGTCGCTGCTGCGCATTTCGGACTGTGACGATTTGACATAATATGTCAAATCGTCACAGTCCGTTCCATTTTACCGTTATGACACATGTATATTATACATGTGTCGTAACGGTAAAATGGAACGAAATTTTTTTCAGCCTCAGTCTTTTTTTTCTTCGATACCGTCCGAAAAGGAACTTCCAAAAATGTAATATTGCTACCTAACTACTGCAAAATTTGGAGATGTATCAAATATTATGTATTTGAACAATCTTCTGATTACCCCCTTATACAAATACATATTATTATAAATAATCTTGAATATTAAAAACATCTGAAAGAGTGTCTTCCGCATCTCGAGTACACAATCGTGAACCTATTCTTTTTTTTTAAGTAGTTTTAATTATTCAAGGAAGATATTCTAAAACTCTGTTAATAGAAGTTTTTTTTACACATTATAATCCTTACGCCTTGCCCGTGACCTCTATCAAAGCACGGTACAGTCAGTTGTCCATCACTGTACGTTACAACGCCCACAGTCCAGCGAGGTCACAGGTGAGATGACTGATGCTGACGCGCAACGCCTTTGACTCCGTGTCACTCAACGTCGACTGGTTTCATTTGCTATAGAGATGTGAAAGGTTTTAGGAAAATTAGGTCTTAGACGCTATGGAGGTTTGGAGTTCGGGGAAGTTCAGCCGAAATGGATCTGTTACAGTTGGAATATATAACATTCTTAATACCTTTTAAAAGACTGAGTTAGATATATAGATAGCCTAAAAAATGATACGGACGATGAATCACACGAAAATTTAACGCTTCCCACAAAGAGAAACAAATTGGAAAGCCAAAAATACTGGAAAAAAATAAAATACAGCTACGCGTTCTGATTCGTGAAAAACACCCAGCAACACGAGAGCCTAGGGAGATTCCTTTTTGTGCCTAAAATGTCGCTTAAATATTTCAAACCAGAAACAAAACTTCGCAACAAATCGTCCCCACGAGGGCTCGTGTCACTGTCGCCGGGTTTTGTCAGGTGTCGCCAACATTTTACAAAAAAAATCCTTTTGTAACGGGTTAATTCAATAGAAAATTTGATTTTATAAATACAAAAACTTCACTGATACAAGCGTACATAAATAAGCTTTTTAAGCTCTACAAACGCCAAGATGCAGAAGCGATATTGTTGCTAACCATACTTTTTGCATGAAATGTTTAAAAAAATTGCCAAGAGTCACCAAGAATGTCTTTTTTCTTTCTTTCACACACTGGTTCGAAGTTCTAGTTCGAAGAACTGGTGACACGACAAGAAGAAGAAGAAGTATAAGACCGTCAAAAGCCAGACTATAAATCGTGCACTGTACGCCGCCGGCTGTAATGATTCATTAAGTGCCTCCCCGGGATTACCTTTTTGTAATTGACCGATGATGCGAGAGCCATATCACTGCTTCTCTTTTAGTTTTGGCGCAAGTTGTAAGAACAAACGAGTTTGCAAAACGTCGGTAAACAAAAAATTGCTTCTATTCAAATTAATTAATCAGCTACTTAGTGGAAATAATCCTTTAAATTGTTTTTTTTTTTACCTGATTCCTTGATGTCTTTTTAAATTGTTTATGAACTGATAAGATAATTATGCAATAAGACACGTGACGCAGCAAGTGCTGCGCCACAACGGGTATGGCGCCACTGAAAACCAGCGCTCCAACACTCTGGAGCTGTTGCTGAGGGGTAGCCGTATTTTCACCCACATAAAATTGTGTAGATTTAAGTACCTATTGTGTAACTGTTGTATAATAATATGATGTGGAGAAAATAAAACTTTATTCTATTCTATTATATTCTATTTATTTTTATAGGATATTAAAAATATGCTCTGTTCAAAAAAAAGTATAAAAGTATAAATTTAGTAGTGTTACCTAATTTAAAAGACTGAACTTGAAAAGTAAAGTTCGTTTATAAAAAAAAACTATTTTGAAATACTTACGATAAGGTACTTTACTTTTGTACTCTTAGTAAAAATTATCCAGCATAATAAATAGCTTCCGTCTGTGACTTGTAATGAAAAGTTACTGCGTACATTGACCATGACAGCCGTGACTTTTATAACGCTGTGTGATGGAAATAGCAAAAATGTTGAACAACTCTGACTATTAATTTGACAGCACGTGTCAAGTTCTTTATAGCAGTATCAAAATAATTATAAAAAGATGTACTCATTAGTTACAACAACAAGTTTTTTGGTACTTGAAATAGTAGAATCCTACAGCCGAATTAAGTTTATGTAGCCCATAATTTTAGTATGACGGCTGAGATATCCTCTTCCCAGCGTCAGGAAGGAACCTATGTCTACACTCAAGAGACTGTAGTGCCTGGTGCATTGTTTTTTTTTAGATGGAATACACTATACTACAAAACTTTATTGGCCTTACTAAAAAACGTGGTGTAAAGTTATTCCTCGGAATAAAAGGAACAACCATAAATTTTGACAGTTTACACTCAGAAATAACTAAACCACGTTTATTAGCACGGTCGTTTTTTTTTAACAAAATAAAGTACAAACCGGTCGTACTCCCGTCGTTAATAAAATCAATGAGACATCTCGATACGAAAATGCGCAGTAACCATGGGGCTGCCAATTTTAATGAATATCACTTGTACACCATTAATATAACAT
The DNA here is from genome assembly GCA_951394285.1 of Epirrhoe tristata. Taxonomy (NCBI): domain Eukaryota; kingdom Metazoa; phylum Arthropoda; class Insecta; order Lepidoptera; family Geometridae; genus Epirrhoe; species Epirrhoe tristata. The sequence continues at coordinate 8,424,472 of OX596146.1, read as the reverse complement.
CCTCTTTAAACATGTAATCCATGAGCATGTTACCATCGTTCATATGCCCGAAGCTACCATTTAGGTTTTGTACTGACGAAGCGTTTTGTCCTCTTTGTTTTCACTTAATTCTTCTCGTAATAACTTGACTTTTTCTTTGGTCTAAACTTTACAACGTTTGTCGGCTTAGATTGTGATTAGGATTATGCATACAGAAATTTTGTAATTGTTTTGATATGCAAAAACAATTGACCATGAATTCGAAAAATGTATATGACAATGTAAATGTAATATTGAAGTACGCCCATGAAATGTGTAAGTTTTATAAAATATAGTGTTCTAAAAATTTTGGTTACATTATATTTAATGTAATTTTGCCAGTTTGATACTTTACTTTTAACTAAAGTAATAAACAATAAGAAATAAATAATGCTGGACATTTCACAGCCATCTCGCATAACAGACAGTTTTAATAGAACCATCGCGTACAAAATGTTCTACCAAAAACACGCGTCGTGTCAATCTGCCCTAATTCACAAAACAAAGATCTTGTTCTCGTCTGAAGTTTTATAACCACGCACCGATGTAATAATTTTCATTTAACACAAACAGAGAACCACATAAATCCATTAAAGTTACCTTCGATGTATAAATTAAATAATAAATAAATAAATAAATAAATAAATAATGCTGGACTTTTCACACAGCATCATCTAGCCCCAAAGTAAGCTTGAGCTTGTGGTATGGGTACTAGATGACTGATAAACTACTTATATACTTTTTGTTTGTAAATACATACATATTATACATAGAAACACCCAGACCCGAGACAAATATCTGTAGGTCATACAGACATTTGTCCCGCGGCGGGGATCGAACCCGCAACCTTCTGCATCGCAGGCGGACCTTCGCCCACTGCGCCACAGAGGTCGTCAATTGAAACATCAAATACGCTTAGTCTACATCGTAATGCTTTTTATTTCACAATGTGTGTATGGGAGGTCAGTAGTCGCTTACACGAATACTATGAAAGTGTACCTTATTGTTTGGAGCTTAGGTATTACAGTAGAATAGTTGATTGAATATTATTTTCACAGTTGTTATTTCATAGACCAATCATTGCTTTGACTACGGTAAAGCACGACTCGGTCGAGGATTCGAAATAATACTACTTTTTTGTGAAAAGTCAAATAATATAATGGTAGGTTTAATAAATACATTTTGCATGGAATACAAATTTTTATCATGGTCGTCACCGTCAATGTCAACCATTTAACAACAACCAATGTCAACAATGCTGCATATAGATATAATAATAATAATAAAACCTTCAAACCTTACAAAACATAATAGAAAAATTTAAATGCTAGCCTTGCACTAAAGATAACTAAATATGTAATGTTCTAAATAATAATATGTAACTAATATGTGTAATGTGTATGTTCTTTCCTCCATAGTTTATATTTATGGAATATTTATACGTACTTTTATATTTTTTATAAAATAGCGTTTATTTATATATATTTATGTATAGACCGCCGAAGCGAAGCATATAGATATATTCCGACAAAATGATGAATAATTTTGAATATATAAGGAACTAGCTGCGCTCCCGCGGTGTGACCCGCGGTCCCTCGGGATTTTTTCATTTTTTCGGGATAAAAAGTAGCCTATGTCCTTCTCTGGGATACATCCTACCTATGCCAAATTTCAACTTAATCTGTTCAGCGGTTTGGGCGTGAAAGCGTAACAAACAGACAGACAGACAGAGTTACTTTCACTTTTATAATATTAGTATGGATAACTACGGAACCCCAAAAAGCAACAAAACAAAGTTAATTGCGTCTGACAAACCGACATCCGTCTAAAACTTTTTATAAGACGTATATACACGTTCACTTAATTACACAAGGGATTTCCTTAAATCAGAAATCAGATCGTTTGATGAAAATAAAGATGTTTATCTCAAGTAAAATATTATTTCAAAAGGGCACTCATAAAAGCATTATTAAATACCAAAATAAATATTTTGGTTTTACTGCACATATTCAGAGTAATTATTCCGTAATGCAGTGAGGATCGTAAAATTAATATCTGAGAGTCATGCGTTGGTTTGGGCTTAGTTAAATAAAAACCAGGTTTCTGACGCATATTGAATAAGAAAGCGCACAGGCGCAGAATCTTTAGTTCTCAGATCCTTACAATTTAGGAGAAGCGTCATGAAGCAACCTGTACCTACACCTAACAGGAGTCTTCGTCCCGTGATCATACTTAGTATCAAATTTCATTCGCCCCTGATAACATTTGGTTTTCCGTTGTGATAAGGACACCAGTGTCTGGGACATTGTGATTTAACTATGGCTCGGATATAGTTCAAAATTATGCTTGTGGTATAAAATGTGTCCTCAATAATTGAGACATTCAAACGATACCACAAACATGAACTTAACACATTTAGAGGCCCCAACAAACATTTCATAGAGATTATTAAAATTCAGTGTTCATGCGAGCATGGAAAACGTATATACAGGGTGTAAAAAGACTGCTACCGATAACTGAGGGATTGCAATCAGACCATGATTCTGAACATATTTATCGAAAAAAAACTCAAAAAATTTTTTGACTTAGCTACGTCATTTTATTTTATTTTCTAGTTTTTTGCTACTAGTACAACATAATAAGACCATTTATACCTAATCATTTCATTTATAAAAGAAAAAAACAATTAAAACTCAAAATCCAGCAATCTACGTATAAAAACGCGCCCAGTACATACGCAAACAGTGATCTTTAAACGCTGTTTTCTCCGGATATAATGATTTTTTCGGAAAATCCTTTTGGATTTGGTTGTGTTTTGGGATGCTGTACCTACCCCTTTCGGCTTCGGTAGACGTCTTTTTACACCCTGTATTACCTGTTTTACCCTGTAAAAAATATCTTTTAAAAACGCGTATTTATGCAGGCAAAATTAATTTTGGTCTAATTGTGTATATAATTAAAAAAATATATGTATATGAAACTAGCTACTTTCAAAATCAAATCAAAAATATTTTATTCAATAAAACCAATTGGTACAACTAATGGATTGGGATCTCTTCTTTTAAGTTAAGTAACTTGTGTTAGAAGAGTCTCCTCTTTTCTGTGGTCTTGGGGAGCACTTGAGTTTAGCAATTTTTACTTTACCTTGGGACGAATAACTACTCTTGAAATTGTACTCGTGAAATCTTAAAGATCATAAAAGTCTTTCTTGAGTTATAAAATGGTACATAGGTAATAGCTAACCTAACTTTGTTTCTTGGCTAGATTTGTACAAAACGTGTGTCAAATTGTAGTTGTTAATATCTATCTGAAGCCTGAAACCAGCAATTCTAAACTTTTATTGGTCTATGGTTTATCAAAGGAAATTATTCGAACCGCTAGAATTCTTATAAAATACTTTCCAAGCTTTTACCGTGCTTCGGCAATTATAAATTTGCTGCGCTCGTGCCGGTACGATGCGGACGTAGATTTTATATGCCTTACCTATATTTAGTAGGTAAGGAATATCTAACCAAGAACTCCACAATTTAGTTCCGCCATCTCCGTTCTTTTATCGGGCCAACAGGTTCCCCGAAAAACGCCACTTGTACATGGTCGACATTCCCAGTCACTTTCTTCATACGCACTGCCAAATTGTGGAACTCATTGCCGGGTACTGTATTTCCCGAAAAGTACAATATAGAGGTCTTCAAATCAAGAGTAAATAGGTTCCTTCTAGGAAAGCTCACTACTGCTTAAGGCAGAGGGAGGTCACATGCTGACGTATTTAATTAAAAAAAAAACCCCACGTTCACACTAAGCTATAAAACATGAATGAATTCTACACAACATGGTATTAACTTTTTGGTTCACACCTAAAGCAACCTACCTAAATAACTACGTATGTAAAATTTTGTAGGCCTAGATAAATAAATAATGCTGGACCAGATAATAACTGATATACTACTTAAATTCTTTCCCCGTCACCAATAAACCTGAAATAAAGTTTTTCCAATGTTCAACTGCAGAATAAGCAAAATCACCACCAATAAACCAATTATGAAGTTACACCTTGCATAACTATGACATTTTTTTCATACAAACGCTATTTCGAAGTTACACAAGCCTGCCCCCTAGTATAAATCTAGTGTAACCACAGAATACGTGTTAGTATGTATGTAAAAATATTTTCTGGTAACACCAAAGAGTTCGTATTATATTCTACTCGCACATACCAAGGAGTTTTTGTTTACTTGTTCTAGATACATATTGCACCTAGGTACTGTTTGTTTACTTTTCCATACATTACAGGCGAAAAAAATAAATTACAAAAAAATGGAACTGAGGGCATTAGAAGACGTAGAACGAGTGAATTGTATAATTAATTTCATGCAGCCAGAAAGACAAGAAAAAGTATATAAAAAAAGAGAAAATCCTTTTGATTTGTACAGCGATGAACAGTTTCGATTAAAATATCGGTTTACTAAAAACGGTGTGATGTTTTTTCTCAAGATAAATCCAAAATATTAAAATAAATTCGCAACAATCTTTAATTATTTGAAACAATTTTGTAGCACAATACGAATTCCCGCCACCGCCAAAATCAAGAAGTTTTAAATTTGACAAATATAAACTGTACCTAGTCATAGACAAAAATGATACTTTTTTAGAGGTTTGGCTTTGGATGCGATGTTGCCGATTCGTGCATCTTGACGTATCCGAAAAATAGTTTCATCAGAGTTCCACCTGGTTTATTGGTGAGAAATTATTTATGACATATTCTGAATTTATGCAAGGTTTATCTATGCAATGCGTAAATCTGGTGGAACTTCGGAAAAACTAGTTTTTATTGGTGAGCCCATTTTTGTTTGTAAATACATACATTAATACATAGAAACACCCAGAACCGAGAAAATATTTGCAGATCATACACACAATTATCCTGCGGCGGGGATCGAACCCGCAACCTTCTGCGTCCCAAGCAGGCTTTCACCCACTGCGCCACAGAGGTCGTCGCATAGAAACTAATCTTAATCAACAATTTTTTGCTAGTTTGTATAATCATGCCTCAACCATAGGACTGTTTTTTATTATACAAAATATAGCTAAAGCTAGCGATCTGTGGTCCAACAATAAGGTTTTATGAAATAAGTAAAATTTATATCCGTCATAAATATTCTACAAGTAATTTCGTCATAAAAGTGCGTACGAAACAGCAAATTGATCGGCTTTTACAAGCCAGTAAACGTACAATCCTCTCTTTATGGATGGTTAAAGGTAATCATCTATTTATAATAGAACCTCTCCTTAAATCCGTTTCTTTAATTTTATAGATATTAAAATAGAAAATCGTAAAATTTTATTACAAAATTTCAAAATGCCGGAATATTTGTGTGCGACGTGTCTGTTGCTAGTTTTGATAGGATTAGGTGGGCTACATATCATCACAAGCTTCATGTTCAATGATAACACAACGTTCATAAGTGCTGATCTATTTCTATGTAAACCATGCTCTGCTATATTACTCATTTATTCATTCAGATTATATTTTTTTAAGATATTCTTAAGCAAGATGAACTTCCAACTAAACACAACAACTAGCTGACCCGCGCGACTTCGTTTGCGCATGATTCATTTTTTCCACGCAATTTTTTAATGTTTTTCTGTCATAAAAACCTTCTCCTGACAATACAACACAACAAAAAAAATTTAATGAAATCGGTCCAGCCGTTCACGCGTGATGCCGTGACCAAGGGAAATAGGGATTCATTTATAGAGATTATCCAGCTATGATAATTATAACTTTATCGTCTTATTGATACATTAAATACAATCTAATAAAGTTAAACATCACAATACTATTTACAATAATGCGATAAGGTCACCCTTTGTTACACATTTTGTTATCGAGGTTTTTTTTTTTTTCTATGGTGTACAATAAAGTTATAATCTATCTATCTATCTAATGCTGAAGCACACTATTCGTAGTTCAACCCAAAGGTGTATCGACAAAGGTCTTACTGTTGTCGTTTAGTTCTCTAATAGCAAATTTTACACCGAAAACACTGCGTCCATTATTTACTGTTTGTAGCCTCTAATTCGTTGAAAATAAGGTTGAAAATTCAATGCTAAACAGAAGCAGTACAATAAAAATTGTCGGCATGTATTATAAAGTTATACGACCCGGTGTTTGAAAACATACTTTGAAATCGTTACGTCATTGTGGGTTATGCTCGTATAAATTTTAATACCAACCCTTATTAGTTTAGCCACAGAATAATAGACACGATTATTCAGAAGTTTCACTTTAATAATACAAATTAGTGCACCTATTTATAAATAGATGATGCTAAAAGGATCTCTAAAAAGTTTTTTTTCAGTTATAATTAATTACATGGGTCAGTTTCTCTTCACTCAAAAAGCTTCACTTCGACTTAGGAACAAGAAAACTGATGACGGTTCTAAAGATACTCAAATATGAATCTTATATGGTAGCAATAGAGCATAATTTTGCAGGTAAACATATTTTTCCGACTCAAGCTCTGTTAGCCCCAAACACGTAAAGCCAAAGGTTTACTGCTACTGTTGTACTGTGAGTTTTTGCATTGTATGGACTCCAGACAGGCTAATATACTTTACTGCTAAGTATCAGGACCAAATATTTAATAATACTACGAAAATATCCTCTAAATAAATAAATAATAAATAATGCTGGACTTTTCAGACAGCATCATCTAGCCCCAAAGTAAGCAGAGCTTGTGTTATGGGTACTACATGACTGATAATACTACTTATATACTTTTTTGTTTGTAAATACATACATATATACATAGCAACACCAAGACCCGCGACAATTAATATCTGTAGATCATACAAACATTTGTCCCGCGACGGGCATCAAACCCACAACCTACTGCATCGCAAGCACAAAAGATAGTTGGTCTATAGCTGGTACTCAGTTGATGACAGCAGATTTTGATGTGACACGAGCTTATTTTATTTTTGAATCCCTATATTTTTTAAGAAAGAAAGAAAGAAATACTTATTTATTTTTTTGCCACCAGAAAAAAAAACATGTTTTACATATAAAAAAACAAAACAGTAGAAATTTATAAAGGTAAAGTTGCGAAAAAGAACAAAAATAAAAAAAGATTACCCACTTCCAGAATTACACATACAAATGACACAAAATTTAAAAGAAGAGGAATATTAAATTATGGTGGTGAAATTGGCTGTAAGCATAATGCTGCAGCATGTCGCCAAGCTACAGCGCTGGTCTTCCGCTATGGCCAGGGTGAGCTCCCGGCAGTCTTGCACACATTTTTTTTGCTATTCCTAAACTTCATGTAACGAAAAAGTTGATTTAGATCAGATGTTTTTATACTGGACCAAGTTGGATAGATTCCACTAAATCTTGATGCTTAATCCCTTATTTCTCGGACAATTAAACCCGTGATTCATAGCAAATCGAAAAACTAAGGCTTGGAGTAAGAACTACTAACATGGCCTGCAAATATGAACGGTATTCGTCATAGCCAAGTCATAGCACAGTTTTCTGGTAGGAGTTTTAACCCTGGATTGTTTTCTATATTATAGGATCAGGAATGTGGAGAAATTGTTTAAAATTTTTTAAGTGGTCACCATCCATACTCCATACTTACTTATAAATATGAAAGTAACTCTGTCTGTCTGTCTATCTGTCTGTCTGTCTGTCTGTCTGTCTGTTTGTTAAGCTTTCACGCCCAAACTGCTGAACAGATTAAGCTGAAATTTGGCATAGTTAAAGGTTGTATCCCAGGGAAGGACATAGGCTACTTTTTATCCCGAAAAAATGAAAAAATCCCGAGGGACCGCGGGAGCGCAGCTTGAGATCAAAGATTGATACGATTAAAAACCTAAATATCAAGGAGAGGTAGGGTAGGTATAAAAAACAATTAATTTTGCTTATTTTGGAATGAAGTTCCTTTTCGGAAGGTATCGAGGCCCCATCCTCGATCCATCTCCATCCTAGAAGAAAAAAAGCGTTCAATTTTACCGTCACGACACATACATTTTATGTCAAAACGTCACAGTGCTACGTGCACCGTCGCAAAGCAGTTCATAGATTGTTACATTGTTAGTACGGAAGAGCGTTTCTAGGGTTTTAATATTTGACAATAATTTATTTGACAAATGTCAAAGTTGAAACTTCGTTCCAACCGAGTGTTCAACGAAACTCACGTCTTGTTCATGTTAAACCCAGGCCAAGTCCACAGTAATATTTTATTACTCTAGCTATAGCAACAGCTATAGGATAGTAATATGCAGTAACTATTGATTCACCATTTCAGTTTCACTGTAGCTTTAGTTTGATTTACCAAATAAACTTGAGTTGGATTCAAAATGAATGAACATTTTTTGTACTCTTTTTTTACGCGTGGCAGGAGAAACGGGATTATACTCATAGCTATGATCTATGCGATTGTTTTTGGTTCCATTTTTGTTTGTCATATACTTATATATCATTTATGCTGATCCCAAGGGAATACTTACTTCACTTTGCAGGATGAAAAATCACCTCTAATATGTCCAGGGGGATTATTCGCGTTCGTTTTTTCGTTCGTTTGATGAATATTCGGATGCTTCTTACTACGAGCTCCATTGTATTCGGTCGATTAAATCAACGTTAAAAAATAGTCCTAACTTAGGACCAGATATTCCTAACCCAAAATTTGACCTTTGAAATCAGAAATCGTAAGAAACATCCGAATATTCATCAAACGAACGAAAAAAGAACGCGAATACGGTCCCTGGTTATGTGCTATCTTGATTATATTGATTATATTATTTGTTTCAAAATCTCACAGTAGTCATTGATGCTGGTATGGTTCGGCGTCGTGAAAACAGAATTAGAATTAGAATTCATTTATGTGCATGAATATGGTACATTATAGTTCTAATATATAAATTTGCTTAATTTGGGGCTAGATGATGCTGTGTGAAAATGTCCAGCATTATTTATTTATACGCCGTGGTGCAATGACCCACATGCAATTTTTTTTTAATCTATAACACCTAATTATTAATTATACAATTTACTTAAAACATGCAATATTCAGTTAATAATATTGTCATTCAATCAATAAAATACAATGAAAATCACATAAGTTCAATTAAAAACAATAATAAGTACATAAAATATCATTGAACAGCACCTTAACATTAAACCTTATCCAAAAATGCATTCATATTATAAAAACACTTATCACATAGCCATTTGTATAATTTTGTTTTGAATTGTCTCATTGGAAGTTCTGTAATAGATTTGGGAATTCTATTTTATACTTTAGAATTCATGTATATAAAGCCCCACCCGAAAAAAATCCTTTTCCCATGAGACTATCAAACTGACTACTAAGCCTAGTGACTGACAGCATCAATTAGAAGTTGACGTAGCGGTGTCTTCTTACAAAAGGGGCTGTAATAGCTATCAATAAAACGTGCGTTCTTAACAGACCAGACGGGACCGATAATTTGATTATTTTGATCCAATTTCAAGGTGCCGGATTAACATAAGCTTAAAATTGAATAAAACTCCCAACAGTCACAAGGGTTTAGTTAATCCCACTCTAGAACCTGTATTTAGCGTCAAATTCTATACTTACAATCATAATCATCATCTTCTTGCCCTTTTCCAACTTCTATACAGGTTGTAAAAAGACTGCTACCGAAAACTGAGGGGTTGCAATCAGACCATGATTCTGAAAATCTTTAGCGAAAAAAAAACGCAAAAATATTTTGACTTAGCTACGTCATTTTATTTTATTTTCTAGTTATTTACTACTAGGACAACATGATAAGACCATACCTACCTAATTATTTCATTTATAAAACAAAACAAAAATTAAAACTCAAAATCCAGCAATCTACGTATAAAAACGCGCCCAGTACATACGCTCGACCAGCTGTACGAGGTCGGTTTTCTCCGGATATAATGATTGTTTCGGAAAATCCTTTTGGATTTGGTTGTGTGTTGAGATGCTGTACCTACCCCTTTCGGCTTTGGTAGACGTCTTTTTACACCCTGTATAAGGTCGGTTTTTTTTTTCTCCCACTCCGCTTTTTCAACCGTCATCCCAACTCACTCCCTTCTTACATTATCATCATTCACACAGTCCATCCATTTTTTTTTTGATCTGCCTCTTCCGCTACACATTCATTCCTAGCATTCTCTCAACTCAAATTCCATAGCGATTCACATCAGTCATATAGACACCACTTGTCTTCAAAACAGTAAGAAGTATTACAAAACACAGTAACATTGCCCCATATTCAACTCGAAACATAAATAAAGCTGTTATGCCGCTTCCAATCCAGTTTAACCGACACATAACGGATTGTTGGCAATAAAACTTGCTGATTTAATACCAGTGGCTGATTGACTACAAGTTGCCCGTAAATTTAATATATAACTTTGTATTTTCTAATTTATGAACGAATGGTGTCAAATAACCTGATGGAATTATTGGTTGGATCTTAAACACCTTACTCATTTGTAAAATTATCAACAGAGCGTTGATTGCCCATTAGCTCAGTTAGAGCATGGCCACGGATCATTTAGGTCGTGAGTTTTTTCCCGCATAGGTGCAATTCTTGGTATGTATCATCATCATCATCCGCAGCCTTTTTCATCCCACTGCTGGGCATAGGCTTGGTATGTATATTTATGAAAAAAATCCATACTAATATTATAAATCTGAAAGTAACTCTGTCTGTCTGTCTGTCTGTCTGTCTGTCTGTCTGTCTGTTTGTTACGCTTTCACGCCCAAACCGCTGAACAGATTGAGCTGAAATTTGGCATGGATATAGATTATACCCCAGAGACGGACATAGGCTACTTTGTTCTTTAAATATTTATAAGGGGGCGTGAAAATAAGGGTTGCAAGTTTGTATGGGGAAAAAAGTTCAGCGACCCTGGGCGAGGTCAAAAAGATGATGGGTGACCGCCGCTTTTTGCTATGTTCTTGCAGTGCAGATTTTTTTGTTTTTTTCTCATTTTGCAAGGTAAATGATTTTTAAATTAATGATAAACATGTAACATGTATATTTCCACTCATCAATATATCCGAAATTAAGATTTTTTTGATATTAAAATACTTTTTCCTTGGCTTTGGTTAGAACGCCATCAGTATCACCCGAGGTCAAAACTGCTTTTTACTTTTTCTCCTAGGTGGCGTTTCTACTATAGCGGAGGTCGAGATACGATCATTTTGAGTTTTGAAAGCTATTGGAGATTTTTGCTTAGACTTTTCGATATTTTTTATAGGTTTTCAAGTACCCTACCTACTTATGTTATTTTACTGACAAAGTCGCGGGTACCAACCAGCTAGAAAATAAAATATTTTTCCTTGGTGTTGGTGAGCAACGCCATCTATGTTTTTCATTTTCACAACCAGGTAGCGTTGCGAGGTCAAGAATGCAGATCATTTAGCATTTTGGAAATTAAAATTTGAAGTACCTACCTACTTAATTATTTTAAAATTAATGATGAGCATGTAGGTAATCATTTATAAATCTACTCATCAATACATCCGAAGTTTCAATTTTTAATATTAAAATTATTAACGCAACTAGATGGCGCTGCTAATTTTGACCGTTTTCTAGATCGCGCTATCGTTGCGTTTTGTCAAGTTTACTTTAGCCTGTGCTTTAGCTTATACTTATTTCTCTGATCTTATTCCTTAAATAATCCTATCCCACTAAAATTATTAATTGATCGAAGATTATTAATTAAAGTTTATTAAATAAAGACCGTATTTTTATCAAAGAGAATATAAATAGTTTTTTATTTTTTCAAAACAACTTCTATGGGTGGTGCAAGGCAGTTTCAAAGTCGTAAGATTCGAAAAGAAAGTCTGTGTTAGTGAATGTTTGTTTTGTTGCTCCGTGACGACTTAACCAATTGTGATGAAATTTGGAACGTAGATGCTTTAAGTACCTACTTGAATATAGGCTTATTTAATTTAAAAAAATCAACCCATATGGATGTTTTACAGGGTGTTAAAGTTAGAAGGGAAAATTTGATTCCTTGGTCTGATTCACTGCAAACACAGTGTAAATAAACTTTAGGTAACACTCCTGCACTTGAATCCTAATAATGCGCAGACGAAGTTGCGCGGGTCAGCTAGTGTAGTTATAAAAAGTTGACACACATTTGCTAAGCTCTTATTGAAAAGCTCATTAGTGTCATAATCACGTCAAATACGAGTATAACCCACGCTAATAAGAAGACGCAAGGTTGTGGCTTAAATTATCAATTTGCTTAGACATTTTGATATGTGTGTATGTAATAATTTGCTAATGACTCATTTACAGACGTACAGGGTATTATGTTACCACAAAAAGATGATTGCTAATATAATTGTTGGCTCTATGTCAGATTATTTTAGAGTTTCAAGCGTTCAAGGTATGCTGAAAATATTTAGCTACGTGTGTTATTGGCCTACGCCTAGACTTTGTAAAAGTAAGCATTGCATTCGTGACAGGTTGCAAACCCGTTGCTGCCAATTAGAATGCAAAGTTAACTTTAAATTTTCCTTATCCGTTTAAAGCTTCTGATGCAAAAAGCTTATCTAAGCAAAAAACCATTGATTCGCGGTAGGGATTCGAACCTATGACATGAAAAGCTGAGGTAATAACGCCTTTACCGGTGAGATTCAAAACTGAGACAAAAATACCTCTATCGCCACACGAGTATAGCCACTAACCCATAATGAACTTAGGAACTTCTGACGGTTCATTCAATTTCTATATTTCGTTTTCACAGAATAATTATAATTAACTTCTATTCACAAAAGTCGTCATAATGTGAAAAAAAATCAATGCGCGTTGCGTGTGCTGTCAAACACGCAAAGAAAGTTAAAATTCATTTCCTATGTGCGTACTGCCATCCATTACGACTATTCATAAACTCATGTCAACAGTGATGAAGTGACCATTTGGTTTTTAAACGAAATAGAAGCGCAAATCTTCATGTTATGGAACGCATTTTTTACTCTTATGCATTTTTTCGGTTAAATCGCTAAGTTGCAATCTCTGTCTCTACTTCCTAAAGCATAATATTATTTGCGTGTACAATATGAATAGGATCAAATAAGTGGCTGTTTATTGCAAAATATTGGCTATTTGTGTGTGGGTTGAACTGTTATTGAGTACTGCGCTGTTCAGTTGTCTGATTCATTTTAATATTTGTGTAGCGAGTATAGTTTTACTGTTGGCTTATCTTAAGGTTCGAAAGCTTTCCTGTACTATTGTTGGAATTATTGTCGTAAAGAAAGGAAAATGCTTCCTACTGATCTTTTAATGATTAGGGACGTGATTTAATGTATATTTTTGTACTTCTTCTTTTTCTTATTTAAGGATTTACTCCTTGTCGGCACAACTAATGAATCCTTCTCCATGTATCTCTTTCCAGGGTTGCTACCTTGACGTTTTTGTATAAGTAGGTATATTTCTAAGGCAAGTGCTATAAGATAAGTACCTAATTAATTTTTGAATAAACGGGTTTTTATCACGTACTTGTTTTATTTGGTCCCGACGTTTCGAAGCGCTCGTGGTCACGGGAGAACTGGTGAACGGCGAGTCAGTTTTTGCTATTGAGGGTAGGATCCGGATCTACCCTCAATTCGTCCTCAGAATCAGATAAGTCCAAGTTCATACTGCGACACACGACACTGACCGTATCAACTTGCGGCAAACACGTTTCTGCACTCATGGGTTGCATTTTCTATTTATCACTCCGAAGATTTTCATAAGTTTCTAATAAAAAAATGTTGGTCATTTCCAGCACAAAAATAATCATATTAATCAGGTACTTATATCAAAAAACAATATGAGGTCATGTTTTGACAGAAGAGTGCACATCAGCTGCCTGCTAAGCCTAAGTGGGCCAAACTCTAGAACAGATTAAAACTTGTGATGAATCGCTATTTTCGTTTCTCGCTTCAACTTAGATACGAGGCATTTACTTTATGTGTGGAAATGTAAATACGTTCACAACTTCACCGCTGGAATCGTACACATAGATTTTCCAAACAGTAGCATTACTTCTAATTTTAGTAACATTTACCGTCTACCCGCATGATATTTTTTTTAATATATTTCAGTGCACATTTTATTTGTAAATTGTGTTGTCTATCCAGGCTTCATTAGTTTAATTGCCACTGAAATTACCTACTCAATAAAAAGTAGTAAAACACTAAAAAGGACAGAGCTTTTTTTTTCCTAAAAAGCGAAAAACAACTCTAGAAAGAGTAATCTGTGTGAATCAGTATTTTCACGTTTGTGCAATAAAAAAATGTAATTTTTTGATGTAGTTAATCGAATCAATGTATCCGAATGAAGTGTGAATCGCCATGTTGGTCTGTTTTTCTCTATAAAACTGTGTCAATAGCAATGTGGGGAGTATACCATCAATAAACTTAGGCCTTTACATAATATATTAGATGATTTATACAGCGTCAGGAGGCAATCCATGCCTACATTTAACGGGACGCTGTAGTGCCGGGACATTGTTTGAGATGGAATAGGCTTGCCCAGCACCTAAACCATCCTCTCAGCATAATCAATCTGGCCCACAGGAAAGACGATGTCGATACGTGTGGAGCTGACGAAGCTGCGGGTTTCCTCGCGATGTTTTCCTTCACCGTTAAGAACTCGTGTTATAGCACATATAAATTTTACGAAACGAATAATCCATTGATGCACGGCCGGGATTTGAACCCACGACCTTCAGATTGAAAGTCGAGGCACAACCCCATTCGAACAACACGGCTCTATATACCATCAATACTGCTAAAGATATTATACCTTTTCCGTGGCATTGCTAAGGAAATCGCGTTCGCCAAGTGTTTACACAGACATGACGGCTTTTCTTAGTGGATTATTTAAAGGATTTGCTTAATGCTCTATGCTTGCTAAGATTAACGAGTGTTTGCCTTCGCGATTACAACAGTCTTTTAATATTGTTTTTGCGGCGAATTTGCTATGGACCTGTTTCACAAAAAACTTGGCTTATGAAATAAATGATTAAGCCCACCAAACTTGTACCTACTCATAATAATAATATATAATGCTGGACTTTTTCACATCATCATAGCATCATCTAGCCCCAAAGTAAGCAGAGTAAAAAAAAGAAAAGTAAAGTACTCACTATTTCATTAAATTCTACTGTACTCTTTGTATCGCACCTTGAGGATATAGTGACTCTGTTTTTTTTTTGCTTTGTCCCTTGCACTTTTTTTTAAATTTACCTATCATAATAAAAGGTTGACATAAACAATTTGTGATAATAGTAAACCACTATTAAGTAAACCACTAAAGTTTATAAAAGAAACTTTGATACTTAGCCTAATTCTACTCTATTTTGCGAGGCATAAGAAGTCTATCAACCAAGAAGGTTGACTTCATCATCATCATCATTTAAACTACTGCTGGCTGTTGACCTCTCAGTCCCGTGCCATCCTCATCCATCGTCGTCTAACTACGCTGTCTATGTCGTCTGATGGGAAGGAGCTTGACCAACGAACTTTGAAGGTAGACTTTAATATTGGTTAACTAAATTCCCTATTAAACTCAGATAAACATAGCGATACTTACCGGTTGTTGGTGAAACAGGCCTTAAAATGATTAATGAATTCAATGATGGTGGACGCAAATTGAATGGATAATGTCAGGTCGGAAAAGGTCAGAGTTTGTTCATCGATACCAACGTCTAATGATGGGAAGTGAGCAAGCAAAAACAAAGTCGTAGGAGGCTTAGTAATTTCGTAATCTACAAGCCTACTGTATACTGAAGCTACTTTATAATAATCCTACACCAACACACATTCCTACATAAACAGGGTGTAAAAAGTCGTCTACCGAAGCCGAAAGGGGTAGGTACAGCATCCCAACACACAACTAAATCCAAAAAAACATCCGGAGAAAACCGACCTCGCACAGCTGGTCGAGTGTTAATTGTCACGATTTCGAGTTTTAATTGTTTTTTTCTTTTGTAAATGAAATTATTAGGTAAGTATGGTCTTTTTATGTTGTAGGTACATAAATAACTAGAAAATACAATAAAATGACGTAGCTAAGTCAATTTTTTTTCCGCTAAATATGTTCAGAATCATGGTCTGATTGCAACCCCTCAGTTTTCGGTAGCAGTTTTTTACACCTTGTATAATATACTTAATTAGGATCCCACAGTTTCGAGCTATGAAGATAGTAAAACCTAATACCCACGTTCATACTGCATATTAGACTAGATACAGGTTCGCCTAATCAAGCTTTAGTAAAACATTATCCAATTGCATTGTGCGATTGTTAAATTGACAGAAACAAACTAGCTATTTTGCTTACAATACCACGTATCTAACAATGAGTTATTGAAAATGTGGTTTGTTTGTTTGTGTACCGATGATTTTAAATTAGTTCTTTCCATCTTCAATATCTATCGAAGAGATATTCAGAAGATTGCTAGACTAACCTAATAAATATACCTACCAACACAACCTTTCAGCTAAAGGTATATAAGAATTTTTAACTGATAAGTCCTATAACCTATGACTTTACTCGTGCAACCAGTTACCAACAACTTTACGCACAATCTGAAGTAAAACAAAACTTGCTCAAATTACCACTAGCAACCATCAAAAGCTCACAAATTGCTTGACTTTGACGTAATATGACTTCGAATATTTTTTTTTCAGTTCACGCAAAGTCGCGTACAATCTTCTAGTTCAAAAAGGACGGCAAAGTTAGATACAAAGGCACAATAACATGTAATTGCAAATGATGCAGTGTCTCACATACTGTAGTTCGTTTCAATACCATATAAATCGTCCCACGCTGATCGCACTAGCATTATACTAGGACTCTGTGACCACGAGGAACTAAGCTATCTTCAATACTTACCTACTCTCATTTCAGTACAAGATTTAAATAGAGTTTCGAGTCATCAAAGCAAAAATCTTATTTTATTCCGGCAAAGCAACAGATTCAGCAGAAGAGCACTGGTGGACTAGTGGCCCCGCCTTCAGATGAGCTTTTTGATGACTAATGAGTTTTTCGGCCGAAAAAAATATGTGCACTATGCCAGTACTCTCAAACGGTGAAAGAAAACATCGTGAGGAAACCGACATGTCTTAGAACCTACAAAGTTCGAAAACATGTGTCAAGAGCACGAAAGGAGCCAAGGTTCGATGTAAGTACTGGTTCGAAAGAACTGGTGACACGACAAGAAGAAAAAGAACAGATTGAGCCACGATTTAGACGTTCTCTTAGATTATGTCCTTCAAGACCCTTCAGCGAGTCACGGCTTTTGGCAAGGTTTGCAGTTTTCATTCTATACGTGGCAGGTTGCAAACCTATTACTGCCTTTCAAAATACTAACTTGTATCTTCTCGATGCTTTTGTTTAGAGCTCGTGTAAAAGTGTACATTTAAATAATCCGAAACAAAATTGATACATGGCTGGGATTCGAACCAACCTCCTAAGTTGGAACCCAGAGTCACTTAGCTAACACGGTTCTATGGAAAGAAGAATTTTAATGTAAAGCTCCTTTACATTTCGTGTGTTTCCGTAATCTCGATTCATATTTTTGTTTGTTTATAGCTTTCGAGGCGCGCTTTTATGGATACATTACATTTTATGTGTGGTAGGCGTTTTATTTTTCTGAAGTTGTATTTATTAAGAACTTGTATCTTACCGTCCTGTTTATTGTTTAACCATATCTGCGGATAAGAAGACATGAGTTTCGTTTCAGTTGCTTCATTGTGCTGAGATTATTTCGTTGAGATTATGTTTATCAGATACTTTTAGTTATAATTTTATTTATCTACTCTGGATTTAGTTCCGTTATGCTATCATAAAAGACCAGCGCTGTCATAATTTGTCATGTGTTGGTCGAATGGGGTTGTGCCTCGACATTCAATCTGAAGGTCGTGGTTTCGAATCCCGGCAGTGCATCAATGGATTTTTCGTTTCGTAAAATTTATATGCGTATAGCACGAACTCTTAACGGTGAAGGAAAATATCGTGAGGAAATCCGCAGCTTAGTCAGCTCCACACGTATTAACGTCGTCTTTCCTGTGGGCCAGGCTGATTAAGCTGAGAGGATGGTTTAGGTAGGTGCTGGACAAGCCTATTTCATTAGCCTATTTGATTGCCTCCTGACGCTGTAAAAATCATCTAACTAATATTGACCATAGTAAAACCTCGGATTGCTATTAAGAAACAAGAGCGAGTTCAGTTCTTGGGGCTGGACAAATGGTTCCGAGGGTACCAAGGGACGTAAATGAAATCAAAGCTAAATTCTACACAACAATCAACAATACCAAAGCTCTAGATAAAATATCTATTGTAATAACCTGCGGGTTTCCCATGAATCGTGCCACCGGTAAAGGCTGGCCCACACACATTGGGTTAAATACCTTATTTATGGCGCACTTGTGCTGACCTTTATAAGGCCCACTCAAGAGGTACTGTATAAGATGAGAAAGTGATTTTTGTGCGGGCTGAATTTAACTGTAGAATATTTGTTTGTTCAAAGAATACTGGTTGGCGACACATATCAAATTATATTACGCTATCATGGCGTTTTGCGTGCTATAAGATGTTATTTTAAAATATTGACATTAACCATCTCAAGGTTTCAGATTTATGATAGCAGTATCAAGTAGATATCTAATTATATTGGTAAAAATGCAATGTAGAAATTGATTATTACGTTTTTAAAAACATAAAAGAAAACTTCAATGTAGGTCGAAAACTACATGTGAGCATTTTTTAAAGATATCTAATGGTAAAATACCTTAGGTCAGAGGCACGTCCCCAAAATTTACCTAGAAAGAGCTATCACCCATACGTGACAGGTTAGAAATCCATCGTCGTTGTCTTGAAAACATACACAAACAAAATATACAAATGTCAATCGAATTTTTCGATATTTTGAGTTGGAACCGTTCCCTTACCTCACTTCTAAATATGGCACTCGGTGTATTGAATATCGCTTTCGATATTGTTTGCCATAACCATTTTGTGTAGAACGAAATGTTTGAATGTTAGGATGTCACGCGTTATGAAGATTGTACCACGGTATTTAGCAAATAACTGCAGGTTTATAGAGAAATAAAGCTATTACGATGTAGTATTAAAGTTGTATTAGCAATTTAAATTTTTGTTAATACTGTAATGGATATTTGATAAATACTTTCAAAGGATTTATAATATCTTAATATCTGTTTACTTTTCTCCATTTTTCGACCATCTGGAATTCACTTGTGGGTCCTGTAGACGAGCTTTTGCGTCTAGTCTAGTCTAGTTAAGTTTCACTACGATTCACGATTAATGGGTATAAGAGAAATAATGATAGGCCAGCTATTTCATTTGAATACTCATATTTATGTAAGTACATCACCCCACAAGAGTCCAAAAGTTTTATCATCAGCACCAAAACAGGCACTGGTCATTTAAAAGTCGTAAAATGGCTTTTAAAGACACTCAACTCTTATATCCGATGCGTGAAAATATGTACTTTTAATAGCCAAATTTCTACTTAAAGCAGCGATGATACGACGCCCGGGAAATATAAGAGCGAATGGTAAGATTACTTTAAGTGGCTTTGTAGCTACTTGTAACTTTTTACATTATTGTAATGAGACTCACAATTTAACTGTTGAGGCGCAGTAAGTATTCTCTGATCTTTTAACCTTAGGGAATCAATGTTTTTTTTTTAAATTTCCAAGCAAAAAAATCAATAGAATTATAAGTTTCTGAGCTAAGTGCTTGCACTTAAACATACAAACTATGAATTTATTACATTATCCAGCAAAGATAACGACTGGTAGGTTAATCAGAGGCATGTCGACACTCTTAAAATACTTACCTATTTACAGCCGGATTTGTACCTCAATCGGAAGTAATAAAATTACTTGCTCTACTTAAAGATCAAGTTTATAAATATTAGTATTGGACTTAATTTCTAGGAATAAAATACTAAAAGGTCATTAAGTTCAAATTTTTGAATAATGACCCCTGTCGAAGTCTTCAAAGGCAACCGGCCTTGACTCGTTTGAACTTCGGCGCATACCAAAACAAAGGAATTCCACAATCAAATCGTAGTGAAGGTTCTGGTGATGAGCTTAATTACCTGATGGATCAGCTTAGTGACAAATTTTATGAATATAAAAGAATTTAGATCTCGTCAATGCATTTTCCAGAAGTCACTTCTTCGAATATATTCGTGTTTTTGTACCGAGTCACGGATTAAACCTTAGCAACATAAGAACAGAAACTCGGTTGACGTGTAGTTAGGAAATTAGTCTTTTAAGGCGACGCACTAAAACGATAGTCGAGGCGGGAGCGCGGTGCGGGCGCGAATCTCGTTGAAAAAAGTAAAAAACAAACAAAAGTCAAGAGTCGAGGCGCGGGTGAGGCGCGTGCCCCTTCCGCGACTCCTCATTACCTGTCTCTACTTATCTTTTGAAGATGACATGTTGAATGAATGAAACAAGACATACGCGCCGCCGCCTCGACGCTTAGCACATGTCAATTTCATCCGCGCTCCGACGCCGCCGCCTCGACGTCGGCTTCGCCCCGACTTTGCTGTTAGCGACCTGCTGTTAGAGTCATTTTTGAAGAGCAGGAGCCTGAATTACTTCTTTAGTTATCCGTAAGTGGATAGTCTTATGAAATAGTATCGCATACGAAGATGTGATATCAAAAATTAGGAGATTACCTCACGGTGATGCAGCAATGTTGCCGGAGGCTTGTGTCAGTCCTTAGTAGAGTAGAAGCAATATAAACCCTATGGTGAAAATTTAAGGTTCATTTTATTGAGTTGTTCAATCAAAACTAATGTGTGTACCGTATTCAATAAATAATTATTAATACCTATATTCATTAGTCTAGACCAAATTTGAAAAAAGTTTTATAAGTAACGTATGAGTGTAAAAAAAAAAAAAAAAAATACATAAACGTATAAAAATAGGCAATCTACAATTCTACATACAACATTTCTACTGAATTTTGACAAAAACTGTCTCTTCCTTATAGTATAAATAAATGTATGAATGTATTCATTTCTCTCATATGTATTCTATCACCTAATAAAATAGAATACCTAGAAGAAAAGTAATACCTGATAGTGCCGATATATTGTTCGATGATGAATTGATGATCTATATAAAGTGAAGTTCATTCTCATAACTATTTATATTCTATGCCCGATACCGATGCATTTAATTGCTCTCCGATACCCACTAATGCACCTGTCAAGTAAACAAAGGGAGTAGATAAGAGAAGTCAGTCGAGTTTGAATGTAAATGTTTATACTCTCACCGTTAGATTTCGATCGAATGCCAGTCATTTATCATGATATTTTGTCGTATTAGTTCTCCATCAGAGACTAATCAACAGTTCAGCCCCTTGAGACTGCTCCACAGTTTTTCAACTTTTGCAGTCTCATCGTTTTATTTGTAATTTTTGCTTAAGTGTAATTAGTTCTGAATAAACATATTTTTACTTTTACCTTTTTACTTTACTTTGTATGATACGCTTTAATTCCCTGCATTTTACAACGGTGTTTTGTCGCTTAGATGGTAAGGTTTTATGATGCATAGGTATCATACCTACAATATCTTAATGTGTTTTATCTATTTTTAAGCAGTGAAGTGCTAAAGACACCAAGACTCAGCGGAAAAAAAGGTATTTTTTTATGCTATATGAGGTAAACAACACCTCTTGCCTGCTGAAAAGGGCCACCGTGACAGTAGCTCATCGACTTATTAATATTTTTGACTTGAACAAGGAACAAGGATGACATGAGTAAAAAAGGAGTGAGTAACGACTGATAGAGAAGAATAGTAGAAGAATTCGTGTTGTGCCGACCCCACATAATGTGGGAAAAGGGCAGGAATATGAGGATCATCATGACTAAAACGACAAAATTCATCTATATCAAAATCAACTTTCTAAAGTTCTGGATCGTTCTTCTTCCAGTATGGTTTGAGAAAATTGTAACAAAAACAAACAGTATTTTTTCAATTTAAAGCGCATTCAATGCATATCTGATACAGCAGTGCATATTATTAATAGCCAGAACGCGGTACCTTCGCTTAACGATTGAGGCCTTGACACAAACTAAAGCTTGGACTACATTGCTTATAAACTACTTCTTTTTTATGATATCCTGGTAGGGCGTAGCAATCTAAGCTGACGCAAAAAATACTTTTTAATAGCCCAAGGTTAAATGAATGCATACTTTAAAGACAATTGGTCCAGACGCTACGTACTGGCAAATAATCAGGTGACAAAATTCACGAACCGTTGGAACCTAAAAGGCGTATTTTGTTTTCACTAAGCACGGCTTAAAACTTTTCATAGAACTTTTTAACCTTTGAAAAGTAAGAAGAGCAAAAGGGCCAGGTTAAACAAAAGTACCCTGTACCGAAGAACTTGTATGAAGAATGTAATGAGAGTGAATGAGACTAATAAATGTGACAGGATTGTAGCCGAGAAAATCGTGGCTCCTACTGGAAATAATCGTGATTATGTAGAAAACGTAAGAGTTCAGATAGATTTTATTCATAAAACGCCATTTACACGATACCATTCTGGCATACCATTCTTGCCTCTTGCTTTCTCAAACTCAACGGAGCAAGAGCTAATATTCTGTGGCAAGGCAGGTATGGTATGCCAGAATGGTATCGTGTAAATAGCGTTTAAGGCCAGTAATTTTCATTCAAATGCCCAGACATTGATACGACTCCAGATGTTGATCGATCCATGATCAGACCGATGGTTCACCGGGAGCTTGTCACATGCTATCTGATGATGATGATGTCCGTCAACGGCAAACCTTGTCAACTCTGAATATGAGCTGTAAGATGGCTTGCAAAGCCAAACTTGGTTTTACAATGCTATCTACAAAGTCCAGAACCAGTTATGATCAACTATCAGATCTTAAGCCCGAAGTGGCATTAAAACGGCCGGGCCTGCTTTGTTTATTAAATTATGTCTCAGATGCTATAAATATCGGCTGATGGGGCTACAGATTCAGGACAATGAGTTTAAGATGGATAACTTTAAAGAAAACTAGCCCGCCAACAGTATGTGTTGCACGGTATCGATCATGAAGGAGCATAAATTGAAATCACCTAGCTATGCACCTAGTTCTATGTTGAGAAGTTTTGAAATACATTTAATCATACAAATCGACATTCTCATTTATTTGCATTAGAACTTAGACTTAAAACTATTTCAAGCTAAAATTTCCATACAACATTTTCAAATGTAACCACAACTTGCGCCAATTTGTGACTGTAGCTTGCCATGAGTCTGTTCCGAACGCAAGACGCGTTCATTTAGTGAAATACCGATCTGTGGAGCGATACAGCATGAGTAATGCGGTGTCCTTAAGAATAACGTCTTAAAGCATAAACAAGCTTGAATACCCGGTTATCTAGATGGTGAAGTCGTTCTAGGGTTACGGTGTAAAAATGTTTAAGTAATGTATGCGTAGTAGCTGTGTTAGTAGGAAATCTTGATGTAGAAAGGATAGGGTCTACATACATACGCCAAAACTATCACTTATCTTAGTAAGTTTTTTTTTGTTTTTCTTTCCTATATTATCAACTAGCGACCCGCCCCGGCTTCGCACGGGTGCAATGCTGATTAGGGTGGATCGAAATTCACTTTTTTTGAAAATGGTTTGCTAATAGCAAAAAAAGGGTGTCTTATGGGCTCAAAATAAAGTGTGCAAAATATTATTAGGATCAAGAAAGGGTAAGTGCCGCCGCAAGGTCATTGAACTTTTGCAATATAGGTAATTTTTCATCATTTTGTAGAGCATCTATGATCATCGCATTTTAAGTTTTATTTGTTTTTAAGTACACTGTTCTCTAGTTCTTGAGTAGAACAATGAATTAGAACTTAAGTTTTCACCGCAGAAGTCAAACATATCCGTAATTCATCGATACAAAGTGGGAAGAGAAAACTCGTGAAAATGTTCCCAAAGACGCATGTTTCGAACTTATTCGCACTATTGTTCTTTGACGGAAAAGAAGTCAGGACGATGCAAATACCAAAAAATAATAAACGGAACTACCAGTAGATCATGGTGGAGGATCACATTTCAATAATAGAAGAGCCTGGATCTGTCTATTTTGGTCATAAACCACTGCATAATGGCAGATACTGCTAAGTTATTAGAGAAAGTTGTCAGTCAGATCTTAACTATAAAAATCGGCAAAAAGCAGCTTATAGTCATAGAATGTGCTGAAACTGACAAAAAACTAACTTAATGCGGCGGTGGCATCATTCGGTTGCTTGAAAAACGAACTGGAAGACCAATGCAGGGGATAATTTGCCTGTTACTATGAACGAGTTGCCCCTTTGTCCCTTTAACATGATGGTTTAACTTTAGGACCACAATCTTACGTGGAAATGATGGGAAAATCACTTTAAAACTAGAAGCTGTTATTATTATATAAATCCTTATTATTATAAATCCTTTCAGAGTATAAGTGATGCCTTGCCTGAAAGTACAGATGATCTGTGTTGAGTGCTGATCAATTTGTTTACACTGAATATTTTTTCTGCGATTAGCTATGTTGCAGACGATTTAGCAAAGTAATATATCTTCTGAACGGCTGCCACACGCATGGCAGCACGTGCTATTCCTATAAGTATTACGATTTTACATTTTCTCGGAGATATCGCACCAAAATTTCAACATTTGTAGTAAAACTTTACGCACCGAGACGTGGTTCCTATAAAAAACACTCTTCGTGTAAAAATGGGCCCAACGTCTCTGTTTCAGTAATTATTAAACTCTAAATACCTCCCACCAAACCTAAAGAAGATAGTAGACCAGTAATCCAAAGGAATAGCTACTTTGCTCATCCTGAAAAACATCGATAACGGATGAGCGGCGTACGTGCGAAAATTATCATCTACATGTTTATTAAGGGTCTTTTTCAAGTCTACCTTGCCACATACAAGCTGTTGAATGAGTTTTTACTAATTTTAATAAAATTTCTATGTTCTGTCTGCACATCAAAAGCTATAAAAAGCTTGATTCAAACAAAATAAGAATCTCGCAAAGCCATGGCCAAGTTTGAGAAAAAGAGAGATTTTAGGTCAAACTTTTTTTTTCAAGCTCAAGTCAAGCTTTGTAGTTTTAGTAGTTTCATGGATGTTTTATCTATTTTTTTTATTAATTATTTAAATATACAGTTTATATTTGTATTTTATAACAAAATTTATAAAAATATCATATTCAAAATAACAATTTCAATGATAGAGAGTAAGGCAAATTTTCAGTAAAAAATTTTTTTTCAACTTCAATGCGGCAGCATTAGATGTTACTTTAAAAATCTGAAAAAAATCACAGTTTCTATGCTTACCATAATACAACTTTCCCCCACTATTAGCAAACGATTGTCGAAAAAAAATTTTTTTTCATACATTGTCGATCCACCCTAATGCTGATACTAAATTAAATACACTACAGAAAAACTATGAACGTTGTATATAAAAACATAGCGGCCCGCTCCGACTTTGCACGGGCATAAATAAGCCCAAAAAAATAGGTTAATTTACGACATCACGTTAGAAACCTCTAAAATTAGCAATGTTGCCTTGGTATATGATGCATGTATTATACATATAAACCTTCCTCTTGAATCACTCTATCTATTGGAAAAAACCGCATCAAAATCCGTTGCGTAGTTTTAAAAATTTAAGCGCACATAGGGATATAGGGACAGAAAAGGCGACTTTGTTTTATACTATATAGTGAAGTTGCGGCTTTACTTTCAATTTTTTCTTTTTGTTCAAATTTCAGATTTCATTATTTACCTTAAAGTTAAGATCCGAGAACTAGCACATTTTTGGCTCAAAGGATCAGCATTGCCATCCAGCGTGGTAATGCCGCCAGTGTTTGGGGCACGCTTCCGACTGACAGTGACCTGGATCAGTTGAGCTATCTATAGATCGTTTCTAACGATCCTTAGATAGCTTGACTAATCCTGTTGTATTTTGTAAATATATATAAATATGTAGTAGCTTAGTTTCTGTAAATAAACTATTTATTTCCTTAAAGTTACATTGGTACACTTTACATTTGTGGTAGGTAACATTAATTTAGGTAGGTAGGTATAGGTACAATAAGTAGGTACATAATATTATATTATTAGACTTAGGACTCGGAGTTCTTTTAACGTGCTTGCGTTAACTATCTACCATGTAATTTTGGTCGTTAAAATTTTGTAAGGTTATTATGTCGAGACATCTAATACTTCACTGTGAATAAAAATATAAGAATCTTAAACAAATCTCAAAAAGCAATGAGTCAGAACTTATCTTACTTATAATATTTTTACGTAAATTAAACCTTATATTTTGATTTTGTACGGATTTCCATAATTTGATCGTACTCGACGATCAGTTCAAAGCGCAAAAGCAATTGAATCAAAAACAAACGATATCCGCGGTCGAAAACGAGGAATAAACTGCGCAAAAAGGCAAGAATCCTGATGTAATGACGTAGATAACTACGAACCAATTACAGAAAGCGGTAAAGTGCAGAATCAGCAGATAAAAATGGACGCCGTCTTGGCAAATATGAGATGGCGGTATAAAGGTGGGCTTCACACTCTCAGTTAGAACTGAAACAAAAAACTGTGCAGTTCAAATACTCGTTGTACATGTCAATTTTTTTTTTGTGAACCGCTAAATCTGTAGTCAGTTATTGTCTATTCTATTTATTCAAATAGTGGTAATGCCGCTAGTGTTTTGGGCAAGCTTCCGACCAACAGTGACCTGGATCAGTTGAGCTATCTGTAGATCGTTTTTAACAATTCTTAGATAGCTTGACTAATTCTGTTGTATTTTGTAAATATATGTAAACATGTAGTAGCTTAGTTTCTGTAAATAAAATTAATAAGTAGTAATAATTCTAAAGGTATACCAATACAAATAAAAAATATTTTTAAATTTTAACAAGAAAAAACCTATAATTTTGTAAACTACACTGTACTACTGTATTTAAAAAAAAACGAATATGAGCTTATCAAGAATTTCGAATACGACGTTACTGATGCTGTGGCCGAGCGGTTCAAGGCACTCCGGCTTTAGGAGGGATCGTCTGATCGTCACGGGTTCGAATCCCGTCAGAATCGAAAATTTTGATAAGACTTTTCATTTTCTCAAAGATAAAACCTTTTCTAAGGACTTGTTTCCTTCATAGGTTTTTAATAGAAAAATTTCAAACATTGGCATTATATTGTAATAATTATTATATTCTTAAGTTAAAGAGTACCAGTTAAAACTTACGGTGCACAATTTTATTCATTCCGTTTTACTGATCGTGTGTGTAAGACCTAAAATAAACTGCGAAAGCAAATATGGAAAGTCACAGAGTAGAGTTTTTCCTTCATAATATTCAGTTTTCTTCAGCGGAATTTTAACCGTAAAAATTTTGTTTCAATAACCAGTTTTTTGCAAAGTCCTAGAGAGCATTGATTCCTTTTCGTACTATTTTCTTAAGAATTCGTATTTAGCTTTAGAAAAATATTTCACATTATCAAATTAATGCAATAGTACCTATTATTAAAAAAACATAATAAATGAATAGCTGAATCATGCTCTAAGGTTATTTTTAATATTCAAGTTTTACGTCCCCATCACGTAAAAACCCCTTCAAATATCGTGGTTCGTAGGTTTACGATCTTGACATTTGTTACCATTATTGCTGTCCAATTGTTCCATATCTCTTTGTTCCCTAGTACATTAGATACAAAGCGAATACGCAGTAGACGAATTTAATACGTTATAGGATCAAAAAATGCAGGTTTGATCAGTATTTGTTGTTGTTATTTGGTTCTTAAAAGTTCTTAAGCTTTGATTTGTGTCAGCATCATCATCATCTCAGCCATCTAGCGCCACTGCTGAACATAGGCCTCCCCCATCGAATTTTAAAGAACTCTAGGTTTTGCTATTCATAAATGTACCTTATTAAGACACTACAAAGATGATTTTTCACTGTAAACTACTTTATAGTTAAATAGGCCTAGATTGAGCTATTTGAAATTCCTTATCTGATTTAGACAAATCGTGTTGATCTTGAACTTTGAATGCTCTAGAACTATTTTAGCTTTAGATTTATTAAGTTGTTGCGGAGCTATTTTGACTAAGTACCATCTATTATTTAAAGACCTTTAAACAAAGAGATCACAAAAAATATTCAAATACAACAACCTATTATGTAACTTAAGCAGCAAGCTAAGCTACATATAGGTAAAGGCAAAGGCTAAGCTGCTTAACTGAAGCTGGATGCGTCGAGCTGAGGACAGGGCGCAATGGCACGCACTAGGGGAGGCCTATGTCCAGCAGTGGACTGCCATAGGCTGATGATGATGATGATATGTAACTTAGGTTATTTAGGTTAATAACGAATGGAATGCTGGCTACATGTGAAAAATGTATTTAAACGTGTGTAGATAATGTGTATACCCTTACGACATCTCAAAAAATGATCTTGCGTGACTTATAATTATTATCATGCTTTTCTTCTTCCTCTTATCGTGTCACCAGTTCTTTCGAACCAGTGAGATGAAAGGATTTTAAGTGCGCCTCAAAGAGGCTCCTTTCGTGCACTTGACACATGTTTTTGAACTTTAGGTTCTACGACATGCCGGTTTCCTCACTATGTTTTTCTTCATCGTTAGAGAGTACTGGCATAGTGCACATAAGTTTTTCGGCAGAAAACTCATTGGTGCACGACCGGGATTGAACCCACGACCTAACGATCGGAAGGCTGGGCCACTACCACTAGACCACCAGTGCTCATCAGTATCATTCTTTGAAAAAGTATTGTATAGTTCGTCATCAGATCCACCTATTAGCTCGTACCAAGACGGCTCCTAGAGCTTTTTTTACTGAATTTATTTTGTTGCAACTTCTACTGCACTTTTTTTACATGATTGCAAGTTTAATATAACAATTATTTTAAAAGTAGTTGACATCTAGGTATGACTCGAATTTGCGGCCCAATTAGTTGGGAATTTCTTGAATAAACTGCATAAAAAGCTTATTAATTGACACACGTGGGCTTACAATCGTATAATTACCAACAGTTGATGCGTGGGCAGAACATTCTTGCGAAGTGATGACCCGTGATAATCGTAAAGCTGTCATTATATAAAAAGTAAATTCTCTCCATAAAATAGAAAGCAATTGAGAACTCGAGGCACAAGGACTTTTCATTGGTGTAGTTAAGAGTATCCATTCGATAAGTGGTATTATTAGATATTCTGTGGCGGTGAGTCTATATACGGTGAAGGAAAACATCGTATTGAAACCTGCAGCTTCGTCAGCTCCAAGTTGTGTTTACGTTGTTTTTCCTGTGGGCTGATCAGGCTAAGATGATGGAATAGACCTGGGTCTATCTAGGTCTATTCTATATCTAATAATGTCCCAGGAATTACAGCATGTCAGGAAGGTAGGCATAGGTTGATTTCTCATCATCATCATCATCATGTCAGCCATCTAGTGTCCACTGCTGAACATAGGCCTCCCCCATCGATTTCCACAGCGATCGATCTTATACAGCCTGCACCCAACGGCTCCCAGCAACCTTTACCAGATCGTCTTTCCATCTAGTGGGGATTTGATTCCTGACGCTGTATAAATCATCTAGATGTAGGAAAGTTTTTGTGGCGGTAGCTTGAATGAATTAATCAAATGAATATAGGTAGCGTAGATAACCTTTCAAATTTTGTCCATAGATAGAACGTACAGTCGTATAAATTATGGAGGACCCAGATAACCTGGTGTGGGGTTGCATTAATTAAATAATTATGACATATTGTCCGAACATTCAATGGAAGGGTGAGGCCGATAAGCAACGACACGTATGAACCCGTTCATTATTAATTCTGGACAGCTAAATATAAGTTTATATCAGTTATCGATATATCAGTTGGTTATCTTAGCTTTGAGACGCGCACCACCAAATTTTAGGTATACTTTATCTTCTTCTTGGCGTGGTATAATTTTTTAAAGAGCCTAATATCATTTATTTGCCAAAGAGAGCGCTGGTGGTCAAGTGGTAGAGGCCTTTGGATTGTACGGTTCAATCCCGGTCGTGCACCAAAGAGTTTCCTGCCGAAAAAATTATGTACACAGTGAAGGAAAATAACGTGAGGAAACCGGCATGTCGTAGAACCTACAAAGTTCGAAAATATTGTGTCAAGTGCACGAAAGGAGCCTCTTTGAGACGCACAAAATCCTATCACCACACTGGTTCGAAGGAACTGGTGACACGATAAGACAAACAAAAATGTCTTTACTTATCTGCTATCCAAATGTAAGTTGAGTATAAATGTTTTCTGTGCGTCACCAATATTTGTCTGTGTTGAGTTTATATCGCCCAAGAGTTTCAAAATTCAAACATTGATTCAATCTTTACGATTATGACTACTACAATCTTATCTTTAATGAATACTATAGTTTTTACTTTAAAATAAATTAACAAATACGTTAGAAAATTGTATAAATGACCTCATAGCTATCAAATTACTGGTCATTGAAGCTTTAGTTTTGAAATATAGCGTTATCTTAATCGAAACAGTAGCGGATTTTGAAATATTAAACGGGTTAGGTACTTGGCCGAGATTGCTACTCTGTTCAATTTTATTTCAAGATAAAACTAGGCTTGTGTCACTTCTTCACTTTATCTTTTTTAATATGTTAGAAGAGTAAAATGTATACGAAATAAATGTATAGGTAGCATGGTTCAAATCAAAACATATCAATATTTTTTTATTATTTTTATAGTGTTATACCCCACTTAGGTATTTAATCGAGAAAATGAAATGAAAAGACTTAAATAACTTAAAAAAAACTAAAATGAAGGATCGTCGTATCATTGCAGGTTCGAATCCCGTCGGAATCAAAAATTTTGATAATTCTTTTCATTTCATTTTCTCGATGAAAAACATATCGCTGCTTATTACATAAACGTTAAACCTTAGTTGAACCCCATGTTGACACATGTCAAAACAAAACTGTTACCACAAAAAAAAGCGTTCTATGTACGAGTATTTAAAGATCGTTTTTTTAGCAACAGTTTTTTAGTTAGACTTGGTCTAAACTCGGCTCATTCTCTTGTAATAAGCCCCAACAAGTCTTGTAAAAAATATGTTGGTTGTGTTCACATTAAGATCGTCAGAGTTGGTTATTGTTTTCTAACCTCTAATAATATTATAATAGGTTTGTTTATTTCATCATTAACAGTGACCTAGATCAGTTGAGCTATCTATAGATTGTTTCTTACGATCCTTGGATAGCTTGACTAATCCTGTTGTACTTTGTAAATATATAGTAGCTTAGTTTCTGTAAATAAACTTGTTTATTACATTATCTTAATACTATAATAAAAAAATACATTAATTTTATACGTGTCGTTATTTTTTAATACTATAATAGTAGTTTTGTTTCTCTAAATATAGTTTTCAAGGTCAAAAGATATTTAAATGGCCTATCAACTTGATTCCATTAACCTAAGTAAGTATCAAGTAGTTTCCGCATGTTATACTTAGTTCTGTAGTAGCGTATCGACGCAGTGAAACCATTCGATCAATTCAACTATTATTTATTCATGATAATGCTGTGGTCACACGGGATTGCGTTTGGATCTTGTAGTTTGTAGTTGAGCCATAACCAAATTCTTGTATAATGAATAAATAAGTTGTAAGTTATGATACAGATAACGTGATGCGGCATAGAAATATCAGTTAGCTTTTATAGAAGTGGGCTCGTGGTGTGTCTTGTGTCTTGCTTAGTTGTTTGTTGACTCCGTTCTTTACAGTATTGATCTCAAAGAAACTGTAGATCACCTTTGTTATTAATCCCACAACTGAATGTATTTAAAGATTTTCCATATAAAACCTTTTTTATGGAACGAATTAAAGGAGCCGTTAACGACACGAAGCATAATTCGTAATTATTATTGGAAAATTACATTTTAAATTACATAAAGCTATAGCAAAAGCCACTTTTGCTTGTTTCAAAAAAAAAAGCTCAGATAGTGCAGTTTATTTGTAATGAAGCAAAATATTCTTATTTTCATGCAATGAATATTAATTTGCACGCAGTTCTCTGTGGCGTGTGGTTATGGTTTACACATAATGCATCAAAGTACTGAACATCGTGGTAGATTTATAATTTGTTAGTGGTCTAATTGTTCTCATGTGAATCCTGTAAATAAATTAACCTAAAAAGTTAAGTGACTCTTCTGTTTAAAATTCATCCCACTTAAAAATTAAGTGCATTGGGACACTTACACGTCAAAAACACAGGTTTTTTTTTATTTATCCTTTTTCTAGATCCCATGTAAGTTGATTATAAGTAACTCAAAAATTTACTGGAAAGATCGCTACTACGAGATAGGACCACCTTATTTACCTTGATAAAGTTTATTCATAGGCTATTTTAAGAATAAGAATAAGTTTTAATATTTTTTTTAGTTTTTGTTTTAAGTTGTGTAACATAAAGTTTTGTTTTTTAAGAAACACCCTCTTAGCCTTTACTGACTTCAAAGTAATAAAGTAAATAAAATCGACTCCCATGACGTCACATCGCTTCCACGACTGCAGTTTTTATCATGGCAGCGAATAAATTATTTTGAGCTAAAATATATGGCGTCAGGCGTGATATATTTCAAAAGGTTTGATTTATAGTTCGGATGCCGATGCCGCCTTTGCCGATATCGTATCGGACAGCTTAAAAAAAATACAAAAATACTGACCCTTTGTTCTTTGTCGCCCGTATGCACAATGTCTTGGACTGATTTAGGACTTGGATAGCTCGCGAAGTGGTGATGTAATATTTGAGAATTTTTATACGGGAAGTAAAGGTGTGCTCTATACCGCAGAAAATTTTGTCGACAGGTCACATGAAATCTATGGATTTAGCGCGAGCTCCCAAGATAGAAGAATATTTATTCCGTGGTCAAAAATATAAAATGCCGTTTAATGAAAAAATATTATGATTCATCACAGATAGGTGAGTCATACTGTATATTTTTATAAGACTTCTGTGATTCTAGTTTTTTTTTAATTTCTCATTTATTTCACCTAATTCTGATGCGCCTCAAAGAGGCTCCTTTCTACTTCCTTTCCTTTCTTTCACTAGTAGGTACATAATGTTTAATGGATATTCTCCTATTTCTATTGTAGTTTCAAACAGATGAAGCTTGATGGATGTTTTTATTATGCTCAACATGATTACTTCAAAAGCATACAGCCAACAATTTGCCACATTACTCCTTACTAGCGAAACAAACAATTTTCAATACAGGCATCATTAATTTCATCCCAGCACTGACATGTTTACATGAGACCTATTATAGTGCTACTCGAATTTATGCTCTATTTAGCTGGAAATAAAGCATGTTGTGGTGTGTAATGAGGTACGTAGAACAAATGATCGTGCCCTGTTCACTTTTCATGCGTTTATTACGTCTTGGCACGGTACGAGAGCACTATTGATTCGGTTTTATCATGTTACTAAGTAGTGTTAGGCTTTATTCATATTGAAGATAGTAATAATTGATCACTATCTTATATTACTACTTTTATACCTGGGAAAGTTTGAATTGATGGATGTAATATTCAAATCAAAACAAATCATTTATTTCAGGCAACGCTAGTCAAGTATAAAGATGTTAAATAAATAAATAGTGCTGGACATTTTTACACAGCATCATCTAGCCTCAAACTAAGCAAAGCTTGTACTATGAGAACTAGATAACTGATATACTACTTCTTTTTTGTTTGTAAATGCATACATATTATACATAGATACACCCAGACCCGAGACAAATATCTGTAGGTCATACAAACATTTGTCCCGCGGCGGGGATCGAACCCGAAAC
This sequence comes from Epirrhoe tristata, assembly GCA_951394285.1. Classification (NCBI taxonomy): domain Eukaryota; kingdom Metazoa; phylum Arthropoda; class Insecta; order Lepidoptera; family Geometridae; genus Epirrhoe; species Epirrhoe tristata. The sequence continues at coordinate 8,390,511 of OX596146.1, read as the reverse complement.
CTTCTGCATCGCAGGCAGACCTTCGCTCACTGCGCCACAGAAATACTACGGCCCATATTATAAAATAAATAACTTAATGTAACACATACAAAAAAAACTTATTTACTAGCATTATTGGTTGCTCCTGAAACAGCTGAACAGAAAATTCATACTGTGAAGGTATTCATACTGTAAGGTTAAAATAACGCACAATGCTACTTTTTATCCCGGAAAAAGTAAATAATTCCTGAAAGTTGTAGCTAGTATTACCATACCAAGAAAAATATGAATCACAGTAAATAAACATTGTCATCAGAAGAGTTATGAGTTGACCATAAGCCGCAAGAAGATATTTCGTATGAATCATTTCAACCGATTTATTTTTAAATAACGAAAAATAGTATCACTTCCAAAAATTGTAGGTAATATTAGTACGGAACATTATTTAAAATTTGTGATAATGTTCCGTAGAATATAATAATGTATATGTTCTAAGGCAGCAAGTCTCAGATAATAATGCTGTAAGTGGTTGGGAATGTTGAAGACAAAAGTTTCTAACGATCCTTAGATAGCTTGACTAATCCTGTTGTATTTTATATATGTAAATTTGTAGTAGCTTAGTTTCTGTATTATTATTATTATTATTATTATAAGCCCGATATTTCCCACTGCAGGGCAAAGGCCTCCCTTCCTCCCTCCACGTCTTCCGGTCCTGGGCCATAACAGGCCAACCTTTTCGTAGGAGTCCAGCTCATCCCGCCATCGTCGCTTGGGCCTTCTACGAGGTCGCCGCATCATCATTTTTTAGTTTCTGTAAATAAAGATAATTATATTGTTGACAAGCACCTCCTTTCCAAATATATTGAAAAAAAAAACTTGTAAAAAACTTGCAAAAAAATCTTGTAAAACGTTACTTTTGTAAGTATCGATACTATTTTCTCTTTACCAGAAAGAAGTGAAACTTTCTCTATAACTTTTCACATTAAGATTCCGTGTGTACTCGCGCTAACATCCTTAGTTTGATTTATTGCGATTCGTTCGCTATACTCGAAGTTTGAGCGATAAAAGATGAATCACGCTGGGATTAATAGTTTCGTAGGTCTGTGTCTCTTTGAATATTCTGGCCCTAACTTTCCGTGGAATGGCATCATACATAATTCCTAAGCTTAGTTAGTTGACATAGCTCACAATTCACAAATCTGCAACAGCAATGCAACAATGACAAGTAGTACCAGTCGCTTTACCACACTTTAAATTTTATTTTTTATTTTTAAATTTTGATTTTTACCTGTCACGTGTGGAATACTAACTTCTGCAAGATGTGGGCATGTATCAATTAATATTATGTGTTTGGACATGCCTCTGACTACCCCCTTAGACATCTTCAAAAAGGATCTGGAATAGGTAACATAACAAGATCTGAGAGAATGTCTACCGCACCTTGGGGATACAGTCGTGAACCTGTTTACGTTTACGTAAATTTTTATGTGGATATCAAATTAAATAATTTAAGAATAATAATAATGATCTAAATTAAAATCATCAGAATGTCCGAGGCACTACAGTCCCGTTGAGTGTAGGCAAAGGTTGCCTCCTCACGCTGTATAAATGATCTAGTCTATAAAGGCCTATTAACATCTAGAAATTATGTTAGTGTATAACAAAATAATAATCTAAAAGTAGGTGGTAGCGCCATCTGTTGGTATTTATTAGGGTGTTAGAAAATAAGGTAGATACAGAGAAATGATAAACTACTATTAATATAGAATTCTGTGGGTAGAAAATAAAATTATTTAGTCTGTGCCGAACTCTGCTTTTTATTCATAATAAAATCAATGTTTGAATTAGAAATGCGATTATTTTAAGATGAACTAGCACTAATCTTGATAATCTCGATTTTCAAAGTCAAGGGACGTTCTGCGCAGCCATAAAATTTACAGTAAACACTGAGCTTTCCAGGGTTAAGTCTTCATCCCAGACTATTAGGCTGTCATTAATAAACACGAACTAGGGTGGTATTAGCGCTAATCCAAAGCATAAGGCTGTAGTAGGTCAATTCAGTATTAATAAACAAAGACCAAGGAGGAACTAAGCTAATTCGACTCTACTCTCGGAGTAAGAGTTACTCCTAGGCGCCACCTAGTATAGAGATGGAGTAGGCAGACGTATCATGAATTTTGTCATTTTTAGGTTGCAAGGTTGTGCAAATAGGATGGATTATGTTGATGATTTGAGGAAGAATTGAATGAGGATGGATACCAGTTTCAAAAATGTGGCGAGTGAAAATTTACAAGAATCTATTGGACGATCTCGAAAAACTGAACTTAAAATCCAAGTAACACTGCATAGGTATAGATTTTGTGGTGAAAAACCATTCGGATTAGCAAGAAACAATAAAACAGTTAAAATGACTAAATACTTTTTTATGATTAAAAATTTTTTGGTCAACAATGAACACCAAAAAGTTTTAGAAGAGTAAAACCTCTTTGAATAAAACAGATTGTCAAATACAAATTATTGTCTATCTCTGTCATTCAATAATTAATGACAGAGATAGACAATATTTTGAATGATAATATCATTCGTTCATTCACTCTTTTTCTACGAATCCCGATGTAAGTAATGTATAACTCATTCGAGACTACTACCAGTTTATTAATAACATCAAAATATTCAACTTGCTCCCTCGTTACTAAAGAAGTAACAACTCTGAGAGTAGTCTCGTATTAAGCTAGAATTAGGGTAATCTAATTAATAAGGCCGTTATAGTCTTTAAACTATGATGGAAGCCTTTCTAAAACTCTGTCACCAGTATTGGTTAGTAGCCTACTTGTACTAATATTTATTCAATTCTTATACCAACTTTCCTGCGACGACCTCTGTGGTGCAGTGGGTGAAAGCCCGCTTGGGACGCAGAAGGTTGCGGGTTCCATCCCCGCCGCGGGATAATTTTTTGTATGATTTGCAAATATTTAACTCGGGTCTGGGTGTTTCTATGTATAATATATATGTATTTACAAACAAGTATTTGCTTAGTTTGAGGCTAGTGATGCTGTGTGAAATGTCCAGCATTATTTATCTATTTATTTATTAACTTTGTTATGTAGGTACAGTGAAACACCTATACAATAATCGTCTTCTCTGTCTCTGAGCTATTATCTGAGAACATTATGTTGGCAAATGGTTTCCAGGCCCGTGTAAGACAAATGTAATGGACTTGAATGGGTTTTGAAATGTATCATTGATGTGCATGGTTTGTTTTGCAAAACGACGCAACAGATTGTTTTTTCGTGTTGGTCGAATGGGGTTGTGCCTCGACTTTCAACCCGAAGGTCGTGGGTTCGAATCCCGGCCGTCCATCACTGGATATTTCGTTTCGAAAAATTTATATGCGCTTTATCACGAGCTCAAAACGGGGAAGGAAAACATCGTGAGGAAACCCGCAGCTTAGTCAGCTCCACGCGTATTGACGTCGTCTTTCCTGTGGGCCAGGCTGATTAAGCTGAGAGGATGGTTTAGGTGCTGGGCAAGCCTATTCCATCTTAAACAATGTCCCAGGCACTACAGCGTCCCGTTAAGTGTAGGCATAGGTTGCCTCCTGACGCTGTATAAATCATCTAATACAGATGTAAAGGCCTAAGTTTTTTTTTATGTTTATTAATGATCCATTATTTAAGCTTCACCTTCTTACCTGTAAAAGGAGGTGTCAATTTGCTGTGGATTTTTTTTAAATTTGTAATGTGACGTTATTCGCATTTACAATATAAGTAAGAAGTTGGATCATCATCATCATCACCATCATCATCATCAGCCTATGGCAGTCTACTGCTGGACATAGACCTCCCCTAGTGCGCGCCATCGCGCCCTAGGAAGAAGTTGCATACATTTTTACAGTCGCACACAATAAAATAAAGCGATAAATTGTAGCAATAGTGTTACTAAGACCTACCCGTCAGGCCATCTGCTAAAATTATCACTTACATTCAAAAAAGTGCTCCAAATCTAACCGTTGATTCGCAAACATCTGGCTAGGGTGTAAGTAGTGGGCTGCTAAACGTGCTTGCAACTGTTTAACCAACAATAAAAAAAACGTAAACAGGTTCACGACTGTATCCCCAAGGTGCGGTAGACATTCTCTCAGATCTTTTTATGTTACTTATTCCAGATCCTATGAAGATGTCTAAGGGGGGTAGTCAGAGGCATATCCAAACACATATTTGATACATGCCCACATCTTGCAGAAGTTAGTATTCCATACGTGACAGGTTGCAAGCTCATCGCCGCCTATAAGAACACTAACTGATTTCCTCATGAATAATAAAATAATAATAATAACGAACAATAATCATCACCCAATTTGAAATTTGCAGATCAAATATGAGCAAGATTAGCTCAGGATACTATTAATCATTTTGTCTATGCAAATGGCAGAAGTGGTGGAATTAAAAAGGTTGTTGAAGATGATGATTATCATTTTATGGATTTTAGTCCATTGAATACTGTATCATACTGTTTACTTCCCTGTTTTAAAACAAGGAACTGAATGAATTTGGACAAGTTTAATGAAATTTGATTTTAAATGATAATTCTAAGACATGCTAAATCTAATTATACCTACTCACCTTTATATTAATTGTACCGACCTATTGACATTTATTTATGCGCCTAAAATTGTATGTAACTTGACCTTTAATTTTTTTATTGTGATTGTAATTTTAATTTAATCTTTCTTCTTGTTAAATAATGTGCAATGCTGTGTATGTACCTACCCCTATAATATTTTGCATGCTGCTAAGCTGATAATGGCTGTGCTTACCTATTATACCACTATCTTTGTTAAACCTATGTATCGCAAAATAAATAAATCTGAATCTGAATCTCAGTTTTAAACTACTGGTTTTGGCCTTTATAGAAAAAACATAGCTTGAAATAATATTACAATATTAATTAATTATTTAATATATTATATGTTTAACTTCAGCTTTAGCAGTATATTTACAGGAAAACAATGGAGCCAACACGTGTGGCAACTCCTCTAGTTACATTCAATTGCATGGGCGTTGTCATTCAAGTGTTCTGCATATTAGCATAACCGCAGAATAAATAATAATAACTACGCAACGCAACCACATCACACCGGCCAGTATGTAGTAACAAATTAGGGTAACTGCACCAATACGCCATACCTTTTGTACTTCACCCCTGTACCACGAGTGCTAATTGTGTTTTTGTTTGCTATTTTATGGCCGAAACGCTCTTGATATCTCGTTTGCGCAATTTAATTTTGTTCGCAGCTTTTTCGCAAATTCGGTTGAGAGAGTTGACGTAAAATATAGTTTTACTAGCACTTTTTATGGTGTTATCTGAAATAAAATATATTTTGTGACTGCGAAACAAAATAAAAACTACCAGTAGGTACCAGTATCAAAGTGAAACAGATTTAATAAAAGTTTTATTTGTTTTTAACTGTTTTTGCTACTAAACTAGAACTCCTCAAGACCTCAATGCTAAACCTACCATTTGAGAAAATAAGAATTACTATATGTATAAATAAGTACATACAATAAATAAATGAATTAGGTACTTATTTATTAACTGCATAAAATTATTAGGTCAACTAAATAATAGGCCAACCGTTAAAATTGTATGCTGCCAAATTTTGCGAAATAAGAGTGTGTAGAACAGTTTACAAATACCGAGTTCAAACTCGACCCTCAGAATTGAGAGCTCCTCAATATCGCCAATCTGGCCTAAACTGTCGCTGTCATGAAGCCCATATGGTACAGCTAACAATGGAATTAGTCGTCATTCAAAGTACCGAAGCAAATTCACAACATATCTGGATAACGTGTAGCAAGTGCACTCGTCGGGGCGACACTTTGAGCCCCTCGGATACTGACATTATGTGACAACATCGAGCTGGGGCGTGCGGCCACACAATGGACGATTATTGGTCCCTCAACCCTATTCATGTGTTCGGTTTCTGGAATGATGAATTTAAATTTGGAATATTTTACTATCTTTATTTTCGGCATTCAATTTGCATCCACGAATTCAATTTAATTTGCCTTGGCCTAGTGGAAATCCTACCCTTCCAATTCAAAGAAGTAACTCATCTAATGCACACAATTGAACGATTACGAGTTTGAATTCCAGCCGTTTTTTTTTAGATTCTCCTATTATTTGCAATCAAACTGCAAAGAAAATCGTGAGAATAACAGGGTTATAGCGCGTCCGGTTCATTAAAACTGAATCTCAAAATGCCTGATATCAGAACCACACAATATCACAATGACTGAAACCAATAAGACTAAATTAAGATGCGGTAGACATTTTTGTAGATCTTTTTATGTGTTCTAGATCCTTTGAAAATGTCTGTTCTCTTTTTATTATTCAAAATTGCAAATCTTAGTTTAAAATTGAAAGAACTAGCATCACGCCTGTAACCAGAAAGCTTTACGGAATCAAAACAACAATATCTCAAAAATAACTGCAGGCATCAGCTTCAAATATTCAATGAAGAGATTTTACGGAGAAAAATCATTTGCATCTCAAAGGAGATGCGAGTTAATGGGCCCGTTTTGAATGCTGAGCACGTCATTTCCCACTCTGTACCAACCCTTATGAGGTATAGGTACTGGTCTGTATTACAAAGCTTTGATTTTTCATTTTGCTTTGATTTTGGAGACGGGCAAAGCGGGCGAGATTAACCCATGTTGGCTAACATTATAATGTCAGAAGTAGATCACATTAATATTAGATGCAATGCATAAAATGAGAGTGATATCATTTGTGGCTGATGATAAACACAGCCAGATTCAATTATTAAAATTAGATAAATAAAATTTAGAACTGACACTTAGATACTAAAACTAGACACAGATACTAAATACGGAAAAATCAGTTCTAAAATTACAATGATGGCAGGTTTACAATAATGATTTATGTGATATTTACTATAACAAGAGAACGTTAATATAACAAGCGTTAAAACCTATAAAAGTATTGGAAGAAAATGCAACTTACAGATGATTCAAGATCACTTAGAAGTAAACTACCATGTTAAAACATGGCATTAACACATTGGCATTGATCGTGTCAGTTTGCAAGAACCACAAATACTGGCTGGTATTCAATGAACGGTTTATCTCACTTCCCACTAATATAATAAAGCTGAAAGTTACGCCTAAACACGCCCAAACTAGTGAACCGATTTGGATGAAACTTGGAATAGGCGTAGGTAGTGACCTGGAATAGCATATAGACTATTCAAAATGTTGGTACCACGCGGGCGAAGCCGCGGGCAGGAGCTAGTCAATAATAGATTGACCTACTAAAGCATGTGCAAGCAATGTGGGTAGAAACTAGTTACAAACAATAACTGGATAAACAGGTAAGGTAGTTTTGCACGTAAATCGGACACATTTACATGAAAAACATTCCCTAGAAGCGCCATAAACGAAGTGTCATCTTTTTGTCATTCAAATCATTGCCAGAACTTCAAGAAACGTGTTTTTTGATCATAAATTTCGTGTTATCTTACTAGAGATCTTTCTACTGCGCTTTACGAAGATCTGGTTTGGCCTGTTTCAAATGTTTGTTTTCATGGAAAGTTAAAATGATGCTTATCACTTTAGATTACACTAGTACAGTGATAATTTTTAAAGTTTATGTCGAGCTCTAGCTTATTTGGTTTCCGACTTGACTTGCTTACTAGCTCGTAGAAGTGACGGCCGTTGGGGCAGAAAAGTTCTCGAGTGGAAGCCACGCACCGGAAACCGCAGTAGACGACGGCCATCCACTAGATGGAAGGACGATCTGGTAAAGGTTGCTGGGAGCCGGTGCAGGCTGCACAAGATCGATCGCTGTGGAAATCGATGGGGGAGGCCTATGTTCAGCAGTGGACATTAGATGGCTGACATGATGATGATGATGATGATGATGACTTGACTTGTGAGTGACTTGTGAAAACACTAGCTTTTTAATGCGGTGATCCAAACTGATCCTGTAGGAATAAGTATTTTTCAACTTGACTTTGAAAGCTTTTAGTAAAGTCTTTTCACGTAAAATTGCACAACTTTGTTTACAAGTCACACGACCCACGTCGCCTCCTACAGTATGTTCGGCAAAGCCTTTATGCAAATCCCTTCGAACAAAGCAACCGTGAAGGTATAATTACGCAACATCGCATATCGACCGATCGCTGGCGATCTCGATCCGATTCCAAGCAACGCGACCAATTTTATTCACGAAACATTTAGCTTCAGATAAAATCTTTGAGCGCTCCATAATAGCCTTAGCTGATTTGAAAACAATAAAATCCTAAGAATGAGTGCGATTGTTAGTGGATCAGATAAGTAGAATAGACTGTTATAGAATATAGTTTGGTTTTATAGTGATATTATGCAGGTGTTGCTTTCTTGAGCGTAACTATTGTTTCTGTAATGTTTCAAAGTCGAACATAACAATGTTTTCAATTGCCGTCTCATCTTCCCAGTAATTGAATTCCACATTTGTAACGATAGAAACAGCTCTCATATTTTTCAAATTTTTACTTTATTTGTAAATTCAAAGAATTTTGTTTAATAAGTACAGTCATTATAAATTTGTTCCCAAAAGAACATTAAATTTTGGCTCAGAATTCGGAAGTTCAACATACGTAATTGCGGTCCATGTATCTTCGTTGATCGCTATCACGGAAATTCCGATAACGGTTTTTGTGAAGCGATATCAAAAGGGAGATTTATCTTAGAAAGTTAAAAATCTTTAATCACCCCGTCAAAATTCGTAGCTACACTAGACTACACACAGACCGGTGCTTCACTATGCGATTTTATTAAGTTTTTATTGCTGCTGCTACATTATCTGGATTCGGCAAACTAATTTGCGTTGTTTCAAAGCCAGAAAGCAAAATGATCAAACTGCAGACTTATTGTCTAACTTTAAATCCATTACCAGTTGACATCCCAATAAAGCTCAACCAATCACACCATACGAAAAGGGTTTAGGTTAGGATTTAGGTTTCAAATGTCAAAATGTTGAGTTACACAATAAGGTTGAAGTTGAAGTGCTTGTACTTCTCATCGTAGGACAGACAAAGACACAGATCGTTTGATTGATCAAGTTGCCTCAGCAATACACTTAGGTATATTTTAACGAATCGTTCGAGACAATCCTAAAGTTCAAAAGTTTTATGACTTAAAGGCGCTTTTGCATTTATCTAATTGCAATTTTTATTGCGATGCAAAACCGGACCATGAATCACTTGTCAGTGACCGTGCTGATTATTAAAAATCTTTCTTGATAAAATCGAGTTAATGAAGAACGGTATTCAATATCTTGATCGAAGTTACTCTGAAATTGATTTCATTCCGACGAGTCGATCGAATGCCCTGATATAATTTTGCGGAAGTATTTCTCTTTGAGCGGTTATCCTTCGTTACGTCATAGCTTTGTCACAGATTTATTGCTAGTAGCTTTGATCTCAAGTGCACGCGCACGTGCGTTTTGATCTCAGATTAATCAATTTAGTACACAAGTCTTTAACAGTTATTTACTAAGATAGAGAATTATTGACTAAGAATTATAGTACTCTTTTGTTTTACTCGACTGTCATTTCAGTTATTAGTAACTAGTTCATAGTCACAACTGTTACAAGTAGTTATAGAACTAGATAATTGCGTGATTTCAATTTCAATTTCAAAAGCTTTTATGTAATAATCTAATAATATTTTACATTTTATAGTTTTGACATCGATAGGTATCACTCGATTATTTTGCTTCCAGCATAGGCCCCTAGACTCTTTCAAATTTCGCGGTCATTACCTTGTCTTCTCCACATTAAGCCAGCTGTTGCTTAATTTGCAAAATCAATTGCGTGATTTACCTATTACAATGTTTTATTACCTAAGATTTAGTTGCCACAGATTTAGGGTAAGTATTTAATTATTATTGCTCACAGAACTAACGAACCGCCTAGATATTGATTTTCCAATCACAAATACAATCTATACATCCCCCGACAGTTGGTGTGTCAATAATAATTCTGTAACTGTATATTATTGAATAAAATGATTAACCTACGCGCGGCGATTTTGTTACTCATGGCTTACACAGGATGGTCCACACGCGAACTTATCATTTATCAAAATATCTTTGATGGACTAAACGCAATTAATATTTCGGTAAATAAAGGACGTGTAAACAAATAATAACAGTTTGTGTAAACATTAACCTTACAAAGTTTAAGGTCACGGGTAATTAGTAAAGACATGTTTTAGTCATAAAAATGTACCTACAATTATATTCAAGCTATGTTTGAGGTAACGTTTTTTGTAAGAGAGTGTCTGCCGTGTTTTGAGGATACAATCGTGATCTTATGAGTGTTTTTTGGAATGAAGTTCTTTTTCGGTGGGTATCGAGGATACCTAATTGTCAATTCATTTATTATATTCCCAGTATAGAAAAGTACTCTTTGCTTCGTTCCAACCGAGTGTTCCACGACACTCACGTACTTTTTTATTTGACAAATGCCAATGTCAAAGTTGAAACTTCGTTCCAACCGAGTGTTCTACGACACTCACGTACTTATTTTTTTGATTATGTATCTGACTATGAATAAACTTCATATTACTACGTGAATTTAAGTGATAGGTTTTTAGGCAGAAATGATAAAGTAATTTGAATCTTTACTAGTAAGTTTATTAAGTATATTTGTGAGAGTATTATTGCTTTCAAAGCCACGGCATATCCCCCTCTACTCTTCAAAACAAAGACACATAATCCCTTAGATGACGAGGAAAAACTTTTGTTTCAAACATAATGAATCTGCGACATTTGCTTAGGAACAATATCCAAAATTGCCAATTTACGAACCTTTCGGCGACATTTGATTCGAAAGCGAGCACAATGAAGCAGCCTGTATTGTTTAATATAAATGTCAACATTGAACTTGTGCGTATTTCGGTGTATGACATAAATTTCGCGTCTACCCTCATTGTGAATCGGAATAAAGACCATATGTATGCCGACTCGTGTTACGTAGGCCAGCGGTGCTAATTCCCTACCGTCGGGGCTGGTGCAAGTTGGAAATATAAGGAGACTTCTAATTAATAGACGGATAACACTTTATGTTTATGTTACATTAGTAGGAAAACCACTAGATCTGGATGTTACAAAGTTCAGTCTTGCCTCTGACTTCCCTAAATCCCTATTAATATAGTTAAAAAGTACGTGAGGGTCGTGGAACCTCCGTGGAACATTCGATTGGAAAGAAGTTTCAACTTTGACATTTGGCATCTGTCAATACAAACTTTTTTCGCGTCTGCGCACTTTGCACCGTGACGTTTTGACCTATGTATGTGTCGTGACGGTAAAATCGAACGCTTTTTTTCTTCTAGCATCCATCCTCGATCATCCTCATACCTTCCGAAAAGGAACTTCGTTCCAAAAATAGTATTAAAACATTTTAAAGAGCCTCTAGGTCTGAGGGTATCTTCCGGTTAGGCATTAAATTTTTCTCTTCTTTATAACATCCTTTTCCTTCCCCGGTCTTTACGTTCTTCTGAAAGTCGTCAATTAAAGACTCCTGCCCATACCTCTGATTTTTATGGTAAGTCTTTTACACTGCAAGCAGTGAAGCTGTGGAATGCATTACCTATTTCTATCAGATTTTCAAAGTCACTACAATCATTTAAGATCTTAGTTCATAATCATTACTTGTCAACTTACCTATCATAATCGTAACAATTATTTATTTATTTGTTGTAAGTAGGTGTAGTGTATTTATTTATAGGTATAGTGTAATATTTTATTTATTTATTATTTGTTATGTATTTGATTGTAGTATATTTAAATATATATATATATATATATATTTATATTATTATTAATATAGTTTTTCATTTTTCATTTAAAAACAATTATTATTCAGTTCTCTTAATTTTTTTTTTTTTTTGTACGCCGACGTCCATTTTCTACTAATTTCTGTCCTATCCATACATAGGTTACCAGGAAGAGATCGCTTTTAGCGATAAGGTCACCCATTGTTACACATTTTGTTATCAAGGTTTTTTTTTTATTGTTCTTTTTGTTACTTTTTTTTTGGTGTACAATAAAGTTATAATCTATCTATCTATCTATCTATTTTTCACCAACCTAATCCGCTACATCTCATAATCTGAACCGTAGCTCAGATTGTAACATTGTCAGATAAAAGCGCCCTACGACTGTCATTGTCAATAGCATCTATGACAGTTCATAGTGGTTGTAATTACAGAGCATTGTTCGTTCGTTGCTCATATTGTATGGTTGCCCTACTAGGGCAGGGTCAGACCACTTGCCAGTTTTAACCTGTTTTATGATCTTTATTATTTATTTTTGTTTTTAACGCGTATTTCTATATTTATTGCATAAGTCAGGCGGTTCTTATACCTCGTTCTGTGTGCATTGTACAATGTTATCGGTTAAGTCCTTAAACCATGACGAGGCCTTAAGGCGGTTTAAAAAATTCCGTCATCACACTAGAGTTGGCCACTGACTCATCTGAACATATTTTTACTAGATACTCTTTAATCTACTGTGTTAGTTATATAAAAGATATCAAATCAGTTCCTAAACAATAACCCCAGTACAATTTTATTATCAAACAAAACATCGACAACAAACTCCAAGCCCATCTGAATTCAACAATGCGCTGACAGGCGTAAGCGAACTCGAAAATCGCTACACAATTATTTTAACCATCGTGCATTTGTCACGAACGTGGATCGGCAGCTCATTTCGCATTATCTGCGAATTAAAGGACCGGTGGATTGGAAACGCTGATTGTTTTTCCAAATGAGGGTTTGTATTGACAAAGGTTGGCATGACATAATTTGAAATTTTGAATGAGTTGTTTTGTCCCGATTACGAGTAAAATTAGATTATTAAAATTATTATTGCGCGTTTGCATTGAAATTATACAGTTTACTAGGCATATTGTTTACAGAAAATAATTAACGTTTATAAAATAAGTTACCTACGTTGAAGGTTGTTAAACTCTGTCACTAGAGTTGGCCATAAAAGAGCATTCACTTGGTAAAATTTCAACCGAACTTGCTCAAGACAATAGTTGAAAATGGCGTATCAGCCTGAGAATGCTGTTAATGCCGAGCTGCAAAGTTTTTCATGTTTCAAATTAAACCATTAGCTTGCTTGCCGTCTCAATATTGCAGTTTATTTTTCTTACCCATTTATTATATTTAAATTTCACCATAATTGGCTATTCAACAGTGAAAATCTTGTTGTTCTTAGCAACTTGCAAGCAAAACCGGGAAATGCAAATTACGTTTATCAACAAACTTGTGTTTTATTACCAAACCAATTTGCATAAATAAATAATACAAGATCAAAATTGAGTCGAACAACGCTATGCATTAATCCTATGGCCGCAGTTACATAGAATCCAGAGAGTAGCCGATGCAAGTAATTTATACAGTGCGTGGGATTTGCAAGGAAGCAGAGGTGTAGAACGCACCAAGTACTAGAGCTTAATTTTTTAGACCCGTTTAGATTCCTTGCCTGTGCTTTATCGTGATACGCTGCAAGAAAGGACACGCAAACGCAAACAACAAAAAACTTAAATCTGAAATACTTTTTATTGGGCTGTCCATATCTTCCTACACCCTTACAAAGTGTAGAAGTATAAAGTGTGTAATTTTTTTACCTGGAAAGTAGTTTACCTTTACACACGTTTTACGCTACCCGTTTTCTTTGCAAAAGTGGCTTATGAGAGAGTTGTCAGCTGTCGATCGATGAGCTTGCAACCGTTTTACTGTAAGTGGGAGTATTAATTTGCAAAACAAATGAGATATTTTTATACGCAGAGTATTTCATCTGAAATGTATTTTTGGATAATTAAAATTTATGAAACTGTCATATTATGCAAACTGTTATTAAATAACAGGATCACTTCTGTATCCTGAAAGCGAAGATAATCTATTATTATAAGAATCTTTGTCCTGACTGACTGACTGACTGATAGACAACGTACAGCCTAAACCGCTGGTCGTAGAGACTTGAAATTTTGAGGGTATGTCCGTCTTGGTACGTAGGGGTGTACTAAGAAGGGATTTTTTGAAATTCAACCCCTAAAGGGGTGAAAAGGGGTAAAAACGATTGTATGAAAAATCGTATTCCTGGCACTTGGAGACATGAAATTTAGAATTATGATAGTTCAACGCTTTTAATGAAATTCTACATTAAAAAAAATTCAAAACTACCCCTAGAAGGGGATGTAGGGGGTGTTAATGTTTGTATGGGGTTTTTTGAATGCGTGGTCCGATTTGCTTGAAACTCGGTATGATTATTTAAAAATTTAAATAAAAAATGTCCGCACTCCAATAATTTAATAACTACCCCTAAACCGGGGTGAGAGGGGTGTTAAAGTTTGCGTGGGATTTTTTAATACGTGGTTCAATTTGGTCAAAACTCGGTATGAGTATTTAGTAGTAGTGTAATAAATAATATCTGCATGTTTTTTTTTTTTTTAAATCTACCCTTCAGGGGGGGTGAAAAAGGGGAAGTACAGTACAGATTCTATGGGAGCCATAAGTCCATTGGGAGTGGAAGTGGGGTATTTGGGGAAGGGATAACGTATAAGGGATATGCGGGAAAAAGTGGAATGAAGCGGGATAAACCGGGATAATGCGGAGGAAAAGCGGGAAAAAGCGGAATAATGCGGGAAAAAAAATAATAAACAGGGAAAAAGCTGGATAATGCGGAATAAACCGGGAAAAAGCGGGGGAAAAGCGGGAAAAAGCAGGATAATGCGGGATAAAGCGGGAGTAAAGCAGGTTAAACTAGGAAAAAGCAGGATAATGCGGGATAAAGTGGGTAAAAAGTGGGATAAAGCGGGGAAAAAGCGGGATAAACCAAGAAAATGCGGGAGAAAAGGGGGATAAACCGGGAAAAAGCGGGATAATGCGGGATAAAGCTGGGGAAAAGCGGGATAAACTGGGGAAAAGCAGGATAAAGTGGGATAAAGCGGGATAAACTGGGGAAAAGCGGGGGAAAAGCGGGATAAACTGGGGAAAAGCAGGATAATGCGGGATAAAGTAGGGATAAAGTGGGATAAACTGGGATAAAGCAGGATAAAGTGGGGAAAAGGTGGGATAAACCGGGATAAAGCGGGTGAAAAGCGGGATAAAGTGGGGACAAAGTGGGATAAACTGGGATAAAACAGGATAAAGTGGGGGAAAGGTGGGATAAACCGGGATAAAGCGAAAAAAAACGAGATAATGTGGGATAAAGCGGGATAATTCGGGATAAAGCGGGGGAAAAGCAGGAAAAAACGGGATCAAGCGAGAAAAATGGAAAGATGTGGGATAAAGTTTGGGGAAATGGGATAATGTGGGATAAGTGGGAAAAAGCGGGGAAATAACGGGAAAAAATCATAAAATCATATTCCTGGCACTTAAGAGACATGAAATTTTGAATTATGATAGTTCAACAGTTTTAATGAAAGTCTGCATTCAAAAAGCTACCCCCAGTGTTGATGTTTGTATGGGGTTTATTGAATGCGTTGTCCGATTCGCTTGAAACTCGGTATGAGTATTAATTAGTGTAATTACAAAATGTATGCATTCAAAAAAAACTCAAAACTACCCCTAGAAGGGGGTGTTAATGTTTGTATGGGGTTTTTTGAATGCGTGGTCCGATTCGCTTGAAACTCGCTATGAGTGAGTACTGAGTAACATTTTTATATATTTTTTTATAAACTCCACTATAAAGGGGGTGAAAGAGGGAGTAACAGTTGCTAAGAGAACCATAAGTTCTAAAAACTTGAAACTTGGAGGGTACATTCTTCTTCTGCTGCATTTTTAGGATTTCGTAGGGGTGGGGTGAACTTTTGTATTTAGGGGCTGGGTTGAAAGGGAGGGCTGTAAATAATTCCTGAAACAGGGTGTTGGCGGTGATTAAGTATGTGTGGAATTTCTTAAGTGGGAGTGAGATTGGAAGTGGGGTTAATTCATTTATGGATTTGTGGATGGAGTGAGAATGGTAGTGGGATTGATGGATTTGTGGATTTGTGAGTTTATGGGGGCGTCAGATTAAAATGTGAGAGTGAGATTGTGAGTCACATTAAGAGTGAGAGCGAGATAAGGGTTAGATTGAGGGTCAGATTTAGAGTGAGACTCGGGCTCAGACTCAGTCATCAAAGTTGAACTTGCAGTCACAGTCACTCAGTTTAGTCAATGTGATGAAAAGCTTAAGCTTACCTACTCAAATGATAAGGGCTATGTTGATATGTACCACGTGAACGAAGTCGCGGGCGTTCCGCTAGTCTCTTATAATACTTATAATCTTCAATTATATTTTTTTTATTCAATATTGGACGTTCATGGGTTTATGATTTTTTAACCCATCAACGTTGGTTTTCTTACAGCTGGTTCGCAAATTATATTTTCCGAAATAAATTCACAGATTCACGACCTGGATGAACCATGATCTTAAGATCGAAATAAAGCGCTGTCCGACCCAAAACAGCTCAACCCATGATTCAATAAAGTATCTAAAAACTTTGTTACTTAGAGAAGATTGACTTTTTAAAAGTTTTGGAATCACCGTAATAGTCATTGAATTACAATAATATATTAAGTTGATCGTTCATTACTGTTTATGTGACTTCCGTTTCTAAATGATTAACATTTATCGCTGAAATGTTTATTTCTAATAAAAGTGATCGATATAATCTAAAAGTGAATTAAAATCACACCATAAACTTATTTTATTAACAACAGTAGGTATGTGATGAGCACATAAATGGGAGAGTCCAATTTTGTTTTACGATGGTTCTTTGTTATGTTAATCACAACACATCGACGTTTATTTTAATTAATATTTATGTTTTGTGAATCTGGAAAAGTATTCTGTGATCTGAGAGAGCAAAGCGAGAATAGTCATTTTAGTTAAAGTTAACCTTTGTCACCGTTAAGTTTAGGGTGACTTTTTCTGAGGTTATACTCGTAATAAGGTTACCTTGTTATTATTATTGCCAGCAAAAGTAGACCAGAGTGCATTATCCACTGATATAAAAAAAAAACTTGAAGCCCATCAATACAAAATATATTTTTTAAGGTTTCAAAACATACTCGTACATTGTCTTTGTGACATAATTTAACGCTTTTAGCGACTTAGGTCTATCAGGAAAAATTACTATGTATAAAAATGACTAGAACGTGATAATAGCGGCCTTCACACGCACAATCTTTCGCGAGTGATTGGGCGTACAGGATTGCGCGCGGGAAAGCATGTACATGCAATCGCGAGTGATAATTTTGATGCTACGCGTTCTTTCGCGCGCGATTACTCGTTAGTTCTTGTCGAATAACAATTGTGCGGGAAGCCTGTACGCGCAATTGCAAGTGATAATTTTTTTGAAGCTTCAAGCTACGCGTTCTTTCGCGCGCGATTGGCTGTATCACTCGCGATTTATTAATATAAATATAAGGTACTAACTACTCATTTTAATTGTGTAGGTATGTTCACTAGTCACCACACTAGGATACGCTGTGTCGTGGGTGCCTAGGTACTTCGGTGGGTATCACTAGCAGTTGTAATTTTTTACAACTGCTAGTGATTAGACCATCTAAATTGCAAGGAAATCTTTTTCATTCAAATTATAGTCATGGTATTTTCACTTTGCAGTCTAAAAAGAGTTAAACATCAATATGCCGATTTACACCCACACAGTGCCTTAAAGAAATATCAAAATTGTCTTTAATTTGAGTCCTCGATCCGCACAAAGCGTAATTTTATTTCATTTCTACGCTGTGCCCCAATGTTTGTCGGTTCAGATATTAATTTCGGGAAGGGAAGAAAGCTTCGTCTTTATGTAAATATACTCGTGAATGTATCTTGTACAGTGTATTGAAAATTCATTCGTGATATTACTCGATCAGCGTCTATGGATTCCATCTGCGTAGTGAAAATTTGATATTACAACCAAAAAATAAAGATGTTTTTTGCAACGTCAGCTCATATTATATTAAGTAGTTCAGACGACGTCTGAAAGCACCAAAATCGTAGGTTAGTATTATTATAACAATGACAGTTTAGGTAATTTCTACTGCTACTTGATTGTCTAACGCCGGTATTCACAAACATTACTATGAGGTCTCGCAGTGCGCGCGGACGCACAGGTTCCCAAAAACCTACTCAATTTGGGACCCTGTGCGTCCGCGCGCACTGTGAAACGTCATAGCAATATTTGTGAATCCATACTAATAATTATTATAAAGCTGAAAATTAGAAGATTGGTGAGTTTATGTTACGTTGCCCAAAACGCAACGATAGCGCGATCTAATTTTTCTGGTGGCGCCATCAATTATGTAGTAAAATGTCTCTGTCTGTCTGTCTGTTTGTTACCTTTTCACGCCTAAACCACTGAACAGATTATGCTGAAATATGACTTGGATAAAGATTATGTCCCAGGGACGGACATAGGCTAGAGATGGCGCTACTATTGCATTTTAATTTTAAAAGTTTCAGAAGAGAATCTTCTGAACAGCAGTTTTCAGTTCTATTTTTATTAAGTATGTTATTTTGCTGACGAAGTCGCGGGTACCAGCTAGTACTTAATAAATTAATAAAGCATGTTTATTTTTTTCGTCAAAATTAATAAAATTATCAATCTACTTTACTTAGCTAGTTTTTAAATTGAAGGAACCACATCCTTCATCCGTCTATCCTTTTCATTCTAAATCTATCATCGGAATAATTATTATGCATATGCATACTATCAAGTCCTACAAAACCGGTGTTATCCGCACTCATGTTCAAGACTCTGAGGTCATTAATCTCTCAATGCGCTAATCTCTGATAGGTAATTGACTAATGGCTCCGCTATGCATATTCCTCTATAAATGATATCACTATTTATACGGGTTTGAATAATTTCTCATTTCAATAGGTCTGAAATGACCTCGGTAACGTGGCGGACAAATACTAGTCTGAGACGCGACAAGTGCAAGTTCAACTTCTCGTAGAATTTTGGATCTGAATTTTACGTACCAATGCCTCTGATTTCATCGAAATAATGCTTTCATGTTAATTTTCGTTTACCTATTAAAAATACCTTTGTACTAGCTGATGCTGCATAAAATGAGTTACGAGCAAAAAAATTACAACGAATAAATACTAAATGCTCTTCACGGCGTTATCAGAAACTAAAACCCCACGAGGATGCTTCACTTTTTCGGTAAAAAAAGTAGCCGTATAAAAATATTATACGTATTATAGTATGTTGCTAAGTTGTTACATCACTTTGCATGAATAAACCTTTCAAGGTACGTTAAAGCTGAAAACTTTCATAATATACACTTCAAAGTTCCGAACTTACAAAGTAGCAAACTATTTCCCCTAATAAATGATGTGTGATCACATCACTTCGCTGCTACGGGAGATTTCCCACGGCGGAGTCCCGCACTACATACCTACAATGAAATATGCATGCGTGACATACGCCGTGAAATGATGTTAGCTACGTTGCCCCATATGGCTTTGCTTCACATGTCAACATACTAATCGATATTGATGTCGATTCTGATGTTTACTAAATTACTAAATTGATGTAAATTAAAATCAGAAACGGACCTCTCATTCTTCTTGTTAATAATACCCTTAGAAACCTTAAAAAATATTTGAAAAATATAATATTTACCATCTTCTAGGGAATACAGCCGTGATTTCATTTAATTTCTCATGAACAATGATCGCTTTACATCAAACATCAAGCTCTACAGACTGCCGAACAATCGCAAACTTTTCAAAAATATGCCTTTCAGATACGAAAGAATCGATTTTGTCATTAGCCGTGACTGGGGAGTCACCTACATTGTCGATAAAGTTTGATATAATTTTTTGATATCGCCTGAGGCGCGCTTTGACATCGGCATGGCTCATCACAAGTAAAGCTGTGCCATTTAATTGTATTGATACAAATCATTTTTTCTCATTGTTTTCATAACAATACAATTTACAATGTGAGTTACAATTTTATTTAGGATTGTTAAATGTGAGCCCAAATACTATAATTGGGGTATGCTTAAATTTATCCCAATGCATCAAAAATAGAGTACCTATGCAAAAACTTAACCACAGCAGTTTTTTTTTTCATATTCTACATAATTCTTGTTCAATGAAAAACCGAAAATACCATCAAAATATGGGGATGAGCCGTCCTGTCATAAGCTTTGTCAACAAAGAAGCATTTTCGATAAATTCCTATCTGAATCCAATATCGCCCTTTATAAGGTTGAACTTTCTTGTAGTATGATTCCGATTGAAATGCTCTTATGCAAATACTGAGATAAGAATCACCCCATAATGGAATAGGTCCTGAGGCTTAGAGCTTAAGCGGGATTACTGAATTAGGAACTTTGTTTCAGTTCAAATGGGATTTAAAAGCGAGTAAATGACCTTTATTCAAAAGCTTGGAAACACTGAATAATAGTTACACTATGTTACGTTTATCATAATCAATATTTTTCTTACTAATGGGTAGTTTTTTTTACGATGAATGGGTCGGATCTTGACCTCGAAACTTACACAGGCAAGAATGAGGTCTACGATGAAGCGAGCCTACCCAGAAGGTGCCTATTAACTCTCTTCTTAAAAACAACAGGGTCGTAGCTCAGCGGAAATACAGACGCTGGAAGCTGATTCAAAATTTTTGCAGGGCGCATAATAAAAGAACTTTCGAAGTGCTTAGTTCTAATAAGTGGAATATCAACCAGGATGATGATAATCAGCTGTGCATCTGAAGTCCCTGTAAAAGAACGGTGAAGGCGGAATAAGGTCGTGTAGATCCTGGGCACACTCACCGTAGTACAATCTGTAGAAGACCGACAAACACTGTTAGATAGATAGTTTTCTCTCTGTTTCTGCGTATCTATCCCGATAACCTTTATCTAGCCTATGTATGATCTGCGGACATCAATTCAGAATACACCAAGAGGTCTTCTAAGCAATTTTCAAAAGAATTGGTACGTAGTTTATATTTTGAAAGGTCGACTTCCGATTTTTATAAAAGAATACTACGAATGTAAAAAAGTTGCATACATCATCCAAATACCAAAATAACTTAAGCATTATCAGAAATTAACTTTGCATGAATGATACGTGCAATGATATTAAATAAATTGTAGATCAGTTTAAATTCGAGCTTGGAACATTTGACTGTAACTGACAAAAATGTCGCTCTATTTGAGGCAAAATGAAGTAAAAACTGTGCTAATAAGACTGTTTCGATGTGTTAATTTCCACATGTTTGTAACGTATCTATATTTTTAAACATCATTGGATACGTGCTAAAATTAAGTCAAAGTTTCAGCTTTCATAATCATGAAGTCGCCGTTTATTTACACATACTAGGTAAAGTGGTTTCACACATGCAAATATTTGCATTTCATTACCCACCAAGTACTGTTTATTCTCTACCCCTGTAGGCAGCATGTTACCTACTATCGTTTATTCTACACCGTTAGTTGCATGTTGCTGATACGCAACAGCATTTACTTGATACATTATTTACTTTAACTAGTTCCTATGTTCTAGTTTTACAAGGTATTGTATTACTTACATTACAGAGATTAAAAGATAGTTTCGATAGAGGAATGCTAATAGCTTTAAACTCTAATGGCAGAACTTTACACAACTGTAACTATAAAACTGTAGGTATTTTTCAATTTTTTTGAGTAGCAGTATGGAATCTGAGATATTATGTAAATATTTAAAACTTTTCAACGTCAGACGAAGTAAAATTATGATGACTTAGTTTTGAAGAGTCGTGTGATTTTATGCTCTATGCTGTGAGTTTCCTAAAGATGTTGACTTTTGTAATATCCATGATTGAACTTTAAACATTAAGTAAAAATAAGGCAGTTGCTTGGGAAATTCTGTATGATAAAATCCCCGTTACCCTGAATCACAAAATAGATACCTTGTGTGGTCTCTTTCTACACAAACTGACTGATACTTTTCTGTCCGCATAAATTATCCTTCATTATGTAAGAGAATGTTTTATGCTGCAGGATGTCGTGATGGAGGCACTGTTGGAAATGCTAGGGCTAGTGTAAGGTGATGACGTTTGAAAATGGATCATGGTAATGTAAAACGAATAATGATATTTTACAAAGTTACAAGCGACATATAAATAGATGCAATATTGACACGCAGACCGCAGACAGGTATTAGGTATAGATATAGAACAAGATAAATAACATAACTAATTCGTTTCAATTCATTATGTAGCCACTACTCATAGAAAAAACCTGATTATTTTAGGTAGGTATCTACAGATATTTCAAAGATATTTTTCAACAGAAGACGTTTTAAACCAGCAAGCTGGTAATCTATGGGCTCTGCCAGATTTCTTGTTTGTATGTACAAATTATATTGCATTTTCTGTGAACAATAATTAATTCTATTTCTGGTATCATTTTGTACGCGGCTTTATGTCATTTTTTACAGTGCAACTTCTAATGTAGTAGCGCGCGCGAATTCCTCGTTTTCTTAACAATTCCACGTTACCAACTTTACATTTCAAATTCAAATTAATGTCCATTTCCTGTTCATTAGATCGTATATTTTATTTTCTATGTAGATTGCTTACGCAGGTAACTGAATATAGGGTTTATTACCTACATACACGAACATTTTAACGATTTTGTTAACGTATTGCATACTTGTCTTTCAGATACAAATTGGATTCTGGGGTGTAAGAACTGGAGCGACCAAGTGGAAGGACCCGGTAGCGATCCTAAGATGAGCTATATCTATTCTTACAAAATGGACATAAGATAACAAGGATAGAAGCAATTGAAAAAGCCCCGTCGTCAGTAACATCATCCTCACCATCATAGCCAGATCTTGAAAATGACGAGATGAAGATAACCAGCATTATTTCCTTTTTTATCATTACTTTTTAATATTTTTCACATGGCAGAAGGTAAGGCTTTAAAATAAATATTAAACCCTCATGCAATTTCTTTGTTTTGATCAAAGTTTTATTAGCTGTATTGTTTAGTCTACAAATATTGATAATGTACATTCCCGCGATTGACTTCTATTTCTTTCTTACCATAAATATCGAGAATCAGGGGGGGCTGAACGTTAAACTTTACTTATATTATATGCCATAAACAGCAATAATTGCCGATAAAAACCAAAAGCCCATAGCAAAGGCTGACCTATGAAACGTTCTATAGTATCTTGTTACGTTTATACAAATAAAGATATTATACATAACTCTGATGGTAATCTGATCCGTAACGAGTTCAGGCACAATGAAAGCGGAGACAGGACGCTTTGAGATTGTTAACTTTACATAGAACTTCTAGAATCATGGTTATTGTTTAACAGGTATGGTTTTAGCTCTAAAACTGTTGACAGATTTTAAACGCAGATATCAGTAAGATTCTCGTAAAAGTAGACTATGCAAACTAGTAAGAAGAGTCTTCTGTGGGATCGAATAAACTTATACATTATGAGCACCCTCGGTTTTGCTAATAGAACAGATAAAATGTAGTATTGCATAGCACTAGATTCACCGCTGTAAAATTTTCAAAGAAAATATAATTTTGTTAGGTACTTATCAAAATAATCCGGCATTACTAAGATTACTGTAAAGTTTCACAATAGCCCCAGGTACTCAAGCTCGTTATTTTACACGACCGACTCTTGCGCATTTGTAGAGTCGAGGAAATGCGTTTAGTTGCACATTTGTTTTTATGGCTCTCGAGGTGTCGGTAAATACTCGCTATTGAAAGCATTGTTTGATAATGCAGTCACCTAGTTTAGTAGGAAGTCGTTGGATTTGATCTTGAACGGCCATCTTTCTTGTACATATTCTATTATTTCTTAAGATTTTGTATTGAATGGCAGTGTCATTTTGTCATTGCAGACCATCCTCAAAGGATTCATAAAGACGATTGCTATGTTTTTTTTTATAAAACAAAAGTAGGAAGATATAAAAACGTATGTAGCGAAAAGCGTCGAACAAAATATACGGTAAGACTAGATACCGGTGACATGGCAAAACTCAACAACAAAGTGCTTATTAAAACACCCGGTCAATTTATATCCTTTAAACGATCGAAATAAGTTAAAGGATCTATAAAATATGACGCAAAAACTAACACCATACATCAATCCAGTTCTGTTTTTGCTTACCACAGGCGATGCTATCAAGCAACAAAGTGTTATAATAATACACCGACATAATCTGCACCCTAGCTGTGATAACATACGGTTTAATTTCCTGGGATGATATTCTATGATGCCTCGCTGACGCGTCGCGCCGATCTAAGCAGATAACGTAAGATATTTTGACGTGTGAAACAAAAAAACTGAACACATGTAGGTAAGACGGGAGATAAGATCGTCGGCATTAATGAAGCCAATTAAATGTTGGTAGAGAAAATGAGAATGGACAGTATGTTAATTATCTGGAAGGTAAATCGTGATGAGACGTGTGATACATTAGCTATGTAACAGATACTGATGAGAGTTTGGTCGCAGAAAGAGTGGTCGAGATCACCGATTCCTCAATTTTTTCGATTAAAATTGAAAATATTCATTTTGGTAAGTACAGTACCTAGTCTTATCACGAATGCGGCTTGGTCCTAATTATGTGTGAATTGCTTGTGTGCGTAGCGATGCTGAGTGAAGCATTCCGACGTTTACGCACACAGAAACAACATGCATGTACACACACAATTAAGACCAACCCGCCGTTGTGCGATAGAACAATAATGAATATACGCATAACTCACTGACTTATCACTTTGGTATAGAGTTCAATTTCATGCCTTGAAGGCTGCGTCACCTACGAGTCACTTTACATTAGGATAGCATCCAGGTCTCTACGTGGTTGGCCACAGGGTTCTGATGTTAACTGATTCTCAACAGAAATACGACCAACAACATTATCCTATTATAAAAGGGTTCATTTCCCTTTTGATTAGGGTACAGAATCAAGTATCAGAAGAAGAAATCTAAAAAACAAATTCGCTGAGTAGGTAATCCAATTTTCTAGTCTTTGTTTAGGGTACCTTGATAAACCCCATTATAGTAAACAGAACACCTGTTTGTAAACACAAGACATCACGTAATCCTTCGGTAGGGATTAATTTAATTATGATGACAAGACACTAATAATACCTTACAATTTAACAGTTTCAAGGGTAGCATAGTTTCATGACCACTTGAAGTACCTCGTAATAATAGGGTTAATATCGATAGTAGAAAATAAATAATTAGGTATATTGATTGATTAATTGTACCAAAATATAATGAAGTATATTTCATTACAAGTTAGAGTCTACAAAGGTCTTGATTTTGTACTGTAATTATGACAAACGTCTACTGTAACATTTTTAGAAACGCATTATGCATTAAAATAGTGAAGTTTTAATTGGTTGAAAAAAAAACGTTCTAAATAATGTTTGCATATAATAATAATGTTTGAATCAGAGTTTTTCTCTGACTTTGAAGTACCTACAGCAATATTTTTATTGAAGCGGCAGACCGCGAACAAGATGGAGGGACGAGCTCGCCAAATTCCGTGCCGACTGGACCTTATTAGCACAGGAGAGGGATGAATGGAGGGAGTGGGGGGAGGCCTTTGCCCAGCAGTGGGACATTGAGGGCTAATATAATAATATAATAATAATAATGCAATTATCCATACTAAGTATTTCTCTTGTTTAAAGAACAGAGTTTGCAACGAACTCAATCTTACTTAAATCATCTGTTTGCATCGTATGTCTTAGAAAACGTAATTAACCCCATTACAATAATGAACCGAGCACACCCCTTAGTAAACATACGAAGGTGACACATAAACACACGGCGGTTATAGCAAACAATATTAATTTGCAACTTGTTGATGATCGCAGCTTAGTCCGCTCCCTCACACATTAATCACGTGACCTCATCTTAGTTACCGTAAAATAGATGAAAAGGGTATAGATGAGTTACTGTTGTTTCATGTAGAAATAAACAGGATCACGACTGTATTGCCGAGAAGACGGTAAATATTTTTAGATCTTGTACTTGCACGTGCCCAAATTAGCATACCATAGATTTCTCTCGTCGTTCTCTCACTGTCTATTAGAATGATCTACGATGTTTTCCTTTACCGTTGATACCGATTGCTCATCATAGGTATACATTTTTCGAAACCAAAAACGAAAAAATAAGAAAAAAAACAAAAACGTAATAATGAATTCGAAATTTCAACTCTTTTGTTGTTAAGTTGTCTTTTAAAAAAATACTTAGAATTCCGATTGCAATTATGCCCCTATTTTAGGGACTGTCGGTTCTGCGTTGTCTCATTTCATCTTCGGGCCCAACATTCACCCTAAGGTGAGACGCGTCAGCTTATTAGGGGAGCCTAGAACTTTGGGGTCTACTTTATGGGGGCGAGGGAATATGTTTACTTGGTCCAGCACCCGTAATAACATACCTGTACGATCAGACTTACATGGAGTTCGGAACTTTTGGATGTGCAAAATAACAAAAGCTCGAACAGGATTATGATTGAATGTCCAAAGCGCTGCAGAAATTTTCTCAGATCTATTATCTAGATCATGTAAACTGAAAAAAAGAATTAAATGTATTAATAATAACTAAGATGTAAGATTATAGTTCTTACTCTTCAATATGATCTGTCTACGTATGTCTATTTGTGTGTTCGTGCATAATTGTATGTTTTGTACAGTTCTTCCAACGGATCTTGGCATTCGTGAAGTTAGCCGTTTGTGCAGAACACAATTTTGTATGAAAAAGCGCTCACTGCGCAGACAAACGGCTAACTTCACGAATGCCTAGATCCGTTGGGCGAACTGTACATGTTTTATGCATAAGTGTTAATGTTTATAATTTTAGAACTAAACTATCTTTATCAGACTAAACGATACGAGGGTTGCGCTTTTTTCCAAGCTCTCGCATAGCTTGAAAATGCTACCGTCATTTTTCATCTTTCTATAAATATAAGAAGTTCCCATATCCGCACATATACACTACCTGTCTCTTTCATTAGTTAGGGTTTAGACAAAGATGCTTTTGAATTTTTGACATATGCTTTGCTTGATTCAAAGAGGGGGATTACCGTGAAACAGCCTAAGGCTCATGGGAAATATAAGTTGGCCCCATAAGTGGGGTGAATCCTCAATCAGTATGAAAATTCAAAGGGCTGTCTGTTAGTTGTCTTGCTGCGGGCATTTCAATTTGTTTAATATACATATATACAAATGCATATAATATATACAAATGCACTGTGGAGTTTTATGATGGATTTACATTATCATATTTTAATGATCCTTAAAGTTCTCGTTTGATTGGTCTCAGCTAGTAGCTCTATCTTCTGTGAAATAAGTCATGGGTTTGAAATCCACTCAGGATTATTTACTTAAGCATATCAATGTATATCCAAACTGAATAAGGAAGCGAAGAAAATAAACACTTTAACACTATGTTGTTTGATCAATTTGGAATCAAAGATAGATTTTCCAATATTCTTCAAATTAGAGGTATAATTTATATAAATCTGCATACAATTGCAGATTAATTAATTGAATTAGTTGTAGTTATAGAACAATGTTATGCTCATTTCAGGATACTATGTACACATGCAAATATTATTGCTAATTGAATTTCCTTTAGCAGATGTAGGTTAATTGAAAACAGATTACCTAAGAACCCAGCACACTCATACTTATTGCACTTTTGATCTCATTTAATTGATTTTCCTGCTTACCATGACCCTATCTCTACGGCAAAAAGAATTTTAATTTAGGTAAAAACACCCTTGTTTCACTCTCGATAATACTCAAAATTGTCTATGCTCGAATGTCGTTTTACTTTATCCTAACGTAGTGAGGCTGTAGTCAAAGTCAAGTTTTCAGGAGCGTTTATTTTACATCCTATATTATACTGAAAAGATAAGGAGCAACCAGGCTATAGTATGGTATGGGCATGTAATGAGAAAGGAAGAAGGCCATGTAACTAGAAGAGTGCTTGGTATGAATGTTGATGGATTTACGAGTAGAGATAAGCCAAAGAAAATATGGATGGATTGTGTAAAGGATGACATGAGTAAAAAAGGAGTGAGTGTTGAGATGACGGCTGATTTAGGAGAATTGAAGAAGAACACATGTTGTGCCGACCCCACATAATGTGGAAAAGGGCAGGAAAATGATGATATTATACTGATTATCTAAGTAACAGATTTCTCAGTACACGCTCCATTAGTTCCAGACAGACATATTAATAGTTATTATTAATATATCAGCGGAAGATAATTTCGCACTAGACGAGGCTAATAAATTGCGACGGTATTGCGGTGCAAAGACCGTATCACTTCTTGTTAGAACATCTTCCGTGTAACTAAAAATCGATGAAGTCTTCGATCAAAAGAAAAAAATACTACACTATGAATTTAAAGTTTCGAATTAAAAGTTGGCTAAAGGGCAAATTCAAAAGCATTTCAAGAATATTTACTTTTCTTTAAATGATCCATCTTAAAACTAAACAGCCAAGTCTAACTAATTATAATAAACAGCAATAAAAGACTTTGATTTGATTTGAAGACATTAGGAAACCCATCGAAAAAAATGAGCTGGGTATTAAAGACTCTTTTTTGTTTCAATTTTCATGGTCTTGCGTAAGCATTATCCATATATCCTAAATTTACATCTTTCTGCCAGATTACTCACATTTCTGTCTAGTTCTGTGTAACGCCTGTCACTTCACCTGGCCAAGTCTAAGTACTGCCCAAAAGTGATACGATTTCTCATATCTACGGCTTTCTTCGTAACAGAGAGAAAGTTTCAGTCCACGAGTATTATTTCATCCATGGTAATGCAGCGATATATCGTGACTTTGATCGGTTACCACTTCTGTTATTTGTCTTTGATCTCTTTGATTAATTAAGTTACACTGCATAATGCTTGCAAATATTTATTTGAGGATTGAATTCATAACATCAAATATCTTCCTTCATTTTGCTTTGAGTTTTGATTTATATCATTGCGAATTTGTCACCTTTATTACAATGTGAATTTGTAACATTATTGAAATTTTTTTCTTATAGTTGATTTGCTATAGAGTATCAGATACGAGTTTATCAAATACAATCGTCTAGGTAAGTACTAAATAATAGAATTCGTCAACAAGGTATGTAAAATATGAGCCCCATGACCGAGTCCATAAAAATATTATTCCCAAAGGCGTTTGTACTTTTTATTGCAATAAATACATAACTTAATAAGGCACTAACACTTACACCCCTTGAATAAATATCAATACTGTTTTGCATTCTAAATTGCCAAAACAAATCCTTTGGGGACGAAACTTCCTAAGCACCCAATTATAAATAATTGTATAACTCATTAGATGGTTTCTCTATTCGTAACTCGTTTATGAAAAACTGTATGAATGGCTTGTTAGCGTTTTCCAGTTGGTCTCGAGAGAAGGGCATGAAGGAAAATCGTTAAGGGTATTGTACTGTATAAGCGAAGCGACTAGCGATTTAGATGGAAAATGCTAAAGAGGTTAGTTTTTCGTTTTGAAATCTAACGCGCTTTAAACGACTTGTACTTCGAGTAGGTGCTTACACAAAACAGTATTAATTCAAATAAAAATGTTGCTATCACAAAAATCTATAACGAAAAGTATCCATGACTATTTTTGAAACAATATTATGCAAAAACAGTTGATTTCAATAAATTAATCAATTAATTAAGCTTATCGTGTTGATTGAATAAACATGAGATCAATTAAAATTTATTTTGGAAGGAATCGCCTTTTCCGTCACGACTGACGTTTTAGTCATATTTATCACTGCTACTGTCTATACTATTACCTAGTTCATTATTATTATTATTTTGTTTGTCAAAGTTTAACATCACGGAACTATAGAGTCCCGGACCTTTGATTGGCATGCATGGGGCCGAAGCCAACACACAGAGGCCTTTTTGACAATTTTGATCTTGTGTGATGGAGACACATACCGGCTACTATCCCTTCAACACTATAAAAATGCATTCAGGAACAGTCTCCGGTTTGTGCAGAACTATTGAGGATATGGAAAACTAATTACCGGGCTATGGTGTGGGATGGTAGTGGACTGGGTACTGGGGAAACTATGGAAACTATGACACCCGCCGAAACAATGTTATCGAACATGTAATAATGGCGGGTGGAGACTCGCCAACTCACTACTGGGCCCCCCTAAAACAGTCGCTCGTGCGACAAGGGGGCAACATGACGTGAGCGGCTGGTGGTAAGGTGCTACCGGACTTTAAACGACGATCACGAGCTCCCAGAGGGTTCATCTTCGCGTGCCCACTCGCCATCTTACGTACTTAACACCCCTCAGACTCCGAGCAATGCTCTAGCGACTCCACTCCGTCCGGCCAGTGAAGGCAACACGGAGGTGAGGGACCTGCTCCTCGTCAGTGTTCACTCCGTCCAGCCAGTGAAGGCAAGCGGAGGTGAGGAACGGTGACCTCTCTCAGCTATCACATTTTACTAGTTTTTTCAGAATTATTGTAATTTATTGAGATTGTAATGTAACTTACGGTTCACAACATAAACAATTCCTTGTGTCCTCTACCTTAACCAGGTCATAATTTTCGATCGTTTGCTCCGGAGGGGAGCTTACGCAGCAGTAGGGAGTGACTTTTACAATTGGTCTCATGCAATA
This sequence comes from Epirrhoe tristata, assembly GCA_951394285.1. Lineage (NCBI taxonomy): Eukaryota > Metazoa > Arthropoda > Insecta > Lepidoptera > Geometridae > Epirrhoe > Epirrhoe tristata. The sequence continues at coordinate 8,359,781 of OX596146.1, read as the reverse complement.
AGACATATTTTTCTTAATGTCAAATAGGTGTGGGGAGGTTTACGACATAGCTGTTACTATTTGTAGGTCTTTTGTTAAAGGTGTTTATTATTTTGAACTGGTTTTCTATCCCCGTTGATGTTTTATTTTGATTACCTACTCTGTTGTTGAATTGAAACCAATTCGCATGTACTATTAAGTACAGTACGCAAACAGTAATATTCAAACGCTGTTTTCTCCGTATATAATATTTCGGAAAATCCTTTTGGATTTGATTGTGTGTTGGGATGCTGTACCTACACCTTTCGGCTTCGGTAGATGTCTTTTTACAACGTGTAGATAACCTTTCACCACATTGGTTCGAAAGAACTAGTGATACGACAAGAAGAAGTCTATAAATTATCAGCAGGCAATCTACATACAAGATCGTTATTGTGTAAATAATAATAATGTTACCTAATTAATTGTGTATAAGTTTATTAAAATAATGTTATCACTTTTAAAATCAATATATACAAAATATTGTTTACTCTATGTTTGAATAAGTAATTAATATAAATATCTCTAATGAGCCCATCAAAGACATTTTTTGATCGTTTATGATAATTAATAAATTATTACGGAGTTCCTAATTTAGACATTACGTGGGCGCATAATAACATTCAAATAAGTTGTAAGAATTTAGGTATGTTCTATGCCCTCAGTGGCATTGCGGGTCTACGAGTGAGTATGAGTTCGATTCTTGCGGGGCGTGATAAATCAGTATACTTACGTAGCGTATTATTATTTATTAAATTTTTTTGGGACAAAGTTCCTTTTCGGACGGTATCGAGGATGGAGGCTAGAAAAATAAGCGTTCGATTTCACCGTCACGACACATATACAGGGTGGATTTTTGAGATGGGCCATGGAGGGCAGGTACTTTAACCGTTGTAGCTACAGAAAAACGCTCTTAGAAGACCTTCCCTTTTGAAGATATTTTAAACTGCATTCACAGATTTTGAAAAATGTACAGTCAGCGACAAAAATACCAAAAGTCTCCTAAGAGCGTTATCCTGTAGCTACAATGGTTAAGGTACCTGCCCTCTGTGGCCCATCTCAAAAATCCACCCTGTATAGGTCAAAACGTCACAGTGCGAAGTGCGCAGACGCGAAACAGTACGTAGATTATTGACAAATGCCAAATGTCAAAGTTGAAACTTCGTGTTCCACGGTCGGACTGAATTCATACTGATACGAGTACTTACATCTTATTAACAGAATACAATTGTAGCTCCTTTATGCTCACAATGCCTACGACGCGAAACGACTTTGAAGGATTACTAACTCAGATTTAAAACACCTACAAAGCAAAATGCCTCAAATCGATATCTCTAACGTGGTTTGCCAAATTTGCAATATGCCTGCATTCTTTCTTGTCTCGGCGGCAAAACGTCTCAAAATCAAAATGACTTTAAAGCATAGTACATAACACGCCATAGGACTAAGAATCATAATTAGTTGCAATCAAAACGGCTATAAATCAAATTGCCTCAAATTAATATTATACCTATAAAGCAAATGGCATAGAAACTCTATGTGAATTCCCTATTTTCAGATTAGATACTAGCCACTTTAATTTGAATTTATTGTTATCTATTACAAACTTCACTGTCTATATGTCAATCGTTTATTTGTTCAATTCATTTGTGTCGCAAACGAAGAATCGTGGAAGTAATTTTTTTTCTTTACGAAGAATTTTCTGATGAAAATGGCTGAAAAGCCGGAAGAGCTGATTTTTATCAAAAATCAAAAGGGAGGGCAATCTTTGATGTGGTCTGGTTATAGATTTACAAAAAATCACGACAACGCTAGTGATGGAACAACCTCTTGGAGGTGTGTTGATAAAAACTGTAATGCTTCACTAAAACTAAATGCAGATAAAAATACAATTTTGAAAAAAAGCGTTCATGCTTGTTGGCCTAATTTTACTAAAAACAAAATATCTGCGGTGATTGAAAACTGCAAAGAAGAAGTTTGCAAAACATTCAAACCAGTGCAACAAGTTTTCGAAAATGTCTACACCAAAAGTAACATTACATCAGATGACGAAGATATGCTGCCTATATTTAAGTCTAAAAAAGATGCTCTTCTACGGGCCAGAAGACGTTTTCTAAAAGCTCCAAAGTTAGTCTTTAAGAATTTAAATGACGTAAAAGTACCAGAAATGTTCAATGAGTTTCTTGTGTGTGATGAAGGTAATGACAATGACAAAATTTTAATTTTTGCAACTCCGTTTGGGAAAAAGGTCCTTCAGAACATGGCCGGTAAATCACCCCAGCTGTTCGCAGATGGGACGTTTAAGCGAACGCCAACTCCGTTTTTCCAGCTATATTCAATACATATGGATATAGCCAGCGGTGAGGAAATGACTAACGTTGTGCCATTGATCTATGCCTTACTTCCCAACAAGACACAGGAAACGTATGTTAGATTATTTCTTCTCATAAAAGAACACTTAAATATCGAATTTCATAAAATGAAATGCGATTATGAATTGGCCCAAGTAAACGCTTTACAGAAAGTGTTCCCTAACATTCATATAAGTGGATGTTATTACCACTATAATAAGGCTGTTTGGAAGCAAGCTGACAAACTCAAGATGTTGGAATCAAAAGAAGGCCGGCATACAACCGCTCTGATAGCAAATTTGCCTCTTCTACCAACACAACATATTATGGATGGATGGTTGGCAATTGTGCAAGATCACATCGAAAATAGCGATGCTATTAAAAATTTCACGACATATTTTGAAAGACAGTGGTTGAAATTAGTACCAAAAGTTCTAAGCTGTGCTTCAGAAACGAACCGCACGAATAACGGATTGGAAGGATGGCACCGTAGAATAAATGCTCGCATACCACCAAATGCAACATTTTTACTTTTTCTCGATAAGTTGTTGGTCGAAGCAAAATGGCAAAACGTGAAAATAAAGGCAGCTTTGTTTGAAAAAAATAATAGAAAGAAAATTTACATTCAATTTAATAAGGAACACAAAAGAGAACTGAAGAAACTAGATGAGTGTGTGAGAATTTGGATGATTAACTACTTCCGAATTGCAAAACATAGCATGAAGCAACTAAGAATGTCTAGAATTTAAGATAAACATAGCATGAAGCAACTTAAGAATGTCTAGAAGTTAAGATACTAAAATAGTATGTAAAGTTAGAAACTTGGTAAAACTACCTACCCATGCTCTGGATTTTAAATGACTACTTATCTATTCAAGTCGAGAATGCAACTATTATTGAGTAAGGTATTATGCAAGAAAAACACAGAAGGTAAATCATTATAGAGGTTGGGTATATTGAAATTATTGTTTACACGGGAGAAAAACAATATTTAAATCATAAAGCCAAAGAAAACATAACAAATAAAATACACATAAAATACACAATTAAATACACCAATTTATCAAAGTCAATTATAGAAGTTAATAGGTACTTAACTTGTGTGTTGATTTGCTGCTCCACTAAAAGTGGCGTAATCACACTTACATTCCTTTTTATACCCTACGAAATCTTAAAATGTCTACCATGATTTCAGCCAATCATAGACGTGTAAACTTTCAGCCTAAATATCTTTGATTATTAGTCAAATTAACAATGTATGATATTGTAAAACTATGTTAAAAATCTAAACAATGATCTTTACAACATTTTAGATCAGTGGTTTGTGTTCCTTTAACAGATATTTACATAAATTGGGACGACCAATCACAAAGGCTTTGTAAATTATCTTAGTACTCAGGACTTTATAACAATAAGTAGATTAGCAGGAGTATTTTAAAAATTGATAGATGATTTATACAATTTTTGCTAGCAACTAATCTTATCCTTCTTTACAAATATCCTTAATTAATTTGCTAACAAATCACAACAGTTTATTCAATTGTTTACCTTATAAAGCAAAACATTAAAGTATCAATGATTGAAGCCTACTGACTATAATAATAAATCATGTTTTGATTAATACACTACTATAATAAGTTCTTAGAGGTACTATTTAACATATAACGGTAAAAATTATCATATTAGCAAACAGTTTACTGATATCAGTTTCGTTCAGAAACTGATATACAAGATTTCGTTAAACAATTCGTAAAGACTTTCGACACTAACTTTGTCTTTAGACTTTGACATTTTAAACAATATGTGTTGCTTCAAAATCATTATCTGTCACGGCCATTCTGACATGTACTTCGTCCTCGAAGTACTTACATAAAGTTAGGTTATTTACACATAGTAGTTCTATATCATTATTCTTAAGATTGTATACATGTATAGGCCCTATCCACAGCCCTATCCGCATCCCTATCCGCATCTCTATCCGCATCCCTATCCGCATCCCTATCCACATCCCTATCCGCATCCCTATCCGCATCCCTATCCGCATCCCTATCCACGTCCCTATCCACATCCCTATCCACATCCCTATCTACATCCCTATCTACATCCCTATCTACATCCCTATCTACATCCCTATCCACGAATTTGCCAGGGTATTGTCTTAATTTATCTATCGCTACTGTGATATTTCGTAAATTTTCCATTCCTCTGAGAAGATATCTATCATGAGGCAGAACAGAAGCTATTTCATAAGGTCCTTTAAACCTCGGGCTCAATTTATCATGCCGCCTATGGTCTTGATTTACATATACAATATTTCCGACTTCAAAAGTTTTAGTGATGCGTCTTAGCGAGTCAAAGCGGGATTTAAATTTATGTGCTTGTAGACGTAAACGTTGTTCAGCTATTTCACGATCTGTCTTTACATCAAAATTGTGCTCTGAAACATCTAATTCATTGATACCTATTAACTTCTATAATTGACTTTGATAAATTGGTGTATTTAATTGTGTATTTTATGTGTATTTTATTTGTTATGTTTTCTTTGGCTTTATGATTTAAATATTGTTTTTCTCCCGTGTAAACAATAATTTCAATATACCCAACCTCTATAATGATTTACCTTCTGTGTTTTTCTTGCATAATACCTTACTCAATAATAGTTGCATTCTCGACTTGAATAGATAAGTAGTCATTTAAAATCCAGAGCATGGGTAGGTAGTTTTACCAAGTTTCTAACTTTACATACTATTTTAGTATCTTAACTTCTAGACATTCTTAAGTTGCTTCATGCTATGTTTATCTTAAATTCTAGACATTCTTAGTTGCTTCATGCTATGTTTTGCAATTCGGAAGTAGTTAATCATCCAAATTCTCACATCAGAAGATGGGATATTCGATCCAGACGCAATAAATAATATTTTTATTTAATTTCAGAATGGATATAGCTGCAATTAGCGAACTTCTAACAACACTTCACGATGCGGTAACATCTACCCATCGGAAAGACGACGATATCGCCCTGCCGTTCTTCGATCCTGACAAAAACGACTGCAGTGCAACAGTTTGGTGTACAAACATCGAGGCGCTTGCTCAAGAGTTCAAATGGAGCAGCATCAAAACTGCAGCAAAAGCCGGTAAGGGCCTTAAAGGATCAGCTTTGTCATGGTTTGAGACTTGGGAACCTATCGAAGGACGATCGTGGGAGAACTTTCGTGTCGATATTATCGATGCATTTCCCGACAAAAAGAACCTTTCGGAAAAACTTAGCAAAGCTGTTCTTTACAACTCTAATTCTGCTGAATCTTACTGTGAATATGCTCGTGAAAAAATAAGATTGCTTCGTTATACTAAAATAGCGTTTACTGATGAACAATTGATTGAACTGATTTGTGGCGGCATAAATGATGTTGATGTTAAAATGGCGGCTTTAAACAGTAATGTAACAAGTACTTCTGCTCTCATAGTTTTACTTTCTACTCATGTCAAGACTAAGAAGCGACCATTAGAAAACCCTAAAAATTATCTCAGAAACTGATATACAAGATTTCGTTAAACAATTCGTAAAGACTTTCGACACTAACTTTGTCTTTAGACTTTGACATTTTAAACAATATGTGTTGCTTCAAAATCATTATCTGTCAAGTGCAGTATAACACCACTCACATTTATGAAAAATATACTTAAGATAAAAAGGCAAATTTTTAAGAATTAAGCATGAGTGTAAAATAAGGACCTACCTTATAGTGTTAAATTTGACAATAAAATGAAAAAAATATTGTATTATTAAATGTTCTTTTGTCTTTTTAAGATGTGGAGTTACAATTATTTTTACAGCACCCTATAGGGCGTACCTAACTGAAAAACTGCTGGACATAGGCCTAATGATCGCCATTGCGCCCAACCTATAGCATAGGTTGCGAGGAGCGAAGCGACGAATGGTTAGGTGTATAATGAACAACCACGCGCACGAGCCGAGCGAAGCGTGCCGCGGTAGCGGCCGGCGAGTGCCAGATCCCCGTGGTTTTTGTGTTCAGTAGGAGCATATACCTATATACAGGAGGATAAATACGTTACTGAGCATAGGAATAGGACATCGAGAAACAGTTCTCCCTTGTGGTCCCATTAATGGGACAAAATCCTGGGACCACGAGAAAACAGCTGGATTTACTGGCCGCTAGTCTTAGTCCGGGTGCAGTTGACGAAACTGAACTGCCATTTAGCAGCTGGGTTGTAGTTCAAATTCGGTCTGTCTGTACCGGCCCAAGAAGGCCTGTTTTACAATCGAGTGCTTTTATACATTAACCTGACCTGATGGTCGGGTTAATAACTTTAATTAACAATAACTATGCTTGTAACTCAAACTTGATTTGATTTGTTGTATTTTGGAGCATTTTGATGTTTAGGACCTAAAACTAATTAGTTGTTTTGCATTTGAGATATTTTGTGTCTCGAAGCATCTTCACATACAGTTATTTTACTACTGAGAGCTTTTACGTTAAAGTCACATTGCATTGGTAGCCATTCTGATGTTTAGAAATTTTACTATAAAGTCCGTTTGCATTAGAGGTACAGTAATAATAAGTCGTTTTGATTTGAGGCATTTTGCTTTGTAGGTGTTTTAAATGTGAGTTATTTTGCGACTAAGTCGTTTCGCGTCGTAGGCATTGTGAGCATAAAGGTTGTAGCTGTTGCTTGAAAAAATAATTCAATTATGTTGATAGTGGTAAATACGTACATTCTAATCTCTAACGCAATACTTGTGTAAGTATAAAAATACCTCACAGTTACTTTAGTAATAAAATACTCGAATGTCCACAGGGTGTAAGAGATTTAACTAAAACAAACGAACACCGCAGGTGTTGGCTACGCAGTCAAATCGGTGACACTCGTCGCGTCAGTGCTTGAATACACTCGGTATGTTTAGGGTTCTGTATGATTCAAGTGTGGTTAACTTTTTAAACTATCATGGTTATCAACACTATTAACACTACAACAAACAAGCCAGACAAGACTGAGAAAGAGGGTAGATCGATTCGTCTGCCAATATACCTACCCACTCGCAATGACCAGTTCTTCCGTGATCATGGCGTGTGCAACTGCGCCGAAATATCGGGAAACTCCAAATAAATTGAATCATGGTAAATATCCCGTTACTAGTGTTAATAGTGTGGTTAACGCGCTTATTATCGCGCCCTCCAAAGAAAAAAAAACAGATAAGTAGATGCAAAAAGTGGAAGTTAAAGGGAACCTTTGCCCAGCAGTGGGGAATGATAAGGAAACAAAAATAACGCATCGAAAACTGCCACACTAAAATAAGTATCCTTAAAGATCTGTTGATGAAAGAACAAAGTACCTACCTACACCATGTTCTGACGGAACCCGCAATAATTGCACAGCAACTCTCTCCCACTTCGTTTCGTAGCCCACTGCCACCTGCCGGGTGGCTATTACACCGGAACAGACGACCGTCACTTCAAATAAATATAATTTTATTTTGATTGCTCTCTCTAATGTTAGTATAACGGTTACCGAATTCGTACCATTACCGACCTGTGTCACTTTACTAAGCTAGTTCGATGTTTGAGCGAAAGTTAACAATGTAACTGTAGGAAAAATCAAAACCGATTCCGATACAATATAGGGGTCTTCAAATCAAGAGTAAATAGGTTTCTTCTAGGAAGGCATGCTCCATCCTAGACCTAGACTACTGCATAACATCAGGCAGAGGGAGGTCAAATGGTGACCTATTTAATAAAAAAAAACGCTGGCTCTCTGTAATGAGTCTCTCTAAACGAAGAATATATGGAAGTTACGATGAGATTCAAACTCTTTGAATATCTTGGAGATGCTGGCTGATGTTTTGTTAAATGTCCTTTACATCGGTCGTGATTGAGGACTCATGACAGAATTTTGTGGTAGATACTATGGCATGTGAACTTTAATAACAAAACTTATACATCAGGAGCTTGTACATCAGGATTTAACAAAACTGTACATCAGGAGCAAAAAAACAAAAAAAAAAAGACATGAAAAAGTTCGAAAACATGTGTCAAGCGCACGAAAGGAGCCTCTTTGAGGCGCACTTAAAATCCTTTCACCACACTGGTTCGAAAGAACTGGTGACGCGACAAGAAGAAGAAGAAGGAGAAAAAAAATCACAAATAAAAACTGGCTAGCCGAAACTTTTACAGGTTTATGTGTGTTATAAAACGAGATGATCTTTCAGTGGTATAATTTAAGGTACAATTTCGCTTGTTTCATTTGAAGTAAAACTAATGCTTTTGATTATTTAGTTTATTCTGTGTCACACCATTACTATGCAGATGAACTCTTCAGTTTCTAATGCATTTTAATTGTTCAATTGATTTTACAGTTAGATGCGCATACTTTAAAAAACTTTATTGATATTGTTTCAAATTTTTGTCACCGATTGCTATGTGGGATTAAAGTTAATTGTATTAAATTAACATTTAATTTAATTAAGTTATAAAATGTATAATTGGAGTAGTTTAAAATAAGGTGATTAAAAGGTGCAATTCAAATCATTATTTGAAGGTCGGAAACTTTTTTATTGACGTTAGCAATCTGTCGGTTCTAATGGCATGTCTGGACATTATTAAATGCGATTACTATTAGCAATCACAGACTTATCAAAATTGAGTGATTGTTGGAACAAAAACACGGCGCGGCCAAGTGTGCGATCAGGTTAAAAGTTATTAACCTGATCGCACACTTGGCCGCGCCGCGCCGCAGTAATTTTTCTATACAAAAAATGCTGATGACATCAGAAAATGCTGCTGGGGTCTGACGTCTTAGGGCGGTCGCACAGTCCAGCCGAACCGAACGCGCCGAACTGTTAATTCAATAGAGAAAATGCTGCTGACGTCAGAAGCGAGCCGCATTTTCTGACATCATAAGCATTTTTTGTATAGAAAAATTACTGCGGCGCGTACGGCGCGGATGAGTGTGCGATCAGGTTTAGCATTTCTTCTTTTGAATTGACAGTTTGGCGTGGATAAGTCTGCGACCACCCTAATAATCAAATAGCTTTTCACTTAAATCGGATCAAAATCTTCCAGGCATCATTATTATTGATAAAGTTACTTCGATAAAAATTACTTCGTAAGTATAACCCACAGAATTCTATATCAAAGTCATTTAGGACTCGAAAAATGGCTCGAATATGAGGAGGCCTATATCTCAGCTATGTGTAGACTGTGGATCTAATCATGTAGAGAAGCTTGCCCTTGAACATAACAAAGGCTGGTGATATTCATTCATTATGTCGAATGCCATTACTCAAATAAAAGTACAATGAGTGTTGATTATCTCGCCGTAATACATAAAAAAAAATGAAATGCCCCGCTATAAAACAATCATAAAACCTTCATATTTAATTAAACAAATGACAGCTCATAATTTCAACCCTGCGGATGATACGTTTCTTGCAAGGGCCGTGCGGTGTTTTGCACCCTCACATGCAATTTAAAATGGCTAGTTCATTTCGTACAGTCAAAAACAATAATAATTTATTCAGTAGAGCCGCTAGGGTTACATTATTAGTTTTAAGAATAAGTATAATAGTATAAGCTTACAATGGTAAGCTGATAGGTACTTACAACTAATAAATAATAAATAAATAAATAATGCTGGACTTTCCACACAGCATCATCTAGCCCCAAAGTAAGCAGAGCTTGTGTTATGGGTACTACATGACTGATATACTACTTATATTTTTTTGTTTGTAAATACATACATATTATACATAGAAACAGCCAGACCCGAGACAAATATCTGTAGGTCATACAAACATTAGTCCCGCGGCGGGGATCGAACCCGCAACCTTCTGCGTCGCAGGCAGACCTTCGCCTGCTGTACCACAGAGGTCATATAGTAGCGAGTAAGTTAGTAAACTTCATAAGAGTAGACCAGCTGCTTCACAGTGCTTGGCACCTAGACTGCTAACCTGTAATTATGGCCGACGTTCTTTCACCGACAGTTTATCTAGACAATTTATCTTGTATATCTGCCTCTGTACTGTTTGTATGCTAATGGGTGTAGTTTTTTTTTTAGACTTTTATGAATTGGGATTTTAAATACAGATTGTATTAAGTTACTTCAGTTCTTTGTACTTTTGTTATTTTTACTTGATCTGATGCTCATGTCATAAATTATTAAGAAACGATTTAAAAACTTATCACAGAGAATAATAGAGATTTAGTATGAGAAACACATAGTTTCAAAATAATACCAATTATAGCTAATGTTTCAAATTGATTTGACAACACAATACATACAGACAACAATACATCAGTGTTCACATAAACGTCAATGCTTGTGAATTGATGATGGAAACTAACCCTTGTTATATCCGTTTATTGTAACATTACACCAAACTTTCACCTATAACGTGCGAATGTCAGACGTTCGCGTCATAACAAGCCATGGGCGACTCACGACACCGTGCTCTCACTTAAGCCAATCTGGGAAAAACATTTTGGAATAGAGCTCTGAACACCTATGAACAAAACATTAACATAGACATACACATTTTTATGTTTATATATGTCAATAACACATTAATAACAAACTTATCGCATTTATAATACGCTTCGCGAACTAAGTGATAACCATTTTAAGTCCAGCATTATTTATTTATTTATTTAAAATCCTTAAAATTAAAAGTGAATACACCTACCATCGGCTGCATGACACGTAAGAGGCGAGATTTTGAGTCACAACAACAATGACTCCATGCAGTTCGTTCTGGGTCTGCATGTTTTGGTGCCATGATTATAAAAAATTCTGCTCCCTACAATAACGGGTATTTTTTAGGGATCATCTATGTATTTTTATTGGATCTTATTATCAGGTTTCGAGTATGCTCTGTACTGTTTTCTGTCTCCTTGATCATCTTATTTCGTGAGATTACTACCACACTAGCGGTCTATAATTTGACAAATAGAGAATGAGATGCATTAGTGCGCCTTTCCTGCGTAATAGGGTACTTCGTACCCTGGGTATATAATTTACCGTCGCGAAGATGGGTCGCGGCCGAACGTTTAATAAAAAAGTTTCATGTTTTATTTGACTTCCATATTTGAATACAATTTGAAAGTAATGGACGGGAGTTCTTTACTGTCTTCATAAGTTTGTTTATAGTCACCGAAAATTTGATGACTTTGAAAGTATTACGTAACCTAAGTTGGTAACCTATTCCATCTCAAACAATAACAGCCTTTATACGCACAATCTATCGCGAGGGATACAGCCAATCGCGCGTGACAGAACGCGTAGCTTCAAGCTTCAAAAAAATTATCACTCGCGATTGCGCGTACAGGCTTTCCCGCGCGCAATCCTGTACGCGAAAGATTGTGCGTGTGAAGGCCGCTAATGTCCCAGGCACTACAACGTACCGTTGAGTGTAGGTATAGGTTTCATCCTGATGCTGTATAAATTATATTTTAGTTTTTATTATGGTTGTAAAGACCAATGTTTATGTTGGTAGATAGATTTCGAACAAAAATATAAGGTGTTTCAAAGACAATTATTTTCAATAGCTAAGCTATTGTTTTGTATGTTAGTATTGTGATATCACTTTTAGATGAGCTGATTCTTAAAACTTCTCATTGGTATGGGAAGGTAAAACTTCTAATAAAACTTCTCATTGGTTTTTTACCTTTTCTCTTTCTTTTCTTGACTACAAAGACATAAAGTCACACATCATTCGATGTTCAAATGAAACACGAGTGAGATCGAACGAGCTGAACAAACATCGTTATTTACATTCATAGCTACAACGTACATTTTACAATCAATCATTAAATTTTACGACAAGGATGTTGCAAATGTTACAATAATCCATATCTAATAAAGTCACATCAAAGTCGACTATAAACCATAGACTGTTTACGATTCCTATAAACCGTTCTTACAGTTTTAAGTTTCACATCTCGCCTCACAAATTGCGTTTTATTAGGTCATGAAGAGTTTACTGCGAGTGATATATGGGGGAGTACAATGTTGGGGAGCTGTGGTGTCACTGGTTCTGTTGTGTAAGGTCAATGACCTTGGAAGCTTTGAAAAAGCGAGTGATTGAGTAAGCCATCTTTGATGACGGGAGTTTATAGCTTATCGATCCTTCTATGCTAAGCTTATTTGTATTGAAAGAATTGTATGTGTCGTTGTGTGAAAATAAAATGTACAATTGAGTACAAAAAGGCAATATGTTTTCTCAGGTCCAGTCTGAAAATCAGCGTTACTGTGTACCTTCGGGCATGGAGTAACAATAAGCTGATACTGGACCTTTTTGGCTCACTACAGCACACAGACCACTGTTGCACCCACCTATGTAGGTGCCTGACTACTAGTATTAGGTGTATTTCTTTTTTTTTCTAGTTTGTTTTTACCTGTGCGCCTACATACTTGTTACTTGTCTTTGTTTTTGTGTCTGTGTTGAAATGTTATGTGTGCCAAATAAATATTTTATCTATCTATCTATCTTTCTGAAGCCTGGAAGTGGTTGATAGGCTTAGTAAAAATGACAGCTGTTCAGTCTTCAAACAAAAACTCCATAATCCGTAATAACGTTAGCGACTACATTTTCATTGTCCTTTATAGAGCATTGTGACTGAATGTACCTGTTCAACAATCTTAAGATATAAAGTTTAGGTAAATGTTTCACAGGCTTTTCTTAGAACACGCAATGTTTAAAACGAGTTGGGAAACTAGTTTATGACGATGACAGTACAGCTACAAGTACAGAGATGTCGATCATGTTTTCGAAGAACAAGACTTTGTTGCTTTTCAATTTATGTTCGCGAGTTTCACTAAAACGAAACCATTTTCTAGAAATTGTTTTAGCGTAATCCAGTTCGTGTTTAAGCTATGCACGATATTGAACAACCTGTATTAAACATTGATCAAGAACAACATTTTACTAGAAACAAGAAATGTGATAGTATGTATGTTTGTTAACGCTGGAATGGCTAAATGAATTGATAAACAATTTGTTGTGGTTGTTTATACCCTGGATATATGCCTGGACGCAAAATTATGTTTTTTTTTATCCCAGAAATGTTGTACTGTAGGATGCAGCAGCTTGATATTGTCACGGAGAATCTAGTTCTCTGGCAAAGTATCCCTCCCACTTGAATGATACAGTCCAAAAAATAAAAATTAGACTAAAACCGAGGCAATTTGAAGGATTGAATGAGTTCGAAAAGTATTTGCTAGTTTTTAAAAAAACTTGCGAAAAATAAATGGAATCGAGCGCTCGCTGTCAATTAAAAGTTAAATTCGAACCAGGGTTGACAGACAGACAAAAAACTTTTGATTCAAACCGAATTTGTTTTAGAAGTAACTTGTAAAAATATTAAAAATTTGTTTAACATTTTTGTTTGCCATTTTGTGATCGCTAGTATTTTCAATTTTGATCATGTTATTTTTATCTTGGTTAAAGTATTTGTAGTGGCCGAACTTTTCAACAAACTAGAGTTTAGAAATTTGGCCACCACTGCATAATAGACATTTTCTAAAAATAATTAAAAATATTATGTAGAATACCTAAGTATGTAAACAAAAGCTAGGTGATATTGTAAGCAATGTTATGAGAAGTTTTAGAATATTATAATGACGACTTATGGTGCTGTGCCTGGTCGAAAGCCTGCATGCGGCCCAGTTTGCGGGTTCGATTTCCGCCTTGCCTACAAATGTTTGTATTATCTTTATATATATTTCGTTGGACATGATTGGCAAAATGCTGACAGCTCAGTGCCAGCCCTAAAAAAACTTAGGCCTTTACATCTATATTAGATGATTTATACAGCGTCAGGAGGCAACCTACGCCTATACTTAACGGGACGCTATATAGTGCCTGAGACATTGTTTGAGATGGAATAGTCTTGCCCAGCACCTAAACTATCCTCTCAGCTTAATCAGCCTGGAATTACAACGTCAATACGTGTGGAGCTGACTTAGCTGCGGGTTTCCTCACGATGTTTTCCTTCACCGTTAAGAGCACGTGTTAAAGCGCATATAAATTTTACGAAACGAAAAATCCATTGATGCACGGCTGAGATACGAACCCACTACCTTTGGATTGAAAGTCGAGGTACAACCCCATTCGACCAACACGGCTTTTAGTTTTTAGTGCCAGCCCTACGCTTCGAAATAATAGCACGTTCTCGTAAGATGCAGATTCCACGATCTCGATGTAGATACCGTTAAAGGATTATCTTGAGTGACGGTGAGTAACACCCAATTAAACGAGTGATAAGTTGAGTCGACGTATGAATCACGCCAGTCCACGCCCAATCGCGTGCAGTGGTTGCAGACGGACTTGCAGTCTTTGGCATTTTGCAGGGCAGCCAACCTGGAAAAATAAATGTTTGAATTTAGAACACTAGGTAATAACTGGCAATCATGCAGTGTCAAACTTTTTAAACTTTGATTTGACTGACAGTAATACTAAAAAGTTTGGTGGAGTAAAATATTTGTTCTCAATTTGGAATTTTTGGCAAAATACCCAATTTTAGATTGTGTGTTAGTTTGTTAGAAGTACCTATTCGTAGTAATTATTTTAAATTCAGACTTTAGTACTTCTTATTACAAGAATCTAATCTTGAAAATTCAATGTAACAATGTGTATTTCAATAAGATTTCCAAAAGTTTCAGATAAAACTCATAATTTTTCGATAACGACGCTAGAATTCATCATCATCATATACATTTTGTAAGTAAATTTGAAGTTTCTGATTTGTAGCAACCCTCACTCATAAATAATGTTAAATTCAATCCTGAAGTTTGGTGTTTATGCCCTGTTAAATCATAAATTAGTGCACACGGCACTTCAAAGACTGGTTTTAAGTAGCTAATAAGCTGGGTGTCTTGTCTACCTACTTCAATTTGTTATAGGATTTGTACGTACAGTTTGAATTCAGTTACAACAAATTCATTGAATATTGAAATACAACCGATCAAGACGTTAGGCTATCTTGGTATGGACACGTTATGAGGAGGGATGAAAACCATGTTACCCAAAGAGCTATGAATATGAGTGTAGCTGGGTATGCAAGAAGAGGAAGGCCAAAGAAGAAGTGGTTGGATTGTGTGAGAGATGATATGAATGTAAAATGTTGACATGACATGCCGACCCCACTTAGCGTGGGATAAGGTCAGGGAGATGATGATGATACCGATCAAGACGTTAAAATTTAAACAAAAATGATTGTGAACGAATCTTAGTAACATGTAACGTATTAAGTACCACGGGTGAAAAAATTGTGATTTGATATGAAGCACTTTAAATATATAAATTAATTCTAAGCCTCAGAAGCCTTCAAGCAGCCTTTTAGATGCGTCTCCGTCATATATAACTATGAAACATATTATTATTTACAATTCTTTTGGTAAAAACATTTTAAAAACAAGTAAATGTTTGCTTGTTATGAAAACTGTACCTACACAGACTGCAATTCACAAAGCTGTTTAACCAATAATTGGCGGAACGTTTGAGTTTTGATGTGTTTGTTTTGATTACAGAATGCTACGATTCAGAACTGGAACAGACACGAATGCATCATAACACGAATCATGAGCTGTTTCAGAATAGATTTTCGATGCAGCAAGATATATTTTAGACTGACCTATTTAAACTTGATTTAATTTTTTGCAACTATGCGTGGGATAGGACTACTAGCACAGGACCAAACAGAAGCATTATAGAGAGGAATCCTATACGCTATACTGATTAGATAGATGGATAGAATTCTGTAAAAAAGTGGGAATTTTTTACCCACAACACTTCTAACAACACTCCGTCAACACTTCCAACATTATAAAGTTATTTTATTTTATTTTTATTTTACAAGTTTTGGGAAAACTTACAGCTAGGTATGAACATTTTAGTGTAACTTATAAATAGTATGCAGCAGAAGGCTACATACTATAGGAAGGCCAATTACAAGTTTCCGCGAATAGATATCAACGAACTAGCATGAAACGAACAGTACTAACAGGTGGCGACAAGAACCAATATTAAGTTTAAACAGTACAAAACAAAAATTTCAACCTAAAAATAAATACAAAAAAGCATCTATACGCACTAAGAATATTGCTATCGGGTGCTTAATCTAAACGTCAAAGAAATTGTCGCTAAGCAAGCGTTTCAGCTTACTTGTGCTGGTATTAAATAAATCCACGTCACAGTTTGCCTTAACTAATTCATTGAAAGAGCCAGAAGCCCTATAAACAAATGCATTCTGCCTATAATTTGTCCTATGTTAGATTATATGATAAGTATTTTAGGTGTATTTCCTGAAAAGTCCACAGATATTTATTGATATGATTCTAAATAAAACACAAAGCAAACAAGCCCAAGATCGCAATCGCGACCCAATTCCGCAAACACCATTACACCTGTCGCCATATCTCTGTAATTCCCAATAAACCTATTTCGTTTACAATGGAAAGGTTTGCATGTACAGTCGACAAGAGGTTAGGTCTTCTTTATTATTTAGATTTCATCTAAGTTCTTCACATAAATAAACCTACCTTATCCTATGAACTTAGAGTTTTATACAATTTCTTGGAGCCTTTTTGACGCGCGCTTAGAACCCTTCACCGGAGTGTGGTGAGTTCTAAGCACGCTTCGAAATTACTAGTGACACTACAAGAAAAATAAGTTAATCATTATTATTTCTTCATAGGCATTGAAAATATTATAAAAATTCAAGTGAGTTCTCTCTAAAAATTTTCAAAGTAATCAGCTGAATTTGTCAACTGTACTTACAAACCTCGCGAAAATTCGCCGGTTATCGCTATTTATTGTAACAAATGAATAAATTTGGTCTCACCTGGACTGTGCCAAATAATGGCAATAAATTGTATTGCGCAATTCACAATCTGAATACTGTTGTTTCATTCACGACCCACACTAGCGAATTTGCTCGTGTAAGCGTAAAAAACTATAGTATCGAGAGGTTTAAAGATCAACCGTACTCGTTACATGGAAAAAATCGTCATCACCGTTTAATTCTTCGAGGATACTTGTTACTGAAAAATCCATTGTTTTTATTATTTAATTTTCAAAATCACATAGTGCAAACCCTAAATTTTTTTTCTTATTTGCCCAAACATAAAAAAACTTCAAGCTACAAACAAATCAAGAACTGTTATTTTTATTTAAATAAAATAACTCTGTCAACAGTACAAGCCTAACTATTTAGAGCAAGATCAGATAAAACTTGAACATCACTTATTCCATTATCACTGCTACTAATTATCACTTCATCTGTAAACATCACATCCAATCTGTCAAGAACAGGTTATGTTGCGGTCAAACTAAAAAATGTCACTTGCAATTGGGTGAATCGTCACTTTGATTTAAATTCTACTTTTTAAGTGGCCAAATCTAACCGCAGAATCTAACATTAGGCGATAATATAACGCCTCTTTGAAGAGAGTATTTATACAATTTGTAATTCAATATTGTCAGTTCAAATTAAAAAAAACTCGCTCATTTAGCAGTTGCTGTACTCTGAGATCTCACTATTTATCGATTGAGCGTTTTCAGATCATAATTTATCTTTTATTCCGTATTGTATTTTGTTTGATGTGCATTGACATAGAATCTATCCTATGAGTTTTGGTGGTACCACCAAAAAGTGTAAGTACTTAAAACACTGTATATCTCTCCTGCCCATTTGATGTCCACCAAAGGTAAAGATGTGAAAACAAAGATGTCTAACGTCATTTGCAAGATTTCTTTGGTGAAAACTGACCCATTTAAACGAGATTGTGGAATAAACGACGCAAACACACCGTTACGCTCCGTATTTAGTATAAGCCGATTACCACAACTGCGATTTGACGGACTCGGATAAGTTGCGCAAGACGTCTCTGTTCAAGACATAGATTTAAAGCAACATAGAATTGGTTTCCAACTTTGGGCAAAATTTGGAGGAAGTTTGGAACTAGTTGTGGCATTTGAGCTTAGTGCACTTTTAGATACCTAAACTCATTAAAAAGAAACAAGAGGCTTGAGTTTTGTAATTTAAACTTAGGGCAATACTTTGCCCATATAAGCCATTAACAGATAATTTCTGAGCTATGTTTAATTTTAAGTTTAGAATATCAAATCGTCTTAAGTACCAAACCCTATACTTAATACAGTCAGACAGATCAGCATTATTTTTAGTTGAAATCCGTCAAGGATTTTATTGAAACCATGATACTGGAACCTATTCTACCTTGATCACACTTTCACCACAACTTAAAAAGACACAGCATCGCTTGAGATAGCTAAATAACACAAAATAAGCCGCTTATGACTGTATTTCCTAAAACAACGGTCGCAGTTATATGACGACAAACATGCTCTAGACTGTGATTCCTGTGTTTCTTTTAAATAAATTGAAGGTGAGTGTCGTGGAACACTCGATTGGAACGAAGTTTGTACAGTAGTCATTTTTGACATTTTGACATTTTGCGCACTTTGCGCACCACCGTGCGCACTCTGTGCATCTTTTTTTTTGCGCGCAACTATGCGCACCATTTTGCATAATTTCTGAAGTTATCGACGATAACATGTTTTTTGCTTCTCCTGTAAAGTTGTGTTTTTGCAGTTATTCCCCTGAGACAGCGATATGTCCTGATGGTAAAATCGAACGCTTTTTTTCTTCCAGCCCTCATCCTCGATACCGTCCGAAAAGGAACTTCGTTCCAAATGTTTTTTTTTCAAAAACTTTGATGATACTTTCAGCTCACTAAATCCTTGAATAAATTACTTCTTTCTTAACTTAGTAATCGAGATCTGTCTAATGGTGAATTGACACCCACAGATTCATAAGAAATTCAAACTTTTGATGAGTATCTTAAAGAGTATAGACCGTTGGGCTATTTTGAATTAGGCTTATTTCATTTCATTTTTACGATTACTTATAGATTATTGACGCCTAGTTAACTTTTGAATCGTTTAAATTGTTAATACCTATTAAGGCTTTATGGTGTACTTGACAGAATTTGATGAGATTAGAAATGTGTGGAATAAAACGTTTTTGAAGAAACCTTGGCTTTTTTATTTTACTCTTAAATATATTTTAAATCGAACTCTACAGTTATGGAATCGATAGCCACTAGCAGTCACCCATCTATTGACATCAATTTGTCCTGTCATATGAAAACATGCAACGCAAAATGTTTCCTTCGTTCCGCATTAGGCTGGAGATATACAATTTTGAACGAAAATCAAAGCCATGTTGCTTTTCACATAATAATTAAGGAACACTTAGATAAAGTCCAACATGTTCCGAATTCCATACAAAATGTAGGAGAAAGACCAGTTCCATTTGCCAGTTATTTATTGTGATAGTTCATTTGCGCCCACGTCCCAATTTACGGGTGACCTTTGGGTTTTTGATGAGACAATCATAACGGTATGTAAGTATGTGATAAATATGGAGCACAGTCTAAGGCAGGTCGCTAACAGCAAAGTCGGAGCGGCGGCGTGTATGTCTTGTTTCATTCATTCAACATGTCATCTTCAAAAGATGAGTAGAGACAGGTGATTAGAAGTCGTGGAAGGGGAGCGCGCCTCGCCCGCGCCGTGCCCCCGTCTCGCCCGCGCCTCATTTTTACTTTTTTCAACGAGATTCGCGCCCGCGCCGCGCCCTCGCCTCGACTTTCGTTTCTGTTAGCGACACGCCTAAGGTATATTTTAGAGACACGTTGTAGAAAATATGGTTTTGCCTTGTTTTGCCTAAACCCAAACGATTTCTTTTCTCATTTGTCTCTACCCGATAATGGTCCTGGTAAGCATGCAGATAATGTCCCACTTTATTTTTTTTTTTCACTTTATGTGGGGTCGGCACAACATGTATTTTAAGATAAGATAAAGATAAGATAAGATAAGATAATTTTTATTTCATAAAAAATGGTTATGCCTTAAAACATACAATTTATCCAAGAACAGTAAGTAGGTACAAAGAAATTAGCAATCAACATCAAAAGACTTAAGGAAATACAAAAGTATGTAATTACTTAATAGGAACAATTATGGGTGGGTAAGTATATTAATCTAAAGTAGGTATTGTCACAATCTGAACATTAGGCGCTGTTATTATGGCATTAGTATGAGACTTTACCTTCCGTGCTAGTTTTACAACTGTGTTACGGCAAGGTAAGTTAACACACCTTTACTACAATTTTGCTATAAACTGTCCAATAGCATAGCGCTATGAGACCGTAGGAGGAATAGGTTCAG
Organism: Epirrhoe tristata; assembly: GCA_951394285.1. Lineage (NCBI taxonomy): Eukaryota > Metazoa > Arthropoda > Insecta > Lepidoptera > Geometridae > Epirrhoe > Epirrhoe tristata. The sequence goes on along the minus strand of OX596146.1, from coordinate 8,339,150 downwards.
ACAAGAACCTATTCCTCCTACCTATTTTCCTCTTCCATTTCCCTCTATCCAGCAGTCACTCTCTTTTTACTCATGTCATCTTCTACACAATCCATCCACCATTCGGCTTACCTCCAAAAAGTTCAAAGTTATGAAACACACGAAGAATAAAAAAATGACGCACGATTAATATAATGGTACCAAACGTACGGCATTTCAACGCTTTCGTTAATACGTAATGTGTCCCACAAAAACTATCAAAACCACTATGAAATTGAATACCTACTGCTACTCATTTGGGCTAAACTATTAATTTACTTATTGTAGGAGCTGTTTCATGAAGCGAGCAAACGCGTAATAGTAATAGAAAACATTTTAGTATCTTTCTACAAAATACAGAAAATAAAAAGGAATAAAAGAAATCGCTTTCAGGGATAAGGCCGCCCATTGTAATAATTTCGAACGTGTTTTATTTATGTGGTGTTTTGTTATTATTTGTTGTACAATAAAGTGTTCATTCATTCATTCATACAGGATTGTTTAAATTTTTGGTTGTAAATACAGAATTTATAAATCATTTTATATTATATTATTTTTAAATGGCTATGGCTATTATAAATTACTTTTAAATGGCTGATACATTATTAATAAGACGTATTATTAAAATGTTCTAACCATATAATTTTATATTGGCAATTTTCTGGTTCTAACTGGCAGTTTTTGAACTGCATTCAATACTGAATTGCAAATTAGTATGACAGTAACAAATCTGAAAAGGAGGCGCTTATCATTGTCGCTTGCGCATTAGTGCCATCAAAAAGACCATCTGTATGTAAACAAGGTTTTCATTTCTGACTTCGATACAGTACAGTTCGTCTCATAGAAACGGCAGCTTAACCCAAACCGTAACGGGTCACCCAAATCACACGCCCGTCCACTCATATTAACCTTACTTATACATTTATCTGACAGCTGAACACCCGATAAGATTTCACAGTGTAATGAACAACTTTTAATTAAAAGACACAGAAAGCCAATAATATAAGTACAAAAAGTTATAAACAGCCACTGGAGAGATGGAAATGAATTCGTATGAAATCTCATTCAACTTAGTTTTGGATTCTGAATGTTAATTTATTTTGAACTTATTTACACTGGTATTTTTAACTATAAAGTAATTTTGAAATAATAGTTTTTTTAATGTAATATTTATATTTACTATTATAGCAAAGATCTTGAAATAAATTATTCTTCGGGTGAATTTATCTGCTGATAAGAGCATTTAGGTAAAACGGCGTATGCGGGCTACCTCACATTAAACATTTACGACCTCTGTAGCGCAGTGGGTGAAAGCCCGCTTGGGACCCAGAAGGTTGCGGGTTTGATTCCCGCTGGGATAAATATTTGTATGATCTACAGATCTCGGGTCTAGGTGTTTCTATGTATTTACAAACAAAAACTATACGAGTAGTATATAAGTTATCTGGTTCTCATAGTACAAGCTTTGCTTAGTTTGGGGCTAGATGATGTTGTGTAAAATGACCAGCATTTTTTATTAATTTATTTCAGAGAAAATGTCAGAAAAAGCTAGCTCACACTATTTTTATATATGCACTAAAAAAATTGCTATCAAAACTCTAGCTCTCTTGACTAGGTAGTTGCTCATTTGGTAAAGCAAAGTTAAAACGTGGATTGTGAAGAAACTTCTGCGCAGTGAAGGAATTGCAGGAACTAAGGAAGACCTCAACATATCATTGTCAAAACAAACTTACTGTAATCTCCCGAGTACAAATGCAGTTTGAAACATCTACGTCTAGTAAGTTTCCTTTTGTTAGACACCACTGTTTTCTGACAAATTTTCTACCAACAGCCACATAACATAGTTCTGATATCTCATAAATCCACCCTGTATACTATAGTGCTCCCCGTGTCGTGAATATCAGAACCGTCTTGTACGATAGACACACATCGTTTTGCATAATGACCAAGCTCATTTTAAAAGTCTGTAGACATCACATATCTTTGGACATTTAAGATGTTAGAAGCACTTCTAAATATAAATCTGACCCATTTATTTAAGGTGTTGTTGACCCCTTTCAGTTTGAAGTTTGTTTGTTATTTAACAACTATTAGCCTATATCAATTAGACGAACAAAATGAATATGGGCGGGACACGCGATGCGCAACAGAAATGAAAAGTGGAGCAAAATGATAACAAATTGTTACCCGAGAGATGGGAAGAGAAAGAAAGGAAGACCAGTTAAAAGGTGGGAAGACGAAATAAGGCTGACAGCCGGACCTTACTGGAGAAGAGCTGCACTAGATAGAGGATACTGGAAGGAGCTAGAGGAGACCTTTGCCAATAGGCACACCGAAATACGTGATCTTATTTAGTAATATTAAAACTAAGGTTATACTCTAGAAAAAAACATTAACGTTATTTAACGTTATTTAAGTATTTATTTGACTTCAAAGAAGTTTGTCTGTTATTTAATAACTATTAGCCTATATCGGTTAAGAGATCATGATAGCTAAATAAAAAAATGAAACGGTAGCTTTATTACAGTGCAGACTGCGGCTTAACGGTATAAGCACAGTAAGCGGAAAAGCCGCTGTTTATTATATGCATTATTTGACTTTGGTCGAATTATGTTTTATAGTACGAGTAGTACCTTAGTTAAAAGTTGTTGGAAAAATATTTTGTTTAACAGTATTTTCGTGAGTAAACAAAAGGTTTTTCTGATATTAAGTAAGTTCTGTGGAAAAGCTTGCTTTCTTATTACTAATATTTCATATCTAAGAGAAGCAATACCTGAAGAGGTGTGCGAAGCTTTGACTCGGACAAACATAACATTTTTTAAAGATAAAAGAGATAAGATTCTAGGTAAAGTTAGGTTATGATTTTTTTCACTTTTTGTTGCCTGAAAATTCCGCTAAGTAGCACAACTAAGTTAAAACAAAACTGGTGTAGCTAAGAGAATTTTAATACTGAATTTTAAATTGTTCATTAGTTTTTACGGCGTTTTAAGAAGTTTGTTCCTGTACTGCGTATTTTGTATGATAATTTCCATTCTCTTTAGGATTTTAAAAGAAGCAAAATTTAGACACTGGCCAATATGGTCAACTAATTTGAAGATGGTTTCGGCATAGAGTAAGTTTAAGAAAACACACTTCAAGATTGATTTAGCAAGTTATCCAGGAAGAGATTTTTGTAATCTATATGTTTATTCAGCCTTAGAATGTGATTCTACTATTGTTGCTTCGTGACAAATACCTACTGTGAAGAACCAGGGCAAATAACAGCTTATATTTTTAATCTACTTTTGTTGCTTCGCGACAAATACCGTGGAGAACCAAGGCAAATCAAGTATTCATTTTTCACTTCATTATTCATTCACACATCACGGTTTACATTTATCACAAAACCTATAATTTACCGGTTAATTTGTTTTTAAGTACGAATACATTAGCCCAGAAACGATGATACGATTTCAATCAAACGTTTAATTAAGGCACCGTCTCACGACAAACGAGATTTGAATCCACACGAAAGATCCATTGCTCACGATCCACGTTATCGAATGCAATGTATCAATGCTCATTCGGCTTATAATGCTCAACCTTCAACCGGTAAACAGGATTGGCTTATGTGAGGATTTTGCTGGAACTATCGGCGGTTGCATTTTAAATGATTGTATTTAGTAATTGATTTTAATGTATGGTAAGGAGAGTTTACACCTTTCTGGTAGGCGTCCCTTATGAGCTTACTTTTGGCGCGTTTTTTAGGCAAATGCCATTTAGCGACCGAGCGAGTGTCACACTTACTATGATTTTTAGCATCCAATGAGCGTTTACACGTAAAATATTACAGTGCGCTACAATATCGCATCGGTTGAAATTATTCTCAGGTCGTCACGTCATAATGTCACCTGTTTAAGGATCATAAAATCTCGAAGACTTTTAAAATGTCGATTGGTAGGCGTGGTAATAAAAACAGCAAACGCCCAGAACATAGTTATCCAAAAATCTATCGTTTTACATAAGATCAATGTTTTAATGCAGATTCAATTTCCCGATCCGCATGTGTACACTTACTGGCTCCAATTCTCATAGAAAGATTCGTGACTGCGGGATCCACGGTAGCCGAGTCGGAAATCAAATGCAATTTACTTCATTTGCTCGCCAGTTCACATTGACTTCTGGACCGGATTATTTTGTAACCGGTTGCAATTTTACCGGTACTAAACTATGTTTTGCTACAAATTATGATAATGCTACAAAATGTATTCGTAAGTATGACAAACTCATTGCGATATAGTTTACCTATTAATAATGTTCTTTAAGACTTTCTCGCTGCTTAGTCAGCTCCACACGTATTGACGTCGTCTTTCTTGTGGGCCAGCCTGATTAAGCTGAAAGGATGGTTTAGGTGCTGGACTAGCCTATTCCATCTCAAACAATGTCCCAGGCACTTCAGCGTCCCATTAAGTGTAGGCATAGGTAGTCTCCTGACGCTGTATAAATCATCTAATAAGTATAGATGTAAAGGCCTAAGTTGACCATGAGGAATTATGTTTCCTCGTTGTCAAACTAGTCTAACGATCCTCCCTGTATCAATGTAAAGTTCAAAAATATGTATAGTCAATCTTATGTGTAGCTATTCTTTTTTTCTCACAACATAGTCCAGTATTTTTCTGATCTGGAACACATAAAAAAAGATCTGACAGAATGTCTACCTCCTTCCGGCCGTTTTCCCAACTAATTTTCGCAACCAGTTGCGAAAGCGGAAATATCTATCTTTACCCGCAACTGGTTGCAGTGTGGTTGCAGTAGAAGTGTTTTACCTCTTCATTCGCAACCAGACAGTTGATTTAGAATTTGTCAAATAAATTATTGTCATACTAATCCTATTTAGAAACGCTTTTCCCTACTAACAATGTAAAAATCTATGGACTGTTTTGCGACTGCGCACTTCACACTGTGATGATTTGACATATCATATGTCGTGACGCAAAAATCTAACACATTTTTTCGTCCAGCCCTTATACTATACCGTCCGAAAAGGAATTTCGTTCCAAAAATTGTCAATACATAGACTCGAGTTATTTTAATAATAAGCTCAACAAGAGAGCTTTACTGTTAATCTTTCTTGGTAGCTGTGCCAGGGTTTTTTAATAGTCTCGTAGAAGATAATATTTATACTAATATGCATAACGTTCTATCGTTCAAGGACGTCTATGTCGTCTAGCGTATTCATTTTCAACTCTACTCAAGAATATTCCAACCTTCGCTAGTGAGGCAGATGAAAAGTAAACACAAGACTGATTTACGAAGATTGAAACAGCAGTGTCGGAGGAAAGTTTTATTAGAACTGAAAGCATCACGCCACTTATTCTAGCCCACGTGAATAGGGGTGCCAACAGTGTGATATTGTTTGCACAAACCATTCGCATTTGGCAATACAAAGTCAAGTTCAATCCAATTCGAGGTCCAGTCAATATTTTGTATGTTTACTCGCTCGTATGACCGCTCATACCTTCTAGAGTCTAACCACTGAATATACTTTTGGCAGCCCTAATTGTAGATGATGCAACAGTTACTCTGAACTTACTTAAGTTTTGTTGGAGAAGTATTCAATTCAGTCAGAAGTATGATTTGATTTCTTTGATATGTTTTGTAATTTTTACCCCTTAGGTTTTTATCCGCTTACAATAAAATAAGAAGTTGGCTTAGCTCCTTTTATCATTCATGAGGACTAGATGTTTCAATTAGACAGGTTGCTAACAGCAAAGTCGGGGCGGCGTCGGGTTGACGTGTGCTAAGTGTCGAGGCTGCGGCTTGTTTCATTCATTCAACATTGTTTTCTTCAAAAGATGAGTAGAGACACCTGTCTCTACTCATCGCGCGCCCCTTCTGCGACTCCTAATCACCTGATTAGGAGTCGCGGAAGGGGCGCGCGCCTCGCCCGCACCTCGACTCTTGACTTTTGTTTGTTTTTTACTCTTTTCAACGAGATTCGCGCCCGCGTCGCGCCCCCGCCTCGACTTTCGTTTCTGTTAGCGACACGCCTTAGGTATGAGTCAGCGGTGTCAAATGATATTCTAACACTGAAACAATGTAATCACGGAAGATTTACATGGCAATATTGTTTCATTGCTATAACAAATGCGGGTATATATTGCTGGCAATGGGACAAAATTGTATTAAAATAAATGCGCAATGCACAAAAACTTGAGGTTACTTAAGTCGTAATTTCACAAGTTTTCAGAGTGTCATTTGCCATCAGGGACAGCCGAGACGTAAACGAGAAAGGTAATAATGTAAAAGTTTTTTAGCGCTAAGTAAAACTCGTTTGTTCATTTTTACTGGCGGTGAAAATAATTTGAAATTCTTTATTATCAGTGGTCGTAAAACGTGCGGTACAATAACTTTCAGTGTGAGCTAATTTTGGTTATTAAATGTTTTAAAAGGCCCTTAGCATTTTGATGGTGGACACGAAGGGTCTAGAATATTAATCGATATAATTTTGACCAAAAAACAAATGCCTCGAATGAAATGAAATAAGGTAGCCCAGCCCTATGGAACCTACCGTAAACTAAGCCGTGATGGGCCGGACACGTTAGCCGCGTGCCCGAAGAATACTGGGCTAAATCAAATCAAATAAAATCAAATATATTTTTATTTGGAACATAAACACATGCGAGTAAAAATACAATAGGGAAACGTTGACTACTGCAACAGTTAGGAAACTGAGTAGCAGAGTCAGCGCTCTCCTCCAGACAAGAGTCAACAATCAAGTTCCAACTTAACTGAGGAAGTTATTACAAACTTAAACTTCAAAAAAAGCAACCACTTTATGGAATCCGATGATGCGGCAACCTCGTGGAAGGCCCAAGCGACGATGGTGGGATGAGCTGGACTCCTACAAAAAAGATTGGCCTGTTATGACCCAGGACCGGAAGACGTGGAGGGAGGAAGGGAGGCCTTTGCCTTTGAAACATCAGGCTTATAATAATAAAATAACTCGTATGTGGAGGTTAGAGAAAGTCTCAATTTTTTCGAATCGTGTTGTTCCGGCGTCATACCCACACAATTCTCATCTCTCTCTTAGGGTTACCAAAACACACATTTGTTTTACTACAAAAAGCTGTTGTTCTCAATACTTGTAGAATTGTTAGGAAATTTCTACACGCTGAATCTCGATTAGAAAATGATTTGATTAATTTAGCCGCGCACACTGATGTGCACTTGGCTTAGGCCCGTGCACAACAGTTATTTACCAACTCCCGTGAGTCGAGCTGATCAGATCACCAAATAAATAATAATAATAATAATGAAGAACTTTCATTATCTCATTATGAAGAATGAAAGAAAAAAGAATTAATAACTAGAAATACTGTTTTATTTTATTCGCAAAATCTTCACGTAATATTGATACTTAGAACAACATCTTCAAAATAAACATTATCTTGTCTAAGTCTCGGCAAAAAAGAAAGAATTAATTACCTTCTGTATTTGAAAATACAAAGCTTTAAAAACATTGAAACAGGTAAAATAATTTATTCTTATTAAAAGTTGCATTTTATCATTTTTTTCCGACTCAAGTAGAATAAACTCGATGGCTGAACTCACTTTGTACAACTTTTCTGGGTTCTTTTTCACAGGAACAGAAATAATAATCCTGAGTAACAACTCAGGACTCATATAACAATATTTAATAAGCTAATTCATTCGTTTCTAACGATCCATATATACCTAGACTAATCCTATTGTATTTTGTAAATATATGTAAATATGTAGTAGCATAGTTTCTGTAAATATTTATTTTACTTTATAACAAATTCATCCATACTAATATTATAAATGTGAAAGTAACTCTGTCTGTCTGTCTGTCTGTTTGTTACGCTTTCACGCCCAAACCGCTGAACAGATTAAACTGAAATTTGGCATAGTTAAAGGTTGTATCTCAGGGAAGGACATAGGCTACTTTTTATCCCGAAAAAAATGAAAAAATCCCGAGGGACCGCGGTTCACACCGCGGGAGCGCAGCTAGTATATTATAAATATACATAGAATAGAATAGAATTATTTTTATTTGACACGCACAAACAACACAGAACGGAACTTTAAAATAAGACAGAACATAAATAGGTAGGTACACAGGTTAATGAAAACACACAGAATAAAACAAATACAAGAAGAATAAATGAGAGCACAAGCCTTATAAATAACTTTCACAGGTAAGTACTTACGCTAGGTAAAATCATTCAAACTACCTAGATCATTGTGCTAATCTTTGGATTCTTCAAAATGATTAATAGATGCCTAAACTGGTTCAATTATATAGGGTATTTCATTTTAAACTTTCCTCCCCCTCCTTGCGTCGTTTCCCCAGTGCTGGGGGTCGTGACCCATCACGGAAGTATCTTCTCCCGTACGATGTTGCGCCATTTGCTTCGGTTTTCAGCAGCATGCACAGCTTCCGGCATGTTGAGGTCGAGTGTGCTGCGGATCTGGTCTGACCAACGCATCGGGCTCCTGCCTCTTGGCCGCTTTCCCTCGACTTTACCCGTGACTATCAGCTTCTGGAGATTGTCTCCGGGTTTACGGGCTATATGGCCAAAGAACTCGAGGATCCTGCGAATTTTAAACTTTAAACGAGTTGTAAATAGACGTTTGACCGTATCAATTTAATTCCTAAGCCCATTTAAGTTTTCCCTTCAAAATTTATAATTTATTGATTTTTTTGAATTATTGCATAATGATTTTCAAGCGCAGCGCAGCTACATCACGAATGGGCTAAGTTATACAAGAAGCAACAATTAATTTAAAGGATAGTTTAAAAAAAAACATTACATAAATATTATATTTTTTTGAACCCAGTTGGGTTCCTGAATTAAGTTAGTATACAATGAAAGACCCTATAGTGTAGTATACTATACGCGAATAGGATTCAGTTGCTGATTGCAATTTTTACCTACGGAATTCTAGAAATGAATGAAGCTAACGCTTGGCCGTCTTTATACCAAGTAGATACTAACAGCATTTTAAGTTAGTAGCTGAGACGTTCTTTATGAAGTTTAAGCTTACGGTCTTTGTAGCTATTCCCAGGACAGATACGACAAAACTAAAAGCAAATTGTTGACTTTTACTTCTTTGTTTACAAAGAAAGATAGACACAAAAATGTCACTTGGAGTAGTTGGTTGGCATTAATATCACACTGAGCTTACAAGGCTTGGATAAAACTTACAATATAGTTAGTACCTACCTATAAGTATTGACGGTGTATTGACGGAAGGTAGGAAAACATCGTGAGGGAACCCGCAGCTTTGTCAGCTCCACGCGTATTGACTTTGTCTTTCCTGTGGGCCAGGATGTTTAAGCTGAGAGGATGGTTTAGGTGCTGGGCAAGCCTATTCTATCTCAAACAATGTCTCAGGTACTACAGCGTCTCGTTAAGTGTAGGCATGGATTGCCTCTTGACGCTGTATAAATCATCTAATATAGATGTAAAAGGCCTAAGCTAGTTTTTTATAAGTATTGAAAGTTCTAATTGAGATTGTATGAGCTATTGGTAAAGAAGGCTGGTAAGCCTTCGGCCAAAACCAAAGGATAGAAACGCCTGTTGATCAACGGATTGCAGCATTAGTGAAGTTAGCCATTTTGATGCGCAGTTTCTCATGTCTATATTACAAGTAGATACTACTTAGTTAGAGTGTGAAGTCCACGTCAAGACTTTATCCGTCTTATTACAAGAAAATGAACCGAGTTTAGACTGAGACTAACTAAAAAACTGTCCCTAGAAAAAAGATCTTTAAATACAACACCACAAAAAAGCGTTCTATGTAACGCTTTTTTGTGGTAGGTAACAGTTTTGTTCTGATTTGATTCAACGTGGGGTTCAAGTAAGGTTTAACTTTTATGTAATAATCAGCTACAAGTTTAAGGTGACAAATCTTTCTTAGACGTAGGTACTTAACCTTTTAAGTTACTTAGGACATGTTTGTAAAGACTTTTTTGGAAATAAATAAATATATTATTATTATCATTTACGCATTTTCATACAAAATGGTCTACTACCATCGAAACAGCTAACTTCACGAAAACCGAAATCCATTCAACGTAAAAAGTAGCTTTTATGTCTATTTAGTATTCAAAAAACTTATTTTTGGGTATACAGGGTGTAAAAAGACGTCTACCGAAGCCGAAAGGGGTAGGTACAGCATCCCAACACACAACCAAATCAAAAGGATTTTCCGAAAAAAACATTATATCCGGAGAAAACAGCATTTGAAGATTACTGTTTGCGTATGTACTGGGCGCGTTGTTTTACGTAGATTGCTGATTTTTGAGTTTTAACTGTTTTTTTTTTCTTTTATAAACGAAATTTTTAGGTAGGTATGGTCTTATTATGTTGTCCTAGTAGTTAATAACCGAAAATAACATAGAATGACGTAGCTAAGTCAAAAAAATTTTTTGCGTTTTTTCCGCTAAATATGTTTTGAATCATGGTCAGATTGCAACCCTTCAGTTTTCGGTAGCTGTCTTTTTACACCCTGTATATATAAATAGTTTCAAAAGCAATTAGTAAAACCAACATAAACACTCATCAACTTTCGTGAAAGTGTCAGACAGAATTCTTTACGACGAATACCGCCGACGAATGTGGACAGCACATTAGTTTTAAAACTAAAACGCAGTTAAAGCAAAGCACGCAGAATTAATAGGTGTAGTAATAAAAATTTACATTTATAAAAATATCCCACCCGCTGTTTATTCTATAACTTTTAACATTTCAACGTAACATTCTTCACAGGATTCCTTGCTATGGCGGAATTGTTTCAGACGAATTACAGACAAGCAATTATATTTTAAAATTTAAAACAAAAGATCAATTAGTTGCCGAATGCCATAACCAAGAATTGTGACCCTTATCCAACTCCAGTAAAGCCAAAGTTTTAGTAAGATCGTTTTAGAAAGTGCAATTAATGCAATTTGCACTTTGACATGACGTCAATTCATCATCATCTCCCTGACCTTATCCCACGCTAAGTGGGGTCGGCACAACATGTCTTCTTCTTCCACTCACTCCTATCACTCGTCAATTGTGCATCCACTCCTTTTACATTCATATCCTCTCTCACACAATCCAACCACTTCTTCTTCGGCCTTCTTCTTCTTGCATACCCAGCCACACTCATCTTCATAACTCTTTAAATTAAATTATAAATTAAATTATACTTAGCGAACTATAAAAAATCCAGCAATTAAAACTCTAAACTTTATATAGTTGACCGTTTGGCGAAGTAAGAATGTAAAATATTATTCACTGACCTGGAAATGTATTTTAAATAAAATTGTGCTGTGCATGTGCTTTCTTGCGGGAATGCAGCATGCATGCACATTGTGTTTTTTTTAATGAAGACATATTTCACGATGTTACCCGTGGTCCCTCGAGAATACTTTAGGTACTTTTCCGGGATAAAAATAGCCAATGCGATAATCCAGGGTTAGACTACCATAATACTAAATTTATTACAGCGTGAAGGATCAAAGTTTTACCTTTTTTATCCCGCTTCCACTTCAAATCAAGCTGCATAAGTATTTATTTTTCTAAATTGGGCTTTGGATTCAGTTCAAAGCATTTATTCAGTAGGACCGCTGGGATCACTTTGAATCGTCTTAAAACTAGGTGATTTTACTACTGTTCCTTCGCGACCAATACCGTGAAGAACTAGGGCAACTAACACGGTGTGGGGCCTTGCTTTTTTTTTAGATGATCCATCTAAAAATTGAATTAGTTGATCAAATCGTCTAGGAAGCTTTTAAAAAATGTAATCTATTGTTTTCAACCGACTTCAAAAAAGGAGGAGGTTCTCAATTCGTCTGTATGTTTTTTTTTTTTTTTTTTTTTGTATCTTGTAACGGGATTGTTCCGCCATTTGTTGACCGATTTGCAAAAGTCTTTTCATGTTTGAAAGGGTATACTCCAGAGGTGGTCCCATATAAAGTTTATTCCTGAGGGATTGATAGTTTCCCCGTAAAACTCTAAACACCTTCCCTCCTAGCCATGTCACAAATAGACATCGAATCGACAGCAGCTTGACGCCCTGAGTCACACCGCGTTTCGAGTCAAACATTGAAGTCGGTTTTCTTTTTAGTATAAAAACGTAATTATAGCTTAAGACAAATGAGTAGTAAACTGTTGTGTAAAAGTTTTTTCTGGTACTGACGTGTAAGTTGCATAAAAAACTTAGTACCGAAATGCCCCATTGTACATTGATAGGTGTATTTATTTTCAAATGATGCATAATTATGTGAATACTTGTCTTGTGGTAAACTATACGCTCCGGTGATCGCGTTTCTAATGAAGTAATTATACTAATAACAGATGTCGGTAGGTTTTTTTGCTGAATTATGTGCAATTTTAGCAAGTTCTCATCTACTTTGATGTTTCACAATAAAATGTAATTGAAGTACCATTGAAGTGTCTCTATTAACTTCGGATAGCTTCCGCCAGCGACAGAGCTTAGGATCTGGATAAAATATAATTATACTAATAACATACACACACACCCACGCAGACATACACTAACTCACATACACACACACACACACACTCACTCACTCAATCACATACTTGTATATTTGCATGCACACAACTAGCATAATTAGAACCTTTTTAGATTATAGTAGAACGATTATTGATAAATCTTACTTAATTCTTAACTTAATTCACTAAGGGAAGAGCGAACCCCCTAATACAGGTATAAATTTACTTAAAAGGGGGTTTTCAAAGCATTTATGTCACGAAATAAACGATTTGATTTTGATTTGACGTACAATGTTATATTGTGTCACGGAAAAATACAATGATAATAAATACATAAAAATAATATAAATAATACAAGCTGTGTGGTGCCGGCGGCGAATAGTACCAACCCATTTCATCCCGTGGGTGTCGTTAAAGGCGACTAAGGGAATAAAGGAACACAGAAGACGGGCAGCAGCGTCTCTGAACCGTTTGACATCTTACTGCGATCGCCAACCCGCCTGCCAAGCGTGGCGATTATGGCAATTCCTCCCAAATGTTTGGGAGAGGCCCTTGCCCAGCAGTGGGATCCCTACGGGCTACTAAAAAAAAAAAAAAAAATACATACATCCGGAACAACATTTCAAATTGAGAAAGGTGTCAAGCAGGGAGACCCACTGTCGCCCAAGCTCTTCACCAGTACCCTTGAAGAAGTTTTCCGTACACTAACATCTCGCTGGACAGGGAAGGGCATTGACTTAGGCAAAGCAAGGTTGACCAACCTTCGCTTCGCTGATGACATCGTCCTTTTCTCCTCATCAGCTTTTGAGCTACAGGAAATGCTACAAGACCTAGCAACGGCAAGCCTCGAAGTTGGACTTCACATGAACATGAGCAAAACCAAAGTTATGACAAACAGCACGAAGAAGGTTATCGCGGTGAATGGGGGGAATATGGAATACGTTCATGAGTACGTTTATCTCGGCCAATTAGTTTCTTTTCAAGACAGGCAGGATAAGGAAGTCGCAAGACGGACCGAAAACGCCTGGCGCAGCTATTGGTCGATGAAAGGACTATTTAAAGGAGACCTACCACTATCTCTGAAACGTAAACTCATGGACGTCTGTATCCTCCCGATTCTAACCTATGGTGCTCAAACTTGGTCCCTTACTGATGTTCAGAAGTCCAAACTCGAGGTCTGTCAAAGAGCGATGGAGCGAAGTATACTGGGCATAAAACTAACAGATCGAATTAAAAATGCCACCATTCGCTCTCGAACGCAAGTCGCCGATGTAGCTCAAAAAGCCGGGAAACTCAAGTGGTACTGGGCGGGGCACGTGTGCCGCATGCCGGACGAACTGTGGGCCAAAATAACCACTGATTGGAGCCCTGAGACAGTGAGACGGCGCGGCAGACCACGCAAGCGATGGCGCGACGAGCTGGACACCTTCAGCGACTATCAGTGGCAGACAATAGCGTTGGACCGGAAAGCTTGGAAAACTCGAGGGGAGGCCTTTGCCCAGCAGTGGGATAGTGGGGGCTAAAAACAACAACAACAACAACAACATACATCCATACTTTAAACTTACGTATTGGTCATAGGTACTTTAAAATTATTAGGTTTTATAATGAAATATTTGAAGAAGTAACTATGTATCTATTCATACAATCTAAAAAATGCGTAGGTTTATAGCAAAAAGAAAAATCAAATGACGTCATATTCAATCAAAATGTAGTATCTCAAACAGGAAGGATCGACTCAGAACAAAAGAAACGAAAAGCACGTTTGGATCTCCCGTTGCTAAGGATACAGCTTTTGAAAATAAACAAAGGTACTTCGATACCTATAAATTACAGAACCATCAAAGTATAGAATCAAATGAAAAAAGTTCAAAGGGACATCAAGAGAATTATATAATAATCCGACAGATTCACTTTTAAATTTGTTGATGCTCGAGTCACGTTTCAAGGATTTTGGGAACTGCTTTAAAAATGCTATTAGGTCGATCGTTAAACTTTGAATGAGTGACATCTCGGGCAATACCATAGAGTTTCTAATCAACAAATTTATCAAATTCAACCCTGAGTCGTTCAAAATAGAGACTATGAAATGGCGTAGAAGACACGGTTGAAGTGACTTGTCGTCTACGCAGTTGCAAGGCACTTTTTGGATCATCACTCGCATTTGATGTGTTTCGGGAATCGGTGTGGATTAATTTTAGTTTCATAGGAATTCTGATGCTCTTGTCGCTCAAAGTTCAGAAATGGTTAAGTCCGATTTATAGGAGTTTTATAGGCGGCGATGTGAAAAACACATCAAGTTTACGCTTAGAAGATGTTAATAGGCTTTAAGGACACGTAGAGGTGACTAGAAAGATAAATAAAGGTTCTATTTCGGCATTAAACTTAACTAATAAATCTCTTGGCTATAAAAAATCAAAGTAGTTTTTCGTGGAAATAAAACTGAATTGGATGTATTTCACAATTCAAAAGTAGTAGAAGTAGTACTTATAATGTAAACTTACTTTAATAATGTAATCATATTTAATTTGACTTAGTATTTTTTAAGTAATAAGATATGGGTGATGTGGTCGCTAAGTGACAAAACCCTTAAAAAAACAGTATCCTCAAGGTGCGGTAGACATTCTCTCAGATCGTTTTATGGTACTTATTCCAGATCCTTTGAAGATGTCTAAGGACCCTCTTAGACAGTCAGAGGCATATACAAACACATATTTGATACATGCCCACATCTTGCAGAAATTAGTATTCCATACGTGACAGGTTGCAAGCCCATCGCCGCCTATAAGAACACTAACTGGTTTCCTCACGATGTTTTCCTTCACCGTTTAATCTCTATATATAAAAATGAACCCCCATATCCCTTGGTCACGGCATCACGCGTGAACGGCTGGACCGATTTCACAAATTTTGTATTGTTGTGTTTGTTACTGTCAGGAGAAGGTTCTTATGACAGAAAAAATCTATATATTAATCATGGAGGGCGTGAAATAAGGGTTGAAAGTTTGTATGGGGAGTTGGTAGTTCCAGTTACATGCAATAGATGGCGTTGCTAATAATTTTAAACACATGCAACCTCTATTAAAAAATGGTGGACCTAGTTTTTCAACCAACACTCCATAATATTACTTTGTTTCCTAACATATCGATGTTCCTTGTAAGAAATTAAGCTATAAACTCGAAGTAGACGTGAAGCTGGGCGCCGCGGGTAGTCAAAAGCATAACACATTTTACAACTATTAGAGAAGGCATGTTTACAGTGTACACTCAATAACAGTGATGCATCTTCACCCTTCGGATGATTCAAACAAACTGTAGCTTTGTTACTTTTTTGTATGATAGTGGATTTGAGGTAATTATGTAGTTTTGCATATTGTAATAAAACCATTTGAATCTTATAACATGTGCCAATTGCTCTTTTATAATTTACTAGCTGCGCTCCCGCGGTGTGACCCGCGGTCCCTCGGGATTTTTTCATTTTTTCGGGATAAAAAGTAGCCTATGTCCTACCCTGGGATACAACCTTTATCTATGCTAAATTTCAGCTTAATCTGTTCAGCGGTTTGGGCGTGAAAGCGTAACATACAGACAGACTGACAGACAGAGTTACTTTCACATTTATAATATTATAGTAATAGTAATACATAGTAATAGTAAAGTAATAGTATAGTATGGATATGGATTAAACTTTTCAATAAGCTTTTCATTTAATCGGATGGTAGGTAGTTACAAAACGTTACTTTTTTCTCCAATCAAGATTAAATTGCTTGTTGAAAAATAAATGGATTCATCATCATCATCATCCACAGCCCGACTTCACCCACTGCTGGGTATAGGCCTCTCTATAGATACATAGTAAAGTATAATAAACACAACATTCAGATGATTGAATTATGATAGCAAGTTGAAGTACTGCTTCAACCTCGACTACGTCACAGGTTTATGACTGCCATAGACTATGAAATAGTCACTACCAGCTCCAACGGGAACCCACCACGATACCAATAACTGTTTCAAACCAAAGTTATAGCTTGTAATATTTGTTTAAAGCCTTTTTTCGGTACTTAAAATTAAAATAACTTGCCGCCAGTAGACAACGTTTTACGTGTAAGAAAGATAGCTGAATGTTATTTTTTATGGTTATAGCACATAAACGGCATACAAGTGCTTGTTGTACTAAAAATAATGGAGAAAGACAATATTGCCTTCTAAAATAACTCAACACGAGAAGTGGATAGTTGGGGTAAACGAGTTCTTGAGTGAAGACCGCGACTCGGCAAACGTAGTATAGGACGCCCCCCGGCCAGGTGGAGTGACGATCTGCGAAAGGCTGCCGGCAGAAGCTGGATGCGTCGAGCTGAGGACAGGGCGCAATGGCGCGCACTAGGGGAGGCCTATGTCCAGCAGTGGACTGCCATAGGCTGATGACGATGATGGTGATGATGATGAGAAGTGAATAGTGTAACGAAACAGCTACTTTATTCATCGGGTTTGTTTATCTGTGTTATTATAAAAAAAACTTAGGCCTTTACATCTATACTAGATGATTTATACAGCGTCAGGAGGCAATCCATGCCTACACTTAACGGGACGTTGTAGTGCCTGGGACATTGTTTTGAGATGGAATTGGCTTGCCCAGCCAATGGAAGCCATCCATTCAGCTTAATCAGTCGCCTACAGGAAAGACGACGTCAATTCAAACCCACGACCTTCAGATTAAAAGTCGAGGCACAACCCCATTCGACCAACACTGCTTTTCTTGCGTTGGTATATGACACAAAATACGAATCAGCAGCAGCTAAGGTAGACTAAAAGAGCATTACACAGCAATTTTTGACCATTTTTGCTAAACCCATGCCATTTTAGCTCTTAGTAGAGCGTCGCACTTACTAAGACTGAGACTGACACTTACTGACTTGATGACCGTCTACAAATTCTTCTGAAATTATTCACCCTTAAATATACAGGGTGTAAAAAGACGTCTACCGAAGCCGAAAGGGGTAGGTACAGGCAGTATCCCAAAACACAACCAAATCCAAAAGGGTTTTCCTAAAAAAATCAATATATCCGGAGAAAACAGCGTTTGAAGATCACTGTTTGCGTATGAACTGGGCGCGTTTTTATACGTAGATTGCTGGATTTTGAGTTTTCATTTTTTTATTTTATAAATGAAATGATTAGGTAGGTATGGTCTTATTATATTGTACTAGTAGCAAAAAACTACAAAATAAAATAAAATTACGTTGCTAAGTCAAAAAAAAATTGAGTTTTTTTTCGATAAATATGTTCAGAATCATGGTCTGATTGCAATCCCTCAGTTTTCGGTAGCAGTCTTTTTACACCCTGTATAACTGAAATTATGTAATAATTTTTCGTTGATGCTATCCATCCACATGATTTTGTATACTACGTTCCTTTGTTCCTAGATAATGTTCTTATCACATCTCATGCTATCTCCTAATACATACAAAATACATAAGTCTCTAGAATTTAATATTACTATAATCTCTTTATGTAGAAAAAAAAAGATAATAAACCTTACGCATAATGTCTTTATCCTGGACATCCTAAGGCGATCAAAACGTATCAAGAAAATATGTAAAAGTGTAGTAACACAAATCATTCAAATTACCTGAGTATCAAAAAAAAAACATACAGACAAATTGAGAACCTCCTCCTTTTTTTGAAGTCGGTTAAAAAATACTTTGGATTTGGATGGCCAATCATCTACGAAAATAGCCTACTAAGTTTTGTGTATGTATAATTGTATAGTTTATGTCTATTCTCATGAAAAGACTGGTAGTATAAAGCTTTTTTGTTGATACATTTGTTAAAAACAAAAAAAATATATGGATAGTAAGATAATAAAAACGCCTATTAACAAATAATATAAATTGACTTAATACACTATAATGACACGAATTAGATTATCGAATACTTATGTTAAAATGTTTATAGATCGGTGTGTTATAGATGTGTTTGCAATAGTTTGCATGTATGCGCGTAAAGACAAATGCACAACAATTTTTTCGAAATCATTGTCTCAAAGTTTCTAGATACGTTGACATTTGTAGATAGTGTGGTATTACTACACTTTACTAGTTTCCATTATATAACGATATACTAAATTTATGACGCTGAGAATTGCCGGACGACTAAAAATTATAAAGATTACACAATTTATTGCCTTCCAGTCGTCCATAATCCTCTTACCGTCGAACATCTTATTAAGTGAGGGCTCAATACTGATATTTATTTCTACACATTGCGTGTAGGAAATATTACTAAAGGAAGCCTTTATCGGAACAAATAACGAACGAGTGTCAGAATAAACTTCTTAGTTTTATTTTATGCAGTCTCATAGCAATGAAAACCAGCGCTCCAACTCTCGAGCTGTTGGAGCAAATGCTGAGGGGTAGCCGTATTTTCACCCACATAAAATTGTGTAGATTTAAGTACCTATTGTAACTGTTGTATATGATGTGGAGAAAATAAAACTTTATTATTATTATTCTTATTCAATGCAGTCAAGGCAAAACCAAAAGGGGTATGTACAATTGTACACAAAAGATAGAAAATAACTTCATTTACACCAAAAACATAAAGAGTGAGGCGAACTGCGTATTTGTCGCGTAATTTACGTTCAACAGAAACAGGAAACTCATTTTAAGTAACCATGAATGAGTGAAAGCTGAATTATTTATTAATTATTATCATCTTAAATCTATAGGACAAATATATACAGGGTGTAAAAAGACTACTACCGAAAACTGAGGGGTTGCAATCAGACCACGCAATTTTTTTTTGACTTAGCTACGTCATTTTATGTTATTTCCGGTTATTTACTACTATTTACTACAACATAAAAAGACCATACCTACCTAACAATTTCTTTATTTGGATAAAAAGACCATACCTACCTTAGAATTTTTCTTTTATAAGAAAAAGACAAGTAAAACTCAAAATCCAGCAATCTACGTAAAACAACGCGCCCAGTACATACGCAAACAGTAATCTTCAAACGCTGTTTTCTCCGGATTTAATGATTTTTGAGGAAAATCCTTTAGGATTTGGTTGTGTGTTGGGATGCTGTACCTACCCCTTTCGGCTTCGGTAGACGTCTTTTTACACCCAGTATATAATATTTATGTACAATGGGCTCTCAAAGGGCTCCAGGTGAGTTTTGATGGCAATAAAATTTTATTTGTGATTTGATTTTTTTTATTTGTGACAAAAGTGTGATCAATCTTGAACAGAAACCGCTTTTATGGAGTACCTAGAGAAATAAATAAATATTCGCCTGAGATGGTAGGTATTTTTAATTATGCTATTTCACACAAACAGCTTAACGATTTTGTGTTAGAATTATAATTATCTAATGAGCCAACATCGTATTAATATTTAACGATCCGCATTCAACTTCAACCTGTTTAACGACCATAAAGGGTAGAAATGCATTAAGCGTACATAAAGTCAGGTTTAAATACTTTATTAAATTCACACCAGGTAGCTTACTTCGATCACATGACTCGATTCCAACGTAACTTAGCTTTATCGAGTTTTTATACTACCTAGGCCCTATTCCACTCTGATCCACTAATCAAACCCACTAAGGGATTTATTTCCACTCTAACCCACTACCACGGTGGATTGTATTCCACAGCACGTTTTGGATAATGAATGGAAGTAATTTATCGATTCTAACTACTTAATCAATTTTTGACCGCAGGTATATTATTTTATATTCTCGCGGTGGTCTCATAGAGGGGTTCCTGAGGGGTTGACACTTTTCCCATAAAACTTTAAACACCTCATCTTCGTTTGTTTGAGTCATCTTAAGATCGTTGCAATCGATCTGAAGTTCAAATTAGTACCAAGTTGAGTGTCGAGAGTAAGCCCTCGGATCGTAATTAGTACCTACATCGCTATAAACATGCAATAAAAATAGATATTATTATACTTATAGATATAATATAGAAATACTTATTACCGGTTTTATTAATATCGCAATCTAATATCGGGTTGGGTTTCAAAATTTAATTGCAATTTTTATCGCTAAAATTCTTGTATAATTAGACCCTACGGTGGGTCTGATTGTTTACGGTGCATTTTCCATCTGCCGATTTGCTGCGAGCTACTTAAATTGGATGTTTTTATCAGTATAACCACCAAAAGCTCTGTTTTGTCGCCAAACATGTAGCCAAAAGATCAATTTTATTGTTCTGAATGGATTGAAGTGTTCAGTCGTTCAAAAATTCCGCGTACATACTGACACGCCTGACTAGCGACACATGAGGCATATTTTTTACTGTCCGGAATACGGACTCGACACCTAAGAGAATGTTGACTTTATTGGTAGCGACACTTGCG
Source organism: Epirrhoe tristata (assembly GCA_951394285.1). Lineage (NCBI taxonomy): Eukaryota > Metazoa > Arthropoda > Insecta > Lepidoptera > Geometridae > Epirrhoe > Epirrhoe tristata. Next base: position 8,318,247 of record OX596146.1, on the reverse strand, counting down.
AGGTTATGAAAAAAATCTCGATTAATCATCATCATCATCTCCCTACCCTTATCCTACTCTAATGTGTTTTCTCGATGAATAGATAAAAAAAAGTGTGATTTTAAGCAGCTATGGGCTTGCAACCCTTCAAAGGATCTGGAATACTTACATAAAAAAAGATCTTAGAGAATTCTGCGCTTTATATTAAGTTTGCCACTGCTATAAAAAACCCGATCACACAAATCTGACACATTATAAATCTAAAGAACCTTTTGATATCGATACGAAAAATCTGACTGTTCATCGTTAGATCATATCCGATGTTCGTATAAACAAATGATGAAAACGATCGGTCGATGACCCGAGCTGTCAGATAAATTGTAGAGTCAGCAGCAAAAATTGCCTAACATTAAGTGAATTTGAAATACTATTAGACTACACAATCGACCAGTATAAATATGTTTTACTTATGTGTCTGCAATTGTTTTATGATATTTCACTGTTTTATGTTATTTTTATATAAAATTTTGGGGTTGAGACCCTAGGTCCGTGGGGTTCTGGAGCCCTTCGGGTTTTCAAAATTCTTTCAGGGCGTCTGGTTGAAGCGACGCGTGATCCGAGAGCTGGCACATTTTTGGCTCAAAGGATCAGCATTGCCATCCAGCGTGGTAATGCCGCCAGTGTTTTGGGCACGCTTCCGACTGACAGTGACCTGGATCAGTTGAGCTATCTATAGATCGTTTCTAACGATCCTTAGATAGCTTGACTAATCCTGTTGTATTTTGTAAATATATGTAAATATGTAGTAGCTTAGTTTCTGTAAATAAATAATAGTTTTTATATAATACCATGTTATGCTTTCAAATAAAAAATCGTTAGAAAAAAATATATTTTATATGCATAAAGCGCCTAATAATAGTTTGAAACTTTTACTTACTCTACCAAAAAATATAGCAAACTAGGGTATGTTGATTTTACGAATTTGTGTTTTGATGACTTTGATACGCTCAATAAAGTAAATGGATTTCAAAAACTATTTGTAAGTATATAATATTTTTCCTTGTTTTGCTATGTAATTAATAATGGTCACTTCATTTATTTTATTTTGTCAACTGTACATTTTATCTAAAGTCCGACAATAGAAATCTATCGGATGAATAATAACTCATTGTCTTACTTTTTGTTGAACTAATCACTCGATTGTTTCACTATTATAATCAATTATTCGATTAAATTTCATTTAAATGACGGCTACGTCTCATCAAATCTACAACGTCGTTTATTTAACTTTGATCTATGTAAATTTTTCTTTTTAACCGACTTCAAAAAAAGGAGGAGGTTATATGTTCGGCTGTATGTATGTTTTTTTTTTATGTATGTTCACCGATATTTCCGTCAGTTGTGGACCGATTTCCAAATTTTTTTTTTTGTTTGAAAGGGTATACTCTTATAGTGGTCCCATATAAATTTTATTCCTGAGGGATTAATAGTTTTCCCGTAAAACTAAAACAATCACTGAACTTTAAGAAAATTGTGGCCCGATTTCCAAATTTTTTTTTTTGTTAGAAAGAGGTATACTCTCAAGGTGGCGCTATATATTTTTTTTTCCTGAGGGATTAATAGTTTTCCCGTAAGACTAAAACAATTACTGAACTTTAAGAAAATTGTGGACCGATTTCCAAAATTTTTTTTGTTAGAAAGTGTAAAGGACACACTCTCAAGGTGGCGCCATATATTTTTTTCCCTGAGGGATTGATAGTTTTCCCATAACATTCAAAAAACCTCATTCTCACTACACAACACACCCTGACTCACAATCTGAGTCAAACATTAAATAGTTTGAAAGGGTATTACACCCGAGGTAGTCCAAAATATTTTCTTTTCCTTATGGATTGATAGTTTTCCCCCTTGCTGAACTCCGGTGTGTCCTTTAGTAGGTCTGCCCATGACTTCTCTTATCCTTTCCTACTTAGGCTGTGTCCCCAGTAGGCAAACTGTTAGCGGCCGACTGAGTTTGCGGCGTATCGATTTAGTACGCCCTTCCATATATATGAAATGGAGTGTCCACAATTTGCTAGTTTTGCGCTCACTGTACGCAGTTTGCCGCTTCGTTTTTTCTTGCTCTTCTTTCAGTCGGCCGCTAACAGTTTGCCTACTGGGGACACAGCCTTAAGCTACGATAAGCAAAGTCTTAATGTACTCGTAGCTTACTATATTATTTACACAGTATTTATTTACTTACACTAAAAAGTGAAAAATAAAACATTTTTGAAAAAAAAAATTGAACCGACTTCACAGAACACAAACAGAAGAACCTTCTACACACTAAAAAGAGAAAAATAAGAATATAATTTGAAGTCGGTGCCAAGTGAATACGATTAAATACCTATCAAAAAAAGAAATCGAGCGATAGCGTACTAGGATACAATTTTGCACCCAAGTTCTTTTGAATTTCTTAGATGTAAATGAATAGTTGGCACCGACTTCAAATTATATTCTTATTTTTCTCTTTTTAGTGTGTAGAAGGTTCTTCTGTTTGTGTTCTGTGAAGTCGGTTCAATTTTTTTTTTCAAAAATGTTTTTTCTTTGTTACATAGTTATTTAATATAACTAAGACATCATTAAATATAATCTCATAGACATCATCCGTCTCCTACCGAATTTATAATGAATGTTGATTTGATAGTATTCGAAACAAATAATTACAGAAAATACCAATCAGCATTGATCAATTACAAATTGGAAACAAGTTTCTGTGTGGCTTTTGTTTAAGAGGGAACATCGAACCTAATTCGGCTTAGTTTAAAGTCTTCGGACCACCGCGATGTTAATACGTTTACAACCTTTCCGCTCATTAGCCAACAATTCTAAGACGATTAAGTTGTAACGTGTTTTCAAAAAACCTACTTGTGTGTACCAATTAAAATTTATTCCGTCTTTAGAGTCTCACGCCTCGCAGGTAGATACAAATCTTTACGATAGGTGCGAGAGTTATTGTACAGCAATAGTGTGTACTCAGATCTCCCATGATGTTTTAATAAACTTATCTTCTATTATTTCCAAAATGATTAATGTTTCTTAACAAATTATGCCTGAAAGTTTGTACCGTCATTTCCCGTCATCAATCTTCACGATTTTGAAACTGGCAACGGAAAATCGGCAACGTTTTAAAAATATTCTGAAAAGATTGTCCACCATGCAATTTCTTTTCGGGTATTCTATTTCGTGAAATCTTCTGCAACGTTATTCCCCGGACTCTGAATTCTCGCTTGGTAGTTTTATGGTCGTATAACGAGGGGATAAGGTTCATTTTTGATTGGATGGTTTTTGGTATGGGTTTTGTTAGATTCAAAAAAGTGTCAAATTGATCATGCAGTACGGTCACGTTTCGCTTCGCCGGTCAGGGATCGGAAGTCTGTTCTGTGTAACTAAACCAATCAACGGACCATTGTCTCAGATGATACAGCGTGTATCAGCTTGCTTACATACGTACTCGTGTACAGATTCGTATCGAACGTTGATTTTAGTATCAGTTTAGGAATCATTGATATCAAAAAAATGGCGCCCAAATTGACGTGTGGTTTCTTCGGATTATTTACCTTCTTTTGACAGAAAAAGCAGCCTATTGAGTTCATCTATGAGCAATAAAAAAACATCTCAATAAGTTCAGTCAATTCAACATGAATGAGCATCTAGCATCCGTACATTATCTATCCAAATTTTTACATTTATATAATAGGTAGGTAAGAGTTGGAATTGTTATGTGACTAACTTCCATACGGTGAAGGAAAACACCGTGAGGAAACCCGCAGCTTAGTCAGCTCCACACCTATTGACGTCGTCTTTTCTGTGGGCCAGGCTGATTAAGCTGAGAGGATGGTTTAGGTGCTGGGCGTCCCGTTAAGTGTTTAAGGCATAGGTTGCCTCCTGACGCTGTATAAATCATCTAATATAGATGTAAAGGCCTAAGTTTTTTTTATCTTCCATGATAGTGTTGGACATGTGTTGTACTCATATGTTAGTTTTAAGTATTTAAAGTTATTTTAGACATAAACCTAAAACTTTTACAATAATTTTATATGAACAGAACTAGCATTGGATATTTTATAATAAAAAAATCATCAAAAATATATAGCACACATTGTTCAATAAAATTCTCCAATAAAACTCACCAAATAGTAAAAGCTTTATTAAGCCAGATATTATTTTTACGTTCTCAGAAAGAGCTCAAGTCTGTCCAATCATTTTTATGAGCTCTCCAGTATAAAATGTCAGTGTTTTAGAGTTTGAGACGCTTATCTTGAGATGACAAAAGGGGACGTAAAACTTAAACGTGATACACAAACCGTTTCAAAGAAGTTCGCTTCTTCAGTTTAGTACTTACTTAAAAATAATGATTGCTTTGAAAGCCTTTGCGAAATTCCAAGTGCTAGTATATTAATAAAGACAAAGTAGATGAAAGAATTGAATTACTTGTTTAAGTAATTCAATTCTTTCATCTACTTTGTACTACTGCCTCAATATAATTTTGTGCTCATACAGTTTTTTTCTCAAATTTACACTTCCAACGACGATGCTCATCCCTGCAACAACATTGTTACGGTTAATAAATAAAAAAGTAAGTGAGTGTCGTGGAACCTTCGTGGGACACTCGGTGGGAACGAAGTTTCAACTTTGAAATTTGACATTTGTCAAATAAATTATTGTCAAATATTAAAATCCTAGTAATAACAGTGTAACAATCTATGGACTGTTTCGCGTCGGCGCACTTCGCACTGTGACGTTTTAAAATCGACCGATTTATTTTCTAGCCCCCATCCTCGATACCGTCTGAAATGGAACGTCGTTCCAATTTTGCTGAGAATTGCAACATTTGAAATAGTGTATTCAGTGTCTGGTCACTATCAACACTTATCCCAAATTTTATCCAAATCGATTGTACACAAGCAAACTCACAAACTTTTGACGACCTCTGTGGCGCAGTGGGTGAAAGCCCGCTTGGCACGCAGAAGGTTGCGGGTTCAATCCCCGCAGCGGGATAAATATTTGTATGATCTCTCTGCAAATATTTATCTCGGGTCTGGGTGTTTCTATGTATAATATGTATGTATTTATAAACAAAAAGTATATAAGTAGTATATCAGTTATCTGGTTCCCATTACACAAGCTTTGCTTAGTTTGGGGTTAGATGACTCTGTGTGAAATGTCCAGCATTATTTATTTTATTTTATTATTTTATTAAACTTTCGCAGATTTATTATTAGTAGGTACTTAGGATAGGAGTGAAGCAGTTGTGTAACCTACAATTCTGTTACATCTGATATCTTGCACCTAACTACGGCTAACAATCCAACTACGTGACTTGATACAATCAACAAAGATTTACACATTTTTCTACTCAACATTACAACGAAGGACTTTAGAATAGTTTATACTCATATTTTTATTTCTATGAAAAAAAAAGTTGAATTTGTTTGTATAAATTTAAAAATATCATCCTCTTTTTGATTTATGATCATGATGTTAACTGACGCTCTCGTCACCTAGTTTTTGATGGTACGAGTAGTTAGACTTTATTGCTATGTTAAAAGTTTATATTTATTTACTAAATCATTTTACACCTATCAATTTTGTTAGGATATTTTTTATTGTCAGTATGAGACAAACAATTAAAAAAGTTGGCAGTATTGAAACAGAGTACGACATTGGAGAATTTTTGTTCTAAGTCTAAAAAAAACTTAGGCCTTTACATCTATATTAGATGATTTATACAGCGTCAGGAGGCAATCCATGCCTACACTTAACGGGACGCTGTAGTGCCTGGGACATTGTTTGAGATGGAATAGGCTTGCCCAGCACCTAAGCCATCCTCTCAGCTTAATCAAGCCACAGGAAAGACGACGTCAATACGTGCCTCGACTTTCAATCTGAAGCGTTATATGCGTTTTAACACGAGCTGAACGGTGAAGGAAAACATCGTGAGGAAACCCGCAGCTTAGTCTAAGTCTACGTCAATACATTTACAGCAGTCGCATAGTGTAAAATATGACCTCATTAAAGCATCTAATACTGTTTTTATAGCAAAGGGAGCTACATCAAGGGACCATGGGTATTTGTTGTGGCTATAAAGATTTCCATCTATATTGTAGTTTGCAGCGTTGTGTGTATGTAAGCTTTGACCTCGCTTTTTATCACAAAAAACAAACAAACAGGATCACAACCGTATCCAGTACATATTCTCTCAGATTTAAAGGGAGACATGAGATCCTTTGTAGATCTAAGGATGGGTAGTCAGAGGTAATTATATTTACATATTTGATACATGCCAAAATTTTGCAAATTTTTTTTTTTTTATTCCAGTTACCTACAATTTAACCTTTAGATGCCCTACCTAGTTTTTGCCCATTGCTCACTGGGTAAATATTAGTCTGAGCGAATAGTGTATTTCAATTTTAGTTTAAATCACTTTAACCATTGAATCGTGATTTATATACAAAGATAACGAGATAAATGCGAATAAGATTTTGATTTTCGAGAGAAATTTTAATAATATTAAATTAAGTATCAGTTTGTAGTTTGTAGTAAATACCTACCTAGTGAGGCTAAGCGAAAGTATTTTTTTGAGCTTTTTAACGTAAAATAAACTGGTTGTTGTTTGAACCTGAACTTAATCGACTTGTTGTGAGCTACATTGATTTGGCGTACGTTTCTTTCCTAGTGTACCAACTACGGAAGCAAACCGGAACTTTGAATATTTACTAGAACACTACGAATTTTGTTGGCAATTATTATATTAATAGTGCAAGGAACTTGTATTAAGTGACTACTGCGTAATGGTACTAAAGCTATATTTCAAGAAAACATGAAACTAACCTTTAACGCTTTAACTAAGGCAATAAATTATTTTTAGCACTACTCTAAAAAAAAAGATAAAAATATAAAACGTAAAACAAATTCTGCATCCGTTTTATAAAACTTGGAAAGCCCGGAAGCGTTGGTTATTCTCGGAATTGCGGAGCCGTTGGAAAAATATCAATAAACATCTTCGGACAAATAGTGCGATTTCCGTGGGCTTACCTAAGTGCCGGACCGTCTAACCACGGCTCGGGACTGCAGGTCATAGGGGCTTTTAGACGATGCGATGGTAAAACATTACTAACCCATTTTTTTTTAATTTTTAGAAGAAACTCTATCAAGATTGAAAAAATTAGGAAAAAAAATTTAAGGGTAACTAATAAAGAATATAATTTACGATACAACGTTTTATTCATGTAATAAAAGGATACGTCAGAAGAGTACAAGAAAACAAAAGGCGCTCTTAAAGACTACAGAGGTCGCACATACATTTTACCTAAGTAGGTTTACTATATATTTACAACACTTAAATGTAATAACATTTTTATTTAAATTGCACAAAAAATTAAGTACTCGTAGTTATGCAAAAAGTATTTTTTCATGTTATAAAATGGCTTAAAACAAATAAAGCAATTAATTAACTGTCTTAAATTTTATGGTGTAAGTATTAGTGACGAATAAAAATTTGTAACCATTAAATTACTAGTTCTTTAAATTAACTTCGTTTCAAATGTATTTTGATTGGCTTTATTATTATGGTAGTCGATTTGTCGGTCTGTTCCAATACAGAGGTGTCAAAGTAGTTTCACACATCGGCGTCAATTTGTCGTTCATCAATCGAAGTGTGAAGTGTTGTGACATGACAAGTTAGTAAAAACTGTTTCATTAACCGACTTCAAAAAAAGGAGGAGGTTATATGTTCGGCTGTATGTATGTTTTTTTTTTTTTTTTTTATGTATGTTCACCGATATTTCCGTCAGTTGTGGACCGATTTCCAAAATTTTTTTTTTGTTTGAAAGGGTATACTCTTATAGTGGTCCCATATAAATTTTATTCCTGAGGGATTAATAGTTTTCCCGTAAAACTAAAACAATCACTGAACTTTAAGAAAATTGTGGCCCGATTTCCAAAATTTTTTATCTGATATAGTATGGATCTGATAAAGTAAAACTCTCATAAGCACTTGCATCGTGGCTACATTGGCTAATATCGGAAACGACCGGCGCCTCTCTGGTCTAAATTTGTTCCATTCCGAAATACGCTTACTCCGGGACATTATCCCGTTTTATCACCTATAAAAGTCAGCCCGAACGTAGTACATTTGTGCCACAGCCCTTATTTTCAGAACTAAATGGTGCATTCACGTATTAAGCTGATAGTAGTCTTATATTTTAACAGTTACAATCTGCTTTTATAAGCAAAATTACAGTTAAAATTAAACCGCGGGCCTTCTCTGTTTTTATAGGTATCTTACCATTACAAACAAGATAGTTATTTTGTCTCTCCTTAATTGTGCAATTTTCAATAGCAGTCTTTGGCATCTTGATGTATAGATGTACCGCGTTCAAATTAATTTCATTCTCATTATTCATTGCAATATTTATGAACAGCTCAAAACATGTAGTTTTATTGTAAGTAGTTATTGAGTCTTGTTACTAGGAAAGCTACGTTACTAGTAAAAAGACAACCCGCTTTCTGTATGAGTGTGCTACGTGTTCTTTATTGGACCTTATGTCCTTATATTTTATAGCATCAACCATGCATAGATTTTTTGGCCATAATTTTACTTTCACAATAAAAATGGTGTTTAGGTTGGTATTTTATTGCGTGTTCGTGACGTTTTGCTAATGTGGCTTTTTTATTATATTTGAAAAGATAAAGCTCGTAAAGTACTTTAATGTTACAGTTGCAACTCAAAGGAAAGGTGGAAGCTATAGGTCATTATTCCTGCTTTTTGTTCCGGGACAGTAAAATTATTAAACTTTATATTTAAAAGATTGGATCAAGCTACAAAGCTGTCCTGCAAAATTATTTGTCAACAAAAAATTAGATCTGTTTGTTTATTTTGTTCAAAGATTAAAAAAAATCTCTGTCGTTAATTTCATAAGTCCCTCGGGCTAGCTTCCCTTAATTCGTAAAAAAAATTTATAATAATGACATAACAACAAACTTATAAATTAATATTTGCTATTTCTACCGTCGTTATTAAATTAATACAATGAAATGTCAGAAACATAACATCCGAAATGCCTTTTTAATCTAAGAAGTGGTTACTAATGGAATTTCGTAAATTGACGAAAAACTCGGAAACAAAGGGTCGACAGATTTTAATTTTCTTATCCCCGGGACAGCAATTTTATTTGCAACGACGTTTTTGTCTTAAGTATTGAGAAATTTAAAACTTGGGAGGGTTGAAAAAACTGTAATAACCCTATTTTCACTGTCACATAAAGGTCAGCATTTTTAAGACTAAATCAACAGTAACAATTGTAGTATAAGAAAATGATACTAAAAAATTGTTTTGGTGATTTGTTCGTCTAACAAGCTCAAAATAGATTAAGAATTTTCTAGATCTAGTCTCATATAAAAAAAACTTAGGCCTTTACATCTATATTAGATGATTTTTACAGCGTCAGGAGGCAATCCATGCCTACACTTAACGGGACGCTGTAGTGCCTGGGACATTTTTTGTGAGAGTGAATAGGCTTTCCCAGCACCTAAACCATCTTAATCAGCTTAATCAGCCTGGCCCACAGGAAAGTCGACGTTAATACGTGTGGAGCTGACTAAGCTGCGGGTTTCCTCACGATGTTTTCCTTCCCCGTTAAGAGCTCGTGTTAAAGTGCATATAAATTTTACGAAACGAAAAATCCAGTGATGCACGGCCGGGATTCGAACCCACGACCTTCGGATTGAAAGTCGAGGCACAACCCCATTCGACCAACACGGCTCTCTCATATAAAAATCTTCAAATAATAAGATTTTTCAATTTGGTTTGTAAAGCTATAAGCTAATAGTTGGATTGTTATTGAGATCAAATATGGTTATTATGTTGAATTTTATCACTCTTAAGTTTTTAGTTCTTTAAAGATGCTTGAAAACTATAATTATTAAATCGAATAACACTTTTAGCAAAAATAATATTAAAATATTAGTACTCTTACTCAAAGGCTTATCTAATTTATTATTGTACAAACTAATTAATTAATTTATTAATGGTTTTAATATGTATAGTTGAATTTTTATGTTCAATAAAGTTTATTTAAGCCTAAACAAAATATTATTAAAGTACAGAATTAAACATTTTAAATCAAAGCTCTCGTTATTTTCCTTACCTCCTAAAAAACATTGCCTAGATTTTATTAAACGCTAGTATTTTAAGGCTTTGCGTATATTGGAATCATAGAGAACCCTCAAGTTTACCCCTTTATGACAACATGCATCACAAAAACGTTTTCTCACAACGCGCTTATGCGGTTTCCTTGCGTGCAGGAAATTCGTGAATGAATCGGTGCTACGTTTAGGGCATTGATTTTTTGCATTCCCACGGCCATTTGAGTTGACGATATCAAATTTAAAAAATTGCTAAGTATTTATAGAGCCTTAGGGAAGTATTACTCATAGTAAACTTCAATGTGGTTTTAAAATGTGTGTTCCTGTGTATATTTTTTTAATAAAAAAGGGTACAGGAAAATTACGAACTTAAGTACTTGGATAATAACTGCGAGAGTAATTGTTATTGTTTCAAACTTATGGGTACAAAATAGGAAATGAATATTTCGTATGAAATTGATCTTTAATACAGAGTTTTATTGGTATTATACTTAGCGTAATATTTTTATTTTACTTTCTATTCAATACTTACTATTTCTGTTCAAATAAAGTGTTTTTTCTTATTATTGCAAAGTCAATACTATTCACATAGTACGTGTAAATAATGCATGAATTTTTTAAAAGTGTTTTATTTTTAGAGTTCTATTTATTAAAATCATAAATTCTTTAATTTCCTCTCATGAATGAGCCGCAGTGCGACACATGCTTCATATTACATGCTCTAGAGGAATCCACAACAAAAAGTGCTCAAACCGTTATGCGTTAGTACGGTGTAAACAGATGGTACCCATACATATACACAGAATAATAATAGCTTACACGCACTTGCTAAGTATCAAAGAACAAAAGGGCCTAAACTGAGCTCATGCTAATACCATTCAGTTCACTCTCACCAAAGCTATCAGCAAGATTAGTAAAGGTTAACTCCAGCCCACAAATCTGTCGCAACTAAAAATGGAATCTAAAATTACCAGCACTAAGCTCATTTTCGATTGAAAGGGTAGGGAAGTGACTTAGCTCTACTAACGGGACTGATTTATTACAGGTGAATTAATCAGCATTATATTACCGGCGTGAGGACACATAATACGGATTGACCAAAGTATGGAAATCTGGGATGAATAAGCAAATCTGTTCGGAGACGAACTGTCATCCGGTGTCACTTTTGTTCATTATCGCTTAAGGTTTTTTTATGCTTACACTAGGCACAACGATCGTTTAGTATGAAATCAATCGTATCTTAGTAGATCTATCAAATGAAAATATTTTTTTATTGTAAGTAAAAGAAAATAATTTATTAATATTTTTATCGTTGCAAGTTTCGAAGGTTGCAAGGTTAAAACCTTTTCTTTTTGCTAGGGTTTAGGGATAACTTTTGAAATGTGTGTATGAAAATTACAAAACCATGTTTTTTTTGTTATTTTTTGTTTTAGGACATACTATTCTTGTATATTCAGATGACAATCACCACATCGAACTTTGTGTTGGACTATTAACAAAACGTTTTTTCGGATATTCTTGGAATGTTTATGAATTTCAATGGTAAATTTACACTCGCTTAAGGTTAAATTTAATACTGCGTGTATCGCATAAGGTATTGTGTTGCCAATTTTTTGTAGCCTGCGCTTGCATTAATTATAAAACTTCTGCCGAATTATGGCTGGATTCATTAAAATTTAAAATGATGGTCCCCTGTGTGACCTAAGTAGCGTTCAATGTAGTTAATTTGCAAAGCGAGAGAGAAAAATCGGATGTTCCCGACCTAAACAAGGTTTAATTTGTTCGTGTTAATAATGATGATGAGAACTTATTGCCCTCCGAGATTACTAAATTTGGTCCCCTGCATACAAATTCAGACATTTTGGGAGGGAAATTATCGTAGAAAATATTATTTCAGAAAGCCAAAGAGTAGTTTATTTACAGAAACTAAGCTACTAGGTACGGCTTCTACATATTGACATATATATAAATTCCAACAGGATTAGTAAAGCTATCTAAGGATCGTTAGAAACGATCTATAGATAGCTCAACTGATCCAGGTCACTGTCATTAAATTAGAGCCAAAGTATTTTTAAAAGATAGTTTTTACCTATCAATAAGAAGAATAATTCTAACGGTATTATTGAAATAGACATCAAGTCATGCAGCAGACCTTCAAGGGGCCTAAAAACTTCATAATCACTTGGCCACTAATTATAACGTTTTTTTTTGTATTTTTCAAACCTATCCATAGTTCAATGGCACTAGGATCGATGCTCTAACAAAATATGAATTCAGAATTTTAGAATTTTTTATGGTGTATGTTAATTTTGAGGAAAAAAAAACATTTTCTTCAAAGTTCAGTGAGCCCAAAAATACACAGAAACAAATTCAACACCATTATTTACTGTCCTGTGCCATTCGGCTTTATCAACATAACAGTAATAAACTAAGCACACTGTTCCATTCCTCTGAAATTGATAGACATGGAGTTATCATTTGACAGTGTGCGTGCTGTGTTTTGTCACGCGAGTTTGCCGTGCCCATAGAGTAGGCTTCTAGATAGGTCATGACCGTAACTACCTATTTAAAGTTTGCCATTTCTAACGCTATAAGAGTTGGAATTATACCTACTTGTTACGTCGTTGATTCAATTTTGAAATACAAAACACAAAGCATCAATTCAATTAATAGCGAGACAAGTTAGTTGTATAGTCGCGGAATAAAAAGGTTGACCAGTTTTCAAATAAATTGCAAGCACATAATAGCTTTTTAAACTGCGTCCTAGAAGAGAGTGCTGTACTGAAAATTATGTTTAACTGTTCGACAGTAAAGTTTAAATTCACTTAGACATTCATTATGACATAATGTGTTATACTCGGTCAATAAAGCAGATAGTTATCAAATGATTATCAAAGTAATACCTACTGAGCAATCAATAACCGATCTTAAGGTGGTCAACCTTTTCATTCTGCGACAGTACTTAAGTAGGCACTTTGAGTTGGCATAAACAAAAGAAGTTAAAAGGAGATTTTACTGAGTTTAATTTGTACTCAAGTCTTATACCGGCATAATAGTTTGGTCGAATCCAGCTTATGCGTTTTACTTTTAAAATATTTACAAACGAAAAGCTATGTTTTAAGCCTAGTATCAGTAGTCCGATTATTCTAGGCCTTCCTCCTCCTCGTCTTCCTTCCATTTTTCCTTCTATGATGTTCTTGATAAAGCTGTCATGTCGTATAAGATATGCAATCATTTTTCCTCTTCGATTTTGAATGGCGTTCATCAAAACCCTATTTTTTATATATATTCTAGGCATATCGTTAAAACTAAAATCCGCAGGTTCAATAACAGTTATTTATGTTGGAAAATAGTAGAAATTATTACATACGTCAACTTGTAATAGGTTATACGAGTAACTAACTGCAGTCATCAAGGGGACAAAGACCCTACTTTATCTTTTTTTTTCACCCCTTTTCAGAATAAAACTTAAAAGATTCTTATCATTCCTCTAGCTAGAACATTAACCAACTTATATTTATGATCTTTTTATCATGTGTAACATTTTTTTTCTTGACTTCTCATAACATTCGTGCTGGTATGTGACTTATTTGGAACAAAAGTTATGTGGGAGACTGAACTCAAAGATTATACTCAGTATTAGTGCCGGAGAAGCAATTAGATCAAACTATTTTAGGAAGGTATTCTATGTGTATAATTGGAACATTGAAATTGATAATTTATATATATTTTTTTATAGTATTAAACACACTTAAGTATTTCATCGAGAAATTAAAAGTCACTAAGTGAAACATGTAGATGGCGTTACCGGTGCTATAACCGATAAAATATGAGCTTATCAAAAATTTCGATTATGATGACATGGATTCTGTGGCCGAATGGTATGGCACTCCGGCTTTAGGAGGATCGTCTGATCGTTGTGGGTTTGAATCCTGTCGGAATCGATAATTTTGATAAGACTTTTCATTTCTTTGATTTGATAATTTTATACCGTACAACATTATAATCGTACTATCCATAATATTACGAGTATAATGAATGACGACAAAAAAACTTTAAAATTTATAAAAAATTCATTCTAAATTTCATTGCCTTGAGTAGGTAGGTATCTCAAATATTTTGGCAATTTACAACCAGTTGCCTACAACGGAAATCTAAGGTCAAACAAACAAAGCAATGAAAATGGAAAGCAAATAATAAAATACCTTGACAAAACAATGAAAAGAACTTCGGCAAAACAAGTCCCATAATTTCTTGAGGGTGGAAACCAATTGCCATATTTTACGTAATTAAGCATTGGCACTGTCACCACGAGCGGACACGCACAGTGGCGTGATCGCGACCTACCAATTAGGTCGGGTTTTTTTTGTGTTTCTGTTTTGAGAAGCCTTCGGACACCCGTATCACCATACATTTGAAGTACGAAATAATATTCGTATGAGTTTGTTGCCCTAACAACTAGCAACTCATCTGTGAAATCAAAACGTCGTTCCAAGATCTACCAATAACAGCAGCTATACAAACAAAACCAACGTGTGCTGAAATGTATAGATATTCTATAGGCAGGACTGATTTTAAACTAGTTAAAATTTAGAATCAGCTTCCAGCGTCTGTATATCCGCTGAGCTAAGACACTCTTGTTTTTAAGAAGAGAGTTAATAGGCACTTTTTGGGTAGGCTCGCTCCATCGTGGACCTCACTCTTGCCTGTGTAAGTTTCGAGGTCAAGAGCCGACCCATTCATCATTAAAAAAAACAAAAATTTCTAACCTAATGTATAATACTTTTACGCTTTCCAAATCGGTCCACTAGTAAAGGTTTGATTGCTTGAAAAGCATACAAACAATCATCTAAGCATACTAACATACTTTGGGATATCAATATTATTCAGTTAGTGAACTTATAAGTGTCTTCTTGGCATTGAGATAAAACCATTCTTTAAGTCACTCGTTTACATGTTAAAAATGTTGCATTTACGAAGCGCTCGTGGTCGTGCTTGCTTAGTCGTTCTTGATAGATCGTCAAAGTTAAGCAACGTTCGAAACGGTCCGTAAGTGGATGGGTGACCGCCTGAGGCATCTTCATCTGAGCGCTTCAAATTGAAGTCGTTAAACCATAACAGAGGCCTTAAGGCGGCCTAAAAACTTCGTCACCAGAGTTGGCCACTGACTCATACCTCATACGAACTTAACTTGTAATTTCAAAATAAGTCAATAATAAGTTGGGACAACTGGGTGTCCGGATACTCTTAAACGCTTGAAACGTAAAGCTATTTGAATAACCTTGAGCAACTATTAAAGAGTTGCTGACTTCAATAGGTATAGTAAATCTTGTCAATTTGTTTACAAACATTTACCTTGTGGCTTTGTGTGGGATAATTCTTTGAGGAAATGTGTTATTTTCAAAATTGACGATCTTTATTTTTACCAACTTGAATAAAAAAAAAAAAAAAAAAAATATCCAATCATTTATTGCGAAATATGGTGAAAGATCTTAGATAAATATAAGTATAATTATATTTGGTGAAATATAACATATTTCACCAAATAACATTGGCATGCAAAATTTTAAATCCCGATACACACAATAATTTTTCACATAATAATTGAGTCAAGGACGAAGAAGAAGCGAGTTCGTTTAAAATTATATCTAAAAATAAATGAGGCTTATTAGATATCGTACTTTTAGTAATAAAGGAATCTCTATACGGTTAGAAATTCTTGTCGCAGCTTATAAACAAACATTTCAGACATTTAATTTATGATGAAAGACCAAAAATTTGCTTTTGCGCTGACACCAATGGCCACCAACGGAATACTAACTCCATAAAAATAATGTGCATATTGTTCTAAATTAAAATCAGCCATTTGATTCTAAAAACTAGTAAGTACATTATTTAAATACAAAAGGGTATTTTGTCTTAAGCGACAATCCTAATCTACAATTCTACAGGGCCCGTTGACTTACCAAAACGCAAAATCGATAGCTCTTCAACATGACTTTAAGCCATTTAGATGGCGATAACACGGAAACACAAATATTCGGGCATAAATGTTAAGCGACAGACAGTTCACCCATATTATTTTTTCACCCACTCTTATGGAGACTCCGAGTCGTTTCCTTTTAATGCATTCTAAAAAGACTTACAGGAATTGTTCTTTTACAAAGTTACGGAACGGAGTCGACACGGGACATTTAATAGCCATGATAGGAGATTGATTACGAAAGAACCGAAATAGCTCCTTAGTTTTTATGACTATAATATTCTAAGTGATTTACTGAATTGACTTTAAAGGGACTGCAAAAGTAATTTTTGATACTCGCACTTACCTTTAAATCGTCACAGTTTAAGCTAGACATAGGAGCTAGAATTTAAGAGAGTTCATACTTCATGCTAATTAAATTTCTAGAAAAACGCATACTGAAAATCTAAAAAATAAAATAATATCCTTATGATGTCAAAATTTTGCATTCTGTACATCATTTTTGATTTGGTAGACTTTGATTATGAACGATTAAGTCAATTCCGTGTTTCATGCTTTGTTCAACTCGTCACTGTATAAATAAGATTCTATGGGCGAAAATAAAAACACGAATAACCCTTTAGAGCAGCGTTCCCGTTGTTTCTATTATCATTGCTTTTTCGAGGGGATACGTGTTTTTGCGTTCGAAAAAACAAGCAAGACCCGGATATAGAGTCCGTTCTCCATCTGTTTTATTAAAACTGCGATATTGATCTCGAGTGCCGTTTCTGAATCGCTTTTAATTGAATGAATCGATTCGAATCAATGCAAATTCGATTGTTTAATGTTTGAGTTGAAGCGATTTATCGATGTCATAAGTAACTCGTGTTGTAACGCCTCTTTGACTTCCGCGATGATTGCGTGTTCTTATCGATGTATCGGTTCGTTATCGGAAGATAAATTTGATGTGATTAAAAAAATGAGGTTCAAGATTTTCAATTGGAAAGCTTATTCCAACTTTTTGTGTTTGAAAAACGTTGAATAAACCGTCGGTATTTGGCAACCAATTTTGCCGGCAGAATATTTTATGACTTGTCTCAACCCATCAATTGTCTCCAAAGACATTTCTTTAAATCAGCAAATCAAAATTCTCAAAAAATATTTTACTCCACCGCAATGAATAAAACAAAAAGGATTTCCAATGTTTTTGCTTGCAAAAACGCACGAACCTAAAAGGTATGTGTTTTTTGAACGAACAATGACGGAGAAAAAGCTCAAGTAGATACAAGGCTTATTTACAACGAATTCAATCAATTACGACGACCATCAGTGGTCACCTACCGAAATGTATGGGCACTTGATCTGAAAAGATGACTTTGGACTTGGCAAAAAATCCAACCGTTCGTCGTTTGCGACGAGTAAAAACCACCGACGAGCGATGGTAGACGTAGCAAAAACTGTGGAGGTCCAAACGCGGAATACCGTGGAAAAAGTCGAATTGGATACGGTATTTTGCAATGACTATGTTTGTTTCGGGTTAAAGTGACTTATTAAAGTTTTTCTAATATCTTTAATAGATGTTATTGATGCAGTACTTGCAACATGATTATTTTTACCTTGGTTGTAATGTTAGTTTTTATTAACATTAACGGATCAAAGGAGCGTTGGCATCAAAATGTTTGGAGCTCTGACCAAAAGCTTTAAAGGCGCTATATTCTTTTGTATCATAGGTACCTAGCTAAACTCCGTTGAATTCAAAGATTTCAATACTTGCTCTAGATTTGTTTGAACATTCTCAGTTCTAAGGTATTGAATCTTTAGCTTGCCCATTCACTTTTAAACAATTAATTGTTTAAGACAATCTCGACCTAATTAGCGCTTGAATTGTTAAAATGATTCAAAGGCAAATAAACGATGTACCCGATATCAGCAATAAAAACAGCATCGATCGTGATTTAGTTCTATTTATGGATCGCCAATACTAAAAATATCATCAATGCAGGTTCCCATTACAAATCAATATTTAGTAACAAAATCAGCGCAGCGAATTACTCAACCTAATTTGCAAAGGCGAGTTATCTTCGCTCCCGTAACCGTTTATCTAATGTTGCGCAAATTTAATATTGTGGTGATGAAACTGGTCTATGTTATTTGCATGTCGCAAACCGTAGCATGGTACAGTAATGCCATATGATATGAATTCATAGGTTTTAAGAGTTAGTTTTGAGACATTGCGATATTTTACGATTTAAGAGCATTTTGTAATGAATTTTGCAGTAATAGTACTACTTGGACACGGTTGCTACTATTATCTCAAATTTTTAGATTGTTTGTGTAATTTTTTTCTCAGACCATAAAATGTAATGACTTTACCTAATCTACTATTTAGTTCAGAGCACGAAAGAAGATATCAAGGATAAACAATACTTTTCAACCCACCTATATTTTTAACAGATACTTTTCTGTCTAGTAAAGTAAAAATAAGTTCTAAGTTTTTTTGCAATCTTTCAAGTCTTCCAAATCCAACTTCGTACATCCCTCGATTGCTAATGAAATCGTGTCGATGTAGAAAACAAGAGGCGGCGATGGCATCAAAAAGCGCTTACAACGTTGACGTTTTTTACCACTAATCGTAACTTATACGGAGACTTGAGTCAAGCACCCACGGTTTACTGTGTGCGAATGGTATTAAATCGGAACTTTTAACGATGTTTCGAACAAAATGGGAGTCGAAGATTTTTTCATGAAATAAATTCATAAAAACTCAGGCGATGTACAAAAAATGTATACATCCTGTCCATAAGACGTAGCCATGTACAGCAGGGGTTTTAAAGTTGCAACTATGTATTTGAAATTGCTTTATATGTTAATTGTATGTTATAATGACAAAATTTATACTTTTCGCTTAGCGAATATGGGGAATTCTGTAAAATGTAGGATGACAACCTTTGTTTAAATTAACTTTAAAATATAATTAATTCCTTGAACCAGAATTTATGCCCAGGAGATTAATATCAACATTCCAATTCAATATTTAAGTTATGATGTTTACAAAAAAATATTTTGAATTAGGCAAACTATGAGTTTTTTAAGGACTAGAAGACCTGGTAATTGCCGTGTTTCTGGCTAATGATCCACATTTCTTGTGGTAAGCCAAAAATAGCATGGCAATTCACTTTTTTTTTTAACTAACACATAAGTAAGTATTAATAAACTTGAAATCATAAAACCATATCCGGCTTAAAAACAGAATAAAATGATAAACAGATATACATATTTATTAATGCTTGCTGCCTACAATTTTTCACTTTATATCGCATTTCAACAAATAAATATTTCAATGTTCATAAGATGATATCGAGTGCCAAAACAAACGGTCGTATGTCTCAAAAACCCGAATAAATTTACAAAAACCTTGATCACAGTGTCTCGATAATCATAAAACATGCATCCGAATATCGTATTCGCTGACAGAATATTAATTTCAACTTATCACTACCACACGGCCTCTTAAATTTTGTGGTCGTCACTGTGAAAAATAAATATAACACAATTGAAGAAATAATAATAGTCATTGGTTTTACTAATAATAAAAATTATAATAGTATTTTAGTAAATAATAAATGGTGGCCCAGAACTGGTAAGAGGAGTGTCGGACGTCCGGCAGCGAGGTTGGCGGACGATATCATTAACGTCGTAGGCCGACAGTGGATTAGGCTGGCACAGGACCAGGAAGAATGGCAAAAGCGAAGGGAGGCCTATACCCAGCAGTGGGTGAAATCGGGCTGCGGATGATGATGATGAAATAAAAAATATTTAAGTAGTGTAAACTCATAGGCACTTATTGATAAACATGGCGTAAATTTACGCCACGTTTGAACTCCAAAAATTGTATGGTCACTCCTAAGTAACACCCGGTGTAACATTACACCACGTTTATTAATAAGGGCCATAAAGAACATCTAGCGTTTCACAGTAACGTTTGACAATACCTACCTATTAGGAAGATTATTGTGTAGATTACGATAGAGTTTAAATCTCAAAATGGTAATTTATTTATACATATAACCAGGCAAATATATTTCGTTTTCTCGTTAATTAAAACAAGAGCGTTTCTTCCTCTTAGTATTATGACGGTGAACATTTATCAAGAACACAAAGTTACAATGAACCCCTGCAGCGAAATGCGAGAACAAAACACCTAATAAAGCGTATGATTTTGGACAATAAATTCAAAGGTCTGCCGCCCTTTGAGAATGCAAGTTTACACGTCATTGATATTATTTTTCAGTTTTTTTGTTGCGTTCACGATTTGGTTACCATTACCAATACGTGTTTTTGCTGATGCACTGAAATATTTTTTGTTAATTTATGATTTGACTCCTCTTTGAGAGGTTTTAATTTTTATATGGTAAAAAATAAATTGTGTTCATCAATTTTGTTGCTCTAGTCTATTTTTTCCTATCCGTTACGTTTTGTACTAAGATCATATTTTCAAAACCTTCCATGAAGTCACACCACCCCTTTAGGGAATATGAGATCCAAAACACTATTAAGCCTATGTTATGTTCCAAGTTCACAATCGATCACACTGAGTCTGTTAAAGTCAATTCTAATGGTTTGCAAACCATTATCTACAACACTAAACACTGCAATACATCTATCGTGTGTCCTGTCGGGCGTGCATCCGGGGCTACCACAGAACTCATATCAACACAACACGGACTACCCTAAACAAAAGTCTAGTTCCGATCGTACGTCAATACAAAGTGTATGCAGTAAGCAAACTAGTGCAAAGGTTTTCATAAAAGTTTAAAACTAAAAATAAGCTAAAATGTGTTTCATTCAATGAACGCTTGAGCAAAGATTTGATTTTTAAAGTTTTGAATTAGTCAAAACCATTTCTCAATAAACCAACTGAATATAATTTGAATGCACTATTTTTGTGAATAACTTGTACTTATTATTTTTCGAAACATTTAAGACGGATGTAAAAAGACCACAATGTGCTTACTTTAACATACATATTTTGCTGCTAAAAATCAACAGACCATAGACCTCAAACTTATGAACTTTTCTAAAATCTGATTACCAATTAGAAGTTTTAGTTCAATTTGACTGATCGTAATCGTAATTGTAAGCCTACTCGTGTCTGTAAAAAACTGATTAAAAAATAGAGTTTCGAGACATTTGTACTGTGTCCCGAAAATCTATTCTGTGACAATGATCCCGGTGTGAGACAAATAGCCCGTGCCGGTAAATCGTGCGTAGAACAATATCAATGTGGCTGCAGCGATGACGCTCGATTGGGCGCACGCGTCGGATTGACCTTGCGATGGATAACGTATTTTAGGGTAGGATTTATTTTATAGTTCAGTAAACCCTGCCTGAACGGATATTTTGCCCTTTTTATACGATAATAAATTGCTAATTTACAAATATTTTCAATTGTATTGTCCTTTAGTTTTTGTAGTAACGAGCGAAGATTTTCGTCCTTATATTGACCTGACACTAAAATTATGTTCACATTTTTAAAACACAATTCCGGTCTCTTTATCACCGATATTTAAGGCTTCAATCTTACTAAATTGCTCTTAAGATAAAGATAAAGATAAAGATAAAGATAAAGATAAAGATAAAGATGGTTTATTTGCTTGAACACAATGTAGGTTACGTGTTGAAATATTTTGGTTTCAATCATGTTCTACTAGGATTAGCATGCAAATGTTACAGTTGGTACATTCAGATTAATATTAAGTAACTATTCAAATTAATTTTCACATAGATTTGTAATTTAAACATTGGTTAGTATTAGTTATTGTAACAGGTCAAATATTAGAATAGAAATTAGGTAATGTCAAAATTTATCTGTCATGAAATCGTTGATATTATAATAACATTTATTAATCAATAATTGTTTCAATTTACTCCTAAACATATTGTCGCCAAGATCTTTCAATGATTTAGGTATTTTATTATAAATTGCACGTGACATATAGACTACACTTTTTTGTAGGAAAGTAGTCTTATTGGCATTTGGAGTTTACTGTTATCACGTCTGTTTCGTTTAAGAGCAACTCCATGAAGATTCCATCCTAGGACTTCCTACTTTCCACAACTAGTAATCTACTGATTATCACTACTTCCTACTAACTTATCATTTTCACCATCTACACAACTTGCAAGAGTATATTTCGCTACCATAAAGTTGTTTCTTTACACGATCACAGTATCTTACAATCTCACGTGTGATTCCCCAGTGCAATAAACTGCTACGTGTCCTGAGAAAATCTTATCTCAAAACTAGTCCATTATCTCATACTAATTAATATTCTCTACCAGTACGGCAAATACATTGTGTAAAATATTGTTCCCAACTAGATTTAATGATAACTGAGGCTTGATTCCATTTATAATTCGCGGTATCCTCATTTAAATGTGTTTGGGAAACCAGGCTTACCTTTTGAGATAAGAAATCGAAATGACGTGGTCACGTCTTAAGGACCAGGTAGTCGTGTCAAAATTCAGTGAATTATTAAATTTGGAATGTGTATTTAAATTTAGAGAATCCGGGATTGTAGAGATAATGTAAACCTAAGCTCACGCCTGTATTTCTAGGCAGTTTCTTACAAGCCAAATTCAGCATTAGAGGTTCAGATTCTTAACGGCTAGTTAGATTAGATAGTTACTAATTACAAAATTACCTTTATTCCTATTGAGTTTTAGCTGTCATTTTATTTATTAAAATTTCAGGATATCTGGATTGAAATGGGACGGTTTCACGTCACTTTTCAGGCTTTTAATCTTGTTCTGAATCAAATTTAGGTTGTTATCGTTTAACAAATAAGATCTTTAGGCTGACCTTTTTAACTCCATATAGATAAAGTGCTAAAAACAGCTAATGCACGGCGTTTCATTAAATTTTATTATAAGTTTGAAATTCGATACGTACTTTTAATTAGTACAGATGTAATCGTGTCAAATTAATCCCTAATTTTATTAAAATTACAGTGTTAAACATTTTTTGTTCATTTAGTTACATTTCATTACATTTTATTTGACTTGTGCAAGATTTTGGGTACATTTAGGATATTATATTAATTTATTTGCTTAGTATGCAAAACCAAAAGCTGTTAAGATTACTTATTTAAAATTCATTTTTTTTCTAAAATAAACATTATGGACCCAACAAACATTGGCGAATATTTTTTGTTTTTTATATTACCAAATCAAAAGGGATATTATCTAATAAGGAAATACGGTGCCCTTAGATGGCCACTTCGATAAGTATAGGGGTTGCAATTAAAAAGTATGACTCTGCAAAATGATTCTAATGATTTTATAGTGCTGACGTCTAAAAACGAATATTCGAAATATTTGGACAAAAATAGAATTCAGGTATATTTTTTTATGTTTTGTGTAGGTCCGAAATATTATGAAAAACGGAACAGTTTTCATACTAGTTGGATGAAATAAAACTCAAAATTGTGTGCATTTTTCACGATGTAATATTTACATTAAATGTTTTTATTCGCCTTATACCACTCATAGTCCCTTTCGCTTTGCAACATTGTAATATAAGTTATGAGTCAGAACTTTATGTTTCTTTTGTTTTAGTTGTTCTATTTTTAAATGAGAACAATCACTATAACATCAATTTTTTTTATGATCATTGAATCCTTCGATTCAAAGATATTCTACATTTCTCTGTCGGTACTTTAAAGAACCGCTGGTAACAAACTGGGACAAAACCTTAGGCCCATTTAATTAATGCGGCGAGATCTAATTTGTTATTAAATGGGACATTATGCTCCATTTCGTATACGAAGGGTGGCATTTGGATTCCATTGAATTTAAACTGTCATCGGTGAAATTATAATATAAAATGAGGGTTTAATGTTTCCGTTACAAGGTTACCGTTGGGAGGTTTTTTCTATTTTTTTTTTTTTGTAAATTCTTTAGTTATAAAATAAAAAAAATAAGGCTGGACTTTTTTCATCTAGCCCTAAAGTAAGCAGAGCTTGTGTTATGGGTACTAGATGACGTATAAACTACTTATATACCTTTTGTTTGTAAATACATACATATTATTCATAGAAACTCCCAGACCCGAGACAAATATATCTGTAGGACATACAAACATTTGTCCCGCGGCGGGGATCGAACCCGCAACCTGCATCTACATCTAAAATGGAATGGCATGTGATTGTCAAAGAACCCTGAAAACCTAACAGAAAAATATATTCAATGTTCATAATGTATAAAACGACACGATACGTAATAGATGCCAAGCCTAAGAATGATGGTGATGATCGCATGAGACGTAATCGCATACGACCGAAAATTAAGTATTTCGTAAGATAGCTTTTGGTAGGTCAAATAAATAAATAAATAATAAATCAAATGCTGACCTATTTAATTTAAAAAAAAAAAAAAAAGGTGTACGTAACATAAAAAAAAAACTTAGGCCTTTACATCTATATTAGATTATTTATACAGCGTCAGGAGGCAACCTATGCCTACACTTAACGGGGGACGCTGCAGTGCCTGGGACATTGTTTGAGATGGAATAGTCTTGCCCAACACCTAAACCATCCTCTCAGCTTAATCCAGCCTGGTCCACAGGAAAGACGACGTCAATACGTGTGGAGCTGACTAAGCTGCGAGTTTCCTCAAGATGTTTTCCTTCACCGTTATGAGCTTGTGTTAAAGCGCATATAAATTTTTCGAAACGTAAAATCCAGTGATGCACGGCCGGGATTCGAACCCACGACCTTCGGATTGAAAGTCGAGGCACAACCCCATTCGACCAACACGGCTCTTGTTTTAACATTTATAGTAACAATAATTCACGTATATTAAAAAAAAATCGATATGTGGGAGTTGAACAAAGTCCGTATCTAATCCTAAGCTTAAATTATAATAACTGATAGGATGTCGTCTAACTCACATTATAAGGGTTGCCACAAATGTTATCGCAACCACATCGTAGAGATTAAGGATACGGCAGAAGCGAATGCATCGTCATGCTTCTGAATGTATGGTACATGTTAAATACTGAAACGATCTCTAGTAAGTATTTAGTTGGAACCAAGTTCCTTTTCGGACCGTATCGGATAGGGGCTAGACGAAAAATAGTATTTGATTTTTGCGTCACGACACATGTATATGTCAAAACGTCACAGTGCTAAGTGCGCAGTCGCGAAGCAGGCCATAGATTGTTACATTGTTAATACGGAAGAGCGTTTCTAGGATTTTATTAAATAATTTATTTGACAAATGCTAAATGTCAAAGTTGAAACTTCGTTCCAACCGAGTGTTCCACGATACTCACGTATTTATTTTTAATTTGAAAATTGTAAGTATGTATTTAGAAACTCCTTAACATATTTTTAAAACTCTAAGTACTTAAATTTCAATACGGCAAAGACAAGGAAACCCAAATTTGTCCATCCATTCGGGAGGTAGACGATGCCACTTGCACCACATATTCGCATGTCAAATTATTGATAACATTTGTGTCAGAAAACATTGGCTTGGATTTACTTGAAAAGTAAGCGCTATTAAAAAAAAAACATCAAAAGTTGGCTAAAGAAATCCTTACACTGCGTAGTATGGAGAACAGTTTTTTTTTTTTCAACTCACTTTTTTCGATATACAAATAATTTATTTACCAGAAAAAAAGCATTTCCTCTTTGCTTCAACAAAAATTTAACTAAGTACTAACTCATACTTGAAAAAAGTGCATCTTGTAACTTAGACCATAAGTACAAAAGATCCTATAAGCCTCAGGGAATGGACAAAATAAAAATGAATGTCTTCTTGTTGGTTTATCGGAATAGATTACTTTTTCAAAATGTCCAGAGTCCTTATTATGTATTTTAAAATATCACACAACTGTATGACGAGAATGTCAAAGTTGTAGCGGATGGAGGAATCTTAGCTCTTCGAGATCTCGTACGAGTATCACTCTCTCTCGAAGGCTTCAAGATCGTCCATGCTACACTTCGTTGGTCAATTGCGACACCGTCGTACGTCGACGACCTATTTATTTTCACAAAATCCACAGATCTTAAAGATAAGGTAAATGAATGAACGAATGAAAGTTCTTTTGTTCACCTTAGACAATGAAAAAAAAAATAATTGGATAAAATAATGACAATATACAATGGGTGGCCTTAGAGAGGAACTTAGTGAAAGAAGGATGAAGGAAGCTAAATGAAACTTAAGTAAATAAAACAGACATCCAATAACGGATTTACAATGCATAACTATATCATATAGAGCAATACATACACAAAACTGAAATAAACTAAGTATGGAGTAATAAATCAGAAACCAACAACATACCAGTTAACAATTTATCACTAATATTGTATCGATTATGCACTTTTTAAACTTGAACTTACTGCTGTTAAAGAGATCCACTGTAGATAGACATTTGTTCATTTATCGAGATGCAACAACAACGGAACTTAAGCATAAAAACTTAGGCCTTTACATCTTATCATTTACATTATTAGATGATTTATACAGCGTCAGGAGGTAACCTATGTCTACACTTAACGGGACGCTACCTGTAGTGCCTGAGACTTTTTGAGATGGAATAGGCTTGCCCAGCACCTAAATCATTTCTCAGCTTATTCAGCCTGGTCCACAGGAAAGACAACGTCAACACGTGTGGAGCTGACTAAGCTGCGGGTTTCCTCTCGATGTTTTCCTTCACCGTTATGAGCTCGTGTCAAAGCGCATAATACATTTTTTGAAACGAAAAATCTTGAGTAAAGAAATATCAAAAATGGTAAAGCACTGTCTAAGATTTTGTACGTGATAAACGTAGTGTTTATCATACCCATAGAACTCGTCATAGATGGTGTGTGGGCGAGTTTAAACATAATAACCACTTTTACAAATGCCTGAACTGCCTACCGCACGCAGTGAAGTGAGTAGTCACTTTTGAAGTATCATCGTTGTTTTAATACTAAGTTTGTTTCGTCCATTGTTTTCTTAGGGACATATTTATTTTTGTAGACACGTTTTGTTCATTGTTTTATTTTGTTCATTGTTTCTTTGGATTATTTTGTAAAATGTTTTGTCTACTCACGCGAGTAATTAGAGAGGTAATTTTAAAGCGTGTTTTTTACTGAAAGAATTTGAGTAAAATATAAGCTTGTTTGGCCTAGAGATGGAAAAAGGAGTGTCTGTCGTCCACAAGATGGGTCGACGCCATCGTTAAATCAGCAGGTCGTACATGGGCAAGACTGGCTCAAAATAGAGGCGAATGGCAAAAGCGAAGAGTGGCCTATGCCAGGATGAAAATAGCTGATGATGATGATGATGATGATAAGCTTGTTTTGCTTTATTAGGTACAATTTTACTAAACTTATGCATAGTAACGATATACCAATAATGATCTAACAAGATCGAATTACGGTTGCAGAGCACATTACTGCCAGAATGGATGTTATAACGGATGCTGCAAAAACAAAAGATATGCCTTGTGATTGCAAAGCGAAACGCTTTTTGTCGCGACATGTGTTGATAGAAATATGATAGCTTCATATCACTTCTTTATAAAGTTTCTTCTCATTATAATTCGCCACGGGGTGCCCCGGTTTGTCTACAACGCCTCAGCCACACAGAGCGTTTTACGGTCGTTAATAACATGCAATTATGATGCAAAGATACAGTAGGCACAACAGATCTTTCTATTACTGAATTTAACTTACATCCATTGAAAATTACGTATGTGAGGTATGGTCTCCTCTAAAAAGACAACTTTTTTTTATTCAAGAGATCTTATTGCAAATCCGTGAATTAATAATATATTATGAGTGCCCATTTCTGGTAAGTATCTCAGATCATGATTTCTAGTTAGAAATCTGAATGTAAATAAGGCAAAACAGATTCTAGACAAGCTTAGAGACTGGCAGTGATGGTTATATTCGTTTCTTAAAAAATATTGACAGTATTATTAGCTTTCTAAAAAATATTACTTGAAGCCGCAGCTTTGACGCAATGTTTAGCAAAGCCATTACTTTGGGACAATAGGGATGCTAAATTGTTTTAATAGACCCGCGGAATTCTGAAAGTCATTATTGTTCCTATTGAGGCCCTAACACCTGGTTTATAGATGTTATCAGAAGTGTTTTAATTAAAACACGTATCGATGTATTGATCCATTTGATAGCGGAGATTTGAGTCATTGTTTTGATATGTGTATCTTTTTTACTTGTGCATCTGGCCGGTTTCGATTTTTTTGGTAACTTGTGTTTTAAAAAAAACATCCGGTACGTATAGAGAACATGCCTAAAAGTGGATGTAATGGCTGAATAGTCGTAGATAGATATTATTTCTTTATTAAAAGCCCGTGATGTCCCACTGCAGAGCAATGGCCTCCCTTTCTTCCACTCTTCTCTATTGTAAGCTAAATGTGGTCCAATGTGGAGAATGAGAGTCAAGTTCATCTCTCTACCGTTGCTGCGGTCGTAGCTAAAGATGTCTTAAATATTTTCAAAGCTGATCTAGAAATTTGTGATCTACAGGTCACTGACCGATGGTTTTCCTCATGACCCATGTTTATGCGAATCAAAACGTGTATTTCACCGCCACACATCCAATCCTACTACAAAGTCTGTATCTATCAAAGAAAGCGGCTTACCTGACTTGAGGCAATTTCTCTGTCCACTGGCTCCGGCCAAAGGGAACTAAGCCTTCTAAGTCTTTGTGCTAGAGCTTGTAAGGTTGGGATATACATACCTACACACTCAGTACACTTCAGTAGCATAAATAAATAAATAAAAATCTTTATTTCAGACGATGTCCATAGTCACATTCTTGCACTAAATTAAATATTAAAATATAATTTTTTTATTAAATTGTACCTGTCATTAGCTAAAATTGAATATTTATTATAAAATAAAAGCAGGATGGTAGACTGCCATGGGTCATCTACTTTACCTACAAAATTGTGATGAACTACTAGCGAGTTTCAGTAAGCCAAGAGATTTGCAGCAGTGAGTAATTGTTATATTAATACTAGATTAGATAGATAGATAAGAGATTAATTCCCGTTAACAATATTGAATTGACGTAGATAGATACATAATTGGTATTGATTGACTGACCTACAAGTAGGTTAGTAGAGCAATGCTTTACTTATTTGCAACATGCCTAGTGGGTAAAAAAAAAAAAAAATATAAACTTTACTAGGTTTATAAATTCAGGAGGCAAACTATGCGTACTGTACACTAATCGGGATATTAAACTTTGCCTGGGCATTTTTTGACCTGAATAGGCATTTATATTGACTGTGTGTGCCTGATATATCACTGGGCATACTATCCTTGATTTTTGTGTAGAGTCAAAACAACATGAGAGCTTGAAAAGTAAACTGCTTTACAAAGACATTACTGAAGCGTGTTCCCGTATATAGTTGCATCCTACCTGAACGAAATGAATGTGTCTGCTTTACTCTATCGTGGTCTCTGAACATAAAATGGTTTCTTTTATGGTACGGCTTCTAGATTCATTCAAGCGTAAGTACTTCCTCATTACTTGAACCTCACAATTTCAGGCTTGTTGTGAACAAGATCTCTATTTGTATGGATAACATTGGATCTTGGTGTATTGTCGTGCAACCGAAAGTTTGAACCGAACTTGTGGCCGCATAGAACTCGTAGTTTTTTTAAAGCTAAATGGTCTGTAGGATTGTAATCGGATAATTAATAATCAATGGCATTCTCTAGGTAAAATTATTTTCTGTATCTGAAATAAAAGATTATTGTTACATTTATTTGTTTGATTCAATGCCTAGCTTTAACGGCTTTAACTTTGTCTAGGTGACCTGAGTCTAGCCATATTGACCTTGAAAAGGATTTTGTGGCAGTTGCTTAAAGCTTCTATCTTGTAGATGTATTTTGTCTTTTAAACTATTTGAAGCACAATTCTAGGTACCTGTCTAGGTTGATTACAAGCGAGCTTTTATAAAAGGGTTCATGATAGCTCCAAATACCTTTGATATGAGCATAGTACAATGTTTTCATTTAGTATCTGAAACTTTACAAAAAATAATAAGTTGTTTTTCTGAAACAGATCGTTTAAAGTTTTCTCTTTATGCCATTGTTTTCAACAAAATCGGTTGAGATTTGTTTAAAACATTAAAATTCTAACATTTGTTTAACTGAAAATCTTTTAGTAGAGTTTGTTTTAACCTTTGTTTTGTTTCATTCTCCACCACAAGATAGAAAGAGACAACCTGATAATTTCATATCTGTGTCAGTTATTCCTGCTACCGTGTTTACAGAGTCAAGCGAAGGAGCTACTAACCTACTTGCGGTGCACATTCACAAACATCATTTAAATCGCAAATCAGATGCTTGGTTTCTCTCAGTCGGTTATGATCACAGACTGTTTGATTTTCAAGTGAGCTCCAAAGGAACTGCAGCAGGTAGTAGATATCTAGATATGCGTAAAGTATTCGTGAACTAGACGCTTTTTCAAAGTCTACTGCGCATTGATACGGCTAACTTCACGAATGCGTAGATCCATAATACGTTGTGTATAACATTTATAAAATTTCATCCGACAGATACCTTCTATTAAGTATCCTTTGAAAATCTGCACTGTCAGGTTATGTCCGAATTTAAGGGGTTTGTTTTTACTTATTTGCTTCTAAGTAAATATATATTATCCATACTAATATTTTATGTAATATGTTTTTATGAATAAATTGAATTGAATTGAATTAAGTTAATCACGGTAAGGAAAAAATTGCGTAAAAGTTGAAAGTAGTTTATCGTTCTTAGTATCCATTTTTTTTTAAACCAGATTTTCATGATTGTAAAGTAATTTGCACTCTAGAAATTCCAACGTACCTAATTATTGTGTTTACTCAAGCCTCACACGCATTGGATTAACGGATCCTTTTTTATATTGTGTGATGTTCTCTCAACAATCATAAACCTAGACTTCTATACTATAGACAATAAAAACCTTGCACAACGCAATTTCCATCACGCACTTCTCAATGACTAACAGCTCTAAATAACTAGCTTTGAATTGCAGTTTGTCGTTTTATAACGGTGAATAAAATGCATCAGTTTAGATTTATTAATAGAACGAAGTTCCATATATGCAAGATGTGGGCATGTATCAAATATGTGTTTGGACATGCCTCTGACTACCCCCCTTAGACATCTTCAAAGGATCTGGAATAAGTAAGATCTGAGAGAATGTCTACCGCACCTTGGGGATACAGTCGTGAACCTGTGTGTGTGTGTGTGTGCGAAGTTCCTTTTGGGACGGTATTGGTTGGGGGGATAGACGAACAAAAGTGTTAGATTTTTGCGTCACGACCCATGTATATGTCAAATTGTCAAAGTGCGAAGTGCGCAGCCGCGACTCAGTCCATAGACTGTTGACATTGTTAGTACGGAAGAGCGTTTCTAGGATTTTATAATTTATTTTGGAAAATTCCAAATGTCAAAGTTGAAACTTCGTTCAAACCTAGTGTTCCACTCCACGACACTGACGTAATTTTTTATTATTATTTATAATAAATCTGGACACATAGGTTACGCCACCCTACTACATTTTGACAGACATGATAGTGCCTCCTATTACAAAAACGCACAAAAGAACTATGCGGGGCGGGAGAACCAAAAAACCATTAAAGTTGCTCTGACTATACAAATTCAGAGACTACTATAATACTATCAATAGATTTTTCCTGGCACATTTCTACAGGAAACTTACCGTTGTGGTCACCGTTGTTACAAAGCGATAAACTACATTTTTCTTTTCATAAAGGCATTAACCTCAGTGTTCCGTGAACTTTTCACAACAAATTACAGAGAAGCAAAACCGCCAACGTGATTAAGGACAGCGGTTAGAGTGATAGAACTTTACCCGCTAATAATGCTTAATTTGATGAGTTTGCTGTGAAAGTTGCGGAGCGAAAATAGTCATAAAATTGCTGGCTTCTGTTTTATTGAAACTTATTGAGTCAGCTAGAGGATTTTCCCGAAAACCACTGTCTTATTACTGAATAAAATTTTCAGTTCTCTCAAAGGTAAAGTTAAACTTAATTATGATTCATCATCAGCCGAAATATCTATAAGCAGCCAACAAGTTATCTCACACCATCTATTTCCATCGAGATAGATAAGTGACATTCTTTATTTCACTTGTCAACTACAAATCTCCGGGACCCACCCCCATGTCTGCCATGTGTCGAGCAGTCACATGTTACGCTGTACTATTACATTTCTTCTATCATGATTAGGTCATAGACTTTGGCGATCCATCGAAGAAAATGCCTAGATATTTTATCGAATGTAAACATTTATAAAACAAAAGAAAAGAGCCTTAAAATCCTTTTACCGAGTATTATTTTATCATTCGAAGCGTCAATTTACACTCTACACTCAACCATACAGATAAAAAAGCATCGAACTGCAAGAACGGTCCAATAAACCTCTAACTAGATCTATATTGCTTGATACCATAAACAATTCGAGGGCACCACGACGAGCACCACAATTTGACATATTATACATGTGTCGTGAACCAAAAATCGAACACTTTTTTCGTCTAGCCCCATCCGATACCGTCCGAAAAGGAACTTTGTTCCAAAAATCTAGTAGTTCATAAAATTACATCTACAGCCTAAATACGAAACTGATGATGAATGAAAGGCAGAAAAAGTTAAGTACATACTTTAAAGTAAATGTATATTTACTTTCGGCACCTTTCGAGCGGCGTATTGATGGTAAATAAACAACTTCAGATACTAAATTAGGGTCAAATAGATTACAGTCATTGCTCATTCAGACAGATTATTACAAATTCTATCCTATGTCTGAATGTAAGTCGATACCTCTTATGACTTACGCTGAAGATCGGTATGAGCTTTCCTATAAATAGATCCACTCGATGAGACAATACGATCCAATCCAGAGAGAACAATGTGCACATTCAAATGGCAAGGATGGTCCAGCTTCGCATAGAAGATGTTATGAAGAATTTAGTATGAGTTATGACAATTTCTGTCAAATATCTATTTTGAACGCGTTAAGACGCAGGTGGAATAGCATAACGCTCTGAATGGGCCCTAATGTGTACGCTTAAACTTTGAACCAGAGTATCAAATGAATTTTCATTAGGGTGTTAATGTCAACAGAAATAGGATGTCAAACCCCCGTCAAGAAATGTCAAGACAGCTCCTTCTGTCAACCCTAAAAATGTTCTCAGATATTTTAATTTTTTGTTAATCTTTTAAATTTTAAATG
The DNA here is from genome assembly GCA_951394285.1 of Epirrhoe tristata. Taxonomy (NCBI): domain Eukaryota; kingdom Metazoa; phylum Arthropoda; class Insecta; order Lepidoptera; family Geometridae; genus Epirrhoe; species Epirrhoe tristata. The sequence continues at coordinate 8,284,827 of OX596146.1, read as the reverse complement.
GGAATAAGTAACCTTTATTTTTAAGCTCAAAAATACTTTTACCTTAGGCCGCGTGTACGGATAGGCGGCACTGCTTGCGATGTGTCAGGCGTGGCTTCGTGCGACGCGTTAAGCGTTTTTACTGTTTGCAGAGAGGCAACGGCTGGCTGCGGCACGCGTCATCGCATGCCTAAACACAAATATATAGTAATGTATGGTGACGATTACGTTCAGCGACGGCGACCGCACGGTAATGTCAAATAAACGCATGCAAAAACGTCTGTTCGTAAACACACAGGAACATCGCCTGAACATTTGACTTTATCGCGAGTCGCGTCGCCTGCCGCATCGCACTCAGCGCCGCCTGTCCGTAAACGAGCACTTTTTTTTAAACACAAAAATTTTCATACAAATACGTGTCGCGTCATCACTAAGGGAGTGTGACTTTTTCGTTGAACAGTTTTGTAGAGTGACCGTGAAAATTGATAATAAGAACTAATAGGCTACTATGCAGAAGGTATCCATGCTAAGATTACTGAATCTAAGCATTGCTCAGTAACCCTAAATGTACAAAAAATTACTGGTAAATTAGGGCTTTATCACAATTTTCGAGTAAAACAATCATTAGTTACTTCAGAGGCATGTCCAAATACATAATTTGATACATGCCCACATCTTGCAGAAGTTAGTTCTAAGTTTATATGGAATTTTATTTGGATAAAGTGCACCAGGCCCCTAGAGATTTAAGTATTTATTATTAATAGGGTTCAGAAAAGCACTAGACAATTCAAAACAAGTACCCAACAAGAATGAAGCTTTTTGAAACTTCAATTACTTACGAATAACCTTTAAGGGCCCTGAATATTAAGTCTAGAATTATGAAAACCTTAAATTAAAAGCCTAAAGGGGGTTTATAAGCTCCATTTAGTTCTATATAGTTCATTGACATGCTCGTATTAAGGGTTATTATTGTGAAACTGGATCGCATAAAGTGTAGATCAAACTTTTCAAATAATAACAGCGCAGAGAAGCGAAACTGAATGAATCTTACTTACTTTAGCAAGAACTCTCAGCTTTTTATCTCATTATTTTTATTGTCAGATGTCAACTGGATTCATAACTTTATTCGTTTCTCATATAGACATTAGAAATGTTAAGAAATCTCTATATATAAAAATGAATCCCTCTATCCCTTGGTCACGCCATCACGCGTGAACGGCTGGACCGATTTCACTATTTCTTTTTTTGTTGTGATTGTTATTGTCAGAAGGTTCTTAGGACAGAAAAAAATTAGAAAAATTGCGCGGAAAAATGAATCATGCGCAATCATGCATGAAGTCGCGCGGGTTGTTAACATTTTTGAGATTTTTCTGTTAGATGTCCTAAATAAATGAAATAAGATAAGATAAATAATCTGCCTCACAAAACTCTAGGGGCAAGGTCTAACTATTAAGTATAGGAATTATTATTAGCAGTCTTATTTTAAAAACATAGATACTAGATTTAAATTTATAGAAAGCCCTAAACTTCTCTTTCTAAATAGGTATGAGAAAAATGACGAGAGAAGAAAAATTTAAAAAAGAACTTTATTGAGGACACGTGTGTCATGAGTGTTACATGAAATAATTATAATAAATATGCTAAGTTTTGAGAGTAATGTCCTAGAACCGGCGGTTTAATCACTCGAGGCGATTTCTTCCAGACTGTATACCTTATACTAAATAATAGTGACTAGGTAAAATGTAAACCCGTAGTTTAGCATCTATTGTAATATTATTTCATGTATTCATGACTGTCCTGCAATCTAGTGTAACGACTTATGAACAAGCGTATGACAAGGCTTGATCTCTGAATTATTGATGGCAAGGTGGTTACCATAAATTAGAACTTGGTCTTGTAAGAACCGTATCTAATGGCCTAATAATTGCATGCAACAGTTTCTATCAACGATATTATATTAAGCTTTTGAATGATGTTTCACAGTTAATACGTATTTGACTGTGACAGATAGACATTTCATATGAAATAATAAAAAAATAATTAGTGATCGACAATATTTTGTATACTTTCTATAATATGCTCAGTCTTCCTTGGTTCCGCACTAACTTACAAGTTTTGCCCAATGTCACGAGCAATTAATTTGCTTAATTTTCTTTCTAAGAACAATATTGATGTTTTTTCTCACAACCTGCCGAAACTCATGGATTAGGCGCAGGTGTTTCTAGAGAATTTTGAGTTCTTGTAACTGATTGATTGTGTATTCATAATGTTTTTAAGTATCATGTTTTGATTATCTTATTATGTAGGTATATTATAATAATACGTTTTATTGTGTTATAACATCGCTTTGGCTTGTCTGTAATGGTGTTATAATTTTTGCTGAATAAATATTAGGCAAATCACCAATGGACAAACCGTCACTATCTAATTTGAAATATTAAATGATTCTCAGTCTCTTTAAAAGTTCACAAACAAAAGTACCTGCCACTGAGGGGCGTAAAACGTTTGCCTTACAAATTGTTTATTAACATTTTCACTGTTCATTCAATAACATTAACGTGCATAAAATACGAATAAAAGGCGGAACGGACGTGTGTTTTGATTGATTCAGGTGCACTTACGTAAGTATGTGGGTGGAATAATTTGTAACTTGCGCTCCTGGGAGCGAGTTCATTGCTAGTTCGGAACGTATGGATACGGTTGGATGAAGCCATTTTATTTTATTGTTTTATGCACGAAATGGAAACTGGCGTAACATTTTTATTGAATTTTTACTGAATAAGCTAAGGCTTCTGACCTAGTACAGGGCTTTTTTGATATAAGTACCTACGTAATTCCCCTATAAATAATACTTTGAGACACTCATGTTATTTTCGAGTTGGTCACACTAAATAGTAGGCGGACTGTTTTTTTTTTAATTGATAGAAAAATTAGATAAAATTCAGTGTTGCATTTATCTACGAGTACGCAGTCAACTCATCGATTTTTTTACTTGGTTTTTGTCCTTTTAATATTTCAAGACTTGAAATAATCAGGACTACTTTTCCTTTAAGCAATAAAAGGACAAAAACCAAGTAAAGAAATCGATGAGTTGACGGCGTACTCGTAGATAAATGCAACACTGAATTTTATCTAATTTTTCTATCAATTAAAAAAAAAACAGTCTTATCAATATCAACATCAGCATCATCAACAAGGCTCAGTACTATGCCTAGTCATTCTCAAGCCACCAAGACAGGTTTACATTATTCAAATACATTCGTTTTGACTGCACTATTTGGGTTCACCAAATCTAACCCCTCTATTCTTATGGCTATAGAGCCTAAAATAGCGTACTTTATCTTTGTTGAAGGAAGATATGGGTTGTTTTGTCATGACTAGACAAAGCTAAGGTATGTTGAAACAGTGCATTAGCAAATGTAAGGTTATGATAATCTAATGTATTCTGATGTTGTGTCAAAATTGTTATAAAAGGCAAATGCGTCTAGGGTTAAAGTTTTAGGCCCTTACTAATAAACGTGGTATAAAGTTACTCCTGAGTGTTAACTGTCAAAATGTATGGTTATTCCTATTTTATTCCGAGGAATAACATTACACCACGTTTATTAGTAAGGCGCTAAAACATTTATTATTAGTTTCGCTTTTAAATATCTGAAATTCAATGTTTTGTTTATTTAGGTTCCAACAACACATTAGATTCGCCAGTTTTGCCAAGCGAAAAGGAATAAATAACGATTAAAAATAACAATACATAACATGTCTAAGGTATTTTAGGAGCCTGAAACATTGTAGGAAATTTTCATATTTCTTCAAGGTTAGGAGCTCAAGTCAATTTATTTTTCAATTTAACAAACCCATTGTTGAGATGAATATTGATTTTAGTGGGGTATTTCAAAAATTCAACTTAGCTTTCAGATCTCTAAACCATTTTTATGCTAAGCTAGCTTCTAATTTATTTCAAGAAAAGAAACAACGTTATGATTATTAACATTACCAATCTTTTTAGTTTCTGTTTTTTAGAGCCGTGTTGGTCGAATGGGGTTGTGACTCGACTTTCAATCCGAAGGTCATGGTTTCAAATCCTGGCTGTGCATCAATGGATTTTCGTTACGTAAAATGTATATGCGCTTTAACACGAGCTCTTAACGGTAATGGAAAACATCGTGAGGAAACCCGCAGCTTAGTCAACTCCACACGTATTGACGTCGTCTTTCCTGTGGGCCAGGCTGATTAAGCTGAGACGATGAGGAGGAGTGCTGGGCAAGCCTATTCCATCTCAAACAATGTACCAGGCACTGCAGCGTCCCGTTCAGTGTAGGCATAGGTTGCCTCCTGACGCTTTATAAATGTAAAAGTTTCTGTTTGCACTTGCTCATACTAATTGTATTTGAATTGCAGAATATATTGCATAAATTGATTAAAAATAAAACTACTGCAAATAAAAACCAATGGAATGGTAATTGCTAATTTGACTCAAGAACCACATTTTAACAAGACTTTTATGCAATTTTAATCCTATAAATGATTCGTAATCGTTCTTTTGCTTCCATTATAAGGTAATCAAGTCTAGATCTCTAGACAGACGTAAAAAAGATTAACTTGCTTCAAAAGATATTCAAAAGCTCTTTGATAGTAGAACCTAGACTGGTTTCCAGTTACTTCAATCAGGCTTAAAAGCCTAGGCTTAATTGCATGATTGGATATGGACAACTTTGCATAAAATAGGTTTGATAAGTTAGGTTTAAAGAAATATATTGGCGTGTTATTTTATGTCTGAATTTGGATTCTAATTAAGAATTTGTTCCAGTTTAAGCTCAAGTTGAGGTCTTTTTAAAAACTTTACTTTCAAAATAATTATACAGGTTAGACCACTGCTGCACCCACCTATGTATGTGCTCAACTGCTCGAATTAGGTGGTATTAGTTACTTAAGTACTGTAATAATTTTGTTCATGTGTCTATCAAGTGCTGATCGTCATTGGATATTATATTAAATTCTAATTCTACCTCAGACTACAGTTTTCTCATACTCCAACCAATAGAAAAAAAGGGACTATTATTAAAAAACATCAAAATAAAATTAAATATATCATTTTATAAACAAGATATAATTACAAAGCGCAGTAGTAAACAATGGTAGCTAATAAAAATATGATATTCGTATTGGAACACGAGACCGATAAACCGATGACAGCATACCGACCGCAGAATACTAATCGAGAGATTTGCCAGTGACCGCAAACGATCAAGCTATAACCCATTTTATAACAATGAACTCAAAAGTTTAGCCAAGTAGGAGTTTAAAAAGAGTTATTGAAAAAGAAACATTACTTACTATTAGATTATTCACTCTATTATTTTTAAAATTAAAATTATTCTAATATGAACAACACTCTGACTACCTTCGTATCCCCGAATACGGATAATGAATACATAAAACAAAACAGAATAATATGTCAACTAGTGTTTTTTTTTACTTATAAATATCATTCGGTGTACGTACAGACTGTCTGAATGATGACGCTGACTAAATCCAATAGAAAATATCAAAACAGCAATAAAAATAACTCAAAAAACAAATAAGACATTCAAAGTGTTTTCGGGAATCGAAAACCGCCATTCATATGATATAATACCCACAAAGACATTGAGAACAACAGAAAAAATAAAAGCACAAGCATTACGTCCGTTCTCAGATTAAAATAGAAAATATTAGAATCACATCGAAACCATTACAAAACCGGGAGACGATCAGATAAGTGACACACAATAGAACCACGACATAAAGACATCATATCATTCTACGACAATAAATTTAGGTAAGGCGGTTTAATATTACACAAAAGATTGAGGTTTTTCGAGAATCCAAAGTTTTTTCGAGAGCATTTCAAAGTTACACGTCCCTTTTGTACAATATGGGAACAAGAGGAGTGATCAAAACAGGGAAGTTTTGTGGTACGTATATAATTTATAGTTTTTGTTTGCGAATCGTCATATTGTTATCAATAAAATGGTGCGTAAAAACTGTGTTTTAGGATAAAAAACTGGCAGAGTTAAGAAATAAAACAAATTGGATGGAAATATTTTATACCTATGAATTATAATGATAGCATAAAATAAAAGCATTTAGAAAATAGGTTTTTTATGCGAAACAGAATTTTATCTGGGGGCACGGAAGTGCCCCCGCCAAGACTAAAAAGAAGAGCGAGGCACTACCACCCTTTTCTCGATATTTATTTCTATTACATAAAAAAAGTTGGTCACTGTGAGTACTTATTTATATCTGGCTGTCTTATCACGGTTATCAAGTCAATGTCACCTTCAACCTGAACCTTTACGTTACCTAAGTTGAATAACAACCCCCAATACTAGCAAGTAAAGTTTAATTCCAACCCCCATCATAGCTAGTCCCAGCTAATTTATTTAGTTAATCTCACTGTCCCAAGTAAAACTACTTATCACGTTTCTTCATCGGTAACGCATATTAATTCAATTCCTAAACTTTATCAAGCATTAACCGTCTGTTAAAGATTGAAACTATTCCATAGGTAACGAGTATTATTTTGAAGCATCAGCTAGATAATTTATCTTATAATTAAAGTTCGGTAATCAATAATGTGACGCAGTGAAACTACCTACTGTCGGTTAAATTCTTATGCTTATGTTATAAAATTTAATTTAATGAACTATTAACAACGCTACTTGCTATCATTTTGTGGAAACCAATTATTTGGATAAATGGTTTTCATATAAAAATATGTTTTAACCACCAGTTAAAAAACTTAGGCCTTTACTACTATATTTGATGATTTATACAGCGTCAGGAGGCAATCCATGGTTACACTCAACGGGACGCTGTAGTGCCTGGGACATTGTTTTGAGATGGAATAGGCTTGCCTAGCACCTAAACCATCCTCTCAGTTTAATCAGCCTGGACCACAGGAAAGACAACGTCAATATGTGTGGAGCTGACTAAGCTGCGGGTTTCCTCACAATGTTTTCCTTCACCGTTAAGAGCACGTAACCACACGTTAAGGCGTTGGTAAAGATAGAACTTTTTAGAACATTATATCAACGAAAAAGTTATTCCCAACGCGTCCCCGGTCAAGTTACGCGTTTAATTTGTCTAGATCGCGTGCTAAGAGACAGCATTAATAAATAATGTTTTTTATCTTGACACCGCTGGCTCTAGGCAGAAATTCTTACACGTTTTGAGCCAACCCTTTTTAGTTTTGCTTGATGTGTATGGTGTTAACTTAATACTTATATGAACGCAACGAAATGTAAAAAGATTATAAATTATCTTAGTAAACAAAAACTTTGCACAAAAAATAGCAATATTTAAAAAAAATTAAACACAATACCAGTTTTAATGGAGGATCACAATGGAGACTAATAAAATCGCCTTCTGTTATAAAAATGATGAACTGTAATGTTTGTACTTTAAACTCGGTATGGACACAAAATGTGCGTTTCATGAAGTGAACAATAATACCAGCTGCATACAATCAGATTGAAAAAGATGCCATCTTGATAACATAACCCACATTTTGGCAAATGCACCACAGCGGGATGCCGTCACAATATTTTAGTATCTACGACTGTATCTGTCTATGTGGTCCGATTTCGTTATCTGTTTCGATTTAATAATGTCCTTCTGGGGTTCATTCTGGTGACAGTGGGTGTACTTTATAAGTTTAAAGACATTTTGTGATAGATTTTAAATTATAGCAACCGAAGCGCCACTTAAAATTATTTATTATTGTATTGAATTGTATTGTATGCTCAACATTGTATACGATATAATTTGTTAAATTATTGTAAAGAAATGATAAAATACTTCTATCAAGCTATGAATATCCAGATCAATATTAAGAAAGTTAATGAACTAACTCATCACATTCGTCTTGTCAATAATACTCAGACCCCAAACGATAATTTGAAACCTCGGTCACAAAATTCATAAACGTTACAGGTAGAATTTCAAATATATTCAAACAAAACAAACGTAGACAATGATGCAACGAAAGTACCGGTTATGCTTTCAAACAAGCGTATACTCAAAGAAGCCACAATCGCTCTCCAATTCCCACTTACCTCACTCGAGCTCCAGCAAAAACTGAATACACGACTCAAGCGTACTTGAGTGACGAGAAAAAAGCAGCCAGGTGCCTACCGAAAGCGTTCATTGTTCCTGTGTAAGAGAGATTAATAAATCTTTAGACAGAGGAGTATATCAGAGGCCGATCTTGCGGGATGTGAGCTCACAGGACGTGTTATTGCAAGCCCATTCACATGCCACGAGAGAGGCAAAACAGCCCTTTGTCATGACAAAGGTGTCGCGCAAAGAAAAAGGGGGCCTATCGACGATCTGCCTTATCAGAGTTGGTTCCCTTCTGCGAGGTCTCAATAGGACGGTCTGAGTTTTAATGCGGATCTAATTCCCCAGGCCGCAATAACGTACGCGGGTCCCAATTTAGCTGGGACATAAATGTGAAATAAAAAATCTTGGAGATGAAACCAGCGACGTCAAAGTTGCGGTAAAACGACATCCCGAGGTCACCCGGAGTGACTTTCAATCAATTTTATATCCAAACAATTTAGAATATAAGAAATCAATTAACTAACACAAAACCTACGACTTCGCCTGAATGGTATTTTATTTGATGTAAACTGCCAATTTATTAATCTAACCGTCATCTCTCATCATAAAAACATTTTGATTGATGCCTACACGATTGATGAAGCTAATTGCTGAGATTTTCAATTTTAAACTCAACAAAATAGAGGTAATCAAAATATTGAATATGGAAAGCTTGTCATTCTAAACGTTCACAAAGATGCGTGTACACGAGCGCAAAAAGCAATGACACAAGCAGATACGAGCGTGCCTCATTACATACGATTTCCCATTGATCATCCACGCATCTAAAATTGCTGAATTAGCCGAAAATGAAATGACGTCTTATGATTGATGTTTATCCTGTAACCCCGCGTTCTCTCAACCTTTTTTGCTTTCTCGAATTCTAAGCTAGTACACAATACCAACAATTGGTCCGATCAAACGGAGTATTAAGTTCGCTTGTCATTTTAACTATTAGCTTTTCTAGATTGTCACATGTCACATTGAATCTTTCAATCAATTTAGGACCTTAATACTACGGTTTTTTGAGTGCACTTTCGTTAAGAACTGTATGTAGGAAGCGTTTCTAGAAAGGTTATTGTCAGTCTCATTTTATGAGTTATGATTTATGACTGATGACTCCCAACGGGTTTTACTCTGGTGATAATCTTATTCAAACGTGCCTCTTGTAGGGTTCACAATGCTACTTAAATTAGCTGGAGTATCATAGGCCATTTCGATGTTTGAATGTACCTACTAAAGGTATTTTGAACCGTGTGTGGTACACAAACAAGGTATGTTTGTAATGCCTTTTACAATGAACCGGCGTTTTTAAATCAAGATTATCGCTTCCATACAATAAACATTGACGCAGTTCTAGGATTAATGGTTAAATAATGAAGTTAAATGTTTGTGTAATCATTGGATCGTGACTGTCATTTTTGAGACGATTAAAAGCTTTTGAAACTGTGTCAATGTTTACTTGTAAAATAACTATTGTGTACCTATGCATGGTGGACATCCAGTCACTCAAGATCCTTTGAAAAATATCGAAAAATTTTGTCAGCATTACCGTTCCGTTACATATTTTACACATTTAATTTAGGTACAATATGTAAGTTAGCACTCAATACGCTACAAGTTGCAAGCCCAGAGCCACATCAAAATAGTTACCAGAATGTTTTCCTTCACTGATCAGAGCTCGCCAACATAAAAATACAAGGAATTTCTCAAATAACAAATCATAATACACAAAAATACATTTTTATCTACACAAAAAGACAATATCCGCACTGAGATTTCAATAGAATACTCACAATATGACAATTCTAATAAAACGCATGAGAAATGATTCAAGCACCCGTATTTTTGTGACAATCTTTTCCTGGCAAAGGGATCGATCCGTCATACTAGACACGACATTGCGTCTCCTGAGGTTTCTTATAAATAGTAAAAAAATTGTCCCATTATTCAACCCTGCCTACCTACGGCCCTGCCATTGTAGAGGCTCGCAGCAAGTACAGATTAGTGAGGCAAGGGATAAAATCTTAACGATGTGGTGTGGGACCATAGGTTGTCACAAGTTATTTCTAGTAGCGCAGTTAGATTTGACTTCATCATCATCACCATCAACAACATCAACAACATTTCTCATACCACTGCTATAGTCGTAGTAGGCCTCTCTTCGCTTTTGCCATTCGCCTCTATCCTGAGCCAGTCTTAGATTTGACTTATTAATAGTGTATTATTTTGTAGTTAACGAATATTTTTGTTGCACTTTTAAGTACAAAATTTAACTCAAACTGAAATTATCAAGTTTTGGTTGATTTCGATAAATACAAATTTGGTTAATTGACCTATTGATTCAACAAATTTTCAAATTCAACAAATTGATTCAAGTCAAGGAAACTTCACAAGTATGTATCAGGAAAAATAGCTGTGTAGTGTAGGTTTAATACATTTGAAAGTTATCCTCCTGAAACAAGCCAGCAGCCAACAGTATTTATGTCACTGTATGTGCCACTACAATGAATCCTTTATTTGTAAATTTCTGAAGATCCTGAGCAAAAATGTAAGTACAAAACCTAGATAAAAAATAGTGGTAAAAATATCAAAGCGTAAGCAGTTGCGATTCTGTTACAATGTTACTATGTCATAGTTCTCCGGTAGATTTTTATTGATAAGGATATAGTCATCTATTATGTTGCTTACGTGCTCTTGTCCTCAATTGCTCCAACTTAAAGATTATAAAATTGATGCGAGACACTTTTCTTTAGTAAACGCCTACAATAACTGCTGGTTATGGCACAAGTTATGGCTAGGACTCTGGTAAGTGCAAGTTGGATTTAGGTATTACAGGTTGAATAGCTTTCAGATTAGACTATTGAAATGGATTTTGATGATCAACCTACGCATAGTGACTCACCTTTAAGCATCAAATATTCTGATGATTGATATTTTATGGACATTTAACTATACTTTATCTATCTGCATAATTGATTTCTTATTTTGATAGTTTCCGTTATAGTATGTCATAAAAACTAATTTACTATACATGCGCTTCAAATAAGTGTCCAATCACAAAGATAACAGAATTTCTTGATTACAATACAAAATCTAGACTTTATGTCGACTCTCACTTATTATGAGGCAGGTAGTATATAAGATTACCTAACAGCTTACTTTCAAATAGAATAAAAATCCGAAAAGCTAATAACTGATGGTCACGACTAAATTATATTAATTATAAGAATAAAATACTTGTTTTATAATAATAGCTGTTTAAAATTGTTGTAATGGAACTAAAATGTCCTAACGGATGCTAATACTCCGTAAAAAAATATTGATTGTTTTTTAATGTTTACTTAAGATGTTATGCTTAATTAGCTACGTAAAGCTTTGATTTATGCTTAGGCGAAGGCGATAAGCTGAGCGTGAAATAAATGTACAAGAATTTTATACGACGCGCTCTTTCTGTTCTGATGTCCAAGCATCGAATATGCAATTGCTTGTGAACCATTGTTTTTGTATTATACTGAAAATATGCGTTCCGTTTGCATTGAGACATAATAAGTGGAATCAATATTAAGATTAATTTCAGATAGGAATAATTTAAATTCCATGGAATCCATGCAATATCAAAGCCGTGATGGCCGAATGGGGTTGTATCTCGACTTTCAATCCGAAGGTTGTGGGTTCGAATCCCGGCCGTGCATCAATGGATTTTGCGTTACGTAAAATTTATATGCGCTTTAACACGTGCTCTAAACGAAGAAAAACATCGTGAGGAATCCAGTTAGTGTTCTCATAGGCGGCGATGGGCTTGCAACCTGTCACGTATTGAATACTAACTTCTGCAAGACGTGGGCACATTTTATCAAATATGTGTTTGGACATGCCTCTGACTACCCCCCTTAGACATCTTCAAAGGATCTGGAATAAGTAACATAAAAAGATCTGAGAGAATGTCTACCGCACCTTGGGGATACAGTCGTGAACCTGTTTACGTTTTTTACGTATCCATGGTATCCATATTAGCTGAAGTACCTACCACTGTACACTGATGTAAAATACTTTGATAAATTTCTACAGGAATAGTCACATTCATTTTTGATCACCCAACGGATCTGTAGTCAAGTCGGGGTCTTAGCCTGTTGCGTGTGTATCACAAAAGTGCCTATTGCCCGCCTGTACAACCGCTTGTCGCTAAGCTTATTCAAAGTTCAAGCCATATCGTCCCATTGAATCCAATGATCCGCATCGGCTGTCTTTAAAAGCGGTAAGACATCCTGTTATAATTAATTAATGTTGAAAGTAAATCGAAAGCCTTTTCCTTATAAACCATGACTGAGAAGTAGCCACCGTAATTATCACTAGTTTAAATCATTTCATGTTTAAAATTACCATCGACAACCACATACAATTTTTATTTACATTTTTTTTTTGTTTTTTTTTTTGTTATTATATTGTCAGATCAGTCTTGAGCCAGTAATTTAAACGGACGGTCTTTAAAATAATGTAGAGAATGTAGTGAAGATGTCCCGTCAAATTGCACACTGGAATGCCGCACTTAGTCGGACAGCCGACTTTCGATACAAACGCGGCAATATAAAATGAAATACACCAGTTTCATCACACTTGTGCTTCTTCTTGCCGTGTCATTAGTTCGTTTAAACCACTGTGGTGAAAGTATATTAAGTGTGTCTCTAAAAAATCTTTATATAGTGTTCTTTCTATTCGTACTATTATTATATTCCCTGGGATCAATTCCCTTGGACAATGATCTGCTAAGTTCACCAACATATCATAAATGACGTTCACATTGCAACCGACCAATGTTAGTGTGACGCGACATGACGCTCTGATTGGTGGTTGAGGTTTATTAGATCATTTCTAACTAGCATTTGTGTAAGGATAGGTATAAGCAGATATGATTGTGTTGAATCTTTCACCACTTTGTTTGCAAAGCGTTTTATTAGTATTAGAATGTTTTCAGTCCATTTATCACATCAATTGCTAGAGGCAATTTCTATCGTGAAACCTTTTCTCCATTTTTGATGCAAGGATAATTTCTTCGGTTCTTAATTATCATGATAACTTTGAAAACATTAATTAAATAAGTATATTCATACAATCAAATCAATAACGATTCCCATTTGAGGCTAAGCCCCAATTTATACCAATTTACAAAGTCTTTTACAAATTATTGAGAAACCAAAAAAGTCAATTAATTTGGCATGAGCCTACAAAATGAGAAATTACAGTCTTTTCTTCTTGACATACCGTTAATATATCAACAAGTCTCGGGTTTCCAACACTGAGATGGGTACAGCGATATTGACTTTTATTTATTGACAGTTTCTAATGTGCTTCAGAGGCGATTCATCATGTGGACCTCGATAGCCACAGACCAACTTAGTCAATTAACTTCAATATTCTCTTTGTATTTTCTTCTTCTGGTTTAATAATTCGTCTCTTGTTGGCAACTAATGCAACTTTCTCCTCATAGTTATTTTCAGGGCAGTTTACTTCACCTTTTTATATGACATGACATCTAAATTTGTACTAAACTAAAAATGTTTATCCATTTTATCACAAATAAATAATTTTGCAAATAAAGTTTTTATCTGTAAATAACTTCTCAGGCCGTTTTCTCCAGGCTGTGGCTGATATCGCGGCTGATAAACACTCCTCATTGTTTGCTGTACGCATAATGGATTATTGATAAAACATGTGGGTGTTCTTAATCTCTCGACCGAAGTAAATCTACTGGGATGTCGATGAACGTAAATATACTGTGTTTCTGAACAAAATTTAGTGCCTACCTTAATCGATGGTGTTGATTGTTGGTTTTAAATGTAGTTTATTCTAAATTTAAATTTGAGCTTCTGTACAAGAAAAAACAAGTTAATATTTGTAAGCTTAAATTCAACAAGCTAGAAATAATAGTAAAAGTTTTCGAAATGGATTGTTACCTTGTGAAATTTTACCTATACATGGTGTAAAAAGACTGCTACCGAAAACTGAGGGGTTTCAATCAGACCATGATTCTAAACATATTTAGCGAAAATAAACGCAAAAAAATTTTTGACTTAGCTACGTCATTTTTATTTATTTTCTAGTTATTCACTACTAGTACAACATAATATGACCATACCTACCTAATAATTTCATTTATAAAAGAAAAAAAAACAATTCAAACTCAAAATCCAGCAACCTACGTAAAACAACGCGCCCAGTACATACGCAAACAGTAATCTTCAAACGCTGTTTTCTCCGGATATAATGATTTTTTCGGAAAATCCTTTTGGATTTGGTTGCGTGTTGGGATGCTGTAACTACCCCTTTCGGCTTCGGTAGACGTCTTTTTACACCCTGTATAATCAGTGCTGCAAAAAGTTTCAAATAGATTACACTTGAACACAAAAAAAATACTTAATACATAAAAAAGATCTGATAATTATAAAAGCTTGAGAACCAGAGTCCAAAATAATGCCTAATGAATGATCACGGGCTGATATTAAGTGGACACGATTTATCGTCTTAATGTAGAAATTTGTGATAGAGCGGCAGCTCCTAAATGGTGTAGCAGTAATCTCAGATAGTTAGAACGTATGAACACATTAGTCAACGTTACGATAAACTTTTCTATAGATTAACCCTAAAGTAGTGAATTAAAATTTTTGTAGGTTCATACAGCATTCACACATAAAACAGTTACACGTTATTATGCACATTTGCGATTGCGATAATCAATAAATATACTTTTATTTACAGAAACTAAGCTACTACATATTTACATATATGTATTTACAAAATACAACAGGATTAGTCAAGCTACCTAAGGATCGTTAGAAACGATCTATAGATAGCTCAACTGATCCAGGTCACTGTCAGTCGGAAGCGTGCCCAAAACACTGGCGGCATTACCACGCAGTTTATTTTTATTTGATTTTTTTTATTAGAAAAATAGAACTTAGTTTTTATCAGTGCAGTGATATAAGTCTCTTATTCTTTATTTCTTTAAAGCAACATGATACTCGTAGCGACCATCTTTTAATATGACTCTGGGTTATTACTTGGTATCATTTTGTCTTCTTGATTCCATCTGTTTCTTGTGTGATCAAGGCACCAAGGTCAAAAAAGGTCAAAAAGACAAAGTTCATCATTTTTCTTATAAAATATTCAGATGGGATAAAACAAAATTTCAATAGTAATTGATTATCGCTATATTTCAGAAATGACACATTGCGATTTATTGGTTTTGATAAATGTGCGTTATCTCGAGCACGGCTAATCTGTCTACTGAATTATGTATCGTATCTTTCTCAAATATCCATTTGTAAAACCTGACACATACCTATGTAGGTAATTTTACTGTTTGGTATGTAGTAAGATTATAAATATATTCAAAAAATTCATAAACTAGCAAGAGGCTATAAAATTTGAACCGGCATTGGTTTGAAAAGACTTCTTATTTGTACAAGTATGAGGTTCATCTGTTTTACTTTTCAACCGACTTCAAAAAAGGAGGAGGTTCTCAATTCGTCTGTATGTTTTTTTTTTTTTTTTGTATCTTGTTACGCGATTGTTCCGCCATTTGTTGACCGATTTGCAAAATTCTTTTCATGTTTGAAAGGGTATACTCCAGAGGTGGTCCCATATAAATTTTATTCCTGAGGGATTGATAGTTTCCCCGTAAAACTCTAAACACCTTCCCTCCTAGCCATGTCACAAATAGAAATCGAATCGACAGCTTGACGCCCTGAGTCACACCGCGTTTCGAGTCAAACATTGAAGTCGGTTTTCTTTTTAGTATAAAAACGTAATTATTTGAATTTATTTAATATCTGCGCTAAATATATTTTAATTGCGGAGAAAATTATGAAACTAAAACAGTAAATTTAAGGCTAAGCTGGTTTTCCATTTAATCAACACTAAAATGAGCTACAACATTTTTGGTAGCTAAAAATTAATTCTAAATCAATTTCCAAGAAGAAGAATCTAGAACTTTAAACTAACAAAAACGGGAAATCGATAGCCAATATGGCGGAGTCGGGTAAAGTTTCAAGTGAAGTCGGTTGAACCGATCGTGAATTTCGCTTAAGTAATTATCGAAACAATAAACCTAAAATTGGTGCTGAGCGTCCTGGAACTGCGGTCACCGATCTCGACTTTCCACCAATTAGACTTTGCGAGATTTGCGACCCACTTTGCTGAACGGGAATTCATTAAGAGCTATTCAACTTATCACAATATGACTATTAGGGTAGCCATTCATTTTTTAATTAATCTAGAAATGAGGAAGACGCACAGGAATATAAACCTTAGGACGCCTCAAGCAACTTTGTTCAATAGAGTTTCCTGGAACTCTTTGATGTTCTCATTTTATTTGTCGAATTGCGGACTATTTATGTCTCATTTTATTGGAATTTATGTGCGAGCTGAGACGTAGCAAAGCTTCGTAAATAACGAACGTCAAAGCTTGGAAATAATTTACGCTCGACTTAATCACGGGAAGGGAAGTCAACATCAAATGCAGAAAGTGATGAACTTGTTGCTCAATGGGACTAATCTTCGAAATGGTTGTGAGTTTAGGAGCGTTTGTATTCTGATAAGACATCTTATTCGCAAAACTCACTTATCGGTTTCTGTTTAAGTTAAAAGGATAATCAATTGCGATAAATTAGATGAAAGTAGGAAAGTCAATTCAATTTCAAACATAAACGCAAAATAAGCACTTCAGAAGCAACCCCAACTCAAACAGCTCAATCAGCATACCGTAAGGGAATAAAGTTTCCAATTTCATATATTGAGGTGGGTAACAATTTCTAAAATTGGTCGCTCCAGATGTTCATGAGCAAATAACTTACGCCGACTGAAATGAACGCTAAATCTTCACCGGGTGGATGGGTTTCGCGCCAAGAATTGAATTTGCCTGGCATTCTCACATACGTTCCAAGTGTGTTCCGACGCGAATAGTCTAGCAAGCTCTGTTCCTTGAAAAGTCTTATTCCGTTACAGAATAACCTCGTTCACCAGACGTAATAATCTTCGAATGAAAATAATAGAGCTGTTGCAACGTGCGAAGAAATCAACATAATGTGAAATACAACTGCTTTGAACAATAAGAAACATCAGCTTATCTAAAACACTAAGGCGTTTTCTAAGAAACGAAAGTCGAGGCGGGAACGCGGCGCAGGCGCGAGTCTCGTTGAAAAATGTAAAAAACAAACAAAAGTCAAGAGTCGAGGCGTGGGCGAGGTGGGGGCGCTGCGAAGGCGCGTCGCGGGCAAGGCGCGCGCCCCTTCCGCGACTCCTAATCACTTGTCTCTACATTTTACCCGCGCGCCGACGCCGCCTCGACGCCGCCCCGACTTTGCTGTTAGCGACCTGCCTAATAGGTTGCATGACCAACTTCAAAAACGCAAGAAAGAATCTTTACTCATCTAAACTAAGCCATACATTTTTTTAGTCCTAAAACCAAGCTTAAATGTTCAGCATGCTGAAATCATGATACCTATAGGCACACGGCTATCTCTTGAATTAAGCACACTCGACCATTCACGAGAGGATGTTAATTAAGGCTCTGAAAGCATTCGTAAAAAGCTTCCAGTCTTTTGAATGAGCTAGAGGAGAGATGTGTTCAAAATTGATGAAGCGACTTGGTTATACATTGTAGC
This sequence comes from Epirrhoe tristata, assembly GCA_951394285.1. NCBI lineage: Eukaryota > Metazoa > Arthropoda > Insecta > Lepidoptera > Geometridae > Epirrhoe > Epirrhoe tristata. Next base: position 8,267,044 of record OX596146.1, on the reverse strand, counting down.
TCTTTCTACCTATAGGATATTTATTTTGTTAGTTTTACTTGAAGTATGCGATAGTGGAGTCTTGAACCTAGTTTTATGCATGATAAGAGACTAGGAAGTATATACATTACTGCAAGATAATTAGTTTTATATGATCCAAGTAACAGTCGTTTTTTGCACGACAAGGTTATTTCCAGCATAAAATGAAGCTCGTTCATTAAAAAGGTTTTTAAATTTAAAATGTATTGCAGCTTATAAAATATCCTCGCCAATATTTCGTGCTCTCGCATGACGGTAACCGAGCCTACCTAGACTTGCACGTCGCTTCACAAATCTTTTAAAGCTTTATTTACTGCCGTGCCGTTCGATCACGTTCATAAATTGAAAAATATGTAAACGAGACCCCGATATTCAATGTGTCGCGAGAAAAAACATGGAGCTGTCATTTTTAACGTGCGATAGATGGCGCGCGGGAGCGCTAACACAGATAAATCGGTCGGAAGGCGCCGGTACATTGCCTTCCTTAACGACCTTTGCTACGGAATCAGTTTAGGGTTAAAGGTGATTTTCTTTGGATGTGTGTGTAAGATGACGTCAAAGCTTTCAAAAGATATGATTTTGCGGAGAAAATGTGAAAAATCTATTGTGATACACGCTGATGTTGTGCTTACAAACAAATTGAAATTTCGTAATTAAAAAAGCGGAAGCGTGAAAGAAGGAGTGAGACCATTGCATAAACAATACATAGATAGGTAGCATAAACACAAAAATAGTCTTTTCAATGTAAGTATGTAATTTTACCTATCCAACAAATACTGCCTAAACAAAATCATAACAAAAGTACGTTTAAACAAATCAATACACCAGAACAATAGATATCTGTCCAAGCCCGCTAATAGTTTTAGCTTATGATTTACAACAAAGCTATTAATATTAGCCCACAGCTACAATAAATAAGTCACATACAAAACTATAAAGTTGTCTAGAATGCAACAATAGTGTATGTGAGGGCGTCAGTACATGGTGTTACCGACCGTTACCTAGATTAATGTGCGTGCCACATCGAATGTGAAGAAAGATCTTTGTGGGAACCGCGTTTCGGAGTGAAATGGGAGTAATACGGATAAAGACTCTGAAATCAACGAGCAAGTCGATGAGCTTGTTGGATTGTTTGGAGAAAAATTGTGTTTTACAAAGAAACATGTGTAGACGTGTTTCATAAATAAAAAAAAAAGTAATGCTGGACTTTTCACACAGCATAATCTAGCCCCAAAGTAAGCAGAGCTTGTGTTATGGGTAGTAGATGACTGATATACTACTTATAAACTTTTTGTTTGTAAATACATACATATTATACATAGAAACACCCAGATCCGAGACAAATATTTGTAGATCATACAAACATTGGTCCCGCCGCGGAGATCGAACCCGCAACCTTTTGCGTCGCAGGCGGGCCTTCACCCACTGCGCTACAGAGGTCGTCATAAAGAAGGTACTGTAAATAATTTATGAAACAAATAATGCCAAGAGTAGTTCTTAACCCATATCAAAAACTAAGCCTACTGAGGTATCAAAACATTAACTTCGAAAGTCGGTACAAATAGCTGCTAATCATACAAATATTTGTATTAGTAGTTTTTAGTCTGCCTAGTGATATTTTTATATTTTTTGTTTTATAAGATTACTGAAAGAAAATTTATAACACCTGAAATGTTTACTCTTTTGCTTGTCTGTGTGTATATCTAGCATCTTCATTCCGTCAAGCTATCCTTTGTCTGTGACACTCCCTTACAATTTGATTTATAGATCGTGCGTTGAGTTGTCTCCAGCGCTTATTAATGAATTTATTCTAACGCTAATGAACAAGATGCGTTCGGGACAAGTGAAACTAATTTATCTGGAAATGTTATTTCAAGCTTGATACAGATGCTCTAGTTTTGTCTTCGACGTGCACCTACTTGCTTTCTGGTATTATTAATTGTTTTTACATATTTACATATATTTACAAAATACAACAGCATAAGACAAGCTATCTAAGGATCGTCAGAAACGATCTATAGATAGCTTAACCGATCCAGGTCACTGTCAGTCGGAAGCATGCCCAAAATACTGGCTGCATTACCACGCTGGATGACAATGCTGATCCTTTCAGTGCCAGCTCTTGGATCTCGGATTGTTATTAACATATTCTGAAGAATTTATATCGTTTGAGTCATTTATCATTTTTAATAAATATAATTATGATAAACGCTCTGAATAACCAATAAATTAGCGGCAATCTTGCAAAACTAAGGCTTGCATTTAAACGATCATCAAATTCAAAGTCTCAACCGATCGCATGGTATAGAGAGATTATATCTAGAGATAACAATAGAATGTAGTTCTGGTCATGACTAAACAACATTTTGTTGTAGTTTCTTAGGAGTCATTCATAACCAAAATTTAGTTCATCTTTCTTTTCGATTCCACTTTTAGTTTATCAAGTAATCGTCCAGCACAATTGACTGTCGCTAATAGAAAATGGCGCTGGTAAAAGACGTAAATGTTTTCGTTTGAAGTGCAAGACTAATCCGAACTGTTTGGGATTAGAAACAGCGGATATGAGACTCTTTTGTGGAGATTTTGGAACAATGATGAACGTAATGCTTTGTGATGAATGGGAAAACTAAGGATCACACGTGTGATCCTTAGTTTTCCCATTCATGAAGACCTCTTCATCAAAATGTGCTGAGAATTGTAATTATTACCTTCTAATCTGCAATTCTATAAGGTTGCAAAAAAGATGTCGCAATTTCTTAAAAATCGGTCCGTTGTGAAACGTGAGTTGTGTGTATATTTAGGTATCTTTATGTATGTAATTTCTATATGTAGCTGTCAAAAAGATACTAACATAAGATCTGTAAACAATATTAAAACTTATTTTCTATATACAGGGTAGGTACAGCATCCCAACAAACAACCAAATCCAAAAGGATTTTCCGAAAAAATCATTTATTTAATTTATTTATTTATATTGTACTAGTAGTAAATAACTAGAAAATAAAATAAAATGAAGTAGCTAAATCAAAAAAAAAAATTTTCCGCTAAATATGTTTAGAATCATGGTCTGATTGAAACCCCTCAGTTTTCGGTAGCAGTCTTTTTACACCCTGTATAACATGCGGAATATAAATTTAAATTTTTGCTATTATAATGATTTACTCTTTCATTCATAAATAATCAATTTGAAAATGCACTAAGTAACTAAACTATTAAGCACGATTGAATTTGTTTGTTGCTTCTGCTTTCTACTATGATACTAACAGTAATTTTGATTCAATTGATAAAATCTTGGTCTCATGTCCATGCTTACTAAACGGACATTACATAAAGTCTACAAAACAACAATGCCTTTTGTGTACTACACTTAGAACACAAATTATCGCCAACAACGTTCCGTATCTTAACTCCATCTTGTCACGATCCCAACAAGGAAACCCTGGTTACAAAACTTCAAAAACGATACTTGACGCAGCTAAAAATAGATTGAATTCGAGCACTTAAGCATTTTTTTTTGTGCACTGTTTAATTGATGTAATGCAGTGTTAAAGATTAAACCTTCTTGATATAAACAATTAGATCTGAGATTGTCTGTACGTGCGTTGATGATACAGATTCAATCTTGATTATTATTTTTTTCTTAATACCTACATTTAAAAAAAATAGAATCTTTTCGCTACATTGCATTGACAAAATTTATTAAAAATGAATGGATTGGGAATTTGATCTACATTCACATTTTATAGGGGTAGGAACTATAAAAAACTATCTATGTACTGTAGTTTTGTTGGACATTTCACACAGCATCATCTAGCCCCAAACTTAGTAAAGCTTGTACTGTATTCATATTTAACTTTAAGTCTTGCACATGATACTTTACTTGCGATAAACCTATATTTATTTTGGAAATATTGTGAGTAAACGACTAGAGTAACTGTTTTTAGTCTAAATGTGCCCTTAAAACATTTAAAATCAATTCTTGACGTGTTTACCGATATCAGTTATCAGATTCTCGAATCACGACATCCAAATGGCGCCAAATACTTTTATTGATTGTAAAACATTTGAAATAGAAAGTAAAAGGGTTATATTGCGTTGTTATTTTTTTTTTTTTTTTAAAGTCTAGGCTAGTAGAGTAAGTAAGCTTAACTGGATCTAAAGATAGTAGATGGATCTGTATGTGTACTGTGGCTTTAAATAACAACTAACGGTTACTTAATAAAGATACTAGAAAACTTTTTTTTTTTTTTAATTTATAGAAACATTTATTTACAGAAACTAAGCTACTACATATTTACATATATTTACAAAATACAACAGGATTAGTCAAGCTATCTAAGGATCGTTAGAAACGATCTATAGATAGCTCAACTGATCCAGGTCACTGTCAGTCGGAAGCGTGCCCAAAACACTGGCGGCATTACCACGCTGGATGGCAATGCTGATCCTTTGAGCCAAAAATGTGCCAGCCCTCGGATCACGCGTCGCTTCGACCAGACGCCCTGAAAGAATTTTGAAAACCCGAAGGGCTCCAGAACCCCACGGACCTAGGGTCTCAACCCCAAATGGTTCAAATATATAAACCCTATCAAGATTTATATATTTGCGCCTTTTGAGATCCTCAGCCGAATCTGCCGCCGCGCCAGGCCTAACGGATGTCCCCGGTAGATGGGAAAGCGCAAGGGTGTCTACGCAAGTAGCGTCCCACACCAAAGGCCTTCCCCTCTCCCAAGGGACAAGAGTCATGCCGTCGGGGCGCTTGCCATCGTCACGCATCAGACCGCTAAAAAAAACTAAAAAACTAGAAAACTAAAAACGACAATATCCTAAATGCTTTATCTTATTCAGGAAGAACAACTTTAATCCTTATAATTACATCACTTTTTTTATGATGAATGGGTTGGCTCTTGACCTCGAAACTTAGATAGGTAAGAATGAGGTCTACGATGGAGATACTTATATATTACTTATATTCTACTTTATATAGGTCTACTTTCCCTAACCCCCAATATTAAAGGAGATGATGGTGATGAAGTTCATATCCAAAGGATCTGTAGCCAATGGAAATTTTAGAATGTATAAGAGAAAGTATTAACTATCCGTAACATATCTGGATTTCTACAATGAAACCAATTTAGAACTTTTGATCAACGAAACCGAGAGTAGAAGCTATTTCAGTTACAATAAAAGATTTGACCAACTCGTGCGTAGTGAAAGTGTATTGTTGAAGCGCTACATTCTTCTTTGGTGATTAGAATTTAACCTGTTGAACGAATTCTAGTTAATTTGGTTGCACAAGTTTATTACATCTTGGTTCGGCACTTTTTACATTATAATTAATTTTGTTCCTGTTTATTTTTATGTAAAGCAAATTCATTTAAGTTCATTATTCTATACATATACCACTTCATAAAATACTTAGGTAAGTTAGTGCAAGGAAGCAGCCTGTTTGAAATTCACTTAAAATTCATTCACTACACTGGTTCAAAACAATTACTGACAGGACAAAAAGAAGAAAATAAGTGCAACAAACAGGTAGATCAATAGAGGGAGAAATGTAATCATCATCATCATGTCAGCCATCTAGTGTCCACTGCTGAACATGATTTCCACAGCAATCTATCTTGTGCAGCCTGCACCCAACGGCTCCCAGCAACCTTTACCAGATCGTCTTTCCATCTAGTGGGGGGCGGTCTGTCGAGAAATGTAATATCTAGTCAAAAATACAGTGAAACTAAATTAGAGGTACGTATAATTCAAATGTACAGCAAAAAAAGTAAAAACGATAACCAACATAATCGTATAAACGTTGTCGCAACATGGCGACAATACAACGTAACATTATTCTAAAAGCGCGCGTTACTTTATCACGGCAGATATTTTGTACTTTTTTATCGCGCGTGATTTAGTAGACACGTTCGCAAAGACCCTATTGGTGGCATCCATGGCATCCAGAGGTCTTCTTACGCCTCCATGATTTATACTGTGAACTGGAAAGAGGTTCTGCCATCCAGTTTAATATCTTTGATTTATGATAGAAACTACGCGTTTAAGTACCAGTTCCCCCGATGATATGTTGCTCGACTGTTACGATTCACTCCTTTTTTTGTTTCAAGAATAATGACATAGTGCAGTCGTTTTAATAAGCGGCCATGAGTTTACCGTCGGAGCCTAAGGCGCGAAATTTACAACCGTTCATTTCGAAATGCATTTTTATTGGAGCTTTGGGAATTTAGTTCTAATATTAATGTAGTTGTAACGGAAGTTTTGATTTGTTCGGTATTAATGTACCCGATTTCAATTTGTTATCCAGATATCACATTATTCACATCTTACTTATTGATATTGATTATCTCGATATACCAGTTCTTAATATTTTAAATATGAAGCTTTAATTCTTATAAGAGTAAATTTGTCAATTGGCTATTTGTACGCAACGAATGCTCATTGTCTTGCCGTTTTGTTTCGGCTATGAAGTCAATTAAAATACTATACGATGTTTAGCCACTAGATTATACAAATTTACTTTGTATTAAGCTAGAAATGGAAGACAAACTTTTTTTGAAATTCCTCAACAATGAGGAAAAAATTTCAGGGAAGGAATCAAATCTCGAAACAAAAATGATATTCCTTCATTTTTTTTTACATTATCATACTACAATGATTACTGCGAAAATATTATATTGCATTAAGCTAAGAAGAATCGAAATGGCATATCAGAAAACGGTAAACAAACTGATTTTTATGCAGTGTGTGTATTTTTAAAATACATTTCTAGTCTGAAGATACATGAAAAGTGTCACCACTCATAGTCACAAACCTGTGTTCCAAAGACAGCACAATAACTCATCTTGAAAAGTAGAAACTATAGAAATTCACAAGCTATTTTCAAGACAAATAGTTTTGATGTCAAAAGGGGCTTCGATTGAAGAGCTTACTTGCCATGTGCGCGTATGTTTGTAATCTCCTTCAAAGACAAACATAAGAAAAACATACTTTAGCATAATGCACTGTATAATGTTCAACATCAAACAACTTTGAACCCAAATGACAAGCAATAAGTTACAAAGTCTTGTTTGAGGAAATGAAAATCGTTTTACAAAAGGGTCTATCGAGTACGTGACAGTTAGAATTGAAAATGTTGCGTTGTATTTTTCCAAAGTTGAAGATTAAAGTCAGCTGTGGAAGTTGTTTCAATAATGTTTATGTAGCTGACTAGTAAAATAGCATTCCTGTAGAGTCTTTGATTTGACTTGAGTTTTAACTAATATTAAACTATATTTTTTACTTTATTCAAAAACTAGTGTGTTGTTGTCAAAAACTAGTGGCTCTATTCCACTCTGATTCATTAAGGCTTTAATCACTAAGAGATATGTTTCCACTTTTTCTACCACTCTAATCCATCAATGGTTTTGTTTCCACTTTGAATTCCACTCTGACCCATCAATGGTTTTGTTTCCACTTTGAATTCCACTCTGACCCATCAATGGTTTTGTTTCCACTCTGAGTTCCACTTTAACCCATCAATGGCTTTGTTTCAACTACAAGTTGTAGTACGAGTATTGTATAATAAGAAAGAAAGTCAGGTAGACAGCAAAATAAAACATTATGTTAAAATAACATAATATTTGATTATATTTTCATAAAATTTTATTGCAAAAAATTATTTTATAACAATTTATCAGCCAATTCATTCATGCATCGTCTGCTTGCTTTTCTAGGTACAGCTATTGCAACAGACCATTTCGCGACGATATAAAAATGACTGTGCATTTTTCCACTCTACTGCACATAGCTTTATTCAGTCACTTGGAGATTTCAAATAATAACTTTCAATAAGATTGTTAATTCCATATTTATTTTACAAACCCATTGGCTTGAAAATATGTCAATCTACAAAGTCAAATTGTCAAGGGTTGTTTACACAAGACTTAAGTTCTTGCGAATTCTTCCAACAAATTGATATTTTAAAAAGCATACAGAATGTTTATTCAGAAGTGGCAGGGTACAGAAACAGCTAAAGAAACATGACAAACGGACTTCACCGAGGTTCCTATTACTTTGTATTCTTAATGCAAGGCGATAAGGTTCAAACTGACTTAGATTTTCAACAAAGGTAGAGTTGTACATGGTAATCCTTTTTGTAATTTCGTGATGCCTGTCAAAGTAACAATTGTTTACGGCTCTTTCCCGAATAAAGCGTTATGGCGGCCTTTTGTGTTAGTTTCTTAAAGATAAACATCGTAAATTATTTTGTCAATCGCAGTTTTGTTAATGCTTACGACCACACGGAGTTTTTGTTGAAAGACAATGATGTTATTGAATACACTTGTTGCGCTCTATGCGCTATATCCCTAATCTGAACTAGAAACAATTATCTTAATATTTGTTGATTTGTTTGCATTAACGAAACAAAACATTCACTGAGCCAATGATCACAACTATATCCCCTTTAAAAAAGTCTTGTGTACCTAACTTTCATAATTAAGTAAGTATTTTGTGTCAAACGTAAATCTTACTTTCTTTTCTACAAAACATCACGGTCAATCATAGGATAAGTGGGTAAGTAAAGTCCCTATACCCTTTTACTACACATAAACCAATATAAAATGGAGCATAGGCTTTACGTAATCAATAAAGCCCTTAAGGCAACCCCAGGATAATAACGAACTCGTTTCATTCGGCCGAAGAAGTATAAAAATGTGAGTAATTTTATTAAGAACAAAGAAATAGCGTATAAATTACTTAAAGCGGTTAGTAGATACGTTATTTTATACTAATATTCTAGATCATTAAAATTTAAGGCCAGATATATTTTATAAACTTAAAGGGAGACCTTTGCCCGACAGTGGGACAGTGCGGGCTAGAAACAACAACAATACATTTTTTTTAAATAGTTTTACTGTTAGGTAGTTCTTGACACCGTCATCAGATCAATGTGTGCCAAACAGATTAATAGGACACCGGAAAGTGGTCTTATTAAATCTTGTTTGCAATATGGGAACTAATCTGCATAATCCTCATGTAATTTAAACAAACATGTGTAAGGCGAGTGTGCAGAAATACAGAAATACAGAATTTATTGATAACACCATTGTTACATGTCATTAATTTGTAAGTTATTTAAGTAAGTAGGTATTATATCAATTTTAAACTTATATTAAAGGAAGCTCGAGAAACTCGCTAACATCATAGAACACCGCCTCGATAAGCCATTTCTTAAGCCTACTTTTGAATAAAGGCGTGGAAGCCGCGGATCCGGATCCTCTCCGGTAGTCTGTTGTATACCTCGGGCCCCATTACGTATTTTTTTAGTTTGCATGTAACTGAGGCTAGGCGGTCGTGGTACCTATTCCTCCGTAGGGCGCGGGCTGCATTTATTCCACACCGCTTGAACAGGTCCAGGTTTGTGTGGGTGATCAGGGCTACCTGATATATTAGTTCACCTGGAAGAGTCAAAATATGTAGGTCCTTGAACAGCTCCCTGCAGGATGTGCTTGGGGCAGCTGGAAAGCGGATGCCTAGAAACATACTTGAATAAAATTCGTGACATTTTAGAGAAGGGCCTGCCCCTTCTCTAAAATGTCTCTATGTGTATGTATGTCTAAATGTCAACGGTACTTGAAATTGACAAGTTTCTATAAAGAATATAATGAAAGTGAGGGGAAAGATAAAACTTAGCAAATGGAATTCTAGTTGTAGCTTTCGGTTTTTTTTTTTGATAACATACTATTTATACTCACAGTCACATACATACATTTAAATGCAAAGCTACAATTTTAATGTATAGGGTATTATTTAATTGACTTTTTTTAAATAAACTATTAGGTTTTTTGAATTGTTCATATAAAAACCTTTAAAAACGATTATCAGAGCAGGCTATTCCAAAGTAATCGAATGGCCTATCAGTAACGAAAAACCGCTTATGCCTTGTAAAAATATATTTACATCTTCCGATTTCGCCTCAGGCTGGACGGTAGGAATGAATGATAGTCGTAATCCTCTTGTGGCCAGCCTTAAGCGAAGGGTTAAGGCTCCTGCGAACCAATGTACATTTAAAAACAGTGAAGCATACCTAGCACTCAAATATTGAAGTTTGCAATCCGTTAAATACCTAGCACTCAAGTTTGCAATCCGTTAATAATGCTAACCTCTTCAAAATATAGGTAGTATACGTGCCAAATATGTATTTGAATTATAACTGTTCAAAGATCTGAGGGAATGTCTACCGTGCCTTTAAATAGACTCTTCCTGTTTTTACATATCTAGAGATTTTTGAAACGAGTTTCAAAATCTAAATCTTATATTTTCTAAAATTGATTTTAGTCCATTTTATACATTATAAAAATAACTACTATGTAAATTAGAAAAAATTATGTATTCCTTTTTAAATTTACAAATTATTTTTTAATGATTCAAGAAATAACTTTGTAGAATTTTGCTCAACTAGTACTCGTCGTACTGTGCTTAATGCCCTTGTATTTATTGGCACTAACTTGCGTAGTCCGACGAAATCCGCTAACTGACTGCAATGCAAAAATGAAGCAATAATGCAAATGCTAAGAGATGGCTTAAGCAGAAAATATCGAGCTTAAAGTAGGATTGCTTGGAATTTGTCTCCTTTTTCATTGAAAATAGAACCTGGGAATCTCAATTCAATTTGTTTTTAAACATCGACAGATGTTTAGATAAGAACTCAATTTTATATATGTAATTAAAATATCTAAGTAGGAAGGCCCAAGCGACGATGGCAGGATGAGCTGGACACCTACAAAAAAGATTGGCCTGTTATGGCCCAGGACCGGAAGACGTGGAGGGAGGAAGGGAGGCCTTTGCCCTGCAGTGGGAAACATCGGGCTTATAATAAATAAATAAATTTAAATATCTATCATTTAATTATATATCAATACAATTTGAAGCAATTTTTGACAGAATTTCTTGCTAGGACTCTTACAATATCCTTCTATGCCAACTGCCAACTGCCCAAACACAATCAAGCTTATGCCTCCTGAGGAATATGGAACACTGCTTATGTTTGTCGCTTTAAAAGATTGCTATCTGTTTCAGTAGTTCCGGAACAAGGGTGTTCAGATAAAACTTTGCTCTTAAAGTTTTAAGAACAATCTCGAGAGTTCAACCACAGTTTTTAGTATTGGACTAAGCTTACTACGTGACTAAAACCAGTTAAGTAGGTAGGTACTTTGATAAGAAATACTTTAAAAAAACATGCGGAATCTCTTGTCAAAATTATTAGTAGTAGCAATTTGATCCAAGAAGGTTCGCCTAGGCCTTCCCCTTCCAGCTGTCCCATTCACACTCGCCTCATACACTTGCTTTGTCAAATGACTGTCATCTTGGATCAAATTGGCGACATTTTGGAGAAGGGCCAGGTCAAAAGTACCCTAAACCGGTGAGCATGTATGAAGAATGTAATGAGAGTGAATGAGGCAAAAGTTGTGTGTCAGGATCGTGGCAAGTGGTGATCCGTGGTCTCTGCCTACCCCTTCGGGAAAGAGGCGTGATTTTATGTATGTATGTATTTACAGGGTGTAAAAAGACGTCTACCGAAGCCGAAAGGGGTCCCAACACGCAACCAAATCCCAAATTGAAATTATTAGATAGGTATGGTCTTATTATGTTGTACTAGTAGTAAATAACCGGTATTAACATAAAATGACATGAAAAAGAAATTGCGTTTTTTTTTTCGCTAAATATGTTTAAAATCATGGTCTGATTGCAAGCCTTAGGTAGTAGTAGGTATAGTAGTATTTTTACAGCCTGTATTTTTGGCGTGAAGTAACAAGGTGAATCAGTTTTTGAATTATAAAACTGAACTTCTTTGCTATAACGTACCATGACGTATGTTAATAACAGTTACTAATAATAAAATTTACTAGACTTGTCCTAAAAACTGAATCGTTTTGCAATATAATACAAGTAAAACAATTTGTCACGGTGCGAAAACTTTGCGATTCAGGAATCTAAAGTGAATAGCAGTCAAACTGAATATCAGTCAACTGAGTAGGTCATGTTACGGCCCAAGGTCAAAACCTGACCGGAAAAGATGAAAAAATATTAATCGTGAGATAGCATAAGTTTTATAAAAAACATTAAAAACAATGCGGATACGCAGAGCGAGCCCTTAAATCACAGCCCGCCGATGACATCAATAAATTCCCATTCTAATTATTTTAGAACGATATGCTGACAAATAAAATAACAACGCTGGGAGCTCTCGGAAATTGAGCCATTCCAACTTTATTAAACCCCAAATTAATTTATCGGAGAATTCGGAGACAGGAACGCAATTAACATCTCCTTTTTTATATCGTGAAAATTTATTCAAGACTCCGAATTATATCAAAGCAATAATTCAGAAAAGAAATTTCACTGGTAAAGGAAGAATTAATTTCTCCCTTTTATATTATTGTAATGGAAAAAAAATAAATACGAAAGGCGGAAATGTTAAAAGTTGAATTTTATCCGCAAGCGTTCTGAAACGTTTAATTTGTACACCATTGTATCCGAGAGAGACGACCGACAAAATTAATTACCGTTTGCTTATTTTTTAATTAAAATTAGATTTTATGAAACGACCTCGCCGTAATCCTTAATATTTCATGAAAGATGGAAATCTCTAGTGGCGCCATATTGTGAGAAAGGCATCCATTTCGGCCATATTTTGCATTCACGGTTAATACGACCTACTTTCTTTGCGTTTTATGACCGTTCTTATTACATAAAATATTTAATATTACCCAAAACGAATTCGACTTTATTGTTTCCAAAGCACCGCGTAGTGAAACCTCCGGTAAAATAAAAATTATATCGTGATCGTATTTAAATCGAATCTGATCAGAACGGATATCTCAATCGTATTGAATTTTTTCTCCCCATCTAGCAATTTGTAAACATTGGAGTGATCTTTGAAGCCGACACGGTTCAAATTCAAAACACGCCAACGCATCGGGAACCCAATCACTTAGTGGGTCATATTGGTTCTTTCGTATCGACTAAATTAACATATTTTCTTTTATCGTCGAATATGGGGGTCCGGCCAGTCTTATCAAGGATGCTTCAACCGAAAATATACAAGGGTAAGTATATCACGGTTCTCTGTTGAACAAATGCGTCTCCGCCCACGGGAGAGGAGATTACCGCATGTTTGGGAATAAATCTTATGAGACAGTTACGTACATTTTGTGGCTTCAAATAAATGTCGTCGGCGCTCCCCTAGTCTGGTTTTGGCTAACCACACCCGTAGGTTCGACGTCTTGATTGCACAAAACCATTTGTAAGACATTCCATTTTGCTCGCTGAATCAAATTTAAACTAACAGAATTTAACTGCCGCAATTGTACTTTCATATCCTACCGTGTAAGTTTAAGTTTTAATTAAAATTTATAAATGTACGAAATTCAACACGTACATGTGAATGCATTTTGAGTACTTCAAAACCAGTTACTACTACTAGGAGCTCATACAACATAGGATAAGATAACGAAGAATATGAAGGGTTTATTATCTGGTTTGCTGGATAAAGTACCAGGCGCACATAATGCCACAGAGTTATAACTAAGTAGATAAACAGTCGTTATTCTATTCGTCTCCCTATTTGTCGTGTAACACCATTATGAGGACTGAAAAACCGCTTTATCGAACAAGTAGGGCTCGACCCATTCACAGCTTTTGATTTATGTATCTGTCGCCCGCTGAAGATTACTTATCTGTACACAGGAATAAAAGCTTATTTATCAAGGATATGAGTGTGGCAGACGAAAACAAATCAGTGGTGATAAAAAGGAATAAAATATTGCTTTTGTATGACTTGAGAGAGTACCTAACTATAGTATTTTATACAGGGTGTAAAAAGACGTCTACCGAAGCTGAAAGGGGTAGGTACAGCATCCCAACACACAACAAAATCCAAAAGTATTTTCCGAAAAAAACATTATATCCGGAGAAAACAGCGTTTGAAGATTACTGTTTGCGTATGTACTGGGCGCGTTTTTATACGTAGATTGCTGGATTTTGAGTTTTAATAGTTATTTTCTTTTATAAATGCAATTATTAGGTAGGTATGGTCTTATTATGTTGTACTAATGGTAAATAACTAGAAAATAAAATAAAATGACGTAGCTAAGAAAAACATTTTTTTGCCTTTATTTCGATATATAATTAATGATAAAACGAACTTACCTGTATGTGAAGTTCTATCATAATTATGTGAGCTGCTCAATTCGAAGCGATTAATATTTACTTGTAGTACTGTTTCGTATTTCCCGGCTATTATCACGAATATTTTTAAAGAAATAAGAATAAATAATCTGAAAATAAAAGTTATGTGAGGGTATGCCGCCACCCGGCCGGGTGTGGTCATTCTCTGAGCCTTCATTTAGTTTAAAGTATAGGTACCTGAAAACATTTTAATCATAGATTAGCCTACCTAATCTATGACTACGTATGGTCATAAAACAGATCTTTGACAAAAAAGGGAGGGAATTGACAAAGATACATGGGAGGGATATTACTATTAATCGCTTCGAATTGAGCAGCTCACATAATTATGATAGAACTTCACATACAGGTAAGTTCGTTTTATCATTAATTATGTCTCGCTGCTCAATTCTCGCGATTAATATTTACTTGTAGATGTTCAAAGATGTCAAAATCTGGTTTAAAATTATACCTGTCTGACATTAATTATACCTCTTGATTATTATGAAAATAAAACATCAAAGTTTTGACTTTACCAAAATTAGTTGTATATTGTCCATAATATATTTTGTTAAATATATTAGCAAATACAGTAGTTGCCTATGTAAAGTAATCTTAACATTACAATCAGATTTTTTGCAAAATAATAATTATTTTACTTACTGTAGAATCGAACGAGCAAATGAATCATTTTGATTACCTAAGATATCACGGTTATAAAACCTTGCGAAAACGGATGAGGACGTGCTCCACCCAGCGGCTTTACGAATAATGTCCACATTTAAACCAACCGTTTTTGCCTTAGACGTAGACGCGTGTCGCGTACTATGCGCAGTATATGTGCTTATGTCTATACCGCTCCTGTGGAGTACGTCCTTTATCCAGTGACTCAGCGTTTGGCTAGTGACTTTTGCATGGGGTTTCTTAAAACTAACAAATAGATTATCGGACTTCCTTATTAAATCAGTTCTATTTTTATAGCAAATCATGACACGTGCAGGACAAATTGACGGTCTTTCATTGAAATAAGGCAATTTTAACAATGGTTGAAAAGCATTAGGCCTAGAAGTTTTTATCAATTCGGAAATTTTGATCATTATACAATCAGGGTTAAAAATTATATTTTTAATTTCTATTTTTGCAAAAGTCTGAACTCTGTGAGCTGTTACAATAGCCAACAGTGTAATAAGTTTTTTAGACAATAATTCAAGGCTGATGTCTTCATTGGGAGACATTTGTGATAAACAATCAAGAACAATATCTACATTCCAAGTAAATTCATACTTTGGCTGTGGTGGACGGGATCGAAAAACACCTTTCATGAATCTTAAAATTCTATCGTCGTTTAGTACAGTTCGGCCCAAAATGCAAGATAGTGCAGCTTTGCAGCTATTGAGACTACCATATTTATAACCAGAGTTGTATAGCTTTGTTAAAAAATAAAGAATATTTGGGACTGATGCCGCCAAATAATCTAAATTTTGGGCATTACAGAAATTGAACCATTCTTTATAATAACAATCATATTGTTTTTGTGTATTTTGGGCTAACGAATTAATCATTATATCTGTAGACGATGGGGGCACACTTCTTTTCAAGAGAGCTGCCCGGATAATATTGCTGCAGCCAGGGTAAGATTTTTGTGTAGTTTGTGATGTGATCTGGAATCATTAGAATTTAATAATTTACTGTTTGGATTAAAATATATGATTTCTGATACCACTAATTTTTGGAACACCGGATACCATGGCTGAGTAGGCCAATTAGGTATAACAACTATACCTACAGCTTTTTCGGCAATTATTTTATTGAGGGTTTTTAAAATAATGGCAAAGGGGGGGAATGCATAAAAGAAAAAATTGTTCCATTTTAATGTAAAGGCATCAATACAAAATGCATATGGATCTGCTTTCCATGATACGAATTTATCGCATTTAGTGTTCGATCGACTAGCAAATAAATCAATATCAGGGGTTCCAAATTTTAACTTAATTTCCAAAAACGCATAGTCAGCTAACTCCCATTCGGTTTCACT
The DNA here is from genome assembly GCA_951394285.1 of Epirrhoe tristata. Classification (NCBI taxonomy): domain Eukaryota; kingdom Metazoa; phylum Arthropoda; class Insecta; order Lepidoptera; family Geometridae; genus Epirrhoe; species Epirrhoe tristata. The sequence continues at coordinate 8,250,774 of OX596146.1, read as the reverse complement.
TTGTGATTTACGCGACTCAAAATCTGCAACAACATTGTCATGAGATCGAATATAAGATGCATAAATAAATATTTTTCTCTCCTCACAAAATTCCCAAATTTTTCTGGACACTTCGTTCAAGTGGGGAAACTGGACACTACCCATACGATTGATACATGCTATAGCTGTTGTATTATCTACTCGAAGTAATACTTGTTTATTATAACTGATATTGTTTGCAAAAACTCGCAATGCGAATAGTGCTGCTAGTAATTCCAATACATTAATATGATATTTTTTTTCGTCATTAGTCCAGAATCCATTCGCATTTTTATCAGAACAAGAAGCACCCCACCCTGAGAGTGATGCGTCTGAGAAGATCTCGAGATCATAATTTGGGTAACGAATAAGACATGAGGATTTTTTAATATTCTTCGACCACCAATCAAGATCATCTTTTAATAAATGTCTGTTCACTTTCATAATCTTGTCATAGTTTTCGCTATTACCTAGATTTAAGAACTTTTGTCTTTCAAATATTTTTGTGTGTAACCAACCGTACTCAATTCCAGGACATACTGATATTAATAAACCTATAAACTTGGCAAATTCTCGAATTTTACACGTATTCAAAACTTTAAATTTTTCTATTTCCTTAATAATTTTAGAGCGTTTTTCTTCCGGTGGTTGTACACAAAAAATCTTCGTGTCTAGTTCAAAGCCTAAAAAATTGCATCTTTGTTTTGGAATCACAGAGCTTTTATCATAATTAATTATGAATCCTAAATTATTTAGGAGACATATCGTTTCATTTACATTTTGTTCACATTTGATAAATGAAGTATCGATGCACAAAATATCATCTAGGTAAATTGTAGACAACCAACCATGTAAACGTAAGTGTTCCATGACTGGTTTCATGATCTTTGTGAATACTAATGGACAGGTGTTAAGACCAAAGGGTAGACAATTAAACTCATAGCAAATTCCATTAAATTCAAATCGTAAATATTTTCTATGCTCTAGATATACAGGAATCAAAAAATAGGCATCCTTTAAGTCGACAGAAGCCAGATAACAATTAGGGGTAACTATTTTTAAGGCAGTTCGTAGGTCCTCCATTTTAAAATGAGGTGGTTTAATAAATTTATTCAGCTTTTTTAGATTAAGAATAAATCTTTTATCGCCGTTAGGTTTGTCTACTAAGAAAATACTAGATAAAAAATCTCCATCAGTTTTATTACACGGAGAGATAGCACCCTTATCTAGAAGTTTATTGATTTCAATTTGAAAAGATAGGAAATCGCATTTATTATTAGGTTTATTTTTTGGATGGTCATTTTGTGTAGGAACCGAAGTGAAAGGTATTTTATAACCTTGAACCCAGGAAAGTACATTCGGGTCATTTGTAAGTTTTTGCCAGACACGTGAAAAATATTGCAATCTGCCTGCAGGCTTAGTTACCTGAGTATCTAACGCCTCCTCTGGTTCTTGTAATGGGCATGATGCCGGTTGGCACGCGATGTAGTTGTTTTGCGCGATGCCTCGTTCCGATGAGCCGTTGATGAGAAGCCCGCAGTCCGATGAGTTGTCGATGTCGTATTCCGATTCGCATTCTGATGGTTCGGCTGCGGTCGTTTCCAGTTTAAATGGTTCGGCAAACTTGCTGGTCTACTATTTTTTGAGGTGGGTTTTTGTTTTGCAACATACGATTTCAAGTCTTGGCTTGCGGTGTTAATAGCTTTGGTGGCTTTCAGACTGTCAGGTAAAGATTCCCCGAAAAGGTGTTTGTCTCGTTTTGATTCTTTAAGAGTATCCTTCAGTTTATTGTTTAGAGTCGAAATTAAGAAATTTCGTCTAAGTTTCGTATCTATGTAGTGTGAATCACATAGTAAACGAGACGCATTACTGACATGCTTTAATAGCATTTGGTTTGTATCTGATATTTTTTCTGATACCAAAATGTCCATTGCGCTAGATAAAGCTGACAAGGCTACTCCAACCTGACTCTGTCGTGCAGCTAGAGACGAGTCTTTTTTCTGTAGAACATCCGATATCGCAGCTTTCACCTCAAGGTTTAGGATTGGTGCCTTAAAAAACTGACAATTGCGAGGGATAGGGTATTCCTCTACTAGTTTATCTTTTTGATCTTTTTTCAATCCATTCTGAAGTACATCGACAAGTCTTGCCGCAATATCGCTGTGAATATCCTTTCCGACAGCGGATTCTTCCTTCGGCGCATCTCCAAGCAATGTAAGTATCTCATCATCCAAATGGTCGGAGACCACCGCAGCTGCTTCATCATTTTTATCGGTCTCCGCTGGAGGGGACGTTGATGATTCAAGAGTAATTTCGCCCACTGTCATAGATGCAGGTGGTAACGAGGTTTCATTGTCTGTGGCAGAAGCTTCGGCAACATCAATGTCTCTTTCATTGTCATATTGCTGATAATATGGGACATTCTCACCGAGTGCAGAGTCTGGAAACAGGAGTGACGTCATCAAACCCGTGAAGGAAATGGTCCCGAAAACCATTCGCATCACTATTAGGTAGGTAGGTACTCATATAGCACCCAATAGTTTAAAGTATGTAGGTAGGCACCTAAATAGGTAGGACCTAAAATTCATAGTATCGAATGTTGTATACTATCTATATTATATAATATCTTGGTATGAGAAGGTAACAGTCCCCGAACGTACTGTTCGCATCTCTTTATCGGCTTTGCCACAGTTAATGCCATAGATGTGAGCTAAAGTGTGGATGTGCAGTCACATTTTTCTATTTTATAAAATGAAAAATAAACATGATCATGACTGTGCCCCAGGGTGCGTTAGTCATCTTTTTATATTATTCCAGATTCTTTGAACATGGCTAACGGGGTTGTCAGAGGCATGTCCAAATAAATGCCCATGTAAAATAAGCAGTTAAGTAAGTACATAAGACTAATGTGAAGGTAACAATCCCAATGTACTGTTCGCATCACTATAAAATAAAGCTAGCTAAAAAACATAGCCTTTTTGTTCTGTTTTGTCGGGTAAACATGATAAGGTGAGCACTCAAAATCAGGTGATAAAATTTTCGCCCACTTGTATGGCATAAGTAGGTATAGCACACAGAACGCAGCACAACAAGCGGGTAGGTAAGTATTACCGCGACATGTTGTAAGTAACACAGTATCAAAATTGTACGGCTGCATATTTTTCACTAATCACCTAATCGTATCTGTATCTGTATGCACAACGGTAGACAAGGACAAATAGCTTGCTAAAAATAAAACTCACCGAAATCTGATCCAGAACTTGTTGATGAACTTCGACGTCGTCTTTGTAGTTCACGTTTAAGTTTTTTCAACAGATGTTCACAGTTATCACGGTCTCTGTGTTTACGCTTTCTCCCCATTTTTATATACTTAATTTTGAAAAACACTAGCTGAAAAACCTATTAAAACTCAAAGAAAACTAGAAATTATCTTAACGTGAAACAGCCGGTACCGCACGAAAACAGATAATGAAGGCTCAGAGAATGACCACACCCGGCCGGGTGGCGGCATACCCTCACATAACTTTTATTTTCAGATTATTTATTCTTATTTCTTTAAAAATATTCGTGATAATAGCCGGGAAATACGAAACAGTACTACAAGTAAATATTAATCGCGAGAATTGAGCAGCGAGACATAATGTTCAGAATCATGGTCTGATTGAAACCCCTCAGTTTTCGGTAGCAGTCTTTTTACACCCTGTATAATTTTGGTATTGATTGTTTTAAGGTATTTTGATGATAACTGAACGAAATACAGACTTTATTCCATTATTATAGTCAAATAGCAATAAAATTAAAAACTCCCCATTTCAGATCTCAGCAATCACCGTACACACCCGCACGAGATTAATATTGAATAGTTGCCATAATAATTTGGTTGTGGATGATGCAATTACAGATCCGTTATAGTCTTGTGTCACTTAAACATTTATTTCCTTCAAAATTAACTTTATTTCGTAGATTTTAAAAAGGAGATTTTGGAGCATGTTCTGAATATATCTAATCTGATTGTGTTTGTAGCTTAACCATTTGCTTTTGTGTTATCGTCGAAATATCAACGTGGTTGGAAGGAAGTGAGGTTTTTCAAAAGCTAATAATGCTAGTGGACTTTGATGACCATACATAACAAGACGGTTGAGAATTTTTTAAGTTCATTGATAACTCAGAATGAAGAATTTCTTATAGCTACTACTATGTAATCCATGGCAAAACACCCTGAAATCTCATTGGGTGATGATTGCATCAATTGTGTGGCATGCGGGTAGCTTGTTGATCCCAATATAAATTGTTATAAAATTATGGAAATGCCGTTGGGACGTGATAATTGCCACGCCATGCCACAACAGACGCCGTGGGTTGGTCTCGTCAAATAAATGTCATATTTATTGGAATTGGGAGTTGGCTTCAAATAGTTTGGTGTTTACAGTTAAATACGTCATGGACTTCGATGAAAACTGAAGTGCATGAATGTACTGCCTACTTACTCTGAATCTACCAAAGAAATGTATTAACAAAGACCTGACCAGACTTAAAAAAACTGATTCGAAAATAATTGAAATATTTCTCGACTCATAATGGATTAATGCTAAAATGTCTCCTCGGCTTATCAAATGATGGGGGTCGTCTCAAATGAAATGGGCTTGACTAATGCACGGTTTTAGAGTATTTCTATCACTTTTACTCCCAAGCATTACATTCAAGTTTAAGAGAGACGGAGAATAAATTAAAGAAAAACATAATGCAGGGTTGAAGCGGAATTCGTGTCACCTTGCAGGTAGATCAATAAAAGACCCATTTCATTAACTCTGCGCCAGACAGCACTTATAAAGACATTAAACCTCTTGGACTTCCATTCTGTCGATTCCAAGGCTTTTTTCAATCATGTAGTTTCTGTTTCAGATATTCCGAACAAATTATCAAGATAAACAGTTTCTAATCTGGCTTAATGGATAACAAGATCAAGGCGATATTGAGGTTTAGAGCGAAATCTCATCATAATAAATTAATTGAAAGAAAACAAAGAAAGTCATTCAACATTTTAGACGTATCAGAGAAATCCTGAGTAGATTAGATAAAAGCTGAATGCATTCTCTAATGAGCCGCTGAATGACTAATAAACCGGAGTGAATTATGGAACTTTGGCGGCGAGCAATAAATGTGATCGAACAAAACTGCGAATTGAGGATGTGGAGTACCTACTCACTAAAAGATAAGCAGGTTATAGAATAATCAACTAGCACGGAAGTCCTCAATTGTGCAATAGATCATCCATATTAAGACTGCGCTAAGTAACTCATGACTTTTATTGAGAGATCGACAAAGTAATCACAATAAAAGAGTTTTAAAGTGATTCAGAAAATATTAACTTGTTTGGAGAGGGAACTTATAACTGTACCACCTAGGTCACGTGGTAGACATTCTATCTATGAGATCTTTAAAGATTCAAGATTCTCTGAAGTTGTCTGATGGAGTGGTCAGAGTCACGGCCAAATACTTTGTAATTTTCCAGCTGTTATCATTCCATACGTACACTCCATACTAATACTTTGCGCCCTGCGGACCAATTACTATAATCCTGTTTATGTTTCTTTAAAATTTTTGCATGATCAAAAGCATATTAATGTAAGTGAACGGATATTTTGTCACTAATCCATGATCCATTGTTTTCCAACAATACTCTTTAAGTGAAGAGTCTTGCCTGTTCTTGCCAAAGTCGAGAGGCTACGCCGCTTTGAATGAAGCGAATGATAAATGGGTCGGACGTGAAGTGTTCTTACGCCTATTTTATAAGTCTTTTGTTTTGAGTGCCAATGGATAAGGTCACTTTTGAAGGAATCTGCTTTGTGTTTCTGTCAAGTTAATGTTTCAATCAATGAATAACCATAACTAATCTTAGTTACATGTCAATGAACTTGTCAAACAAAAAAAAAATACAGCAATAAGCCGATTAATTCGAGCATGATACCCATGATACAAATGAAAAATTTGACGTAATGTAAAAATGCGTCCCTAAGTAATAAGGTTTCCAAGTATGTTTACTGTCAGTAAATATAGAGATCTATGATGCCAAACAAAAAAAAACTTAGGCCTTTACATCTATATTAGATGATTTTTTTTTATACAGCGTCAGGAGGCAATCCTACACTTAACGGGACGCTGTAGTGCCTGGGACATTGTTTGCCGAACAAAAGTAGTTAAATTAACAACATTCGAACTACATATTTAAATTACATATTTTCTATCCGCATGGTCTGATATCATTATGCTATCAGTCAATAAAAACTGGAATGTGGAAATAAACAAAAAAGCCGTACATAAAACATTCGATTGTCCTTCATTATTGGACCTCACAAACATTATTTAAAACAAACCCAAGAATCGCGTCAGAATCGACGATAATAAATCAAGCAAGGATATCTTGTAATAGACACCGAGGACGGTCCCAGAAGAGATATAAATTTGTTTTGTACGTTTTTTACTAAATCATTTTGCTGTAGGAACATGAGAACGACTGTGACAACGTATCGGTGTCCGAATGAGGTTAGGGTTGTACGGCTTACTCTTATCTTTATTTTGGCAAATGTATATACATACAGGTAGAGTGACACAAACATCTGAACTGGTGAGGGAGGCGCTGTTATCGCATTTGATGTTGGCAGAAAAAAAATTCTAAAGTAAAATTCGTTAGTTCCTCTTTTGGCCACCGGTTCCGATATGTTTGTGGCTCTCTATGGTACTTTGGTACAGATAAAATTATGTTTTATTAATACGCGTGAAATTATCGTTGATGTTTTACCTAATGTCATTCACGTAAGTACAGTTCGCCCAACGGATCTAGGCATTCGTGAAGTTAGCCGTTTATCAGCGCAGAACACAATTTTGTATGAAAAAGCGTTCACTGCGCAGACAAACGGCGAACTTCACGAATGCCTAGATCCGTTGGGCGCACTGTACATAACTGTTAAATTGCATCACGACACCTTCGCCATCTGGTTCTTTAAAATTATACCCAAAACAGCATTAGGTGCTAATGTAGCTGAGTATAATTTACTTAACACCAATTTTGACATAATAATACCATGGATTACAGACAGAACGCTAAATCGCTACACGCCATATGTTTCGCCCTGATGTCACCTACTAATTCGACTTTGATAAATAGGTCGAACATTATAGGACGCCTAATGTTTAGACCCTACTATTGAAAAGGAGACTTTCTTCGGCATCTTCTTTGTTTAATAAATAACTTTACGTTGACAAAAGTAAAGAAATTGATCCACAAAAAGTTCAAATAATAATAAGTAGTAGGTATTTTGGGGTGAATGGAGATCACTTGTACAGTCAGCGATAGAAGTTCATGAACAATTGGAGATTTTAAAGCTTAATTTTCATCATTATTTTTTTTCATAAATAGTAATGGTGCAAGGCAAAAGATCCAATGTAGGGTGAAGTTTTATCTAAAACCCTATAAACTTCAAAGATATTCAAGATTCAAACAAATGTTCATGAACTTCTGTCGCTGACGGTACTCATTAAACGCCCGTTAAATATTATATAGGTACATATTTTTTTTGCAAGTAGTTAAAAAAAATCAAAATATTTAAAGTAATTAAAATACTTCTACGTCTTTACGACTGTTTTATGAACATTTTTGTTCATAATAAAAAGCAATTGAGTTGGAAAATTTTGCAATTACATTGACATGACAGGTGGCAAGTTCATTATCTTTTATTAGTACTTCATTAAGTTTTCTTCATTCCTTTTATAAAACATTTAGGTACTATTTCTACACTGTCCAGTGTCCATACAGTCATGTTAGAAGGTTTATTTAGTATCTAACAAACTGAATTTTTATTCTCTCAGAAAAAAAGAAAGAAAATTCTATCTATTATTCTATATCTACTACCGAGAACGGTTGTCTCATACTCTTCTCGAAAGATCTTAAGAACGATAGTAGTGGACAATAATGTAGTTATTCACGCATGAGGCATATGCTTTATGTTACACTGATCTTCAATTGATTGACGGGTGGTCTGGAGTCAAGTACCAACGGATCGTTTACTGGTTATGACTGATTTAGCAGTTAATAAATAATAATCACTTGCCTCAATTCTGATTAAAAGCGGTCTGTTTCGATCCTCCGTTATATACCTGCATTTGGTAAGTAAGTACCTAATGAAATATTTGGTCAACTGAAAAATTGATTATTTTTTATAAATATCATTGAAATGCGGCTAACAGTCTACACAAAAGAAATAACTCCGACTCACATCACGAACCCATCAAAATGTCAAACAAAATCATTCATTCACACTAATCTAATCACAAAGCTGGCTTCCGTGGCATTCCCACAGTACACCGTACAAGCGGTTAGTCAATACAATGGCGTACACAAGTGGGTATGTGGGTGGTCGAATGCACCTTGCACAATGCTCTGCTCATAATGAGTGCTCTTTATTCAAGGCAATGAGGTCGAAGATAAGTTTTCAGTTGAACACTTTTCGATGTGATGGTAGATAAAAATTATGTAAACTAAACACTGATAAATAGCGATCTGTAATTTTGAACTTTTTCTCATCATCCGATATGGTCTAGTGGCTAGGATACCTGGCTCTCACCCAGGAGGCTCGGGTTCGATTCCCGGTATCGGAATATTTCTTTTTGCGTTTTTTTGTGATGTATGTGTTTTCTTTACTTTACTTCTCTCCAACGCAGTAGGCATCATCTCAATAACAAAGATTAGATTACCGAGATAAGAAGATGTGTTTTTTTGCAACAGCTGTCTTGGGAAATATTTCATTGTTTCTCTTTGTTGCGTTTGCATGTGAAAAAGTTGCGCTAATCTCTACATCTCTACAGGTGGAGTGACGATCTGCGAAAGGCTGCCGGCAGAAGCTGGATGCGTCGAGCTGAGGACAGGGCGCAATGGCGCGCACTAGGGGAGGCCTATGTCCAGCAGTGGACTGCCATAGGCTGATGATGATGATGATGATGATGAATCTCTACATAGACAAGGTGAACGGAAATCTAAAAAATCTATTACTATACAATCTGACATGCCGTCATAGTGACGTTTTATATTTAGACACTAATAATTTTATTAGTAATTTTATCTTGACAAAAAGTACATTGTACCTAAGTAAGAACTGTAAACTGATGGTTGCTAAATTGTTAGCATACAATATTTTTGATGGTGTTATAAGTAGTATAACACAGTTAGTTGACGAGCCTGTAGTTAGTAGTAACACTAATCAGGGTAATCAAGAAGTAGGGACTGCGGATCAATGTTTAAACTGACCGCTTCGACAACGGGCAAGACAGGTACCTTGCATGTTGTACATCAGAACATGCAAGGCCTCCCCAGCAAATTATTAGAATTAGAGTTGTTTTTAAAAAAGTTCAATGTAAATGTTATGTGTGTCACTGAACACTGGATTTTAGAAAATGAGTTGCTCCCTTATATTGATAACTACAATGTAATAAGTTCATATAAACGTAAGAACGCCATAAGAGGCGGTTCTCTAATTTTAATTAATAATAACTTAAAATGCAAGGAACGTAAAGATATTGTTAATCTCTCTATTGAGAGAACTATTGAGCTGTCGTGCGTCGAGTTAGAGCGACAAATTGTTGTGAGTGTCTACCGTCCTCCCAACGCTGAGCATAGGTTATATGAGTCCACTATGGAAGAAGTGTTACTGAAAATTTTTGCTTCTAACAAAAATTTAATAGTCTGCGGTGATTTTAATCTTGATATTTTGGTAGACTCTGATAGGTTAACTAATTTATTTAAATGTTTTAATCAGGGTAATCAAGAAGTAGGGACTGCGGATCAATGTTTAAACTGACCGCTTCGACAACGGGCAAGACAGGTACCTTGCATGTTGTACATCAGAACATGCAAGGCCTCCCCAGCAAATTATTAGAATTAGAGTTGTTTTTAAAAAAGTTCAATGTAAATGTTATGTGTGTCACTGAACACTGGATTTTAGAAAATGAGTTGCTCCCTTATATTGATAACTACAATGTAATAAGTTCATATAAACGTAAGAACGCCATAAGAGGCGGTTCTCTAATTTTAATTAATAATAACTTAAAATGCAAGGAACGTAAAGATATTGTTAATCTCTCTATTGAGAGAACTATTGAGCTGTCGTGCGTCGAGTTAGAGCGACAAATTGTTGTGAGTGTCTACCGTCCTCCCAACGCTGAGCATAGGTTATATGAGTCCACTATGGAAGAAGTGTTACTGAAAATTTTTGCTTCTAACAAAAATTTAATAGTCTGCGGTGATTTTAATCTTGATATTTTGGTAGACTCTGATAGGTTAACTAATTTATTTAAATGTTTTAATCTGAATCACCTCTTTATTGAGCCAACTAGGGTTACATCAGAGACTGCCACATGTCTAGACAATGTTTTCTGTAGCTGTATACCAATTAGTAAATCTTTAATTAAGAATTTTGCCTCTGATCACTATGGCCAAAGTGTAGTATTTCCTAATTTCATCTTAAATGAACCTACTGAGTTCTCTTACCGGCCTGTCACTAAGAGTCGCATTTTAAAATTCCAGAGTAATATAGAACTCAGAATGTCACTTTTAGCTTGTCTAGAAAACCCGAATGACCTATTCACCAGTTTGTCAAATCTTATTATTGAAGAGCATAAAAAAATATTTAAATTAAAGACCTGCATAACTAGGACTTGTGTGAGCTTTGTAGACTGGGCAACGCCAGGTATTTATCGAAGTAGGAATAGACTTTATGATCTTTATGCTACTAGGGAACTTATGCTTCATAACCCATCGCATATCTTATACATTAAGAACTATTCTAAAATCTTCAAAAGGGTATGTCAAGCTGCTAAATCAATACATTTTAAAAATAAAATTGTGTCTTCATCAAATAAAGTTAAAGCCACTTGGAAAGTAATAAATAATGAAACAGGTAAATCAAGACCTGGTTTCAAAAAAATTAATTTAAAAGTCAATGATAATCTTTTAACTAATAACATTGAAATAGCTAACGCGTTTGATAGTTTTTTTTCGAATATAGCCCATGTTGCGACCAAGCCACTTAATTCTTCGGCTACTGGCGCACTTAAATTTTTAGAATCTGGTGTTGCTCAGTGTGGAAGTGACTTTGAATTCAGTTATGTTAACGCAGATAATATTGTCAAAACCTTTAAAACTCTTAATATTAAAAACACTGAAGATTTATGGGGGATATCAACTAAGATATTAGCCACTATTGTCGTTGATATTGCCCCATGTCTAGCTTATGTCTTTAACAGATGTGTAGACGAGGGTGTTTTTCCTGATCTTATGAAATTTAGCAAGCTTATCCCATTATTCAAGTCTGGCAATGAAAGCGACCCTGCTAACTACAGACCAATTTCGATTCTACCTGCGTTAAGTAAAATATTTGAGAAAGTTATGTTGAATCAATTGCTTGCGTACTTTAACCTTCACGGGCTTCTACATAAATATCAATTTGGATTTACCAAAGGTCGTTCAACAACTGATGCAGGTACTTTGCTTCTAAAGCACATCTATGATGCCTTTGAAAACTCACAAGACGTGATCGGAGTATTCTGCGATCTTTCTAAAGCTTTTGATTGCGTGTGTCACAAGACTCTGATTTCTAAGTTAAAATACTATGGCGTCAATAATCGAGCTATAGACCTTGTCGATTCCTATCTATCCAATAGAGTTCTTAAGGTTGATGTAGGTGGTGAAAGGTCTGCAGGGTCACTAATTGATATGGGTGTACCTCAGGGCTCAATATTAGGCCCCTTCTTGTTTCTAGTATACATAAACGACCTTCCTTCTTTTGTGAAAGACATGTGTGACATTGTTCTGTTTGCTGATGATACCTCATTGGTTTTTAAAGTTGATAGATATAAAGAAAATTACGATGATGTTAATGCGTCTCTATCCCTAGTTTTAAAATGGTTTACGGCTAATAATCTCTTACTTAATGCCAAGAAAACGAAATGTATTAAATTCACTTTGCCTAACGTGGTTCACAAACCAACTAAAATTGAGATAAATGGAGAAACACTTAATCTTGTAGATTCAGCAATTTTCTTAGGGCTGACTGTTGATTCCAAATTGCAGTGGGGACCTCACATTGAAAGACTTGCAGGTAGACTTAGCTCCGCTGCATATGCAGTTCGTACGATTAGGAATTTGGCTGATGAAGAGACAGCCAAGCTAGTATATTATAGTTACTTCCATAGTGTGATGTCATACGGTATCTTTCTCTGGGGTAAAGCAGCCGATATTCAAGATATTTTTGTTTTGCAAAAGCGGGCTGTCCGTGCGATTTACAATATGAAACCACGGGACTCGCTAAGACAACGTTTTAAAGAAATTAATATTCTAACAGTATTTTCACAATACATTTATGAAATCCTTTTGCACACTCATAAATATATAAATGACTTTAAGAAAAAAAGTGACGTGCATAGAATTAATACTAGAAATAAGGATAAACTTTGTGTGCCTGAATTTAGATTAGAAAAAGTGAAAGGTTCTTTCATGGGAAATACCGTACTCTTTTATAATAAACTTCCAGATAATGCCACTAAATTGCCTATTCGAAGATTTAAAAGTTACATAAAAAATAATCTTATAAAGAAAGCGTACTATTCTATTGGTGATTATATTAATGATAAATTCGCGTGGCTTGATGTCGCTCTGCCCCTCGACAGCTGATGTGTGCACAATGCCTTTGCTATCTTGCTTAGCTTCTTGAATTTTACTAACTTTACTTTTAATTTTACAACTAAGTTAGTTAAGAAATTAGCCTAAGTTTAGATCTAAGATGGATCACCTAAAAAAAGCTAGGCCCCAAACCGTGTTTGTTGCCCTGATTCTTCACGGTATTGGTCGCGAAGGAACAGGAGTAGAATCACCTAGTTTTAAGACGTTTCAAAGTGATCCCAGCGGTCCTACTGAATAAATGCTATTTGACTTTGACTTTGACTTTGACTTTGAAATAAGTGCTTACTGGACTCTGTTATGCCTAGACAGTATAACTATCTTCCTCTTAGCATTTTTTATCCAAACTGTAGTTTTTACTATCCGTTTTGGCGCCACAGCTCATCCGGCGATAAAGTATTCTGGAAGCGTCCGCCATTTTTCTTTGAACACCCGAATGCATTATGCTAATACCGTGATTTCCTGTTAACGTTTAGAAAAGGTCAGACTATCGCCTGGATCCGATTGTTCTTTAAATATTTCTTGGAACGTCGAATTTTAAGGTATTTAGAAATACAGTTAAATCTGCATGGAAGATTTATGGTTTGGAGATTAAAGATGGCATTTTTCGCTCTCATGTCAAATTATAATTTAGATAGGTCTAAGTTTATGGAGACATTAGTATAATTTAGTAGGGTTTTAAGAATGTGTATTAGTTTGAAATAAGAGGAAAAATATAATAGAGCACATTCTCAAGATTAGAACCTTTCTTATATCTACCTAGGTATGAACGTGAAATCGTAAGAAAGCTTGTTCTTGTAAGCGTCAGGGGACTTGAATTGGGAACTGTGAGCATGTGCCAAACGTGGACTTAGACTTGCTTCTGCTTATAATAAAATATAATTATCTCTATTCTTCTTCTTATCGTGTCAATAGTTCTTTCGAACCAGTGTGGTGAAAGGATTTTAAGTGCGCCTCAAAGAGATTCCTTTCGTGCACTTGACACAATATGTTTTCGAACTCTAAAGGTTCTACGACATGCCGGTTTCCTCACGATGTTTTCCTTCACCGGTTGCGAGTACTGGCATAGTGCACATAAAATGTTCGGCAGAAAATCTCATTGGTGCACGACCGGGATTGAACCCACGACCTTACGATCGGAAGGCGGGAATCTTTATTGAAAAATACCTAATATGAATAATATTTTATACAAAATTCAATAAAGAAAAATGAAAATATAAAACTTAGGTAGGTATAAAAATGGACGGCCTTATCGCTGATTACCTCCTAGAAATTTTCCAATATTCCTCCATGCATAATAAATAGAGCAAATCAAGGCTTACAAAATAAACAAGATACAACAAATGCTTTAAGAATGTTCATAGTCATTCGCGCTCTATACATTATTTTTATTCCACCGAAAGATGATTTAGATATATTCGTTCAACACCGCAATCGGTTTTACCTTTAATCCTTTGATTAGTCATTAAATTGCTTTTTGATTGTTAATCTTACTGAACAAAATTTATTTTGAATTTTAATCGCTTGTGGTATTTATCATTAAATTTATTTTTCTAGAACTGTCATCGATTTTTTTAAATCCATTAATAACTCGCCTATTGTGTTTCTGCTTGTGTGACTTATTTTAAAGTAAATTACAGTACGCACAACCAGTCTTTAGCTCTCTGAAGTAGCTGAGCAGAACCCATTTTTAATGACGCCTAAAAGACGAAGACAGCGTTAGTATAGCTCAATCAAGCTCAGTCGCTTAGTTTTTTTGCATCGTGCATTCTCGCCTACTCACGCAAACCTGCGCAATCGTTTAGTACACATAACTTCAGAGAGATAAAGATTGGTTGTGTGTACTGTACTGCTTAAGATTTTAAAACTAGTAGTAAAAACAAAATGTTTAACTCTAACAGTAAATCATAGTGACGTTTTGTGCAAAATGCATAAAAATTTTACTCAATCAAGCAAAACGTAAATCGTCTTTTACTACAAAACGTACTGTTGTTCAGTCGGACTTAATGCAGAAGCTAAAAAAATAGACGTGTTGGTCGAATGGGGTTGTGTCTCGACTTTCAATCCGAAGATCGTGGCTTCGAATACCGGCCGTGCATCAATGGATTTTCGTTTCGCAAAAACATGCGCTATAACACGAGCTCTTAACGGTGAAAACATCGTGAGGAAACCCGCAGCTTAGTCAGCTCCACACGTATTGACGTCGTCTTTCCTGTGGGCCAGGCTGATTGGGCTGAGAGGATGGTTTAGGTGCTGGGCAAGCCTATTCCATCTCAAACAATGTCCCAGGCACTACAGCGTCCCGTTAAGTTCATCTATACTCGTAGATAGGCCTAAGTTTTTTTTTACACAAACAATATTAAAATCTCATCTTTTGTTTATAAATGTGTTTTTTTTTAAATAATAGAAGAACGTTTAATACCTTTAACTAATGTTGAAAAGGGTAATATTCGATGTTTTCGATCAAATTTAACACTTGTGTGTGGAGATGTAAGCGATAGTGAAAAAGTCTTCAAACTTCCTTTGCATAATTGATCTACGACTAAGCTATTACAATTTGTCCAAAATGACTGAGCAATCTGCATATTGTATAGGTAAATAAACCTCATCCACAATCAAGCTTATAATTTGAATGTTTGTGTCCGTTATCAAGTTTCTATGTTAATTCAGGTTATTAGCGTAATGTTTACGTGATTGTTAGCGTTTTTGTACCTATTTAGTAAAACTTTTTGGTGATACCTAGGTAAATACTCCTTGGTCCAGGTCAGGTCATAGATAAGTAATATTTTGACAGTGACAAGTGGTGAGTTATGCAATTGTTTTAAAAATGTTGTCAAGCAAGATCATTGTAAATTAGAAAATGGAAAATAAAACCATTCTAATGTGATAAAACTTGTTTCTCTATTATTTCAGAAGTGGGATTTACGAAAAACAACGCCCCAAACATCGAAGTAAGGCGAGAGTTACTGAGCTTCGGTGTTCGTTGGTGGACCGGACACCATTGCATTGGCGTTTTGGCGGCGCGGCCGGCAACGCAGCGTGGCGATGTAGCAGGAGGCCTACAGTATGCCAGTAGAAGTTGAATTCACGCACTAGGTGAGATTGGTTAGAGAAAGAGAAAAAAAAAGTATAATGATGAAAATGTGAATGGATACTGCTTTGTTTTTTTTTTCTTGTTTTAGGTCGGCCTGTCGGAGTGAGAATGCTGCCGATAGACGACGCCAAGAGACCCCAGAGCTGCCGTGGCGTGTAAGGCATAGAGTACTATTTGGTAGTGGATGTTGAAGTGAGAGTGCGGTCAATGGCACACCTAGCATGACCTCGGGGTTAGAGGACGGCCGAGGCGTGTGATAGAATGAGTACTCTGCCTTAGTAGATGTTGAAGCGAGCGCTGTCAACGGTACTTGCGCGACCACGGAGTGAACAAAGAGAGATATGAGAATTAAAGTGAACAAAGAGATATGAGAACTAAAGTAAACTAAGAGAGATATGAGAACTAAAGTGAACAAAGAGAGATATGAGAACTAAAGCGAACAAAGAGAGATATGAGAACTAAAGCAAATAAAGAGGGATGAGAAGTACAGTAGCTGTTGGGGCGAGGCTACCAACACTTCTAATGAGAAGAGACATGAGAACTACAGAACCCTGTACAAACGTAAGTAGATGCTGCTTTGTTTGGTTATTTCTTGTTTAAGGTCAGACTGTCGTAGTGAATGAGCTGCTGAAAGATGTTGAGAAGAATAAGCTACGGACTGCAGTGAACGTTGAGGCGAGTGAGCTGTCAACACTTCTGATGGGACCTTCTCGCAGCCAGTGGCTGCTGATGGCAAGTGAGATGAGTCCACAAGATAGAGCCAGGAGAAGTTGGATTTATGAACTCGGTGAGATTGGTAAAATTAAAAATGATAATAATAATGAAAACGTAAGTGGATAGATAGATACTTAGATAGATAGATATCTTTATTTCTCAGAAAAATTTAACATTCATTATTTAGTAGTGTTTTTAAGCCTATATTAGGTTTGTCTAAACACTACATTCTCGTTGATAATAACATGTTTAGTAGGTATAAAGTTTGAAACATTGAATAATAATTAGGGTAGGTAAAAATTAGTAAAAATCGTAATTATGAGCAGACGCATAGAATGATAATGGTTGCACGAACACATCCAAAAGAGCTTGCATATTTTACTACGCTTGTGTGTGTATGCTTACTAGAAAGACTATGTATTGGATGCTCCATTTTATTCCAGTTCTATGAGTTGTTAAAAATTAATCTTGATTTCGGAAATTTTGTTTAAGTATTATATTAATGTTTTTTGGTGTGATTTTATTTTTTTAATTCTAATGAAATTATTAATAAGATGAGGAATTAGGTATTGTGATGTTCTTTGCCATATTCATTTTGAAACTTGGGTAACTGTAATTTTCCATGTGTAGGTAATGCTTCTAGTAACTACTCGTTGCTGTTTTCGAATTTGTATTTCAGTACGAAAATATTGCTCTGCAAGCAGATTAAATTTAACTTTTTTTATGAATAGGTATAATCCCACAGTACTTGAATAATCCCATGCGATCATCCGAGAATTTATTTTGTATCTTAGTAGGAACTATTAAATTAAGAAGTCTGTGCTGAATATTGAAGATCTGGTCTAGATAAGTTTTGTACAAGCGCCCATAACTGCTTAAACCATATGACAATATACTTTCTACCAGAGATTTATGTCAAACGGTACTGCTTATGTTATGCAGTATGCTGCTTTGTTTTTTTTTATGTTTTTGTTTAAGAGCGGACTGTCGAAGCGAGCCTGCTGCCAATAGACGACGCTACAAAGTTCCAGAGCGAGCGAGCTTCTGAAGGCTTACGAGATGAGTCCATGAGTCTGCAGCAAGGGAATGAGAGCGGAGCTGACAAGAACTTCGAAGAAAGCGTGCTGCCAATGACTTCTAGTTATTAGAATAGAATTACATTTCAGTTCTACTTTAGTAATTATGCTTAGTTGAGGACAAATATTGCATTGTTAGCATACAACTTGGTTTGTCTGAGGTCAGCCAAAGTTAGTCAGAATGGCCGAATGTTAGCGTTTTTGTACCTATTTAGTAAAACTTTTTGGTGATACCTAGGTAAATACTCCTTGGTCCAGGTCAGGTCATAGATAAGTAATATTTTGACAGTGACAAGTGGTGAGTTATGCAATTGTTTTAAAAATGTTGTCAAGCAAGATCATTGTAAATTAGAAAATGGAAAATAAAACCATTCTAATGTGATAAAACTTGTTTCTCTATTATGATCTTATTTAGATTTCAGTTTTAGGTTTGTCATTAAAACTGTGCCTTTTTACAAAAAAGTAAAACCTTAGTTGAGCACCATGTTGACACATGTCAAAACAAAACTGTTACCACAAAAAAGCGTTGTATGTACGAGTATTTAAAGATCGTTTTTCCAGAGACAGTTTTTTAGTCAGTGCTTTGTTAACATTTTCCAATAGATGATGTGATTAAGAATAGAATAGAATAGAATAAACATTTACTCGGCACAAACACACACAAGAAAGCACTAAATAAAAAAAAATTATAAACTATGACAAACAATAGAAAAAATAAATAAGGAGATTATAACAAAAATTATACAATCAAAATGTAGTAGGTATACTCGTAGTTTTCGTACGTTTTTCTAAGCCCCCACGCCACGAGTGACTTAGCATACGATGAGCGTAAGACACGTAAAAAATTGCAATACGATACTAAATCGTATCGGTTGAAATTCTTCCGTGTAAATGCTACTTAGGCTTTTTGTTAACAGTCACTCATCTGTTTTTTCGTCAGCAATAATTTAACTAACGCGCGAGAAAATCACGCTTCAATGTTTCGTCGTGCGCTCCATCCGATCTATTCATCAAAGTCAGGCAGATTTTTTTCGGAAAACAACAAAAGCTCTGACGCTAAACACTTCTATTATTAAGTCTGAAATAGACAAAAGCCACTTTGTTCTAAACAAAGGACACAAATAAAAGCCTGTCGCTATTTATTTCTACACTTCTGACATTTGTAACGGTGCATCTTTTGAAAATCTTAACCCCGCAGAGGGAAAAATTGGCGCGCAGCGTGTGTGTTACATACAATAGAATTGTTTCGTCTAAACGTTTCGCTTTCGGCGTAATTATAGATTTTTTGTTGAATCGAAGTCAAATTAGTCGCGGTATAGTGTCACCTGAGCCGAAGCCGAAGTCGGGACCTCACACACAAAGGTGTATTTTGGTCCATAAGACCATTCACAACTCAAAAGTAAAATATTGTACTCTGTTCGCTTAGACCCCACGGGAATGTGTCGGACCCACCAAGGAAACTTTTTATGTTCATACCTCATAGATAATAATTGTGAGATATGATGTTTTTGTAATTATTTACGACCAGTATCGTGTTATTACATACATTGGTAGGTAATGTAAAGATACAGTACTTAGGTATAACATATCATCAGAAAATGTCATAAAATATGACTCTAAGCCGGTGGTAACTCAAACATATAAAACTAGGCCTAGTTCAGGCACTCGAGAAATTATGACTGTTGAGAACGTGTCATAAAGGTGGTTTAGTAATAAAAACTTCGAAATGGACTGATTTGAAGTATAGTTAGCTAAAATGCTGCGTTACAGCTCGGAACAATTTTTTTACACCACTATCTAAATATATTAGATAGGCATCAAAACATTATGTATTTGCAGCGTCGTCTGTTACGTGATCGCATCTGGTGCCACAGAATACCAGCGCTCGTGCAGGTTAGGCACACTGCCTTGCACTTGCATAATGCTGAGTGATGTCAATTTTTTCTAATTTTTAAGTCATTAATATGTACCTTCATACCTAAATACCCCGTACCCTAATTGGCAAAATAAATATTTACTTTACTTTAAAACTTTTACTACATTTTACCCAATGGCAAAGCGAAAAAGAAGGGTTATGATTTTAGCAATAGGTACGGATGTCAAATTTTATTATTATCATCATCACATTTTGAACCTTAACCTATAGTAATTAATAGTAATAATAAAGTGATCATTATAATCGTAAGTACAAAGCTTCACAAACCATAGAGCAGAAGTTTATTTCTCTGACACAGTTTAAATTTTACTAAGTTATTTATCCCTTGAAAGTTGAAATTCCGGAATGCCCCTGAATAATTGAGCACAAACCTAACAAGTCCTAGAGTTTATGAGGTGCCACACTTCAACACGACCTAGTCTAGCTTCGTACTCGTAACTATCTAACAGCCAGCTGAACGAGCTCTTCGCACGAAACGCGCAAACTAAATCTCCTACAATTTTACCTGCCAACTTGCTTTCCAAAAGAAAGTTTGAAGGTCTACGGAATTTGAGTAGGAAATTTTGCCAGAATGTTACGAATGTAATATAGAATCTTTTGCGGGTTTTCAGCGTCTTCAACGGTAACTCTTCTGAAAAGAGCGGACTACTTAGGTAATGTTATATTAGACGAAATCTATTTGACCGTTGCTGTAGTGCATACCTGAATGTAACAAATTGTGCTAGAGAGTTTATCTCTCAGGCCGCGCGCCCACGGAGACTTTTTGTAGCGATGCTGTCGCGCGTTTGACTAGAACACATAATTGGTGCTAGAATCGCAACGAACGCACGTCAGCATCACGACAGCATTGCTACAAAAAGTCGCCACGGGCGAGCGCTCTAAGACAGTAATTTTCCTTCATCTTAGGGACTTACGAGCACAACTTCTACGTAATAAGTTTGTATAGGTGTACCTATATGCCATGTCCTATCATTTAATAACGTTTATTGACTATTGGATATTTTTTACGTAAAAGCTGGTCAAACTAGACAGACAACCAACTTCATTATAAGATATAAATATCTTACTTTGAATTCATGCTTTGAAAGTCTACAAATATTCTTCATTTCTATCAACCAAAGGAAGATTCTATTGAAAAATATAGCACCATATTCAACGGTAGGTACCCCATAAAGTAAGTCTGGAATAATCTCGAGCGCCCCCACGTAATGGATCCTACAGTTTACGACGTGCTAAACTCTCTCAGTATGGATGAAGTAATGTTCATAACAGAGAACTGTGTCAAGAATGAAATTCCAAGTTCTTGACACCTTTGCTCGCGACGAAAACTTCTGAACACTTTTGGAACAGACCTTAATTGGAAATTTTGTTAGAACTTCAAGATAACAGGACAGGTATTTGAGGTTACAAAGAAAAATGTTATATTCAGATGAAAAATAAAGCAGATTTCAGTCCCCATTAAATGTTCATGATTTTTTTTTCAACACGAAAATTACCCTTTAAAAAGAATCATTGCGAATTGGTTGTTTTTGATTTCTACATCCCGCTGGGTGTCGTTGCCGAGCGTCGAACGAGACACACACAGCGCTGACACAAAGCGAAGGAAACGCTTAACGCACACATTCTGGAGATCAAAGAACGCGCAATCTGTGTGAAAAAAATAACGTTCTGGTCCCAAAAGGGCGGTCCCGTTTACGCGACCCAATTCACGTGAGCGGTTTGGACGTTGAAGAAATTGAATTGATGCCCGCACAACAAATTCGAACGCGTATCGAATTGTTTTACGTTTGACGAATTCGCCTTTGAAAAATTTCAAATTCGTTACAATAGGCCATAATGATGCAGGAACGCTTCTTTGTCCATAGTTGTTTTAGGAATCCGCAGCATGAATCTGATCCTGGCATCCTCTAAATATGTCCTATCGATCGTGTTGCGATAGCGCAAAGAAAAATAGTTTCGAATTTTTTCCTTTTCTGTTGCTAAAATTCCGGACACGCCAACATGAGCATCGATGTTCACATTTAAATAAACTCAACGGCTTTAGCACACGCGAATCGTTGAAGAAGCATCCCGATATTTTGCACAACTTTAAATATAGCGCTGTTGTAAAATATAAACATGTAATCTTGATGAGAACATTAATCATATCATAAAAGAGAAAATTGCCCCGGAAGATCGCCGCTCATTTTCTCCCGAGCTATCGCGCTTCGAGCTTCCATTTGTTAGTGTCTTGTTTAGAAAATCACATCTGCTAAACTTTATTAGCTTGCTTTTGACAAAGGCCAAGTTGATAGAGGCGCGTATCAAATCGTGCGATTCAACGCGCTCCTTAGCGCAGCTGGTCTCGGGCGAATCGAATCATATTATTTATTGTTCAAAGATCTTATGCGTTATTTATGAAAATCCGTAGAGATTTCGCCACGGTACCCGTACCGGGCGGGCTGATTCGCCGAAAGTGTGTCACCTTGCCTAGAATTTGTTACGCGTTACCAGATGATGCATGGTCTTCGATCACGATTCTGAATTGTAGGTCTCGGGATTTGGGTTTTGAGTTTCCTTGATTGATGTACTTCTTCTCTTTGTGCGATACCAGTGAAAAGTTTCATCAATCTAATTGAGAAACGATTCAAGGTTCATCACAAGCTTTCTTGAATTTTGAACATAATATTTACGTTTGCTTGTTATTTTACAATAGGAATACTTTCTACTCAACATTTATGCATGAATGGGCTCTTCGTTACCGCTCCGAGGAGTTTATGAAGTTATTCCATCGACGTCATTGATAGAAAAGTAAAAACAATCTAGCAATGCTACTTTATTACGTCGGCCGTCGGTCGGTTCTCTCCGTTAGTGCCGCCGAGCGCATCCCAAGTCGAAGTTTTTTGCCGCACGGTAGCTGCACCGATTTGATTGCTCTGCTTTTTGCTCTCCTTTTCAAATAAACCAAAGTAATTGTTTGTTTTAAGTCCCGTAGATTGCGTCCGCTGCACGGATTTGTTACAGACATTTTCGGTGTTAGAAAATAGAGACTTCAAAACGGTTGAGCGGTTCCACTCCCAATCTAATCTCCAGTTTGTTCGGAACCGCTGTGTGTGATTTAACCACTCTGGCTCCGAATGTGAAATTAATTCTGAATTACTGAGATGCTTTTTGCTCCAGAGCAGGTAACAGGAAACGGGTTGTCTGACGTTAATCCCATGAAGGGCGCGTGTGTGCGTTTGTTGTGTAATCAAAGCTATGAGTGCGTGCGTACCATAGACGTCGCCTGGTTTTTGTGCAGTTGAGAGCTGGCTGCACTGGAGCTATCAAGTATCGTTTGACTAATCATATTATCTCGCATCTCGCTTGCACTAGTAAATGATGCGTGAGATGAGAGATTTGTAATCTTCGAGCTGCCGGCCACTGCGATGCTTCAACTTGTAAGACCGCGCAGTATTCCTGCAACCGCGCTTAGAAATGTTCAGAATGAATCTTTATGATTTACTTCCCTGGAGCGACTAGGAGTTTCTCAGGCTACTGGTAACTGGTTTGTTTCCGACATGACTAAATAAGGCGTTCGTATTTGCACCTCATATTTCAAAGGTATCTACGAGTTATGAGCGAATTCCATAACAATTATTTTGATTGAGAGCAAAAAAACCCGTCTTGACTTGAAAAATAAAAAACAGAAATGTTTTCTTTATTGCTAAGTAAGAGAAGACATTTTATTTCTCCTGAGAAATCACTTTGAATCAGAAATCCTCAATTTGATGCTAATTTTAGCTGCAAATTTGATGGTAATTTCATTGCATGATCAAAGGCAACGGATGGAGAAGATTGATAAAAAAAATTGTGGCACTCCGGGAGTGCCGACACAAGTGAAAACTTGAACAATTACGTACATTACGCACAATGAATTTTATCCCTCCAAAGTTACTGCGCAGAATCCATTTATGATGACCCACAAAGATGAAGACAGCGGTTGTCAGACAGACAACAAGAAATGACAGAGGCTTTACACCGCGGCCTAGAAATTAACACCTGAGTTGCGTACAGACTCATATGAACTTACTTTTTTTGGTACTTGAAAAGCTGAGGCTTGTGCCTTCACAGTGTACATTTGCCTGAAATAACAAGTACAAACTTACAAAAATAGATATTTGGTTTGTATCAAAACTAAAAAGCGATTGTACTAACATACATTTAATTTTAACTATGTACTTAGTAGCAACAATAGTATTCTGAAGTTATTGCATATAAATAGTGTGATACTTTCATTGAGTGAGTGTGATTCAAAAATTGTAGAATGTCTGTACGTATACATCTCATTGCAGGCGACTGTACCTAATAGGTAGCGCTACTACAGTATCTATTCTTGTACTACTAAAGTAGGTACAGCAGCTAAATTAATACTACAGCAGCTAGGTAAATAAATACAATGTCCCAGGCACTACAGCATCGTCTTGAGTGTAGGCATAGGTTCGCTCCTGAATCTCCTGATTCTGTATAAATCATCTAGTATAAATGTACAAGCAGAGTTTTAGATAAAATAAAGTGTTATTGTTGAACAATTGTAATAATTTAAAAGTTAAATTTATAGTAAACGCAACATATACAATTTAACAAATCAATGATTTGAAAAGTGTCTGCGCAACCCCTATGAACACCATCACTGATAGTTATTAGTAGCTTCATGCAACTCAAGAGTACAGTTCGCCCAACGGATCTAGGCATTTGTAAAGTTAGCCATTTGTCTGCGCAGAACACAATTTTGTATGAAAAAGTGGTCACTGCGCAGACAATCTGCTAACTTCACGAATGCCTAGATCCGTTGGGCAAACTGAAAGTAAGACAAAAGCTAGATCAAACGGATTTTTGGATTAGGAAGGTTTTGTACCTACATATCTAGTTGGATAGACATAGCTTTGGGAATGTTCCGGCTCCTCTCTGGTTTTCTTCAAGCCACAAGTAAAAATACTTACTTCTGAAAATATGCTGCTAGGAAAAATTATCATACATATTTGTCATAGGATAAGTTTTAATCAAAAAGTGAGAAATCAGCTGTGTGTGAGTCATGTACCAATGTACTGTACTAAAAAATCCGAAATAATCACACATCACTCGGTAAGTTTGTATGTAATGTAACACAATTAGATAGGTAGGTACTTTTCTCTATGCACAGCACTGACAATATTCCAGAATACATAAAAATGCTCGATCTGGGACCTTTTTATAGTTTCTCCAATTAATTTAGCTTATTCTAATGTAATTATTTATTAAATTATTATACCTATCTAATCTAAATGTAAACAAAAGCTCTATTCCTAAACTTTATGCAGTGTAGAACAGTTACTGAAAGTAGTTCTGAAATTTATAACTAGATGGCGCGACTAAAATTGGTCGTTTTCTAGATCGCGCTTCTTGACCATAAAAAGGTACCTACCATGCTAAATCTATGGTCTTGACAGTAAAGCGTCTTACCGT
Organism: Epirrhoe tristata; assembly: GCA_951394285.1. Classification (NCBI taxonomy): domain Eukaryota; kingdom Metazoa; phylum Arthropoda; class Insecta; order Lepidoptera; family Geometridae; genus Epirrhoe; species Epirrhoe tristata. The sequence continues at coordinate 8,225,746 of OX596146.1, read as the reverse complement.
TTTGACAGTAAAGCGTCTTACCGTTTTGACATTAAAGCGTCTTAGCGTTTTGACATTAAAGCATCTTAGGTCAAGTGACAGCGTCTTAGTTGAATCCAAAGATTTTTATCCATTTCAAAACTAATTCCTCTAAGTCGCTAACGCGCCTAAAGAAGTTTTCACTTCAAAAACAAAATTTCTGACATGATTTATCAAGACACGCAAACTCCAAATTTAATGCAATTATCTTGCCTTTTCCGTGGCAATACAAACTCTGGACCAGGAAAAGCTGCAAAAGGCGCAGGTGATTATAGGTGATCCAGTAAGATTTGTATCAGTTTCCACATCAATGACAGTGTAATCCCGCGTATGATGCCGGTTGCTTTGAGTGAAAGCTGTCGGGAGGAGATTATGGGAAGTCCTGTGGAGTCCTGGGGTAGATAATCCTATACTACGCAGGCGGCCGCCCCTCGCTTATCACAACCAGTGGATTTTGTATCCTCTCTTGTCAGGTGACAAGCAGCCTACAAAACGCTGTTTGCTCTTTTTTGTAGTCCTAGGGGTGGTAAAACTTGAGGATTTTATTCTCAGTTCTTGTCAGGTATCGAAAAACCAATTTGCTTTGAGACAGATCAAAGGCTTTAGAGTAATTTTATTGGCAGATACTAACAAACTGCATTAGGTTTTTGTTGACCGGACTTAAGTTTCATTGTAGGCACCTGATTTCAAAAACTCAGTCACTCAACAGCACCAATTAGCTAATAGAAAAAGGTTCACAAAAAGCGATGACGAAATTGGCTTAAAAGTGTTTGCTCTATAATTAAAATAATGATCCTAATTTCTGGTCAGTTCCAATAAGCTCGCTCTTTACCTGCCACAGTGATTAACTAATGATTGTGCTTCTCAAAACTGATGATTTTTTGTTTTCGACAAACATGGTTATCTGGTTTTGTTATTTTAACGATTAAAAGCGGTTTAGTGTTTGCTTGTGAGAAACATTATGTAGATAAAGACACAGCGTAAATAAATTAGGTAGCTTGTTCATACTTTGTACAAAAATATATATCTAAAAAGCTAATCTACTCTCTATGATCTTGCTGTTTTCGTTTCCTCTGTGGCAAGGGTTCTTAAGAACAAACTGTCGGAAATTAATTCAGTTTATTGTTATGTTAAATTTTGGTACAAACAGTTCCTCCCAAATTCAATACAACTGTTATGAGATTCAGCAGCAAAAGATTTGACGTCACTGGAAGAGAGCTGATACTAGTTGGTACAAACGGTTTTGAATCTAAATTAATTGGAATAGAGGTTGGTTTACATTGGGATGCATAAGAGTGACAAAGGTTACGTTTTTGATAGTTCCCTTACTAAAAACGCTGCATTGAGGATTAGTGTTGAATTATTAGTATTATAAATTATATTTTAATATCCTTTGAAAGAGCTTTCGAACCGCAAACTGGATTTTGACAAAGGTCGACTTAAGCCGACGGAATGGTTTTATGATTTTAATATAATTTGGTCGTTCTATTTTGTGTACTTACGCTAAAGGATTATGATGACTTGTAAAGGTACCTATAAGTAAATGGGAACATATAAAATAAGTGACTTACTAGTTTTAGCATTATAATGTACATAATGTTTTGTGTAATATAAGCGTTAGTATCGCAGTTTATAGTGGTACAATATTTATATTTTGCATAATTTCAGATTTGATTTTGTTTATCCTATCAGGTATTATATGTTTGGATGTAAAGTGGACTATTGAAAATCATAGTTACTCTAAATAGAAAACGTATAGGTCCCTACCTACAAACACTGTTCTTTTTTTCATATTATTTTTGTTTGTCTTGTCTAGAGTCAAGATCGATTGGCAAACTTCGACTTAAAATGCCAACTAACTGCTTTTGATACAACTTTTGACCGGCTACATAAAGTCAGCAAAAACCACCTGCACGCAGCAACTACAATCCCATAATGTCCAAAGAAATTCAAGCCTCTCCAACAAGCTTTTTCTTCCCATTCCTCAAGTCCCACCCAGAGTCCACAATAAAAACGAGCGTACTAATCCCGAAATTCCGAACAAATTTCAGTAATGTCGTTCTCAAAAGTTCACTTAACGACATAATGACAGCAGTGCGACTCTGCCGAATAGTCTTGGATTAATGTCGATTTAATTAAACCTGTATAATTTTGATCCGGCCCGTCTAGGGGCAGGAAACTAGGAGAGAGAAAGCATAATGTGCTTGGAGAAGGTATTTTGGCAATACGGGCTGTGAATGCGAACTAATCGATCATTGAAGAATGTTAATTGCTAAAAAATACAAAAACCAAGTGATTCAAGGTGAGGAACTGAGCTTTGGGCACTGGGCACATCAATGATTTGAAAGTTGACATAACTAATGACTTTAATTTTGCGAGTTTGTTTGTCTTTGTACCAAAATGTGCGTCTTATTCGTTGAAACATACACCAAATCTGAGTGTTTATCTAAAGACTAGCCTCAAACTTCAAATGCAACATCAAAAGTTTCACAGTCAACATGTATCACATCAAAAGTTTCCGACATCTATGCTAGATTGAAGGTTGCGTGGGCTTACCCTCAAAGAAAAGGTCTTGTAGGCGTTCCGACTTTATCAAATTACAACCTGTGCCGTTTTGTGCCGACAAAGGGACGTCGGCCCACAGAGTTTGACTGCGATGCAAGGGAAACCGTGTTTTGACGCGTGACTTTTTGAGGCAAATATAACTTGCGCGGTAAATTGTTTGCATTGCAAAAAGAATCCGGTTGCTTGTTAGAATGTTTGCTTAGTCTGAATTGTACATTTTAATGACTCGACTCAAAGGTGAGGAAACTTGCTAACTTGGTAAGCTGAAGAAGCTTACTTAGTTGTACTTTATAGGTACGGTAGTGAAGTTAAGCGATGTTCTACGAGGTTGATTGATGGATGGATATCTTAGACATAGTATATAGTAAAAGTAAGTAAGACATTTAAAGAAATATAATATTTGTATTATGTATTATTACTATGTATGATCTTATGACGATTATAACGAATTTTAAAAAGTTCTAAGTAAAGTTTTTTTGTAGTTAGTTTAAAAAATAGTGCAAGCTATTTTTTCAATGACTTTGCTATGATAGCATTTTAGGGAAAGTAAAAAAAACACTAGTGCGCAAACATCTAAAAAAGAAATAATAGAAATCTTTATAAGACACAATATTTTGGTTTGCATCATCCACACTTCACACAAATCTAACAAAACTTTGTATAAACAACGATTGTTGAATGTTTGAACATGTTTAGACAAACAAAAAACCTTCGCGCCTAATTTGAACCGTTATTAGCCCAAATTCTTTATTAAAACACGAAACGCCTCTTGAGGTCCTTTTACCTGTGACTCCAGTGTTGAGGTAATAAATTCTTCACTAATATTTCCTGTTGATCTAATAACATTTTTTTGATGCACGTCGTCTTAGTAATTTTGAAAATGGGTTTTATGATCTTATTCATACACTTTAATATATTAAATACATAACACTTTCGTATCGTAGTTTAAGTTTAATTAACAGAATGAGTGAAACATACTTACGATTTTACAAACTTTAAATTTATCTGAACCATACGAACTTTGTCTAAAAGACATGCATGAAACTTTTTTACATTAAAGATATTGAGCTTTGACTCGGATCAATAAGTCCAAAAAATATCAACCAATAAACAAATGTTTCCTCTCTATTGAATCAGTAAAATACCACAAAATGAGAACAATACTTATTTCATACCCAATTTACAAGGTTAACTTTGTGAAATGTAATTTGATCAGAAAAAAAAGAAATGAAATATAATCCCTTTGAGTAATCGCCAAAGAACCTACACTATTTACTCTCACATAGCCTTCAACCCGATAAAAATAATCGCAAATACGAAATATGGCTAGAATTTATCAGAGAGATAAAGTCTACATGCGAAAGCTCTACCGTGACTGAACTACAACTTCATTAAGCCGATTCGATTCTACCACATTGCACTTAAAACTAAAAAGATTGGTAAAAATGCTTGTTGGAATCCCATTAACTTTCATTAATTTTATCTGACGGCCCACATGATGTGTATTAATTAAACACAGTCCTGGCGGTGTACTCATGAATTACCATGAGGTTAATAGTCACCAATGAGCTTGGAGTCATTATGGAGATGAGGCTTTGGTGCGCGCGAGCAATGGAGGGGACTGACCAAGGTTAGAGAAATGTGGCGTACAGATAGAACATTTATTACTTACTACAATCTCAAAGCCGTCTTTGATAAAACCTTACCAACAATATTACAGTCCTACCTAGCACACAAATTAAAGCTATTTATGATTTACCACTTTACAAGGAATAATAATTTTATTTTTCAGATAAGGCGAGCCCAGATAGTGAATCTATGGAGTGTGACCCGCGGTCCCTCGGGATTTTTTCATTTTTTCGGGATAAAAGGTAGCATATGTCCTTCCCTGGGATACAACCTTTAACTATGCCAAATTTCAGCTTAATCTGTCCAGCGGTTTGGGCGTGAAAGCGTAACAAACAGACAGACAGACAGACAGACAGAGTTACTTTCACATTTATAATATTAGTATGGATAAATAAATAAATAAAAGCAAGCGGATTTCTGTGCTCTTCACAGAACATATTGTAAGAAGAATCATCTAGACGTGACTATGACGTGATACCGATCTTCTTATCTTATTTTTTGCAATATTATTTTCACCATATGTGTCAGGCAGCCTTCTCAATTCCTACAATAATATTTTTTCCTGGTTCTTAGCCAGTCGCATCTATTTGAAACTTACGCCCTATTTAAAACTAGTTAAACTTAATCAAAACAAAGATTCTCTCTTCAAATCGAATTTGAAGTACACAGTACATAGTCGCATCTGTGCACACAGTCTTTGGCGTGCGTTTACGTCAGAGGGCGGGCCCACGAAGCTTCGCAGCGTTCGCGTGCCCGCGCGCGCGCCACCCAAGCACGACTACCGAACGCACACGTGACGTCACAAACCTGTACTTACTATATTTGGAGCTTTTTAGACTACTATTAATTGAAGGCCGAGGAACGCTTGCGAGAGGATTTCAACGAGTTAATAAAGTGAAAATAGATTACTAACACATACACAAATAAACAAATCTATAACCTTAAGCACACTCTTCCTAAAATAAGAATAATGTTTTTGCCACGTTGAAATTTGCGTTGTAACATGAAAAAATATGCAGCTATTGGTTTATAAAATAATGTAAGCAAAATATGCGTAGAAATGCGATATACTATACCTACAAAGTGCCTACCGATGATCTTTTACTTTGAATGTACCTGTGACAACCTCTTTAGATACCATCAAAATATATCTCTAAGACCCGAAAGAATCTGCCGCATCATAGAAATAATAATGTAGCCGTTATCTCGTTTATTCTGATCTAGTGTACAGCATAAGAGATACTTTTGTTGTAAATATGTTGTGGTTTAATCAGTTTACCGATCAATGCCTGTATAATATCCGTGAGATCTTTCTCTAGGCTTTAAAACAGGGTCTAATATCTAGACTAGACCGCCGGCGCAGGTGCCCAATGAAGGCATTAAACTGAATCGCCCATTATGAGTTAAGTCAAAGCCCTTAAAAATATACTTACCGTATTACATCTATTTGTGTGTCCGAGAGATAAGTTTTTTATTGCCAGATGAAATGGAATTTGAAAAAAATTACAACTCGATAGTAACATAATTCACAGGATTATTACACCTTGTGATTATTTCATACCTCACGAAATAGCAGAAATGGAATCAACTGTATGAAAAAAAAGTTCGTATAATCTCTAGTCGTTTGGTATCTTAGTACCTGAATCTTTTTTTTTATGATGAATGGGTTGCCTCTTGACCTCGAAACTTACACAGGCAAGAATGAGGTCTACGATGGAGCGAGCTTACCCAGAGGGAAGGAATCTGCACCATTGTCGCAAGACCTTATTTCTCAGATTATCTTTAAAATACTTGCCAAAGCGAAAGCATCGAAGTACTCGTTTGAAGTCTAAATTCAAGTCTCTAATTAAATAGGTACCTATTTATATTCCTAGCTCTATCATGAACGGAATTTGAGTGTTCGGCATTCTAAGAAATCTCGGCTTAAGCAAAATTGCTTGCCTAGTCTATGTTTGCAATCAACTGAAATAGTTTGAGCCCCTAGGGTTATTGATTAGTCTATTCTGTACAGTGATCTATGATAAGTGTCGCAGGTAATTATTATGTGCTTTAGGAGATGTAGCGATTGGTTTGCTATAGATTAATTTATAGGCTTCTGTAGAATTGAACTGATAGCTGAAGGGGCTATCAACAAAATGTTGACAAACTAAATCAGTTTGTATTATGAAATCAACATAATTATTTAGTTTTACTCATACATTTTCAGTGCCATTAGCTCACATGTTTAATGTGCTTTTCTTGGAACACACATTTGTGATCAAGAGAGCATAATTTTGACGGTGTAGCTTGTTCAGTCGTGATACAATATCACGCCATATAAAGTATGATCGAAGATATAAAGCGACGTTCTGCATGTACGTTGACCATGATCATCTCCTGCCCTTTTCCCACATTATCTCGTAAATCCATCAACATTCATACCAAGCACTCTCCTAGTTACATGATGAAAATATGTAGAAGTTGACCAATAGTGGTAATAATATCAAAACTGAGCGATTGTCTGTGATTCGTAGGGCATTTTAAATAGTCGATACCGGCTGTAAAATATAACAACTTTAACAAAGGTACAGACAGCCTAAAATTTCCGACACGCTAACACGACGGCTAGCCGCAAATTTTCGAAAGTCACCTACTTTGACATAAGTACTAGTCAACAAAAGACAGAAGCAATAAGATTAAATACAATTGTTTCGTTGAAAATGCAATTCAAAGGCAATCAAAATATCTGGCAATCATTATGGGTGGGCTGACATATCCACGCAAAACATTTACCCAGTATCAATTACATGTTCATAAAATGACGATAATTTTTTCACAATGCCATTACAATTGGCTAAAACAATGCAGTAACAATCAGGTTACGGAGACAAGGTTCTTAAAGGTGCTTAGACTATCGGATTCCTACACATTTGGCAACAAAGAACGGTGTCGTATTACTATTTCCATTCAATGGCGTGTGATCAATGACCACACAAGTGCATGTTGTTGGTACATTTGAGTGTAAGAAACTTGGTAATAAAATACGAATGAATAAATAATGATATTTTTGAAACGAAAGGAGTGAGCTGCATGTTTCCTGACATTTTCCTTCGCCGCTTAAAACTGACTTTTGTAAAGCATCGATACATACACGAATCTATACCCCACGTAATATTGTGCAGTTCACGACCGGGGCAATTCTCCTAAAATTATTTAATTAATCTCTATAATTGATTTAATAAAGGCAATTGGTAGGTTCCAACTAAGTTAGCTAAGAAAGCCTAAATTTAGATGGATCACCTAAAAAAAAGTAGGCCCCCAACCGTGTTTGTTGCCTTGGGTTTTTCACGGTATTGGTCGCGAAGGAATAGGAGTAAAATCACCTAGTTTTAATACGTTTCAAAGTGATCCCAGGCGGTCCTACTGAATAAATGCTTTTTGACTTTGACTCTATAATATAACAATCTGTATTAATTTGTATAGGTACCTACCTATGTATCTTTGGGATTAGTTAATCGACACGAACGAAAGATAAAGAAATACGTCCAAAACGTAACTAAGATTGTGGCTATGTACTACATTGCACAACGAATATTAATAGATCAGCCACATAACATTCCCGCAGGAGTGTCGGCTCATAGTTTGTAAGCCAACTCAATATTCATAAAACATAGCGCCACTTCCTTACAACAGTAGACTTCTAGGACCACTTCAAAGTGCGATAGTCAAGTGTAATGTTTCCGTACTCCCGCTTTTCCGGTCTCATTCAATGTTTTTGCGTTTAACAACAAAATTCTATATACTAGACATACATTTAGACGTCAACTATGTTAATGTATGTTTTTGTATATTGGAAAATAATCACTTAGATCTCCATACATCATTATCCTTTAAAAAGTCTAGGGATGTCACATCTGAATAATATATTTGGCATTGTGTCCAATAAGTCTTTTTTTTTTTTTATTAACCTATTTCGTCCCACTGCTGGGCAAAGCAAATCCCTCCAATCATCTCTCTCCTTCGAGATCTCCCACCATTCTTGTTCGATGGCGTCGAGATCGTCCCGCCAACGCTTCCTCGGCCGACCGCGACCCCGTGTCCCATTGGGCTGCCAAGGTGTTATGGCGTTCGCCCATTTATCGGGATTCATTCGGCTGACATTAAATAAGCATTAAAGAATATTAAAAGTGGTAGTCAGAGGCACGGCCAAGTACAATAATTGTTGCAATAGAGTGCCTTTACTGCGACGGGTAAGGGCAAAAACCATTTACACAATATCATTCTGGCATACAATTCTTGCCTCTTACTTTATCAATCTCAACGGAGCAAGAAGAATTTTGTGGCAAAAGACAAGAATGGTGTGCCAGAACGGTATCGTGTAAATGCCGTTTTTAAACCTTCAAAAAACCATAAACTTACATCTGCTTAGGTTGTTGTTGTCAGTGAGTCATTTTGTTCTAAACTTTATACTGTTTCAGCATTATTATTCTCTGCGCGACAATCTTGTTCGACTTTACTCGAGTTCCCGCAAATTGCTAAGATCCACATCATAACGGATCGCACCCACAATGGCGACACTGAAACTGGTTCGCAAGGAGAGCTAGCACTAGCTTGAACATCGAACTGCTAACAAACTATAGTAGCAACCAGTAAATGTTCCTACTTAAATAAAAAAATAGTTCTTGTTGCAAATGATTCAACACAAGCTTACTGGTATACAAAGTTAATGTGAGCTGATTCAAATAAGCTCAATCACGAATTTTTCAATTCCCGCAATACTTCTGGACCATATGCAATGTGTGTAAAGATATATAATAAAATTCCTGATAGCATTAAAGATGAAACAATAATAATCAAAAATTCAAAAATGTTTTAAAAAAATTCCTAATCGAAAACTGTTTCTACTCATTGCAGGAATTTTTAGCGGACTCCTAAAAACCTCTGGGAATGAATAAGCCATAGGTACTTTTTAGAAATTTTGTAATAGGTCACCATTGATATTAGGCATTATATAATTTGTTAAAACCTAGGAAATAAGTAAATTGTACAATAATAAAGCGCCCCTAGCAAAATATTGCTGTGCCCTAACAGGGTTTATGTTTGAATCAATGTATCCATTCACACTAACACCTCAATAACAACATAAGTGCAATAAATATTTCTATTTCTATTTCTATTTCACTGTTACTGAGGAGTTTTGTTGAACCGCTTCTGACCATCATCAGGTCAGCTCACAGTCACTGTATTTTTGAGTTTCGTTTTTCAGAAGGAAAAACCTTTGTCAAATATATGGAGTTTGACCGATATGCCGAATTTCAAGGTTTCAACTGAATTAATTTATTTTCGCCTCTTTTCTAAGGTTTTTTTTTTGAAGCTGATTCCATCATCACTGTTCACTCAATATATTTTTCTAATTCCTTTAGAAAAAGAGCAGGCAGACCCTACTAAGTAGTGCTAGCATCCTAGTGTTAGTTTGCTGATAGTCCCTTTAGATGTCAACTGTCGCATTTGATGGATTGGAAGATAGATGTATGGCTATTTGAACGTAGTGCAATGTAACTATGAAGTTCAAGAACAATCTCAACACAAAACATACGTTTCAAAAGATAAGTATGCTACCAACAATATTATGGTGATAAAGGATATTTTGTTCCTGGTCCGAGTGTTGGGTACCTCGTTACTTGTAGTTGATACATTTGAGAGAGAGGATCCTCCTAGTGTGAAACTTTTAGATATGGTATTAAGTTTTAGTTACTAAAAACTTCAATGAATACGTACGAGTAGAATAAGCTATGATTTACCTGTTAATACTAACTCAATATTTTAAGCTGTGGTTTCAATAGAATGAGAAATAGCTCGTTACTGTCACGAAATCTCCGATAAAAATGATATCGATAATATCCGCCTCTTTGTTTGCCAACTGTTTTCGATCTGATAGAGATTTTATTATGTGATTAATATTTTGATGCTGTACTTATCTACGTGATGGGGTTTCGTTTCTTTTAAGTTCTCACGAAACTCAACAGTTTATTTTAAACTAATCATCGTGACCCTGGGCTTATCCCATATAAAGTGAGGCAATATTCTTCTTCATCTTCGACGACCTCTGTGGCGCAGTGGGCGAAGGTCCGCCTGCGACGCAGAAGGTTGCGGGTTCGATCCCCGCCGCGGGACAAATGTTTGTATGACCTACAGATATTTGTCTCGGGCCTGGGTGTTTCTATGTATGTATTTACAAACAAAAAGTATATTAGTAGTTTATCAGTCATTCTAGTACCCATACCACCAGCTCTGCTTACTTTGGGGCTAGATGATGCTGTGTGAAAAGTCCAGCATTATCTACTTCGCTCTATTTGTCCATTCTTTCAGAATTATTGCCTCAATACAACACATTATAATTCTGAGGTGTTTATTTATTTAAATTAATTGACTAGTCTCTATTGCCAAAACACAAGGTTTCTCATTACTAGATACAACGATTTCAAGCACATGTATACCTTCTCATCGATATTGAAGACAGCCTAAAATTTCTTGTCACTAGACTTTACCACTAACTCTAACTAACTTACTTATATATATATATATGATATATATATTTATATATATCATATTAAACTTCAAGGGCAAAGAATGTAAGACAAGTTTAAAGTGAACTGTCCATAAAATCACAACACGACCTTTGAACTAATTTAAAACAGAAGCACCGTGTAGGTGTTTTCAATCACAAACGCCGAAGTCCATAAACCACCGGTAATCTGTAAGCGATCGTGTTGCGAACACTGTAAAGGTTAAACGAATGTTTGGCAGTAAAACAAAGCCATTTCGGCAAAGCAACGAAGGCATTCATTGCCCCTACTAGGAGTTGGGATCTATTGGAATTCTTGGCTCGAACTGATTTGACTAGTGTTTTGTGGAGTTATGAGTGAATTGGATCCTACTGTTTATGGTAGTAAAGTGCTTGGACGAACATGGACTTCGTACAAATCATTTCAGCATAAGAACCTTGCATCACAAGTCACCTGATACGTAAATTGTGTTACGTAATTAGGTCCAAATGAGTAACCAGTAGATGCATCTACTAGCAACTGAACCCAAGGTCCGAAAGGCGCTTTTAATTTTCAGTTGCGGCTATCTGAGCCGGCCTAAACCTTCGTCACCAGAAATCTCATACTTCAAAAGAATTTACATGGTAGGGCTTGAAAGAAAGCCGGATGCGACACACTGACTTTATGTAGACTTTTATCAAGTGCTCTGGAAATGTGGTTTTAGAATAGAATTCTCAATTCGACGTTCCTGAAAAGAATAAACTGATGCTCTGGGAAGTTTCGTAGTGTCTTGGATATTTTAGTTTTAAGAAAACATGAAGGCGAAAAGAAACCTATAAATCTGTACCTACATAGCGGCGAATTTTTTTACGAACAGTTAAATGCCATTTACACGATACCATTCTGGCAGTTGAGGCCGTAGAGTTTGAGAAAGCAAGAGGCAAGAATGGTATGCCAGAATGGTATCGTGTAAATTGCGTTTTAGTTATTAAAATTAATTTTATTGAAGACGTGACTATTTTTTTTTAAACTATAGCCATTCAGATTTTCCTCGCAGAGCACGGTCGAACGAACTCACCCTGTATTATATCTTATAGGTGCACACTGCAGACGTTAGTAAACAGTATCTCAACTATGTGCGTAGTTCACTGTTTCTCTTAGCTGATGCATCTGTGGAACAAACAGCGCATTCCTCTCGACAATAACCAATTGTCCGTTTCCCGAAGCTCCTGTGACGTCACGGCTCGGGTTACCGCACAAGTGGCGATTATTTATTGAGAGGCTTAAAACAATGCTCTCTAAGGAGCACGAGTCGTTAATTACAAACAAACATGCGAGCTGTTTATGAGTACTTAAGGTCGCTTTTGGATCGAAAGCTGGTTACCAGTGCTAACCGGCGTGCAGCATCAAAGCAATTCGTATTCAGTCGTAAGTGTTCGGTGACAATTGGTTTTGCATAACACAAAATTTTCCTACGTGTTATTGCGAAACTAGTTTCCAACTACTTAAATAAATTTTAGAGAGAAGATATCATCATCACTGAACACTCCAAATTTTTCATTTATTTATAAAAAAAAATATTTAATGCAGTAGGGCTTCTATAAGGCAATGCCTTTTTAGTATGGATAATTCATATTCTAACAAATGATAAGACATTTTAAAGTACCTTTAAATCATCTTTAGTTATCTAAGTATTTTAGTTTGAAAAAGTAGTACTAAGCAAGTACTGGTGCATCGAACAGCATTTTGGTACAGCTATGAATCTATCAGCTTATAGATGTTTTTGATTGAACATGGCAGTACGCACAATCGTTCTTTAGCTCTGTGAAGTAGCTGCGCAGAACCCATTTTTGATGACGCCTAAAATCGTGCTATCTTGCTTACTCTACCAAACCTGCGCAATCGTCTATTGCACCTAACTTCAGAGAACTAAAGATCCGTTGTGCTTAGTATAGCTATCGGTTGAAACATGTCCATGGACCGACGCCAGTTTTCTACGTACAGTTTGTAAAAAGCTGTTTGTGCTACATTGAGCTAAACTCACTGAGTTGTGGTTATTGCTTTAAATAAGGATTATTAAAACGTGTCACGCAATTTCAGAGGTTTCCGGGTCAGTGCGATGGAAGCTTTTGAAATAGAAAGGTCACTGAGAGGAAATATGCAAATTTAGTTTGCATTTTCCAAATATATTTTTCCAGAGTTGTAGCAAAGGTATAGCTTGCTAAGTCGTTCTTGAATAGATCGTCTAAGTGAAACAAAATTATTAATAGGCAGTCAGTGAGTCGATGGGTGACCGAAGTGCGGAACCGCTCCGTTGATAATGTGTTTTGGAGGCCATGTTAAGCCATGACGGAGGTCTTTATGGTGACCTAACAATCTCTCTTTCAGTAGATGAATTTATTATTAACTGAAATAGTATATTGGAAATAGAATCATTATTATGCTAAAAGAAATATTAACAAAGGCATACGACATACTGTGATGGGAATTAATATTCATTCATCCAATCGATTGACTGGATTGTCTGAAACTCGGTCATAATGAATATTCAATGCAAATTGTATTATCCAACAATTGAATGAACGCACTGATTTATTGCAAACGTCCCGAGTAATGACGAATGACTCATGTGATTTCAATATAAAAACATGCAACATAATCATGCTGAAAACATATTGTTTACTATTATTTTTGTCGCATCACTAGTTCTCTCAAACCAGTCTGATGAAAAGATTTCATATATATCTTCAAGAAGAGTCCTTTAGTGCATTGACACAGTGGTTTTGGCAAAATTCTGTATGGTCCAAAACATGTTGCTAGTGGCAATCACAACTAAGACCTCAAAAAGGCATGCAATTAACACAAATGGTTTTGGCAAAGTTCTGTGCGGTCAAAAATCATATTTATTCTAGTGGCAATTACAACTAAGCTTCTTTTTCTGTTTTACTATATCATAATGATCCAAATAGACTAAAAACTTAATCACAAGATCTAAATCTAAATCTCATAAAGCCGTGGGATAAATGTTTGTATGATATACAGATTTGTCTCGGGTCTGGGTGTTCCTATGTATAATATACATATGTATATGTATTAACAAACAAAAAGTATATAAGTAGTATATCAGTTATCTGGTTCCCTCCCATAATACAAGCTTTGCTTAGTTTGGGGCTAGATGATGCTGTGTGAAAATGTCCATAATTATTTATTTAAAGTATGCTAATGATACCTTCGCTACAAACATTTACTTACGTGTAATTATTTTCCTTTGGAATAAAATATCCTACCTAGAGCCAGTATTCTGGTTTTGCATCATTATTTCTAAAACGGAACGAACATTTTGTTACAACAATAATTCAAGCTTGTGTTTGTATCCATACTATACTATACTATACTATACTATACTATACTATACTATACTATACTATACTATACTATACTATACTATACTATACTATACTATACTATACTATACTATACTATACTATACTATACTATACTATACTATACTATACTATACTATACTATACTATACTATACTATACTATATAATATTATAAATGTGAAACTAACTCTGTCTGTCTGTCTGTCTGTCTGTTTGTTACGCTTTCACGCCCAAACCACTTAACAGATTAAGCTGAAATTTGGCATAGGTAGTTAAGGTATATGTATCCTAGGGAAGGTCACACCGCGGGAGCGCAGCTAGTTTGCTATATTTTACTTTACTCAATCACGCGAGTAATATGACATCACATTCGTAATTGGTGCAACTGCATTTACAATTGACGAAATATTCTCAAGATTTGCAGATTTGTTCCAGGTCTGGTTATAGGATGGTACTCATAGTTCCTGACCATAAACCTGGAAGTGTGGAACCAGAGTTATTCGCCATTTACACGATGTCTTTCTGGCATAGGTACCTTTCTTGTCTTGTGCCACGTAATATTAGCTCTTACTCCGTTGACTTTGAGAAAGCAAAAGGCGAGAATGGTATGTCAGAATGGTATCGTGTAAATGGCGTTTATTTATGACTGTTTCGTTACAATTAAATGAAAATAAATAAATAATGCTGGACATTTCACACAGCATCACTAGCCCCAAACTAAGCAAAGCTTGTACTATGGGAACTAGTAACTGATATACTACTTATATATATATTTTTTGTTTGTAAATACATACATATTATACATAGAAACACCCAGACCCAATTAATTATTAAAAAAAGTAAGTTTGTATGAGTCAGTGGTCAACTCTGGTGACGGAGTTTTTAGGCCGCCTTAAGGCCTCCGTCATGGCTTAACGACTTAAATAGCCGGGATCGACAATTTAACGTGCCCTCCAGAGCACGGAAGCGATCAGATGAAAATGCCACTGGCGGTCACCCATCCACTTACAGACCGTTTCAAACGTTACTTAACTTCGACGTTCTATCAAGAACGACTAAGCAAGCACGACCACGAGCGCTTCTATTTTATTCTTTTAATTAATTAATATATGTTTATGCTGACGACCTCTGTGGCGCAGTGGGCGAAGGTCCGCCTGCGACGCAGAAGGTTGCGGGTTCGATCCCCGCCGCGGGACAAATGTTTGTATGACCTACAGATATTTGTCTCGGGTCTGGGTGTTTCTATGTATAATATGTATGTATTTACAAACAAAAAGTATATAAGTAGTATAGCAGTTATCTGGTTCCCATAGTACAAGCTTTGCTTAGTTTGGGGCTAGATGATGCTGTGTGAAAAATGTCCAGCATTATTTTTTTATTTTTTTTTATTGGCTTCTAGAATTGGCATTACATGCTTTAGCCAGACACAGAGTTCAATCAAGGCATTCACAATGTAGGTATTTACCTGTGCCTTTGAATATATAAAATTATGCAACGGTAAATAGAAAAGGACCTTGAATACTATAATGAACTCTAGTACTAGAACATGCTGTGGTGGCGGAACATAGTAATTCCTTGTCATTATAGTATTATTTATAACCGGAGCGCGGGCGCAGCGAACGCACTGCAGCGCCATAGATCAGATGTGTAGATAAGCCTTGGAACGTTCCACAGAAGGTACGCCATAATTGAGGTTTTTGCATCTATTCTAGATAGTTTTTATACATTAAGGGTGTCTGACTCATACAAGATGTTTGTTTGAAGATATGAAAAATGTTTCCCGTGTTGTGTGCTTTAGTACAATCGGACATGCTTTATTTCCAATTTCACATCATTTATAACAAAGGATTTTTAATGTGTCAGAAACTCTTTTATATTATATTAATTCTAGATCAAATCAGAGCTTTTTTTCTGCTCTATTCCACTCTGATACACTAATCAAATCCATTAGGGGATTAGTTTCCACTTTTACTTCCAGTTTAATCCATTAATGGTTTTGTTTCCACTTTGAGTTCCACTCTGATCCATCAATGGTTTTGTCAGAACATATAAACTTTCTTCTTTCTTTCTTTCTTCTGTAGGTGCATCTGTTCTTTAGTCTATCCTCGTAACGCCAGCGGCAACTCAACCTGTTCCTCTGAGAGTGCAGTCATACGTCATTGAGCCGACTTAAAAATTATTCCGACATTATATAATAAATCATAGTAAACCGGTAATTAAGTCAGTCATAACCAGAACTTAGAATAAAAAGAATTTAATTTTTTCACATTAAATATCCATTTCGGCCGGCCGCACCGTCTAAATGTTCGATAACGTTTTTTGTTTGAAAGTTTGAGCGATGGTCTGATAGAAGCATGTTCTAATATTTGGACATGATATGAAACGTAGTCAAATAAACAATGAAAATGTTCCTACTACAATGTTTGATAAGTTGTTTACATATATTTGACAATGAACTAAAATAATATAAAAAAAATATTTAAAAAGAATAAACACATCAAAAGAAGGTAATATAGCATAAATATTAGGTATTTTGATTGTTATTAAGTATTCTAAATAGCATTGTTGGCACATATATTTTTCTTGAATTTTCCACCGGAATAATGTAACATAAATATTTGTGTATTGCACGGCAGTGCGGCACTATTCCTTAGAAATAGAGAAAAGTTACTGACAATTTCAGCGACTTACATTTACGCAAGCCAGTAAAATATTTTAGCTTTACATAAGAGCAATAACTAGTCAAAAATAAATTACCTTTTATGAATCATTTTTACAGTACAAATACCGATTTTGCCCTAGATAGTAGATACTGCAATGATCATAAATACACACATACATAAAATCACGCCTCTTTCCCGAAGTGGTAGGCAGAGACCACGGATCTGCACTTGCTACGATCCTGACACTCAACTTTTGCCTCATTCACTCTCATTACATTGTTCATACATGCTCGCCGGTTTAGGGTACTTTTGACCTGGCCCTTCTCCAAAATGTCACCAATTTGATCCAAGAAGGTTTGCCTAGGCCTTCCCCTTCCAGCTGTCCATTCACACTCGCCTCATACACTTGTTTTGTCAAACGACTGTCATCCATCCTCTCTACATGCCCAAACCATAATGCAAATTATAGAATTGGATGGTTCTTCCTTCGGATATAAACTAAACACTGATTTGAAAACTTACTGACATTGTTTATGGGCTTGATTAGACTTATTATAATTCAATGATTTACCAAGTTTAATAAAAAGATCAAGTATTAAAAGTTTCTTTCTCCGACCATTGATCGTGCTGCCAGATTCAATCTGCAAATTCTATATTGAAATTCGCAGTATCTACGAACTGAAATAACTGCCTATAAATCATGGCACTAATCGGTTGAACAGAAGCCATTTCTGGTAGCGGATCCAAGGAACGAGACGCCCACAGACCATCAGAAGAACTTATTACTAGCACACCTTATGGGTAGAGAGCCCAGCAGATTAATATTTAGCCGAAACCGAAAGATTTCGGCAAAATTTTATCAAAACATTTACAATAAGTACTAGACATTTATTGTATTAATTGTGTTTTTTTATTCGGCGGCGAAAATAATATTTAATTGTATTCAAATGTAATTATTTAGTTTATTACAAAGTCCTAATCTAATAAAAAATAAAGCCTGCTCGATTTGTTTCACAAAAATGTACGATACGTGCATGCAAAAATATGGAATAGCCTTGGTAACTTTCGGCTAAATCATTTAAGCGAAAAGCTATGCCGAAGGCCGAAAAGTCCGAAAGCCTTCTCTTAACTAGTTCGGAGCTCTTATACGATCGTACCACGCATCGCGATGGTGATTTGCCTTAATAACTTTAAAAACTCATTAAGCTCTTTAAAGAAGACCGTCTTGTATCGGTAAAAGTTCTAAGGTGTGATATGTATATACTCTATGGTACTTAGATAGGTACTTATAACATAACAATCACTTTTGCCACATTTGTAGCTTTAATTGGTGATTCGTGTAAGTTTTTTGGATTGAGACAAAATTTGACTTGGGTGCTGAGAAGCAAGGGGTTCGATTTTCAAGCAAGCTAAATGAATGAACTATAAAATTATATTTCTAGTTTGGGTACCTACTTATTTGTGAAACCATGATAATTTTTATTCAACTAAATCTGGCGCTGGGATTTGTAAATTGATTTGATTTATTGCCTTTCAAAGTATTGGGTTTCAAGGTCACGGCTAATATGCAAACAACGCAATGAAAACATCAAAGGTTAGCTTCGAATCATTCCGTAAACACTCAAAAGCTTTAAAGCATATCAAATTTTTGATTTGATCCGTAGATAGAATAGAGCGGTTCACGTTTTAGGATACCCGAAATAAAAAACACTTATGAGCTTCTTACGGAAACCCTTAACATCCTTTCACCACAGTTGTTTGAAATTAGTAATGTCAAGGAGAAGTTTTATATTCGTAAAACATCTTAAACTCTATTTTCTTATTGGACCCGCGGCTGGACAGTGGACAATCCTTGGATTAGGTACACTTTTTTATTCGTTTAATTTTCAGAAGTAAAAACGTTTTTAAAATTAAAGTAAGTAAATAATTAAATTTACAACACTACCTATTCCATCAACAAAAATCAAAATGCAACAAAAAGATCTGAGAGAACTACCGCACCTTGGGGATACAGTCGTGAATCTGTTTACGTTCACTACCTACATTTCTTAAACGACGATGTTAATAAATAATTGTAAGTCTTGTACTAATATTATAATGGCACTCTTTGTATCTAGTACATTTAGGATTTCTGAATTAAAATTCAGTTCAGCAATTCTATTAAATGAATGATTATATTTGCGTACTTATGTATTATGCAGGTAGAACTGTGATGTCAATATTTGTGAGTGTAAAATTGGAAATTAGGTTAGTGAATACTAATATTCCAATCATTTTGATTATAATGATTGACCGAGCACGCGCTATCAATGTTATGGTGACTGTGGAATGTATGATAAAATATTTAATATGATAACATTCTTTCCCAACTACTACCGGTACGATGAAAGTAGGCAACTTAGTTTTTGATAAGCGGTAATGAACAAATTGAATAATAAATAACCAATGCATGCGTGTCACGCCCTTTTCACATCTCCGCCGCGAAACCAGGAGCGCGGATACGCTGAATGGGTTTCGCTGCGATCAAGTGTAGATGGACAAGCGTAAACATCACGCGAGCTTAGAATACAGTACAGAAGGCTCTCTTCTCGAAACAAATAAATAAATAGCGACTCTTGCTGCGACGCAACAAAGTTCAATTCAGCTCGCAAGGCCCCAGAGATCGTTGACAGATACGTGCGAAAACAGCACGTAATGCACGTGCAAAGCTCTACTTATTAAATATAAAAATTTGCATGCATTGTTAGTTGTATGTTGTGACAACCCTATAGATTTATAAGGAATCGAAATAAGATAAAGCCATGAGTCTATTTACATTTCATTAAATTTCAATGCATATTGCAATTATGTTAATCTAAAAAAAATTAAATACTCTTGTTTTAGTAGAAAATTAATTTTTAATCAA
The DNA here is from genome assembly GCA_951394285.1 of Epirrhoe tristata. Lineage (NCBI taxonomy): Eukaryota > Metazoa > Arthropoda > Insecta > Lepidoptera > Geometridae > Epirrhoe > Epirrhoe tristata. The sequence goes on along the minus strand of OX596146.1, from coordinate 8,206,057 downwards.
TAAAACCTATAATCACATAAAGCCTCGTCGATAAACAGGGTCTTGCTGGTTTAATTGTCTAAGGTTGATAAAAGTATACAGGGTGTACAAGACTACTCTCGAAAATTCAAACGAGGAAAAAAACTTAGACCTTTACATCTATATTAGATGATTTATACAGCGTCAGGAGGCAACCTATGCCTACACTAAACGGGACGCTGCAGTGCCTGGGACATTGTTTGAGATGAAATAGGCTTGCCCAGGACCTAAACCATCCTCTCAGCTTAATCAGCCTGGCCCACAAGAAAGACGACGTCAATACGTGTTGAGCTGACTAAGCTGCGGGTTTCCTCACGATGTTTTCCTTCACCGTTAAGAGCTTGTGTTAAAGCGCATATAAATTTTACGAAACGAAAAATCTATTGATGCACGGCCGGGATTTGAACCCACGACCTTCGGATTGAAAGTCGAGGCACAACCCCATTCGACCAATACGGCTCTTAAACGATGACAGCATAAGACAACACTTCCTCATCCATTACTACCAAAATAAAAATTGTATCGATTTTAGCAAAGCATTTTCACATTTGTAAATAGGACAAAAAAAGTGCGTTTGCGATTATTATTTTTCTTTGCAACAATTTGTTTCGTGCACGTTACGTTGCAACACGTAACCCTTAGGCCTTGACATTATATAGGTATTATATGATTTATACCGCGGTAGGTGGCAACCTATGCCTACGCTGAACGGGACGCTGGTAGTTCCTGGGACATTGTTTTGAGATGGAATAGGCATGTACGTACAACACCCATCCTCTCAGCCTTCACAGTACATTCCCCATGCACACTCAGTATTTGTTTCTATGGCTTATAATAAAGGTACCTTATGCGTGAATACTCGTATTATAGCAGAAACATTATGAATGTAAAGTACACACTAGAAATATACTAAAATTTTAAGATCTTGTTCTTCCCGCTCTGTTAACAATATTCTTAGGTTTCCTATTGATTTTCTAAATGGTCTTATTTTACTTAATCACATTCCTAGTTTAAACATAAAAGTATAAAATCTAGTACTTGACTATTTATATATTTATATACTTTTTTAAATTTATTTAAGGGTTTTGTCGCAACAACGCCATTATACAGGGTGTAAAAAGACTGCTACCGAAAATTTAGGGGTTTCAATCAGACCATGATTCTGAACATATTTACCGAAAAAAATTTACAACATTCTTTTGACTTAGCTACGTCATTTTATTTAATTTTTTAGACAATTACTACTAGTACAACATAATAAGACCATACCTACCTTATAATTTCATTTATAAAAGAAAAAAACTATTAAAACTCAAAATCCAGCAATCTACGCATAAAAACGCGCCCAGTACATATACGCTCAACCAGCTGTGCGAGGTCGGTTTTCTCTGGATATAATGATTTTTGTGGAAAATCCTTTTGGATTTGTTTGTGTGTTGGGATGCTGTACCTACTCCTTTCGGCTTCGGTAGACGTTTTTTTACACCCTGTATTCATTGTTCTCACTAAAAAAAAACAAAAATGGAAAGTAACAGTGATTCACATTTTACTTACCAGACAGTAAAGAAAGGTTATGTTTCTAAATAAATATAAAAAACAAAGTCGTATTTTTACAAAGTCAAAACTTTTTAAGCGCCTAGAAAGAAGCTTATCGGTAAGCTATAGAAACAGCAATCAGTAAACACTAAAAAAAACACGTAAAAGAGTAAATGGGACGGTCGCTGGGAAGTAGCCCAAGTTCCAAGGCTATCCCAGTATCCTGAATAAATTAGTTTTCGGAACGGGCCGAGCCAATAAAAGTTTTAAACAAAAGAATCATAAAACGAACAGCCCAAGTTCGGTAGCAACAAGAGTACTTCAATGATTTACGACAAAACCGGCACACAATTGTTGAAACTTTTCAAATAAACTACCCGTGAATAGACAAACATGTGTTCCTCTGATCTTGCTATCTGTACTCAGAATGCTATAACTGGAGAATGCCCACAGGACTTGGCTGTTCCGTGGGAATTTTACCTCATCCTTTCTCATAATATACTTATCTACTATCCCTATTTAGCTTTCCAAGATTTTTATATCAGGTGGTGCGTGTATAATAAGATGTGAGGTTTTAAGTATTATGACGTAAATTCTGTTAAATGCTGCTCCACACATATTGAAGTCGTCTTTCCTGTAGGCCAGGCTGATTAAGCTGAGAGGATGGTTTAGGTGCTGCGCAAGCCTATTCCATCTCAAACAATGTCCCAGGTACTACAGCGTCCCGTTAAGTGTAGGCATAGGTTGCCTCTTGACGCTGTCTAAATCATCTAATATAGATGTAAAGGCCTAAGTTTTTCTGTTATAAATATCAACAAAATAGTCAAAAATAGGTAAAAGTTTTTTGAAAATTAAATATATATTTAATTATAATTACTGGCTTTCATTTCCTCAGTAGACGATAGTAAAGGTCTTAAACGCTGTCACTGCTATGTAAGTTGAAGTCGTAAATCCAATAGATTCCAAGATTAGACACCATTACTAGTAATTTAAGAGAGATTAAACATCGTTTCAAGATTAAATTAAACAGTATAAGAGAGCATTAAAAATAATGGACATAGTCTCGTCAGAAACTAAAATTGTGGGAGTTTAGGAAATTTTTAATGACGTTTCGGCAATAAAACTTATAAACTTAAATACACAGAGTATAATTATAGCAAAAAATACAAAAATGTAATAGTTCGCCATGCGTTTTATTTATTTTATAGCTTTTTACTATATCCTCATAAAACGCGGTTGCTACTTTGCGTGATGGTATTTATATTTTTGCTACACCACAACTCTATAACACAATGGGCAAATTAAATTTTATTTGATGTCTACCGACTGCTACTACTACTACGTACGACTGCTACTACTACTACGTACGACTGCTACTCCTCATTGGACAGGGAAAGTCTTTGGCGCAAATGGGACGTGCAATAAAACTGTATACCTACTTGTGAGCATCGACTCATGTTCTGGTCTGTTGATTTTGCATATTAATGCACCTGCAAAAAAAAGCTGTAATTATAAACCCTTTTTATTTTTTTCTTCAATCGGCGGCGTTATCTTTCAAGTCACCGAGCTAAATACAGTTCTCAGTATTTCAATACCACTTGGCTTTAATGTTTCGGCGATAAACTTTTGAATTTGTTTCCACATATTATTGTAACATAATTTCGCCATCATGTTAAGAACTCAATCGCTTCTGAACTGTTATTATTATATTATGTCTGTACTTTGCTCAAATTGAGTCATAAAAAAGACAGGACAGAGCATAAGATGCGAGTGATGATACTAATAAAAGTCTTAAATGCAGCAACCTACAAACATTGCATTATTGGAAGACAAAGGTCTCCCCACGGGAGCTGAAAAATGTCTCGTCCTTTGTTCAATATTCATTAGAAAACAGAAGCTAAAATTACAATTGTGTCGCTGTCAAAAGTTACTAAACAAGAAGAAATGTAACAATGTCGTAATAAACTTAGAGACGTTTTACAACCAAAATATTTCTGCACCAGTAACTTGGCTTTTGTCTTTAGTCCGTTCCAGCGTTTATGGGCCATTTCGCCTTATTCTTTCACGGCAAGCTATTTTATTTTTGTCGTATCTCTTAAAATAAGACATAATGTTCTTAGAAACGGGACATTAGAATGGACCCGTCGGGGGCTTTCTCTTTTTGTGAGGGACACGTACGGAGGATTTTATGGTCAATTGTTTCACTTTACTGTTGACGTGGTAATAGACCAGGCGTGCGTAAGCTGATTTAAAGTCTTGTTGCATAATTTGTAACATGAGGCATGAGTCATAATCTATAGGTCAATGAACGAATACTTAATCACTTTAATGAGATAGTTGCCATTGAAAATGTTGCTTCTGTATTGTTTTATACAAAAACAATTGAAACATTGAAGTATATTTTCATCAAACGCCAACACACATCTTACCTTAGCCATTAGTAAAAATATTATCAGCATGATCTATGAAATTTTTGAGGGAAAAGTAACGAAATGATTTTATAATGATGTGCTACAAAGGCAAATTACCCACATTTATCAAATTTCTATGGAAAGTGTGGTAAATGTTTCGTACAGAGAAAGTAAATGACATTACGTCTATTCTATTGGAGCGTATCACATGGTAACGTCTTTATAACGCGTGGTTTAAAATTTCAAACCGCAAAGTGAAAGCTTAAATTTTTAAGATGTGAATGGAAGTTTTATAGCTGATGCTAACGTGCAAATGGCCAAGTGACAGACATGTGCGATATACTAAATTGAAAGATGCGAACGGTTTTCAACAATAAACAATTTATAACAATGTCTTCGTTTGTGGGAACTAAACTTTAGTTTGTTGTATATTTTCTTATCAAGAAATTCTCTACTAAAAAAATCTTATTTTTTTCTAAATAAATAGCAATTATGATCTCCGAAATTTATCAAGTAGTATTTACAAAGTTATCACCACACCTGTCAAAATTTGTAACTACTCAATAAAGTGTAGTTTTAGCACTTGAATTCAAGACTTTAGCAAACAAACATAGCGCAGCTGCTTGCCCACCTACGTTACAATATTTATCTACATATTAATACAAGAGTGTAAATAAAAACTATGATTGGGGATGTTGTATGAAATTGAACTGAGAAGACAAATCTGTAGAGTTTTTCTCAAAAGATCAATGTTAATGTTTGTTTCGCCACTTCATATTTTACATGTCATGTTCCTATTGTTTATGCTTTGCATTGGTAAATTATAGCAAACACTGTCATGGCGAAAATAAACCTGTAATGAATACTTTACGACGGTAAACAATAATTAAAGCATTAAATGTTGCTTTTGTTTTTAGTCATAAAAGCTGTCATCTATATAGAACTATTGCAGGTTCACGACTGGATCCCCAAGGTGCGGTAGACAGATCTCAGATCTTTTTATGTTACTTATTCCAGATCCTAACTAGAACTATTGAATTTACACAAATTCATAATCATTACAATAACGCTCTTTGTAATTACGTCTTTCTTGCTCGTTATCCAGTAACTATTTTGAGGTTACTTATAAGGTAATGACTACAAAACAAGCTTCATGAGCACAAATCTGGAATCAGTAATCAGTACGCTATTTGTGTATTCAAATTGGTATTGGCTTACGTTCAGCAATTTCCTTCTCATCACTGACTATACAGCTTTCATGTATAAAATGTAAATGCAAAAATGAAGCACTGACGTAGCTTATCATTCTTGGTAGATACGTTCTTCGCGGTCAAAAGTGCTTTTTTTCCATTTTAAAATTAACTTCAAGTAAAGTCAAAGTCAAAGTCAAAAAGCATTTATTCAGTAGGACCGCTGGGATCACTTTGAAACGTCTTAAAACTAGGTGATTCTACTCCTGTTCCTTCGCGACCAATACCGTGAAGAACCAGGGCAACAAACACGGTAAACGATAAAGTTAACTAAAGTACAGAGAAAATGTACAAAAACTATCTATAGATCGTTCTTATGTAAGATAGAAGTTGACTGATCTACTGCATTTTATTTGTATAGAATTTCGTTTCGATCGTCTATACTAAATAAAATTAGACTTTATTTATTTATGAAAAAGATTCCTTGAAGACAACTTTGTTCTTAGACACCCAACATAAGTTTGTAATTTGCAAATAGTAAAAAATTCTATCAAAAGAGACAATTTAGGCAAATGGAATATAAAAATCTATCACGAAAACGATTGCCGCTGTATTAGTGAACAGTTAATAGCCAAGAATTTTGATAAACAGTAATGAATTAAAATTTGTTAAAATATTCCTTTACGAGGTATGTCGAATTCGCAAAAGACTGCCGCTAATATGCAAATTTCGTACATATTACACAGAAACAATAAAACAAAATTGATTACCTACCAAATTTACAATAATAATAGATTAATGGAATTGAATTTTGAGTATATTAGCTTCTATGAAACAATTTTGCACGGTCATTCTCAAAAGCCAAAATATCCAGATTACAAACCTGTTGCACTAAGCTAACTGTATTAGAATTAGTATTGCTATAAAATTTATCGCTTTATCATTTTAAGCTGTAACTCGAGTCATTAAAGATCAAAGTAGCTAATGCGTTTGTGATAGGAGCAAAAATGGCTTGTTGCGATATAAACGACATTTTATTACCAAAGACATTGATTCCATTTCGACTGCTCGTCTTTACGACTCTATTTTAAAATCAATTTGGGTTACAAGTGAGTGGTCTGTATTTAAATCATCTGAACCTTCCTGGGAGAAGTCTTTTAACCAAACTAATCGTTTTATTATTAGTTATCGAAATCAGCTTAAGAGAATTAAGCTGTGAAAGACATAGCTGGTTCTTTGTTGATTTCTATGCCTTCTTTGAGTTCTGAAACTCCTGGTTTAAATATTTTATATTTTACATTTTATTTGAAATACTATTTCTATGATAATAGGGCTTAGATCATGACGCAGTGGGTGCCTGACGATTGGCGGCAACGCAGAGGAAGGTCTCGAAGACGCTCGCGTGACGATCTCGACGCATTCCGGGCTGACTGGTGGGACGAAGCTGGCGACCGCAAGTCTTGGAAAATAATGGAGAAGACCTTTGCCCAGCAGTGGGACATGTAGGACCGACAACAACAGGTTAGAAAAAAAAACTATCTCTGAAAAAGAGCCCTGTTGACACAATCTACATCGCTCTCTTACGTGAAGAGCATATTGTGCGTCCTGGGCAATGATAGAGTTAGGAAAGACTACTGACACTACTACTTAGAAACTTTACATCTTGTACTTTACTTCGAGTAGTAGTTAGTTAAAAGTGGTCATTTGTCAAATATTTAGAACAAAATAATTATAAAAAGTTCCATAAAACAAGTAACAATACAGACCCGTTACACGACAGCAGTGAAGAATTCAAAAAAGCGACCTTGAATTCTAAACCCCAAATCGCCCAACGCAAAGCCATTGAACTTCCTCCCAATATTGTGCTTTACAACGCTATAACTCCATTGTCAGTCCAGTCACAAGGTTTATGAGCTAATAGGACATTACATATTCAGCTGGCTTCAACTTTGCCTCAACTGAGCTTCTGCCCAAGCCGCCTGACACAGAATATGTAAAAGTAAGTATAATGAAGTGACACTTGCATAATATGCATTTGTAGTGTAAAATGTTTATAAATGAAACTTAGAACAACTCCTCATTCAACGGATAGACAGGTTCATGGTTCATGACAGTGGTCATGAAGCGGTTCATTTTACGAAGTTTATCTGACTATAATATGTGGTGCAGTTAATGTGTAAAATATCTGTGAAGCAAAAGACTGACAGTTCTGAGCTTATCCACATTAAATCATTAGGTATATTTATGAATGAGCATTACAACTTACATGTTACACACAGTACCTCCTTCATGAAGTAAATCTCTCTAAAATCAAGTACAATAACAGTTAAAGACAATCATCACATGATTACCTACATAGGCTAAACATCTTTGTAATGAAGTTTTTGTTCTCTCGTTGCGTAGACCTATTTTTAGTGTCCGTCATTCTCCGTATAATAAAGTCACTAAACATGAAATTGATTGCGTGATTGCAAATTTAGAGAGACATAAATCTGAGTCAAAAGTGTACTCTAGTCACGCTCCTACGATTATGTCACAGACAACTTTAATACACAGCGATAAAGTACGTTTTGCAGTGATAAATAATTTTAAGTGACATAATCCGTGTTGGACTAAAAAGGTTACGCCGGTCACGCTTCTGAACGGATGTCTCGTCCGGTAAAAACAATTGTTGATAGATGCTATGGGTTTTTTTGGCTTGATTAATTACTTAGCTTTTTGGGCGCTTATTACTTAAGTAAGCTTACTTTAAGCGGAAATTACAAAACTACCGAGTTTACAAACAGCTTAGTATTCTTATATGACATTTTTTTTGAACGTTTTCTCTACATTTTTTTAATAAAATCCAGCACTACTTACTTTAAAATTCTTTACTTTTAAAAGTTCCCGAAGCTGTAAAGAAAATTTATTAGGTAATGCAAGATTCTTAAAATGCAATTTTACCTATATCAACAGAGTTACACGTTACGAAACTTAGTAGGCCTATTCATTCATACTAGCTTCTGCGCGCGGCTTCGCCCGCGTGGTACCAACATTGAAAAGCCTATATGCTATTCCAGGTCACTATCTACGCCTATTCTAAATTTCATCTAAATCGGATCACTGGTTTAGGCGTGATTGAAACACAAACATACAAACATCTAAACAAACTCACAAACTTTCAGCTTTATTATGAGTGGGATAGAAGTCTTCATCTTAACGTTTTACGCACGTGTCCCGTTGAATGTAGGCATGGATTGCTTTCTGATGATATAGGTAAGTACCTACAATCATTTTATGATTGTAGAATGACCTTATTTTAATAGTAAGTACATTAAAAACCAAGGGATATTAAAAGTGAACTAATGCAAGAAGCGTTTTGAATCCACTTTTTTCATACGCACTGCCAAATTGTGGAACTCATTGCCGGGTACTGTATTTCCCAAAAAGTACAATATAGGAGTCTTTAAATCAAGAGTAAAAAGGTTCCTTCTAGGAAAGCTTGCTCCATCTTAGACCTCGCTACTGCTTAACATCAGGCAGAGGGAGGTCAAATGCTGACCTATTTAATAAAAAAATAAAAGATGAAATTCAAGAAATGATTACTAAAAAACCTTCAAGATGACCCTAAATAAACAGACTAGTCTTATTAAAACTGAACCAGTTTCATTAGGACGACTTTATTGGGACAAATTAGGCGTAATTGCTTTAATCAACGTCTATCCGTATGAGGCTCATTACAGACAACTTAGTAATGTTAGCAATATTATAAACGACTTGAGTAAGGAATTAACACGATGCGATTTCAACCCATACGATATCGTATCGCACGGCGTGTAAACGCTCATCGTACTCGTATATGATTTGTCATAGTTAGCGCGACACAAGTCGGCACGTTCAATGGGCGGGGCTTAGCAAATCGTACGATAAATCGCATCGTGTAAACGCACCTTAACTCCTTATTAACCTTTTCCAAGAAAATCCTATTTTAAAAGTAATTTGTTTTGTTTATAAAAATATCTTTATCAATTAGCTAAAAATAATTTTGTTGGAAGGCTGTTTTTATTCAGTCGAGCAGTTCTGCGCAAGCGTGTGATTATTTTTTTATAATTTTTTTTTTAATTATTGAGACTAATGTTAAATATTTACCTATACTATTATTTAGATTATGTTAGTTATAAGATTTGCATGTATAAAATTCAAACACGATTTGTAAAAAAATTGTAATGAATAAATGAACTGAACTGAACTGAAATAGAACTAAATAGGTAATTGCATCTCGGTGACTACAAATTGTTTTTTATAACCTATTTAATGGTATACTCTAAATAATAAAAAATAGATGCTTTCAGTATAAAACCGATGTATTTAATTCAAACGAAAAATACTTAATTTGGTATCAAAGGCCCTTATTTATAAGCGTGGTGTAAAGTTCCGCCAGGTTTAAACTCCAAAAATTTTATGGTTCCCTACTCCTAAGTTACACCCGGCGTAACTTTACACCACGTTTATTAATAAGTGCCAAAAAGTTCATCTTAGAACTAAGTCAACATTTAAGGGTAGATATGATCAATTTAACAGTAGTTCTACCTTCATCTGATTTTTCTTATATGCTATGTCATCAAGACCACTTTCTCTTCTAAATACTAATAGTATTAGTAGTACTACATCCGTAGGTTACAGTTTTCACAAGCACTAACTTACTCTGTCTCAAGCCGCCAACCTTGTGAAATGTCAGGTGTGTAGCGAAACGTAGTGCAATCCCATCCCATATAACTCATATAATAAAGCTGAAAGTTTGTGAGTTTGTTTAGATGTTTGTATGTTTGTGTAAGGATCAGGCTCAAACGACGAAACAGTTTACAATCTTTGGTAAAGTGAAAGGTATAACTCCAGAATAGCATATATGCTACTTTTTATCCCGAAAAACATTCCTGAAAACCAAAATTATGTAAAATGACAACGGGAATATTGCAATAAAAACTTTAGCAGTACTCTATTTGACACAAAGAGCACTGCTCTAAGGTTGCCATGACAACCAATAACTTTTGACTTTTCAAAATGGCGATGTCATTTCATTCTACTATGCTTTCCGCTTTCAGCAAATCCAAAAAATTATTCAGTGTTTTCATGGGTTGGATGGAACAAGGTAGTTCTATCTCTAAAGTTTGTATGACGAAACAATGTACAAACGAAGTCGCGCCCGGGTCCACTAGTAATAATTCAATGTATTCTACTTCGTACTACTAATACTACTGGTTTATGTCCTTTATGATCACAATGCCTACGCCGCGAAACGACTTTGAAGGATTACTGTTATGGAAGAAATTTTGTAAGAAAACTTTTTTTTTCTATATCGAAGACTTTTTGAGAAAAAAGTAAGGTTGTATGAATTAAAGGCCTATTCTAATGACGAAGTTGATAGTGCTACTAGTGGTCACCCATTTACTTTACTGACAGCTCAGAACCTAGTTTTTTTTATTTTATCTAGAATTGCATAACCCCTGGAAGACAATTAATAAATAATGCTAGACATTTTCACTCAGCATCATCTAGCCCCAAACTAAGCAAAGCTTGTATTATGGGAACCAGATAACTGATATACTACATATATACTTTTTGTTTGTAAATACATACATATTATACATAGAAACACCCAGACCCGAGACAAATATCTGTAGGTCATAACATTTGTCCCGCGGCGGGGATCGAACCCCCTACCTTCTGCGTCGCAGGCGGACTTTCACCCACTGCGCCACTGAGGTCGTCAACAGACAATGAAGTTACATAACTACTTTAAAACTTCGAGCCAAGCCAAGCCCCCAAAATAAGCTTGAACACAACAATAACAATGAATCACACGTAATGGAGATGGATCTTGGACAGTATTATTCGCTACAAACAAGTGTGTAATGATACACAGTATATCAGTGTACCACTGTAAGTCATCATTGGTGTAAAACATATTGTTTTCTTTGGTGTAAGGCTAGTTTAAACTGAACTGTTGTAGGTAGGTTGTTCAATTTCAAACATTATTTTTTAAAGTAAAATATTTAGCTTTATTTCTTTCCATAGTAGGCACTAAGCAAACAGAGTATGTTCTATTAATTACATGCTACCCTTACCTGTGAGAAAGATATATCGTTTAAATAATTAATAAAGTTATAGAAAGTACCAAAACCTTATTTATTTTTATTGTAAATTGTAACCTTGGTCTTACTAGATTTACTACTACTGACTCATGTTTAGATACTCTAAGGAACAATATTGGATGTAAGCCAAAGTGAATTTCCGATTTTGGCGAATGATAGAGCATTATTGCACAACACCATCCACACTTGCAATAAAGGACTTGTTTGAGTTTTATGGGAAAGCTGCCAGTTTAACTGATATTCATATCATTTGAAACTATCTAAGGAAATATTACAATAAGAATGTAATATACTTACCTCATTTTATTTAAATGTCTACTTGGACTAAATACAATGAAGAAATATTAGGTACTTACCCTTAGCTTTCAATACTTCAACTCCATGTTCAATACTTACCATGATCCAAATTGTTTCATCTTCATTTAGTTCACTTCTTTTTCAATAAAGTCAACACAATACTATTAAAAGATTATTAAAGTTCATCAATCAGATTATTGATATTTGTTATTAAATATTATTACATTTCATTGCAGATTGTGGTTCATTTTCATTATTGCTTTCATGAATATATAAATTGTTTGCTTATGCACTTTCATGATTGAAATATGTTTGAGCTTTTCATAATGAAATGTGAGTGCGCTTCATGAAGAATTACATTTTAATTACATCTCGCTTTAGTCTATTCTACCTACATTTAAAAACTTTTTTAAGAATATGAAACAAATGGTTGTAATTATTAAGCCTACCTATATAATGCTAAATGTATCTCTCAGGTAGGTGTGGTTTAATGAAATGTGCATTTATAAATCTTCATCACTTTTATTTTCTTTTTATTGTATAAATAACGACATATTACTGATAATATAGTATGATCACTTGTTTTTCGCTATTTACAATAATCATATACTACAGCAGTCTTTAAATTTTACTTTATACACAGGATAACGATCAGGCAATAATCACTTACATAGATTTGGTATAGCACTTACAGTCTAATATTTTACAATATGTACAGCGCACTAATTAGCATCTACAGTAATCTACATATTTACAATTTGACTGGAAGGTGGGCGATAGGCCCTCTAGACTAGGTAGGCTTGCACGGAGTTACCCGTGTCTACAAGTGGAGGTGGAGGAGGCCATTGTCGCATGTCTCGCCGTCTACCGGGAGCCATGCCGTGCTCTAAAGATGAGTAGTCAGAGTCTATTGAAGAGTAAATGTGATCTGAGATTGGCCTTCCATCTGGCCCATACACAACACCTTGTGTTTGTCGCACAGCTGACGGAGACTGCCGGATTTCAGTCGCGTACTCTGGAGGTGCGCTTACTCCCTGAATTACACCACCCATCACAGGTGATTTGTTTGGGAATGGTAGAGTTCGAGTCGCACCATTCGGCACTGACGAATCTAAAGTGTAGGTATTTATACTTTTTCTATAACTATGACTCCTCGACTTGTGGTTTGGAAGCGAAGAATCTGGCATCATATATCTGAGCCTTTCCCAGAATCTCTTCTGACCCCATCGTAATCGCGAACCCGTTTTGAGGTACGGTCGCAAATCGGGGTCACACATGGCGTCTCCCACTACTGCGCCTTCTTCTATTAGAATAAGTTTATAAATGCACCCTTTGAGGGCTTCATGTAACCCTTGTCGGAATTCGTACCGGGACCATTCCGTCTGCATGAAATTTCTCGTTAGCACAATGATTATTCGTTTCGATGCTTCCGCGGTCTCGACAGCCGGTGGCGCGCATTGCATGTACTGAGCGCCGTGGTGTGGAATGTCTCTATAATGAAGGCAGAGATGGTACGATGGATTCCCGTTTTCTAGCTCGTTCGCTAACGACTGCACGACTGATTCCTCATCTTTTGGACTGTAGCACACGTAAGCATCATACAGTTTTTGGCTCTCTTCAAACGCGCCGGAGAATGAAAATAATCTAATTCCACAGTTCGTATAAAGCCATACTCTGAGCGAGTCTCTAAAAAGAAATAGTACGACAAGGGCCAATAAAATTAACATAAAACCGGTGAGAGTGGATACCATCATGGGAACATAGTTCGACACCAACATGTTTCCGATGACTGAATTATCAGCATAATAATCGCTGCAGGCAGTACCGTTTAAGTTGAGCTCTTTTTTCTGTGGCGGTTTCGCCTCGCCATTCCAACACCATACGTCTGTTATGTCAATGATTTTTTGCGCATTTTCGGCCAGGTATGCAGTTAATTCTTGGAGATAGCGACATTTACAGGACCACAAGTTGTTACCGAGTGACAAAGCTTTTAAATTGGGGTTGTTATTAAAAGTCCACACTCCAAAATCGACGAGCCTGTTTCCATCGAGGCGCAAAACTTCCAGAGATTTTAGAGAAAGAAATGATATGTTTGCAATGTGGCTGATAAGATTATTTTGTAGAAAAAGTTCTTTCAAATTACTCAGTTGTAAGAATTCGTAACCTTTGAGTTCTTTAAGCTTATTGTTCCCAAGATGAAGTATTTCTAAAGCGTTAAGTCCAGCGAACGTTCTGTTTTGAATGCTGTCGACGTTGCTATTGTTTACGTAGAGAGATCTCATCTTCTGTCGCCCAATGAAAACATGATTCTGAAGCTCGCGTATGTTGTTGCCGTCTAAAAATACCTCTGTCGCGTCCATGGGTATCTTGTGTGGTATTTCCATTGACGATTGTCCCGAGCAGTCGACTACATTTGTGTTCCATAAAGGGTCGTGGTAGCAAGTACAATTTTGTGGGCAGGTCATCTCACAGTCACACGCATCGTAGTCACAACAATGGCAGATGGCAAAACAATGTGTCTCGTACTTACAAAGAAAGTCCGTTGTCTTTAGGTTGGTTAAGGGCACATGAGTTCCACTACGAGTATTTGTCATTTTACACAATACATTTTCCAAGTCCATCACACGCGGGTATTGTCTCATAGCGGTCATATTGTTGATAATAGGTAACCACTCCATAGTACAGTCACACTGAAACGGGTTGCCACCGATATAGAAATCCGGCAACGTTTTATTGTCCAGCACTGTCGATAAACGTAGACTATTCAGTTCTAAATGCACTAGTTCATTCGCGTACATATCCACTCGCGTCAGATTCTTTTTATCGAAAAACGTATTCACATGGATATTGTTCAAAAAGTTATTGTTTATAAACAACAATTCAACACTATTCGGTATCGCCATGGGCGATATTTCCGAGATACGATTGTGACTGGCGTCCAAAGTCTTTATCCTAATTTCATTTTGCAACTTGTAGTAATTGCCTAAATGTTCAATGAAGTTGCTATGAATATCCAACCACTTTAAATTACTAGGCACAAATGCATAATCAAACCACACTAGATGATTTTCCGATAGGTTGAGCCACAAAAGGCTCGCGAGCGTCGAGAAAACACCGTTGATATCCGACAGGAAGTTGCCGTCGAGTCTTATAGCTTCCAGTTGAGAATTCCGAGTGAAGGTCCCGCGTTCGATCGACTGAATCTTGTTCTTAGCAATGTTGAGTACTTGTAAGCTTGGTAAGTCCCAAAACATCCCGACGGTTAGATTTCCAATCTGGTTGTCAATCAGCCGCAATCCCGTTAATTGGTTAAGATTCTTGAAGGATCCATTTCGAAAAGTTGTTATTTGATTCTCTCCCAAGTCAAGAGTCTTCAGGAAAGATAATTCCCATAAAGCTTCGGGCACGTCTAATAATTGATTTGAGCTCAAATCCAATTCTTTCAAATCAGAGCAGTTTTTGAATGCTTTTGGGTCGATGTTCACAAGCAAATTGTTATTGAGTGTCAACTTGCTCAGAACAAACAAGCCATTGAACAAGTTTTCATCAATTGTATGGATTCTATTTTCTGCTAGATTCAATGTATGCAGATTGTACAATGGCAGGAATGCATTATCTTCAATGTAGCCGATTGAGTTGTTTTTCAAGTTCAATATTTGAAGGAAGAAAAGATCTTTGAAAGTTTTCCCATCAAGTCTTGTAAGTGCATTATTTGATAAGTTCAATACGATAAGTCGAATCAGTCCTAAGAATGTTCCATCGTCGATATGATTGCTGGTAAGCTGATTGCTTGATAAGTCTAACACAATCAGCTGTTCTAAGCGGTGGAATATGCCTCGAGCCAACTCAAAAAGAGTGTTATCATTCAAGTAGATTTCTCTCAGTTCTCTAGCGTTTGCAAAGAGCCCTTCAGGCAGAGTATGTAAATGATTGTGTGATATGTTCAAAACTCTCATCGAGACAAGTCCATTGAAAGCTTCACTTGATATGTCGCTGATATTATTATGTTGCAAGTATAAATGTTGCAAACTTCTCAGTCTCATTAGCTCGGATTCCTCTTGCAAGCTTTTGATCTCGTTGTGGCTCAGATCTAAGCTATGTAAGCCCGAGCCGCATCCTGGACCGAATCCAAGTTGACCAACGGTCCGTATTCTATTCTGAGTCAAATTCAGTGTATTCAAACTTTCAAGCGAGCAGAATACGCCGGAAGGAACAAACTTTATGTTATTTTGAGCGAGATCCAATGACTGTAGTTCCGACAATCCGTTGAATGTGTTCAAAGACAGTTCTAAATTCTTTGTAGGGCTCCATTCAAAGTTCTTTGAACGCACTTTTAGCCGTTTAAGTATCTTCAGATCTTGGAATGTATTATCCGGTAGTTGGAGGAATTTGCAGTTGCTGATTGATAGTTCGTTCAGTTTTGAAACACTGCTGAAGTAGTTAGCCCTTAGAGAGCTCTCAAATAGAAGTAGATGGTTGCACTCAACGGCTAATTTAATAATGTCTGAAGTCACTGTTGATATACTGGTGCCATCACCGTCCAGAGTGCGGATCCTGCAGAGGGTACTGCTTTCCGAGCCCCGGTCTGAGACCCGCACGCACTTGTCCGAGCCGTACGGCTGCATGGACCACCCGACATGCACCAACGCACAAAACACGGTCACGTATGCGTACATTATCACAGATATGTCATTTCACTACAGAACGTCTCATAAACACACCCCGTGGGTCGATATCACCATTTCCGAAACAAAGTCCGTGGTATACACTAGGGCAGAAGAAAAACTTCCTAACATTTCACTACACTGTGGTCCATGGCGATTTTTGCGATAATAGTCCTTGGAGATTAATGTTAATCGAAGTTTTCACTTATAAATACGTGCTTGTTATTCGTGATCAGTTTGTGTTATTAAATATTTATTGCGAGTTTTGAGAGACCGACGCGGGATGTAGCACGACCTCTCCGCTGCGCGGTTGCGTTGCGACTGACAAGCGGAACGCTTGAGTTGTGGAAGTGGCAGTGGGGACGCGCAACTTAGCCCCTCCTCTCTCCCCACGCCGCAGACCCCCTGCGTAAGCTCCAAACTTGTCCGGCGATACTGCTAACGACATCTCGCGTGAGATAGCCCACTATAAACTTTTGTGCTTTGTTTCTTGCAAGAGAATTGAAGAAATTAAACTTTATTTCACAGTATAAATTAGTAATAATTGGCATTGAAAACTTAGTTTTTTTTTAATTTCTGTTAATATTAAGAGAGAGTCTAATTGTTTTTTTTACATTAATTATCATAGTTTGGAAAAAAAATTGACTTAGGTACCACAAAAATAAATCTTGCCATTTTAGACTCACAGTATAATGTACTTAGTTATATTGACAAACACCCTACAAAGTTTCTACCTTTATATTTTTGTGTGAATGAGTGAAATCTAGAGTTAAGCGTATTTTCATTATAATTATCCACTATGTAATTTTCAATGTTTAAAAACCGGCAATATATACAAAAAGTTTTAAAGCTCTGCTCTACATTCAACTAAGAACAATATGCGCTATCCGTCGCTAGATGGCGCTACAGGAGACCAGCTGCAACTTTTGTTCGCACTCGATGGGCCGCAATGTACCTCCAATAAATTATTTTAATACCTTACACCTTACCTATCAACATTTTAACAGGCCTTTTTAAACATTATTCCTCATTCTCACAAATCATTAGCGTAAATCATGACGACATCGTAAAAGCTATTAAGAAAGGCACTTTCAAATTTTTACGCTCATAACAGACTATAAAGCGAAAATTCAAAATTCAGTTGAATGTTTTATCGTGTCTTAATGTTTTTATCGCACAGAATAGACTGTGTGTTGTGGGGTATTATACTCGTATTATATTTGGGACACGGAAAAATTAAAAAGTCGTATTTTCGTCGCCCAAGCAGGAGGTTCATTTAATTTTATAGGTATGAAGATCACTGTTATTTTTTGAGAATTATAATTAGAATTAAAATTGAAAATTTTGATAAGACTTTTCATTTCTCATTATAATTCATTTGAAACAAAAGGAACAAAATTAAATCCAAACAGAGATTTATAGAACTAAAAAAAAAAGAATATCTAAGAATTGAGAGTTTTAAGTGGTACCTACGAGTTTTTCACAGTCCTTCAGAATGTAACTTTGGATTGCTAGTCCCAGCGATAGTCGTTAAACTATGACGAAAGCAGCTTAAAACCACAAAATACTTTACTAATTTTACAACATCCCTTAAAAGTAATAAATATTACCACATTTAAATATTTTATTAGCTAGGTATATCCTTAGAAGAAATTATCATAAGTTTAAGCCACCATTTAGGAACATCCGGTATTACGCTAAGAACCAATCCTAACCATTATGTACCTAGCCTGTATTATTTCCTTAATAACTCTACCTTATACTGTGCCATGGCTTATACTGACTACATTTTATATATGAGCTCAGGTATAACCTTATCTATCCCTAAATTAACACTTTTTAGAAAAGGATTGTTTTGACATAATAATAACTATGGTGAGTCATGATGGGAAAGTTGCTACACAATGGAATAGAAGATAACGAGAAAGATTACATAGCTAAAATCCATATTTTATAGAAAAAAATCTGTAAGCCAGCTTTAAAATAAACTTGTGAGTCTATGGTCAGAATTCCCTGTTTCGTAGGTATCTGTAACTTTGAGTATCGTTCAAGTCTCGTGGCGGACGAGTTTGCATGATCTGCATTTTTTCTGATTCCGATTCTTATAATACAGTCAGAAACTAAATATTTAATCAACTGTAACATCATGAATAATAAGGTTGTCAGAGTCACCAAAGAGTCTTCCCAACTAAAGTGGGACTGGGCAGGCCATGTCTGCTGCATGTCAACTTATGGGCAAAAACCGTCACTAAATGGGTGCCCGACGGAAGACGTCCGCGCGACAGATCACCACGGAAATGACGGGACGATTTGGATATGCATCCAAACTGGTCCAGACTGGTCAACTATAGCTAAGACTGAAAAATGAGGAGGGAGGATTTTTGGATGTGGATTTTTTCTAAGAAAACAAAAATAAATGGCGTTTTAAAAAACAACTTGTTAATCAATATTCGTTGCTGACTATAGCATACATGACGTACACTTCATTCAAGGGAACTAGGCATTCGTAAAACTAGCCGTTGTCTGAGAAGTGACTGCTTTTTCATACAAAATTGTGTTCTGCGCAGACAAACGGCTAACTTCACGAATGCCTAAATAGATCAGTTGAATGAAGGTAGGTATCTGAAAGACACAGTTTGGTTTTTTTTATGACTCAACCGATCTCTCGCACGACACGCTTTTGAGATCATCTCTCCCTAGAACCACAACTGAAACTATTATAAAAGGCCCCACCAGCTTCTATTGTATTACCAGCTTTACGCAATGGTAATAAGATCCATACAATAGTTCTTATCAGGTGCCACGCAGATAGCATTCAAAGGAATTCTACGTACTCATTAATCTCGGTGAAACGGTGTGAAGTTGGTCAGCTCAGAGTCAGTACAATTGTTCGCACGCAGATTATCCGAAATTACATTCTTACACAACTAATTGCATAAATGTGGGAGCTCTTTACCTGCACTGCTTAGTTATGCAATGCAGAAAATTAAGATGATTCCAACGGTTCTGAACTTACCTTGTATGACTTAAATCCAATTCAATTCAGCTCTAAATACAATTCAGCTTATAATTATTTCAAAGACGTTGCATAATAGCAACATCTTTATATCAAAAAGGCGTTTTACCTACCTATTCCTATTGTATTAGGTATATTTCAAACAAGAAAAATTCGGGCAAAAATGATCAACTGCCTTTCTGCTGACCAGTCATTCAAAAAGTTTTAAATTTTTAAACGTAAGATGTCGGAATGCGTCAAATACTTAGTGGTGATAATTACTCTCTCATTAGACCATCCATAGAGGAACTAAGGTGACTTGAGAGAATGTCCACCATGCCTTGGGGAGTTGGTTGTGTGGTTGGACACCAACTGGATCAATCCAGTTGGTGTCGTTTGTTAGCTTTATGAAAATAAATGTTTCGACGGAAATAAAAAAACAAAAAACATTGGTGCATGACAAAACGGATTAGATCCCACGACCTTGTGACTGGGATGGTGAATTTAAACCTTCTGAAATGTCTGGCTACGCCATCGCTCGAGAGAGCAGGAAAAACGATATTGGCAAGTCTCCGTCGATAAGAGAGCTTATTTGATTAGGGTTTGCCTCCAGGCTAACAAGGCTCAAATAATAAAAATCCAATCTAAACAACCCGGATCGATTCTGGGCAAAGGGAGATTCTTGCTTAAAACAATACAAATAATAAAGACTAGTGGCGGTGGGAGAACAGTGGATCCGGCTGGCACAAGACCGCCAGGAGTGGCGTGAAAGAGAAGAGGCCTATACCCAACAGTGGGTGCTACCGGCTGGATAGATAGTGGACCCGGGTGCGGTGCGACTTCGTCTGCGCATTATGAATTCATTTATTTAGACATCACAAATAAACTTTCAATTTAAGTAATAAAAATTGTTCAAAGCGTAGTAGAACGAAATGACATCACCATTTTGAAAAGTCAAAAGTTATTGGTTGTCATGGCTTACTTTAGAGCCAGTGCTCTTTGTGTCAAACAGGGTACTGCTAAAGTTTTTATGCAAATATTCCCGTCGTCCTTTTACATATTTTTTGGTTTTCAGGAACGTTTTTCAAAATTGAAATTGTTTCGTCATTTGTGCCTGATCCTTACACAAACATCAAACTCACAAACTTTCAGCTTTATTATATGAAGTGGGATAGGATGGGATTTTTAAATTATTAAACTAGAATCTGCCGTCTTTGTCTATATTTGGAGGTCACCCTTCATTTTTCTTGGGTTCCATCATCAGATCCTGAGTACCCAGTACTTACGAGTTTTTTTAACCTAAACGATCGCGTAAATGCTGATTTGCATTTGTTTTGACAAGTTACCAAAGAGCATAGAGTAAAAGATAACGCTGCTAATTGTCCTATACAAATCTGCGTTAAGAAACGTACTGGCAAACTGATGAGTCTTTGGTTGTCCTGATTTAGCACGGTAATAGTGCCAATTCTACTGTTAACTCACTAAAGCTAGCTAGACTAGCTAAAAATCTTAGCTTAGGTAGAAATACTAAAAAAGCTATTCCGTTATTCACAGTTGATTAAATTTAGAACGCTTTAGTTCATCCTAAACCGCATCTTAAGTTTAATACCCGCTGCTGCCATCTGGTGCTGAGTAGCAGTACAAGAGCAATATCTATGGATTTGTTTGATTGGTAAGGGTTCTTTCACACGAGGATTTTACGAATTATTTGACGTTTTGAAGTTGACTTTTATCTTTATTTGACAGTTTTAAAGTTGATTTGTTGTTATTTGACAGTTCTGAAGTTGACTTTTAATGGTAATTGATTGTTGTTCGACTTCGAAGACGTGTAAAAAGAAGAAGAAGGATGTAAACAAAACAAACACCATCAAAGCTGTTCTGGTTCTCGTTAGAATATAATTTTCTTTGGTTCTGTTCATCTACAAAGAAAAAACCTAAATGTATCAGAGGGCCTAGACAATGTAACAATCGATTAGCGAATCTATATTCGATAAGTTCAAAAATGTAAGTATGGGTTTGAAGAAATGAAAAAAAGGTTACTAAATTTTTGTTTGTTTATAATAACCAACCCTTTGTATACCTACCTACTTCAACCAGTAAACAAACAAAACAATTAATGACCTTGTTTCTACAAGCCCTGAAGTGAGTCAACTGTTTTATATGATCAAAGCATCTCTATTAGATGTTGGTGTAGTTCACAGGACAGTCACAATGAATATAAGGATTCTACTTTATCTAGCAGAGTCTAGTGGCAGAAATTTGCGGATAATGATGATAATTCATTAAAATTACAATGTGTAAATATGAAGTTGGAAAACTAGGTGTGCTTTTTTTTTCAGAGAATCAAGATAAAGCACAAGTCGTAAAGATGTAATTTAAAGCATCCTCAGTGGAAGAGTTTCTATTTGTGTTGGAGCAGGACTGCTCTCAAGATTGTTGGATCTTTATCTGTAGAAGTTTCCAGACATTAAATGAGGTACCTAATTATTACTATTTTATAAATTATTCTATTTGTAAAGTTTAACGGTGTCAACTTGTACTTTAAAAAGCTTGTTTTTACAGGATCTGCCTATGCTACAATATTACCATCTTCAAAACCATATAAACAACCACCACAAGTGCACTAGCCACTAAGTGAGGTAGATGATAAGCAGGCACTGCCCAATCAAGCCGGCTTGGCTTCCGGTCAATTGCAAAGTTTGATGAAAACTAATAATGGATTATAAGTACACCGGTGTTTGGAACCTACCTTGTTTTTAGTTATTTTTTATTTCATTATTCATTCTACTTATTCATAATGAAATTGATAATTTAATGAAAAATGTATTAGGTATGTATAATAAAACATTAAACATTCTGTTATAACTAGTTTTACTTATTGAAAAATTAAAAGAATCTTATACTAATTATCTGGCAAATAAACCATGCTTCGATTAGAAAATCATAACTTCTGGCCAAATATCATCCTCTTCATCCGGTAGAAATTATTGATATCTGGGTCTCCGAAACCTGTAAAAGTAACATTATTCAATATTATCATTAGTTTCATCATTCTTTTGGGTAGGTAGTGATTTTACTCGGATTCTATCTGCTACCATTGATATAAGCACATGCTCAGGGCTGGTTAGCTGAAACCAGCACAGGGGATAGTAGTGGGTGAAACCACGGATTTAAAGAAATGTCTGTGGTGAAAAAAAAAGATAAAGATTGATGTGAGCAGAGGTAAAACCAAAGTTATGATATAGGCAGGTTTTTTACTAGTTCAAGATAACTAAACAAAAGACTAGGTTGTTTGGGTTGTTTGTGGGTTTTTCTTTGTTTAGTGGATGATGTTAGCTGATTTTCTTGAAGTTATAGCAGCTTGATCTTAGAAAAAATACAAACTGATCTTTATAAACACTTTGTTTTCACAGGTTAGGTTTTTATGAGGGTTTTTATAACCAAAATAACACTCAAGAATTTTAAACGTAGGCTCAATCTTACAGCAGAAGCACTGACCACATCAAGATGTATGTAAAAACACAAACCTTTACGAAGAATCCTTCACGACAGCTACCACAAACTTGCATGTTTTCGGTGATGTTTTGAAGCGATTTTCTCACAGAACACTTACTCCTGGCGGAGGATTTTCTTCTGGTAAAACACTCGAAAACATGTATTTGCATCACCTTGTTCATTATTTAATAATTCAACTAGCACAAAAATTATATTTTGTTTGTTTTGAGGTCCTTCAAATCACATTTCACATCACAATCCTACTTGGTATTTTTAGTCAACACCTATTTACATGCTCGCTAAGATTAGGAATTTTACGCGTAAAACTGACTAAAAATGTACACTCAGAATACGGTTTAGGCATTTTTAACTAAGTTGAGTAACTAGCTAAGATTTTAGAGCTATCATCTTAACTTTAGCTTTAGTTTGCTGCGTCGGAATAAGATAAGTGATTAAAGCTAATCTTAGCGATTTTTAGTTAGCTTTAGCTAGTTAAGTGTCTATTGGAATTGAGGCCAATGGCTGCAAAGAAAATCTAAACAGCATTATGGTGTCATCGAAACAAATAAACGATGCGTTGTCTTGTTCAATACTAAGTACAAGGTTGAGCTTGAAATTAATCAGCATATTTGGACGTTCGCATTCTTTGTCCATTGTTAAGTGGTTTGTTTGCCTCTTTGTTTGCTAATGAAACAAATAAATTAGGCTTTATTTACAAACAAGCGCGCATTCGATTTAATTTAATTGAAATACAACAAGCCATGTTATTGTCATATTATTTAAAAAGTTTTTAAATGAAGAGCTGTTTATTGCAGTAACTGAAGTAGTAGTTTCTTTTAGATCTGTATCTTGTGAGTTACAATCTCTACCGTTTAATCAAATGCCTTCCAATCATAAGGTCATGGGTTAATGAGTTTTTCAGCCGAAAAATGTATGTGCATTATGCCAGCGCCTCTCAAACGGTGAAGGAAAACATCGTGAGGAAACCGTCATGTCGTAGAACTTAACAAGTTCAAATACATGTGTCAAGTGCATGAAAGGAGCCTTTTTGAGGCGCACTTATAATCCTTTTACCACACTGGTTCGAAAGAACTGGTGACACGATAAGAAGAAGAATCAAAGATCTGGAATACCTACATAAAAAGATCTGAGAGAATGTCTACCGCACCTCGGGGATAGTCATGATCCTGCTTACGTTTTTTTTATAGAGTGGTTTGAATCAAAATGTGTATGCCTACTGTAGATTAGTTTGGGTCGATAGTCCTTAGTCTTAGTCTTAGTCGGTAGCCTTGTTGTCTAACTTGAAATCCATTCCCAGTTGTCACCCCAATAGAGCTCAACCAATCTTAACGATCTCTGTGGCGCAGTGGGTGAAAGCCCGCTTGGGACGCAGAAGGTTGCGGGTTCGATCCCTGCCGCGGGATAAATGTTTGTATGATCTGCAAATATTTATCTCGGGTCTGGGTGTATAATATGTGTATATTTACAAACAAAAAGTATATTAAGTAGTATATCAGTTATCTGGTTCCCATAGTACAAGCTTTGCTTAGTTTGGGGCTAGATGATGCTGTGTGAAAATGTCCAGCATTATTTATTTATTTATTTAATCACATAATAATAAATTGACAATTTAAGTCCAGAATGGGTTTCAAAAGTCATAATTACGTTTTTATACTAAAAAGAAAACCGACTTCAATGTTTGACTCGAAACGCGGTGTGACTCAGGGCGTCAAGCTGTCGATTCGATTTCTATTTGTGACATGGCTAGGAGGGAAGGTGTTTAGAGTTTTACGGGGAAACTATACATCCCTCAGGAATAAAATTTATATGGGACCACCTATGGAGTATACCCTTTCAAACATGAAAAGAATTTTGCAAACCGGTCAACAAATGGCGGAACAATCGCGTAACAAGATACAAAAAAAAAAAAAACATGCAGACGAATTGAGAACCTCCTCCTTTTTTGAAGTCGGTTGAAAATGAAGCCCACGTTCATTCCCAGTTGAGTAAGACAATAAGGCTATAGGATCAGTTAAAGCGTTTTATACCTACTTCTGTTCGTATGCACGTACGGAACCAACTCTGCAAATTCTAGCACGTCACCACACGTGCCTTATGATATGGGTATTTCATTATTGGAAAAACATGCTTTCACATTTAATGTCGTTTGGTGGTCTATATTCTTGAGATCTGAATTTTTACTGTGTTTTATATTGATGTATTTTAAAGCGTAGTTCAAATAAAGAAGTAGAAATTAATGTAAGTAGACTGTTTGTACCAAAGATAGTAGACAAGCACTCATCTTTAAACAGACAAGATCATTTTTAAGTGGTGAGTTTTGCACGTCCAAATAAAAAAGTATTGTGCAAGCTTCTTCGCCATTCAATTAAAAGTAATTAATGCAACTTTATTAACATAAACATATAATTCCGTTTAAAAATATTAAATTAACACAATCCCTGTATTCAAATTCCCCTTAGAAAAACTTTAATTAATTAAGATTAATCGCCTCAGTTTAGCACTAGGGTAGCAGCGCCCCAAGGAATAGTAATTAAGCTACACTACTGAGTTGAGCAAATTGCATTCTTTGTTTGTCCGCTGTAAAGTTTGGATTGAACCAATTCGAGAGGTATTTAACCTATTCTGTGTTTCTAAAGTGAATTTTTCTGATTTCTTACATGTTTTTTAATGTAATCATCATGCTTGATCGCAACCTCTATTTTAGTTAAGTATAGTGTAAATAACTATTATGCACTAGAGAAAATACAGTTATTTTGTAATCACAGACAGACATTCAATTTTATTCATTATATGTTTTGATTATTAGAGGCACATAATTATAATAATACTTGCTGCGTTCCCGCGGTGTCACCCGCGGTCCCTCGGGATTTTTCATTTTTTCGGGATAAAAGGTAGCCTATGTCCTTCCCTGGGACACAACCTTTAACTATGCCAAATTCCAGCTTAATCTGTTCAGCGGTTTGGGCGTGAAAGCGTAACAAACAGACAGACAGATAGACAGAGTTACTTTCAGATTTATAATATTATAGTATAGTATATAGTATGGATAACATTCATATTTTGTAAGAACAAAAATAAGTGAATAATGCGAGAAAAGTAATAAAAAACTCAAACAAACTAAGAATGCAAATTAGTACATATGCATATACACGCCGCTTTCCCGAAGGGGTAGGCAGAGGATCTCACTTGTTACGATCCTGACACACAAACTTTTGCTTCATCCACTCTCATTACAAACAAAAAGTATATAAGTAGTATATCAGTTATCTGGTTCCCATAGTACAAGCTTTGCTTAGTTTGGGGCTAGATGATGCTGTGTGAAAATGACCAGCATTATTTATTACATTCTTCATACATGCTCGCCGGTTTAGGGTACCTTTGACCTGGCTCTTCTCCAAAATTAGTATACATACTTAATTAATTTATGTCTATTAACACTCTTTTCTTTTGCCTCTGTTTTGACAAATAAAGTCTGATATATTGTGATCCACTATGAAAGTTTAAAGATGAGGGGGAAACAAAGCAAGTCGATTTTAGACCCTAGAGGGAATCAACTGTATTAAATTTGCATTAGACGAAATTGAAATACGCCCTTCGATGACTTGTTACTAGGGTATGGTAATACCAGCATAAACCGTGTTATGTGGCTATAAATGAAACTACAAATAATGAAGAAATGTTTTCTTTTCTATGCAATACACACTGTATTACATAGAATAGAAAGGAAAACAAAATAAAAGGAATCTTTTGTATTTAATTCATTTTTTTACCCAGCACAATACATCTTCAAATCGATATTATAGATAAGGTAATTATATAATTTTAATTATAAATTAATTTGTTTATAATTTAAATAAACAAAACACAAATATTTGTTTTCATTTTGTTAATATTTTTATAAAATAGATCTCAAAACATTTAATCACATCGCACGCCCGAGATAATTATTAGAAAACACACTTGTCTATACTACTTCATACGTGGCTAGATGTAGCCAAATTTTTGCATTGTTGGCCACATTTATGGGAAGAAGAACACAGGGAAGACTAATAATGCCGTCAGTTCTCAAGATTTCCAAGTCATGGTGTGACTGTTTGATTAATTGAATCATTTTTTTGCCTCTTCCCCTGAAAATGGATAATTTGTCAATTTGCATCGACAGAACACTTCCCCATTGTGAGTTTAAATTGGTTTACATTTTTTATAAGAAAAGAATAGGGTTCATAATATTTTTTGCACAAAGATGACTTTTGTACATACCTACTAATAGTTAGTTTTTGAAGATTCAGTCTGTTTTTGTCTTTGATAAAGGAAAATGATTGTTGTGATTATTTCCAATAAATAAGATTGAATTGTTTTATTATCACTATCAGTGCTTAGGACTCACATGCCGTAGGTGCATGGTGCATGTGCAACCCGTTTCTGTGGTTAGTGAGAGACTGGCGACGAATATATAAAATCAAATTTTTAAATTATTTTCCTAAATTATTGATGATTGATTGATATTGATGCACGATTCTTGTTCATCGGAAATTATAGACAACAAAGGCTAATAATTAGCGCATTAACAGGTACCTTTTCTTTACTGGGTCGTACTGTTTGTTAGCTTTACCCTGTTAGTACACCGACGCATTCGCATGCAAATGCGAACCCACATCTCACTCTAGCATATAGCTAATGAAATAGGTGCGTCCTTGTCGGATGCGATCTGTCGCATGCGAATGCGTCGGTGTACTAACAGGGCTATGGTACAAAAACCTGATAACATTAGACCTTGCGTAATGCTGTCAAACAATAAATATTTATACAACCAGCACCAAAAAGTGACAGTTAACCGCCGAATCTCCGTTCGTGACGTGATCATGGTGATTGTGGTGATCGTAGTCACGTACGGAGCACGCGTCTTGTGTATCCACAGAGTGTAGAATATACCGCGGACTCTGTAAGTTCCCTGAGAACTATAGTCTACCTGTCATCATCATCATGATCATATCTGCCATCTAGTGTCCACTGCTGAACATAGGCCTCCCACATCGATTTCCACAGCGATCGATCTTGTGCAGCCTGCACCTAACGGCTCCCAGCAACCTTTACCAGATCGTCTTTCCATCTAGTGAGGGCCGTCCTCTACTGCGGTTTCCGGTGCGTGGTCTCCACTCGAGAACCTTTCTGCCCCAACGGCCGTCAGTTCTACGAGCTATGTGTCTACCTGTCAACACAGTATAATTTAAAATAAGTCAATTTATTTGGCACTGCAAAATAAATTTTAGACTAAATGCTATGTACTTACCTAATCAGATGTTTAGTCCTGTCTACCCAAAGGTTAGAGATTTAGCAATACCATGATATACCATACATATATTTTTTATGTTTCTGTATATTATTAACCTAATATCCATATCCATTTTAATGACAGTTTACTTATTACCATGTAAAGGTTAAACAAATACAATTCGCGTTTTGTGTTCGTCTCTATTCGAACATCGCGTAAGGTTTCCATACACTTGTTTCGTACTGCGTATTATCACGAACCCCATCGACCTCCGACGTTGTACGTGATGAGTAGTTCTTATTTAATTAACCGACTTTTGGAAAAGATTTGGGTACTTATGTATTTTAGGTATAAGGTGCTTTCTGGTAAGATCGGACTATTTTTGAGAAAACCTAAAGAGTCTTAGAAAATATTTTATTGTATCGCCTCTAGTGACTCTTTTACAATGCCATAGCAACCAAACTGTTGCAAAAATACAGAGGTTTCATTTCTTATTTGTAATGTTTAGATAAACACAACGGTTGATGTTTTATGAATGATCAAACAGAGCAAAATTTTTCAGAATGGCAAGTAAAAGATCGGACCGTGTTAAGGTAAGACCGGACTACCTTATAAAATCACCTCTGTAACAGCTAGAATAAGCTCTATCACAGGAAAATATTCGGACTTACCTAATAAAAAACATAGTACAAATTGTTATTGAATTTGTTTTCAAATTTAAGTTTTAGCGAAGATTTAATACATTTTTTTACTCCAAATGTCCGATCTTACCCCGCATGCTTCAAACATAGATTTTTGTGTATCTCAAACTTTTACATCTAAAGGCTCATTAGACTCATAATTACAGCAGGCAGACAATTAACAAAATAGAAGTCAGTTTTCTGAGTTGCCAGTCCCAGTCCCACTTCAACTTGACTGTTTTGCGCCCTACGTCGACAATACCAGTCGTTGAACGCAGCGTGGTATTCCAAACTCAGTCAATCCACTTAAATTATTATTAAGTAATATAAATATGCAGTATTATAGCACGTTCTGTCAACAAATCTTAATACTTACGTATTTTTTACCGACTTCATATACAATCCAGAACAAAGAAGAAATCAATACTTAACAATCAACAACTAAACATAACAAATACTTCTTTAAGTAAAAACAAAAAAGTAAGTACTTTCACAACATTATTAGTAAAACAAGTTACATTTTAAACATCATAAATTTAGGTAACTTTGATAACTTACTTACTTGTAGGCGAAAACAGCCAAGACATCCGTACAAAAGCTTGCGAAAGTGAGACGTTTGATACAGACAAATCGAATATTGAAAGTAAAATAAAAAGCATGTAAAGTAAAAAGTTTGAGAAACACTTTAAAGTGAAAGACCGGCGGATTATGTCCGATCTTAACCTACGAGGTTAAAGATCGGATCTTTTTCTACAAACGTCGTAGACATGATTGTATAGTACTAATCAATTAGTCTTACATCGCAAATGGTAATAAAACAGCAAAACTTCAAAAATAAACAAAAATTACCTACCAAATTGCTCACAGAACGTTTCAGGTGGAAGATCGGATCATGTCTTTTTCCACTTTTGGTACATCTTTTTTTTGAACGACAATAGCACACGTTCTGCTGGGCATAGCGTAAAAAGCAGACTGTAGGGAGGGGCACAACAAAATGGCGCGTACGGTGATGTTGCCATCATTTAAAAATATTGCTGAATTTAGTAGTTACATGACTTATCCGGACTTACTACTTGTCCGGTCTTACCAGAAAGCACCTTATAGGTAACTGAATTTTTAAGGCCAATTTTACAGACAGATAAGGCTGAAAATTTGGCTGAGACGCAAGAGATGCGAGTTCTATTCTCGTGACGAGACAAACGTTTACACATTCGTCAGATGTTTGACAGAGAGTAAAATCAAACTTGAGATTATGAACAAAATCTGCTTACCATGACCTCTTCACTCTTCATTACTTACATAACTCAATTATTTCATCGTTTAGTCGTAATTTTACTCTATTCTACCGTACAGACAGAAATTACATTTGAGTTGTCTAAAGCTTTTCAGCAAAGCGATAAAACTCAAAACATTGTAAATTTGAATTAACCCTATCTCGCAAGTGGCCAGAGTCTGACAGAATTAATCATTTGAACATGAAAAAGTCGAACCAAACTTTAACAAGAAATTCAACCCTTAACCCGTCAGCCGCCGGAATCCAAACATTTCATCCGATGTCAGCAATATCTGGATCTTGAATGTGGCTAGAATGAATTTAATTAATCTAGCCTGTCCAGTGAGATAGAAGACACGCTATATTACGGCGGTGGTCTGTCTGCCTAGCACAAACTTATAAGGCTTCATTTTAAAACTAAAACGAATCCTGGCCCAAGGGCCAGAATCAAGATTCATAATAAGACGGAATGCATTCGGTTCGGAATCGACCGACAGCAACCAATCACAGTGCAGGAATTGATCCAAATTTTACGTTTCTTGCACTGTGATTGGTTGCTGTTGGTCGATTCCGAATCGAATGCATTCCGCTGTATTATGAATCAAGGCCCTGGTCTACCTAGAGACACAAAATTGACAAATACTAATTTTAAAATTGAAAATATCCACCGAATCGAGATGTCGAATACCGTCATTGATTCATCAGTCATTGTTCTGATGTTGAACGATGAACGACATGTTGGAAGGTTCTCGCAGTCTCAGAGTTTTAAACAAGTGCTAGCCCCCAGGTAATTTATACGGCTCGGTAGTTAGATTCGGTTCGCGTGTGCATAATACTTTCTACACAGTAATACTTACAAAATAATATTTTAAGTAGTGTTTCAAAATATTTTTTTATTGTTTTGTCTTTATGTCATAATTCTTCTTATTTGATTAAAATTATGTTGCTTTGTTCCTTTTTATGGTAGGTACTTACAATGACGTTGTTTTTCATAGTCTTGAATAACCGCGGTCCTCGCATGAGCAAATTCATGTTGTCGTTCCAGTTCACATATAGAAGCGTAGGTAATTAGCCAAATAAGATCTACGCACTATAAGTATTCAGTATCATCCGTATACAACCAGAATAGAGGACGGAAGCTAGTAAAGTTATAATTTGTTAATTTCTGGGATAACTTGCTTTTCCTACGTTTTATGATCATTACTCTCATAACCTCTAATTAGGAACCGGTAATGGCTACGCACAAACTAACCTTTCGTAAACCCTTTGGCCAGATTTAGCTCAGTGTATCAGATAAGGGCGTGTATCCACTGTCACGGCCGAAAGTCACGTTTACGACACGTGCTTGGATCACGCGCGTCACGCAATGTAAAGCCGGCTTAATTTGTCGAAAGAAGGTGGTCAATTAGTGAGGACAAAATGAGTGAATCTTTGATTTTTTTTGTATGATTTTGTAAAAGTTTAATAAGTTGCTCTCTTCAAGACACAATCTGAGATCTGGGTGTGGCTAAGTAAAATTTTTTGAATGTTTAATTTTATTACAACAATTTATAGGAATAAACACTGATCTGAAAATATTTGGATTTAATCAGTAAGGGTAAACAAATTCACACGCGTAGTTGAAAATTTACATTTGCTTAATAAAATACTAGATTTATTAATTGGCTAGACATTTCATATATTTTTTGCTTAGACATTTGAATACATTTTTTCATAACAGATTACAAAAATCTTTACAAATACAACAAAATATATAATTTAATCACTTACCTAACCAGACTACTAACTGACCTTCTAATTATGATCTGCTTGAGTACGATTTTTTTTAAAGAAGTTGCATCTGAAAAAAACCGCCACTATCCAATTATAGCTGAAAATTACAAGGTAAGCATTAAAAAACATCGAACCAGTTCACCCCATCTGGCCACATCGTTTCAACTAGCAAATCCTTGATGACATTGCACTAATGAACATCATGCATATTTTTACTCCCGAAAAGGCGGTGAGAGACAGTTTTGAGTGACATGCGCT
The DNA here is from genome assembly GCA_951394285.1 of Epirrhoe tristata. Taxonomy (NCBI): domain Eukaryota; kingdom Metazoa; phylum Arthropoda; class Insecta; order Lepidoptera; family Geometridae; genus Epirrhoe; species Epirrhoe tristata. The sequence continues at coordinate 8,174,043 of OX596146.1, read as the reverse complement.
GCTGTAGGTAAGGTGAAGGGCGTACTCTAATGACGCATTCCCTGCATTATTTAGTGCAGGGTTGTCACTGATAAAATTTGTACCTACACAATTGAGCTTAAGAACCAGAGGTGTTCTTTGAACGAACTTTTTAATAGATCGCAGAAACTATTTTTCATACTGCTACTTTTCCCGTTGCTATAATTTGCTGAAAAATGTGACAAATCATAATTTTAAAATGCCTATTTTTAATTATGACCTAATTTTTGAACCATTTCTTGTATATCTGCAAAAATTGTCTTAGCAGTTAAAATCATATTGCGCGAAAGGCCTTATCACAAACTTTCATAATCCTTGCTGCTATTCGAGAATGTCTACTTAACCTTAAATTTAAGTCGTGATCGTGTAAATCAAGATATCGTTTAGTACGGTTAAAATAAAATACAATATTTTAAAAAATCCTCAAGAAGTGAATCTTAGATTTCACCATAAAAATTCCCATTTTCCGGAATCACAGACTTCACAAACGCGTTCTAGATTTGACCGGACGCCGTCCCAAAACTAGGGCATGTTCACTGTCCAGGAAAGTCAATGCATGACAGCCCTACGCGACAACCAAGATGACACACGGCGATACAGTTCCTGCTATGATTTATGTCTTCCGCTTTCGTTTCAACACATAGAGCTGCGATTTAGATTAATTGGAGCGCTCTTTTGCTCATGCATTTTGATGCTGAACTTGAAATAACTATAAGAAGGTACATTTTTTTTTTTTTTTTTTTTATTTAACCTATACTGTCCCACTGCTGGGCAAAGGTCTCCCCCAATTCCTTCCAACCATCTCTCTCCTTTGATAGGTTCCACCACCCACTATCAAAGGAGTCGAGGTCGTCTCTCCAGCGCTTCCTTGGCCGTCCTCGGCGTCGTCTCCCTTCAGGTTGCCAGGTTGTTGAAATGTTGGCCCATTTTCCGCTGTGCATCCGGCTCACGTGTCCTGCCCAGTCCCACTTCAACTTGGCTGTTTTGCGCCCTACGTCGGCAATACCAGTCGTTGAACGCAGCGTGGTATTCCGGACTCGGTCAATAAGAAGGTACATAGATTACATAAAATCATGCCATTTCACATGCTATGATGATATTTTTCCTTATTCATTCTCATCACATTTTTCAACTTGCCGGTTGGGTAAACGAGAACTAGAAATAAACCCTAAACGATAAATAAAATAATAAAAAGCACCTATTTATCTAGTTTTTAGGTATAAGTTAGTACCAATGTCTTTTCATTTTGGATTAAGATTTGAGATAGTCCTTCCTAGTCTTCGTTTGAAACGCCGCTTTATCTTTTAATAGTTTCACAAAAATCATATCAATAAAATTTTACAGACGCCAGCAGAAGCCAAAGCAATAAAACCAGTAAATGTTTATTTTCGTCTCATTGACACTATGGTATCTCAATTTTCCGCTGCTATTAATATTTGTTTATAGTGTGAAGCATTTTTATCACTTTTATGATGGAGCCTCCCAATTAGGAAGTATTCTATTGGAATTTTATAATTACCTTTACTGTAAACAACTGCGCGGTAGTTTGTTTAAATCCATATAACTTTATTAGCTTTGGAGAGCAACTCCTAATTATCTCACAGAATAATTATAGTTCTTACGGAGCTAGTCAGGAAGATGTGGAAATCGAAGAATTTAGAATCTTTGATCTCTGCCAACCGATTCTTCGAAGAGACGGTATTTAATTTACATAATAAATATTTAAGGACATCAGTTCAAACGATTTTCAAATAAACCAAAGCTTGCAGTTTACGAAAAAATATTATTATTTCGTAAAAAATATTAATAATATTACTTTCTGTGAATATGTAGGTACTATTAATATACTTACTTAATTTGGAACGGATACTAGTAAACTGATACACTTACGGTTCTTATTATTTGGTAATTCACACAATTCTCATTCAAAGAAACTGAAAATATGTCGTAATGTCTTTACATTACGACATATTTTCAGTTTCTTTTCCCTTTGGAAATATTTAGTTAAAAAGTGTAACTGACTAGCGTTCTACCTAGTTTATAAGATTTACATCAATGAACCTTAAAAGTAGTGTAATAAAGTTCATTTTACTCTGATAAGAAAAATAGAGTGGAATAAATCTGATTGTTATGTTTAGGATGGCGTGATATTAGATGTTCTCTATAAAATATAATGAACTGTGGAAAAGCCAGTTATGAGGGCCCTGTTTGATTGTGGTAAACCCATTCCGGGCTGTAGTAATTTTCATAAATAGCAGTTGTTTTATGTACATCATTATACATAGAAACCATCTCTGGTTCGTGTGAAGAATAACAACGCTAGGAGTGCTGAAATGAAGAGCGTAGAGAAGAATAAATAAAGATGTAGAGCAAAACTTGGTTGACGCAGGTAGACAGGTAAAAGGACGCAAGTTAAAAGGATAAAAGATAATGATTCAGCACATATACCACGACTTAATAATCCACGACCACAACGAGGAAGAACCAGGAAAAGAGACGGAACGAATAACGAACCACAATCATAATGGTCGTATGAACTTAGGTTGTGCCCTATCTTTGATGAACTGTCTACTGTTGAAATAATACCTACTTCGAGTCTGTATCAGTGATTTTTTCACTGAAGTACAACCTTGTCATGAAGTATGAGCATTGAAATCATCTGCTCAGCATGAAATATGACGATGGGACAAAACGGAGACAGCTCCTTATTTTCTCTTCCAATCATAATTTACAACGTAGCATCTTATTCCTCAGAACTGACTGTTTTCATCATAAACTCGGTAAAGAGCATTTGAATATGGCTGCATGATGATCTAATTTCATGGCGCGCGGTCCATTCGCCGCTCGATTACTTAGAGGCAAATTGAACCATTCATTGCCGGAGCTAAGTCTCTGAGCGGCTTGAGGCGTCGTTATGGTGCATTTTTGCTTGAAACAGGTTGACGCTGGTTCTTACTGTGTTGGCATAGTGGGATGGACTCCTTTTTGCATAAAAAATATAGTATGTGCATTAACACGAGCTCTTAATGGTGAAAGTAAAAATCGTGAGGAAACCGGCCAGTAGCTTAGTCAGCTCCTGTAAACCGGTAGCTGATGAAGCTCAAAGAATGGTTGAGGTACAGAGCAAGGCTGTTCCATCTCAAACATTGGCCCAGGTACTACAGCGTCCTATTGAGTATAAGCAAAGGATGCTGCCTGACACTGTATAAATCAACAGCATAGATGAAGGCTAGGTACGAAAAGAGTGCCAATGAGACCCCTACTGCGTATTGCCAGCGACCATTTGTGTTTCTAACTAAATATCATCATCATTTGCCTGCCCTTATCCCGCTTATGCGGGGTCGGCACAACATGTTCTCTTCTTCCACTTTCCCCTATCACTCGTCATCTCCGTATGCACTCCTTTCTTACCCATATCTTCTTTCACACAATCCATCCATCTTTTCTTTGGTCTACCTTTACTTACATATCCATCCACATCCATTTCCAACACCCTTTTTTTTAGTTGTGTTTCTAATTAAATATATCCGGTGAAAACCGACCGCCCGCTTTACACCTACTTGCATACCGAGCGTCCTGAAGCATCCTATTGTCTAAATGAGACTGTTATCTTATACTTAGTGCTAGATATACTTTGTACGCTCCTTGAATGGCCTTTCGGGAACTCAACATCGTTACGGGGATTTATTTAGATTACGTTTTGTTACTCTTGATCTTTTGCTCGTGGGATTGAATAAGGTCACACGTTTGTAGATAGTAATTTGGTTCAGAGTATTCTGAACAAAGCTTGCTATAGGAGAAAAGATGAACTACCGTAGTTTGCCTGTTATTCTTGATCAAAAAGTTCGAGTTCAACTACTCAGCCATACAATAAGAGATGGGGACAAAGTAAGTAGGTTCGTATATGTCAGTCAGTGGCCTACTCTGGTGACGGAGTGTTTATGCCGACTAAGGCCTCCGTCATGGCTTAGCGACTTAAATAGCTGGGACCGATTTAACATGCCTTCCAAAGCACGGAAGCGCTCAGATGAAAATGCCACTGGCGGTCAGCCATCTGATCTGAAAATCTGGACTGACCGTCACGAACGTTCTTTCAAGAATGATGGAGATCGTTTTATTGGTTTGATAAAACACTTCTAAAAGTATAACTATGATGATAGATGACAATTTTGGTTTCAAAAGTCGCTGGCATCGCAACATTCATTTCGTTAAGCGTCGCGCGGCGGATCTTCTCCAGGGATTCATACAATCGACTTTATCGACTTTCATAGTTGTAAATTTCAGTTTTCTTTCGGAGCGCAGTGTCCTTTGCGATTGCTTTTGTAATACAAGTAAGGATTTTGGCTGAGGTTCTAGCTTTTTATGTTTCAAATGGTTTCAATTTTATTTTCGAAATTGAATTTACTAAAACTATTTGCATTAAATTTTTTCTATTCATTTTTCGAATTGTCTGTGATAAATGATAATACCTTTTACTTAGTTTGCCAAATCATCAATTTTACCCATTTAAGTAACAGCATTGTCACCCCATTCAACATACTGTATAATAATAATAAATAATGCTGGACATTTTAACATAGCATCATCTAGCCCCGAACTAAGCAAAGCTTGTACTATGGGAACTAGATAACTGATATACTACTTATATACTTTTTGTTTGTAAATACATACATACTATATACAGAAATACCGACCCGAGATAATTCGTCGTTCGTCAATATATTATTAAGTGTATAAATATATTATAAGTGTATAAATGCTTATGCATTTTTCGCTGGTACCTGCTCGATTAATAATAGCAATAAGTTTTGTTTTGTATTGCGTTATGCTTTGGCGTTGGCAAACATAAAATCTTGCGCAATAATATCCGTGATCTCACATAAATAGAACGAGACAATCAGTCGCATCGCAAAACGAGCATAAGAACTGTCCCAATTAAAATTGACACCGACAGCTCCCAGGCACAAGAGGTGTCGGGACTCGCATCAGTCGCACGCGATCTCAAAAGCCTGGTAATCGATACCATTAATTTCATTCTGTCGGATGTTGTTTGCTCAGAAATTCCTCTCCATTTTATTGAAATTCAATAAAACAATAAGTCGATTCTGAAATTGAATTCCTCTTGAAGATTTGTTGCTTACCACAGAGGGTAAATTTTGCTCTTTTGATGTTGCTTATTATCTTCTATTATTGTTTATTGTTTATAATATTATTGTTATTACTATATACTTACTATTATTAAGTATATACTTATTACTATATTATTGTTTATAAAATCAGTTTCAACACTTTCACACTAAAAGCACTATGAGAGTCAACACAACAAAAAATGTATAGTGGATGGAGTACAAACTGGATGGGTTATGGCTAGTGACATTATCAAATGAGCGTTTATGTTCTTCGGGGGGACACGTTAAATTGTCGGTCCTGACTAAGGCGGCCTAAAAACTCTTTCACCAGAGTTTTCTTTTTTTTTTCAGCGTCGTAGGAACTTACATTATTCCCTTCCCTTAGTTTATGTTCTGTTTTAGTAATTTTCTTGCGTGTATGTGTGTGTATCAAACAAATGTTTTGTATTCTATGATTATACAGTATCAGTAACTTTAAGGGGCTGAGTATAGGGTGCGTAATTAAAACAAACGCTTCGCGACAGTCGCGTCGTGAGGTGCATGGTGTCTTATCAGCAAGAGTTTTAATTTGAGCCAAGCATGAGACACGCGAGGCGATCACGCGAACGCACCGAATACTATCCCTTTTTAAAAATAATTATTTTAAATATTAACATTCGAATCCGTCGCATCCTATTATACCTAATTTGAGTAGGGAATGTCTGTTTGTAACGATATTTAACCGATTAGAATAATATTTTGATTAGTCGAAGCTGTCTTTGCGTTTATTTTGTAGAACGGTCAAATCTTGACTGCAATGTTTGTTTGAATCTATAAGAATTTTACAAAGGCATTTTGAAAACGACATAAATGGTATACTCTGACAGAGCTGAACACAAAATACCTACTACACCGATATAAGCTGAACAGAATTAACAAGACATAAAAACATACATCACTAAATGTTTGAAACTTGGAAACTTAGATTCACTATCGTATACAAAGGGATAGTTCCCCAAACTCAACTCTGAGCAAACTAATTTGATGCGGACAAAGTCAGAAGCATTCCTCTAGTTCAAAATATCGTATCATTATCGTTCGAATCCATCTTGACATTGCGAATTTAAAATTTAACCAGCGCTTTGTCATTAAACGTACAACCGCTGAATTTAAAGTAGGCTCCTATAATCTGATTATTAAAAGAGTTATCGAGAGCACAGGAATGCATTTTGTTTGTTTTATTAGGAACAGGAAGAAAATAATAAGGAAACGATGACTATTACAAAGCAGGAAATGGCTTGCAATCTCTCACTAAAGAATTAACTTCTGCAAAATGTGAGTAGGTAGTGTCAAATATGTATTTTGATGCTCCCTTACACTTCAAAGGATTTGAGTGACTAAATTTGAGATGAAGGGGTAGATAGGGGTAGAAAAGGATTCGTGATCATTCCATTTTTTTGGAACATTTTGAGGGGATGTTTCACGTAATAGTTTTTAGGGCAGTGTTTTGTTTGCGTGTCAGATTGTAAATAATTATCTCACTCAGCCGCACCTACTGTCCCATTGTTTGTTTACGAAAGAACGAAAAAAACAAATGTCTTCCTTCAGATGCTCACTCAATCGTTAAAAAAACAATCGATTTAAAAGATTTAGTAGCTTGATAAGAGTTTATTGTCAGTGCTTTTTACGACACTGGTTAGAAGGACTTAGTGACACGAGAAGGAGATGTTAATCATCAGCTCTGTAGTGTTTGAGTGTTTTGTGAACTTCAAGGTACAAATATAGTTTTTGGTAGGTAATTATCCCGTGTTTATGTTCATGATACAAAACTTAGAACTTAATGCCTGGAATATTGCTAAGATAGACTTACCTAAGCCATTTTTTATGATGAATGAGTCGGCTTTTGACCTCGAGACTTACACAGGCTGGAATGAGGTCTACGATGGCGCGAGGCTAGCCAGAAGGTGTCTATTAATTATCTTCTTAAATAACAACAGGGTCATAGCTCAGCGAAAACACAGACGCAGTGAGCTGATTGCTGAGCTTTTCCACAAGAAAAATAATAGTCGAAATAATAAATCAGTATGTTAATAGTCTATCTGACAGAGATGTGAATGCTATCACGGTTTGTGACAGCAGACTTTGGGAATTTTCTTGCAGGTAAAAACGCGGCCTTAAACGAGCAAAATTTTGAGTACATTCCTCATAAAACCAAGGTTTGTTGGTAGGCTTTGAAGTGGATTGCCTGTAATTAAGCAAAGGACAATTTATTAGTTTTCTCGGAAGTTAGAAACTTATTCCTTCATTAATTACAGCGGTAAGAAGTTTTGTAATATTTCCTCTCGTTCCTAAATTGATTAATAAGATTGTTTAGTCAGGCTAAATTAATGTGTTTTTGACAAAAGTAGTTGCAAAAAGCGCTCTTTGAGGGCACTTAAAATCCTATCACCACACTGATGCGGAAGAACGTGAGACGACAAGATGACAAAGATTAACTGAAAATTGTGCTTTTAGTTGTATACTGAACGATCACTCATTCATCTACAAAAAACAGAGGTTTTCGAAGATTCAGAGAAGCTTCATGAAAACTGTTCTGTATCGATAAATAAATAAAACTTATCGCTTCAATAAGATACTTATCCAAAACCTTAAGGTTATCAAATAAAGCCAATTTCAGCACTCGGATCACGTTACTAAACCGGGAGCGTTGTGGTGTTAGCACAAGTTCTTATTCAAATCACTGGTACAGTACGCACAACCAACCTTTAGCTCTCTGAAGTAGCTGCGCAGAACCCATTTTCGATGACTTGTATATCTGCCTCGCTCACTCGCTTAGTTTGTTGCATCGCGCTATCTCGCTTACTCTACCAAACCTGCGCAATCGTTAAGTGCACCTAACTTCAGAGAGCTAAAGATTAGTTGTGCGTACTGTAGGTTGATTTTAAATCTTTAGTATCAAATTAGGTATAAAAAAGGATTATAACATCTTCGATAGTATTACCAGGTTTTGTGATTTATAAATCTACTACGTGGATCGTGGTCGACTTATCGATTATGTGGAAAACTGTGGATCAAATCACGCGATACGACGTATTCAGACACCATTAAAAAGAACTGGTGCTAGCGTCAAGCCGTCGAAAAATTCAATCAATTCTCCCCTCCCTAGTTCCACCATCTGATTGTTTCCAACAGTAGCTTATTTGTCACAAGTCTATTGTTTATTAATATTGGATGGAGCGTAGGGTTGAGGTTCAGTAGGGTTAAGAAAAACACATTTTGTAATATAATTTTACAAGCGAATGTTTCTTCAGGATTTTGGTTGAAGGAATTGTCATATGTTTTTAGTTGTAGATAAAGTCCATCATCATTGGCTATCTGGAGTGACATAATAATTGGAACCTCATCTTGATTTTTACTTTTAAAGTACCAGTAATCTAACGCGTATCTACGAATTCGCAAGTACCCCTTATCCCCAAAAAAAAGTTCATCACAGTTTAAAGATTACCTAATTATTATTTTTTAATGTTCACTGTCAAAGCCATCCAGACCGAGAACCTCACCTACCCATTGCTTACAATCTACTGAGACTAATTAAGATTTATTGTTCTATGTGCAGTTCTAGAATTTTCGAAAGCCATAGGGTTACGAATATCAAGAATGGCGGAGTTATTAGTTTACAAGTGTATCAAACGCCCCTTTGTTTATTGACTCAGTTCTCGCGGGAGGGCGATATTACTTCCCAACTCTTTCCAAGTTTGCCATCTTTGTTGACATCTGGCGTTCGATTATTGGAAACTACGAAACGTTTCATTTTCCACGGTTTTTATTAATTTGCTTTGTAATTTCTGATAGTTTATTTGGCTGTGAATTACGAGTGGTGTTATCAAAAGTAATTCTAAAATTCTCGGCAACCATTTAAATTCACGATAGCTTAGTGAATATATAGAAAACAACATGATATTTTAGACCAAAGGGATCGTGTTTTTTTTTAAAAATAAATTTAGTTAAAAAATAAATTTTAAATTTGATAATTCACTAGTTATTAAAATTACTTACTTACCTATGGTATTTATAAATTTTACAATGGACTTCATTCATAATAGCACAAACTGCATTAGATAAAAAAAGATGCTTACATCACAAAAGCATACCGATTTATTTTTATAATAGGTAGTCTACGTTACTACGTAATTTATATACTCGTATTAGCGGCATTACTAATAAACGTGGTATAAAGTTATTCCTGAGTGTAAACTGTCAAAATGTATGGTTATTCCTATTTTATTCCGAGGAATAACTTTACACCTCGTTTTTTAGTAAGGCGCTTAAAGTACAAGTATTTCCGATTTAAAATCAAACCAGTATTAAGTGGTTTTTGTTTTCTCTGCAACAACGTTGTAAGGCAACAATTGCTTACCAATTCTACTTCTATTTTGACATTTGCCATAAACTTTACTATTTACACTCCCCAAAGGTTTTCATAAACACCAATAAAGAACACTAGCGGCCTCTATGGGACTAACAAGCCAATACTCTGAGGATTAGTGGTCAGGATGTTTGTAAGGAGCTTGCCCTATAGAAAGAGTTACCTAGAAACAAACTCACCAATTCTCGTTCATATCATAATGGTGTGAGATATCTAATCAGATGTTCAGATATCGAATGTTGAACCAAAAAGTTTCAACTTGTGCGGTGAAGGAAAATACTGTATCCAAACTGGTTATTCAGTCAGCTCTACAGGGATTGACCATGTCCTTGACAGGGCCAACTACGCTGAGATTAGGTTCTAGCCAAAACAACTCCAACGTGCATTGCAAGATTTTTTCAAGAACCACCTCCTGCCCGTAGAGGCCGACCTGACAGACGGCTGCCTTTTACGGTTTTGGTTGGGGGCGCATTTAGTGATGGCAACATACCTATCACTGTGATAGTTTAGTCCTTTCATTTGTAGAAGTGTGTACTTAGTAATAGCATTATGGACACAAAAATGTCTGAAAAAAAATATATTTTTTGGAACGGATCTCCTTTTCGGAAGGTATCAAAGAAAAAAAAGACAGGCTGAAAAAAAAATTATTCCATTTTACCGTCACGACACATGTATATCAAATTGTCACAGTGCGACATGAGCAACCACGACACAGTCCATAGATTGTTACATTGTTAGTACGGAAGAGCGTTTCTAGGATACCTAGTTGACAATTAATTTATTATATTCCCAGTATAGCAAAGTACTCTTTGCTTCGTTCCAACCGAGTGTTCCACGACACTCACGTACTTTTTTAATTACAGCTCGTTGAGTGGAGGTATATTTTTGGCCCTTGATAAATTATCTGGTCTTGTGAGTTATGGACAGCCTCGTACTAAAAAATAGCTCGCCATAGCACTAACAACTCTCCAATGGTCACACCACTCCCTTCGAAGCACACGGCTAAGCAATGTGACGTCGTATATCAAGGGTATGTGAATTACTGTTATGATCCCTTTCGCAATAAAGGTGCCAGCCCTTATTTCGAACTCTGCCTTTCCGGTGAAAGAATTGTAATAATATTTCTTATCTTTAAATGTGTTATATTTTGTACCAGAGAAATAGGTTTTGTAAGAATTGTAGATCAGGTGCCGTAGCATAATATTACAAAACAATTTAGTTTCGGTGCTATACAGCTTAGGTTCCTAATAAGGTTGGACCTCGATTTTGAATTCTAGTCCTATTTATCCAATTAAAAAGTTGATTCATAAAACTAATTTACTACACATTAAAATCCCATCCCATTTATAAACACCCCTTTGACAAATAAAATTAACATATTGAGATATGTTAATTTTGACCGGCCATTCTAAAACTCTAATTTAAATCCTTTTTACGACATCTATAAAATCTAAGGTGAACTAACCATTAGTTTCCGTTATCAAAATGTAGCAGGTACAGGCATTAATAAAAAATAGCTTGCATAGCCCGGCTATGGGGCATTTTAATAGAGGCTATAGTACGTTACTTATTCTGTGCTATGCCTCATACTGAGCTATTCTCTTCACCTGTTTTTATCAATTAAGTTTATTCAAGTAAAATTACATACTTTAAGCATTTTTTTCGCAACCAGTTTTCAAAAAATGTAGATGCGGAGTGAAATTACTAATGTGATGTATGTATATGTAAATCACCTGTAGATATGGGTACTAAAACTCACTTAAGGTCTTAATCTTACTTTTATTTGTTTCCTAGTTTCTACAAATTCTAAATTCATTAAAGTGACACGAACTGAACACAGCAACCCCCTATTTTCTAAGAAGCCACAGCCTCGCAATGATAATCTCACGGGTATCGCTGTAGAGTTTAAACACTTATATTGTTGTAAATTATCTTAATTTACAACTCAACAACAACAAACAAAATCTATAGCATTTTAGACCACCTATGTCTCTGTAAAGTTTACTTAAACATAACCCAACAGCAAAAATACTATCTAAACTTTAGTTTTCTTTTTCTGTTGAGCTTTTGGGGTTTAGATTCTAAATCCTTGTACAGATAAGGCATTCCAATGTACGCGTAGTTGGGTATGCGTACAAAAGAACGCTAGTCCGTAGGTACCAGCAACAGCTGCAGGAACGCTAGTCTGTACCTGCAAAAACTGTCAGTGGCGTACATTGGAACGCCTCGTCCGTACAAGGCTTCAGTAAGAATAAAAATTAATAAAATGAATGAAAATTCTTTACTGCATACCATTAATAAAATTAAAACAAACAAAAACAAAAAAAAACCAGATAGTTATAGCCCGAGGCAGCGGAAACAACGTCCACATCGGCTGAAACCGTGCCCGTGCGCCCAGTTTATTGCGAATTCTTCACTGTCTATTTGTGAACATGGGGACAGGTCTCATTCGCCAGACGTGCGTTTAATTAAACCGTTAATTCAGTAATATCCGGTACATGACCTGTCCTGGTTGTTCTCATATCAGGCTCAAACACCTCAGATAAACCTTGAGAAGGATAGGGCGCTAACAAACGATGCTACACGACTAAAACTGTTGAAGCTTTCGTTACTCTATGCAGTCCTCTCAAAAAGGAGCCAGAGCCTATAGACAATGTAACAATGGACTGTCGAAAGCGATGGTAGAAAAGTACAAAAATGTATGGGGTTGACTTGTGCCTTAACACTTAAGCAGTCGCTAATGGGTCTATCAGACCCAGTCCTCCATTGTTTGCATGGTAACTATTGAACCTTAAGGATTGCCACGTTGCCGCTCTTAGTACCTTCCGACGTTAGAGTGAGACTGCGAATAACGGTCGCCGCAGTCACTTGGCACGCTGCGCTCGAGTGCTATGGACGTAAAAGGTGCGTATGGGTTCTTTGGACCCGGTAGCGACTATATACGTAAGTGATTTTCCAAAACTTTATAACTCTAATTCATTCTTTAAAATTTGTTTTTATTATAGAAAATGGCAACAATAGGTCCTTGAACTTCTGGGATATTGAACTGAATCCCACAGCAAATAAAAGCCCGCATCCGAAACATAATACCGAAGTCCAGCCATCTCCTGTATCAAGCCAGCCAATTAGTGGACGAAAAGTGCGTTGTGGTCTTTGCAATTGGAAAAAAGACAGAAAAACTAAAATTTCCTGCGTAAAATGCAATATACCAATTTGTGGAGAACACACTAATGCAATATGTGTGAACTGCAATAACAATATTTGACTTACAAAGTGACAAAATAGTGCCGATTTATAGTTATGTTCCAAAGAAGTTATTTTTAAATTGTTGATTTTTAGAGAAGTTTTTTAATTTTTTTTACGAAATAATGATTGATCTCTTTTTGTGATTTTGAATAAGTACATTATGGTAGTATTAGAAAAATAAAGAAACTTAATGTTATTATCTTTATTTAATAAGATATAAGATAAAAGTTAAAATGTGTCTTTAAAGTAAGTTGAATTTTAGTATGTTTTTAAATTGCGTTTTTTTATGAATAAAGGTATTAAATAAAAATAAACATTTTTATTATTTATATATATACATTTATTTATTATATATTATATATTTATTATATATACCATTTGTAATTTTATTTTAGAATATAATTACTGTTACGAAATACACAATAACATTAAATTCAGCAGTTTTAGAAAAAATCGGCAATATTAAACTGGGTCCGGTGGACACGGTAGCGACTCCTAGCGTATCAAAACAGGGCGCGACTGCCCAAGTGTTAAATATGTCACGTGATCTGTTGTCAACGAATAGATTATTAATAGATAATGTACTTACAGTTCGTTTCCATCAACATATCGACAACATTGAATTATTACTTCCATACAATTGGACTTTTCTACCTTCGCTTTCGACAATCGATTGTTACATTGTCTATAGGCTCAGGGCACTGAATGAAATTAGTAATCCTACCACTTAATTATTATCCACAAGCAACAATTGGAGCGCAACATGTGACGATCTGTTCGACAACATTGAACAAATGAGCGCGATCAGTTGTGCGACGCGTAACTTTTACGACACGGTTTTTAAACCGAACTGTGTGTCAAATCCTTAGTAGATGTCAGTAGAGATTGAAGTCTTACGTGAATCGGCAGTTAGTTGAAGATTACGGAGCGTGCATGATGCACGTTTAAATAACATTGTCACTCTACCCGTTTTGATTAAATGCTGAGAAGATGGTGGTAGGGCTTTGCTTTCGGTTCATAAGGTTTCTAATTATAATAACATACAAGAATACTCTTGTGTCTCAATTGTACTACCTTAAACAATAAATCTATTTTACTGCTAAATTTTGTTCTAAAACTTACTTTATTAAATGAAGTTGGTGAATCAAACCCTAAGACAAAAATAAAACATTCTTCTGTAGACCAGACCCAATCGACTGAGGCAATTATGTACTAAAACAGTTCTGAACAATTATCGAAAATGGTACAAATTAACTTTTCACCAAGCTCTAAAAGTTGACAAGATAATTTTCTGAACAATTAAAATTGGCCTAAAAAAGCATTAAATGAAACGTCTGAATAGTTAAAGGTTGGTCTGACAGTTGTCTAGATCACTGAACATGAAAATGTTTTTGTAGACCTCGATCTCTTCTTCTTCTTCTCAGTCGTCTCACTCTTGACAGAGTGGTCGTGGTCGTCAGGTCGGGAGTTGTGTGGCTCGCTTTACAACTCTGCGCCACTCGTCTCTGATGGTGGTCTTTCTGGTGCACTCATTTAGGGGTAGACCTAGACAGAGACCAAGAATTATTTGTTTCAGTGCTTGCATGTCTTATCCTAATCAAGACAACGTTTTGGATTCCACTCTGAATTCTTTTAAGTTAAATATTTAGCTAATGTTGTGATAGATGAAAATGAAAATTTATAAAATTTGTCATGAAATCCATTCCGTCCAATCAAATCTCGGAAACAACTCATTAGGTAATAGGTACCTAAAAGAAATCCCTAATTTCTGCCTCTTAAAGATTCAGGGCTTAGACCATGATTTGTATGTACAGAATTAGTTCTACCAACAGGATACCTATGTGGAAAAACTTGGAAGCTCTAAGTTCTAACTCATCACATCACATCGCTGAAGCTGATTGCTTACGGTCTGTAATAGCAGCTCACCGCAGCGTTGTATGAAGCTGTTCTTTGACACTTGAAGTGTTGGCAAAATTTACCTGCGGATAGTGTTGGGAGAGTATCGATAAAAACGAGTAGCTTGTTTTCTTGTCACTTATTGGAACGAAGTTCCTTTTCGGACGGTATCGGCTGGGGCTGGGAGAAAACTTTTTACCGTCACGGCCGTCACGCCGCGAACAGTCCATAGATTGTTACATTGTTAGTACGGAAGAGCGTTTGATTTGAATTTGAATTTGAAATTCCCAGTATAGAAAAGTACTCTTAGTTTCGTTCCAACCGAGTGTTCCACGACACTCACGTACTTTTTTATATTTTTCGTCGTATACCCTGATAAGCATAACGCGTACCTATTGTTTATATTTGTGATGGTATGAAACGTTTTGTAATGTAGGTATTACATCAATTTTTATTAGTTTATCCCATATCGGTTGGTAGATAATAATCCTAACGGTCATTGCAGAAAACCGTTTTTTCCCAATTTTTTAAAACACTGTGTAAAGTATAGGTAATATACTTGTACCTAATGTAAATGCAAAAATTGACAACACAAGCAAATATTTGTAGATAAGCTGAATCTCTACTAGAGAATTGTATTACTATCAATTCCAGGATCATGATGATGGCTTCACTGCAGCTCGTTCATCTCGCCAAACGTTCCATGAAGCATTTCTCCATCTACATATCAATCATCGACATCACCCATCCCATCTCTACGTTGGATTGACGCGTTGTACGAGCAGTTGCCAGCCAAGACGTAATTACTTCGCAAGCAGTTTGTCAGCCAATTAAACACCTTTGCTTTATTAAGAAGCCGCAGCGCGCGGTAAATAGAGAATCAAAGGGCCGTAGAATACTTTAAAGTTCGTGTAACGGCAATACAGGAAGCTCGGATGTTATCCTCGTCAGCCGGCGGTTTTGTGTGTTGTGGTGGGGAATTCAGACTGTGCCTGTGTTTTTCATTAAGCTAGCTTGTGTCTATATCTACTCGACCTTGTTAGTCTTGACATACGATCAAAGGTTGCTTGACTACTGCGACAAACAATACATCGTAACAATTTATCGTGGTTCTTTTTGTTATGGTGAACGCTCTGGATTTCAGTTTCACTGACATAAGCTGAACCGCGCGATAATTGCCGCACTATTATTGTTTGTTGCATTCAAAAGGTCAGAAGTACTAAATGCGTAAACAGGCTTCATAGTATACCTACTACGGTAGACATTCGTTCAAGTAGTCAGACATCTGAGAAGTCTACTGACTTGCTTGACTATATTGACCAAAAAAATTTGACCAAAATTGATACAATTTCATTGTATCAAAAAGCACTGATGTTTTTTTATGAAGCATGGTGTATTTTTTTTTATGATAAGAGAGTATAATAGATGAGTCATTTTTGCCAGTTAGTATGTTAAATAGTATTTGGTCTAAATGCGTTCAGAACTAATGAGAGTTCCAATATCTCACTTGAGGTTTCTGAGGTTTAATAACAAACAACACAAAAGATAGAAGTAAAAAGCGTCCCACACGCTTTTTTCTTTGAGTAATATGTAGACATATAGACCTATTCATAGTTGAAATAAAGACTGAAGGAATGAAAAGGATTATTGTTTTAGTTTTATCTTAATCTAACGATATGAGCCGCGGCGGGTTGGCGGCGCGAGCAGAGAAGGTATGGAGCATTATACAATCATAACATGTTTTATAATATCTTAATTTCAATTAAAAAAATGAAAAAGAAATCCGACTTCATAGGGCGCGACGTTTCTCAGCGTGTGTAGTGAGGAAGAGGTTTTTTGAGTTTTACGGGAAAAACATCTCAGGAATAAAATGTATAAAAGACCAATTCGGGAGTAAACCTTTCAAACAAAAATTATTATAGAAATCGGTTTAAAATTGACGGATTTGATGTCAAGATTTTTATATGATTTATTATACAACATTAAATTCATCACATCCATTGGTTTCAACTCAAACAGCAAAAGAAAGTTCGTATTATGAGTGCCCAATACAAACTCGTACGAAGTAACTTTATCAGTAAGATGGAAGGAAGATTCTACTCCATATATTGCTGTACTCTACTCGTCGGCAAGACAGCGACATTTCGTGCTCTCAGTCATTAATTATTCGAGCTCATTGTCCCACAGGTTTTCGAGCCCATTGTGACAATATTTGGGTCGCGCTTTCAAACCCACGACCGGAACATAGACGGATCATCTTGATGGGAAACGAACGTATCAGCTTATGAAATTTATCACTCTATCTCATATACATTTATTTTCTATAAGCTTTCAAAATTTTAGCAGATTGTGCGGTGCGTCATTCCAATACTCTCAAGGCTAAGAAAAAGGCCCAAAATCATGTTTCTTGCCCTAATTCTGAGCGGTATGTGAGATGGTTCTGCCAGGGAGTATCACATGTCATCGGTATTGGGACGCTAAACAATAGGGTAACTAATAAACGTGGTGTAAAGTTATTCCTCGGAATAAAATAGGATCAACCATACATTTTGACAGTATACACTCAAGAATAACTTTATACCACGTTTATTAGTAAGGCGCTAGAAGTACAATCAAGACAATTCATACGATTAATAAGATTTCACTGAATAAATACTTCTCGGTTATACTGTTTTATATGAATAAAGTGACATTGATTGGCTTGCGTACTAATAATAACAATTTTCATAATTGAAATCGAACAGCTAAACAAACTTTATTCAAATTTTTCATGTTCACGGAATTTAGTTAATGTTTTTACATTTTTTTTTTTATGGAAGAGGGGGCAAACGAGCCAGTGGCACACCTGATGGTAAGTGATTACCACCGCCCACAGACAACTGCAGCATCAAGAAGCACTGCAGATGCGTTGCCGGCCTTTGAGGTAGGAATAGGCTCTTTTCTTGAAGGTGCCTAAGTCGTATCGGTCTGGAAATACCGCTGGCGAAAGCTGATTCCATAAGTCTGTTGTGCGAGGCAGAAATTGGCGTGAAAACCGCACAGTTGTGGACTGCCGAAGTGAAGTATTGCTGTCGTTGCATACGATGGCGGAATTCAGCGGCTGGTATCAGTCCAAACAATTCTTCTGAGCACTCCCCATTGTAGATGCGGTACATGATGCATAGAGATGCAACATCTCTACGTAAAGCCAATGAATCAAGCCTATCGGAAAGGACTTGGTCGTTTTACAACATTTTGCAGTGTTTTTTAATCTGCTTGTTTTGGTGTCGGAACTTTTTAAATACAATCAACAGTTAAAACGGGCGATAATTAAGTATAAGTTGAAAGTAACAACATTGTACAAACTACACACGCCTATTTAATTAATTTACTCAATATCATGTAGCCTATGTACCCTAATGAACCGGGCCGTCACAGTAAAAATATATTTTCTAACAGAATAACCAGACATTTTTAACCGTGTTGGCCTAGTACGATGTGCTCTCGACTTTTATCTTGAAGATTACGAGTTCATCCCGATTCATCACTAGCTACTGCACGCGGTTTTCAAAGTTCAAAATTCAAAATGTTGGTACCAACATTTTGAATAGCCTATGCGCTATTCCAAGTCGCTATCTAAACCTATTCCAAGTTTCATAAGCTCGTAACAACAGGTACTAAAACCGAATTATATGTTTTTTATAAGACAAAGGTACATAGCAGACACAGCCAAACTACAGAAAAATATTTGAAAATTATGTAAAACTTTGAAATAGAAAAATAGAAATAGAAAAGCTTTATTATCATAGGTGCAACCACATTTACAAAATAAATAAATTCAAAAAATTTGTCTCACGGCTGGGATCGAACCCACAAACTTCTACGTCGGGATCTTTGCCCCTGTGTCCCGGTCGTCAAACTTTAGTGAGACGGTTGCACTGCTGGTCAAGCCTCTTGTAGTAAAATAATTTTAATTTCTAACATTCCTCTAGTCATTCTACTGTATAATTTGCTTTTATAAGACTAGTCTCGAATTAATTGTCAAACGTGCCCCGCGTACCAAATTGACCAAGTTAGCCGGACCCCGGTACCACCATCCATTCAAACTATTTTAACCTTTAAAAGCTGAGGCAGGAAAGCAGCGAAAGGTCTACAATAAATGGCTAATCGACAATAATGCTCGTTTATGATAGCAATTGCGCATAGAAATCCGTGTACGGATAACTGATACAAGAAGTGATTACGGTAGTTCAAAATAGAATTAAGCTGAGCATGTTATAGTAAAAATAGCGTGCATTTAAGTGCATGATAATTTGTTCTAAGAAACATAAGCCAGAAAAACTGGATCTAAAAACTTATCAAAGTAACTAGTTACAGGTAATTTTCTTTTTGTGAACGATGTTTTAAACTGATTTAATACGTCAACTCATAGCTAAAGTTCATTGTAATCAATCAAACGATTTTCTTATATTATTACAATAATAAATCAATATGGTGTCATGATCCCCACTAAACTGTCACACAGTGGGGATTTTGAAAATTTTCAACACTCTACATTTTCAAAAATCTTGGTCTGAAAATATGAAATACATCTGTCTGTAATCTTCAAAAAAACAACGATAATTATGAAATGTTCAAATTAGAGTAAGTATGCGTTTCTACTTGAAATAAATAAATAAATAAATAAATATTATTTCAAACCAACGTATTCGGTGACATTATGCAATTCAAATTAAATAGTCCCTAAACACGTACTTTAAACATGCAAAGGCCTTTTCCTTCGTATTGCACACAGAATGTATCCATAAAACGCCATAAAGTGGTCTTTATTGAGTCTCATTAAAATATTCATTATAAACACGATTAGACCGTAAACAAATACCTTTACTGCCGCTTCCGTTTCAATTTATAATACGATTGTTGAAGTTTATGATCTCTACAGACCACACGATTCCAGTTACCTAAAAATAACATAATAAATATCGAGAAACGATATTAGGATTATAAACCTCTCAACTATTTGAAAAACTAAGCTACTACATATTTACATATATTTACAAAATAAAGCAGGATTAGTCAAGCTATCTAAGGATCGTTAGCTATAGGTAGCTCAACTGATCCAGGTCACTGTCAGTCGGAAGCGTGCCCAAAACACTGGCGGCATTACTATTATGTATGTATTTACATTACAAACAAAAAGTATATAAGTATTATATCAGTTATCTGGTTCCCATAATACAAGCTTTGCTTAGTTTGAGGCTAGATGATGCTGTGTGAAAATGTCCAGCATTATTTATTATTTATTATTTATTTATTACCACGCTGGATGGCAATGCTGATCCTTTGAGCCAAAAATGTGCCAGCTCTTTGATTTTTTTTTTCGAATAATAAACTGATACATTTTTTTATAAAGCGCATCTTAACTTTACCAATTCAAAAACTAGAAAAATTAGGTCTTATTTTGTTAAGTACTAAAAACAAATATTCTAAGCGATTACATTTAAAAACGATTACCTAAATAACGCAATGTTTTATTTTATGTTGAGCTGCGATGCCCTTTGCTTTGAATCAAAGCAAATATCGATGAAAATTGTTTGTGGGAAAGTTGTGAACAAATATTTTTCCTACTCCCAATTTCTACAAATCGGGTTATAAGTTGTGTCGTTGGTAGGTTTTAACGCGCTCTGGCTTGGTTTAATGTTTTTATTTCAGAGCGATAATTAAAGTAACGAGTCCGCAGGGGTTAATTTATGTTAAAGAAACATATTTTTTTTCTGAGATAATAATTATTGTTTGGCAGAGCGTGAATTCTTCAAAAGCGAGCTTGTGTAAACAATGTACATTTTACAAGTGGATAATTTAATTTTGAAATAATATACATCAGAAAATAATTTGCCATTTTAATATTAGATGGTTTATTCAAGTCGTGATGAAATAAATTTTGCATTCTGGTTTCGTCGTACTCCTAATTAAACCAGCACGTACCTACTACGTTGTTCCTGCATTTCCTTTGGTCCTATCCAAAAGCTGTTTCTGTGATGTTTTTCTGTTTCTATGAGTTTGATTGATTAATTGTGCAGATGAATCAAAGATACAGAATATAGAGCGTCCCAGCAGTTTGAAACGCCAGTCAACTACCTACTCCCTTTAGCCCTGCACTACAGAAATAATTCGTTTTTAAGTAGCGGTAGGTTCAATATCAGTAGGTTCTATAAAATATCTTTACTCTAGATCGCGCACGCTAGTTTTATGCCATCGTTTTAGCTCAAGTATGGAAATAAAGAAGTGAAATAACCCTGTTTACTGCCCCATTAACTGTTTTTAAGGTAGTATTAGACAATATGAAATTGGAGTATCAGGTTTATCTTCAATGTTCTTCTTCTACGGTAGATTCTAGCAGCTGCTGTCTCCGTTGAATATTCGGTATGCTTGTTCATATATATAGGATGTACCAAAAGGTACCATGCTAAATCTATGTGCTTGTTATTAAAGTTTAGCTTTTTTGAAGCTAGATGGCGCTGTTTAAAAGCTTCTCTGAGCATAGCGAAAATTGTTTTTGGGTCTGTGGGTTCTCCTATATTAATTTTAGTCAAGAATTAAAATCCCATATCGATGCTGTCTTCTTGAAAGGCATCCAGGTCGTCACGCCAACGTTTTCTCGGCCTGCCCCGGCTTCGTCGCCCATTTGCAGGCAGCTGTCTTTCATAAAGACTGGTGGGATGTGGCAGGGGACTGTGATAGGTGGAAGGAATATTCATCATCATCATCATCCGCAGCCTTTTTCATCCCACTGCTGGGCATAGGCCTCTCTTCGCTTGTGCCAACCTTCCCTATCCTGCGCCAGTCTGACCCATGTAAGACCTGCTGTTTTTATAATGTCGTCGACCCATCTAGCCGCCGAACGACCTACTCTTCTGTAGCCCTTTCGAGGGCACCACTCGGTAATCACTCTGCAGCAGTTGTCTCTGAGCAGAGGAAGGAATATTATTAGATAGATATTGTAATTAGGAGAGAAAATTTGTTCAACTAACGACTAGTTGAAGTAAATTTTTTTTTCCACAAACTTTGTGATACTTCTTAGAAACAGACATCCTTTTTTTTTTTTTTAAGAGCCCGTGATGTTTTTTAAGAGACGAACTTGACTCTTACTCTCCCCATTGGAGAACATTAGCTTACAATAGAGTTGAGTGGAAGAAAGGAAGGGAGACATCCTTGCACAATTTTAAATAAAATCTTATATACTTGGTACAAGATCCTAAACAGGCGATTGAGCAACGAACAATACTAAGCATAACAATCCGCATAGAATTGTTTCGGCAGATTAAGAGACATTCTCTATAATTCCAGCTACAATGGGCTTCCAGAACTGTTTATTAGAAAATACAAAAAAGTGTAGTACCTTTACTTTAGACAAAACAGAAATGACCATATTAAAAAACTTTGTACGAGTTAGTCCAACCCTGGTGACGAATTTTTAAAAGGAATCAAAACTAAAAGTTGATTCTCTTTGTTCTAGCTAGAATTATTACATTATCAAGCTTAGAAAAAAGTCCGAAAGCTTCTAGTATTTGAATAATTAGTTCCGTAATGTCACTTTATGATAATGTTAGTTCGTAACATTTTCGGAATGTATGAAAGAACATAGTTTTCTAGTACCTAAAAATATAAAAATATGTAAATGTGTAGTAGCTTAGTTTTTGTAAATAAACTATTTCATCCTATGCTTATTTTGTAGGTAATTCAGTTTTCAGATAATCGCTGATCTAGTTTCAGACGCCTTTTGACAAGCAGTTATTCCAGCATCTCATCAAAGCAATTTATTTTATACATCTTTTTGGTTTTCTCTTCAAATGCTCTGTCAGACGCAAGGATGTTCATACAATAACCAGTTCTACGTCTCCTTCAGAGCCTTTTCTCCAGGAAACGAAAGTGTCATCTTTGAAAAAACAAATCATTAATTTGCTTTGGTTTGCAGGATCGTAATGGAAAGAAAATAGATTAACAGAGATGCTTGATAACAAATACATATAGCCGAACATAGAACCTCCTTCTTTATTGAAGTTGTTTAAAAAGTATCTTTATGATGTTAACCTCCACCGTTTGGAGCTAGTGAGAGAAAAACCATGTCCAGTGTCATTCCGGGAGCACCGACTGAAAATTTGAACGAGGTGTCGGTAACGTTCTAAAATTCAATATAGTAATTCAAATAGTATGTTGCCTCTGTGGGAAGCATGCCGCATCGTAAGCCGAGCTATGAACCGATGGGTCACAGGTCAAAATAGCAGATACTTATATTAACAGAAGCCTAGCTGCCTGCGGGCGGACGGGGCACGTGGCGGCAAACACCGACAGATCCCGAAGTTTGTCGATCTTTACCGAATATTAACAGTTACAGTTACATATAGTGTCGGGAATTCAATGATGCGAATGAACGCGCCTAAAGAAGTTTTCACTTCAAAAAAAAACTATAGTCCGGATTTGAGCCCATGACTTCAGGATCGAAAGTTGACTAAATATCCCACTAAACCTTTATACATTCCAATCTAAATAAAAATATGTCGGCTAAACGTTTACAAGGGTACAAAAAGTAAAACACAATGAACTACCACCTCAAAACCATGATGTTCAGATAAATTAGGCAAAGGACACCGTGTGTGGCACATGGACATCAGATCAAAAGATTATGGTCGATGCTCAAAATTCCACAAACATCACGACATTACATACCAACGCTCTTGATTATCTAAATGCCTTTGATAGAAAGGATTAGGGTACTCGACATGGCCTTAATTGCCTATTGTGGTAGTAAGCTTCTTTGGCTTGGGTCCTTTTTTGTTTTGATGCTGTAATATTATATGAATCATCAAACCCGTAGTTTTATCTTTTGTAATAATCGTATCTTGTATGTGGAGGGTTGTTCTGGCTAAGAATATTGCCATGACTTTCGGTCTGGTTATTGGTTTGAATATCAGTAGAGTAATTCTTCATAATTTTTCGTGTAATAATAATAATAATGCTGGACATTTTCACACAGCATCATCTAGCCCCAAACTAAGCAAAGCTTGTACTATGGGAACCAGATAACTGATATACTATATATATACTTTTTGTTTGTAAATACATACATATTATACATAGAAACACCCAGACCCATAGACATTTAATAGAATAGAATTAACATTTATTTATTACAAACACACACAAGAAAGTACTAAAGGAAAAAGAAAACATAAACTAAAATATGAAGAAAAACAAACAATGGAAAAAAAGTAGGTAGGAAACATCAGACATAACAATTAGAATATTTTTAAAACAAACATTAACAAAGTTGAATAATAATATTAGAGCTGAAACTGAACTTTTTAACAAACGTCACAAGACGAGTAGATAGAACTTTGCACAGCAGTGGTACTTATAATTATACCTAATATGGAACAGAAGAACAATCATCTTGTAGCCAGCTGCATCAGACGCCAATCCACAAGATGTCACTTCACCATCTTATTTTTTATTATTTACCCAAAATGTTATTCGCTTCTTCTCGTTAGAACTAAAATAACAATCCAAAGCAAACATCAAACCATTTGTCAACAAATCCGCAGAATTACTTCAACAATACCAAGATTTCTGTTCCTTGTCACTGTATTTCTGCAACCCGCTCTACATTCTCGCCGAGACCTAAATAAATTTAGGAAAAGAATTTTGAAAAACAAATACCCTTTACCACACTGGTTCAAAAGAACTGGTGACACGATAAGAAGAAGAACCTAATTTTGCTTAAAATCATAATTCGAGACTGAATCTAAACTCTTCAACCTACATCTTAGTGCGCAGAATTAAAGATATACCTACTCGACAATTTCTTACCTGCTAAAAGCAAAGGCCTTGTCTCGACGA
Organism: Epirrhoe tristata; assembly: GCA_951394285.1. Lineage (NCBI taxonomy): Eukaryota > Metazoa > Arthropoda > Insecta > Lepidoptera > Geometridae > Epirrhoe > Epirrhoe tristata. Next base: position 8,149,473 of record OX596146.1, on the reverse strand, counting down.
GAATATAGAGCGGCTTTAAGCGCTTAGCCAACGCAAACACGTGAAGGAAGTTTACTTAAGTTAAAAAAACTGCGGCCTGGGTCCTATTCATACCGTGATTAAGCCAACGATAAGGCACAAAGGTAGAATATGTGCCGAACAGATTCCAGATTGAAAGCCGATAAACTCACTTTTGAGGTTGAAAATGTTTTTTTGAGTGAATTATCGAGTTTATCAGTGATCTTGGAGCACGTGTTGTGACTTGCTATTATAATTTTGCAAGCGCATCGTCGGTTTTCAATTGTCTGTACTTTGATGATATCGGCAGCGGTGACGTCTGAGGTTAGTTGGTGTAGGAGCTTACATAATGGATGGTAGAATGTAGATAGATATCGCTGAAATACCCGATAGCAGCTTAAAAGGCGCAGCTTGCATCCTTTTATAACAAAAATTACACCCAACAAACACATACATTGATGATCATTGAACCTGATCTCTCACTAGAATTCCCAATATCGTGGGTATTACAAACAATGGCACCAAAAAACTTAGATTCATCTGTCTTCGTGATAATATATGCAACGAACTTCATAGCTATCATTGTTGAAAAGAACGACCTTCTGCACGGTCGCAATATGGATAATTGATCGATAGTGGCAAGTAATAACTGAGCGCTTCGGAGGGCACTTCGGTCGGTCCCGGCTACTAAGTCTCTAAGCTATGACTGAGGTATTTAGACGGCCTAATAGGGCCATCATCTGAGTTGGCAACTAACTCATACAATCTTTGTTTTCATTGTAAAATACTGAAACATGCCTTAGACAAATGGAAGCTTATGCCAAGCAGTGGGCTAAATTGGGCTGTTGATGAAAATAAAACATTTTGAGTGACAACTGAAGTCCTTTAAATACTTATCCCAGTTTCATTGACAGAATAATCCGTAATATTTCTATAACAAAATACCCCAAATTCCCATCATCCTTTCTTTTTAATTTCGAATCCTTTGTTTTGGTCGGTATTTTGATAGAATTGAAAGGATCGTATCCGGCCCAATGTCGTGCAAAAGTAGGCGTGCTTTATTTATATTCTGTTTTGATCATCGCACAATTGAACAAAAAAATCTTTTGTGTGATCTACGACGGGAAAATTATGGTACTTTATTTTACGCAATGTTTTTTGCAGCCCTATAGGACACCATTGATATTTTTGAATCAGGTACAGACAAATGGTTCTCATAGTTGACTTTGCTTTTGAGTTGTAATAAATTATTAATTTTAGTTTATAAGTATTTTTTTATTTTCAACCGAATTAATTTTAATCAAATTATGGATAAGGCCAGGAAGATGATGATGATGAATAAACTGATATACAGGAGCTCTACATAGATTAATCAATTGATTAGAGTTTTAACTTAAATAATAATAAAGTAATTTTTATAACTAAGCTTAATTAAAAATAAAAAAGAACGTGAGTGTCGTGGAACACTCGGTTGGAACGAAGCAAAGAGTACTTTTCTTTACGGGGAATTCCAAATTCAACAATTTTTTTCTTTCAGCCCCAGCCTGTTTTTCTTCGATACCGTCCGAAAAGGAACTTCGTTCCAAATTAAAGAAATCTTAGTTAAAATTAGAAGCTCATCTTATGAACTATTTATATCCAACGCAACGTAAAACTCTGACTACCTCTTAGGTTAAGACAAGAAAAAATCTTAAAACTACATTGTGAAAAAAATGTGAATTCCATTAATGAACTAATGAACTAATAACAAGAACAAAAACATAGCCCTTCCTTTGACAGTCGGGTAAAATTAACAAAGATGTTTGAGTTCGATTAAAATTACGAATTCAGTAATAGCACTCTCCTATCTAGGATGATATTATCCAAAAGCAATTATTATTAATCAATATACCTTCCTAACCTTCAACCATCACCCAGCGAATTTACCTGCAAAATTTAGTACCCAATACCGACGGTCCGACCAATAATCGCCTACGTGGCCTATCGTATTGATAGGCTTGGCCCTTGCAACGATAATAATGGTTATTTGCTATTCCATTGTCGACGTGGGCCGTCAATGGGCGAGGTAGCGTCATTATTCTGCCAGAAACCAAGCGTATCGTGGGGGTAGGTAGTGATGTGACAAAGTTAATGATTATGTCGATAAGTAACATGCAACAGTCTACTTACACCACCATCATTGGCAGCATAGCCCATTGCTGGATAAGCCTACTCCCTCAATCCCTCAAAAGAAAGAGATTCTTGTAGCTCAAATTACTCATGGTTCTTTTTAATGATGTCTAAAGTAATAGGCAAAGGCTCATTGATTTAGCACATGTCCAAATTTTTCTAAACTGGAATACTAGAGTTGCGAGCCCATCGCAGCACATCACTAAACCACATTACTGTTCCCACATTTTTTGCGCAAGCGGCCCAGAGGGATAACCGAACAATGACAGGCGCACACGCTTACGGCCACACATCATCTCGCAACAAGCATAAGTTTTTGTCGACATATTTAATGGGATTCGCAATTTATTGTAAAATGCTTTTAAGAATACGCCAATTGATTGAAAACTCCGAAACGAAATGGTTCTGAATGTTTGATGGACCGACGTAGAGCGAGTAAATCAATTGACTGATACTCTCAAAATAATAAAGTATTTCTACGTTTACGGAATTTTTATTTAGGTACCTTACCTTACCTAGTCAGTAACTTTAAAATCATTCTTATTCCTAGTGAAAGCCGTGTTGCCCAAGTGAGGTAGGTGTGGTAGGTTCAAATCACGAACGTTTTGAAAAATGTATAATATGAGCATTTAATACGAGCTCTAAGCAGTGAAAAAAATGCGCATAGGGCTAAGCGACTAAAAAACAAAGATTCTGCAAAAGTAGTCAAGCGATAAATAGGTACTTATGTAGTTTGGAGAGACAAGACAAGAGATGGACCGTACAGACCACAAAATGGAGAGGACCAGCTGGCAAAAGAAATGTTGGCAGACCATGTTGGTGGACTGATGACATAATAGGCATAGCTGGAAACGCCTGGATGGAGGCAGGAGCTGCTGACGATGAGTCATGGCTGATGATGGAGGAGGCCTTTACACAAACACGGATCCATTTCTCAGAATAATTACTAACAATAGGATAAGAAATTAGCTATAAGATACTAACAGACACAGTTTATTTAGCTTAAAGAAACCATGTAAAAAAAGAGATTTGGAAATAAAAGGCTATCAATATCAATATCAATATCAATGTAGTTTGGATATGTGCTTCAGAAAAGATTCTTAAAAATTTTCAAGGATCTTATTATATGATTATTATATTAGGGAGTAAGTTGGCATACGACTGTAGAATTATGGCATATTACTGTGTCTATATTTTTCCAGCAGGTATATTTTATCCTAATTTCTTGATTCTCGAAAAACTACGTAGGTACAACAATAGCTATAATTAACGCCTCGAGGGAGAATTTTTTACCAAGTTGTGGTTCAGTTTTCGTAGCAAAGTTTGCTCGCTCTACGAAGGCTTTCATTTGTTTGTGCTAGTTCCACCGTTTTTGGATAGATGGCGTTTATGTAAGGTAGAACTTAAAAACATAATAAATAAATGTCTATAATTTTTGAAACGTTCGAGTTAGTACTATTATAAAGTTTACTCAATTACCAAATGACATCTTTACCTATTTGTTTTGATAGGCGTCAGAGTGTTTCAGGTTAGTTTGATGGAATAATCTGATTCCAATTTTATTAGTGTACCTACTTAGGTAGGCTAATTAGGTAATTGATAATGCTTTTGTGAATAAGTACCATTGAAAGTTTAATAGTAGTTTCAAAGTACATTTTATGGTTTCATCATCATCATCCACAGCCTGACTTCACCCACTGCTGGGTATAGGCCTCCCAAAGCTTGTGCCGTCCACCACGATCCTGCGCTAATCTGACCCATTGACGGCCCGCGACGTGTACAATATCGGCTTCCCATCTGGCCGCCGGACGTCCTACGTTCCTGTACCCAGATCTGGGCCACCATTCAGAATTTTATGAATTTAATTGAACATTTTATGGTTTACTCATTACCTATTATTATTATCCTTGGCTCATATGAACAAACCCATGAAAAGAACCACAAAGTTTGTATAACTCCTCTGCTACGTATATCAGCATAAAATCAGTGAACTTTGGGTTCGTTGGGAGCTTCAACTCAAAGCTAGTCTTATCTTGCTAATTTAATTAAAAACCACCTCGTAAAAGAAACTCTATGTAAAAGATACCGTAATGTGTTTCGTCTAACAAATTCTGACCAGAATCTGATAAAACTCGATCCATTTTGGTGGAACTTTCCTTTTATCTCGAGAAACCGAAACGTTGCCGGTTTAGGTATAGGTTTATCTTTGAAAACTTTGCCTAATTTTATATTCAATCTTTCAAGTCGGTGGTTGGTGATAAGGCTTCTTTTCAATTTTCGTAATGAACTCTCACATTATACAAATGAGTTTGCATTATCCCAAGACAGTTTATTTTTTTGGAACTTGGATGAATTGAAATTTTTCATGGATGTTCTGTCTATCCTTGTCTATCACAAGATAAGTACTCGCATCGGAAAGCTCTATGGCCACAAGAAAATGTCTCGTGACACTTTACACTCATGAATAAATGCAACTAGGATTAATATGCAACAAAATCTTTCAGTTGTTCCTGATGATGAAACAACTTTCTGTGCAGGCACAAAGTGGATGGTGACTGCTAGTGGCATTCCCAACTGAGTTATGGCAGTCTAAAATTCGACAAATTGTGCAATATTATATGAATTAAATTAAATTCAGAGTGAGTAGAAGAACAAAACATGTTGTGCCGATCCCACTTATCATGGGATAAGTTCAGGGAGATGATGAATTCATATTATTATACTTGTACATGAAAATATAGGTATTACAAACAGCATTATTTTATTTCCAATCACAATAGTACTTCACCTAATCAAACAGAACTGAACGAAGTTCTCTTTACATATTGACTGGGTTGTTCAAACAAAAATATGTATTTGGATCCGCGTTGCTTTATTCATACTATTGACTTTTCTAATATGTTAGGTTACAAAAATGACGAAATATGATGGACTTGCAATACAACCTCTTCAAGTGCATTGCAAACTAATTGCTATCATAGAGCCCCACAAAATTTTTGTTATGCATTAGGAAAGCAAGCTACTTATTATACTTACCTACAAGTTTCTTGGTGTGGTAAGCAGTTTGTTAGTTTTCTTTGCTCACTAAGTTTTACCTAGCGTGGGGAAGGACTGCACAGGACCGAAAAGAGTGGTGTTATAATAGAGAGGAGGCCTTTACTCAGAAGTGGGTGAATAGAATAGAATAGAAGTTTTAACTTGGTATGTGGCAGGTAGGAGATGTTGTAACCCTGATGATGCATCATCATTTGACCTTATCATTGATGATAATGGACTCTTTCTTACATGCGTATACTTAATACAATAAAATCATGGTTCTCTCTAAGGGTTAGGCAGAGACTATGAACTTTTGAGTATTGTAAAGTCATTGACCTTATGCATGCAGGCTATCAAATAAATATTATAATTTAAAAACCCTACTGATAATATTTTTTAATTATTTAGGTAAATATGATAAAATCATTGACCTAAAACTGAAGGTATTAGGTATAATTTTAACCTAACAAATCAAACAGAGTGCATTATGCACTTAACAAACGATAAACGGCTGGTTAATAAAACGTTCCATTGAATGAATGAATGAATGAATGAACACTTTATTGTACACAAATTAATTTCAAAACACAACATAAATAAAACATGTTTGAAATTAGTACAATGGGCGGCCTTATCGCTTTCAGCGACATTGATGCACGGTCGGGATTCAAACTAGCAACATTCGGATTGCAAGTCTATAGTTATAGCTCCACGCGTATTGACCGTCTTTTCTGTGGACATATTTTCTGATTAAGCTAAGAGTAGGTTTAGGTACTGGATAAGCCTGTTTCATCCCCAGGGTCCCGGTAGACAAAGGTTGCTTAAGATGCTGTAAAACTCATCTTGTAAAGTTAAAGGCCTAAGTTAGTACCTACTATTTCATAAAAAAAACGTAAAAACGTAAACAAGTTCACGACTGTATCCCCAAGGTGCGGTAGACATTCTCTCAGATCTTTTTTTTACTTATTCTAGATCCTTTGAAGATGTCTAAGGTAGTCAGAGGCATTTCCAAACACATATTTGATACATGCCCACATTTTGCAGAAGTTAGTATTCCATACGTGACAGGTTGCAAGCCCATCGCCGCCTATAAGAACACTAAATGGTTTCCTCACGATATTTTCCTTCACAGTTAAGAGCACAAAAAAATATAGATAATTGTTGTTTGGCAAGGAAACTAAAAATATTGGTGCGATTGGTACAAAAATGCATGAACCAAATCGGGTTCGGTGTTTTTATTATTATTTTCCTTGCAAAATCCACATAAATAAAATGAACTTGTATTTGGGTCTGTTAGCTTGCTAATTGTTGTTAGAGTGGACACTACTTTGCAAAAATGTTTCTAATTTTGTTGTGCTGTTTCGCTGCGGTGAATGGTGTTTTGAGTTTTTCAAGTAAGTTTTAAATTATTTAAACTCTAAATTATTATCTTAACTCGCCTCATACACTTGTTTTGTCAAACGACTGTCATCCATCCTCTCTACATGCCCAAACCATCTTAACATACCTTTCTCGATCCTCAACACTACATCTTCTTTCATAGAATAGTATAATATATTTTATAATACACGTTAATAGAGATATATATTTTCCTCAATTTTAGAACCAGCCGAGCCATGTCGTCGTGACGATAGTATATGCCTGACATCTTTAGCGCGACAAGTCTACGCGTCTGCATTTGAAGGCCCGTCTGGCCAACAAATTGATCCTCTTTATCATGAACAAATTGACGGGACCCTGCCTAAACTAGTGTTCAAACTGACGGATACAACTACTAAGGGATTTAAAAGCTGTGAAATTAAAAATGCAAGGTTAGATAACTTGTACTCCCGAATGACGGGGTTTGTGGCTCACATACCTCAGTACATAGCTCGTATCATGATTGTAACTATTTTGTATCTAATATTCAAGAATAGTTTTCCTAATTTGAGAACAGAGTTATTCATTGAAAAATAAACCTGTTTTATTAATACCAAGGATCTTAAGCTTCGACAAGCTTTTTATTTTTTCTAGCGTATCCTCAGATAAAACTTCAATGAGTTTTGAAATGTTTTGCCCTAAGTTTGAGATGGATGGACATTATGAAGCTGATGGTATCATAGAAGAAGTACCATTTCAAGGAAATGGAGCATTCACTTTGATTGCTAGTAAGCTCTCTTTTTTTATTATTTATCTAACCTTACCATACTCAATACCCAAACTCATGTTTTGTAATAGTCTCCTCAGGGCTTCCTTTGGTCAAAGTGGGAAAACATCTTTTGGAATCTCTTTTTAAAGCAAGGCCGAAAAATCTTTAAGATATAAATGCAAAAACTTTTTACTTGATCATTACTTATAGTATTTTTCACGTAAGATCACGTTATCCCTGACACATAAAACTTTTACGTTTTACGCTGTACAACTATGATCAATTTTGAAATAAATGTAATCTAGTGATAGTACTAAAAAGTACAACTTCCGAAAAAAAGGATTTTGTATATTTCCTTATTGTGTGTTTTGAGCACGCTTCCGACTGACAGTGACCTGGATCAGTTGAGCTATCTATAGATTGTTTCTAACAATCCTGAGATAGCATGACTAATCCTGTTGTATTTTGTAAATATGTAGTAGCTTAGTTTCTGTAAATAAACCTTTTTCCTTCTAAGAGCCTTGTCACGAAACCGTCCTATGTGAAAAGGACTATAACAGGACTTTTATTTTACAGCTGATTATGTTGTTTACGTGCTTGCTAATATAAAATCTACACCCAAGGATGGCAAACTTTACATAAGAATTGCCAATTTCGATGTTGATGCCAAGTTGAAAGGAGACTTAGATTTCAAACTCGAAAACTTATTCAATGGAAATAAGGAATTAAGTGAGTAACAGATTAAAAACGTATGCCTTTACTTAGGCCTTTTGATTTATACAGCGTCAGGAGGCACCTATAACTTTTTTTTTTTTTTTTTTTTTTTCGCTGGGAAAAATGCGTTACGCATCCCCTCCGCCGGGGGGCGAGAGGGGTATGTGGAACTCCCCGGGGACTCCCGGTATACCCACTAAACGACCCAGCGTCATTCCGGCGTCGCCTGGAATGGAGGGGGTCTGGGAAACCGGCACAGCCTTTACGTCCAGTCCCCCTCTGGCGATCCCCGCCCTTAAGGCGGCCCCGCATAGTGGTGAGTAGTGCAAGGTGGATGAAGGTGCCCCCGCACCTAGCGTCCGCTACTCACCACCAGAGCTCTCCGCTCCCTTCGTCCACTGCGCACTCTAATTAAAGAGGTGCGCGTGGAGAAGCCTCCAAAAACGGCCGCAGAGGACAGGGAGAGCGGCAACGTAACACCAACACTCCTCTTCCACTGCGGCCCCAACGCCGACGCATCTTACGGTGCACCACCGTTGGGTCGCGGGAGATAGGGCGAGCGGCAACGAAACACCGACACGCCTCTTCACCCGCGACCCTACCCGCCAGGCGCCACCAGGGCGTCCCCGCCAGGGATTCCTTTTCGCTTCACCGTGGGCCTCCAAACCACGGTTACTAAGCCCCCCCATCGCGTCAAGATTGGAATCCATCGGGGGGGGGGCAACCTATACCTAAACCATCCTCTCAGCGTAATCAGCCTGGCCCACAGGAAAGACAACGTCAAAACGTCGATTTTCGGGTGTGCCCACAACCTTTTTTGAAGGCTGGATCTGCGCCTGCCTAGCTCTTAGATTTTTCTCAACCTTATTAATAAATACCTTTTAAATAAGTATCTCTTTGTTAGTCATCATAATAAAGTTTTTTTTTTTTTTTTGCAATTTTAACAATGAACAGAGGTACAATATACGTAAGCACGTTAATTTTAGTAGAAGTTATATATTTGTAATATTTTTTTTTCTAAAATATAGTTTTTTTTTTCCAGCTGCAGCAACCCATCAATTTATAAAAGAAAATCCGGATTTCACAACACAGTTCTTGCAGAAGCCAGTCTTTAAGGCAAACATGAACAAAGTGGTGGAATCCACTAACAAATTTCTGGAAACTGTTCCGATTGATGGTTTTATAAATTAATAGAAATCATGTAAATAAACTGTTTTAAAATGGGTATGTGGTTTGAGATTTATAAAATAATTTGAGAAGCTCTCAAATAATTTTATATATTCATTACTTTTAAGTTCGTCAATGATAAAAATATTTATATTGTGTTAATATAAAAACATACGTAAGTGAAATAAAAATGCTAAAGCCAAAAGTAGCTTAACACACTTTTTTGTTTATGTTTCTTGATTGTGTGTTCTCAAAAACTTATGATAGGTTTTTTTCCAAGTTGTAAAAAACATGAGTTCAACGTTCATACAACTGGTTTTTAGTTTATTAAATAGAATATTTCTAGCTCAGAACAGCTTCAACAAAGTATATAGAGACAATCAATATTTTTTTAAGTACGTAATTAGAATTTGAAATAAAGATAAAAAATCTATAAATAAACATAGTTACGTTAAATCTAATTTTTACAATTTTTTTTACAAATTTAAAATTCTCACAAACGCATTAAAAATGTTGCTAGAATCGTTTCGGTCAAATCTCTGACGTCAAACTTATGAACAATTATAAAATTGCTTTAGTATTAAAATTAAAAATAGGAAATAGTTTGGATTTCCGTTCAACACGATCTCCACGCTGCTTTATCGCTGTTTTAGCGTAGGTACCAACTAAACATTACCTACTTCACGCTTTCCCGTAGGAGTAGGCAGAGAGCACAGATTTCCATTTGCTACGATGTTTTCATTTCACTCACAATATATTTTTGTACGTATTTTTGTAAGTGTGAGTACTTTGTCCTATCCCTTCTCTAGATCGTATTTTTGCGTGTTTTCAAAATATGTTCCAAAAGGATTATAATAAAGTTGACTACAATTATTATTCTGTTAAGGTTACCACCTTGATATTTGCGAACATGAGACATCGAACGTTTATTTTTGATTTGGTCGGTTGATTTGGTGCCTTAGGGTACTCTCCTTCGCCATTTTTAGCCTTCATACGAACTTTAGGGCTGGTTTCACCAAACTTTATCTAACAGAGAACTAAAAAATTTAATCCGTTGTTATCAACGGATTAAATATTTAACAGACCGTTACGATTGCTTTGTGCTCCATCATGCTCTAACAAAGGAATATCTTCATTAACAAGCCGCTAAATCTAATCGCTGGTCGGCGGCCCGTTAGCTAACTAGCATTTGACATCGTAGAAAATTAAAAATATGTCACAACAACCAAAAATCCGAGAGTGAAAGAGAGCCGTTTATCTGCGCAGAACACAATTTTGTATGAAAAAGCGAGAAACGGCTAACGGCCGATCTATTAACCAGCTGTTAAACTTGACTTTGGTGAAACTGGCCCTTAAGGGCTTAAAGCTCGTGAAAATTTCAAAAAATATATATTTTTGCAAACTGGTCATTAAGGCCGTCTTTTGTATGGATTTTTCCATAGCGTGTACAAATGGGCAAGTGCAAATATTACTCGCACACCGACGTACACAAAGGATTCCGTACTTCGTTTTCTTTTTACCTGACTGTCAAAGAAAGGGTTACTATTATTACTAAGCTGATGACACTCTGTAAAAATGTTGTCTATACTTAACCCTTTGTCAGAAGCACAGATGGACTGACAAACAGGTATTAGCATTAGCTATAATACTATGGAATACTATAATACTATTTTAAAAACTAAAAAGAAAGCCGACTTTAATATAGAAAGATACATACGAAATTATCAATTCCTTTGAAACTATACCCATTCAAACAAAAAATAATTTTGAAAATCAGTCCCCAATCGGTAAACAAAAAACACAAAGCGGAACAAATAGAACCTTCTCCTTTTTAAAAAAATTAATTACATAAAAATCCTTTTAATAAAAAGTTACATTTGTTTTTACAGTTGTGTATAAGTGGAAATTATATTGAGGCTTTTGTGTATCCGGTAGAGTTTTGCCTAGTGTCCCATTGGAACCTATTGGGTATGGAACCCTAAATCTTACGTCTTAGTAGGTAATGCACTTGATAATGTTTTTACAGCGATCACAACAAAAAATAATAAAAATGTTCAAGGCAACTCAACAAACTCTTAGTAAAGGACCTATATATATGCGGTAACGAATGTTAAAATCAATTTGCTTAGTATCATAGCCTGCTAACGTCTATTTTACCGAACAAAATGTGTAAATATTTATCTTGGGCTTGTTTTGTATTAATAATGTGTATCGCAGATTGCTCACCACGTAAGTTTTAAAGTTTTTTTCAAGCAAATGGACGCTGGCATAACACAGTTTACAACATATTAAATGCTAATCACAATGTCCTTAATGTATATTTAAACAAATAACACATAATATATTAAAGATATAAATATTTCTGTAGCAGATCAATAAAGATAATTTTTTTTGCATTTTGCAGCCAAAGGTCTAACAATATGCAAAACCAATGATTCAAAATGTATCAAGGAATCAAGCCAGATGTTTAAGAGTATTTTTGTGGGTGGATTGCCTGAATATGGAGTAGAAGTTATGGATCCTCTCAAGATCAAGCATGTAAACTCAAGTGAAGGAAACTTACTGTTCTTGTTGAATGACGTCACAGTCACTGGTTTGAAGAACTGTGATGTTATAAAAGTTTCGTGAGTACTAAATTTTAGGCTTTCCGCATTAACCTTGCAACTTGTCAAGTAATGGAATACTAAACTTTTCATGGGGCAACGTTCTATGTTCTTCATGCAAGCTCGTTGGTTTAGGATACTTGAGACTGATGAGACGTAGCCCTTTTTTAACTAATTTGTTAACTAAATAGTTTGTTGTCCGACTTTGCTGCACACACTCGTATTATTCTATCATACACTTGATTTCATTTATCCTCTCTAAATCCCCGAACCATCCCAATATACCTTTCTCAATCCTTCACATCTTCGTCAATTTTCATAGCACATTAGTAGTTTCTCTATCTGTAGCCTTTGCTAAGCTACAGTGGGCGAAGGTCTACTTGCGACGCAGAAAGTTGCGGATTTGATCCCCGCCGAGGGACAAATGTTTGTATGATCTACAAGAACCTAGTTGTCTCAGGTCTGGGTGCTTTCTATGTATATTATGTATGTATTTACAAACAAAATAAAAGATTAAAGGAAAATATATTTAGGATAGTAGCATTGATGGTACTAAGTATACAAAGTTGTGTCACTTGTACCATCAATGGTACAAATCAATGCTACTACTGACATTAAGGCGGAAATCTGTGTGAGAGTGGGAAGTACGTACCCACCTTTTGCTGTAAGGCAATAGATGCGTACATGTCACTTAGGTACCTATTGGTTCTTTAGGAAGAATGACAATGAGAGAATAATCTCTTGTCTATAATTTCTTCTCCTTATAGATTTTTTTCTAAAACTTATGATCTAACTCTTAATACTTCAAAAAAATTCAAAGGTTGGTTTGTTTTTTTTAATTTCAGTTTTGATGATACGGGAATGAAATTATCAATCAAGATGCATTGCTCTGCCGTTCTGGATGGAAATTATGTTATAGATGGTTCAGTTTTAGTGGTTCCTATCAAAGGAGACGGAAAAGTGCATGTTGATCTCAGTAAGTATCATGAAACATGGTGTAACTTACCCATGGGGTTAGTTGATTACTATTCAAACTTAAAAGTCTTAGGGCCTTACTAATAAACGTGGTGTAAAGTTATTCCTTGGAATAAACTAAAAATTACCATACATTTTGACAGTTTACACTCAGGAATAACTTTATACCACGTTTATTAGTATGGGCCTTAAAGTTCTACACGGTAACATAATGGATTGGTGACCGTTACTGAGCGCTTTGCTTGGTCCCGGCTTTAACCTTTAACTGGTGACGTGGTTTTTGAGTAACGTTAGTGGTGACGTTAGGCCTGACAGGCCTCGGATGAATATAAGCATAATTCACGATGTACATAAATTAATGACTGTAGCCTACCTATTTGTGTTCATATGAATATTGAGGTATTCAATAAAACGATTTTGTGTAATCTAATTATCATTTTTATTTAAGAACAGACATATCAAAATTAGCTCTCGTATTATCACATAAAAACGACGTTAGATCAACATTTGGTCATAAAATACAAAAATCAACATTCTTATTGATAATAACATTTTTAAATCTTAGTATAGACTTCAATCATCTTATAAAATAACATAAATCTCTTTTCAAATTTGTAACCACAAAACTGACAATGGGTAAACTTCACAAATTTTTACTGACACTCAGGACACAACAATCACACAATTGGCTGTGGTTCAAGCTCCTCATTATCAGAATATGCGCTTTCTTCAGTGTCTGAGTTCTGGTCAATTTTGTTCTGGAACATATTTTTCTCCTAAATCATCAGCTTCCGAACCACTAGAATCTTCACACCCCAACCATTCTTCGATTTGTTGATCGACATTTGAACTGGTTCCCGGTATAATTTGTCTACTAGTATTTGAATTATTGAATTATTATTTATTGAATTTCTCTGCTCCAGTACTCTACGCCTTTTTCTAGGCAGTTCTGTATCATCCATCCTTTATGTTTGCAGGTACACGCTATAATAAACCACAAATAACAATTTAACAACACTGACAAAAAAGTTACGTAAGCGGTGACATAGGGCCTGAGAGGCCTCAGTAAAACTTTAAATACGCATATCTCACCGATTTTGCTCCCGCCAACACTATTATCCCTGTCCACGGCGTGGGGGCAACTAAACTCGAAGCTACTGAGACGCACAAACCCGGGACGCACGGGGAAAGGGGTAAAATAACGTTTTGTTAGTGCTCTCGGGCCTGTGAGGCCCGACGTCACCAGTTAAAGGTTAAAATCAAGCATCCATGACGAAGGCTATCAGATGGCCTTGATCTTCGTCCCCAGTGTTTGCCACCTTATACTTACTTATTTGATAGAGAGTCGTGTTGGCCCGTTTAATGCAGGCTAATGCTGTATAAATATTCGAATAAAATATAAAGGTACCTAGGTATACATATAAATGAAAAATATTTGGAGCCAAGCAAACTTTTGTCGATGCGTTAGTTCCGAAACGAATGCAAAACGGAGGTTTTGCACGGCACCAAACACGGTTGGAGAACCGTGTTTGGTGCCGTGGTCCTAGGTATTAGTCGCAAAGGAACAGGAGTAGAATCACCTAGCTCTCAAAACTACTCTAAGTGAGTCCAGCAGTGGTACTACTGAAAAAATGCTTTTGGCCATTTTTACCTCATTATTATTATTATTAATAGCCCGTGATGTCCCACTGCAGGGCAAAGACTTCTTCGTTTCTTCCACTCCCCTCTATTGTGAGCTAATGTGGTTCAATCAGCAGAATGAGAGTCATTTTGACCTTGAATTTCATAAATGTTTTTTTGCAGATGATGCCTATTTCAACCTTGATATTCTGTTTATAATAAAGGATGGTGAGGATGGCAAGAAACATTGGAGCGTGAAGTCATACCAGCACGCATTTGAGCTGAAAGGGAAATCCAAAGTTGTATTTGAAGGCCTTTTTAAGGAAAACGAAATTTTAGGTTAGCTATTACGCAAAATTTTAAACCTTTGGGGCCATTTTCATAAACTTAAAAAAAATAGGAGGGTTTTGTTCATAAAATTGGAAAATTAAGACCCAATATTTTAATTTAAATACTACTAGAAATCTTTCATTGGATGTAAAAAAAAAAGTAAACACCAAAATTTTCGAGAGAATTCAGTAAACTCAACAAAGTTTACCGAAATCTCGTCAGTTTATCTAAATATGACAATGGGCTTGTAACTAGTCATGTGAATGCTAAATTCTGCAAAATATGAGCATGTAGTAAAAAAATATTTGGATTTGTGATGTGTCTGTTTCATACCACATACTTTCAAAGTATTATGAAAGCTAAATGACAAAATCACATAGATTGTCGACAACACTTTGAAAACCTCCACTTTCTTTGTATATTTAAAATTGACATTTTATTATATTATTTTCCCAGGTGAAGCCGCTCGTACGTTGTTCGAAAGCAGTCCCAACGAAGTTATTGTAGAAATTGGATCCAAATTTATCCAATATGTCATTGGTAGAGTTGCTAAGAACGTTAGTCACTTTTTCAAGGCTGTAGCTATTGAGGATTTGAGTATTGTAAACTAAGGAAATGAACTTACCCTAAAAATAATAATAAATAATGCTGGACATTTTTCACACAGCATCATCTAGCCCCAAACTAAGCAAAGCTTGTATTATGGGCACCAGATAACTGATATACTACTTATATACTTTTTGTTTGTAAATACATACATATTATACGAAGAAACACCCAGACCCGATACAAATATCTGTAGGTCATACAAACATTTGTCCCGCTAAATAAGGGACCAACACTAGGCCTAGATGCTTTGTTTTTACTTTTGAAAGTAAAAGTACAGAGTAAACCTGTGTTGGGTGTTTTTTAAATAAAAAAGGAAAAAATGTTAATTACAAACAAGTTAGCTATGAATAACACTAAAATTAATAATGTTTTGTTGGAATAAAAATTGTTGAATGTATTTGAATAATATTTCTTATTTACATTTTATATTTTCATTTACTTTACCTTATTATTTTTGACTTTTTTAAGAATGTAAAAACATGCAATTTTTGAGAGTTTCAATCTGAAATCAGATAAAAATCTTAAAATTAATATTACCAAGAAAGGCAAAAAGTGTCGAATTGCGATCGACCCACAAATAAGTTAATAAACTGACCTTGAATAAACTTGCGCATAGAAAAATAGTAAGTAACCAAACCTGATTTTACATTTATTATAAAACATGCGTTTAGCGAATGTAAATTTATCTAGAAGTAAAAAAACTGTACCCACAAGGAAACCTAATTCAATGATTGAGGAGTACAGTTCGCCCAACGGATCTAGGCATTCGTGAAGTTAGCCGTTTGTCTGCGCAGAACACAATTTTGCATGAAAAAGAGTTCACTGACACAAACGGCTAACTTCACGAATGCCTAGATCCGTTGAGCGAACTGTAACTATGCTTTAATTTTTTATGGATGAAAATGTACTAAGCGAGCCAAGCGCTCGTGGTGCAGTTTGCTTAGTCGTTTTTGATAGATCATCGAAATGAAGCAATGGTATGTGCGGTCACAAAGTGGATAGGTGATTGCTAGTGGCATTATCATCTGAGCTTCAGAGGGAACGTAAAATTGTCGGTCTCGGCTATAAAGTCGTTAAGTCCTCATCTGGTTGATATTCCACTTATTAGAACTAAGCGCTTCGAAAGTTCTTTTATTATGCGCACTGCAAAAATTTGGAATCAGCTTCCAGCGTCTGTATTTCCGCTGAGCTACGACCCTATTGTTTTTAAGAAGAGAGTTAATAGGCACCTTCTGGGTAGGCTCGCTCCATCGTAGACCTCACTCTTGCCTGTGTAAGTCTGAGGTCAAGAGCCGACCCATTCAACATAAAAAAAAAAAAAAAAAAAAAAAAAAGTCATGACGGAAGTCTTCCATCACTAGAGTTTGCCATTAATATGAACTTACTGTTTCTTGGGAAGTAAGGATGCGCTGCTCGTTTTATTGTAAAACACCTCTAAAATAATTTAATATCAGCGACTAAGCCACTGCACTAGATCATCTTGTCCATATTATTTTAGTCAGTCAGGTGATTGTTTTGTCGGACAAAAAAAAATTTTTTTTTTCGAGAACATACTTATTCCTAGTTTTTTCCGGATTTGTCATACCTGTACCTAGGTAGATGCCTAATTATAATTGACTTATCTAACTATATTTTAATTAACTAATTTAAATTAACGCTCATTGCTCACATACATCTTTTTTAAGTTTCTCATAAAAGTGAAGTTTTCTGTAATTACTTAAGAGAAATAAATACCTACCTTCAAACCTAGTCACCAGAGCTCATATAATAAATATATTTTCCTCAAAACCATTATAATCTACAATGTAGATGAAATTCAATAAAACGAATATTTTATTTTTCAATTTGCAAATTCATTTTAACAAATAGGAAGAGTTTTGTACGGTTCCGTATGTTGACATCAGAATAATTATGTTTATAACTCTCTGAGATAGCTTCTACGATTAGATAGTAGTTTTTTTTTTTTTTTTATTATTCTTTACCAAGATCTTTATCAAGAATTACTAATTAGATCTCAGGAACAAAAATGAATACTTACGCGTGGCACATTTTTGGGTCAAAGGATCAGCATTGGAGCACTGGAGGCATTACATACCTCCAGTGTTTTAAGCACGCTTCCGACTGACAGTGACCTGGATCAGTTGAGCTATCTATAGATCGTTTCTAACGATCCTTAGATAGCTTGACTAATCCCGTTGTGTTTTGTAAATATATGTAAATATGTAGTAGCTTAGTTTCAATAATAAATTGTAATAAAAAAAAAACTCAGAATTGACTCATAATTTCATTACAATTAAATTAAATCAATTAAATGCCCTTGAATTTGAAATGGTACCCATGACTTGTTTCAACTTCCGTACTGCTTAGACTAACACGACTTTTGTTGTATATATAAAAAGGAAATAATGATATATTAGTTTTGATATTTAAATGAGCATGTCTTATACATTTTACACCAAAAAACATTTTTATTTTTAATTTTTTTATGATGAATGGGTCGGCTCTTGACCTCAAACTTACACAGGTAAGAGTGAGGTCTACGATGGAGCGAGCTTACCCAGAAGGAATATAATACTTAAACAACATTTCCGAAATCAAGATGAATTTTTAACAACTCATACAATTACTGGAAAAAATGGAGCACCTATAGGTACATAGTCTTTCTAGTAAGCGTACGCACACAAGCGTAGTAAAATATGCAAACTCTTTTGGATGTGTTCGTGCAACCATTATCATTCTATGCGTCTGCTTATGATTACGTTTTTTACTTATTTTTACCTACCTAAATTATTATTCGATGTCTCAAACTTTGTACCTACCAAACATGTTGTTGTCAACGAGAACGTAGTGTTTAGACAAACCTAATATAGGCTTAGAAACACTACTAAATGACGAATGTTACATTTTTCTGTGAAATAAAGATATCAATCTATCTATCTATATATTTATGCTATGCACGACAAAAATAAATTATATTCATTCCGACTTATTTCTTTTATTTCGACGATATACACGGTTATTATTTTAATCTAACAAAGAATCTTCAGCATCCCCTCTGACTCGCACCTGCCTGTTTTACTCGCGGTCGATTAAGAATATCGACTTCCCAACTTTTCTCTTGAAATTTTCAAATTCAATGGAATGTCTATTTGCCCCTACGTCACCATCCGAAGTTAGGAAGCATCCGAATATTCATCGAAGTTTTGGATTCAACGCTTCAAAGTAAGGCCCGCCACTAACCGGCGCACTAGCGGTTGGTAAACCGCATAGGACCAGTTTCACCAAAGTCAAGTTTAACAGCTGGTTAATAAATCGGCCGTTAGCCGTTTGTCAGAGCAGTGAACGCTTTTTCATACAAAATTGTGTTCTGCGTAGACAAACGGCTCTCTGTCACTCTCGGATTTTTGGTTGTTCTGACATATTTTTAATTTTCTACAGTGTCAACTGCTAGTTAGCTAACGGGCCGCCGACCAGCGATTAGATTTAGCGGCTTGTTAATGAAGATATTCCTTTGTTAGAGCATGATGGAGCACAAAGCAATCGTAAAGGCCTGTTAAATATTTTATCCGTTGTCGTTCCTCTTACTAAATTTGATGTCAAATTAACTAACGCTCTGTTAGATAAAGTTTGGTGAAACTAGCCCTTAGGCGGCCAACCGCTAGTGCGCCGGTTAGTGACGGTTAGTGCGAAATTTTTGTGAATTGAATGATCGAGGCGATGATAAGACGATGATCGAAACGTCAGCATGGCACGGCATTTAACATTTTTACCAATGGACTATCAAACATATTCAAATAGAAATACGATATAAATTCATATGCTTTTAAATAATGCCACGGCATCATTTTCAATTTTGATCCTATTTCTACTTATCAGGACATTTTTGAATGTCCATTGGTTAACATGCCGTGACATGCCGTCCCGGTGTGCATTAGGCCAATAAGGGGCCTAACTCATACGAACTTACTATCAATACGATTTTACGTCCTAATCCCAATATTTAATTATTTGTGTAGGCAATAATAATATTCTCTGAGATCTTGTTTATTTTTTGTCAAATTAATTATGTGCGAAACCAGTTCACTTTTATTTAAAAAAGTTTTGAATAGATTAACATTGTAATATGACTTCACAAAAATTGCGCTATAAACTTACGGAATTAGTTAATTTCCTGATTTTTGTAATTTATTTACATCTTATTACTACCTATTGTTCTATTTTTTTCCAAACATGCTTTTAGTTACGAGCTGATTCAAATTAACTTATGAGGCATTTTATTTTTATTCACTGGATGCTTTAAATAATAATAATAATAAATAATATTGTTTCAGCGAATCTAGTAAAAAAGAGGCAAAAGTTGTTAGTTTGTATCTAAAGGTTCAGTACTAGGAAGCTACACTATTCAAGTTGCTAGGTTGTTACCACGTGAGCAAAGTCGCATGCAGCAAGTAATAAATAAAAGTAGTCTATATACGGAGTTTTTGTACTAACAGTTATATAAATATAATATATGATGTATGTATATAATTATCAATAGGCTAAAGTCAGTGTCCTCTTGGTAACATTCATCATGATGTTTTAACTAAAAGATGTACGTTTTACCAAGAGCTCTGACAGGTTACTTTATAAAATTGATTTTTGAACCAAAATGCTTGTACAATATGATATAGTGTGTAGGGTTGGTAATTTTGATCTTTGGGTTATTTAATATACCTTGCACGAGCCCTAAATAGTGAAGAAAAATATTTCGAGGAAATCAATATTATTCAAATAATCGGTGACGATAATAATTTAGGATTCAGTCAATTTGTTACTCATACTAACTTCGAAAACCAATAATTTATTTATTATTTATTTATTAGAAACTTAACTATGATGATATATTTTAGCCATAACTTTAATACTTTAAATAGGGTAAAAATAGTAATGTCAGTAAAATGTCGCAAGTTTGAGGTTTTAAACCAAATGCAAATAGATTCCCTTTATTGACAGCTAAAACACAAACTTCCGAGTCTAGATATTACGCACAAGTTAATGAAAATTAGTCATGAATATGCAGGGAACGGGTATTTCGGGTATAAAAAAATCTTGTGGGCATTAATCCAATACTTATAAAATGTAAATCACTAAAGGAAGTTTCTATTAGTTCAGGAAGAGCAGGCTAGATCAGTTGTGCGCTTTTTAGTTTTATTTTTTTAAAAATGTCGTTAAATTTTGTTTTAGTGGCCTGCTTCCTAGCTTGCCTTCAACCTATTTACCCAGCTTCAGGTATGATAATTTAGAAATAATATCTAATATAAATTATATAATATATTATTTATATTTTAGTTTGTTTTCTTACTTTTTCATATAATTTATATTTTTTTAATAATAGTAGTTCATTTTTATTTTTTTGGTCTTTGGTTTTTGGAAAAAAAATATATTGAATCAAAAATGAAATAATTAGCAAAGAGCATGTCATTGACCTGTCATAAATGTCATCGTGTACTGTGTACGGAAGTTTAATTTACTTTAATGTATTTGTAATACAAACATTTTATCATAATATCTAGAACTAGAAATATAAAAATTAGCCTATGTCCTTCCCTGGGATACAACCTTTAACTATGCCAAATTTCAGCTGAATCTGTTCAGCGGTTTGGGCGTGAAAGCGTAACAAACAGACAGACAGACAGATAGACAGAGTTACTTTCACATTTATAATATTATTAAAGTATATTAAAGTATTAAAGTATGGAGTATGGATTAAAGAATTTGTAAGACCCTTTCCGGCCCATTAAGTTGGCTTTAAGCTAAAAATTGGTCTCCCATAATAATAAAAAAAGTAAAAGTCAAAAAAGTTAAAATATGTTTATTCTGAACGAATTACTGTTGAGCAAAAATTACAGATAAAACGATGAAACTGCAAAAGTTGTAAAACTGTGGAGCAGTCGCAATAAGAACCATGATTTTTATTGGTGCATTACCTGTTTAACCCTTAATCATCATCATCTCCCTGATCTATACCACTTGAATGTAAAGTTGGCCACCATGTTTTCTTCTTCCATTCTACTCCACTCCGTTACTGCTATTAATAATCTAATATTGTTTTTAATGTTTTCCTTTACTTCATATGTATAATAGAAACCGAAATTTTCAGCACCTTTCATCAAAAAATGTCAAATGACTGATGGCAAATGCATAAAAGCATCTGCCCAAGCTGCTCTTGCGAAGTTCGCCGGCGGCATCCCCGAGCTTGGAGTGAAGCCGATGGATCCCTTCACAATGAAGAACATAGACGCCAGTTCACGTAACTTGAAGCTCCAGTTAAAGGACATAGTCGCAACTGGCCTTAGTCAGTGCATCGTGAAGAAACTTCAGTAAGTAAATCTATAGGAAATTCAAGTCAGAGCATACAGACAAAGCTCTTCCGTGTAAAAATTAGAAACAGTCGCCTTTGAAATTCAATTCGATTTTGTTATTAAAAAGAAACGAAACTGTATCACTACTGATACATATACTAGTTTGTATTCTTATAAAAAGTAAGTAAGTTCGTATTAGTCAGTGGCCAACTCTGGTGACGGAGTTTTTAGGCCGCCTTAAGGCCGCCGTCATGGCTTAACGACTTAAATAGCCGGGACCGACAATTTAACGTGCCCTCCGAAGCACGGAATCGCTCAGATGTAAATGCCACTGGCGGTCACCCATCCACTTACAGACCGTTTCGAACGTTGCTTAACTTCGACGATCTATCAAGAACGACTCACGGACATCTTCGAAGACTAATTAGTAACTTAGACGAAGTTACTCATGTCAAGTCACCTTGTCTGAAAAATAGGAAAATACTGTTTTGTTGTTTGTCCTGCGCCAAAAATTATCCAATTTATATTTATCACCAATAAAAAATTGCCTATCTACTCTAAGAAAAAAAAATTATAGAATCAGAACCTTTTTTTACTAAAGACAGATTAAATAAATAAATAATAAAATAATAAATAATGCTGGACTTTCCACACAGCATCATCTAGCCCCGAAGTAAGCAGAGCTTGTGTTATGGGTACTACATGACTGATATTCTACATAAAAATGTTTTGTTTGTAAATACATACATATTATACATTGAAACACTCAGACCCGAGACAAATATTTGTAGATCATACAAACATTGATCCGCCGCGGGGATCGAACCCGCAATCTTTTGCGTCGCATACGGGCCTTCGCCCACTGCGCTACAGAGGTCTTCAAATATTATCTAGAGATGTGTAAAATTCAATACATAGCTAGGTACCTATAGACTCCTGTTTTACGTTTTTTATTATTATTCTGTTTTTCAAGGCTAAGCCAATCTGGTTATACTGGTTGAGTGTGTTGAGAGACAATTATCGAAGAATCTGGTTTTAAAGCTTATTTCCTAGTAGGTCTACTTTTTGACACTAGTTTCCGTTCGTTGCTTGGCTTGGTTTTTTTTTTCTTTTTTTTTTCAAGATTTCTTCAAGATGCTTTCCTTCACCGATTAAGAGTATTATACATTTTACAATTAGCTTACTTACTTTTAGCCCTTTAATAGAACTTCATTTCAAAATATCTATCCAAAAGTTGGCAAGACCATTGATGAAAATTGGCCGTTGGTCGTTCTCGATTGATCGATGATGTGGAACGATGCTTGTCACTGTCACAAAATTAATAACCGCAGATTATAGCTGCAATACAAACGAAACGCTTTTCGTCACGATTTCCTCCCGACGCTATACAGATTACCATAAAGTAGTTTTGTATACATTATGTACCTAGTTACAAGGTTAAGGTGTATTTTTTCCTAAAATGTGTGATGAGAAGGATACCTCACGTTAGGGTGTATTTTTTCCTAAGATGTGTGATGAGGACACCTCACGTGTATTCTTCTTTAGAAAATTTTGAAAAAAAAACATCTTATCAAGCTATTTACAGGTTCAGTGAGGACACGTCAAAGCTATTGGTGAAACTCCTCTGCACGGTCGAGGCTAACGGACTCTACGATATAGACGGAAGCCTGCTGATTCTCCCAATTCAAGGAAAGGGAAATGCCCACGTTGTTCTCAGTGAGTTAATATTTGAAAAGTAGATATAAACATAAATAAATCATGAAAATTTTAAAGTCAGACCAGACCTAATCTGCAACTAGCTGACCCGGTGAACCTCGTTGACTTGGATTATAATATTATAATGGTCTTCGTAATATTATTTAATTCGTGAACCTTTCCGATGTTTTGATAACATTGTTTCTCTGCTATTCGGAGCTGTTAATCTTTCTTAATCATATATATATACATGCATACATAGCATTACGCCTCTTTCTCTATGGGGTAGGCAGAGGCCACGGATCTCCACTTGCTACGATCCTGACACACAAATTTTGCCTCATTCACTCTCATTACATTCTTCATACATATTCTTAATCATAAATCCAAAAAATCAAATATCATAAAAATTTGTCCTTACTTTATTATATATAAAAAATATATGAATAATATATACGAGTATATAATTATTAAGTATACGGATTACTGTAGATATAATAATTTCAATGTACAGCATTCGACTAAGAATAGTTAGCAAATGAATTTCTCTTTTTTTACAGGAAAAGTCCAAATCTCAGTAGAAGCTTTCATTAATGACGTCATCGGCGCCGACGGCCAGCCCCATTGGAGTGTCGGCAAGTGGAAGCACAGCTACGTCCTCAAGGATATGGCTACCGTGGAACTCGACAACCTATTCAATGGAAACGAAGTTTTAGGTATAATTTCATTATATACCTAAATATTGAACGAACAAAATCTTCTCAGGGTGTAAAAAGACAACTACCGAAAACTGAGGGGTTGCAATCAGACCATGATTCTAAACGCATTTAGCGAAAAAATAATGCAAAATTTTTTTTTGACTTAGCTTAGTCATTTTATGTTATTTTCAGTTATTGACTACTAGTATAACATAATAAGACCATACCTACCTAATTATTTCATTTTTAAAAGAAATAAACAATTTAAACTCAAAATCCTTTTTAAGGAAAATCCTTTTGGATTTGGTTGTGTCTTGGGATGCTGTACCTACCCCTTTCGGCTTCGGTAGACGTCTTTTTACACCCTGTATACATTCACAACCGACTTAAAAACCGAAAAAAGTTTCCAATTAGTAGTATGTTTTTGTATCTTGTTATTATTCCGCCAATTGTGGACAGATTTTCAAAATTATTTTTTTATTTGAAAGGGTATACTCCTGATGTGGTCCTATATAAAGTTTCTTCGGGATTGATTTCCCCGTAAAACTCAAAAAACCTCATCTTCACTTGACGCCCTGAGCCACACCGCGCCATTGAAGTCGGTTTTCTTTTTAGTTTTTTAAACGTAACGTTTTAAACTTTTTTTAATGTTTATATTCTTGAGAGATTGATACTTTTCCAGCATAACTTGTTATTTTCTACCTGAGTCGAATATTGATGTCGGTTTTCTATTTTGTATTTAAAATGTAATTGATTATCTGTGTCTTTTTTCAATTTGACGGATAAAACGCCATCTATCTACACGATACCATTATGGCATACCACATTTGCCTCTTGTTTTCTCAAAATCAACGGAGCAAGTGAATCAATCTTCTGTGGCAAGAGCCAAGAATGGTATGTCAGATTGATATCGTGTAAATGGTGTACCATTGCAAAAGCTTAAAAAGTTTAAAATAATGGTATACAGGGCGTAAAAAGACTACTACCGAAAACTGAGGGGTTGCAATTAGACCATGATTCTAAAAATATTTAGCAAAAAACGCACTTGACTTAGCTAAGTAATTTTGTCCTATTTTCCGATTATTTACTATTAGTACAACATAATAAGACCATCAGCTAATAATTTAATTTATAATATAAAAAACTATTCAAACTCAAAATCCGGCAACCTACGTAAAACAAAGTGCTCAGTACATACACGCATACTTACAGTAATCTTCAAACGCTGTTTTCTCCAGATTTAATTATTTTTTCGGAAAATCCTTTTGAATTTGGTTGTGTGTTGGGATGCTGTACCTACCGCTTCGGTAGACGTTCTTTTACACCCTGTATTAAGAAGTTAATTTATTTTTTTCCAGGCCGTGCCGCTCGTGATCTGATTGCTGAAAACCCCAACGAGATAATCGCTGAAGTTGGACCCCCGATCATCGAAGCTGTCTGCGCCGACATCATCAAGAACGTCGATGTCTACTTTAACAAAGTCCCTAAGTCTGAATTGGTAGAATAATGTTCCTAATCAAGTATTTAAACTATTTATATTTTTGAGTTCAGGATAAGAAATTTACCGCTGGTTTAACAAAATCTGTGCTACTTGTTATGAACTCATTTTTATTATTTTATTTATTAACTTTAATAACAAAAATGAAAAGACAATAAAATACTTATTGCTATGAGAAAAAAAATATTTTTATTTATTCAAGTAAATGAATTATTATTCTCTTACAATTTGAAGGTTTTATTTATAATTAACATAACTGTGATTCAAATATGACGCAAAGTTAAACGAACCCAGGAAAACTTCATTAACAAAAAATATTTTATAACGTCACAAAATGTCTGAACTGCAATTTTAGCCAGGAAAATTACTCACAATTTTATGGTTACCACACTTTCTAGATTTTCGTGGGATATGTTGCATAGATTCGTTCTTCTCCACACGTATTGACCACTAGCTTCCGCCCGCAGCATTGCTTGCATGGTACACATCATTTTAGAAGCATAATACTGTCCAGAATAAATCAGTCGCCGTGGCCGAAAGCGGCTAGGACGTCATCATTGAACTATTGGATGGCGGTAGGTAGGTATTGTAGCGAGTAAAACGCGTATGCTCTTGACCATGGTTTATTTCCCACTGGCGGTACGGGGCGAGACGCGACGCTGTCCGCCGCCTCACACACACATACATGTAATTGTACACTACTTACATAACTATTCGTTAATACACTGCAATCCTCCACCCTTATTCTTTATAGATAACTATAACAATGGTAGGTATACCTACTCTTAATCTAATGGAAACTAGGACATATCAACAACCCAAACAGCTTACTTACCTACTTACTTGATTTTACTTTAATATTGGCATTATAGCAAAAAGCAATAGGGAGTTCTTATCTGAATTCACAATGCTTGAAAATAGGAAGGTACCCGCAGTAATCTTATTACTAAGTAAGTACAAATAAATGAATACAGCTGTTAACCTATTACTTATCTACATAGAAGGGTTTTTATTCAACTTAACATAAAGGTATTAAGTATAACCTATTATATCTCTGGTACCTACACTAACTAAATAACTAATCCTTATAATTAGGTTTCTTTAACCGGCACTGCCGTACGGTACGGGACTGGGTCGCCTCAGGGGCTGGCGGGCTAGGTAAGCTGATGGTTTCCGGTTGCTCAAACACACAATCTTGGAACTGGTCTTCCGGACTCTCATCCTCTGACCCTACCGTAATGCCTTGGGGTGTCGTAGCTGTCAAACGGCGCGGACTAGACTCCTTACTTGATCCTTCGAGGGAAGTAGGTATAGGTAAATTAGGTGGACAAATGAGGGAACTGCGCATCTTCCGCTTAAGCTGATCTACATGTTTATGTTTCTCTCTGCCTAGTGTATCGACCACCCTATAGTCAGTAGTACCTATTCTCGCTGTTATTTTCCCTGGCACCCACTTATCTTCCCCCCTATACTGCCGTAGCCATACCTCCTCCCCAGGCTGCATTTCGCGTTGTCCGCTCGCTCCATTTAGTTTTTGTTTAGTTTGAGCCTTCCTAACCTTTTCGCTCAAATCAGGTTTTAACGCGTCTAGTTTAGTTCGTAATCTACGACCACACATTAGAAGTGCCGGTGTCTCTCCCGTTGTGCAATGATCGGTATTACGATAATGCAGTAGGAAGTTATTTAAAAAATTGTTTACATCTACATTTTTGCGTATCGCTTTTTTAATAACTTTTTTTACTGTTTTAACTGCATTTTCTGCGGCACCGTTCGAAGCCGGATGATAAGGAGCCGAAAACAAATGATTTACCCCATTCGATCGTAAAAACTGTGCAAATTCGTAACTGGTAAAAGGTGGACCGTTATCTGAAACTATTTGCCGCGGCAAGCCAAACCGGGCAAAAACATCGGTTAATCTATTTATGGTATGATTCGCCGCCGTACTAGGTACTTGACTCACTTCTAACCACTTAGTTCTAGCATCTACCATTACTAAATACATCTTACCATTAAGTGGACCCAAAAAATCCAAATGCACTCTCGACCACGGCTTATCCGGCCAGGGCCAGGGCACGGGCTCGTGCCGTGGCGGACCGTCCGCTTCGGCTGCGCAGAGGGTACATGATCGGCACATAGCTTCCAGAGATTCTTCTAACCCCGGCCACCAGACATAGCTCCGCGCGAACGCCTTGGTTTTAACTATCCCCATGTGCGCTTCGTGTAGTAATTCTAGTACTTTGGATCTACAAACTTCCGGTACAACTACTCTGTGACCCCACATTATACAACCTAATTCCTCATATAATTCTTTTTTCCTATTAAAGAACGGTTTCAATGCTGAACTTTCGCTATCCGCGGGCCACTCCTCTCTTATATAATTCAGAATTCTTCCTAAAAACCTATCCCGGCTAGTTTGTTTTTTAATTTCATTATAATCCATCAACATGGCATCTTGGGCAAAATGTAAAAATGTTTGTTCAGGTATCTTATCGTTTTTATGACACCGGGAGCTTAAATCCGCCGGCAACCGCGATAAGCCGTCCGCCCCATTGTCTTTCGTACCTACAAATTCTATGTCATATGTATAAGCCGATAACTTGATAGCCCAGCGCTGTAACCTGCTAGCCGCCATAGACGGAATACCATTCTTGGGCCCAAAAATGGTAACTAAAGGTTTGTGGTCGGTACGTAATGTAAAACGCCTACCATAGAGATATTGGTGCAATCTCTCTAAGCTGTAAACAATAGCCAAAGCCTCCCTTTCGATTTGTGAGTAATGTTGCTCGGCGCTAGTGAGCGCTCGCGAAACGTAAACCACCGGGCGCTCGCGCGCTCTCGCACCGTCTGCGCCGGCGCCGCCGCCGCTCAGCTGTGTCAGCACTCCCCCTATTCCCCGCGCGCTCGCATCGCACGTAACAAATAACGGTTTATTCGGATCGTAATGGGCTAACACTTCTACCCCCGTTAAAATTGACTTAATTTTAACAAACGTTTGCTCGCATTCTGAGTCCCATTTCCACACGACATCTTTCTTTAGTAACCTATACAGAGGTGCTAAAATGGTGCTTAGGTTTTTTACAAATTTAGCATAAAAGTTTACCGTACCTAATAACGACCTTAACTCTGTTACGTTACTGGGACTAGGAATGTTCAACATTCCTTCTACTTTCTCTGGGTCTGCCTTAATTCCCCCCGCTGAGATAATAAAACCTAAATATTTTACCTCATCTGTCATAAAGAAACACTTACTTTCCTTTAATTTCATACCGTGACTTTGCAACCTATTTAACACAAGATCTAAAACCTTCAAATGTTGACTCACCGTAGTGGTTCCTATTATAATGTCATCCAGGAATACTTGAACATTAGGTATATCATTTAAAAGGTTAGACATAATCCTTTGAAAAATACCTGGACTCGAAGATAATCCAAATACTAATCTTTTATATTTAAATAAACCCTTATTCGTGTTTATTACCGACAAGTTTTCCGGATCTTCTAATTCTATTTGGTTATACGCTTGAGAAAGATCAATCTTAGATAGTACTTTAGCCCCGTTAAGTTTGACTAATAGATCGTCGATACGAGGCAGAGGATATCTATCTATCAGCAAAACAGGATTTAACGTCACCTTGTAGTCGGCACAGATACGCAATCCCCCGTCCGACTTCCGCACCGGAACCAGTGGCGTAGCCCAGTCCGCGCTGTCGACCGGCTCGATGACCCCGGCTTTCAACATCGCGTCCAGTTCTTGGTCCACACGCTCCTGTAAGGCGTACGGCACCGGCCGCGGCCGACAGAACACCGGGGTGGCCCCCTCGCGTACTCGCAGTCTCGCCTTGCCTCCCGTGAACCGGCCCAGTCCCTCCGCAAATAATTCATTATACCTGGAAAGCAAAGTTGGAAGATCATTACCCGTGTGAGGATCCGCTCTAATAATCTCCTTATTATACAAGGACGGAATCTGTATTCTTAGTTCTGCAAGCCACTGTCTACCTAATAATGATGTTGTCCCCCCTTCTATGACAAATAATTCCAGTGATTTTGATTGCATACCATAGGTTACCTTAGGCTTTATAACCCCGAGTGGCCTTATTTTATTTCCATTGTATACTTTAAAAACTAAGTTAGATTTTTCTAATAACCTATTTCTAAAATATTTATCATACGTCATTTTACTTATGCAAGATACCAAAGATCCGGTATCTATTTCCATATTAATTACAGTTTCGTCAATTTGTAATGGTAATCTTACCGGCTTATAGCCGTTCAGACACAGCTGGTGTAACTCTTCTTCCATCTCCCCCTCGCTCGGGGAGTCCGTGGCATCCCCGTATCCGGACAGTACTTCATACTCCTCGGAGTCCTGGTCACCAGCGCCGCTGAGTACGTGGACGGTGCCGCCGGCGCCGTTCCCGCGTCTTATCCGAGCTCCGCCCTCGGGCCCCCGCCCTGGGCATACTCGCCGCAAATGTCCACGTTGTTGACACATACTACAAACAAAGTTTTTGAAACGACACTTCCCTTTATCGTGCGAAAATGCCCCGCACGCACTGCACCCATTGTTCGCGCCACCACCGCCATTTTGTTGTGTCCAGGCCGGTTGCCGTGTGCCGCGGGTAGGACCGCCGCCGGTGCCGCCGCCGCGTGCCCGCTGTGAGCCTGCCGCCGCATGCAGGACCGCGCCCGTCGCCGCCACCGCTTGGCTACTCGTTCCGCCGCCTTTGACCTCGGTTCGCTCCACCGCTGCCGCATCACGCTCAGCCGCCTCCATAGCACACGAAATCTTTACCGCCTTAGCGTACTGTAGGTTCTCTTCTGTAAAAACTCGCTGCCTGATGGTCTCGCTACTCAATCCGCATACCAATTGATCTCGCAGGTTTTCCTCCAATACCGCTCCAAACTCGCAAAACCTCGCCAACTTTTTAAGTTCCGATACATATAGAGGTATCGTTTCACCGGCATTTTGCCGTCTCTGGCGAAATCTGTACCTTTCCGCCATAAAGGATGGTTTTGGTTGCAGATGATCTTTTAAGGTCGTTACCACTGACTCATAAGTAGCTTCACTGGGTTTCTTCGGGCTTACTAAGTTACTCAACAATTCGTAGGTTTCGTCTCCGATAGCTGCGATTAATGTGGGTAGCCATAGATCCTTTTTAATTTCGTTGACCTTAAAAAACATTTCTGCACGTTCCACGTACATTGTCCAATTTCCCGATCGCACATTGAACTCCTGCAGTTTCCCGATCGTCATTTTAGAGTAGATTTCTGCACGCCAATAAAAATTTTATCCTCGTCGTCACTGAACTATTGGATGGCGGTAGGTAGGTATTGTAGCGAGTAAAACGCGTATGCTCTTGACCATGGTTTATTTCCCACTGGCGGTACGGGGCGAGACGCGACGCTGTCCGCCGCCTCACACACACATACATGTAATTGTACACTACTTACATAACTATTCGTTAATACACTGCAATCATCATCATCATTATGCTATTCCAGACTTCTATCTACTTCTATTACAAGTTTCATCCAGATCTGTTCAGCCGCTTCAACTTGATTGAGTAACAACATCCGTCCATCAGAACTTTCGCATTATAATATTCAGTTGAATAGGATAGTAGACAGTAACCCTACTCACAGTGATTCTAATTACCCCAAAACGTGCTATCTAGTAATGAAAACGTCAACAGCACTAAACACTGCGTTGGTACAATAAACTACGGCGGCGCAATAACGGCTTCACACGCATGTTACGAATAAAAATGTCAACACTCTGGCTGCATATGGTTGCAGTTGGTTTATTTTAGAACAGAATAGAACGATTGTTTCCGATCAAAAATAAAAAACTCTCGGCATCTACAACTTGATTAATTTGGATAAATGTCTTTGTTGAAATTGTAGTGGATTGTTGAGCTAGCTTTATTCTTGATTAAAAAAGGTGTTATTAAGGTGAAAAATTATCCGAAAATTAGGCGTTTAAAACTCGGACACAGCTCGGTTCCTTTTTAAGCTATTCTGAACAGTCAAAAAAGTATATCAGTAAACCAAAAAAATACGATTAAATCACGCACATTAATGTAACATGAACCCCAAAATTGGCACAAATGAGGAAGAAAACCGAATTAACCGGGGCGTTACTAACAACCAATCAATATCAAACTGATTTATTCCCGAGGGGTAGCTACAATATCAATGAAAATATCTTGAACAGTAAGCTGCCTGGTCAGAGTTCAAGCGGATAAACAACAGAATAATAATAGGACTCTATAGTTCCGTGATGTTAAACTTTGACAAACAAAATAATAATAAAACGCATAAATCATCAATTCATTACACTGAAGTGCACTTGGCTTTGGCCCGTGCAATTCAGTCAATTCCGGTTTTGAAAAAAAAAACCGAGTAAAAAAAAAAAATAAAAAAAATAATAATCATCATCAGACAAGACAGAATAGTCCATTCCGTTTTGACTACGTAGACTACGTAGTCAAAACAAGAGTAAATATTTTACTGAGTTGTTAAAATATGTAACTAATTTTACGTTGTCGTGTGGCACAAAAAGAACTTTTGCTGAAAACGAGTACAGTGCCTGTGGCAGTGCAAATTAGGCGACACACAACACAAAAGTGTCACTTCTACTAAGTTAGTTAGTTCTAGTGTTACTTCTACTAAAAACAACGTAAAAACACCCTTTTACTAAAATGTTACTTATAATTGCTTTTAAGTAACGTAACCTATGATGCTAGAAGAGATGACGGACGGTGGACAAAGGCAGTGACAGAATGGTGGCCAAGAGACGCACATCGACCACGGGGCAGACCACCAGCCCGTTGGTCAGACGACATAGTCAGCGTGGTTGGACGACAATGGATGAGGATAGCATGGAGCCGAGAGGAGTGGCGGGTTAGAGAGGAGGCCTACGCCCAGTAGTGGGTATTAATAGGTTATTGATGATGATGATGAACGTAACCTATAAAATTACAAGCGTTATGATTATAACACAATGATATTTTTTCATTGTATATTTTTTGTTTTTAGATAAAATGTATAGTTTACCCGCCAGCATTCGTAACGAACCACAATCTATAGTATTGTGAACGACAAACATCACCGATACGCACGTGCCGAAGCCATTCGCGTGATTTCGACGTTCCCTTGTAAAACGGCAACAAATGATCCCAGGCTTGTTTGATAAGGGAGCCGAAACCACCCAAAACCACCCTTATTACAATCTCTTAAGTGTCAAAATAAAAAATCTAAAATTTTAATAGATAGTATCGTATTTCCGTAAAATTGCAAAAAGATAAACAAATTTAATTTCCAAGTCATTATAATTTTACGGCCAGTTGCTTGATAGCATTAAATTTGAAAATTAATTTTAAGGAAGTGGCCGTAAAGAGTAAGTGGTAGGTTTGCTTTAGTTTAATGGGGCTAAGGAATGGTGCGACAGAACTATTTTAATTATATTTTGAAAGCAAATTAATATACTTATGTACTTTTATTATGATGAAAAATATGCAGATGAGTAGGGGCCATATAATGTTAATGGATTTTTATAAGAACATGTTTACTTTGAACGCCTGGCAAAAATGAAGGAGCAGGTTGGTTAAGGTTGTACACGTAGTAGTAACGTCTGCTCATAATTGCTTATTTTTCTCGTGAACTGTGCATTGAAAAGAGTTCCATTTTCAAATTTAACTAAATTGTACCGAATAAAACTCTTTTCAACTTAGATAAGGTTTTATTCATAATTATCCAGTTTCTCCGAAGCAATTTCTACATCATCACTTAGGTCCAATTAGCTTTATCTACGATCAGACCAGTTACCATTTGAACCCAATAAATTACATTAGAGGAGCAAAAAATATGCTGACTCATGAATGGCTGAGAGGTTTGTTGAAAAAAGGTTTTATCTATTTCAAGTTTTAATGGGCTCCGCATAATAGGGTTTGTTTGTGTCCAGGTGGACCGAAAAGTGTAAACTTTTCAAACTACTAAGAACCTACTTAGGAGCAAAATACCCAGATACTTTATATACGTATATACTAGCTGCGCTCCCGCGGTGTGACCCGCGGTCCCTCGGGATTTTTTCAGCCTATGTCCTTCCCTGGGATACAATCTTTAACTATGCCAAATTTCAGCTTAATCTGTTCAGCGGTTTGGGCTTGAAAGCGTAACAAACAGACAGACAGACAGACAGATAGACAGATAGACAAACAGACAGACAGAGTTACTTTCACATTTATAAGACGCAGAAGGTTGCGGGTTCGATCCCCGCCGCGGGACAAATGTTTGTATGACCTACAGATATTTGTCTCGGGTCTGGGTGTTTCTATGTATAATATGTATGTATTTACAAACAAAAAGTATATAAGTAGTATATCAGTCATGTAGTACCCATAACACAAGCTCTGCTTACTTTGGGGCTAGATGATGCTGTGTGAAAAAGTCCAGCATTATTTATTTTATTTATTTTTTATTTATAATATTATACCTAGTATAGTATATAGTATGGAAGTATGGATAAACTAATACCAAAGTTGGGTACTAGCTAATAAAATGTACCTACTTTACAAAAAAAAGGAAGATACCACAGTTTTCTTTCGCTTCATTCACTCATTTAATGGTCACCCATATCTAAAATGACACCAATTCAGTGCAAGTATCTTCAACAAATCCTTTCTTTTCTAGCTGCGTACATACATATCCACTCCACTAAAACATTCTATTGTCTAGACTCTAGCTACGTAAAGACTCTACGTAGTATCCTCTAGACAATAGACAAATAATATTATTCAGCTTCAGATTATTCAGATTGAAATAAAGAACATTCCCTGAAATAGCAGATAAAATAAAGTTGCAAAACCGCGTGAGTAAATTAAAGACCGTAAAAGAATACTTTGTACTGTGATAAGAAAGTTTTAGGGTTGGGTCCAAATAATAATAAAATTGTCAGCATAGTCTTAGTACTTACAACAAAAAAATCATTTTCATCTCTATTGGATGGATACTTCTTTCATAAGTACACAAAATAATTATCTAAGTCAAAAAAATTAAGTTGTGCCGTGAAAAATATATCTCTATATATAAAAATGAATCCCTATTTCCCTTGGTCACGGCAGAACGCGTGAACGGCTGGACCGATTTCATTAAATTTCTTTCTACATATAAAAATGAATCCCTATTTCCCTTGGTCACGGCATCACACGTGAACGGCTGGACCGATTTCATTAATTTTTTTTTGTTGTGTTTGTTATTGTCAGGAGAAGGTTCTTATGACAGAAAAAATCTATATATTAATCATGCAGGGCGTGAAATAAGTGTTGAAAGTTTGTATAGGGCGTTGGTAGTTCTAGTTAAATGCAATAGATGGCGTTGCTAATAAGTATGTTATTTCGCTGACGAAGTCGCGAGTACCAGCTAGTTACTTAATAAAAATGTTTTATTTCACTTAGCAACTACTTAAATCTAAAGCCAAACGTTATAATTTCTCACGTATTCATATTAAAAACGACTGAATTTTTTTCAAGAAACGCTAACACCTCAAACTTTGTCCACAATTTTTTTGTAATGAAAAACGAAATTTTTCTTAGGGGTCTTTGTTACCGCTGCGTGAACGGAAACCACCGATTAGATGTTTTGCGATGGAAAGCCAAGGTGCAAATATTTCCTTACATTTCACAACATAAAATGAAGGCAATTAGACGGAAGCCATACACATACACACATCCATACCTAATTGACTCGCAAAATGTTTTTGTAACACAAAGATAATTATTTTTTACAGAAATGAAATGTGATACTTACTAGGAAATTTATAATGAGATTTAAATAAATTCATAGTCAATTAAAAAACAAAGACAAAGTTATTTCAATGTTTTTTTTTAATGAACCTTATTTCAGATCCCTTTACAGAATGAAATATCAATTGAATGCTGAAAAGCTGATAATGGCTGATCTGTATTATAAAAAGTATAGTAAAAAAATTCTTTAACTTAACATGACTCTTAGTTGTACCTACCCATTATCGCAATGAATAAATGAATTGAATTGAATTGATATATTTTGAAGATGTCCCAAAACAAAGGACTCACCAAGAATGAGAGAGACTGTCATGGTTCCGCATTTTTATCAGAAATAAAATCTTCGACCTGATCTGACCCCAACTTACTCTAGCGTTTACCCCTACCGGTATCTTGGACATCGTCAAGACAACCAGAGGCTGGTGTTATTTCCTATGTTTCAATATAACCATCATTGATAGTCACCATGTTTCATTCAAAGATACTTTGTGCCTGTTTTAGTTTGTCTACCTTATTTATACCGATTTCCACAGTCTATTTCCCTTGTTTTCCACCAAACTTGATCAAATATTTGTGGCATACGCTCGGTGGCACCGGCCCAGCTGTTAATAATTCATTGCGACCGCAAATCACGATAAGTAAACAGCGACAGGTCGCGTGTTAGTCCTGATGAGGACTCAGCTATTCATGGATAGACTAAGAGGTTTCTCAATGTATAAATGCGAGCTAGGAATTACTTAATAGATTTCAGCTTTGCATACCTAATATTTATGTTGTTAAAGTTGTGATTGTGAAACTGAAAATGTCTACCGAATATAATTTAAGAAGAGGGGGAGGGGATTACGAAAAGTATTTTACACTACCTAAATCTATCTGCCTACGTAAGCGGAACCACGCGCGTCGGGCGTGTTGCTGTATCCTATAATAGGGCCATTTTTTTATTCACTATTTGGGAAGTGTAAATTGTACCTACTACGAGTATTAGTTTTCAATTGAGTATTTAGCACTCAATTAATTTCCAAGAATAACCTCTTCGATTTTAACAACAAAGAAAGTCATTTGTTTTTCTATTAGAACATATCGGTTCCGCTTGTCAGCCGAATCGAAGGTCAAAATCTGCCTCGCCTCGAGTATTTTCAATTACCCGTGAAGAAGTATTTGAAGATCATCTTCGGATGGGAAAGTGTTTGACTTGTGACTCTTAAAGCGTCAAAAACTAATGCCAAAGGCCCTTCAGATAGCAAACAAAATCTGACACGCGCTCTTGACCTCAACACGTATGTTCGCCTCCGTAAGCAATATAGTAAGGTCACACTCATACATCACATAACAACCTGCGATTACTGCCGGGTCAACGATACAGAGTAGAGTAGGCTGCACCTAGAGACAGCACGTATGAACAAATTTACATCAAATCTCAGTCAAGTCAACAAGAGAACTTTACTTTTTCCAAATATTTTGACTTAAAGAATAAGAATATTTATGTTCTAACAATAGGTATTTTATCTTTAAGTAAAAAAAAAATAGAATTTGCTCCTTGCAATTTTTTCCGTGGCTTCGCTGGCATTATTGTAAAATTATCATAAAAGTTTAATCTTGTTGATTGTATTACGACGATACATTGCTTGGCACATAAAAGGCCTAGTTTTCTAAACGTGATGCTCTATTCAAAGTCAAGAATCATTTACCTATTCACCGCTGTAACTAGGTAAATCTCTTCTCTTTTGGCTAGGCTCGAAATTGAGTCACTCTCTGTTGGTTTTTACTCTATGTCCAACAGACAATGATTTATAGATGTAGCGTCCGATCCGAATGATTGCTGTGAATTGTTTGTTTGAAGCCTCAAATGTGCTACCAATAAACCAGTGGGAGAAAGGGAGCCATGTCGTATGTAAGTAGTATCGTGTTAGGATATGTAAAACTTGTAGCAATGAACATAGTGAATTGAATATTATTTTGTAGTTGTTTGGCTATCCCCATTGACACTGACTCATACGAACTTACTTACTCTTACTTAATTGAGTAGAGTATAATTATTACGTATATTTCACATATTTACGAGTACTGTTGCACTTAATTTTAGATGTGAAAGTGTGACGTTCAAGCTTTATGAATTTCATTACTTCGCTTAGCGAATAGGTATAGGAAAATGTTTCGTTATCTATGTATGCTGTTATAGGTAATGTAGTTTGTTATTCGCCTGCAAGCGAAAACTTTATTCTTACTTAGCAATAACCTGTCGGAAATTCTACGAGGAAAGTAAATTTACAATTTGAGAACGTAAGAGGCAATTTTACACCCAAATAGCTTTCAGTCCGCTGTCCTACATTGCACCATTTAGGCCACACAGCAGACTGTTACATAAACGGACGAAGACTCGTGTTATAAGCTGGGCTTAAACGATTTAGGGGGCTCCATTTTTGTTTGCTTTTATACGTTTTAATTTTGGTAAACAAGCAAAAGTTACAAAGTATGCACCTAAAACTGCACTGGTCTTGAAAATACACCATGTAGAATTAATAAGACTGACCTCATATTGTATTTTTTTAGTTGGTTTTTGAGTACTTTGTCATATTAAGTATGTTTTTCTATTTAAACAATATATATCACACAAGGCATAGAAACGGTAAGAACCGAATGCTTAAAGAATATTTGAAACATCACCTAGTTTTGTATTACTAAGGTAGCTTAGAGAAAATACGACTCTGTAATATTTGATTGATTCAGGCGTGACTTTGCGGAAGTCCATTGCAAGATATTGAAAATTGTAAGGTATCTTAACATTTTCACGACTGTGAAGGCAATGACGCAGAAAGACCATCACATCACACAAATGGAAAAGTAACAAATTGCCGACTCGGTGAAACTCAGGCTGGGTACTAGTGATGCTTTGTTCGCATCAAACCATAAATCTTTTTAGGGTTTTAATCTAAACCTGTAACTTGATTAAGTTTGTAAAATACCTGCACGATTAACATGAACCATGAAATGCTATTGCTAAAATTCGGATCAATATTGCGGGCATTCGCACTTTGAAACGTTGATGGTTGGCCTTTATATACCGTAAATCTTTTAAGGATTTAATCTGTAAACCTATACCTAATTTGATAAACTTTCTGAAACACCTATGGCTGGATGTTGAATCCAAATGCCGTGTTTTTTAATCCCGATCGTGCATTCATGATTTTTTCATCCATCCATTTTGCTTAGGTTGCTGTTTCACAATTTTGAATCTGTAGGTTATCCCTAAGATAAGCAATGGTCATCTTCATATCTAGTACCTAAGTATCATGCTTCATCTACCTGAAATAAAATTGTATACCTAAGCTTTGCTACCTGGAAAGTAATCTAGCTTTATTGTTTTAGTAAACTCGATCCTTTCGCTGTATCAACTCTGATTGCAATAGCTGTTTAATTGGCGCATTTCCCATACAGCTTGGAGCATTTAGATTACAACCAACCTGTGAGATAGCTGGTTCATTTTATTTCTTTACATATATTGCACTGCGAAAAATGGGCTAACATTTTAACAACCTGGCAACCTGAAGGGAGACGCCGCCGCGGACGGCCAAGGAAGCGCTGGAGAGACGACCTCGACTCCTTCGATAGTGGGTGGTGGAACCTATCAAAAGAGAGAGACGGTTGGAAAGAATTGGGGGAGACCTTTGCCCAGCAGTGGGACAGTACCTATAGGTTAAATAAAAAAAAAACCATATATTCATCATCTCAGCCTAGTAAGACCCACTGCTGGGTATAGGCCTCCCGTCTTTTATGCCAGTCTCCTCTAGCTTGCGCCTCTCCTTCCATA
Organism: Epirrhoe tristata; assembly: GCA_951394285.1. Lineage (NCBI taxonomy): Eukaryota > Metazoa > Arthropoda > Insecta > Lepidoptera > Geometridae > Epirrhoe > Epirrhoe tristata. The sequence goes on along the minus strand of OX596146.1, from coordinate 8,110,282 downwards.
TACAAAAGTCATTTTGTTGTTGCCTATGATTTTCTGTAGCGACCAAACAATACGATATTTTCCTTTTGTACTGATCAAAAGTCGTATAGTTACAGAATACGATAGAATTTACATTAAATCTTAAATAATTATCACGGTGCTCGATGCTCTGAAAAAACAAGCAAACAAATTATATTACAACTCCCAAAAATTTAATAAGGCCTACGAACCTATGAACCTGTACACAAAACTAAATAATTTGAAGCAGATTCAGTTATCATGGTTTCAGTTGTACTAAATATTTTGTCTAAAGCAAACCAGCCATTGCTATCTAAGCTATGTCTAGATCGAGATACAAATCAAATAGCGGTATCGAAATCAACATTAATTGTTCAGCTCGATTGTGATGCTATGAATACGATAGCACTTTTTGAAACTTCAGACAACGTTCGACTCTAGTGTGAAGACTTAAAAACCAAAGTTCCTTGTGGGTGATTTTCTCTGTGAGATAGTTTAGCTGATCAATAAATTAAGTACGTAATAAAGTTTAATTCTTTTTAAATGTACAAAAAAAGGACAACATGCTGTATCACGTTTGTATACTCATAGAAGTATAAATGTTTGGAGATCTGAGTATATAGGGTCTTTCATTTTAGACTAACTTAATACAGGAATTGGGTTCAAAAAATATAATATTGTAATTTTTTTTTGTTTTGTTATGAAAACCCCGAGAAAATCCATGAAGACTAGCCTTTAAATTAATTATTGCTTCTTGTATAACTTAGCCCATTCGTGACGTAGCTGCGCTACGATTGGTGGAACGTCTGTTCTCCTTGAAAATCATTATGCAACAATTCTAAAATATCAAACTTAAATGGGCTTATGAATTAAATTGATACGGTCAAACATCTATTTACAACCCAAAAATGAGGCCCTGTCAGTTTGTATAGTTTAAAATGAAAGACCCTATAGTGTTTCTCTATACTTGATACATAAGTAGATAAGTCTAGTCCTACGTGTTTTAGCAGCAATTTAAGATACGATACACGCTTTCTACATTCTCTAGAGTAAGTAAATAATAATAATAATAAAGCCCTTTTATTCCGAATTCGCTACAACTTCAGCTACAACATGTTATAAATTATTTTAGAGTATGTCTCGCAAATCGGCGTGCCTCATGGCATAGGCCTCCTCCAGCTCTCTCCACTGAGCTCTATCTTCTGCAACTCTGGTCCAATACGGTCCCAAGGTTAGGCGGATATCGTCTTTCCATCTTGTTTTTGGACGACCCTGTTTTCTTGTGTCTTCTTTTGGGTACCATAATGTCACTTGTTGGTTCCATTTATTTGCTTTGCTGCGCAACATATGTCCTAGAGTAAGTAAATAATCAGTGCAAATGATAATGACACTCTACTTGCTTTAAAGTTTGTGTTGTATTCCCCCACGTGCCCACTAGATACATACAGCCAGTGTTCTAGCATTATCTTAACCCAAAATACACCAAGCCTCATTTAATTTATCTCGTTTCCTTTTTAGCCAAATAAACCACATTCTGTGTAATTAATTCGATTTAATGGCCGAACTCGTGCCAACGAAATCTATTTCAGCCAAATCGGATTTCAGAGAAACAATTCCTTGTATTAATAACGTGTCATGGAAATATTTTAATGCGTTCGGTAGGTATGATGTATGAATGTTACTGGTTATTGTTGAATTTCTTCATTGTTGACAATGTCTCAAATGTCTGTTTTCTCCCTGGGAAATATGGTATGGGTCTTTCTTCGTTTCATGTTTTTACAGCACTGCCACAATTTCAGAAGATTCTAACTTGCATTCTTGCAAACTGAACATCTGATACCTACTTGCTTAGTGTTGTGTGTTCTTATTCTCTGTGGCGCAGTGGGCAAAGGTCAGCCTGCGACGCAGAAGGTTGCGGGTTCGATCCCCGCCGCGGGACAAATGTTTGTATGACCTACAGATATTTGTCTCGGGTCTGGGTGTTTCTATGTATAATATGTATGTATTTAAAAACAAAAAGTATATGAGTTATCTGGTTCCCATAGTACAAGCTTTGCTTAGTTTGGGGCTAGATGATGCTGTGTGAAAATGTCCAGCATTATTACAAAAGTACCTACAATTTAAAATGGCAAAGCGAGTTATAGTTTTAATTGGAGATCTTGATGGAAATTTTGGTCTCTATCAATGGTTTCATAATTAAAAAAAAACTACCTTACAGAAATACATTAAAGTCTACTTCAAGAGCTAACGAGTAATAGATTTGGCTCTACAAGATCGTACTTTGACAGTAACATGAACAAATAAAACGCAGACACCCGCCACCCATGATAAGTCATTTGTCTTCAATATGAGTGTCTGCGATTGCAATTGCTCTTTTCATTAATTAGTCATGAGTTAGCCTCTTATTGCTATGGTTTTATACTTTTACTGTAACGTCATCGTTTCGATCCTGTTAAAACCAAAGGTATTGAAATTGTAAAGTTTGTTTTTGTTATGAATGTTTTTAAAAGCAAAGAAAAGTTCATTATATAATTCAAAGGCAAAATTTTTGGTTTAATTTAGGTAAAATTTAGGTTTCAAACTTAACTAATAATCATTACAATATAAGGTGTTCAAAGTAAAAGTTTCAGAAGAGTAAAGCAGTAAAATTATGAATTGTAGGTAAATGTTATTTTTCTCAATTTCTATGAAAGTTTTTGCTATTAAAGTAAGTAGTATAGTTAAACTTTGCCTATTAATATTTATCCAGTGATATTTGTTTTTACAAGTTATCTCACATTTACTTCTTATTTATTTACCAGTAGGTAAACTTATGTTCATTATTAACATTATGTTCTCATACGACAAATTGCAATGAGTCACATTACGAAGTTAATAGAACCACATAATTCAAACCACGAGGAATCTCCTCATTTATCATCAGCAACAATATGCACTACCTTCCCGTCATTAAAGACCCTTGGAATGAACCCCACATACGGAACCCCACAGCTGGCATTAGAGTTATAAATGACAAGGGAAGATAAAGTGAAGGATTTGGGGTGCCTTGAAGCTGAGTACCTTGATAAAGGAAAATATGGTTTGACTCGGTAATTAAGGCGGTAGCAAAGATGACTTTCCCTTAATGTATTGCCATAATGGATAGCAACTAATTTACCACTCTGTAGGTAGGTTGACGGGAAATTATTCTAGAAAGATCAGATAATCTGTAGAGATGAAAAGTCTACTTTGGTTTATATTTAAAATGTGCCCTCAAAATATATTGAAAACTAAAAAATTTTTATACAAGTTTTCAACCACGGGTTCGTTCACAAAATACCAACACAACACCGACCACAGCCTATGGCACTCAGAAACATGCTCCCGTAAAACAAATAAACGAAATGGTTCGATGGATTACCTCCTACATCCAAACTTTATACCTACTACATACAAACTTGCAACTTTTTTCTTCTGTATAATGTTAGCAGATCTAAAATGTTGCCAAGTCTTACTCATCATATTACTAATCGTACAGCAGTGCCAAGTCGGCCATGTTAAGAAACTTCAGAGGAAGTAAGCAGAGGCTTATCATTGGAAATCAATTAGCTTAGGAAACTAAACTAAAATTGTACTTCAGCTTAGTTTTTTAAGACATAACTAATGTTACATGAAAATAATATCCTATCGTGCACCCTCTGCAATCACACTTTTAGAGGAAAAAAGCAAGTCATATGAGAGCACACACACGAAGCTCTTCCTTGTAAAAGTTGCACTAGATCTTCATAGTATGTACATACCTAATATGCTTGTACCTTTGTGTCAAAAAGTACACGTTTTCAAGAAAGCTCATTTTCCAAAGTTCTATCTATTTCCGAACTTTTTACCTTACAAGTCGCTATGCAGTTCACGGTAGCAGGCGTTTTTTTTGCCAAAGGTCAGGTCTCGAATGATTTACTTCCTCGATATTACTTGGAGTCAGGTGGGTGGGACGGACGATGGAATTAAACTCCCGAAGGAAATATGGCCGTGTCCTGACAACGGGAGTGGATAATAATGTGAAATTGCAAGTTGTAATGCCTTCCAATTTCTTGGACTATACTTAAAGCTTAGCATTTACAGTCTTTTACAAGCAAAGCATTTTATAAGCGGTCTTGATAGTAAAATTTGGTTTTATCTATATGTATGAAATAAATATTTCTATACCAATATACAGCGCTGAGATATAGTGCGAATTTCGTATGTTTGTTTATTAGGAAGTTAGTCTCCGGAACTACTACACCTGTTAGAAAACATATTTTCAGATATACAGGGGCTAAGTTAAGGTGGGTTACATAATACAGTTTTATAATAAAACAAGCTGCGCTCCCGCGGTGTGACCCGCGGTCTCTCGGGATTTTTTCATTTTTTCGGATTAAAAGGTGGCCTATGTCCTTCTCTGGGATACAACCGTTAACTATGCCAAATTTTAGCTTAATCTGTTCAACGGTTTGGGCGTGAAAGCGTAACAAACAGACAGACAGACAGACAGATAGACAGACAGACAGAGTTACTTTCACATTTATATTATTAGTACGGAGTATGGAAGTATGGATAGTATGGATATGGATATGGATTGACCTTGAATCGAAGGACAAATCTTGATTTTTATAAAAATGAACTCCTATAACATTTATTATCTTGATTTTTTCGACAAAATACCAAAAAACTTAAAAATGTTACGGAAAAAACAGAGCAACGGAAAGGCGAAACAATTCCGCTTTATAGCTTCCGCCCCGCGCATTATGAAAATGAAGTTTTTATGTTCGGAGTACCTTCGGCATTCTTCGGATTTCGCTTCGAATTAACACCGAACGTTTATGATTTATATCCTTCTACTTTACGACTATTGCATCACAAAGAAAATGAGTAAACAGTGACTCTTAGCGATCGAGATGAGAAAGCATAAGTATGCAAGAGCTACAAAGACTTTTTTTTATTTATTTTTCTTTAAATCGTCGTTTTTATACAGTATCGGCATGATCTATCGTGGTAACAAACTTCTAGTTCTATATTGAGGTGTAGAAGAAAACTGACCTTTTACAACAAACTCCTTTTTTTTCTCGCTGGGAAAAATGCATTACGCATTCTCTCCGCCGGGGGGGCGAGAGGGGTATGTGGGACTCCCCGGGGACTCCCGGTATACCCACTAAACGACCCAGCGTCATTCCGGCGTCGCCTGGAATGGAGGGGGTCTGGGAAACCGGCACAGCCTTTACGTCCAGTCCCCCTCTGGCGATCCCCGCCCTTAAGGCGGCCCCGCATAGTGGTGAGTAGTGCAAGGCGAACGAAGGTGCCCCCACACCTTGCGTCCGCTACTCACCACCAGAGCTCTCCGCTCCCTTCGTCCACTGCGCACTCTAATTAAAGAGGTGCGCGTGGAGAAGCCTCCAAAAACGGCCGCAGAGGACAGGGAGAGCGGCAACGTAACACCGACACTCCTCTTCCACTGCGGCCCCGCCGCCGACGCATTTTACGGTGCGCCACCGTTGGGTCGCGGGAGATAGGGCGAGCGGCAACGAAACACCGACACGCCTCTTCACCCGCGACCCTACCCGCCAGACGCCACCAGGGCGTCCCCGCCTGGGATTCCTTTTCGCTTCACCGTGGGCCTCCAAACCACGGTTACTAAGCCCCCCCCATCGCGTCAAGATTGGAATCCATCGGGGGGGTTACAACAAACACCTAGCTAAAGTGTTTGTTGTCCGATGCTGGCAGTGTTCTTCCGAAGAAAATTAATAACAATATCTAGATTCATTTTCTATCCAGATAGTAAGTTGTACCTAATTAAACTCTATATATAAAAATGAATCCCTATATCCCTTGGTCACGCCATCACGCGTGAACGGCTGGACCGATTTCACTATTTCTTTTTTGTTGTGTTTGTTATTTTCAGGAGAAGGTTCTTATGACAGAAAAAAAATAAAAAATTGCGCGGAATAAGTGTATCCCTATATCCCTTGGTCACGCCATCGCGCGTGAACGGCTGGACCGAATAATGCGCAAACGAAGTCGCGCGGGTCAGCTAGTAATAATATAATTAAATACGAAAGCGCAAAAAAAGAACAACGGATAAAAGCAGCTAGGTATAATTAAACCACGAACAAAAGTCAGATAGAATCTTAAATACACCTATTTCAACAATTTCAAGTTGTAAATAAGCGCAAACTATCCTGATTAAAATTACTTTGTAAAAATGTCAAGTACCAGCGAACAGGAAGAGAAATAAAGTCCCAGTGACTTGTTAAATGATGGAATAACTCTCCCACAGTCTGACGCCTAGGAATCTCTCTAATTGTGCAAGCATAAACCGTGCTTGCAAAGGTTCACCGGGGTTTCAATTCAATTATCTTTTTTTTTAAAAGATCCTTTTGAAATTAACGTTTCGAAGAACCTTGTCCTATTTTTATTCCGTCACATTTTGATTTCGTAGGATTTAATTAAATAGATTTATTTTTTATATTGTTCCTATCATAGGCACATGTTACTATCATTGGCACATAAATTTAGAATGGCCAAACTGTAATTCTACTTTTGCTAGTACTTTATGACATGCTACAAACACCGAACTAGCTAAGTAGAATCTATGACTCAGTCATCACGAAATGCAATTGGAAAATCCTATCAACTTTGAAAACTATAATTTTTGTCTTCATTATTCTTTACCATTGCAGAATTGCAGTTTGAAAACCGCTAGCATTTGTCCAACGTTACTATTTGTTAGTAATTGGCGGTGCCGCACGCGATGCGATGTCAAGTGACAGCGCGTTTGCCGCTTCTCGCAAATTGCTGCCAACTGCAATAGCACCCGTTACTTTACTTGGTGCATGGTTAACAGCCTCGGGAACAGTTGGTTGTCTGGGTTTTTCTTTCTTGTGTGGTTATGGATTTTGTTTGTATACATTGGCTACAAAATTTGCCTGTCATTACTTTATACCTAGTCTGCGCACAGTAGGCCTGAAGCCATCACAATCATAAATATTGTGATACTTAAAAAAAATTCTCATTATGTTATTGTCTCAAGTGCATGAAAGGAGCTTCTTTGAGGCGCTCTTACAATCATTTCACCACACTGATTCGAAAAAACTAGTGACCAGAGTGATCTAGTAGTTTACTTTGAGCTGTGACTAGTTGCCTTGCTTAGTGACATATCTCTGAATACTTTTAAAACACAATCTTGCATTTGGCGTGTTCTTGGAAAATCATTTGAAGAATGGTTTACTTTGAAAATCGTTAACATCTTATTTCTATCCAAGATAAATATTTTGTGTGATAGACTAAGAGTATGTTTACAAAAAAATATATACTTACTATTTTTTTAAACAAGTTTGCGGTGAAGCATACGAGTAGATTGATATTTTTTTTCTACTTATAAGTTAAATACAAATAAAAATATTATTTTGGAACAAAATATGCATAAAAATATTATTGTAATGTGTGTTTTATAATTCCTGATAAATAAAAATCTGCATAATTTTCAAATAAATACGTTATTGAATAAAATTAGAACGTCAAACATTTCAAGTGTTTAATGTTCTGACAAAATAATTACACTTAATTTATAAACAAAACAAAATTTAAATTTATAAATTCTATAAAAAACTTCACCTATAAACGTATCGGAGAAGTAATAAAAGTTTTTAATAACTATTCAATTTAATTAAATACAACTTTCGGCTCCAGTGTGGTGAAAAAGTACTGTTTTAGTTTATAGTGTTTTAATAGATCCATAAATTTTATGTTAATCTCAACAGAAATAATGTTATGCGTAATCAAATTAAGGGTGAATCATAAAATCAATTTTTGAAAATGATGCTTTGATTCTAAGACTAATGAAACCTGCATATTGAGTATTAGTTATTAAACATCGTGAGGAAACCGGCATGACGTAGAACCTAGAGTTTGTAAACATGTGTCAAGTGAACGAAAGGAGCCTCTTTGAGGCACACTTAAAATCCTTTCACCACACTGGTTTGAAAGAACTGACACGATAAAAAGAAGATGAAGTTATTCCAGACTATACCTATTACTAGATTCATTGATTTAATGAATACACAGATGCTTTTCTTTATATTGGCAAAATAAAAAAAATGTATCAATATCTTGAATTTCAAGAAATAAGTACAGGAAAGATTAAAGAAAATGTTGAAGTCATTGGTTTAGAACAGCGATTACGACTTTGCTAAATTCATCTTAGTTTCCTCAGTTGTGCCGTTCTCGATAATGGAAGGAAGAGCACAATAATTTTGAGTGAATTTATTTGAAACTCAATAATACGATATGAAAATTGAAAGTTCAACTTAGTTACAGTTCGCCATACGGATCTAGGCATTCGTGAAGTTAGCCGTTTGTCTGCGCAGTGACCGCTTTTTCATACAAAACTGTGTTTTGCGCAGACAAACGGCTAACTTCACGAATGCCTAGATCCGTTTGGCGAACTTTAAATAACTTGAATAGGGAATGTGCTATTTATCGTTAACATCGTCGAGCGTTTATCAATGTTGGTGTGAAACTCGCTGACTTGACAATGAAAAATGGATTTCAACTGAAATTTCAAGGCAAACCTGTATTTCTGTTTTAGTTGTTTCTCTGACAGATGCCTATCATTTAAGTAAATGTACGTTATTTAAAAGGCAGCATACAATTTCTTTTTGGGCCTTCTTTTATAAATAATGTTTTCTACTTAAGCACTGTTACTATAATATTTACGATATTAAAGAATTTTTTCTTCTTCTCGTGGCACTAGTTTCAAAAGAATATGGTATGATAATCTAAAATTAAAGCGCTACTTTTCTTTCTAGGTGCCCAAAGCTACCGGAGTTGAATACTGTAGCATCGCTGTCTGTTTCCATCCACCCGTCTGTCTGTCAAAACGATAGCTTTTCTGTTTTGATAATCTTGGTAAATAACATGTTTTTGTACACATTTTTTATTATGGCCGATTGCAATAACAACAACTCCATATTAAGATAATAGTGCTTAGAAGTAGGTACTTACTTTATAAGTATATAAATAAATAGACCAATGACAGTTAGTAAGGAACATTACCCTCCGCGCTAGTTAAAACTGTATTGGGGCAGGATAATGCTTCATAACATAAACAATAATACCTTCAGGTTGGTATTTTATATTATTGAGCAGACAATCAACTATGCGTTAGATGTGAAGTGAATTTGGTATCCAATTACATATAAAGCATTAAAAAGCAAAAATATAAAAAGATCCTCTTTCCTTTAGGGGTAGGTAGTGACTACAGTTTTCCACTTGATAAGATCTGGACTTACTTACACCCATATTTTACTCCCTCTACATTCTTCATACAAGCACACTGGTTTATAATATTGTACTCTTGACCTGGCCTTTCTCCAAATTGTCACCAACTTGGTCCAAGTATGTTCGCCTTGGCCAAACCCTTTCAGCCGTCGCACACACACTAATGTTATAATATCTTTGCAAGTATCTACCTAAATGCCTAGTCATACCGTATACTACACAATGTAATAAAGGGCGCACTTAAGCATCAATTCGGCTTATCACACCGTGCACACCACTAAAATTATAGCACAAACCTACATCTCAATAATTAATTTGAGGTCCCATTAAGCAGCAGTGATAATCTTTATGGCTCCTTAGAATAGTACCCCTTTAAATCACGGCAGCGCTTCAACTCGATATTATCGCAGTTTTACGTTTAGCCTTAGCAGCAATATTTTAAGACGCGTCTTTTGGTCGCGGCGTATTTATTCTATCTATAATTATTTTATAATCTTTCAAGCTTTCAATCAACTTTGTACATACCTGTCAAAAGCTGTGTTCCTTTTTGATCTCAAATTGTAACTGTTATTAGTTCTTATAAGTAGTAAGAGTAAGTAGCTATAACCAGCATGATTCCCTTTTTAAAATTATCTATGACACAAAATAGCGCACTAGAAAGAAACTAATTATGATTAAAAGTCGCGTCTGATATTCCTTTCCAGGCTTTAATGTCGTCCCTCAGTCAAAATATCACGTACTTCTCAAGATAAGTATGATGTATGCCTTCGCTTAGAGTTTCATGTGTTTTAAATTCATGAATGGAAGCTCTTCTTTAACTAGGTTACCTGAATGTTTACCTGAAAACTTGGTCTTACAAAATTGCGATTAGATTTGTTTGAAAGCTAACGTTCCTAAAGAAAATTCTGAACTTTCGCGGTCAAACTTATCTAGCTTAATAAATTCAAACATTAAAACAAATTGGAACTGTGACCAAGAAAATGTCGGAAATTATCATCATATTATATATTCATGATCATTCGCAGCCTTACTTCACCCACTGCTGGGTATAGGCCTCTTTTTGCTTTCGCCGCATTTCCCGGCTCTGTGCTAACCTCATCCATTGTCGACCCACCATTATTTTTTTTGAATGCTGCTGTTTCAAGTCTTATCAACTGAGCATACCCCTAACCGTACCATTCACAAGTAACCTTGAGATTTATCAAATTAAGTGCCCCCAAGACGCCTTAAAACCCTTTTAAAATCGCAGAACATCGATAACATTTCTTCATACCTATTAAGGTATGAGGAAAGAATTTGAAGCTTATCACACAAACCATTAATTTTAAAAAGATAGAAAGAATGTGCTACTATCACTGTGATACGCTGAGCGGAACTTTTGAGTCTAAACAAAAGGAGTTTCGTATTACCTAATTAACACCTTACAAAAATATTTTTAAATATCCTTTACGCTATCTGCCAAAGATAAGATTTGCTTTGCTTCTCTTTTTAGGCGATAAGAAAAAAAACTCTCGGCGTTTTGTCGCCATCGCCACATTGAGAAGCAGGTGCTTTTCAGTCACACATCATCAAAGATAAAGCTAAACAGAGGGTTTAGAATATTTTTTTTTATGATGAATGGGTCGGCTCTTGACCTCAGACTTACACAGGCAAGAGTGAGGTCTACGATGGAGCGAGCTTACCCAGAAGGTGCCTATTATGGTGATGACACAGTAACTGCTCTAACTGGGAGAGCGAAGCCGAAAATCGTGATGCCTGGAGAAAAACCGTGGCTGACGGCGTTGTCGCTCACGATAACGCTTGGCTCGGCCAGCTGACAACGTCCCCGGGATAATTTACTTGCACAAAATGTGGTCGTGGCTGCCACTCCTGTATAGGCCTTTTCAGCCATGAACGAAAATGCTCAAACTCTACATGTAGTGTTACCTGACTGACGCCACCTAAAACATCTATAATAGATGGAAGAGGCCAATAGTGACACAGTATTATGGGTGGCAAAAACTTCATCGATAAAAAAGATATGCTGCAAGATTTACTTAAAGGATAGGACATCAATAACCTGACTTCACCCACTGCTGGATATATGCCTCCCTAAGCTTGTGCCATCCACCATAATCTTGTGTACGTTTGTATTCCTAGGAAAATTAAAGAAAACAACCCGTTAAAAGTGGATTTTAAATAGTCAAGTCTAGCCTCTGTTACTTTATAGATTTTCATTCTATCAAATAAAGTATCGCATCTATACCTACCTGTTCCCTAAAGCTCTCACTTGGAAGTAAGCAGCATCAATATCAGCCGCAACACCTGCCCGGCGGTCACCGTGACAATTTTATCATTATTGTGTATAGTTCCGCTCGGAGCACCTTGTCACCCCTTTGTTTTGGAGCTAAAATGCCATTTACACGATACCATTCTGGCATACCATTCTTGCCTCTTGCTTTCTCAATCTCACCGGAGCAAGAGCTAATATTCTGTGGCAAGAGGCGAGAATGATACGCCAGAACGGTATCGTGTTTAATGGTGCAATGGTTGCTCGGTTCATTGATTTAACGTATTGAACTTTGTTTGAACATAAGCTTTGTTGACTATACATTATGTATAGTGTCAATATTTATATTATTTCGTAAATATTTTTTTATCCAAATGTGTTTTCCTGCCTACCCCTTCGGGAAAGAGGCGTGATTTTATGTATGTATGTATGTAAATGTATTTTTCCTATAATTTTCAAAAACAATATCGATAGTTTTGTCCTGTTAAAAATTTGTGCTAAACTGGACTTTTAGCGTGTTAAAAAATGATGACAGACATAAATGCCTTCGAAAGAGAAGGGGAGCCCAGCAGTGGGACGAAATAGGTTAGTTAAGAAAAAAAATTGTGATAATCATAATAAATCTTAGTTTACCTTCATAGGTGCCGAAAATATTTTAACGTGTAATCATATACAGCTCATAAAACCAAGTTGACATTTAAGGGCTTATAAAAACCGTGTCTAGACAGGACGCTCCATAAATCTGACAGTCATTTTTAAAAAGCAGTAAAGTCAACTATTACTCCTTTCTTTGAATTAATGAATGAACGCTAAAAATTAAAATGAGCCCCAAAACATTACAAGCATACAAAACACAAAATACAAATTCATGTAACACATTGCTTAAACAACAGATTTAAAACTAAAAAAATTAAGGGATGCCATTTATGTCTGCCATCATTTTTTAAAGCACTAAAAGTCCAGTTTAGCAAGAACCGTATCGAGTATTCGATCGTTTGCATTTTGTGGCGAGAAATAAGAGTTTTGCGGGAAATGAAAGGTCTTCACGTTTGGTTTTCAAAGTCTGGGAATTCGATATCAAGATTCTAAGCAGGTGTGTTTTAAGACAAGGCGTCTCTTTATAAGGTGACACAGTGTAATGAAAGATACCTACCTACATGACAAACATAAGATAAAGATAGGTAAGTCAAAAGAAACAATAATAACCTATTCAATTCCCACAATGTTTTAAATGTTTTATTTATATACACCTATTATGCTTCAAACATAACTTCCATACATCAAATTTAAAATTTATTAAAATTTTAACAATAATCTTTTTACGAGTTTAATGTCATAACCTTTTCAATAGCTCTAATGCCTGGTTGACGTAAAATTCCGATAGGATTGTATGTTAAAGTTTAATAGACTAGCAGGGTACGAAGACCTATTAGCTAAATAGTGTATTTTTTTGTATTAATTTTACATAAGACAGCCTAGGAAATATAACACAACATGCGCACCATCCTTTTCGGCGGTATGTCCCATGGGTTGTAAAAAGCGCCCGGATTGCGCCGCGATGCCGTCGCGCGCTGTCCTCGGCCTTTGTCGGCACTTTTTGTTGTCACCGTGACTGTTTTAGTAATCGAATAGTGATCATGGCAGCCCTGCAGTATTGTAATGTATAGTTATAGGCAGTAGCCTATCTTAAGTTTTAGTAAAGGCAATACTTCAATATTTTTTAAATTAAAAAAAAAGTATGCTTAACATAAATACCAAGATTTTAGCGATAAATTTCTGTTTCAAAGTACCTTCTACTTCTAAATAAGTATTAGATTTAATTAAATAAGCATTCCTGAATAATGCTTCAGTGATCAAAATAATCAGCATTTAAACATTTTGATCGTGACAACACGGAGCTAAAATATAGGTATTTTCCACAGAACTATATCTAGTTCTGTGGTATTTTCTTATGCCCGATTTTCGAAATAAAACGTTTAAGTATTGTAGAACAAAATTGAGCTACAAAAAGTACTATCTAGCGTTGAGATGATACACTGGAACCAAGCTACTACGTGATGTTAGTAACCGGATAGTGATCATGGTAGCCCTATGATCAGGTAGCGATGAAGTAATAAAATATGAATGAAAATAAAAGTCAGTGGCGGTGTTTCATAATCGCGCTTTGACTTTAGATGGTAAGATGTCACAAAGAATCTCAGTTGCTCTTTTTAAAGTCATTCATGAGAGAGAATACTTTTAACACGCTTTTGGAACGAAGTTCCTTTTCGGACGGTATCGGATGGGGCTAGACGAAAAAAGTGTTAGATTTTTGCGTCACGACACATGTATATGTCAAAACGTCACAGTCTAAGTTTAAACTTCGTTCCAACCGAGTGTTCCACGACAGTCACATACTTTTTATTTTTCGTAATACCTATCTTAAAAGTAGCTTGAGTAAAATTTGTAGCTCATTATAAAAGATAAAATGCTTTGTTCTCGCGTAAATTATGCATTTAGTATCTTCCTGTATCGTGGTTACATAGCAAAATTGTATATATATAAAATTGTATATATACATAGAAATTGTTATATATTTGTTATTATGCCTATTCTGTGCTAAAAGGCCTAAGCTAAAATTAAGTTAGAATTACCTACTAATTGTAATGGTAATTATTAATTAGTAGATTTCCTAGTTAGTAACAAATTATTCATTACATATTTTTTTTAATATAAAATGTAACAACCGTTGTACCTACTTTATATTTTTAATTACTTATACTTTTATTGGTTGTCTCCACTTCTTCGATATTCACATCTATTCTATTTGAAACAATACTCTTAGCGCCATCTGTTGGTGAGTGGAGGGGACAGTTTTTTGTTGAAAATAATTAACTTTTGACAAAATTAAATGCTCTTTAGTGTTTATTTTATTGGTGTCTAAACTTTGTTGTATTACGAACACCTAAGTATAGATGAAAGAAGAAACTGAAAGAATTGGTGAAGTCATATTTTCTATCTTTACAATTTTTTTTTTGTAACACAGTACCTAAGTGCCCATAAAAGGGCACTTAGGTACTTATATTTTTCATTTTCTTCTCACAAACTTATATGACATACTACTCAGTCACGCACGTAGTTTGTCCAATATTAATTTTTCTGCGACAGAATTACTGAAACAGTGGTATTTGAAATGTGATGTAACTACTAGACCTTTATTGTATTTTACTTCTAACCTTCAGAGAAAGTTAAAATTTTAAAAACCCAAGTCCCAGTGGCTTTGCCTTTGGTGTAATCTAATTACTGGATTTTTCCTCATTAAATAATTAAAAAGAAAAATAATTTTTCGTCGTCCAACTAATACAAACTGTTTGTTATCCGGAACCATCCCAGTCATTTTCTTTTTATAGAGAATATTTTTAAATTTTCCAGTTCAATTGAACAAAAGTTTCCATTGATAAACAACAACAACAATTTATTCCTCGTCTGAACCACTCCAAGGAACATTTGTGATGGATTATTAAAGTGAATTGGTGACCGCTAGTGGCACACAAACAGTCAAACATGAGCGTCAAACTATCGGGAAACGGTATACTTATAGAGAGAATGTTCACCGAGCCTTGGGGATACAGTGGTGATGGTGGTATGTTTTTAATAAAAAAGAGTACTGGTTTAGTATTTCTGATCTACAGATCACTTTGTATCAACAATCAGTGAAAGTCATCAGATAACCTAAAAACTCCGTCATTAGAGTTGGCGAATTCGAACTTACATTTATCTACATAACTTTACTAACTGGATATCATAGATCACTAGCAGTCTTTAGAATTTTCACTATTCAGCAATTTCTATGACTTTTCGACGTCAGCAATCGCCCAAAGTGGTCGTGAAAGATTACCCTGAATAGAGGAATTCAATCGCCACTAATAGTAATCTCGCATAGCTTCAACCATTTCAACCGCTTTTCATATAAGAATTTAAGCATAGAATTATCTCATAAGTAATTACTTTCCATAATATCTTTTAAATCATATTTTTAGTACGGTTAGTACAGTAACTGGGCTTCGTTCATCTTTCTGTATATTTAAGCAATTTTAAGCTTAATTACCATTTCCTTCAGGCTATGCATTTAAATGTTACTTAAGGCTTAAATTTGTATGCAGTGTAGCATGCTTCGCGAAAAAATTGGACCAAATGAGGTCGTTGAAGTGCCTTTGAGTTTCGCTGCTTGTGTTTAAATAAAGGAGGCCATTTTGAAAACGTGTTCATGAAAATTCAAAATATAAGTAAGTAGCTTTTTAGCATATCTAAATTCAGACAGCATTGTTCAATACTTATTACTTTTCCCTAAAAAATTCTAAGGTCATGCACATAGTAATATTAATAATATCATAAGCTTAAAAATATGCTAAAATTTATTATAAATCTTATTCAAAACCAGTGCAGAGTTTGCGACTATTGTTTCTTATAAACCGTCGATCGTAGTAAAGCGGTCTCTTTGATCCGCATTTCAGTCCTATCAAAACACAATTATTCAAAGTAACTACTGATACGACAAGAACAAAATTAATGGCTTGGGTCTAGGATTAAGTAAGCAGGAATTGAGGGTTAAAAATGAATGAAATTGGTAAGGGTTTGTTTTCCGATTATTTATCTACCATTTTTATCACGCGGAGTAGCATAAATTTTCGAGAAAAAAAAAAAAAAAATTAACTTCACATCAGATTACAAGCGAAACGTAACGCAATCTGTTTAAAGTATTGTCTGTGTTATAGAATTTCGTGCAAAATTGATGCAAACGGAACGTAAAAAGTTGTCTGTCAGTGTCATTATTGGCGCTATTCTGTTTTTCTTTGAATTTCGCGAATGTGCTTCTTGTATTACCTACTAGCAGGCTAACAGACCTATAGCGTAGGTTGCGAGGAGCGAAGCGACGAGCGGTTAGGTGTGTAGTGAAAAACCACGCACAAGCCGAGCGAAGTGTGCCGCGGTAGCGGCCGGCGAGTGCTAGAACCGACTTGCTCCTGTTGTACCTTACCTTTATTACATAGGTAGGTACTTTCCGAGTATGATTTTTATACCATTTTGTTTGCTTGAGGTTAGGTTTTATTAAGTCATTTTTCTAAAGAACGGTGCATCTCCGCGCGCTAAAAGAGGTACCAGGGGGGAGGGCGTACCTCTCCCTCCCCCACCCCTCTCCCCCATCCCCCCTTATTTCCTGCTTACCGAATTCCCGACCTATACCAAATTAATTATTATTACAAAGGAACTTTGAGTACCATCAGCATTACTACCAAACAATTATTCAAAATAACTACTGATACGACAAGAACAAAATTAAATCAGCATTACTACCGTAGCTGAGAGTTAAACCGTCACCAGAGTGTGCCACTAAATCATACGAAGCGAACTAGATCGTTTTAAAAATGTCCAATGGATATTTCTAAAATGCACACGTCCAAACTTCGAAAATTTTGGGCAATGTCCAACTTTTCTAGGCTTTGGCCAACTTTCGGCCGTCATACTCAGTCACCGCCTTTTAGATAACCAACATTGTCAGATACTGATAAAGGAACTGGTCCTATGCAGAACGAGTATAACCAGATATATGAGGATCGCAAATGCTTTATTTCTGATCGGCGGTCTGATTACGACTTGATAGAACGCTTTCCTGTCCGCGACACGTATTTGTATAGGCTTATAATTTGCATTACATTTCTTATAAAACAGTGTAGGTACATGGGCTCGCAGCTATCCAAGAAAAATTACTACATGACAACGCACCACACAACCTTGAAACGCGTTTGAATATTTTCAACTGATAAACACATAACTTAAAATGACTAAAGACTCACATAATTCCTGTAGATCCAGGGATAAAGATCCAATTGGTTCTATTGAGAACTTTTTTTCCCAATAAATCTATTTAAAAAAACTACGTCACAAATTGGATCTATTGCATCTACTTAGAAAATGACTAGATCCATATTGGTTCCATTAAGAATCTTTTTTCTCATTAAATCTATTTAAAATAAAACACACATTTGTTTATTTTCGTTGACACAAAATAGTACTTAGGTAGATACCTAATATTGTGATAACTTGCAACATAGAACTAGTTTGTCCAGTTGAGTCAAACATTCTTATTACAGCACAAAAATATACAAAAAAGAACTAAAATTATTCATTTTCAATAAAATATCAACAATTGGTGTTGATCGTGCCACCCGCAGTGAAGCACTAAATCTCTCGCATAAAACGAAATGGTTTCGAGTCGAAATTAGACATCTCGTTTCACAGCCAATAAATTTATTGGACCCAGGCTGAGCTGATGATTTAAATGCACGCAGACTGTCCACAAAAAGCCAGATTGTTGACAAAAACAATTTCAACCAATTATAACTGTGACTTAGTAAACCGCTTCTGATAACCCGAAGAGTAAAGAACCTCAATTTAATATCACTAATATCTTAAATTACGAACTTGATTTGAAACCAATTTTCTCATAATACCTATCAAAGATGACTGCATTACAAAGTTACATCGGATAGTGAAATTGAATAAATTATTGCAATCAAAAGAACCATTGAATGCGAATTTGCATCCCTAATTACTGGTTTTAAACCGTAAATGCATTATTTATGACAGGACTCTGATCTGTTACTCTTTGTTCCACATTGTCTATCACAAAGGATGGTACATATAGCGATAAGACCTGTCATTGTTGCATTATACGGTACACGTTATAGTATAAAAACCTGATCGCACATTTAGCCGCGCAGTCATTTTTTCTATACACAAATGCTGATGACGTCAGAAAATGCGGCTGGTTTCTGACGTCTCAGCATTAGTTCTATTGAATTGACATTTCGGTGCGGATAAATCTGCGATTAATAAGCATTACAAATGTCACATTGTTTTACGTAAAATATAAACAAGTGGGTGACTTCATCTCTATGTTACGTTTCCTCGCGGCGTCTTTAATCTTTAAAATATAAATTTTAAGTAAAAAAAGTCTTAAGCTGACAACAAGACACGAAGAATCAATCTTAGTCTTCCGCGATGTTGCCTTCTGTCACTTGAGACCAACTAATACGTCCAATACAAATTAAAATACACATCAGCCATCTACCATACAATTTTCAAAATCGGCTACGACGCACCAGTTAATCTTATTCTGTTTGTGAGACTTGAAGGATGCGGCTATTGTGGTATTTTGGAACTATCGTGGCTGGCTTTGTGGCTCCTAAGCATAATGATAGCGGTACTAAGAACCAACATCTCATGGTAAGCCCGAGCTATCCCAGTGGTTATTAATTATACAGGGTGTAAAAAGACGTCTACCGAAGCCGAAAGGGGTAGGTACAGCATTCACAACCAAATCCAAAAGGATTTTCCTTAAAAATCATTATATCCGGAGAAAACAGCGTTTGAAGATTGCTGTTTGCGTATGTACTTGGCGCGTTTTTTTACGTGGATTGATGGATTTTGAGTTTAAATTGTTTATTTCTTTTAAAAATGAAATAATAAGGTAGGTATGGTCTTATTATGCTATACTAGTAGTCAATAACTAAAAATAACATAAAATGACTAAACTAAGGAAAAAAAAAAATTGCATTATTTTTTCGCTAAATGAGTTTAGAATCATGGTCGGATTGTAACCCCTCAGTTTTCGGTAGTTGTCTTTTTACACCCTGTATAAATACCCGTCTGTTTTGGTTCCAGTTGGAGGTAAACAAATATAAAACTTTACTATAAATCAGCTCAGATATAGCACAAATAAAATTCCAAGAAATCTTATTCAATTTGACTTTTCTCAAAGCCTCAATGCAGATATAAATAAAATTTTATCCTCTCTAAATCAGTATTCCTTCCGCGTTACCCACAGACAGCGTAGGTGCCTAATTAAATACTCATCTCGGCGAATCCCTTCAAACAAATATATTCAGACGGCATCCTCAAATCCATTATCTCTGACAAGAGACACAGGCCACAGCTGATCCGATATCCGTAGTCCCTTACTTGCACACAAATTAGATTCCTCCAATGGTGTGATCAGAGCTGACAGTGGCGCATCTGTGAATGCACTGCGTACTCTACTCTTTGACCGAAACTGAACTTTATTATAACGCGATAAAGCCAGTTTTGGGATGAGTTTCATTCAATTATCGGAGACCTGTCGATTACTTGATTAGGTTTAACAATCACAGATTGAGCGACAGATGATACTCTATGCGAATGAATTGGAAGGCAATGGTAACTTCACTCGTTCAGTCTCGTTTGTCGGTCAATTCAATTGTGACATAAATAAGGCATAAGCTGTTTGATTTCTGTAATCTTATTAGTAAAATTACAATTTATTTAAATTCCTTATGCAGTTTTTATAAAAATTTTTTTTAGTTAGTTACAAAATTGAAGAGGAAACCTACCTACTTGTGTTTTTGCTAGCACTGATCTCTAGAACTATCTTATATTGTTTCATCTTTGACCAAAGAGGCCACGTTCAAATCCCGTAAGTTGGTTTCATTTGTCCTTACAAAGTATATAATTTGATGAAAAAAGACCAAAGGGGTGAAAGTATCAGAAAGTGTAGAAAGGGGCTTGACAAATAGAATCGCAGAATAATATGACACTTCAATATAGCAAGTGCAAAGTATTGTTAGGGTGCGCAAGTGGATTTCAAGACAAGAAAATACAAAATGAAAAATGACGTAACGTGAAATTAACTTAGAACTTTCACTGGAAGAAATAAGAACTTTTATTTGTAAGTATGCAGATGGGAATTTAGTTTCATAATAAACCATAATTCAATGTTAACTATAGGTACTTACATAACAGAATAAGTAGCTAGGTATCTATTTCCGTTCCACTACTGGGCAAAGGTATCCTACATTATCTCCAGCCATCTCGCTTTACATTTGTTATGTTTGTAGCACTGTCTATCCATATCCATATCTATCATTACGATGACATCGTAATGATTTTAATCTGTCCAATATTTGATCCGAATCAGTGAATCCATTGATTGGTGTATTGTTAAATAAGCGTGAAAACAATGCACCAAATGCTATAATTGGATATGATTACTAACTGATTGATAGCCCAAATGACAGCAAACTGTTGGTTTCAATCAATTTTCCTCTTTGTGAAGCACTCTTGGAAGAGTGCTTGATGGCAGACGAGGTTTTCTTTTCCATTTTCGGAAAAAGGTTTCAACCTTTGAGAGGTGCGAAATCGATTCTTGTCGCGAGACAAATATTTGTATGATCTGCAAATACATAGTTGTCTTTGGTCTGAGTTATTCTATGGTATGGTATTTGTAAATATTATATACTATACAAAAAAGTATGTAAATCAGTCATGCTGTTGCCGTAACACAAAGCGCTGTTACGACTCTGAAAATTACGCTGTGTGTCCTGGAATCTTTATCATACGATTTTTTTTTTTTTTGTTAAAAGTGGTCAAACTCTTAAGAGGTTAACAGGGTCAGTTCACAGCCGCTATCCAGCAAATACTCGGTGAGCCGGCATCCGGCATACCACGGACGCCTCACCAAGTCGCACGACGCAAGTTTTAATTGTTTTACTAATTCCACTGAAAATTGTTCTAGAACAACGTAATTTCAAACGGATATAACAAAAAAGCTGTATAAAGACTTCCCGCGCTTACGATTTAATAAGTTTCTTGATAAATTTCATTTAAACTCAGGAATTTAAAGCTCGGTATTATGGTATACACGAAGCGCTCGTGGTCGTGCTTGCTTAGTCCTTCTTGATAGATCGTCGAAGTTAAGCAACGTTCGAAACGGTCTATAAGTGGATGGGTGACGTGACGTGGCATTTTCATCTGAGCGCTTCCGTGCTTAAGTTTGTCTTTCATGGTCTCTTTGATAATTATGCATAATATAAGTTATTTACTAACGAAAATTAATCTTTGCTAGGATTTGAACCTAAGGCATTTAAATTTACTTTAACTTTATTAATCTATTTTACAATAGTCAGAGATGAAATCATTTAACCAATGATGGTATTGAACATTGTTTCGTTATCTTTGATACACAAAGAAGTTAAAATTAAACGCTCGAAATATCGAATATTTCGGGTGAAACAAACTAATAAAATATCAAAGAAACAAAGACTAACAAAAGAAACCAAATGCAAAGGTGCTTTGATTTTAAACATCTTGAAATGTGGTATTCAATGCAAAATACGTCAAAGAAAAGTTTATTCGCTTGCTGCACGATAGACGTAACGAGCCAACAAAGCTGTTACTCGTAAAGAGCTGTCGGCTGAGCTGTGGGGCTCTAACACAGACTGAAGCGATATTTACTCGAGTCTTAGGAAGACTAAAGTGCTTTTTGCACACTCATATCCTGAGACGAACCATAATTCGTCCTTGCTTGGTTGGTTGGTGCTGGTTGGCAGTGGTCGAACTTACCGATTAGTTTCACTTCTGATCGCAATTCGCAACCTTTGTCGACCCTAAATTTTGTTACAAACGGTACATACAAGGAACGAATTAAATTCAAAATAAATATAAAACGAAACGAAAGTAGATAAGATCTCGACTAGTAAACTCCAAAGTGCAGTAGACTTTATTTACGTACTGTTACGATAGCAAAAGGGCTTTGACTCTGCATAATGCCTCGCCACTGCGTTGTAGCAATACGTATCTGTATTTTGTGGTTGTGTGGGATTTCTGTGGTATTCTGTCGATACCATCAGCAGCCGTCTATTATAATACTAACCTATTTCACGATGTTTTCCTTCACAGTTAATAATACTAGTACCTAAGTGTAGAAAGTTTTCCACACCCAAGTCGATAGCTCGCACCAAACAACACCAGATGCAAAGCGTTCCTCCACCACAGGCCTGAACTTCGAGCTAGCTCCCGACTAAGCGTTTTATCGCCGAGCAGCAGCTCAGCTGATTTCCACTGCGTCTCATGGCCGTGTGTTGTTCTCGCAACTTAAATTAAAACTAAGCAACCTTGGAATATAATACTACTTATGAATGGATACTTCTCGCCCCGCATTAATCTAGACTTTTTTGTAGGAGCACTGGAAGTCTAAAGGAAACGGCTTCATCGTCTGATCTAAATGTCGTGGTTTGGAATCCGGTCGTGCATCAATGAGTTTTTGTGATCAAAAATGTATGTGTATGTAGTCTCAATAAATGGTGATGGCAACATCAAGAAGAAATTCCTTGCAGTAATGGAACCTAAACATTTTGTAAACATATAAAAGGCTCATTTGAGATTTAAAATCCTTTCACCACTCTGATTTAAAAGAACTGGTATTAGCACGATAAGAAGTTGAAGAATATAAGCTCCTTGCCCTTAGAACTCTTTCGTACGAACAGCAGTTGCTTTATGGAGTTTGGCGAGTGTCCGGGGTGTGGCTAGGGTTCAGTCAATTGTTTAACTTGCACCGAGGAAGAACTCTTGAATTAGCCGTTTGTGTTGTATTGAGAAACTTTTGGTCAACTTATGGCGTTTTTCAAAGGAATTGATTGATTCTAGCTTTGGCTAGCATAAAATTATAACATTTTTTTATGTATGTATCTGTAGCTGAAATAAAACATTTTATAGAAATTAAAAGTTCAACAATAATAATAGTGTTCAAGCAGACAAGCTCCAATTTAATAAATTCCAAAAACAAGTTTGAAAGCCGTAAGCAAAAACTGTTTACAACACTCAAATAGGTACACCCAATATTACCGAACAAGAAAATACAAATATTCAAATACACACAACATTCTCAACTCAAATAACACAAGTTGGAAAACTAATTCTAGCTTCACGAACCGAAAGGTAAAATGCAAACCGCAAGGTTTGAAACGCTTCTACTATTTGTGGAATACAATAAAGTAACCCGAAAACCCAAAATAAAACCCTTTTCGTTTCCCTAAAACAAATAGGATACAACTAGGTTTCGGTACTGTAGAATATGTAAATTCAAAGTAGTTACGTTGTTCAATCAGCTATCATGTTTATGGAAGTGGGTTTCCCGTGGCCTTTTCTCGGGGGTAGATGTAGAGGTTTATTCTAATTTGTTCCTGTAAGCTCAGGCGGGTATTGGTTTTCAACTATTAATATAAAACGACGTTTACACGATACCATTCTGGCATACCATTCTCGCCTCTTGCCACAGAATATTAGCTCTTGCTCCGTTAAGTTGAAGAAGGCAAGAGGCAAGAATGGTATGCCAGAATAGCATCGTGTATCTAAATGGTTTTTTAACGTCTAAATTTCAAAAGATGTAAAGATAATGTTCACGTCTTCATCTAATAGGCAATCAGTAGCGCAGTCTTCGAAATATCTGAGGGATAATAGTTAGAGATATTTAAACGTATGGACGTTTTACATTCGTTTTGTATGTGCCGATATTTCGAAGATTAGTATTCTAGGTTGCAAGCTCATCAGCTCAAAAAGTATCTACGTGTGTTATCTTTTCTGGATAGTGCAATCTCTACACATCGGTTGTATTTCCTTACATAAAAGCACTTTTCTAGTATAGTTGGAATGTCTGGTTCCTGCATTTTGTTTCGAAATGACTTTACCCTGAATAGAACAGAATAAAGTTTTATTTTCTCCACATCATATACAACAGTTACAATGGTACTTAAATCTACATAATTTTATGTGGGTGAAAATACGGCTACCCCTCTGCATTTGCTCCAACAGCTCGAGAGTGTTGGAGTGCTGGTTTTCAGTGGCGCGATACACTTGCTGCGCCCTGCAATGATATCTAGATCATACGATTCCCAGTTTGCATAATATTTTGATAACGTTTGATTAATATTTGACGAAAATAATGTTAAAATCCCGTATCAACTAAAAATAGATCATTGGCTTATTTCATCTTATACAGATGATTTAGGTAGCGTTAGTCAGATTACACAGCAATTGAGACTTGAAAATTTTCGTTCCCTTCTGAAAAGAATGACCAAAAAGGGTTATACGACCACATTATTGACGGTCCATAAATTTTACCTTTATGATACTTTTGGTTGTAAAGAATAAGGTAAATTCGAATGTTTTATGAGTATACGTAAGCCTGTAGATATAAAAGGTGTCTGCACAAGCAATTTTGCGGGCAGCGGTTACCAAACAAAGCTTGTGTTTCGCTTTAGCCCGCCACAAATCGTAAACTCCACTTTGTTAACGTTGACCGCGTGATTTAAGCAAAACGCTCTGTGGTCACGAATTCATACTGATATGATTCATACAATATAGTTGGGTCATGAGTTTTGCCTTTTAAAAGCAACCCTTGAAATCCCTTTGAAGGATTTGCGGTTTAACGTATCATTTGTGTGTGTATGCCAAAATGAATATTATGAATGTGGTGTGAATTTGATAACTGAGAGAGAAGATTTATAGCATTCCAGGATACGATTGTTTAGAAGTAGGTATAATGATAAGCATGTACGGAATGCTCACTTCTGCAAAATGTGGAGCCACCATCTATGTGCTAGGTATGAATTTGCATGTGCATCTGACTACCCCCTTAGTCATCAAATAATTTTGAGTGACTTGTTCTGAGAGTATGTCTTTCCACCTTGATCCTGTAATTTTTATGATTACATGTTCTTATGTATTTTGAACAATTTGACGATCTCGTTGTAACTACATCTGGTACGTTTAGTTCAGCTGCTTGTAATGCATGAACTATCGTCTGAAATATTGATGAAAACATTGAAAACCAATTTGTTTGAGCACTCTAGATTGTAATATCCATTTGCAATTTGTTATACAGATTCGCTTATTCTTATTCAGAAAGTAATGTTATCTAAATTCGTAAACGATTTCTAATGTCGGGTAATTTGGATAAGGAGTTTTACAATTTGAAGATGCTTATTATGATTGTTTGATGTTTATGTGTCATTTTATGAATCAATAACAAAACATTTTAGCAGGCTTTCCTATAGGTATGCTTCATGCTAATGGAAAGATATTTGGAACTATTTAATTTATTTTAAAAAATTACTAGGTACAGTACCCACAACCGATCTGTAGCTTAAATTTAAATAATGTAAAGAAGATAGATTAGTGACCCCCAAAATTTCAGGCTGCGACCGCGCCTGATATTAACGTATGTTTTATACATAATATGTGTATTTCTGTCTGTGAATCTGCTTTATATAAGCCTTTGTCGGTACGAGCCATGAAAGATTGATTGTAAACACACAACAATAAGAAAACAGACCAATTCAATTGCTGATAAAATGTTCAAAGGAAACTCGGGACAGGTGAGTAGGAAATAAATTTCCCTAGCGCACCTAAAGATTTTCATTACATTTGAAGTCACTTGACCGAGTTTGAGCACAAAGGCATCTAACTTTTATATCTTTAGCAAGGCATTTATTGCGGTCAGCAAAAAGGTCTGTACATCAAAGAGAGTATAAAATGTCTTGTTGAAAGTAAAGGCATCCTGTTTTATTTGTTCAGAGTTGAACGAGTTAGATTGTTCCTCTGTTCTATCTTCTGATGTAATTGATGTTGTTGACGTGATTTGATTTAGAAAGTGTTGTAAAAGATGATTAGCTGTTTGTTTTGTTTAAGAGTTAATCTGAATCCCTTTGTATTTAGTAGCCTCTATTTTAACGAAGTTCATTCATTAATTAGCTAACAAACAAGGATTGTAAGAAACGATAATTATTATTATCTATAAAAGGAAACTTAATAACGATAATAATTATTAATACATCGAATTCCCGAGAAATTTTGTTGTATTCAAAAGATTGGTAAAAAATACGGTATAGCTCAACAAAATTTCTCGGGAATTCGATGTTATGAAGAGTTTTATAAGATTTTAAGTTTCTGAACTAATTTAAACAAAAGCAGAAAAAACCTGGTTACATAATAACATATCTAGAGGCTGTGCATTTGCTAGTACGCTGTTTTCGTCTGAAATAGTTAAGTAAAGCAAATGACCAGAGGTTCGCGTTCCTTTTTTCGTTCGTTTTGATGTTTGATGAATATTCGGATGCTTTCCACCACGATTTCTGACTTCAAGGGCCAATTTTTCGGCTTAGAAAATGTGGTCCTTGGCTAGGACCTTGTTGACGTTTGAAAAATTGGCCTTTGAAGTCAGAAATAGTGGTGGGAAGCATCCGAATATTCATCAAACGAACGAAAAAAGGAACGCAAATATGGCCCCAGTCGCAGTCGTGCTTTAAAAACGTGGAAAATAGAACAGGACGTCATCAACATACATTTCTAAAAGAATTTTCAAAAGAAGTGAATTCGCCTTTTTATGTTCCGTAGAGAAATGTAGCAACCGCTCCCACATACTTAGGTTCTTGAATGTCACGCAATTAACTCTTCCCTGGAATGCGCAACTACCAAAGGGATTATTTAATTTTACAAAATTAAATAATCTAAACCTCACGGTATAGACATCGGTATAGTCTGTATAGACAGATGGAGGTTCAAACTTAGATGAAGATTAGATTACATAATCAGATTATATAAGCACATAAACCAAGAACCAACTATAACTGATGGCCAACTATTTAGGTACATAGTGTGTTGTGAGCCACAAGCTCAGTTGGATTTTTGAACTAGATAATAATCTTGTAAATCTTATGTAAGCCTTTACTAACAAAATAGTTATTGTAGAGACAGTATTGTTAAGCACCATAGCGATCAACAAAATACGTACTAATTTTAAAGATCTTCCCTTAAACTTTTTAAAATGATAATTTAATTCTAAGTGGCATCAAGATGAGTACTTCAAGTATGCAGTCTACCTCAGTGAATTTCGTCTGCAAAATTCAATGACTTTTCCAGCCCCATGAGAAAACACATCGCGCAATTCGCGGCATAAACGAGTGCCTCCTAGCCATTCCTCATTTCTCGACTGTGAATGCACTAGATTATTTGTTAGAAAAACTTTTAAATAAGCTTTTTCCGTTTTGCCAAGTCAATTCCAGTCTCTTGCGGCTGATGAAGCTTTTTCATAGTGGACAGTTTTGGTTGATTTAAAATTGCAGGATATATTACTATGTAATTTGACTATGAGCAGTTTGCTCTAATGGAGTGTACTATTGATTTCTGGTCGGTGGTGGGTGTAATGATGAAACTATAGTTTTTTCAATTTTTTTTTTATTTAAAAAAAAAAGCTTTTCACAGAATTTTGAAAAGGTTCCGTTTGCGTTTAGTCATTTCTAAACGTTATTGAGTCATTTTTAGGTCAGTTGTTAGAAATGCGTCCATGTTACATGTCTTTGCCATCCAAAATAGCAAAGCCCAATCTGTAAATGTAGAGTGAACAAAACCTGCATAGCATTTCAGTCACTCTTATGTAAGAAAGAAGGTAAGTTCGTATGAATCAGCGGCCAGCTCTGGTGACTGAGTATCTTAACACTCATGACACTTCATATACTCATATTCAAACATCTAAGTACAAAATGTACAAAACAAACATAAATGAGATATTTAATCAATCGCATCCGGATTTGTGAAACAGTGCAAATCGAACAAACTAAAATCTACGAGTCAGTCGAACAAGTGTCTACAATTAAACTTAGTAGCAGGTGATTAGGTGGAACTTTCTGCCGGGTAGAGCAGAGCCGGAGTCAGGGATAAAAAAGAAGGGGAAATCTAACTCATACATAAAGTCAAATAAATTACACAGTTTCATTAATTTCGCAAGCAGATGGGCAAGCAGTAATAAAATATAACATTGATATAGGTACGCCGTGCTCATTTATGGTATACCCAACATAATAGTCGCTCAAAGTTTTTAGTTTTTCACCCGTGAAATAATAATTACTTGTAATTATCCGTAATACAGTCGAGTTCTTACGGATGTTACCTACTTAAAAACATACTTACTTTTACTTATAAGCCTTCAGATTTCTCATTCAGAAGGAATCTGAACACTGCCCCAAAAAAAGAAGATACTTGTGCATCCCCTTGAAGAAGGCAAAGATGTGTATTCTCGTGTCGTCTTATTGGTAATTATCTCAGCTGCTTACCCTGACTTTCACCCTGGATGTGAGTCAGACTGTGTAATTAAAACAGCGGTGCAGTTCAGAACTGCGAAGTCTGTCGCGACATGAATATTCCATTGCTGACTCTGAGTAGAGACGGAATGCTGTGGCTAGACTGGCCAGGTGTTCCGCTAGCTTATTTATTGGGTTTGTTTTTTGAGTAATTGTTGAAGAATGTGATGAAAGTGAATGAGACAAAAGAAATCCGTGGTATCTGCCTACCCTTATAGAAAAGAGGCGTGATTTTATGTATGTATGTATGTTATAATTTCGGAGCCTCTTGGCTAAAAACTATTCTAGATTACCAGCATCAGCAACCTATCACTTCACCCATCAGTAAGTAGTTGTATCACAAACGTGACAAGGTCAACAATTTTATTATACGCGTGGAGATTTCCAACGTTTAGAAAGTGTAAATTATTAATTTAACTGGCCCGAAGCAAAGAAGCGCTTATTTGCTATTACCACTGGCGGTCATCCCCACATTATCCTACGTATTGAACTGCAAGAGTACCTACACCGCAATGGCAAACACGGCAATACAATCAGAAAACATTCATGAAATTTATCCCATCCCTACACTCAGATTAGTTTCATGCTGAACGGATATAGCGTGATAAAGTTAAGTATTTAGATGCAAGCCACACCGGTATTCAGTTATTCCGATTGATGCTTGTCTCACTGCGGTGGCATCCTCAGGGACTTTCTGAGTTGCTTCAAGCTGAATGCAGCCAATTTAAGACAAGAACTGAATTAAACGCAGTTGGCCTTTGATAGGTATGGACTACTTGACTTGACTCTAAAATACAAATACATTTATTGCCAAAAAAGATACATACAAAGTTTGGGGGTAGAATGGAATTCCCCCAAGATATGACAAAGAGGGAGTACTCGCCTCACTAAGGTTTGCCCAACTGGCACACTTACCTTAGGGCCTTTCGGCCGACAGTTATAGTCGGATAGTTCTATATAGGTTATAAGTTCCAAGTAAACTCGTCAGCGCGATCTAGGAATTTTTCCACAGATTAGACATAGTTTATACTTTTTGCATGTTCCTAGCGCCATCTAGTTGTACAGCTCCGAAGCACGTCGCTGTAATTGACATCTCTTGAAGTTCAGCTTATAGTTCAGGCGATAGTAGATAGAGGTCGCCACATCACTCCCTTTCCAGACCGAAGGTCGATATAGGTATTTGATGCCAGCCAGCATGGTAGGGTTGTCCATCTTAGCTCGTCGTGGTCTTCGGTGAGTCGAGACTGGTGCGATGAGCAGGTTGAGGACAGGAGAGCGCTTGTCGTCTGCGGTGAGTCGAGACGGTCCACGGTAAGTCGGGACGAAGCGCGGTGCGGTGCTCCAGGTGAGGCTACGGTGAGTCGAGCCTGTATGCCCGGATGATGCCGCGGTGCGGTGCTCCAGGTGAGTCTACGGTGAGTCGAGACTGTATGCCCGGATGAATGCCGCTAGGGAAACTCCACGAAGCGTTATCGAGGAGGGGAGAAGCCTGCAGAACCAGGAAGTCGTCAGGGCGGCTGCGGTGGAACTGCGGAGGCCGTAGAAGGATATGCTGGTGATGCTGGTATGCTGGTCCGGAAGTAAGCTTGAAGGAGAGAGAGAAGAGAAGAAACGAAGATAGCAGTCTGCTGATGATGATGGCGGGAAGTGCTGCGCTGCGTTGTATGAAGAAAGCGTGTTCAGGAATCCAGTCGTCGGGTTTCGGCAGGAATCGTCCGAGGTAGTCGACGGCTGGCACGTCGGAAGGTCACCACTTTGGGGGTAGAATGGAATTCCCCCAAGATATGACAAAGAGGGAGTACTCGCCTCACTAAGGTTTGCCCAACTGGCACACTTATGAGATGGTAAATAAGTAGGTGTGTAGGTATACTTGCAGGAATAAATAGTCCGGAATTTCTTCTCAGTAGTTTATATTGTCCACAAACACCAAACACATAGATAATACATAAACCAGTTTAGAAGGCACAAGAAGGAAAGAAAGTACAAGCACTAGAGAGGATAAGAGTTCACAAGCAATAGACAGTAGATAGATAGGTATATGAGTGATAGCGAATGATATATAAGCCGGTAAATGAAGGCGCGACAGTAAGCGTACGAGAATACAGGGCGCGATCGGACATGCGCACCGTGCGGCTAGTAGGCTGTGACTGTTTTGACCTCTGCGTGCGCGCGGCGAGCGGCGCCCGAGTACATAAAGCCTTAGGTGCAAAAAGGACTAGTGTTGGGGTAAAGTCGATAAAATAGAATGTAATACGGGAATGATTTTACTATAGAATATCGACCAACTAGTATACTAGCGTAGTTAAATGCTATACATAATATACGTAAATAAAATATACTTAAAACTTAAAACAGTGTACCTACACCACCCCCCACCAGAGCCCATCATGGGCGATAATAATCTGGAAACTTTACATGACGGCCGAAACGAGTGACATATTTCTGTGGAACTGTTGATGGTTCCTCAGTTTCAACAGACAGTGTGAAAGCCGGTTTAAGGCGGTCTATAGACACCGTCGTTTCCTTGTCTTTCAGGAGGATTTTAAAGACTTTGTCTCCTCTGCCCAGCACTTTATATGGACCGGAGTATGCGGGAGTTAGTGCCCCTCGTACGGTGTCATCTCGTAGGAAGACTTGTTCACAAGTACTCAGTGCCTTGTAAATAAATACTCGGGGCTTACTATGACGCGATGCTGGAGAAGGTCGCAATTTATTGGCGAAGCTTCTTAGCCTCGCTGAAAACTCTGATACGTCGGTGGTATCACCAACAGTTGGCTCAAAAAATTCGCCAGGTAGTCTAAGCGGCTCCCCATAAACAAGTTCGGCCGAAGAAGCTTGTAATTCTTCTTTGAAAGCAGTGCGTATGCCTAACAAGACCCATGACAATGACTCGCTCCATCTGTCGTTAGCATGGCACACGATAGCCGCTTTCAGCTGACGATGAAAACGCTCAACTAGCCCGTTGCAAGCCGGGTGATAAGCTGTCGTCTTTTTATGCACAAACCCGGTCATCCTTGAGAGGCATTGAAACAAGGCCGACTCAAATTGACGACCGCGGTCTGTCGTGATGTCTGTCGGACAGCCAAAGCGTGCGATCCAGGACGACAACAAGGCTTTTGCAACAGTTTCTGCTGTTATATCTTTTATCGGTACTGCTTCTGGCCAACGTGTGAATCGGTCGACTGCAGTTAAACAATACCGATATCCGTGCGATACCGGAAGGGGGCCTACTAGATCTATATGGATCTGTTTGAATCGGGCGCGTGGTAAATTGAAGGTGCCCAGCGGGGAAGTCACGTGACGAGTGACTTTTGCCCGTTGGCACTGTAAACATGACCGCGCCCATTCTCGGCTATCTTTTTTTACGCAAGGCCAGATAAACCGCTCGGATATCAGTTTGGCCGATGCATTAGAACCGGGGTGACTCAGTGAGTGTAGGCTTTCAAAAATTTGCTTCCGAAAAATTTTCGGAACGTAAGGCCTGGAAACTGATGTACTGATGTCACAGTACAAGGGAGTTTGGCTTCCAGGGACGTGCAGTTTTTGCAATTTTAATGAAGAGCCTTTACTCAAGAGTTGTTTAAGCTCCGGGTCGGAAGCTTGACTTTTGGCTAGTGACTCGAGGCTGACGGGTTCTTCCAGTTCCTCAATCCGAGACAAGGCGTCGGCTACTAGGTTATCCTTGCCGGATATGTGGCGGATGTCCGTGGTGAACTGGGATATGAAGTCCAGATGTCTATACTGTCTTGGCGTACAATTTTTCTTCCTCTCGTGGAAGGCAAAACTTATTGGCTTATGATCAGTATAGACTATGAAATGTCGAGCCTCAAGCATGTGCCTGAAATATTTGATAGCCTCGTAAATGGCCAATAATTCCCTATCGTATGGTGAATACTTAGTCTGAGAAGGGCTGAGTTTCCTGGAGAAGAATGCCAAGGGTTCCCAAGCCTCGTCTCGAAATTGCTGTAGCACTGCTCCAATAGCCTTATCGGACGCATCTGTAACAACGGCGAGTTTGGCTGAGCAGTCGGGATGCGCCAATAGAGTTGCAGTACACAGGCTTTCTTTACAAGATTCGAAAGCTGCTAAAGCATCTCCTGTGAGGCTTATAGGTTGCGATCCTTTCGCCGAACCCGTCAATAAAGCATGCAACGGAGCTTGTATCTGGGCTGCTCGTGGAAGGAATCTCCTATAGAAGTTGAGCATCCCTAAGAAGCCTCTTAATTGACGGACGTTTGCTGGCGGAGGGAAGTCCTTGACTGCCTGTACTTTTGATTCTAGGGGTTTGCATCCACTTTCCGAGATCTGGTACCCTAAAAAACTTACTTCATGTACCCCAAGGACACATTTTGACGTGTTTACCAACATGCCGTACTCCTTCAGCCTTTTGAAGACCTCACGTAGGTGCATTTCGTGCTCAGCTTCACTCCTAGAGTAAATCAAAAAATCGTCGAGATACGTGTATACGAAGTCAAGCCCTCTGGTTAAGCCATCGACGAAGCGCTGGAAGGTTTGGCCAGCGTTTCGGAGGCCAAAGGTCATGAAAGGAAATTCAAATAACCCGAAGGGCGTCGTGATCGCGGTCTTAGGTATATCATCCGGGCTGACAGGTATCTGATTATAAGCTTTCTCGAGATCGAGCGTACTGAACACTTTACAGCCAGCTACGTTATGCGTAAAGTCGTGAATATGTTTAATCGGGTACCTGTCAGGTATCGTACGTGCGTTCAAGCTACGGTAGTCGCCACAGGGGCGCCACCCATTATTTTTCTTGGGGGCCAAATGTAATGGCGAAGACCAGCAGCTTTGTGAAGGCCTAGCTGTGCCACTGGCGATCATTGACTGAAATTCTGCCTGTGCGATTTTAAGTTTCTCAGGAGCTAAGCGACGAGGTGGCAGTGAAACTGGAGGGCCTGATGTCGTACGTATGTGATGGACTGTGTCGTGTGGTGTAGTGTTAAGTCTACCAGC
Source organism: Epirrhoe tristata (assembly GCA_951394285.1). Taxonomy (NCBI): domain Eukaryota; kingdom Metazoa; phylum Arthropoda; class Insecta; order Lepidoptera; family Geometridae; genus Epirrhoe; species Epirrhoe tristata. The sequence goes on along the minus strand of OX596146.1, from coordinate 8,076,766 downwards.
TGGTCGAGTGATCTCGGGAAATTCTTCAAGAATTTTGTGAAAACGGGTCTCACCAGTAACAACCTTTACAGACGAAACATTATTACATTTAGCTAAAATAGCGACAGCGGTTACAGAAGTTAAATTATCAATAAGTTGCTTATTGCGAATATCTACAACCAGATTATAATAATTTAAAAAATCAACACCAATTATGGGTTTTGTGACATCAGCTACTACAAAACGCCATGTGAATGTTCTGCGCAAGCCAAGATCTAAATCTAAATTTACATAACCGTACGTAGCTATGCTAGAACCGTTTGCAGCACATAAGGAGTAGTCCGTTCGAGCACGACGGTCGTGAAGCGCTGACCGTGGGTAGACGCAGAGATCGCTACCAGTGTCGACCAGGAACTGCGTCTTCGAAGATCGGTCAGTGACGAACAGGCGACTCGTAGACGGCGAAGGGCAATCGTCAGTCGCCATTATCGACTGCCCTTTGAGTTTCCCGACGCGTCGTAGTCGCATGGGCGGATACACCTGCTAGCTTTCTCTCCAAACCTGTCGTGGTACCAGCACAGCGGGAATTTTCGGTAATTGGATTGAGATCTCTGCCTTGAAGCGTTACGTTTGTTTGACGAAGAACGATTTCTTGATCTACCCGTTCTTTGCGATGTCAGCTTCTGGAACTGTCTCCGAAGTTCAGCTACTTCCTTAGTCAGGTCGTTAAGTAGGGAGCTGGGAACGTCACTGTTCACTGCGGCAACTCTTGGTGAAGAAGAAGCGAGGTCGTTCACTCTGTCGGCTAAGTCTGCCAGGTCTTCAGGAGCGGTTGCAGCTGGTTGTCCAGCTAACACCGTCTGAATTCCGTGAGGAAGGCGACTAATCCAGATAGTTTTAAGGAAGTCGCTTGGAACATCAGTACCTGCGAGGCTCCTGAGATGGCGGAGAAATTGAGATGGTTTGCGGTCTCCGAGTTCCTCATGCATAAGAAGTTGCTTTATTTTTTTCTCATTCGACGCGCCGATCCTTTTGATAAGCTCCGACTTCAGCTTTTCGTATTTCTGCGTCGCAGGCGGATTTATAATGATATCCTTGACTTCCCGGGAATTTTGGTTGTCGAGGTGGGCGATCACGTAATTGAATTTTGTGGTATCGCTTGTAATGCCGGACATAGTGAACTGTCCTTCAACTTGGGCGAACCATATCTCTGGCTCTTCCGCCCAAAATGGTGGCACCTTGACGCTAACCTTGAAAACATCGCGTGGATTCATCGATGCCTTCCCATCACTATTATCCGACATCGCTGTTGGTTCTATTGCATCTTCAAATTCCTTCTCCATGTTCGTTAAAGGGGTCACCAGTATGGTAAATAAGTAGGTGTGTAGGTATACTTGCAGGAATAAATAGTCCGGAATTTCTTCTCAGTAGTTTATATTGTCCACAAACACCAAACACATAGATAATACATAAACCAGTTTAGAAGGCACAAGAAGGAAAGAAAGTACAAGCACTAGAGAGGATAAGAGTTCACAAGCAATAGACAGTAGATAGATAGGTATATGAGTGATAGCGAATGATATATAAGCCGGTAAATGAAGGCGCGACAGTAAGCGTACGAGAATACAGGGCGCGATCGGACATGCGCACCGTGCGGCTAGTAGGCTGTGACTGTTTTGACCTCTGCGTGCGCGCGGCGAGCGGCGCCCGAGTACATAAAGCCTTAGGTGCAAAAAGGACTAGTGTTGGGGTAAAGTCGATAAAATAGAATGTAATACGGGAATGATTTTACTATAGAATATCGACCAACTAGTATACTAGTGTAGTTAAATGCTATACATAATATACGTAAATAAAATATACTTAAAACTTAAAACAGTGTACCTACAAAAGTAAACAAACAGAGATAAAAATAGTCGGCAATTAGACTAAACTCAGCGTTAATCTACGCACATGGTACGTAGTGCTAGTTTTCAGTCTAGCCCAGTGAAAATGAAAGTATGATTTTGTTCTAAGTAGGGATGTGTGTTTTGGTACTAAATGTAGGTAACTACTTATTTTCTGATAACTTACAGGGCTTAATGTGGGTGCACGAATGTAATATGTTATATGTTAAAAACTATGTATAACAAAGGAAAAAATCCGCATTATCTCATCATCATAGAAACTCTTCACCGACTACTTATACATTAAATACTACAGCGTAGAACTATCTGAAAAATATGGGGTGTTTAAAAATCTTATAAAACAAAACAAACGTAATGAAACCAACTACAGTATGTTTCGAGATAAACTGCAGTTCATCCCAGCCTGCGCCTCGAGATACAAGGTTAATCCCTAAATTCACAAACAACCGCATAAATCCTAATTCAACCTGAAAGCGCGAAGCTTTTCTCGAAATAGGTTAGTATTTTAGAGAACATTTAAATGGGATATTATATCTGTAGTTTTTTATAAAATGGTATTGACCGAGATACGAAAGCGGCTTAATTGGATTCCAATGTCAGTTTTAAGCTTCGAACTTCACCATACAAAAATGAATTTTTCATTTTGAAAAATTTATGTGAAAGAAAACACAACAAATGAACCTTAATTTGAGGTTAGTCGTGTTTCCAATAAATAAATGTTCATTTTATATAAAAATATTTAGGAATTTGGGGCCACGGTGCAGCTCCCGCCAAAACAAGCCAAAACAAAGCGAGGCACTGTCACTTTTGTCTCATTCTATTTTCTCGATTTCTTTTTCAGGGATGCAGTATGTTGATAAAAAAAACAGCTCTGAGTGAAGCGTGAAAGATCTGAACATTACAAAGATCCATTCACTTCACCTACCAATTGATGAATGAACAATGGTGCATGCTTCACTGAACTTGACACAAAGCCGTCCAGTGATTGATAGAGCTGGACAAAGGGCATGTTATCTATGAAGTCTATAGATTTTGAAATCCACGGCTACGTCTTCGAAGATATTGAAAAAATAAACTGGCAAGTGGCATTAAAATGAGGAGGTTCTATCTTCGGCTGTTTTTTTTTTTGTTCATTACGTCAAAGTGGTCCAATTTTCAATATGAAATATCTTGACTTGGGGTCTTTAACTATTGAACAAACGAATCGGTGATAATGTTCGATAAATGCAATTCAACGACAGCTATCGCTGAAACGACTATCGGCCTTACTAATAAACGTGGTTTAAAGTTATTGAATGAATGAATGAATGAATGAATGAGAACTCTTTATTGTACACCTTAAACTATGAAACAAAATAATAAGTATAACAAATAATGACAATGTACAATGGGCGGCCTTATCGCTAATAAGCGATCTCTTCCAGGCAACCTTTGGATGGAGAGAAACTCAGTGAAAGAAGGATTGGTCAGGTGTATAATGAAAAATGAATGAATTTAAAGCTGTTAAGTATAGGCTAAATACATATAATAAATACAATTATTATATGTATTCCTTATTATATGTATGTTATTCCTGAGTGTAAACTCAAAATGTATGATTATTTTTAGTTAATAACGTAAACAGGTTCACGACTGTATCCCCAAGGTGCGGTAGACATTCTCTCAGATCTTTTTATGTTACTTATTCCAGATCCTATGAAGATGTCTAAGGGGGGTAGTCAGAGGCATGTCCAAACACATATTTGATACATGCCCACATCTTGCAGAAGTTAGTATTCCATACGTGACAGGTTGCAAGCCGATCGCCGCCTATAAGAACACTAACTGGTTTCCTTACGATGTTTTCCTTCGCCGTTTAGACGAAACGCAAAATCCATTGATGCACGGCCGGGATTCGAACCCACAACCTTCGGATTGAAAGTTGAGGTACAATCCCATTCGGCCAACACGGCTTTTAGTTTATTCCGAGGAATAACTTTATGCCACGTTTATTGGTAAGGCTGTAAGGGTAATTTGGTTTTTCGGTGAATTAAGACATTATCTAGTCTTCATAATAATTAGGCAATCAATGAAACAAGCAGTCAATGGTTTTCATTAAATTGAAAACTGCTGAAATATCTTTTGAAATAACATTTCGTTAGCTGTCAGTCACCTAGGAAACCATTGCTTTAGGTCCCTTCTATTTGGGTCCCTTTGATGACACCCCTCGTTTAAATATAGGCAAAACTGTACGAATAATTATAATGCCTTCTTGAGCGGAAATATGGAGTGCACTTTAGAATAATGACGTGGAGTCGAAGGGTGTAAATAATAGTACTTTTAAAAATTTTATCACTTTGAACATTGCGTCAAGGAGAAGGAAATGTATTTTTAGTGGAAACGTAGTGTGAATATGAAGAGGCCTAAGCTTAGCAGTGAGTGAATGTAAGTTGGTTAGACAAAAGTGTGCCCAAAACACTGGGAGAGTTACCAATCTGAAAGGCAATGCGGTAAATCCAAGAAACGGTATACATTCTCACAAATCTCTAGCAACTTCAATATCCCTGGAAGATATCTAAGTAAAGACGACCTCTGTGGCGCAGTGGGCGAAGGTCCGCTTGCGACGCAGAAGGTTGCGGGTTCGATCCCCGCCGCGGGACAAATTATGTTTGTATGACCTACAGATATTTGTCTCGGGTCTGGGTGTATCTATCTATAATATGTATGTATTTACAAACAAAAAGTATATAAGTAGTTTATCCGTCATAACACAAGCTCTGCTTACTTTGGGGCTAGATGATGCTGTGTGAAAAGTCTAGCATTAAAAAAAAGGAGTTGTAACAGCTGAATAGATAGTCATCTATAAATATAAAAGAACTTGACCTGACTGACTGACTCATCATTGAAACCGCTGAAGCTAGTAGCTTGGTTTTTATGTTATTATCCTGTGTTTATTTGAATAAAGAATTAAGAAAACTGAAATTTGGAGAGTAGCTTCCTTTTATAACATGGACACCCACTAAGGCAGGATTTTTCAAAATTCAACCCCCAAAGGGTTGAAAAGGGGTGAAAACGTTTGTATGAAACTTTTAAATGCGTCGAGCGATTTGCTTGAAACTCAGTTTGAATACTAATAACTAAAAATAAATGGACACGTATTTCAGGGTTTTTCAAATCAACCCTCAAAAAGGGCTGAAATGGAGTTTCAAAGTTTAATAATTTTTAATAGCGATATTGGCAAAACAGCGTTTGCCACGGGTCATCTAGTTTTTAATTAAGTGGAGTCGAAGGAAAGCCTTCCAGGACGTTACGGGCTCTTAATCATAACAAATAGTCACATAATATCTGTGAAAATGCTTTCGTTATATTCAAAAAGTTTTAAAAGTTTATTCCGTAGTTAATACCCAAAGTTTCGACAATATCTTTGGGGCCTAGAGTATAACAATGAGTTTAATTTATACGTTTTTATTTCCGCATTATGTTTTAAAAATTAAAACGAAAACTGACTTCAATGTTGTTCAACTTACGTATAAAATTACAAGCGAGATGAAGGTTTTATGTTTAATGGGAAAAGTATCAATACCTCAGGAAATAGTACCTCGAGATACCATTTCAAACTCAATCAGAATTTTACAAAATATCCGCATCAATAATTAGCAGACAAATCCGTAAACATGCGTAAAATCCTACGAGTATACAGCAGAGCTGACGGCCGTTGGGGCAGAAAGGTTCCCGAGTGGAGGCCACGCACCGGAAACCGCAGTAGAGGACGGCCCCCACTAGATGGAAAGACGATCTGGTAAAGGCTGCTGGGAGCCGTTGGGTGCAGGCTGCACAAGATCGATCGCTGTGGAAATCGATGGGGGAGGCCTATGTTCAGCAGTGGACACTAGATGGCTGACATGATGATGATGATGATGATGATACAGCAGAGTAAGTATACGAGAACAACTACCTTCTTTTTTGAAGTCGTTTAAAACTTATATTAATCTTCCTATATCATGGGGTTTTCAGCAAGTTGTCCGGACAACGCTGTCGGATATAAGTTTAAGCTGATATTTGCTAGTGCCGACGTGTCACGTCCAACGCATAGATTTCTCTATATCCGTGAGCAGAATGTCGGATGTTATATCATATTCATAGCCACGTTTGCGTTCCTATTGCTAGGATGTTTCGACTGTGTTACTACGGAAAACAGAAAATAAACAGCTGTTTAATAAATAAATAAACATATAAGGCATTCGAGTTTCATTTGAAGATTATAAAAACGAAACGAAACAAGACCATGATTTAGTCCCAAAGGCAAGACCAAGTCACATAAAAAAAAGATGTTTTATTCGCGCTATTTATAGTAAAATATATATATTTTTAGTAAAATAAACTTTAAAAATATTATTAACACTGAGATACACATCATGTAAAAAATTAAATCTTGAAATGAAAATATACATATTCGTCACAAAAAAAAACAAGAATTTTATTTAATGAACCACTAATTCATACAAGCTCACTTTTTTTACCATGCCTTCACATTTTCGATCATCTCTGTTGAAAATACACTCCTGACGTCCGTTGTTTAGCGTTCGCCGCTTCTTAAGAGCTACATACAAGCTTAGAACTCCAGCACATATTTTTGAGACTTGTGTCAAAAATTGTATCTGTCTGAAGTCGAAACATTAAGTTACATACCTACCTATTGTTAACGATTTTATATACAAACGTATCATATGGAAACGAACTAACTTCATCTTCATCATCATCTTGTCAGCCATCTAGTGTCCACTGCTGAACATAGGCCTCCCCCATCGATTTCCACAGCGATCGATCTTGCTAAAATAAAAAATAAAATAAAATACTTTACTTTACTTTTCTTTAGATTTGTATTGTTATTGTTATTGAAATTTGAGGTCGATGTTAGAGGTGATGCTGTTTGTAAAGTCCAGCATTAAAAAAATATATATTATAAGGATAATAATAATTATTATTTATGTCTCGATTCGGAGCGCTACAAATAGTTTTTTAATTATTTACAGTCAAGGTCTTTCAATTAGCTAATTGTATTCACAAAGTTTTTCTGTTCAAATGTTAACAAAGCAAATTATATTCTATTCCAAGATTTATTTTGTTTGTTTAGAAGTTATTTAATTATAACGAGATATATAATAAGACTTAATCCTACGTTGAGTTTTTTATGAATAAAAATGTATTTTATTAAAATAACGAGTCGATTTAAACCTCACTCAGCTACCGTGGAACATACAAATATAGGTATATGTTTTTTTTTTCAAAACGTTCGTCATAGAGATTACACGCACTCTTAAAGGTCTTCAAAAGCCTAGGACCTTTTTTATTCAACTAAGGCAAAGCCAAAAGTGTTATGATTTCAACAGGCCATGTCTGTACATAAGCCCTTGTCATAAATTCTAAAGAGCTGTGTAAAAGTGCGTGCAATCTCTATGACACGGGGTTTGAAAAACAAACATTTTATTTAGCCCTAACCCGGATCGATAGCGTACCTAAATAATGTACGACTTAAAGCTGCTCCTGTCACACCCTTTCTCGTAAATCATAAAAAAGAGGAGACTGGCCTACAAATGTACTAGAAGCTATTTCTTTGTGATTTATTTCAAGGGCAAACTTTTTAGGAGAGACTCCCCGAGCTATTGTTACATTTGGGGTGGAGTAAAGATATTTTCAGCGAAATTCAGCGAACATTTTATAAACAGGGTCTAAGACGCGGCAATTCTTAAAATTATACAAACCAGACACGGCTTCGCACCGAAGAGAATGTCTACCGAGCCTTAGCGATACAGATTAAGTACTAAGAATAAAAAATGCTATCAAAATAAGTTTTCTGTTTTACAAAAAGAAATCAGAATTGTTCATGACCATAATGAAGTGAACGTGAAATGAGGAGGCAAGAACGACAGACACATTAAAATAATAATATTTCCTCTTCAAAGTTGTAAGTAGATTTAACTTTTATCATTTAACATTTCCCATACATCAAAGTAAACGGCGAATAAATCAAAAGTTTTTCAATAAGGCCTTATTATTTTGTGGAAGTTATGTACACAGCTTATTCTATACAGCTAACTTTCCAGACCTTTCTGTATTCTGTGGCCTAGGAGATACCTACATCGTAAAGAATCGAATACCTACTTACATAAATAAAAAGGATAGCCATAGTACGAAATGAAAAGTCTTGATAAAATTTTCGATTCCGACAGGTTACGAACCCGCAACGATCAGACGATCCTTCTAAAGCCGAAGTGCCTTACCATTCGGCCACGAAACCCTTGTCATCACAATCGAAATTAATGAATTATTAGTCTAGTATTTCAAAAAGTCATAGTAAGGTTTTACAAAAGAAAATCCTTAATTATATTTTTTTTTTCCAAAAAAAATCTTACCATTCCATTCCAAATTTCTTATATGAAGTTCTGAGTTATACTAAGTTCGAAATACGTTAAACGAAAATGTACAAAACTTAGTGAACGAACCGTTTTCTCTTCCTATGTCTGCTCTCTCACAAAATTATATTATGAGCTATCCACTTTATTAGAGCAAGCACCTCATGTTAGCAGTGCAGCGAGGTCTGAAAGTAAGTGCTTATCATATAACAGCCAAGATGGAGCACTTGGCTGACAAGACAAAGCAGCTACTCAAGAACAAAAAACTTGCACAGTTGATAAAACATATCTCTTGGGATAGTTTTTGTTACTGATTAGCGAGTTGAATATTTGAGAAGAAAACCAAGAAAGTTTAGTTAAATTCTGTAAAGTTGTGGTAGATCAGAATTTTATTCCAAAACTACCCGCAGTTTTACTAAATTTTTTGTGCTTTTTTAAGCTTCCATAATTGTATATCGCTACCCTTAGGAATTTATTAATTCGGTCAATTACTTAATTTCAAAAAGTGAAATCTATAGCACTGCCAGGATACGACTCCACAACCTGCAGTTTAAAAGTTAAGGCAGTTTCCTACTCAGCAAACGCGGTATTCTAGCTAAAACCATCTAGATTTCTAGGCCACGAAATATACGTAAAACAAATAGGTACCACTGCTTTATAAAAATAGCTTCTATACAAATACCAATGAATATTGAGCATCTGTGCGTTCCAGGAACCGTTGTACATCAAAACATGAACTTGTTTTTATAGACAATAACAGAAAAATCCGTGCAAACACGCGCTCGTGCTCACATTCATTTTTATGGGATTGTTTGTATTTCAAACTCAGAGGGAAGATATCTAATAGGTCGTTAAACCTAAAGGGGTGTAGAGTCTAATGTACAAAGTGTACTCGAGTCTGCATCTGCATTCGTGGATGAGTATTCTTCTGTCAAAACCATTAAGAGTTTTATTATGACCAAAATCAAAATAAATAAATTAAATAGACATCATAAAAAATTCAGCGAAGTATGACTTTTATATAAAGAAACTGTTTCATATAGTAGACGGTTCATTCCTGAGCTATATTTAGCTATCGTGAGCTAATCTAGCTGAATTTTTTTAAGAGTATTTACGATGGTGCCTACTTTTGGTTCATACCTACAACGGTGTTGGCAATTATTCCTCTAACACTCGAGTATCACAAAGCATCAATAGTTAAATAAAGACTAGATAGAGAATGTGCTACAAAATGCATGAAGTGGCACGTTTCCCTTTATAATTCCGGATAGACCTAAAATAGAATTGTACCTAGAATACAAAGATCTTGAATCCTCATAATAAAACCATACTTGCAAAGGGTAACAGTTATAATGTGAATGAACCAAGGAGATCATGCGTCGCAAACAGCTAGGATGGGCAGCATTTGGTAAGCTTGAAGACATTTTCAGGGACCGCAAAATGCCACAATGCCTGAAAACCAAACTTTTTAACCAATGACTACTCACTAAGGAAAAATGGCTATTGAAGTCTTGTGAATTGAATAATGGCAATATGGCAATATGGTAATATATGTATATAATGGCCTTTGGCAATATGGAGCCGCGCTCAAAACTACAAAACACAACGATAGCGCGATCTAGACACCAACTTCTTACTATACTTAACTTAATTTCGTTACTCCATTCATAGTCACATTGGTTTAAGGGTTTAGAACCTCTACAGAGACATCCCCGAGCCCCGAGTTTAAATCCCAAAGTAACATTGTGCAATTTTTTGTACATTTTTTTTAAGTTTAGAACCGTTACCGAAACCTCGTTCAAGTTTTCACTTCTCTCGGCATTCCCGAGAGTGCGACGGTTTTTTTTTCCATCAATTTAAATGAAAATACTTGCAAAACCACGTTTAGGTATACTGTGCATCTAGTTAAACATTAAAATCGGTTTACAAGTCACTTATCAAAATGTGCTTGTTTTGAGCCATAAATAAGTGAACACGTTCTGTAAAGCTCATAATGGAAACTGTATTAATACCTATATCATGTCCTCCTAGACTCTACCTTTATTTATAAAATCTAACTTGGTACCGGTTTAAACCATGGCTAGCCTGCTTACCATGACCACTCCATCTCTATGGTAAATAGACAAAAACATATTTACTACAATCTTAATAAAACTTAATATTGTCTAAACGACAAAGTTATACGTTTTTTGATAGTTAGACGTGTTCGCGGTATTAGTTGTGTTTTAACTAAAGTAGAAACAGATCTAGTCGTTAAGTTTGACTTTTTACTTTGGCTTACTTTGAAAAATATTCTAGCTTATCATAATCTTAAATGTTATCTCTTTTGTTCCACAGATATTAATGTTATGGACTGAAAAGTTTTTTTATTAATAACATCGCGTCCGGGAACGTAACATAAGTCAAAGGTAGCCATGAGTAGCAAACTTGGCTCGAGTGCACTGATGAATTTTGTATGAAATACCCTGATGCATTGCGCACCCTATGTTTATAGTTACCTCGGCATGCTTACCTAGCCGTTCTAAATATATTTGCGAGCTTAAAACAACTAGCTAATTGTTTAGGAACAGTTTAAATTTTCAACAGAATTTTATAAGGCAACAGGCTTGTTACATAAAGAAGAATGTTGTAATAAAATATACTTATTAAAATTAACGACGGTTAAAAACAAATGAACTGAGGTCAATGTACTACTAGTACAACTAAGTACGACTAGGGCATTAGTGTCACATTCAGAGATGACTTATTTTATTTAAAGCTTGTTTACACCGAGAAAGGGTAATGAGCGAACGCGAAAAATGTTTTTTTTTACGCTTAGCGGATTTAGCGGAACGGACTCATTTTCTATAAAATAGGTTTTGATTTCTCTTTCCATATTATTTTTTAATTTAGAACTAAGCGAGTTCATTTCAAGTCTTTCTGCTCGCTTTAGTCCTTTCTGCTCGACTATTTATTGGTGGAAACAAAAGCAGGTATGTAATTTATGCTTGCGAGTACAACGAAGTCCGTACGGAGTCTGCACCGCTCGCAGTGTAAACCGGGCTCTGCCATTAAAATGTCTTTAGACAATGCACTAAAATTGACCCGTGATCTTTGCATAGTTGGCTTTTTGTACGATGTCTCAATAACATTTTTTTCTAATACTTGAAAATTGCATTGTCGTCTGCATGAATAAAATATCGAAGTAAATAAAATTTGTCTCCATCAACAGTATTTTTTGTGTATAGGTAACTACCAATTCTATCCCAAAAATTTCCTTCTAAGTTCGCTTTTTCAAAGCTCAATGATTTATACTCAAAAACTTAACTGGTAACAGATATAAAACACTGCGCCGTCCTTAGATATCTACTGGGTCACAACATTTATCACCTAGATCGGTATCGAACGGTAGCCGTCAACTTTCATTATAGAACTTCTGCTTCAAAGGGTCGAACTTTGTAAGTGGGTTAGACAGTTTTTACAAATCAAATAATAAAAAGGCAATAGAAAACTTTGGACCGCTTTCGGTCTTCAAGAAATTTACAGATGGTAAAAGTTAGTACTTCGTTTTAACTTAGTTCGTAGCAAAGCTATATGGTAGAAGGGCTTGGTAACCATCACATAGAATGTTATTAATAATAAATAATAATAAAAGCCTTTATTCAGACAATGGCCTCGATTCCGGTAATAACCAACTAAAGCTAACTAGACTAGCTAAAAATCTTAGCTTAGCTACAAATACTAAAAAAGCTATTCCATTATTCACAGTTGATTAAATTTAGAACGCTTTAGTTCATCCTAAACCGCATCTCAAGTTTAATACCCGGTGCTGCCATCTGGTGCTGAGTAGCAGTACAAGAGCAATATCTATGGATTTGTTTGATTGGTAAGGGTTCTTTCACACGAGGATAGTAGCTAAAAGTCTCCGTGTGAAATGATCCTTTGAAGCTTCGAAACGAATTATTTGACGTTTTGAAGTTGACTTTTATCTTCATTTGACAGTTTTTAAGTTGATTTGTTGTTATTTGACAGTTCTGAAGTTGACTTTTAATGGTTATTGATTGTTTTTCGAAGGCGTGTAAAAAGAAGAAGAAATTGTAAACAAAACAGCAATCAATCAAAGTTCGTCGCGGCTTCGAAAGCTGTTTAGAAAATAACTACAAAGAAAATAAGCTAAATGTATCTGAGGCCCTAGACAATGTAACAATCGATTAGCGAAGCTATATTCGATGAGTTCAAAAATGTAAGTATGGGTTTGAAGAAATGAAGAGGTTACTAAATTTTTGTTTATTAACAATAACCAACCCTTTGTTTACCTACCTTGTTTCTACAAGCCCTGAAGTGAGTCAACTGTTTTATATGATCAAAGCATCTCTATTAGATGTTGGTGTAGTTCACAGGACAGTCACAATGAATATAAGGATTCTACTTTATCTATCAGAGTCTAGTGGCAGAAGTCTGCAGATAATGATGATAATTTCATTAAAATTGCAATGTGTAAATATGAAGTTGGAACACTAGCTGTGCTTTTTTTCAGAGAATCAAGCTAATGCACAAGTTGTAAAGATGTAATATAAAGCATCCTCAGTGGAAGAGTTTCTATTTGTGTTGGAGCAGGACTTCATCTGTAGAAGTTTCCAGACATCAAATGAGGTACCTAATTACTACAATTTTATAAATTATTCTATTTGTTTTATTTTAAATATTTTTTTTTCTATTTTCAGGCCCCTCTAATAAAGCCGGCTTGGCTCCCGGTCGATCAAAGTTTGATGAAAACTAATAATGGATTATTAGTACACCGGTGTTTGAAACCTACCTAGATTTTAGTTATTTCTTGATTTCATTATTCATTCTACTTATTCATAATGAAATTGATAATTTAATTTCATAACATATATGAAAAATGTATTGGGTATGTATAATAAAACATTAAACTTTCTGTTATAACTAGTTTTACTTATTGAAAAATTAACTGAATCTTATACTAATTATCTGGCAAATAAACCATGCTTCGATAAGAAAATCTTAACTTCTGGCCAATATCATCCTCTTCTTCCGGTAGAAATTATTGATATCTGGGTCTCCGGAACCTGTAAAAGTAACATTATTCAATATTATCATTAGTTTCATCATTATTTTCTTTGGGTAGGTAGTGATTTTACTCGGATTCTATCTGCTACCATTGATATAAGCACATGCTCAGGGTTGGTTGGCTGAAGCCAGCGCAGGGGATAGTAGTGACTGAAAACAAAGATAAAGATTGATGTGCGCAGAGGTATAACGCAAAGTTATGATGTAGGCAGGTTTTTTACTAGTTCAAGATAGACTAGACAAAAGACTAGGTTTTTTGGGTTGTTTCTGGGTTTTTATTTGTTTAGTGGCTGATGTTAGCTGGTTTTCTTGAAGTGATAGCAGCTTGATCTTAGAAAAAATACGAACTGAGCTTTATAAACACTTTGTTTTCAGGTTAGGTTTTTATGAGGGTTTTTATAACCAAAATAACACTCAAGAATTTTAAACGTAGGTTCAATCTTACAGCAGAAGCACTGACCACATCAAGATGTATGTAAAAACACAAACCTTTACGAAGAATCCTTCACGACAGCTACCACAAACTCGCATGTTTTCGGTGATGTTTTGAAGCGATTTTCTCACAGAACACTTACTCCTGGCGGAGGATTTTCTTCTGGTAAAACACTCGAAAACATGTATTTGCATCACCTTGTTCATTATTTATTAATTCAACTAACAGAAAAATAATATTTTGTTTGTTTTGAGGTCCTTCAAATCACATTTCACATCACAATCCTACTTGGTATTTTTAGTCAACACCTATTTACATGCTCGCTAAGATTAGGAATTTTACGCGTAAAACTGACTAAAAATGTACACTGAGAATACGGTTTAAGCATTTTTGACTAAGTTGAATAACTAGCTAAGATTTTAGAGCTATCATCCTAACTTTAGCTTTAGTTTGTGGCGTCGGAATAAGATAAGTGATTAAAGCTAATTTTAGCGAATTTTAGTTAGCTTTAGCTAGTTATGTGTCAATTGGAATCGAGGCCATTGTTCACATTAATATTCCACTGTTTTTACTTGATCTTAATTATTTGTCTGTATGCCTTTTGTAGGCAAAGGCCTCCCCCAACTCCCTCCATTTTTGTCTATCCCTTGCTATCGTTGTCCATCTTCCACCTGTTGCAGTTTTAATATCATCAGCCCATCTTCTGTTTGGCCTGCCTCGTTTTCTCTTCCTGTGTCCATTAAACCAGTACATTATTTTTTTTTGACCATCTCTCAAAATGGTCAAAAAGAATGTTATTAGCTACTACTAATTAGCTAGGTACTCTAAAAAAGCCAATTTTGTGTGAGTAGGTAACTGTTACGCGAATATGTCTCTGACCTAAAGATATGAACTTACACTTATCACTTCATTAGTTTAGTAAAAGCATATATGTAAAAGCAACAAATAAACGTTTTGAATTGAATTGAATTAAATGGAATTGAGCATCCAAATGATTTTTTAATAATCATAATAACCTTACTCTTGGTTCGTCTTCACGGATGCATTACAATTTACAACTAATTTGTATAAAATAATAAATAATTGAAGTTAATTATTTGGCTCACTGTTTGTAAAAAAATAAAAACATTCAACTTATTATAACTTTAATATAAAGTTATTAAAAAAAACAATGGTAGACTCCAAAGTAGGTACTTTTACGGTAGAATGAACGCGGTACTAACAATTATTTGAATATAAACAAAGCATAATTTTATACACGTTCTAGCCAACAGCAGCCAAGGGCAGAAAAACTTTACTTCTTCTCAAGATCTTACAGTCAGATCAGAAGGCTACCCACCAACACTGCCAACACTCAATTGGACGCTGTATTGTAGGTACCTGAAACAATATTGAGATATGTTTTAGTATAAATGTAGCTTGTCCACCTAAAACATAATACCCTATTAGTTAGCATTATCCATACAAAAGATATGTTAGACGTTCGATCATGCAAAATGAAAATGCTTGAAAAAATGCTCTAGAGTCGTCTCTATTACCTACAGTCATTCATAATACATGTATAAGTCATGTATAAGGTAAGTAAATAAAATGTTATGACGTAAATACTGACGCAAAATACTTATGAATGAAAAAAGCATGTTGCGAGTGAGTTAAGTATTGGGTATCTTTGATCTAAATGTCTAAACACTCTCGGGCTTCTTACAAGAAAATGAGCCGATTTTAATCCAAGTCTAACTAAAAAACTATCCCTAGAAAAATGATCTTTAAATACTCGTACATAGAACGCTTTTTTGTGGTAACAGTTTTGTTTTGACATGTGTGAACATGGGGTTCAACCAAGGTTTTACGTTTTTATAATAAGCAGCACTATGTCGAAGTTACGCGACTGAAGTTCACTAATAGAATCCAAAGTTCACTAATGGATCAAACATTGCTATTCAGATAGATCAAAAGTGCCTAGTAATTAATAGGGTTGTCTATGACTAACAAAAATAAAATATAGATCAAAATCATAATTAAACAAAATCGTTGTAAAACGGCTGGTTGACAAACTTAACTTAGTTATGATTCAAGTATATAATTTTCTTATATTTATCACTTATAGTTAAGTGCGGTTAGATCTATCAGGGGGACCAAGACTGATAATCGATTTGACTTGACGCAACTGGATCACACAACTTTTGTATGATACATCAAATTTCATGCATTAAAGTTTGGTGTAGATCGAAAACACTCTCTCGACAGAATTTGTGATGGTTGGCTTTTCTATTAGGTAATGTAATGACGTCATTTTTAAAATTAGCATGCAACGTAGGTATCTAATTTATTTTTAATCTGCTTACCGCTAGTAAAATTAAAGGGGAGCATGAAAAAATTTAATGAGCTTGGTAACGCGCTTTGCCATTTTAAATTCTAAGTATTACTTATTAGTTCAGATTGGACTGCATCATAGGATATCTGATATCTGTAAATGTTTTCCTTGTACACAATAAAGTTTATCTATTTAAACCACTCCAGAACTCAATAAATAGGTATGCCTATAATAAATCAAAACATCGTCAAAACAATTCTAGCGTTGAAAATCTGATACCCAAAATGTTAGAGGAAGTCCTCTATTTTTGAGAACCAGTCATGCCTCGGTAATGATAAAAATAAAAAACTAAAATTGTCCTTGGCTCGTCCGCTATATATCCAAAATCTTTAGAACATAGCTCAGACGTAGACGAGGTTTAGGTGCATCTAGTTCTTAGTAATTTTATAATAAGTGATTGCGAAAATGTCTTTTAGCAGTGTAATGTTCTTTTTGGGATTGAGCTTGTTTGTTCTGAGTGTTAATGGCAGTGCCTGTAAGTTTTCTTCTACTCTTTACTGTGTTGTTAGAATTGATTAAAAAAAATACGTAGCACTCTTACGCACTAGCGGTTGAACCGCGGGGCGGCTAGCCGCGTGGCGGGCTGCTTTTCCAGTTTTAGTATGCAACCGCTTGTACGCACCTAACCGCCAGTAACCGCCATAAAATTGTACTAATTGAACCGCTACCGCTAGGGCTAGTGCGTAAGTGGGCGTGGGACTTCAATGCTATAGGTACTTCGTAGAAAATAACATGGGAAGATGAGGTTTTTTTAAGTTAATTGAAAAAGTTAAAAGTTAGTTTAAGGAATCAAGCATTACCTTAAAGAGAGACAAACACTTTAATTTTTTATTTTTTTAAATATCGGTCTACAACTGACGGAGATATCGACTAACAATGTACCTATCATACCTATGCCTATATAAGATAAGATACATAAAACATGCCTCGGTAATAGACAGACAAACATAGAGAACTTTTCCTACTCCTTTTTTGGAAGTAGGCTAAACATAAAAATCGTTATTTACTGATATATGCTCAAATACTGCCTGGGACATTGCTTGAGATGGAATAAGCTTGCCCAGCATCCACCTTAACTATCCTCTCAGCCTCATCGGCCTTGTCCACACGAAAGACACATCGTCTCTCATCGTCGCTCCACATGTCAATAGGTACGTGTGGAGCCGACTAAGCTGCGGGTTTTGTCACGATGTTTTCCTTCACCGCTTAGAACTCGTGTCAAAGTTTATATAATTTTATAGATACTAATAATCACCAAGAAATAAAAAAAAAAATAACGAAAAGTGAAGCAAAGTGTGCACTTTTAATTTAAAAAATAATAAAATATAAAATATAAAATATTTTAACTTAATACTAACAAAATAACGACTGTAACCCTAAAGACATTTTCTCGGATCTATAAGAAGTGCAAGGTCCTATTCAATTCAATTCAATTTATTCATTAACAATTTCACAATTGTGTCTGAAAGGTATGCTATGGACAAAGTCAAAGTCAAAAAGCATTTATTTAGTAGAACCGCTTAGAATAGTCTTTCTTAAACTTTCGCGATCACAATTCATCTTTAGAGATATATTTTATAACAGAAGAATAGTCTTAAAACTAGTGATGATTTTACACTTGTTCCAATTCTGTACCTATTATTATTATTATTATTTGTATGTCTCGGTGTGAGCTGATAAACTAACATAACCTGAGTAAAAAGTAGTTTGCTAAGTTATATGTTAAATTTTAATAGTAGGTTATTTGTTTCCAAACACACAAAACAATTAAACACCTACACATTTTCCAGTAAGCTTCATCGAGCCATGCCCAATCAATGACGACGTCTGCTTATTGGCCTCTTCTAAAAAGGCCATGCCACACTTAGTCCTCGGGAATAAAGAACTGGGCATCGAGTCTCTTGACCCCATGCATTTCACCAAGATCGTCGGAGACATTGACACTCTGGAGATTACTTTCAACACACTTACTGTTAATGGAGCTAGCAAATGCGAAATTATTGTTGTGAGGTGAATTTCCATGTAACATTCTTTATTTCTCCGAGAAAATGAAATGAAAAGACTTATCAAAATTTTCGATTGCAACGGGATTCGAACCCGCAATAATACGACGATCCTCCTAAAGCCGGAGCCGCCTTTTACCAATTCGGCAACGGAATCCTTGTTCGTCGCAGTCGAAATTTTTGCTAAGCTCATATTCTTGCATCATTCTTTATTTCGTGAGAGGGATCTCACGACACTCGCATCTAGGAAAATTTTGAATTATCTAGGTACTGTTTTGCAACTAAAATACGTAAAGAATCAGGGCAACAAGTTCTTCGACTCCAAGACTTCGAGTTTAGGATGCTAAGGACCAATCTCAACACTTGCTGATACATTATACGAGTATGGCTATTGACGACCACCTGTGGCGCAGTGGGCGAAGGTCCGCCTGCGATGCAGAAGGTTGCGGGTTCGATCCCCGCCGCGGGACAAATGTTTGTATGATCTACAGATATTTGTCTCGGGTCTGGGTGTTTCTATGTATAATATGTATGTATTTACAAACAAAAAGTATATAAGTAGTTTATCAGTCTTCTAGTACACACACAAGCTCAAGCTTACTTTGGGGCTAGATGATGCTGTGTGAAAAGTCCAGCATTATTTATTTATTTAAATTAAATTCAATAAACTGGTGAAACATTATGATAAACAGTCAAGAGTGAAGAAAGAATGACTCTAACTATTAATAACTAGTTCTGTACATTGATGTACAAAATACACTAATAGATATGGATAAGTAAAGTATTTTACTAATTGAGCCGCTACCACTAGCGCTAGTGCCTAAGTGGGCGTAGGTACTTCAATGTCGTAAGTACTTCGTAGAAAATTACATGGTAAGATGAGGTTTTTTAAGTTAATTGAAAAAGTTAAAAGTTCGTTTAAGGAATCAATGATTACCTCAAAGAGACGCTTTTAAACAGTTTTTTTTTTTAATATCGGTCCACAGCTGTTGGAGATAATCATATCTATACCTGTATAAGATAAGATAAGATACATAAAACATGCCTCGGTAATAGACAGCCAAACATAGAGAACTTTTCCTTCTCTAAAGGAAAAGTTCTTCTTTTTTTAAAGTAGGTTAAAAATAAAAATCGGTATTTACTCAAATATGCTCAAATACTGCCTGGGATATTGCTTGAGATGGAATAAGCTTGACCAGCATCTACCTAAGCTATCCTCTCAGCTTAATCGGCCTTGTCCACACGAAAGACACATCGTAATATAAATCGATAAGTAAAGTATTTTGCATGTTTCAGGCGGCCCGAAGAACTTGAGGTGTATTTAGAACTCGTATGTCCCGTCTCAGCACACGGAGAATATGTGGTTGGGAAAAAACTCCTAGGCATCGATATTTCCGGCCACGGACCTTTTAAATTCACAGCAAGTAAGTTTTACATTACAAAATGTATAGGAATTATAAAAGTTGTCTCAAAATCCTCCAAAAGGTATATGGACTGAATTTGTTCAGATAGTTTAAACTACAAGTACAAAAAACTACATTATTGCGATGACAGAGTAGTCCAGCCATTTTGTTACATTATCCCTGCCTATCGCCTGCTAGACATTTTTGCTTACGTAGCTAAAGACTGCCAAAGTTTTCTACCATAATTATATTTCTCAAATATCTCTAAACACCGCTATTTTATGGCTACAAAAAAATTTAGGACGGTTGCTGTAGATACAGAAAATGATAATGGCATGGTCAGATGTTTTTTTAGAATACAATAGCGATTTGTTGCGGACAAAGCGCGAGCGACAATAATTGTTTTTAGTATTCAATTATTACTAACTTGTTTATTATTTCAGCCCAAATTAAAATCTCGGTAACCATCACCTTAGGTGTGACTGATGGTAAAGATGGTGAAAAGCATTACAAAATTGTTAAATTTGATTTCGATTATGACCCTATTGGAGATGTTACCTTTGAACTGGAAAACTTGTACGACGGAGACGAAAAAAAAGGTAAGAAGACCTATTTCATTTAAAATAATACCGCAACTATTTGAATTTGAACTTCTATCGAAAAAACATCTAAGTAACCGATTTGTCTAGTGTTTTTCCCCAAAAATGTATTTCCTACAAACCTTGTTCTGTCACTTTATGAGCACAACAATCTGCCACCGTTCTCAAGTGGATCTCGTAGTTATATAACATACAATAATCACGCCTGTTTCCTGTAGGGGTAGGCAGAGACCACCAATTGGCAGACTTGTTGTTTCTGTCAGATTTTTTGTCTCATTTACTCTCATTACATTCTTCATAAAACATTTACTTTTACTTCACTTTTCTCAAAAATTACACTTAGGTAATAAAATGATGATCATCATCATCATAATTAAATGAAGATTATCATCATATCATTGACTAATCCTGTTGTATTTTTTAAATAAATGTAAATATGTAGTAGCTTAGTTTCTGTAAATGAAGATAAGATAAGATAATTTATTACATAAAAAAATTACATTAGGATTTTGTATCGTCGACAATATTGTTAGCTGTTCAAATGTAAGTTGATTTAAACATCGAAATGTCTCTTTTTTCATTCATATAAATTCTAAAATAACACGACTTTGAAAGTGTTATTTCTCAAAGCATCTTTATTAAATAGCAATATTGGCGTCTCTGCGAGTTTAGATGAGCAAGTATTTAAGGTATTGACTAATCCCATTCATTTTTTCAGCTGAACCTATTAACAATCTTATCAAGAATGAACCAAAACAAATCCTCAACTTGGTAGGAAAGAACGTTATCACTGAGATCGTTAAGAAAGCAATACTTGCGGTAGCACGCATGTTCCTTAAAGCAACTCTAAAAGAAATCAATGGTCACTAACTGTTAGCTAGTTAGTTGACTAATGGTTGGGCTGTTCATATTCTACGTTGGTTTTCAGTGATTCTAATAAGTTTTAATTACCTATACCTACAAGACATCGGTGTTCTTCCTTCCATCCTACCAATGTCTTCATGAATTTTTGGAGATTTTTGAAAGCCTATGTTTATCACCATTTTGTATTTTGTATTGTTAATAAAATAGGTAAACATAATTCTACTGCCTTTTATTTTCTTATTTAGGTACTTTTCCTATTTCTTCTCAATTACAAGTCCTAGTGAAATCAAGTCGGTCATATTCAATTTATACTTATGTAATAATAGATATTTATACAGTTTACAGCGGTATGTTCTGTTTCTAATAACGACTAAATCAAATAAACATAAATATTGGTCAGTTTTATGATCAAAAATTATTTTGTAACGTCTTTATTGCGTTTCTACCACCTACAGTGAGACAGGTTTATATAAATACAACTTTTTTAAAATTGATCTTTATTACCATATTAAATTGAATTCATAAAGGCTTTTACGCAAACGTAAATAATGATATAAAAAAAACTGTAAAGCTAACGAGATAAGTCTTAATATTGCATAGCAAGTAGCAAACAAAATGAAACATTGTTTAAAAGGAGTACAGGGTAATATTAAATCTATTTAAAGGACTGTAATTAAAAGTTTCCAGTAGTGTTATTTATACTGCGTTTACTTTTGCGGTTTGACTGTGACTGACTCAGAGTATCACACTATGCCAACCACACAAATCGAATCGAATTATGAATAGAAATCAATCGACAAATAAAGCTTGCTCCACCTGCGTAGCAATGATGTTAAAACAGGGCACTAATTACCAAAACTGCATAGCTATATTTTATGTCAAGTTTCGCGGCACGTGAGTTCTTGGCAATGCTAATGTGGTCGCTAGGCGACAATTCCCTTATAAATAAATTAAAAAAAAAAGGAACTTCGTCCGAGCCAACTTGACGTAAAATATCTTCTTCTCAGTCGTCTCACTCTTGACAGAGTGGTCGTGGTCGTCAGGTCGGGAGTTGTGTGGCTCGCTTTACAATTTTGCGCCACTCGTCTCTGATGGTGGTCTTTCTGGTGCACTCATTTAGGGGTCTATCCAGCGCCTCTTTGACTCGGTCCGTCCATCTCATTGGAGATCTTCCTCGTGGCCTTGTACCCTCAATCTTTCCCTGAACCACAAGACGTTCTATGGATTGTTCTCCACGCCGCGACACATGCCCAAAGAACGTGAGGATGCGAGACTGTACGAGAGACGATAGACGCTGCTTGATGCCGACGTAAAATATATGTAATTTTAAAAAATGCCAAATAATGCCATTAGACGCAGAGGGAGTCTTAGCCTTTTCGGTCGATTCGATTTCCAATTGCTAGGATGGATGGAAGGTTTGTAGAGTTTCATGGGAAAACTATCAATCCCTCAGGAATAAAATTTATATGGGACCAACTCCGGAGTACACCCTTACAAGCATTTTTTTTTAATCGGTCCACAATTGTCGGAATAATTGCGTAACAAGATACGAATAACAAGACAAATTGAGAACCTTCTTTTTTCAAGTCGGTTGAAAAGAACATAATAAATCCATACTTCCATAATGTAGGTACCTACTAATATTGTAAATGTGAAAGTAGCTCTGTCTGACATTTGGTATGGATAAAGGGGTGAGTTCCCAACCAGTCACACTAAACGTGTTATACAGGAAAAAGGTTGTATCCTAGGGAATGACATAGGCTATTTTCTATCCCAAAAAAATTAATTACCTCATTGAGTGACCGTGATATTCGCTCTCGTATATGATTGATTCTCGACCGATAATTCAAGCCCTTAGATCGTTTCTCAAAACCTATAAAACACCCAATAATAAGCGATTCACTATACTTAAGAACAATGCTCGATTCTATTCGAAGCCTAGTAAATCTGTCGCTTTTATCGCCAGTCGAGTGCTCCAATTAGGACGAGTTGACATCGACACGGAGTCGAGTGATGTGGAATCACACATTACTACGAATTTCAGGTTTGATCGACTTAATTGGGGCTATTGACTATTTTGATCATCGATAAGTCACTCGAGTACCGTGCATGGATTTGGAGATAAAACCATTGATGAAAATTTAACTTCTTTAATAATTTTAGGTATACAGGGTGTAAAAAGACGTCTACCGAAGCCGAAAGGAGTAGGTACAGCATCCCAAGACACAACCAAATCCAAAAGGATTTTCCTTGAAAATCATTATATCCGGAGAAAACAGCGTTTGAAGATTATTGTTTGCGTATGTACTGGGCGCGTTTTTTTACGTAGATTGCTGGATTTTGAGTTTAAATTGTTTATTTCTTTTAAAAATGAAATAATTAGGTAGGTATGGTCTTATGATGTTATACTTGTAGTCAATTACTGAAAATAACATAAAATGACTAAGCTAAGTCAAAAAAAATTTTTGCAAAATTTTTTCGCTAAATGAGTTTAGAATCATGGTCTGATTGCAACCCCTCAGTTTTCGGTAGTTGTCTTTTTACACCCTGTATGTTGAGGTTCTCTGCCAATCAAGAATTTTATTTACAGAGACAGAAACACGTAGTGACTTGACAGTCATACGGGTAAAAATTCTAGGACTTAAAACCACGTAGGTATTAACGATGAAAGCTAAATAAATATATTAAATAATCATGTTCAATCGCCAGCAATAAAGTTAAACATGCTTCAATTAAAGCCTAACCTCGGAGTAATAAAAGTACTGATGATCTTAAATTACATAAATAACTGCTTTATAAACGTACTAGCTACTGTAACCATCATTACCTTACTCTGGTCACATAAAATTTAAAATTAACACGATGTTTTGGAAGCTTGGGGAGTACACGAACAGAGATAGTAGATTTGACTTCATTCTTGTGTTGAAGACCTGGACTTACCGATTATTCTACGATACTGGCGACGTTAGTGCAAAACGATAGCGCGATCATATTAGTAAGTTGTGTATTTGCCATCACAGTATTTTAAAAATCGTTAAACAAAAAATTTTGTTATGACTGTTTGTATTATTTTTTGTACCATTGTAAAAAAATATTTTCGATAGAATTGCTGTCTCGTTATGTTTCGAAAAAGTCAAAAACGTGTGCTATGTAATTTGTTTACCAAACTGCGTAATATACGTTCCATAGCTACCTTCATACCGATATTAACTCATTAGACTTTTATATGACTTTTTAAATTAATTATATATTTCCGTGTTGCACTCGTAAACTTTCTTCGAGACCGCAGGCCGCAGTATACCATGTGTTGCCAGCTTTAAATACTATGGCGAACCATAAGATAAATTAACAAGTATACGCATACATAATATATAAAACACTAGCTGGTACCCGCGACTTCGTCAGCGAAATAACATACTTATTAGCAACGCCATCTATCTTATTAACAACGCCTTTAACTGAAACTACCAACTCCCCATACAAACTTTCAACCCTTATTTCACGCCCTCCATGATTAATATATAGATTTTTTTCTGTCATAAGCCTTCTCCTGACAATAACAAACACAACAAAAAAAATTTGTGAAATCGGTCCAGCCGTTCACGCTAGATGCCGTGACCAAGGGATATAGGGATTCATTTTTATATATAGAGATTAGTAACATAATATGAATGAATGAATGAATGAATGAACACTTTATTGTACACCAATTAATAACAAAACACCACATAAATAAAACACGTTCAAAATTAGTACAATGGGCGGCATTATCGCATTGTAACCCTTGTAACATTGCATTAATAGATTAGTTTATTCATTTTGGAAAAATTAAACGTGTATCAAAACGAGCTCAATGAAACCCTAATTCATCCGATTCGTTCATCGTAAAGAAGCAGCAAAATGTGGCTAACAAATTCCAAATTAGCAAAATTTCGGTGTGACAATCATAAGGGACTCTCATGGTTCTTCATAATTACACTGCGGATATTCTTTCCTGTAAATGAAAAGATAATTCCTGATATTTTATGGCCCATCAGACAGAGTTTATGACTTCGTATACCTAAGTATGCAATGACCAATGACAGTAGTTGACAAATAGCAATTTTCAAGTGCACTGAAAAACCAGCGCCCCTACTTCGTAAAAGCGATTCAGCATTGCAATTTAGCGAGGTAGAGCCACCAGTGTTTTAGGCACGCTTCCCAATGGCAGTAACCTGGATTAGTTGAGCTATCTATAGATCGCTTTCTGCTTACTTTGGGGCTAAATGATGCTGTGTGGAAAGTCCAGCATTATTTATTTATTTTGAAGATCGAAAAAACGACGAAATATCAATCGTACTTCACAAAAATTCACAGAATCGTCAAGTATAAGCCAACAACCAAAACTTTCTTATTTCACGAATGCCAACCATATTATTTTGCTTAAGCTCGCTAATCGCCACTGCCTGTAGCGTTGACACTACTTTTATTTTTACAATGGCAATCAAAGTTTAGCCATAAAGCTTTAGCTGTGAATCCGATGCTTAAGTGAAAAGTTGTTTCTCGCGTAACTCAGACTGATGTAGCTAAAGTGTTAAGACAAAACTTTTTTTTAGCTGTATACACCATGCAGTTTGCACATCGAGTTTCGGAAGTGACTGTTTTAGTGTTATGTACTCTTATTTTTCTACTTATAAATAATTATGAAAGTTAGCTTGAAGTTTAGGTTATTATTATTTTATCCCGAAGACGGGAATTATTGGATGCCAAATGGGATAACAGATACGGGTAGAACAACATTCAAAACTGTTCCATATTCAAATGAAGACATTTTTTTATATTTTTATGATTAGTTTTATTTTTATACCTAATAAAAGATTGCGCGAATTTTCAGATCTGGAAAAATAAGCAATTCCAGAAAATGGATTTACATGGAAACTGTAAAAAAAAACCGAAAAAAAAACTACGAAATTTAGTTTAGGCGTACACTTTAAAATAAACAGTATAGCACTTTCATTTCATTATAACGATATTTCAACTTTTTTTACTCTCAAGATGAGACCAGTTTTCTGCTAATACAATATCTACATTCTTGGAAGCTCTAGAAATGCTTCTGCCAATCCTCTTATTTATCCGGTATTCATTATATTGAATATGAAAAAGTGTCAAAATTTTGTGACAATAGCCGCGTACTGACCGAGCAAGCAAACGCGCGAGGCAGCTGTGTACTGCAAATCCTCGGTCGGTCAGGACGTGTGTCGCCCGCTGCAAACGCACGCTCTGCCTTGCGGTAAGCGTTGCGAGGCAAACGCGCCTGAGGCAAATGCCTGAGGCTGCTCGCTCAGTCAGTACGCGGCTATTAACTAGTCAACAATTTCCAAACTTAAAAGTCACAACGACAGGCAAGCGAACAATAAAAAAACTCGCACAACACACACAAAAAGAGCTAGCCTCCTTTTTTTTAAAACTGATGAGAAGAAACAACAGTATTTGTTTTTGATATGCTCATAATGGCATATCAAAAACAAATACTGTTGTCTCTTCTCATTTACATAATAAGACAACATGACTGTAAGTATACTCTTTATGCAACAACTTGCAAGACGAGTGAAGCTGATGTTGTCCTAGAGCCACACTCCGGACATTCGACGCAACTCTACAAATACCAGAGTTTAGTTACCTACACATCCCTTCACACAGATTCCACACAATGTAATTTTTAAACGTGTGCATCGTACAATGTGTAACGTGCTTTTTGTACGAAATAACGCAATTGAGATTTCAAAGAGTTTGTCGATTTTGTATTTGTGTTTATTGCTTGGCTTGTGATATTGTGAGATTGCAGATTTCTGAGTAATAATATGGTGTGTCCTTTCTATACGTATATTTGATATTCGCTGAGCTTCATCAAAGTCAGCTGGTTAATACGATCTCGTTAACGACTTACAGTGTCGAAACTACTTCCAGTTCTGTAAAGTTCATCGCAGTGCTGAAGTTACAGGTCAACTGCTTTGTCTCCGGCTTCATATCGTGCATATTCTCACAGACTTCATGCTTGTTAGTAACTTGCCATGCGATAGTGAACTCTAAAGTTCTTACTAGTTTCAGATACTCGTAGTACATCATATGTTACTACGAGGGTACAAAATTGTGGAATAGCTAGACTTTGTGTGTTAATAATGATAGTACATAATGTTATTGTCCAAGTAGTAAGTAATTTAACTTACTTTTTAGGTATTCGATAATAGTGATACACTGAACACGTTGAAACGGGTTACACGAAATGTTATGAAACTTAATGTATGTAGGTACGGTAATATCATTGAGGTACGGTAAAAATGTTGGAGTGAATTTTTAACAAACGTTATTTTTTTCATATTTTTATAAAACAGCGGTCTTATATATTTTATCTGTTATTATTTTGAGTTTGCTTATTGAGTTTATTTAGTGATGCACCCTCATAATCTTCATGAAATACGACAACATTCATATAGATGGACTTCAGGCAATGTGACCCACTAAGCGCATTTGCCGAGCCAGCGTGGCTTGCCAATTAAAACGGACAATATGAACTGTGGTGTGCAGAGATTCATAAACACATGAGAATTGAAAACACTTGAGTTTCACTTTAAAAACTTTTATGGAGCAACTGAGGAACTAGGTTTTTCTACACTTTGCAATCAATATGGTAAAGAATCATTAACAAATTCGGGTCCAGTAGATAGAACGCGTCTTTCCTTCTTTTCTCGTCTTGCAGACAGTGCATTAATTATTAAGTATGCTTCTTCAAAGTAATGTATGCCCCACAAAATATATAAAGCTGGGTAATAATAATAATGTATATACTATCCTACGGGAATAAAATCCTGCAATAAGCATTGAGATTCTATGCAAATTCTCATGTGAAACAACCATGTTCCATTCTCTTTAACAATTACGTAATTGCTTGCAGTGCCAAATAATGAATCACAATAATAAATAGCACCTCCATAATTTATTACATTACAGTTGGAACCATAAATATTCATTCTCTCGACTGAACTGACTGGCGCAAGTGGAAATTTAAGGCATTCCAGTGCCCTCGCCTCGACTCGGTATATCGTCCGAAATCCCACTTGATTGTTACATGCTATCGATAGCTCCTTTTTCACTATGAAAGCTATGTTAAGAGCTAATATTTAAAATTGGGTCAGAAATTGCTATAGAATTGTGTCTGCCAAAAATTATTTAGGTAAGTGCCAAAAATTCACCAAAAAATAACACCAGAAAACAGTTGTGGCCACAACTGTAACCCATTCAAGATGCTTTGCTGATGGCACTTTTACAAAGGCGCTAAAAATCACTGGTAAATTCACAACTACTCGTATTTACAAAATTTCTTTTTAATAAAATTCAGAATAATAAATAAAAAATAAATAAATAATGCTGGACATTTTCACACAGCATCATCTAGCCCCAAACTAAGCAAAGCTTGTACTATGGGAACCAGATAACTGATACACTACTTATATACTTTTCGTTTGTAAATACATACATATTATACATAGAAACACCCAGACCCGAGACAAATATCTGTAGGTCATACAAACATTTGTCCCGCGGCGGGGATCGAACCCGAGAATAGAAACAAACAATTTTTTCTGAATTTTTACGAGCACGATGTTCTGTAAAAAACTCTGATTGCCTACAAAATAAAGCATGGTTTTTCTATCGACCATTTTCCTCCCAAACAGCCCCTCAAAACAAGATAAGATGTAGGTGCCGCTTGCGAACGAAAATGTATCGATTGGTGCTGGAGATATGACACCTCGCTTCGGGGACCCTTATCTTACTAGGATTGTCGCATCGATTGCTTGTTGATGTGGTTTTTGGCGAACGAATCAGATACGTTTGATGTTTAGGAGGGAACAAAAGTTGTCTCAAGATTTTTGGGAACAATGTCAAATTGGGATCTTGTTCTAGAGAATAAAAGAAATCTGGATACTTTTTTCTTTGGGCTGAATTTCATGAAAGTAATACGAGTATAACTAAAATAATTTGGCTCAAGGGACGCGTTGGCATTCAGTTAGTGCCGCCAGTGTTTTAGGCAAGCTTCCGAATGGCAGTGACCTGAATCAATTGATGTATTTTAAGGTAATTTTTAAAGATCCCTAAATGGCTTCATTGATTCTCTGTGCTTTGTAAAGTCATTTAAATATATAAGATTTTGATAATAAATTACGTAGAAAGCTAAACCAAATCCGAAGTTTTCGTAACTAATTAAGTGTAAAATTTCAATAGGTTTGCTTTATGTACTCGTATTAACTGTTCTTTATACTTTTTCTTGAATAGGTACGATTAAGAATACATTAAAACACTTCGAATCTTTTTAGCTAGTTGCTAGCTTTTGACTGTGAACGGCCACGGGAAACCAAGCTAAAGGTAAATGCAGCAATTCCAAAACATTGTCATGTCACAAATCAAACATACAGCGACGCAGCCATCAGTCGTGCCCCATAGAGTATTTTTGATTTGTTATCCGTCCGCCGTCACTGTTATTGATGTGTTGCGAAATTGGAAGTTCAGAGGCACTTATCTCTCAGATTTAGATAGCGAGGCAATTTATAAAGCGGGGATTTCTTCCCCTAAAGTATCCTCTTGACAGCATGCAAGCCCGCGGCGGACGCGACTGAGGGAAGGACAGGCTGTTCTTACAGAGTGCTACAGAATTCGTTCTGTTTCATAAACCATAATAACAAGCAATGAGCAATAATAAGAAGAATAGAAAGTAATAGAAAACTTTGGTATAGTGTTCTTCTTCTTATCGTGTCACCAGTTCTATCGAACCAGTGTGGTGAAAGGATTATAAGTGCGCCTCAAAGAGGCTTCTTCGGTGCACTTGTCACATGTTTTTGCACTTTTTAGGTTCTACAACATGCCGGTTTCCTCACGATGTTTTCCTTCACCGTTTAAGAGTACTGGCATAGTTCACATAAATGTTTGTGCAGAAGAACTCATTGGTGCACGACCGGGATTAAACCCACGACCATACGATCGGAAGGCGGGGCCACTACCACAAGACCACCAGTGCTCATTTGGTTATCAGTGGTCTATTGTTATATCCTACTTTAGATATCAGGTTAATTCTAAATTATATTCGAATTTCATTACCAATCAAAGAGTTTTCTCAACGACAGGGCCATGTTAACTGAGCTTTGCTCTCTTTTCTAACACACACCATTACATCACTGTCCTTTAGTCTTTTTTATCCACCTACGCTTCTATTCAAAGACCTTGGATTATTAAACTTGTTACATAAATACTGATGTCTAGTCTCATTTTATGTTACCATCTTTTTGGATGAGGGAAATAAGTTTTAGGGCTTATGTTAACGGGTTTCAGTCAGGGTATACTTTCATGCGAAAGTTTCGTAACTTTTGTACTATCAGCCATATTTACCGATGCATAAACATAACAGGCAGTTTACTTCATATTTTATGAGTATGGTGTACACTGTACAAGCTTCCGCCCACACATCTCTCATCTATATTTCATGTCAATAATCTCTATATACAAAAATGAATCCCTATATCCCTTGGTCACGCCATCACGCGTGAACGGCTGGACCGATTTCACTATTTTTTTTTGTTGTGTTTGTTATTGTCAGGATAAGGTTCTTATGACAGAAAAAAAATAAAAAATTGCGCGCAAAAAATGTATTCCTATATTCCTTGGTCACGCCATCACGCATGAACGGCTGGACCGAATAATGCGCAGACGAAGTCGCGCGGGTCAGCTAGTGTTTCATAAATAAGTCTAAATGAAAAAGGTTTTTATTAACTTTTCTCTCTTCTTTAGGTCTCTAAGGCTTAGATAGTAAGTTATTATATATACAGGGTGTAAAAAGACTACTACCGAAAACTGAGGGGTTGCAATCAGACCATGATTCTAAACATATTTAGCGAAAAAAAAACGCAAAAAAAATATATGAATTTGCTGCTTCATTTTACGTTATTTTCCGATTATTTACTACTAGTACAACATAGTAAGACCATACCTACCTAATAATTTCATTTATAAAAGAAAAAAACAATTAAAAAGCAAAATCTTGCAATCTACGTAAAATAACGCGACTAGTACGAGCGCGCAAGCAGCTGAGCGAGGTCAGCCGGCCGGCCGCGGCCGACGACCGCCGCGGCCGGCCGGGCATCGCACCCGCCCCGCTCTCGCGTCGCGTGTTTACTGCACGTATGCAGTTCCACCAGTGCTATAAACAAAATCTTAGTTACGTAAACTAGAAAAATTAAACATAAGTACCTAACTTGGCATTATTTCAGCTATTATTAGTTACATAAATAAAATGTTTCACTATTGAGTTCATAAAATCGTAAGTAAGGAAAACTTGAACGAATTTTCAGTAACGGTTATAAACAAAAAATAATAGTACAAAAAAAAAATTAAAAAAGTTATTCTCCGACTCTAGGATTTGAAAACTGGGCTCATGCACTCAAATCCTAGACTGTTCTAGCTCGGCTATCATGTGTTTACTGTGTGCAGCGAAATTAAGCTTCATTTCAAAAAAAAAATTACTGAAATTCAAAACTCAACCGTATTTCAATGGTATTAGAAAACTATTAAGATTGAACGCTGCACGTGACGGCGGCAGAGTCAAAGGGTTCATCAAAATCTTCTAACTTGATTGAAATAAGGTTCAGATTTCTATTTCGCTAAGACTAAGACTGAATCCTTTGTAAAAGCCGGTCGGTATAAAGCTGCGTCTACAGTGTTTGCGAATTTTATGCTTGACGAAGAATTCGTCTAAGACCGAGTTCTCGAAGTGTTTGACTAGTTATCGCTGGTGTTCTTAGTTAGCCCCTCGGGCCTAACCAGCACTTTATCTTTAACCTCGATTGGGATACACATTCATTATGTCAAAGATACTAACAGCAGCACTAGATCAACTGTTCACTACATAAACAAATAATAAGTAAGTAAGTACCTGCCTAAGTAAACAAATAATAAGATTAATGGTTGATAAGATTAACAGTTTATTCTATCAAATATCACTAGGTAAAACAATGTAGTAAATGATCAGTGAATAAATCATCAGTTTTCAACTCTTGAGTAGTGTGCAACATGCCTTGCTAGGCATTTTTCAGTTGACTCTTTGACGGCTTTTGTCAAAGATATTAAGAAATTGTCTTTTAATACTATTGAAATAAGGTTCAAATTTCTATTTCGCTACATTTTCTTTCTAATTTCTCGACTCGTTTTGTTTGATTTTATTATTTATTAATTAGTTGAAGTTCAATATTCGTACGTATTGGACGCTCGCGCAGCGCATACAAATTGCATTACCGGTACTACTGTCGCGAATGAGTTTTATGGTTTTATTAGAGGACTAGCTGTCCGCCCCGGCTTCGCACGGGTTTATTATAGGTATTTAACAAAAAATTTATAACAACATGGCGGTCCCGGAGCGGGATGTATGTATGATCCTTTAAAGTTTAGAGGTTAATATGTAGGTAAGGTCTAAGGTAGGTAGGGGAGTATTGGGCAGTAAGGCAGGTTTGGACACCACCGGCAAATCCCCGGGCTATGCCGGCCATACACCATCATGCCAATCCACCCCCATACATGGTCAATTCTAACTGATCAAATTCCGATTTGACGATAGGCATGATGGTTTATGGCCGACATGACACGGGGGTGTCCAAACCTCCCTACTGCCCTATGCTCCCTTACCTCCCATATATATTTCATTGATATATTACAACTCCCCTCTCCCATTCCATAGTTCCCAGACACTTTTTAAACTATCATGGTTTTCAACATTTTTAACACAGTAAACGGGATATTTACCATGATTTAATGTTTTTTGAGTTTCCCGATATTTCGGCGCAGTTGCATACGCCATGATCAATAGTATCTATGTTATTAATCATGGTTAATATCCCGTTACCTGTGTTAAAAATCCCAGACACTTGTCCTACCGTACTAACTGATATTTATTCTGTGGTCGCGATGTATCTTACATTTTTAAACTCATGATAACTTTTGAATAAAATGTCCGATTTCAGTCATTCAAAAAGTAATCGACGGGTACTGAAACAGCCTTTACTACGAAGGAATTTATTTGGATAAGAATAAATACCAAAATAAGAATAACGTGGTCTGCTTTTGGTCGGCATTTTTATTCACTTTTTAAATTATAAAAGTTGTTATTCTGACACAACCACAAAAGTTGGACATATGCTATCCCTGACTTTTTTGTAGATATTGATACGTTCTTCAATATTGTAGAACATTTTTTTGTTATATCATCAATAGTTTTCGCAGCGCACGCGATATGAAGAATTTTATGTCCAAAATTTTTACACCTTTGGTTACATTATTGCAATTTTCATAAGGATCTCTAATTTTTTTTTAAATAATTTATAGCCTATGTTCTTCAGAGATAATGTAGGATTCTAATGGTGAAAGAATTTTTCAAATCGGTCCAGTAGTTTCGGAGCCTATTCAATTCAAACAAACAAACAAATGTTTCCTCTTTATAATATTAGTGTAGATAATTTAGTACCTACTTAGGTAGTTAATTATCGTATCTACCTACCTAGTAGGTACCTGCCTACATTTGTTAAGAAGAGAACAGTGAGTGTCTGTTTAGTGCGAGTGTGTTCGGTCAAAAGTGCTTGTTGTGATCGTGTGTAAAAATGCGTTGTGTTATGGGCCTAGCGCGTAATGCGATAGGCCCACAAAATAGGTAGGGTTGATCGATAGTAGTTACCCGAACCAACACTGATCTGGAGGCTCTGATCTGCAAGTAGAAGAGCAGGTCTTGATTCTTTTTGGGAGAAACGCATGGATACCTACAGCCAGGCAGGCTCAGCTGTGCTTGTTGAGCAGATGCTCAGTTTGAGGTTACAGTGGAATTAGGTAAGTCTAAGTACCTACTTACCTCTCAATAATCAAATTTCTACGCTACGCACATAGTAGGTAGGCACTGCCGAAGTTATCGCGTGGGGTTCGGAATGCGTAGCGTACATTGCTGGCTGACGAAATAAATGAAAATCTTCAAACGCTGTTTTCTCGGAAAATTATTATTTTTTCGGAAAATCCTTTTGGATTTGGTTGTGTGTTGGGATGCTGTACCTACCCCTTTCGGCTTCGGTAGACGTCTTTTTACACCCTGTATATAGCTTAATAGTAGGTTATCATGAATATAGCTATATAAGTATATATATAAGTAATAGCTAGATTTTGGATTTTCTCCTATTTAAATGCACTTCTTCTTCTTGTCGTGTCACCAGTTCTTTCGAACCAGTGTGGAGAAGGATTATAAGTGCGCCTCTAGGAGGCTCCTTTCATGCACTTGACACATGTTTTTGAAGATTTTAGGTTTTACGACATGCCGGTTTCCTCGCGATGTTTTCCTTCACTGTTTGAGTACTGGCATAGTGCACATAATTTTTTCGGCAGAAAAACTCATTGGTGCACGACCGGGATACACGACTTTACGATCGGAAGGCGGGGCCAATACCACTAGACCACCAGTGCTCTCTATCAATTCACTAACGATCAAACAATCGTATATTTTTTAAACGTCCCAGAACTATCAAAATAGTTGAATAACAGTGCAATGTCCTAATTGCAGTTTTTCATTAGTTCCATTTAATTCCAGCGCCCCATTCGCGTAATGTCCACAACGGACGGCTTTAATTTCAATAATGCATCCACATCGCAATGAAATACGGCACAACGTGGATAAAATAAATGGCTTGTACCTGCTTGCTATATGACTAGGTATTACATACTAATACTCACAGGAATTACTTACTCACGTTGCAATAATATTAATTCCTAAAACATTTTAGGATAATTGCACCTGAAGTCCAGAGGGCCTAAAGCGGCCAATTTTAGGTGAATCATATTATTCAGTTTTGTAGCAGATCTGCTACAAAACTGCTTATATGTTTCATAATATGATTCACCAAGGGTGTCTAGTGAACTTTTCGCATGGCAGACCCATAGGTTTCCCGTATAGAAGCTCTGACAAAACGCTTTAAAAAGAGTTATTTTGACTTGGTCAGTACAACGGGAAAACCTACGGGCCAACATATTTCCCCGAACCGCCAGAGCCCTACGCTCCCTTTCAATTTCTACATCATCCCTAAGGTTATCAATAAGAAAATGCCCTAAGTATTTAAATTTAGACACTTTATTAACATTATATCTGCAGATCATACAAACATCGAACAAGAATCAAACCTGCGTCTTTCATTCGAGCACTTGCCCGCCACGCCACTGAGATTGCCGATCCTCGATAGTCATTACTTAAAACAATGTATCGCAGTTAAAGATAATTTGTCTTAAACGTCCAATCTTGTCGCCATCTTGCGCTTAAAACCTCCCACAATAAATCTTCCAACTGACAAACAATTCCCTTCGTCATTAAATAATAGCCCAGTTTGGAATAACCAAACAAAATGTGGCAGCAATTCAGTTGAGGCAATGGCCCACTCAACGTCGCCAATGGACCGAGACGAACAATATCAATAACAGAAACTAATAGGGAACCACTGGCGGTGTAATAGGGGACCAGCGCCATGTTTACGGAACGCGCCCTACAGGGCAAATACTAGTGAAAGTTTGTTGGAATTGTTTTAGCGTCAAAGTAGCTCATATCATTACAATAATTTACTTGTATTGAAAGCTATTCAAAGGAATCAAAATCTTTTAATTTTCAAAATATTTTCAGAGGTCTAAGTGCACGTCCAAATGCATATTTGCCACGTGCACATTTTATGAGCATTTTACAGACGTGAATATGACGTATGGAAGGCAATACGTGATTGCTAGTCCATCGCCGTCTTTGAGGTATGCAAACTGGTTTCAACGCGATGTTTCCCTATACCGTTGAGAGCTCGAGCTATAGAACTATTATCATTTTTCCGATGAAACGAAACATTTTTTTCACTCCTGGATTTGAACCTCAAAATTTTTGAATTATATTGAGGTTATGAAATGAGTAAAAATTATGTGATTTCGGTAGAAGACTCAAATCTAACTAATCAACTTTCTAGACCATGCCCACAATACATGTCTAATGAAAGAGTAGCAAAAACTGTATTACACAAACCGAGCTTAGAGAAAGTTAGATTAATCTCATTAACTCAGATACGGCAAAAATATTTTCTCTCGAATTTTTCCCAATTACGATAAATTAGTTTACCTAAAGTTTTTGTACAAAACAATAGCCAGCCAACCGCAAAGTGATTCCTACGGTGCCTGCGTAACTTGTAATGGACGAACTTAGGACTACACTGGGGGAGCATTTTCCCTACGAAACACAATACTGGTAATTTGTATTTCATTGTAGGAAATAATTTAAGGATAAGGTGCACTAAGTTGTTCACTAGCAGATAAGTAATCTAAAAAGTGAGTCAACATCGTCATGTTGAGGCCAGTCGGCCGAGAAGAAGTAGACGGGACGATCGTCAAAAACCTGTGAACATTCTTAGGATAAGGTAATAGAATAGTACCTTTGCCTAGTAAGTAATAAAGAAATGTTATAATGATCACCTATCTTACCTTTCAAGGGGCGGATGCCCCTTCCCTTTATACCGTCATGCATGAAGTCACGCCGTTCGAACAATCTACGGCTGATCGAGCGCGGTCAACGTTCACAGCGCTTGATCGATAAACGCCAATAAATGGTGTATTTGTTCAGCATTTTACGACACGGCTGAGGTCCGTCCTCAGAATCACATTCCAGTGATTTGTTCAGGAGTTTATGACCTTCCTGCATTGAATCGCATTCTTCGGTAGATTGAAGTAAATTAAAGGAATTCTTCCAATAATTACTCTATCTCTCCAGCGATGGCTTTTACTGTGGATAGAAACAAAGCTTTTTATGGGTACGTATTAGAACGACGAATTTTAAAACATCTACAGTCAAAATTCCTAAACTTACAATGCCGAATGGTAATTGATCTTATCTTAATATATCTTAAGTATTCATAGAATAGAAAAACCAATATAAGCACAGGAAACTCAACAAAAATTGCAAATCTACTTTTATCAGGGGCCACATTTCTAAGTCTTCTACTATTGCAACTACTGGGCTCCTGTTCATTTCACTTTCATTTTGCGTTTCCCTACTTTCTTCAAGATCGCATATTAAGAAGAGATTGTTCTCTGATAAGGGATCGTCAAATTAGCCATTGTTTTGTGCCTTCTTATCCGCAATCAGGATAGCTTTCTACCAACTAACGCGTCAATATGTTCATTAACTTTGTTCTTCAGGCCAACCTATATCTATAGATAGAATGTTTGCCTGTTAGGCCGCGTTTACACCTGCAAAACTTCAAACAATTTTTCCGACACTAGTTTGCAAGAAACTCCATAGCAGTTCTGTCACGAAACCTGTCATGACAGCATCTGCGAAGATTGTCGGACATTTCTCGCGTAAGTTTTATTACAGGTGCAAACACGAACTTCGAAGGTTTTTAATTTCATCAATAAGTAAAAAACTACGTACGAAATAGAGTTCAGACTGCAAATTGATTTAGATACGAGATAAACATTTTCATAAACTTGCAAAGCAAAGGTTGCCTCATGCAGATACAGAGTAAACAACTAGTGCAATGGCCGCCAAAGATAAACGCCGATGGGATCTCCGCCTGTAGGCTCTCATTGTTTGTAAATGAGCGAAAACAAAAATAAACACTCTGATAATGCCCTTCGACTCAATTGTTCCGGACCTTGGAGTCATTGTAACTTTTTTTAGAAGTTAATAATTATTTCTGGGTGGCTTTTGTTATGCAAATTAAATTAGCAACGAAAAGTATTGTGACCAATAGCTGCCCGAGGGCATTGATCGCATATGTATTGAAAAAGCCGTTTGCATTTTATCGTCATCATCATCATCGTTCTCACTATTAGGCGCAATGCACATTGAATTGGCAGCGAGGCGACGATCAGTTTTAATAACAAGACATTATAAACCTTAAGCACAATGTTATAAGATATAATCTCGAGCAGCCTCGCGAGCAGTCTCGCGCGGTCGCGAGCTGACGCGCGTCGGCGCTGGCAGTCGCAAGCTTTCTATATCGTATAGCATTGTCCTTAATAGTTAGTAGTGATAGTTTATTTACTATTTACTAATACATATATTTATTTACTATTTTACTAATATTATAAATGTGAAAGTAACTCGGTCTGTCTGTCTGTCTGTCTGTTTGTTACGCTTTCACGCCCAAACCGCTGAACAGATTAAGCTGAAATTTGGCATAGTTAATGGTTGTATCCCAGGGAAGGACATAGGCTACTTTTTATCCCGAAAAAAATTAAAAATCCCGAGGGACTGCGGGTAACACCGCGGGAGCGCAGCTAGTAGTTTATAATGTCTTGTTATTAAAAATGATCGTCGCGTCGTTGCCAATTCAATGTGGATTGAGCCTTAGAGTCAGTATAACTACATCTAGAGTCTTACAACATTATCCTCTTTTCCACCGCCGTAATTTCAACATTCAATCCTTTCTATGGCTTTCACACAGTCGATCCATATTTTCTTTAGTCTGTCTCTTCCGTCCGCTACACCCTCCAAAGTCAAATACCTACACACTAATCCTAAGGGCATATGACATTGTGCCGAAAACTCGAGTGAAATGTCGTATGCCCTTTACCAAGCCCTCGGATTGAAAGTCAAGGCACTACACTCAGCCAACGTGACATAACTTTAGTATATTTTATTAATTGTTATTACACCTTTATTAATGTTCTTTGTTGTTCAAAGGGTGACACATGTGAGCGTTTATCTTCATCGGATTTATAGTTCGATAGGATGTAATGGCCTTTATGAAAGCTATTGTTATTGAACTTAGGTCAATAAAACAAATGAAAGTATATATGGGGTTGTCAATCTACTTAATGATCTAAGGATCGTTATTGCATTAGGAGTTAATATAGAGGGATCAACTCGTAGTTTTTTCGTTTGAAGTGAAAATTTTCTATACTCGTAGAATCCATCCATCCATACTAATATTATAAATGTGAAAGAAACTCTGTCTGTATGTCTGTCTGTCTGTTTGTTACGCTTTCACGCCCAAACCGCTGAACAGATTAAGCTGAAATTTGGCATAGTTAAAGGTTGTTAAGGTTGTATCCCAGGGAAGGACATAGGCCTTTTATCTCGAAAAAATTAAAAAATCCCGAGGGATCGCGGGTCACACCGCGGGAGCGCAGCTAGTTTTATATAGTTCCTAAAATTTCCATATATTCAAATTCAAAAGCATTTTATAGGACCGGTTTGGTTAAAATCGTCTTAAAAGCTAAGCTTTTAATCCTATAGGTACGTCTTGCTAAATTGGTCTGGACTAAAAAATCTTCATAGTCTGAATTTGAGAATTAATATATTTTTAATAAATTAGTGTTGAATTTTTTGCTATTCATAAATACCAGACATTTGAAATGCGAACTGAAACGGAATTCTTATAATTCTCTAGAAATATCTGCGAAGCTAATCCAAAAAACTTATCTCGAAATATTCTAACATTCGATCTCTGAATTTGAAAGAATTCTCAGAATTCAAAGTAATGAAATTTATAAGGCGACAAACATCTAGTCGAAGGTTTCTTGCGAAACAGCAACCAGTTTATGACGTCCATCAAAAGCGATGACGAAGTTTAGTACCGTCTTTTTATCGGGTTGCGTTACCAATCCAACATAACATAAAACTCTGTTGTTTGTCCGTGCGTCTATCAGTCAGTTGATTAGTCAGTTAGTTTAGTTTTTGTAGTCAGTTTGTGTAGGTAGTAATGACGGCTAATAGGTAATAACACATATAAATGATACTATGCTAAATACAAATAATGTACTTTTTTTAGTAAATAAATAAATAAAATAAAGTTAAACATAAATGGGATAGGATATTATAATACTTACAAGAAGCGTGTTTCTAAAGGCCAATTTATTACCAGACTATTAAAATAAGTACCATGTATATTTTTCACAGAAGTTGGCATTACCTGTAAAAAAAATTAATAAGGTACTGTAGCTAATTTTAAGGCGCCACTGAAAACCAGCGCTCCAGCACTCTCGAGCTGTTCGAGCAAATGCTGAGGGGTAGCCGTATTTTCACCCACATAAAATTGTATAGATTTAAGTACCTATTTTGTAACTGTGTATATGTGGAGAAAATAAAACTTTATTCTATTCTATTCTATTCTATTCTAATTTAAAATCTAAAAAAGTTACTATCAGTCCTTGAGTTATTTTAAGGCACAAACTTCGCTTACCTAGTAGTAGTTAAGGGTAGATGCCGACGACCGACGTGGTGAGATGTCCACTTTGATAAATTATTATTATAGGTGCTATTGGCATTAACTAGGCCAACACTCCACGTATCCAGGTACTTGGATAAGGCTAAGTATGAATTGTAGATACTATTTATTAGCGCACGTGAATGTTCTCTATGAGTTATGAGTTTTCGGCGTTAGTTTATAGCGGCTATAACCGGGGCTCAGATGAATTCATGCTACGAGATATTGCTCGTATTACTCAAACAAATTAACGATGAGATCTCGACGTTATAGGAACAGAATCTTTGATTTATACTAGGGCTTTGAGGCCTACCGCAAATATCGGTACTTACGTGAGTTAAAATGCTCGTAATCGTTTTTCAATAAATTTAATATCGTTGAGATTATGAAGGAATAATATAGAAAAGTACGTGAGTGTCGTGGAACTCGGTTGGAACGAAGTTTGTACATTTGCATTTTGCGCACCTTGTGCACCACTTTTCGCACTCTGCGCATCTTGCTCTGCGCATGTTTTTTGCTTCTCCTGTAAATTTGTGTTTTTGCAGTTATCCTATTATTCCCCGGAGACAGCGATATGTCGTGACGGTAAAATCGATTGCTTTTTAGCCTCCATCCTCAATACAGTCCGAAAAGGAACTTCTTTCCAAAAACAAAAAAAGATCTCTTGTCAACGTACTGATCTAGTCTGGGTGCCTAGTAGTAGTTTTTTACGCGTTTGGTATCGACATCGTAAGCGCAGAATTGTATGGGAAAATAGCAGCGCCATCTTTTGGTACTCACTCATGACTAATGAAAATCAGTACAAATCCATGTTTACGGCGTCGATACCGAATGGTGAATAAAATTCATACTTCCTGTTCCCTTCCTTCCCTGTTCGTAAAAGATTTCTGTTACGAGTTAGAAAAGCCATAAATTTTCACCATTTTCTGGATTGATCATCAGCTCAGTTGATCAGAGCATTAAGCCACTAATCAGCAAGTGTGGATTCAAACTCTGGTTGCAATTTTTAGGCAAGTTTAGTTTTTTATGTGCCGTAAAGAAAGATGTTTGTTCAAATCTCGCCAATGGAACAAGTCCTCTCAACAATTTTCCGCAGGTAATATCGCCAAACGAATTCAGTTACTGTAATAAACCTGATACAGGATCAATCTGCCTGTATTTCAGTTTCCAATTTCAGCACCAACTCATTGTAAACAGGCAGGATCTGTTTCAACAGCCCAAATTACAGCGACGCGGAAACGGATACTATCAATCATTGACGACGTTTGCAATACACCCGTGTTTACATATGAATCGTGTAGCTAGTGAATTGTTTACTGCTATTGTAAACTAAAACGCCATTTACACGATACCATTCTGGCATACCATTCTTGCCGTCTGCTTTCTCAAACTTGACGAAGCTAATTTGTGGCAAGAGGCAAGAATGGTATGCCAGAATTATTTCGTGTATGGCGTTAAAAGATCCGATGGCAAAGCTAAATAAAAATAACGAGTTGTCTTGGCAGTGGGATAAACTCTCGACTTTCAAGCCGATTGCAAGTATGAATCCTGGATCTACTTACATCTAAGATTTTTTCGTTTCATAAAAGTTAGGTTTCGTCAAATCAAAGACCTGCAGCCTTATTGTCTAACTTGAAACCCATTCATTTGTCATTTCACCTTAAGTCACATATACGAAAATGACAATTGAAGTCGGCAGCTCACCGGATTACCAGGGCTGAAAGAAGACTTGCAGACCATTAAAAAGGAGCTACTCATAGGTATTAACCAGTCTTTTCTGCGAAGGCCGATGCTGAGAGAATGGTAATAATTACTAAAATAATTTCTGAAGCACTGTAGCATCCCGTTGAATGAAGCATACGATTGCTTTCAACGTTTAAAATTATCTTCTATAAATAATTAGGTAAAGGCCAAAATTTTTACTTTAAACTTAGTTGTGGTTTCCAAGGAATAATATCATGCTACAAATTGGTATCCATTAGATAGGTCTTTGACTCAAAGTCACTCCAAACTTCAAACAACTCTGTTTGTTACAAATAGTTATTGGCTCTCGTCTCAATAACTTTACTAGCTACAGTTAACTGGACGACATCGGACACTTCCATTTTGAGTAAGCAACTCGCTTTATGTTACCCCCGGGCATCGCATTTACCCGCACGGAATAGTGGATTTGAAAGCAGTAAATACACTGGACTAAATTGTCTCTAGCTAAGCAAACAGGCAGATATAACTGTAGTGCGTTTTAAATCTTTTTGTAATGTTTTGCACCAATTTTCATCAAACTCAGGAATTCAAAATCCAAGAAACATCAAAATCCTTCTTTGAGAACACTGAACAACGTGTTCTTCTTTTAGCTATTGAAAACAATGTAACTGTATTTACGTTACTATTGAATCTGAATTATTTAATCCATTTACGGTTTCGCGCAGTTATTTATTTTTTATTACCCGTAGCGTGAATGTTTAAAGCCCGCAGTTTGCAGTTTAGAGCTAGTACACGCTAGGCGTTTTGAATAGTGAGATTTTAGATATTCAATTCAATTAAAAACGTTTATTGCTTCATGCTAGTTACAAGATCTTAAAAATAGAGCTAGGTGTTTCTTAACAGATAGATCGCTTCTCGAATGAATGTGTACAGAATGTATTGGATCACGGCTTTTTAAAGGCATGTTCTCAAAGCGTGCGTTCTAAAATGCCTAATGTGTACCAGCTCTTATTATGCAGCTTGTACACGAGGGACAGTGGGGGCAGCACCAATAGGGAAGCAGCAAACATCAAGGTGTCTGATATAGCATGCTGTTTGCTGCGTTCCTATTGGTGCTGTCACTGTCCTGCCCTCGTGTACAAGCCGCATTACTGATAGGAGAAAAAATATTCTGTGCTTCATGGTGCAGTTTTATATTCTGCGACGTCAGCTAATGTGAGCAATTTTTGTAGTTTTACGAGGTCTGCTTTTTGATGGGCTTTTTACTCGTAAACGTAACAGGATATGGGGTTAATGGGTCATATTCTCATTTTTTCATTGCTTTGTTTAACAAGAGAATTGTATAGCTAAGCCGCTAAGGGGGGTGATGGTTTCAAACACCTACAGTAGCTATTTCGATGTAATTTGTAAGTTATTTTATTTTTACTCTAATTTATTATAAAGCTACATCCAGTATGTGACAAGACATCCATTATTATGATTTATTCCATTCAAATGTCCGGCATTATTTATTTACTTTCTTTGTGCACATCAATGTGTTTTGGATCAATCATTCTAATATACCCTTTTCAAAACTAATATCATAAACAATAGGATAAAAAACAGACCTAAAATCCAACACACGTTGAAAATCAAAGCACTTTTAAAAGAGTATGCAAAACCGTGGTTCCAATAAAAAGGTCCCATTCGCACGGTTGCTTCGGAAAAAGAACAAATCGAATATCGTATCGTAGCAAAGGCATGCGTGCATTAATTCCATTAATTTATAATCGCTTTTGCGGTGCCTCTATGTTATAAGGTGTGTTCTAGAATTTAAATGTGGAAAACTAAGTCGTTTATTACCAAACCGCGAATTCGTTCACGAGTCGACGAAAGTTCATGATCATTTTAATATTTTTTAAAATGAGAACTCGACACTTACCTGATTGTCGGCTCCTGCCAATCATTGGATCACGTCACGGAACGCTGTAGTGCCTGATGAACCAGCTTGCCCAAGTTGCTAAAAAAATACTTAGTTTGGTACCTATACTACAGCCAAATTGGTCATGGAAGTTTTGTAAACATT
The DNA here is from genome assembly GCA_951394285.1 of Epirrhoe tristata. Taxonomy (NCBI): domain Eukaryota; kingdom Metazoa; phylum Arthropoda; class Insecta; order Lepidoptera; family Geometridae; genus Epirrhoe; species Epirrhoe tristata. The sequence continues at coordinate 8,032,693 of OX596146.1, read as the reverse complement.
GGACTGACAGTTCTTTCACTTGACAGCAGAAATTAACCAATGAGGAACAAGATGTCAAAAGGGAAAGGGTCGTTATTTTTAATAAAAAGATGAAAACTCCGTGATTTATATTTTCGTTTTCGGTAATTTAGTGAAGTTTTGTGAATTCCATTATTAAGAATCTTCATAGTAGTGACGTAAACATTGAAAATTGTAACAAATCTGGTCGAATTTATAAGTGAAACATCATAGTTTGGTGAGCACTGAACATTACATGAGTGACAACCCTAGACAAACTCAGCAATCAGCTGATCTCCAATATTTACAAAAAATCCATACCGAATTTGGCTGTAGTATAGTTACTTAATTAGTATACCATTACAGTGTCTATGAGTAGGTAGTCAACAAACAAAGGCATACCTAACGGCTCTGTTAGGTATGCCATTCCCGGAACTATGCTTTTGAAAAATGCGAGAGGCACCGGTGTGTTCGGTAGAGGGTTGGTTTTAGTGGGTCATCGAGTACGACAACCCCGCATACCTCAACTACGTTCCCTCAACGTAGTTTTGTATGCAGATTTCCAACCCGTACAAATATAAGGTATAACAGACTTGCTAGCTAATAGTTTGAAAACTTTCTCCAGTCAGAAGTATGACAAAACTAAACTGCTGCCATTCAGGATTCATAAAACAAAAAAAATAGGCCTTTTACATCTATATTAGATGATTTATACAGCGTCAGGAGGCAACCTATGCCTACACTTAACGGGACGCTGTAGTGCCTGGGACATTGTTTGAGATGGAATAGGTTTGCCCAGCACCTAAACCATCCTCTCAGCTTAATCAGCCTGGACCACAGGAGAGACGACGTCAATACGTGCGAAGTGACTAAGCTGCGGGTTTCCTCACGATATTTTCCTTCACCGTTAAGAGCTCGTGTTACAGCGCATATAAATTTTACAAAACGAAAAATCCATTGATGCACCGCTAGGATTTGAACCCACGACCTTCAAATTAAAAGTCGAGGACAACCCCATTCGACCAACATGGCTCTATAACGATAACAATTGAAAAATCCTAATAATTAACGACCCTAAAAAACTGTAGGTATATATTTGAGCTTCCAGTAGGAATTGTACATAAGTACCTTTAAACTTTTGTTAGTAATGTGGGATGTTTCACTTAAAGCAACATGTTGTGAATTTCTTAAATTCAGATCGCCTTCAATTTAAAAATCCAATTTGGGGATGCAATTAAAAGTCTCTAGGTGTGATGTAAGTCTTAGAACAAGAAAATGAACCGAGTTTAGACTATAAGACTAACCAAAAAAGTGTCCCTACAAAAACGATGTTTTTTTTTTTTTTTTTTGTGGTAACAGTTTTGTTTTGACATGTTTGACACGTTTTATAATAAGCATTTTAAATAGCGTATTATTGATAGCGCGAGTTTCACGTGCAAATAACAACCATTAAAACCCTACGCAAAGAGAAACTTTATTTTAAACAACCTTTGCTAGCTTCAGCAGAGTGAAGGCATGCACCAAATAAAACAACTTTAAATTTATCTAAGAATGTCTAGCATGCCCGAGTCGTAATCCTATTTCAGTTTTTTTTATTTTTCCTGAAGTGATATTCGGAAGACTATTAATTTTTACCAGTTTTAGGTTTTAGGAGTGAGATAGACAAACAAAACTACTATTTAATCTGTGATAACTCTGAAAGCGACAAAAGGACTTGAGAATGGCACAACTTTTAATAGTTCAGACTTGGCGGGTCACAATTCTTCTGTTTTGGAGTTTAATAAGGCTGAACATTTTTCTTTCCTCTGAAAAAGAGTACAATACAAAGCTAGAAGCTAGCTTCAAAAATAAGAATTGCAAAGAATAAAGAAACGATTTATGTAGCCAGTGGTCAAAACCTTTGTTATTTCTACTAGGTACTTAAGAACGAGTTATCCCATCCCACTCATATAATAAAGCTGATTTTTGAGTTTGTTTAGATGTTTGGATGTTTGTATATTTGTGTTTCAATCAACCCTAAACCAGTGAACCGATTTGGATGAAACTTGGAATAGGCGTAGATACTGACCTGGAATAGCATATAGGCTATTCAAAATGTTGGTACCACGCGGGCGAAGCCGCGCACCGTAGCTGGATAGGTCTAAAGAATTCTATTCGCAGAATTTAAAGTCGAAAATCAGCGTAGTTTTGCAGTAGGTAGAGTTTGTAATAGGGGAACCACTGGCTAGTAGCTAGACCTAGTCACAAGAACCATTCTAAAAGAAAGTGCTCTGAACGCCGGCATTTTTAACTATTAATCTTCACAACATCCTGTAATTTGCATGTAATGGGACCGCTTATGTCCAGCGGAATAAGGATGCATATATCACTATCTCCCACACAATATGCAAACTAAATATTTTTAAATGAAACCCTTTGTAGTGTTATTTTGTTTATTTTTGATCCACACAACAACAAAACGTTGTTATTTTTGTTCGTTTTTTTTCGGTTGGGAAATTGATATTTATTTTCCAACACTTCGATCAAATATTTTATCGAAGTTCCAACATGTAATTTTATTCACAGTGATGTTTGTTAGAGGGCCTTTACATATAATTTAAGAAAGTTTTCAAATCTCATTTAAGTTTGAGGCAATGTTTAAATGATGCTGAACAACATACCAAAAACTCCATAGTTTAGTTATCAAAATCAGTTCACCCCATTGGTTTAAAGAACTTCGTGACATTAACATGTCTTTACGTTTTACTTCTTAACAGAAGTAAAACGTAAAGAGGTGCACGACTGTATCCCCAAGATGCGGTAGACATTCTCTCAGATCGTTTTATGCTACTTATTCCAGATCCTTTGAAGATATCTAAGGGGGGTAGTCAGAGGCAGTCAAATACATAGTTGATACATGCCCACTATGTTAAGAAGTTTAGTTATGTAATATGCAAAAAAGACTCTATTGCTATCAAATTCCTTTCACCACACTTGTTCAAGAGAACTAGAGACATGACGACAAGAAGTGATGAAAAAAGGACTTAGGTATACGCGGATGTCTGTATGAACATTCAAATTAGTAAATTAAGCTCAGCGACGCGTGTAATTAGCTCACTTCCTCATTAGACTATCTTCTCAGAGATCTTTGTCCGCTTGCTATTAATACTCTAATTAATGGAACTGATCAATTGCTAGTTACAAATCTCTATAATTGCACTTGAACAGTTAACAACAAAAGTAATAGATACTTAGCAGTTTTCACATTCAGAAAAGAGTATAAAGTAATTATATTGATGAACTTTGGCGAAATGGTGATACATACCCAAAATTAACTTGTACCTGGGCCTTTTTTACATACTTCATGTATGTAAAAAAGGCTTTATTTTTTGTACTTAATTATATTTTTTATATTTGTGTTTGAATAACGCTCAAATGACGAAACAGATGCAAGTAGGTGAGTACTTAATTTTCTTTTAAAATACGTTTTTTAAAAATTACTTATACCTTCAATTTCCGAGGATCCAAACCTTCATACCGCAAAAGAAAACAATGAGGTGAAATTTTGCCTCACCATGTAGAGTTACACATTTTTATGATTTCATTTAAAAGTATTCAAGTTTTTGTTAATTCTGCATAGTATTTTATTCAGTGAATGTATTCTTTCCTCTTTGTTATTTTGTAAATGGACCGCGAGTGAAAATAACGTTTTTAACAAAAATTCCCGCGTGGAAATTGAGCTGCGAGTACCAAACGAGGCAAATGTCAAACATGACGTGTTTATGACGTCATCACGACGTCATTAGGCTTTGAATGATAGGTCCTTATATTTTGTAAACATTATCATTACGAATAGTTATTTGGGTAGAACACGGGTTGAATTACTTAAATAATGGTCCTTCGAGGTACTTACCAAAGAAACAAACCATGAATTCTGCGCGAATGCCACAATTCGAATTGCTAAATTGATATAAGTAAGTATTAAATGCCTTTACCTACCTAGCCTAATAGGGACTAATCTAATCAATCTACCTTGCTAACCCAGATCACAGATTAGGCAATAAGTACAGCTTGAAGCTAAATGTAGTCACACAGAGACGTAATTCTTACTCTGTAAATCGTCAGCTTGGCCCTCACGATACAGGCTCAGCCTAGTGTGAGGTCCGTCGTTAACACATAAGAATTTTGTTGTCAGCATTATGTAGGTACATCTTTCCTAAGGTCTATCAATTTGTTATCCTCAATGTCTATGTTTTGCTTGAAATTAATATTTTTTACTTTTACTTTTTACTTTTTACTTTAGTACCAGCCCAGATTAGGATAAACTCTGTATAATTTACTCTGGAATAACGTGGTTCTTTTTTTTATTTATTTAAGGGTTTTGTCGCTTAGCGACCACATCAGCCATAATGATACAAAATTATAACTTATTGACAACTTAAATATGTAAACCTATAATTTAATACCTATATATTTTAACTCTAATAATTTAACTAAAAACAAAACTTTTTCACAATAAGGTTCCGAAAGAATTGAATTTATAACGTGGTTCTTGAACTATCAATAAATCCTAAAATTAGAGTAAAAATATTTATGCAAAGCTATTTCAATCGCTAAAGTATAAAGGTTAAATAACTTAATCAAGTCAAAAGCAAGGTACAAGCAGTCCTACGCATTTTCAATTTTAATATCTTAAAGTGGGAGTCACGTTCCCAAAAACAGTCTATTATCTCAAGTATATTTATAGGGAAACAGTTTAAAATAGGCACAGTAACAGCACAACTATCAAACAGAATATCAAGTGCTAGTTCTACATACCAATCACGTTGATGACTACAAAATAAAAATCTGTCCGCAATATGAAAAATACATAAATATACCTTCACCACAGTAACTCTTCGTAACTACTTTAGGTAAGAGTTTGGAAATAATCAACAACAGCCCTACTGACGACCTCTGTGGCGCAGTGGGCGAAGGTCCGCCCTGCGACGCAGAAGGTTGCGGGTTCGATCCTCGCCGCGGGACAAATCTTTGTATGATCTACAGATATTTGTCTCGGGTCTGGGTGTTTCTATATATAATATGTATGTATTTACAAACCAAAAGTATTTAAGTAGTTTATCAGTTATTCTAGTACCCACAACACAAGCTCTGCTTACTTTGGGGTCAGATGATACTGTGTGAAAAGTCCAGCATTATTTATTATTATTTATTACTGATTGCACAGCTTACAAACTGTGTCAAAGTTGGAATCGCTTTAGTTCCGGCGCCCAGGGCGACACCTGCACCGTTTCAAACTTGAAACTAAGCTGATCAAACTACAAAGGATTCCCATAAACTCCAGTCGATGGTTTATCTGGCCCTTAATTTACACGTCCGGCTCGACATCTTAGTATCTATTGAACTTGAAGGTACTTTGAGTTCTGTTGATGATATTACACTTGACTCTTGGAAACTGGAATTTACGACAATGAAATAAACAAGCGTTTCAGTACACATCTTTGAAACTCAATCTAAGAATCTCTGAGGTATGCTTGGAAGAATTTACAAACATTTATCGCAGAAGAGGAACGCTAAGGGCGTATGAAACTACTACTAAAGCCTTTTAGTCTTCTATTAACTGTTGACCGTGGCTTCACACGCGTGGTAGTTAGACGTAATGAAGGACACCATTGCCCTGCGACGTACTACCTACGCACTCTAAATAATAATACCTTTAAATATACTAAGATCATTTTATTTATAAATATGGGCTACAAATCACAGAATAAAATATAATTATTTTATTTTAAAAAACTTAATTAAAAAGTAATTTTTCGTTCCAATGGCATTTTATCATTGTATAATTATGTTCTGTGTTGCCTGAAATTTTTTTTTTATTAATTAAACTTAAAATATTATTGAAAACAAATAAGATGCATGAATATAAACATAGATACAATCTCAGTTTCCTTTCTGCAATTGACAAAGTTGTTTGCAAAACGCGATCTCATTAGCAGATATTACGATATCAGCCATCCTTGATAGCGTAACGCATTTGACTATTATTCCCAAAGCTAAATACACTAGGATCTTCAACTCAATAACAAGGGTAAAGAGTATAATTTTCAATGACGGTAAAAAGAGATGTAAGACTTTTGATTTCGGAGTAAACGTTCTATTGATATAATGATATTTGCCAGGATGGATTTTAGAGAACGTTTGTATGATGTGTTTGGTACACAAAAGTTTAATGGACTAGAAAAGAAAATACTATTCAATTCAAATATGAAACGATGATGGTACCATTTGGCCAATTGAATACTTAAGACTTTTTTCAAATGTTTGTAGCCAAAGCCAAAGGATAAACTTTATATTTATGTTAAATACTAACTCCTGAGTAGTTTACTAAATTTTTTGCGATCAGAGTTCTCATATTTTTGAGTTAAGTTGGCGACAAGCCAAATAACATGAAAGTATTCACACAAGCTATCGTGTAGGTAATCTGACAAGAGCTTTGTTTATCCCGGGGTTTATACGTAAGCACCCATGATTTATCACCGGCTAAGTGGAGAAGAGAATAAAATTATGTGTTCTGTTCGGAAAATATGTTTTTTTGTGATACGAAAATTTTTGTGAAGATATAAAAACAGACATATTAATCATAAGTAACGTCACGGGCCGATGAGACTTCTTCTTCTTCTTATTTAAGGATTTACTCCTTGTCGGCACGACTGATGCATCCCTCTCCATGTATCTCTTTCCATTAGCTCCAGGTCCGATGAGACTAGTAAAACTGAATTCAAAGATCTTGAAGTCTAAATACGACTGTATTATGCTCTCGAAGGCGATTCTCTTTTTCAAATTGGTGACTAAGGTCGATCTGATATAAAAAAGTTGTTCAGTGACAAAAATACTCATTAAATGACTTACTGGTAATTTACCATTTCAGCTTTGATGCAACAAAAATAAATGGGACAAGAAGCCTGTAAAATATAAGATAAGCCACAGAACTGTTTCACCACGTATTTTACCCGGATAAGAAGATAGATTTTTTACACGACACTAAAAAAAACTTAGGCATTTACATCTATATTAGATGATTTATACATCGTCAGGAGGTAATCCATGCCTACACTTAACGGGACGCTGTTTGAGATAGAATAGGCTTTCCCAGCACCTAAACCATCCTCTCAGCTTAATCAGCCTGGCCCACAGGAAAGACAACGACACTACACGACAGATAAAAAGTAAAATCCCAGAAGCTAGTGGCCAACTCTGTTTGAAGGCAGAGTTCTCTGTTTTAAGGTCTCCATCATCGCTTAACCGCTATTTAACGTGCCCTCCGAATCACGGAAGCGCTTTTGATAATGTCACTAGCTTGCTGTCACAACTTACTGACAGGACATTGCTCGACGATCTATCAAGACTAAGCAAGCTACACGAGGGCTTCATACTACCATTTAGATGTAAATAAACCTAAGCCGGTGGCAGGTCCATCGGCTCACAGGTGTATAATTAGCCTGTATCGAACGTGTAATGATGCTGACGTTAATTGCACCGCGCCGATTCAAATATATCTCACGCAAGTGCATCGACCGCTTCAGAATTGCAACGGGTGGAACAGTAATAAGTTTATAGATAGAAAAACTTACATACAGCCGAACATAAAACCTCCTCCTTTTTTTGAAGTCGGTTAAAAAGTATGGCAAAGCAGTTTGGCACGTGTGCTTTACATTGCTTCTTTTGAATTGAGTTCAAGAGACAGAATCGTAAACGTAAACAGACTTTCGTGGCTGACTGTACTGATGTGGGACAAGGGCAGGAAGATGATGACGAAAGTAAAGCTTTCAAATAAGTTAGAAGAGTTAAGTTATCTTGAGTAGTAGGTACCCACTCAGTGAAATTGCATCAGTTTATCGCAGACTTCTACAAATATTGTCATAAAGTTATTACAGATCGACCTCAAACAGAAGTAACACCGAGGCAAAAATCTATACCGTTACATCATTAGATAAAACGATGATTCTACAAATTGAATAGAATAGAATAAAGTTTTATTTTCTCCACGTCATATACAACAGTAAAATTAAATTGCTCGTGGTATAGCTCAAATCAAACAAGTTAAACGGTAAATATAGATACGGTTTCGTCTAAAAAACAAAAAAATTAAGATTAAATGACCGAAATATTTGGGGCTAACTATTCTTCTTCTTCTTATTTAAGGATTTACTCCTTGTCGGCACAACTGATGAATCCCTCTCCATGTATCTCTTTCCAGGGATGCTTCCTTGATCTCTTTATACGACATGACAGCTACCTTCTCCTTTACTTCTCATGTAGCTTATCCTCGGTCTTCCTCTTCCTCTTCTTCATTCCACTTTCCCTTCTATATCTTAATGAAACTGTCATGTCGTATAAGATGGCCGATCATGATCATCTTTCCCCTTCTGTTCTCGACAACTTGCAATAGCGATCTCTAACTATTATAAATACATAAATAATAGTAAAAAAACTTATTTACTAACATAAAAATAATAATAATAATATTTAAATATCGTAAGATTTGGATCATAAAACATTGTGTTGTCCTATTTGAGTCGCGCTGTACTAGGCTTGCTATAAATCACAAAATTTCGTTCGCTATCTCCTCGCTCTGACCTACACTTGTAAAATATGAGCTTTGGTCGTTTTCACTAGACAAGTGACGATCGGATGTCCTATTGCAATAGCAAGTAGCTGCTGGATGTGAGTGAAAAAAAGTACGTGAGTGTCGTGGAACACTCGCTTAGACCGAAGTTTCATGCGGGTTGCAGACCAAGAGCTAAGCTAAGTTAGTTTAGCTTAGCTCGCATAGCTGACGCAGTTTTCCATACTTGTGTGCAGACCGTAAACTATGCGAACTAAGCTATGTGAGCTAACTAAAATATGCGAAGCTAAGTTAGTTGTGCATGCCGATGCGCAGCTACACGAGCTAAGCTAAGCCCCTCCCGCTTTCCCCGCACATCCTTCGCCAGTGCTGTCCAGTGTTGCTGTTTTGTTTAGCTTATCTGTTGGTGTGCACGCCATTTATTTCTAGCTTAGCTTAGCCTAGCTTACTTGGCATAGCTTAGTTTAGCCTTGGCATAGCTTAGTTTTCGGTCTGCAACCGGCATCAACATTGACTATATTGACATTTTTGAAATTTTAGAAACTTTTGCAAAAAAAAACATTTTGCACAATTTGTGAAATTATCAACGAAAACATGTTTTTTGCTTTTGTAAAGTTGTATTTTTGTAGTTATTTTTTTATTCCCCGGAGATAGCGATATGCCGTGACGGTAAAATATTTCTTCTAGCCCTCATCCTCGATAACGTCCGAAAAGGAACTTCGTTCCAATATTTTGTGGATGTGATGCGAAGGATCAAGGAGCCGTAGGTACGTATAATGGATAAGTTGTATCTATTACTCGATTTCATTTATTTCAAAATTGTTCATTGTTGTACAGCATGCAAGGTTCTATGTATCACGGATACGTTCCTACGTAAAAGGCCTACGACGAAATACGAGTATACACCAATGTCGGTCGGCACAAAGTTGTGAGCTTAATTAACTGAAAATCGAAACAAAACGTTTGAGATATGTTTTTGTAAACTGTTCGTGAAAGCCATTTGTACAGAAAGACAACGGCATACAAATGAAGGAATAGACAGCGGCCATATAAATGAGTCTAAACAAAAAACCGTAACTAAAAACCCCTTCCGAAGTCTCAAAGAGTAGTTGGATAGATGGCGCAGAGTAGTTTTTAGTCGTATCAATCTATAAGAAGCATTTAACTACCTTAGAGGCGTGGCTGAAACTTTAGACAATATTTTAGTTTATCTGAGGGTGAAAATGACATGTTAGCAATTATTTTTTTTCTGGAGCCCTTCGGGTTTTCAAAATTCTTTCAGGGCGTCTGGTCGAAGCGACGCGTGGTCTGGCACATTTTTGGCTCAAAGGATCAGCATTTCCATCCAGCGTGGTAATGCCGCCAGTGTTAGGGCACGCTTCCGACTGACAGTGACCTGGATCAGTTGAACTATCTATAGATCGATCCTTAGATAGCTTGACTAATCCTGTTGTATTTTGTAAATATGTTATAAATATGTAGTAGCATAGTTTCTGTAAATAAACTTGAGCTTGTTTGTAAATGAGTGAACCATGTAGTGTCTAATAGGACATGAAGTTTGTATCAAGCATTTCTCATTGTCTTTTGACATGGTAGCATATGACTGATATTAATTAACACAAAATCTTAAAAAACATAAAAAGGATTCTAGTATTGTGTTATACTCAGCAAAAAGTCGTAGGTACGACTGAAAAATGCAGACATTTCTAAATCACATCTCTGATATCCCTTTAGACATCAAAAAATAGAATACCTACTTACTATGTCTATTTGTCTTTTAAAACTGAAGATACCTTCGAGGGGCATTTTAAGGGAGTTTGTACCTTCTGTAATCCATTTTACTCTATGCCCATCATGTACGACATTTTAATGAGACAGTTTAAACAATTTTCAACTAACAAAGGAGTTCGTTTTTCATACGTCACCTGTCCCCGGGGTGATTAACGCTGATTACCCGCTGTAATTACTGTAATCTTTGCTGACGTGACGTCATCCCACCCACGAATGAACTTTTCATTCAAATAATAATTTATGAACTCCACTTCTAGGCTTAAGAGTAGCGCCAGCAACTGCTAAAGGGAGGATATGATTTGAAGTACCTAGCTTTTAAGACTATTGTAGTCTTCATCATAAGATGACGTTACTGATTGGGCGATATAGTGGCTCAGCGACAAAGCCCTTTTCTTTTTCTTGTAAATAAAAAAAAAAGACTATTGTAAATGATCAAACTGATCCTACTGAGTAAAAACTTGTAGGTACCTAAGCTTTGTCCATTTTTGTCCAGCTTCTTGTAATAATCGCTCACAGCGATAAGACCGCCCATTGTACTTCGCTTTAAATATTCTCCTGTATCTTTGTTTGTTTTTGTCTATCTATCTTGTATAAAAATAAGCAGTTTTTATAATAAATACTCTAAAAGCAGTTGATTTTTTGAGTTTTGTACTGATTTCTGTTTGTAATCTTCAGTCCACTCGAAAAATGCCACGACGAGTTGAATGGCTCTTTTCACCCCGGGGGTCACCCTCTAGTTATACCCTTGAATAAAATACAGTATTGCAACTTTTGCAGTTTCATTCGATAACTAGATACAAGAGAGAAAAAAGATGCACAATTTCACACACATTTTCCGAAAAAAAACTTAGAAAGAATATAAACTTAAAAATAACGTACCTATAATATTACCTGAAAAACCTTTGAAATAATAATTGACGACATTCATAGATGACATTTTGTTTAGTCTAATTAACGCTTGTTAAAGTCGTAACTTTGCTCGTCTTTCTTATTCAATTCAGACTCTATCGAAAGAATCAAATTGACATGGTTTATTCGTTTAATCAAATATAAAAAATAAAAAAGTACGTGTGTGTCGTGGAACCTCCGTGGAAAACTCGATTGGAACGAAGTTTCAACTTTGAAATTTGGCATTTTTTAAATTATTGTCAAATATTAAAATCCTAGAAACGGTCTTCCGTGCTAACAATGCAACAATCTACGGATTGTTTCGCGTCTACGCACTCCGCACTGTAACGTTTTGACCTATGTATGTGTCGTGACGGTATAATCCAACGCTTTTTTTTCTAGCTTCCATCCTCGATATCGTCCGAATAGGAACTTCGTTCCAACAATGAATACCTACTCATTGTTTAGTAAGTAAACTAAGATATCGAATCACAGTGACTGCTAAATAAATTCTCCACAATATTGAATTCATCCAATAAAGAAAGTAATAAATAAATAAACCAATAATACTTCGTCTGTAACTGACCTTCTTACTAAATATTTGTAAATATTTGTTCTTCACGGTATTGGTCGCGAAGGAACAGGAGTAGAATCACCTAACTTTAAGACGTTTCAAAGTGATCCCAGCGGTCCTACTGAATAAATACTTTTTGACTTTGACTTTGACTTTGTTCAATCAAGGGCCTCTAAGCAACGCGATAATCTGAAGATCCCCATCGATTTACATAGAGTCCTTGACACAAAAAGTCATGCAGAAATAAGAGAAAACAACGATAAGGATATTGCAATTTATCTGTACATCGCCGAAAGGTCTTATTCCATGGTGTGAACTCATTTTTGTTGCTCTAAACTGCCTCAAAGACACGTGAATCATCATTTGCGTTTCGAATAATTTATATGCGCTTTAACACGAGCTCAAAACGGTGAAGGAAAACATCGTGAAGAAACCCGCAGCTTTGTCAGCTCCACACGTATTGACGTCGTCTTTCCTTTGGGCCAGGCTGATTAAGCTGAGAGGATGGTTTAGGTGCTGGGCAAGCCTATTCCGTCTCAAACAATGTCCCAGGCACTACAGCGTCACATTAAGTGTAGCATAGGTTGCCTCCCGACGCTGTATAAATCATCTAATATAGATGTAAAGGCCTACGGTTTTTTTATCCCACCCAAGTGGGGTCGACATAACATGTTTTCTTCCACTCTATCACTCCCATCATCTCCGTATCCTCTCCTTTCTTACCCATAATTATCTTCTTTCACACAATCCATCTTTCCTTAGGTCTATCTCTACTCATAATATCAATCCACATCCATTTCCATCACCCTTTAGCGTAAATAATCAGTAGGAAGTGTGAAACTAACACAATCATAATGAGAATGACTAAAACTATGGCCTATGTATAGACAAAAGCACTTAATAAAAAAGAAAAAAAAACAAGATATTGGAGAGATTTTATCGAATCTACCTACTCTAATAAAATCGTCTTTGCTAGCTTGAACTAAATCTAAAGTGTTGTGACACAGGATGAACTGAGGTGAACGAAGAGGTTATCAAAATAAAGAAGGTTTCAACTACAAGCAATTACAATTAAAATTCAATTCAAACCGTTCCTTTGCTTGTCGCAGAACGTAATATGTAAATAAAATTGTAAGTTCATACAAAATGGTGGACCTAAAGAACATAAAGGCATGTAAACATTTCGACAAGATTCATAACCTCTGTTCAGAACAGGTAATTAAAATTTATTACTAAGCGATACCGAAATAAAGTCATGTTTACATGCACAGCTAACGAACTTCTTATTCAAGTACGCAAGTTATGTTTTGAGAAATAGGTAGGGAGCACGCAACTGCAGGTAAATTAGGACGCGGTCACATTGGAGATCGCACTTTTTGTCATCAAAATTCTTTAGCTCTTCAGTCAAGTTAATCCGAATATATTCTAAACTTAGATAAGAGATTGATTGACAGACAGCAAGAGTGTACAGAAACACAGAATACTTATCTATTATTTTGAGTTGGTAGAGGTTAATTTTACACGTTTAAACAAGGGGTTTAGGTATACAAATTCAATAAAGTAGAATCTTTATTGATAAATTTATACCTAACTAGCCGGTACCCGCGACTTCGTCAGCAAAATAACATACTTAATAAAAACAGAACTGAAAACTGCTGTTCAGAAGAGTCTCTTCTGATACTTTTAAAAATAAAAATACAATAATAGCGCCATCTCGACCTCAGACATAGGACAGCAACGCCATCTAGTGGCCTTCAACTGGAACTTCACTTTAAGTCCCCATACAAAATTTCAACCCTTATTTCACGCCCTTCATGATTTTTGAAAAAAAAATTTGCCTATGTCCGTCCCTGGGACATAATCTTTATCCATGTCATATTTCAGCATCATCTGTTCAGTGGTTTAGGCGTGAAAAGGTAACAAACAGACAGACAGACAGACACATTTTTCTACATAATAGATGGCGCCACAGGAAAAATAAGATCGCGCTATCGTTGCGTTTTGGGGAACGCAACATATAAACTCGCTAATCCTCTACTTTTCAGCGTTATTATATTAGTATGGATTACAACAATTTACAGAATAAATAAAGTAAAACCGAAAAAAAAAACTTAGGGCCTTATCGCTGAAAGCGATTTCTTCCCGAAAATTTATGGTTTCTAGGTGGAGCAGACTTCTTACTGATTGCTGTTCTAATTCTAAAAGTGCCAAGATCATCAAAGTTTATCAAGCTTTATTTTTCGCTTCAAATAAGCCTCATGCTCAATATAGTACACTCAGAATACCAAGTTACACTTTTTTTTTTCAATATGACGGCACCTTTACTATCTTTGTACTTAGTCAAAGGTCGAGATTGACTGATCAATGACCATACATTACGTTAAAGAGAAAACGTACTACTGCACGAAATGCATTTCAAGCAAAATGTATGCCTATTTCTCTGTAATAAGACTCAATTTGGTTCGAAAGTGAATTCCTCGTTTCTTCCAATAAACGTTGGGTACATATAAATCACATTTTTATCCAACTCTCCATGCATTGTTTGGAGCATTTCCCGATAAACGCATAAATAATATTTGATTTACATTTAAATCTTGCTTCGATATTTTTATGTAGGGCGATGAAATTCATGAGCTTCCCAGTAACTTGATAAATTCACGACAAAATTTAAATGTACAGCAGCATCAGGTCTACGCCTATATTAAGACAGGAAGACCGATAAAAGTAGCCACCACCACCACATATTTATAAAGACTTAAGTATAAAACTCTATAAAAAGTCGCATAAAAACTGTGTTTAATAATATGTATATATTCGACTTTTAACTGGTCGTTTCTTTAAATCAAGTCATAGCAATATCAGTAATTAAAAAACTTAGGCAAGTTTAGTTACTCTCCATTATTACATTCGAGATAAATATTATGGTCTTATCTCGACCCCAATAAACAATGCCCATTCACCGTGATCATGGTCATTCTGGTCTAGATTATCTGTTGTAAGCCCGGAATTCAAAATCCAGAGGATAGGGGCATATTGACAACTGAAAAGACTTTAATAAAACCTTTTCGACTCTTATCATTACTATAAAAATCATCATTTCAGCCTAGTACCATCACAGAATACAGAAAGCTGATAGGTCGCCTTCTTTCGCTTCTGCCAATTTTTTTGGTCCCTTAATCCAGGTTTAAATTCAGCTCACATAATTAAAAAAATAATGAGAAATATGACGACCTCTGTGGCACAGGGGGTGAAAGCCCGCTTGGGACGTAGAAGGTTGCGGGATCGATCCCCGCCGCGGGATAAATGTTTGTATGATCTGCAAATATTTATCTCGGGTCTGGGTGTTTCTATGTATAATATGTATGTATTTACAAACAAAAAGTATATCAGTTATCTGGTTCCCATAGTACAAGCTTTGCTTAGTTTGGGGCAGATGATTCTGTGTGAAATGTCCAACATTATTTTTTTATTTTTCCTAATGACAAAGTTCTCTAATAATATCTCTTATCGCTATCGTCAGAAACTAGTTTAGTAAAGGTACTTACAAAAATAAGGCATACGCTCAATGAACGTCAAACGCTTTGCATTGAGCCATTCAATCGTATTGATTTACGGCAGACCGCGTGGGCGGTGATAAGTGGCGTACCTCACAAGGAACGTGCTTCTAAGAGCGATTATTTACCAAAGTAAACATAGATGTGAACTGAAAAGCACAAAAGGAAAGTCAACATGTAGAGGAAATTATTGAGCTTTTTAGTTTTTTTATAGTGTTGGACTTTAGCATTCTATTTATAGGCTTAACATGTAAATATAAGTATTTAAAAAGATTTAAGAAAGAGAATTGGCATCATAAATATAGCCTATTTTAGCAAAAATCATTGAATGGCTATGATATTGGCGCAGCCGGAGGGATAAAATGGAACTGCCGAGCTAAAGCAAAAACAAAGGTTGTTTTGTTTTAGGTCACTTACTTTTCTTTTGCCAATTGGAACCAAGAGTTCTATACGCGCAATAGTCAAATACAAAATCCAATCTCTTGGGATAATGTGACCAAAATACTAAAAGGTCATGACCGCAACGCGTTTCAAATCAATTTAAACATTCCCCACTATTCTAAGTACTTATTTCTAATTTACGTAATTACTTAAGGCCTAGCTTTACAATTTCGGTTAGATTGATATTTCTAACCCAATGCTCGTAATAATGAGACTTGATTGTCCAAGAGCAATTACAAAATTTCATCGGCGTGGGTCTAATCCGATAGAGCCTTGAATGCCCATTTTCATCACTAGCTTACCTTATAAGTGCCCCGTAAATTTTGTTTATGGGACAGTTTTCTATTCTATGGCACACTGTGTCACTTTTGTACTGAGATTATAAGGTACCATAAAGTTCAAGCAACATAATGGTGTGAGCTTTATTTGGATGGAGCGAGTTAATGTTAAAGATGATTGTGCTTCTTTTTTTATTACAGTAGGTAGAGAACTCAAAAAAAAAAAAAATATTAATATATTTAGTATAAGTACCTTACGTGATATGTATGTAATATATAATAATATATATATATAATATGATACATGACTCGGTTGTACATAATAGTGTTGGTCGTGACGTGGCTCCTCTGGCTACCAACTGAAAATCAGCGCTGGGTAGGCGCACCAGTGTGTACCTATCCAGCACAATGCTGAGTTGGGGCCTGTTTGCTTTGACTCTGCTGCGCACAACTTTAATTTTAATCGTAATTTTAGGCATATCTTTAAGTTTAGTGTGTTTGTGTTAGTAGTGTCTAAGCAAATAAAAATATTTTCTTTCTTTCTTTTCTTCTAATACCTAGAAACGATTTGCTGGGAAATGTTATCTTTTCAAAAAATCCTGGTGTGTAGTCAAAAAATGTAGCAAAAAAATCCTGGTTCCAAGTTCCAATGTCCATAATGATGCTGACGCTGAAACGCTGAGAATTTGAGTATTTGTGTGCGTTTACATATTTTTGTAACCATACCAAATAGTACTTAGTTCCGCGTGCCTCGATAACATTCCTCACCTTTTAAAACTTCTGTTCACCATTACCTAAACGGATGGTTATAGCTAGCCCTTGGTTTTCAAGACTGCGCTATCTATTTATTTTAAGCAATTATTAAAAGCTATTTAAAGTAACCTTCTATTCTATCCTACCAATATTATAAATCTAAAAGTTTGTAAGTATGTTCGAGTTTCAATCACGCAGTAGGCAGATTTAGATGAAACTTTGAATACTTAGGTCTAGTTGGATTATTATTATTATATGAGTGTTAATTAAAAATTCCAATAGAAAAGGCTAAACATTGTCCAAAGGTCGGTTATCATAAGTGAACTTAGCCATCACAACCTTCGTAGTTCGTGTTTATGACCTCAATCTAATCCCTAAATAGGTTAATGTTTTATTTAATTCCGTACCAACCTAATGAAGGTAAAACATTAAACTTTTATTACGTGAATCTTTGCACAAATATTGCCAAACTAAAATCAACCGTGGAAAAAAGATTGCTACGGCAAATACAAATTAAGTAAGCTCGAAAGAATCTGAAAACTCACCCTCGTGGGTGCAGGACAAGTGACTAGGGCGTGTGGTTCTTATCTAAAGGTCTAAAAACTAAAGGAGTGACGATCTGCGAAAGGCTGCCGGCAGAAACTGGATGCGTCGAGCTGGGTACAGGGCGCAATGGCGCGCACTAGGGGAGGCTTATGTCCAGCAGTGGACTGCCATAGGCTGATGATGATGTTTTTGTAGACAACGCACAATTTTATTTTGAATCGAACTGCATTAAAAAGTCACAATCTCAAAAATTTCAGACAGATGGTATTGATTTTTAACCGTCGAGTCCATTATCATAATATTCAGACTTTCGCGTAGACAACTAGACAGCTGACCACAACGTTATCCAGTTCAATGAACACACCAAAATACTTGTGAATAAATTAATTTTAAAAATCCTTACTTTTTTTCCAGTTGATCTAGCCTTTACAGCTTTTTTGTCTAGATTCTAAATCACTTCTATCTCTCTGGTTCGACTAGCAACGATTCGGCATCATTTTAGTGTTTCTAATGGCGGGATCACACGTACCGAGTTGATGGGCGAGACAGTCATTTTGACCGAGTGCTCGGAACATTTAGTCGTAGACATCACCGTGTGCTCGACCGTGTGATGAATGAACACGACTCACTCTACCTAATCATATACAGCCTCGCCCATCACTCGGTAATCAAACTATAAGCGTTCCTCACAAAATGGACGACAAAATCTTAAAACGGTACCGAATTTCCCAAAAATTTTGTAAGTTTAAAAGAGTAATAGACTCACAAACTGTAAGAACTTAGGTAAATTGTGCGGTCTAGAATCAAGGGACTGAGCTCTGAGCCAAATTTCCAACTTTTCCCAAAACTTTTTATAATCCAATCCAAACTGAAAACTAATTTGCGAAATATTGAAGTCGATTTTAAATTTTGGATGCCCCGAAATGAACTGCGAACTTTTTGCTTTTGGCTTGAAAAATTACTAGGAAACCTAGTAAAGTTCTATGGTTTGTTACTTTCCTTAGGACAAATGAAACTTATACTGTATGTATGTGTATTTTGACATTGCTTGTGGAATATTCTAAAACTTGCGCTCGGTCTTCATTTGAACCTAATCATCAGATTTTTGTGAAAATCAACATTATTCTGTTCAATCTACCCACACAGTCATTTGAGTAACTTTGGTTATTTTATTAAGACGAATCTAACGATAGTTAATTTAAATTAAATGTCGAAAATTCGAAATATAGGTAATTAGGTAGGTACTTACTTAGAACATGTTTATCATTAATTTCAATCATGCAATCATTAAATTCAATAAAAAAAATCTAGAGTAGGTACAAAAAGTGGCGGTCAGGTTCATCCATCCACGCGGTGTCTATGCACTCGTTTAGTCGTTCGCGTTATCATCCTATAGTTTGTGATCGTTCGTTCGTCTTTCCTTCCATTTTTTTCCTTCTCAGGCCATGAGCGGGCGCGCCCGCAGTCTTACGCTGATTACATATTAAATAAAACTAAGGAAACCAGGCAGGGATTTCGTTTATTAGTCTTTATTGTCATTAATTACTACTTAAATCGTTTTCACTCGCTCAAACCACCCAGTGGGTGGTTTGAAGTGGGTGATAACTAGGTTATTACCCACCTCAGGGTTTTTACCCGGGTGATTACCCATCTCTGCAAATGGGAATGGATTTCAAGTTAGACAATATGGCTGCAGGTCAACTACACCCATTCCAAGTTTCATTCAAATAGACATTCCAATTAATCCTGCTAGGCGTCGGTATCTTCCTTTTATGTCTCGTAAAAATGTTCAACATTTAAAATAAGCTATTCTGTGTAAAGTATGGATAAGTTGCGAGCATAAACCTTTAGACGATCTAATGAAAGAAGCCCATTCTGCGTCCTTTAAAACTGGGTCAACGTGATTCAAGGGCATTCCTCTTCAAGGGGTGGGTTTTTTGCTTAACACGAAAAGTGAAATCGTGCTTGTAAGAAACATTAATGTTTTTGAGTAAAAGATACCAATTTTTGGCGTTCTTTTTTTTTGATAAATTAACTGATGTTTTCTGATGAAAATGAAACTCGGCATAACGACTATTGGAACATTAATGATTATAAGGACGACCTCTGTGGCGCAGTGGGCGAACGTCCGCCTGCGACGCAGAAGGTTGCGGGTTCGATCCCCGCCGCGGGACAAATGTTTGTATGACCTACAGATATTTGTCTCGGGTCTGGGTGTTTCTATGTATAATATGTATGTATTTACAAACAAAAAGTATATAAGTAGTATATCAGTTATCTGGTTCCCATAGTACAAGCTTTGCTTAGTTTGGGGCTAGATGATGCTGTGTGAAAATGTCCAGCATTATTTATATTTATTTATTTTAAGGAAAAAATTATTCAAGCCATGATAATTCTGTCGCCCATAGAATTTGATTCAAACGTTGATGTGATGACGCTCTAGTTATTGCATTGGCCAACACGTTAATGTTTAAGAACTCTTTTTTTTGTTCTTTCAACAGGAGGCCTTTGCCCAGCAGTGGGACACGATGGGCTAAATACTTAAATATATAAATAAAATTAATAATGCTGGACATTTCACACAGTGTCATCTAGCCCCAAACTAATCACATCATGTATTATGGGAACCAGATAACTAACAGAATACTTATATACTTTTTATTTGTAAATACATACATATTATACATAGAAACACCCAGACCCGAGATAAATATTTGCAGATCATACAAACATTTATCCCGCAGTGGGGATCGTACCCGCAACCTTCTGCGTCCCAGGCGGGCTTTCACCCACTGCGCCACAGAGGTTACTTATATTATTATAATAATAATGTATATGTAACACTTTAAATATTCCAGAATTACCTACCATGAGAGGACCCATGACAAAACTCCCTCAGGGATGGTTTTTAATGTATCGCATAGGTACATACCTACTCTGTTCACTTTGTTCGATGAACTCCCCACTGGAGCTTGGCAATTTAGACTCAAGAAGATAGATTACTTTAAATAAAGCTAAGCTGTTTTTTTTACCTTGTTTCTTCGTCGAATTGGTAGCGATCATCTATATCTATGAATTCTACAATAAGATAATTTATTTCATAAAAAAATTACCCAGGACCCCGCACTAGAAAGAAAGAAGAAAGAAAGAAAATATTTTTATTTGCTTAGACACTACTAACACAAACACACTAAGCTTAAAGATATGCCTAAAATTACGATTAAAATTAAAGTTGTGCGCAGCAGAGTCAAAGCAAACAGGCCCCAACTCAGCATTGTGCTGGATAGGTACACACTGGTGCGCCTACCCAGCGCTGATTTTCAGTTGGTAGCCAGAGGAGCCACGTCACGACCAGCACTATTATGTACAACCGAGTCATGTATCATGTTATATATATATTATTATATATTACATACATATCACGTAAGGTACTAAGCAAAGCTTGTGTCGCGGTAGTCTCGAGTAACAGTTTTCATAAAACTTATAAATAAATATGATTACTTGGAGGAAGACTGAGGATAAGCTACATGAGTCAAGTAAAGGAGAAGGTAGCTGTCATGTGGTATAACGAGGTCAAGGAAGCAGCCCTGGGAAGAGATACATGGAGAGGGATTCATCAGTTGTGCCGACAAGGAGTAAATCCTTAAATAAGAAGAAGAAGAAGAAATAAATATGAAATACCATTCTGGTCTATTTCTAACTATATACTTAAAAGTAAATAAAAGATCTCATACATTCAAAAATATAACTTAAGTACTATAAAATAACCTAAAATAATAATAAAATGATGATTCCATTGATTCTACTAAATCAATAAATTGAAAGACTTATCTATTGACTTTGATAATGTCAGTCTTTTGATCTATAAGATAAAGTAATTGATCATCCAATTGATGGCCGGTAGTATTCCATGTGAAACGCTAGTAAGTCCGCTTAGGCTAATTTCTATGCAAATCTCTAAAGCAGGTTATTGCAAGCTAGCACGGGTCTCACCACCTGCTTTAGTATTCTGTGCTTTCGTCTTACTAACTGTGTGTGAATCTGTGAATATTGTATAGTAACTGTTTCATAATCTGTGCTAGGGACCAGCTGGTCCCACTGACGGAGTTGTGTAAGGTCTGCAACGCATATTGTTGTACAGGATATTTCTGGGCTAATGCTTTTAGATAAACATTGCGGCTAGATTTTGGAATATGTTTGGGAAACTGTTATTATTTCTACAATTTAGGTGAAATCTACTTACAGTGCAGCGTGAAAAGAGCTCGATCTAGAGGATATGCTGATGATGATGAAGATGTCTAACTAATTCTATGACTATTTTTACGTGCTACGGTATGATTTTTAAATCACAAATAATGTTCAATTGAATAGAACTGCTATTGGTACTTTTTTGTACTTTTATACTCGTACTATATCTTTACTGTTTTTATTGTTAAATTAAACAAACGAAGAATAGAAATCACAGCGTGTTAATTTTATCTTTATGATCCAAAGTACAAAAGATACAAACTTACATAAAACTCTTGCATTATTCAAAGGAACAACAATGTCTAATTTCGCGCTAGCTACCGTCTGAAGCGTCCTAACTTACACCATTTAGTTTCCTACATGTTATTATATTACAAAGCTTTGAGCTCATGCAGCTTATATGTAGTACCCACAGTGTGGGCTATTACAGTGATTCAACTTGTTATATCCTTGTAGCGTTGCGAAGTAGACATGCACTAATGCGGCTAATCTTATAATTGCAGAGAAACAATTGTGATATTCGCTCGGCTATGCGACAGCAAAAAAAACTTAGGCCTTTACATGTATATTAGATAATTTATACAGCTTTAGGAGGCAATCCACGCCAACACTTAACGGGACTCTGTAGTGCCTAGGACATTGTTTGAGATGGAATAGGCTTGCCCAGCACCTAAACCATCCTCTCAACTAAATCAGCCTGGTCTACAGCAAAGACGGCGTGTGTAGCTGACTAAGCTGCATCAATGAATTTTTCTATGCGACAGAGATGAACTTAAAAATCTCTACAGAAACAGGCCTTTACATAATTCTTTGATGTACAAAAAAGAGAGTTAGGAAATTAATCAAAGCTGTCGGATGCGTTGAGACAAACGCTATAGAGATGAAGGCATTCGTTGACATAAGAGTCAAGCATTCATCTGAAAATCGTTGTACAGCTCATATCGGTGAACGCTGAACTAAGTTATCAGTTATCAGCACTAGTTGCTACTTTTTAAGTAAGTATGAACCAAAAGTTACATGCCACGAGAAGAGCGTGCCATTTGCAATCAAAAATATTATACCTACAACTATAAATGTAACAGTTTTTCTATTTTTAAAAACATAGAGTTGCGCTACTGTTTCTATGATTCATGGCCACAGCACGGAACAAGCCGAATCCTCTCCAAGCGTACATGATAAGTACCTAAATAACTATGAATAAATTACGAAGAACACGTTCTGTTTAGGTTTAGCGGTAACTTTAATTAACACAATGGGAAGATAGGTGAGCTATGTGCGCGCCAAAATACTGATAATTTTGTTCGTGCTTAAATACAAAAACCTAATTTATAACTATTATCGAAGTTTAGCCGCGTTCTGATCGGTCACAAAAAAGATGGGTGACTGCCTCTTTTGTGACCAACAGCATGAACGCTTGTGTCATTCAAGATATGGAAAGTCTGAAACAAAAAGGAATACAAATGTAATTTGGACTAAGTATTGATATATGTACCTAATTAATACTTTACTTGAATACCCATGAACTTTTATAGGTAGGTACGAACCTTAGCATATTCCAGTATATGAGTGTCTGAGTGCATAATTCTCCTCCGTTCCTTCATGGCTCAAAAAGCGAAAGACTGCAAAATCCACTAAATCATGTAGCAAAATCCATTTGCCTATAAACCGCCATCAAGCTGTAGCCTCAGAAAAACGTTAGACGAAGTTATTTCTCACGCAATTTAAAGGCGAGTACACACCACATCAGCGCGACATTACCACAAAAGAACCTGGTACGGATTAAGGACGACACTAACAAACCGGAAAAAGATAGGTACATCCCAAAAGATCTAAGAGAATATCTAGCAATATCATCCTCTCCCCGCCCTTATACCACTTTCATTATGCCAACATAAAAGCTTTCTTCTTCCACTCTGCTTTACGCTGTCATCTCAACTCCTTCCCATATCATCGTCGATACATTCAATCTACTTTTTCTTTGGTCTCCCTCGCCCGCTGCGAGGTTTAAGTAAGAGGTTTTTAAATACAAAATTACAGTTTACCAGAATCAAAAATTACAATTATATCGATCGATTGGAAGAATACTTATATTCCAATTGAAACAATAATTAATTGATGCACGGACAAACTTCACCTTGGGTTAATGGTCCAGAATAAACGATATTCATGCCCTCAATCCGTACACCAGCAGGGTGGTTCATCAATTCCGTTTATGGGTACTTCCCTCGCCATTGGCACTATCTGCATGCGTCGGGTGCGACGTTAAAGTTTACGACGTCGACTCATTTGTGACGCGACGGCGTCGGTCGTTTTTCAAGTCTACATTCCGTCATTTTCCATCTCGGCATACGAATGGATTTATAAAGACCAAGCTCTGTGTTATCCAGGACATGCATCATGATAAAAAGCATGTCGTTATTACCATGGTATAAGTTATCCCCACAACAAACATTCAAGGAGCAACAAACTTTCATATTTATAAAAAAATAGTGAGGTTCTTGTGTTAGTTTTTCACTTGTACTGTCAGAAGTTTGACTTTTAGGAATTTCATTTATTGAGGATTGAAGATTCGAGTGGCCTCTACGGCCTTGCGTTTTGAAATCGAAATATCGTAAAAAGTTCACCACGTAAGAGATGCACCAAAATTGGACATCAAAACGAATTATTGTGATATAACACGTTGTGGAAATCTCAGAGTTCTTTTCTTATAGCTTTTGTTTATTTATTTAGTCTTCGGAAAATTAAAAATAAGTACTGAGGTACCTTACATAAATATCTATAGGTATCTGAATGTGCAGTTCTCTCCTTGCATGTTCAGTGAGAACTAAAATTCAAGATTTCATATTCGTTCAGACCGACATCAAAACTTCAGAAGCTACTTTCAAATTACATTACAGAACCCTCCAGCACGTAGTGAAACTCACCTACATAACAAGCTCCATCTCCCAAAGATTAACTTTAAAAACATTCATCTTCAATCTTATCTGAAATCTAGAGCACAACCGCAATTGGACTGGAAACGCGTCTTGGTAGAAAACAGGTTACCTAAACCTATTAAAAAGCCAACCCCTTCAGTCTCCCTGCGACGAATATCAGCCGAAATTCCTTCCAAAAAGTCAGCTTCAAACACAAGTGAAAACGATACGAATTATCAACTTATCCGCTTTCCTAAGCGGATAAACGGATACTTTAATTCGTATCGCTACGACACCACAGACAGAATTTTGTATTAAGCGCAAAGCATCAAACGGGGAACTTCACGATGGCCTAAATATTTGGCCGTGTAGTCATTCTGGTCATGGTCATCAATGGAGTAGCCTGTTTTCTACAAAAACGTGTTCTGTGAGGATTAGGCAAAATGTAAGTACAGCGATGATTTAAGGGCACCAGCGGTTAGCGACGTCCCGGCGACCCGCAGAGTTTTATCAGCGCCCGCGGAACCCTAATCCTAATTAATTAGTAGACAGGCCTGTAACCTCAGACATAACAATCACACTTTATTTCACTAAGCACTAGAAATTGAGCCTTATGTCTTTGGAGTAGAGACTATAAGGGTTTGTATGAATAGGATGTCGGTTTAAATGCCGTTTAGGCGCTGGCCAACTAGGCCGGTGTTCATACATTATTTTTGCAGTCGCCCTAATTCCATTTGCTAATTGTACGGCTGACCCTTATGTTCTTTTGAAGAGGAAAATGGTTTACACAGTTGCGATTTATTTTCATTTCAACTGGTCTCGGCATTTACTTTTAATTTTGAGAAATTAAAATTTCAAAGCAGTTTTTATATTTTTAACATCAACTAGAATAAAGTAACTGTAGAATTAACCTAATCCATGAAATACGGCATTCGCAGTGCCACAAAAAAACCAGACTGTCTTTTGGCTTAGAGTACCGCAGACTAGCAGTAATCAAAATGCCTTAGTAATTAATCGTAAGCTCTATTTGTCTTCCGAAAGTTCGTTCGTTGTCGTAATTCAACAATTTGCTCGTGGCAAAGAGAAACCCAAGTTTTTGTACAAGTACAATCAACTCTAAGAAGAGTTGTAGTAATTTTATAGGATTTCTACGTCTTTGCATGTTTTCATTAGAAGGTGTAATGTCTTTTTCTAGGAAAGCTTACCTACCTACACACTCGATTCATTTGTAAAACATTTTTTTTTCATTATCCGCAATATCTTTATAACCCCAAAGTCAAAGTCATGCAGCAGTTATAATGTACACAAAGCAAATCCCGGAAATTGCAACTGAAATCTTCGTCCGCTTTGCTCGTCCGATCAATGACGTTATATTTAAGCCATGTATTTTGTAAGTTGACTGTACTTGTGAATGTAGGTACCTACATCTTATCTGTCCAAATGCAGGCGTTGCTATGCATATTGACATAGCTTCATCTGCGTGGGAGGAACACTGGTTTAATGACCCCGGAAAAGTATATTTAATAGTCAAGACCATGAAGCAATGAAAGCCAGGTCATAAGTATTAGCACGTTCAGTGCCCGTGTCATAAGGTGTGCCTGCTGTGGCCTATGCTGCGGCATTCTCCTTTATTCTCTTCATAGTGATCGCGGTGGACAGGGAACGCGTTATGCAGCAGAACCTACAAGATTTTTCTGAAGTTTTTTTTTTCAACCTATTCTGTCCCACTGCTGGGCAACGGTCTCCCCCAATGCTTTCCAACCATCTCTCTCCTTTGATAGGTTCCACCACCCACTATCGAAGGAGTCGAGGTCGTCTCTCCAGCGCTTCCTTGGTCGCCCGTGGCGTCGTCTCCCTTCAGGTTGCCAGGCTCACTGAAGTTTACCTATATGTCATTAAAACATTAGGGACTCTTTTGCGTCTAATGCCATTATTTAGCACGATTTTTGACACAACGTGCACATTATTGTTCATGGCAATCGCGTAATCATTTACTGCGACTGAAGCACAAATATGTAGTAAAATTGTAAAATAATATGTAGCACGAATAGTAAAGTTTATAAGAGAGTGGAGACGTTCTTTAACTCGATAAAACCACATTTGCTTACCACATCCTCCAGTTATTATCTTCCAACATCCACTTCATCTCAGTAGTAGAAACGTATCAATCTGTACCCCAGCTGTACAAGGCACTGACTATAAATCGCATCGGTTATCATGGTTTATGGCTTAAGTAAGGCTTTCACGGTCAATTTACGCTGTACTGTTATGATTAACCGCATTTTGTTGGGTTGGGTTCGTTAGAGCTTTGGGTAATTAGTGAGAACAATATGGACGGAGAGAAAGCTAAACCACTGTTTACCAGCCCTGCTTTTGTATTGTTTTATAGTACAAAATCAATGTAAATACCGGCAATGTTATTTCATTATCATCATCGGCCTATTTTTTTCTACTGCTAGACTCTCTTCTTGACTTACTAACCTATACTATTTTCAAAAATATATTAACATCAACATTTTCCGCCTGTCAGTGATGAACAATGAATCAGTAAGGTTCAGCTCCTTTGAAGGTACCAAAAAAGAAATCATAGTCAGCCTGAGCGCGCCGCCTGTTCATGTCCGGATTCGTGAACCAATTAATCCATGAACATTGTCTAATCTTGGGTTCAACTCCCGTGCCGCTGGAGTCACTGCGCCGCAACCAGAAGCTCAATTGATGATGTGAAGCAATGCAAGAATTCTTCGCAATTTCTAAGACAAGAAAAAAGGTTATATTCTGTTTTGTATGTTAATACTGGGTAATTAATAATTGGGTTAATAGAAATTCGCCTAGTTTTTTTTTATTGTACCTAGTGACTCATGATTTCATATCAACCACTGCTGGGTATACTATAGACCTCTATTCACTCCTGTCAAACTTTTTGATCCTGTATATTCAAGATTCAGTTTTTTTTCCCTCAACTCCTTCACAATCATCGACCCAACCTAGAAAAGTCAAAATAAATTCAACTCTCGCTCGTTGGTAACTTTGATGACCAAGTTCTAGATCTAACATTTTACTAACAAATTCAGAACAAGTTAGTTTTGCAGTAAAATAAAATGTCCGGCTCATTAATTCACAGGCGTCGAACTCCGAAAGCAATTCAAAGGTCCAAATCTATTTAAGGTCGTTAAATCTTAAAAGGTTTAACCCAAAGCAAATACGGTCGCATTAAGTAGGTACCCTAATCTGTACCCAAGTCCGAAAGGGTTAAATGGTATTTATTTTACAACGTTCTCAATAAGCCTCGCTTATCTACTTAATCCAATTGTGTTTTGATAGTCGAAGGAGACGTGGAAGCCAGACACTGGATCAGAGGTCGCAGGTTCGGATCTCGGAGCACGAGGATGAGAACTAATGAGGCTGGCTCGTACCCCAATTGTCAAGTAATGTTGGTAAATGTCAGTTGGTTCCCATAACAAATGACTGAATGTCCAAAACTGGAAATTTAAACAACTTCATTGCATGCAAAATTCAAATACATGATAATACGTTAAAAAAGTTTAAAATAAGTAAGTACTAAAAAAAATTAAGTTCATATGAGTCAGTAGCCAACTCTGGTGACGGAGTTTTTAGGCCGCCTTAAGGCCTCCGTCATGGCTTAACGACTTAAATAACCGGGACCGACAATTTAACGTGCCCTCACTCGTCACCCATCCACTTACAGACCGTTTCGAACGTTGCTTAGCTTCGACGATCTATCAAGAACAACTCATCAAATCCCATTATTAAAACCAATTTAGCGAGGCTTTTTTAGTAAGTACTTACATTAAAATGTAACCTTTAAGTTTTTTTTTTAGATTTTATATTGATTTTCAAACAATCTTGAATTTTCTAAAAAAAAACAGTGTAACGTCCAACAATTCTTTTGGTATTGATATTGAGCAGCAATAAAAAAGTTGATAGTTTTTCAGAATTATTACCAACTTATGCACTATACAAATAAAAATGTTATAACCCGACCCCCCACATAAAATAAAGGCAGTAACTTGTAAAGATACAATCCGTTTACTGCTGTAGACATGTGAATGGGTAAATCATCTAGATTAGATGCAAAGGTACAAAGGTATATCGGTCACAGCAATCTACGAGTATAAGCAACCCTCGCGCACAAAACCTCATGATTCATATTAATAAGCCCACTTTCCACAATGACTCATTACCTTGATAATGATAACGTGACGAAACCACCAACTTATCTGACAACAGCATTATCCTATCTTAAACCTTATTGACATGCGAGTAAGGGTGATAATAGAGGCATTGCTAAGGGAATTGGAGTAAGGGATGCATGGTACGGTATAGAACTGTCACGCGATCAGTGGCGCCTTACCCTGTTTTAACTTAATCATAAACAAATGTAATTCTCCCTACAATCCCCCCTCCGTCTCTGTTTTATTCCGTAGTTTAGAATAAGGCAGCAAAATTGTTTTCTAAATAAGTACCTACCTACAGTACAAATTCAGACTGCTGCTTTGGCACAACAACGTCGAAAGGTTTTTAGATTCTTGGTAATGTCTCGTTTACGTGACTTCATTCAAAAGTTTATATTTAGAAATATTTCCGTAAGAAAGTATCGCAGTAAGAATAAGAAATACCAAACCTTTTCATAAATATTTTCATTATTCAAATCCCATTAAAGTATGAGATCCGGCTGCAAATCAGTGCGTTCATCGGTTATGTTATAGCTAAAAACCAAATTTTTACATAAATTTATGATTAGGAGAGTATATATGGTTGTCTATCAAAAAGTGGCCGCAAGTATTTTAGAATTACTAATTGATTTTTGGAAGGGAATTTCTTTCATGTGATTGTAAAATGTTTTTTATACTTTTTTTTCTGTGCATTTTGATAGGGTTGCCTAGCAAAATCTGGCAAATAAGGATTTCCTGCTGTTAAAATATGCCTGGCCTTAAACTGAAACTTAACCACCCACCTGTTTTTCTTGTCACTCGTATAAGTTTTAGGTACAAATAACAAAAGCCAATCTACAAACATTTCGGAACCAATAAATGAAAGTCATTGGATCTTTTGGGACACCATGTGCCATAGAGGTTGGCAGCTGTACAGACAGTTCTTAGTTTTATTGTTTGCCATGAAAACGGTTCGGAAGAAATGGTTATTGGATATTAGGGAAGTGGTTGAACGTGTGTGTTGCACGAATATGTAAATCAATCAAACCGAAATGTTGCCGATGTATATCCACTCTTCAAACTCATTTTGTGGAGTACTGTAGCTTTGCGGAATTAAATTGGCAAACGAAAAACATATAGGTACTCTTTCAAATATAAATAGTTTTTAAATAAATAAAGAGAGAAAGAAGATTATTAACCAAAACGATAAAGCAGTATTTTATATCACTGGCGTTTTATTGAACCCAGAGCATATTCTTGAGTTTTTCGGTCAATATTTCTTTCCCATACAAATAGTAGTTTACATCAACACGAACAAGTAGGTAAGTAAAAGCCCGCACTCGGTTGGTACTCAATTCCACATTTGTTTCTTTCGGTCCCACTTAGTTCCAGCTAAAATTCAATGCTCCAATTAAGCCAAACTTACGGCACTGAATTCAGCCAACTCTGAAATAAGAGCTTAGAAGATATATCTATAAATCCTCACAACTAATTGATATCCCACCTATAAATCCTCACAACGATTGAAACGCTCCAATTTTCATTCATTTTTTTTTTTTTTGGTGGCATTCGGGGAGTTAGTTAACACAAGCCTCATGAGATGAAGGAAAACATCACGAGAAGATCAGTTAGTACCTATTTATTAGGCGTCATGGGCCGCAAAATGTACCTAAGCATGTGCCAAATATAATATCTAGACTCAACAATTTTATAGTTAAAGCTAGTATAGCATAAAGAAGTCTGACGCAACGACAAGCATTTGTAAGATGAAGCAATTCGTACCATCAACTGAGCAATTGAAAAGATATACCTAATGGAAAGCACTTACCCACTCATAACCCAGGTTGGAACACCCACACACCTGACTCATGTCTAGTCACTGCCACTTGTGCCACTATCAATCAATCTGACGAAAGCGATGCAACGACCTAGATCTTGCGTGAAATCGGTATTCGATTTTCATTTTCGCTGTTGTTGTTGACGCAGCGTCCCGTTGAGTGTAGGTATTAGGTTGCCACCTGACGTTGTGGAAATCATCTATAAAGATGTAAACTTCAAAAAATTTAAGAAACGACGTGAGAGAAATGGTAGCTAATATGAGACTAGTCTAAACGTCGCTAATAAGTGGATTAAGTTCTACTGAATTGACAAGATTTTGCTCTACCCACTGGAAAGAGGCGTGGTTTGAGTTGGTGTACCTACTATATAAATATTGTAAGCTGCTATTGTAGTAAACTTATTTAGATCAACCAAAATAAGTTTGGTAATATGTGCTCATGCTCAAGTCAAACTGTTTCCAAAGAAACGTATTTACCTAATACTCTGGACAACGCTGAATCATTGTTATGAATGGTCTGAGACCTCAAAGGGTCAGGGTCCCAGATGTGCGTGCAAAATTGCGTTGCAGTGATTAAAAATGCTGTGAATTTTTCACTAGGTGGAGGACGTATGGGCCATCATTCGGTGACCTCACATAAATCTGACATGAAAGGACTCAAATGAGGTATCCTAATGGTGTTCATTATATTCCTGAGTTATTCTCACCTCACTTACAGTTTTAATGATCTCATTATTTTAAATATATTCTGAATATGATATTGTTAATGATGACAGTGTACTGTGTGGGTCAACATTTTATTTAAGTTCTTTGAAGTTATACCGAAATAAATGATAAACAAATAGGTAAGGCTAATACTAAAGACTTATTTTGCCATCGAAATTGTTAAGCCATGACCTAGGCCTTTCGGTAAATAAACAGCACTTAAATCCTTTCACCACACTGGCTCAAAGAATAACTGACGAAAGATGAAAAATAACTCAGACCAACAGCTCCGCTTAATACGAGTACAAAGTTACTAATTAATACAATAGTTTTATAATCATATAGATCTGGGTACATGAACGTAGG
This sequence comes from Epirrhoe tristata, assembly GCA_951394285.1. Classification (NCBI taxonomy): domain Eukaryota; kingdom Metazoa; phylum Arthropoda; class Insecta; order Lepidoptera; family Geometridae; genus Epirrhoe; species Epirrhoe tristata. The sequence goes on along the minus strand of OX596146.1, from coordinate 8,001,020 downwards.
ACATCCGGTGGTCAGATAGGCAGACGATATTGTACAAGTCGCAGGCCGTCAATGGGTCAGATTAGCGCAGGATCGTGGTGGATGTCAAGAGCTTAGGGAGGCCTATACCCAACAGTGGGTGAAGTCAGGCTGTGGATGATGATGATGATGATGAATACAGTATCTACATTTTTTAAACTTACCATAAACTTGTATACCAAGAGAATAACAATATTACTAGCACAATATAAACTAGCCATGATTGTTGTCTAAAATAGATGAGACAGCAAGTTTTGTCAGCAAGTCAAAGTTCTCTTAACTCCTCTAATGGTTAGTATAATAACAATTAATCGCATCCGCTCTCAGAGGGCCTATCCATTGCAGCTTGGGTAGAGCAGTGGCTCTCAGTGGAGAATGTAGAGTTCTTGAGATAGAAAGATAGTAAAACTATGCATGAAAATTAATTATTTCTAAGCGAGGTGGATGTTTTATGTATGTAGGTTATAAAATGATATACTTGCGAAAGAAGCAAAGTATAAAAGTCCTTGAACAAATCAGCGTACACTGTCCGTTTTTTATCAAACCAATTGATCATTCGTTTTTATTTTGGGTTGATCAAAATGTAATGCAATGGTTGATTTCAATTAAAAGATACCGGGCACCCTCACAAAAATGGGAATAAAATGCGAAATTCCCGCTCCTCGTAATCTCAAGAGCCGCAGTAGCAATAACACCAAGATGGAGGATAAGATGGCATCTTCGACCCTTAATAAGGCCGATGGGTCAGGGGCGCGAAGCTTGGACCTTTATTATGGACTGCCTTTCTTCGCAAATAAAATGTATTATGGAGAGTGCTCTGCTTACACTCAGAATTAGATACTAAATTAGGGTATCAATTTTTGTAACAAACGGGTGGGCTGGTTTAATTTTGTTCTCTGAATTTTAAGAAAACGGGATTTCTGGCGCTTGAGGCGCTTATGTCCAGTAGAGGTTACTTCAAACTATAAAAGATGAATAAAAATCTTACTTGTTCACTAGGCAATACTTTAACTTTTTTCTCCACGAGTTCCAGCATATCGACATTTTCAATGACAGTCTATGCTCCATATATAACAATTTAAGAGTATATTTAAGTTATGTTCATTAACGATAGTTAAGCGCTTTGGACTTTTCTGTAAGCTTTCTATCTATTTTTAATAAATCATTTCATTTCATTTCATTTCATTTCATTTTACCTATATTTTGAAAGCAATACCAGAATTTAAAATGTTAGATAGCCTTGTGTCTGGTTGTCATTGTACAATCAGACAAACTTTGCAAAATGAACGACACTCGCTAATTCTGAAACAATAAATCCAAAGCCTAATTGTCACAGAATAAAACCAACAAAAAACATAAAGAACAAAACTATCCGAAGAACAAAAGCTTCAAAGCATTATCTCCAATTAGCAGTGTCAGTGTAAATTAGCATCACGATGAGGCACGTCCACTTGAATCTCCTGTGACACATAAGTGGCGGAGGGATAGGCAAAGAGCTAGTGAATAACTTACCACAAAATCCCGCAACCTCAAAATAACTCTTCTAAGTAATAACGTTTTCGGTTTCACGCTATATGTGGATTTGATTCGCTTGCAGTTGGTACACCATTCAATTTTCTTTAGTACAGTTTTATGTAGAGCTGACTGAAACACCTCAAAGAGCTGCGCTTCAAAAAACGGATCTACCAGTGAACTGAACATATTTGCACAGCGCCTTCAGAGAGGCTGTATTACATTATCAGAAAAAAGTTAATTTATCTTTTTATACTACTGTAAGTCATTCCTAATTCCTAATTTATTCTGAACTAAAAGCTCTAAAATCCCTTTCTCAGTTCAGGGCTTCTTTTATAGCGCGGATCGTAGTATTACTCCGAAATAATAATATCTCCGCTGTCTCTTGCTCTTCAAAAGAACCAGCTAGAAGGAAGATGGCGTTAATTTGTAACTGTATCAGCGTGGGCCGAATCAGTGAATACTGAGAATTCTCCCCAGAGCTGCCTAATCTGAGTTACAAATTGTCGGCGCTTACGAATCATTGATATTATAATTGGAAAGTAAATGATCTCGTTATTATCTCACCGTATTTTTGAAACAGTTATGTGAAATTGTTTTTGCTTTTTGACTCGTTAGCTATTTTAGAAAAAAATATCTTTTATGTGTACGTATGTTTAACATGGTAAATCTCGCATCAGAAATGCGAAAGTTCGGATAGATGTTCTTTAATTCTTCACGCTGAAACTGCTCAACGTATTTGAAGTTAAGGAGTAGCTTATACTGGATTAAGGCATAGGCTACTTTTGATTCTGATAACGTTTGGAATTTTTTCATGTGTTTTAATAACGCCTTAACTATAGGAACACTTTTGATGGAACATGGAAATGTAGATCGTTGGTTGGAATAGCATTGGCTATCCAAAATGTTGGTAGCATGCGAGAGAAATGCAGGTTAAAGCTTCCATAAATGTTTACTTCCTGCCAAAGCAACACTGTCTAAGGATAATGACAATTGTAACGTCTGTTCTTATGAAATATGTTATTCTGCAACATCTTAATAGAGGTAAAGATGAATGTGTAGAGCACTCAAGCAACATAATTCCCGTAGCCTATTTTCTTTGCTCATTTCCTACATTGCAACAATGTTAATGTCCCATAAACGCTCTCAAAGTGTTTGAAGAAAATGGTTGAAACATTCCCATAGTTATTCACAGACTCACTGCGTGTTTGGTGACAAATTGTCAGGTACAATTGGTTTAGCTTCTAGAAAAGCAAGCCACCGACATTTGACGGTCATCATTGTGGAGTTTTTAATAGAAAGACATGTTGAACCATAAACCATAGGATATTTTCGCTTGTGAAACAAACCATATTATGTAGAAAAAAACAAACAAAAATTCCAAATTATTTTTGCAGGCAGTGTGCAAGTATACAGTAGTGTAAGCCGATCGTACAGTGGCGAGTCAACTTTTCTATGTGCTCACCACTCAACAATGCAGATTCTACTTGTTACCTGCCACTGTCCTTGACCAATGTAAACCTACCATAAAAGGAAAACTATCTAGGCAAGTTCTTAGTCACCTAAGCACTACTCGGTGAGCATTCAGTTCCCACAATCTTATGCAATTTACGCATGTTATGTAGATAACTAGATACCCTAGAAATCTTACTCTTTGTTGTTAAGCCGAGTACAGAATGTCGACTCCTAATTAAGGAGGTCGTGTTGCCTTCGTTTTTGTAATTCGAAGCGGCACGACACTGCGGTCTGCCACCTACAACGTAATTAGGGTTGCCAGATACAAAACAAAATGCCGGAATATCAGCAATTTAACGAACACGCATAAATTTAAGAGCCAGATTCTGTCTTTATTGTCAGCGAATTTCGTACATTTTTAGCATAATCTTCGAAATCACTACAACTATACAATATACAACTATACTTATACACTTATTTCAATAAAGAATTTTTCACCATTTGAAAGATACATTATTCCAGATGGACATAGGCTCGTACTCGTAGGTATTAGAAGTCGGGGTGTATTGTAAAATGATACGTGTTATAATGTTCTCTATTTTGTAATTACTAGGAAAGAATAAAATCCCTCGTTTGGCTGAACTATAAAGTTGATATAATTTTAGTATTCTGAAATGTAGGTAGGTAGGTACTTCTAAAATAAGATTGAATAGAATAGAATAGAATAAAGTTTTATTTTCTCCGCATCATATACAACAGTTACACAATAGGTACTTAAATCTACACAATTTTATGTGGGTGAAAATACGGCTACCCCTCAGCATTTGCTCCAACAGCTCGAGAGTGTTGGAGCGCTGGTTTTCATTGGCGCCATACCCGTTGTGGCGCAGCACTTGCTGCGTCACGCGTCTTATTGCATATTGGACTATGAAACGAGTTTTTCAGTCTAGATTTTCAGTTAAAATAAAGTAAGTAATGTGTATTACATGGTAGGTATCTGTAACAACTCCAGTAACTCCTGAAAAGTCCGCCTAAAACATGACATGTGGCATCCCTAAATAATAGCTGTTATCAGCCTCATTATGTTATCTTAATATTCTGCACGTGCCTTTATGGAGACGCTGAGTGTCGTGTGGCTAAGTAATGATGGAGACATATAATTCTGTGTACCAACCATTTCAGCGATGAAGCCAAATTTTTGAGGAGAGAGAACGGGGTTTCGAATTCGAAATATTAAAACTAAAGGAGAGTAGGTACATTATCATCGTTATTTTTAGTGTCTGTTCACATCTGACGGAAGATGCGTCGCGTATTATCGGTCGCGTACCGTCAGAACAGACAATTATAAGAGAAAACATCAACCTTTCACACTTAACCGATGAATGATGATGCGTGATGTCAGATGTGAATCAACCCGAAAATTATGTGAGACCTGCATGAGAAAAAGTCATAGCTCTAACTTATAAGAAGTTTAAGGAGCCCTCTCCATGCGAGGTCAACTCTCACTTGGCCTTTTTTATAATATTCCTAAGCATTATGAACGAAATAAAAGCGTGCTATTATAACAAGCAACAAAACAACTCATCTAACCGAACTTCCTATTCCGATCTCGGAACACCTTCCGGATAAACAAAGGCATCGGACCGTGGAGACCCGCCGCGTTTCTCGAAATATATTTCGAAAAATCCAGGGTTAGTTCCAAATGTTGGCATAAAAAGACAGTCATAACGGTTGACCTTTACAACGACTTTTGTATTATTAAAAGTTCGAGATTTTACTTACCCAACATCAGTCCAAATTATTAAAAAGGAAATAGAGAAAATCCTTTTTTAGTGAATCTATCTTTTAGTATTATCACAGATGTCATTTATTTCAAAAATTTTCATTGTTGTACAGCGTAAAACGTAAAATCTATGTGTCAGGGATACGTTCCTACGTGAAAAATACTATAATCAATGTTGGACAATGTAAGTAAGTTCGCATGAGCTAGTGGCCAGTGGACAGAGTTTTGAAAATGACCTAATGAAATTCAAAGTGTTGGTACCTACTACGCGAGCGAAGCCGTGGGTATAAGCTTGTATTCACATAACGGTCGATTTATTTCAAAGTATATTCTTGGCATCGACCATCGATCGATCGGTGTAATAGCCTCTTAAAGATAGCCCATGCCTAAGATTGAAACCAACAGACTACTCCTGTGAACTAGAAAACCGCTGCTTTAAAACAATGACTTTCAGACTTTCAAAGTTGGTTTGGTATGCTTTTAAATAACCTTTAGCCGCCAGTGTCGTAGCTACGGGAGGGCTAGGAGGTGCAGTGAACCGGGGCCCCCAAGCTCAAGGGGCCCTCGGATTCTGAGTCAGAGTCCGAGAGACCGGAAGATTTTGTTCTTATGAAACTATAGGTATGCTAATTTTGAAAATAAAAACAACTAAGTACATTTTTAGATTTTTGAAAAAATGTTCTTAAGTACCTACCTAGTGAACCCAAAAAATTACATTTTTAAAAAACTAGTTGGTGTCAATCGACGCTATTTCCACCAGGAACTCTTGTCCCAAAGTAACTTACCAAATATTGCTAAAACAAATCGTAAGTTTAAAAAAAATATCAAACTAAGTACGTTTACATTGAGACCTAGTTTTTTTTTGCACCAGGGCCCTTGCCTACCTAGCTACGCCACTGTTAGCCGCAAAACAACAATAAACTTTTGAAAGAACATTTCAGCCACACGTTGATTCAAAGCTACTTCAAAATTGATACTTTAGACAAAATATTCAACAACCTCCTATAAATACAAACCCAGGCCTAGATATTGACGTAGCGTAGAGCAAATCCTATAAAAGGGAACGTATTTCTGAAGGATCGTAAATAAAGTCGACCGCACCTGCCGCCGCTCCAATGATATAGCCCTTATCTGTTTGCTTATGAAGGACTTTGATGCCATGAGCTGGAGGAGATTTATTATGATCTTCAGTAAATACAGCTATTTTAGAACTAAAATCCGTTTAAGTTTCTTTTTGAGTTTGTGAGTATACGAAACTCAATTGGTTTGTGTTTAGAAAGCGATACAAAGTCTAAGCGGATTGTAGTATTAAGTACTGAAATATTTGAAACGTATTTTGGATTAGCATTAACCTTTATGGAGTAACAAAGGAAATTTTGATGTTGGTGAACCAACAGCACCCAATTTCCCAATTTCAACCTTTATAATGACTTTTACTGCGAAATGAATTTAATAATTTCAATAAATTGACCACCGCTTATCACCTACCATATAGATAAACGTTTGTTTATCAAGTGATTTCAAAATATCATTTACAGCGCCCGAAGGAAAGCCGTAACTTTTTTTAGACAGACAGAGTCGATTAAAAAGCCATTGCTCGGTTCGCCGACCGCAAGAATTGTTCGTATCCGAAAATACACTGCTGCTAATAGAAAAATAACTTGAGCAATCTAGTGTTCAGTTAGACAGGGTATTATTTTGTTTTAATTTGAGTGGAGTCTTGCATCTCAGACTTGAATCTTATGTTAAATTTCATCTAAGGTTGTGAAGTTCTGTAGCAACAAACACACTTACTTACTAGAGAGCACTATTACGTTATTTAGAATACAAAATGTCAGTTATGCTTTTACCACTGAGGCTGTTACTAATATCATAGGTTTTTTTTATAATGCATGTGCTTACGGTAAGCCCATTACGGATATTCCTACAAAACAATAACGATACTCAAGCATTCATAGGTACCTAAGTACCTAGTCGATTGTTGAGCTAAGCTCTACCAAAAGATTTTTTTGTAAAAGATAAATACAAGCGATATAGCGCTTGCATTCTGCACCATTCTGTCTTGCAATTTCATTCTCTTCAAAAAAACACGCAGATCACAAAAATAATTTGTCCATTTTAGTATTCAAGTCATTATACTGTTCAGTTAATAAAGGCTCGCGCCAGCTCGAGCACCATCGTGTGGAGGGCGATGCAATTCGCCTGCAGCCACCCTTCAGACAAGAGCACACCAATTAGATGAGACTATTGGATGAGACGAATTCCGATTTATTATTCAGTGTGGGCGAATCAAGTGGATAAATGTCGCTCGTTTTCACAGCGGTTGTGAGCTATCGATCTATAGATAGGCTAATAATAGCTTGAGAATCTGTTTGATCTATTACTGTTTTGGACTTGTAGACAAAACCAATTACTTGATCGAATAATATGATGGTAAGTAGATAATTTCCTCCAAATCTGAACTTTTATAAGTAATAGCACCTCAATTTTATATGCTATCATAACCTATCATAACATATCCTATGCTATCGCGTCTAGGATTTATTCTGTGGTCTAGGCTAATAAATGATGGTCAATCTTGTGTGGTGAATAGATAATTATTCTACTTTTATGAAAACAACCACCTAGAGAAGTTTAACGAAAGAAAAAAGTAGGTTTATATCATTTAGTAAGGAATTATATATTCACACCGAGTAAGTACGTTGTAAGCCCGGTTAGCTTTTACGACAGTAGTTCAAAGGCAAGAAGTGTTTTAAAACTTGAATGACTCTTGATTAGGCTTACGTTTAGGTAGCAGCGTCCCGGTACTAGGTAAAACATTTAGTAAAATCATCATTATTGAAGAAATGCATCTCGAGAGCGCAGTGAACTTGTTTTCATTGAAGTTTTCTTTTTAATACTGTGATATGACAAAATACCGTATTGTTTTGAAGCAATAGCCGATACGATCACATCTTGACAAGGTGTGGCTATAGTCGACTGACAACTGACAAGCATGGGAGCGGCTTCGCCCATGGCGTTGGCCCGCTGACCCCACGTGATTTAAAATCTTATTGTATGGCTTCTTTATAGCACCTTCATTGGAGTTAAACTTAATATATTATACAAAACGAAACGAATCTTTATTTAGCCACTAAATAACTGTTCCCTCGGGCGATCGCCGTTAAATAAATCAAAATATTTTGTGTAAAAATTCTCACTTCGTTTCGGAATAATGTATTTGTAAATGGTCTCGAATTTTTACAAACTCACTCCGTGATGTGCCTTCTCCCCCGTGATATAGTAGGTATATTAACTCTACCTCAACAAGTTAAATAAGTATTACCTCACATATAGCTTTAGTTTTTTGTAGTTTAGCTTTGTTTAGCTTATAGTAGAATTAACTCTACCCGTGAACGTAGTCTAGTCTAATCGTGGGGAAAATAAAACAATAGGTTTTACAAAATTTCGACTGCGACTAACATGGATTCCGTGGCCGAATTGGTATAGGCAGCTCCGGCTTTAGAAGGATCGTCGTATCACTGCGGGTTCGAATCCCGTCGGAATCGAAAATTTTGACGTCTTTTCATTTCATTTTCGCTAATATAACACTATAAAAATAATAAAAATATTAGGTTTTATAGTTTAATCGAATAGAAATTAATAAAATAATAACCAACAACTCGACTGTTTCTAAGTTCTTGAACTTAGCAGGTAATAAATGATTAACCCACAGAATAGTTCTGTGGATTAACCTGAGTCAAAGATTGGAATGTAATTAACCTTCTTGGAACACTGACATCGATCTTTGGAAATATCATCATTATAATCGAATTAGTTTCAACTTAGGTCCCTTCGAGTTCCTTAAGTTAAAATCTATTCACTTTCTCAAATATTTCCTTTATTGCCTTAAGTAATTAAAAGGTCCAACTGCTTTCATATTCTCATTTAGGTCATTCAATTGAAGTAATAGATTCAGAAATGGTCGAACAAATCAACATTTCTACATAAATACTGCCATTATTTTTCAATAAACATCAAGAAATTATAACTTAATGTTGTGGTACTATCAGAACATCGTTAGGTGAACGATCTCGAAAAATTCCGGTCTAATTACATCGGTCCCCTTAGCATGATCGTTGGATACAATAATTTAGAAAATAACGAGTTGTATTTCTATCTCGTAATTTATATTTTAGAAATCTATAGCCATATAGGGTCTTTCATTTTAAACTACACAAACTGACAAGGCCTCATTTTTGGGTTGCAAATAGACGTTTGACCGTATCAATTTAATTAATAAGCCGATTTAAGTTTTCACTTAAAAAAATATAATTTATTGTTTTTTTTTTTAATGTTGCTTAATGGTTTTCAAGGAGAACAGACGTTCCACCAATCGTAGAGCAGCTACATCGCGAATGGACTAAGTTATAAAAGAAGCAACAATCAATTGAAAGGATAGTCTTTATCGTTTTTTCAGGATTTTCATAACAAAAAAAAGTACATAAATATTTTATAATTTATTTCTTGAACCCAATTCCTGAATTAAGTTAGTTTAAAATGAAAGACCTTATAGATATTACAACAATTACATTTTGATACCTATAGTTAGCTTAAATGTAACATTATTAGTTTACACAAACGCCATGGTTAAAGTAGACTGTACCTACAACGTTAGCACTCCAAGAGATTCATTCAAAAAAAGCACAAAGTTGGTACGCTATTTGTACCAACATTGTGCTGACCCTATCATATCGGCAGGTAGATGTTGATGACACTTGTCTTGGCTGTGTCTACTGCGTTCCATGCTAAGGCGGCTATAAGCTAATCAAGAAGAGTATTATGAGTTTTAGTTAATTATAGCGATCAGGGTGCTAGGTATGAATTTTATTCACGATTCGGTATCGACGCCGTAAACGTGGATTTGTACTGATTTTAATTAGTTATGAGTGAGTACCGAAAGATGGCGTTGCTATTTTCCCATACAATTCTGCGTTTACGGCCTCGATACCGAACGCGTAAAAAACTTATACTAGGCACACAGTGAAGTTGCTTTGCGATATTTAAGCTTAAAGAGCTACTGTTATATAATCTTTGTTTCTGAACCTTTAGGTACGGTTATTACGGTTTCTAACGGATTGGAAGATTTATTGAAAAATAATAAAATTACGACGATACAAAATAAAATTGTATCTTAAACGTGTTTACGTCGAAAACACCCAATCTAAGTTCTCCAGTTTTAGGTAGATACTAGGTATAATAGTAATTAGCGGATGTCTACGGATACGCTTGATTCGCAAACCTTTCTGTTTGAAATGTCAAGGATATTTACGTAAACAGGTTCACGACTGTATCCTATTTATGAGTTAAATATCGATATAAATTCAATTTTCTTATCTAGTTGCAATCTATAAGTAATTAGCTATTTAAGCCGTGTCTCCTGCGAGCAAAAATAACAAAACACGTTTTCCGCCGGCCTCGGATAACATTTTGCATACAAAAAAGTTAGGCCACGCCCACATTTTGTTCGATGTTTGATGTTAGGTGTTAGAAAACACAAAAACAGAGACCCGGCTTTACTTATATAGGTACTTATCTTCGGGGAGGTAAGTCACAAAAATGCAACAAATTCCGAAAGGTTTATTTTACACTTCCTTTCGGCATTTCAGGAATACGGTAGAACACGAAGAAAACTAAAATAACTAGGTTGAGTTATTTATTTGAATTTAATTTAGTTTTCATCTAATTCAACATGACCCACATACCCTTGTTAACATAAACTGCCACCAATAAAACCGAACTTCCATTCATGCTTACGACTTATTTTGACTCGTCCCAACATTTACTGTCCATCAGAAATGTTTACAGTTATCACGGACGAAGTGTCATAATTTAGTATAGCTAGGGCCATTAGCTTCGAGGAATGACCACTCCTCGCTTGGCCGAGAGCCAACCAGCCTGAGCGAATAAAATTGTATTTATACGGGTGGCCTTATTGATTGTGATATACGTAAGTTTCTGTTATGTTCTGACTTGCTACTTTTAAAAGGGCTTTCAAGAAAGGTAGATGTGTCAACTGTTAAATTTTTAACGTTGTACGAGTAATAATACGTAGTTTTATTCAGACAGTTTAAGCTGGGCAAACATAAGACTTTTTTTTCTATAGGTACGTGGGGCAAAAATCTATTTCATCTCCAACTCGAATCGTGTGTTGCCTGTCTTATTTCCAGCCTCTTATGAGTAGGTAAAAATTTATCTAAATATGTATTTCTAAGTCCCTTGAATTCCCGCAATTTATCTTTATTTCATAAAGTCAAAGTCAAAGTCAAATAGCATTTATTCAGTAGGACCGCTGGGATAACTTTGAAACGTCTTAAAACTAGGTGATTATACTCCTGTTCCTTCGCGACCAATACCGTGAAGAATCAGGGCAACAAACACGGTTTGGGGCCTAGCTTTTTTTAGGTGATCCATCTTAGATCTCAGCTTTTTTTAGGTGATCATAAACGCTAAACTTTGATTCCTTTAACAAACACCTCCCGCGACTACCACTGCAGGGTACACCAGGGTACACCCTTTCCTTGTTTTTACAATTCTCCTCCCACGGACCTTTGCCGACCGGGTTCCGGCACTTCCAAAAATCTTTAGTAACTACGCCATTTACGGCTCCACAAAAAATGCTATCGATCAAGTCGATAGATCGGAAGCATTATGTGGGAGTTAGTCAGTAGCATGTTAGTGATAGGTATCGGGTTATTAACTACGATAATAATTATCTGAACGCGTCTGGCGTGGGCGGAGGAAACCACGCCTTGAACTGTACATGGACAAACACTTGTGCTAGCATTACAAGCCGCAGATAAAAGATCAATGAGTTAACAACATAAATCGGAAACTTGCCAACATTTAGAGAAGTAGTAAGTTCGTATGAGCTTGTAAAGTAGAGTAGCGCGAAGCACCAATAACATGCCACTCTATTAAGACTATCTTCGATCGTAGTGACGATGCTCATAGGTAGGTAATGTTTTTTCAAGCTATAGCAGTTAAAAAAAAACAAATCAAAATCAAAAATCTTTTTTTAGTTACATTACAATAGATTGTTGGTTGACCTAGTTTCAAGGCCAAGTTTTCAACACGTCAAACATTCAATTTATCAAGTAATACTTTAGGTCCGCTTGTGGGTATTTGATGAGACTTTACCTCATACGTTTACGATAGCCATTTGTCAGTAGCAGTTGATAGTTGTACTGCAGTTGGCAGCCTCTGTATCATCTTGAAACTGGTTTGTGCGGAAGCGTGTGTTTTGATGTTTTATTTTCTCTTTCCTAGTTTTGCTTACTCATCGATTTATGTTATTGCAACCTTTCTAGAGAGGTATTTCAAAAGCTTCCTTCCGTTTTCAAATCTAGTGACTAGTCAGTCGCTTCAACTTGCATAATAAAATTCATATTCGCTATAATCAAGTTGGGGATATGCCATTTTGTAATTATTTTGAATCTATGGAATTGAAAATTGTCAAGAAGTGAAGAAAAAAGCTTCGTGGTTGTCTTTAAATAGGTTTAGTGAATAGGCAATAACAAATATGTAGGTTATATGAGGATTATTCGACTTAGATATCGACTTATTGAGACATCTAGGGCTCAACCTTGAAAGTAAGTCATGGGAAGTAACAGGTTTTTACACTATCCACGTAGGTGGTCTCGAAGTTCCCTGAAGTATCCTCGACATTAATGGCTATTTTAATACAATGCGTCATTCGGTACTGTTATTATCGATTCCACGTTATAGAGATATATTCATGTCACACAGGGCATAGATTATGATTCTAGTGCCCATACAATATCGGGAGTTCGGATCGGAAGCACGCCACTTGCCTAACAAAACATTTCGCGCGAATAAATTATAATCATTCACCATGGCACGTGCCAAAATGTACGACACATGTTTAAAAGCTGAAATAAGCTTTGGAATTACCACTATAAAGTGTAAAGTTGAATAGGAATGGCGGTTGAAATTGTTATTGCACTATGTAATGTTGGTAATTTCTGTTTATTTTATTTGCTGAGTTTGCTATACAATCAACCAGCCAGAAACAGGAATTATTTGGCATATTTAGGTAGAGTTTTCGACTGTTTTATTTAATACTGAAGGATATAGTAGGTAGATTTCTTTTCAATTTTAATTTCAAGATCTCCGTGTAAATCTTTATTACAATTTACTTTGTTGAAACATCTAATAGTACCTACATTTGGTCAACCATCTGATTACTGTTTCAACGCTTCCACAATTCCAGAAGTATCACACAAGTAATTTTTCCCAGACCCGTTCCTTGCGTCTAAACGGCTCTAACATATTCCGAGAAGCGTAAAAATAAATGATTATTATGTAGGACCTAGGTCGTAGAAGGTAATTGCGCTTTTTGTAGATGAGCCCACCTTGTAGCACGGAGGTTTTATGTGCCGTCTACGGAAATTAAAAAAAGTTGTAAAATTCATGTAGTGTTAAAATAGTTTTATGGCAGGATATATCATAACTTTCATTGTAAGAACCTGTTGTCGTAATGGTTCTACCCCGGGATTTCCAATCATTGTCTCAAACTAATCTCATCGTTCCACGCTATGCCTTCAGTAAAAATATCAAGTCTAAACTTAAGGGGTATCTGCAAGCATCCAAAATTATTGTGTGGGATGAAAGGCGCGCGAGTTGGTTATGATAAAGTGCAGTTTTTATTTTAGGTTTTTTTTTACTTCTTTTCCGAAAACTAGCCCAGCGTCGTTAAGTACCTATACCTATTTTAATACCAAAGTCGATGCGACTGAATTTAGGTAAAAGTTAATTATTTATTTCTGAATAAAACTTTTTTCTCTACCTGCACTTACTTATTCAAACATTGAGTTATTCATCAGTCCCACGAACTCCTACGTAGGCATCTTATACCACTTATACCTTGTAGACCTACCAGTGGAAATACCTACTGGTTATGTAAGGAAGCTAAGATAAAGTCTATGGACACAGCTCTATCCTGTTATATGAAGTAAGAGGGCCGCTGGTTTGAATATAAGTACTAGTCGTTTAAGTATACTTAATCATAGACACACATAAGCATATAGTCAGTAAAAGTTTAGAGCTCAAATCATCAAAGTTTAATAACCTACCAAATGGTATTCAATCTGTGCTGCCGAAGGATAATAAAAAACATTTTTAAACGGCTTATTTTATATGCGTAGGTAGCATTTGGTAATATTGCAATTGTCAAACACGCGTCCCAAACGTGCAACCAATTTGAAAAACCTTTCAATTCGAAGTATCAACGAAATGTGATGGGCTTTGAATAAACAGATGTTTCGATGAGTTTTTTTTTTTTTTCAATTGTTGATCATGTTTGTGGTATTTGAATACCAACCTTTGTTCTGAATACAAAATTTAAACAATGTTTGGTAAGTATTACCTATTGACGAATAATGTTGGAATAGAATGAATGAATGAATGAACACTTTATTGTACACCAATTAATAAAAAACAATACAAAAATAAAACACGTTCAAAATTAGTACAATGGGCGGCCTTATCGCTAAAAGCGATTTCTTCCAGGCAACCTTTGAAATAAATAGATATACAGGAATAGATAGACTGATCTGTCGCATAAAAAGTTAGACATCAAATCTTGATTTTGTACTTCATCAAGACAATAATTTAACCTACTCTAACTTATTACTTACTCTACTTTTATGAGATAGACCAAAGGTCTCAATCCCAACACCAGGTTAAACAAGGGCAGGTCATGTTGTTACATATTAACATCACATTCAAATAAAAAAGAAAATAATAAGAAGAACATACCGTAAAGTTTTTTCTAGTACCAGTAACGCCTTGAAAAAATACCTACCAATTTTCCATTTTCCTTGTCAAAGTATGTGGGTACAACTTCTAAGTACCCCATACATCATCATTTATTGGGAAGCATCCGTGTGTGAACCAAAAAATCGCATAAGCAAGAAAAATGAGCTACGACAATATTGGAGGCCTTTGTTCGATGTTCATTCACCGTGAAAGATTCGCCTGTAATAATAACCTGCATATTTTACCTTTTGTTTCCTTTATAAAATATTTTCTTAAGGCTCTTGAACTTGACACGTTTTTTCTCTTTCCTTCATCATCGCTGGTATTATAAGGAGGAAAGTGATTAGTCACGTTTCAGTGTCTTGTTGATATTACAGTTACCACGCAATTTAGGATAGGATAGAACAGCGATTTAGGATACAATTTTGGTAGGAACTGATCTAATTGCCGGTTTGACTAAGAAAACCTGATTTTCCTTCAGGCATATTATGTTGGTCTAAAGTGACATAACAGTACAATACCCACCCCATATTGCACCAGCAGTAAAAACAAACGCCCCACTGTTTTACTACACATTACATATGGCTAATAAAATCACCTTTCGCATAAAAATGTCCACCCTTATCACCGGGTAGCAAGGTTTATATTAGGAGCCCCAAATGTTGCGTTTGCACACCCATGGTGCTGCTCGCTAAACTAGTTAGCTAACACAATAAAACGTAACTCTAAATTAGCTCCTCGTTTTACAAGCAATAAATTTAATGGACCCCTGGAGCCGCGCTCAAAATTTTAACTTGGCGACAATTCGTTTATGGGATTACAAGTTGACGCAGGATTATGTAAAGTTACATCGAGCTTGAGCGTTTCAGCTTTACCTACTTTTCTAATCGACTCTACCTTGACGAGTTACTGAGGATAAAATAAAAAGGTATTGTATGAAAGTGAAGTTATAGTAAACAATTCTTCCGCTAACATAAAAAAGTCCATGATAATTTTAGGATATTGGAAAACTGGAAGTCCACTATCCTAAAATCCTAAAAAAAGAGAGTAGGTTCATTTATGTAAGCTTGGTTCGCCATCTTTTCAAAATTTTCGTAAAAAATATAACTTTCTTGTTTTTCCGACTCTACCATAATGTAGGTAAACTAAAATACTACCTAGGCTTTTTCTTGAAAACTATTTTCACATTTGTAGACAAAGATACGTGTCCTGAATACCTAAACCTAGAACCTCTATTGAAATAAACCTTAGTAAGTGATGTCATACAGTATTTTTTCAGGTAGGTAGGTACAAGTACCTACACATCTAAGTACCTACAATAAGTTTCTTAAAATAAAATAGGAAGTTATTTTCAGATTATTTGTACTTAGGTATCTATCTAAGTTACCTACATTAAATTGTAGATAGATATTCTAGATATTTTTTGTGGGAGAGATAGGTACTACTTAGGTTTTTTTTATCAATTTCCCCGAAATAAAAGAAAAAATATTTCTCCTTGACTCGACTGCACAGCAGGTTGCATATAGTATATGCAACCTGTTAAGTTTATTTTAAAGTCCACAACAAACCCTAGTTTCGTTAGAAAGGGGAGATTGTCAGGCAAGAAATCAAGTAAGTGATGAACTTTTATTAGCTTCATTGGTTTAGCACCCCTAAGCTAATAAAGAAAACGCGGGGGGCCAATTTGTCACATGAATAAATCGATTTATAACACTTAAAATTGAAGTTATCGATAAAAATGATGAGAGGTCATAAAAATAAATTATGGATGGATTATTTTTGGAACAAAGCGTCACTAATGAGCTCTCAGAAAATGCCCGCGTAGTCATTGAGCTAGTGTTCTCCAATTAGTGATTAAAGTTATGTTTCGGGTGAAATGTTTGAAAACATGTCAAACGAAGCTAACGAAGGAAAGGTTATAAATAATAAATAATGCTGGACTTTTCACACAGCATCATCTAGCCCCAAAGTAAGCTTGAGCTTGTATGGGTACTAGATGACTGATAAACTACTTATATACTTTTTTGTTTGTAAATACATACATATTATACATAGAAACACCCAGACCCGAGACAAATATCTGTAGGTCATACAAACATTTGTCCCGCGGCGGGGATCGAACCCGCAACCTTCTGCATCGCAGGCGGACCTTCGCCCACAGCGCCACAGAGGTCGTCAATTAATAGGTTATACCTATTAATTTGTTTTCTTTAGTTTTCATTATGCTATTTAGTAACAAGAACTATAAGTATACTTAAATCTGAATAAGTAACTAGAGTTCCTATTATAGGAAATAGAGACACTGAAACATTCGGCTCCAGGGATGTCTATGTTTGGAGATACGTCCAAACACCACCAACTTATTATGGTTAAAGAAATTTTATTATCTACTCACGTTACGTTCTTTAGAACGTCGTTCACTTACCTACAATGAGCTTAATAATGATAACTAACAATTAGTTCTATAAATATTTTATATTCCAGCCAGAGTTTGATTAAAAGATATTGTCGCAAACATGTTTTTTGAGTTTACTTTTGAAAATCGGGATTGACTCACAGGCAGTGGCGTAGCTAAGGGTAAGGTAAGGTAGCCAAGGGCCCTAGTGCAAAATAAACCGGGGCCCTAACTGAAAGGTTGAGGTTTTATCAAGTCAAAATATGCAGGGTGTGGTAAAATGTAAACGTATTTGATTTTTTTGTAAAAACTTACGATTTGATTCGTCATTTTCGGGGTAACTATTTCAAAAATCTAATAATGCAGTTGTTTTTATTTTCAAATAATCATACCTATATTTTCCTAAGAAAAAAATCTTCCGGATTCTCGGGACTCAGAGTCCGAGGGCCCCTTGAGCTTGGGGGCCCCGATGCACTGCACCGCCTAGCCATTCGGTAGCTACGCCACTGTTTTTAGTTCAGCAAATTGTTGAACAGTTGTGCACCCTTAAACATGATGCTTCTTTTGCCATAGTTGGTTTTTAGGTTTTTTAAGTTTTAATTTATTATTGTTTCTTAGGTTGTAGCGTAGGTAGGTACCTACTTTTTGTACCTAAATATAATTTCTGTGCGTAAACGATTTTTTTATCAGGATGCATGTTGTGTATGTGTAAAGTTGCTGAAGGTATAAGATTTTAGTTTTTTCATAGTGTTCTGAAGGTTTAAGATTTTAGTTTTTTCATACGTAATTGAAAGGATCATCTGATATCTGAGTTATGAACACTGGTGTTAGTTAATTTAAACCAATTGCCCTCGCCAGACGTCTGATGCTTTTAATTGTCATGATATCACAGACCAAAACGCACTGAAAATGAATCTACTCAATAGTCATCATCATCATCATCTTCCTGCCCTTTTCCCACATTATGTGGGGTCGGCACAACATGTGTTCTTGAATCTACTCAAATAGTCTTGGAGTTAATGCATAGATTGGTTGAAATTGTCACTAGCAGCCTGAACAAATCAAACTATCATGACTGGTTACGGATTCCAGAACCTTTGAAAAAAAATTTTGGAAATCGGTCCACAATTGACGAAATATCGGTGAACCTTTTTTTGAAGTCGGTTAAAAAGTTAGAGAATGCAGAAAGTAAAAAATATACCTACACTAGCTGTCCGCCCCGGCTTCGCACGGGTTTATTATAGGTATTTAACAAAAATTTAATAACAACATGCCGGTCCCGGAGCGGGATGTATGATCCTTTAAAGTTTAGAGGTTAATATGTAGGTAAGGTCTAAGGTAGGTAGGGGAGTATTGGGCAGTAAGGCAGGTTTGGACACCACCGGCAAATCCCCGTGTTATGCCGGCCATACACCACCATGCCAATCCACCCCCATACATGGTCAATTCTAACTGATCAAATTCCGATTTGACGATAGGCATGATGGTTTATGGCCGACATGACACGGGGGTGTCCAAACCTCTCTACTGCCCAATGCTCCGCTACCTCCCATATATATTTCATTGATATATTACCACTCCCTTCCATTCATTCCTTAGTTCCCAGACACTTTTTAAACTATCATGGTTTTCAACATTTTTAACACAGTTAACGGGATATTTACCATGATTTAATGTTTTTTGAGTTTCCCGATATTTCGGCGCATTTGCATACGCCATGATCAATAGTATCTATGGTATTAATCATGGTTAATATCCCGTTACCTGTGTTAAAAATCCCAGACACTTGTCCTACCGTACTAACTGATATTTATTCTGTGGTGGCGATGTATCTTACATTTTTAAACTCATGATAACTTTTGAAAAAAAAGTCCAATTTCAATCATTCAAAAAGTAATCGACGGGTACTGAAACAGCCTTTACTACGAAGGAATTTATTTGGATAAGAATAAATACCAAAATAAGAATAACGTGGTCTGCTTTTGGTCGGCATTTTTATTCACTTTTTAAATTATAAAAGTTGTTATTCTGACACAACCACAATAGTTGGACATACGCTATCGCTGACTTTTTTGTAGATATTGATACGTTTTTTAATATTGTAGAACATTTTTTTCTTCTATCATCAATAGTTTTCGCAGCGCACGCGATATGAAGAATTTTATGTTCAAAATTTTTACACCTTTGGTTACATTATTGCAATTTTCATAAGGATCTCTAATTTTTTTGAAAATAATTTATAGCCTATGTTCATCACAGATAATGTAGGATTCTAATGGTGAAAGAATTATTCAAATCGGTCCAGTAGTTTCGGAGCCTATTCAATTCAAACAAACAAACAAATGTTTCCTCTTTATAATATTAGTGTAGATAAGTAATTTATGTACCTAAGCCTACGTAGGTAGGTGTTTAAATACCTACACTCTCGGATTGAACTATAAAATTGATGGAATACAAATGACTTTTAATATAATAAAATAAATATATAAAGTAGGTAGGTATTGTAAAGTAAGTCCGTATGAATCAGTGGTCAACTCCAGTGACGGAGTTTTTAGGCCCCCTTTTGGACCGACAATTTAATGCGCCTTCCGAAGCACGAAAGCGCTCTGATGAAAATGCCACTAGCACCCATCCACTTACGGTGCTTACGGATCGTTTAGAACTTAGAACGTTTCTTATCTATCAAGAACGACTAAGCCGGGTCTCCTGCGACACTGTTTTTGTGTTTTCTAACACCTAACATCAAACATCGAACAAAATATGGGCGTGGCCTAACTTTTTTGTATGCAAAATGTTATCCGAGACGGACGGAAAACACGTTTTGTTAGATTTTTTTGTTATTTTTGGTCGCAGGAGACATGGCTTAAGCAAGCACGACCACGAGAGCTTCAAAAAGACCTAGTCTTACAGTCGAATTTCAGCCATTTTATTGTTACCAGCACTCGTAAAAATAATAACGTATCAAAATCTATTAAAGAAAGGCACTATAAATCTAGCTCAGTTTAAAAATAGGTTAACGACTTTTAAATTCGCTTCTTTACTACGCTGCGGTATTTTAAACTCAGAAATTCGACAATGAGTTGCAGGTTCCTCAGTAATGCTTAATGTAAGTAGTCCAGGAGACGATGTCTATTGTTATTACAGGATCTAGTCTTTCTAGAAAAAAATGGCATCAACGGTCTTATTATATTAAGATGGTATGAAAAATAAATGTCTAAATTTACAAAAAAATATTTTAAATACATTTTTGGGACAAACCTACCTAGAAATTTCAGGATCACAGCTCGAACAGTTAATTATTTTTATTTTCGTAGGTAGGTAATTCATTTTCACGGTAATCGGTTTTTTTAGTTAGACGATTCTACTCCTTAGAGATATTTACGAAACGAAGGTCGTTCTGCAGATCAACATTCATTCCTAAAATCAGGGACACTGTGATATAAGAAAACCAACACTATCTCCTGATCTATTTTGGATTGGTAATGTTGATGTAATTTGGGGAAGCGGCCAACATCCGGCCTTGTTTAATTCAATAACATGTAAATAAAAGTATTTATCGTAAATTGAGTATAATGGGCGCAGCGTACCGTGAATAGATTTTTTTAGGCTACAAGGTTTTCCCCGCTTGTAGTACCTATTTACTGCAATAAGGCATTCTTTTTTCAAATACCTAGTTTGCTAAAAATGGCGAAAAGTTTTTTTTTTTAAAACGAAACCGAATCACGACTGAATATCCCAAAATATACCTACAACGACTGATTTTTGGCACCACATAAAAATAGGTAGGACATAGGTAGTTTGTTTTTATTTTTGTTTATTTTTAATTCTGTTACTTTGTATTGTACCTACTCGTGTTGTCTAAATGTTTGATGTTCTTAATTTCATTGTATCGTGTTGTGTGTGTCAAATAAATATATTCTTATTCTTATTCTTATTTAAAACTACGTATTATGTGCATTGAAGTTACGTAAGAAATAAATAAGTTAGTAAGAATGCATGCCTAAGCAAGTGCTAATGGTTGCCAGCCAACAGCACGCCGCCGCCCGCATTATACCTACATACCCCACTTGCAAAGTTTTATTTACTCTGCTTTTTACTGTCTGACTATTTAATCTATCTCCGTGAATTTATAGGTTTGTGTGTCTGTCCTATAAGTGCATTGATGTCAAGACTTAAATGCGCATTTATCACTCGGTCACCGAGAAAAAGAATACAAAGAAAATAAGTAGAGATACAGCCACAACAAAGACGTTTTCGAAGCAAGAAAACAATGTTTAACTAGCATCCCTTCCTGACTTCTCTCAAATTAAACTTTCACACAGATTTATATAGGTAGGTACCTAATTGATTTTCAAGTTTTCATGAACGATTAAAATGTTTTACCGAGAGATTATCAAGAAATAAACCGCTCTACAGGATTTTCTAGGTAATACTAAAATAAGCTTAAACTTTGAAATAGTTTCAACTCCCAACGCCCACTGTAGCGTTATTTAATAGTAACTTGCAAAAGTAACAAATGACTAGGAGTAAAGATATCCCAACATGGTTTACCCACAATGAAGGTATCCGTAGCTAAGTGCTAGATAGTATCTTCGAGGTTTTTCCACAATTAACATTCTACCTTACGAATGATCGCTTAGATTCCCTAACTGCCAAGTTTATTCCTTATACGGTTGAAATGCTAAGTCGAAAGAAAACGACTATCTTCTTACCAAACACGGTGAAGAAAATGACTTGGATCACGAATGAAATAAATATAACGTTATGTACTTTCCTAGTAGTAGTTGGTACACAGAAACCGCTATCAGTCATAAATTTTTTATAGACTTAGAGCTGGCAGCTAACATTTCACGTCATTTTTTGCCAAATTCATTTTGGGCCCAAAGTCAAAAATGCTGGCCAACGAAAATAAAGGTGTCACCACTATTGAGGAAGCAACTTAGGAACTTTGCAAATGATTTTGTAAGTCAAAAAATTTTTTTGAAGTAGTGGACAGACACTGGGAATGACATTTCCAATAGTCGTGAGGCCTTTTTTTTCATTGGCCGGCATTTTTGATTGTTGGGCCCAGGCTTGTTTGGAGCGTGAATGGCCTCCTTTAAGATAACTTTAGCTTTAGTGTTTCTGTAAACTCTATATTCCATTGTCATGGCATAGACTAGTTAGATAACTAGGCTAACTTCCACCCACAAACGAAGCTGAAACATGATGGCAATTCACAGATAAGTGGATACATGGCCTAGGTAGACAAATAGATGAAATTAAGGCCACGGCTATGTTTGGAACGACAATGCAACTGAATGGTAGAATAAACCTTTACACTAGTGAATAGCACCTAGTGTGTCAGGGTCGATACACATTTTCTATGCAAAACTCAATCATAAAGTAGGCTACCGTTGATACCATTTCTCTGTGGCAAGAAAAGAGAAGAGAGAGAGAACATTTTATTTAAGTACTAGCTGCGCTCCCACGGTGTGACCCGCGTTCCCTCGGGTTTTTTTTTTCGGGATAAAAGGTAGCCTATGTCCTTCCCTGGGATACAACCTTTAACTATGCCAAATTTCAGCTTAATCTGTTTAGCGGTTTGGGCGTGAAAGCGTAATAAACAGACAGACAGATAGACACAGACAGAGTTACTTTCAGATTTATAATATTAGTATGGATATGAAAAAACTTAGGCCTTCACATCAATATTAGATGATTTAAACAGCGTCAGAAGGCGACAAAAAATAATCGAGATAATTATCTCGATTATTTTTTGTCGCCTTTAAAAGTGGCAAGATAAATACAATGTTTTTGCAGCTTTCATATACTTACTTATATTATTTTTTGCCTCCTGACGCTGTTTAAATCATCTAATATTGATGTAAAGGCCTAAGTTTTTTCATATCCATACTAATATTATAAATCTGAAAGTAACTCTGTCTGTGTCTATCTGTCTGTCTGTTTATTACGCTTTCACGCCCAAACCGCTAAACAGATTAAGCTGAAATTTGGAAAGAACATAAGTTCTTCTTCTTAATTAATATCGATTATAACATACGTAGGTACTTACCTAGTTCGTACTCGTAGTATTCACAGGCTGAACACTAATAACTGATAGGTTAGTGTTTTCACACTCACAAAAATTACCTACATTATTTATGTACATTATATCTGAATTTAATCCAATCTGAAGTACCTAAGTACCTATAACTGTTTAGCCAATTACACTCTGACTGAATACCCTACTAAAAATATTAAGTGATTTTCTTCTGTCCAACGAAATGTCTTTGAACATCGGATTCGCAATCAGAAGTTGAAAGACCTCAGCATCTCACAAAGGACACTGAAATTTCTATTCAATAACAAAACTTTTACTCCATTCAATTGGATCTTCAATACAGCTGTCGATCAATAATTTTCCTATTGGCACAGCAGCTAACGCCTATACAGAGAAAATTGAAAAACTCTAATGGAAATGAACATTTCATTCAAAGCGAATGCATGCGAGTGGCTTATATTATAACCAGCGGCGGCTGAAAGCTTACTCGTCCTCGTCTCGTACCTAGATGTCGGGCTTTCATTCATTTTTATTCTGTTTACATGAACCAGCTGCCTCGTCTCCACTTCGCCTCGTAAAAACTGAATTGGAAACAGAATATAACATGCATTTTAATGGCAATACTCGTATCCATTTTATATCGCAGCGTTCGAAAAATCAAAATAAAAAGTATGTATGCATCATTATAAACTTCTTTAATTACATTTCTATACAAACATCAGCCACTTTAATTACAACTACACAATATATTACAGTCTTTCCAATTAATACTTAAAACATCTCATTTAAAAATTTTATAAATAGACACTATGAAGAAGCAAACATTCTCAAATGCGAAAATTTGGTATCATTATTGTACAAAAGTTACAATGAAAGGTTACAAAGGTCTACGTTATTTACATCGGACGAATTTCGCCAATAACAATGTTAGCTCACCTACGGCTAATTCTAGAGTACACGTCAATTATCGAGAGATCGTTAGGGTTAGTTAGTGAGAAGCTTGTGTTTATACGAGGTACGTCTGCACAGTATGCTGAAAGACCACAGAGTGCGGTTGGCGGCCCTGGTAGCCGTTAGAGGAGTAGTCCGAGTCTATGGTCGAGTAGATGTGCTCGGACAGCGGCCGGTCGCAAGGCGAGCGCTCGGCCGAGTTAGCCGACTTGCCGCACAGCGTCTGGCACGTACTGTTCAACACAGATGCGTCCATAGTGTAAGTATTCGAATTCCTTCCGTAATTAAGTCGCTTCAACTTGTGCCCGTGCCGCTTCGTCGACGGCATAGCGTAGCGTAACCTCTCCCAAAACCTTTTCTCTTTATACGTTATCTCGAAACCCGTTTTGAAATATGACTTCAATTCCGGATCTCGTGGGATGTGCCCTACGGCGACTATTATTAATTTATTGGGATTCTTTCTGAGCGCTTTCTGTAGCGCTTGTCGGAACTCTATCTGTGACCATTCGGTCGTGATAAAGTTCTTGCTCAAGACTACTATGATACGCCTCGAGGCCTCCGTGGCTTCGACCACCAAGTCGGGGAACTGAGCGTACGTCGCCTCGAACTGCGGCACGTCGCGGTAATGGAGGCAGAGATGGTACGACGGATAACCGGTCTCCAATTCCCGCGCCAACGACTCTATGACGAAATCTTCGTCCTTAGGACTATAACAGATATAAGCGTCGTAAAGCTTATCGGAATCTTTAAAGGCACCCGCCAGAGGAGAGAGTTTAATTCCGCAATTTGAATACAACCACATTCTACAAGCGTATCTAAATGTGAATACTAAAGCTAATATTAATAAAATGAGCATGAACCCAGTAAGGGCCGAGGCCAATAATGGCAGATTGTGGGAGACGAAGAGCGCGCTTATCACCGAGGTGTCGCTTATTTCGCTGCAAACTGTCACATTTAAATTCAATGGCTTCTTCGGCGGGTTCATGCCCTCATTTAGGCACCACAAGTTGTGTACATCGATTACTTTCTCTACATTCTGCGATACGTACGTCAAGAACCCTTGCAGATATTTACAGTCGCACGACCACTGATTACTTCCGATCATTAGTGACTGTAGCTTCTTATTATTGTCTAAATGCCACAGACCGTAATTCACGAGTCTGTTTCCATCCAAGCGCAAAACTTCTAAGGCTCCCAGAAGAGAAAAAGTTTCATTTGAAATGTACTCAATTAAATTGCTTTGAAGATACAATTCCTTCAAGTTGCTTAACTTAGAAAACTCAGGACCCCGTAATTGTTTTAGTTTGTTATTATCTAAATGTAATATTCTGAGATCAGTGAGATGGCTGAATGTATTATTGTTGATATTTATGATGTTACTAGCGTTCAAATATATCACTATAGCATTACGCATTGGGTCGAAAACAGTTTCGTTCAACTCGCTGTAGGCATTTCCATCTAAATAAATATGAGTTGCGTCTATAGGAAAACTATGAGGTATGAAATTAAGTTGTTTTACAGAGCAATCGATAACACTGGTACTCTTGGTAGAGTCGTGATAACACGAACAGTTTCTGGGGCAAACAGTTTTGCAGTCACAGATATTGAAATCACAACAATGACATCCATCCGGACAATAGTTTTCGTACTTGCACAAAAAGTCTTTTATCTGCAGAGAGCTAACTGGAAGATACTTAGCGCCGCGCACGTAAGATTCTTTACAAATGACATTCTCCAAGTCCATCACCCGAGGGTATTCTTTGGAAGTGAGCGAGTTGATTAGAAGAAGCCATTTCATTGTGCAATCGCATCGGAAGGGATTGCCACTAATGTAAAACTCGGGCAAGGCTCTTTCCTCGGCCACTCTTGAAACTCGTAAACTATTTATGTCCAAGCTCTCTATCTCGTTGGCATACATATCGACTCGAGTCAAGTTTCTCTTGTCTAAAAACGTGTCCGTCTCGATAGATGTTATTAAGTTATTATTTATAAACAGTAGCTCAACGCTGTTGGGAATAGACATCGGCGATAGAGCCACTAAGCGGTTATGACTGGCGTCTAACGTCTTAACTTGTAACTCGTTTTGTATTTTATAGTAGTTGCCGAGGATCTCAACAAAGTTTGCGTGAATGTCGAGCCATTTCAGACTTCCCGGTATGAAAGCAAAGTCGAACCACACTAAGTGATTTTCCGATAAATTCAGCCATAACAATTTCGTCAGTGCCACAAACACTCCATTAATATCAGAAATGAAGTTTCCGTCCAAACGAACGGCTTCCAATTGCGTGTTCCTTTGAAAGGTTTCCGTCTCAATAGACTGTATTTTATTTTTCGCCAAATTGAGCACTTGCAGGCTAGGCAAGCCCCAGAACATGCCCGCGGTAAGGTTTCCAATTTGATTGTCGATTAAACGTAACCCGGTCAACTGCAATAGATTCTGAAACGAGTTATTCGCTATTTCCGTCAACAAATTTTCTCCCATGTCTAACGATTTCAAAAACGGTAACTGCAAAATGGCCTCGGGGACTTTCGGCAACTTATTAGAACTTAAATCTAATTCTTTTAGATCGGAACAATTTTTAAATGCATTATCGCTAACGTATGCCAGCATATTATTATTTAGTTTAAGCTTATTCAATATAAATAGTCCATTAAAAACATGATCTTCGATTGCGTGTAGCTTGTTCTGCCCTAAATTCAACGTATGTAAATTGAACAAGGGTGAAAAAGCGTTGTCCTCTATGAACCCTATGGTATTGTTGTTTAGGCTGAGTATCTGTAGAAAGAAGAGGTCTTTGAACATGTTCCGCGCGATGCGTGTGACCGCGTTGTGGGACAGGTCGAGCACGATTAATCTTATTAGACCACCGAACGTTTCATCTTCTATGTGGTCGCTCCTCAATTTATTCACCGAAAGATCTAAAACGAGCAATTGTTCCAGCCGATTAAATATTCTCTTGGGCAAAGTTTCCAACTCATTATTTTGCATATAAATCTCCCGAATTTCTCTCGAATTATGAAATAAGCCATCGGGTAAATAAGTAATACCGTTATCGGAGAGGTTGACGAGCTTCAGGGATAGCAGATCGCTAAAAACGTCCGCTGGCAGTTCGCTTATCTTATTGTTCTGGAGAAACAGCTGCGTCAGCCTCCGCAGGTGCAGGATCTCGGAGTCTGCCGGCAGCGACATGATGTCGTTGTAGCTCAGGTCGATCGTCTGCAGTGTGGAGCCGCACTTGTGCCCGAAGCCCAGCTCGTCCACGAACTTGATCCTGTTGCGGGTCAGGTTCAAGGATATGATGTTCTCCAAGGCGCAGAAGAGGTCCGAAGGGATCTTCCTGATGTTGTTGTAGGCGAGGTCGAGCGTGTGCAGCTCGCGGAGGCCGTTGAAGGCGCCGAGAGAGAGGTCCAGCTCGCGTGCGGGGCCCCACTCGTCGTTCATGGACCGGATGCGGAGCGCCTTGAGGCCTCGCAGCCCCTCGAATACGTTGCCGGGCAGACGCAGGAGCTTACAGTTGTCGATGGAGATCTCGGCCAGACCTTGCAGCCTGCCGAAGTGGTGGTCGCGCAGCGTACTCTCGACCGGCGAGCCGCAGCGCACGGCCAGCCGGCGCACGCCGTCGCCGAGCGCCGCGACATCGCGCTCGGCCGCCAGCGCGCGGACGTTGCACTCCATGCCGCCATCGGACACGCGGAAGCATGCATCTGCATCGCCGGGCGCTTCCGTCAGCGCCGCGCCCATCACTAAACAGAACAGTATCGCGTCGACTATCATTTTAGGCACTGTGTCCAGTCCATGTCATTTTCGTCACTCGTTCACGGTTCCGATGAATGAGAGTCGGGTCCGTGGGTCGCGCGCGGTCATATTCAGGTGTCCCGAACGCGAGCACGGTGCGGAAACGTTTCGACAACAATGAGGCGAGCGGAGAGCGGGCGGGCGAGCGTGCGCGGCGGAGGCATGGCGCGAGATCCCCCCGCGGCGGCGAGGCCGCGACTGCCGTACAATGAAATGCCATGAATGTGCGCCGCTCCGTTACCCGCGCGCCCGCCGAGGGAATCCGCCACCGTTCTCTTGCCGCATAATAACCAACCCTCCTATTCTGACTTCTGTATAAAACGGAAACCGTTACGTGACTCTGTTTCCATTAATGCTATTAGTTGATTCAACAAGGAACTCCTAATCAAATAGAACTAAGTACTGTCCGTTCACTCACGAAGTAAACATGTTAATGACGGTTTTATTTAAATCCTTTGAAAATGAGCACGACGTTTACCACCTGTGAGTCCGACAAGCAGCTGTTTGCTAGCGTAAACTTGGTTCCTTTGTTGACGATATTAGTTTAGAAACTCCGGAGACTAGTTTGGTTCTCGACTTGACTTGGCTCCGGCACTAATCGATCACTCGCAAAACCGTTGCACAGTGCCCGAAAACATAATCTAGCTGCCTCCGTAACCAACTCACGTAAACTTTAATAGATTCGGTTAGACGTTTTCGCGGTCCCCTTTGAGTAATTGTCTTGAGTTTAGTACCCGCGCGCAATATACGAGGGGACAAAACTTAAGCAGGACAGATATTTATCGGGCCTCCGTCGATTGTCTATTTATCCATCTTATTTTATACAAAATAAAATATTACTATTGGAATGGAAGTCCTTAGTCGCTGTGTAACCCCTCGTTGACGCACCCTTATTTGTAAAAGTTAGAAAACAAATGCACAAGAATAAAATACGAAATGATGATGCTAGATGCGTTTTTCTACCTTTTAACATAAAATTACTTACTATAATCACAATACACTTGTTACGATTATTTAGCCACATTGTTCATTCAAGCTAGCTGGGTATTATCGTATTGGCAGTCTACATTACACCTATTATCGCAGAGTCGCGTCAGCAGAAAAGTAATGTCTTACCTTATCTATTCCTTGTTGTCTTGACCATTGACCACATCCATGTCATCATCATCATCATTTAGTTCTTGAGATTATTTATCGACCACGACTGCGAAGCACCCATCCAAGTCAAAACTGTTTTTCTGGCCGACACTTGGCTAAAACAAAGAATAAGCAGTGTTACTGTAAGTTTCAACAAAAAAAATCAATTTTTTGAGTAAGTACGTACCTACTTACCAATGTTACCTGTAAGCCTTATAGCCCAATACCTTACTATAAGGTATGAGCAGTTGCTCTTTTCAATTTTGTGATTCATAGATTTATTTTGAACTTTCCATAGTTTCCATTGAATATTAAATTAAGGTCATCAAAAAAAACAATAATAACAGAGGTTATAGGTATGATAGGACTTGAAAGGAGTAGGTAGATAAGTATTTTATAATACATAAATAAAAAATGACGTGAGTGTCATGGAACACTTGGTGGGAACGAAGTTTGTACATTTGACATTTTTCGCTCCTGTGCTCCTGTTCTTCTGTTTGCATCTTTTTTTTGCGCACTACTATGCACACCATTTTGCACAATTTGTGAAGTGCTTAGAACAAGGTGTTTTTCCGCAAGCCCTTAAATTAACAATAATAAAGCCTTTGCACAAAAAAGGATCGCGGACCCAAGTCGGAAATTACAGACCAATAGCGCTTATTCCAATCTTCTCCAAAATTTTTGAAAAAGTTATTTATATAAAACTGTATAATTACCTAGAAGACAATAACATCTTTTGTAATCATCAATATGGATTTCGACAAGGTAGGTCAATAAATAATGCTATTTACGATTTTCTTTATCAAATTATGTCAAACCGCGATAAAAATAAAAAGGTTATTGCAATGTACATGGATATGACCAAAGCATTCGATCACGTGAACCATGATACATTATTGCATAAGTTAGATGTCTATGGCGTTAGAGGAATGGCAAATGACATTATCCGATCTTATTTAAATAATAGAACTCAAATCACACAACTTAATAGAATATGCATGAAAACGCAAGTTAGTATTGCACACAAATCCTTTCCTAGAACGGTGTCCCATGGTGTTCCTCAAGGGAGTTTCCTGGGCCCGCTGCTTTTTCTTATATACATAAACGACCTGCCTCAAGTGACTAACCATTCCATGACTTTATTTGCTGACGATAGTACCATTCTATTTATTAATGATAAATCACACAATTTTGAATCTGACATAAATACAACTTTGACATCAATTATTGAATGGCTATCATCAAATAATTTAAAAATAAATCTATCCAAGACATATATCATGAATTTTAGGCAACGACATACAACTGATTCTGACATTAATATAAATTATGGTAATACTCAAGTCAATGAAGTTAATTTTACAAAATTTTTAGGACTTACTATTGATCAAAAATTAAACTGGAAATTACATATTGACAACATCAGTAAACGATTGAAGCAATTTTCATATGCCCTTTTTAAATTAAGTAAAGTATCTAACCAATCAACCTTACTTATGGCCTATCACGGCCATGTATCATCGATTTTGCGATATGGCATTTTATTCTGGGGGAATTCATCACACAATCTTAAAATATTCAAAGCGCAGAAACGTTGTTTGAGAGCAATGTGTGGACTTCAAAGGAGAGACACCTGTAAAGACCACTTTATTAAGCTCAAGCTACTCACATTTCCATCATTGTACATCTATGAATTAGCCATTTATGTCAAAAATAATAGTGATCAGTTTGAGTGGTTTGCAGTGGGAAGTCGCTCCGAGGGCAAAATGCGTCATGTGACATGCAAAACACAGCTGTTCCGTAAGAGTGTTTTTTGCATGGCACCAACCATATACAATAAAATACCAAAATCTGTTCGTACCCTACCTATTGCTGAATTCAAGACTCGCCTACATCAGATCTTAATAAATAAAGCCTACTATACTGTGAAAGAATATCTTGACGACCGTAATATTACTGATTGTGTAGAGTAGGTACTCATAGTAGATTTAATTTTAATACTAATGATGCTAATACTAATTTATATTATATTTTATACTAATTTAATTTAATTATTTTTCTTTTGACATCTTTTTTTCTTTATATTGACTTTGTAAAATTATGTTTGTATGCTAATCAGCAGGATCTAGAGATTCTTAGTTTTAATAATACCATCTACTCTGTAACCTAGGTTCACAAGCAATAAATGAATTATGAATTATGAATTAAGTTGTTTTTTCAGTTGAGACAGTGATATGTCGTGACGGTAAAATCGCATTTTTTCTAGCCTTCATCCTCGATACCGTCCAAAAAGAAACTTCGTTCCAATATTTTAAAAAACATAAAAATCTCATGGTGAGAGCCGACTCACTGACGGGCAGTACCCCTTTCTAGAAACCCAAACCCAGTTTTTAGACAATCTAATTAATTGTAGCATAGGGTAGAAGGAAAGACAGTTTTCACTTCATATTTATTTGAGACAATGTTTCAACTTAATCATGACTACATATTTACAATGAAAATGTCTTAAATTAACTGGGATGGCCGCTAGCGACAAAACTTATTAGAAATCGTATATCTCAACTCCGAAATGAAAACATTGTATCAGATCCATTTCAATATTTACCATAGCTTCATAATAGAAAAATAATTAAATAGTATATAATATAATATAATATGTAACAAATGAGCTTCAAAAAATTTTTTACTTGTTATAAAAATTCTATAAATTATTTATTTTTAATGTCACTGATTTTCTGAGGTGTGCACATTGTGTAACAATTCAGTAGCATTAATTTTATTGTTACAATGTTTTCTTTCGATAAGACTATTCTAATAACAATATTCAGATGTCTTAAACCAGCTACATCAAAATATATAGCAAAATAATTAAGAAAATAAACCAAAATTTATCTTACCATAATACTCGCATGTCGCCTACAAATCATTCCTTTTGGGAAAACATTATTTACAAAATCTTCTAACTTCTAAGTATGTATTTTATGATTTAACAATAAATTCGATGCTTCGAACTATGAGAATCGCTGGGTATACCGTTACTGCCAGTAAGCATAGCAAAATTTATATTACTATCACAAATAATTACTTTAAACTACAGTATATTCAAGTCAGCAGCAATTGGAACTTAATGTAATATTGAACTAAATACTCCATGTTGGATATCCAAGCATTATAATAAATACTAGCTGCGCTCCCGCGGTGTGACCCGCGGTCCCTCGGGATTTTTTAATTTTTTCGGGATAAAAAGTAGCCTATGTCCTTCCCTGAGATACAACCTTTAACTATGCTAAATTTCAGCTTAATCTGTTCAGCGGTTTAGGCGTGAAAGCGTAACAAACAGACAGACAGATAGATGGATTAAATGTTGAATGCATTGTTAGTTACAATCACGTTACAATCTAATTGTAAATATGTAAACTTTGGTAAATAAACAGGGATAGCAGTTTAAACATGGATTGAGTAGTCATTATGTTGGTTTTACATAATACCAAACAAAGCATTTCAAGGAATAAAACTAGGGTTTCAGATCAATTTTCGTAAGATGTCGATACACTATCAAAAATATTATAGGCAACTTTAAAAGTTCCTTTATTCTAATTATTGCAACCCTAGTTTGTATATCAGTTTGTTCATAATAGCTACGAAACAATCTATGGAACATAGCTAGGAAAGTTATGAACTACAAAATTGAGGCAAAGAGTTAAGTAAAAGGTAAAAGCATAATACTTATTTATATCCAACCAAGAGCCAGCTCTTTTGAGCGAAATTCATTTCAATGTCATACTTCCCTATTTAAAAGTCGAGCAATGAAACCAGCTACTTTAAATATTGGGTCAAATATATGATTATAAACAGTTGAAAAGCTTCTTCAGGTATAATGCTTTATCCGATTTCTTAACTCGACTTTTTTAATAGATAATCCATCAGTTTACACAAATAAACTTTCATTACACTTATCACTACTACAGTCCTTTATCTGCAATTTCGCATTGTCACTCCACAGTCCACAATTAGTTCAGAGTTGATTTAACATTACACTTTTCAGCTTTCAGTACGTTTTGTCACCCAGCTTTGTGCTGCTTCATAATTATCTGTCCATTATTTCATGCATTACGAAATGTCTGATGTAACACTTCACTAGTATTTCCTAGCTTTTGAACGATAGTTCTGGCAATGTAAACCTCATTTATTATTTTGTCAAACAAAATTGTCTTTCCTTACAACCTCATATCGATAGAACTGAATGGTTTTGCACTGCGTAGACTTTATTTGTCGAGTGCTTGTAAGTGGTCAGGCCTGTCGCTTCTCGCGTGTTTTGCCCACATTTTGTTGTATAGCATTTCTAGACCAGTAGCGTATGCTTTGCAGTCGAATAGTGGGCTTTCCGTACGCGCCGTCCATACCTTCGCGCGAATTGCTTTTAAGCTGAAACAAGTTTAGAATTGATTATTACTTAGTCAAATATATATTTGGCAGTAGATATTAGTTCTTTGTGGTCGAATACGAAACTATACGGCACCAAAGTAAAGTTGGATGGACTGTATGAAGATAAATAAATAATTAATAAATTGTTTCATTGTTAGTTGTTCATTTTTATCTGGTATTTCTTTTGTTTTCATTTTATAAATGGTGTGCAATAAAGAAATTTCATTTTCATTTTGTTGATCCCATGCAGTGGTTTAATAGCAGGAAGATGAAGGCACCATTTAAAGTTTTTATAATGTGCATCAAAGAAAAACAATGCAATCATACTCACTATTCTCTATCAGTGCCTAATCTTACAGCTATGTCCTGGTACTCCTGCCTTGTCCTAGCAATGAGCTCTGGACATCCCAGTGTATTGAGTTGAGAAGCTGCCACTCTGTAAAAATATAAAATTGGTTAAATGGTTACTTCACAACTGGATTAATTATGTTTATAGGATTCTTTCAACATTCATTCACTTTACATTAGTAAACTCAAAACCTAATGAGATGCCATAGTCACTATAATACAGATAACTTCATTGTGTTTACCTATAGAGGCATTTCACACCATAATATTATGTAAATATGCGCATCATAAACCCCTATTCAATAACCTTGCATATCTTAACTGTTGTGAGGGTAATTCTCAAACAAGAAAAACATCGTGAGGAAACAGGCATGTCGTCGAACCAAAACACTTCGAAACATTGTGTCAAGCGAGCGAAAAGACTTGGCCCTTTGAGGCACACTAAGAACATCTCACAAAAAAATGAATTATTTAAATTACTAATGGGTGTAACCACATACCGTGAAGCCAAGGTTTCTCCAGGTAAAGTGACAACAGGCGTTCCCGTCCACAGAATATCCATGCTGGTTGTGTGTCCATTGCAGAGAGGTGTGTCAAGACAGACATCTGCCAACTGACCGCGTCTTACATGCTCCTCCTTCGCCGCTACGTTTGAGAATATGATGCGACCGGGTGGAAGGCCTGTGGGTTTTAAAAGATGTAAGTAAGGGACGGGCAAGACGTAAGTAAGCCTAATGTGTTTTAAAATAGATGGTAAGATTTTTATCCCTACATAAAAAAGCTAGGTCCCAAACCGTGTTTGCTGCCCTGGGTCTTCACGGTATTAGTCGCGAAGGAATAGGAGTAGAATCACCACACATAAATCTTTTTTTTTACTTTGAAAATAGGGGTATTAAAAGAGAGCTGAACAGATGAAAAACTAATATGGAAACACAACAGGCCCACATACTTTTTAGATAGCTTATTCTTATTCTTTTCTCTAACATCAAATTAAAGAGACTAAAATCAAAGATGTTTAGTTTAAATCGCTCACCGAGTTGTTGTGCCGTAGACTGTAGGTTAGGCTCGCCCACAGCTGGGAACCGAAGCAACCACAGTACACTATTCGGCACATGCTTCAGGATATAAACCCACATGTGCAATGTCAACGGATCTATTTTGTACAGCTGGTTGAAGTTGCAATATACCACAGCTTCATCTGGCAGGCCGTATTGCTGCCGTGTCGTGATCACTATAGATTGGGGCACTTCCTCGCCTGTCGCTGCTTTGTTGTTCGTCTGTGTAGTCGCTAATCCGTTTTGTAGAATAACTCCGTTCACTGTAGTCTGCAAAAAAAGGGGCAATTATTTTACCAGTCAAAAATGTTAAGGAACTAGCATGTTTAAGAAAGTTTATGATGTTTACCTGAACCTGTCCTGATGCAATCATGGTCTCAATAGGTGTAGTGGTCGGTAGTTCAGCGACTTTCAAAGATATCTCCATTGGCCGAGCGGCCCTCACAATTTCTTTGATCTCCTTGATATCAGTGTTCTCGACTAAAGGCGACAGGTCAGTTGCGTTGATGACAGCCACGTTATCCGCGAGCCCACCCAAACTGCTGTGTGATTTTATCTTATCGCTCAAGATGAGACGCTCCGACAAATGCGGGAACATCTGTTTGTGGTCGCCGACGAAGTATGTCTGCGGCATGTAGGCTAGTTTCTCACTGTACTGTGATGCGAGTTCCAATGGAGACGTCACTGCATCTGTTACTAAGTAGTCCATGTAGCTAGCCCCGCTGGTTCCCGGATATCCAAGCCACATCACTTGAACCGGCGCCGGACGCAACGCGAATATCTCATTCCTCGCGCCCTTGGTGTAACCATTCATATTTACGAGGATATGAATACCGTCTCCGTATATTTTATCGGCTGCTTTGCCGTTGCACGGGATCTGTGATAGATCTATGAAGTGTTCGGCTTCCCTGGCAATCTTAGATCGGAAGGTGGTGCCGTCATCAGGGCTGAGAGCGTAACAGAAGATCTCGACCTTGGACCGGTCATGTAATCCGGGAACTGATTGCATCAAATGCGATGTAGGATGATTTCCGAAGTCACTGCTCACATAACCGATACGTAGGCGGCCTTGCAAGTCCCGAGGGAATTTATACGGCGGCTTGTGAAGCACCTGCACCTTCTCTAAGCAGAGGTTAGCATGACGGGCAGCTATGGCCTTTCTGAAGTCATGAGACAACGGATACAGCATGGAGTGATGGGGATGGACCGACGGCAGTCTATTCTTCTCGAGCTGCTCAGCCACGATACTGACAAGCTTCTTCATTCTAGCTTCGTAATCCGTCCAGTCGCATACAATCTGAAGGCAATGAGCCAAATTGCAGTACGCGTCGGGGAAGTCGGGTTTCAGCTTCAAAGCCGTTCTGTATGATTGGATCGCTTCGGGAATGTTCCCTGAATCCTTGTGGATGCTGGCTAAGTTGCTGTGAGCGTCGGCGAACGCTGGATTGATTTGAATAGCTCTCGTGTAGCATTGTAAAGCGCCGGCAACATCTTGCATCTCTTTAAGCGTGTTACCCATATTGCTGTACGCATCAGCGAACGTCGGCTGGATACGTATCGCTTCTTTGTAATGCATGAGCGCTTCATTGAGTTTCCCTTGCTGTTGCAATACAGAGGCTAAGTTACTGTGAGCCGCGGCGAATTCCGGGAAAACTTCGAGAGCTTTTAGATACAATCGCGTCGCTTCTTCTATGTAGCCTTGCTCGCGTTTTATATTCGCTAGATTGTTGAGGGAGTCGGCGTGTGACGGGCAGAGTCTTAGCGCCGTGTTGTAACATTCTTCCGCATCGGCCACTTGCCCTTTCTCTTTTAGGGCGTTCGCTAGGTTACAATACGCGTCTGGGAAGTTAGGTTGTAGTTCTATGGCACGTCGGTATGTGTCAACGGCCAAGTCAATAAGTCCTTGTTCGTAGTACACACAGGCTAGATTCCCGTGGACCACAGCGTTGTTGGGCGATAGGTTTAGAGCACGTAGATACGCGGCCACGGCCCTGAAAACGAGTCGCTTTTAGCAAGTGTGTACTAATTGTGTGACAATAAGTTTTACTATGTTTTGGGTGCAAATTGAAGTGTGATTTTTTTTATAACCTTATTTAAAGCATACAAATTACCTGTCAAATATTCTGGCTTCTTTGAGAACATTTCCCAAGTTGATGTATGCGTCCAAGAAGTTGGGATCTAGGGCAACTGCTTTCTCGAAATGGTGGATTGCCAACCAGATTTCACTTTGTGCGTTAAAAACGCATCCCAAGTTACTCCATGCCACTGCAAAGTCTGGCCTCGTTTCGATGGCCTTCAAATAACATGCCTAAACACACCAAAAAAGAGAATGTTAAAAAGAGAGACAGAATGTACGCTTCCGAGAGATGAGTGCCTGAAATGTTCGTTACGCCAATTGCATGTAATTACACCTCCAGCTAGAGTGATGCCTGGGGATCGAAACGAGAGATCGCCAAACTCCAATCACGCGAGCAAACTGTATTACGCCAAATGCACCCTAGAGACAAGAAACTACGCCAACTGCCACACATCACTAGGAAATGTAAACGAACGACAAGTACGCAACATCGGCACCATAAACAAACAATTAGAACAACGGCCGGCGAATGGATCGCTTCCACTTCCTAGCCGATGAGAAGATGATAACGACAATGAGATAAGTCAAGAACACTATCCGATAAGCCTGTCCGTATAGTTGTGTTCTGGCAAACCTTGTCCACTTTACCTGCGGCAGTCTCGGCGTCACCGCTGCGGCATAGCGCGGTACCAACCGTTATTCAGCTAGATACACCACCGGTCACACCTACACTTGTCTTACCAGACAATACCTTGTGAAAATATAATAGAATTAGTTGATTTTGTGTCAAACTAGAATACCCGAATGTTTAACATTTTGCAAATCAAATTATCATGAGGATCATTGCCAACTCGAGCCGTCACCGAGCCGAGTTTCTGGACAGGCACGTAAAGTATGACAAAAATATGTTACAAAATAAACTCTCTACTTCATCCCACTAAAATGAACACACTACAGCATTATTTTGATCCTCATTTACATATTAAGAAATCACTACAAGCACAGATCAAAATAAATTGAATAGGTGAAGCAAACAGGATGTTTTGTATTTTGTTATTAGTGTTTGTTCTTATGTAATGTTAATTAGCATACACTCGTATTTAAAAATATTCCGTACATCATTTTAATTTAACACGATATAAGTAGATTTTTTTCTTAATATTTTCATCAAGTTTGTAAATAAATATTGAAATAATGTTGTACAGAAAATTTAGACAAACATTTACGCTGTGCTGTCGCGTAATACAAAACGGACTTCGTCCGTCAAATATTCCACGACTTCAACTGTGTTCAACAACATCGGAAAACTACGAGCGGAGACATTTCAAGCATGTTTTCCAACCTTGTTCTCACAGTTTAAATTATAGTTTCAACTTTAATGTTCTACGGCAAATGAGTGTTAGTAACTTTAGAAAGTTGAAACCATTGATCTGCATTGTTTACGCGAACTCAAAACATTACATTATATTGAAATAAGCATTGGTTCTGGCTGACGCTCTTGTATAAACAGCTGAGCTGAATACAATTGTTTAATCGACGTGTTGTAGCAATATGGCTCCGATGATCGAACGAGCGAAAGCAAATAAATATGTGAACCAATTTCATTTCGCTTCGATATGAAATTGATGACTAACACCAGCGATGCAGTCGCATGAATATTTAGATAACATGACTCTTATGAAGATTAATTGTCGCGTCTTCGGTTATTACGAGCTCAGATAAAGTTCGTAAGATTCAAAATTGTTTGTAGTCAAGGCCTTGGTAATATTACTGGCGCTAGTTACATCATCATCACGTGTTATCGTCTAGCACCAAAAACTTTGAAAATGTTTATAACAAAATGATGTTTTGTCGTGTAACCAATGCAGAGTAACGCTGACGCTTTTGGGCCGATTTCATTCATCAAATATTCGTATCCAGTTGATCGCTTCGAAATTGGAATCCGGTAAACACTGAACTGAATTGAGACGTGTTTCCCGAACAGCCAACGTTTAAAAAGCCATTGATAAAATAAATACTGGACTAAAATACTGTATAAATGAAACAGCATTTACGCAATTGCAACCTACGCATCGCAAATAGGAGAGTACGCTAATTTGACAGTAGATAATCGGGAGTTACAGAGAATCCTGTTTACTTCGCGAATGGTTTTCGAAGATGATGTTTTGTTTACCTTCGCCTCATCCAGTCGTCCAAGGGCCTTGAGCAAATTGCCCAGGTCGCTTCTTACGCAGTAAAGATCCTGAAACAACATGACTAGCTTCAGTAAAATAAACAAAACAAATCTAGACGAGAAGGTTTTTTTTTTGTCTTTCGACT
Organism: Epirrhoe tristata; assembly: GCA_951394285.1. Taxonomy (NCBI): domain Eukaryota; kingdom Metazoa; phylum Arthropoda; class Insecta; order Lepidoptera; family Geometridae; genus Epirrhoe; species Epirrhoe tristata. The sequence continues at coordinate 7,961,887 of OX596146.1, read as the reverse complement.
TTTTTGTTAAATAAAAAGTAAAAAACCATTGTTCAAGAGCTGTCTGTGATAATTTGATAATGATTGCGACTACGTTAATGCGCGATAAGTTATCAAGCATGCCAAAATTATGTATCTGAATTTTTTTTTCTTTCTTAAGCTAGATTAGCTTCAGATCCCGTACCGTTGACAAAACATCCATCATTCTGTGTACACACTCCTCGCTAAACAACGCAATCAAGAACTCGAAGGGCAGGGAGTGCCCATAAGGCTCAATGCACATTGAATGGGCAGCGACGCGACGATCATTTTTAATAACAAGACTTTAAAAACCTTAAGAACAATGTTACATATAATTTGCTTCTACTTCTTGTCGTATCACTAGTTCTTCCGAATCAGTGTGATGAAAGGAATTCAAGTGCGCCTCCAAGAGGCTCCTTTCGTGCATTTTTTCACCATGTTTTCAAACTTTTTAGCTTCTACTCAAAACATCCTTGCCTTTATTACCAGTAAAATAGAATATTTATGCTGGCTGTGTCAGTTTATATTTTAGCATAAAAATGTTTACAGCGTCAGGAGGCAATCTATCCCTCCACTTAACGGGACGCTGTAGTGCCTAGGACATGGTTTGAGATGGAATAGGCTTGCCCAGCACCTAAACCATAACCTATGTTAAATTTCATGACATCTAATTCTCTTCTGGCTATAATTAAAACTTTCGGTACCTACCTAATTAATTTAATGATACTTTATAACAACTTTTAAAGATTCTAAAAGAATTCGCAATCAACAAAGTCGAAGCTGACAATCATTATTTATTAAATGTTCAACGTCAGACAGATAAGAAGGTAACATTCATTATGATATTTTATTTACGTACGACGCGATTTACGCAACGTCCCAAGTCCCAATACAATAGAACAGACTATTTCGAGAAACTATTAAAATCTGCGCGCGAAATCTACCTAATACCGAAGAGCTAATTATTAAAACGACACTGTTTGCTGATTCTTATCTAGGCGTCTTTGACAGGCTTTTTAGGGTTCCGTACCTCAAAAGGAAAAAAAACGGAACCCTTATAGAATCACTTTGTTATCCGTCTGTCTGTCTGTCTATCGAGTTGACCATACACTCAGGTCCACAGTCCCTTTAAGCTGTGAAAAAATCAGACTTCAAGGTTAACGCAAAAAAAATACGGCCGCTTATGCCGCAAAAAATGTGTATTCGGCACTCATGTAAATCAAAATTCATAGGGTACTTCCCGTTGACCTAGAACTATGAAATTTGGCAAGTGGTATCGTCTTAGACTACAAGTACAGGGAAAAATCTGAAAACTGTATATTTTTAGTTAAATCACAAAAAAAAGCAGGGCCCAATGCAAAGAATTGGGGTCGAAATTTTGAAGTGAGTTAATCATGTCATGTGGGGTATCGTATGAAAGGGCTGAAGCCCTTTCATTAGCACAAGCTTAAACAGATTTCTATTCTATTTCTATTTCTATAAAATCCCTTCTCATGTGTAACTTTGGTGTATGTAGGTAGGTAGGTAGTACATAACAGTTTTCACTGTTATAGGTACCTAGTACCTACGTACCTACACAGTTGTACGGAACCCTTGGTGGGCGAGTCCGACTTGCACTTGTTCGGTTTTTTTTTATAGTAGTTACAAAACACCACATTCACCACAAAAACCATGTTTTTTTCAGGCATAGTACCTCGTAAGTGTGGCAACTGTATGGATTATTACCTAGTTATTACCTAAGTACGAAACAACGGCATTAGAACATAACAATAGATGATTACGAGAACAAGGAAATTATTGGCATATACTTGTCGCCTCTAGATAATATTCATGATCAAGGTCTTATAAATATGTAGCTATGTAATGATACCTACGATATATGATAATAATCATTGTACAGTTGAAATGCAGACTTATTGCAAGGTGTTTAGATTGAAAATTGTTATATTCGAAACATGCTAATGACGAAAATGTAAACAGAATTGTCATAATGATTGAATTGTTATTCCAAATATTCGTACACTTCCTTTGTGGGTGTTTAAAATAATAATAATAAATATTTTTTACGAAACTACTTACTTGGTTAAAACTTAGGGGATTGCTCTACACTACATTTAGCTGTGTAGGTAATTGCAAGAGCTGTTCTTTTATTTTTCATTTTTGCTGTCGACACACTCGTTAATAAAATGTAGAGCGATACGTAAATAATAGTTTTATTCCACAAAACTGCGACCTTACAAACTCCACTGGAAATACCAAATTACAAGGTTGGTTTCAAATTCAACGATAATGTGGTTTTAAATAGGAATTTAGATATTGCATACTCATTGCTGGAAGGGACATGTCCCTGATGCATGAATCTTCAAGTTTATCTATGTGAAAATGCATGAAATAAAGAGCACTAATAATATCCTACTAATTAGTTCCCTGACTACAAAAAAATTATAGTACAGTACGCACAACCAATCTTTAGCTCTCTGAAGTAGCTGAGCAGAACCCATTTTTGATGACGCCTAAAAGACGAAGACAGCGTTAGTATAGCTGCCTCGCTCACTCGCTTAGTTTGTTGCATCATCTAATCTCGCCTACTCGCGCAAACCTGCGCAATCGTTTAGTGCACCTACCGAGAGCTAAAGATCGGTTGTGCGTACTGTACTTACCTACCTATTGTCTAAGCTCTATGCGGTTCTCAAATAGCATAGACAATACACGCAATAGAAAAAGTCTTTCAGAATCTACAAAAGTTCCAGTTTTTATAGTGCAATTATGAACAGAAAGTTATGATTTTGAGCTAAAAAGAACAGAGACGTAACCTGGAATGTGAAATAATGTTACTTAATAGTACAAAAGAACAATGGTTTTGGATCAGATAGGCAAAGATGAGCTGTAATGTAATATCTAGTTGTATAGAAAACATTGTCAGGGACAGACTGCAAAACTTGTTTCAAGGCAAAGTTCAAGGAAGGGGAGACTTGGCAACTCTATTATTCGAGACCAAGTCTATGTTTATTTAACCACTAGGTAATTTCAGTAGGTGCCAAACTTTAGCTCATCAGTCAATAGTCACAACAGCAATAAAAACTATTTATACACTGACTGCTAATCATTTACTGCATGCTAATAAATATGTTGAATTCATTTGTTTTTTATGTTTTGCTCAAGGTACTTTTGTTTTATTGTATCGTTATATCAGAATAAGATTATAGTGAGTTAGAATTTCACTGTCTCTATTATTTTTATTCTTGATTATCAAAATTCAAAATTATTCATTCAGAACAATGTACACAGAAAAACTGAAAAAAAAATTGAATTATCAAATTGACAAAAATTGAAACTAAAGGCTATAAAATTGTTTAGATTGACCTAAACTCCATCGCCAGAGTTTTCCACAGGCTGCGAGCCTGATTAAACAACAGGTAGACATGTTCAAAGGATCAGGAACTAGCTGCGCTCCAGCGGTGTGACCCGCGGTCCCTCGGGATTTTTTATTTTTTCGGGATAAAAAGTAGCCTATGTCCTTCCCTGGGATACAACCTTTAACTATGCCAAATTTCAGCTTAATCTGTTCAGTGGTTTGGGCGTGAAAGCGTAACAAACAAACAAACAGACAGACAGACAGACAGACAGACAAACAGAGTTACTTTCACATTTATAATATTAGTATGGATCTGGATATGGATACATAAAAAGATCTGACAGAATGTCTACCGCGCATTGGAGATATAGTTGCGATCCTGTTAGCGTAAGTATGGGATGAGGGTAAGACAACCTCTGTTGCGCAGTGGGTGACTGCATAAGACGCAGAAGGTTGCGGGTTCGATCCCTGCCGTGAGATAAATGTTTGTATGATCTGCAAATACTTATCTCAGGTCTGGGTGTTTCTATGTATAATATGTACTGATAAACAAATAAGGAGTTCAATTATCTAGTTCCCATAGTAAAAACTTCACTTAGATGTGCGCTAGATGATGCTGTGTAAAGTGTCCAGCACTATTTATTTAAAAATGTACTCACAGGGTTATACTGCAAAGCAGTGACATATGCCTGAACTGCCTGCTCCATATCTCCGGCAGCCACAAGAGCAGCAGCCAAGTTGATGTACCCATCAATGAAGTCAGGCTTTAGACGGACTGCATGTCTGTAGTTCTCAAGCGCCTCTTGGAGCTGACCACGTTCCTTGTAGACATTGCCGAGATTGCTACAAGACAATGTTTGGATCAGTTTGTTCATTTATTTAATTTGTATGCACAACAAGTCTAATATGCACAATCATTCTTTAGCTCCTAATACAAATACAAATTATATTTATTAGGTTTCAAAACATATAAATTTCGCGTCTACCCTCAGAAATATAAACAGTGTTGGAATTTGCGTCATATCTTGAAAACTCAGTAAAATTCGTTAATCTTGCAAATATACGTGTTAAAATCGATAACCTTGTGATTCGTGGTCACCTAAACTCGTACAAATAATAAACAAAGTTGAAAACAGTGAATGTGAAGTGCAAAATCAGTGTAAAAATTGTAACGACTTTTTCGTGCCAGTGTCGTATTTTGAGCCATAATGAAGTGCTTCCAATGTGAAAATGACCATAATGACGAGAATACAATACAATGTGATGGTTGCAAGAGAAACATCTACTTGCAGTGCAGTAATCTCACCACTAGCGAGGCGCGCGTCATGGGGTTAAAGGGCAAGCGCACGCTGTTGTATCTATGCCCCGCATGCCGAGAGGCCTTATTTCAAGTGCCCAAGCTAATCAAATCCTACGAAGGGTTACGTGAGGAACTGGATGATGTCAAAAAAATCCTATCGCAGCCTACTTCCAATCCCTCGCCACCACCGGCGACAATTGTGACTCTACCCCCGCCAGATACCAATGCCATCATGGAAGAAGTACTAGAACGCGAACGTAGAGCCTCTAATGTCATCTTGGTTGGTGTAAAAGAGTGTGATTCTAGTATTGGATCAGAAAGAAAGCGATATGATGACTCTAATGTAATGAAGATCTTACAAGAAATAAACAGCGGTGAGGACTTCTCTGAGAAGGTACTAGCAGTGCAACGCCTGGGACGCCGAGACGATGGCAAAGTAAGACCAATAAAAGTAGTACTTTCTTCGCGTCAGGATGCCATCAGGATCCTTAAAAACAAAAATAAGGCCAGTAAGGAGGTAAGAATCTTCGATGATAAGACACCCAAACAGCGTGAGGAGCTTAACCAGCTCAGAGAAAGCCTGAAAACTAGACTTGAAAAAGGCGAAACAAACATTACAATAAGATATGTGAAGGGTGTGCCTAAAATTGTAGCCTCTCAAAAAAACTAGTGTATGATAATGGGAATCCATATATTGACTTTACTTTAATGTACACAAACCTGTCATCCTTGCCACCTAAATTTGATTTATTTATTGCTGAAATTATTGCAAGAAAACCTTCCATTGCTATTGTTACTGAAACCTGGCTTACAGCTAAAGATCGGAATAGTACATTTAATATACCCAGCTATACCATATTCAGACTCGACCGTAATCATAAGAAAAATAAATCTGAAGGTAAAACCAGAGGTGGAGGTGTAGCCATATATGTGAGAGACAGTCTGCATGGCATCCCAATAGTAGCCAGACGTAATCCAAATTATATGTGTGAAGAAGCGGAGGCACTTTACCTTGACATTCAATATAGCACTTATCACTTTCTGGTGGTGGGGGTATATCGACCAGATGACACAGACGACGCAGTGTGGAGACCTAGAGACACTAAATTACTGGCCAATCTTGTATCAGCATCAGAAAATAATACACTAATAATCACTGGAGACTTCAACTACCCATCAATAAAATGGCCGATCAATGTAGATCATGCACAGTCTGATTCAGCGGAACTGTTTAAGGAAGCTTTCATCAATAGTAATCTTATACAATTGGTATGCCAACCTACCAGGTTTCGGCAAGGCAACATGCCTTCACTCCTGGACCTAGTTATGACAAATGAGGAATCATTGATTAAAGAAATATTATATAGACCACCAATTGGTAAAAGTGATCATATTGCACTCGAGTTTAGCCTACAATGTTATGTACAAACATCAAAAAATCAATCAAAAACTAGGAGATTCTTTGAATCAATTGACTTTGATAACTATAATGTGGATTTGGAAGAGAATCTGGTACAGTCACTGATTCCCTCCCGAGACGTGGAGGAATTGTGGACAGGAATCTTGAAAGCAATTAATACCACTACTGATAAGCATGCCCCACAAAAAGTCATTAAAAATAAAGTTAAAAACAAGCCTTGGATTAATAAGTGTGCCTTGGAACTGATTGCAGATAAAAAGGTTTATTGGGATAAATATAGATCTTCCGGCTCGGATAATGACTACACTAGCTTTCGCGATGTAAACAACAAATGTGTAGCTTTGACGAGGAAACAAAGAAGCATATACGAATCTAAACTAATCGATTACGGGGATAAAGCCTTCTATGCTTATATTCGTCGTTGCACTACTTCAAAAGTGAGCACCCCTCCGGCTATTAGAACCTGCAACGGAGACCTGGTTACGGACCCCAAAGGAATAGCAGATGCTTTTGCAGAAGAGTTTCTAAAAGCATACTCCGAGGAACCTCCTATCGACCCAAAAACTAAAATAACTTCTTCAGCTTATGTGGAGAACGATTTAAGCGATATATCATTTACAGTGCAAGATGTTGAAAAGGCTATCTCCAAACTAAAGATCCAATCATCTCCAGGGCCAGATGAAATACCATGCTGTGTTCTTATTAAATCTGCAAAGATTCTAGCTCCAGTCGTGACAGAACTACTAACTAAATCCTTTGAATCTGGATACCTTCCTCAGGACTGGAAACATGCAATAGTCACTCCAATCTACAAAAAAGGGGATAAGACTCAACCTCAGAATTTTCGACCTATAAGTCTTACTAGTGTGGTAGTGAAAATAATGGAAAGAATTATTTGTGATAAGCTGACACTATTTTTGAATAAAGAATGTATCATAACAGTGAAGCAGCATGGTTTTGTTCGGAAAAGATCAACTATCACAAACCTATTAACATGTGTTCATAGTTGGAGCAAAGAACTAGACAACAAAAACCCTATTGACATAGTATACCTTGACTTTGAACGCGCTTTTGACAAGGTTCCACATCAACGTCTTTTAATGAAGCTAGAACACTTTGGAATACGTGGACAACTACTCAAGTGGATAGAAAACTACCTATTGTGTAGAACATTTCAAGTTCGTGTTGGCAATTCATTGTCACAGATAAAACCAGTTGTAAGTGGTGTGCCACAAGGCTCCGTACTTGCTCCTCACCTCTTTGGAATATTCATAACAGATTTAGCAGAACTCATAGAGTCTGAGTGTGCATTTTTCGCTGATGATGCAAAGTTCTTTGCAAATCCACTTATCAAAGCAGGACAACTACAAGAAGACCTAAATCGTATCCAGGCATGGACAAAGGATTGGATAATCAAACTGAATGCTTCAAAGTGTAACATTCTTCACTTAGGCAACAATAACCCTAGAGTATCATACACCTTAGATGGAGGCGTTTTAACCCCAATCAGTGTTCAGAGAGACCTGGGAGTCAATATCACATCTGATCTAAAATGGGAAGAACACATATCAATGACTGTTAAGAAGGCGAACTCATTTCTTTATGTCATAAGGAGGTCCTTCCAAACAGTAACGATTGATACTTTTCGAAAGATATACAAAACCTACATAAGACCACTGTTGGAGTACGGATTCCAAATATGGCATCCCTACTTCCAAAAAGACATTAACCTTCTTGAAAGTGTACAGAGGAAGGCCACCAAGATCCCGCAGGCTCTACGTCGCAAAACATATGAGGATAGATTACTCTCACTACGCCTCACTACGCTTGAGGATAGACGCCTTCGAGGAGATCTTATTGAAACTTACAAGATAATGACCAACCAGTACAATCTGCCTGACATTCGAGACATCTTGAGAAGAAAGGACGAACAGAGACCTTCACGTGGCCATCAGCTTAAACTCATTCGTGACCCCGCCCGCTTACTTACCGCCTATCACTTCTTCGGCAACAGAGTGGTTCACAATTGGAATGCACTACCAAATGACGTTGTTACGGCTACTTCGGTCAATTCGTTTAAGAACAAGCTCGACAACTGGCTACGAACTAATAAATCAGCGCTCAAAAAGATTAACCAATCATGAACAATCGGACTATTTCAACACTGAGATATAGACATATCAGCAACAGCTGCTCGTCTATCATCGATAAATAAATAAATAAATAAATAAATATACATTGTTTTTGTGACATAATTGAACACAAGTTGTATGATGAGGTAATGATGATTAGGTACTACTCAATTAAATTATGGTATGTTCACTAGCCCCCACAGTAGGATACCCTGTGTCGTGGGTGGCTAAGTACTTCCGTGGGTATCAAGTTAATGAAACTAGACAAATCTTTACTCTACCAAACCTACGCAACCATCTATTGCACCTAACTTCAGAGAGCTAAAGATCCATTATGCTTATTATACAGCCAAATATGCACATGACCAGATAATTCCATTGATTAGGTTTACCTGTAAGCTTCTGCCAGTAACGGGTTTTGCTTGATGGCCAGTGTTGAGAACTGAGCAGATTTGTCCAGCCGTCGGCATTGAAAATGAATAGAGGATAGCAGTAGGAGTACACCGGTGTTTGTGCCATCCTGCCTCCATAACTGCATACAATGTAGTTCTGCACTTTCATAATCTCCAGCTTGGTATTCACGGTGAGCTAGCTCAAGAAGCCCTGTAACAAAATATTGTATTTTTATAACATCAACAACAAAGGATTTCAATCTGGCATTTTGTAAAAAAATGTCAAACACCCTGTGAGTCTTGAATCTATTTCTGAAAATACCATGACACCTAACCTAATAATTGTAATGAAGTCCGAGCTAGGGGTTACAAAAGGTTGTGCAGCGAACTTTGTTTGAATTTCAAACGTAGCGATAGCACTTAGCCTATCTTAATGCATCCATCAATGATTATGCTTGAGACTCGCACAAAAGAAACTTCTTACGAAAAATTCATGAAGCCGATTTTTTTTTCAGGTTGGATTTTTATTTATTTTGTAGCTATTGAATAAAGAAAACACTAACCGACTGTGGATATCTGCTGAATATCAGACATTTTGAGGATCACTGCATTAGCGGGAACGCCGACAATTTGCTGGGACTGCGGTTGTGTCGTGACAGATTGTGGAACGGCAACATTAGCTTGAGGTTGCATTTTTGTGATCATAGCGTAACTAAACACAAATATTTACACACACTGAAAACACTTTGGATTCATCGAAGCAATTATTTCCGAATCGTTTAGTAGGATTTCTGGAACAATAACTAATCAATTCATAGTCACACACATCACAAATCCGACCTGCAGGCAGCATCGAATTTGGTTTTCTTTTGCCAATTTGCCATTGTTTGTTTCGCAAATGTCGACAACTTCACTCCATTTACGATGACGCGCGGAAACGTATTTTATTTTTATACTGCGCACGGTTGGCAATAAAATTAAATACTTAGGCAATTATAGCACATATCACAATGCAATAATGATTAGAATAGCGTACATTTTGTAATTAGTTGGATTATAGCGATTATAGATTGAAGGACGCTTGTCTACAGAAGGTCAAAACATTATTGAACTAAAATTCTAGAAAATATTTCTTGAATACTGCAAAATATTAATTTTACAGTAGTTTGTTTAACTACTTACTATTTTACAACTAAAAAGTACCTATATCGAAACACAGTTTTTTTTTATACATTTCCGGCTTTCTCCGGCGGCAACCTAAAAGCGTCTACACACGGCCCTAAATTTTAGGCTTGTGCTTCTGATTTTAGGGCCTAAAACAATCTGACTTTAATTCTAAGCGGAGTATTCCTCTCTGTATTCTGTGGAAGAAGAAGAGGGATAAAATTTTAATTTCTCCACAATCTACATATTTTTTATGTGGGTGAAAATACGGCTACCCCTCAGCATTAGCTCCGCTGTACAGCCACAATTTTTTTTAATTCTGAAGTAGAAGAGAGAACTCTGAAGAGCTATGGTTAATTGCTTCGATCGATGGATATTTGCATATAATTTTATTTATAGGGACCAGAGAAATAAATAATGCTGGACTTTTCACACAGCATCATCTTGCCCCAAAGTAAGCAGAGCTTGTGTTATGGGTACTAGAGTGACTGATATACTACTTATATACTTTTTATACATAGAAACACCCAGACCCGAGATAAATATTTGCAGGTAGGTGCGTAGGTCATTCGCGACGCACAATACGCTCAGTAACAGAATGGAAGCGCGGCGTGTTCGCTGCGCGACGATCTATGTAAACAACGATTGAATTGGTCCTTGGTAGTATTAGATAAAAAGCAAAATACAATTTCAATACAAAAGATTTATTTTTGTTTCCTTGTTTGTTTATTTATGTCTAGGTATAAAAATGGACGGACTTTTGTAAGTAAGAACGTTCACATTATCGGGGTACACGATACGATATCGGGAGCAAGAAAATGTATGAAATATTATGTACTCTTTCATATTGTCCAGCCCGATATCGGATATCGGAGCTATCTAGTTCATACATTTTACTTGCCATATCGTATCGGCGTCCGATACCTACCGATATCGGATCGGATAATGTGAAACCGCTCTAATGCAATACATGTTTAATACTGACACAAAATCACTCATTCACTACACTAATAATCTAAATATGATAGCAAATACGCTATTTCAGTAAGATCTTGTGGCACAGATTCGTGATAGCAAACATACAGCTCCTTTGGCTCTGGTTCGCTGAAGACTCGCCTGAAACAAAACAATATTCTTACACTCAATTTTCTATATAACTTAACTGTTACATTATCAGAAATTCAAATTTTGAAACGCTATATAGCATAAAAGAGCCTTGTCACGGAACCGTTCCTAAGTGAAAAGTCACATAGGACGGTTCCGTGACAAGACTCTTTTATGTTAATTTCGGAAATTATTAAAAAATATAAAGACAAAATCCTTATTTTTAAGTTGTATCTTTTAGTATTATCACTAGATTTCATTTATTTCAAAATTGTTCATTGTTGTACAGCGTGAAACGTAAAAATTATATGTGTCAGGGATACGTTCCTACGTGAAAAATACTATAAGCCATGTATGATCGCGTAAACTATACGCTTCGACTTTCTACCAAAATCTTTAGTTCCTTCCTGTTTACTTACCCGACAACCCAGAACTGGAAGGGCTCTGCGTGCTTCTTACTGACGCATTGATGTAGAATCTCTGGAGGCACTTGGAACAGCATTCCATGTTCCTTCACCGCCACCAAGATCTTGTTCAGAGGTGATTGGTTTCTTTTAAACCTGGAAAAAATGAAAACAATGATAAGTTCTCTCAAATGTGAGCGTGTGTCAAAACATGTATTTTTGACCCTGCAATTCACCAAGTCGTTGGTCATTGATCAAATCACCATTAGATTTAGATACCCTTTTTGATTATTAATTATCTTCAAAGGTGTGTATAAAAGATGTGAGGGAATATCTACCGCGCCTTACTAAGACTTCGCTGTCTGTCTGTCTGTCCGTCAGTCAGACAGATGTCAACTGTCTAACTATCACGGTTCATGAGATACATCTCATGAACCGTGATAGTTAGACAGACAGTTGACATTTTCACAGATGATGATTGTATTTCTGTTGCCGCTATAACAACAAATACTAAAAAACAGAATAAAATAAACATTTAAGGGGACTCCCATGTTTTTTTTTGCCCTTTTTATAGATAACGGTACGGAACCCTTCGTGCGCGACTCGCACTTCGCCGGTTTTTTTATTCAGATTAAACTTTACCTAATACTGTGTTGTAGTATATCATGAATCCGTTTGCAAGCTGTTCTGAAAGTCTGCACTATGAAGGAATACAAAGGATTGTTCGCTTGACTCTCGATAGTCGACACCGGAGCTATAAGCACACCCTTCTCGGATTCCAGTTGGACGAAGTGGAATAGCACGTTATCGTCGCCAGCTGTTATTCTGAAAGAAATTCAATATTTGATTTCATCAAAAATATATAAAAACGTAAACAGATTCACGACTGTATCCCCAAGGTGCGGTAGACATTCTATCAGATCTTTTTATGTTACTTATTCCAGATCTTATGAAGATGTCTAAGGGGGGTAGTCAGAGGCATGTCCAAACACATATTTGATACATGCCCACATCTTGCAGAAGTTAGTATTCCATACATGACAGGTTGCAAGCCTATCGCCGCCTATAAGAACACTAACTGGTTTCCTCACGATGTTTTCCTTCACTGTTTAGAGCACTTTTTTTTTTAAAGCGCATATAAATTTTACGAAACGCAAAATCCATTGATGCACGGCCGGGATTCGAACCCACAACCTTCGGATTGAAAGTTGAGGTACAACTCCATTCGGCCAACTCGGCTCTTTCAAAAAAATATATTTCCTCTAAAAATATGACATGCATGCATAGAACTCAATATAGCTCACTCAGTTATGGAAATAACCTGCAAAAACATAGATAAGCTTCAATCAAATATAGATAAGATAATTCTATTCTAATCTAAGACAATTTTGTATAATAAAGCTAATATAATAAAGCTGAAAGTTTGTGAGTTTGTTTAGATGTTTGGATGTTTGTAGGTATGTTTGTTTCAATCACGGCTGAACCAGTGAACCGATTTGGATGAAACTTGCAATAGGCGTAGATAGTGACCTGGAATAACATATAGGCTATTCAAAATGTTGGTACCATGCGGGCGAAGCCTCGCGCAGTAGCTAGTTTTTTAATAAGTCATAAAGTGAATTAAAGAGAAAACAGCTGTGTTTTTTTAAGAAGGAATGCATTTTATAAAAGTAAGGCTAGGTTTTTTAAAAATGCTTTTTAAATTTTTTTGAAAATACTCTCAGGTTAATTACCTTTGCACTGTTACATGATTGATTTCATTCAACAAAGATTTTCTAATATCTGACATATCAATACTTCCACTTGCTCTGCTATCCTGAAAACAAAACAAAAATTCATAACTTTCTTATTTCAATAGGTAAATATTATAATTATCCTCTGAAAAACTTTATTAGAATACTTCGTGCTTGCTTAGTCGTTCTTAGATCGCCGAAGTTAAGCAACGTTCGAAACGGTCTGTAAGTGGATGGATGACCGCCAGTGGCATTTTCATCTGAGCGCTTCCGTGCTTCGGAGGGCACGTTAAATTGTCGATCCCGGCTAAGTAAAGGCTAAGAACAAAAGTTGTTGTTCATGATAATAGTATTACAGTCCTGAGAGGTTACCGGTGTTTTACAAATAACCCTGTATATTATCATTCTCTCAGCTCTGACATAGACAGACACCCTACAGACCTAAGAAAATGTCTACCGTTGCTTGGGGTAAAGTTGTAATCCTGTTTTATTCTTACCTGTCTATCCCAATCAGAATCTGAGCCAGATGAGTCCCGCCGATTTCTCTCTCTATCTGCCCTTCTACCTTGAATTCTATCCTCGCCTATTTCACTGAAAGAACAGAATTATTTATTTTTTACTTATTTATTATCATTTATCTTGACATTTAAAAATTTGCATGCCTAATATTTTGGTAGGACACAGAATGGACAAATATAATTTTAAGATCTTATTGTATCACATGTGTTCGTGCAAATAAATTCCATTTCAGTTCAGAATAATTTTTCAAAAGTAAGATATCGTCCGGCGGCTAGATGGGTTGACGACATTATAAAAACAGCAGGTCGTACATGGGTCAGACTGGCGCAGAATAGGGAAGGTTGGTACAAGCGAAGAGAGGCCTATGCCCAGCAGTGGGATGATAAAGGCTACGGATGATGATGAAGATATTTTGGCGCCCCTAAAACTCAACCAATCACGACTGAGATTTTTCCAATATGGCGATTCATTAAGCAGAACGAGATTTTGGCCTCAGGGACCTTTGTGAAGGGCATTTGGAGTTTATTGTCAAAGCTCAATCTTAGATACAGTGCGCATAAATCTTTGGCTTTCTAAAGTAGCTGCGCAGAACGCATTTTTGATGACCCATATAAAACGAAGACAGCGTTGTATAGCTGCCTCGCTCACTCGTTGCATCATTCTATCTCGCTTACTCTACACGCACACTCGCGTACCTAAGTACTTAAGCTAAGTACTTAAGAGAGCTTAAGATTGTTTGTGCCTTCTGTACTTCATTCCAAACAATACAGTATTTTTTCTTAACGTTTAACTTTCTCCCTGCGCATATTAGTGTTTTATAATCCTAGAAAAAAAATTAAATACCTGTTACTCTTCAAGCTATTAGAATCCTCTGAATAACTGACATCCAAACTAGAATGCCTGTATTTTTGAGCTGCATTATACCAAGGGTTGTACAAACTATGGTGACTGCCGTAGTTCAGAGAGTTGTCGCTAGTGGCGCTAGTGTTTATTTGTTCTGATGAGTTGTGGCGGCGTTTGGTCTCCCCTTTTGACAGTTTAAAGGTGGACGATTTTAATGTGCTGTCTGGTTTTAAGGCTGAAAATAGATTAAACTGTCATTTTCTGATATTTCGTGTATTCCAGATCCTTAACTAACTTAACGAATTTGTGGCTAGTGGATCAATTATTTTTGTAGCAAATGTTTGTCTGACAAAAATGTGTCTTAAGTGAATATTTCCTGCATAGCAGTAGTACTTAACCCCGCAGATAACTTTCATTTAACGAATGATTAATATAGGTAAGAAGGATGCTTTGGATAAAGTCACTTTTCAGAAGAAACTACTTATATCAAAATCGACTCATCCGCTTAGGAGCTACAAGCCCACACGACAATCTTTTAACTGTCCTTATGCATCCAGGGACAAACCATACTCACAGTGAATCTCTTTCATCTTCCTCCCGTACTTAGTAAGGCATTCGGGCATTATTTCGACTTGTGGTTGAGAGTTAGAAGCGAATAATGCGGCGAGATGCCTGTCTAGCCCAACCTCGTACAGAAGTTCTAGGCAACTCTCGCATTCCTCTACGTAGAATGGCGATGGTGGGGTAGGGCCGATTGCCTGAGGAATTTCAATAACTATTAGAGAAAAAAATTAGAAGACTTATTAGAACTAAGCGCTTCGAAAGTTCTTTTATTATGCGCACTGCAAAAATTTCGAATCAGCTTCCAGCGTCTGTATTTCCGCTGAGCTACGACATTATTGTTTTTAAGAAGAGAGTTAATAGGCATCTTCTGGGTAAGCTCGCTCCATCGTAGACCTCACTCTTACCTGTGTAAGTTTGAGGTCAAGAGCCGAAGCCGACCCATTCATCATAAAAAAAAGGAAGAAACATAAAAGTAACAAGATGTATTCAAAGAAATGAAACTAGTTTGTTTTAAATTGGTCAATACCCTGGACATTCGCGCGCACTTGAATAGACCAATCACAAAGCTCGAATGAAGAAATCAATAAATTTACGCATTGTGATTGGTCAATACAAGTGCGCGTGTATGTGGTTTCTGCCTACCCCTACTGAATACTGTGTGAGTTTATCTATGTATGAAATACAACCAGCAGTAATATAACTTGAAATCCATTCCCACTTGTCATCCCAATAGAGCTCAACCAATCACATAATAGGAAAATGACAATTGAAGTCCAGAATGGGTTTCAAATGTCAAAATGAAGCAGATTGCTAGTTGAATTACACAATATGGCCCCAGATCATAAGTGCTTGGATAGTATTGACCAAATAAGTAATTATTGAAATTTTTCTATTTAAGAAAGAGAATAAAGTATCTACCAGCCGATTCTAGTATATTTTTCATTGGTTCATCATCATCATCATCATATCTGCCATCTAGTGTCCACTGCTGAACATAGGCCTCCCCCATCGATTTCCACAGCGATCGATCTTGTGCAGCCTGCACCCAACGGCTCCCAGCAACCTTTACCAGATCGTCTTCATCATTTCATTTCATTGGTTAGTGATAAATATATAAGAAGAAAGTAGATTACCTCATATAAGATTTTCATGTTAATTGGGAACCATCACCAATGCATCGCCAACTCTATGAAATAAATGCATAAATAAATAATTACTATTCTAATTGAATTAACTAAAAGCTAAAGACAGATCAATATTTCAGTTACATATTTTTATTGTCGGTATAATCTTTTACATTGTCTAATTGGGATTTGGATTTAAAGGGAACAAAAATATCAGTCTGAAATATCGGTCTATGGTTGTTAGTAAGCCATTCTAGGACCCGATCAACACTATGTTAACTTACGCTTTCGGTACATCCACCGGCTTCCATCAAGGTTGCTAGTATGAAATGGCCTTTACCAATGATGAGAAGAAACCATCGCCCATCTGGTATTCTGAACACAAAATTAAATTAATCAATATTCGCCTTTTGAATTCTGTATTTAGTTTGAAGTAAGTTCGTTCTTCGGCATACTTGGCTCTTGAACTCTTAATTCCAATCCTTACTCATAAAGTGACACTCAAAACAACTGCCTGTAAATTTAATATCAGGATCACAGTTTAATTGTTTATAACTAGCGAAACTTACATTTGAATGCTCCCTGTATTATATCTGACATAAGTAATTATCTACACCCTCCTATATACATAAGTTCTGACATAATAATATGTATGTAGTTGTGATAATGGCCCTTTAGTATACTACATAATAAAAAAAATACCTATACTCATTCGCATCATTTTTGCTCTGATGTCTAGCCTCATTTATAAACACCTCTTTCCACATAATCAGCTTTTCTAGCTCTTTCTCAGCACTTAATTTCAATACTCCATTCAATTTCAAATATGCATTGATTTCCTTCAAATCTTCATCTTGTAAATGTGAACTCAGTAGATGCCCAGAGTGGTATAAACATGAACCAATAACTGTGTATAGCCTTTGGAAGTTTTCTACATCATCTGTCTAAAAAAAAAATGACATTTTTGATCATGATATTAAAAATAGAAGAAGTCTTCTATTTCTCCATCAGATTATCGATTCTATTTTGTATAATCAATTTTGATTACAAGTTATAGACAGGATTAGGCAAAACTGTACCTTAAGTTCTGAGAAAACTATAGATTTATTTTTAAGAATAAAACAGCTTGTATGGATGCATATAGCTATAGAATAAACATACCCATTCTCTATAATCAGCTGCTTCTAGCTCTGTAATTGCATCATCCACCTGTACTTTCACTTCCAAAGGCAAGCAAACGGAATGAGCTGCTAAAACATCTTCAAAGCTCCTCTCAAACCCTTTAGCTTGGAGTAAATTTATAAAAATCCTTGAGAACAGCACATCCAACTTATCAACATTATTCGCTTTTGTGAAACATGATTTTAAAGAACCGTACAGAAAGTCCAAGATACAAACAATATCTGCTACAACTTTTTTTGCAGTAAAAAGATCTACTTTACTACTAGGAAATGCTATCAAGAGCAAATCAGTGTAGTGTTGCGTGTATATCACATTTATAAGTTTATCACTGTAGATAATAGATGAAGACTTTGGTTCACTAGTTCCCAGTGACTTTGGGGCTAAATGGTTTATAGTTACATAAGCCCCTCGGGTATTATACAGAAAGTTCTGGTTATAAGGTCTCGGGTAACAATACAGAACTCCGGTATCGTCAGAAGTACTATCCATATCATTACAACATATGTATAATACGGAGCATAGAGAATCTTTCACGGTTTGTGTAAGAGCATTATCTGGAGTACTTTTACATGACAATAATCTTTCTAAATCTATAGCATAGTCTTTGTTGGGTGTTTGAAATGTTAGCCGAGGATTATTATGATCTTCGATAACTCTTTGTATAACATTGTTGAGATTGTAAGCATTTACTTCAATGCCATTGATTTTTTGTAAATAGTATCCTGCTTTCACTTTAGGTGTGTATATAGTCCTGGCTTCGATCAGAAAGTCTTCCACCACAAGAGTTTTGTTATCAGAATGTGTTGTAAGACTTATGCCAAACAGCTTCTCTATTTGGCAGTTCTTCTCGCTTGGGAATATCATGTTTCTGCTTACCTGTGAAAAGTCAGTACAAAAAACTCAGAAACTTTTAGATTTAAATATTTAGTAGGCTAAAACCTAGTTCAGACTAGGCTTGCATTATAGTCAAGTAGCAAGTAATATAGTGGCCAAACTACTTACTACTACCCAGAAATCGTTCGCATGGACTAGGCTACTATTTTAGACAAGTAGCGATATGATTCATGTACTTGACTATTGGCGACTGATTCGGACTTGTTTAGTCAGTGAACCAGTAGAGTGGGAGGTGCTACTCGCCCAAAAAAATTGAATCAAATGGATCGACTTGACTAAATAGTAATTTAGTCAAGTCGATCCATTTGATTCAACCACCTTAAATTTACAATTCACCTTAAATTTAGTCAAGTAGGTTAGTGAGTACACTAACCTACTTGACTAAATTTAAGGTGTTCGGATACATTTTGGTACTAAGTTACTTGCTACTCGACTAAAATACAAGCCTAGTTGGAACTAGGCATAAGGGATAATGAAGATCTTACATGAATTACTATAGATGTGGTTTCATCAGAACCTTGATTTCTACCAGAACCAGCATTGCTAGATCCAGATTCTTGGTTGTCTTTATTCTTGCCAGTATCAGAGCTTTTGGATTTGTGTCCTTTCAGAACTTTGAATATTCTGCCTGTAAATGTACATAGATAAAAATTATGTTGCTTAATTTACAAAAGCTAAAGAAGAGTATTCTAAAAAAGATTTTGATACCTCGGGTAGATCTCCGCGTCGAAGACCTTTTAAAATTATTTCTAAGTTTGAAAGTTTCACAATTTTCCAACAAGGAAGTTTGTATGTTCACTGAACTTCCTGTTGACGATTTAACCTTGATAAAAACAAGTTCTCCGTCTTCTCCCACATCTGAATCCCATTCTGGCACTGAACTGGAAACGTAGATATCAAAATTTAAGATCTAAGACCTATAAACCTGAATAATCAAGAAATACTCGTTAGGTATACTTACCTTTCCGAGTCGGAGTACTTAGAATCTCCGGTTGAATCAGTCCAGTCATTGTCTGAATCACATGGACTATCACATGTTACTTTTCCTTTATAATTCATTCTTCATACCATAACTTGAGGACGGAGTTCTAGAAAAGAAAAGATATCGGAACCAAAGTTACAACAAAATAATTGTACCAAACAAAAACAAAATTGTTTGACAATTCTGTTCCATCTAGTTGAGTTGACATTGACATTGACAGAACGTGACAGCAGGCAGGATTTCTACCATAGACATTGGACCTAGTTGTAGATGCAATGAGTGAATGATTAACAGTTATTGTTTCCATTGTTTATTCAATAGTTGCCAGTGTAAAAAAAATAGTAGCGAATTATTGAGGAAATGAATCAAACAAACCGAAGGTCCTGTGAACAAAAGGAACTTTCGAACAAACACAGAATAAATTGTCATTGTTTGATTGGTAACTACTGTTTTGTTTGGCACGAAAATTCAAAAATGGCTAAACTAAAAATGAGCTGCAGTATTTTTATATAAAACTTACAAAATCCGTCTAAAGTTTGTGCAGTGTTTCCGTGTCACTAACATGTAAATTATCTCTATCTTTTATCCAGTAACAAGCAGATACCATTTTTATTAAGATAAAACTAAGCTATCCTACAGCTACCTACACTTTCCTCATGGATAATGAGGAGTATGATGAAAACGACTATTCCGTCAATTCTGCATCTAGTACTGCAGTAGTGACTCAAGGAAACACAGGTCCCAGTGCCGCTGAAAGTTATTTAAACTATGATTTCGGTTATCCTTTCAATTTCGGTAGTACCTCATATTCGAGGAACCCTGAATCAAACATTGCTAGTGGACAAAACAGAGCCAAGTCTGCATTTTCTGTAAAGCCAAAGTTTGAATATACTAATACGATAAATGCTGAGCCTAAATACACAAAGAATGCAGAACCATATGCACATGTCAAATTGGTAAGTAAGTAGGTACATGAAGCACATAATAATTAAACTTTGATGATAAGTTAAGTGTAACATGTAGGTATGTGTACCTACTACCTAATTATCATCCACAGCCCCACTGCTGGGTAAAGGCCTCCATAAGCTTGTGCCATCCACCACGACCCTGCGCTAATCTGATGGTCAGATAATGTAATATCTACCCATCTGACCGCCGAACGGATCTAGGCATTCGTGAAGTTAGCCGTTTGTCTGCGCAGAATACAATTTTGTATGAAACAGCGGTCACTGCGCAGAAAAACGGTTAACTTCAGAATGCCTTGATCTGTTGGAAGAACTGTTACAGTTCTTCCAACAGATCAAGGCATTCTGTAGGTACCTGCTTACCATCTAAAAAATTTCAGGAAACTTTGATGAAGTTGAAGGATAGCACAAGAAAACTCATTTGTTTACTAGAAGAAATACAATGCAAAACACATTCCAAGGGCTTTAGTGCTTACGAGAATCGCCTAACAGAACTTATACAACCTATACCGAATACCAACGCAGTATGATTTTTGTTTTTTTCTTTCTTCTATAAAATCTAGGTAAGTTAGTTTAGTGCAATTTTCCTATACTTATTGCAATAGACTTCAGGTCATTATATATCGTCGCTTCGTTCTGCAGTTATAAAACATGTCGTTATAAAGCGTACTCATCGAACTTCACAGGTAAAGTTCGTTTGATATATTATTATTATAGGTAACCTAACCAGGGCTGGTCCATAGAGATATATGTATATAGCGTCAGAGTATACAATAAGCACCTACACAATACATACTTAGTCACCACCTCACCTGGGTCTATGTAGTAGGTTAACTGCCACGCCACAAAAGGAGTCCTTTCAGAGTGGCCCTAGTATCTTCGTGTGAAAATAAATTACAATAGCTTATTTGCAAGTTCCTCTAAATTCTACAGGATTTTATTCGTCTTGCCTCGAGTTATATTACCTTACCTTTATTATGGATCATCAATTTATTTTCATTTTCAGTTTCCTTCTGTTACCGAAATTATTGGTGCTGATGCGTTGAGGAAACTAGAAAATCAAGCAAAGACTTTGGATGCAATTTACGTCGAGGTAAGAACAAATATCTACCAAGATAAAGTAATTTAAGTACAATTTTTTTTATGATGAATGGGTTGGCTCTTGACCCCGAAACTTACACAGGTAAGAATTAGGTCTACGATGGAGCGAGCGTACCTAGAAGGTGCCTATTAACTCTCTTTTGACGCTGGAAGCTAATACCAATTATTTTTTTCCATCTACGATTTCCGTGATAACTTTTTAATTCAATCTAAATTAGTAAAAATAGGTAGGTTCCTAGGTACCTACTTATCTCGTGGGAATTATGATCCATTTTCACTAAAATTTATTTATTTTAGGAAGAAGACGATGACTGTTCTATTTACAAAAGATTAACAAGAAAATGCCACTGCTTGAATCAACAAGAATATAACGATTTTATAATCCATTTCAATGAAAATACTAAGTATTTTACTAGCAATGCAGGGGAGATTATAAAAAACATGCGGATTCTGAAAAAGTTTTTATACATGGGAGGAGATTATGGAAGGCACGCATTGATGTTCTTGAATGAGGTAAGTCAATCATTTTTTAGTCTCTTCACCAAGTAAAGTCTCGCGGAATTTTGTGGAACTAAAGAAATCAATGGCATTGTCGTTACACGTAGATACTAGCGCCACTCTAAAGGGACTTCTCTAATCATATATTTTTTTAGGGTCTATCAGACTCGACGCATACAGAAAAGGTTGAAATCACCCAAGGATGTTCCCACGCAGATATGTGTAACATTTTCGAAGATCATTCTATAGTCATTATTTGTATATCATGGCCTTGTAAATATGAAAACTACGGCGATGCTCACACACAGGTAACAAAGTCCAATGTCTCTATGTCAGGTTTTTTAAAACCCACTTCACCACATACTGATAAAGTGTATACAAGGGTCTTTCATTTTAAACTACACAAACTGACAGGGCCTCATTTTTGGTTTGTAAATAGACGTTTGACCATATCAATTTAATTCCTAAGCTCATTTAAGTTTTCACTTCAAAACTTATCATTATATTGATATTTTTTGATTGTTGCATAATGATTTTCAAGGAGATCAGACGTTCCACCAATCGCAGCGCAGCTACATCACGAATTGACTAAGTTATACATGAAGCAACAATCAATTTAAAGAATAGTTCTTATCGATTTTCATAACAAACCCAAAAAAAATCATAACATAAATATTTTCCTGAATTTCCTGAATTAAGTTAGTTTAAAATGAAAGACCCTATATAGCATCTATTAACAAATTATCCAACAGATAGTTGTTGTAAACTTGCTATTCAGTATTACTATACCTACTAACTATTGCTTGACGTTAACTTAATCTAGGAACTAATCAGCTCTTAATGTAGGTAAGGTACTCGACATGGTACCTAAACCAGTTAATTTATACTTAGATAATATTTTATTCCAGGCATTAACAGCAGGATTTTTATATAAATTAGCTCAATTAGAAGAAGGTCGAAGATATCTTAAATACAGTTCTAAAATTACAAACGATTTAAAAAAAGTGATTAGAAAGAAGGCATCAAAATTAGAAGTTGATACTTTAGAGTCATTGAATGCTACTCTGAACTTGATGCATCCACCATTGGCCCAACATATAAATGTTACTTACTACTGCAAGCCTGCAGATGAAGGTAATAAGAAGTTTAGTAAGAAAAGTTATGAGAGCCCCTACAGATACAATAAAAGCATCACTGATACTAAAATATACAGAGCTGAAGTGAGTTCTAGCTATTGCATAAAACGACCAAAGATCATACCAGTTTATACTGTCTAGTCTGGGATGTTTTAACAATGGACAATCTTTTAGGTAGGTAAGCTTTTCAATCATAATTTTTCTTAATAGCCCTCTTACAAGCTCTACCTTTAGGTACCTAGACCAACATTGCAATAGAGAAACGTCTTGAAGAAACAAATTTAATCTAGAATGGACGTGCCTATAATTACCCTCATAACCATTGCAGAGAATAACGAGCAGCTACTCTAATTCACTTACTTTACTACTACACTTATCTATAATATTAAACTCACATTAACTAACATTTTTATAACTGATTTTTTTTGTTATCATTTCAGGGTTTGGTAATAAAACTTTAAGAGCACTAGTCCAATACCGGGAGTATATGACAACAGATGAAGTTTTTACACATTTGGACTTGCTACACAGTTTAAGCAACAATGATAATGGAAAACAAGAACTAACAACGTTTTTACCAGCTCTGTTGAGCTTATTCAAAAACTTACTTATCGAATATGATAACAGTGAAATGAATATTATAATAACCAATATTTTGAATAACCTTGTTTCAAGAAATATGTTAAAACCCAACGAATTACCTAGAACACTTGTAATGGCTGATACTGGTACAGAAGTAAGTTAATTATTTGTTATTGAGAGCTATTAACTGTAGAAAATTACAATCTCCAAATAAAGTATTAAAAGTAAACGTTAGATAGATACCTATAGAAAAAACACTTTCACACTACTTCCTATTTTCAGCCTATAGTAATGAAGAATGAAACCAACCAAATCCCCCCTAAGAAAAATAATGTAAAGAAAGTTGTAAAATCTAAATTAGGACTAGGAGTTACACCAAATAAATTCAGACAGCCTTCAAAACGAAAAGGTACCTACCTACCCTATTTTGTTTCTATTGATGTACCTATTATACTCTGGAGTGCTTTGTATAATAAAATAAGGGTCAGCTCACACCAAGACACTACGCGGTGCGCACTTTTAAAATAGCAGTAAAACTTATAAATAAGTTTTATTGCGAATTTTAAAAGTGCGCATCCTATTTACAGTTCAGTGGCAGAGCGAAGCTTGGTGCGGTTCGGTGTGAGCTTACCCTAAGGTTGATTCTTGGTGATATTAAACACTTTCAATAATTTGTAGAAGTTTTTAAATGTTCAGTTGCAGATTGGGCTCCGCCAGTTAATACATTGAACAGATCAAGAAAGTTTTCTAAAGGTGACTAAATATTTTGTATCATTTTGATCAAGTAAGCAAATATTAATCACTGAGAGACTGACTTTTTTCAGAGTCGAGAAATCCTGTCATAGTGGTTCCCATGGAAGAATAAACAAGTGTCAAGTCACAACATTTATTCCTCAGTAAAATTAGTATAAATTATACCTATGATTATGTAAACATACAAAAATTATAACAAATCACAATACAAGCCCCTTTAAGCAATAAATTAAGTAATATTATCAGCTTCATATTGTTTAATTTAACAAGATTTGTTATACATTTAACTCTGGTTCTTACACAATAAGAACTTGAATCTAAGGAGTAATGAGGTATTATTCTATAGAAGTTCAGTATAAATATAATGCGGTTACAAGGAATGTTTTAGCAAATCAATAAATACATTATGATAGTTGTTAATTTATTTGGCAATAGTTAAAGTTTAAAAGTTGCATAATAAAAAAAAATAACCTAATCTCATAACTCAGACCATTTATTATAACCAAGTTGTTAAAATAATTACTCAACCAAAAGTCTAGTCTATTTTCACCAATAATGGTGAATGAGGCCACAAAATCTACTATAAATAAAAATAAAATATTTACACACTATAATCCCCCATAAAAAGTTGAGATCTAAAATAAACTAAGCAAGCTTTGCAACCCAAACCCCCAAAACATTAAGCTATATTATTTATCTTTAGTCAAATTGTCCATCGTCATATCTGTAAGCACTATGTCTGGAACTCCTGTAAGGAGTAATATTCCGTGTATTTGTTGGCATAGGAGCCTTTTGCCTAAACATCATTGCCAGTAAAATATAAAACCCACCAACTATTTTACTGAAGAAATCTAGTAACCCCAAAAACATTGGGGTCGAGTTTTTAACGAAGATAGACATTTCTCTAACAAGAGCGAGTATGAAGTTACCAAGAAAGTTAACGAAGGATGTGCTTCCTGTAAATATTGCAATGATAAATGCAAATAAGAATGTAAAAAATTCTTTAAAATTACTAATAGACAAAGCACCTTTTAGGCTTAGCACAATGTCATTGTAGGTCTCATTCAAAGATACATCTGTAATAACTTTTTTCTCAGAGATTTCTTTTACCATTTTTGTTCCGCCTGTTAGTATTGGTTCTACTTCTAAAAAAGCATCTGTGATGTGTCTCAAGCATCTAAGTATCACAATAACTTCATCTTCTCTGAATTTTATAGTTTTGATTTGGAACCAAAATACTCCAAATGGTTGGTTGTCCATTTCTGTGCAAATACATACACCACCAGATGGACTGCATCCAATGAAGTCGGTGTCTGTGATACCAATCCAGCTCAATTTAGAACATGCAGAACTTAGCTTTTGCTGTGCGTCTAACAGGTCTCTTTTCAACTCCGATTCGGCTGAACTCACCACAACGATATCGCGGTAACCAGTCTGTTGGTTAATTAGTCTCCTCTCTATATAACGACCCAAAAATATGCGTGATTTCAATGTTTCTTTCACGTAATTCTTCAGTCGGTTTGAATCAATATTTTCAACACTTTCATGCTGCTGAGAGGAAGCTACGGATGAGTTGAATGATGGGCTTTGTCGTAGCACACTCATCTTTTCTTGCACGCAGACTCGTAAATTTTATGCAAACAAATAAAAGAAGAAACTAAATAAAAATGTTTTTTTGTGATGATTCTGACGAGTGACGATCTTTAATTTGTTTTGACTTTCGAAACTGATAACTCAATGTCAATTTTGGTATTGTCAATGTCTAGTCCATACTAACGTCAAATTGGCAAAATAGAAAACGACTTTAGCTATCTGTGGTTTTACTTTAATCTTCAAATCATTCACTCACTCCACTGGCCTCCCTCGTTCATTTACTCTTTGAAATGGTTGTTGAAAGAATAAATGAAATGTTGAAGTTTCAGTTCAGAAATATTGAAATGTGAAAAAATATCGAAAAAGGGGAGAAAATTGTATAAAATTTGGTTTTATCTAAATAATGATGTAATAATTTATAAAGTTACTTTCAATAAATACCAGGAAATTTACTCACATCTCCCTAGTCGTTTTTCAAAATTAGATTATTGATACAACAAAAGGTGAAATGGATAATTCTACCATACAAACACTGGAGACTGCGGCCCAAATGCTGATGGTAAAATTGTTTACGAATTATTATTTGAATACTTACATTATTATTCAAAAAAAAAGTGAACTTCCAAATTGCAAATAGCATCTCATCTCAAATTGCATTCTCACAAAGGATGAAAGAAAAGGGGATGTGCATATCTACTATGATTTATCTAATTATTACGCACATGCCTAAAATTTAATTTATGTATGAAAAATTTCCATAAATTTCGTGCATTTCATGATAACTATTTAGCATAAAATTTATTCCAATGTATTCATCACACAGGCCATTATCAAACATTAAAATTAGAATTCTTTGTAAAAGGTATAATCATTTCTCTATATGATGTTATATTTTAGGCACCACCAAATTTGGTGACATCGGAACAAAGGCATCAAGCAGAGAGTGTTTTTCTTGAGTTCCGAGCTTCCAAAAATCCATATGGAATGTGCCGGGAACTACTAGAAAAATCTACATCAGAATATGTATTGTTTGAAGCAGCTAGCTTACTGAAAGCAGGACTTATTAGAGAATGGAACTTGCTATCGGAAACGGATATCTCTTCATTGAGAGAATATCTTTTGAACTATCTATTGAGAAAAGATGCTCCACCGTTTTTGAGAGAAAAACTACTACAGGTATGGTTGAAGAAATCATTTTCTATAATCTTTTAAGTATGAAAGATTATTATATTTTTTTTTATCTCTTTTAATTTAGGGACTTTGATCGATTATCGAACATGCCGGTCCCATAGGTTTCTCATTTACAAAACTATTCCTCCAATATCCTGAGGGTCTGTTGGTAGAGCATGATGGCCGCATCAGATGTCTGAGCAGCTAGCACGCTCTGCCACAGACCCTTAAGATTAACTGGCTAGAGCCAGTTAATCTTAAGTATGAAAGATGGAATGTTTACTAAAAAGTTATTTTATCATAACCTATTCTTTTTTATTCCACCAGACTATAGCTATCATAATTAAAAGGGGCAGCATAGACGACAGTGGCAGAGAAAGAAAAGCACTAATTGGTGAATTGGAAAAGATAATCTTAAGCTCACCAATCAACCAGCAAAAGCTTGCATGTTCACTCATTCTGGCTATCATGCAAGAGTATGCTATCACTGTGAAGTCTGCAGATGTCGGATTAATGTGGGATGTGCACTTCAGGCTTAAGAAATCATTTGAAGCGTCTGATCTTAAGAGGATATTCAGATTCTCTGTCAGTATACTACAACAGATTGTGAGGTCTGGTCATCAACCTGAAGGTGAACAAGCATTGTTAACCAAACAACTCTTAACAATTGTAGAAGCTGTTTTATGTTGGAGTCATGTATCACCTTTGCTTTCCAAACGTCTGATTGGTGCATTCGAGGCTATACATGAAAGTGATTCTGCCCCAGCACTCCGTCTCGGCATGAATTGGATGGACACAATAATGCAACCAGAACTTCTATCTCTCTTCTTCGAGATCCATTTGTATGTGAGATCAAATCCAGAGCTATTGAATTATTCATTGACATGTTTGACTCAACTGGCTAGTTTGAGCGGGTACCCTGATGATCTAAAGAAGCGTTATTACGATTACTATGTGAGCGGTTTTATGAATGCTATGTCGTATATCAATGAGCCGTATGATAGAGAGTTGTTGGGTATAGCTGATATCTACAGGAGATTGAATCAGTTCTTTAGACCAGCAGCGATCGCGGCCGGGCCGCCCGCATTCCTACAAACACTGACGACGCTCACATGTCATTGCATCCGAGGTGCTGTTATTGAGGAAATTGTAAGTAGCTTATCTTACCATTTCAATATATTACGATGGACTTCCGCAATGACATGGCTGAATCTATTCATAATCATGGTCAAGCGAGAAGCGTAAGATAAAGGGACTGGATAAGAGCGGCCTATACCAGCAGTGGGTGTTACGTTACATACCAGTCTGAGATTATGATTAAGTATGGTCAAACAAAGATGATTTACTTCCTACAAACTTAAAATAATGCTTTATTGTACAACAAAATCAAAAGCCTTTAATAATCGTTTTTTTATTACAGTTGTATTCCTTTTCATTTCTATTTCTATTATATATTTAATATTCTTAATATTTCCAGACTGATGATGAGAGTGTGTGGCGAGAAGCTTTGACGAAGTTTCTTCACACCTGGAGTTCCCTAGTCAACGACATCGGTGGTTATTCTAATGAAACACTAATGAACCCTTGTATAGAAGTCTTCAATACTTATTTACAAAGCAGACTTGCTCCACCTGATGGTACGAGGTATGTAACTTCAATGTTACTTTAATAAACTTTATAGAGATAGATTTATTATTGAGCAATGTTTTGAAGGTCAGAGCTATACAATTATTTTTACAGTAGGACACGTTTTCTTTTGAAAAAAATAAATAGTTTGAAAATATATTGGAGTCGATGATGAAAACTACCGCCGCAATTCGTTGGATAGTTTTCGATAACGCAACAATCACAGTTTGAGGCCTCGTTTTCTTTTAGGTGGTCCATATAAATACCACTAGCTTTATTCCTGCCTGATATACCTATCTAAGTACCTAAGTATGTTTTCTTTGTAATGTTTCTGTAATGGTGTTATAAAAAAAAACTACGAAGGCGGGTTGGTTTTCATTGTGTGTAGATTCGTTTCTGTCGTCGTACAAGCACTGAGCGCTCATTTGTCCATGGACTATTCCAACGCTTACGCATACAGAATCGTGCATGTGCATTTACACACAATTAAGATCAACGTTTCGTGAGTTAGAATTAGAACTGATACCTAGCTTAATTTACATATAAATTCTAGGAAAAGTCTTATCAAAATTTTCGATTCGAACCGTCAGACGACCGTCCTATAGCCGGAGTGCCTTACCATTCGGCCACGGAATCCAAAATTTTTTATAAGCTCTTAATTTATCGGTTATAGCACCGGTAGTGCCATCTATATGAAATCCTATCAATCAATGAAATACCTAAGTGTGCTTTAACCCTATGAAATTAAAAATGATGTATTTTCTAGGCGTGGAGATTGCCCAGACGAAGACATAAGGGATGATATAGAGGAAGACGAACGTCAATTGCACAGTTGCAATCTGATGACTATAGGCGCTATAGCGCGCAAGGCCCCGGCGCATTGCTCGCATGTTCTGTTCAGATTGTTGCAAGACAGGAGCGAAAGGCAAGTATTAAGAATATATTTATTTGACACACACAACACGATATAATGAAATTAAGAACATCAAACATTTAGACAACACGAGTAGGTACAATACAAAGTAACAGAATTAAAAATAAACAAAAATAAAAACAAACTACCTATGTCCTACCTATTTTTATGTGGTGCCAAAAAGGTCCAGTCTCAGCTTTAGTGCTGCTCCCAGGAGTGGGAGACAGCGCTGATTTTCAGACTGGACATTTTTCATAATATGATTCACCCAAAGTGGCCGCTTTAGGCCCCCAGGTATTCACCTTAGATAGGGTCGTTTTTATTGCATTCATTCTACTCTATTCATTAAATCCTTTCAATTAATGCATTCATTAAATTTTTAGGGTTCCAAAGGGTATAATGGGAACCCTATTAAGGCTCCGCTGTCTGTCCGTCTGTTACCAGGCTGTATCTCATGAACCGACATAGCCAACTTGAAGCCAATACTCAAAAATAGAAAAGAAGCCTTCAAGCATTGAAAAACAGTTTTCTCTGTGGATGTAATGATGTATTCGGACGAATACTTCCTCGGAGCCTTAAAACTGAATATTTAGAATAATGTCTACCGCGCTCTTTGAGAATGTAGCCCGGTTAATATCATTTTTCTAGATTTCACGATCTCTAAGGCACTGTAGACATTTACTCAGATCAAGTCACTCAATATTCGAATCGCATTGACGGATTTCACTTTTTGGCCAAAAAGTTTGGATGGGAGAGTTCATTCCTGGCTCTGGGGTGAATGCATATTTCCTTCTGAAAATGAATAGCGAGTAACGTAACGAAAATAAAGTAAACTATTGATTTTTTGTCCACAGATTAGAAATCCAATTACAACAGATGCATATGGGAAAGCTTCAGTTGGGCAGTGGCTTGGAACTGACGTCATTGTTTGAAGATCTGCACTGGATATTAATGATCACTGGTAAGACGTCCACTATGTTACATTTGTACTATTGATATTGATAGCCTTTTACTTTTCTACATGAGTACTAATCCCACTAATATAATAAAGCTGAAAGTTTGTGAGTATGTTTAGATATTTGTGTTTCGATCACGCCTAAACCAGTGAACCCATTTGGATGAAACTTGGAATAGGCGTAGATAGTTACCTGGAATAGCATATAGGCTATTCAAAATGTTGGTACTACGTGGGTGAAGCCGCGCGCTGTAGCTAGTATTTATTTAGGGGAATGGTACCAAGCAGTTTGAGACGTCTGTTTCTAGTTGATGAATAATTTAGTATGAAATCTGTACCTATGAACATTCTCGAGATCTAAACTATCAAGAAAAACATTGCGGGGAAATTCTGTTTTTCTTGAAAATAAGGTTACGCTGTTTTAGACTTTAGGTAGGTACAGTCAGCAACAAAAGTCGATTAACAGTTGGACTTTGAAAGTTTTCGAGAACCAAGAAAAAATAAACTGTTCTTAGAAAATTATTATGAACCAAGACTTAGACAACTTTATCTTCAAATATTAGTAAAAATGTTGGTCATGATATTACAGATTTCGAAAATTTTCAGATTTGTGAAATATAAAATGTTTATCGACTTTCGTTGCTGACTGTACTGTGCAAGCTCACTACAGTCTAAAAACCCAGACACTATACTAAAGCCTAACATTGTATTTATTTATTATTCGTTTACCCAATGCCTCCATGAAACCTTTATACTTTTTCCTTCAGGTCATTTCTTGGCGATCGACGCGACAGAAGACGATACCCTCAGGATGATACCAACAGAGCTGATGCAGTATAGCGTCAACCAGAACGCTAATGTGGAACATTCGCTCGCATACTTGACAGAAACCAGCAGTCATCACGAGAATGTTGATTCTATTATCAAGTGAGTTAATGATCCTACTTCCAACAGTAATCACAAGTTCACAACGGATCTTTAGCTCTCTGAAGTTAGGTGCACTAAACTATTGCGCAGGTTTGCGTAGAGTAAGCGAGATAGAACGATGCAACAGACTTAAACGAGTGAGCGAGGCAGCTATACAAAGCTGTCTTCATCTTGTATGGGTCATCAAAAATGGGTTCTGTGCAGCTACTTCAGAAAGACAAAGATCCGTTGTGACTACTGTACTTACTAATATACTATCTAAAAGTTTGTAAGTATGTTTGTGTTTCAATGACGCCTTAATCAGTGAACCGATTTGGGTGAAACATAAATCCGGGACAAAAAGTATCTTATTTATGTTGCCATTATAACCTCTGTCTTCCAGAAACAGGTGGCTAAGCATGAACTCTTATTGCCAGGCAGTTTTTGAACTGCTTGTCAATTCTGACATAAAGAAACAAATCTGAAATTGCGGCGTTTATCATGCTCTCTCGCTTACACATTGTGACTGTACTAGTGTGCAAGCGAGAGAACATGATAAGTTGCGAAGTTTCTTTAGTGAACCGGGTTATTCGAAATTGACATTTAGTTCGAAAACTGCTAGGCAATAGGAGTTCATAGTAACCCCCCTGTGTACAGTAAAGTACAGTACAGTAAAATCGGTTTAGCCATTCATAGCCTATCAGAATACCTACTAGCTGGTTTCTCTACGATGTTTTACTTCGCCATTTAGGGCTTGCGCGAGAGTCAGGTATCTAAATAAATAAATAATGATGGATATTTCACACAGCGTCATCTAGCCCCAAACTAAGCTTGTGCTATGGGAACTAGGTTACTTATACTACTTATAAAGATTATTACTTATTATTTAGAAATAAACACAATGTGTTGTTTTGAAAAGATTAATTTATTTATGAACCTTATAATTTATCCTAGACTAGAGAAGGTCATCAATTTAGTAGGTACAATATTCATAGGTTGTTTGTAAATACATACATATTATATATGGAAACATCCAGACACAAGATAAATATTTGCAGATCATCCAAACAGTGTATTTGTCTTTCAGTAAAGCATGTTGGCTAATGGACGTGCCCTAGAGTAACCCCATTTATTATGTCCCACTGCTGGGCAAAGACCATGCTCTTAACAATCTTGAGCTGATTCACTCCTGCTAGGATTGGTCGAGATCGTCCATAGACTTGTTAAAAACATTTTAAATATTAAAAAGAATATCTGAAAGAATGTCTACCACACCATAAAGAATTGTATTTTCTGATTCCCAAGTTAAGGGACTTTTGATCAAGACTAAGATGATAGAGGGAGGATTAAACCCAGTAGTGGGATATAATTGGATAATGATGATTGTTACTGAAGGGAAGCGGTGTTCATACAGTTTTAATGCTGTTTTTGAAGTGAAAACCTTTTTTAGGCGCGGTGGGCATTTTTGAGATGGGAAAATCATTGAATTCGCGACACTGTAACGTAAAGCTATTCGTTAAAGATCGACAAACTTTGGGTTCTGTCGGCGTTTCACACTTCGTTCAAGTTTTCATTTCTGTCGGCACTCCCGAAGTGCCACTTCTTTTACTCTACGAGTAAAAGAAGTGGCACTTCGTAAAGCTATTCGTTAAAGATCGACAAACTTTGGGTTCTGTCGGCGTTTCACACTTCGTTCAAGTTTTCATTTCTGTCGGCACTCCCGAAGTGCCACTTCTTTTACTCGTAGTGTAGGTATTGAATGAAAGTTTTACTCAACAGGATTGTAGGTCAAATATTCCGTATCAGCACATGGGAATGCCTGGCGTTGAATGCTGGTTTAGGCAACGTTTTCAGTCCAGAACTGTCAGCCACTATTTCCTGGGTATTGAAGATTTGGGCACACTCTTATCTCAGGATAGAGGCATCTGAGTATAATGAGGTGAGTTTTGTTTTTAAATAAAATAATAACATTTAACTTTAATAGTGTTGCGAGCGAGTACGATTCTGAGTTGTATGAACCAGTGTGATAAAATAATTTTGAGTGCGTCTACCACTTAATTCTACGTTTTCGAACTTAGAAATTAGAGTATGGACCAAACGGGTAGAATGTGGATAAAAGTTACTAGTGTCATTACTGTCATTTTTATTTTTTCTCCAGTATCTAGACAATCGACATGCTAAGGGGGCTGGAATGTATGTAATGTCATAGTTAAGTTCCTATTAATAAATAAATAAATGATGCATTTTTAAATGTGCATTGCATATCTCTCTTTTGTAAAGTGTGGTTTAAAGTCTAAATAACCATTTACCTTTAGATATCCCGTGTAATGGAGAGTGCGTTTGGCGTCTCCTCTCCCGGCGTATCGTGGGCGTGTTCTAAGCTCGCGGCCCGTGTTTGTACTTGCCTACGTCACTTGCATTCTCAACCGACGGCCGCGACGCATGCGCTGAAACTGTTACTGTTGCTGGCTTACTGGTGAGAGCGAGACAGATATAGGTTTGTCAGTACCGGCTGGAAATAGCGTGTTCATGTGGTATTGGCCCGATGGATAATTTTTTTGCTGTTGAAAAATGATAATGCTCGTAGTTACCCATGTGTTTAGTTTTTTAATTAACCCTCTTGCGACCACATCTGTTAACACAGTCGATACGGACGGGACCCAATGTAAAAAGCACTATACAATCCCATGTCAATACATTTCTGATCAATGCACTTCACTAACGCCATCTTTTATGTGAATAAATTGCAACAACCATAAGGTCTTTATGACGATAAAACACACATGAAAAAGTTCTGTTAGGTACAATTCTTCTTATCTTATTTCAGGAAAATATGTTTTGTATAAGTATTGTAACCATAGAAAAACATCATTGGCTTGGACCTTTCTATATTTTCCAATAAATAAATTAATCTATATTCCATGTATACCACAGGAAGGATACACTATCGCAGTGTGAAGAGTTCCGTTCGTTGGTTGAATGGGAAATGTCCGGCAACAATCTCTCTGGTGAACTGAAGCGGCCGATTTATAAGGCGTTCGCTCTCGTATCTGCTGAAGCTCAAGGTAAAAAAAAATGCTGGACATTTTCACACAGCATCATCTAACCCCAAACTAAGCAAAGCTTGTTTGTACCTATGGAAACCAGATAACTGATAAACTACTTATATACTTTTTGTTTTTAAATACATACATATTATACATAGGAACACCCAGACCAGAGATAAATATTTGCAGATCATACAGAAAGTGATTTCTTCCAGGCAAGAAAGTACAATAGGGAAGTACCACAAAGTGTGCGCCTCGGCAAACTTCGTGCTTTGTATGAAAACCGAATAATACAAACAATTGCCAGCACGTGGAGTTTGATTATTGGTTGAATACTCGTTATAATGGGCATGCATGATGACAATTTTCAAAATCTGTTCTATGTATCTTGTAGATTTATTTTATTATATAATTTAATAATCAATCCTTGAATCCTATTTTATTAGATCAGTAAATATATTGCCCATGCTCGATTACTGTCATCATGCATATTGCCAAGTCGCACAATGTTTGCTGTACTGATAACAAATCTGTCAAAATCTGTAGTCTCGCAGAATATCGTTACCATAAATAAATTCAATTGGGACTTTTTATTTATTTGTAGGTAACGTTAATTGTACGTAACACCACGTAATATTGAAGTTTTTGTACCGTCCTGTCCAAGTCATATAAAAGGTTGGAAGAGATTGCTTTTAGTTTTCTTTTTTTCATGCAAATGGTTAAACCATCTTATCTGGAAGAAAACTCTTTGTAGGGTTAAGCTCGCCTTTGTACATCCTTGTAAGCTATTATTCTGTGTTTTTATTTGTACAATAAAGAATTAAGAATTAAACTATCTTTCAGTTGACATATCATTCACAATAAATCTTATATTTTTTTAAGGTATACTGAAAACACGGCTGGTAGAAAGCATAATGTCGCTTCAAAGCAAACTCAATACATTAAAAGTTATGGATATGGACACAGAACCGGTACGAAACATGCTGGCTACTGTTCTTGAATGCTTCATTGGATTCAACGATGGATTCACAGAGGTTAGTATTAAATGATAGAAGAATAATAGAATCAAAAGAGAATAATAGAAGCAAAAAAGAGTTATGAATATGAGTGTAGCTGGGTATGCAAGAAGAGGAAGGCCGAAGAAGAAGTGGTGGGATTGTGTGAGAGATGATATGAATGTAAAAGGAGTGGTTGCACAGTTGACAAGATAGGAGTGAGTGGAAGAAGAAGACATGTTGTGCTGACCCCACTTAGCGTGGGATAAGGTCAGGGAGATGATGATGATGAAGAATAATCGAAGCGCTTATTATGGTGGAGCTTGCTTAGTCGTTCATGATAGATCGTCGAAGTTAAGCAAAGTTCTAAACGGTCTGTAAGTGGATGGTGACCGCCAGTGGCATTTTCAAGCGCTTCCGTGCTTCGGAGAGCACGTTAAATTAATCTATTAAGTCGTTAAGCCATGATGAACGCCATAAGGCGGCCTAAAAACTCCGTCACCAGAGTTCGCCACTGACTCATACGAACTTTATTAACACTATTAACGGGATATTTATCATTATCCAATGTTTTTTTTTTAATGTTAATAGTGTTAATAACCATGATAGTTTAAAAAGTTATATCATACGAACTTACTTAGTCCATAAATTACGTGAGGTTAATTTGGCGATTTTTCGGACCCCCCCCCCTGGTGAAATGTCGTGAGATTCTGCTCGACCCCCTCCCTCCCCCTCTAATCTCACGTGAGATTACAAAGTAATATTTGTTTCGAGATTGGCCAAAAATGTTTTTGTCCGTCAGTCAGTTTGTCTGTTCTCGCCTACAGGCCGCATTTTTTTATGAACGGTATTTTACTGGAGTTTTTTTTTACTTTTTTAATCCAGCTTTATCGCAATTTCACACCTTGTCGAAAAAAAATGAAATTACGTGAGATTTGCCGAGACCCCCCCCTCTCCTCCACGTGAGATTTGGCTCGACCCCCTCCCCCCCTAAACGCCTCATGTAATTTATGGACGGCTTACCCACTATTTAATTTCCTATTTTCCAGGCTGAATCAATGGACCAACAGTTCGCAATATTAGTGGACGCGATAGATAAGGTCCCGGGCATTATATTCAAGTACCACAACTACCCACGAGTGGTTCAACCAGCGTTGGAACTGCTTTCAACTAGCGCTAGGAAGATGATAGTTTCTATACTGCCACAGAATAAAGAAAAGTAAATATTCCTTTAACTTTTTACTGTAGGGTAGAAACCAATTTTTTTGTGTGTTCTAATAATATGAGGCACCTACGGCCGGTTTCTATGACGCAAAGTATCATGAGGACGAAGGAATCTAAGTTTAATCTGTTTGTCAATTTGAAAGAAACCGGCTGTAAGAGGCCGTGTTCACAAACGAGAGAATCGCTTCGATTTATCGTCTTGTCACGTATTATAAACTCTAGCGTGAGATTGTATAGAATTACGTGGTATAATAATATCGCCGCGTTTCTTTTGTCGTCGAGACGTCCCCATACGATCTAATAATAGAGCTAAGCTAAGCTAATAATAGAGATAAGTACAGAATTCCTTAGTAAATATCAGCAAATTACCCTCGTTTGGAATGAACTCACGTTTGCAGTAAAAGTTTGTATAAAAAAAAAATAGTGGCACTCCGGCCTCTTGATTACGAATCTTGCGACAGGCGTAATCTCGCAGTCACCGCTGTCAAACTTGTGGTAAACGGACATAGTTATGCGATGAGGAACCAATCTACACTCATGTCGAAATTGAATTAAATTAAACTTTTGGTTACCTTGTATAACTTTGTAATATTTCCCAGATTCCTAAACATTTGCAACACGACATTCGAGGTGTATCAACGATGGAATTCTGGAAAGTTGACACATATTCCACAAGACGCGGAAGAGGAAACATATGATGTAAGTTCTTACTCTTTTTTATCAATTGATAAGCAAAAGCAAATGTCTGTCCCCCAACTGTCTCAATATATATTTTTACTGAAAAAATCTATAAGTAACCATATTTTTAACAATGACTGAACAATCGCTATATCCTTCGGACATATCTAATTAATATAGTCGGGCTGAGAACTCAGTATCAAAGTTATATTTGTCCTTCCAAAGGATACCTGAAAAAAAGCGCTCTCAGCGAAAAGGTTAGATATACATTTACAATAAAACATTTTTGGAAAAAAAAAATTGAACCGACTTCACAGAACACAAACAGAAGAACCTTCTACACACTAAAAAGAGAAAAATAAGAATATAATTTGAAGTCGGTGCCAACTATTCATTTACATCTAAGAAATTCAAAAGAACTTGGGTGCAAAATTGTATCCTGGTACGCTATCGCTCGATTTCTTTTTTTGATAGGTACTTAATCGTATTCACTTGGCACCGACTTCAAATTATATTCTTATTTTTCTCTTTTTAGTGTGTAGAAGGTTCTTCTGTTTGTGTTCTGTGAAGTCGGTTCAATTTTTTTTTTCCAAAAATGATTTATTTTTCACTTTTTAGTGTAAGTAAATAAATACTGTGTAAATAAAAGTGTATGTGTAAATAATATAGTAAGCTACGAGTACATTAAGACTTTGCTTATCGTAGCTTAAGTAGCAAAGGATAAGAGAAGTCATGGGCAGACCTACTAAAGGACACACCGGAGTTCAGCAAGGGGGAAAACTATCAATCCATAAGGAAAAGAAAATATTTTGGACTACCTCGGGTGTAATACCCTTTCAAACTATTTAATGTTTGACTCAGATTGTGAGTCAGGGTGTGTTGTGTAGTGAGAATGAGGTTTTTTGAATGTTACGGGAAAACTGTCAATCCCTCAGGAAAAAAAATATATGGCGCCACCTTGAGAGTGTGTCCTTTACACTTTCTAACAAAAAAAATTTTGGAAATCGGTCCACAATTTTCTTAAGTTCAGTGATTGTTTTAGTTTTACGGGAAAACTATTAATCCCTCAGGAAAAAAAAATATATGGCGCCACTTTGAGAGTATACCTCTTTCTAACAAAAAAAAAATTTGGAAATCGGGCCACAATTTTCTTAAAGTTCAGTGATTGTTTTAGTTTTACGGGAAAACTATTAATCCCTCAGGAATAAAATTTATATGGGACCACTATAAGAGTATACCCTTTCAAACAAAAAAAAAATTTTGGAAATCGGTCCACAACTGACGGAAATATTGGTGAACATACATAAAAAAAAAAAAAAAAAAAAACATACATACAGCCGAACATATAACCTCCTCCTTTTTTTGAAGTCGGTTAAAAACAAAATCACGACTGTATCCCCAAGGCGCGGTAGACATTCTCTCAGATCTTTTTGTTTCCCTTTGAATGGACAATTTGCATGGGGCTATGATGAGCAACGTGAATTGTCACGGCGTGAGATGAGAAAATTTGTCATGCCGGCATTTCATTTTTCGCTAATATGAGCGCCATGACGAGACTATGTCACACTATCCCACAATTTGACATAACGATATGAAATAACGGGCTGCGCATGACGACACACAGTTATGACGATTTTTAACGAGAAAACGAGATGAGAGACTTCAGTCACGGTGCTCATCATAGGCCCACTGGTGTAATCTAATCATTACTTCCAGGATATATGCCTTATTATGGAGATAATCTGCAAAGTAGCACGTTGCTCGCAAGACTCGTCTGGTGGTGAAACAGTTGCACGTGGATTACGTATCTTGTTCCCGCTCATAACACCGTCACTACTCGCCATGCCAACTTTAGCTCATCAGGCTTACAAGATGTTGAGGACACTTGAAGGGGCTGATCAGGTATTTAAACCTTTAAACACCAACTTTTTAAATAGCCGACATGTTATTTGAGATTATCTACACCTATTCAAAGTTGCAGCCAAATCGGCACACTGGTTGATGCGTGATTGAACACAAAACAACAAAATATTTCCAAACACCAAACATTTTCACAAAGTTTTAAGTCAAAATAAAAAATCATTTATTTAGTAGGACGGACCGCTGGGATCACTTAGATTTAAATGGGATACCTACCTTG
This sequence comes from Epirrhoe tristata, assembly GCA_951394285.1. Lineage (NCBI taxonomy): Eukaryota > Metazoa > Arthropoda > Insecta > Lepidoptera > Geometridae > Epirrhoe > Epirrhoe tristata. The sequence goes on along the minus strand of OX596146.1, from coordinate 7,922,493 downwards.
TGACCGTAGATGAACGATTAGCACTGTTTGTATTGGACGGCATTGATCAGATTTGGTCAAAACTTCGAATATATTTAGAATTTGAAGGAAACACTGTTTCGTTCTTTCGCGTGCAGTTTTGTTCTATTTTGCATTTTGTGAATTCACATCATCATTTGTCACAATGCTTATAATTATGATGATTGATAAACAAATTAAACCAACACCTTTCCATTTCAGCTAACGGGTCTTCCGCTAGAAGACTTCAACATGGTCGTGTCAGCGTTACGAGTTGGCCTCACATCAGTATCCAGCGACGTATCAAGCGTTTGCTGCAACACAATCGCCGGATTAGCTGATAAACTCAACGTCGACAGTCCATATTCAATGCCGTTACTCTCCTTAGCTGAGATACTTCTAATGCTGATCATAAAAATGGAAATGCCTTCAGATTGCATCCCAGCTGCCGGGGCAGCTATTTATGCACTAACTTGCCTCAAACCAGCCTTGTTAGAAGGCCTTGCGAGGCAAATGATAGAAGCATTCGCGGCCAATGACCCCGCAAATGTACCTAAACTAGAAAGCGCATTCGCTGTACTAACCAATGGAGTTCTGTTCGACCGACATCGACCACATAGAATCCGCTTCCAAGATAACTTCGATAAGTTCTTATCGAGCGTGCACGGCTTTCTTCTTATAAAATAAGTAATTCACGCAACTCGTTTTGCGATTTGCTTATGCTTACGGCCGAGGATTTGAGGATATATCCCGAAAGGCTGCGCCGATTTCTTATCTCTAGGTAGTTTGAAGCGAGTGACCGATATCATAGTTAAGTTTACAAGTTTTCGTGTCCTTCCATGGGCTGTGTCAAAAACACTATTGTGTCTAGTTAGTTTAGACGTTTGGTAAGTGCCATGAAGGCGGATGTTTGTTTTTACAATTATGGCCTAAGTACAGGGTGCGCTGACTCCATTGTAATGGTCTTGAATGTTATTTTTATGTTTGACAAAATCTCTTATGTTTACAACGAAATAAATATTATTACAGAATCTATAATGTGGTTGTGAATGTGCAGAAAATGTATCGCCTGTTTTGTCACCTCGTAGGTTTACTTTTGTAAGAATCTTACTCGTAGGTTTTCTCGAGGTTTGACGATACAGGCATATTTTTAGATATTTCATAGTGATAGTGAATGAGAGTACACTATTCGTACTAAGTATACTGCTAGCTAGTTTTATTTAAAATGTAATTTTCATGCGCTACTTTTAAAAGTTTGCAAAATTTACATAAATTGTGCACATCAAATTTAGTGCAGGTTTTACTCCGTCTTGTTAGGTAACACTGTATAGTAAGTAAATCACAGATTCTTTGACATAGAAAAACACTTGAATGTGTACTACAATGGCCGGATGAGAGAGCATAGACAGAATAAACGGTGTAAATTATTTAGGCAGTGTAAAACTGATTATGTATGTCCATTTCTAAGATTCAAGTTAGATCCTTCCAACTTCAGTTTTATCTCTATATATAAAAATGAATCCCTATATCCCTTGGTCACGGCATCACGCTTGAACGGCTGGACCGATTTCATTAAAAAATTTTTTGTTGTGTTTGTTATTGTCAGGAGAAGGTTCTTATGACAGAAAAAAACTATATATTAATCATGGAGGGCGTGAAATAAGGGTTGAAAGTTTGTATGGGGAGTTGGTAGTTCCAGTTAAATGCAATAGATGGCGTTGCTAATACTTATGTTATTTCGCTGACGAAGTCGCTGGTACCAGCTAGTATAAAATAAACATGAATCAAGTTCGATTGGGTAGGAGGGAATCTGTCACTATGACCGAACGGTAAGAATAGTAATGAAATTATGGACCTGTGATGATTGATAGGATGCTTGATACTTAATCAATATTAAAAATAACTTCCAATTCTACAAAACGTTAAAGTTGTAGTTTTTTCGTCATAGATTAAAACATTTTTACTCCGATTTTCTGACTTCAAGACAGCGTTAACGCTTTATGTAGACGTCATAGCATCTATTTTTATGTACTTGTCGTGTGTACTGTACACACGAAAAACTTTTAACAATTTTTCATAGTAAATACAATTGTTGCGAAACGTAATCCATATACTTATTTCAAGTATGGATTACTAATTCTAATTTACCAACATTGTGGTGAAACGCGACCCACACTAGTTTTAAGTTTCACCACAATATTTAGTTGTTTATGGACCTTATTGATGAAGTCAAATTATTAGTTTTATCTGAAATTCTCGAATAATATGTTTAGAGCCACTGACGCACTAGGTGGGTATAAGAAGGCTACCGATGGCAGTTAACGCGTTAATGATAGCAATTAATTTTGTATTTGAAAGTTTGTCTTGATATGCACTATGAGAGAATGAGACAACAATAGAGTAATAAATTGAGCTGTCAAACAATATGTTGTATGTAACTAGCACAGTATTGATCCTTTCACCACACTGGTTCGAATGAACTGGTGACACGATAAGAAGTATTAATTTCTATGAGAAGACTTGAGTAGTATATCGATGTGTGTTAGATTATTCATACAATAATCGCTAAAGTGGTGTCTTTCATATTAAAATTGCAAGATGAATTTTAGTAAGTTCTCTCTTTTACAAACTAAGAACTTTGATTTGTCTAAACCCGTTGAGGTATTTCCTTTGTATTTAGTAGAATAAAAATTTGCATTATGTACTTACGATAAAATACCTACTACGTAGATAGAAGTTTTGTAAATACTCTAAACATTATTTTATTACCAAAAGTGGTAAGAAATAACAAACTTTTCAAATTATATTCAGCATCTAATAAAATCTGTACAAATTTTATATCAACTTTTGTTTTATTAAGATTTTCTCTTATGTACAGTCAGCAACGAAAGTTGACACGGACACTAGTCACTACCTACCTACCTCTTCTATTCATCAAACTGGTAGGTACTGGTTTACAAACAACCGGTTTTAATTTTATAGTAAGAAGGTAGGTAACTAAACAAGTTACAAGACACGCCATTCTACAGTAATAAAAGATGTAGGTACGATACTTGGATCTCCACATTTTTAATGCCTACTTACAATATTTTGTATGGCTATTTACGCTTGAGGCTGATATGCACGCTTAGGAATGCAAATCAATTCTTCATAATATCTTACGTACTTTACCTATAATTATTATTTTATATATTTATTCAGTTCTTTTCCATCTCAATTTTATAAAGCCTTTTATCTAGTAAATCTTTGTTTAACCTATGCATACATAAAAATTGGCCATTAAGAAATAGCACAGGAATATCGTGCCTATACAGTCTCAGCCACCGTAGATTTTCTTTTTCAGTAATATCGACTTTTTCAATAACTATTCTGTCCTTGTATGGCTCTAATTCCTCCATAACAATATCACAGAGACCGCAAGGGTCTTTTGTATAGAAAGTTATGATTGGTGGCCCCTCCACATTGTGTGTTCTGAAAATAAGAATAAGTTGAGGATAATAAAATAAAATGTGAAAATAGTAATTGATTTATTAGGTTTACCATCTACACCACAAATAAACAATCAAAACATTTAATTACATAAAGCCACTGCCAGGGGTCAATATCATAGTAAATACTCCAGTAGACAGATTCCCATTTAATTTGAAAAATAAATCATGAGAGTTATAAAAGCTTCAGCTTAGAGTTAATAAAATCATGGTCAGACTATAAAACTTAGACATTTTATAAAGTAGGTTAGACAAATTAATAAACATTTTTAACAAAAAAACTTCATGCTTAAAGCTATGCTCGACTCACTGTTTAACAGTTTACAGAATACATTATAAAAGGCACAGTAAACACATTTGTTGTTAAACTTACAATTTCTCGATCATGATAGATGAGGCGCCACCCCCTCCATTACAAATAGACGCTACACCTTTTTCGCCTTTTTTAAGAGCATGACATAAATGTACAACAATACGGGCACCAGACATGCCGATTGGATGGCCAAGACTGACCGCTCCACCATGTACATTAATCTTAGATGGATCAAGGTTAAGAACCTTCTGATTAGCCACAGCAACAACGCTAAAAGCCTCATTGATCTCCCACAGGGCAACATCGTCTTTGTTCACTCCTGTTTTTTGCAATAGCTTAGGTATAGCTACAGCTGGTGCAATAGGGAAGTCGATAGGATCGCATTCTCCATCAGCAAAGCCTACCACTCTGGCAATTGGCTTCACATTCAGTCTCTTAGCGGCATCTGCCGTCATCAGAACTAAAGCAGCGGCGCCATCATTCAAAGTTGATGCATTTCCAGCAGTGACTGTGCCATTTTCTTTCTGGAAAACTGTAGCTAATTTATTGAACTTTTCAAAGTTCACCTTTTTGTATTCCTCATCTTCTGAGAAGATTATCGGAGGTGCACCTCTTTTCTGAGGCACTGGCACTGGGACCAATTCATCTGCAAAAGCTTTAGCTTCATAGGCAGCAGCGCTTTTTTGGTAGCTGGAGATAGCATAGTCATCTTGTTGCTTTCTTGAGATTTCTAGTTTCTTGGCTGTGTTTTCAGCACAATTACCCATGTGGAATTTATTGTAGACATCAGTCAGGCCATCAAACACAATACCATCTGTGAGTTGCATACCACCGTAAGTAGTATCTCCCCTTTTGAGGTAAAATGGTACATTTGACATAGATTCCATTCCTCCAGCTAAGATAACATCCTGATCTCCAGTCTGCAGACCCTGGGCAGCTAGCATTATAGATTTCATTCCTGAAGAGCATACTTTGTTGACTGTGGTACAAATAGTACTTTTAGGCAGTCCTGCAAAGATAACCGCTTGGCGTGCTGGCGCTTGTCCCATGCCAGCTGAGCAAACATTTCCAATGAAAACCTAGAGAAAAACAATAAATTAGTAAGTATAAATATTTAACATGTGTACAGAGTAGCCGTGTTGGCTGAATGGGGTTGTACCTCATCTTTCAATCTGAAGGTTGTGGGTTCGAATTGCGGCCGTGCATCAATGGATTTTGCATTTCGTAAAATTTATATGTGCTTTGACACATGCTATAAACGGTGAAGGAAAACATCGTGAGGAAACCAGTTAGTGTTCTTATAGGCAGCGAAGGGCTTGTCACGTATGGAATACTAACTTCTGCAAGATGTGGGCATGTATCAAATATGTGTTTGGACATGCCTCTGACTACCCCCCTTAGACATCTTCAAAAGGATCTGGAATAAGTAAGATCTGAGAGAATGTCTACCGCACCTTGGGGATACAGTCGTGAACCTGTAACAGAGGTGTTGTAACAGGTAGGAAATAAAAAAAATGTTTGTTCTTAGATTTCAATAACTTAGTAGGAAGGTAGGTATTGGGTCTTTGTTAGAAAATAAATTGATACAAAATACTTCAAAACTAAGTTAAAAGATTGATAAGAGTTAAGTTTTCTGACACGAATTCAAACACAATCATGATCAGACTACTTGATGAGTTCAGATAACAGTAAAATTGGTAGAGAAAGTTGGTGTAACCTCTTTTATTTCTTCCCTGGGTATGCCGGCGCGTTCTATGGCTCCCTTGACTGCCACAGCGCCAAGTTCTGTTGCAGAAAGACTGGCCAGACTTCCCCTGAAGGATCCTATGGGAGTTCTTACTGCCGAAACTATAACCACTTCGTTGAGAGAAACTTTTGTAGAATACGCCGCCATCGCTTTGAAAAGCTGTAGAAAATGAATTTAGGTACAAATTACAATGTCTCGTCTATTGCTATGACTACGAAAATATTTCTGAAAACCTGAAAACACTGTCACATGCACGAACCACCTTAGTGGACAGTTGATGAACGACTACTGAGGAAAAAAATTAAGTATAGAAAGTCAAACCTTATTTGCTGGCATCATTTTTATGTTAATTATTCTGCTTCCTTTTAAGATTAACATCATGTATTCTTTAGAAAATTATCAGAGTATTCACCAGGGGAGGCAATCTATTGAACTGGTTACAATTGATATAACTTATCGCATTTTAATTACAAAAAACATTTACTCTAAAACTTATCTGATAACAATGACATGATCAAATTCAAAGGGACTCGTAAATTCTTAGTTTTAGAGTTGAAATTACTATGGCAATTTTAGTGAACATACGAGCGAAAGTGGGAAGAACTTTGACCCTTCTTGCATTATCATCACTGTGTGTGTAGGTAGGACGTAGGTATGTTCGTTCGTTTCAAAATGAAAAGGCTTCACTCATTCAATCTCAATTTAATCTGTATGATCTGTAGAGCTGTCAAAGTCACAAGGGTTTTGTTGTCTTTGTCAATGATAGTAGGGCTGCTACTCAGAGGCTATATATATTTCTATAACTCAGAGTAATGGGCTGCTACCTCTTCGTTGATTTGTGGTATGACATTTTAAAAACCTATAGATACGTTATGTTCATAGGTTATCGAAGTTTCTGCCGAAAAACATTCTGTGCACTATGCCAGTACAGTTACTCTCTAACGGTGAAATTAAATAACGTGAGTAAACAGGCATAACGTAGCACCTACAAAGTTCGAAAAAAATATTGTGTCAAGTGCCAATTTGAGGAGCACTTAAAATCCTTTCACGACACTGGTTCGAAAGAACTAGTAACACGATATGAAGAAGATCGAAGTTTAAAATCCGGGCTTGGAACATGTGACTGTCACTGACAAAAACGTCACTCTGACGCAAACTGAAGTAAAAATAGTGATAGTAAGACAATTTCGAGTCGTGGTGTTTAAAGACTCGAAATCTACTGGGTCAACCTGCCATTAAATGTGGTAGTAGATACCTATTGTACCTACCTAATTTAGTAATGGAGCATTTCAACACTTTTGCTCTCAATAATTATGCTAGCCTGCCTACTCCTTCTTAATTTTCTAAATCATGTATGGTGAATTATTGGCTGTGTGGTGTGTGGTATTCTAAACTGCACTGCCGTAAGTCGTTAGGTCACATTATGGAGGCCTCTTAAGCGGCCAAACACAACAACTCAAAACTCAAATGCTTTTTAACTTGCACAAATACTAAAACTAATACTAATAATAGCTAGGATGCTCATGGTTAAAGGTATCAATTCAATGAGATATAAACAGGGTGACTTTGTGAGATGGTCCACGGAGGGCAGGTAGGTAGACCTTAACCATTGTAGCTACACGAAAACGCTCTTAGTATTTTTCACGTAGGAACGTATCCCTGACACATAGAACTTTTATGTTTCACGCTGTACAACAATGAAAACTTTTGCAATAAATGAAATCTAGTGATTCTTCTTCTTCTTATCGTGTCACCAGTTCTTTCAAACCAGTGTGGTGAAAGGATTTTAAGTGCGCCTCAAAAAGGCTCCTTGCGTGCACTTGACACATGTTTTTGAACTTCTACATACACAGGTTCTACGACATGCCGGTTTCCTTACGATGTTTTCTTACAGCGGTTGAGAGTAATCTAGTGATAAAACTAAACGATACAACTTTAAAAAAAACATTTTGTCAAGGAACCGTTCGTGAAAAAGACACGGCAGCCCTATCTATTTCAACTATTGATTTGTGAGAGAGAAGTGAAGGGAGGATAGTTGAATTGAATGAACGAAACAAATTAGCTAGTACCGCTGCGCATGCACCAAATGCACGTATCAGTTATTTATTCATATTTTTCAGAATTTTTAAAAATTTTGTAGGATGTTCCTAGCTATATATTAACATAAAATAAAATGTTAGCACTAGGTACAAAGTGAAGTGAAAAACATTACACTGTTTGTTATTTACTCCGAATATGTCATCACGACTGTATAGCAAGAGAGTAGCGTCCACAAAAAAGCGAGGAAACCAGGTTAGTAGATTAGTTTTGCTCATCTTTTACTAGTATTCTATTCTGTCGCTGTTTTTATTTTTATTTCTATAATAGATAGCAATTCAAGTTAATTCCCTCCTATTTACGAAACAAAAATAGTACATAACACTGCGTTTGTGCTGTACTAAGATTTAGTTATCATAACCCTTCCCCAGTTTATGATAGGACCATATTTTTGATAACCTGTGTACTTACTGAATACTTACTGAACTGATATTGAAACAAATAAAATACCTTACAAATTCACATATTATTTACACTTAGTGAAAAATTAGATTAAGGCCAGCTAGCAATAGCCATTGCCACCTAATTGCCATGAAACAAATTCTATTGACTAATCTGCATATCTATAATCAGACTTGTGTCTCTCTAACATACATTTTTGATTTTCAAGGCCACATACATACCACACTAGAAATTTAAGAGGCCATGGTCAAGTAAAAAACTTAATCAATGTTTAGTTACAGGTTCTTTATTTTAAATTGAACTGCCTAAATTATTAACCCAATCTGGGTCCTGCTGTTCCCACTCTATGCAATCAATCATGCATTCAATCAACCCTGCATATTCCTATTGTACCAACAACATTAAACATTAAACGACTTTGAATATTTTGATATTCATGGGTTAAAGTATATTCATATAGAATATGCTAAGCTTATCTTGACATTGTTTGATAACGTCAAAGACTTTACTAACAAAACCAAGATACTTTATCAGAACAAGTAGGTAACATTAAAATAAGTGTTTCAACATAAGTGTGAATTGAACGAAGTTGTAAAACATTGCAGTTGCATTAACACAAAGCATCTAACATTCTTTGCAACATTTGAAATCAAGGTGAATTAAATTAAGTACTGTAATAGTAAATTTTTTGTAAACAGTAAATTGGCTCATAACTAAAAATGAAAACTAATGAATTTTCAAATGTTCTATATCTTTTGGCTAGGGAGACATCTCCATTTAAGTTGAGACATAACTATAAATGTACTTCATTGCAGTATTCTACTAAAACTGAAAAAAAAAAAACATTGTTTTAGAACAAATTAAATTCTATGACTACTCACAGTTTCCAAGTTGTCACACAAATAGGTATTGTTGAAGTTGCGTGAAGTCTTTTTAAAACCATTTAGTATCTGCATTTATAGTGTATAAATTAAATATGCATGGTGTAAATAAATACTTACATAAAATCTATTATGTTAATATTATACAGTTAGCATACACTTCTACATAATACATTAACTGCAAAATAAATATATTTGCAAAACAAACTCAAACATGATATTGATAAAGCCGACACTTCCTCTATACTCCACCGAACTCAATACTTGAGATTACTTGAAGATGTCCTGAGTGGTAGTCAGAGGTAAAAATAAGATAACATATTTTGAGTCCTTAATAAAACAATGAAATATAATTTTGTTTTGATATTAATAAAGGACTCAACAGAGAACAAAAATCTATAATGTTTACTGGTTTTCAACCTTTCAACCACCTAAATTAAAATAGATTAAAAAAAACCTTTCAACACATTAATTTTTAATTTGTGGCTTCATAAAAGTGATAGTGATATTTTTTTTTAATTAAATAGGTCAGCATTTGACCTCCCTCTGCCTGATGTTAAGCAGTAGTGAGGTCTAAGATGGAGCATGCTTTCCTAGAAGGAACCTATTTACTCTTGATTTAAAGACCCCTATATTGTACTTTTCGGGAAATACGGTACCCGGCAATGAGTTCCACAGTTTGGCAGTGCGTATGAAAAAAGTGGACTCAAAACGCTTTGTACGAACTCTGGGAATATCAACCATGTACATGATATTTTTTTTTAACTGAATTAAATCTTGCATTATTTATTTTGTTATTAATTTAATAACACATCAAATAATATTTATAACCGGAAATCAATTTTAATGTTTATGTGAAATATTGTAATTTAATTAGTTAAAGTTTCCATTTCAGTAATAATTTTTGACTCACACTTTGCTACTGTACTATTTATTGTCCTTCTGCTACTTAAATAAATAAATAATTAAATAATGCTGGACTTTTTCACACAGCATCATCTAGCCCCAAAGTAAGCAGAGCTTGTGTTATAGGTACTAGATGACTGATGTACTTATATAGTTTTTTTTTGTAAATACATACATATTATAGGTACATAGAAAACACCCAGACCCGACCCCGCCGCGGGGATCGAACCCGCAACCTTCTGCGTCGCAGGCGGGCCTTCGCTCACTGCGCTACAGAATACACCTACAACATCCTACACAAAAGCAATAATTGATTAATGTTATCATCTTGAATGGAAGAAGTCAAATCCAATTGTTCGTATAATTAAAATAATTTTCGAAAGTAGATACTTAGTGGTTTCACAGATTAGGTACTTAGGTAAACAAAATAATGTTACTTCCTTAATAGAACACGCAAAATTTAAAATATTCTCTTAAGATGGTGATACAATGGGCATTCACTCCAGTTAATTATATGATAAGTTCTAATCTACTTTCTATACGTAATGAATGAATGCAAATCAATATAACAAGTTGCATCTTATCTCTTGCGAAATACGGCACTAGCAGTATGCAAGTTTATTTGTCTTATGTCTGTCTTATCTGTACAAGTTAATCATCTTTGATAATGATTGCAAGACTTGAGCTTCCTTCTAATTGCTGTTTCGTCAAAATCATTGTTGATAAACTAGTAACTGGCGGTGAGTGTTCATAGTAAGTGGAATATTTTGAGCTGTTAGTCATTGGTAAAATTCAGGTTAGCTACAAGTATATTTGGTGACTCAATACAAGGGGTTGGTTTCTAATGTGTAATGGCAATAGAATTATTCCATTTACTTGACCTACTTATAAGTAGGGATTTTAGAATTTGATTCTTTCATGATTCTTGGAACCACAATTCAGGTCAATCATTGTTATTGGAAGATTTGTCTTGTTGAATTAATTTCTCGTAATTTAATTTGATCGTCATTGGTATTAATTTAGGTAAGTAGGTACTCATCTCTAAGCGTCCGAGCCGCGTAAAGGACAGCGTTATCACGAAACTAATCCACAATGATTCATGTTTACAAGTTAGGTCGCCTTTGCGGCATACGACCACTTGGCATTAGTGTGCCAACGCTTAGCCTTCTTCGACGCGCAATGCTCACTAATTAGTCTAATTAGCAAGTTAATTCATATGTAAACACTAACATAACGCGAGGTGCAATCCACATCATTACACACCATGCTCCAACTGTGGAGATCTGTTGCTTCAAAATGTACATAATTTAAATAAATTTCATAAATTAAAGTGATGTAGTTAAGTGTTTAATATATAACTTGTTGCAGGGTTAGCGCCAAAGCATGCGGGGTATGACTTAGGCCATGCGATAAAAATGGAAGTGGTCAACTTAGATGAAGGTCGGTACGAACAAACGCGAAATGTACCAGGAAACGATAGCGATGCTTCCGGTAGCTTCAGTGACCGCGACGACTTAGATCGATTATCAGACGGCGACTTGAGAGAAGATCTACAGAAAACCATACCGGAATGTTACAAGTCTGACTCAAACTTCTCATCACAAGCTTCAAGCGACATCACAAACGATGAAGAGTTTCAAGCCACAGCGCTGGTTCAATTCATGGATATTCTAAACGACTTAGACGAGGTATTAGACAAGTCTCTACTCGCATGTCTCGACGATGGCGCGAAGACTTTCGATAGTGACGATGAGGATCTCATTTGTAAAATTAAGGAGTGTATCGGGGAATCTCAGGAGCAATCTCTGCAATCCCAAGGACCCAGTTCCATAGACGACAACACTGAAGTAGTGACATGTTCGAATGCATCTCCTGAAGATGCGACAGTTTCAGTTGAAAGTGTTGAACGGCCATCCTTTCTCGGTCGTTCCAAAAGTTTTTCAGAACTCTCTGTAACTAATCGGCAAGCTCTAGTGACGTCATTGGAGAGAGCCAGCACCACGAATGATACCTTACGCAATTCAATGAGACGATTAGACCCTATCGTCTTACCAGCGATAGAAACTACGGAATCTTGCGAGCCTCTCACACTCCCAGTGATTCTTTTCCTAGATCATGTGAATATGCGACCAACAAGTGCTCCAATACAGCTGCAGGTTACAGCTGCAAATTTGAGTAGCGATGGTAGTTCTGGGCCTTTGATCCTAGGTCGTAGAACCTTGCTTATGAACAGGGCCTTATCTCTGCCATCGCCTGGGGAAAGTGATATAACAGGGGATTGGACTGGTCGGAATACATCGAGGAGTACAGCAAGAAGCAGTACATCGAGCTCATCGAACGAATCTCTAGCCATCCCGCCAGTTATAACCAGTGAAGACAGGTAATCTTACGTCCGTGACCAATCTTGTTGTTTCACAGATTTTGCAATTGCGGTTTTGGATTTGAGGCCGTGGTGATTCATTGTTCGATAATTTTCGATATTGTTCTCTGATGGGCATCCAGGCACAAATTTTCCGTTACAAATGGTCCTATGCGTATATCTTAGCCTTTGACTTTTCTCTCTTACTTGCTAGACTAGCATACTAAAATACTCTTCTTCTATGTTTCCTGATAACTATCGTACGAATTTCCAAAAATGGTACAAGTTGTTGTTAGTCATGTTGTTCCCATTACACGCGCTCTACTTACTTTGGGACCAGCAGCCTTATTGCCTAACTTGAAATCCATTCCCATTTGTCATCCCAATAGAGCTCAACCAATCACTAGGAAAATGACAATTGAGGTCCAGAATAGGTTTCAAATATCAAAATGAAGCCCATGTCCATTGTCAGTTGAATTACACAATAAGGCCCCAGGTGATGAGAGCAAAGGTAAAGATTGTTTATTTTCAGAGTCGAAGAGATTGATGAACCGCCTTTCGGTGTTTGGCCGCACCGTATGAGCGCAATGCTAGCTTGCCTGAGTTGCACCGTGGGAATATTCAATATTTCTCGTTTCGCCATATTCAGCGTACATTTTGGAGGTATGTACTGTTACAGTTTAATGAGACTACGCTTTCGCGATTTCATCATGCGACCTGGGGCCGTATTCGCGTTCCTTTTTCGTTCGTTTGATGAATATTCGGTTGCTTCCCATCACTATTTCTGACCAATTTTTCAAATGTTCAAACACAGTCCTAACCTAGGACGAAATATTCCAAACCGAAAAATTTGCCCTTGAAGTCAGATATCGTGGTGGGTGGGAAGCATCCGCAGATTCATCAAACGAACGAAAAAAGGAACGCGAATACGGCCCCTGTACTTTTCAATAGGTAACTTTTTTTACATATTTGGCATGCATTATACTAAATCACTAAAAAACTTAAGTACCTTAATCCACTAAAAGTTTTTGTTAAGGTTAACAAAATTTATGACTCCTTGGAATAGTCTTGCGAAGTTAAAGAAACAGTATTAATTTGAATAGAAATAATAATAAAAAGCATTTAAAATAGCATGCGAAAATATGTAAGTTACAAAAAGTAAAAAAAAACAATAACAAAAATAAATTAAGAAATATTTCTCACACAAGAATTTTAAGAATCTGCGATAGATAAATCTGCTCAAGTTTGTGCCTGTATTCTTATGCATTTGCATATTATTGTACGTTACGCAATAACCTAGATTTCATGTTACAATGATCTAAGAAAATAGCGTGGTCTACATCATAACATGCAAGATTTTGTAACGAAAACAAAACGGAGATCAAAAACATGTAATTAAAGAATTTTAAAATGCATCCCAATAATTGCACCCGTACGGGACTTGAACCTGCGACCTATATCGATCCGTAACGTTCTTCCAGCTGAACCAATACAATAAATAAATAAATAGTGCTGGACATTTCACACAGCATCATCTAGTCCCAAACTAAGCAAAGCTTGTTTGGGACTCTGTAGCGCAGTGGGCGGAGGCCCGCCTGCAACGCAGAAGGTTGTGGGTTCGATCCCCGCAGCGGGACCAATGATTTTATGATGTACAAATATTTGTCTCGGGTCTGGGTGTTTCCTATGCATGATATGTATGTATTTACAAACAAAAAGTATATAGGTAGTATATCAGTCATTTAGTACCCATAACACAAGCTCTGCTTACTTTGGGCTAGATGATGCTGTGTGAAAAGTCCAGCATTATTTATTTATTTATTATTAACTAGCTGCGCTCTCGCGGTGTGACCCGCGGTCCCTCGGGATGTTTAAATTTTTTCGGGATAAAAGTAGCCTATGTCCTTCCCTGGGATACAACCTTTAACTATGCCAAATTTCAGCTTAATCTGTAACAAACAAACAGACAGACAGACAGAATTACTTTCACATTTATAATATTAGTATGGATTATTTTACATAAGACTGTCCTGTAACATCCTTACTTTTGTTTCAGCAAGTTTCATAGTCCAGTTCTTTATCCTCTCACTATTGATCGGAATACCACTCTTTACCTTGTACCTATGTTTGGGCCAAGTGCTAGAAGCAGGGCCGTTAGACATGTGGCGTATATCACCAATTTTCCAAGGAGTGGGCGTGTCTATGCTTATCACTCAAGCTGTTATTGGAACGTACAGTATCATTGGCCTTTCGTGGATATTTGTGTACTTCAGAGACTCTTTTATAACGTCCAATGATAAGTACAAATGGGCGATGCCGCATGAGTATAATATTGAAGGTAAGAATATTTTTTTTCGTAATTCATTTTCTTTCCAACCAGTACTGTAATGTGCTGAAAGGAATGAATGAATGAATGAATGAATGAATGAACACTTTATTGTAAAGGATTTTAAGGGAACCTCAGGGAGGCTAAGCTTCTATCTTGAACTTCACTGTATTCTATCTATCTATCTATTCCAACTGTTAAGGTTTTACGAATTATACCAGTTTCCTCAAGTATTCCTTCGCCGATAAGACTGTTCTGGCATAGTGGTGCTCGACTGGATTCGAACTCACGACAAGCCAGCGTTACTTCCACTATACCAGTGCTCTTAACGCGAGGAAGGTGCCTCGACTTTCATATAGAAATCATATGAATTATTTTATTATACAGGGTTAAATTGTCAATTGTCAATTGTAGATCAATCTAATTTCTCTTTCCAAAATTTCGACGAGACGTTTCGTATATCCTTGACTGTTGTGTACCAATTTACGGTACAATGCTATTGTTTAAACAATTTGCATGATCTAACAGACAATACCGTCGTATTCGGTAGCGAATCAATTCAGGAAGTTCCGTGAAGGTCGTCTGTCTGTTATTTCTTATGATGCAATCTTATGACTTGGTAGACGGTAGGAGCACATTTTTGGTGCCTTAGACATCATCTACTTTCATCACTGCTTAGAATATTTTTTGTCTTAATAAGGACGAAATATATATTTGCTGTAACTAATTTTGCTTGATTTAACCGATTTAACCCGCGGTGTGAAATGAAATATCCGTAAACTATATTGAGGTGTGTGTGTATAAGTATGTTATATGCAGTGGCGTAGCTACCGAATGGCTAGGCGGTGCAGTGCACCGGGGCCCCCAAGCTCAAGGGGCCCTCGGACTCTGAGTCCCGTGAGTCCGGAAGGTTTTGTTCTTAGAAAACTATAGGTATGATTATTTTGAAAGTAAAAACAACTGCATTATTAGATTTTTGAAATAGTTAGGTACCCAGAAAATGACGAATCAAATCTTAAGTTTTTACAAAAAAATAAATATGTTTACATTTCGCCACACCCTGCATATTTTGACTTGATAAAACCTAAACCGTTCAGTTAGGGCCCCGGTTTATTTTGCACCACTACGGTGGCTTGTTGGCTACCTAGCTACGCCACTGGTTATATGTGTATTCACAACCATGGCTAAAGTCCGCCTATTTCCGAATCGGATACATTAAAATCAGTATTCAAAATGTCCTAAAATAATAAATCGTTTTGCAATCGAACAATGAAACGACAATTTCCGCTTACAGATACCGGCGTGCGGAATGGCACGTACAAAATCGAAGAGACATTGCCTCAGTACTTCAACGGTGAAGTCTTACAGCGAAGTGTGGAAACGTCCGGCACTTACTTCGGAACGATAAAGTTCCAAGTGGCGTTCAATTTGGCCGTGGTTTGGATGATTGTTTTCGTCTCGCTTAGCAAAGGACTTAGGTCTTATGGCAAGGTATGCGATTTGATTCTGTTCGCTTCGCTCGCGTCAAATCAAAATCAAATTAATATTGCATTTTTTTTGGTATTGCATAATATTATTATTAGATGTTAATCGTATTATGTTGGAAATACGAAAGTTTGATCAATTAGATACGCTTCATTGCTCAGTCTATGTAATTTGCATTAGATAACTATATTTGTCCTGTTCTTTGCCATATCAATAAATGAGAAAGACTATCGGTCGATAGTTCTAATGCATCCGTAACAAACTACCATGTAATCGTATTTTCTCTTTCAGGCGGTGTATATGCTTATATTTATACCTATATGCGGTACTTTGGTTCTATGTACTAAATTACTGACGCTAATTCCATACGATACTGTGACAAATATCTTCTCTGAGACTGAATGGAGCGAGTTTTTCATTAACAGCAATGTAAGTGTAATCTAATCCCTAGTCATGCTCCTATATATTTTTCGATTTGTCCATTAATCCATCCACATGTTGTCTGGTAGAGGTCGCTTTTTAGCGATAAGACCGCCGATTGTATATCATAGTTAAGTTTTTTGTTTAGTTATATATTTTGTTTTACTTTTTATGTGTTGTGCAATAAAGTATTTTCTATTCTATTCTAAGTGCAACAAACCTTGTATGTATTGAGTAATTATTATCTGTGGATTTAATTAAAATTCTCAGCCATTACTTTTAAATATAAATACTTCAATAAGCTCTTAAAATAAAAGGAAATCGAACCTCTGTACCTCTGTAGAGCAGTGGGCGAAGGCCCGCCTGCGACGCAAAAGGTTGCGGGTTCGATCCCCGCTGCGGGACCAATGTTTGTATGATCTACAAATATTTGTCTCGGGTCTGGTTGTTTCTATGTATAATTATATTACAAACAAAAAGTATATAAGTAGTTTATCAGTCATCTAGTACCCATAACACAAGCTCTTCTTACTTTGGGGATAGATGATGCTGTGTGAAAAGTCCAGCATTATTATTTTTTTATTTCGTTGAACCGATTCCATAAGATAAAATTATATGCTTCACCCCCTATTTCTTTGTCCAGCAGTGGAGCAACAGGTTGATATAAGTTTTTTTTTAAATTAAGCTTTATTTACAGTCATGGGCAGCCGCAGCCCAAGAGACATTCCTAACCTGGGGTCTACTAGGCGCATGCGTGATGCAACTGACCTCACACAAGGATGCCAAGAACAGAACCAGTAAAATGCTTCAGAAGGAAAGCGGCTGTGTGGTTATCTTCACATTTGCTGTGCTGCTGCTTGGCTCGTTCTTGGCTAATACTTGTGTGCAGATACTCAAGAACTATGGGTATACATATGTGCCTGGGAGCTTTGGTAAGTCATAGATTTGAAATCAATATTGTTTTCTTGTCCCATACAAGGTCATATAAATACTAAGTCGCCTGAATGAAGTACAAATGTACTTCAGGATTTTTGAACTAATTTCAAAATATCTCTGGGAATTGAACCGATTCTCATTATATTCTGTATTTTTAATATTACGTAAACGTAAACAGGTTCACGACTGTATCCCCAAGGTGCGGTAGACATTCTCTCAGATCTTTTTATGTTACTTATTCCAGATGTCTAAGGAGGGTAGTCAGAGGCATGTCCAAACACATATTTGATACATGCCCACATCTTGCAGAAGTTAATATTATGTACCTATTATTATGTAGTTTATTTATTAGTTAATCGTATACATATTTAACCTATATCAGCTTCATATTCATTTTCTTTTTATTATACACCTGACCAATCCTTCTTTCACTAAGTTCCTCTCCATCCAAAGGTTGCCTGGAAGAGATCGCTCATTAGCGATAAGGCCGCCCATTGTACATTGCCATTATTTGTTTTATTTAATTATTTTGTTTCTTAGTTTATGGTGTACAATAAAGAATTCTCATTCATTATTCCCTTTATTTATACAAAATGTGGAGAGAGAAATATGTTTTTGGAAATGCGAAGTATGTTTGTGTCTCTAACTCTTGAACTTCTGCAAATAAATAATTTCAACATACCAAAAAGTCATACTACATAGATCAATGAATCTTAAGTGACTCGATCTGGAAGAATGTCTACTGTTCCTGTGTCAGTCGTGATACTGTTTCTGAAAACATCATCAATTTTAAAATTTCTATACTTTCTTACTTTCCTGCCTGCTGATAGGGTATATCTCTATAGTAGAATAGAATCAAATGACATTGAACTTAGGCAAAAGCATCTCTTCTACAACCGCGATATAATTTGTTGTGGCACAAAATAAACTATTTTATCTTATCTTATCTAATTCAAAATATACCATACATTACTTTATTCTACCATAAAGAAGGTACAATAAGCAACTGTTCTCTCTATTCCATGTCGAAATGAATCATGAATATTTTATTTATGTATACCCATATCCGTTCAACGCATTTGACCTTGTCGAGAACTAGTCAATGAACTGCATAGCATAAGCCACATGATAGTTTTAGAACACTTAAGAAATATTGCAAGTACATTATCGCCCCTTATTAATGCTAACTGGTTTTTTCACGTTCTCGAAATATATTCGTCTGCTATATAGTAAAACAATCCTCTATGCACTTAAATTTAATTATGGCTTCACACAGTTGGGTTCGATTCCCATCCAGAACAATAATTTGTGTGATGAAACATGGATGTTTGTTCTATGTACAGTATGCACACGGTGCATACTGTGTGTAACATATTGATGTCGAATAAGTGTCCTAATTGAGGCGATCGTATCTCGTGACCAAATTATTAGATTTTAGCGATGGTCGCATCTCGACTCTCATCGCGACTCACGCGAATCGCGTTCTATTAGGACGACGTCTTACGCTCCTATCCGTCTCTATTCTAGAAACAATTAAATCATCTCAATTCCTCTGGCCATCATCTGAACCACTACCTGGCAACGTCGCATCTACGCCGGTCCGGTATACAGGACACTACGCCAGTCTGGTAGGAGTGAGTGTGTTGCGGAGCGGCAACGTCGCGCGGACCCTCAGCGGCTGGCAGCCTCTACAGCTGGCGACGCAGCTAGTGCCAGCCACGCTCGCGGTGTTGCCGGCTAATGTGGTAAGTGTATAGCTACGTCGCATTACACTACGCCAGTCTGGTAGGAGTGAGCGTGTTGCGGAGCGGCAACGTCGCGCGGACCCTCAGCGGCTGGCAGCCTCTACAGCTGGCGACGCAGCTAGTGCCAGCCACGCTCGCGGTGTTGCCGGCTAATGTGGTAAGTGTATAGCTACGTCGCATTACACTACGCCAGTCTGGTAGGAGTGAGTGTGTTGCGGAGCGGCAACGTCGCGCGGACCCTCAGCGGCTGGCAGCCTCTACAGCTGGCGACGCAGCTAGTGCCAGCCACGCTCGCGGTGTTGCCGGCTAATGTGGTAAGTGTATAGCTACGTCGCATTACACTACGCCAGTCTGGTAGGAGTGAGTGTGTTGCGGAGCGGCAACGTCGCGCGGACCCTCAGCGGCTGGCAGCCTCTACAGCTGGCGACGCAGCTAGTGCCAGCCACACTCGCGGTGTTGCCGGCTAATGTGGTAAGTGTATAGCTACGTCGCATTACACTACGCCAGTCTGGTAGGAGTGAGCGTGTTGCGGAGCGGCAACGTCGCGCGGACCCTCAGCGGCTGGCAGCCTCTACAGCTGGCGACGCAGCTAGTGCCAGCCACGCTCGCGGTGTTTCCGGCTAATGTGGTAAGTGTATAGCTACGTCGCATTACACTACGCCAGTCTGGTTGGAGTGAGTGTTTGTAAGGCCGTAGACTGTTCGAACGCGTTGACGGACAAACGACTTTTATTTACTTGCATTGTTATGTAATCCAAGTTTAATGTCTCCAAAATAGTAGTTGATTTAAATCATATTTAAATATACCTACATTAATATCCTAATTAAAATCCAATTTTAGAAGTACGAATTTCCAATTGTCAAATGCTTGACACAGTAACAAAGTTACGTATGATCCGTGTAATACCGCTCAATACTACGCGACATAATTGACTATAACATGTTAAAAATAGACCGTGTCAAAGCGAATCCAATTTCACAACTTAACGCACATCCGCTAAGTTTATTTTAATACTAACCTTGTACAAACGTAGATACGGTTTCTATAAACTTCTTAGGTCATTGTGATGTTGAATTATTTCACTTCCGTAATCTTAATTTGTCTGAATTTACAATCATTACTTTCTAATTTCTCGCTTTTCAGTTTTAATTATTCTGTAGTCACGCCTAATTTTCTGTTACTTAAACCTTTTTTACTCTGCTAAAGCAAAGCCAAATGTTGCGTTACGATTTTTCCAGTCTGTATACAGGGTGTAAAAAGACGTCTAACGAAGCCGAAAGGGGTAGGTACAGCATCCCAACACACAACTAAATCCAAAGGGATTTTCCGAAAAAAATCATTATATCTGGAGAAAACAGCGTTTGAAGATTACTGTTTGCGTAGGTACTGGATGCGTTTTTTTACGTAGATGCCTGGATTTTGAGTTTAAATAGTTTTTTTCTTTTAATAATGAAATAATTAGGTAGGTATGGTCTTATTATATTATACTAGTAGTCAATAACTGAAAATAATATAAAATGACTAAGCTACGTCAAAAAATTTTTTGCGTTTTTTTTTTTTCGCTAAATGAGTTTAGAATCATGGTCTGATTGCAACCCAGTTTTCGGTAGTTGTCTTTTTACACCCTGTATGTATGCTGATTAAGCTGAGAGGATGGTTTAGGTGCTGGGCAAGCCTATTCCATCTCAAACAATGTCCCAGGCACTACAGCGTCCCGTTAGGTGTAGGCATAAGTTGCCTCCTGACGCTGTATAAATCATCTATTAAATAAAGGCCTAAGTTTTTTTTATATGTATGTATCATTAAAATTTTTCATGGGAAGTTATATGTATCAAATACGTATGGTCAATCTTTTGCTCTTGATAACGCCTTCCTGCCAGCATTTGTGGTGCTTTCAAATGGGCCATATCGCACAGAATGACGCATGTACTGCGAATTACTTACAGTGTATATTTTAAGTGAAATTATAGAAGCTACCGAGCTATTAACTTCAATAGCGGTGTTTTATAGGACTGTAAAATATTTCGAGTCTTAGTTTTTAGTGACTTCAAAAAATAGAAGTAATTCTTTGTAAAATTCCTCTTAATGGTCTCTTATTCATTTTGTGACCGCGTAAAAGTCAATCTACCGTAACACTCAGAGTAAAATAAATCTATTAGGAATGCAAGACAGTATATTTTTACTTTTTTAGGGTTAAACGGGAATCCTATTACTAAGACTTCGCTGTCTGTCTGTCCGTCCGTCTGTCACCAGGCTGTATCATGACCTGTGATAGTTAGACAGTTGAAATTTTCACAGATGATGTATTTCTGTTGCCGCTATAACAAAAAATATTAAAAAACAGAATAATACCAGTATTTAAGGGGGCTCCAATACAACAAATTGATTTTGTTGCCGTTTTTATAGATAACTGTACGGAACCCTTTGTGCGCGAGTCCGACTCGCACTTGGCCGGTTTTACAATGATATAATCGCGCTTTGGTATTTTGTTTTTAAACCCATCAAGAAATGAGACGTTTAACCTACATAGCTTTTTTATGACTTGTTTAAGTGATCTACTGCCTGCAGATTAGATAAAAAAATATTACAAACACAGTGAGATAATTTTAAATTGCGCATCGCGTGAGTTAACCAATTTTAAATAAAGTTTTTAGTTATTGAATTATGAAGCCTATCTATATAATTATATGTTTTGTAGCGCACGTGGTCGTGCTTGCTCAGTCGTTCTTGATAGATCGTCGAAGTTAAGCAACGTTCTGTAAGTGGATGGGTGATCGCAGTGGCATTTTCATCTGAACGAAATAAGCCTAAGTTTAGATCTAAGATGGATACCTAAAAAAAGCTAGGCCCCAAACCGTGTTTGTTGCCCTGGTTCTTCACGGTATTGCTCGCTAAGGAACAGGAGTAGAATCACCTAGTTTTAAGACGTTTCAAAGTGATCCCAGCGGTCCTACTGAATAAATGATTTTTGACTTTGACTTTGAGCGCTTCCGTGCTTCGTAGGGCACGTGAAATTGTCAGTCCCGGCTATTTAAGCCGTTAAGCCATGACCGAGGCCTTAAGGCGGCCTAAAAACTCCGTCACCAGAGTTGCCCACTGACTCACACGAACCTACTTTATAATAATAATAATATATTATTATACTAACTTTACATATGTTTTATATTTGTGTGTCTTGCAAATAAGTAGAGGTTTAAAGAAACCACGGATTTAAAGAAAATACTATTGTTGCCATTCGTTTGTTTTTGTAATGGGTAATATTTTATTTTCTTCACTTCAGCAGCCTTATTGTCTAACTTGAACCCCATTCCCATTTGTCATCCCAGTAGAGCTCAACCAATCACATAAGTAATACAAAAAAGAAGTCCAGAATAGGTTTCAAATGTCAAAATGAAGCCCATGTCTATTGCCAGTTGAATTAGACAATAAGGCCCCAACTTAGAAAGATACTTATAGGCCAATTTTTCTATATCTTAGTAACACCAAAGCTGCATTCCCTATGTAGTGTATGGCCCTTACTAATAAACTTGACATAAAGTTATGTCATGCATAAACTAAAAATTTGATATGGTTATTCATAGGTTATGCATGACATACCTTTATGTCAAGTTTATTAGTAAGGGGGTATGTTTGTATCAAAGCCTTATTTACTGTGTTGTGATTGTAATAAACCATCTGTGTGTCTAAATAAATCTATTCTCTTCCAGCTATCCCCAGTATGGGCTGTTATATTCTACTTCATTCTCATAATGTTCGGAATAGCGCAACAGCTGGCTATCTGGCATTGCGTTATCACCGGTATATTGGCCATCAACGCATCGGCTCTGCGAGTTTGGGAAAGTAGTATTACGTTCTTCAGCTGCGTGTTTGGATTGGCTGTGGGACTACTGCTTAGTACTGATGTAAGTTGAACATTTTCTTGTAATTTTTATAAAAGGAGTGTTTACTAAGCACAACGGATCTTTAGCTCTCTGAAGTTAGGTGCAATAGACGATTGCGCAGGTATGGGAGATAGCACGATTCTAGGCATGTGAGGCTCGAAAGGGGGAAATATCACGATGTATGTCAAGAGAAGAGGGGGGGGGGGGGATTAAAATGGTAAGAATACATCAAATGAACGACCCCATGTAATACTTTGAAGATAAATTTATTTGCCATAAAAAAACATAGGAAAGCTTAGACCTTATAACAAAAATAGCTAATAATCATATTCACAGTTTTTTTTTGACGACTTAATGTTGATTTAGTACACCTTGTTTTATCTCTCACAGTTGAGGCAGAAATTAAAATCTGATTATTATATTTCAGGCTGGCATCAAAATAGTTCACTTCATAGACTACGTATGGGTCGGCGCGTGGTGGCAATGTGTGTTACACGTTGTATTAGCGTGTGGCGTGTTCATAGTGCGCGGCCGTCCTTACTCCCCGGACGCAGTGGCGGGCGCATTGTTCGCGCCGCGACTGCGTGTGTTGCCCGCACTGCTCAGCCTCACGTGGAGTGTGCTAGTGCCGGTGCTGCTGTGTGTAAGTATGTGTACACTGTACATAGTGCGCGGCCGTCCTTACTCCCCGGACGCAGTGTGTAATACCTACAATGAAATATATACGACGACCTATGTGGCGCAGTGGGCGAGGGGCCGCCTGCGACGCAGCAGGTTGCGGGTTCGATCCCCGCCGCGCGACAAATGTTTGTATGACCTACAGATATTTGTCTCTGGTCTATGTATAATATGTATGAGTATATTGAGTATGTATTTACAATCAAAAAAGTATATAAGTAGTATATCAGTCATCTAGTACCCATAACACAAGCTCTGCTTACTTTGGGGATAGATGATGCTGTGTGAAAAGTCCAGCGTTATTATTATTATTTTTCACTATAAAATTACGTGCTAACATCTCATTCTTGCACTGGTTTGAAAGAACTAGTGACAAGACAAAACTATTCTTCTGTTTCTCAACTGTTGTGGTTTCTTTGCAGGCCATATGTGTTATGGATTTCCGAACAGGTCTACAGAGGCAGCTTTATACGTGGAAGAAACCTATTGGGTAAGATAATAATATATAATCTACACTAATATTATAAAGAGGAAAGATTTGTTTGTTTGTATTGAATATGCTCCGAAACTACTGGACCGATTTGAAAAATTATTTCACCATTAGAATCCCACAGTATCCCTGATGAACATAGGCTATATTTTATCCCGGGAAAGTGAAGTTGTAATAGTTGTAACACAGTGGAACTT
This sequence comes from Epirrhoe tristata, assembly GCA_951394285.1. Classification (NCBI taxonomy): domain Eukaryota; kingdom Metazoa; phylum Arthropoda; class Insecta; order Lepidoptera; family Geometridae; genus Epirrhoe; species Epirrhoe tristata. Next base: position 7,898,145 of record OX596146.1, on the reverse strand, counting down.
CTGTAATGTTACTACTACAAGAAATCTAATATATAAAAATGAATCGCAAAATGTGTTGGTAAGCGCATAACTCAACAACGCCTGGACCGATTTCATTAAATTTTTTTTGTTGTGTTTGTTATTGTCAGGAGAAGGTTCTTATGACAGAAAAAATCTATATATTAATCATGGAGGGCGTGAAATAAGGGTTGAAAGTTTGTATGGGGAGTTGGTAGTTCCAGTTAAATGCAATAGATGGCGTTGCTAATAAGTATGTTATTTCGCTGACGAAGTCGCGGGTACCAGCTAGTAAATAAATAAATTTATTCCTTTACAACTCTCTTAATATATCTTAGAATCGAATGCAGACGAATAAAGTATAGTTTAGCCTAGTGAAAATCTTTCAAAGAACTAATATCTACAGTTCGCCCAACGAACTAGGCATTCGTGAAGTTAGCCGTTTGTCTGCGCAGAACACAATTTTGTATGAAAAAGAGGTCACTGCGCAGACAAACGGCTATCTTTCACCGTTCTTTTACAGGGACTTCAGACGCACAGCTAATTATCATCCTCACCTGGTTGATATTCCACTTCTTAGAACTAAGCGCTTCGAAAGTTCTTTTATTATGCGCACTGCAAAAATATGGAATCAGCTTCCAGCGTCCGTATTTCCGCAGAGCTACGACCCTATTGTTTTTAAGAAGAGAGTTAATAGGCACCTTCTGGGTAAGCTCGCTCCATCGTAGACCTCACTCTTACCTGTGTAAGTTTGAGGTCAAGAGCCGACCCATTCAAATGCCTAGATCCGTTGGGCGAACTGTACATCACCTTTATAATAATAATTCATTCTTTCAGGTACTGGCCAGTATGGGCACGTCAAGTGGCCGTGTTCTTACAACAAGGGGCTTTGTTAGTCGTTCCTTTGACAGCCTTCACGCAAACTTGGCGGTACATGAATAAAGGACCGCCTGACATTTTGGACGTAAGTATATTAATAAATAAATAAAAATACGAATTTATAGACCGTTTAGGAAGTGTATAAAAATATCGACACCATTGAGACTAACAAAACACAAAAAAAAATTGTGGAACTGAAAACAAAAAAATATCGCTTTAAGTGGATGTGTAGTTAAATTTGTTTATTTTTATGCTACAAGGATTTTGCTGCTAGTGAGTGTGTGGAAGAATTGAAATATCGACACCATTGAGACTAACAAAACACAAAAAAGTAATTGTGGAACTGAAATCAAAAAAATATCGCTTTAAGTGAATGTGTAGTTAAATTTGTTTATTTTTATGCTACAAGGATTTTGCTGCTAGTGAGTGTGTAGAAGAATTGGTAAGATGTTTAAATAGATATAATGTGCTATTGAATGTAATAATTTTATCTTTCTTGAATATTTGTGAAATATCTTGTCCCAACTAAGTTTATGAAGAAAAATATTTTAAAGATCCAATGATATTAAATAAACTATAAATACGTTATGATCATTGTAAAAAACCTTTTTGAATGACACATTACCATCACATATAAAATCAGGCTGAATAATCAACTTTTGTTTGCTTTCCATTTTCAATCCAGATTATAACTGTCAAGTAAAACAAGGAATACCTAAATTTTTACGGGATCAAAAATCAAAACAATTTTGTATTTCCAGCATATAAAACCATATTTTCTCTTATTCCAGCGTATACAAAACCTGTACCGCCCCCGCCTCGACCCCCCGGAGCCCCCCCGAGTGCCCCCCTTGCCCCCCGCCCCCGCCCCTGACCCTCCGCCTAAATACACGCCGCCGCCTTCATATTCCACTGCCACTGGGGCCCGGTTGATAAACACATTGCGACGTAGCTTTAGGACTCTAAGAAGGTACGTAAATAAACACTTTACACTGATAACTATATATCTATTATACAATAGTTTATTTATAGAAACTAAGCTACTACATATTTATATATATTTACAAAATACAACAGGATTAGCCAAGCTATCTAAGGATCGTTAGAAACGATTTATAGATAGCTCAACTGATCCAGGTCACTGTCAGTCTGAAGCGAGTCTATTATATTAGATCATTTATACAGCGCGTTAAGGTTTGTTTTAGATTGTTCAGGATGATTCTCAAGGCTGCGCCAGTTTTCTTCATCTTAAATGCAATGTTTAGTAAGCTAGCCTAAAAGTGAGTATTCCACTTCTAGACTAGCTTAACTGAGCACAGTGTGACATAGCTTTAAAAAGGTCTTTAAAGGGCATTGACTATCGCCAAATAACATCATTTTTAAATTTTCGTGAAAATAGGTTACGGTAACACAATTTTACAATGTACATTTTCTTTCCAGAATCACAACCGCCAGATCGGAGCTACAAAACGACGATACATCACAAATACCCATCACACTCAGCGAAACGGTAGATCGCGAACAACCGGAATCAAACCCACCAAACTATAGCGGCGTTTTCACTGCTCCATCTATCACAATCACTGACGAAACCGACTCAGTTCAACCCCAATCATCTACATCAAGAAACTCGCTATCCCTGACCAGGGATTACCTCAGGCGATCCTTCGTTAGGAAGAGCGACTCGGTTAAGTCTATCCGCTCAAGTTTGCGCAGGAGTTTTAAGTATAACAGTGCGTTGACGACTAGCAATGAACATTTGGTGCGGGATGCGGAACCTATTTCGAATACGGTTGCTATGTCGGCCATGTTGGATAGTGAAGGTACTACGCATGCGCGAAGTCTCGCCTCTGTGATATGAGAAGCTGCGTTGATATGAACAAAGAACTTATTTTGGATGCTATTTTGATGCAAAACAGATCAAAGAATTATTGGACATCTATTATTACTACGATTAAACAATTGTCATCAAAATGATGCATAAATCATACAGTGTCACACTCAAACTTATCTTAACCGGTGAGAGGCGTTGCTATCGCATTTGGTGTTGGCAGAAAAAAAAATTAGAGTAAAATTCGTTAGTTTCTCTTTTCGCCACCGGTTCAGATAAGTTGTGGCACTCTAGCTTGGTTTGATCATGTCAAAGCGGCTGGAGAGATAGGGTTGTTTCACATTATAGGAAAAAATTTTTTTGTCCCGGAATATAAGTGTGTATATCGTTCAATTGTTTTGTAATGCCGACCCCACATAAGCGGGATAAGGGCAGGAAAATGATGATGATGTTTTGTAATGTACACGATGTGAAACATCCCTTAGAGGCGACCCTATCTAAATAATCTTGTAAAAATACCCATGTGCCTTCGATGAAAGAAACTACACGCATCACAAGATAATATACTAGAATGCTATTTGTGTAAATTCAATTTGACTAAAAATGCAATTGCAATTTGAAGATTAAAAATCTTTAGAACGATGTCTATAGTAACAAGAACATGTTTAGATATCGTCGCCTATGAAGTTTGAAGTTTAGCCCCAAATAGGTTTTTCCGTTACAAAAATTCAAGCAATATTTTAAAAGTAATCTAATCGAAATTTGAACTTAGTTTAACCAGTTTTATTTACTTAAGTTGATTTTATGAGTGAAATAATTTAGTACTAAAGTGAAGTTTTATTGTAATTTTAAGAATCTCAACAATTCCACTATTTTTTATATTAATGTAATTTTTTTTCGTGTAAGCACAATAATTTTGAGCCATGTAGACTAGGTAGATATATAAACGATTTTCTACTTAACACGAGTATAACGAATAAATTCCGAGCTTAGCGAAGTGGAAAATGTTATGTCATAGTTACATATTCAGATGTGTGACAAAAAACTAGAATGTGTTCGTTTGAATAGTAGTTTTTGTAAATTATTCAAGACTATTAGAATAGGGAATGTTATTGTTGAATGGTTTTATTCAAATCCCGAGTTTGTAAAGCAATGAATGGAATCCTAAACCCCATATTTATATTAGGTGTCTGAGAGTAAAGAAATGACTGTAGCTAGTGTGAAGTACATAAAATGATGTACAATGAATTAGAAATAAGACGATTGGTTGTTAATGAATTTATAGAAGACTAATTGCAGCTTTCTTTGTTCCTTTCGTGCATTTATACGGCGTGTAACTATTCTGTTAAATGTCTGTTATCTCGCTTATATTCTTATTATTTTATTGTGAACAAGAGTGAGATGGATATAATTTTGATCTTATTTGGACCTGCACTCTTCATCTTAGTTCTAGTCAATAAGTAGCTTCCACTTATTTTCGATTTAAACATCACATTTTACTTAAGAATTATAATTATTTAAAGATTAATTTTGTTCTTGAAATCTTTTGCATTCCACTTTGTTGAAATGTTTACAAATTAGAAACAATAATAAACATTTTTTATGAATTTATAATGGCGTTTTACTGCTTTTTACTCATCCTCTGTCAGATATTATACCCTAGCATAACTTAGGCCTTTATTAGATGATTTATACAGCGTCAGGAGGCAATCCATGCCTACACTTAACGGGAGGCTGCAGTGCCTGGGACATTGTTTAGAGATGGAATAGGCTTGACCAGCACCTAAACCATCCTCAGCTTAACCAGCCACCCACAGGAAAGTCGACGTCGATACGTGTGGTGTTTTCCTTCACCGTTAAGAAGCTCGTTAAAGCGCATATAAATTTTACGAAACGAAAAATCCATTGATGACCTTCGGTTTTAAAGTCAACATCAAGAAAAAGGATTTTTTTCACCGACCATTTCAACCATTTCAAATTATTCATTGACCGAGTAATCTACTGCATGCCCTACTACCAGTCGAAGAGAAAGTGTGATGGCGGCTCCTATTATAATTGTAGTGTCAAGTAAACAAAGTTTTCGTTTCAAATTCTTTATTTCTTATTGTAAAACTACAAAAAGTTATGTCAATCAGTACTTAAAATCATGAGTACAAATAAAATTAATCATACTACAAAACACTTAAAACAAGGAAGCCGAGGTAATGAAATGTTAACTTAGTAATTAAATTAAGTAATAAAGGAAATTAGAGATTTTAGGAGAAGAATAAAGATATCGAAATACAGTGCACGGCAATCAATATGACACAATATTGGATACCAACTTTACTGCAGCTATGTTGACATGAACCAAATTCTGTTTGAACAAAGCTTTAGATTTTTTATATACTTTTATTCTAGCGTACTTCGATTGTTTCAACGTGGTTAAAGTTCCTCTTGTCTGTCGGAACTTCAATAAATTCATGCCAAATTGATTGCCGTATATTGCGAGGGGAAAGTCTAGTTCAAAGTATACTATCCCACATTTTACGACCTCAACTTCTCTCTGCTAGTCGAAAATAAACACTTTAAAAATACCATTTTATAAATAACACAATCACTAAAACTTGAACATAATTAAACTGATTCGTTGAGAAATTGTTCATAGTGAACAGTTAGTTTACAAATTAGTACCTACGATTTACTTTTATAAGATACCTGGATAGCACAAGGAATATTAAGAATTATAACAGATTTGATTGAATAACACATATCAATCTATCGATAATCGATCTATACTATAACTTAATCATACCAAAGAGGTCATTACTACTGGGTTGAAGTTGTGATATTGCACGTGCTTTCTGTGTGTGTATGCTCGGGGAGCGCTCAGTATTGGATCCAGTATTGGAGCTTACGCATACAGAAACAACATGCATATATAATGTGTATCAATCTATACACACAATTTAGACCAACCCGCCTTCATGAGATGGAAATACCTAAATCAAAAGTTGGTCTGTTATACAAGTAAAAAAATACAGATGCACGTCAAATTCCACATATTCAAATGTGCAAAGGATTGTTGTCAAAATGCAACATACAATACATACAAAAATCACAGTTTACACCAAAGAACAACTAGCTAGGTAATACAATATGTATCTAACAATGAACCGACGTTCATAAAATTAAAATTAATTGTAGATCACAAACAATATTCAGTCTAAATTCGAGTTTTGCAACTCAGTTATCTGATCAATGAGTTCATGTTGAGTAGTGACTTGGCTGACTTTGAATCGGTGGGCTCTTTCTTCTTTGAGGGATCCAACATGAAACACTTCCACAGTCTGCAACAAAGGAATTTACGTTATACTTCGTTATTGAATTGTGCGATTTAGCATTATTGAGGAATTAGTGAATATGTATTTGCATATCTTTGATCAAGAATACTATAGATGCAGCGTGACGTAGTACATCAAAGCTAATTTCTGTCCACGTGACAAAAAAGTTTTAAGTTAAACCAAATTACACCGAATTACTAAATGAAGTCACAAATCCTCAAAACATCACGATCATTCATCACGAAAAACGTCAAAAGCTAAACAAAATAATTATATTTACCGAGACGGTTTTGCTGCGCTGACCCTAAATCTATACGGCCTTACTAATAAACGTGGTTTAAAATTATTCCCGAGTGTAAACTGTCAATATGTATGGTTAATTTTAGTTTATTCCAGGAATAACTTTACACTACGTTTATTAGTAAGGGCCAGCATAGTATTCTTGATCGAAGGATACATTGTATGTATTACAATCTCGTCTCGACTCTCGACTAGTAGTTCTTACTTCAAAAAATCGTACAAAAAGTTTTAATGCGATTCATAGCTAAGCGTAGGATCGGAAACGTTTGTCACATTTTGACAGAACAGCTGTTTCTCTGAAGTAACGATCTTTACGAAAACTATCGGCTATCGGGAAAACCAATACTATAATAATCCACGTTTACGGCGTCGATACCGATAATAGTAAACAGAACAAAAACTGGGCGCTCTTAGCGTATTTGTACACTTCGCCCAACGGATCTAGGCACTCGTGAAGTTTGTCTGCGCAGTGAACGCTTTTTCATACAAAATTGTGTTCTGCGCAGACAAACGGCTATCTTCACGAATGCCTAGATCCGTAGGGCGATGTGTATGTAACAATCCTTACCGTAACGTTTCATCAGCGCCAGCAGACAACACCGTAGTACCGTCGGGCGATAACGCGAGGTGTAAGACTCGCGCCATGTGCCCCGTCAGCTCAGCCACGCGCGACATCAACGGATACTTCCATATAACAAGCTGGTTGTTAGCATAGCCGTGACCAGAGATAAGTTCTTTGTAGTGCGTGCTCCATACTATTGAGCATACCTGGGAAGAAGTTAGGATGTCTTTTAGTAGAGTTAAAGTGACGATAAGTGAACGCGAAGTACATACCAAACATATGAAATGCTAGGCTTCCGCCTTAGGCCAGAACGCGCGGTCAGGAACGTTTGATATTTCGCGCCTTCGCTAATGTAGACGACCAGTAAGAAAATACCAACACTCAACTGTAGTAGTCAACCCGGGTGTAAAGGGCTAACGCTATTTTTGACATTACATGCACATTTAGGTACATTTTATGTCAAACTAGGTTCGCTACGTAGTTTCGAAAAAGTAGCTTATGTGTTATTCCAGACTACTTAATCTCAGTGGAGAATGTCAATATATTTAGTAGTATTTTCGTAAAAGAGGAACAAACATCTACACATCCTCACATACTTTCGCATTATAGTAGGTAAGTAGGATAATTATCGCGCTTATTGAGTTGCATTAATGGCATGCATTAACAGTAAGATATCGTGCTTATAAATGGCATCAGACCCAGCTGAGTTCTTGGCACAAATATCCAAAAACGTGACAAGACACAGATGAGTCCGCAACATGACACAAGTATCTATTTACCTGCGACTTGGTATCCACAGTGTTGAGATTAGCGCCGGTGTTGACATTCCATATGCGTATAGTCCGATCGGCAGTACCACCCCCAGATGCAAGCACGCCGGCGCTCCAGGGACACCACGCGAGGCCTTTCACCGCAGCTAAATGCTGGCTGGAAACATAAGTATTTACAATAAAGCTTACATTTCAAGAGTCGTGTTGTTCGAAATTTCACGTCGTGTCGGTCGTGGGTTCGAATCCCGGCCGTGCATTAATGGATTTTTCGTTTCGTAAAATGTATATGCGCTTTAACACGAGCTCTTAACGGGAATGAAAACATCGTGAGGAAATCCGCAGCTTAGTCAGCTCCGCACGTATTGACATCGTCTTTCCTGTGGGCCATACTGATAGCTGAGAGGATGGTTTAGGTGCTGTGAAAGCCTATTCCATCTCGAACAATGTCCCAGACACTACAGCGTCCCGTTAAGTGTAGGCATAGTTTGCCTCCTGACGCTTTATAAATCATCTAATATACTTAGATGTAAAAGCCTAAGTTTTACTTTTCAACCGACTTCAAAAAAGGAGGAGGTTCTCAATTCGTCTGTATGTTTTTTTTTTGTATCTTGTTACGCGATTGTTCCGCCATTTGTTGACCGATTTGCAAAATTCTTTTCATGTTTGAAAGGGTATACTCCAGAGGTGGTCCCATATAAATTTTGTTCCTGAGGGATTGATAGTTTCCCCGTAAAACTCTAAACACCTTCCCTCCTAGCCATGTCACAAATAGAAATCGAATCGACAGCTTGACGCCCTGAGTCACACCGCGTTTCGAGTCAAACATTGAAGTCGGTTTTCTTTTTAGTATAAAAACGTAATTATATAGTGTTAACACGTGTTAATAACCTCACACTCAAAACAAAAGATTTTAATATGCATTCCAAAAATTGTACCCATGCGGGACTTGAACCTGCGACCTTCACCGATCCGTGAAGTCGTTGTGAAGACGCTCTTTCCAACTGAGTTGATGGGCAGTTTTAAGGCGATGGTTGTATGATAGGATTACATACTACAACAGTGTTCTGTCCTGACAGTCTGATTTCTGATACGAAAATTATGAATTATGGGAAAGAGGCGTGATTTTATGTATGTTTGTATGTAAATTATGAACTCGTATTACAATTCAGTTCTCGGCGCCAATAAGATGTAGATTAACAGTCATTATACCCTGGAAAACCTTTACTTAGGAACAGGATATAAGCAGACTTTAGTGACTCTGAGTATCGACAAGTAAGCGTAAAAGCTTAGTGTGGGGGTTCTGCTAGTATGAGTATTAGCTTATTATGCCACAAGCCATTATTATCAATGGAATAAATAAATTACATTGGGGCCAGTTTCATCACTTTCACGTGCTAATGTGTGCCTAAATAGGTATAATTTGCATTGCTTGCAGTTTAGTGGTTTAACTTACTTGAAGGAGTAGATATGCTGCGTTTGCGAGTAATGCTGACCTTGCGCGATCGGCCAGATGTTGAGAAGGTTATCGTTGCCGCCCGAAGCAAGATACCTTCCGTCCGGCGACCACTTGAGACCACAGATCTGTAAACAATTCCTTACCTTTTGCATTATAGAAGACATAACTCTTTTAAATTCTAAAACCTAGATAAACAGTAAAATGTCTTTTAACCTAGAAAAAGTTTACTATAGGTTATAGATTAAGTTAAATAAGATCTTGTAAGACATCATTATTCTTATGTTGCCTGAAACAATTAGTTATGCGGGCACAGCAAACATCCATCTATTTTGCGATCGTGCTAAACGAATGAACATTAAGATGACGAGCTGAGCTCCACGGTGTTATAAATACATTTTTTTTTCGACGAAGGCCGTGTGTTATTCCAGACAATTAATCTACTCGTATCCCTGTGCCAAACATCTCGCCACCATTATAAAGCTTACGTATTAAAATGTTTGTGGGAAGTAGGATATCTTTACGATACTTTGCTTAGCTCTAGTAATTCATATAGGACTTTGAAAAATGAATTAAGATGATTACCTCTTGTGTATGGCCATTGATAGTGGCCACAGCATGTTCCCTCTGCCTCACGTCATGGTGTATGATATTCCCATCCCTTGCACCGCTCGATACGATGTACATGTTCCACGATAACGAGCCGACCCGTCCTGTGTGTCCGTCCATTACCTGCGAATATCACATTTTTGAACTCAAGAAAAAAAGAAACATTTAAAAATGATTGCTAGCACCTTAGTAAAGCGGATTGTATAAAAAAACACGACTGTATCCTCACGCCACGGTAGACATTTTCTCGGTTCTATTCCAGATTGATAAATGTCATACGATTATGGGTGTAATAAGACAATACTGTGTGAATGCTTATACTACCTACTCAATCTGTCTCAATACTGCATTGAGTATTGCGCATGTTTTTTACTTGGTGACAAGTACAAATGTTCTAAAGATCCGAGTCTACCATGCTTAGAGATACAGTCACTAGAAAAACATAATGAAAACCCACCTCTCATTTAGAGGCTTAGAGAAAGTTTTTTCCTGTCTCATCCATATTAAAATGAGACAAAAGTTTAAGCAAAAGAACTAGAAGCTGTGCTAAAAGTCCATACACACCCTTAACCTCTTAATCCTCTCGCAGTCCCACAATTCAACAGTCGCAGAAGAAGTGCCGACAGCCAAATGCGAGCCGCCGCCTTGCATCCACCCCACTGAGCTGACAGTCTCAGAGCCCTCTAATGACAGTAACTGTTCTATTTGCCCTGTACCAGCGTTCCATAGGTACACTGCGTTGCCTAAAGCTACTGCTAAGATGTTCGATGCGCTCCAGTCTACTAGGTTTAAATCTGAAATGGAAATTAAATTATATATATTGTTAAAATGTGTTTTTGTGAACTTTATTTCTGTGAGCAATTTGAAGTGAGTAGTTCTAATAAAGCATATCTGTGCTAGATCTCACAATAGTTTGTTTGGATGTATAGATGTTTTTTTACTCAAAAACTACTGAATGTATTTGGATGAAATTTGGCACCAAAATGGATTATGTATAGTCTGGAATAGCAGATGTGCTACTTTTTATTCCGGAAAAGTGAAGTATTACCTCGGGTAACACCACCGAACGCAGCTTGAAATAAAAAAAAGAAAATACATTAAGTACTCACAATAGTCATCTAGAATGTCAGGGGCATCCAAAATCCTATCAGGGGCTTGTGGTATGTATCTTGAAGTGTTCTTTACTGATGATGGAACTTTGGCCTGAAACATGATGGTTAGAAATACTAACAGGTTTCCTTAGAAGTTTATTATTCACTGTTCAGATCTTTATCTTTCCACTATTGCCAAAATCTACCACTGCATGAAATAAAGTCTGACAGATACCAGACAGAATAGACTGCTATGCATATGCTAATTCAATTATGGAGTCAACAACATGCAGATTGAGAGTTAAGACCTCTTAAATATTTAATCGACGACCTCTGTGGCGCAGTGCGTAAAAGCCTGCTTGGGACGCAGAAGGTTGCGGGTTCGATCCCCACCGCGGGATAAATGTTGAAGATGAGAGATGTAGAATGATCTGCAAATATTTATCTCGGGTCTGGGCGTTTATATGTATAATATGTATGTATGTATTTACAAACAAAAAGTATCTGATAAGTTACTGGTTCCCATAGTACAAGCTTTGGTTAGTTTGGGGCTAGTTATGCTGTATGAAATTATTGTCCAGCATTATAATCAAAATCGAGAGCCAATAATACCACTTCTGGGTGGCCTACTCTTCACACTATTTATTCCGGTCATGCCTTGCTAAATAAATATACCTGAGAATAAACAACTCGAAGCCTATTCTGGTAGCCTTCGGGGGCAGCGGGAGCTTTGCAAGTGTACTGCAGCAGTCGACCTGGCTCTGCATCAGCCAGGGCTCTGCCGATGGCCTCACCGGCCGCAGACGGAGCCTGCTCCTCTGTTTTATCTTCCTCACTCTTGTCACGGTTCATCTGAAATTGGAATAGTTAGTAAAAACTTAAACTGTAATTTTATTTAAAAAAAGAAATCCTCCAGTCTGCTGACTTTAATTGTGTCTTTATGTCTTTAAGAAACAAAAAGATCTAAGAGAATATTGTCTATTACGCCATTCCTGGGGATACAGTCATTATCAATTCTGTTTTTGGAACGAAGTTCAGACGGTATCATGGATGGGGGGCTAGAAGAAAAAAAGTGTTCGATTTTACCGTCACGACACATAAATAGGTCATAGATTGTTACATTGTTAGTACAGAAGAGCGTTTCTAGGATTATTATTTTATTTTACATTTGTCAAAAATGTCAAAGTTGAAACTTCGTTCCAAGTGAGTGTCCCACGACACTCACATACTTTTTTTCTTGTCAAATGTAAGCTACATTATAATCAAGAGATGATGAATATTTAAGATGGGTACAGTGGCTCGGAATAATCCTCCACATCACACAAACTCACATTCTTAATTTGTTGCTCAAAAATGTACAAATATTAGAGTACAGTTTACCCAACGGATTTAGGATTGGTAAAGTTAGCCGTTTGTCTGCGCAGAACATAATTTTGTATGAAAAAGTGTTCACTGCGCAGACAAACGGCTAACATTACAAATGCCTAGATCCGTTGGGCGAACTGTAAGTAACTTACCATGTAATGGCACAAGTCATAGTTAGAGTTACTTCGTGATGGAATGAACCTGTCAGCTTTGTTTGGAGTCTTGGACGCTTTGTTAGGAGTCGGTGTTGTGGAGCGGCCTGCAAAATGACATACAACTTGTAATATTGTTATCTATTCTGGGTCGGGGTGTACCAAAGGGTGTGCAGTGGTTAGAAGGCGGCCGGGACTTTTTTCTTTCTTTATTATTTACTTTTCTTATGGGTCTCGTAAAAGTAAAGCTTTTTTGCCGGATATTTTTTTTTCGTCCGACTTGTAGTTTTTGAGACAATCGTCGATAAATGTTTCAGTAAGATTTTAATATCTTTAAAACTATGAGTCTGAGAGAAAAATGGTTTTTACGAAATATCTTTATTTTTGTTCATACTTTAAGTTAAAATTGAGCTATTCTGCATTATTAGTGTAGAATCACGGTCAATAGAATAGATTCAAATATTTTGTACTATGAAAAATACCACAAGTCTTGTCACTTGGTTAGCTTGTTTATTTACCTGGAGACTTATTTTTCGACGGAGTTTTCTTCCCTTTCTTATTATCATTTCGAGTAGGAGTCTTATTGCTGGATAGTACGCTGTTATTGCAGCTTTGGTTGGCAGAAACAGACAGTTTTTGCATCGACTGATTGCACGCGCTCAAGTTCACATTTGAATGGTTCTTGAATGATGCACTCAACGATGGATTCAAGTTCTCATTGTTGCTCTTCTTCGACCAACGCTGCAGCGGACCCCGAGACAAGGGCCCGTCCATTGTAGCCAAACTATTTATTTCATTCAAATAGTTGAACTGTGCCATACTTTTCCACCACGCTAAAACACTATCTTGCTGGCACCTAAATTCACTTGTCAATAAACCAGATAAACAGAATAATTCTGTTGTCGGTAAAACTCTCACAAATACATGAAAATAAACAGATTTTTGACTGAAATTCGAAATAAAATCGAGAGGAGACACCCAGGCAACAAAACAATCCCAGCCAGTCACTTCGAAAAGTTCGTTAGATTTTATTTTTCAAATTGAGTTTTGACGTTTGTTTGACAAGTTATGACATTGGGGCATAGACAAATCAATTATTTTGTTTACGAATCCGTGCTTTGGACCTTTTGCGAAAAGGCCCGCCCGAGATTTTAAGCCGATCAAGCAAAGAAAATTATACGAAGCACAAGAGGTAAAGTTAAGGTAAAGGCTTGGGTCTAGAATCGTGGAATTGAGGGTTAAAAATGAATAAAACCGGTAAGGGTTTGCTTCCCGATTATTAATCTATCATGTCTGTCATATGATGGTGCATAATTTTCGTTCGTGGTTAAGTTATGTTAGGATAGTAACCATTCCCAGCGAGAAAATAAAATAAAAATAAAGGATAGTAACCATGCGGGAGGCGAGCGAAGCGTGCCAGGTAGCGGCGTTTGAAACTCCAGAAAACCCCTGCTCTCATCCACCTCCCTGCCCAAAGTCAATGGTATTTACCATTTTAAGGCGTTTGAGCTGCTGCTTCCCTTCCACGATTCTAGACCTATACCCAAGTAATAAAAAAATGAAGTTTTCATATGTAGGTAGGTATAGGTACTTAGGTAGGTATCTAATAATGTAACCGGGGGTGGTTTGGCAACCAGCAAAACACAGTCCACAGTCACAAGTTGAGTTTATTCACACGAAAACATACAAATAACAAAGTTCGGACTTGGGTGGGAGACTCGACAAGATTTTCCCGCCGTTATGCCTGACGTCTATCTCACACAATGTCAATTATCTTCTATCTCTCTTTCCCGCCTAATCTTTCATTACAACCATAGACGAGAGATGTTGGAGACCACAGACTAAAACAACAATTATTATATACAATATTAAGGGATGCCATACACCATCCCTTACAACAATATAAAAGTGGCTTCAAAAATAAAACTACATAGTATGGTATAGAGATTGTATATTTAAGAATTGATCATAAAAATAAAAATTACATACACATTACACATAAAACCTTGATTATAATCTCAACAAAATACTATTTAAGTAAACATGGAATGGAATATTGCAAAATCCATGAAAAATATTTTACTAAAACAATACAAATGCAGTTTGAGCATTACAATATTTAAAGAACAATATTTTGTGACAACAGTAACTCTAGTTTATTAAAAATTGTACAAAACAGCGTAACATTAACCCTACATATTAAAAGTCTTAAAGTTCTATGTAATATTAAAATTTCAAGTGAAATCTTCACTCTAATTAAATAACATGAAACTTATTTTTACTACCTAGCACCAATCATTTTATGTACAGAGCGAATTATCGAATCAAGGGAGGACATTCAGGCCCCTTATTAGGTTAGGTCCTAAAGTCAAAAGTGCCGGCCAACGGTAATAAAGGTGTTACCACTATTGAGGAATTCAGAGAAGAGTATTTTTCAATATGGCACTATGTCTCTTAGCCCACTACTTTAAAATATTTCTTAAGTTGCAAAATCTGGATTTATTTTATACAATTCAGGTTTTTTGACTTACAAAACCATTTGAAGTAGTGGACACGGAGACATGGTGCCATATGGAAAAATACTCTTCTCTGAGTTCCTCAATAGCGGTAACACCTTTATTTTCGTTGGCCGGCACTTTTGAGTTTTGAGCCCAAAATGAATGACCTCCTTTGCTATACAGAAAGAACATCTTGTAAAATAAATGTTGCCCTTGATGTCACTGTGTGACAACATTTTCTTGCCACAAGTCTATAAAAAAGTTAGTGCATAAAATATTATTTTATTTTAAGTAAGGTTATTTACTTACTTTATTTTCAAATAACAATAGTATTAATAGTCGCTCCAGTACCAAACGATAATTTCTGCACCGAAATAAAATAACAATTTTTTCTATAACATGGAAACCTCCAGATTTCCAAATAAGAGATCAACCTTTTCGATTCCGTAAGGATCAAAAGGTAAATTTAAATTCAAATAAACTATGAACTTACAAAATAAAATTGGCCAAATTCTGGCCATTTTTACTTTTATGTGGTGGGTACTTAATAAAATTTAATTAAAATATGTAAAACATTCATTGGGTCTTTCTTGAAACTAAAATCACAAAAATGAGCAAAATATTCGTTGTTTGTTCATTAAACATTTTTGTTTCAAAAATATTTGATCAAAATTTCAATACTCCCTAAATTATTCCTATCAGTTCAAATTATCTTACATTAATTTCAGTATTACTATATTAATTACTTCATAAAAATACAGCTATCACTATTATCACATAATTTAAACTAAAGCGATAGCTGAATTTCTGAATGATTAATTGAAAATAAATCTTATTTTATACATTTCGATGTACTTGACGAAATGTGACCAAAATTTTTCCCGTTATAATCAGTCTACAATAATCTCAAAACATTTCTAAACATTTAAGTTTGAACACTCGATAAAAAGTACTAGAAAAATAGTTTTTCGATTTTTCTATGAGAAACTAGGTCTTAGGTTACTATCGGTTTTAACATTCACGTACAGTTCACCCAACGGATCTAGGCATTCGTGAATTTAGCCGTTTGTCTGCGCGGAACATTTTGTATGAAAAAGCGTTCACTGCGCAGACAAACGGCTAACTACACGAATGCCTAGATACGTTGGAGGAAGTGTACAGTAGTCACAACGAATCTTTGCCCCTCTGAAGTTAAGTGCAATAAACTATTGCGCAGATTTGCGCAATAAACAGTGCGTATGTAGAGTAGATGAGATAGGACGATGCAAAAAACATAAGCGAGTGAGCGGGGCAGTTTTACAACGCACTCTTCACCTTGAATGGGTCATCAAAACTGTTTTCCGCGCAGCTACTTGCAAATAACTTCAAAGGGACAAAAGATTCGTTCGTTGAATACTGTAACCGATTTATTTATATCCATAATCATGCATTTAAATGTATACAATAACGGTGTTCAGATAGCTGTTATACAAAAACTACGATGCACCTTTAAATTTTAACATTATTCTGAGGTAAAATATTAAGTTAGAACAATAAATGCAGTCGGCAGTGGTTGTTACAGTACAGAGGTTTCACTATTTATAAGCTAGTTATAATACGCACAATCGTTCTTTAGCTCTGTGAAGTAGCTGCGCAATCGTCTATTGCATCTAACTTCAGATAGCTAAAGATTCGTTGTGCTTATTATAAGCTTTCGCCCGTAGTTTCGTTCAAGAAAACAAGACAACTTTTATGCTTGTGTGTTTTTTCTTAGCGTGGGATGACTGTAGTGACTATTGAGTGTATGTAGGTATTTGGGAATTATTTATACAGACAGAACATATTTTATATCTCGTACTCATAAAAATTAGTACTTAATTGAAGTTATGTTTGAAATAGAATAGAGCTTTCGTCAATTCGTGTCATACGGCCTTACTAATAAACGTGGTATAAAGTTATTCCCGAGTGTAAACTGTCAAAATGTATGGTTATTCCTATTTTATTCCGAGGAATAACTTTACACCACGTTTATTAGTAAGGGCCTAAGAAAACATCCACAACTTTCGTACATTTACTATAAGTAGAATTTAATCTCAGGTAGACTATTTGTAGAGAATAGTGTTATTTTATTAGTAACTGTAAAGGTGTCATGTATTTTACGTATGTTATGAGAGACTAGGTTATGTTTCATTGGATATTGATCATATTTTTAGTTTTAAAGGCTAGCAATTATCGGTTTTTCAACAAAATATTGACAATCTTGTAAATATTAAAATGCATAAATAACAATTAAATAAAACAATGTCAGAACAATATACACTATTTGAGATACATTTTCACGTGGATAGGTGGTGTTACCAACAATATGGGTGGTATTACCAACTCTATACTGCCTGTGCTACGTACATTTTCGTATGACATTCATAATATGGATATGCCCAGGGTTGTCAACGGTGACGAAACATGTGAACTTATTGTCGTGGCAGAGTCGCTTTGCGTACATACCGGTTAGTTTGATGCATGCGAGAATTTCTTTACGCTTCGATCCTTGTTTGTATCTGCAAATATAATTTCATTTATTAATATATATTCAAACAAGAAGTGAAGAAGTGGTTGGATTGTGTGAGAGATGTCTTAGGCCTATATACAACGTCAGGAGGCAACCTATGCCTACACCAAACGGGACGCTGTAGTGCCTGGGACATTGTTTGTGATGGAATAGGCTTGCCCAGCACCTAAACCATCCTCTCAGCTTAATCAGCCGCCCACAGGAAAGACAACATCAATACGTGTGGAGCGGATTAAGCTGCGGGGTTTCCCGAAGAAGACATGTTGTGCCGACCCTACTTAGCGTGGGATAAGGTCAGGGAGATGATGAATACATATTCAAACACATTATATTAACACTTTTGCAAAATGTGGGCATGTTTCAAATTATGTATTTGAACATGCTTCTGACTACTTCCTTAGGACATCTGTAAATTATTCTGAGAGATGTCCAACGCAACACGAGGAGAATTTGTGATCTTGCTTTTTTAAGCGTGGTCTATTTTGCTTAGGCGTTTTTATAAGCGATTAATAACTCAGCAAAGTACAATACGTTCAATGGATCTAGGCATTCGTGAAGTTAGCCGTTTGTCTGCACAGTGACCGCTTTTCCTACAAAATTTGTGTTTTGCGCATCGACACCACATAATATTAAACAGATTACATGCAGAGGTACGAAATTTAAGTACAATACTTATCGTACTTCACGAATGCCTAGATCCGTTCAAAGAACTGTAGACAAAGACCCCTTCTTATTGAAAGTAGTTTAGTATAACATACGTTTGAAGCCCTTCTTATTGAAATAAGCAAAGTACGTACGTCTTAGAGTTCCATATTTCCTTCCATCCGAGTTTGATCCTATTCTCCATAAATACGAATTTGCGCCCGTTGTTTGAGTTCGATTCATCCGTAGCGACTTCTCGCTCGTGAGGGCTCGCGAGGGGCGTCATCGCGTTTAAATTGGGCCTGGAAAATTAATATGAACTATTTTATTGGCTTAATTTATTTAAGCAGGTCGTACATGGGTCAGACTGGCGCAGGATAGGGAAGGTTCCCCCCCGATGGATTCCAATCTTGTCGCGATGGGGGGGCTCAGTAGCCGTGAGGGAGACACGGTGAAGCTAAAAGGAATCCCAGGCGGGGACGCCCTGCATGCGTCCGAGGGTGGGGTCGCGGGAGAAGAGGCGTGTTGGTGTGTCGTTGCCGCTCGCCCTATCTTCCGCGACCAAACGGTGGCGCACCGTCTGATGCGTTGGCGGCGGGGCCGCAGTGGAAGAGGAGTGTCGGTGTTTCGTTGCCGCTCTCCCTGTCCTCTGCGGCCGTTTTGACGAAGGGGGTAGCTTCTCCGCGCGTCCCTCTGACTCGCAGAGGGCGCAGTGGATGAAGCTAGGACGAGCTGGTAGGCTCGTAGGCGGCGGAACACCGAAGAGGTGGAAGGCGGTGATACCTCCTCTGGAGAGTGCGTGGTACGCAATATCGCCGCCTTCGCTACTCTTGCCCGGCATCATGGGATGTGGGTGCCTTGGCGACTCGGTCGGATAGGCACTGACTGACTTGCCTTGGCACCAGTCACTTGTATGGTCTGGATGACGAGGCCGCGGAGTGAGTTCGGAGCGAGGCCGAACCCGCTCGGGATGAAAGGCGGGAACGGGTTGTTGGCAACATCAGCCCCGCACCGCCTGCCCCGCGAGGGGGCGAGTGGTATCCCCTGCCCAACAGGGGACTTTTCGGGTCTGCGGGCGGTCGGAGTGAGGGCTCTGGCTGCTCATCATGCAGATCCCGGGAGGGCGGCGACACTGTGTGGCAAGTGTCGTCGTGAGCTCCACGCACGTGGCTTAACAGCCGCGTGTGTGGGTGCCGGGCGTGGCTGTGGGTGCCATTACCGGGATTGTGCTCAAGGCAAAATGCGAGAGGGGCACCGCGTGCGTTCCGTAGGAGATCCCGGAGCCCCTCGTTATGCATAGAGGCTGGCCATCGGGTAGTTTTTAGTGGGTCGTCGGGTGTTCGACAACCCCACACACCCCAATTACGTTCCCTCGACGTAATTGGATGTCTGTGAGCAGATTTTCTATCCGCAAAAAAAAAAAGGATAGGGAAGGTTGGCACAAGCGAAGAGAAGCCTATGCCCAGCAGTGGGATGAAAAAGGCTGCGGATGATGATGATGATGATTTTATTGGCTTATTAGTATTAGGCATTGGTGAAGTTCTCTTGGTGCAGCCCCAAGGGGGTAGAAATAGAAATAGAAAAACATTTATTTAGTGTTTCATATTGTGTGTTGTTTAGTAGTTGTTTCATAGAGCATAAAATACAATTAGGAACTATCTATACTAACACTTAATACTAGACACAAAAATGGACACCACTCAGCGTGTGCTGCAGCAACTTAGAGGTACTGCAGCGCTGGTATTCTGTGGTAGTGGGTTCGAATCCGGTCGTGCACTAATGAGTTTTTCTGCCGAAAAAAATATTTATGACAGTATTCTCAAACGGTGAAGGAAAACATCATGAAGTATGTCGTAACCTAATACGACATACCGGACGACATATGTGTTTCGGTGGCTGAAATTTTGCGGTCGACGTTATCGTAAAAAATCTTTGTCATCGGAGGATAATTTATAAAGTGACATTATGAGTACTGGAATGCCTGAATTAGGCTCCAAGATAAGCCTAATATCTAAAGCTGACATTCGTTACGAAGGCCGACTTTTTACAGTTGATCCCCAGGAATGTACCATTGCCTTGGCTAGCGTGCGATCATTTGGCACGGAGGATAGAGAGACTCAGTACCCTGTGGCACCTCAGAGTCAGGTGTATGACTACATCCTATTTCGTGGTTCTGACATCAAGGACATCCGTGTGCTGAACAATGTTCCCTCTCTACCCAATGACCCGGCGATCATGCAGATGTCGGTGCCCCCAACCCTGGGAGCGGGAAGTGCCCCGGGCCAGTTCACAGGCCAGTTTGCGCACCCGGTGGTCGGTCAGACCCCGTACCCTCAGTACCATCCAATGGGTGGGTTCCCAGGCAGTGTGCACACACAGCTCAATAAGACCAGCTCGATGCTCGATCTCATTGGAGGAGGATCTCAGCAGAACAGTTCCCGATCAACCACTCCTGCGGTCGGAGGCCACAGGAAGAGTCCTACTGCTGACCAAGGCACCCAGGTGGGTACTGTATCGGGCGCGTCTGCACAGCGGCGCGGCTCGGGCGGCGCGGGCGCGCAGAAGACGCGGCCGCGGGCCGACTCGCGCTCGCGGCAACGGTACCCCAGCGGGGGCTCGCAGCCGCATCACCAAAACCAGCATCAGAACCGATGTGGCGACCTCTATCTACCATCGCCTGAACTACAAGCTGAACTATAAAGCTGAACTTCAAGAGATGTCAATCACAGCGACGTACTTCGGAGCTGTACAACTAGATGGCGCTAGGAACATGCAAAAAGTATAAGCTATGTCTAATCTGTGGAAAAATTCCTAGATCGCGCTGACGAATTTGGGGGAATACCATTCTACCCCCAAAGTATGGTAAAGAGGGAGTACTCGCCTCACTAAGGTTTGCCCATCTGGCACACTTACCTTAGGGCCTTTCGGCCGACAGTTATAGTCGGATAGTTCTATATAGGTTATAAGTTCCAAGTAAACTCGTCAGCGCGATCTAGGAATTTTTCCACAGATTAGACATAGCTTATACTTTTTGCATGTTCCTAGCGCCATCTAGTTGTACAGCTCCGAAGTACGTCGCTGTGATTGACATCTCTTGAAGTTCAGCTTTATAGTTCAGCTTGTAGTTCAGGCGATGGTAGATAGAGGTCGCCACAGTGGGCGAAGGCCCGCCTGCGATGCTAAAGGTTGCGGGTTCGATCCCCGCGGAGGGACCAATATTTGTATGATCTACAAATATTTGTCTCGGGTCTGGGCGTTTCTATGTATAATATGTATGTATTAATAATAAGTAGTATATCAGTCACTAAATACCCATAACACAAGCTCTGCTTACTTTGGGGCTAGATGATGCTGTGTGAAAAGTCCAGCATTATTTATAATATATAGGTTAGTAAACTTGTGTCAAGTTCACGCAGCATTTTCTTAGGTGCACTTACAACCCTTGCGCCACACACTGATTCAAGCAAGATGAAGAAGCATATGCAAGTGAGTAAACTTTTATTTAAGCCTAAGAACCTAAAAAGTTCGAAAACATGTATCAAGTGCACGAAAGAAGCCTCTTTGAGGCGCACTTAAAATCCTTTCACCACACTGGTTTGAAAGAACTGGTGACACGATAAGAAGAAGAATGTAAAGGGCTATGTTTTTTGTAGACTGACCTGTCACTTCGACTGCCAGGTCGCATTCTCATAACATAACTAACATCCCACCAAATAATCTCCGCTGCCATAGTAACCAGCACTAAAGGCGGCACATCTTCAGATATTTGTGTCCCGAACTGTCCCAGCGAACGGTACAGTTGGGAAGGTACTTCTGAGAACGAACAGGAACGGACCTTGCTTTTGTGGTGACGTAGTAACGTTATCTGACGTTGGGCTCTCACGTTCCAAATCTGTGGGGAAAGAAAGGATTCAGTCAAGGTGATTATTGAAATATTATTATTATTGATTATCATGAGGTTATTGAAATCATATAAGATTATAATTTATAGAATCGTAATTACACAAATGTTATTTTATTTATTTTAAGAGGAGTTTGAGCATATTCAATCCCAAGCTTTTTTGTAATCGATATAATCTGATATCATCACATCACCCATGTCAATAAGTATCTGTATCTGTTCAAGTTTTCACTTCTGTCAGCACTACCGGAGTGCCACTGTTTTTTGTATTTGTTTCAAGCTGATTCGTTAGTCTAATGTGACTTACTACAACATCGCCAGATCCCAGTCCTAAAGCGAGAATATTGCCATCTGCCGTGAGATCGCACGACGTTATCTCAATGTCGATCTGCTTTTCTTGTATCAGTTTTAACTCGTGCTCTGTATCAGTACCCATCTTGAGTTGGAATATCTGAAAAAAAAAAAGGTTTAAATTGGTGAAAATAAGTTCGTTTATGTTAGTGGCCAACTCAACCAACGAAGCGCTAGTGGTCGTGCTTGCTTAGTCGTTCTTGATAGGTCGTCGACGTTAAGCAACGTTCGAAACGATCTGTAAGTGGATGGTTGACCGCCAGTGGCATTTTCATCTGAGAGGCTTAACGGCGGTACCAATAGTTTAAAGTGCCCTCTGAAGCTCAATGTTACGTATTGAATGCTGACTTCTGCTAAATGTACGCAAGTGTCATATACGCCATTGGACATGTCTCATCTCAGACTATCTCCTTAGAAATCTTCTTGAGGGAATTGATCTGAGAGAATGTATATCGTGTCTTGGGGATAATCGTGATCATGTTTTTTTTTAATTATGCATAAGTAAAAGTTTCAAATATGTATTTCGACCTTAGATCATTAGGACGGGATGCGCCTTTACCTTGTATTTCGCCTCCGCCAGAAGGTACACGATTCCGAATCTAGACATCTTCAAAGGATCTTGAGTGACTTGGTCAGATTCTAGTCTACCGTGACTTGGAGATACTGCCAATTATGTTTTTTTTAATGTAATAATGCATGTAAAACATACCTGAAACACCATTTTCCTGGCATCGCATATAACCAGTATATTATTCTCGAAGGCCGCACATTTAACTTCCAACTGCCTCGCGTGGAGTATACACGATAGTTTCAAATCCACCCATAGTTTAATAGCACCGTTGGTTTCTATTGTTATAAGGTCGTTTTCTACTGCGAAACAGTTCACTAATCCGCCACCTTTGGGAGAAATAAAGTTAGGTAAAGATACACCCCTATTTTTTATTTACCAAAAAATTTTTAAACGTAGTCTGGGTGTCTGTTACTGATCACATTTATGTAGTTAAACTCAAATAAATAAAAAAAGACGTGTGGCACTCGGATACTGCCGCGGTAAAGGTATTGCATAGCATTTCTATCAACTTATGCAATTATAATTATTTATTTATTTTATTTATGCAGTATTTTTTTTCTTTGATATAACCAATGCCACCTAGAGGCGAATTGCTGAACTAAAGAGACAAGCGTGATATTTCAAAAAGTCATTAAAAGTTCTGCTATTCATAGATAGATGGCAAAACTAAAAAGTATCACCGCTGTGCCGGTCGGAGTGGGGGTGTTAGGTTTTATTTTCGTTACGGAATTTCTGGATTCGGTCTCCACGTTCAAGGCCCGTGATATAAGCTATGCAGTAGCTTATAAAATTATTACCTAAAAAGGAGACGAGACGAGTCAAACATGGATTTATGATAGCTAATGCGGTTTTGCTGACTGGAGATGATACGAAAGCTTTGTTTAAATGAGAATCCGTACGCGATTGTTGTCTGTAGTACTTATTTGTACAGATTTCATAAAATTTTGTCCTTAATTTTTTTTATAAAATCGTGGTGTATGTACACATCTATAATGTTAAAGTTGAATATATCTAGATGTCACTTTTTCTATCGTAGACATTGGTCATAAACAGGCAAGCTTAAAATACCTTTCCATAGCTCTTTGGTTTGCGACTCGCTGACTCGTTGTGGGAACCGTCGGTCTTTGGACTCAAGGCTTTGGTCGCTCGACGAGCGAGACATCAAGTCAGCTTGACTGCTCCTTTTTTTATAGCCTGCAATGTTTATCGATCTATTAGAAATTATTATTATTATTATTATTATTTAGCCATTCTCGTCTCACTGCAGGGCAAAAGCCCCCCTTCCCTTCTTCCACTTCGCGATTTAGCGCTGTAACAGACTAGGGTCGTATTCCCGTTCCTGTTTTCGTTCGTTTGATGAATATTCGGATGTTTCTTACTGCGATTTCCGACTTCAAGGGCCAATTTTTGGGTTTGGAATATTTGGTCTTAGGTTAGGACCGTGTTTTAACGTTGATCATAGCGACCGAATACAATGGAGCTCATAGTAAGAAGCATCCGAATATTCATCGAACGAACGATAAAACGAACGCGAATAACCCCCAGGTTCTCAGGTGAGAGTCTAGTTCTAACTCTAACTAGAAAAGTTGGTAAAAATTATAAGTATAAGTTCAAGAAAGGAGCCTCAGAGGCGCACTTATAAACCTTTCACCACACTGGTTCGTAAGAACTATAGACACGGCAAGAAGAAGACAAATATAAACTAAATTTTTTTCGCTTCTTTCTATCAAACGGTTGTCTGAACAAAAATGCATCTCAGCGATAAGATCGACGTGCTAATGCACATTATAAAGTTGAACAATTCGCCGGGATTCGAACTCACAACTTTCGGATTAAAAGTCGAAAGTCCATTCTTTGGTCCATTCCACTAGCTAGGCCAACACGGTCTTAGAGCGTTGAGTTTGATTTGATACTATGCTACCTACGCTATTAAATCCATCCATACTAATATTATAAATCTGAAAGTAACTCTGTCTGTCTGTCTGTTTGTTACGCTTTCACGCCCAAACCCCTGAACAGATTAAGCTGAAATTTGGCATAGTTAATGGTTGTATCCCAGGGAAGGACATAGGCTACCTTTTATCCTGAAAAAAGAAAAAATCCCGAGGGACCGCGGGTTACACCGCGGGAGCGCAGCTAGTGAGAAAATAAATTTCTTAAACCATAATAAGTAAGTTTGAGCGACTTGAAAACATACCTTGAATATCATTCAGAATCTCCTGCGACCCTAAATTGGTATTACCACGTTGTAGCATCCATATATCATCCGTATTCAATCTGTACGCCATTATACATCTGTTATCACCAGCTACTAACAATAAAGATTCATGTACAAAACTCATATACTGCACTGGACTGTACATATCCATGATGGTTGTCACTTCTTTTGTTTGTAAAGTGTATTTCTTCACGCTTCCCGATTGAAGGCCGTATACAATACATTGGTTGAAAGGTGCTATTTTGACTGTTGTTATTAGATCATCGGATTTCTCAACGATTTCTGTTAGGAGTTTTCTTCCGCACATTACCTAGAATGAATAAAACGTGGTAATTAATTTCAAAAATATTATATGTGTAAAATTATGAAATATGAACAAATGAAAATGGTTCGAAAGAACTAGTGACACGACAAGAGCGGCGATTGGTGGTTTGTCACCTGTCACTTGAAATGCTATGTTTACTGTCAAATTATAATAATATGCACTTTCAGTAAACTTAGCATTCCAAGTGACAGTTACATTTACTGAAAGTGCATATTATGCATGCACTTTTAGTAAACTTAGCATTCCAAGTGACAGTTACATTTACTGAAAGTGCATATTATGCATGCACTTTTAGTAAACTTAGCATTCCAAGTGACAGTTAAATTTACTGGAAGTGCATATTATGCATATGCACTTTTAGTAAACTTAGCATTCCAAGTGACAGTTAAATTTACTGGAAGTGCATTATGCATATGCACTTTCAGTAAACTTAGCATAATATATTGCTGGATGTATATTGTACCTCTGACTACCTCCAAGAGCACTTTCAATGGATCTTAAGTGCCTAAAGATCTTTGAGAATGTCTCGTGCCTTAGAGATTCAGTCGTGTCAATTTTTACAAACCCAAAACAAAGTGTACGAACCTGTATATTATTATTATCATCAATCACAGCCAATAACGGTCGACAATACTCAGAATCTTCACTAATACTGCAAATGCCCTTCAAATTCAACCGTTTCAACGCCCTTATATCTAAGCTTCTAGTACTTTTCAGTACTTTCTTAGTTTCATTGTGATTGAAGGATTGGTGACGTTTCGGCGTCTGATTGGTGCTTTCTATGCATAAATCTGTAGAGTCGGTCGATGATTGGCTGGGGGACGCCGCTGATTGGCGGAAATTGACGTCAAAGTTTGTTGTTAGGCGGACTTTTCTGTAAAGCATAATCCAATTTAGATACAGTTAATCGTTAGTTGTTATGCGCAAAAGAATCACACAAATTAATACATAAAACGTTGCATAATATATTACTTATTTCTTTTCTGGGTGTCGGGAGGTACCTGGTACTATAGTATTTTTCATGTAGGAACGTATCTCTGACACATGGAACTTTTAAGTTTAGAGTAGTAGATTTTTAGTTTCATTTTATTCGGCATATTATTTGATAGCTTACTTAAAATTTGAGATAGGATAAGATAACTGATACCCACGATATAAGGAAGGGGGTCAGGGGGGTTATTCTCGTACGTTTTTTCATTCGTTCGATGAATATTCGGATGATTCTTACTACGAGCTACATTGTATTCAGTCGATAAGATCAACGATAACACACGGTCCTAACCTAGGACCAAATATTCCAAACCGAAAAATTGGCCCTTGAAGTCGGAAATCGTAGTATGAAACATCCCAATATTCATCAAACGAACAAAAATAAGAACGCGAATACGGCCCTAAAACTATGATGCATATGATTGTTATTTTATTTATTTATCAGTTGAAGTACTTACCCCTTCTTATGCGCAGCTTGTGATATATATGGAGCATCAAGATACCACACTTTGGCAGACTTCTCTACAGTTTCCGTACCAGTTAGTAGTACATCTGAGTTGGGTACGAATTCATCCCACATTAATATCTCGCTAACTGCCATTGTGACTACATTTCTGCAATAAAAAAGGCAACATTAACACCAAAATTTTACAATAAAAAAAATCTTTATTTCAGACATTTGTCCATAGACTAATAACTAAGTAATTCATTAAATATTAGACCTCTTTTTACCCAACTAAGTAGATTTTAGCAGTTTATGCACCTATGTCGTCCATGGCCTTAGATTATTGCACTTTTTTTTTTTTTTTACGAGATTTATATAGAGTTGATACAACATGTAGAATAATAGCCATAATTTAGTTAGTGTGCATAACAAGGTATATGACGCGTTAAATATCTGTGTTCTCGACAATAGTTCCATAAGTTCAATGATTAAGAAGACTACATTTGATTCATTTTGGAGAAGGGTAAGGTCAATAGTACCCTAATGTTTGAAGCATGTCATGGAGTGAATGAGGCGAAAGACGTATCTTAGCAAGCGGAAATCCGTTATCTCTGTCTATTATTAAATAATAATCAAATGTACGTATAAACACGCCTCTTTCCCGTGAAAGAGGCGTGTTTTTACGTTTGATCAGTGAGTTACTTACCCTCTCCTATTATCGAGATCAAACAAATACGTATTCGTCTTCAAATCCACACACATAACGCGGCTATCGTCCGTACTAATAAACAGCAACGTGCCAGACTTATTAACCGCCATGGATAAGAAAGTGAGGTTGTTTTTTACATCATAACTTCGAATTATAGTGCATGTGTTGAATTTGTTGTATTTGAAATTGGTGTTGGAGCTGATTTTGAAGGCGTGCTGATTCACTTCTCGACTCTTGAGGGTGATTATTTTGTTGCTGCCTGTAAATAGAAAAACATTTTTGAAAAAAAAAAAAATTGAACCGACTTCACAGAACACAAACAGAAGAACCTTCTACACACTAAAAAGAGAAAAATAAGAATATTATTTGAAGTCGGTGCCAACTATTCATTTACATCTAAGAAATTCAAAAGAACTTGGGTGCAAAATTGTATCCTGGTACGCTATCGCTCGATTTCTTTTTTGATAGGTACTTAATCGTATTCACTTGGCACCGACTTCAAATTATATTCTTATTTTTCTCGTTTTTATGGTTCTTCTGTCTGTGTTCTGTGAAGTCGGTTCAATTTTTTTTTTTCAAAAATGTTTTATTTTTCACTTTTTAGTGTAAGTAAATAAATACTGTGTAAATAAAAGTGTATGTGTAAATAATATAGTAAGCTACGAGTACATTAAGACTATGCTTATCGTAGCTTAAGTAGGAAAGGATAAGAGAAGTCATGGGCAGACCTACTAAAGGACACACCGGAGTTCAGCAAGGGGGAAAACTATCAATCCATAAGGAAAATAAAATATTTTGGACTACCTCGGGTGTAATACTCTTTCAAACTATTTAATGTTTGACTCAGATTGTGAGTCAGGGTGTGTTGTGTAGTGAGAATGAGGTTTTTTGAATGTTACGGGAAAACTGTCAATCCCTCAGGAAAAAAAAATTATGGCGCCACCTTGAGAGTGTGTCCTTTACACTTTCTAACAAAAAAAATTTTGGAAATCGGTCCACAATTTTCTTAAAGTTCAGTGATTGTTTTAGTTTTACGGGAAAACGATTAATCCCTCAGGAATAAAATTTATATGGGACCACTATAAGAGAGACCCTTTCAAACAAAAAAAAAATTTTGGAAATCGGTCCACAACTGACGGAAATATCGGTGAACATACATAAAAAAAAAAAAAAACATACATACAGCCGAACATATAACCTCCTCCTTTTTTTGAAGTCGGTTAAAAATATATATAGCTTTTTGCCTCAAAATAACACTTCGTTTAAGACTTTTTTGTATTTGAAATCTAAGGACCATGTAGTTGACTAACAGTATATTTTTTTTATTATGGACCAGACTTTACTATTGAACAAGTGATTATTTACACAATTTTTTGTTTGTGTCACTCTCATGTTGATGAAAAGAGATGAAAAATATTGTCACAATTGGTAATTAGGAATTATAGAATTTAAGTACTTTATGTATGTTATGGGGTTGTGCCTCGACTTTCAATCCGAAGGTCGTGGGTTCGAATCCCGGCCGTGCATCACTGGATTTTTCGTTTCGAAAAATGTATATGCGCTTTAACACGAGCTCATAACGGTGAAGGAAAACATCGTGAGGAAACCCGCAGCTTAGTCAGCTCCACACGTATTGACGTCGTCTTTCCTGTGGGCGGCTGATTAAGCTGAGAGGATGGTTTAGGTGCTGGGCAAGCCTATTCCATCTCAAACAATGTCCCAGGCACTACAGCGTCCCGTTAAGTGTAGGCAAAGGTTGCCTCCTGACGCTGTATAAATCATCTAATATAGATGTAAAGGCCTAAGTTTTTTTTTTATTAGGAATCCCAGTTCACTATGAATAATAGGGTAAGAAACAAACTGATAGACATGGAAAATATTCATCATCACTCGATTTTGGTACATTTTAATATGCAATAACTGGTGGAAATAAGCTAAATATCCAAGTGCATTAAAATATATGCGCAAGCAATAATAATGAATAATGAAAAGACTTACCAATCACAGCTAAAATGTCCAAAACTGGTTCAGAATCTGGCGATGGATCTTCGAATGTGATTTTTCTTTCTTTGGTCTTCATATCCACAATTTCAACACCTTTTCTACTGCCTGTTGTAGCTACTGCGACATATCTAAGGAGAGTTTTTTTTTAAATAAATAACAAATATAATCACGACAATATACACAAGGTACGGTAGACATTTTTTTACACCATTATAGGAAGTTTAAGGTCCTTTGAAGACGTCTAAGAGTAGTCGGAAGCAGTACGTCCAAATACATATTTGTTATTAGCACATGCCCACATTACGCAGAAGTTAGCACTTCTAATTAGTACTAATTAGTGAGATACTACGTTGCGATAAAATATCAGTGTTTTTCATAAAATGTTAGAGTAACACAGAATCATTCCTTGATTACAGTACAAAATCAAGACTTCATCTATACTCTAACTTGCTATTAACGTAAGACTATTATCCATACTAATATTATAAATATGAAAGTAATTCTGTCTGTCTCTTACCTTACCCTAACCGCTGAACAAATTAATTTTGCATGGATAAAGTTGAAGTTTGGCATGGATAAAGGTTGTATCCAAGGGAAGGACATAGGCTACTTTTTATCCCGAAAAAATGAAATAATCCCGAAGGACTGTGGGAGCGCAGTTAGCTAGTATTAAGTAAGATACTACGACTCAATATCGGTGTGTTTCATACAAAATAGAGTAGCACAGAATCATGCCTTGATCACCGCAAGACTATCCATACTAATATTATAAATGTGAAAGTAACTCTGTCTGTCTGTCTGTTTGTTACGCTTTCACGCCCAAACCGCTGAACAGATTAAGCTGAAATTTGGCATAGTTAAAGGTTGTATCCCAGGGAAGGACATAGGCTACTTTTTATCCCGAAAAAATGAAAAAATCCCGAGGGACCGCGGGTCACACCGCGGGAGCGCAGCTAGTTATAAAATAGATACCTAAAAATCTTACCTGTCATCACTACTACAAGGCACGGAGCACAAAAGACGTACATTCCGTTCAAAGTTATCGAATACATTCACAACATCTCCTGTAGGCAGGTACAATATAACCATGTCTATAGTCTGTGCTACTAAGAAGTCTTCGTTGATAGTCCAATGGCATTTTACTATCGGCGACATTCTAGATTTTATTGTGAGTGTGCCTGGGACGTTGTTGTTGTAGATTTCATCTGGTTCTGAAATATTAAGTTGGGTGTATTTGTGTTTATATTATTGAGTGTACGAGTGAGAATTTTCGAGTTTGTGTGCGAAGGATATCCTGGAATCACTGATATGAAGAATAATTTGTCAATCATACATTTTTGTAGTTTCCAGTTTGAATAAGTTAGTGGGCAACATGCCAACTCTGGTGACGGAGTTTTTGTATCCGTCATTGCTTTCATTTGTAATAATAAAGTTCGAACATTTCCTATATACAAGTAACTTTTAATTAATTAATTTGTTTTCCAACCCAGTTTTAATTTCTCGTCATTATCATCATTTCATTTGCACTCTGGGACTTTTCCCTAGTTACATATTTTTTCCAACCCCTTGCTACAGTTTTCAAACAAAATAATTTAAGATTCACTTACCTTCTTCAATAATATCCTCATCGACATCTTGTTCAATATCGTCGATAAACCATAGCTTAATGACACCACTCGCAAAGAGAACGGCTACGATGGGAGGATTCTTAGTATAAGCAACTCCGATCCATTCAACAGGGACGCTCATCCTTTCATTATCAAACAGTTGTTTCTTCAGTTTGTTTGTTGGTATGTCGAAGAACTGAAAAGTTATTTGGTTAATAAGATCCTTTGAAGATGATGGGGTATGCATATTCAAAGGAGGGACAGAGGCGTAATCGCATACATATTAGGACATGCCTCAGAACAAGTGATTATTTACACAATTTTTTGTGTGTCACTCTCATGTTGATGAAAAGAGATGAAAAATATTGTCACAATTGGTTATAAGAATTATAGAATAGTTAATAAGATCCTTTGAAGATGATGGGGTATGCATATTCAAAGGAGGGACAGAGGCGTAATCGCATACATATTAGGACATGCCTCAGCCTACCCCCTTAATGCACATGCCATAATAATGCAGAATTTAGCATTCCATACATGGCAGGTTGCAAGCCCATCAGTGCGTTTTCACACCAGCAAGCCTTGGCTAACCTAGAGTGCAAGTTTAATACTAACGGGTATCCTCGTGGTGTTTTACTTCACCATTTAAAGCTCGTGTTTTATATAAATTTTACAACACGGAAAAAACATTAACTATATTTCATTTCAATTGATCCACAGACTAAGGCGTATATATGACTCACTTACCAAACATACTCACAAACTTTCAGATCAATATTAGTAGGATTTATTAAATTCTTTGAAGATATCTAATTCAAGCCTATGGTGTGATCAGTGGCAAGTCCAAATAGCCAAAACTTACCTTGACAACGCCATCGCTGGTGCTAACAAGCAGATCGTTCCCGAGAAAGCTGATACATGTAATCTGTTCGTTCACGTCGATCGTCGAATGCTTTATACCGTCAGAATCTTGCTCGTGCCTAATAACAAAAAAATCAAAATAAAACAACATACAATAATTACTAGACTAAAATGGCGCTTTATTGAATACCAAACGCATAGTACGATTCTAGAGTTAACTCGCGAGTGAAACAAGGGCGTTAAGAATTAAAACCTAGGCCTAGAATTAATTGTGTAACCAATAATGCAACTGTTGATTACATACCTACATACAACAATTTAAAAGCAATTTTATACTTACAGAAAGTTGAAATAGAGTTCATTTTTGTCTGAGTTGGCCTGAGCTGCCTCCGAAGCCCTCGAAAATAGTATTCCTTGAGATTCATGCTGCAGTATACTTTGTACTATATCTGTACATTGGTAGCGATAGAGATCTGTGCCGTGTGTACTCAAATAGGACTTTATGTTAGCAATTAGACTTCTGTCCACATCCTAGAACAAAAATATGAGTATATTTTTTCAAGCTTCAACATTCCATTTCATTTCAAAATAAATAATGCTGGACATTTTATATAGCATCATCTGATCACAAAGTAAGCAGGGCTTGTGTTATGTCCATCATATGACTGATATATTTACTTCTTATTGGTAATAAACACAAACATCTAGGTGCAATAGGAAACACCTAGACACCTTTTACGCATAAACTTAGAGAGATAAAACAATTGCAGATAGTACAAAAATGTATTCTGAGGCGGGAATCGAATCGCAACTTTCTGCGTCACAGTACTGTGAATAATCAATAATATAGAAAATTTGAATTTGAATGAACAAATATACATATATTATACATATTTTTTTTTCCATCACGGTAGCTGTAATGCTATAGAAACGTCGAGGTAAAGTTATACTTAGATTAAAGTCCTGTATACAATTTTAATATTACTTTTTCTAAGGCATTTTTGTACTTACTCATAACTTGGACTGGATAAAATGTAAAGTCAGCTACTTTCTAAGAGTACATAAATACTTACATCCTCAGCAATATTGTTCTCATACTTCTGCAAATCCAATAAAACATCCGCCGGCCCCGTGAGCCTTACTTTGTTCCCCAAAAACTTCAAATTCAAAAACAACTTCTTAAACAGACTCTGTTTTTGCGGATCATACGTATTTAATATATGATATCCAACATAAAAAGCTATGTATCCATCATCTAATATATCCACCGGAGCGTGTTCACTAGTGTAGTGATAGCTTGTTAGAAACTCATCGTGTAATCTACGTTTCTCGTCCTTTTTGAGGCAAGTTCTTAGATAATTCATAATGAGATCGTGTACTTCGTATAGATAGCTTCTTTGTTCTCGATCGTACGTCTCTATGATCAATGATTTTGCTTTCAATTGTTTCATAATGGAATTGACTTCTGATGTATCTCTGTTCCATAATTTGCTGAGCACTTTTGTAGACACTTTGACATTATCGGGTAGTATTGCAAGCTTCTTGAACAATTGAAGTATGTTGTCGTTTAGAGCGTTTATACAGACTTCTATCGCTTTCATAGGGTTCTCGTTTGGTCGGGTGAACAGTCTAAAAAGAAAAAAAACAAACATGATCATTGTAACTAGGCGCGGTAGACATTATCTCAGATTTGTTATGTATTCCAGATCATATGAAGATGTCTAAGGGAGTATTTAGAAGTAAGATATCCTATTAAATTATTTGGCATATATTACACTAGCTGCGCTCCCGCGGTGTGACCCGCGGTCCCTCGGGATTTTTTTTTTTTCGGGATAAAAGGTAGTCTATGTCCTTCCCTGGGATACAACCTTTAACTATGCCAAATTTCAGATTAATCTGTTCAGCGGTTTGGGCGTGAAAGCGTAACAAACAGACAGACAGACAGACAGAGTTACTTTCACATTTATAATATAAGTATGGAAGTATGGATTTTGCAGAAATTAGCATTTTTTTACGTTTACGTTAGGTTGCAAGCCCATTGTCGCCTTTTAATACTAACTGGTTTCTTCACGATGTTTTCCTTGACCGGTAAAACCTTTTTTACGCATACACAAAAACTTATTACTTAAATTACTCAACAATACTGTATATTCAAAACATACGAGGAAAACTCCTTCTTTTCAAGTTTCTTCACATAATAATCCCAGTGCCTTCTATGGTGTTTCAATTTCTCCTTATCATCAGCTAATTGTGCACCTAAAAGGGCGATATGAAATGGATTGCCTTTGCACAGCTCGTGGATTGTTTTGGCTTGACGCGGCAGTCTTGATACATTCTCGTCGAGGCAGGAAGCGAAAATTTGTAGGGACTCATCCTTTTCTAGATGATTTTCTATCTGTAATAGGTTGAATAGTTTTTAGTTTTTCTACATACAATTTGGACTCTTTTTGTATGAGATTTTTTGTGTAGGTGTTTTTCACACAGATCTTTGGCGCATTTCTTTAATCCTTTTTAGATTTCTAAGAAAGTCAAACATAACTCATTGCCGTTTTGTATTGGTTTGCCCACGATGTTCCCCTTTTCCGTTTTAAATAAATTGAATGTTTAATTTTTACGTTCAAATATAATTTTGTCCGTAAGTGGATGGGTGACCGCTAGTGGCATTATCAACCGAGCGCTTCCGTGCTTCGGAGGGCACATTAAATTGTCGGTCCCGGCTTTTAATCCATTAAGCCATGCCGGAGGCCTTAAGGCGGCCTAAAAACTTCGTCACCAGAGCTGATCACTGATTCGTACGAAGTAACTTACTCTAGGGTATGATAATTAATACTATTTTGACTCATAATTTATTATGACTTATGTACCTAATATTTTTTTTTATACGTATAATGTACCATAATTGGCTGTATATGTATACCGTGTTAATGGAAGTAAATAAATAAATTAATTAAATATTAGCCACAATATAAGTAGTATTATTTTATCTGGGCTATGTATCACCTCTACAATCTGCGGCCGATAATTCGCAACCACTTCCTTATCCCTGGTCGTGATCAATATCTTGCATCCTATATCCAGCGCCTCCAAACATTTCCTATCGTTCACTTCGTCCAGAACCAATAGGCATTCCTTCAAAGATTGTTCTAGAAACTGCGTCTTCAATCTATCTTTAAGACTTGTCCATGTCCAATCTAGAGTGGAAATGGGATTGTCTCCATTGGAAGCAATACTGGACATAGATATAGATGAATTCATGTTCATGTAGGAATTGAATGTGCTGTACATTGATGATGCTTTTCGGAGTAAACTGAAATGATAAATGCTTCCGGTTAGGTTAGTTCAGGTTCAGTGGGAAACAATAGGTTAGGCATTGAAAAAAGTATGGGAGTGTCGTGGAACACTCGGTTGGAACGAAATTTCAACTTAGACTTTGAAATCTGTCATTTTTGTTATTTTGATTTTTGACATTTTGCGCATCACTTTACGCACAACTTTGCACACTTTACGCCCCACTTTGCGCAATCTGCGGATCTTTAGGCATCACAACCCTACCAAAAAGTCTTTTAGTTTAAGTAATAAAAATTGTTCAAAGCATAGTAGAACGAAATGACATCGCCATTTTGAAAAGTCAAAAGTTATTGGTTGTCATGGCAACCTTAGAGCAGTGCTCTTTGTGTCAAACATATTACCTACTGCTAAAGTTTTTATGCAATATTCCCGTTGTCCTTTTACATATTTTTTCGTTTTCAGGAACGTTTTTCGGGATAAAAAGCCTATATGTTATTCTGGAGTTATACCTTTCACCTTACGAAATTTCATTGTAAACTGTTTCGTCTTTTGAGCCTGATCCTTACACAAACATACAAACATCTAAACAAACTCACAAACTTTCAGCTTTATTATATGAGTTGGATGACAATGGGGTCTATCGAGACCTTCTCTAATCTCCACATGCGGGTGATCTTATCCTTCAACTCTACAGGGTGTAAAAAGACGTCTACCGAAGCCGAAAGGGGTAGGTACAGCATCCCAAAACACAACCAAATCCAAAAGGGTTTTCCGAAAAAATAATTATATCGGGAGAAAACAGCGTTTGAAGATCACTGTTTGCGTTTGTACTGGGCGCATTTTTATACACGTAGATTGCTAGATTTTGAGTTTTAATTGTTTTTTTCTTTTATAAATGAAATTATTAGGTAGGTATGGTCTTATTATGTTGTACTAGTAGCAAAAAACTAGAAAATAAAATAAAATGACCAAGCTAAGTAAAAAAAAAATATGAGTTTTTTTTTTCGATAAATATGTTCAGAATCATGGCCTGATTGCAATCCCTCAGTTTTCGGTAGCAGTCTTTTTACACCCTGTATGTACTTAATAATTAACAAGATTAAACATTGATTCTCACTTAGCAATCAATGATGTCATTAAAGCTTTATTTAGCCATGTTGAGCAACAGCACCATACGATTGAAATTCCTTTGTGATAAGCTCGAGTTTGACCTGTAACGCGCTGATGGCCTTACACGTCTTAAATAGGTAACAGCCGCACTCAAGAGTTTAAAGGCTACTTAGTTCGTTCCACAGTTAAAATTTTCCATATGAAATCTTTACTACTACTGCCAAGGACTACAAACTATCTTTACTTTCTGCCAAGTTGAGCCACAGAACTACACCATTAAAATCGTCTGCGTTTAATTTGCAGTTTTCCCAGGGTTGTTATAACGCTCAGATAGTCACACAGGTCTAAAAAGGTAAGATGTAAATACTCACTTCGTCTGTTGAGCGATGATATCATCATAGGTTTTGCAGTTGGCCAAGTTGAGCCATAGAACCACGCCGTTAAAATCGTTTGTGATCAGTTCGGGATTGTCTCGTAGCGCACTAATGGCCACACACGTCTTACCAGACCCAGACATGCCGTGAAGTACTAAGATCTCATGACGCTTTAGTTGACGGAGTTTATCGGCCACTTTGTTTTCCTGAAATAAAAAAAAAGCACGTGAGTGTCGTGGAAGACTCGGTTTGAACGAAGTTTCAACTTTGACATTTGGCATTTGTCAAATATATTATGTCAATTGGGTATCCTAGAAACGCTCTTCCGTACTAACAATGTAACAATCTATGGACTGTTTCACGGCTGCGTACTTCGCACTGTGACGATTTGACATATACATGTGTCGTGACGCAAAAATCTAACACTTTTTTTCGTCTAGCCCCCGATCTTTTTTTCGTCTAGATCCGATACCGTCCGAAAAGGAACTTCGTTCCAAAAATTGTAAGATTTTGATTTTATAGCAGCTTAACCCAATTAACACTGAGAAAGATTGCCACAGAGAAATCTATTGAAATAAACACAAAGAATTCCATTATGATAGGGAATTAACACAGAGATAGGAATGAATTTCAAATGAGAGGTGTACGGTAGAGCGCCGATTTCAGAAGGGATTTACCATAATATTACGGCTTATAGACGAAATTTAATATAGGTACTACTCGTATAAGCTTGCTCTGTTGAACCGAATACTGTCAAATCAAATCAAATCAAAATATATTTATTGAGGAATACAAACAATGTCTACCAAAGCATATGAAAGCGATGATGCAGTGACAGACAATTCCTGTCAAAACATTCATGTTCTACTAAGAACTAAGGATTTTTTACAAGGAGCACTTTAAAGACACTTTATTCCCTGTGAAAATAGGCATTTGCAGTATTTTATGTTGTATGTATGTATGTACTAGCTGTGTATACTATAAACTATCTCTGTGTCAAATTTCACCCAAATCCATTAATTTTGCGTGAAAGAGTACATTACAAACATGTTCATTGTACATCCAACCCTATTCATCCTCACATACTTTCGCATTTATCATATCATATCAATATTAGGATTTATGTTAAAGGTTACTTACAATGACAGTCCGTCTGGCATGATGGTCCGGTAATCTTGGCACATCGCCCTTACTCAGGCTATCCTCAAAGCTATCATCCATTATCGGCTCAAGGTCCTCTATGAGCGATTTGTTCAGCCATCGGTAGTCTTTAGCAAGGCAGTCGACGAACGATTCGTATGAAGCCTCTGTTCCACTCTGAATGAGATAGTCTAGTAGGAATCTGACTTGTTCTTCACGGCTCGTCTGAAAAAAGTTGAAGGTGAAAGACACGACAAGGACTAAAGATTTTTAAATGTATCCCAAAAATTAGCACCCATGCGGGATTTGAACCCACGACCTTGCCGATCCGTGGCATCGCTCTAACCAACTGAGCTAACGGGCAACCGACGCATGAGTTGAAATTTATTGGGAGTACATACTATACAGCATTGCGCTGTGAGCAACATCTATGGAGACACATTGCAGTCATCTTTCCACTCTATGTCCAAACTTTAGTTCGGAAACATAGACAAGAGATGGCACTCTTATTAATCGATAAGGATTATATTTTATAGTGTTAACCGCACACTTAGGGATATTTAAAGATTTTTAAGTGTGCGGTTAACACTATAAAATATAATCCTTAACGACAAGGACTGTTTCTAAAATTGGAAATAAAGAGGCCTATATGAGATTTAAGCCTTTTTCAATAGAAAATAGATCTACGTTTAGACACGCAACGCGCCTGATGCTTAGTGACGGTGTGGCTAAAGGTAGATCACGTGGATCTAAAGATCTATTCACTTTAGCCTTCGGCATAATTTATTTTTCGGATAATTAACATGTTACATCACCATACATACCACATTGAGAATATGATTGAACTCTGAGCTAGAAAGCACATTCTTCTGATAGAGCTCATCCAGAATATACTTCACATCCAAGTCCTGCACAATAGCGCGGTACTGCCGCTGCAGGCGGTTCTTAAAATCCATCTTCCTGACTCGACGTTCACCTGTAACATAAACTGAACCTTCCAGAACGAGGAAACAGCAAGACTTGCCGCACGCTACCACAAAATACCGCCACCGAACTACATTTTACAACACGGCCAACGAATTTAGGCATTCATGAAATTAGTTTAAAAACATGCGCAATGACTCTTCATATTAGTCACAGTATGTTCAATAGGTCTATGCATTCCTAAAATTAGCCGTTTCGATGTGCAGTACATGCGTTTTCATACAA
The DNA here is from genome assembly GCA_951394285.1 of Epirrhoe tristata. Taxonomy (NCBI): domain Eukaryota; kingdom Metazoa; phylum Arthropoda; class Insecta; order Lepidoptera; family Geometridae; genus Epirrhoe; species Epirrhoe tristata. The sequence goes on along the minus strand of OX596146.1, from coordinate 7,859,022 downwards.
AATTGTCAAATGCACATCGAGACGGCTATCTTCACGAATGCCTAGATCCACATTGGCCGAAGTAGGTAAGTACAAGTTTTCATTCATTTTAAAGCTAAAGCTCCGTAAAAGGATGTCGCTGCTATACCTACGCTACGAGAAACCTCTGAGAGGCACCGCGTTTTGCTGCAGGTCCGTCTGTAGGTATGCGGCGACACTTATTACAACAAAACAAACATAGATGAACCTTTAAACCCGAAATCACATGCCTCGTTTATTTTACATGTACGTCACACACATTCCATAGACCGGTTCGCGAAAGATGATTACTTATGATATTATATGCGCTTTATCTATCTAAATAGTAGTAAATCTATCTAAATCATAGTCTAAATAGTATGAAAAAGTTCTATAGTTGTCGCGGTTTTTGCCGACAATTTTTGGAATTTGGATAAACATCGGGCAATTGCATCGGTGAATACCGATGTTATTTAGCAGACGAAATGATTCATAAGAAAAACATTAGGTACCTACTCATTCATGTCTCATATTTCGCAAACCATAAGTAGATTCAAATCATATCTCAAATCATGACAATTTTAATTATTTTACGTATGAATAATCAGGTAACAGCTAAGCCGAATTTGATACTCCTACACACCAGATCGACATAGATAACCAGCCAGAACCATTATCAAACACTACTAACTTTAAATATTAATAACGTCAAGAAAAATATTTTTGTGTAACTTTCACCTTTATACTTTTTCATTTTAACAAATCGCCGAAAACATCACTTAATTTACAATAATTCAGTAACTTCGCACTTTTAAGTTCTTCACAATCACTAATCACTTCAGTTATATTGTACAGAGAATCTGCAATTTAAAACAATACAATCTAAGACACTACTATTCATATAGAAATCGTAAGTCGTACTGAGCTGAGATTCGATTTGACCTTCGCCGATTAGAACCGCCTACATAACAACTTACAGGTAGATCATCATCCTTCAGTTAGCTAAGTAGTCATGTCATTGACCCTACACTATCAAGGTTGATAAATAGATTGATTCATAATGTGCTTAACATGAATCTTACATTATCACACTTATATTTGCGAACATTTATAATTAAAATTGAGCTATATTAATCCTATTTTCCTTATATTAATCCTTTGATGGTGGCCAGTATTCAGTTTATATGAATAGTAAGAATGCGTATGCTTACAGGTCAAAGAGAACTCCGTGTGAAGACAGACAGTATAGTTTCGACCATGTCTTTTTTGAAGACAAGGCTGATTAAGCTGGTAGGATAGTGAAGGAAATATATCTAGGCATGCCCACTCATAAAATCCAATGCAGGGGTTTGGTGATTGACACTAATGTATCCCTGTTTTATGAAATAGCATTTGTTATTCTCTAAAATGATTTTTGCAGCAGGCACAATGTGATTGCTGCAAATTCACCATTGCACATTCATTAGCTTTGTAGTGATTCCGTGAACGGAAGCTCATTATAAGGAAAACGCATTAAAATTGCTATGATAAGGTGTAATACAAAGCAATTGACCTGTCATTCTAATGTAAACTTAGGTAAATTAAGCAAAACTGAGATTAAACAAATAATTTTGAACACAAGTTTAACACCAAAGCATACATAGATAGGTGATTTCTAATTTCTGGACATGGATACAGAAATGAAACCATTATACATTTTGGTTTGCACTTGCTTCACACAACATTATAGGTACCTACCTACATAATTCTCCGTGGTGCTCTATTGTCACTCAATCAACCACACAGTCAAAGCTTCTAATAATTTCTGTTTTTCTATTATAACAGAAAAATACAGCGGTAACATGAGTATGCCAAGGACATACCTTATCTATTTCAAAGTACCTAAACCAATTAGTGTCACAGGAAGTTGGTTAAGTGTATTGATAAGAAATCACTTTTAATTTAATCAGTATGACTTCAGTGGGACATGCTTATGAATATACTTTTGAAGGTGCAGATCAAAACATAATGATCATTATTTTTAAGGGCTACACTTGAAACAGAAACACACCTTCAATGCAAAAAGGGAAGTACTTATTTAAGTTTGGTGTGTCTGTGGCATTCTAGCTCCAAAATCGATCAGTTTAGATATTGTTTGGAGAGAGAGAGAAGAGAGCCTGGGTTCCTAGCTATGATCGGTTCTACTGTTTGTATGACAAAATACCTTTATCTTTAACCTAGCTATTGAACAATAGGTCCTGAGCCTTTTACTTTTGTTTATCAGTGTTTAATCCTTACAGATGATTGTGATAAGCCTGAACAATAACTTACACAATCAACTTATTGCACAGGTTCTAACAGGTTGCAACAAGTGCTGATGTGCATCACTTTGCAATACTTAACCAATGCATTTCAGCATTTCAACAGTTCTGATCAATTAGAACTTAATTTCTTAGAATATAGAGTTCGATTTTGCTCGAAATTAATACTGTTGGTCATAAAAAGTTTGTGCTAGGATAAAGGGTATACTTAACAAGGAGGCAACTTTGACTTTTTCAAATAAAAGTAAGTAAGTACTCAGCGAATTTGTAAGTCCGCTAGAGATGTAATGCTGATTATTATACAGGGTGTACAAAGACTGCTACCGAAAACTGAGGGATTGCAATCAGACCATGATTCTGAACATATTTATCGAAAAAATAACTAAAAAAAAATGTTGACTTAGCTACGTCATTTTATTTTATTTTCTAGTTTTTTGCTACTAGTACAACATAATAAGTCCATACCTACCTAATCATTTCATTTATAAAAGAAAAAAACAATTTAAACTCAAAATCCAGCAATCTATGTATAAAAACGCGCCCAGTACATACGCAAACAGTGATCTTCAAACGCTGTTTTCTCCGGATATAATGATTTTTTCGGAAAACCCTTTTGGATTTGGTTGTGTTTTGGGATGCTGTACCTACCCCTTTCGGCTTCGGTAGACGTCTTTTTACACCCTGTATAGCATTTAAGTGTCAGAGTAATAGAACTTCTTCAGAACTATATTTTAGAGATCTCTGTAGGACCTAACAGTCAACCAAAAGTTTGACATTTTACAGCCCGGGGCAAGCGTTAAATTAAACTCTAGGTCAAACAGGATCATGACTGTATCCTCCAGGTACGGTAGACACTTTCTCAGCAGAAAGCAGCGTTTGTACCTTCTGGTGGTCATTATAATAATTGACTTACTACAACTCAAGATTCTGTATTCATATTAAAAAGCATTGATATTTGATATCATCTTAGAAGCTAGCTGATTACCGCAACCAAAATAATTGACTTTAAGTAATACAACATTAGATCACATAAGTTTTGAAAACAAAATTTGTAGAAGACATTTGTTACAGAAATGTGTAAACTTTCATTGAATGCTTTGTAGTGATAGAAGTTTTAGATGTACGTAGGTACTTACGATTATAGGTATCTATGTTTGTAAGTTGATAAACATAACGCCAACGTGTTGTTTGCAATAAACTCAAAAGACAATATTTTTTAAACTACATTCAAGAATTGAGTTCTGTGATTCAAGATCAAAGTTTTAAACTTACCCGTTTGTGATGCTAGCAATCATGTCCTCAGTGAAGCTTTACGTGTAATGAATACTTAGAGCTTTTATAGTTCCATTCAGGGCAAAGCAAAGCACCAACAAATAGTACAAACGAATTCTTGTTCGTTTTTTAGACAAAGAAAACAAAACGTCTTTGAATTACTGCATTCGATTTATTTTGATCGTTCGCTAAAAAATCAACACAGTGCAAGCAAATGCAACAAAGCCTGACTGATGCAGTTTCACTTCACAACAAAAAGCATTCATTCATTTTGTTACGTTACGATGTCAATTGCAACTGTCTACTAGCAATACCTTAGCATAAGCGAGAGAAACTATACAATAACATGGTGTGAGAAAGAGACAAAATTAGTTGTATACAAAGCGTATCATGTGAAGACCCTATAAAAAAACTATTTTCTATGGAACGCTGCTGCCCATTTTCTGAAACTGTCAATAATGTCAATGTATTGACACCATTTAAAATTGAAACTGTCAATGTCATTTCTGTATAGTATAGCACCATAAAGGTACCATGCTAAATCTATGTATAGCACCACAGATATTTTTTGGTTTGAGCCCAAAAAGGTACCATGCTAAATCTATGATTTGAGCAAGAAAGGTTTGAGCGAGAGTTTTTATATGATTGTTGTTAAAATTGTTGAGCATTTTGGGTAGACTGAGGTAGAGCCGGTAGAGCCAAGATAGATCTGTTTGGAGCTGTGTAAAGATTACGTAAATTTAAGAGTTGTTATTTTTGTTTGTTTTTTCTACCACTTGTGCCTCTCTATAGTTAAGTTTAAGTTTTAAAGATCTCACTAGGTTAACGCCTTAGATAAGAAAATATCTGTAATGTTAGCTTAAGTTGTAAATAAATAAGTGACTAAATGACGTAGAATAGAACTATGACGATAATAAATATTCAGTTATTCACAATAATATGAACTAGGTAGGTAGGTTAGGTACCTACAAACATTAATGGAGTTAGATAAGTACTTTTCGTATAGGTACAGTCCATAGATATATTATATATAATATATAGTCTGTATACGCGCTATAATAGTACATTATGGTACTAGTGTGTAACATTGGTGATTACCGCCGAGGTGTTTTTATGAGCCGAGCCGTTAGGCGAGGCTCATAACAGAACAGAGGACGGTAATCATCAATACACACGTGTATCATACGACGTTTTTCAACACACTTGTGAATAAAATAACAATAAAAACTCATTTTCAACAGTGAAAACGAGTTGTGAAAAATGTTTCGCTATTGCGGGAAAAATTAATCAGTTTTCCTATGCGCGCGCATTGCGATCGGCCACAGACTATATTTCCGCGCCGCGCATAGGGTTTGCGGCCTATTCTGCCACGGACAAAATGGGGAATTTAAAGTTTTCTTTTATTATAGAGAAAACAAAAGTTATATTTGAGTGAAAGTTTTATTTATTAAACACGTACGAGTTAAAATTATCTATTTAAATTAGAAGTTGCATGAAATGAGCAAGCAATAGGAACATTAATTTATTTGTTCTATTGAACACGATCTTTTTTCTGAATAAAAACTTTTTAAAGAACAAAGCAACTCAACCAATAAAATTAAAAAAAAATTCTATTACTCACTAGTGAGTTATAGTAATGAAAAAGTCACAGTTTGATTATGGGTGTCATTATGTGCCTAATTGCGGTGACCATAGAGCCACTTTATGAGCAAGTGTGTTGAAAAAATACTTAAGTACCTAGGTATATTATTATTTACTATTGCTACCATTTACTACTCTCTACCTTGTATACTCGTAGAACAGTCGTGACTCGTGCGTGACTCTGACTATGTTGGTTTGAATTTCCGCTCATTCTTAAATTAATTTCTCCTTTCCCTAATGTTCATAGATGGCTATCATTCTTCCGATACGATTTAAGATTAGCTAATTCGCCAATATAAAAACAATAATAAAACTCAGGTAGAAGCAGAATCGGCAGATGCAAACCACAATGCACATTTTTAATTCCATTCGAGGTTTACAAACATGAATGGCGTTGTGTGGCGACGAACTTTTAATAAGATTTATTGTAACAGAATCTTGTTGTGACAACGACAATAGAGCTGGATCCTTGGCGGTAAATATCAGCTTTGTGTGGTCTCTGCCTCTTTGTTGCTGGTGTAAAGTCAAAAATTGTTTTTGCAAACACACCTGGGGGATGTTTTCTGGGATTTTCATATCACGTGCCTCAATGCTTTCAAGTTTATTTTTAGTGTAAGTAGGTAGGTACCTACTGACCTTGTTACTTAGGTACATTTTTCTTAACATAATCATAAAAGGCTGTGAAAAGCGTCTTCCTAGATCCTACCTTCCAAAAACCTGGGCTAATAATAGGTATGTATTTGTTTAACCTTACCTCTAAGAATAAAAATTAAATTGGTAAGTAGGTAGGTAAGTACCTACCAGGGATGTTACGGATGTGTAATTTCGGTTACTTACGGATATGGATACGGATATTTGCAAATTATTATAACGGTTACGGATATTAAATTATTGCGGATTAACAGAATAGTTTCGGATATTAGGCTGGCCAAAACGCAACGATACAGAAGAAAGTCATTAGCTTTTTATCATTCTTCACTTCAGCAATTCAAAAGAGAACAAATCTACCTACGTGATACGCGGTGACTTATGGTAATGTAAAGTAGGTTCCTCGCATCAGAAGAAACTTATCTTAACGACATTACTTACATAAAGTTGTCCACTTTTACCATCACTAAAAGGCGATTGTTGTTAAATTTAATAGCACATAAAATAGGATTGATTCAATGATAATTATTATTATTCTATTGACGAGCTAAGTAATGCTAGATCAGGCTGGTTTTTACGAGCTATAATTTCTACAGTACTTTTCTATATCTATGATATGTCATGTCTCGGATTTCAAATCATAAATTAGTTTCATTTCAGGGTGCTAAGTATGAATTTTATTCACCATTCGGTATCAACGCCGCCGGTTGTTTTTTTTTGTTTTTTTTCGGAGGGCCTAATACTAATGGCCTATGAGGCCGTTTTAGTGTTACCGGACTATGGCGGGCACTGAAGGTGCCGAGACTCCTATAGAGAGGAGTTACGAGAAAATGCGCAAGGGCACCTCTAATAGGTACGAACCTCGGCTTGGGCTGTTGCCAGAGAGAATTTACCTACCTATCTATCATCACTAGATGACGGTATCACTTCACCATTGGCGAGAGTGATAGCGTCATCTGGATCGCCAAGAAAATTTCTTGGCCGTCTGGGGGTGAACACGAACTTCCGCCTATTGTGGGCGCCGACATCGGGTGGATCGACGCCGCCGACGCCGTAAACGTGGATTTGTACTGATTTTCATTAGTTGTGAGTGAGTACCAAAAAATGGCGCTGCTATTTTCCCCGGCGTCGATACCGAACGCGTAAAAAACTGATACTAGGCACACAGAGCTTTCTAGAGGGAATGACGGTCTTGAAGAGGAAGCTAAGTAAAGGATCGTTTAAGTAGATAGATGGGTAGGTATGCGGATTTGGAAAAATCCAAAAATGCAGTTATTTTTATTTTCAAAACAAACCTAGTTTCCTAAGAACAAAACCTTCTAACTACAAAAAAGGTAGCTGCCCTCAAAATTTTGCCACACCTGTAGGTAAGTACCTACATATGTCATGACGCAAAAATCAACCACTTTTTTTCGTCTAGCCCCCATCCGATACCGTCCGAAAAGGAACTTCGTTCCAAAATTTGTTCTCATTGCAAAATCGGAGGTCACGTTTAGTAAGGTAGAGACAAAGAGCACCTATACCTACTGTAACCTTAAAGGGTAGAGCTTAGCCCCCATTTTTTTGTAGTCTTTCACTCTTCCAGAAAGAGGATAATAAAGACTTTTTTTTAATTATAAATTAGAATATTGAGTTTTACCTAGGTTTTATTGGAGGGGAAGATACCGTCAGATCAAAAGATTATCATCGAGCAGCAAATCCAACAAAACAGAGTTAAAATGTCGCAGTTTTACAATCGGAGCACGTATGTGATTGGTCATTTCAGTATATCTCCGTACAACGCACCGGGAATCCGGAATGAATTGCGGGAATTGTTTATAGGCTGATACACGCGAATTTCGTGAAACAAAAAAAAATTAGAACGCCTACTTTCGTTAACATAGCAAAATCACGTTGTGATTTGGAGATACCAAACTATAAGTGAACAGACAAGAATTAACGTAAGTAACTCGATCAAAAGGGATAAGATTACCTACCTACTCGCTCTGAAAGAGCTGATTTTTGGAACGAAGTTCCTTTTCGGACGGTATCGAGCATGAGGGCTAGAAAATTTTTTTTACAATTTTACCGTCACGACGTATTGCTGTCTCCGGGGAATAAAAGGATAACTGCAAAAACACAACTTTACAGGAGAAGCAAAAACATGTTTTCGTTGATAACTTCACAAATGGTGCGCATAGTTGTGCGCAAAAAAATAGATGCGCAGAGTTGTGCAAAATTTCAAAAATTTCAGAAAGGTCAAATGTACAAACTTTGTTCCAACCGAGTGTTACACGACGTTTTTTTTATTGGTCTTTGTTTCTAGGTAAGGTAAGCTTAAGTGGAGATGGGGCACTTGGCCAGACGGGACAACAACCGGTGGACCAAGGCGGTTACCGAGTGGTGGCCAAGAGATATGCGGCGGCCTCGGGGCAGACCACCTGCCCGATGGTCAGACGACATTGTGGGGGCGGTGGGAGAACAGTGGATCCGGCTGGCACAAGACCGCCAAGAGTGGCGTGAAAGAGAAGAGGTCTATACCCAACAGTGGGTGCTACCGGCTGGATAGATAGATAAGAGGTAGGTAAAGGTTTAAAGGTTTGCTTGCAGCGTTTAGGTCATCATCCATAGCCCTTCATCACCCACTGTTAATATAAAGGCCTCCTATAAGCTTGAGACATCCAGGTTAAAAGTAGGCGATTCAATAATTTTGCTTTGATTTTCTAGCAGTATTGAAATTTTTACCACATCTGACTCATAATTCCCCTTTCCTGCAATCAAACTTGAATAATGCTGTGTTTACGACAGGCATAACAGTTTTATATCACTGGCACAATTAATCATTACACCCATACCATTGTTCGTCCACCATTAACTGGGCTTAAGCGATTTAATTTTGGACTTTCCCTCTGATTTCATTGATGGCACTAATCACGGCCCACGGACAAGTTAATCCTAAAATTTATTGGTCATTACCGATAGATGTCATCAATAGTATTGATACTGTGGTAACGAGTAGATTTATTAAGTTTGCTTCTAATGAAACAATATTAAAATGCTATAAATTGTTTGACAATGTTTAGGGTGTCACAATAGCCATATTGTCGCTTATTTGGGTTTTACTGGACGTTGTAAAGAGTATTGTATGGAGACCCTAATGTTTTGGGTATGCAGTACCTAATGGGTCAAGGTGTTTTCGGTATAAACGGTTGCTAACAGTAGAGTTGTTTGGTGAATAAACCGACTATACAAAAGGTATGATTTATGCAATAATAGGTAGGTACTATTGATTAATGGTGCTACTGCGTAGGAAACAAGATTACAATATGGTTACCTCTACAAAGGCACATCACTAATTGATCGGCGGTATCTCAGTAAATCTATTCAAGAACCCACTTTTTAAATATGTGGGCTATCTATCCATCCTATTTTGCTTTCCAAAATTCTTCACCCCAAAGTAATTTTGATTTTAACTCTAATACCATGCACATATTAAAATATGCAACGCGGTCCACATCAATCGATAAAAAAATTGATTCATTTATTAAAAAAATATTGTGTTTATTCTCACGAGCCCCGCGCTTCCATTTCGTCCGTGACGCGTCCAAAATTCCGCTGGACAAAGGGAACATTCACAGTTAAAGCAGGTCGACAGTAACTACAGAACTGGTTTTGACTAGTCATCATCGAAGAGGCTACTCGTATTCAGCGTCTCTACCATTTCCTCAGCTAAGTCGACTTATCGAAAAATGGACGGTCGGTCAATAAATGATGTCAACTCAACTCTCTTGGTTTGTGGAAATTATTAAACCTAAGGATATTCATGGTGATGAATACCTACCTAATAAAAATAACAACCGAGTAAAATAATTAAAATTGTAAGCGTAATTCCGGGACACACCTGGCTTGGAACCTAATAGCACAGAATACACCAAGAGACCAAGCTCAGCTGAGCGACAAAATAAGGCTTTCTCTTACTCAAATAACCTGCTTTCTGTGTAAACGCAATCTTACTGGCAGGGTAGCCGCGAGTGCCAGTAGGTAGGTAGCTTGGCCTTCCGTCAATATCTCCGTCAGCGGGGCATCATTGTCACTGCGGCCTTTGTGGCCCACTGCCACAGACCTAAAATCATTAATTTCCCACCACAATGCAAGAACCCACAAATCGAAGGACTGAAAAAAATTAGGGCCGATTCAGTACCTACCGGTCACTGACACACGTGGATGCGTTTCCATTTGAGTTTTAATTGTGATAGGATGATGGACGAAACTGGGCTACCTTAGCACTAGTTAATTGCGCTAGCGCATTTGAATTGACATCTCATAGAATATTTTCTGATTATTCAGAAATTATATGAATTAAGTAATTATGAAAAGTAAACAACACTTGAAGATGCTTTTATTCAAAATACTCACGTCCGTACTTTTCCAATCTTCGGTAGTAAAAATGGTAAAACTTTTAAATTCCCTGTTGTTATAAAAGTGGCTAAAGAAATACAAAGCTTCAATAAAATGAGACGAATTTAGAATAAGGCTAGTCTAAGTATTTCGTAAGCATGCTGACTTGACGGTGTAATTTTACTCGTCATAAAACATTTCATAAGCATGGGCGTAGTGAACTATAAAATTAGAATAAAGCAGCTTTGTCCAACTCTGAAACGGTTATGTTGTAAAAGTGTGGTTTTAAATAGTAAACCGATACGTGGTGTTGCCAACATAAATCACAAGCTCTTTTGTGATTAATGTCACCATTAAGATTCATATTTAGTGCGGGCTCATCCCTTTTTTACTTGCTTAGTAGGTACTTACCTATTTACCTAAATATTAAGTTCTAAGCTTATGCTAGTCCAGAATACGATTTAATGCCTCTCTATTATCAACTCTAAATTTTATCTAATGTGGGTGGTAATTGAACCTACAATCCAGGGTTACGACTTGTAATTCCCAATGCATAGTACCTAAACATTCTCTAGCTAGGATTTAAAGAGTGTTTTTAAGATCCATTGAAGATGTTTATAGTAGACAGAAGCAACTGAATTTTAATCAGTCTTCAAGTAACATGCCGTATCTAGTGCTAGCTAAAAATGAGATCAAGATAAAGTTTCTTTTCATCAGTTGGTGACGCAGAGTCGCAGATTGCATTATTCGAACGACATGTTTAAGATTGAATTAGGCCTGCCCAGCACCTAAACCATCCTCCTTCAACCTTCCACTTTGCCAGAGGTCTGTTTATCCAGAGGAAATACAGCGTCAATACGTGTGGAGCTACACCCCCGTTGTTAATGCATGATGATATGCTAAGTATGAGTGTGTATGTGTGATCGCATTTATATCATCACCATCATAAATTACGGATACTTAGAGTAAGTAGATGTATATTGGACTCAGATACGCATAGGTTACCTACGCCGGTTAAAATTTAAGCCTCTTTTTAAAAACGCCCCGTGACAAACGTAACCGGATTAACCAGTCCTATAAAACAGACTAAAATATTACAGTTTAGATGAATGTTTACGCATGTTTATAATTATCTTTAATCCCTTTATAAATTATGTAAAATTCGATTGAATAGCTGAAATATTAAAGAAGGTTAGGTATAGAGTTGAACTAACCAAGAACAAATTTTTGATGTAATACCAAACCCTACCAAAATTGAACTACATCCCCGTAGAGCAAAGTTTGAATAAGACAATAATAGGGTCTACTTGTCTGTAGGCAATTCGTGTGTGTAACTTATGGTACTTAAATAAAACTGTTGATCCCAGCAGCGGAGTGAGAGAGGCTGGTTATGTTGATGAATATAATTCTATAATTCGTAGATGCCAAAATATTTAGAAATCCCCGCAAAATGGCAACGTATAAACAAATCGTTGGCGTATAACTAACGCGGAACAAACGCGATTAAAACCGATGCATTTTGTTCGGATTCATCCGATACCAGCACAGATGTTTACGGATTAAAAATAATAAAACGTGGAAAGTGCGAGTTTGCCTAAAAAGCTGGGTTTTTAATTGACCAATATAATTAAGTACCTGTAGGGTAATGATTCAACTTGTCAAATGTAGGTAAGGTAGGTATAGGTACCTAAATACATACATGAACTATTCTAGACTCTAGAGTTAAAATTATATTTGAATAAGTACTTATTATCCTCATCGATTTTCATCGAGAACTTTAAAAAATAAATGCGTGAAAAATGACTCAAACTAATAACACGTTGTGTTATGTATGATCCCTGAATATGTACGTATGTGCGACTCGTTTCCCAAGTTATGATTTTACTGTAGGTACCTGGCTTCTAATTTTGTTCTACTCTTCAATAATAACTAACTTATAGCAGTTGTTTAGCACTTTGGACCACGATACCCTAAAAGCAAAAAACTCGCCATTGTCACTGCAAAATCTTTTATCCCGTAAACCGGAATTCGGACCCTCCTCAAATAATGCTAATTATAATGGCATTACATTCATTCCCCGGATTTCGTCAAGTATCTGAATCACATCATTTTTTTGCAGATTCAATGGTTTTCTCGTTAAAAAACATTAATTTAATCAGGGGAGAATGATTGAGTTCTGTCGTGCAGTTTGTGAAAATCTTTTTTTGTGGGTCGGCTTCTGAATTTTATAAAAAGTTGAGATGCATTAAGTATTCACATAACTTTAAAATATTTTAAGTGCATACCTTCCTTATGAAAGTCAAGTAGAAGGCCTACGTTAAACTATTTAGTACCTACATAACTTTACATAAGTAGGTAAGCAAAGTAGTTACCAATATTATTGGAGTTAGGACTACCAATATGATTGAATGAATGCGTTTTTATTTCAATTGTATACGATAATTATATGAATGTTTAGGTATTCTTCAATCACAAAAATAGGAATAGCGATCCCATATCCCCGCATTCATATTTTTTCTGTGACCTACCGCAAAAATGCACATTTGGCAACAATGTGGCCTAACAAACCATTAGCACAACTGATACAAAATATTTTGACGTTTACGCGAATATGGATGGGTCTTTAGGGAGAACACACAGAAGAATGTATAGTAAATAGATACTATAGGATCACTCTGACTTAAAATGCAGGAGATTTCAAACATAAACTTATAAAAAATATCATTTTTATTCGATAAAATGTAACTATTGTTTCTCTGTTACATAAAACTGAACTGCAATCTGCAATTTTACAATTTTCGAATTGCTGATCAAGCAATATTGGATCTTGAGTCTGCGATCTAAAGCTTCATTTTAAATACAGAGGAAAGTCAGTGACAGAGATTTGCAACATCCAGCAGGCATACTGCGGTGAATAGTAGAATAGCAGACAGCAAAGATCGATTTGTGCGTTTTTTGCGGATTCACACAATGCACCCTATTTATTGATAGATAATGGAGGGAACAGTTGGTCGGAATCGATCCTACTTGGTTAGTTGCGGTTATCACAATCACATGTCGATTTCATTTGCTGTCACTGAGTCAAAATAAAGCTCCCATCATTAATCTTTTCTTATATCAGGGTAAATGTTACGAAGTTTCTCTGTTTTAATTTCAGTCACATTTTCAGGCATTATTTTAGACAAAGGCACTCTACCTAGTAGAAAATGGGTTCTGCGCAGCTACTTCAGAGAGCTAAAGATTGGTTGTGCGTACTGTACCTACTTGTGAAATTCAGGGAGGTGATGATTATTAATACTTCATTCACAAACTGTTCAATTTTCTTTAGTTTTTTCCTCTTCTAGTTTAAATAAGGTTGTTCTATAAACGTTGCACGCATAACAACTTGCTATTTCAGAATCAACACATTATCTAAACGACACTATTTCATGCCTCTGTTGTGGTGATGATTTGTTTGTGAAGTTCACCACAACATTCAGATTGCTTCCCGAACAACAAAACCCAGGATACGCTTGCAGTAAAACTAGATTAACATTTTTCAGTGGCACACCTTCCAATTTACGTAGAGCCCTAGCTTTTTAATTGTTTTATCTCTTGAACTGCCTTGACTATTGGCCAAGGGGGTGTGGGAGGTCTAGCTGAGCTGGTCGGCGGAATTGACGAGCCTGTACAACTGATTTACAACTTCCTGAGTGGGCGGCACGTTAGTGCACTTGGTATGGGACATGTTATGAAATTATTGTTTATTTTTAATTTATTTTTGGACTTCAATGAGTTGTTGACTCAAAAATTGATAGGTGCTGTGACGGGCACATTTTGTAAGATGATGTATTATTGTTTTTGTTTTACTAGTGTTGCTGTCAATAAATCATTAATTAACTTGATTTTTTCTGTGCATGTGACCAATAAAAACTTAAAAAGTTTAAAAACACATTTTAACATTTCATTTCACAATTCATTTTTCACGGTAGGACTCTACCTACCTAAAGACACGTTTCATGAAAAATATATGGATACTAGAATCCTACCTTTTGTTGCCAAAGAACAATCTGAGTTATGGTGTATGGTGTATTATTCTGCGTTATGGCCATCAACACGTCTGTACGAAGTTCGCGATGTTTACTTGCGAGATTCTATTGGAAGATAGCGATAAAATCGATAATTCAAAAATGTACCTATGCTTTGGCGAGCTCGACTCAAAGCACAACCTGTAGGTAAGTAAGTACGGTCAGCGACATAAGTTCATGAGCATTTGATGTATTTGGATCTTCAATATCTTCGAAGTTTTTTTTCGGGTTTTAGATAAAACTTCACCTTACATTGGATGTTTTGCCTTGCACCATTACTATTATGAAAAAATATAAGCAATTTACCCACAAATAATGATGAATATGAAGCTTTAAAATCTCCAATTGTTCATGAACTTCTGTCGCTGACTGTACATTTTGAGAAACCAAAACTTCATCGGTTGAACTTGCAACCTTGAGATCAAAAGTCACCACCACCACCGCCTACGAAAAAAGTGCCCTAACTTTTAGATGTAAGTATATGAAACTTTTATTTACTTTTAAGTATATTAGAAATAGACCAGAATTTTATTTTATAAGTTGTATTTTTATGAAAACTGTTATTCGGGACTACCGCGACACAAGCTTTGCTTAGTGCGGGGTCCTGGGTATTTTTTTATGAAATAAATTATCTTAATTATATTATTAAAAGAAGAGTTACTTACTTAATTATTTCACTAGGCCAACAACGCTCTCAAGAAACAAAAGCTACTGAATAAATTAACTGTCTCTTGTTGAACGTAAATAAAATACTACAAATTGTGGCTTAAAATTCTCAATGCAGAATGCACTTATTTCGATCAGTTAACTTTGCAAAACACTACCGACATTTATTCATTTTATTAAATTCAATATGCCAATAAAGCCCTCTTTCATCTCCCGCTAGCTTTGTTCGCTGCATTATTCTTTTGTGTTAGTGATTGAATGATAAAATCTGGTCATATTCCAATAAAATAATCGTGGATTTAAAGTGCCCACGCAATCATGTAGTTGCCAAGTCATAACGTTTTTTGAATGAGCTCGTCTCTTATTTGAAAATAGTGTTCAACTAAGGTTGTTGGGAAAATATTGGCGTAGGTATGCCAATCATGGGCTTGGAATATATTTTGAAAATATTTTAACCAACAAATATAATATTTTTTATGCTTGGTAGAGTTATGCGCAGACCGACGTTAATAGATAATATCGTAGCGCATGTTTGAGTTTCTCATAATTAAACAATTTGAAACTGGTAGATTTAATGACAAGAGAAAGGTTTTGTAGGCAGGTAATATTAAAAGATGAAAACCATGAAATTCAATATGGTATGATTTGAGAGTCGTAAAATCGTCACAGGTGTCTAATTAAATTTGATACAACATTTATTTTAACGAATTGAAAATTAGTCATTATTTTTATAATTGGTGGCAATAAGAGAAGATAACATTCACCTACAACATCAATGAAACTTCTTGGAATTAAAACTTCATGGCTTATTTGGAACTTCAAAGTGATGATTTAATTTTAAAACGTAGGTAAGCAGTTTGAGTTTTTTGAACGATTGATTTTATGATTGACGTTGACTCAAATCTGAGGACATTGTTAGGATTCACTAATATTAACTTAGTAGACTAGATAAAGGTTAGTAATTCTATTTCTAACTAATTTCGACAGTGTGATTGATACGTATTAGTGTTGATAATATTCATCAAAGCACTTCAGCTAAGTGTAGTCAGGTAATCTAGATAATGCTCACGGCTGGGAACTCATGATGATCTCATCACGCGAGTGAGCTGTCAGTCGAGATAAGTGGGTTATCCTTATCACTAATGCGTCAGAACAGGTAGGTTAGGCTCCAGAACAATGGAAAATCGATTTAAAAAGTGCATTTAGCCTTATCTAGTTAGGAGTAAACAGACATGAACGTGCATAGAGCATTTTTTTCCAAAAGTGAGGCTTATGAAAAGATGTTGAAACATTAAAACTTGTGTGAGCGCAAAATAGATATACGACTCATTCCTCAATGCATAAACACATCCTTGACAAGCAAGCAACAAATAAACATACCGGTTCACACGGTTTTCCGCTGAAAACCTATTGAAATTTTATGATTAGACAAAACAAACAAAGTAATCACCGCCATGTTTATAAAAGCTCGCGAAGCGCGCTCCTGTTCATGCCAATCTTACGGCGAGCAACTTGTTGCCGTTGTGAACTTTTGAAAGAAAAGAGATGTCGATATCGGATGAACCTGTCGGGGGAGGAGCAACGCGCGGGGAACGTGCCGGCCAGCCGGTCGCTCAACTCACCGCACTCAGTCGCTTCTCACACGTCTTCGCGTGCGGCTGTGCTGCACTTTCTCACGAACTCGAGCCGTTATGTGTCGTACTTTGAAACAAGTTTGACGGGAAATTCGTGAAGTTTTCCAAGCGCTTTCTGACTAGCGTAGCGATGTGCGCGATAACAGTGAGTCAAACGGTGACGATTTAATTAAAGTGACAGTTTTAAAGTTGTTCGAGATGTTATCGTTGGGATCATTCGCGGTGTGGTATGCGGCATGGTGCTGGATGTGGCTGTGTGTCGGCGGAGCATCGCTGACGAGTCGGGTGGCGGAGGCGCCGCAGGAGTGCGAGTTGCAGCGTGTGTCTGACTCCAGTGAGACCACCAGCGTGCAGCTCGCGTGCTCACTGCGCACCGCGGCCGGCGCGACCGACCTGTTGGCTGGGCTGACCGCTTCGCAAGCTCAGCGCATCACGGTGCTGAACCTGCACTGTACAGATGTCCTTTTTTTTGAGAGTTCTCTGGATCTCGGCAGAAGAAAAGAAGAGGGCACTCAGCTTCTATCTCGGTTCCATAACCTCAAGGAACTCAGGATAGAGTCTTGTAAGATAAGATATGTGCCTTCGGAAGTGCTCTCCCCTCTAAGTGGACTTCGAAGTTTATCTATTCGGACTCACAACACGGATTGGTCTGCCATGTCAATGGAGTTTCATCGTGACACTTTTCGCGGGCTTACTGATCTCAGAAGCTTGGACTTGGGAGATAACAATATTTGGACACTGCCTTCAGAAATATTTTGTTTGCTCTACAATTTAAAAGAGTTGAATGTGACGAGAAACCGATTGCAAGATATCTCAAATTTAGGATTTTCCGACTGGGGGAATGGACCTACAGCACCCGGCAAATCTTGCAACACTGTGATGGAGACTTTAGATATGTCTTACAATGAAATAAGCAACCTACCGGACAATGGATTATCAAGTTTACGTGCACTTCAAAAGCTGTTTCTTCAGAACAACAGAATATCGCAGGTCGCGGATCGTGCTTTTGTGGGACTGAGTGATTTGCAAATCCTTAACTTATCTACCAATGCATTGACGGCATTACCTCCAGAAATGTTTCAGTCATCGAGGGACATAAAGCAAATCTACTTGAACAATAACTCATTGAGTGTTTTAGCACCTGGATTGTTAGAAGGATTGGATCAATTGCAAATTTTGGATTTATCAGTGAATCAGTTAACTAGTGAGTGGGTCAACAGAGACACCTTTTCGGGATTAGTGCGTCTTATTGTATTGAATCTTTCGTACAATCGGATTACCAAAATAGATGCATTGCTTTTTCAAGATCTGAATAACTTACAATTTCTAAGTTTGGAATATAACAACATTGCACGGATTGCTGACGGAGCGTTCACTAATTTGAAAAACCTTCACTCACTATCACTGGCTAATAACAATATAATCGAAGTGGACAGCGGGCATTTCTCCAACCTCTACGTATTGAACCAGTTATTTCTCGACGGAAATAGAATAACCAAAATCGACTTACGCTCTTTCGAAAATATAACAAAACTCCATGATTTGGGTCTCAGCGGGAACCAGTTATCAGAGGTGCCCGAGGCAATAAAAACGTTAAGATTCTTGACGTCCCTAGATTTGGGCGTGAATAGAATAACAAAAATTACAACAACCCACTTCGAAGGTTTGGATGATTTATATGGCTTGCGTCTAGTGGGTAACAAAATTGAAAAAATATCAAAGGATACATTCGCAGCGCTCCCGTCACTACAAATATTAAATTTAGCTTCAAACAACATAGATCAAATAGATGACGGTGCTTTCGCTTCGAACCAGCAGTTGAAAGCAATTGGATTAGAAGGCAACAAACTAGTTGACTTGAAAGGCATATTTACCAACACACAGCCTCTTGTTTGGTTGAACGTGTCAAACAATGAACTTCTTTGGTTTGATTACAGCCATATACCTTCTAACTTAGAATGGCTAGACATGCATGAGAACAATGTAGAGAAGTTGGAGGACACTTATGGAATAAAAGAATCCTGTAATATTAAAATGCTTGATGTGAGTTATAACAAAATACGAAGCTTGGATAAGTCTTCGTTTCCAAGTCGCATAGAGACGATCATCCTGAACAATAATAATATCGACAAAATCAGCCCAGGCACGTTCGTGCAAAAGTATAATCTCAATAAAGTTATGCTCTACTCCAATAAGATAAAAACTTTAGAGCTCGGCTCCTTTGCGATACCATCGGTACCAGAAGACAAAGATTTACCAGAGTTCTACATCAGCGAGAATCCTTTTGTATGCGACTGTACAATGGAATGGCTGCAGTCAATTAACCAATACAGTGACCTCAGACAGCGCCCCAGAGTAATGGATTTAGAAAGCGTAAGGTGCACTTTAACCCATTCGCGTAAAATGGAGATGCGACTGCTCGAAGTGAGATCTTCCGAATTTCTGTGCGAGTACGACTCACAATGTTTCCCGGTATGCCATTGTTGTGAATTTGACGCCTGCGATTGCAAGATGACTTGTCCAGATAGATGTTCGTGCTATCATGATCAGACTTGGACCACCGTTAACGTCGTCGATTGTTCGAACGCAGGCTACGATCACGTGCCGGAGCGGATACCAATGGACGCGACCGAAATATACTTGGATGGAAATGATCTTAAAGAATTGAGTAATCACGTTTTCATCGGTAAAAAGAAGCTACAAGTTTTACACCTTAACAACAGTAATATTAATACAATACAAAATAGAACATTTAACGGCATTGAGTCGCTGAGAGTTCTTCATTTAGAAAACAACAACTTGGAAATGTTGAGAAACACTCAATTCACAAGATTGCCTAACTTGATCGAGCTTTACGTGAGCAATAACAAAATTAAGGTAATCGAGAACGATACCTTCAATTACTTGCCCTCTCTGGAGTATCTCGACTTGGACAGTAACGGTTACGTTGATTACATGCCGTGGAGAGTCATTAGCGACAGCGATCCCCGAACGCGCGTCTCTGTCGACGGAAACAACTGGATATGCGACTGCAAAGACGTGTCTCAGCTCAATCAGTGGTTGATAAAAAAGTCGAAAGATACCGAGACAATTATGTGCTATCTTGCTAACGGTCAGCCGATGAATAAAACTGTGGCGGTCGTAGCGAGGGAATGTAAAACCGAGATCACAACCGAGGAAACAGGCACCGAGACACAAAAGCGATTATTCATCGAATCGAATGATAGCGTAGAAAATTACATCCCGTATATCGCTGCCGTTTTGATAATAGCCATTATTCTATTGCTATCGTGTGCTCTTATGTTTATGTACAGAGAAGATTTCAAACTATGGATGCATTCGAGATATGGCATAAGAGTTTTCAGTTCAACGCCGAGGGACATGAACGACAATAAAAATAAACGATTCGATGCGTTTTTTGTGTACAATCCGCGGGACGAAGACTTCGTGACTCGAGCGGTCAGCTCCGAGTTAGAGAATATGGGACGTACGCTGTGTTTACAACATAGAGACTTGCAATTGATTGAACGACGGTCAGGTGATAGTTTAGTGAGTGCGTCGGAAAGTTCAAAAAGACTCGTGATAGTGTTATCAATAACATTTTTACAACAAGAGTGGTATTCGCCGGAGTCAAAGGCGGCCGTGCAAAGTGCTATAAATTCAGTGAACGTTAGGCATAGACGTCAAAAAATCATATTCCTTGTGACGACGGACCTTAGTGCCATCAACATAGACCCAGACCTAAAAGTGTTACTGAAAACGTGTACAGTGATTGTGTGGGGTGAAAGAAACTGTTGGGAAAAGCTAAATTTTCGGTTACCCGACGTGGATGTGACATTGCCAAATCGGACGCTTCACAATGCGAATAATATAAAAGTTAGTAATAGAGAGGGGTTTGGGCGGCACGGTCATCTGAGGTATACCGCGCCTCCGACTGCTCACGACCCCTGGTACAAGTATGGGATGGCTCCGCCTATCCTGATGATGTCAAGTCCTATGCACTCGACGAGTGCGAGCGCCGAGGTCTCTGCTCGGAGTACTGAGGACGAGACGTGCTCGGTCGCCAGCAGCGAGGGCCGGGGCGAAGACCGCCTCCCTCACCACCATAGCTATGTATCTATAGACAACCACCAGTGTGAAGAAAGGCCCCTCAGGCCAGCGCAACAAATACCAATGTCTAACGCGCCACATTCACGAAAGACTTATTTTGTTTAAATTATTGTGATGTTACAAATGTAAATAGCTTATCAATGTTTGTAATCTGTATTTATCGATTTCGTGCTCTTATACCATGACGTGTGAAAAAAGAACTAGAAAAACAATCTCTACATATCTATTAGGTGTAATGTAAGGCATTATTCTTGTTTATAAGGCAGTATAATAAGTTTTAATAGTACCAGTAAATCTGTTGTTGCATTTAGCTTCAATAAACATTCCTGTAAGTGTAGGCAGCTATAATTATCAGAAAAAAAAAATTATTGAATTGTTTAGATTTAGAAAGATCTTTGATTACCTATAGTGTAGTTTCCTTTATCAAGTCCTAACATGTAAAGATTACTTAAAGATTTGTGATAAAGTTAGGTATTTAATTGTAAAATGTATTCTGCACCAACGAAGATGGTAGTAACGATAGTATTCCTGTAAATATTGTATACTTTAATTCAATAGTGTCGAAGAACTGAAATGTACCCTAGTCAATTTGTAAATAGAATATTTTGTAAGTACATTTAGGTATTCAAATAATTTGTGATTTATTTTTAGCTAGAATATGAAAATGTTCGTATTTATTACGCTTCCAAATGCAAAATATGAATTAAATATTTTATCTACTTTACTTATGCTTTTTGAATCAATCCTTGCAATATACCTATATACCAGTAGAAATAAGACTTAAGTATTAGTTTAAGTTAGGAAACATCTGATTAACAAATTACCTTGTATAGTTTTTCTTCAATATCACTATAGTAGGTCTTAAGATATTCATGAAATTTACAACTAAGAGCGGTTTCTCATTATCCGATCCGTTATCCGATATCGACAGGTTCATATTTGATACATTTTACTTGCCTCCGATATCGTCTCGGAGTCCGATACCGATCTTGGATCAGATAATGTGAAAACTCTCTAAGAGACTCTAAGTAGGTAGAATTCAAAGTTACTTATTCCTAGCTTTGTACATCTACAGAAAGATTTAATAGCGATGATCAAAAACGAAAAACTTAACCGTTATCTATTCAATTTCAAAAACAGAATCAGTCTGAATACTATAGCGTTAGGAATTTTTCTTTCTAGCCGCCAAATCGCCGAGCGTGTCTCAGATTCATATCGAGAATCGAGACAGGTGATCGAATAGGAACGGGGCGAACGTCAAAAGCGTTTTTCATTGACATAATCAATTTACTGAGCGCTTTGTTCGCCCATCTACGGGCGAGTGTATAAATATTTATTTTATCTAAATCGATCGAGTCGGATAAGAATCACGCTCGCGGGTTTAAGATTTTAATTTAAAAGCCGCCGCGACAGGCCAGAGCCCGCTGTGAAACTATAAATCATCATTCGAAGCAAATTGATGATGAATAAACAGATGTTTAATTGACTTCTGATTGCAATTTGGTCGTTTATTTATTTTGAGCGACATCCTTATAAAGAAATCTAATAATGATGACTCAATGCACATTTTAATAAATGAGTAAGTCGTATACCGTATACCTAAGTTATATTTTTTTTATCCGCCTCTTGACTAATCAAACTCAATGTATTTTTAGTTTTCCCACTGCTGGTTGTTGGTAGTAAAAAGTTTAATATGATATGATAGGTCATATAAAAAAATATTTTACATAAAAGACTGTAATAATGTTCCTGAGTGTGACTTATCTCATCAAGCACCTTAGATATTGCGATAGATAGTATTCTATATGTGAAAATTTGATACGCACTAAACGCCCATTTACAAACATCGCAGGTATACCATGGCTTTCTGTATGTTAATCAACTATTTATAGAAATTATTTAAGAGAAAAACAGTAAGATATCATAATTGAATTGCTCAATGTAACAGTATCCGAAGAAGTTGAGATGAAGTCTATTGTATGGGATAATGTTGTAAAAGGGATTAATGGAAGTGATTTAGCGTCCTTAAGCCGAGGCCTATCCGTTAGCGCCAAGAGCGTCAGACGTCGACCACTCATCACCTTTTTTCCTGGTGCAATACGATATCCGATCATTTATTGTCCCCGAGTTCCAAACCTGTTCAGGACGCATTAGGGACATGGAGGCTAGGTGAGAAATATTCCAGCTAGATGTGACAATTGATTGTGTCCCTCCGCGAAGACAAAAAGCGGAATCGTTCGATTAGTTATGTCCCTCAGGCGCGTAGGCCGAGAGGAAACAATAGATTGGTTCTGCTTTATGATTCTATAAACGTTTATGTCCCTATAAACGACCTTTTAGGTTTCGGATTTGAGATTGTGATGTTATCTGTGCCCGGACAGGTTTATTACGAGAGCGAAGATCGCACCTCTTACGGCAATGGTTTAAGTAAAATATGAGCGACAGGTCAGATCAGTATTTGCAAGTCCATTAGCGATGGAAGAATGCTTTTGTTGTGATGCATTCTTTTTATGCGGGAATATACCTGATTAAAACATTTTTTATGATTTATTACGACGGCTAGATAATAACGATGCTGTCTCAGTTTTTATGCCATACAATTATAATAATCAAGTAACGTAGATGTAGGAGGGTATGGGGAGATTGTAACTATTAACGGTCAACTTTAAATGTATCGTTTCCTCATAATCGTAATCGTGACCGCCCATAGCTACCCA
Source organism: Epirrhoe tristata (assembly GCA_951394285.1). NCBI lineage: Eukaryota > Metazoa > Arthropoda > Insecta > Lepidoptera > Geometridae > Epirrhoe > Epirrhoe tristata. The sequence continues at coordinate 7,835,593 of OX596146.1, read as the reverse complement.
AAACCGTAAATATCTGGCTCAGCTAATGAAACGCTAGAAATGCTTCAAGTTGACTCTTTCGCGTAGGCTTGGATATCATCATAAAACTGTTATATGACTATATTCATTTAAACAAATACGAATAAAATGTTTAAACATTCCTACTTCTCAACATGTGACAATATATTGATTCATCCAATATTTATTTTGAACATACTGTCTTTTTTATTAAATGACGATTTTTTTCTGAAAATATGAATAAAAGGACTTGATGCATAAAAAACCAAACAATTGAAAAATTGATCGAGATACCTTTAGCGATACGAAGAACAAGAAAAGGAAAGCGGTTCGACGCAGAATAAACTATTCAGTTGGATGTAAAATTGTAAGTACGTATATAAGTAATTTTGATATGTTAGTAAGGTTATAATGAATCTAACTAATTGGGTTAGAAAAAATAGGAATATTTGCCTATCTTGCCAGGTGGTCACCTAATAACAGTTTTCTACCGAAGATTAACAATAACAGACCACATAGTTGTCCGTGAGCCATTGCTTAAGGAGGCATGTTTGTAATAATTAGGCCTGCAGCTGTTTCCGTCGGTGGGTGGAGTCAGGCCTTTTTTTAATAAATGTTCCCCCGTTATTGGAAGGAATTACAAATTTAAATTCGCTCAGGGAATACCGCGACACTGTGAGCAAAGAATTCGACGCATATGTTTGTGGAATAGGTCGTTAGATCAGTTTTTGCTTGCAGAAATATTTTGGTTATTAGTTGTTTTGAAACCAAGTATTTCTGAGCCATCAGTTAATGTTTTTCATTTAAATAGCAGACGAAAATAGAACTGAGGAAATTGCGGACGGAGGTTTTTTCAAAGCTGACCGTTTGCCATCTGGTAGGCTATTTTCTGTTCAATAACAAGATAAGCTTTGCAATAAGAAATATAATTTACTAGGAAAGCAATGAGGGGTTATCATGAATACCTATTACTAACTTTAACATACTTGTCTATGAGCTAGCGTGCAAATTGAACCATGTCAAACAGCCAAATTGTGGCCCATATACCTAATGTAAGTTGTGGCCGGTCGTATTTTTTAAATAAGCAAAATAGTATCTAAGTATCAATCTAAACTTTTTATTAATTAACCATAACTTCACGTGGGTGGTTAGATGATAAGATAAAATTCTAATTTTAAATATTTTCATTGATCAAGGGTGCGCATAACCCCTAATTCTATTTCTGATTCTACCGCAATCCTTATAAAAAAATCACCTGCGATTGACTATTCCTTATCCCAAAGACATAAAGTTCAAATTGAATATCACTAGAGTAAGATTAAAAACCATGTGGACTATTAGTCATACAGATCTGAGGTTTAAAGTCTTATCTGAGTTTAACAAGAAAGGTGCTTAGCTATGCGTGATTTTTGGGATAAGGGGTAGAACAGATTTGCGTTTCCGGACGTGCTTACGACGAATACCAAGAGATAGTAGGTATAGCTTTTGAGAAAATAATGAATTTGTTTGACTAATGAGGTCAGATTCCTCTGTGCTTGTTCATTGTGCTTTATTTGTTTTAAGTTTGGAATTCCTTTCTATTTAAAGGTTAGGTAGACGAAGGTATGTGACAGATGGATTAAACATTCTTTTACAATATTTATTTAGGTGGTACTTGTGGTGATTTTTTTAAACATGTATGGATCTCTTGATATTTTTTTCAAGTCTTTTATGTTGATGAAGTCATTTGACTTCCTCAATGGTTTTTGTTTCAATTCTTGAAATTAATGAGGAAAATATTTGGTTTTGTATTTGTAAACGGCAATGGCGATAAATGCTTATGTATGACAAGTAGTAGGTACCTACTCTCTCTTATTACAAGAAACGAAGATAGAGTAGGCGCGGTCGCAGCCTGAAATTTTGAGTTGTGGGTTCTTTACTTTATTAAAATGATTTTTTATTTTGTATATATTTAGAAGATTTTTCGTTTTTGGGGGTGGGTCATGTTCCCTGTGACCCTCGCCCCAGGGACGGGCTCAACCTGGTTCTTTAGGAACTCGTCTTGTAATAACGTTATGGTTTAAACTGTACTTAGGCCATCAGAACCATAGATAAACTTCGTCTTATAATAACGCAGACTGAATTTACTTAACACCTACTTTGAACACGTAATTGGTAGATGCAGGAATTGTTCAATAAGATCGAGGAAAATGTATACCAAATTCATATTTCAACTTCCTACTGATTGAATTTTATTATGATGTATAAGATGTAAGCATTTGTGCGAAAATTTGACATTTGGCTCTTCAAAGAGTGCAATACAATAACAGACCAAAAAAGGGGCTAAAAACTTGGCATATGTACGTGCGTAGGGTTGCACTTGTCAAAAATGTGGTTGTAATTGAATTTGCTGATTAGGATGCGGCAACCACAATAGGGATGTAACATATAATTCATCTGTGACAATACCTAGTTCATTAAAAGTACCCGGGGCAGATAATATGTGCAAGAACAGGCGATGGATGGAGTAGATCAATGTACCTACAAAATAATAAAAAAGTTAGAGAACCCACACGTGATCTCAAAGGTATTAAGTATGTATTAAGAATCTCAAAAAGGATTTCTCTTTTTTATGAAATCTAATGAAATTAATGTTGAAGCATAGAATCAAGAATCATCCTTGAATAAAAAAAATTAAGACAATGATAATCAGAACTTTAAAAGTTGAATACCTATCTCTCTGAACACTTAAATTTCTGATCATCGGTCTAGGTAAAGTAGGTTATTTATCTAAAGATTTTATGTTAAGTATAAGTTTAATTTCTATTTTGGGTTTGAATAGCAGGTAAGATTTTATACTAAACAAAGGCTTTTTTAATTAAAAAGGCATAACAGCTTTACTAATCAGCTCATTAGTAAACTAGCACCCGTTTGAATGAACTTTATTTCAATTAGCAAGAAGTAACGAGTACATTTTTAATAATAGATCATAAAGCTTCACACTCCAATTGTATAATGATGTTTGTTCAGGTATTTGGCATGCTAACGTAAATAGAGGGGCATGTGGCAGATACATGCATCTTAGAAACTAAGATCAGAGTTTACTATCCAAGGTTTGATTTACATTTCCGAAATGTATAAGTAGACATACAAAAGTCTTCCACTCGAAAAATAAAGTGTGTTAAATGATCCGTGTCTCCAATGTTCTCTTATGTTTACTTAGTTTTCTTAACGGTTGGCCATTATTTCATACGAACATACTTGAGTAATAGTTTTTAACCAAATTTATTAACTGGCAACTCCAACCTTCTCCTGTGCCCTAAGGATCCAACTCCCTTTGCCTCTACCGCCACAATGCCTCCTTACTCTATCGTTTTATTTCGGTCACGGTGCTTGAATTACGTAATTAGTGGAAGCTTTTTGGTACTTCAGTGGCTTCTTGTCGCATTCTTTTGACCTTATTAAACTTTAATTATTTTTAAATGTATTTTTTTAACACAAAGATGTGGGCATTTACGGATTATTTGAATGGCGAGAAAATTCCGATGCATTTCGACACATCTTTGGCCAACAACGCACAAGAGCATTTTTGTGTATTTTTATCAAAAGCAAAAATGATCACGTACAGTCGTGATCATTTTCCAAGGCATCGTAGACATTTTCAGATAATTTTTTTATCAAATTTTTAGGTAATAAAAAAATGGCGCACTCCAGGAGTGCCAACAAAAGTGAAAACTTGAACGAGGTTTCGGTAATGGTTCTAAAATTAAAAAAAAGTAAAAAAAAAATAAAGTGCAAAAAGTCTATATCCCACTGGGATTCAAACTCGGGGCAGTCTCACCCGAGGCGACTCTCACAAATAGACTATTGTTAAGATACAATATGTGACGAAATTAAGGTACGTATTAGGGGTATTAGTTAGAGGATGGTGTCGTAACACGGTAACAGTCACGTGACTGAGTTTGATATTTATCCCCCATCTGAAAAATGCCTAACGCCTAAACGGCTAAAGAAGTTATCACTTCAAAAATTATGTTGGACATCTGTATTTGGCACGTTTTCATTAGGGCAGGATACATAAAGATGATTTTGATTTTCTATTTTGGATGAGTCTATAAATTTCTTTCATATGAATGCTTCAAACTTAAAAAAAGCCTCAGCCTACACCTTTTATTTCGGTCACGGCTCTTGAATTATATAATTAGTGGGCTATTGGAAGTTCAGGCCTCGTCGCTAATGCTATCGAGTGCCGCGACGAATAATAAACTTGTGGAATTAACACCGCACTGCGAAATCTAACTGAATTTTTTGTACAAGAAAAGTAATTTCTGACAAATCATCCATAAAACATGGTAGCTTCTTCACATCCTGCGAGTATACGACACAGCGAAGTCGCGACGTTTTTTAATGTATCGAAAAGTTCTGGAGCGTGCACATTGTATGTACGATCACGCTGATAAACGTCAACTGCACGCTATTCATAAAACTTCTATCCAAATGTTTTCTTCAATAATGAATTTAACTTTATACATAAAAAAATAGAAAAGGAGGTCTATCGAAGTCAAGCTGTAGATGATGATGATGATGAATCAATCATTATGCAATTTTAATTAGTTAAACCACACTCATGAGTTATAGTGAACCTGTTGCCCTAATAAAAAAATCAATTACCAACAATTGGTCACAAGTGCGACCTATATTCATCACACATTGTCAAATTCAACCCCTCTGCTACCCTTATAAACATTTGGTTCGCGAACACAATGGGTATAAAAAGATAAAAAAACATAAAAAGCATCCGCGAGTCTTGTTATGTTATACTCACAGATGTTGCTTTTATTTATAATAATAGTTGGTCTATCATCATCATCATTGCAGATATACTTCGTACTCTTGAAGCTAGCTAAATAACTATAGCTTTGTAATATTTTAAACATTTTGAAAGATCTCTGTAGTCTTAATGTATGACATAGTATGTAAGACATATCCAATCTGACGGACGACCAATGATTTTTCATTACGATTACAGAATTATTGCTTGTGACAAAAATATCTGAACTATGTTTTAATGGGGTACCATTAAAAGTTACCAAGCTCTAAAATATACATGCAGCGTAAACTAATGTATACCTTTGAGCCTCCCTCTTACCTGAGAGCTCTACGAAGCATTCAGTAGCTCTACTAATGATATTTCCGTTTTTTGCTCTGAAATAAAAGATACAAAGCTTAGGTATCTAATACACAGATGCTTCACTAATCCCGACTGCAACGCAAACATCACGGGCGGAAACCGGTGTTTTTTGAAAAAATATTGTGCTTTTGTAACTTTACCTGTCTATACTTGGATACAGTTAAACAAACAAAAACAAATACTTGTGGTTTTATGCTTACAGATGAGATTTCCGTTGGCACTGGTTCATTTTTGAACACTGATACAAATGTTCTATTTCATTATGTGTACTCCTACGTTACAATTCTGAATCTAGAGGTCACATTTCAGGAGTCTGGAGACTTTTTAGGCCAGTTTTATTTGGATCACTCTGTTTTATATGTATTTAGCATGATGATAATGCCGCTTGGAATATTAATTAAAAAAATAGCATTTTGGTTAATCAATTAAAAGGCCTCAAAGGTATTTATGTGAATAACTATGTGCTTTATTGCTGTATTTAGTAGAAAATAATATATCCCCAAAAAAGACGGGAAATGTATTTGTGTTCCCGAAAATAGCAAAAACTCTTGGTTTGTCTAAGTATTGGTTTAGTGGAAGTGGTAACGTGATGGAATGCAAATAGCTTTGCCTAATCGCTGTCTACTTACCTCAAATAACAAGTCAGATAAGATGGGATGAGTCACAAAAACATATTCCCTTCACCAGCAATCTGTTTATTAAAAAATCTTTTGAAATTCTGTATACCAAATAATGTAAGTACATTTTTTGAAAGCTATTTGATTTACTATTAATTTAAATAACCTTAATTATTTTTGTTTATATAATAATAGCGTGTTTGTATGTGGTAATTCCCAAAACTACTGAACTGAAAATATTATGTTAGTAGGTTCCTCGAATGTAGAGTCGCGGACATAAGCTACTATCTGATTTTAATTTCCAAATAGAAATAGAAAAATTATAGTTCACCAAAGTGATCTTATCAAAGGTACCTATGTCTTGCCTGCTATAGCGTTTTAGCAATGTAATAGACAAATAGGAGCACAATACTTAGGCCTTTACATCTATATTAGATGATTTATACAGCGTCAGGAGGCAATCCATGCCTATACTTAACGGGAAGTTGTAGTGCCTGGGACATTGTTTGAGATGGAACAGGCTTGCCCAGCACCTAAACCATCCTCTCAGCTTAATCAGCCGCTCACAGGAAAGGCGACGTCAATACGTGTGGAGCTGACTAAGCTGCGGGTTTCCTCACGATGTTTTCCTTCACCGTTAAGAGCTCATGTAAATTTTACGAAACGAAAAATCCATTGATGCACGTCCGGGATTTGAACCCACGACCTTCGGATTGAAAGTCGAGGCACAACCCCATTCGACCAACACGGCTGAGCAGGAACACAATAATACTTACTTTATTAGGTAATTCAACATAACTAATCTATATACTCGTATATCTACCATAAAAAAAAACTACAAGTATGTAAAATAGGTAAAATATATAGCTCCTAGAAATTAATTCTGAGAAATCGTTCAAACACAGATACATCCTATACCTACCTATGATTCGAAGAAACTTCCAGGTGCACTACTGAAACCAAACACTTTATAGGTACAAATGGTACTGTCAATATAATAACTACGTACACAAGTGTTCATATTTCACTATCGTGTAATAAAAGGCAAACGATTGCAAAGTGGTTTCGCACAAAAGGAATCCATCGGTGGCTACATCGAAATTATTTCCTGTTTGGGGGCTCGCCTTGAGATCAAATACGAGTATGTAACGAAAATATCGCATTACAATTTATACAGGCGAAATGTGTGTCGGCTGCCACAAGTATCACAGCGATGCATTTTGAAATACTTTATCTAATTATTTATTTTACATAAAGTTGGTTTTTTTGATTGTTATACATATTTAAGTAGTTCTCATACTAGATTAATGTGTCAAAGTACACTTTGGACCGACTGGATCCGAGTGATGGACTTATAGCCCTATAAAAATTAAGATAATATTTTCATTTTGCATGTATCTATTTATTTATTTTAGGGCATTCAACCAAAAAAAACACAAATCTTCATTAGAACTAAGGGTAAGTATCTTATATTTATGTGTTTCTTTAATTATAGGACACCACAGCATGCAAAAAAAATAATTTTATTGTGCCAAAGGCGAAGTTCAAACACCGGATTGCCACTTTTAAAAGTCCATTGCATAAAACGACTTGGGACGACTTGGGTACCTCCCGCCTACTGTAATGCACCAGATTTCATCGCGTAGCTGTGGCCCATTGAAAGCGCGGATGTTCTTGAAATTTGGGCGATGTTTTTGTATTTTTTGGCAGGCATTAAGACATATTAAATGACTGCGGCAAGCTGAGGCCAATTAAACGATTGTACAATGATGGGCGGGCACGGTTCCGACCGGATAGGATCGATCGATGAACAATCGTCCGAAATATGATGCCGTGAGGACCCACCTGTTTACCGGACTCAGCGATTGCTTTAGTGCAATTGCATAGAATTGCAAGTACAGGTGGCAACAATCATTTGATAAAGACAAAATCGTATATCTTAGATACATCTTAAAAATTGATTGGGTTGTTTCATCAGCATTCAAGATATTTACCCAACGCTACGCTTTATGTAAATTCGCAGCTTTTTACCTGTGTTTAAGCCAAAAAGATGGTGATTTTCCGAAAAGATTCACTTAATGAGGCAATAAAAATGCCTGAGTTTAATTCAGCTCAGTTAAATTCCCATAAAAGCAGCACCGATATGGTGGTTTGCCAAATACCAGCGATAGCTGCCTTATCTAGTTCCTCAGTTCCTTTACTACTAAAATGTGGGTTGGCGTGTTGTGACGATTTGTGAGTTACCCGTTGCATACAGCGTACGTGAACAAGTGCATAATTTAGCTCTCGTTGTATACATTTGAATACCTAATACCGTTTAGTGGCCTTGGGACCCGATAGGAGTTTAAATCACAGCGGGACCACTAATTAGATGAAACAAACAAAATTTTAGGTGTGTCGAAAGCAGTAGGTGGCGCCTGTCTAAATTAGAAGAACATTATAATAATTTCTATTAAACTTATGTGTGGTATTAGGCTAATACTATTCATAGATAACTTGATACGCACTCTTTAATGGTGGAAGGCGGATGGGAACAATAATGATCTTCTGTTGGCGTAAATAAACGGAAGTTTAGATACGCCTCTGGGTATTGCACAATGAAATTACCATAATTTAGAGACAAAGTATGACATGACAGAGCCGATAATAATTAATTTTCATTAAAAGAGATTCGACTTTATTTGAAATCGAGACTCTGTTTGTCTGACAAAAATCTGCACTGTATCTCATCTAAACTAAGAATTATTTGTTCTTATAAAGTTTTGATAATTCGCGTGAGTCAGCAAAACAAATGAATCTGCACCTCTGGAATATCATCTTATCTTTTGCTTACATACTAATCACGTTAGATTTTCGTGAATTTATGCAAACAAATCTTATCAGTGTGTGGTGAGCGCTGAAATTTAATTTGCCCTGAAGCGTATCTGACGACAGAACCTTTCAGTTTCCGTTTCAGTTCATATTTTTGTGCCTGGGCTTTTCCACAGATGGCGTTGATTTTCAGGGGACTTTCACAATCTTCTATGAATACTCGTACAGTTGCTACGACTCTATAAAACTATGAGTACTTTGTCTTTATGTTGTTTTATTGACTTCAAATAATCAATTTATTACCTTCCGTTACGTTTGTTCAATCTATGTTGCGTCAACAAATAAACTTTGATTAAAACTACGAGCCACAAAGCTTCTGCCGAAACAACTTGATTGCATTTTACAATCTTATTTATAAGTATACTTTGTGTACGAAAATTAATATACCTACGACAATAAGCATTTTTTATGAGTAATAATCAAAATAAATGTTGTTCGAGTTTGGGTATTAATTGTTGTGACGTTATAACAGCAATAAAGTCGATTCGATATCGTGCAACGAAAAAGGTAATTGTATATTAATTGCAGTTTTATTCCAAAACGAAATCAAATATCATACTTATCGTGGAGATTGAACTTATTATGGACGACAATTTATATGTGGGATGACATTTAATATCCAAGTGATAAATTTTAAGTATAGTGTAGCGAGGTTGCGCCTTGGGGGGGGTGTCGAGCGAATTGTAAACGACTGTGGGAGGTCAGCTAGTACACTTACTTAAACTGCTGCTAACACAAAGCTTTTGCCCTTCTTCATCAGATTCAGAATAATTTAATTGTATAACTATTCTACAAAGTTAAATGTTATCCATCCAAAGGTCCTATTATCCAAGGTTACGTGTATTATTAAAAATTGTTACATTTTAATGATCTAAATTCACCTTTCACCAACATAAGCTGAGCCATCATATTAATGCTCCGATAAATCTATTGTAGATTTGTGTAGTAGGTACTGACGTGATTAGGTTCGTCATAATATTACAAAACTATTAGTGTACCTATATTTAAATATATATTCAGCAGGAATGTAGTAACTAAACCTATAGGCACAGAATCAGACTGTATGGGTAACAGATTAAGATAATAAGATAAATAATAATAAGTAAAATCTTTTAGGTACTATAGAACATTGACTAACACATTTCGAGTGACCTAGCTGGTTTGATACTTGTATAGTCTTGCCATATATTACCAGTTAATAGCCACCCTTAAAGGAAAATTTTTAATTGTCTAATCTTTAATCGGAGGCCAGGAGGTCTCGGAGATGATACATTGTAAATCGAACCTGTTTGCTTCACGGACAGGTGTGGCTATTGCAGTATTTATATACTTACTTTATGTACTGTCAACTGAAGAAATTGTTCCTATAAACATCTTCTGATAGATAGTATTATAAACTTTAAAATTTTTAGATTTCGCCCAATGTATAAAAATAAAAAAAAAAAATAATGCTGGACATTTTCACACAGCATCGTCTAGCCCCAAACTAAGCAAAGCTTGTACTATGGGAACCAGATAACTGATATACTACTTATATACTTTTTATTTGTAAATACATACATATTATACATAGAAACACCCAGACCCGAGACAAATATCTGTAAGTCACACAAACATTTGTATAAACTTTAAATTTTTTTTTTTAAAAAGCCTACGTGTATAATGGCGATAGAGTTTTGGAAAATGTTACAGGAGGTCCTTCACAATTGACATAATGCATACAAAATAACATCCTTGTTTTGGTCATACATAAAAATCTATTTTTTATGTACCTAAATAGGAGACCGGCAGTATAATCAAGAAGTTACATCTACAAACTGATATACTCAGTTCAAATTAAGATAAAATTATTGACTGGTTGTTTTAAGTAATGAAAAGAAATAGTCTCTTCTAAAAGGTGACTGTACAAAGTGTACAACATACTGGGAGTACGCGTGCTGTGCGAAAAGAGTTTAGTTGATTGTGGTATTTGCTTCACTAGTGGGAGGGCTCAGGTTTTCTATCCATCAAACCTTTCATTTATGGCATCTACAAATAAAATACATACACGCAGGCTTTTAATATTAACTATTATTTGCTGCTTATCATCGTCTTTACTTCATTTTTAGGGTTCCGTACCTCAAAAGGAAAAAAAGAAACCCTTATAGGATCACTTTTTTGTCCGTCTGTCTGTCTGTCTGTCAAAACCATTTATCTCGGGAACGCGTGGAGGTATCGAGTTGAAATTAAAACCGTATACTCAGGTCTACGGTCCCTTTAAGATGTGAAAAAATCAAACTTATAGGTTAACGCAAAAAAAAAGATGTACGCAGAAAGAGAAAGAAAAACGTGTATTTTGGCACTCATGTAAATCAAAATTCATAGGGTACTTCCAGTTGACCTAGAACTATGAAATTTGGCAAGTGGTATCGTCTTAGACTCTTGTAGTCTAAGACAGTACAGGGAAAAATCTGAAAACCGTATATTTTTAGTTTAATCACAAAAAAACAGGGCCTAAAGAATTGGTTTCGAAATTTTGAAGTGAGTTAACCGTGTTATGTGGGGTATCATATGAAAAGGCTTCATTAGCAGAAGCTTAAACAGATTTTTAATAATTTTTACGATTTATAGTTTTCGATTTATGACGAAAAATTTAAAAATAAAATCCCTTCTCATGTTAACTTTGGTGTATGTCGGTAGTATAAAACAGTTTTCACTGTTATAGGTACGTACCTACGTAGTCATTTGTACGGAACCCTTGGTGGGCGAGCCCGACTCGCACTTGTCCGGTTTTTTTTAATAATTAGCTGCCACAATGGAAGATCGTTGTTTGTATGTTGAGTTTACCTACACTATAAAATTAACGCCTGAAAAAGTTTGTATCAAATTACGACGAGATCACAGTAGCATCGTGATGACAAATAACAAATGCAAATTGTCTAAAATTGATTTTTAAATCTGAAAAAAAAAACAATCTCACTTTTAAATGTAATAAGATAATCATATTATTTTAATCCACCTCTTATCTTGTTTGAATCAATTTCAAAATTCAAATGAATTTAAGTTCTATGGATAATTGAGTGGGTTTTATCGAGGGAAATAGAATTTCGTATACAATTAATATTTAATCGTAAAATACTATAAGATTATTAAAAGTGTGTTGTAGGCTCGTCTAAGAAATTATACGACTTGGATTCATTAAAATTCACTACGGGTGACTGAGACAAGTGTCACATACTAATAATGTACAGGATTTGGTCGTCATCTGTCGAAAATAGTGGTTCTACTCCAACTTCCTATTTAATTTATACATTTTAATTTGTTCTGGACCAATAAATATTTGGATATCATGGTTATAAAAGTCATACCGTGAGGAGGACATAAGATGTGTTATTTATGAGTCTACTCGTAAATAAGATTCGATGAGACTCTTACATTTCGTCAAACTACTTTACTACCTATCGGATTTCATATTTGCTATAAAGCTACTCCCTGTGGGCTTGTCGAAATATCTCTGTGATATTCATCATTATCCCTGTAGCCTTCCAGTAGGTATACGTACGTGGTTTATTACTTCGTTCGAGGCCAAATGACACACGCACCATGTGACCGTATTCGGTATCGTTCTATTGAACGACTCTGGGGCCGTCCTTGCGTTCCTTTTTTCGTTCGTTTGATGAATATTCGGATGTTGTTTACTACGATTTCTGAGTTCAAGGGCCAATTTCTGGTTTTGGAATATTTGATCCTAGGTGAGGACCGTGTTTTAACGTTTGAAAAATTTGCCCTAGAAGTCAGAAATCTTAGTAAATAACATCCGAATATTCATCAAACGAACGAAAAAAGGAACGCGAATACGGCCCCTGATTCTAATGAACTCCAAATATCTTCTAAGGATCTTCCATGTCTGAATATATCAGACAATGTTCTTTGGTATATAGGCGCGTGATAGATTATTTATATCTTTACACCTCTGCACTGTTTGCTGTGTAACTGAAATATTAAAAAACTCTAGCTAAGGAATAAAGCTATAAACCGTTCAAGACACGTGAGGAATCCAAACGTATTGTTCGATCCTCGCCCACTGAGATAAGTTTGACATAAAGGCGATAACACGTGAATTTAACAACTCTTTCAATGTTAAGTGAAATTGTGTTCTTGGAAAAATACTTTCCTATCTTTGTTTGGAAATAGCTTTTCAACATATAACTTGGGGTGAGCTTTTATTAAAATAATTTTGGGAAAAATGGGTAAGTAGGATAGATAGAAATAGATTTATTTAATTTTATCTATCTGAACAGCCCTTATCTTACTTATTTTTTTACTTATCTGAACAGCTCTAATCTAACTACAGGAGTACGTTACCTACATTCAGGAGATTCTGTAAAATCTCAATTGTCATGTGCCCATGATTGTGGGAAAAAGGAATGTTGTAAGGGATGGTGTATGACATCCCACATATTATTAATGGTTTCTGTAGTTTTTAGCTCTACCGAGAATGGCAATAATTATTGTTTTAGCCTGTGGTCTCCGACATATCTCGTCTATAGTTATATTAAAAGATTAGGCGGGAAAGAGAGATGTCGGAGAGAGATACTTTGACATTCAGTCAGATACGTCGAGCCGTAACGGCGGGAAATCTTTCTTGTTCTCCCAAGTTCCAATTTAAGTTAATTATATTTCCCTTCTGTGTTTCATATAAATAAACTTTCTGTGTGACCTGTGGACTCGTGTTTGCTGTTTTACAAACCACCCTCGGTTATAATACTTATTATAAATGTTGGCACATACGTAGTAAAGAAGCAATAGGTAAATATTAGAAGCCGACTACCCGAAAAATAATCTCCATATTTTTTAGGCGCACGCGCCGTTTCCCGCGCTCTCAAAGCGGCCGCCATGTTTGCATTTCGATCCGCGAGGAACCTGTGTTTAAGTTGACTCTGGAATTATATCGCAGCGATTAGTGTAATAACTGGTTACCCTCCAAGGCTTTTCACAGAAGAAATCGTAGTGTTATTATGAAGAAGTTCCACTCTTTCGTAACTGATACCAAGTTTAAGGAATCTGCAACAGAGGCAAACTTAAAACTGGCGTGAACTTGAGTGATTTTTGTATAAAAATGTTATGCGCTTTTGTGAAACTATAAAGTAAAAAATTCAAGCAATATTCAATCTGATTTGAATGCGATAGAACTCATTTTAGATTGAGTATGAATGGTAGTGATGCGTTCTCAGATTTTTCTTGTTCAGCGGGCGCGCTTTCACTCCGACATCCCTTCGCATCGAATTCGATTGTTCGACTCAGGCGCATTGTTTTCCGGACCATAAAATTTCACCGGCTATTTATGATTGCTTTTATTTTATCTGTATGCCAGTGTAATTAATCAACATTTTACTCTTGTAATAAACAGTCACGGACACCCGTCTTAAATCGATATTAATTGAAAATCACCGCAATTTGTTTTACGAACTTGAGGTTTTTGGTCGAAGAGATGATGCTGATACATCTTAATGGGTTTGATGTTAAAATTGGGCTATATCAAATGTCTGAAATAATGAATCGCAATATCATTAAGGTGGATTATTTATGAGGAGACACGGATCCGCGGGCCAAACACTGCTCCTTACTTCTCTCCAGGAGATTTCTGCCAGTGTTTTGCATAAAATTGCTGCATTTGTATGTATTAATCTTGATAAGATTTTTTTATCTGATTGATATTAAACCGCATTAGTTTTACGACTTTACATTAATTTAATATGTCTATATCAGATAAAGATTTGGCCACAACGTCCAAGGTTATCCCATTCCGTAACCCCCCCAATACATGTTTGCCATCCTATTTTATATTTCTTCTTCCTCTATCCTTAAAAGAAAAAGTTTAATTATACCTACTGCTGAGGCGGTCTAGAATAAAAGGCTCCAGGACTATATCCACTAGCTGCCAAAAGCGGGAGAGCGCAACGTAGGAGCATCCCATTCCCATCATATTTACAACCACTCTCGGCAGTGTCAAACCCTTCCATTTGTGGATGGTTACTGCAGTGCATGTGTTTTTCTCCCTGGACACCAGCTCAGACGTAGCCTGATCCATCCGACTCCTGTGCCCTAACAGTTGCCTTGTGTTCTTCAGGATCGCAAGAATTTCGGTTAAAAATGCGACCTGTAGTTGACTGACAGTCAGGCAAAAAAACTTTTTAGCCAATCTCGCAACTGAGACGCTTCGCTCGTTCGGTCAGTAAAATGGTAACAATGAACGCATCGCGCAAGCACCGGGAGCGGTCCGGATCCGTTAATGTAGCCGTGTGTATCGCATTGTCTCGCAAGAGGATAAATATTGATTGTACCGCAAAGAGGCGCTTGTAATTGCATGTGCGGCCGAACGGAGCTTTATAAAACTCGTTGGGAACCGCACGGAATGTAAACCAGAATGCCCCAGGACATTAATGTGTATTTATTGAGAGCGGCGAGTAATGTTTTTATCGGTTGCGCTTTAAGTCCGTGGCGATTTGCCCGGATATGTCTCGTCAGTTCTTTTTAATTTTACACTGCAGACGACATCGTTATTTAGTGAGGACATGTTTCTTTTTTAATGTAACAAGACTAAGCTTATATCGGTAATGTAATTCATTAGCCTTCACTTGCTTCAGTGGAAGCGCAGCGGGAGTCACATCGCCTGATCATGAGTAGGTAGTTTAAGACTACTCGACCTACGTACTCTCTGAGAAGATCTGCCTAAATAATAAGGTACTGTTTTTGTTGGCCTCTTTTGCATGAATATCCTGATCTTTCTCAAGAGGTGCAAAGTCGTTACTCTCGTAGGGTCAAATGCTTACTGATCTGCAAATACTAGTTCCGTGTCTGTGTTTTAGTACCATGGCAGTATAGGAATTTATTAGACTGCCCCTTTTTCTTGTCGTGTCACTGGTTCTTTCGAAACTGTGTGGACTACCTAGCTAGTAGTGTGTGCCTCAGATTATTTTTATATAATTGGAACGAAATTCCTTTTTGGGCGGTATCGGAGGGGGCTAGACGAAAAAAAGTATTCGATTTTTGAGTCACGACACATACCTACACAGGTCAAACCGTCACAGCGCGAAGAGCGCAGTTACATTGCAGTATTGTTAGTAGGGAAGAGCGTTGACAAATGCCAAATGTCAAAGATGAAACTTCGTTCCAACCGAGTGTTCCACGATACTCAGGAACTTTTCCTGTCGTCGGGTATCACTCGTCAAGATGAGCTTGGGATTAAGACATAAGCAATTACTTCAGAAGCAGCCATGATGCAAGGAGCATTAGTGGCCGCGGGCTGCAAACCGGCAAACGAATGAGTTGCTACGTGAAATGTTTGTTGAGCATAAACGTTTCAATCACAGTGTTTTAAACATTGTTTTGGTTTTGCATCAGATTTCTATGTAACCTACTTATTCCAAAGTTCTTATATAAAATAAATATTAGTGGATATTTCTCTCACGCTATCTAGCTACAAAATAAAAATGTCGGGTTAGTCCCACTATGGGAACTAAGTAGATAATTAGATAGGTATGTGAAAAAAACCAGTGAGTCAAGGCATGTTTAAACATTAGCTACTAACCTAACCTAACCTACGAGTATTAGTAAGCACTTGCAAACCTATATACGTCTCAAAGACTACCTAGCTAGTGCTATTTTATTACTTGGAAGTATCACATAACATTATATTTTTGTTTCTTGTGTCATTTCTTAGTTGTTTTTATGATTTATTTTCAGACGTGTGTTCCTCTATTCTTGCCAATAATGATGACGGTGCATCTATTTTATTTTTAGTTTTGGCAATAACTGTGCACTGTTGTAATTTTAAAACTAGCTCAAAACATTTTTTGCGTTTTGGATGCAATAAAATAACCCTTTAACTGACACAAACTTGAAACGAAATATTTTATTGTTCAGAATAAATCCAAATGCCAATTTGTGGGAACATATTACCAGTCTCAAAAGCTGAACCCTTCAAAACATCAACAACATCAATACTTTAGAACAGAGTACTTTACGACAGTCAACTAACACGGCTAATCTCGTCTGGCAGGTCCTCAGACCCTCTCAGTAGATATACGATGCATAAGCAGCCCACGATTCAAAGAAATATTTCAACAATACTTGTTAACAGGAGGTCTACTACCACCTTACATGCACTGCAATTGCTTCAGGAAATTGTCCATTGAACATTTAAGACTACTGCTGCCTTTGGCTTCCTTAGTTACCTACCTACCTATCTAAATAAAACTGAGCAGGATGAAGGTAATGTAGCTTCCTAGTGATAAAAGGATTTTGAAATCTGATCAGTAGTAACACATTAGTTACAAACAAACTACATAGCTTAATTTTTCCCGTATGTATAAATTGTTACATTACCAATAGATAGCATACACAATAAAGACTAGTTCATGTGTTCTAAAAACGATTCATATATGCTTCTAATTTACAATTTTTTTTTTTTGAACGAATGTTTTGCTGTTTTGGTGGTAGACCCCGCTCATGTTTTCTGATATCATATTGCGGAACCTATATTCGATCAATTAGCAATAAACCATTTCTAGGTTGTCGCAATACCGCATAAATTCAATTAAATTGTGTCTCGTATCCCCAACGTCTCCGACATGGCTATATAGAGTAATTGATTGGCTGGATATCCTATAGGGATGGGAGGTGACCCATTAATACCATGAATATTTATATGAGTGGATTGATAAACCTTGGTTGGAGCTGGTAACAAAGATGCATCAGGATATTTGTTGAGCATGATGCAATTCTTGCAAAATAGTGTAATTAAAATGTCATTGAACTCGTAGATTGGATGATAGTATTTGTGATAAGTTCGATTGCAAGAAGTACCTAGTATTTAAAAAATATATCGATTGTTATTTACTTTTACATGTAAGTAAATGGAACATTCGATTTAGGCGAATACATATCCAATTAAAGTTAAGTTATTTTCTCGTTAAATATCAAAATCTATAAGGTTGATTGTTTACTCTATCAATTTTGATCGATTTAGCCTTAATTTAGCAATGTCAACGTAATGGCCTATTATCACAGAATTCATACTGCTTAACATCAGGCAGAGGGAGGTCAAATGCTGACCTATTTAATAAAAAAAAAAATCTAATAGTAATAAAATTTGCAGCCAAACGTACTCAACAAATATAAAAAATACGGTATATTTTAAACTACACAATTATTTTAATGTTTATTTATTACCTCTTTTCAGACAGGTAGAAATAGCGCAAGTATTATATGTCCTCTTGTATTATAGTTAAAGCGACAGGTGATTCTTGCAAATGAGCAACGTTCTCCCCTTTTATTAGCAACTTTACAAAGGGAATGCAAATTATACATTAACTGGACAATCGACTTCAATCCATAATGGAAAGCGTCTTAAGTACCTATTAAATATGTAAGAAGGGCATTGGACACACGTATTCTGGCTGAACTCACGTTTAAGTACATTCCAGTGAAAACTCAAGTCTTACCGCAAACTAAAGAAGAATGTAACGAAAGTGAATGTCACTATGGAAAGTTTAATTTTTTTTTTACCTACGAATTTGTTACACATTGGTCCGAAAGAACTAGTGGCACGATAAGAAAAAGAAGGAAATTGTTGCAATAACTTATTAAGAACGGTAAATAAATTCTTCTAAGGAAGATATCCTTCAGAAACTGCCCAGCAAGCCTCAGACGCTCCATTTATTTATGAAGATTATTATCGTGCGTAATAATTCACTAAGTTTCAATTGCATAATGACGGCAGACGGGACTACTAGGCTCAAGGCGGACGCGGTACAGATAATCTTCCCGCGGAGACTATTATTAAATAGGGGCTGTCAGTAAAGCTTTGAGCCTTTGAGCTAGGGCTACAGTGGACAATTTTACAGCAATTAATTGCTGACGACTGTTGCTGGATGATCATAACGACTGATAAAATAAAATGGGAGAGAGAAACATGCTCTACCAATCAAAGTGGCACAAGGGCAGGAACAAGACTGTATCTAAAAATAATGGAGTCATTGAAAGTATGATCCGTTTGATAGTATCTAAGTTTTGTTTTTCAAGATTTATTGGACAAAATGTTTTTCCTACAATTATGTAGTATCTCTGTAATGATGGTCACAGCATGCCTCAAGGGCTAAAACTCAGTGCAAGAACTGAAACAGAAACGATTCTGGTAGCCCTATCTACTCTCACGAACTCAGAAGCTGCTTACAAGATGTTTAAATGTACCGACATGCAGGGTTAATTCGAGTTTTACAAGCTTGATTAGCTTTTATCCAAGCATCTACAGTATGTATAATTGTCGATCATTTTGTATACTTAAATGACATTTACACGATACCATTCTGGCATACCTACCACTTTTGCCTCTTGCCACAGAATATAACTCTTGCTCCGCTGAGTTTGAGAAAGCAAGAGGCAAGAATGGTATGGTATCGTGTAAATGGCGTTTTATCCTAAAATATTCAGTAAAAATTGATTTTCGTCTGTTCTCAAAAAATACTTCCCTATGCTATACACGTGTAAAATGATATCGCCAGATCTTTAAATTAGAGACAGATCTTATCGTGCTATGCTATGTATATCAAGTGTCTTTATGCAAAATTGGGAGCAGATTTGTCATTGATGTTATCTTATCAAATTGCGAAGTCTTAAATCACCAGACGCAGTGATATTTTTGGAATGTCTGAAGGATAGTAAATTGGTCTTAGTACTTGTAATGGTTGTAAACGTTGCATCTTGCACTGATTATTTTATTTATTACGAAAGAACAGGAGTTCAGATTAACTCAGATAACTTAGCTCATGATATGATCAAAGTACTCCGAATAAACGCTTATTGATTTTATTTAATGACCTGAGAACTCAAGAAAAGGAATCAAACAAAGGTATTTTTCTGTATTTTGTAGTTATATCAATACCTTTACATTGACGAAATTTAAATACTTACTAATAATTTGAAAATTTCGCATCAAATAAAACTTTTACAAGTAGCAAAACGGTCTCGATATCAGCAAAGTTCCTAAAATAAACACCAATATTTTGTGAATTCTTATCGTTCACTAAAGAATGTCATAATGATAATCACTTTGTACCGCAAAAGATAAGCCCGTGACTCACTAACCCATGAATGCAGTAAGCCGACAAATGTGCGAACAAAGAAATTGCAACGTGTGAGAGTAACATTCTAGATTCACATAAACTCGTCAAGTCTCGTCAGTTAATTAACTCCCTTTTATATCTGTGTACCGTAAGTGCCAGAGAACTTTCCTGCTTGAATGCACAGTTATTTTGTTGTTCGCAGTGGATTTCCTTGTCGATGCAACGATATATGAGTAATTATATAAATATTGTCCATATATGAGCAAAGTGTTATTAATTTTTGTTTTATTTAGAAATCGAGTAGCAAATAGTCCATGTTAAAAAGGTCTTGGTACTTTACCAAGCACACTCGTACCTGCAGTGCATTATATTTTTATTTTTTTTACTTCGGAAAAAAATTACTTAATGCAGATGAACTCTAAACGGGGGAAAACGTTACGTCAGATAATATTGACCTGCAATGGGCTTGCAAAGTTCCTAACTACTTGCAGAATCATTTCCAATAGAACCTTGCCGTTTGTTAAGACTGAGTAGGTATAAAATGCATAGATCTTAAAACAATAGGAAGAACAAGATTTACCTTTCTTAAAGCGAAGCGATTCCCATAGCCAGCGAAACCGTTACCTAAAGAGATATTAATCATAATTTTCACTCACGCGTCCTACTCAACTATAACAGATGATAGTTATTAGCTGTTTTAGGTTATAAAATCTATGCGTGTGGGCAGGAGTTGCTCACTGGAAAATTGCCGTGTGACATTAAACTCGTAGGACACATTCACTATTGATACCGGTTCTGACTCTTTTGTACTGCTTTCTTTAAAATACATTTATTTGTGTATTTTAAGTTTCCTGAAAGAAATACTTTGATTGATTGATTGATTGATTGATTGTATTTCATCATCCGCAGCCAATTATATCCCATTGCTGGGTTTAGGCTTACCCCTGTTCACTAAATTGGTTCTGTTACCATCACTCCGGTCTTGTCCCTACTTCAAATTTTTAATCATCTGACAGCTCAACTGATTCATTGCCAGTCGAAAGCGTGCCCTAAACACTTGGCGGCATAACCACGCTATCAATTTTTGTATTTGATAAGTTTAGAAAAATAATTATGCCAGCTCTCTGATCAAAAGACGTTTCGATTAAAGCTCTGATACAAAAAATGTAGTCGCGATGGGTACATTGGGCACCCAACATATTATATGTAGGGCTTCAACCCCTGATGGTTCATTGTGAAACTAATGGTTCGGACTTTTTAATTTCAGAAGTTTTACCGGCATTACACGTCAAATGGAGAAGAGTGCCACAAACTGATCTGAACCGGTGAGGGAGGCGCTGTTATTGCATTTGGTGTTGGCAGAAAAATAAATTTTAGAGTAAAATTATTTAGTTCCTCTTTTGGCCATCGGTTCAGATAAACTTGTGGCACTCTAGAATTGATTGGCAGTTTTACACGCTTAGAAAACCTGTTTTCTACGTAAATTAAAGCTCAAAAATCTTGATGGATTTAAAAGTACTTTGTTGGAGACACCTTTGAACAGCAAAATAATCACTTCCCTCGCAATTATCTGGGCATTAGGGCGACTTGTCTTGCTAGTTGACAGCGTTTTATTCTGTTCCTCAAACACTTGGTACCTATATGGGATTTTTTTGACATTGATATGTTTTGGAGTGTGGAGAACTTTGAGGAATGCATATCAGATAACTTTCTTAACTAATTTAACCCTTTTATTGTGTTACTTGTAGGTACATCAAGCGTGTAGGCTTAGGCTGCTTCTTGACTTCTGACTGATAAATCATCTAGAATAGATTTAAAGGCCTATGTTGTACATCAAAATAAATATGGCCTTTTCTGTCTTATTTCTTTGTTTCTGCGAGATTATCTCGATAGAGTTTCTTATGGTTATAATTTTTGTGAGGATTTCACAATTTTTAATTAATCATCTTAGAAAAAGATTAAATTGAAACCTTCTTTTGTTTTTTTTTTCAGATACCCTCTCTAGCTTCTTTAGCTTGGAAGGTAAGATTTGAAATGTATCATGGAACAATGGTCTAGCTGGAAACTACTTACGAGAACAGTTCCCAGAGATTGAACGGGACCAATTAGGAACAGAATAGCAGATGTCTTCGGACACGGACAGTAGCAATAGCAAATGACCGGAATTAACCACTGGTACCACTTGATTTAATCTAAACAATCAATGATAATTCACTATTGGAAATGGGCACAGGTTCTAAGCAACGTTCTAGTTAAAAAGTACGTGAGTGTCGTGGAACACTCGGTTGGAGCGAAGCAAAGAGTACTTTTCTATACTGGTAATATAACAAATGAATTGTCAATTAATATGTATCCTAGAAACGCTCTTCCGTACTAACAATGTAACAATCTATGGACTGTGTCGCGGCTGCGCATTTCGCACTGTGACGATTTGACATTATACATGTGCCGTGACGGTAAAATAGAAAAAAAAATGTTTTCCAACCTCAGTCTCTTTTTCCTCGGTACCGTCCAAAAACAAAATTCGTTCCAAAAAAATTGATGTCTCATTTTATTATTATTATTTAACCATTCTTGTCCCACTGCAGGGCAAAGGCTTTCCTTCCCTTCTTCCATTCTTCGCGATTGAACGGTGTAACAGGTCAGGTTCTTAGATGAGAGTCCAGCTCATAATGTCTCATAGTTCTTGTTTATTATGGGCATGATGTTTTTGCACGTTGATCTTATCTCTGTACTTTGATGTTGTAGACGTCATAAAGTGCTGTACGACACCAACAAAATCAAACGAGATGTTTGCTGATCTGTTGAAACTCGTATAATTTTAGATTCTGAATTCCACACTCAATTTAATAGACAATCGTCATAACATCTATGATAAATAATTCAAACATGAGCGCTCATCATACGACGATAATGAAAGTCAAAATCTCGTCGAGGCTAACCACAAAAAAGCGATAAGCCCTAAATTAATATTTACCGTACAAAATCGACTTGTGCTGGTAACAAACAAAACAAATGAGCGTCAATACGATCAATGCCGTCGTGAGCTTCTATAAAAACTTAATTACTAATCACTATAAAGCAAACATTCAATTTACAAGGCGGGTTAATTGCTTTGGCCCGCAAGACGCTTTGTAAAAAGTCAGCTAAAAACCGTATCTTAACTTATTTCTTAATTATAGACCAAATCGTGGCGGCGACGTAGGCTTCGTGCCAACGGTGACTTGACGGACTCACTCCACAAACTCCATTTTCACTCTACTGTATTACTTACACCATAAGGCCTTAATTACCATAAACGGTCTACAGTTTCAGATGAGCATAGTTGTCTCGGCCAGTGGTATCTCCGATAATTATATGGTTCAGATAGAGGTTATCAGCCTTTTAGAGGCATGTAAGTTGCTATCTGAGGATCTGCGATGGATTTGTTTGTCCCATAGCTTCTGATCACAGGTTCTTTGTACATAAAATACCTTATTTGACTCATACAATGTACTTAGGAATACTATCTAGTAAACTTTTAGGTATGCGGTCTAAATCCGTGAGTCAATTACTATAATTTGAATTGGAACTTCCCCAATTGTCTATACAATAAATACTAACAAAAAAGGGGTATATGATCCAGTGGCTGAACGCCTGGACTACCTTAATAAGCCGTACTAAGGTAAAGCCCACAGTAACCCATGGCCTTGGAAATGGAATTGCACTGTCCTCAGACCAAACTAAGCCGATGCTTGGCTCTAATTTGAAAAAGCCAGACATATAAATTTTGTCCTAATCCTACAATTGTGTGAGAGGAAAATTGGACGCAATTTTGTACGCACTCCTTTGCCCTTTAGCTTGCAAATTGTCACGGTTTATTGCATAATGAGTGGAGGGTGACGGGACAGGGGCCATTCCGGCTAAATCTATAGCCTCTGTTATAGGTACTTACATGCATGTCTAATATTTATAGGTGTAATTACGATTATGCACGTTTTCACTGAAACAGTGTAACGTGCGCAAACCTTAATAATAAGAGCTTCGCTATTCGATACACTTTTACAATCGTGTGGTGAACGTACATTTTTTGCTTTCGAATGTATGTTACACAAGTTATTGTACTGTCAAATTATTGCCTCCCAAAGCAATCATAGAATCAATACGTAATCATTCAGTAAATCATGATCAACGATGGCAATTAGAGGCTGACGCTTCGTACATTCGCTTATCAACGCAATCAAGATACGAAGAGCATGTAATGTAAATTAGAAACGGATAACGAATTTGAACTGTATTAAAGTCATTTTAATTTATTTCGAGTGGTATTGTAGTGTGTTTATCCTGGAGATCGGAGGCCATTTGTCGCCGTGAAATCCGTCTGAGTGACAAACAATACGCTATGGGGGACATAATGCTGTGCCCCTGGGTGCCACGACATTGCCGCTTGTGTCCGCGACGTCTGCCGACTACACACTGCCTCTGAGCTGGTTAGCACAACCCTAAAAGGCTTACGGAGAGTATAAAGTAATTGTGTCCTCATAAGCGGTCCATACTTTACGATACAATATGTACGATTGAGACAGCGATACTAGAGCAATGCTGTAATTGACGTTCGTAATGTTTTTGCTCATTGTTTTGAAAGGGATATGCGCTCGATATTACTGTGCTCTGCTTGGTATACAGTTATGATACTGTTATTGTTGTAGAAACATTAATTATGATAAAGCATTTTAATAAGAAAGTAGGTTGATGATTAGTCAAGTCTTATCACGTCAGCCGGTTCCGTTCCCTTATTATGAGACTGCCGTAAAAACTCTATGCATAACTTTATCCTGGAATTTACATACAACGTCATGTAAAGTAACTGTGTATTTAAATTGTAAGAAATGGGAGTTTTATCATAAAGACAGTCATTTAGCCCGACTCTACATCACCACAATGAATGTTGAAAAAGTTTAAATACTTATTTCTTGCAGTTGCATGCTACTGTTGCGTGCTACGGATCGATTTACATGTTTTTTGAGATGTTATAATACTGGGTTGCTACTGTCTTGTTATCTGAACTAGTTTTTGTTAATAAAAAGACAAGTAGGAGGTTCTCGATGAAAGATATTTTGAATTAGAAGCAATTTTGGAGACGGTACGACAGTAATTATGTCTCTAATAGAAGTGCTCGTTGTCAGATTATGTTTTTTGTGTATCATGACTAGAACACTTGAAGAAAAAATTTGTCTGTTGCTCTATCTAATCGAACTAAAACTGTTTGTTTTCCTCTTTCTTACTTTCTAAGTTTGTTATTTAAGCCGGAGTGAGCTATAATGTTGTTTTCTAAATCTCTCAGTAAATAATGGCATCTTAATTTGGAAGCTCTTCATAGCAAGTAATACATTCCCCTGTTCACGTTCATCAGCGCGATCGTCGCTGAGATTATCTCCAGACGTGACAAAGTGTGGCACCTATTAAAAAGAAACAGGAAGATCATTAAAAACAGTCTCCAAAGTTCGTTCACATGGCCGAGCGCATTGAAGCGTTAATTAAATTAAATGAGGATCATTGTCGACGCAAAGCAGAACGATTAGAAGCAGTGAAGGCATGCCTCGATTTGTCACAGCACAATCGTGGTCTTCTCGAGGTTTATACGGCTTGACAGACGTCGAGCGTCGGGCCACTTCCGCCCGCCATTCACGAATCGATCGGGATTGAATATCACCCACCATTCATCACGGAATCGATCGAACCAAATGTTTGAGATATCGATTTCATGGACACGTTTTCTACGTTTCTTGTGACATACCGTTAAGCTCAAGCTTTATGTTCCAACGCGCATGCTTTTTATCGCAGACGCCTATTTGACATGTTTATTATTTTCCCCTGTTAAAAACATTTATTGTCCCATCATACTTCAAAACTCCGCCGGCCACTATATGTTTTAATAAATTCACCCATTTATTTGTAAAAGGAACGGGGTCCGTCTAAATGAATAAAATTGATTGCTTATACAAACTGTGCGCCCAAATACTCGACCATCACAATAAATAAGGGCTTTTGGATAAAAAAAGTTAAAAAGTTGAGTGGATGAGGCTTGGCTCTGAGCGGCCGGGGGCGAACGAGCGCGGCGCGGGCCGACCTTGGCGCGCTCTGTAAGACAAGTCGATTTTGTTATTTGTTTATACACAACACAACACTACCTGTTCCCGAAGCGGCCACATCTCGCGAGGTGTGCCGCTCGCACGCACACAGCCGCACCATACAAGCCGCAGCTCGTCGCTCCGATGTCGAATCGCTCAGATATTTTACGGCGATTTCTGTAATGAACCTCGATTTATTGTAGCTTCGGAATGCTGAACCAAAATTGACTTTATAGAGAAAACACACGAGCGCGATTACAATCAATTTTTTATTGACGAGCATGTAAAAGGAGCGCTTACTCTACTCCAATTAAAAAAAAGAAACCGTCACGGAATTTATATCGATCATACAAATATTTATGGAACTAGACGGTTTGTGGTGAAAAGGTTCATTCGTTAATCTATAAGTCTTACAATAATAGGGATATGAAACTAGATCTTCTAAGAGATGCGGAAGCCACTTAAAACACTATAAAAATATTTAACTGCAACTCAGGAGCTACCTGATAAGGATACGCAGCCATTTGTTGGAGCTTCGTGATCCCGAGTATCCCGAGCGCGCCGGGCCCGACTACACTATGTTAGAATATTGTCATTACCTTCTTAATGTTTTTCAAGATCTTGAAGATATGAAACTAATGAAAAGGCATTGGAAATAAGTTTTGTGTACCATTAATGATATTGAGCTACATTCGCAGCAGCAACTGCGTGATCAATCGCGTCCAGAGAGTCCGAGCCTTTTTTGTCTTCATAAATATTACTGGATAGTGCTTCGTGACCTCTGTTTAAAATCACTGTTGCGATTACGTCCCGTGATTTAGATGGCCATTACTGGGTCGCCTCCACAGATGGTCCGTTGAATTACAGTCTTCCCGTCCGCTTTGTTGGTTTTGTACCGACCCCGCCAGTAATTATGAGATCATGTTTCATAGTTATCTAATGATTTAGAACTCTTCGAAGTCTCAATTATGAATCATCGATTATCGAGAGAGTTATATGCGACGGTTCTCTATCATCAAGTCTTCCTGCTGAGTTTGTTCACCTCGCTTCACTGTTCTCGTAATAGTGGTCCTATGCTATTGCGGTTTATTGACGTTTTGTACGCTCAACAAAACTTGTTATAAAGCTAGTAATAAAGGTCATTTAATTGTGTCCACTAATGTTTAATAACCAGTCGCTTAGAAGACATATCAATTTTGAATAATATGGTTTGATAGCTCATATAATATTATGGCATTATTGATCATTGGTAACCGATTTCCATACAAAATCTTGTAAACTTATATAAAGTGAGACCACTACGGCGCAAATCAAAAAGCTTTTTTTAACAGCATCACACATGATTTTGTAAAGATGCGCGATAACGTCTCTTAAGGTCTTAAAAAGGGAATCCATCATCAGTCAGCTTGAATATCCCGCGGCTGGAATGGTTCGTGTGGCGAGGGCTGTTGGCGTGCCTGTGTAAGTACACAAGTACAAGTGTAGCGGCTCGCGTGACCGGCCCGACACGACGCGCCCGCGCCGATCATACGCTGCTCTTCTGACGTTCTCACGACACATTTTGACATTTCACTGAACAAATATAGAAGCCATTTTCGATCGCCAAGTCAAACATGCAAGGAATGCAAATATATCGCTTTTCCACCTTATCGCGTTTTGACAATGCACCCATGCCTGCGTGCGAGATCAAAAGGTCGCATTCGTATGGAGATTTGATAGAGATAAAAATTTACAGTTGATATTCTATCGTTTTATTGGCGTTTTATCAATGTTGGGACCGTTGGTGATCGATGCGGGAGACAGCCATAAATCTGAACGCTACCGCGTCCGATTTGAATATGGCTACCGGTGTATTTTACGTGGCTAAATCGGAGTCCATATACCAAAAACTCAATCAATACCCGTGAAATTTACAAGGCAGATAAAATTAAAGTTTAATGTTTTATCGATGTGAGGTCGCGGGTGTGTGTGTGTCTGTCTGTACACAGTAATTATGCGGCGGAGAGCGCGGGCGCAGCGCCGGTGGTCCGCGCCGTCCCCCGCGCCGCCGCTCCATAGAAAACTTCCTCCACACCTGGGAACTCACGCCGGACACTCGCTTAACTTGACTATGGTAAGTATTGCCTTTCGGACATCGTGTATTGTTCCATTGTGTGTTGCAATCATTGTTTTGAGATGAAAAATTGTAATTCACTAAGTTCTAATTTTGGTTGAACATAATCGATAATGAAAGTGTGAGAGTTTCAAGGGTTTTATTGTGACGTCGCGTCTCGGTTACGTCTTGTCGGATCTCTGTTTGTTGGGCGCAGGCGGCTTCAGCACAGGCGACGTCTTTTTGTCTACTTTTATTTGCCTGTCAGTCAAGCGCCTCGCTCGGACGTGTGTTCGAAGACCACGACAATGTATCTCTTTGTAAGCGCCTTTGCGACCTTACAACAGTAAATTTCTTTGTCATGCATAAAACTATACCTGTATGACCCACACTATATTTGGATACGGTTGGAGTAGGCTTTGCTCTCGATATATCGAGCAATTACAGTCTCGATTTTTATTGTGCTGCCTTTATTTGCGCAGACAGACCTTGAGGCAATTAAGATAAACGTTTTGAATTCATTTATCATGAGTTTTTTTTATGAATAACTAATTGAATTCGTACCTATTGGTTTATAATTGAACAGGGATAAGGTAATCGGGCCAATTAATCTGTACTTATTATTTTTATAGGGAGCCGAGTTGGTCCGTCCAGACCGTTTATTGAAAGAGTCAGTTTGTAAAGATACAAAATGTATGTTGATTATAGTGGAGCTGCAATAAAACAGATGTCGTAAAGTGAAGTGTGTGATTATTGAGTTGATGATGGTTTTGATGGCAATTATCAAATGAGCGCCGAAAACCAATTGCCGAAAGTATGCGTATTGTAAACATATAATTGACTATGGCCGAAGATTTGTTTTATTGCGAATGATTTGGCTAAAACAAGTTTTTGAACTCTGGGAACTGAACGGTTGTTTTAATCAATAAGACCTTATTTACCTGTGTAAGCCAAAACCAAACTTATCAACAACAACATTTTATGAATATTTTACCAATCTCTGAGTGGAATAGTATTAAAATATATTTCAATCCATACTTTTCTTTTTTTTGGAGGTACAACTTATCACCTATGATTTCATATTGTGTAGTAAGTCTGACTACACTGTATGGCTATCGTATCATAAACTTGTTGCGTTGTCCAAAGCTCTAAACTTGTAGCAACTTGAAACTCCACTAATGAAGTTAGTTTGTACAACATGAATGCCACTCGTACTTTAAACGTTTCATTATACACCGGCAATAAAACAAACTCTTTGACATCCGTACATTTTACATTAAGTTCAAGCTTTTGATGTTTTCTGTGTGAAAGTTTGCCAAAAACTGCGCGACGACCTTGCAAAATGGTTTATTTGAGGCAATAAAGCAAGCCGTTTACGGGATGATAACGGTTTTTAAAGTCCAAACAAATATCGGGTTTGCAATTTCGAAACGGGTCTTTCTATTGGGGCTATTGTTTTCGTTTTGCAACTCTTTAAAACCCTTCGCCTGTTTCTGGACAAGTAACGGGGTGGCAATAAAAGGCGGCGACTTTGCACCGTTACTTCAATAAGCTTAGACAGAAATTATGCGAAATTTTAGTAAATTCCAAAATATTTGCAAGCTGTAAAACAATAAAACTAATGGCTTTAAAATATGAATCAGAGATATCCAACTTTCTAGTTGTTATTGTAAGTATAATGTTCCCTTGTTCCATACCGTACCCGTAGATGCATTAAAAGATAACCCACTACAATTTATATAAAATAGGCGTAATATTCAAATTGCGGTCTACACAGGGCCTCATATCAGGCAAGATCGAGAATGTGGCGTTTCAGATCCGTTCGATAAGCCCATAGACTCACGGCTTGCCGAAGATACATTGCGAATTGACAAGGTCTCGATCGTAGCCGGCTATATGGTGCCAGTCCTATTGTACCCTATCCCTATAAATAACTGAATACATACAAAACAAGCGCAGATTTGAAGATTAGATTCGCATCGATTCGATTCTTCTTGTCGACGGGATGAGGTGCAGAGTTCAAAGTTATATTTTGTGATATGCTGACCGATAAGATGCGTGATAAGTTATACAATATGCACATTGTTTGCATAAATGTATGTTCATTTCAGTTTGGTAAACTCAATTGTTTCAAATTCAGTTAATAAAGATTTCCTTTTTACCTTACCGAAATACGGTAGTGGATGTATCTTTAAATACTTACAGTTCTATATATATAACAAATGTCCACTTAAAGTGGTAAACTAAGGTAAGCATTCCAAACAGATTGCAATGCAAGCTCATAGTCACCTATTAGAACTCTAAAAGGTTCTCTTAGGAGGTTTCTATAAACGTCCCGAGTTAATGCGAACACTTTCGAGAGGAAAAATCTATTGATGCACAACCTTATTTTACCGTTATTTTCTATTATCCATTCTATTGCGAGTTTATATTCCAATCCGAAGGCATTAGCCCATTAATCCCTCTATTGCGGCCATAAACAAAGCTTCCTTTGACCGTCAGCGCGAATGTTTTATCACAATGACTAATTTCAAGCGTTTCGCATGCATTAGCATTTCAAGTTGCTGAATGGTGGAGTGCAATTACGCAAACAATATAATAGCATGGTGTTCTGTTCAGGTCGAGTTATAAACTGCCTCATATTTTGAAGAAAAGAAATGTCGGGACATCCTCTGTGTAGTGAAGGAGCTGGGTTAAAGCTTTTTATAAATTAAGAAACTACATTAACGTCCAACCAAACCCTAAGACCAGAAGAATAAAGCAAATGAAAAAATGTATAGAAAACGACATCCATACTAATAATAGAAATCTGAAAGTAACTCGGTCTGTCTGTCTGTCTGTTTGTTACGCTTTCACGCCTAAACCTCTGAACAGATTAAGCTGAAATTTGGCATAGTTAAAGGTTATATCCCAGGGAAGGACATAGGCTAACTTTTATCCCGAAAAATTAAAAATCCCGAGGGACCGCGGGTCACACCGCGGGAGCGCAGCTAGTTAAGAATATACTCTTCAATGTTTGAGGAGACCAACCGCAACCAGCAGAGGAAAGGACAAATTAAGTCCTTAAATGACAAAACACTTGTTTTTCTAGATAAAGTTTATACCAATCAAGACAACTCATCGTAAACAACCAGAGTCATCGAATAATACTGTGCACTGCAAACCACTTTCTCAAAGTTGAAGCATCAAATCGATTATTATGGAATTGTGTTGTACTACTCCGTAATATTTCCATACAAAACTCTTACTTGCTTTCAGATTTCTCGAAGCTCTTGCACTATCAAGACATCCTCCGTTTTGTGATTATCGTGTCGCGATCGCTCGGAGGCAAGACGCGGGAAAGCATACCTCATAAAGAATGCGTCGCTATGGGGTGGAGGCAGCAAACACCCATTACATAGGTATGCTATGTACACAGAGCCTTTTGAAAACTTACATCATAGGTAGCTCTTTAGGTGCTTGTGAATGACTTCGCTTTCTTTGTCGTATGTGCTTGGCTATTTCAAATAAAGAAGTGGTCGGTCTTTTTTAGCTAAAAGCACATTTCTTATGCATAGGTACTTATGAAAATGCATTAGGTATGTGGAAATCTTCAAGAGCGAAAATAAATTAAGACAATAACTTTATCCCCAAGGCAGGAGCCTCTAAAACAAAAATATGAAATAGGTACAATACGCACAATCGTTCTTTAGCTCTCTGAAGTAGCTGCGCAGAACCCATTTTTGATGACGCCTAAAACCGTGGTATCTCGCTTACTCTACCAAACTGCGCAATCGTCTATTGCACCTAACTTCAGAGAGCTAAAAATCCGTTGTGCTTACTATACCCTGTACGTATTCTTTGATTAATTATGGCTTAATAAAGGTTTTATTGATAAACTGAAAATATACGTTTTTTAAAGCACTTACCGCTACTTCAGTGCGGTTCAGCGCGTCTGATTTGAATGCATCCTTACTCAGAATGAAATGATCAGCTGCGATAAAATCAGAACGATTATTCACTTCGGAACTTGTAAGATAAACGGTCGTATTGAAACTGGACATGGACTCGGTGCAATTAGCAAAAACCTTAATCTTTAGATAAAGCGTGCGAGCGGAAAACGTGATCCATAAATATTGTGAGAGCAGCAGGTCGAGCCTTCTGATATAAAAATGTACTTATTGTAAATAATGTTTCTGATAAACGTTTAAGTAATGGTTTTACTGCAGTGCAAGTATTTACAGAAACTAAACTAGTAATCATTTATGTAATTTATATCAATGCTAGGATAACAAAAGTATATTACGTCAGATTCAGTGGCTGTACTGGGTTTGTATTCATCCAACGTGAAGAAGACGTTATTAAAAAGACAACACCTACCATGTAGGTATCTAAATAAGTTAAACTATAGAAATACAACTTGGGTTGTATACTATTTCTAAAAGGTACATTTCTCACAAAAGTTTGAGTGGTTTTAAGTCCCACGAAGACCAATTCGCAGATTTCATTGAATCAAATTTCCATAAAATAAAGTTTAGGCAGCCCATCTCTATCAAAACGGTCACAAGCATTGAATTGATAGAGATAGCCTACACTTTTTGGCATCGGGGTCCTATTCTAAAACCGGTTCCTATTGTTTCCCATTTTGTATAAACTATTTCATTCACGGGATGAAATATGCTGGGAAGCTAACGTTTAAACTTTAAAATGCCTAGAATACATATGAATCATTTTTGAACAGAATAGGTGACTCCCGTGATGCATAGCAACCAGTCATGTCACACCGGATTAAACTTTTTAAATATCCTGTCACCCAACAGGTTTCGATTGTGATGAATTTCCATTTCCAAGGAAGCCGAAACTCGAGGGCTTTTTAGAAATTTTAGCGTATCGCGTAGACATCTCACAACGGGTCCAGCGAGTCCCACCGCCTTTATCCTTCCACAAAGAACGTAATAACCATATCAAACAGCGTGTCCCTTCGCCGCTTGCATACATATAGCTCGCTCTGGGTCTCGGCTATTCAGTATTAAAATAAAGGAAATGCGTTTTGTTTCCGAGGCTACCATGCCTAATTCAAAGAGCGTCTTTTGCATACCTGACCGTCAACCCCCTACTGAGTTTATGACTTGTGTAGGTTTCAATGCACTTGTGGTTTATTGCTACCATTTGAGGTTTATGAATAAGTTTCTTTGTTTTGCTTGAAATGTTGATAAACTAATCGAAAATCGATAGGAGGACCAATTTCATTGATTAGTCCAATAACACGGACACATCCAGGATCCGCTTCTCTTATCAGCGCTATCAGACCATAAACCTAATGGGTTCTATGAAACGCTCATTATATTTCGTGTTGATAGTATTTGAATGTCACATGCAGCAGGTATCCGTCGCAGCGAGGCTGGTACGTGAGGGGCATGAGAACCGTACCGCCCGACCCCGCACATAATTTCAGTGTTCGTCCTTTGTGCCCCACGTCATTGTTATTAAAGTAATCACTGCGCTCTCCATCATGCTCCAATCGAAACATTAAGGGATATAAACAAAAGAAAGCAAGTGGAATTCAATGAAAAGCCATTATGTCGCGAGGGCACTTCACGGCCTGTTGTCTCAATATTTTTCTTGGTTCGAGTTGACGCGTCATTCTCTCGCGTACTTTCAAATGCACCGCATGGAATTTTGAAGGGTCCTTGATAATGGCCGATATTTACGGCCTTTAGATAATGTTTTTAAGGGACTGGGACTGAATTATGGAAAATAAACGATGTGAAATGGTCGCGTGCTACAGTGTAGTCAACAAAACTGTTATAATTGAACTACGCAGCTGGCAGAGCTGAGTATTCTGCTAGAAGGATTGTTAGGAGTTAGCATCGATATTGTCAAATATTATGATAGTAACAGCAATAAATCAAGCTTCAGTTTACCGGTCAGGTATTTATCGGATCCGATAGAGGGATTTAGGTATGTGACAATGCATTGGGGTCTCGGAGCGTGATCCGACAGTCGGTTAATGCGTTTATAGGCGGCGTGTTTGAATCGCCATTAGAAGATTCCCGAGGGGCGACGGCGACGCGACTGTCGGATTAAACCAACGATCCTCGCCCAAAGATACCGATTGTGTTCATCCAACGATGAAATATTTACGTAGACAGAGGCGAGCGTTTGTGTGCATATCAAGTTCCCAATAACAAAGCCAGGTTGACCCTTATGGATAAAGGAAACAGCTCTGCAAATCATGCCTGTGCAAATAACAGAAACCTCTGAAGACTTACCTTTACGGCCTGTCATTCCTCACTATTGTGGACAAGTCATGCCTCTATAGTTCTTTTAACGCAATACAGCATTAAAATAAACACGACTCTCGTACCATAAGCGAAACTTTAAGTTTTATTTTATTTGAATTTAATGCGGTGAATTTTATTCCTTTTTAGGTAATAATGTATCGCGCTGAATTGTTTAAACATTTGAAAACCTTTATAAGAATAATAGCGCAATAAAATGCTAAATATATTCACAAGCTAAACTCGCGTCCAATGGAATGATCATGTTTTGAAAGTCATAAGAATATTGTGGTCGGCCGGGATGCCGTGAGTTCTTCGTGTATGGCTCAACTGCATATAACCACACGCATCAGCATTGCATTACTATCTTTAAATTTTGAACGTGTTCTTTCAGGGTGTTGTTCGAAACATTCGGTCGCAACCAAGCGGACATGGATTTTTTTGTACAAAATCGTTTTTAACATGCATTATGCTGAATCATGCGTTGTTTAGTGTGACCATACTCTCAAAGAATGCTTTGACGGGAACCAAACTCGTAAATTGCTAGCAAAGTAATTCCAGATTGTATCGTCTGTAGGCAATTTAGGATTTAGCTGGGTGCTATATCACCGATACCTACGTAAAGCCGAAACAAAATTAATGGCTTTAAACGGTTTTTAGAAAATAGCTAACAGGAACTTAAATAGTTTTGAAGAAACAAAATGCTTTTAACATTTGTTATGTTTAAGTGTGTAATGAGGTTATGAGGTTTATGATCTAAGTAGAATCTACCAATATTATCTTAATTTTTACTATTTCCAATTTATATTATTGTGAAGATGGATTAAGTAATAAGGTTTTATAGTTTGATATCTACAGAATTATTAATTATTTTAGCTAGTATAAAGTATTGATACGACTACTTATTACAAATGTAAGTACTAAACATTGAATAAGTACTCAATTAGAAATTTGCGATGTTGCCCTAGTGGAATGTAAGCTTAAGTTGCCGTCAGACTTTATCTGTAAGTAGGTAGAGGTTTAAGCTATTTGCATTTATTTAAAAACTACTACATTATATTTATATGAGTAAGTATACATACTTACTCTGATAACTTTATGTCGGCTTTTAGTTCATCTCACCAAAAAATATTCCAGTACTAGGGACACTGGCATAATAAGTACTCAGTAACTTAACCCAAATGTGTTCTGATGGTTTGGCAAATATTGGGGTATTACTCCACAGACATTACTCAAACAGCCCTCATATTAAATCATCTGCTATCTGGTTGATATTTAATAGATTTCTGGATATTAAAGTCAATTCAGACTTAAAGAAAGTTTTCTCTTATCAAATTCATTAAAATAGATTGACAATAGATGTACTCGTAGAAGCTGTTGTAGCTAAAAGGTGAAAGAAAACATCCCGAGGAAACCCGCAGATTAGTCAGCTCCACATTATTGACGTTGTCTTTCCTGTGGACCAGGCTGATTAAGCTGAGAGGATGGTTTAGGTGCTGGGCAAGCCTGTTCCATCTCAAACACTGTCCCAGGCATTACAGCGTCCCATTAAGTGTAGGCATAGGTTGCCCCCTGACGCTGTATAGTATAAATCATCTAATATAGGTAGATGGCCTACATTTTTATTTATAACTAAAGAAAGCTGACGATGCTTCAGTTTATATTAAATGAGTTTAAAGTCGTCTGAAGCGCAAATTCATACTATAATGTTTGAAGTGGTAGTAATAAAACGTGCGAAGTGGGTGCACAACAGTTTACTACATTGTGCTTTATGATACCGTCTGAATTCCTAGTCTTCACTGTCGTTGTGAAACTTCTGAACAATAAATGTATAAAAATAATAATAATAATAATAATTAATAATTTAATAATTTAGTTTTGGTAAAAAAATTTGTGAAAATACAAACATTTTATTCAGACTGTTGATCATCTCTCCTAAGAAACTATCAGGGGCCGTATTTGCGTTCTCTTTTCGTTCGTTTATTGAATATTCAGATGCTATCCACCACTATTTCTGTCTTCGAGGGCCAATTTTTCAGTTTGGAATATTTGATCCTAAGTTAGGACCGTATTTTAACGTTTGAAAAATTGGCCCTTGAAGTCAGAAATAGTGGTGGGAAACATCCGAATATTCATCAAATGAACGAAAAAAGGAACGCGAATACGGCCCCGGGCGTCCTATGAATTTTGCAGCTAGCTTATAAAATCTTATGATACAATATGTTTCATTTCTTAATATCACTTTTTGTTCATTTCACTGCCTTTCGCTTTAACCTTTATAATACCTTAGTTTTGTTCAATTTACCCAACCGCAAAATAGCCCTAAGCTTCGAAATGCTACTATGGATATAAAGGTAAGACTTTTTGTGCCTCAACCATCATCAACATAACGTGAACTCTATGACAATAGACATACGATCTATAATAAGCAGTAGACATCTAAGGTTGTTTACACAGGACCCGAAGTGCAACGTCGACAAATACAAGCTTTGTGCTGCCCACAGGAGTCAATATTGACAGGACTTCGAAGAAAAATGCATTCAGACAATAGGTGAACCGACGTGTTCTGTTTTCATTATTGAAATTAGTTTTTGTCGGCTATTGTACACATAGCTTAAAATTAAAATGGTTACTCCAGATTTAATTTTGCAATTATTGACATGCAAATAATATAGGTACGTGTTTTTCTACATATATTTTTTATTTTATTTTATTTTATTATTTTATTTATTAATAATACCCAACATGGGTGTACACCTTACATACAAGAGTTAAAACAAAATGTCTTAGTTCTAGTGTTCCCATAATTACAGGGTATCACGACATGCGTAAAAGAGGACACAATAACTTATTTCTAGGTTTACTTAAGTAGTATAATATATATTATATATAATATATTGTGGGACAATAATATAGTATAATAATATAGTATAGTAATTTATTGTGGGACAAGGGTAGGATGAATAAATTCTCTACTTTATTGAGACATACTGCTGATTTTAAACTATTAGCTGCTTTAGCTAATTTTGCTGGATAGGGGACAATTATTGTGTTACGTGTTATGTGTGATCGGTTAGGTACTAATCAATTTCTTCCAATTTAGTTAAGAGCCTCGTCAGTTCAATCTCTTGTTAAATAAAAAAACTCAAAGAGTCTCTTATTTACTCAACATCAACGACATTCCAACAAAAAAAACACATAAACATACTCAATTCTGAATTCATAATATTTTATTTTAAATTTTTATTTCTCAGCATCATAATGAGCCAGCCGAGTCCATGTTTCCTGTGCTAATAGTTTGGTAGAGTTTTGATATAAGCCGACTACAAAATACAAGTTCAAATTGATTGTGTTTTAATTATCGCGCTCATAAAACGCTGTTCATTTTGAACGGTAGACGCGAAGTTGCTTTGTTTGAAAACGCCGCTGCTTTTACCTTTATTTTGCTATTGTTTTCATAGTCATTTTAACATCTATTTATCATCACTATCACTATCATCACTATCACTACATAGTATAAAACAAAGTCCCTTCCTTCTGTCTGTCTATCTGTCTGTCCCAATGTATGCTTAGATCTTTACTACGTAACGGATTTTGATGCGGTTTTTTTTATTGACAGAGTGATTCAAAAGAAAAGTTAATATGTATAATACATGCATAATACATAAGAGAAACTGATAACTTTAGAGGTTTATAATGTGATGTCGTAAATAAACTCAATATTTTGCGCTTACATTGCAAACGCTTGCTGGACCCTAATATTTAGTATCAGCATTGCACCCGTGCGAAGCCGGGGTGGGTTGCTAGTTATTAATAATAAGATCATTAAGGAAGCTAAAATTAAAACATGGATATTTTACTAGAAATAAATGTAAAAAATCAGGTTGGAATTGTCTAAAAGAAGCAGTGATTGTTGAAACAACACAAAACAGTATTATAAAATTATTAAATACACTAAAAAGGTTTTTAAATACCAGTGGATATCAGCCCTCCTTGGTGGTACAGTTAAGACCTCATTGATATTTATTACTATCAGGCAAACATTAAACTCCTGAAAACTTTCGTTCTTGACTGTATTACTGCATTATTATTGAGGCATCGAATTATGCACCTTGTTATTTTAACGATACTGCCAGTCGTAAAACGCAGTGAAAATAATACCTACTGCTAACTAATAAATGGTTGCAATTTTATCCCTTTAAATTAATTATTTCAACAACCATTCGATAAGGTACCTATTATGGGTTTGATGCGACTGTAAAAACAAGTTGAACGGCAAAATAACTAGTAAAATGGTACCACGAGTATAAACCTGAAATGCCGATGATCCGGTTAGAATTAACTCTTCTTAAGATCCAGTAGTCTTTAGTTCGCTTATTGTTTATGGTGATATTCTTATATAGTTAAGATACCCTTTATCGATCAATTATACTTACTCACACATATTTGCTGCATTTATTTGACAAGCCTCTATCCTCAGTAATGTGGAATTATACACCGCTATTTTATGACTACCCAAAAAATTTGAGGACGGTTGCAGTAGATGCAGAAAATTATAATGGCATGGTCAGATATTTTTGAAGTGAAAACTTCTTTAGGCGCGTTAGCGACACAGAGGAAATAGTTTTGAAATGAGTAAAAAACTTTGGATTCAACTTGGAAAGTCACGTGTCCTAACGCTGTCACGTGACATAAGACGCTGTAATGTCACCTAGACCTAAGACGTTGTCACGTGACCTAAGACCACACCGTAGTGTTAACCAATATAGCTTGACCCCTCATCCCTAACAAAATGTTTGTAAGGAAAACCCAAGATATACTTTTTAAGATTTAGAATTTAACTATCACAAAGTTATCGAGGATTGTAGTCAACCAAAACCGAACAAAATTTTATGAAAACTGTACAAATAAATACTACAAACAACAATCGCGTACAGATTCTCATTTAAACTATGCTCTCGTATCATCCCGTCAGTGAAACCGCAGTAGCTATCATAAATCCATGTTTGACTCGTCTCATATCCTTTTTAGGTTATAATTTTTTTTTATCATTTTTTGAGTTTTAACTACTTAAATGTGATCAGTAACAGACACCGAGACCATTCTGTAATTCTTTATTGTACACAAGACAACGGTTGCAATACAATAATTAGAAAGTACATGTACAAAAGCCATTAAACCATTAAAACCATTAATACCATTTAAAATTTTTGTTAAATTAAAAAAAAAAAATTGTGGTAATAAAAAAAAATAGGGGTGTATAGCAATATTGTTCTAGCCTTGTCACTATTTCTCGAATAAGTTTGCTGAAAAGATTGAAAGTAGGCTCTTTTTGTGCATAGGGTAAGCAATATTATTTTATAAGATAGTCCATTGCTACTCGTATTTATATTGTTTTCTGATCTCTGAGTTATTTTAAAATTTCATACCACTATCAGAAATATGCTCAGTTTTATAACAGCACTAAGCGTAGGTATGTTACTTTATCATCTAGGAATGTTTTTGCATACAAAAACCGAACCTCCTTGAGGGTCTTTTCAATAGCCGGTGGGTCGCTTGCATACACATGCTAAATGAGAGAATTGTTTCCTATATGTAGGGATACCATTCATTCGATTAGCTGAGGACATCCATCGGATACATAAATACAATTATTAACGGATTACAAACCATGCCCTGAAAGCTTAGAGCGTTTTAACCGATATCGGTATCGGACGCCGATACAATATCGGGAGCAAGTAAAATGTATGAAATATGCACCTGTCTTTCATATTGTCCGGTCCAATATCGGATATCGGAGCTACTCGTATCTAGTTCATACATTTTCTTGCCCCGGTATCGTATCGGCGTCCGATACCGATATCGGATCGGATAATGTGAAGCGTAATTTGCCTCATTTTTGCGTTGTTTTGAATAGACTAAAGCTTGCTAGATCCATACGTACAGTACACACAACCGATCTCTAGCTCTCTGAAGTTTGGTCGACTAAACGATTGCGCAGTTTTGCGCGAGTAGGCGAGATAGGACGATGCAACAAACTAAGCGAGTGAGCGAGGCAGCTATACAACGCTGTCTTTGTCTTTTAGGTGTCATCAAAAATGGGTTATGCGCAGCTGCTTCAGATAGCTAAAGATTGTGTAATGTCGAGATATTTAGTATAATCGGAGATAGTTTCTTAATAATAAAAATCGGCGCATCAACACTTCACCACTTTCTGTTCAACTGTTCAACTCAACTTCTGACCGTTCTGTCCAACCGCCATTTTGACAGTGTTCCCGTAACGTAAGCGCTTGAGACAATAGCTATACATTACAGATTGGTTGTGCGTATTGTATAGATGTATTAAAAAATTACGTCATGAATTTCAATGGTGTAAAATTAAGTAAGTATCATTATTTCTTACACGAATGTATTTAATTCCATCTGCATGTATTGGTTTTAACGTAACTGATGGTCACCCATAGAAGACCAGTCAATTGCGGCTATAAAGCTGGTCAACCCTACACTGAAATAAAACAGGACGGCTTCCATTCACACCACTGTCCTAAAATATTTACCGTACACGATATTATCTTCAAATGCGGTTATAAATGTACTTGAAATATGTAGAACATTCTTATCAAAATTTCTAAAAAAACTCTGGTGAAGGTGTTTTTAATCCCACAAAGCACTGGTGGTCTAGTGGTAATAGCCCCGCCGTCCGTTCGTAAGGTCGTGCCGGTCGTGCACCAATGAGTTTTTCTGCCGAAAAATTAATGTGCACTATGCCAGTACTCTCAAACGGTGAAGGAAAACATCGTGAGGAAACCGGCATGTTGCAGAACCTACAAAGTTCGAAAACATGTGTCAAGTGCACGAAAGGAGTCTCTTTGAGGCGCACTTAAAATCCTTTCACCACCTTGGTTCGAAAGAACTGGTGACACGACAAGGAGAAGAAGAAGAATCCCACAAAAAAGATAGATGATTAAAACAATTGAAGGATGAAAGAACCGAAGAGCAAACCGAAAATTCCAAATTCAAACGACTGGTAAAAAAAAAGTTAGTTTTGTCCGTTGGGTGTTCTAAATTTGAAACTTGACGCAACATCATATGGTTTGAATAAATAAAATCTTTCACTTTTCACTTTAACCAATGAGTTTCTAACATTATTACATTGACTTTAACAGTTTGCCATATAATATATTTGAAAAGCAATAGAAGTTGGTACCAAAAGTCGTTGAAAGGAAATGTGCCACCTACACAACCAATAAACTGACTGAATGAAACTACAATGACAAAGATGTAGGTTTTATTTATAAAGTATGCAGTCTGCCACTGGGTGTTAAATTTGTTATGGGTAAGCTAATCGATTGAGGTGGACCTGTCATGTTACATATGTGTGAGGAGCTAGCTTTACCATGCGCTTCTTTTGTAAATGTTCATCCATACTAAATCCACATAAATGTGAAAGTAACTCTGTCTGTCCGTCTATCTGTCTGTCCGTCTATCTGTCTGTCTGTCTGTCTGTTTGTTACGCTTTCACGCCCAAACTGCTGAACAGATTAAGCTGAAATTTGGCATAGTTCAAGGTTGTATCCCAGGGAAGGACATAGGCTACTTTTTATCCCGAAAAAATGAAAAAATCCCGAGGGGCCGCGGGTAACACCGCGGGAGTGCAGCTAGTAAATAATATTTTAGTTTTTTTTTCAAAATTTGTTTCAATATTGTAGATCACATTGTACCTATTTCAAAATGTAGATGTTAGAATAATATACCCTACGGCCGATGAATCTAGGCATTTGTGAAGATGTACAGTTCGCCCAACGGATCTAGGCATTCGTGAAGTTAGCCATTTGTCTGCGCAGTGAACGCTTTTTCATACAAAATTGTGTTCTGCGCAGACAAACGGCTAACTTCACGAATGCCTAGATCCATTGGGCGAACTGTAAATATTCTTGGATGCGCTTCCATGACGAGCGTTCTTAGAAACTTTTATGCAGTAAGTCTCTTGTCACTGGAAACAACATCAGCAAACAAATATACTCCCTATGACAGAGTATTTAGATTCAATGTCTGTTGTTAACTGTTTTATTGGAACGGATATTCTTCAGCATGATCATTACAGTATAGCAATACTTAAAAAATAAAAAAAACTATGTACTCACCCGGTTATTTCTCGTATAAGCTGCCATATGAAAATGTTTTACGATATTTCTTATTTATATTATTTATTTATTTTATTAATGGCTTTTTAGAAAACAAGACTGCAACATTAATATGGAAACACGATCAAATTTCAAGGTGTTTAATGTGTATTCCACAATTTAAACAGTAACACAATAAATTGTAAATAAAATTTATAGCTCCATTTGGTTTTGGATATTTCAAAATAGCCGTATTTAGTTCTATACATATGATCATGTTTCCTATTAACAGAAACTGTAGGTACAGTTACATCGCTAAAGCCATTGTGTCGATTGCCCATTAGTTCAGAGGTTTAGGGCATTGTCACAGATTGGCAAGGTCGTTGGTTCAAATCCTGTATTGAAATTTTCAATATTAAAAATATATACAAAAACGCGCAACGATACGTTTTTTCAAGTAAACTCTGATTTAACTTAATATTGAACTAGATGGTACATTATAATAATAATAATAATAATGCTGGACTTTTCACACAGCATCATCTAGCCCCAAAGTAAGCTTGAGCTTGTGTTATGGGTACTAGATGACTGATAAACTATTAATTAACTAGACATGATAAAACTCATTGCATATATATTAACTGTATTTTTATTACATTTATTACTAAGTTTATTAATAAAATTATACCATAAACATAAAACTATTAAGTAGACACAAACAACTAATCATACAGAGCAAATAGACACAAACAATAACCATTGATAATAATATATAATAATATGTTTATTTTATTATGAAGAAAACATTAATTGGTATGAAATTTATATAAAGACAAGTTGTAAAATGTAAAAGTTATGGATCTGAATGTCATTAAAGGAGACGCCTCGTTAACAAAATGAAGAAATAAATACACAGATTTTATTGACTGAATATATTACAATTCGCATAAATATCCCTATAAATTTATCTGAAAGATTTTTAAACGTTTGCAATACTACAAATTGATACGCACTGTAGATATTATTGCATTTTACGATTTTAGATGAATGCTATCTGGTTTCATAAATCATTTTGTATGGAATAACATGCTATCATGATAATCATAGACTCTGAGAATTCCTACAACACGGTGTATTTTAGTATGCGGTCAGAGCTATTATATTGAAAAAAATTGAAAGATTTACTTTTACTAATTGAATTATCCAAGATTTTATTTACAGAACTTTTTGTTTACTAGGAACATTATCATTATCTATACAATAAACATAGGTACAATATTCTATATCTACAAAATACATTATAATCGGTTGAGTAATCTAAGTTGGTTGATTACTCATTTACCTATAGGTAAATGACATGATTATTATAGGTAGTTATAATATATATATTTTATAATTTACTAGCTGACCCGCGCGACTTTGTCTGCGCATTATTCGGTCCAGCCGTTCACGCGTGATGGCGTGACCAAGAGATATAGGGATTAATTTTTTCGCGCAATTTTTTATTTTTTTTCTGTCATAAGAACCTTCTCCTGACAATAACAAACACAACAAAAAAAAATTGTGAAATCGGTCCAGCCGTTCACGCGTGATGGCGTGACCAAGGGATATAGGGATTCATTTTTATATATAGAGAAAATTATATTATATTACATTTAAATTTATATTATAATTAATGTTTATTATAATGTAATTTGTCGCCAGAAAGATGCTGCGGAATGTGTCTCGTTTATGTCTTTTGTTCAGGGAATGTTACAGCTCTTTT
The DNA here is from genome assembly GCA_951394285.1 of Epirrhoe tristata. Taxonomy (NCBI): domain Eukaryota; kingdom Metazoa; phylum Arthropoda; class Insecta; order Lepidoptera; family Geometridae; genus Epirrhoe; species Epirrhoe tristata. The sequence continues at coordinate 7,791,483 of OX596146.1, read as the reverse complement.
AATTATCTCATTAAATATATATTTATTTTATTCCATTTCATGCCATTTCCATTCATATGCAAGATATAAGCTTACTTTGAAGAGGTTTTTGTAAAAATATGAAACCAAAAAGTATTCAAGCTACCACCTGCTTCAGTACATAATATCATCATTGCCTTCAGGTGTATCCATACTAAATCGTATGCTTATTTTCCCATCTCGCTGGTGAATGACCGAAATTTCTATATTCAGTTTAAATAGTTATCATTTCAAACTAATGGTTCATTTTATTTGAAGACCCCTCACGCTTAAAATAATACCTATGCAACGCTTAAAATAGCTTTGCGTTGATTAGCGATACATTCCGTGTCCATGCGTAAGAAACTTAAAACAATCGCTTCAAAGCTCCAGTTTTAGATCATAAGCGCGCATTCCATGTAAAAACGGCACCTTTCAGATTCAATTGGAAACACAATCCGAACGCCCGCTCCAATGTCTAGCGCAGTATATTATGCAGTAGTATCACTTTGAAGATGGCCACAGAATAAATATAAATCTATACAGAATTTTCACTTTGTTGATACAATGATGATTTGGCTTGCTTGCATTTATAGCAAAGTAGGGAAATTTGTTGCCTGTTTTCTTACATTTACCTAGCTTTAGTATTACTTAGTATAAGTATACGGTTGTCTGAAAGAAATCGCCTTGAGCGATAAAACTGCCGATTGTAGGATATTATTATCGAATTATTTCAAGTAACACTGTGTCCTCAATAAAGTTCTTATTTATGTAGCAGGTAGCTCAGAATACAGAACGAACGTTGATTTCAAGTGATTCTAATGTTCTCATCAGCGTTACTTAAATAAGAAATGTCATTATGTATACAAACATTCTAGTAAGTGTACAGTCAGCAACGAAAGACGATTAACGTTTTATGTTTCACAAATCTGAATATTTCCGAAATCCGTAATATAATGACCAACATTTTTACTAATATTTGAAGTTAAAGTCTTGTTTCATAATAATTTCCCAAGAAAAGTTTATTTTGAGTTGGTTTTAAAAAAAAAAAGCCATTTTAAAAAGTCCAACTGTTAATCGGCTTTCGTTGCTGACTGTAACTAGAGATAGAAATGTTATAATTGTTATACGTACGACGACATTTTAATTGTTCGATTTCAAGAATAGGTAAATAATATATCTAATCAATACAACATGCTCGATAAATCGAGTTCCACAAAATATTGTGTAGTGAGTAATCGCATAGTAATAGTTACTTCGTAGTGGTGCAGCCCTAATCGGTTCACTTTGAAGATTATTTGACAAATGGGTGGGAAGTCACGCGAAGACAGGCGATGCACCAACGCAGCTGCAACAGTTACCAACTAAATTTACACAAATCTTTGATACAATTTTAGGGTATCTTTGATAGCTTGATAGCACCAAGAAAATAGAGCGAGATGTCATAAAGATAACTGAGATATATGATTTGGATGTATAAATTTGAATGGTTGTCATCGGTGCTTTTGACACCCTTCCACTTAGATTTAGATTTCCAGTTTCGATTTGTTGATGGTTTGTTTTGAGAAAATAATAGTGTTGAAAAGGAGATTTTAGTTTTGCAGATGACAAATCTATAAATTACTAGCTGACCCGCGCGACAGCCGTTCACGCGTAATGGCGTGACCAAGGGATATAGGGATTCATTTTATATATAGAGATTAAAAAATAAGGGTTGATCGTAGAAGGGTGAAAATTGAGGATTGTATGTTATATCATAAAAAAATAGAAATTAAAAATTTTGTCAAAAAAATAAAAAAAATTTAGGGGTGGACTACCCCTAACATTTAGGGGTATGAAAAATAGATGTTGGCCGATTCTCATAGATACCGAATAAGCACAAAAAATTTCATCAAAATCGGTCAAGCCGTTTCGGAGGAGTATGGCAACGAAAACTGTGACACGAGAATTTTATATATTAGAGAATATACTTACTAATAATAGCAGATTTATAAAATTTTATTCACATTAAATTCAAATTTGTGAGTTTGAATTTCGATCAAACATCAATGAATTTTGTAAGCAACAACACTTGAACGGTGAAGGAAAATACAGCGTGAAAACTTAAAAAGGCTTCTCACTTGTCTGGTATGAAATTGTAAGTTCTGCAAAATATGAGATCTTGAATTTCCTATATTAAAGAGTATGTCTACCGTGCCATCCGTGCAGTCGTGATCCTGTTTTGTTTCATGTTTTTGTATAAAAATGTAGCTTGCTGAAAATTTGACTAAAAGTCGAGAGAAGAATGGTGATGTATTCGTCAATTATTTACATCGTTGTTCTTAAATGTAAAGGAGTCCTCATGCGATGCGAGGTTTTATAAAAGAGGTATGTTGAACGACACGAATCATCCTTGTTGAATCTCGATAATGTTATTGGATTTGATACATATTAGGTACTACGAATTATACACTATACTTTGATATCTTATTCTATTTCTCTTAATTAAAAAAAAAGTACGTGAGTGTCGTGGAACCTTTGTGGAACATTCAATTTCAATTTCAAAGTTGAAACTTCGTTCCAACTTTGAAATTTGGCATTTGTCAAATAAATTATTGTCAAATATTAGAATCCATAATATGTACTAACAATCTATGGACTGTTTCGCGTTTGCTTTTTTTTCTAGCCTCCATCTTCAATGCCGTCCGAAATGGAGCTTCGTTCCAAAAGTCAAGCTAAAAGCTTGAAAATTTTAAGAACTTTTAAAATGATCTATATGACTATCCCTAATATATTTAAAGGAAGTTTTATGAGAAATGACTATATGATTTGTTTGGCGTAGGAGTAGGTACTTATCTCGTAAGCCTGTGTTTTACATACAGTAGCGAATGCAATATGATCAACGCGACTGTTAGCAGTAGCAGAGTGCTGACACATTGACTATTATTCCTTGAATAAAAAGTAAGTTGACCGCTCGCTTGACAAGCGGGAGCTCCCGGTATAATAAGTCGGCATTTACATTTCTCCAGCTCATATGTACCCTCTTTGTTCCACCAGTTTTACAATTTAAATTCCCGTCCACAGCACGTATCGACGAGATTATTGTCTTTCCGTTACAATGTTCAATTTAAAAACCTGACGGGTAAATAATGGTGCTGCAACCTCAAAATTTGACATTAAAATCGACCATGTTAAAACTCTACACTCATTAACTTAGTAGCTTTATGTATGTGCATAGTTTTGAAAGCCACCCGCGCCTGCGCCCTTTAATGAATTTCCAACAAAAACTTAATTAAAAATCGTATCTCGCGTGTTCGAAGGAAATGAACTCATTCTTCGGAGCCGCTGAGTGACGGCCGGACTGACGGGCCGTCATTACGAGGTGCGTCCACCGTTGCACGACCCTCGATGCCCTTCATTGCTTATCTATAAAATTATAACCGCGGGCGAACTCAACGTGCAGTCAAAGGTCAGCTTGAGCTGGTCGAGTTGTGTGTTTTGGGAATTTCGTAGTTGACGATGCATGGAGTAAATGTTTGTTACCTAATTATTATCTTTGGTAATTCTGTAGTTAATAAGCGTCCGGCTTGTCGGCGAAGATGTCAGATTTGACGAGTTGAAAAAGCTTACAAGCGAATCGGATACACCCAGAATTAGTTACAACAATGTTAACAATAGGATGTGTGTACATGTAGCATTTTTTCACGTCCATTATGGGTGTATCGTTGGCAAAAAGTATAAAAAAAATCCCATGTAGGTATGAAGATGCTGGTTTCAACAAAACCAACACGGGCCGCCACAAATTGGCGGTTCGGGGAGACTGGCACGTCGTGACTGAGCCGCCGGCGCGCACCTCCACGGCTGCCGTGCACACATGAGCGGAGCGGGTAGCGGGCCATCTAAAATTACAAAAAAAAACTGTATAAAACCTTTTGCACTTAAACTGTTAGCAACTTTTTCAAGAATTCACGTTGAAAACGTAAAACCAGTTAACATCAGAATAGTCTCAAATAACGATTTGATTTGTAAAAATTCAAAATGATCATTCTCGTACGGAATTAATACCTTTGATTCGTCATCCGACTGATCATGATTTAGTCATTGATCAAGAAGCAGAATGGGAGAAAGACGTTCTGCAGGATACAATCCTAAGCAAGTGGAAATCTGTTTCTACTAACTACACCTCTATGGATACCCGTTTTATAAATCTTTGAACAGTAACGCGAAAGCATAGAAATAATATTGGTTTGAAGCGTTTTTGGCAGAGTTTCGCAGCTATCGTAGCCGCAATCTTCAACAAACAACGTTATAACCACTTTGCACATTCCCATCACTACACTGTAGCCTCACCCCAAGAAGTCCACTACGATTATTTGCTCAGTAATGGTAGAAATCCATTAAACGAACTCCTTTTAGTGATTGAACAAAGACATGGCCAGAATGCATTTTTGAATTACATCTAGGCAATTTGTTGGCGCTGAAACAAGTGAAATTGCTTACATTGAAATGAGAATCCTTTTCGTTTGTAATAAGGCTTCGAAATTCAAAATTACCTACTCTCACACCATCATACTAAGACTATTATGATGGTGTGAGAGTAGGTAATTTTGAATTTCTAAACCTTTAAAGGTTTAGAAATGGTTTGAATTCAAGCAGTAAGCCGAAAAACCGAAATATAAAATCGGTACTCAAAAATATATCCTGCACAAATGGTGAATTTGATAAATAAATATAATTATATAAATGTGGTAAATAACGTTTGTTCACAGTATTATAAAATGTTCATATCCATACTATACGAGTATAATACTATAAAGCTGAAAATTAGAAGATTAGCGAGTTTATATGTTACGTTGCCCAAAACGCAACGATAGCGCGATCTAATTTTTTCGATGGCGCCATCTATTATGTAGTAAAATGTCTCTGTCTGTCTGTCTGTCTGTTTGTTACCTTTTCACGCCTAAACCACTGAACAGATTATGTTGAAATATGACGAAATATGGATAAAGATTATGTCCCAGGGACGGACATAGGTTACTTTTTTTTCAAAACTAATCATGGAGGGGCGTGAAATAAGGGTTGAAATTTTATATGGGGACTTGAAGTGAAGTTCCAGTTAAAGGCAACTAGATGACGTTGCTAACCTATGGCTGAGGTCAAGATGGCGCTATTATTGCATTTTTAAAAGTTTCAGAAGATTCTTGCAGTGTTCTATTCAGAGGTTTTCAAGTAAGTATGTTATTTTACTGACGAAGTCGCGGGTACCAGCTAGTCAGAAATAAATATTTCGATAGTGCCAACAAAGACAAAGATTATACACCCACCCTGTTTAGGAAACTAATAACAATTTTATGTTCCAGCTTTGTAGAAATAAGCCAATCGTATTGAAATACATAAAGTCTTAATTCCATTATTATATTAAAATTATTAACATAACTCAGTGTTGATGGAAATAAAACATGAATAAGCTTACCTAATTTCTTTAGTATTACAGAAAAGCCAAGAAAAAGTTGCCACTCTTTCTCTAAGTCTATCTATACTTATATAGGGTCTTTCATTTTGAACTACACAAACTGACAAGGCCTCATTTTTGGGTTGTAAATAGACGTTTGACCGTATCAATTTAATTCCTAAGCCCATTTAAGTTTTTACTTCAAAATTTATAATTTATTGTTTTTTTTTTGAATTGTTGCATAATGATTTTCAAGGAGAACAGACGTTCCACCAATCGCAGCGCAGCTACATCAAGAATGGGCTAAGTTATACAAGAAGCAACAATCAATTGAAAGGATTTATTGATTTTCTCGGGATTTTCATAACAAAACAAAAAAAATAATTACATAAATAGTTTTTTAATATATTTTTTGAACCCAATTCCTGAATTAAGTTAGTATAAAATGAAAGACCCTATATAATTATCATCTTTCCATCTATAGATAAGAAAATATGTTGTAGAGTTAAAAGTGTCGTTCTTCAATTGAAAATTACATACTTACATCAAGTTGTAAACTGTTCAAAAGAGGTTATAAAAAGGTTTGTGAACGGAACCCTACTCGATGCATCGCCTTACGCACTATGTCAGATAATTTTAGTTTTTTTTAGCAGTTCAGTAGCCACCAATATCAATAAGTAGGATATCCATACCTATATTGAAAGCAATACAAACAAAATAACTTCCCTTTATTGTTCTACAGCGAGATTACAGCCGTCAATGTGGCACAAAAAATATCGCCATCAGACCAATTTGCATACGCCGAACATAAATTCTCGTTTGTAAGAACATACTGGCACTTTTATTGTGCGATCGTCGATGCTAGCGTAGAGGTTGGCGAAGTATTTCATCGACTATCATAGATTTGTTTCATATTACATACAATATTGAAATCATATCTCTCACGATGTTTTCCTTCACCGTTTAGAGCACGTGTTAAAGCGTATATAAATTTTTCGAAACGCAAAATCCATTGATGCACGGCCAAGATTCGAACCCACAACCTTCGAATTTAAAGTTGAGGTACAACCCCACTCGGCCAACACGGCTCTCACTCTACTGATTATACTCTACGTAAATCCATGGAGAAGGACCGGTATAAAACAAGTAAAATAATGGGTATGAGAACCACGCCATGTCACAATCAACGTTATCTTATGTAAAGTTATGCCAAGTTTTGTCAAATCACTGGTTTTGGTCGACTATGAGCAACAAACTGTATATTCGCATCTTTATTCTTAACTCGCAAAGTCTTCGTGTTTCTGTGGTAGAGAGCAAAAACTGTCAGTTTTTTATAACGAGACAGACCACCTTATCATGGACGACCTTTGCTCGCTTCTATACAAATATTAATTCTTTGCATGATGTACCGTGAGCTAACTGAGATAATCGTTTTTAGAGTTCTCTAAAAGATAAATACACCGTTCAAGAAAATCACTATTTTGATAATATTGTTTGGATGGTTAAAATGTATGAGATTGAAATGTTGGAGAGCATGAGTAAAAGCAGACATGAAAGATGATGGTGGTTAAGCAAAGTTCGTATGAGTTAGTGGCCAACTCTGGTGACGGAGATTTTAGGCCGCGGAGTCTGAAGTAATATTTGACGACCTCTGTGGCACAGCGGGCGAAGGTCCGCCTGCGACGCAGAAGGTTGCGGGTTCGATCCCCGCCGCGGGACAAATGTTTGTATGACCTACAGATATTTGTCTCGGGTCTGGGTGTTTCTATGTATAATATGTATGTATGTATTTACAAACAAAAAGTATATAAGTAGTATATCAGTTATCTGGTTCCCATAGTACAAGCTTTGCTTAGTTTGGGGCTAGATGATGCTGTGTGAAAATGTCCAGCATTATTAATTAATTCACTGAAAATTTTCAAATATTATTAGTACAGGTATTAGTATTATATCGAAAAAGGTGTTAAACAGGGTGACCCCCTATCCCCTAAACTTTTTACAAGTACCTTAGAGGAAATATTTAAAAAGTTAGCGGCATCCTGGATAACATACGGGATTAAAGTTGGAGGTAGAAATCTTACGAACCTGCGTTTTGCTGATGATATTGTGCTCTTTGCATCATCGGCACAAGAACTCCAAAAGATGCTCCAAGACCTGAGCACAGCAAGTCGTGAAGTAGGTCTGGTAATGAATCGGTCAAAGACTCAAGTCATGTCAAATAGTACGAAACGTAGCGTCACCGTTGATGGGCAGATAATACAGTACGTCGATGAGTACATTTACTTAGGCCAAGTAGTCTCCTTCCAATGCAGGCAGGACAGGGAAATAAGTCGCCGCATTGAGAACGCATGGAGGAGCTACTGGGCCATGAAGCAGCATCTGAAGGGCAACCTTCCCATATCACTAAAGCGCAAACTCATCGACACCTGTATACTGCCCATACTGACCTACGGTGCTCAGACATGGTCTTTGACTGAATCACAAAAATCGGACCTCAAGATTTGCCAGAGAGCTATGGAGCGCAGCGTTTTACAGATCAAAAGAACCGATAGAGTCCGTAATACCGAAATCCGATCGAGAACTGGCATAGCGGATGTAGGTACGAGGACTGCACGTTTGAAGTGGGACTGGGCAGGTCATGTGACTCGAATGCACCCAGAACGTTGGGCGAAGATTGTCACTCAGTGGGTGCCTGAAAACAGTCGAAGACGACGCGGCAGACCCAGGAAAAGGTGGCGAGACGATCTGGATGCATTCGAGCCAGACTGGCAAACCGTGGCCTTGGAGCGCAAGAAGTGGAAGTTAAAGGGGGAGACCTTTGCCCAGCAGTGGGACACAATAGGTTGAAAAAAAAAAAAAAAAAAAAAAAAAAAAATTAGTACAGGATGCTCAAGGTGCGCTAGATGTTGTTCAATGAGTTCAATTTCAATATGTTTTAGTTTTGCGATAGAATATTATATAGAAATAGAAAAAGAAAAAGAAAACTTTTACTTTGTGCCACAGAACAATTACACAGAATGCTATGCTATTTAAATTGAGTTAGATATACTTAATCAAAGTACACTCTTAACTTAAAGTGACATGGACCAACAATTTAACGTGGGGCACATTGAATTGAAGCAATACAAGCACAGAAATGATGGTGGATGTTTTGTGTAAACGACGGTATGGGCAAGAAAGAAGAGAGTACTGAGATGACAGTGACAGGAGAAATAAGAAGAAGAGAGTTGTTGTGCCGATCCCAGAAAGGTGGAATAAGGGCAGAAAAAATATGAAAATTGTTCCAATTTTGTCAAACATTTTGATCAGAAGGCATAAGAAAATAGTGTTCAAAGCATTATAAATTATAACATCTGTAGGTTAGAGAAAAAAATATATTGGGTCATAATTTGAATCTACTGAACTTCTACTACAATAGAAATCTTGTTATTGATTTTTGAACCAACTGAACTCTCGCGGCCTACTCACACTTGTCTTAATTCTCTTGTGAGAGCTTTTTATGTGGGAGGTATCACTTGATGAGTCCGATGAGCTTCGATCTGTTATTTTCTAAACTGTTTCTTTACTTCTATTTACATGCAAATCGTAAGCTTATTGGAAATTGGTCAATGATTTGAGGATTTTGTACGGACCCCGACCGACAGCTATCCTCACATCTCCTTCACATCTGACGGAAGATGCGTCGAGCGTATTCAGTGTTAAAATGTTTTCTCATATAATTGTTTTGTTCTGGCGTTACGCGACCATAATACCATATACGCAACGCATCTTCCGTCAGATGTGAACCGACCCTTAACCTGTCTATTATACTCGTAGTATGCTCTATCTATCTATCTATTCGTGAAGTAAGTTTTGATGCGCAGTAAACAATGCTGAAGATGATGTCTGAGGTAGAAGTCAGGGGCTCGTTCAAATACGTATTAGCACATCGCCACATTGAATACTAACTGGCTTGTAATATTATTTATTATGTAAACCAAAATATAATTTTAACGTCCATTTCGCATAATATTTCAAGCTATATAATTATTTCCATGTTTACATCATTGTATAAAACGGTTATTGTAAACAGCTATCCTGTTTGCATTTGACATCCGTAATCGATACGCAACGGTTATCGGAAACTGCGAACGTAATTTAAATTGGGAAATAACGTATATAAAATGGGTCACAACATGACGTGGGGTGCAAAATTGTACAGGACGCGGTCGAAGTTGCTTATACAATAATATAGATAAGAAAAATGCTTATTGATTACAAAAACAAAGTAGACCTTAAAAACAGGATCATGACTGACAATTGAAATTACGAGTATCTCAGAGCTAATAGGAAGTTTCAAGAGCCTTGAAAAAGAATCCTAAAATAATGTTTGTAAAATCTCCCATGCAAAATCTCATAGTAAAACGCAAATTAAATAATGACTTATCTTTTCTTAGTGCGTATCCCTACTTTTGAAGAATTACGAGCTATATTCAAACGCCTTTTTAACCCCCGATGGGGTAAATTCTACGCACTGCGCAACGTGACTCACAACATGTGAGGCAGACAAACAGTTAATATGTTTATGCTTTTTATCTAGACAGCTGTTAATGGTACAGAATTGTTTTGTAAAACGAACCGAGTATTGGTAAGCTGTGTTTCGTGAGTAGGATATAGGACAGTACGCATTGTGCTGTATACACGTCCACCACAATATAATATTTTACGATTACGGGTGATCATTAAAAATGCTGTAAAATTGATTTATCGTGCGGCCGAGTGATTGCGTCGATATTTCGAGCGACGGCTAAAATTGTAAAGCTCAATGGACAGTCGTTCATTTGTTAATTCCATACATTCATATTTACCGACCATAAATATAAAGGCAATAAAATGTTCAGAGTAATTCTTGAAAAATATTTTAGCTCCCCGCGGGGAGCTTTCATTGGGAGTTGTAAAATTCGGACTTCATTATTTGGTTTTTAATTATGCTTCTGTTTTAGGGTTATGAGCTAATTTGGCTTATTTTGTTGCAAATGCATGGTGTGTCGACCCCACATAGGAGTAATAAAGGCAAATAAACGAATACTGATTATGTTGGTACATGAGTTCACCTGCTTTGTCAGTTTACATTTAAGTACATTATTTTCTAAACAATCTTTTTAAACACAGTTGTCTCCGCGGTAGCGTAGTGATTTTTAACGTAACAATTGAATTAAACAGAATAAAAGAGAGAATTAAAAAAACTGGCTGTCTGAGTACAAGTTTTAGCAGTTTTAGGCTGTGTCCCCAGTAGGCAAACTGTTAGCGGCCGGCTGAGTTTGCGTCGTATCGATTTGGTACGCCCTTCCATATATTTGAAATGGAGTGTCCACAGTTTGCTACTTTTGCGCTCACTATACGCAGTTTGCCGCTTCTTTTTTTTCTTGCTCTTCTTTCAGTCGGCCGCTAACAGTTTGCCTACTGGGGACACAGCCTTAGGGGTTGAATTTTGGAAAATTACATTTTTTACTTTAACTGTCAAATAAAAATAATAAGTTACCACTATTACCACCATTACTTTGATGATCTTACTATAAGGAAACTGGCAAAATTGAAATTCTTATATAAATAGGTACTCGTTGAATTTTGATTCAAGAATGTCTTTAAAATAAACCAAAGCTATTCTGTAGTAATAAACGTTCTGCTACATCTCCTATATCGGATAGTCGACGTTGACACAGAGAGTACTAAAGTCACTCGATGCATTGAGTAAGAATACTAAGGACGGAAATATGCAGTCACTCATTTATACTCTAGAAATATGAACAAAGATATGATTTAATATTTTTTTAGATAACTGTATATTTTATTTAAATTTTTTAGAACAAGTTGCTTTTTTGCACACATTTTAAACTAATATTTTCATACAAAGAGATTTAAGTATCTTTAGATTTATAAAAAGTAAGATTTAGTGTGTAAAAAGCCGTGTTGGCCGAATGGGGTTGTACCTCAACTTTCAATCCGAAGGTTGTGGGTTTAAATCCCAGCCGTGCATCAATGGATTTTGCGTTAAGTAAAATTTATATGCGCTTTAACACGTGCTCTAAACGGTGAAGGAAAACATCGTGAGGAAACCAGTTAGTGTTCTTATAGGCGGTGATGGGCTTGCAACCTGTCACGTATGGAATACTAACTTCTGCAAAATGTGGGCACGTATCAAATATTATGTGTTTGGACTAACATAAAAAGATCTGAGAGAATGTCTACCGCACCTTGGGGATACAGTCGTGAACCTGTTTAGTTGCATATTTTTTTTTATTTAGTGTGTTTTCTTAAAGAATGAAAGAGTTTTTTCAAATTGTAAAAAGTTTAAAAAATTCAAAGTATGAACAAGAACACAATAAGCCTACCCTTGATTACGTTCCTTGAGTTGTCATGAATACAATCTAAAATTGTCCCTCTAGATCTCGTGTTCACGATCGCCTGTCCGTTCTTGTGATCGCATGTTCCAATCCGAGGTAGGTTTATGAGGTCATAAATAACTGGACGATCTGTCGCGAGTGCGAAAATCTCATTTTGTACCGTGCGACTGTTAAATCTGAACGTTTGACATTGATTTTGATCTTGAACATAAAAAATTACGTGCATAAAATAAACTAAAACGAATCAAGGTCACGAATGTATTCCCCTGGACATGGTTGACATTCTTACTGATTGTTTTAGGTATTTTTGATCCTTTGATTTTTAAACATTTTGTCTAAGACAGTCAAAAGGCACATCCGAATAATTACCAATTTTGCAGAAGTTGACATTTCCTACAACATAAAGTAATATTCATGAAGAAATAACTTGTGTTTACAAAAATAATTTTGAATCGAAATTGATATAGACATATCAAAATAATGACGCATTTATTTCTGGATTTCGATGAAGGTTTTCGACATAATTTCCAGTTTAGTTCAATGATTTGTTTGCTGACACTTTTAGTACGTTGTATTGTCACTTGACTGTACGTTGTATTGTCGAGCCATTGCTTTGATTAACTACACAAGGCTTTGTGTAGGTGTGTATGAGACACTTCTCTTATAAATACAATAGCTAAAATATCTGGGAAAATACCTACGTTTGTGTTCATTTTTCTTTTTAATTCTTTCAGTTACAGCAAGTTATCAAAAAGGACATTTTCCAAATCTAGAAGACATGTTTTATAAAGTTTTCATTACAAAATCTCTGCTGGAGCTTTGTGATTGGTCAATTCAAATGCGCGTGATCACGTAGTGAGAACATCCCGTGTCAACCTTTATTTAACAAACTGTACGTATTTATACTGCGGTTTGTTTAGAGTTTTGTCGAGGGGTATCTCTCAGTTTGCATTCGACATCCATTGCTCATGTAATCGTGTGCTGATGTAAATTGCGCTCATTACCTTTGATTATATTTACCTTTGTTCTGGAGCGGCAGAATGCGCCGCTGAATAATTAGAAGCGTAAATTGAATAAGTAGAGATTGCATCGTAGTGAGGGGAATGTCGATGGGTAGATTGGTCATCATTAGTAAGACGACATCCGTTGCGCTGGATTGAATGGTTCTGTAGTAGTGATTTTTTCAATGAATTTGCAATTTATATTGACGACCTCTGTGGCGCAGTGGGTGAAAGCCCGCTTGGGACGCAGAAGGTTACGGCTTCGATCCCCGCCGCGGGATAAATGTTTGTATGATCTGCAAATATTTATCTCGGGTCTAGGTGTTTTTATGTATAATATCATGTATTTATTTACAAAATGTAAATAGTATATCAGTTATCTGGTTCCCATAGTACAATACATTTTATTTGCCCCCGATGTCGTATCGGCGTACGATACCGATATCGGATCGGATAATGTGAAAATGCTCGTCGTGAAGAAACAGGAGTAGAATAACTTCGTGGTCCTGCTGAATAAATCCTATTTTGATTTGCTTTTAAGATGTTTTCACAGGCTGAACCTTAAATATGGCGTAGGTATATTTAAGGTTCAACCTGTGAAATGTCGTATTGGCGATAGACCAGGATCTCTTGTTTTAAAAAAGCTTAAGGGGAGAGTACTCAAAAACAGAAGCTTCAAGTGATTACTACACAACATTCTTCATTCGCTACCTTGTTCCCGTGGCTCATAAAGGCTGGCAAGCCGCTCGTAAACCAGCAACGGTTTCCGCACTTAGATTCCATTTGCTTTACGAGCAGGATAACATACTGTCAGCTTCAAAAATATCTTTCATAGTGAAATAGCCCTGATAAATACGAAATGAAGCTGCATTTTATCCTTCTAGAAAATCTTAAGACCAAGTACCTGATTAATATTCAATCAACACTGTGCAACTATTGGGTAAGGTCTCCTCCATCGTTTTCTAAGTTTTAGGATCTCCAGCCTAGTTCCATCAGTCAGTCTTAAATGCATCGATATCATCACGCCAGTGTCTTTTTACCATTATAATGTTTATGAAGTTGACTGTACCTTGAAATACCTTAAACAGTTTTAAAGCACCCAGTCAATTAAAGAGAAAGTACGTAAACAAAAATAGTAAATTTAAGTTTATCTTATCCAAAACAGGGCACTAACGATGCACTTAAAACCAGAGCGCATAGCTTTATGAACACAACGGCAATAAAAGCAGCAATGATATTATGGTGTTATTATACAAACAAGACATTCCGAGCCTAGTTACTTTAAGAATGGTAGCTAAAGGCGAGCTCATACCGAGATATAAGATTTATCTAACAAAATGATACACAGATCAGTGTATGCGCGTGGTGACAGTTTCTTCGCGCTAACCGCACCGACCGAGACCCTGCGCTTCTTTACGTCTCGTGAGGTCTCGAGACGCAACACAGATTTACTTTTACTCTCCAAAAATCATCACGTTGTGTCACATTTCAATGTGAAGTGACCATTAGGTAACTGTTATGCTCGCAAGCAATGCAAGTTGCGATGATTGGCGATTTCAAACAAAATAACTTCACTTCGTTTGTTCAATTATCTTCAAGCGAGTAAAACAAAAGTACACAAATAAAGGTGTTAACATGCATGCAAGCGTGACGTCACACAATAGCAGCATGTTACTTTTGTATCCCAGCTTTATTACGCCGTCTAATTGGAGTGTAGTAAAAATATCATAAATTTGTTTTTATCTAAATATTTCTTTAGCAGCATTGTTTGAAAGAGCGATCAACATTATTTTATACCCATAAATTCCATGACCCCATGGAATAAGCAATCTGAGCTTGTATGCGTTTTTGACGAAGATACTTTGTTCAGTCCTTTGAAACCATAGAAGTCAAGAGGTCGATTCTCTTCTTGCTTATGACTAAAAGCCTAAAAGGCCTATGAGGCGAACGTACTCGTAGAGTAAATCATAAAAACATCGAGATTTCATTTCATTGTCACGTTCAGAAACCAAACTACGATAAAACAATGTTTTGTTATGATTTTATTTCTTCATGATTGTTCATCGCGCTTCGACATCTATCGACGGAAATGTTATTTAGTACATCATTCATACATCATTGTGGACAACACGGCCGAACAATACCGACCAAATTACATGCGGTCAATATCGAACACGGCAAATAAATACTTCCAACTGACATTTTGTTATTATTTTTTGTCGTTTTTCGACTAAAGACAAAGGCCATATCCGCCCACAGTCGAATGAAGGGCACCGAAAATTATTACTGAGAGCTCACATTTCGTAGCATTCTCGACTAATGATTTCGAAAGATACCCACCCCTTGAATGTAAGCGACTCCGCCCCCCCAATGAATTGAAACACTGCTCCGTGTTTTTCGTTTATTTATTAATTGTTGTTTTTTGGCGGTTGGTGGCCAAATTGGGCGAAAAGAATTTAGTTTTTATGAGAGAATTAAAATATTAATGCGATTAAAACTGGCCGGCTAAGATATATGGATGCTGTGTGTCATTTATTATTATAATCCTACTTGTATTAAACTACACAGATTTGTATGTTTGTCTGTAAATACAAGATCGCTTTGACATAATTTGTACGAATAGATAGAGGTGGTCTATGACCTGAACACGGATTTTTATCGAGCCAATCCGAAAGCGGATGCCAATAATTCAAATTCGGTTTTAAATTATATTTGCACCGTGTTGGATACGCACCAATTAATTTTTATGAGCATAAGAACGATAATATGTTAATAGAGCTATTTGATTTGAGCATCGATAGACATTAGGTATGCATATTTTGACATTATGTGGTCACGCCACATCTAAATCTTGGTTAAACCTGTCAGACGCTCCCACTCACTGCAAGTATAGATCGACAATGCGAGGAATTAAGCATAATTTACGACACTTTATGCCAATCTTGTATACAAAACCGATATATTATAGGATTTAAAAAGCTTGAACTAGATAGTTTAGATTTACAAGTATAACTGACTTTCCAATGAACGTATACAGTAGCTAGTTTAATAAAACAGTCGTGACTTTGAAATATCAAGAGGTTCCGCTATGAAATCATTCAAAGCAAATACGAAACGATATGTGATTCACGATGTTATATTTCTTGCTGCACTGCTTTATTAACATTTATTCTGCCCTTAAACTCTATCTATGATATCAAGGTTACAATTAAATGTACAATACATAGTTTATAATACAATATTAAAATATTTAATGTAAGTGCTCAGAATTACTCTAAATAGGTACTACATTATTCTGGTTCAAAGTTTGTGTTATTAATTCTTAGCTTAATTCTAATGATATTTTAAATTTCCAGTATAATAAATACATAAACTAATAAAACAGGTTTCTTAATACAATTAAGCTCGTACAAAAACAATTGGTATAGACATTTTTATATCTACAATATAGGTAAATGTCAGCGCAATCAAAGTCAACAATACTAATGCTGTCATTGATTACAATCACATTTTATTCAGCAACAATATAATATTTGCAATAATAGCTTCACACAGTAAGTGTGTCCATCGATAGCCAGTCAAAGGTTATTCATTTGATTGAAACGTAGTGTTATAAAACATAGGATACGGTATTACCTAATGTTTAGGATATTGCAGATTGTTGAAAAATTGCTAAATAGGCTTCTACGAGATTTATCATAGAGAAAGTGTTAAGATGATTTTAATTATTATAAATTACACTCAATGTCAATCTAACAACGGCAATTTACGAGTATAATATTATGGTGCTTGGTAGGTTACTGTAATATCGTTACCAATAATTTGTCAAACAATTTGTCAATATGTAATTTTTTCCTAATTTTGCATTTATGCAAATAATTCCGGCTTTGAAAGTGTTATTATGTATTTGCCACCTCCATAGATGTTTCCCAAAACTCTGGTCCGAATATTACACAATGATCAGAATCAAAATCCACGCTTATGAAACTGATATGGTGCAACACAAGACCTTTACTATTCTCATGTTATTTTTACCATTGCAAGAAATGTATATGCACGTAAAGTACCGACATGATGGCTACTTAGAATCAATATGTTAGGGTAACTGAATCTTTTTCTTGCTGTGTAATAGCGTGTGGTGTGGTCGGTCACGGTCAGTTTAAGTATAAAATTAATTCTTTTATTTCTATACAAAACGTTATAAAGATTAAATTGCGAAGATTTTAATGCAAATGACAAACAATTTTATTATTTTAATATGTATTTATGTTGGTGCATGGTGCTTAAACATATAAGTACCTACTTATAATATTATTGTAGTGTAGATACTTATCAATTCGCAAAACAATTAATTTAATGACTCATAATGCTACTTAATGTTATTGAATTGAATTAGCGACTAAGAAAATTTAAAATACAACAAAATAATTTCTTACTGCATATAATAATGCCATTTTCATATTTAATAACAATCACATTTTAATAACAATAATGTCAAGCTCGATCATAATACTGTCAAAACGCCGTCAACGGTTAAGAAATAAAATCTAGTTCTGCGCGTGACCTGCCTGAGCACCCTCAATTGTAATTAATATTTAATCTTTCTAGAGTGAGTTCAGCCTATAATGATTTTGATTATTCACTTTAGTAATTAATCATTATTTCGCTTACGATGTCCGGTTTTATAAATCGTTCTTGAATTAAGGCCGATTCACAAGATGAAAGTTTCTTCAATGCCTAAAATCCTTTCAAGTGTCCGTCAAAGGAAGGACTTTGAATGTCAAACGGCAAATAAATAAATTAATGGATTTGGGTTAGTTTAGGACATTGTACCTACCTACAGATTTCTTTGTGATTTTGGGAACCAAGATGAGTTATATCTCGTTAATTCGGAAAGTAGGTACCTAATGTTTTAAAAAGATTTTATAAGGAAATTGTTCATTTATTGTAAAATTTTCAAGAACAATATTAAAATTTAGATAAAAATAGTAATACCATGTTAGTTTTGTTACCCTCTTCATGTAGAAGAGCAATGTTCAAAACCAGTGCATCAATTTGAAAAATTGTATTTATTTAGGCCGAGCCACAACTCGTACGACTTCACGAATACGTACATAAATGAGTTAAATGACAGAAAATAATTAACAACTGAAACGCACGAGAGGTAAGTGTGAATCAGACTTTAAACGCACGTTATCGCATCGACACAGCGCAAATGTGTTAAAGTGATTAATGTACGCCGAATCAAATTTGATTATCTCAAAATGCTTCGCGGTGGTTTTGAGTAGGGATGAGCTTTACCGAAATTAAACGAATTCTTAAAACCGAAAGAATCAATTAGCATATTTAGCAGTCCAATATTACAGATTTTTTTGTAAGTAATATTCTGGCATCTTAGAGTATTTTTTTATGTGCGGTCGACAGCTGCGCGCAGTATCAACCGGTAAAAGACGCAATAATCTTTTTAAAAATCAATGTTTATTTGCTGATTTAATGATACTTAGGTAATCATGATAAGGAACACCACTGTGTGTGTCTAATTAAAAAAAAAATACTTATAGATAGACTTTCATCATCATCATCCATAACCTGACTTTGCCCACTGCTGGGTATAGGCCTCTCACTTTTTACGGTCTCGTGCTAACTTCATCCAGAAAAACACTTTATTATACAGTCAGCGTCACAAATTGGTAACCCCCTTAGTAAGGCGGTTTGTACTGTAGGGGGGTTACGAGTTGATGACGCTGACCTTACCTACACAAAAGAAAAATATAACATGAAATACTTACACAAAAACAAATAAGGTTCAATGGTAATTTAATGTTAGTTTTCAAAAAGTTTGAGCGAAAACACGGATGTTTCGAATTCCATTCTTCATTCGGAATCTGAATATCTGTCACATCCCTTTGATCGCATAAAACCCGATAAATTGCAAAAACGTTGTGTGAGTGTCCATCCAACCGTGACAGTAATGAACACGTGATGAAGACAAGGTTTATTAACTTCTGACCGGGATGAAACATCACTCATAACTGTTTTGGTGAAGTCTCAATAGATTTGCAACTTTTGGTTACCTGCTGAGCTTTAAATTTAAATTTTCATATAACTTTATTGTTCCTCGTAAAAAAAAACAAACAAAAAAAATGAAAATAATACATACATAAAATCACGCCTCTTTCCCGAAGGGGTAGGCAGAGACCACGGATCTCCACTTGCTATGATTCTGACACACAACTTTTGCCTCATTCACTCTCATTTCATTCTTCATACATGCTCGCCGGTTTAGGGTACTTTTGACCTGGCCCTTCTCCAAAATGTCGCCAATTTGATCCAAGAAGGTTTGCCTAGGCCTTCCCCTTCCAGCTGTCCCATACAAACTCGCCTCATACACTTGCTCGCGATGTATGTATATATGCTATATATGTACGAGTATTATATTAAAAAAAAAATGTACGAGTATATACGCTATGTATGTATATGTCTACATGAAATAATATGTGTAACAAAGGGTGACCTTATCGCTAATAGCTCTCCTGGTCTATTCTTGGTAACCTTTGGATAGACAGGACAAAAATTGTCTGAGGGAGACACAAAACATACAAAAACAACTCAAAATTAGGGTATCAACATCATCGGTCTGTAAAGAGATCATTACTGACGTTGTAGAAACTTACGTATTAAAGTTCTTTTAAAAATGCATTTTTAATACTTTTCGATGTTCAAAGAATGAGGTTGGATGAAAAGATACCTAAGAAAAGGCTCACTGAGGTTGAAAATCTGCAGCAAAGGTTAGCCAAGCGTGTGTCCCTTTGCATTGAAAGCAGCATAACTTGTAAAGGAAACTTTGAAAGTGATTTTTGGTACCTACTTCTAAGAATATAGCTTGTAATTCTCATTTAATATTAGCGTAGAGTAGGTACATTAAAAGCATGGTACTACTTATATAATCTTAGGTACTATTTGACGATAAAATTTTCTTGAATCAGCTCAAAATAGAGCAATTTGGTCATGTAGGAGCAGCACACAATCTAAATACACACTTTCTATGTATATTATCGGAAAAACTAAAACAAAACTGTAATCTAAAACACGCAAGAGCCCCAAACGAAGTCATTCCCATTCAAAGTTCATAAACAGTCAATGTTTTGAAGCGGTCTATAAAAGTGGGTGTTTAGTTATCATCTGTAGCAAGATCAAAACCGGTTCCGATTCTAACCGGTCCACAAACTTCCTTATTTAACTTCAAAGGACGCTCAAAATATGTAAAAATGATTTCTCTACCACACACAGCTTACACTATCTTCTTAATTAGATCGTAAATTATGACGATATCTAGATGGACAGTAAAAAGCATCGTTTTAAAACAAATAGGACTACTCGGTACTTTAGTGATAACATAAATGCATGTCCTTTTACATACAAAAGGTTTCCATGTACATAAAGTAAAAAGTAAAAGTAAAAAAAAAGTTTATTCAGAACGAATGACAGTTGAGCAAAAATTACAAATAAAACGATGAAACTGCAAAAGTTGAAAAACTGTGAAGCAGTCTCAACGTCCACCTCCAGAACTTGTGAGTAGGTTCTGATGGAGAACTACATGGAGAAGTTTTTTAAATATAAAGAACTTAAACTATACAGTAAAATATGGTATAGTTTAAGTTATATTACTAACAAGTTGTGCTCAAATACAGATTGAACATAAAAAAATGATCTCAAATTATAGGCAAAATTTTTGCAAAATGGACTGAGTGGGGTCTGAATTGCCGTTGAAAAATAGTCATTTACATTTTTACAAGATTAACTTTACTGTGTAACCTTAATAATTTGCCAGTCCAGAATGCAAAATCACTTAGACTTGTACACAGCTGGGACAATTACCTAGTAGGGAACATTGAAACGCTACGCTATACACTTTGAACATTTATCCGATTGCCGAGTCTTCGAAGTTCTTATTTACATCTAAAACTTAGGCTAATCAGTCTTTGTTAAATACAATAGCCGCGAGTGACATCGAATGTATAAAAAAATAATAAATTAGCTTGATTTGAATAAAAAAATCAATCGCTATAGCCAGCAGCCTTTAAATATTTTTTTAGTACAACTCAAAGAGCTCCGCAAAAATTACCAATCAAAATGAAGTTGTTATCCCTTGATTAATTTAAATCTTGTTCTATAAACATTCATAAAAATTTGGTAATTATACGTGTAACGGCACGTAATCACAGAGTTAGAAGTAGTTGGTTTATTTTGTTACAGTGTAATCTAAACAGAAGGCTACATTTGAAACGTTCATGAATTTCGTATTGATAGAATCGCATGTGAAACGGATAACTTCACAAATGCTTAGATCTGACTGTGTTGTACCCATGAAGTTGTACCGACTGTTTCATTATCTTATTGAATTTTTCAATAATCCATATTGTCACTATCTAAATGAAATACTTATTTATATTTTAAAAGAGTCGTTAAACTATTACACGCTATAGTTATTAGTTTTATTTCCAACAATTACGATATCAGATTGTATAGTTTCTTATACAAACTTACTGCTAGTTATCGATTAACTTTATGCATTTTCTATAAAAAGGACAATTGGGTTGATAGTATAATTTTATTTATTTTAATTAATTACTTTTTTATTAACTTTCAATCCGAAGGATGTCGTTTCGAATCCCGGCCGTGCATCAATGGATTTCGCGTTTCGTAAAAATTATATGTGCTCTAAGCGGTGGTGGAAAACATCGTGAGGAAACAAAGTGTTCTTATAGGCGGCGATGGGCTTGCAACCTGTCACGTATGGAATACTAACTTCTGCAAGATGTGTTATGTGTTTAAGTTTTACTTTTTTATTATTGTGAATGTAATGCTAATATCATAGATCTGACAACTATATCGATTGACAATTTAAAGAAGAATTTTAAATTCATCTAGTGACTGACTATACATATGGTACGTCTTCGTAGTTGAGTCACATACTTCGGTTCTTGTTGAACTGTGATATAAACGGGCGTGTAATTTGGACGGAAATGTAGAAAAAAATAATTATTATTAGGAGTGGAGATAATGAATCATTATTATCTTTCTGTTGAGGGTTCTGCTAATGAAGGTAATGGCAACCTTTTGTATTCATACTTATGTGAAGATACAATGTTCGAAGGTTTTATGAATTAGTTGTTTTATTTATAAACGTGGGTCAAATAACTCATTCATTTAAAATTGTATTGATATTGTTGTTTTCATGCAGAGGATCACCTAAAATAAACCTTCTTTTGTATATTATTTGATGTGTCTCAAGTGTACTTGAAACAAAACGAAATCAGTCACGCATGCTGACAGATCAAAGCAGCCACTTCCTGAAATGTTCAGCCACTTCAGGTCCTTCTCATCATTCTATATCAGACACGTTCAAACGCATTTTAAAATAGTTACAATAGTCATCGCAAGTACCTAAGTTCATCAGTCTTCTATTTCTTCTTAGGGCAAAACATTGTCAAAAAAACGATTCTTTAAAAGTAGTTCTTTTGTAAATAGCATTACGCAAACCGGTATACAAACCACAAGGGATGTAAGCATTTACCGCATCGCATGGTAGAAATCTCTAATGCCTCTAATTACTAAATCCGATTCAAAGAGTCTACCGACGCAGAAGCTTCTTTTCCACACGAAGGGGCCAAACACAGAATAGATATTAGGGTGGATCGAAATTCACTTTTTTTGAAAATGGTTTGCTAATAGCAAAAAAAGGGTGTCTTAGAGGCTCAAAATAAAGTGTGCAAAATATTATTAGGATCAAGAAAGGGTAAGTGCCGCCGCAAGGTCATTGAACTTTTGCAATATAGGTAATTTTTCATTATTTTGTAGAGCATCTATGATCATCGCATTTTAAGTTTAATTTGTGTTAAAGTACACTGTTCTCTAGTTGTTGAGTAGAACAATGAATTAGAACTTAAGTTTTCACCGCAGAAGTCAAACATATCCGTAATACATCGATACAAAGTGCGAAGAGAAAACTCGTGAAAATGTTCCCAAAGACGCATGTTTCGAACTTATTCGCACTATTGTTCTTTGACGGAAAAGAAGACAGGACGATGCAAATACCGAAAAAGAATAAACGGAACTTCCAGTAGATCATGGTTGAGGATCACATTTTAATAATAGAAGAGCCTGGATCTGTCTATTTGGGTCATAAACTACCGAATAATGGCAAATACTAAGTTATTAGAGAAAGTTGTCAGTCAGATCTTTACTATAAAAATATCGTCAAAAAGCAGCTTGTAGTCATATAATGTGATGGAACTAACGAAGAACTAACTTAATGCGGCGGTGGCATCATTCAATTGCTCGAAAAACGAACTGGAAGACCAATGCAGGGGATAATTTGCCAGCTACTATGAACGAGTTGCCCCTTTGTCCCTTTACCATGATGGTTTAACTTTAGGACCACACTCTTACGTGGGGACGATGGGCAAAGCACTTTAAAACTACAAGCTGTTATTATTATATAAATCCTTATTATTATAAATCCTTTCAGAGTATAAGTGATGCCTTGCCTGAAAGTGCAGATGATCTGAGTTGAGTGCTGATCAATTTGTTTACACAGAATATTTTTTCTGCGATTAGCCATGTTGCAGACGATTTAGCAAAGTAATATATCTCCTGAAAGGCTGTCACACGCATAGTAGCACGTGCTATTCCTATAGGTATTACGATTTTATATTTTCACGGAGATATTGCACCAAAATTTCAAAATTTGTAGTGAAACTTTACACACCGAGACGTGGTTCCTATAAAAAACACTCTTCGTGTAAAAATGGGCCCAACATCTCTGTTTTAGTAATCATTAAACTCTAAATACCTCCCACCAAACCTAAAGAATATAGAAGACCAGTAATCCAAAGAAATAGCTACTTTGCTCATCCTGAAAAACTTCGATAACGAATGAGCGGCGTACGTCCGAAAACTATCAGCTAAATGTTTAATATGGGTCTTTTTCAAGTCTACCTTGTCACATACAAGCTGTTGAATGAATTTTTACTAATTGTAACAAAAGTTTTATGTTCTGTCTGCATATCCAAAGCTAGAAAAAGCTTGATTCAAACAAAATAAGAATCTCACAAAGCCATGGCAAAGTTTGAGAAAAAGAGAGATTTTAGGTCAAACTTAGCTCTGTACTTTTAGTAGTTTCACGAATGTGATATCTATTTTTTTAGTTAATTATTTAAATATACAGTTTATATTTGTATTTCATAACAAAATTTATAAAAATATCATATTCAAAATAACAATTTCAATGTTAGAGAGTAAGGCAAAATTTCAGAAAAAAAAATTTTTTCAACTTCAATGCGGCAGCATTAGATGTTACTTTAAAAATCTGAAAAAAATCACAGTTTCTATGCTCACTATAATACAACTTTCCCCCACTATTAGCAAACGATTGTCGAAAAAAATTTTTTTTTCATACATTGTCGATCCACCCTAATAGATATCGTATTTGTAAAGAATAGTTCCTTCACCAAATACTACAAATGAGGGGTACGAGAGCATTGATGAGGAAGCTACGAACCTTGGTATGAACCGTTTTGTTTCCAACTGCTAATATAAGAAAATGTTCATAAAATGAGATGAGGATAAGAATTGTATCCAAAGAAAAAAACAACATTGAACAAAAAAGAACATTGTGCTAAATCGACTTGAAAGTTTTTAATTTGATTGACACATGAAAAATTAACTCTATCACAAGTTTATGATTCGAAGTTTATGCTTTGTTGTGACCTAGTGAATTTAAAGAGATACAAAAAAAAACAAATGTGTTTAAATAATATTGATTAAACAAGAAATCATCTCGCAAACCCATGAATTCTCTGATTTTGTCTTCGCATTTTACTCTGTAAGAGCAACAATTTTTTTTCGTCCCATATGTCGTCATATTTCTTGTACCTTATTAAAATCAGCGTCAGGTAAAACGGTTAACCTATTGTTCGTTGTATTTTTTTCGGAAATACAAACAGTCCTTAAATTCGATTGCTACCTGCGCTCGAGTGCGGATTTCGGAATTTTGTGTTTTGGAAAAAAATTGATGCTCACCGCAAACATTGTTTTTATGTCGCTACAAACCCAAAGCAACAGGCAGACAGGGGTTGTAAACATAAGTCAAATTGATAGAGCTTCGGCAATTATAAAACAAAACTGTTGGTAAAACCTTTAGTTAGCTGATTATCTAGAAAGTCAAAGCATATTATGCTTATTTACATTTAAAATGATCAATTTCTAATGATCATACCCTAGGCTATTTCGAAGCTCAGAAATCAATTTTCGTATCTCTTTAAGAGTCGAAAGAAACCATCAATGAAAGTCTATAAATAAATAATAAGGTCTATAAACTCCAATTCGTGCTCTAATGACAGTAAACGATCTTGAAATTACTTACAGTTATAGTCGTAAATTGCCTTTAATTGCAGCATGTTTTATGGTGGGCTTTTAAAGAAAATGTTTGTGATCTCTGCTCTCACGCGGCAGGGAATCACTAAAATAACGAAATTTCTTTAAGAACAGTCTTTGTTGCATGGTCCGTGCCTGCTAAATTTCAATTTGGTTATGCACGCTACATATTGCTGCTTTACATTCAACGTAATGAAAACCCGCTGCGAAAAAGTGTAATGTAAAACATATGATTAACAGATAGGAAATTGTCGTCATAAATCTTGCTGGATTTCGGCTCCGAACATTCGCCATGTTCGGAGGACGTCATATGGCGCGCACGATCGCTTCTTTGTTTATGAGATTGTTAAAAAATTAAGTTGAGTTTTTGCATTGTTTAGTTTTTAGGGCATCCAATAATTTTATTAATGATCGGTTACATGACAACGACTTGAAGAGAATTTATGAGTTGGACCTTTTGGTTTTTACAGCACAAACTGGCAAATGAAAACGGCGGGTGCTTTGCTGTAGTACATGAGCTGTAAAGATCTCGCAAGATAATGATTTTTCGTTATTAAGAATACCTCTTCCTATCTACAGTTTCAACAGTTGACAACAGCTGTGGTTTACACTTAAAACATTCTATGAGGTCTTGTTAGCATCATTATCTTTACTTATTAAACTTTACCAATGTTCTAATCCACTAGTCGGCTCCAACAAAATTGCTATATCACTGAAGAGTTTCATAGAACGAGTAAATTGTCGGCAAAATATTCGGAATATTTTTAATTTTGCAACGATCAAATAATACTTAATTAATAGAAACATCAAGAAACTTAAAAAATAAACATACATAATCATCTATGCATAATAAGAACATAAGTTTTTAGTAGGTCTAAGCAGAGATCAAGCGTTCATTTGACTTCGTAGTAGGTGGGTCGGAAGAAAGTTAATTTTATATTCTGTATATTGTGTACCTAACGAGGACCGAGTAATTTCATACTTACTCGGAAACTCTCCATATCACGTTTCATACAAGCCATAATGAGAGAATTGGTACGAGTCGGAATGAGATGGAATTTTACGTAATAATTGCAGTGGGCATAAGTTAATGGAATAATTATAATAATATGACCGGCAAAGAAGCCGGTGACCACCCGCTGGTCTGCGCCTGCGCCGATTGTTATGCCCAAAAAAGCAATTAAAAATGAGCCAGTAAGAAATTGCTTTAAATGTGAGAGGTGATACTTTCAAAGTAGATTACCTGATATAAATCGTAATAAAAATATTCATAATCATATTCGTTTATAATGAGATAAATAGGTAAGTAGATCGCATAATTTTCTTATTAGATACGAGGGACCACAAGACGTGCTTATCTACATGATGTTTTGACTATAAAAAGTACCATGTAGGAATTGTTTTTATAATTGACTTGTGCCATCTAAATTACTAATTATTTACTTTTTCTACTCAAACTTCTTTTGTATAAATATTTATAAACCAAAACTTTCTTTGCTGATTTGAAATTAATATTATTTTGAATAAAACTACCAAATGAATAATTTGTGCTCTGATAAGTCGAAACCGGTTTTTGTTATATCAACACAATTGACATTCTCAGAAAATAGACACGAAACGTGATGAGAAATTGATTTCGATTTACCGGTACAATTTGCAACGCAGTATTCCTATTAGGTTTCAGTTGTTTTTTAGGGTTCCGTGCCTAAAGGGTAAAACGGGACCCTATTACTATGACTTCACTGTCTGTCCGACCGTCTGTCACCAGGCTGTATCTCATGAACCGTGATAGTTAGACAGTTGATTTATTGTTAACATCAGCAAATACTAAAAAAAATATATAATAATGTATAAAAACATGGCGGTCCCGGAGGGGAACGTATGAACCTTTAGAGGTTAAATAAATATTTAAGGGCCCATACAACCAACGTGATTTTTTTGCCGTTTTTATAGATATTACGGAACTCTTCGTGCGCGAGTCCAACTCGCACTTGGTAGGTTTTTTATAATAATTTCTTGCTAGAGGTATAAATCTAATTGCGCATAAAAAAAGTCACATTGTTTATTGTATTTTTTTTTTGCAATATTAATTACAATTCTAAATAGAAAAATATTGTTGCGCTGTGTTTCTTAATCTATAGTCAACTAAACCAATTTAAGTTTAGTAAAACCCAAAATCTAAAGGAAGGAGAAACCACACTTCTGGGAACTTAAATGCAAGTGAAATTGAGCTGTCATCAATGTGTATTAACAAATGGTATCCTATGAATATTAATAAACCATGCGATAGATTATGTCTATACCTGACTAGTTTGCTTGGGCCAATGTGCCTTGAGACGGCTACTTGATTTATGGAGTGCCATTGGATGAACATATTGAAAAGCATAGGGTATACAGGTTCTTATGTATATTATAAATATACATAAGATTTGTTTAAATTTTCCTACGTAAGTAGGTACTCCACCTCTAGTCTTGAAACTCCTACGGTTAAGACAATTTTCGATTATGTAACATAGGTGCCTAGTCATGGTTGACCTAACAATTAGTTTCATCCATCATTGTCATTAGTCGTTTTGGAGTTTTGAATATTATTAAACTAGTGACTAGATAAGAAAAAGAAGTACCTAGACTTCTTTTTCTTATCTGGTCACTAGTTTTTAGAACCAGTGCGGTGAAAGGATTAAAAATCCGCCTCAAAGAGTTTCCTTTCGTGCATTGCTGACTACGAGGTATATTTCAAGTTTTATTATAAACACTCTGCTTTCAATAACATCACTAGTTTTTGCTTTACGTCGCGCGAAATAGAAAAAAGCAGAGTCAATACGCAGACTAATGATTAATGGTTTGATTTATGCTGTTGATTATCATAAAAACCTAAAATAAACAGTATCGAGTGCTTCTTTGATATTCCATTATACAGCTTCCGTTGCTTTTATCTGCCCTAGCAAATAAAAATGCCTATAGTATTAAAATTAGATGAGAAGCATATTTGCAAGCGCTTCATTTCTGTTAATATTTATACCATACAGAAATGTCTGTCTCACAATGAATTCGGAAGTTCCAAATTCAAATTACATTACTGACTTGTAGCCAGGCCCTTGATTCCGAACCGAATGCATTCCGCTGTATTATGAATCAAGGCCCTGGTAGGCTTTCTTTGGGCGACGAATATTGACTTGTTTTAGGTTAGGTTATCATTCAAGGACAAATTTTGTGACATACAATGTGACATTTTCGAGTAGTGGTGTGACATTTTGATCTCATTTCTTGATTTTTGTTTGTCAACTTTCAGATCTCTCTCACTCACACTTTGTAAATACCGAAGTCCGTAGCGTGTTCACGTCGAAGCAAGATGGATCGTCGTTGCGAGCTTTGATAAGATATAGTCCTATCAACTCAATTAATAAAACTATCATTATCATACGACAGCCTTTTCACACTTACGTAGTGGTCAAATATGCCACTTTTTATACACCCACTGGATTTCAATACTGGTTTTGAACTTTTTACTATCGCTCTATTACTACTGGAAGTTGCTGGATATTTGTTGATATTAAATTAGTTGGTGAAAAAAAATGGCGGATGTTTTTTTGTGTTCGTAAGAGAGCTTTTAAAAATACCTACATGACATTTTAAACAAACATTATTATTTCTCAAATAATAAAAAAGACTGTTATTATGACAATGTGACTTTTTTGCGCAGCTTTATTTAGTTAGAATTCAGAAAAATATTAGGTAGGTTTTTTAGGATAGGGAGGTATATCTTTCTCAAATTAAAACTCGTAGGTGGTCGTTTGACTATCAATTCATCAGTCCCAACCACGCCTACAAAACTAAACTTTTTGTTTCCAATCCAAAATATGTTCACAGACCATGTTCATTTCGTAGTCAGAGACATCGGTCTGCCTGGAGCTATTACCATAAGTGGTCGTTGTTAACTGCAGGATAAGTAAAAGTTCAATCGAATAAAAGAAATCAATATCGCGAACACTGGACATTGAATCGATTGCGTCGATTTTGACAGTGAATCAATTTGAAATGTTTGTATCGACAAACTTATCCCTGCACTACAAATCACCACACGATTTTTTCACATCCTTGTATTGTACGACATAAGGTTGAAAGTACGGCAAGTTATTTAAGACATGAATATTACCAGCAAAAAGTATTGTACAATCGAATGTAACAAATATCGATCGTCGAAAAGATAGCCATAGCAGTTGTTGAATCGATATAGACATGGCGCTTTGATTACTCGATTCAGCTCGTGTGTTCCAAGATCTGAAGGGCTGAACCTTAGAGGGAGAATTTTCCAGAGCGTCTCAAATCAACAATGAAAAAATTCAGTATGAACGGTCTAATGGTCGAATGGTTACCTACAATATACGATATATTGTAGGTAAGCCTATCAACCCTAACCATTTAAAATTTAGGTACTTGATTTTTTATGCCACTTTTCATAATTGTTTGGGACTTTTGAATTAAAATTCCCTTTTTTAAGACACAAAGATCAAAAGCCAAAGTTGACATTATTATAAAGTGCCAATAATTCCCCTCATCTTGTATGAAGGCTTTATGCATACTATTCTCTCACTTGGTCCATGTTGTGGATTGCGGTAATGTTCGATACCTATCTTTGTCGGCCAGGCCGTCGGACCGGCGATCATTCGAATGTACACATTACGTATTTATGTTAGGCAATTGATATAACTTGTTGAGATGTGTTAGTACGATTGCTGGGTCTAGAGGCCATCGCTTACACCTAAGTATACTTTTCTCAATTCTGATGCATTCTTTTATAAATAAATAATGCTGGACATTTTAGGACAGCATCATCTAGCCCCAAACTAAGCAAAGCTTGTACTATGAACCAGAAACTGATATACTACCTTTATACTTTTTGTTTGTAAATACAAACATATATACATAGACATAGAGACATCCAGACCCGAGACAAATATCTGTAGGTCACACAAACATTTGTCCCGCGGCGGGGATCGAACCTACAACCTTCTGCGTCGCAGTCGGACCTTCGCCCACTGCGCCACAGAGGTGACTACTACGGTGATACACATTAGTACACAGCAGGTAAAGCAAATATTATTTTTCTAAAATATAAAGCAAATTAACCTGACATAACAAATCTAATTCTCTAAGTTGTGAAAGTTATATGTACTTTTAAAATTACGAAAAAAATTTGCTAAATGCCACTAAGCAAATGATGCCGCAGAGTAAATCGTATAGTTTGTTCAAGCTAAGCTTGTTGAATGCCAGTGAATAGAAACATATTCAGCCATTTCATTAAAACTGCTATCAGCTCAAGATGCTCATCAAAACCACTATTCATCATTTGAATCAACAACAAACCGTGTTTTTTCCACTAATTAAGCCCGATTAATTTAACGTGGGAATACACTAGCCGTGAAAAATTATGCATGAACTTTCGTTTCCAGTTTATTGTTATACAACCGGTTATAAAGAAATAGATCAGCGGCGAGAAGAACAACATCGTCATTGGAACTGCACAGTTGGGATCTTGACCCTGGTCATATTATTTTTTCAAACCGCCCTATTAGGGTTAGTGGCGCTTACTGTACATCAGCAGTGCTTTTGCTTCAGATTTTATCCCTCTCTGCTTCGTATGGAGGGACCGCAAGCAAAGGCGGAAGATATACGCTCTAGAAGCCTGTACCGAAACAAAATCATAAAGAAATTCGGTCTTTTTTACAGTGGTATGCAAAATACCGTATGTAAAAGTGAGTATTCTGAATATTCATACTTTGTATCGTCTATTTTGGCTTTACATAATGAGGATTCGGCATCAAAACAATGATTGATGGGAAACAACTACTTGTGAATTTATCGATGGCTTTGTAATTCACCTCTATTTGCGTTCAGTTTGTCACTTATCTACAAAGAATCTTGTTAGCATGCTTGTTGCATATGGTCCGATACAAAATGTCTTGCGTAATCTGATCACGACTTGTCCAAAATGACCCAGCTCTGAAAGACTTTAATAGACTGAACAATGTAGCCAGATTCGAACTCTATTGGTAATACATAAGCCCAAATCTCTGGAACATATTTAATACGTACTATTCATTGCTGCATACCGTATATCACTCCAAGAATAAAGTCAGAAAACTCATCAATGGATTACGTACTATATGGTGTGATCGCTCGATATTTGTATGAAAGGTATCGGAGTAGGAGGTATGTTTGTTGATTATTTGGACGTTTTGACAGGTGACCATACTCGTTACCACTGTTCCCGTGACGGGCATCAGCAATTTAAATGCAAGGCTAATTGAACACAAAGAAGGCGATGCCGGCATGCATTTTGTGTTGCACAAGTTACCCATTAATAGTGATATAGTAACATACAGCCTTCATTTCCTAAAGTGCAGAAATCGGTTTAAAATAAAGCGAAGATTTTTTTCGATCGTATGAGTTGGTTCCCAAAAAGTGGTACGTGCACTTTGCCAGGGTTGGTCACGTCATACGTAAAAACGTATTTTTTATTTTGGTAGTGCGTTATCACAAAACCCACGCCTTGTAACTTGTAACACTGAGGACTCATTACTTAAACACAAGTTCTGTCCGTAGTGTTGAAATACTGATAAAGGTGACCTACTGGGAAATTCTTGGAATATCACGAAGGAAATGAGTAAATACATCTTGTAACACACGAAGAAGTAAATACATCTTGTAACACATTTGGCTCAGAAATTGTTTTTAGCTGATATCGAATATTTGTAATTCCCAGAGTTATGTTGTGTTTTTTTCACAGATTTTAAAAAGGAAAAAGAAACACACGAAATAGGTAACTTGGATGGTGGAAAACCAAGATAATGCAAGCACTACTGACTTGCACTCTTCATTTAACGAAGTAGGGTATATACTCGTATTTGTATTGGTAAGTATATTTGCAGAAACTAGTCTACATTATGTATATAACTATGTATATACATAATGTAAGAGTAGTTTCTGCAAATATACTTACCTATACGACGAAGGTAGAGGTATGCCCTACTTCGTTTAATGAAGAGTGAGTGGTATTCGAATTATTCCGACATTAAATAAAAACCTAATAATTATGATCTAGGTATAATATGATCCAAGGAGAAGAATTTTATAGGATTCTTTAGCTACAGCTGCTAAGCCTAGTCGACAACGCAAAGAATAAAATAAATGCACAAATTCTCAGAACACTATTATACTCGTAGAACGTATAATATCGTATAAAATTAAATCCTTTATAAAATTCTTTGTAAAAAGGACTGTCTATGAGAAGCTCTATAAATTAGCTCGAGATTGCTAGGCGAGTGATTAAAATTGTATACACCTAGTAGGACAAGCCGCGGTGCTCAATATTAACCCGCATTGAATTAAGGTTTTCGGAGTAACTCAACAAGAAACTACTAGACGGTACCTGGGATCCTTTTCTAGATCATTCAAAGGTGTGTTTTATAACAAGTACCTACGGTTTAAAATTACCTATGTTTTTTTTTTGGAGCTGTAATTAAGACATGTCAACTCTAACATTTTATGAAACACTCCGTAAAATATATCATAAAAAAAATACTTTTAAGGCACAACGTGGAATAGGGCCTACTGTTAGCACACAATGGTGTTAGTAGCCTTGCCAATTGACCTACTAATGGGCAGTTGATTAAAGTCAAAGTCAAAAAGCATTTATTAAGTAGGACCACTGGGATCACTTAAAATAATCTTTAAACTAATTTTACTCCTGTTCGTTCGCGACTAATACCGTGAAGAATCATCTTCAACTTTAATGAAAAAAGTCTATTCATTATCGGTAAGGCTCCTATGTAGGTATTGTAAAAGGCATTCAAAAATGTTAACACTTACAAACTATCGATATATTTTTGTATACAATAAGAATATGTTTATTTGACATACACAACACGAATACAGGAAGAAAGACAATAAATAGGTGAGAGTACAAAATCAATTTTAGAGCCTGCATTAGTACTTGTGAGGCTAATATTTAGTGCTAGTGACAAAGCGGGCACCCGGGGCGACGCTACGCGAATCCTGTCTCCAGCAGGTAATGACGTCATTAAATATGGACCACGCTCTTAGAAGACGGTATCGGATTTTTAGAAGGTGCTTCCATGTAGGGGGAGCTTTGTCTTACGTTAGGAGTAGGTAATATCTAATTTCATTCTTCTTGTCGTTTTACTAGTTCTTTTGAACCAGTGTGGTGGAAGGATTCTTAGTGCGCCTCAAAGAGGTTATTTTCTTAAGTTTAATTTAATGGGTCTTTATGGTTTTGTTTGATATAAACAACAGTAAAAGACCAATCAAAATAACGATCGAAGAAGGTAGACAAAATATTTGGATATTTATAATCTATTTTTTTATTGACCTATATTATCCCACTGCTGGGCAAAGGTCTCCCCCAATTGCTTCCATCTGTCACGGTCTTCTGCCACGTCTCACCAGTCCTCTTCAAAGGCATCCAGGTCGTCACGCCAACGTTTTCTCGGCCTGCCCCGGCTTCGCCGCCCATCTGCAGGCACCCATGGCGTGACAATCCCTGCCCTATTGCTGTCCATACGACTCACGTGTCCCGCCCAGCACCATTTTAATTTTGCAGTTTTTTCTTATATGTTATGAAAAAGGAAAAACTTTCAAGTTTTCGAGGCCATTTTGTATATTTACGAATATTTCAGGCTCTTTGAATACCTGTCTACTATTCCTCAGGCTTTAGATCAAGATATTTTTATCCACTCGTCATTCTAATGTTGGTAAACAGAAATGGTGAACAACAGGTTTCGCAGCTGAGATAAGGACTCGTATAATGGTATATCACAAGTCTGTTGGGAAGGGCATTTGAAGACACTCAAAATTCCGTACTTAACACTTGACTATTTTGAAAAGAATCCAATAATCAGTTTGTATGGGCGAGAAATATTTCACACACGCTTCTTAATTTGTAAGGAAAGTGACTGCACCAATGATGTTATTGTTTGAGGACAATATCGTTTGAGCGGAAGATAAGTAGTAAATAGTGTTCTGAGCTGTTAGAGCGTTTAGATTTTTTTAAAAGTAGGTACTTGGAAGTATTATGTAAAAGTTTTTGAAATAAAATAAAAAGATAGTGTAGGTGCCGCCTTATATTTGAATCATTTCATCATCATCATCATCATCATCAGCCTATGGCAGTCCACTGCTGGACATAGGCCTCCCCTAGTGCGCGCCATTGCGCTCTGTCCTCAGCTCGACGCATCCAGCTTCTACCGGCAGCCTTTCGCAGATCGTCACTCCACCTGGCCGGAGGGCATCCTACACTACGTTTGCCGAGTCGCGGTCTCCACTCAAGAACTCGTTCACCCCAACGGTTATCGGTCTTCGGCAGATATGGCCAGCCCACTGCCACTTCAGCTTGCTGATTCTCTGAGCTATGTCGACAACTTTGGTTCTATGTCGGATAGTCTCGTTGCGGATTCTATCCTTCAGAGAAACTCCGAGCATAGCTCGTTCCATAGCTCGCTGATCGACTTTAAACTGGTGATCTAGCCGTACTGTGAGTGTCCATACGTGTAAGTATATTAAGATATATTTATCTACAACAATGTATAAAAAAATACAGAAGAAAAGATAAAAACAAAATTTTAAAGTTTTTCGAAATTCTTGGGTTCATAGCCAAACAAAATGTATGCATACACTTACAAAAACATTCCCGAACCCGTAAGGTTATTCACGACGCAAATTAAAAAGCAACAATAACAGTTCCCCGAAAAATGCCGGACTTTAATAAAATTCATTAGCCTCTATAGAAGAGTTTGATTGACAGACTGTACGGGCGCAATCATCCAAATTTGTTCAGATGCCGATCGATGTGAGGGCACTCCAGCTACCCTCACGGGGCAGGATGACTGGCAACTAAAATAGAAAGAGGTCTTGATATACGCGACCAGACCTCACGACTTGGCAAGTCGTCATGGAAAAACCTTCTTTTACCATGACGACCACGGTTTTTGTGAGTCAAGAAGCTTAAAGTGTCTCTTTAAGCTTCTTGTTGTAAATATTGTAAAGACTTGCCATAGCTGTCACACATTTTTCATGTTTGTATGACCTACAGATATTTGTCTCGGGTCTGGGTGTTTCTATGTATAATATGTATGTATTTACAAAAAAGTATATAAGTAGTTAGTCAGTCATCTATAACACAAGCTCTGCTTACTTTGGGGCTAGATGGTGCTGTGTGGAAAGTCCAGCATTATTTATTAATTTTTTTTTTTGCAAAGCACCTAATATTTTTTAAACAATGTAGTTTTTGCAGAAAAGGGTTTTTTTAAAGAAAATATTATGACATTGCAATAGACTAAGCTACTCAAGCAATACCTAAGAATATTTAGTGCGGAGCGTACATAAAGCAGTATCGCAGCGTGGTCGCCAGTTCAGAACGTGCCCTTAAATCTACCCCGTTGTTATTATAAGTGGCTTCGGTAGTGCACTTGGCTCAAATGTTTGTCGTGACTGGTATTGTGAACTGGTCACCAGTTTCAAGAGTTTGTTTTTGTTTAAAATTTCCGAAGATTTGAGTGACAAATGGTCTTATTGTGGGCTTTGGTTGTTTTATTTTAATTTACCTGAAAACTAAGTGGTTGAATACAGCGTCATCATGATTTATAATGAAAGGATTTATTTGATAAATAGTAATTAGTCATTCAAGCGCATAAGAATAATCATAAAAAGATTTCAAATATGATGAAACTCTCTCTAAAAATTGCTTTATCGTTGCTTTTTCGACGAAAAAATGACCGCCAATCTGAGGCTAAGTTTAAATCACGAACATAATTTTGTATAACAGTTTGCAGTGCAATCCAAAAGCGATAAAGTTCCCTGAAAGCCAAGCCTGCGGTCATTGACCGACATTATCTCTCCAAGTTACCGAACTTAGGTAATGAATCATTAACTAATCTGACGACAATAGGCTCTGTTCGACAGGAAGCGATAAGGCTTAAAAGAATAGCTGGTACGATTTTGTATCTTATCGGTATGAGCATGAAGTGTTTCCTACAATATAATGATAACAGTGTGAACATCTGATAGTAAGTACCTAATTGTGTTTTTTGTAATTGTGAATGAACTTTTTGTCATGTTACTATCTTGTTAGGTTTTTTGTAATAGTTTAAAAAAGCAACATTCTCTAAGCATGCTCTCATATCCAAGGACATTCACGATCGAACGAAATATGTTATTAACTTCTAGCTTATAACTTTATTCTCACTCAAGCAGTAGGTATAATTACAACTTAGGTATGACAAAAAATAGAATAGAATAGAATAAACATTTATTTGGCACAAAGACACACAAGAAAGCACTATTTAAATAAACTATGATGAAAAACCAACAATAGAATAGAATAGAAGTAGGTAGGAAACATCAGACATAAGAATTATAACGTTTTGAAAACAACTTAAAATTCACAAAGTAGGTAGAAAACATCAGACATAAGGATACGTACGGTAGATTTCGACCTGTGAAATTATTTTTGTAATCGGATGTGTAGTTCACTTACATCAGCTTACATAATATTTTGTAACAACAAGGAGTATATTTCAGAGTATGAGCTCCTATTACTTTTGGAATGAAGTTCCTTTTCGGACGGTATCGAGGATGGAGGCTAGAAAAAAAGCGATCGATTTGACCGTCACGACATATCGCTGTCTCCGGGGAATAAAGGATAACTGCAAAAATACAGCTTTACAGGAGAAGCAAAAAACATGTTTTCGTTGATAACTTCAAAAATTGTGCAAAATGGTGCGCATAGTAGTGCGCAAAAAAAGATGCGCAGGGTACGAAAAGTGGTGCACAAGGTGCGAAATGTCAAAAATGACAAATGTACAAACTTTGTTCCAACCGAGTGTTCCACGACACTCACGTACTTTTTTATATAGAAACAAGTTCAAACTTTTTCCAGCCCAAGATGACCAAGAACGAACCAAAGCTGCGATCGTTCGATCACACCAATAAATCACAACCTTACAACAGGCTATCAAGAAGTCTACCCTGTTTGATCTACGCGTGGGAAACTTAATGCCAATTATCCTATTTGCAACGTCACATGCTGTTGTTAGGCCGATATGTTTTACCGCATTCTTATGACGAGTTTATCGTTTGAGGGTCAAAGTCATATCTTAAGCCGTTTATTTAGCCGCTCAAACTAATTTGTATCATTACTTATTGAATATGAACTGAATACAGAGGATTCAGTAAAAAAATATTATGAGATATGGACGTAAATAAGTTTCACAATATAAATATTTAGCCATGTTTAATTTAAAGCACTATTAGGTGAATAAAGTTTTTATAAAGTAACTTTAATGCACCCAGGTGAATTAAGTTTACGTAACCTTATTTTAAATGTTACTTAAAGCTTCAAAGTTTATGGTAAACAATTATATTTTATTAAGTGCTCAAAAATGTCATCGTCCATTTCTTTAAAATATCATTTTTTTTTCAAGTACACGTGGAAACAACAGCACCATTTATGTTGTTTAAGTTGCAAATAGAGGTGTAGAGCACCATTGCGAATTTCAGCGCGTCGGCTCCTTCTGGAGCCAACGCTTCTGCTTCTTGCTTCTGCAAGTCTTTTCTAGAAAGTATAAGCATCCAAAATGATCCTGAACCGTTAAATTATCTTTTTGTTTTATTAGTCAGCCAAGTATTCCATCATACAAGTTCACAATCTATCGCCAACAACTTTAGCGGTGCTTATCCATCATCATGCACTTACATCGGACTTAGACTCTGTTTACACGATGCCATTCTGACATACCATTCTTGCCTCTTGCTTTCCCAAACTCAGCGGAGCAAGAGCTAATATTCTGTGGCAAGAGGCAAGAATAGTATACCAGAATAGTATCATGTAAACAGCGTCTTAAAGTGTTTCAGATAATGACGCCCATCTAAAACACTTGAACGGATCGCGTCATCCTAAATTATGATTAATATCAAACTAGTTAACGGGTCTTGGATAGTTCAGCTCTGGTATATAAAGCCGCATCGGGTCACATTGCAGATGACTGCAATTGCTTTGTCTTTATATGCAGATATTTACTGACGAACATTAATATAGTGACTTCTCCATAGCGTGAAGTAAAACTTATGTCTATGAATGAAAAGTACCTACGTATTCCAGTAGGTATGTCGTTTGAGTAGAAGATTGGAGATTTTCAGTTTAATTTCATCTATCCATCTAGGTAGAAAAACTTAGAAGAGATAGTAAGGAGAGTGGCCTACACCCAGCAGTGGCTGAGAATGATGATTAATGTAACCCTGCGTCTTACGTGGGCGATCTAGATGCGAACGCGAAGGGGCGCGGTGCGGCGCGGAAACAACAAACAGTCGATTTACTATTAAAGTGTCCTCGTCACAGGTGCGCGGCGCGGCGCGAATTGAATCGAACGCGGAATTTTGACACTATTGACGCAAACTGTATACGTGTATACGAGTATAGGATGATTCGCACGCACGTAGGACAGACTCGCCGCGCCGCCTCGAATCGCATCGCTTCACTTCGCAATCGCGTTCGCGTCAAGCCACCCACGTAAGACGCAGGGTAAGTAAAGTCAAGAAAGACCGCTAGTCACAAAACTGCCTGTGGGCACGGATGTCCGTATCTCTTCCAGTCATTTGTTTAAGCTGGTCTTACCGCTTCGAATCCGTAATTTCAATGAGCTTTTTTGTACACTCGTCAACAGCGGTTATGCTCAGATAACATCGTCTGGCCATTAGCCAAAGTGATTGACGTTGCTAGTTTGTTGTTAGTAATTTTGTTTGAAATTTAGAGCAGACTTTTTGTTTGGTATGTTGACACGTGTTGCGTATTCGATAATGGTCTATGGCGTTACGCGATACATTTTAAATTGGCAATGTTGGATCACCTGCTGTTTTACCATCTGTTATTTTTCTGATATTTTAATGATAACGAAAATTTTAATTGTCTTGAATATAAATATTCAAGAGTTGCGGACACTTTTTTTATTCAATATCAAAACCTTTTTTTGGGTTTAGAGAGGAGTAGGTACATGAGAAAATTTGTTAACGACGTAGTGAAATTATAAACCTTCAATGATAAGAAAGTTAGTTTTCTAAAATAAAATTCATTGCATTAACAGCTTTAACATGTTTTAGCTGTAAAATTCACTCAGTTAATAAAATAGAAATCATAAAGTTCCAACCAAAAATCGCAAACACCAATTATCAAAATAAGCGCACAAAAGTCAAAACACGTTTATATTTAAGTGCATTACAATCATACTGATAATGTACGTGAGTGTCGTGGAACACTCGGTTGGAACGAAGTTTCAACCTTGACCTTTGGCATTTGTCAAATAAATCATTGCTTTGTGACTGCGCACTTCGCACTGTGATGTTTTGACCTATGTATGTCGTGACGGTAAAATCGAAGGCTTTTTTTTCTTCTAGCCCCATCCTCGATACCGTCCGTCGTTCCAAAACTATGTATTATGTTTGTTTTAATGATTGAGTGATTTGGATGTAGGTATACTATATAAAACTTTGGATAACTGAATAATGTCAATAATAGTGTAAAAATGTGCCCTAGCCTTATATATGCTATGTTTGTCTGTTCCAGAGGATCTTCCACGCGAACAAAACCACGCTTGGAGGTTAGTTTACAATGAAACCATTCATTTCGTGCGTGAACGATGACAAACGACAAACGCATCGGGTGGATTATGCAACTCTGCTGTTCATTTTGCCAAATAACGCGGATTATTCCATGGTACAAACTAATGGAAGAGACATGTGTTTTCTTGACGAGTGAGGTCTGACCGCGTTTTTATAAGAGCATCGATGTCTGAGTTGAGCATCCACCGGCTAAACTAAGATCGTATTGTTCAGTAAAGTTCGCGCTACGAAAGAAGTCCTTTCAAATGTAGGTATTACGTGTAAAGACAAATTGTGATAGCTTTTTGTCAGTTTTACCTAAATTCCGTTGGATTTTCGTGGCGCGTTCAAAAGCAGTACGATCCAGTATCGTTATACCGGTGTACCAGATAGATTTACCGAGCTGGCAGGATTAGAGATGGCGTGTTATCACTCTGCTGCAGTTTGCCGAAACTTAGCGGCGCGGAACTTGTCAGATACATTTTCATTCCAAAATTGAAATATTTTATAGACTGGCCACGAAGACTAGGATCAATAAAGTCATTTTAAAATGAAAACTTTTTTAGGCCAAAAAGATGAAAACTGTCGTAGGAGGTCAAATTTGCCATAGGAATAGGAACTAACAAAGTTGCATCAGAAGAAAATTAGCATGAAATTATGACTGAAAATATCTATCTACATTTTTTGAGATCATTCTTACGAGTAGGTATTGCTCTGTCAAAACATACGAAATACTTCTTAGCATTGGTGTGCCTCAAAGCGTTTAGTGATGCGACTTTTTCACGGAATACCATTTCGGTGTTGAATTCGATCTCTTTGATCAATATAATTTCGTCTGTCTAAGCGAATATCGTCCTTTGAAACTGTGCTTACTTATCTAGAATTTGTGATGAACAAGCTTGATACGTCGTAGCTTACGCCAAGTACCTACCTAGCAACAAACAAATGATTCAAACGTTCAACTAGACGATCACCGGTTCGTGACCAGTTCCATTGTGATAGGTTACCGTTACGCAACCACTCAGTGTCGTCGATAATTACTCTGAATCATTGTTCTAGGCTGATTTCGAAATTTATCTATTTGCTGGTAATGCTGGATTTGTCTGCTATAAAGATTATAGATTGGCACGAAGCTGCGTTATTTAGTGCTGCAGACAGTGAGATATACGCCCTTTGCACATCTACGCTGCGAAACTAGGACCGCGGATCCGCTGTGATTTCGCCGTGATTTGTCAGTATGTAGGAGAAGCGGCAACCTAGCGAAACTTCCTGCTCTTACGCATAGACTTAACTATAATTCTATCTCTTTCCGCGCGCGATTCCGTCGATCTGCTCAAATGCCATTCACACCTCCGCTCCTCGGTTTCGCGTTGTTTTCGCACGTATCTGTCATCGATCTCTGGGGCCTTAGCACTTATGCGAGCTGAATTGAACTTTGTTGCGTCGCAGCAAGAGTCGCTATTTACTTAATTTTTTCGAGAAGAGAGCCTTCTGTACTATCTGTATTCTATGCTCGCGTGACGTTCCGCCGCCACAGTTACGCTTGTCCTCTACACTCTTTCGCGGCGAAACCCATTCAGCGTATCCGCGCTCTTTCGCGGCAGATGCGCCACAAATCTATCTAAAATTTCATAATAAATGAATAGGCATCCAGCCAGCAAGTTTAAATGCTTTTAATTAACCAGACTAGTTGAACTAGTTGAACGGCGCCGTTTAATCAAATGGCTAGGCGCTTAATCAGATGGCGGATTACTAATTGGCTGCGACATAATATACCATCATCACCTTCACTGACCTAACTAAATGTTCCTCTAACTAATATATCAGTGATGGATGGTCCAACTGTATCAGGGAATCTCAACGGTATCCCATTTCCTTGGTCATCAGTTAAATATTTATCCCATTAAGGACATCCATTACCCAGATATAATTATGGACTACTGACGTCTTATATGGTAGCATCCGCCTTCAGATTCGCTTATGTAAGAAAATTATAAATGCTGTTATGACAGTAAAATCCTTATGTCCTAGAAATTATTATAATTATTGTGAAGTTATAGCGTACTTGACAAAGATCTTAAAATTATAGTTCAGAATATTATTATAACAATAATTATGCTGGTAAGAATATATATTTCATTTCATTTCATTTTAAATGAATAGGTATACGTGCCTACGAGTTATGTAACTTAATGATTTTAATTTCTTCAATTTTTATTTTTTTGTACCTACCTAGAATATTTGTTGTAGTCAACCAGTTTTTTCTATTCATAATCAAGCATTTTTGTAAAGAAATTTGTAAATTAGTATACAGCCTTGAAGGGGACAAAGTAATTTGATTATAATAACAACTATAACGATTATTGCCTTTTAATTTGATTCAGATCCAATTTTCGAATAAAATTCGAAAAACTGATAATTTGTGGGACGTGCGACATCCATTTTATGAAGTTGCCACATTTTTTTACAACAAAAAAACATTGGAGTCGTTACTTTGTTTATTTTCGGTGGGGCTCCAATTTACCACATGGTGCTCCAATAAAAAATAATATCCACATGATTTGATGTAATTTGTATCATGTTATGACGAAAGCTCCGTGTGTTTAAGAGTAATTTCTTCCCGAACCGTTATTATCCAGTAACTGCTTTTTTGGTAAGAAAAAAAGTTAACGAGCGGGAACGATGCTACATTTTTCTAGTTAACGAACTAAAAGGATGTCGGGAGGTTGAGTACTATTTGAAATTCAAAATTAAATTGGTTTTATTTTTAAAACCTATGCCGTTTATTGTTTTTGATAAAGTATAATGATGAGATGAGCTGAATTGAGAGGTAGATACATTTTTTGCGTTAAAGGTTTAGCAATAATATAATGTTCTTTTGGCAAAGATCAAGGGCTAACATCAATAATTTAATATTAAATCATATAAAATTGAAAACTTCTTCAAAAATGTTTGCTTAAATATTAATTTATAAACCAAAACGAATATTCTTTATGGCTCATATTTTAAAACCAAAATGGTATTACAAACGACATTAACAGAAAATCGTGAACTAATCGCTGTTGAATAGGAATTGCCTTAAGATCGAAATTGGGCGGTCACAAGTCCGGCTATATTTTAGCATATAACATAGAATATTTTTATATTATTTTAATACCTATTCGTAACGCATAACAATACAATATTATGGTTCGAAAGAACTGATACACGATAAGAAGAAGAAAAATACCTAAAAACACATTACAGAAAACCTACATTAAAAGTGATATGGGTGGCCTGATCACCGATTGCGATCTCTTTCAGACAACCTTAAACTTTCTGCGTTTAATTTACATACACAGACACAATTTTGTAATCCGTTTGTTTAGGTTTGTTAATTTACCCTTTTATAAAACAGAAAGCGACGCTAAAATAATTTTTACTTTACTTTGGCTCAAAAAAACCGGCTTTCATACCAACAAAAGACGGAAGGCAGCACTTTTCCGTCTTTTCAAATTAATTTAAAAAGCAACTCTGCGCTCATCATAATATTTGGACGGATGTATCAGACCAAAATAAATTCTCATATTTATGTTATCCCCTTTATGGCGCTGAGCGAATGTTGGCTTATTGATTTCAATCACCAATTTCTCTTCATTAATGACCACCGAAGCTGGCTGAGCCACTTCGATCTTACGACTTCTATGGCTAGTATTTTACATCTTATAGCATAAGTAGGCTCGAACGCGAATACAAACCGCCTGCTTTAAATTTTTCTGACGTTCTCGGAAATACGGTAGCAATCTCTTCGTTATAAAGAATTAAAATGATAATTAGGCTGTAAGATGGCGAGATTCCATCGTTTTAATTCAATTTACTTGTTCTTTGTATTCTATTTTAGCTTCATTGTTAGCGGTTTCGTTTTCTGGTATTCCTCTTGTTTTAATTAGCTTGGGGAGTATCGTGGTTATTACATTAATGAGTTCAAATAAGGGCTCTTTGATAATGTTTATAATTTAGGCTAATAGTAGGTTACTGATGAGTTCAGTATAAACGTTTTTCATTAACTTAAAATGCACCATCTATATACAGTTTGTTCCTCAAATTTGATTTTTAGGATTGATAAGTTAAAGTCAAAAAGCATTATTTATTATTATTTATTTATTCAGTAGGACTGAACGCTGGGACCACTTGAAATCCTGTCCAATCTAGCCTGAGATTTAGTGTAGGAAAGATGATGTAACTAAATCTGACTAACAAGTGAAGTAAAAGTACATTATTTCTTATAGGATACTTGTAAATGGAGCTATCAATCTTATAAATTACAAAAAAATATTTACAATAGAAGAATTTTGCAATAAAATATACAAAAACATAAAATAAACGTCTTCTACTCCTATTGTACCTAAAGTTTTTTACTGTCGGAAATAAATTGACATCATCCCTTTAGAAAGAAAACTGTTAAAACATGATTTGTTTATAATCCATGGTTTTACGAGCCCTTTTGTCTTTACGACTCAACTTGTTCAATGTCCAGTATCATCATAAAAGCACACTCTTCAACATTTTGCTTAAATGTTACACTACGACACAATACAGAAGTCGCTTTGGAAATACAGAACACATTAAAATTTAAGGTAGGTAACTTTCTTTTCATTGTGAAAAGGTTGGAAAAGTTTCTTTAACACGGTTACACGGAATTTTCTTTATGAATAGTAAAGATTTGATCAAAATTTACTCTCATGATAAAATATCATGTGTGACCTCCAAAGTAAGTTAACCTAAGCGTGAATTAAAACTGTCATGTGAGATTTAGATAGCGACTCTCTGTATTCTGTGATAGCGAGTTGTCTTCAAACAAATATTTCTCACTGTTTATTTTCGCAAGTTCTGTCATCATTCACAAGAAATTTATTATAATTGACCACT
Organism: Epirrhoe tristata; assembly: GCA_951394285.1. Taxonomy (NCBI): domain Eukaryota; kingdom Metazoa; phylum Arthropoda; class Insecta; order Lepidoptera; family Geometridae; genus Epirrhoe; species Epirrhoe tristata. Next base: position 7,746,655 of record OX596146.1, on the reverse strand, counting down.
AGCTGTGGTTGACTGGCGCAGGTTCACGAGGTTTAAACTTTACTTTAACAGGCAATAAACAATGGTTGACACCTGGTTTTTATTAGGTTCGGGAAAGATCGTAGGATCATGAGATTGGAAAAATCATGTTATAGCAAACTATGTCATTTTGTTGTCTAACTCATTAATTTACTTGTTGCTGTATCTAAACTGTCCCTAAGCACCTATCAAGGATCAGATTTGAGGATGAAATACCTAAATTAAACCTTGTTCATATTATAAGTTCTTAGATATTTCAAATCACTACTTCCCATTCATAGTCTCTCATATTGCAATAACTTAGTAAAGGTCGTAGAAGGCCAATCAATTTTTTGTTTTATTGGGAACTGGTAGGGACCAGTTCCCAATAAAGCAAAAAATTGATCCAATTTTATGCAATTTAGTTCCAAAAATAAACAACTGAGGAATCAATAAGTGGAATCGAAATTTAGGTTACCTAAGCCACAGATTGGGTGGGCCAAATTATGAAAAATAACTCAAAAAGAAACAAAAAACCTCGCCTTAATTCAGATCTAGATTTAGACATCAACACGTCCCACTATACAACGTAAAATCTTATGAATTTTGACAATAAAAGCTGCATTACATTATACTCGTATATTGCTGGTTAGTCATTATATGTAAATAGTGAAGTCGTGATGATGGGTCAACAGATAGTGACGAGGCATGTTTTGCAACCATGGAATGATAATTGTTCTAAAGAAAGGCTTGTACCTCTGTTATCAGCGTTCTAAGAAAAATAAACTGTATCACGTTGATATTGAGTTCAAAGTTACGTTACATTGTACAATTTACTTTGTAACTTAGACTATATGGGATAGAATACTACAAACGATATTACCGCGCTATCCCTATTCAGCAGTTGTATAAAACCAGCAAGCGAAGAAAGTGATTTATTGTTTTCAAATTTTAAGTTTTGTTTAAAACAACCACGTACCGTTTTTTACCTATTTAATATTTCTATAATACGTATTTATAATGTTTGCGCAGTATTTATTTGACCCAAATAGCTCTCCGTGCAACATGCAGCCTTATTGCCTAACTTGAACTCCATTCCCATTTGTCATCCTAATAGAGCTCAACCAATCACATCATAGGAAAATGACAGTTGAAGTCCAGAACGGGTTTCAATAAAGCCCATGTTCATTGCCAGTTGAATTACATAATAAGGTCCCTGGTTGCCTATTTTTTACCTTTTATCAAACCTACGATTATGACGATGAAGTCATTGTGACTGATGATTTCATGTATTGCTGTTACGAGTATTATATAATTTGGAACCTTAAACCTAACATTATTTTTAACGATAATTTTAGGTCTTCATAATACATCATATTTCAGAGAACAATCGATAGTTTTTATCAAATATTTTTATCGATATTTTGTATACAAGTAGGCATGCAAAAGTGGATTGTTTGTGTATCTGCTAGTTTTTATTCTATGTCCCAAGTTTGCCGTGTGGGTGCCCGCGCCGGCGCACCTGTAGAAAATCTTTCTCAGTAAACAGACGAGAGATCCCCTCATAGATATAACTAGATTTAATATTTCATAAACGTGATCTTAGAGGCACGCTCTCATGAATTCCAAGTTTAGTGGTTTAAAGCTACTGTTCGTATAAAATCTAAAAGATATCCCGTATTTGGATTAGAACTATAGTTGGTTGGGATATTAGACAGTGAGACAGTACCTACAGTAGGTATACTGTTTATACTGTAAACACTCAAGTATGATACTTGAAAAAGTACAAACTAAGACTATGTATGAACTTATCACCACCAGTAGATCTTTTAGATCTTGCTTTCAGAAAGAAAGTAATACCTTTTATGTGGTTAGGTATTTACACTCTGATGAGTATTTTCACTCTGTATAAGCCCTGAAAAGTGATAATAATTTATCATTATTATTCTGCGTACTTGACCCAAATGACCCGAAGAAAACATTTATGTGTACTAAGTGCTAAAGTACGAATCGCACTCTATGCACTCGTTGCACCACTTGCACTGAAAATGTACTTATTTCGACCTCACTGAAATAATTTGCACTAGACTTGTACTGGTAAAGCACTAGCGAAATGCTATGTAAGTAAATATTGAATGGTCAACATATCACAAAATTTTGTATGGGATATTACTATTTATGCATTGCTTCTTCTTCTTCTTGCGTGTCAATGTTTTAAACCTTTTTTGCCCAGTATGAGGCCACCACAACTGTATGTATTGCTTTTTGTCTTCGATATTTGACAGGGTCCTTTACACGTTGTATAACCTGTAGGTTAACGTACTCTAAAACGTACTTCGGACGTTTTAGAGTCCCAACCATTTTGAAGGTCTTCTATGATCTGACTGGACCGGCCAGATCTAATGTGTAATCTTTACTCACATTAGTAAGGTCGTATGAGTCAGTGGCCAACTCAGATGACGGAGTTTTTATACCGCCTTAAGACCTCCGTCATGGCTTAACGACTTAAATAGCCGAGACCGACAATTTAACGTGCCCTCCGAAGCACGGAAGCGCTCAGATAAAAATGCCACTGGCGGTCACCCATCCACTTACAAACCGTTTGGAACGTTGCTTAACTTCGACGATCTATCAAGAACGACTAAGCAAGCACGACCACGAGCACTTCTACTACTCACATTACAATCATGCTACAGCTAATTTAAAAACTTGGCTGTAGTTCAGTGATACAATCGCCTGAGATTTGGCTTGCTCTGGCACAGACAGGTGGCTTATTTGTCTACGGAACAGGCATTTTGGCCAAGACGCGAGTTTGGGAGTAATTTTGTTGGCAGGATGCTACAATAGGATATGCCTCTTTGCCCTAGCATAGAATTTTCTTAAAGTTTGTGTTTGTCTGATAGGAATAATAAATCTCAATAAAGTTTCTGTCAATATAGTTGCGAGGTACATTCATTATTACTTTTCAGATTCAATAACAATTGTAACGAAAAGTAATTTCATTAAAATCTGGATTTTCTTTTCAGATTGATTGTAAGTTTTTGCCTATTACCAAATAATTTTCCCATATCGCCCAGAGTCATTCATATGTATGTTTCGAAAATATTGCTTCCAAGAACCTTCGCGTCCACATATTTACCTTCATAATTTCATTCAATGTTTATCTTAAGTTAAATTCACATTTAATTGCCGACGGTCGCTTAAAATAATTATCCCTATATAAATAGCAATGTCATTATTCAGTTGTCGCCGGCGGTCTGATAATCTCGCTCTACATGTGCTAATTAAGGAGTCTTTAAACAATGATCCTGGCTGTCCTCTCCAACTTGAATGGCACACCGGCTTTCTTACCAGTCAATGACTGACTACACTACTACCGCTGTAAAGTAGGCTTTTAAAATCCACACTGGGAACCTTTTGCTTTATCTCATCCGTGCGATTCCGACGAATTCCTGCAACACGCAGTATATTACATTCTTTGAACTGATATCTGGAATAGGAGAAGAGCTGAGCGAGCAATGGATGGTGTTTTGGCGGTGACGTGGTGTGAATACATTGCGCGGTGGCAATTCAGTGATCTTCCAGTGATAATCGCGATCGCTGCTTCTGACGTTTCTTTTATTTTATCGCGGACGGTCTTGGAAGATAAAACGGCAATAAATAATCTGGAAAGACATGACCGGTACGTGTGCCACAGCCTTTCCATTTGTTGTATTATACGCGTAAGTATGCCTACAACTTATTATCTTATTTATAGACACGGTGGCTAGTAAAATGCTTAATCGATTGTTGTAATTAACTTAATTTATATTTCGTACAAACTGTTTATTAGTTATTACTAGTATTAGACTATGCACTCGAGTATTCATAGGTACTTTACACGACAAAGGAGAAAAAATATTAAGGATGCATTGCATTTTCAGGACTTGAACTATATCAATTCTAAGAATCATCCTTATCAATTCAGTAAAAAAATGTTACCAGGATGCATTCGGATTTTTCGGACATTTTTTAAAGCGATTTTAAACCGTAAAGTTGCAAAGGTCGCATTTTAATAGGGATATATAAAATAACAATGCAATGCTAAAAGTATTCCAAAGGTGTCACACAAAAATTTCTGAGAAATCTGTTAGACGACGGAATATCGATAGCGGTGCCTTGAGCATTGGTTTCTGGTATTCAAGCAAATTCTCACACAACCTGAAATCATCTAGAATAAAATTGCGCGTACTACGGTTTTGGAAGAAATCAAATACGACAATTTATAATCTTGAGGTTAGATTAACTTTTTCAAAGATGAAAACGCTATTTGTATTTAAATACGGAAAGATATCTATGCATTCTGTTAAGCATTAATGTACATGACTCTAGGTCATGGTCTCTATTCATATTCCAAGTTTCATTCAATTCAGTTTGAGAGATTTTATACTAAATCATGAAAATATTTAGCGATAAGGTCGCCCTTTGTTACACATTTTGCTATCGAGGTTTTTATTTTCTGTTTGTTACTATTTATGGTGTACAATAAAGTTATAATCTAATCTAATATTTTCAAATGAGTAGTATATTAAAATTACATTACATTAATTAGAGTCAGAAATCAGTGTAAGTCATCATGAAGTTCAGGGAAGACCGCCGCGCAGTAGGATAAATATATATAATAATATAATATAATAATAATATAATGCTGGACATTTTCACACAGCATCATCTAGCCCCAAACTAAGCAAAGCTTGTACTATGGGAACCAGATAACTGATATACTACTTATATACTTTTTGTTTGTAAATACATACATATTATACATAGAAACACCCAGACCCGAGACAAATATCTGTAGGTCATACAAACATTTGTCCCGCGGCGGGGATCGAACCCGCAACTTTCTGCGTCGCAGGCGGACCTTCGCCCACTGCGCCACAGAGGTCGTCAAATAGGTAAGTATAGAAAATTAGCGAATTTTAAAACATTATCTCTGCAGTTACTAAGTTTCACAATTATGTGTATCACTAGTTATTTGTATAAACTAATGCTAAGGTTACTGAATATGTTTACAGAAAACAAAATAAGAGATTATGCTACTCGCATCCCTACATCGCGCTTCATTCTTCTAAATGCTGCTCGTGATTCCTATCACGTGTTTCCTACGGGATGTTGGGAAGTGCTTTGAGAAATGCGTAGAGTAGCAATACAAAAAATGTCTTGATATGCTTGATAAATAAACAACAAAAGTGTGTATACAAAACAAACGCAAATCAAGATAGATTTTATATTATTTAAGATAACATGAATTTTTATTTACAGAAACTAAGCTAACTTTAAGATTACTTTATTTTTATAAAGATGTTCAAAATTGATAAAAATGACATATGTACTTGGAAGGCAAACAAATTGTAGACAGTGTAAAAGTGTGCGAAAGGACCGCAGCCAGTGGCTAAAGTAAGCTTTTGCAAAATCATTCAACAATTTTAAAAAAACATGCTAGAACGCAAACTACAAGCTTTGGTTTTGAATCAGTTCTCAGTTACAGTGTAAAAACTCGATACTCGACAAGTCACAAATATTTTCTGTTATTCGAGCCTAAGATTATCCAATACAGTCCCAAAATATGCATCATCGTATTTACGACCAATTGGTATGCAGTCTACGCGGCCGTGTCATCTGTTTCTTCTGAACTTTTAAATTTGTGGGGGAAACAGAGTAGTTTCGTGGGGGAAGTAACTATTTTATTGGATTTTGAACCGCGGGTGGCTTGAACGTGTTTCCTGCCTGTTTTGAATCTGAAAACTAAAACTATACAGGGTTTAAAAAGACTGCTACCGAAAACTGAGGGGTTTCAATCAGACCATGATTCTGAACATATTTATCGAAAAAATACGCAAAAAAAATTTTGATTTAGCTAAGTCATTTTATTTTATTTTTTAGTTATTTACTACTAGTACAACATAATAAGACCATACCTACTTAATAATTTCATTTATAAAAGAAAAAAACTATTTAAACTCAAAATCCAGCAATCTACGTACAACAACGCGTCCAGTACATACGCAAACAGTAATCTTCAAACGCTGTTTTCTCCGGATGTAATTATTTTTTCGGAAAATCCTTTTGGATTTGGTTGTGTGTTGGAATGCTTTACTTACTCCTTTCGGCTTCGGTAGACGTCTTTTTACACCCTGTATACATACGACATTCCGAGAAACGTATAAAATTGTTTTAAATCTGCAAAACTAAAAGCAAATACATTTTTATTTAGAAAGCTCGTAAGTTTATTTATGATGAATAATCTGTGATATAAAAAGTCAGATTCTAAAAATTATTTCAGTAATAGGCCACGTTAGTACAGATACGTACCACGTAGGTAGAATGTAGTAAATTCAAAACAAGTTCAAAACAATTAAATACAACAAAACTTCTGCAAAATTTGGTAATAAATATGTGTTTGGACATGCCTCTGACTACCCCCCTTAAAAATCTTCAAAGGATCTGGAATCTGGAATAAGTAACATAAAAATATCTGAGAGAATGTCTACCGCACCTTGGGGATACAGGCGTGAACCTGTTTACGTTTTTTTTTTAAATTCAAAAAAGAAAAAATTATAAAGGTTATCTACGTACGTGAATATTATAGCATTCATTCTGAACTCCATTTACATTGACATGCGTGAATTATTTTTGATTGTAATTACAAATTCATTCATAAACACGGTTACGGACCGAATCGTACAAACTTAACGAATTACTCTGTCAATCATGTCTAAATCTCTTACATAAGCGCAAGATACTGAGGCTTCCACCAATAAGACATTGTCGCTTATAATCTCGTGTGAACATAGTACATGATACAGTAGCCAAACGTTTATTTTACTAGCCTATACTGTCCCACAGCTGGGCCTCTCCCATCACCTTCAACTCTTCGCGATCTTCTTTGGTCCTTTCTCAAGCCATTACGTAAACTTTACAATTTAAAATCTGCTAACATGTCCTCATCTGTTAAAAACTTTCGATTAAGTCACTTTTAAAACAAAAACATAAATAAAAATCTGTTCACCCGTTTTGGAGCTACGACGTAATTAATTTATTATTAAGCTAAACCTTTTTTGCGTCGGATATACTTATATCCGACGTCGGATATTAGTATTATCTTAATTTAATATATTGGGTCTTTCATTTTAAACTAACTTAATTAAGGAATTGAGTTCAATAAAAAAATATTTATTGTAATGATTTTTTTTTGTTTTGTTATGAAATATAGTAAATAAAAATATATATATTAAATCCCGAGAAAATCGATAAAGACAATCCCTTAAAGTGATTGTTACTTCTTGTATTACTTAGTCTATTCGTGATGTAGCTGCGCTGCGATTGGTGGAACGTCTGTTCTCATTGAAAATCATTATGCAACATTTAAAAAAAAAACAATAAATGATTAATTTTGAAGTGAAAACTTTAATGGGTCTATTTACAACCCAAAAATGAGGCCATGCCAGTTTGTGTAGTTTAGAATGAAATAATCTGTATTATTTTGTCCAATGAAACGAATATCACAGAATGATGATGAAAGGTATAATTGAAGAATGTTGTTCATTCGAATATACGTGAATTGTATAAATTGTTTCAAAAGTGTGCTACTGATTCTATTTACTATGCACTAGTCTCTAGGTCGGCCTCTTTGACGTCCGCTCTTCTTAATGCTGCACCAAACTTAATGCCGGATTACTCTAAAAGGCTGTTATGTAGACACGGCCTAACGTGATTCGAATCTGACGCGAAGCAAAGGATTAATTTTGTTTTTGATTGCGCTAATTTCATAAAAAATAAAAACACTACGATGATGGTAAAAGTTTGTAGAATTATTGTGATTTAATTTTTATTTTTGATTAATAAAAAAACTATTTAATGAGTCTACGGTTAAGTTTACTATCGCTGCTAAATAAATTAACGCTTAAAATCAGAAAGTATAAAAATCAACATTTATTTCAATTCAGAAAATTATTTTCAAAAGACAAAAACTTTTGCCGCCTTCATCCGACAAAGCTAATTTCGAAAAACTAATTTGAATATTAATTCAAAATATTTGATTCACAATCACAAACTCTCATTAACTTTAAAGTTAGGAGGGTTTGACGTGAAATATTTTCATTTCTAAGCCACGTTAAGAAAATACCGTAGAAATGAAACTCCAGCTGTAAGAAACAAAAAAAATATTTTACTTGTGTTTAAAATACTCTACATAGCTGCGTAGAGGCATTGTAATATTGCGTCACGAGCGTTAAATTTACTTAGTAGGAGTTGTCTATCTACAAGCCAATTCTATGAACTATTCAAATCAGATAGTAAGTATGTACTGTGTTTTATGTTATCGTAATTCAGTAATAATTACTAGTAATGGTATGTGTCATCGGGTAACCGAGAACAAACCGAATAAATTCAGGTTTTAAATAACAAAACCAATGGGAATTATATTTAGGTAGGTAAGTAATTGAAGGAAAGTTAATTTATAACTTTTTTTAACCTGCCTATTTTTAAGCTTAATTTTTTAAGTAAAAACTACTTTTTATACATTTTTTTTGGGTATGCTTAAAGATCTGAAATCCAGTCTACCTTTACACGTGCTACAGTCGCCATCCTGTTAATAAATAAATAATGCTGGACATTTTCATACAGCATCATCTAGCCCCAATCTAAGCAAAGGTTTTACTATGGGAAACAGATAACTAATAAACTTACTACTTAAATACTTTTTGTTTGTAAATATACATATTATTATACATAGAAACACCTAGGTGGTGGTCTGGACCCGAGATAAATATTTGCAGATCATACAAACATATATCCCGCGGCGGGGATCGAACCCGCAACCTTCTGCGTCCCAAGCGGGCTTTCACCCACTGCACCACAGAAGGTCGTCGTGTTGTTTTACAAAGTTTAATTTCACCGATTTTCTTGACTTATGTCTTTAGAAAGCAAAATCCTATACAAATGAAGCGATAAAACCGCATTCAAAATCTATTAAAAACCAATAGCCTAAGGCCTCGCTAGAAGAATCTACTCATAAGATGGTATCGGGAGCTTAATTTTATGTGACTTATGCTACCATAAATAAAAGAACCGTTTACTGTGACACCTCGGTAGGTGTATGTAGCGGTCTACATCATCGACCATTTGACATAGAAGATTGTATTAATAAACACATAGCTTGAGATTTTAAAGACAATTTTCTTAAAAAAATGCTCTATGAAGATGTTTTTAAAAAAAAATCGCTTACATAAAGTATCAATTATTTTGTTTTTATTTTTATTGGAACTGATCTATTTCACCGTCACGACACAGGTATTATGTCAAATCGTCACAGTGCGAAATGCGCAGCCTCGACACAGTCCATAGATTGTTACATTGTTAGTACGGAAGAGCGTTTCTAGGATACCTAATTGACAATTAATTTATTATATTTACATTTGCCCATTGTACAATTAGTTTATTTCTATATATTCTCTGTCTAAGGCTCTTGTGTACAATAAAGCGTTTATCTATCTATCTATATTGCCAGTATAAAAAAGTACTCTTTGCTTCGTTCCAACCGAGTGTTCCACGACACTCATACTTTTTTTTATTTCTAAGGCACGCAACAAACAGCCATTAAAAACGTTGCTAAAACTATAACTATTGACCATTTACATGTTCTCACATATTGAATTATTTATGAAGAATCTGTCAAGCAATAAACTGAAAAAATCAATATCGATAATAATTCCAAAGGTCTTATTCTAAACGATAAATGCATAAATTCTATAATCACGTGCGACCTAAAGACGGTAAGGATAAAACCGTGAAGACATTCCCATAGTCTCGAACGCTTAAAGTCGACAGATGAGATGTCGGCAGAAAATTGGATTTCGTAAAATAAATATGTCGCATTCGCTTCGAATTAACAGCCAATCCCTAAAAATCAACCCTGTGCATTACACCATAAGGTATGTTTTGTCAAGATCGCTTACGGTGACTCGTGGGGAGTTAATTCTAAGTGTGACTTTGTGCACAAAAGATTATTGTCCAGTATGAAGATGATTTCCTTTTTGTAAAATTTATTTGCAACGCAGGCGTGAGGATTATTTCAACAGTGCCTTGTTACGTTTTGAGTGACACTTGCCAGTTTTTAAATTAAACGTGTATCCAAATTGAGATGAAAATGTTATAATCCTTTTGTAAGCTTTTGTTCAAGTGATATCTAATCCTCTAAACCGGTGCTTTTGATGGACTATTGTGTTCAGTTTTGGCGTAAATTCTTTCTAATCCTTGACTTTACTCCTTTCACTTTTACTTTTGTCACTCATTTAATCTCTTATTGTATGGATTTGAAGCTTTGCCTTGAATTCTAATGAATGCTAAAATGTTCTTCACCTGTGTTCTTTGTTAGTGACAATTAACTGCATGATACAAAGAACCATTATAATTATAATTTATCGATGTTAAATTATTTATGGTATACAATACGGAAGAAAGCAAAAATAGTTTTATTTTATCAATAAAATAATATATTTTTATGACAATTAATGTTTCATTGTTCACTCAATAAATTCCGATTACCAATACAATTCGTTAAAACGTGTTAATTTGATGTAACACAAAGTTATGCGTGTGGTCTGCATTTCGCATCACATTGACGATGACTTTCGAATTTTCTTATTGGCTTTAGTAAATATCTGTTAAGTGATCGAGAGAATCCACTATGTCAATAAAACTTATGACAAACGATTTCCGAAGCTGTCTCAGTATGTAGGTAAAGTAGTAAAACACCCACACTGACCTTTGAAAAATGGATTTCGAACTTTCGACCGCGTAACTCTAAAACCTGTTAATGTCCCATATTTCATCCCATAATCAGCCGCTTATTTATACACTATCATAATAAAATAGATATTAAAATGTATACACAAATGACGTAAACGAGAAATTGAAATGTTCTTCTGGCAACACGCAAAACAAACGTTGTAAAGGCATAAATTTAATGCTTAATGCATCGCCTTCCCTTTTAATCTTATTGAAATTCGTTCGTTAACTGTATAGAATCGTCTTTTTATTGAGTTGCCTGATTTATTTGACAGCGTGTACACGTGGACAAGACCAATAAATGTTTCGTCTTGAGTTCGACCCTTGTTTTTAAAAAACACACTCGATAAAGATTATTTAAGGTTTATGACCCGATTTTGAAAAGGACTCAATACGTCCCAAGCATTAAATATAAAAAAAAAATATGTTTTTATGCATAATCTAGGTTATCCCGATTGAATTTTTATGTTTAAATACTCAAAAGATTGCCGCCTTCAACATCCACTAAATGCATACAAATTATGATCAAAGATAAAATTATATTGCCTTTAGTGATCGTTTAGCGAAAATATTGACCCTAAATATTGATTGTTCTCACCACCTAGCTGGAAAACAATATAATTTTAAAGACGTAGCATCGAAACCATAACGATGAAGATGTTCTTATTAGATAAGTCAAACATAGTTCATTGCACATTACAATAATCTCAAAACAACATTTTCTGTTCCATGAATTATGTAATTTTGAGTTGGTTTGTATGTATATCTGTATATCTGTGATATCTATACAGGGTGTAAAAAGACGTCTACTGAAGCCGAAAGGGGTAGGTACAGCATCCCAACACTAATCATAAACTAATCATGAAAAAATCATTATAGCCAGAGAAAACAGCGTTTGGAGATTACTGTTTGTGTATGTACTGGGCGCCCGGAAATAACATAAAATGACGTAGCTCAGCCAAATTTTTTTAGCGTTTTTTTTTCGCTAATATGTTTAGGATCATGGTCTGATTGCAACCCCTCAATTTTCTGTAGTAGTCTTTTTACACCCCTTTTGTGCAAATGTTACCCTTACTAAAAAACAAATTTACAAATTATTAAAATATTTTTGCAATACAAATCCAGTTAAGAACGATACAATGTTCCTCTATAACGCCTGGTAGATAGCCTCGCTACAATGCAAAATTCATTAGTATCAAAACTTTTTCAACCCTGCAAAGCGTTCCGCTAGCTGATTATCTATTTCGTGACCGCTATGCAACAGGCGTAAATCTCGCAGTTTCCGCTGTCATTCGTCAATTTTGTATTATCTATGAGCAGCAACAACAGCAACGATGAGCAACAGCAATCGAGCACAAGGTCTCCCTCTGCCGGACAATCGGCGAACTAAAAAGTGCATTCTGATCGTATTCTTGGTACAATTTGGTATTATGTAAGCAATATTGACAGCAGCACGACAGCGGTAGCAAAGCGTTTTGAAGTAACAATTAGCAACAACCCCAGCACCTGTTTTTTGGCGATTGCTGAGATAACTTCTTCAGCATTTTGTGAAATAAAAGTTGTGTGTGTGATATGTAAGTTGTTGTTTCTAATTTATTACAGCTACATAATCAATGAGAATGTCTAGTACCTTGGGGATCAGTCGTGGCCCTTGTTTTTTACATATTATTCAATACCTAACCTCTAAATCACCTAATCAATCTAAAAATCATGAAGTACTTTGAAATTGTGCTCTAATTTGGTACCTACCTAAGAATAAATGAATGTTTGTTTTAGATTCAAAGATATGGCACGCGCTGTCATACTCGTAGAATCTCTTGATGCCGAAGATAGGAGAGAAGAACTTCGTCGTGAGAGGTCTCGTATGCGGCGAAGTATCAGAGAACAAGCCAATGCTTTTACATTGACGGACAATGAGTTTAAGGCCCATTACAGGCTCTCTAGAGAGTTATTCTCTCAATTGTGCCAAGAACTCCAGCCACATATGACACACATATGCAAAGCGAAGACAAACAAAAGTGAGCTTGGAGTGCAAGGTACCTATGTTATCTAAGTAAGTGTAATATTCATCATCTAGCCCCAAAGTAAGCTTGAGCTTGTGTTATGGGTACTAGATGACTGATAAACTACTTATATATTTTTTGTTTGTAAATACATACATATTATACATAGAAACACCCAGACCCGAGACAATTATATTTAAGCTTACTAATATTTTAATTTTTCTTTGCAGGTGACTCAGGGTATCCCTTAAGGCCTTGGCTTCTGACCCCTATTGTCAATGCTGGCGCTGAGACTCCTGAGGAACATTACACAAATGTCCACTGCAAGGTCAGGAACACTGTTGAACGGTGCATAGGAGTACTGCGCTACTGAGGTCTTCAAATACTGATATTATTTATTACTTAGTGATTATTTATGTACTCTTAGTTGTGTTTAGTTATACTTACTTACTGTGTAGTTCTGGGAGATCTTTAGTATATAAAATAAATATCTAACTGTCTTATGTATATTATCTACATTGGTCTAAAATAGAATAGTGGGCAAGTAAAAAACATTTTTTATTTTTTTGACAAAGGTCCCATAATTTATTCAACATAATACTTTGCTCATGTAGCGCTTTAGCTATAGAGAGCGCTATGCCTCCGCCTGCGTTCGCGCCGCCTCTGCTGATATTAAGGCGGCATCAGCTAGCTTGCTTTCAGCATCCACTCGCCTCTGCTCCAACTCAATGACCCAACATTGATTAGTCCTTTGGCCTATAAAAATAAATGTTAAAATAAATTATTGTAGCTATTGAAAACTTAAGGCATACTTATATTTAAAAAAAGTCATTGTTGTTTTAATAACTGGACAAGATCGAGAGAGAACGAAACAAGAAAACAGAAAAGAAACAAGAATTCATACACGTTTCCACCGCTGCCCAGTTTTAGTGGCACCTCCGTGAGCGTTGAGCCTGGCAGCGAGAGCATTCCACTCACGATCTATGGTCTCCTTTGATCTCGCTCCCAGGTCAACGCCTTTGGCAAGGCTGGAGTGCGCCATAAGGTGCTGCAGCAATTCGTCTATTTGCTGGGCGGAAACTCGATGTTCCACTGAAATTACAAGAACATGATAGAGACAGAAAGAAAACAAAACAACGCATTATACTTGATTGTTAACTTACTTTTCCAAATTATCCAGAACCTCTTGGAAAAAAGTCTTTCAAATCTTTGTATGTAAACACTCGTCACTTCACTCACAGAATACAGAGTTCACTTCTTGGTATACGATACGGCTTCTGCGACTTGTTTGAAAAAGTAAACCTGTGAAGTAAACACTCATCGTCAACAAACAAAACAAAGAATTGACAGCAAGAAAGATGCGCAAAACTGCACAGAATAAAATTTTTACCACAGATAACGTTAAAACTGCATTATATTTGTTTCCACTTATTGCTACTTGTCGCTGGTGGCGCTAGTGTTCACGGCAAATGTGCATCCAAGCAACAACCTTGCAACAGGCGAGCAAAAGGCTTTCATAATACGGCTTTTAGTAACAACTTGCAACCAATCGCGTCGCGGTCGCGGTCGCTTTGCTATCACTGTCGCTACTGCAAATTTTAACGTAATCAGCCTGCGGTTCTGCAGTCACGATTCAAATCCACCTTCAGTTAAAAGTTGTTTTCAAACATGTACTAATTACGTGTTGCCTGCGGCATCACTCGAATTGTATAAGGTGCTTTCTGGTAAGACCGGACAAGTAGTAAGTCCGGATAAGTCATGTAACTACTAAATTCAGCAATATTTTTAAATGATGGCAACATCACCGTACGCGCCATTTTGTTGTGCCCCTCCCTACAGTCTGCTTTTTACGCTATGCCCAGCAGAACGTGTGCTATTGTCGTTCAAAAAAAGGATGTACCAAAAGTGGAAAAAGACATGATCCGATCTTCCACCTGAAACGTTCTGTGATCAATTTGGTAGGTAATTTTTGTTTATTTTTGAAGTTTTGCTGTTTTATTACCATTTGCGATGTAAGACTAATTGATTAGTACTATACAATCATGTCTACGACGTTTGTAGACAAAGATCCGATCTTTAACCTCGTAGGTTAAGATCGGACATAATCCGCCGGTCTTTCACTTTAAAGTGTTTCTCAAACTTTTTACTTTACATGCTTTTTATTTTACTTTCAATATTCGATTTGTCTGTATCAAACGTCTCACTCAACAAACTCTCGCAAGCTTTTGTACGGATGTTTTGGCTGTTTTCGCCTACAAGTAAGTAAGTTATCAAAGTTACCTAAATTTATGATGTTTAAAATGTAACTTGTTTTACTAATAATGTTGTAAAAGTACTTACTTTTTTGTTTTTACTTAAAGAAGTATTTGTTATGTTTAGTTGTTGATGGTTATTGATTTCTTGTTTGTTCTGGATTGTATAAAATACGTAAGTATTAAGATTTGTTGACAGAACGTGCTATAATACTGCATATTTATATTAATTAATAATAATTTAAGTGGATTGACCGAGTTTGGAATACCACGCTGCGTTCAACGAGTGGTATTGTCGACGTAGGGCGCAAAACAGTCAAGTTGAAGTGGGACTGGGCAGGGCACGTGAGCCGGATGCACAGCGAAAAATGGGCCAATATCTTAACACCCTGGAGACAACGCTGCGGACGGCCAAGGAAACGCTGGAGAGACGACCTCGACTCCTTCGATAGTGGGTGGTGGAACCTATCAATGGAGAGAGATGGTTGGAAATAATTGGGGGAGACCTTTGCCCAGCAGTGGAACAGTATAGGTTAAATAAAAAATAATAATTTAAGAGTAAAGTCCACAAGACTGAAATGTTCGTCCTATTAAACAGTAGGTAGGTATTTAGTTATGTTCAACTTTACATAAAGTTTTTTTTATTTTTGCTTTTTTGTTTGTAGATTAAAATTTAAGCTTATAATGAATAAAGTTGATTGATAATAATTTTTTTGTTATTATTAGAGCTTGAAAATGCAAGTTTCAACTCTAATGAGTCTAATGAGCCTTTAGATGTTAAAGTTTGAGATACACAAAAATCGATGTTTGAAGCATGCGGGGTAAGACCGGACATTTGGAGTAAAAAAATGTATTAAATCTTCGCTAAAACTTAAATTTGAAAACCAATTCAATAGCAATTTGTACTATGTTTTTTATTAGGTAAGTCCGAATATTTTCCTGTGATAGAGCTTGTTCTAGCTGTTACAGAGGTGATTTTATAAGGTAGTCCGGTCTTACCTTAACACGGTCCGATCTTTTACTTGCCATTCTGAAAAATTTTGCTCTGTTTGATCATTCATAAAACATCAACCGTTGTGTTTATCTAAACATTACAAATAAGAAATTAAACCTCTGTATTTTTGCAACAGTTTGGTTGCTATGGCGTTGTAAAAGAGTCACTAGAGGCGACACAATAAAATATTTTCTAAGACTCTTTAAGTTTTCTCAAAAATAGTCCGATCTTACCAGAAAGCACCTTACTTACTGTTAAAAATTAATATGAATTGATCACGAACTGAACTTGCCCACACTGAATTTAGTTCACGACATGATTAATAAATTAATCATATTAAATATGATTAGTGCAAAATTTTGTTTATCCCACTAGAAGATACCTTTTATCGCTAAGTGGTCTTTATTCACGAAAACACAATTTCTAAATTAAAAATATGCAATTAAAACAAAAACATTAAATTCTTAAGAATGTCAACATTTAAAAATTTCTACACGTGGGTTATTCAGATATACAGAATCAGGAGCTATCTATTAAGAATGTCAACATTAAAAATTTTCTACCCGTGGTTATTCAGATGATAATACAGAACCAGGAGCTATCTATGAAGAATGTCAAAATTTTAAAATTACTACACGTGGTTATTCAGATGATAATACAGAACCAGGAGCTATCTATGAAGAATGTCAAAATTTTAAAATTACTACACGTGGTTATTCAGATGATAATACAGAACCAGGAGCTATCTATGAAGAATGTCAAAATTTTAAAATTACTACACGTGGTTATTCAGATGATAATACAGAACCAGGAGCTATCTATGAAGAATGTCAAAATTTTAAAATTACTACACGTGGTTATTCAGATGATAATACAGAACCAGGAGCTATCTATGAAGAATGTCAAAATTTTAAAATTACTACACGTGGTTATTCAGATGATAATACAGAACCAGGAGCTATCTATGAAGAATGTCAAAATTTTAAAATTACTACACGTGGGTTATTCAGATGATAATACAGAACCAGGAGCTATCTATAAAGAATGTCAAAATTTTAAAATTACTACACGTGGGTTATTCAGATGATAATACAGAACCAGGAGCTATCTATGAAGAATGTCAAAATTTTAAAATTACTACACGTGGGTTATTCAGATGATAATACAGAACCAGGAGCTATCTATAAAGAATGTCAAAATTTGTTGTGGTTTTTCTTTAGTTTTTTTCTTCAGAAATGGTAGTCACTTATGATCAATATGAACAAGTATAAAATTTATATAATAATGTTTGACATTTCACTGGGATAGCTGGTCTCAAAGTTAGTAGAGCTTAGCAGTCTAGAAGCAAGGTTTTATTTTTCAGTAGGTATTAAGCAATTTATATGTTTATTTCACTTAATTTTGCAAGACTTGCATATTAGTTATTAATTATATTAATACTCCTTTGCTTCACAAGTTTTAATTTAGTAATAACAGTTTGAAGCATCAATAAAGTCAATATTTTTTGCCTAGTCGACATAACGTAAGAAAAATTATCTCAGATTTTTTTTTTACAAAATAAGCACCCTGTTTATGAATGTATTGAGTAATTACTGTTTGATTGTCCGTACCAGTTATTACAACACAATTGTTATTAGATAGCCTTGGTCCAAGGTCGGTGAAAGTACTTTTCGATTTCATCGGTATTCCATCGAATTAATGAGAAAAAATACTACTTACCTACATCCAGAATTAAAAAAATGTTTTTGAATTTTATTGAGATTTTTCATAACCTGAGTTACCTTTAGCAAAGCTAACATACTCCAACTAAATCTTTTTGAATGACATTTTAATAATGGGTTCCTTGCCTTTTACGATTTAATCCTATAGGGATTTTAATACCAAAGAACATTATTTTTAAACTGGAAATATAAAAACTTTTGACGACCTCTGTGGCGCAGTGGGCGAAGGTCCGCCTGCGACGCAGAAGGTTGCGGGTTCGATCCCCGCCGCGGGGCAAATGTTTGTATGACCTACAGATATTTGTCTCGGGTCTGGGTGTTTCTATGTATAATATGTATGTATTTACAAACAAAAAGTATATAAGTAGTATATCAGTTATCTGGTTCCCATAGTACAAGCTTTGCTTAGTTTGGGGCTAGATGATGATGTGTGAAAATGTCCAGCATTATTTATTTATTTATTTGTTCGTATAACAAAATTTTTAATTCATAAAATATGCGGATAAAAGGACTCAGTGAGTAGGTATTATGTACTTTTTATCAATTTTTGAGATAGTTTGAGAATCGTTTCTCATCAGTTCTAAAGAGAACGAAAGGAATTTCCATTAGAAAGACTTAAAATCTCTTTATCGTACTGATTGAAAAAGAAGATCAAAATTCTAAAATCAAAAATCTAAAGTTTCAATTAGCCGTTCAAAAAATTAAATACTTACATAAAAGTGTTCCAAATTCAAATCCAATCTTAAAAATGTAAAAGTTTTAATCCCAAGTTCTATGTTCAAATAAATAAATCAAATGAGCAACTTAAAAAATTACAAACAAACGTCAACGGACTAACAGAACGGTATCATGTACGAACGGCCGCTGGTTTCCGTTTCCTCCTCACACCGCAAGTTCCGTGCTACCGTGTGACACATCGATCGTACCCTATTAATAGACGCAAGACGTTGCTAGAATAAATTGATAAAGCTATTGACAACGATCGGTGTGATTAATAGTCTGTAAAAATGTAAATAGCAAAGAATAACATCCTGGATTAGTTGAGCTTTCTTTACATCGTTTTCTATGATTTTTTGATGACACAACTTATTTAACTTTTTTTAGAGTGTGATAATGAATTGTATTATATTTATTCAGATGTAAAATTTACCAAATAACCTCACTACACTTGGCTACAGCGACAAACTGTTATCACAAATTCTGCTTGTTTTTGACGTGACTATTACGTCTTATAATTCGATAGAGCCGGCTGCACGCACGAAAAACATGACGTCATGAGGCGTTACTTCGCTCTGGGGCGTTCCATGTAAGGCTTGCGCAAGTGCAAGCGAGAGCGCGGAACGAGCGACAAAGAAGCACAATCGGCCTTTGCGTTGTCACGTCACGTCAACGTTTGTCAGTAAACCGACTTTACCATATATACAGGGTGTCCCACGGCTATGCCACATGGAGGGAAAGTACCTTAAATATTGTAGATGTAACATTTTACTGAAAGAAGACATTATTTTTATTTAAAAAACACCTTAAACTGCATTCACAGATATTTAAATAATTACATGGTTGAACCAGAAATCGAACCCGTTACATGAGAAAAATAGTCATCCTGTAGCTTTATCATACCGATCGAAAGGCTTCATCATAAGGATTATTTTTTGCTAAATAACATAGTGTCACAAATAAAAGGAAGGCCATGAACTTTAACATTTTTAATACAAAATTTATCAATTTATCAAATGCTCAAAATGATTCCCTTCCTGTTGAATACAAAGTCGAACTCTTTTGATTATTTCGCTCCCTGTCGACTTTTTGATCTTGTTGTGGTGGATATTTCGAATAACATGTCTAAGTCTGCTTGTAGCTCGTGGACACTTTCACACTGGTTATACTTCTCAAGTGGGTACATTTACTAGTAATACGTACTAATGATAATGTCAGTTGTATGTGCTTACGACAGTGTCAGCTAAGTATTTATTTTTCTGAACACAAATGTTAAAATTCATGGCCTTCCTTTTATGTGTGACACTATGTTATTTAGCAAAAAATAATCCTTATGATGAAGCCTTTCGATCGGTATGATAAAGCTACAGGTGACTATTTTTCTCATGTAACGGGTTCGATTTCCGGTTCAACCATGTAATTATTTAAATATCTGTGAATGCAGTTTAAATTGTTTTTTAAATAAAAATAATGTCTTCTTTCAGTAAAATGTTCCATCTACAATATTTAAGGTACTTTCCCTCCATGTGGCATAGCCGTGGGACGCCCTGTATAGGATGTACTAGATAGATCTTTAGAGTAATTTGAGCGTCTCCACTTTTCAACACATTCATGGACAACTATTGATATGTTTTAAACGTAGAATAGTGCTGTACATTTCTTATCGATAATCACATTAAAAAGTATTTAATGAATTTTTAGAATTGTCTATTCTATAGGTATTCTTTTATTACTGTAGAACGGAATAAAATTTTAATTGCTATAAAGTTTTATTATTTTGGTTATAAATAAATAATGCAGGACTTTTCACACAGCATCATCTAGCCCCAAAGTAGAAGAGCTTGTGTTGGTAGGTATGAAAATGAAAAAAAAAATTGAAAATGAAAATATTTTTTTTTTATTACAATACTCAACTTATTACAATACTACAATACTCAGTACAATAACAGAAAAATAGGTAGGAACACAGTAGCAATAATAATCATTAGATATTACTACCTGACCTATCAAGTGTCGTACACAAATATATAAATATTCATTATTTAATTTGTAACTAATACAAAGGATGCCATTCACGTTTTATACAAGGCTGGGCCCAAAAGTCAAAAGTGAGACTTGGTGCTATATTGAAAATTACTTTGATTGACTTCCTCAATAGTCACAAACACAAACAATTGCGTTTATGGTATTAGTAGGTAAGCAGGCACTTAACTTGTAGATACTTTATCAATGAACTGCTTATTCGATCTTCGTCGATATTTATGGCAGAAGATGTATTTACATCATAGTCAGCTTTAGTTTTTGAGGTAATTTCTGAAAATAAATAATTGGATATTAACTTTGTAAGGTAGGTACATAGTGTAAAATTAAAGATTTAACCGATTAACAGACTGCTTACCTGGTATTCCTCGATATCTATAGCAGTATTTGTAGACGCACCATAGCCAGAATGTCTAGCTACAAGCTTTCTTTTCTGGGTAATTTCTGAAAATAAAGAATCCATTATTGAGGGTAGGATCCGTATCCAGTTATCCACCTTTAATTCATCAAACGAACCATTGAATTGAGCTTTAATAAAGAAACCAGCATGAAAAATAGTTACCTATTAAATTCAAACTTGCCTCATCTTGTGTAACTCAACTGGCTATATTTCCCCCATCTCAAAAATGCCTAACACACTGAAAACTTCTTCAGAAGTTTTCACTTAAAAAAAATTACTTGATATTTTCGTACTTACAGGTTTGCACGACAAAGGTTGGTTTGGAAATATTGTGTGAATGCAGAATTTTTCGTCCATATCCTTCACGATAACATGATTTTTCAAAGTGTAAGGAACATATTCTTGTGTATTGTGTAGGACTCCATTCTTCGCCTTTCTTGATATTTTGATCCACGATTTTTTTAAATCTAGGTCAGCTGGAAACCTATTTCCAGAAAGTAAAAATGAAAAAGTTAATAGTTATGTGCCTAGTACCTACACAAAAAAAATATTAATATCGATAAATATGTCGACACAACTACAGCACTATTGCGCAGCTATGGAGTACAAGAAATGTCGGCTTGACTTTGCAGTTGCTGAACGCGATTTGAGGGTTAAAAAGGTTTAAAACCGGTAGGGGTTTGCTCTCCGATTATTTATCGACCACATTTATCTCTAGGAATAGCATAGTTTTCGAGAAATTAATAAAAAATATTTCGATTCAAAAATTTGATTACAAGCGAAATGAAACGTTAGAATGGACAATTTGACAGCTAAATCTGTGTTGTATTGTCTATGGTATAGAATTTCATGTAAAATTGATGCAAACGGAACGTAAAACATATGTCAGTGTCATTGTAGGTATTGTCATTTTTCGCGCTCATTGTGTGTTCATTCCGCTCTTGTTTGAATATTGTTAGTATGCTTTGGATCATGATGGAAGAATCTCAGCCTTCCACAAGCCGTTCTGGTGAGGAACCATCATCGAGCTGTTATGAGGAACTTGAGGTATTATCTTCAAGCTTCTCTTCGTTTGAGGTGGAAGAAGCACCACCAATTAAGAAACGTCGTCTTCGTGTGGAGGAAATGCTCGAAATGTGGAATCTTGTAGAAGTGTACTGCAAATTAGGCACGCGAGAGAAAGCCGTTGCATTTGCTGAAGAAAGGGGCATGTTACCGCGCGAAAAGATGTGTGGTGTACACAGAAAACCGATGAGTGTGCAGTATTCCTCTAATAGAACGGTGGGCTCTTTTGTCTGTTCTAGAGGGTCATGTAGAAGCAAAAATGTAGTGAGCCGAGGCAATGGCACATGGTTTGAAAATATAAAAATATTGATGCCGCAAGTGTTTTTCCTGATGTATGCTTATGCTAAACAGTTTAGCTATGAGCAGGCAATGAGTGAAAACTTCTGCGGGAGGGAACACTGCCTCTCTAGTGCAACAATATGCGACTGGTACAATTACTGTAGAGAGGTAGTAGTGTCTTACCAAAAAAATCAACAGAATATAGCTGGAAAAATTGGAGGCCCTGGGAAAGTGGTGCAAATAGACGAGAGCAAGTTCGGGAAACGAAAATATAATAAAGGTAACTCATTCATTTTGGTTGAACTGCACAAAGTTAATGGTCTACATTTAAAAAATCAAAATAATTAAAACTTGTCTTTTTCATTTCAGGTCGTCGCATCGAAGGTACATGGGTTCTAGGCATGATAGAAGATGGCCAAGAAGACTTGCGCCTAGAAGTCTGCCCGGGTAATGTCCGCACGTCAGAATTTTGGTGCCGTTAATTCAAAAGCATGTGGTTGACGGCACCACTATTCATACAGATTTCTGGCGGGCCTACGATTGCCTGGGGGACCATGGTTTCATCCATAAAAAGGTTAACCATAGTGATCCCGAAAATCCGTTTGTGGCTGCGGATGGCACGCACACACAGCGTATTGAGTCACAGTGGCGCATTGTCAAGAGATTTTTTACGAAGGAGAACTATAATAATAGAACTAACATCGAAAATGTTCTTTTAGAGTACTTGTGGAGGAGAGAAGTACAGCGAAATAAAAAAGATCCTTTTGAAGAACTAATTAATACAATAAACTTTAGATTTAATAAGTAGGTAAATGAATGTTTATTGTTTTATTTATCAGGGGGGAAGAGGGACCTCCCTTCCCCCCCCTCTTAAATCCAAACCCAGGCTGACAGACCTATAGCATAGGTAACGAGGAGCGAAGCGACGAGTGGTTAGGTGTATAGTGAAAAACCACGCACGAGCCGAGCGAAGCGTGCCGCGGTAGCGGCCGGCGAGTGCCAGAACCGACTTGCTCCTGTTGTACCTTAGCTTTATTACATAGGTAGCTACTTTCCGAGTATGATTGTTATACCGTTTTGTATGTTTGAGGTTAAGTTATATTAATTGATTTTTCTCAAGAACATTGCCCTTCCTAGTAATGCAAGTGGTATCAGGGGGGAAGATGGACCCCACCCCCCTCCCCCTCCCCCCAACCCATAACCCAAATCATGTACTATTGACTCTAAAGTTATACCGAAATGTCAAAAAAGGAATGTAAATTTCGCTAGAATGAAAATTCTAATTGAGATTATCCAAATACACGCATGAAATCGATGTAAAACGATGTTAAATGATGCAATGATACAATGTTTGTAAAATAGCTTCCGTAATTCTAAACACAAACGTATTTTTCACTGGTATGACTTACCGATGAAAATAAATATTTGCTTCATTCTCCCTAAGCACACCCAATTTGCTTCGACATTGTGGATCAGCACAAGACATCATTGCCAAACTAACACCATATCACAAACACAGTCCAAAAAAAACATTCATTTAGGAGAAAACCCGTAATTTTTCACCGCGAACTTGGTAACCAGCTGGTTAGTAAACAAGAAAGCACTGATGTCAAAGTGGCGCGCTGCGTAAAAAATCGCACGTAAGTATCTATCGCGACCGCTCTTTTTAACACAGGCAAAATGGGCCATAGAGTGACGAGTATGACAGAAAATGTTCATAGTTCAACTTGAAATGCGAAATCTATCTGTACCAAAAAGGTACCATGCTAAATCTATGGACTTTACAGACAACCATTTTTTTTGTTCTTTTCTTAAAATACTTCAATATGAAAGTTTTGGTTATGATCTGAAAAACATGAAAACAATTAGTAAAATGACTTTTCTACATAATTTTTTATACCTTCATAGACAAAGTCTTAACAAGAATCTTATTAGATATTTCTTACATTTAAATTGAGAATGTATTGTTTTTATAGTCTTCTGTTTTCACGAATCCCTGTAGAGCACCTGATTTACCTTTGTTCAATCGAAATAACATCTAAAACTATTTCTTGAATAATTCCTTTACATATCTTCGTATCGTCGAAGCCGGCCCCTAACTGCGAATACATTTTTAAAGCTATGCGCACATAAAAGGGAATACAGAAGTGCTATTCGAAAGTGCGGAAATGCGTCCCATACATCAACCAGGGAAAATAGAAAAACAGAGGTAAGATAAAATGTGAGTACATCCACGTGAAATGTTGCTACAATTTCGAAAGAGACAAATAGCCCTTTGACAGAAACATATTTTATATGCATGTATTATGTTGTTTATTTAGAGTTTATCGCGTTTCAAGAAATTACATGCTATCGCTATATTTTGTGCAATCCCTCGAGGTTTTTGAAGAATAGCCTTGGAGAACCCTGTTTACATGTCAAAAGGATTTATGATACTTCAACTTTGTGCTCTGAAAATCATATTATTCAGATGTGTTCTGATTTCGTTATGCTAATTCTTACGATGCTACTCAAAATAATCATGACACCTTTGCAACACAGGTTAGAACTCTTCTCTAATAGCCAAAAAACCAGATAGCTAAAAAGTCAAGCAGTCAACTTTTAAAACAAAATGACAGAAGCACCTGTCGTATTTGCTCCCTGTTTGGCGCGATTCCTTTGGCCAGTGTTTCCGTCTCGTCGGTCAAATTGTCCCGGACTGTTCACTCAGCCGTGCCCTCAGACCAACTCGCTTTGATGTCACTTCATTATGTCGATTCCGTGGCGAACCGGCGACACCTGGGGACGTGTTTGAGCTTTGAGGATGACGTCAAACAATGCTATTTTAGTGATGTGAATGTCACTTTCCGAATCACTCGATTATTAGTAGGTAATGCTCATTATATTCACTTTACATTCTTTGTTTATTTCAGGATGATTATTTTATTTTTATTTACCCTAAATTGCCAATTATTTGGAAACTAAGCAATTTATCTATAGGAGCTTATAACAATATTATTGTTAAAGATTTCTTGACAATATTTATTTTTCTTTATTGGTTAGTTTTATTTATAAAGAAAGTCTAGTCCATTGAAGAGATCTAGCTATAATATGTACCTATGTTATGCAACTTGCAGAATTTCATAGCTTCCTTACATTATTTGACTTCAAAAAAGAACTTGTTTAGATTCATAAGCTTCGTGATATGATGCATTTCAATCAAGTTCACAGTTATCATGTACAAAAAACAAAACAGTTATATAATATCTTGTTCCCTTCCAATCAACAAGTAGTACTCATACCAGCCGACCTTATAAGACTTATCAGAACGGATCTATGGCCACACGCAGCGATGTTTTTGCGCCTACAATTTCTAATGGCCATAATGACCTCTACGTTTACAAAACAACGATAAACCAATATTTTTTACTGAGATAAGACTAGTTCAGAAGCGTTCTGAATTTTAGATCCAATCCTGCCAAGGTAAGTCTCTAGTCACTTAATATGACTTTGACGAGGAGCCTTATTCTTTATTTATTCTTATTCATTATTCAATATCACCCCATCCTTGTTTCATTTTTTTCAGATCTATATGGACCGATAAAAACTGTGTTAGTTAGTTGATTGATTTTCACGTATTGGTTTCGAAAGAACAGGAGATTATTCCCGTTCGTTTGATAAATATTCGGGTGCCTCTTACTACGAGCGACATTGTATTTAATTTGATAAGATCAACGTTAAAACACGGCCCTAGCTTAGGATCAAATATTCCAAACCGAAAAATTGACCCTTGAAGTCAGAAATCGTAGTAAGACACATCCGAATATTCATCAAACAATCGAGAGAGGATCACCTGGGTCATACATAAGTAGATGACAATTTTAGGTGGTATTTGTAATTTTGACTTTGCAAAAGTAATACTGTCAGGACGATACTAATTTTATTATAATACAGCATGTTATTCGGACATTTAATTTTAAAAAATGCGCAAGATAGTTTGCTAGTCTGATTCTCCTCTAAAAACGTAATCTTATTCGTCTAACAAGATTGAAAATTTAATGAATGATTAATCTAATACGAAATTAACTTTGAATATAGACAGCTTATTTAAGGAACAGAAATGAACAAGCTTAACTTATTAGACATTTTCATTTTTTATTTTTCTACAAGCATTAAATCATCATAAAATCATCATTAATTTCAGCCATCTTTCACCATTCTTTACGATCGTGACAAAATTTCTCTTAAAGCCCTCCCTGATTCTTATTCCTACGCAAAATATTTATCATTTCCCTCCTATATTCACCTGATCCTTGATCGTAAATTCTAATAGAAACCTATGTACTAATAACTAAAGACAATAATGACTCGTTTAAAATAAACCTTAGTAAATTACAGCGCCGAGGCGTATTTCAATGCCGTTGTGATATTGATCGGGCTGCATTTCATCAGGGCGACAGGGCTCGCATTATCTGTGCGGACTAGGAAGAGATCGGTACTATCTACTCGTATGCCAATTAGCCAATTAGAGAAAGCAAACAGCGAACTTGCAGATAAGAGGTTTTCGTGGCTTCCCGGACCCTAGGGATCATTAATTGCGGACATTGTACTCGGTTCCGTATTTTTGAGGCGATTACACACTTTAATGCCATTGGAATTTGTTGGATTGGTTTTGTGTAGTTTGTATCAATGTACCTAGGTATAATATAGAGCTCTGTTGGCCTAGTGGAATGAGCTCTCGATTTTCAATCTGACAGTGCGAGTTCCGATCAAAGAAAAAATACCTTCATAAATCTTGTAAAGATTGTTTTAGTCTAAATTGTCTAAATCTCGTATAATGTGCGTTCGAGCGGACAAACATTTAAACGGATTAGAGAGAGAGAGAGAGAGATAGAGACTCGCACTAGCACTCTACTCCCCGTACAAAATAGACCTAAGAGTCAACTCTAGGTCTATTTCGTAAGGGCATTATTTTTAAATAGCTCACTCATTATCAAAGCATTTTGAGCGACAGTTTACATCATCATAATTTACTAAATCTAATCGGTTGTGGTCAGCCGTCATATCTATGTGTGCCTTTAAAGGTCTCTGCCGCTATTTGTATCAGAAGAGCTTAATTTAGGAATTAATGTCTTATGAAGAATGTAATTAGGTAAGTGTCAGATGACGGATTTATTACAAATAGGAAAATATTGTTGGGGATACCATGGAGAGAATAGAATAGAATAGAATAAAATATTGCTTTATTGCACACCATGAAATAAACAATAAAAAATTAAAAAACAAAAAACAGACTTTGTCTTCGTTAAATGTTTATTTGACTAGATCACTTAAATCACGCGGATCAGTAATTTTCAGGAATTGTACTGATTAGTACTATAACTAAACTACAAACCCCTTAGACAAAGGATCTGGAATACATAAACAAATCTGAAAGAATTTCTACCGCACCGGGAGTCATAATCCTATTTTTTATGCAATCAGCATAAAAAATAAAGAAAAAATAGGTGCGCCAAGAAGTTCTAATTATTTTTGTATAAATTCATAAAGATTTTGCATTAATGCATTTAAGAGACTCAAGTGTACTTATTGTAAAAAAATTAGGCCTTTATTACTTACATCTTAAATACATGAGTCATACAGATTCAAAGGAGGAATCCTATATCCTCACTCCACGAAAAGCTGTAGAACATACCTATTGTACGAAGTACTAATCAAAATGACTGAATCACCTCTAAATTCTTTCTCTTTTCAGCTTCTATTT
Organism: Epirrhoe tristata; assembly: GCA_951394285.1. Classification (NCBI taxonomy): domain Eukaryota; kingdom Metazoa; phylum Arthropoda; class Insecta; order Lepidoptera; family Geometridae; genus Epirrhoe; species Epirrhoe tristata. The sequence continues at coordinate 7,718,614 of OX596146.1, read as the reverse complement.
CCACGTCTCCTCGAATTCCCAAATTAATCTGTCACCATTTAAGTTGTCTGAAGAAAGTTCCATAGCTGTTGCCTAATTTGGCGAGTAATTAAATGTCACAGCGAGATCGTGACGGGCGGACGGACAGACGGACATCAGTCGTGAATGAGAGTATGAAGGCGGTTAGTCAAACATTGTTTATGTATATTGCATTTCGCTTGCAGCCTTTTTGTTGATACATTGTGAACACCAATTTCTTATAACACAATGAAGTTCAACTGTTTGTTCTCGACTTACTTGAATGAATGATTAATGTACCTATCGCCTGAGCCATGCAATAAAAGACTGTCGAAGTTCAGAGGTACACTCATGACAGAGGCCTAAATACTCCGTCACCAGAGTTAAAGAACTTACATTTTTATGACGAAAACAATGCTACAGATTTTTGTATTTAAGAAACCATGTCATGTATTGATCAGAGTACAAATATTTTTGGAATGAAGTTCCTTTTCAGACGGTATCGAGGATGGAGGCTAGAAAAAATAAGCGATCGTAAAATCGTCACGACACATCGTGTCCTGGGAATAAATGGATAACTGCAAAAACACAACTTTACAGGAGAAGCAAAAAAACATGTTTTCATTGATAACTTCACAAATTGTGCAAAATGGTGCGCATTTAGTACGCAAAAAAAGATGCGCAGAGTGCGAAGTGGTGGACAAGGTGCGCTAAATGTAAAAAATTATAAATGTACAAACTTCGTTCCAACCGAGTGTTCCACAACACTCACGTAAGTACTTTTTTTTGCTTTACTTCTTGCACCTAAATTGATTTGATCTCCGATCAAATATTTTCTATCCTATAGTTAATTCCAACATCCATAACCAATATTTAATAAGTTGTTGTCAAAACACAGCAGTGATATAATGGAAAGCCCCATTTCCAGTAACTTATTACCCAACTACGCTGTTTGGGGTGTATCAAAGAGCTTGATCCCGCGTTAACGAAGGTCGGGATTGTAATCCCATCACTACGGGAGCGCTGGACACAATTAACAAGTTGTCTAGTTATACATAGGGTTTACTGAAAGAACATTGCGGGGCTTTGTGTTTGTTTCTTTTTACTTGTCAATTTACTAATGAATATTGATACCTTAAGGCTTTGTTTTTGAATAAAGGGTAAACAATTCACGACTTACTCAAGTTTATTTGAAGATATTGTCTATGGTCGTCACGTTGTATAATAGTCCCTGTGACGAACTCAGTGACGGCGATTGCCCTCGCTACCTTCGCTGCCGGGTAAACGTTTGAGTATTCTCGTGCACACCATTCAGTTCAGGCCCGTTTAACAAGGCTTAATTCAAGTTATGGCATCACAAATTGATTTAGTTTTGTCACGGAGACCATAATTTCGAATTAGGTGGCTGGCGGATTTAGGTGGCCGCACTCGGATGATTTAGGAAATCGGCTGATTATGCGATCGTTCATGCGTTCATGGCATTTCATAATACTGTCATTTCAACAGTGTATTTTTTCAAACCAGTATTGGATAGAAACATGAAATAACTATGGTAACATCAAGGACAAATGTTTTAAAAACCTCTCATGAGCCTGTTAATATTTTACTTCTAGAACGTAATAAAAGTATTCGTAGATAACTTCTTGTTTCAAAATTGCATTAGATTAGAGTTAGTTTTGTGTGCAGGCAATTAAAAATAAAAATGCGAAAAATGCATTCTGTGAACTTACTTCTGACTTGCTGTAGAATATTGACCGTGCCATGTATGCGACACAGGCTATTATATGTATTTTGTGTACTTTAGTAGGTACACAAACTACATACTACGAACGAACATTTTTATGTAGATACAACTGCAATGCTACTAATGATATCAATCTCAAATATATAAGTACAAAAACGTATTAAGACTCTGACATTGCTACCGACTATAGCAAACTGCCAGATGTCCAGATATCAGCAGTGTGATGGCACAATGCTTAGTAGTCGCCGCCGACAAGCCACGGAATCCTACGTCGCTTGCTCACCTATAAATTAACAAATACATCCACTGACCGCTAAGTGTGGAAAACTTTATTTGAATAAAGCTTGCGTTTTACGAAACTAGCTAAGTATGTAAAATTTTATATGCAACACAAAAAAAAACAAACAATATGTACTAAGCGAAAAAAAAGTTGACAATAGCCTAATACATGAGCCATAACCTTTCTTGTCAAAACTTACTGATCAGACAAGTAAAGGTACTTATATCAGGATCAGCATTGCCATCCAGCGTGACAATGCCGCCAGTGTTTTGGGCACGCTTCCGGCTGACAGTGACCTGGATCAGTTGAGCTATCTATAGATCGTTTCTAACGATCCTTAGATAGCTTGACTAATCCTGTTGAATTTTGTAAATATATTTAAATATGTAGTAGCTTAGTTTCTGTAAATAAATTATTATTTCTTCTACTTATCCATAATTTGATTACAGTGCAACCATCAGAATTACTTATTCGGATTAGTTTTAAAAGTGATGTTCCGGATTAAAAAGAAGGTAAATAGCCTATCAAAAACATGCCACTGAAAACAATAAATAATATTAGAACAAAACGATTCAAAACCAAATGAATCAGCCATACGAAACATTAACTGCCATGCTTATTAACTTGAACAAGGGCCCATCGAAAGAATGGCACTAGTTTTATCCCAAATGAGATGCATACAACGTCTTTGTTCGTGATTGTTCTCCCCCAGTTTGAATAATTTTGAGTCACTTGTCAACTTTAATGATTTAACGATGAAAATTAGACGCCTGGGGCTAACAGATAGAAGATTCCCTAATCTTAGTTGTTTTTGATTCTTTTAGCTAGCGCTGTTTTAAGGTCTAGATTTTTTGTTATCTGGTTAGCCCAATGGCGTGTTCTTACCGGGTTTGCTGATATGAATTAGTTGACAAAGTGACTCATTATTCAAACTGACACCTACTAAGGTAACTTAAAATGTTCAATATCTGAAGATGAACTTTCGCAAAATTACAACTGTGATTCACCATCAATGAAAAGACAAAAGATTGAACTGGTGCTAAGCATCCTGAACTCCACTTAGCCTCCATGTATAAAAGCCTTACACCCGACAGCCAGTCACTAAAGCAAAGCAGATACTGTGCGGCTCGCTTTACACATTTTTATCCCATTGTATAACCCATGCAGATAGGTAAATTGTATGACAAACGTTTAATGAGGTGTTCTCCGCATATAATGGGACTTGTATGGATAGTTGTTTATAAATTTTTGCAAGTGAATAGCTTATTTGTAAGTTTTAATCGTGGGTTAACTGGGAAGGGTTATGGTCGCATCCGGTCTTACAGCGGCATACGTGATAAACATTACGATTGTGGAGAGATATTTCTGAATGAGAATTATGATTCATCATAGGCTCATAGGATAGTTTTAGCTTTGGACTTTAGTTATAGATTCATAGCAACTACTTACCACATTTCACCTTATTTCGTTTTTATTATTAAAACTGAAATCAGCTTGCAGCGTCTGTATTTCCGCTGAGCTACGATAATGATGTTTTTAAGAGTAGAGTTAATAGATCTTTTAGGCAAGCTCGCTCCATTGTGGACCTCATTCTTGCCTGTGTAAGTCTCGAGGTCAAGAGCCGGCCCATTGATTTAGAGATTTAGACTTATTTAAGTGTTTACCGTGTGGGAAAGAAGAAGAAAGAAGTATAAACTACCTGAAAATTGCCAGTTACTCGAGGCACCAGTCCTCAATGAAGAAGTTAAGACGGTCATGACAGAGAGCTCTAAAATGAGGGACCGATCTCTGGAAATAGTGCAACACCAGCTCGGGGTGGCCACATCCATTGAGGGCCATGTCATGACAAACCTCATCGAAAATAAAGAAATTTACAAAATACAGTTAGTATCTAAACTAACCGATGCATCAAAACTTCTCAATGACATTAACTTCCACAAAACAAAGACCAGAAAAACACTTATCGCACCGCTCTTAGACAAAAATTTCAATCACCTGATTGAAAAGGTCAAGCGAGATGAACACCTCTTTGGTATTGACTTGGGAGAAAAAATTAAGACTAGCCAAGAACTAAAGAAATCATCATCACAAATTAAGAAGACTACATATACACCAAAACCGACATCAAACAAACCTGCTCCAAAGTTCAAGACAGTGGGAAACCGATATGGTCCACCTCAGAACCAACCCAGCCCGCAAACCAAAGCGGCAGCACTTCGAGGTGGACCCAGAAGCCGTGCAACACAACCACCGCATCCCCGAGCAGGTTCGAGTTACGGCCGCTCACACTCCGAGAGAGCTGCACCACGTGGGCCGCACAGCAGACGCTGAATCAGGTACATGAAGGCAATATAGCTCACTATTTTTCCTGTTGGGAAGATATCACTAATGACCCTATACTGCTACAGTGGGTAGTAGGATACCAAATTCCTATTCATATAGTGCCTATACAAAACACAATACCTACAAATCATTTACCTGCATACCTGTAATATGCAAGAAGCCATCATGAATTTGCTAAAACTAGGAGCTGTAAAAATATGTAATCATAGTAAAAGACCAATTTGTATGCCCCTTAAACTTAAGGGGAAAATCTACAAGACGGTCATTACACCTGTCGTGCTGTATGGATCTGAGTGCTGGGCTACGAAAGCGACGGGTGAAAGAAGAGTGCATGCGACAGAGATGCGAATGTTGAGATGGATGTGCGGTGTAACGCGAATTGATAAGGTGAGGAATGAATATATTAGGGGAAGTCTGAAAGTAGCGTCGGTGACTGAAAAGTTGAAGAGCAATAGGTTAGCGTGGTATGGGCATGTAATGCGGAGGGATGAAAGTCACGTAACTAAAAGGGTGATGGATATGAATGTGGATGGATATAAGAGTAGAGGTAGACCAAGGAAAGGATGGATGGATTGTGTGAAGGAAGATATGGGTAAAAGGAGTGGATACGGAGATGACGAGTGATAGGGGAGAGTGGAAGAAGAGAACATGTTGTGCCGACCCCGCATAAGCGGGATAAGGGCAGGAAAATGATGAGTAAAGACCAATTTGTTTCCAAAATTTTTCTAAGACCTAAACCTAATGGAAAGTTCAGATTTATTCTTAACTTGAAACCACTTAATAAGTTCATTAAACTGGAACACTTCAAAATGGAAGATATAAGAACAGCTATTAAAATTATAGACCATCATTACTACATGTGCACCATAGATTTAAAAGAATCATATTTTTTAGTAGCAGTTGCTCCGGAGAGCAGAAAATACTTACGGTTTCAATTTAAAGATACATTATATGAGTTCACTGCCCTTCCATATGGCCTTTTTTTTTTTTTTTTTTAAATTAAATAGGTCAGCATTTGACCTCCCTCTGCCTGATGTTAAGCAGTAGTAAGGTCTAAGATGGAGCATGCTTTCCTAGAAGGAACCTATTTACTCTTGATTTAAAGACCCCTATATTGTACTTTTCGGGAAATACGGTACCCGGCAATGAGTTCCACAGTTTGGCAGTGCGTATGAAAAAAGTGGACTCAAAACGCTTTGTACGAACTCTGGGAATATCAACCATGTACAAGTGGCGTCTTTCGGGGAACCTGTTGGTCCGATAAAAGAATGGGGATGGCGGAACTAAATTATGGAGCTCTTGTGCACACTCTCCGAAATGCAGTCGATAAAAGACCGATAGACACGCGACTCTACGGCGATGCTCAAGGCTTTGAAGCCGAGACTCGACCAGGGTGTCATCACCTATTAACCTCTTGGCTCGTCTCTCAATCGACTCTAATGCCTGTAGATGGTGCTTTGCAGAGCCTTTGCACAGCCCCTAGTGTTTTTACCAAGCTATTGAAACCTGTGGTCAGCATCCTTCGAAAACAAGGATTCCTATCAACAATCTATTTGGATGATTATTTATGTATTGGCCGTACATATGTTGAGTGTCTAGCTAATAGAGATGCAACCCTCCAACTATTTCAATGCTTAGGCCTCATTGTAAACCATGACAAAAGCAACTTAATACCTAGCACATCTTGCAAATTCCTGGGGTTTGTAATTAATTCACATAATATGACTCTTGAATTACCACAAGAAAAACGAAACTTGATTAAAGCTGCAGTTTCGAAATTTAAAGATCTTTCACATTGCAAAATAAGAGAATTTGCTAAATTGCTTGGCACTCTTACAGCAGCCTGCCCAGCAGTACCATACGGTATGGTTCATACAAAAATAATGGAAAGAGAAAAATATTTAGCTCTATTAAATCATCATGAGAACTATGACGCTTTAATGACCCTGCACCCTGATATTTTGCTTGATTTGAGGTGATCTTCCAACATAATGATCACAAATCAAAGTATTTATGGCAGGCAATACAAATTAGAAATATTTTCAGATGCATCCTTGACTGGATGGGGAATAAATACACTGCAATGGTGAGAGTGTTGGCGGCTTGTGGTCACACTCAGAACAAGTACTTCACATAAACCAATTAGAGTTATTAGCTGCTTTATTTGGATTGAAATGTTTTGCAAAGTCACAAAATCATTGTGATATACTACTTCGCATCGACAACACCACCGCCATTGCATGTATTAATAAAAAGGGCACATTTAAATAAAATCTCTAGAGATATAATGGACTTAGTGCGAAGAACGAAATATTAACATCTACGCTTCATACATCAAGTCTAAAGATAATATTTATGCAGATGAGGAATCACGTAAAACAAATATTGACACTGAGTGGGAATTGAACAAAGATGCCTACTCTTCAATCAGGGATCACTTTGAGAGACCCTCACATTGATTTATTTGCCTCTAGGATTAACAAAAAGTGTGATGTTTATGTTTCATGGAAAAGAGATCCACTTGCATTCAACATAGATGCTCTGACTCTTAACTGGGGACTGTATTTTTTCTATGCTTTCCCACCATTTGCTTTAATCACAAAATGCCTACAAAAAAAAAAGAAATGAAAAAGCAAAAGGCATCATGGTCTACCCAGTCTGGGAGTCACAGCCCTGGTATCCACTAGCCATGAATCTAATGGTAACAAAACCCATTATATTCAGACCAAGTATTAACTTGTTGATATCTCCTCTCAGGACTGTACACCCGCTGAGCAGCCACCTTACCCTGGCAGCGAGCATCTTCTGCGGCAAGCATTCAGACGCCGAGGTTTGCCAGAAAGCTCACTAAACATCATGCTAGCCTCCATATCAGAAGGTACGATGAAACAATACAATACCATTTATAAAAGCTGGTGGAATTTCTGTCATTCACACAACCAGGAATCTCTCCTGGCATCGGTGCCAATTGTTTTCCAATTTTTAACAGAAAAATACGAAAAGGGAGCTAGTTACAATATACTCAATTCTCATAAATCTGCACTCTCCCTTCTTATTGGAGAAAAAATTGGCACTGACGACAGAATCAAGAGGTTCCTTAAGGGAAGTGTTTAGATTAAAACCTAGTATACCTCGATACACAGATATTTGGAACCCAAGTGCATTGCATCATCTGGCAAAACTACCTCCAAACTCGGCTGTGAACCTTGAAATGCTCACTAAAAAGTTGGCCACTTTATTGGCTTTGGCGACTGCTCAAAGGGTACAAACTTTATCATTGATAAGGCTAGGTAATGTAACAGTAACCAATACTCAGATCACCATTACTATCAGTGATCTAGTCAAAACATCTGTAAGCACTAAAAAGCCTACCACCTTATGTCTCCCATTCTATTCTCTAGAGCCAGATATTTGCCCTGCAAGTACACTCCAAGATTATGTCCGGAACACAGCTGCTATTAGAAATGATGAACCATATCTTTTTATTACCTTCAAAAACCTTACCACCGTGCATCAAAGCATAAAATTACAATTGGATTTCACTTGGCAAGTTCATCCAATTTTCAATTATACTTAATAACAGAAACAGTTTTTGGCACTGAAAATGCATAAAACTATTAAAATACAAAAGTGAAAGGAACATTAACCCTAGGAAGGCAACAGGGGTGACCCGTCACCCCACTATACCAAAAAAGGTACTTTAGGGGGAATTCCCGTCTTCAGTGGTGGTGTCAGTGATTGATATCGTGGCTTCACTCGTCAGAGGCGTACTCGTAGATGTAACTTCTACGCAGGTCTTTACACATTCATCTCTGGTTGGGAAGGAGATTTTCGTATTGTTACAAACGTTTACGTATACCAAGGACGTCAAAAGCACACACCCTTCGTAATCGCTGCTGTAGAACCACTGAGAATGCCGGCACTTACTGCCACTAGGTGGGTTCTCGCAGAAATCTGAAAGAAAAAAATACTTAACATACCTAATAACACCTTGTCGGTGTTATTGCGTTATATGCGTGTTATATGTGTGTTATACGAGTATATGTGGTGTTATATGCGTTAAGTTTTTTTATAAGTAAGCAGGTAGGTATTAAGAATTTAGAATATTTACCTACATTATGTGACTTTAAATTAAATAAATTCAAGTTTCTGTGATTTCAAAATATCTGTAGGTAAATTCTGTCAAGTAAGTAAGGTAGGTAGATAGGTAGGTAGGTACCTACATAATGAATTTAATTTTACTAAAACACAATCAAACATTTTCAAAATCTCTAGGACAGTTCAACGGATTTTATTGGGACATTCACTGGAAGATAGAAGAGGTAGGGAAACATCTTCGCTATTTTTTTATCCCGGAATTCCCACGGGATCGGGAATTACGCGGGAAAAGTAATGAGGTACCGACCGTACGAAATCGTGGGCACAGTTAGTAGTTAGGTATAATATTTACAATGTTTTTGACACCATCAGAGTAGGTAAGTATATCTACCTACTCTGACAAAGTGCACTCTGATGCCTATTAGGACGCTCTGGTTGGCCGCCGCCATGCACTCCATCAGAGTAGGTATACTCTGATGGTGTCAACGCGGCTAATTAATATTTTTTTAACTAAAGCCGCGTTGACACCATCAGAGTAGGTATACTCTGACAGAGTACACTCTGTTGCCTCTGATTGGCCACTCTGACGCTCTGATTGGTCAACTCAACGCATCAGACTGCATGGCAGCGGCCAATCAGAGGAATCACATCGGAGTGCACTTTGTCAGAGTATACACTAATGGTGTCAACGCGGTTTTATCAACTTACTCGCTGCAGAAACCACCATCGCCAACGATACAAGAAGTAGAGCTACGACGATTTTCATGATTCACGTTAGATATCTCGCTATTACTTTGTCAAAAACTAAACGTATTTTGAAAGTCTGTTTTTACAGTTGGCCAATTTATACAAAATATCTGAGGCTCATTTATTTGTTTTTCACTGTTCAAACTGTTTCACATCGTTCACTAATAATTTAACCGGTCGTTATTACCTACTAATCTAGTGATTTCAAAATATTTTTGGTAAAGAATATTTTATTATTAATTATTCTTTTATTAGGTTATTCGTATAAGTAGGTGGTAACGCCAACATTGATTAGGTACATTCGCTTCTTTTCAACTTAAGGCAGTTTGAATTTCCCGCACCTTTTCCACAATCCCATACCTATATACAGCGCTAGCATCACGCAAGAACGATATTCAAGAACGAAGAATGAGATGGAAGAATGTCATACAACTCCTGTTCGAACGAAGTGCCGCGTCGAGTATCTCTCGCTTCGAATTGCAACCGCAACCGCATTGAATCACCCGCAATCTCCGCATCGCGAACAGAGAATCTCTGTCGCGTATCTACTTCAATATTACCGCATCGCCAAAACCTCTGTTTTGACTACCCAGTGTAGTAAGAACTCTTTTCGAATGGTCGCGCGACCCGCGTAGTGTTGAATGTGCTGTGCAATTTAGAAGAAGATTGGACCACCTGGATGCCCCTGGTAAGCGCTGTATGTCCTATCTTTGCTCATCTCCCCGCCTCTATTTTTGTACTGCCGTTTTACATTTAATTATGTTCGTCCATATCGAAGAATTGGTTCTCGAAACCTCTCGAAACCTAAGAACTTTGTAGGTGCGACCAGTAGGTAAGGTACTAGCTAACAGCATAGTTAAATTCGTTTTTAGGGTTCCGTACCTCAAAAGGAAAAAACGGAACCCTTACGGCCGGTCCCAATAAGCGATCTCAATCCATTTTTGCCTATCTGTGATCGACACTCTAATCCGTTTCTTGTAAAAAGTGTTTCAATATGCAATCCACAGATTGTAACATCGATCCAAAATTGCAAACCATCTGTGGGAGGGTGCCAATCCGTTTTTATGGCGTCTTCTGTTTGAAAATTACAGTTAAAGCGTCCCAATAACTGATCTTTGGATTTTGACAAATCTATTGATGACCATCGTGATCATTTTTTGGTAAACCCAGAAATTTGAGGGATTTCGACGAGCGATCTTCGATTTTATTTAGTTTAACGCGTTTGTTTTAACGTAAAAAAGATAAACAATGGCTAATAATGTTATCTCCAGTGATAGTGATAATAGTGACAGTGATTTGGAGGTGTTTGAGCATCTTTCAGATTGGGATGATGATGAGGTTTCATCACAGCGGATTGCGTAACCACATGCAATGCCTCAATGATGCAGAATTTACGTTTAGATTCAGCTTGAACAAAGCTGCGATAGAGTTGCTTTTATCGGAAATAATACCATTTGTAAAAGTAACCTCGAGACGGTAAATACCTACCTACCTACTTACCTATGTAAACATACCTAATTACCTGAGCACAATTTAGAAAAAGTTAATTAGATACCTACCTACTTACCTAATGTACATATGTATTCTTTACAGGAATAATGGAGTTGCACCTTTGCACCAGCTATTACTAACCCTTCGGTTTTTTTGCATTGGGCACAATGCTTATTTCTGTAGCTGATTTTGTTGGAGTTTCAAAGTCTTCAGCTAGCAGAATAGTACAAAATATATAGAAAGCAATAGCCAAACTTTACAACAAATATGTTAAAATGCATCAAAATAGTGTAGACAAGTTCTACCTTGAAAAGGAAACTGTGCTCAAAGAATTAAAATCACTTGATCCATCCAAAGGCCCAGGTCCTGATGGTATACCTCCTAGTTTCCTCAAAAACACAGCTGAAGCTTTACATATACCTCTCACTATAATCTATAATAAATGTCTTACCCAGGGAATCTTCCCAGATGTCTGGAAGCGCGCCTTTATTACTCCAGTCCACAAAAATGGTCCTAAAAATGATGTTGAGCAATATCGGCCTATATCCATCTTGTCCACCCTGTCGAAGCTGTTTGAGAGGCTTGTATACAACGAAATTTATCCCTCTCTTCACCATGTAATTATTCCTGAACAGCATGGCTTTGTTAAGCAGCGCTCAACTATGTCAAACTTGTTAGTTTTTACTAATACACTTTTCGAACAGCTTGACATGCGGGTACAGGTGGATGCTGTCTACACTGATTTTAAAAAAGCGTTCGACAAGGTGGATCACGAAATTCTACTCAACAAAATTGCATATAATGGTATCAGAGGCAACCTCCTTCGCTGGTTCGCATCATACATAACTAACAGAACTCAAAAAGTTGTCATTAACGGCTACCATTCTAATGATGTACACGTCTCCTCAGGCGTTCCTCAAGGTTCCATTCTTGGGCCGCTTCTATTTATACTTTTTATAAACGATATCGACCGCTGTTTCCAAAATTCAAAATTCCTCTTATATGCAGACGATCTTAAAGCTTATAAGTCTATAAAAACCATAGACGACTGTATCCTATTCCAGCAAGATCTTAATAGACTCACAACATATTGTAACGCCAATAAACTGCACCTCAGCTTGCCTAAATGTAACTTCATTCATTTTACTAAAAATATCAACATCATAAACTTTACCTATAATCTCTGCGACGCTCCCCTAAACAAAGTGACGGTACTCAAAGATCTTGGCGTTCTCCTAGATAGTAACCTACACTTTGACCTGCATGTTCAGAGTATTGTTAATAAAGCGTTTAAGATGTATGGCTTTATCATGAGATCTTCTACAGATTTTAAGCGATCATCAACATTTCTTTATCTATATAATACATTAGTTCGCACACAACTTGAATACGCAGTGCCGGTTTGGAACCCTTTTTACAACAAATATATTGTGGCGATAGAGAGGGTCCAACGTAAATACCTACGTTCGATGACCTACAGATGTTTTCATCGGTACAATTCGTATCCCAACTTGCTCTCTAGGTACAAACTATGTACCCTTGAATCTAGGCGCAAATACCTGGAAGCCATTACGCTGTACAACATTGTGCATAATAAATTTGATTGCATAGATCTTGTCGCAAGACTATGCTACGTTGTCCCGAGAACCTGCACTCCGCGAGCAAGTCGCGCTCGCACGCTCTTTGCGCTCACTCCCTGCCGCACAAACTCTGGTCTTCGTGTCCCGATTCGTCGTATGGTTGAGTCCTATAATCTCTTCTTTATAGAAATAGATATATTTTACCACGGTATCTATAAATTTAAAAACCTAGTTAACGCTATTATTTTTAATACCGACTCCTTGAGTCAAGCTTTACTTAAGTAGTTACTTAGTTTTCTTTTAGTTACGTTTTTTTTTTTTTCTCTTTTTCTTTATTTTGCTTCATTAAGCTTCACTTTCGACTTCCTTACTTTCTGTTTACGACATATTTAAGTTAACCTGTGGATAACGCCGTGGGCTACATTATTAATAAGTTATTATAAGATCTACATTCCCGAAATGTATACCTCCATAAGTTCTTTAGTTAAGCTTTATAATGTAGCTGTTTGTTATTCCGTTATAAATAAAATAAAAATAAAAAATAAAAAACTCCGTCCTTCTTTGTGGGAGAACTCCAAAGGCGTGGAACGAGAGCTTGGTGGTTCTGTTTTTTAAGAAGGGAGATAAGACTCTACTTAAAAATTACAGACCTATCTCGCTCCTAAGCCACGTCTATAAGCTGTTCTCTCGGGTTATTACGAATCGTCTCACCAGAAGACTCGACGAATTCCAGCCACGGAGCAGGCTGGGTTTTGCGGAGGATATGGCACCATAGACCACATTCACACAGTGAGATAGATTATACAGAAGTCCGAAGAGTATAATCAGCCCCTGTGTCTGGCTTTTGTGGACTATGAGAAGGCCTTTTACTCTGTTGAAACCTGGGCTGTTCTGGAATCCTTGCAGCGAATCCAAGTAGACTATCGTTATATCGAAGTGTTGAGATGTCTGTACGAAACCGCCACGATGAGTGTCCGAGTACAAGACCAGCGGTTTAATTCCATCCAACTGCGCAGAGGAGTGACACCCCTGTCTCACTCCTCCATCATCCTGACATCTCCCTAGATGTCATATCTCCGAAACTGTTCACAAGCGCGTTGGAGGATTTGTTTGAGACTCTGGACCGGAAAGGTATGGGCATAAACATAAACGGCGAGCACATCTCACATTTACGCTTCGCAGATGACATAGTCTTATTGGCGGAGTCGCTTGAGGAGCTACAACGGATGCTGAACGGCCTAGCATCAGCCTCGCGAACGATAGGTCTCGGCATGAATTTGGATAAGACTAAAGTCTCTGTCTAATCTGAGACCTGTCGCTGTTAATGGTCACCTTCTTGAAGTTGTTTCGCAGACCTTGGGCAGATTTTGCAGTTAGGTAGAAGCAACTTTGAGAAGGAGGCCAAGAGGAGGGGATTCAGCTGGGTTGGGCAGGATTCGGAAAACTACGCGAAGTTTACTTGTCAAGTCATTTTTCGGTAATTTAACACGTTCACTGCGGCAGGGGGCCTATAAGCCCCTTACGTGTCCTCGCGCGCAGTGCGGGACAAAATTCTACCGTTTCTCTCTGGTGCGGGACTCATATCTTAGGCATTTATGGGAGTATGAAAAAGATAGTTATATGTTTGTGATTGTGTCTATATCTAAGACTCGGTCAGGCAAAAATATAGGTAAGGGGTCTATAGGCCTATCACCGCACTGAAAGTGAAAAAACTTTATCTAGTGCGGCTACAGGCTATTTAATTAAATTCATATCCTCCTGTACAAACAGCTATTGAAAAGTAAAAGTACTTACCTACCTACTTAATTCAATACAATGCCAAGCCAATGCTAAATTTTACAAAAATCTAAACAAATAATTTTCGTCACGCACCTGTCAGATGGCGAAATATTTTGAAGTCGGTTTATACCTAGCAAGGCGGTGGATAATCCAAAGTATAAGTAGGTACTTATTCTTAAAAACAAATACTTACAAAAAAAATCCATTATTTATTCCTGACTGACTGAATTACAGAGAACGCTTAACCGCTGGAGACTTGAAATTTTGAGGGTATGTCCGTCTTGGTGTTATGGGAACTAGAGGACTGATAAACAACTTATATACTTTTTTGTTTGTAAATACATACATATTATACATAGAAACACCCAGACCCGAGACAAATATTTGTAGGTCATACAAACATTTGTCCCGCGGCGGGGATCGAACCCGCAACCTTCTGCGTCGCAGGCGGACCTTCGCCCACTGCGCCACAGAGGTCGTCGTATTGTTTTGAACTAAAATGCTCTTGATTTTACTTTTGATATTCCTTCAAACCCGCACATGGTTCGTGAAATGATTTACAGTAATACGCTGTAGGCTTTACATTGTTGGTCAATATAAGAGTTTTAAATTAACCTAAGATTGCGAACTATAGATTATTGGTACCGTTAATATATTCGTAAGTGAATTTTCTTAAATAAATCAGGGACAAGTTCTTGGAGATAACATTGTGTTTGAGCTGAGGATTTACAGCTTATTGTTGATCATATTTTATTAATAAAGCACTATGTTGGTATAAACTTAGGCTTTTTACATCTATATAAGATTTATACAGCGTCAGGAGACAATCCATGCCTACACTTAACGGGACGCTGTAGTGCCTGGGACATTGTTTGATGAGCTAATAAGCTGTTGGTCTCCTTACGATTTTTTCGAGTTCGCGTTATAACGCATATAAATTTTACGAAACGAAAAATCTATTGATGCACGGCCAGGATTAGAACCCACGACCTTCGGATTGAAAGTCGAGGTACAACATCATTCGACCAACGCATGGTATGTTGGTATATTAAGTATGATATACAATACACTTCGGGAAACAAACGCATCGACTTAATATTCGATATCTTATCGATTACCACTAAAAGCGTCATAACGTCTTCAAAGTAACTGAAATGCATAAAGATCCGAGAAAATTCCAGCTCTCAATGGAGGCTAAAAATTCTGTCATCAGAGTTAGTCACTAAATCATACAAACTTACTAATAATTCCTGATTCTCAGTGACCGGAAACTTAGTGTAGTATCAACACTATGGCCCTTAGTAATAAACGTGTCATAAAGTTATTCCTCGGAATAAACTAAAAATAACCATACATTTTGACAGTTTACACTCAGGAATAACTTTATACCACGTTTATTAGTAGGGCTCTATGTATTTACGATAATAAATTGATGGGTCTCATTGCTGCTTATTATAAAAACGTAAAACCTTGGTTGAACCCCATGTTGACACATTTCAAAACAAAACTTTATATACGAGTATTTAAAGATCGTTTTTCTAGGGACAGTTTTTTAGTTAGACTTGGTCTAAACTCTGCTCATTTTATTGTAATAAGCCCCATATGTTTATCTACAAACTTTGCATTTTTTTTTTGTTTATTTTTAGGATCAAAATGAACGTTAATTCATTATCGTCATTGGTAGCCTGGAGGGTACATGTTTCAAATTAAGTTTACATGGTAAATTAATTGAAATAGCTGTTAATTTTGCAACGTAAATATTTTCCTTCGATATAAACTGTTAACATGAACGAGCGTTGTTTCTCTTGTACCGAAAATTTGGTAAATTTTTAATCTATGTCGACAATACTTTGTGTACAGGCAGCTTCTGAAAACTAAGTTAAAAAGGGAATTTAAGCCATTATTTTATGTGTCTAGGGGAAAAACACTTTTTAAGTTACCAAACTTGGTTAAAAAAAAATTGGTTTTTCTTCAATTTTTTTTTATAGTGTTCTGAATGTAACTTCGGACAATAAGCATGAGTTCATTAAGTAAAACATGTAGATGGCGTTACCGGTGCCATAGCCGATAAAAATATGAGCTTATATCAAAAATTTTGATTGTGACGACATGGATTCTGTGGCTGAATGGTAAGGCACTCCGGCTTTAGGAGAATCGTCTGATCGTTGCGGGTTCGAATCCCGTCGGAATCGAAAATTTTGATAAGGTGCTTTCTGGTAAGATCGGACTATTTTTGAGAAAACCTAAAGAGTCTTAGAAAATATTTTATTGTATCGCCTCTAGTGACTCTTTTACAACGCCATAGCAACCAAACTGTTGCAAAAATATAGAGGTTTCATTTCTTATTTGTAATGTTTAGATAAACACAACGGTTGATGTTTTATGAATGATCAAACAGAGCAAAATTTTTCAGAATAGCAAGTAAAAGATCGGACCGTATTAAGGTAAGACCGGACTACCTTATAAAATCACCTCTGTAACAGCTAGAATAAGCTCTATTACAGGAAAATATTCGGACTTACCTAATAAAAAACATAGTAAAAATTGTTATTGAATTGGTTTCCAAATTTAAGTTTTAGCGAAGATTTAATACATTTTTTTACTCCAAATGTCCGATCTTACCCCGCATGCTTCAAACATAGATTTTTGTGTATCTCAAACTTTTACATCTAAAGGCTCATAAGACTCATAATTACAGCAGGCAGACAATTAACAAAATAGAAGTAGTTAACCTATACTGTCCCACTGCTGGGCAAAGGTCTCCCCCAATTATTTCCAACCATCTCTCTCCTTTAATAGGTTCCACCACCCACTATCGAAGGAGTCGAGGTCGTCTCTCCAGCGTTTCCTTGGCCGTCCGCGGCGTTGTCTCCAGGGTGTTAAGATGTTTACCCATTTTTCGCTGTGCATCCGGCTCACGTGCCCTGCCCAGTCCCACTTCAACCTGACTGTTTTGCGCCCTACGTCGACAATACCAGTCGTTGAACGCAGCGTGGTATTCCAAACTCGGTCAATCCACTTAAATTATTATTAAGTAATATAAATATGCAGTATTAAGTATAGCAAGTTCTGTCAACAAATCTTAATACTTACGTATTTTATACAATCCAGAACAAACAAGAAATCAATAACAATCAACAACTAAACATAACAAATACTTCTTTAAGTAAAAACAAAAAGTACTTTTACAACATTATTAGTAAGGTGCTTTCTGGTAAGATCGGACTATTTTTGAGAAAACCTAAAGAGTCTTAGAAAATATTTTATTGTATCGCCTCTAGTGACTCTTTTACAACGCCATAGCAACCAAACTGTTGCAAAAATACAGAGGTTTCATTTCTTATTTGTAATGTTTAGATAAACACAACGGTTGATGTTTTATGAATGATCAAACAGAGCAAAATTTTTCAGAATGGCAAGTAAAAGATCGGACCGTGTTAAGGTAAGACCGGACTACCTTATAAAATGACCTCTGTAACAGCTAGAATAAGCTCTATCACAGGAAAATATTCGGACTTACCTAATAAAAAACATAGTACAAATTGTTATTGAATTGGTTTTCAAATTTAAGTTTTAGCGAAGATTTAATACATTTTTTTACTCCAAATGTCCGATCTTACCCCGCATGCTTCAAACATAGATTTTTGTGTATCTCAAACTTTTACATCTAAAGGCTCATTAGACTCATAATTACAGCAGGCAGACAATTAACAAAATAGAAGTCAGTTTTCTGAGATGAAACTTGCATTTTCAAGCTCTAATGATAACAAACAAATTATTATCAATCAACTTTATTCATTATGGCCGTTATAAATAAACGTGGAGTAAAGTTACGCCAGGATCAACTGCAAAAATTGTATGGTTACTCCTACGTTACCCCCGGCGTAACTTTACTCCACGTTTATTAATAACAGCCTATAAGCTTAAATTTTAATCTACAAACAAATAGGCAAAAAATCAAAAAACTTTATGTAAAGTTGAACATAACTAAATTAAATACCTACTGTTTAATAGGACGAACATTTCAGTCTGTAGGTGGGCACTTTACTCTTATTTTTTTTTATTTAACCTATACTGTCCCACTGCTGGGCAAAGGTTTCCCCCAATTATTTCCAACCATCTCTCCTTTGATAGGTTCCACCACCCACTATCGAAGGAGTCCGTCCGCGGCGTGTTGTCTCCAGGGTGTTAAGATGTTTGCCCATTTTTCGCTGTGCATCCGGCTCACGCCCTGCCCAGTCCCACTTCAACTTGACTGTTTTGCGCCCTACGTCTACAATACCAGTCGTTGAACGCAGCGTGGTATTCCAAACTCGGTCAATCCACTTAAATTATTATTATGTAATATAAATATGCAGTATTATAGCACGTTCTGTCAACAAATCTTAATACTTACGTATTTTATACAATCCAGAACAAACAAGAAATCAATAACAATCAACAACTAAACATAACAAATACTTCTTTAAGTAAAAACAAAAAAGTAAGTACTTTTACAACAATATTAGTAAAACAAGTTACATTTTAAACATCATAAATTTAGGTAACTTTGATAACTTACTTACTTGTAGGCGAAAACAGCCAAGACATCCGTACAAAAGCTTGCGAAAGTGAGACGTTTGATACACACAAATCGAATATTGAAAGTAAAATAAAAAGCATGTAAAGTAAAAAGTTTGAGAAACACTTTAAAGTGAAAGACCGGCGGATTTTGTCCGATCTTAACCTAAGAGGTTAAAGATCGGATCTTTGTCTACAAACGTCGTAGACATGATTGTATAGTACTAATCAATTAGTCTTACATTGCAAATGGTAATAAAACAGCCAAACTTCAAAAATAAACAAAAATTACCTACCAAATTGCTCACAGAACGTTTCAGGTGGAAGATCGGATCATGTCTTTTTCCACTTTTGGTACATCCTTTTTTTGAACGACAATAGCACACGTTCTGCTGGGCATAGCGTAAAAAGCAGACTGTAGGGAGGGGCACAACAAAATGGCGCGTACGGCGATGTTGCCATCATTTAAAAATATTGCTGAATTTAGTAGTTACATGACTTATCCGGACTTACTACTTGTCCGGTCTTACCAGAAAGCACCTTAAAACAAGTTACATTTTAAACATCATAAATTTAGGTAACTTTGATAACTTACTTACTTGTAGGCGAAAACAGCCAAGACATCCGTACAAAAGCTTGCGAAAGTGAGACGTTTGATACAGACAAATCGAATATTGAAAGTAAAATAAAAAGCATAACCTACGAGGTTAAAGATCGGATCTTTGTCTACAAACGTCGTAGACATGATTGTATAGTACTAATCAATTAGTCTTACATCGCAAATGGTAATAAAACAGCAAAACTTCAAAAATAAACAAAAATTACCTACCAAATTGCTCACAGAACGTTTCAGGTGGAAGATCGGATCATGTCTTTTTCCACTTTTGGTACATCCTTTTTTTGAACGACAATAGCACACGTTCTGCTGGGCATAGCGTAAAAAGCAGACAGAGAGGGGCACAACAAAATGGCGCGTACGTAGATGTTGCTATCATTTAAAAATATTGCTGAATTTAGTAGTTACATGACTTATCCGGACTTACTACTTGTCCGGTCTTACCAGAAAGCACCTTAAGACTTTCATTTCTCAAATTATTCTTCAAAAAAAGTTCACTGAACAACTATTGATATCCGTTTACTCACTATTATCACTACATCACAGTATATTGCATTCTTTAAGAAAACTGTACACCCTTTATCTGATAAAATAACATTTTACGATGAAAATAAAGCATCACTAACTAACAGGAAGCGATGACTTTAGGTCAAACGTCTTTTTAACACTCTAACACCTACGACAAAGGCTCCATGAAGTAATTATATTCAAAAACATAATAATGTATTCATATATTCTAAGCACGACGACAGTCAAGGTTCCGAGCACTTTCTTTAAAAAAATCCAAACATTCGTCGTATGAGTAGGACAACACATCGTGAATGTAAATCAGCAAGAAGAAACATAATTCATGCTTTAAACGAATATGAATGATAGACCGTGTCTAACATAAAATGTATGGCCTTATTAATATTGTTTTCTATCGACGAATAATAAAACCAAATCTGTACGGTCAGCGACAGAAGTTCATGAACATTTGATGTATTTGAATCTTCAATATCTTCGTAGTTGTAGGGTTTTAGATAAAACCAGCTTAAATTAAATGTTTTGCCTTCCACCACTACTATTTATGAAAAAAATAGACAATTTTCCCACAAATAATGATGAAAATGAAGCTTTAAAATCTCCAATTGTTCATGAACTTCTGTCGCTGACTGTACCAACGACTGATGAGCGATCGTCCAAATTAGACACGTTGTTTGAATAAGAAATAAACATTCCCATAAGCCCGCAAAACTTTAATTCAGAGTATAATTGATATAAATAAAACAAAAGTTAACAGGTCCATAAATTAAGCTAAGCGGAAAGGGGCCGACGCATATCGAAGGACCTTTTAAGAAACCTGTACACTCGAATTCCATTCCGAGGTGCATAGTTAAAATGCTCAAAGAATAGCTATTCATTAGTGGGTGCGAGAATGAGAATTCTTCAGGCAGTCTGAATATTCCATCGGCGAAGAAGCTTGTATTGTCTTAAGAAAAATGCCTTGGTCCTTCGACGCTAAATTATGTCGAGACGGTGTCGCGAGCACCGTAAGCTCACATCCTAGTTCATTATCTGTTGATTCCATAGATTTTATTGCCAACGCCACAATGTATAGAATAGGTTTATCATGCGATGAAACAATGTGGGAATGAGGATGGAGACATAAAATACTGCGCTTTTAAATAGTCAAAAGTTTAATGTTGGATAGGTAGTATGATTCACATGGAAGAGATATCAACTTACTAGGCGTCTCATTTATATATTGCTTTGATATGAGTCAGTCAGAGAGTAAAATAAATATTTCTTTTATATTTTCATTTGTTATGACAGAGATCTGAATTCCTCTTAACTTTTTTTATAAAACCAGACAAAAGCTTGATGATTTCGACTTTATATGCAAAAATTCTTATCGATGAACTCAATCTGATCCATTTTTAATCGTTTTTCCTTAAACCATGTCAACGTTACACCAAATCTGCGAATTAAAGACACGCAACCATTAAGACCGTGTAAAATTATTCAGTGTCCTGTCGAAGGTACGACAAAGTTTGCACTTTGCATATTTAAAGAAACACTCGCCTTATCTGGCTCATCGGTGATTCTGTTCACAGATATTCTCTGGAGAAAAACGAAGTACCATTGGGCATAGTGGAAGTGAACTTAGTTTTGTACCTACTGCAAATGTAGCGCTGCAATTTCTTTCTCGTTTTATATTGAGATCATGATTGAAGTGGTTTTTTTCTTACTTTATATTCATCATAATCAATTCAAACTCTATACTTGCAAACTGCTGTCGGACAGATTTTCGTAATACCCACTGGCGGGGAAAGCTTAGTTGGGATTATGACAATAAACCAGAATGTCGGTCATTTCTAGCGGAAGTATTCTTGCACCATGTGGAATGCTAGCTTCTACAAAATATAGACAGCTTTAAAACATATTTTTAAACTTCTCTTGTCCTCCCCATTGATATCTTCAATAGGTACCTAAAGATCTGAGAATGTCTACCGTTTTCTGGGATCAATATCGCAATCACATAATTCTATTGTTAAATTAATTTTAAAGTTACCTCTCTGTGTAAATGGTTTCCGCTGTGGCAAGATTCTTGAAGCCGGGTGCTCGCATTAGGACAAAATTAAGTGCTGTTATGTGTTCAGTTGTCACATTAAAATGCCTTCGGCTACTTCACACTGGAAAAATAAAGCGTAGTGCTCCGACTATACAATAATTCGATGAATCCCTTCCATGTGTTTTATGTTAAGGTGTATCGATTTATTTTGTAGTCAACGTTGAATTATATTCTCAATGCGAGCGCTTTTAGCACTTTATCCTTTTTACACTATAGTCCTTTTACCTACTACGTCCATGATACAAGCTTCATCACAAAATCGCCTTTTAAATCTCAAAAAAGATGAATAAAAACCATCTTCTTACTAAAAAGTACTTTAAGCTTAATCATGGTTTAAAAAATAATAACGTTTGCAATCGAGTTAAGAGAATCAATACTACAATATTAACTGCCTAAGCTTCAAACAAAGTTTTTAAAGGATTGCAAATGTAAGTCTTCTGTTAGAAATCCATAACTGCACGTCTTATTTACGATACAATTGCCCAACCCTTGCGCAGCTTCAATGGGCCGTGTCAACTCATTTCCGTGTCGACTCAATTGGTTCCAAGCATTGAGATCAATTAAAATGTGACGACTGGAGCGTGATGGACGAGATGGCATCCCGAGGGAAGATCGTGGTGATGGCGTTGGGAATTAAAAAGTTACACGGTCAAAGATCACGGTTCATAGGACCATGGAATTTCTGAGATTTTGGGAGGGCACTTTCTTTACAAAAAGTGGCTGATATAAGAATGCGAATGATAGGGCAAAACGCTTACGCACACAGAAACAAATCTATACACATAATTAAGACCAAAGCAACTTCGTTAGATGGAAAAACTATACGTACGAGTAACGAGTTCGAGAAAGCAAAAACAAAATTGAATTAAATGTATTTGATATGAATACAATTTTAATGAAAATGAAAGTTCCGTGTTGACTCACACATTAATTAAGTAACTATTGGCAATATTTACAATCTAGACTGTAACTGTAACATACCCTTACTTAGCCTGTAACATAAACATAACACAAGATTCTCGTGGTTACATTACTAACATTACAAGTTTTCCCACACATAGATTCTTACAAAGTCATCATTAATGTCTAGTCTATGGGTTTTTAACATTTAATCGACTGTAAGCAAACCGGTTTCTACGTTGATATCTGGCAAATAGCTTGAAGGCGAAGTATGAAGTAACTATTTGTTAATAATATCTGGACTTGTTACTAATAGCTGGGTAATATCGGGACTGATGATTAAGGGCCTTTTCAGATTGACTTAGTAAATTTGTAGTTGGTAGATCAGACAAAGTTTTAAGATCTTATCATACAAAGAAAAGAAAAATAGCAGATAGAAGATGATAGGGCCAAACATGAAAGCTCCTCTTAAAAAAAAAACCAAAAATTGTCCGTTGATTAGGTATTCTAAGCTCACTGATTCTTTGCGCTAAAATAAAAGAAAACAGATTCAGTATTATATTTATTTGGAAAACTATTTTTCTTAATGAATAAATAGATAATCAATAAATTATTCAATTTATTGATTCTAATAGTCTATAAGTCTAAAAAGTCCTTTAATCTCCTTGTCATGTCACTGTAGGGCAGAATGGTGACTGCTACCGTTTTAACGCGCAAATTAATTACACAACCGTTAGCTTTGATACAAGTAAAATGTAAATAAAACAGGTCCAAGGCAGATAACTGAGAGATATAAAGTGAGATTATAATGAACTTTGTGATGATGCAGAAAGTAATACGAGACTGAAGCAATGTTGACAGACTTTGTTAAAAAAATATGTATGATGCAATATGATTGCTTCAATACTACAGCTACTTTAATTTGCTTATTTAAGTTAAATTAGTAGCATAAAATCTAGGTTGACTAGAATATAAAGAAAACGAATGATCCGAGTACATGCACCAATAACGATGACTGTTTAAATCAAAGTCAAAGTCAAAGTCAAAGTCAAATAGCATTTATTCAGTAGGACCGCTGGGATCACTTTGAAACGTCTTAAAACTAGGTGATTCTACTCCTGTTCCTTCGCGACCAATAAATCTAATTCGAAACTGAAGTGATCTAAGATTATGTGACCGTGTAACCAGAACTGAACTAATCGATAAATGTTCGAAGAATTCAGCCGCAAAAAATCTAAGTTGTACGCTTGAAGAGTTGCGAAATACAACAATTCGTTAAAACCAATCAATCGTCATCAAACTGTTATGTTATTGAAATATAAATCACCAAAATCCTGTTAGTTGAATTTAATTGTTCTACAGATTCATTTCTCACACACAGTCTGATTCTTTTATTTCATTTTGCAAACACTAAAATTGTCTTAGCTAAGCTCTCATTCCTTCCTAGAACACCGTTAGATTTATTGACATTGATGCTAGCTTCTTAGAACAACGAATTTGGATGAAGAGTTTTGCTCTCATAGAAAATGGTAGGTATGGTTCTAGTAGTTTCGGTAGTTTCTAGTAGTGTTAGGTACTATGCAAATTTTTCATAATTACACTGGTGAAAGGGCAAAAGAGACACCTATGATTTGTAATGAGACATAACACTGGAAGACAATTTATAGTAAATTGAAATGAATATTAGATAGACATAAAACAATTTCTTCTGGACGACTTGTCGTATGTTTACTTCTCTGCATACTCGCAATGAAAATAAATGTGCAAAATGTGAATTTGAAAGTAATATTTTTTAGTAGACACAATACGAACGAAGAAAGTCTTAGATGTGTCTACTGGGGTCACGCTCGTCATCCTGTTTCGTATTTTTTTACAAGCTTAATTTAATATCTAACTTTCATAGTAATTTATTTTACTACTAATTTAATATATTATATTATTACTTTTTCGAAACCTCAATATTTTTCTTGAACAAATTAAAAAGCCGTTCTCTTCATTACTTCATTTTCTTACGGAATATTTTAATAACAAAAAAGGTATTTCATCAATGCTTCCGGTAGTCGCCACTGGCTTATTATTCTACATTACTTCGAGTCTCTACATTTTTTGCTCACAAATCATCATTTCACAATATATGAGAGTTATTTTTTTAAATTACCCCGAGATGATATCAGTCGCAAAATCCATTAAATTATTTATCAAGTATGTAATTTGAATCATAAATTTTATGGTTCCACTTACCTACGGGCGTGCATTAAGTGTTTTCAATTTCACTATGTGGTTTACCGTTATCAAAATACTGGCATCGATCATAATCAACTTTGGCGATGGTGATTCGTCCGAATTTTGAGCAGTTATTATTGGCGATTGTCAGTCGGAATGGCCATCAAGTTGTTCGTAATTGAATTTTAAGTTGTTGCCCGGTTTGATTAATTTTGAATGATAATGGTGTTTAGCGGTGTGCGGTTATTTGTGTTTGGACATTGAAGCTTTGTTAGTTTCTATTATACCTTCAGGTTGTATAACTGTTAAAGAATTGAAGATAAGTAATTGAATCTTGATAGATATGGTTTAGTCCATTCAGAAATTAATGATAATTATACAATTCATTCATTGTGTTTTAATGTTAACACACATGTCACACATTATGATAAGAGGCAATTCTCCTTCATCTAACCTGCTTGTGAACGAGAAGTGTGGTACGCGTGCAAAGTCTCAATAAAATAAAGTTTGACAGTTATTATTAACAAAAAAATATCATAAATTATTGACATAATTTCATCGCGATAAATATCAAGCGATGATTGCAGACGCAATTATTTTAACCCCCCACAGCTACGGTATTTTAATAATGGACACGATATTTGTCTTTTAAAGATTAGTGTCCATTTTTGTGCCACCTACAATCAGTACCTACTGATGCATAAAAATCAGTAGTAAATCTCAAATTATGTTATTGCTCTGGATCATAGCGGCACAGTCTGTGAAGTTTAACTGTTTCACTCGCCTATACACCAAGGATAATCAATATCGTTCAGAACTACTAAATTCCGTTTGCGTTATGATTTTCGCTTCCTGGGTTCAGATTTACATAATTTTATGCAAATTCTTAAAGTTTTAGCCTTAAAACTTCGTCACCAGAGCTGGCCACTGACTCATACCGTGCAAAAGTAAACGCTATATGTATATGCAAATTTTAACCCTTTTTTAAAATTTTAAAAAGATTGCACTGTTAGTTGAGAGTTTCTCTAATGTTTTTATTGTTTACTTACTTCATTAAAATTATGCAAATGTTTTATGGTTGAATAACGAAATGAAAGTTAAATTAGTAGTGGTCCAACTCTTTACTAGGGCTGTGATAAAAGTTTAAATGGTCAGCTTTCCATTGCCATCAATAAAATTGCATTGCGCCGAGTAATTTGTGAGGTAGTTTGAGTTAATTATTTTGCACAGTAATTGTATGTTCGTTCTAAAGACTAAAGAAAAAAAGATGATAGTTATTTTGAGTAGGAGTACGGCGGTGTACCATAAAAGATTAGTTTTTACTCCTATTAGATTCGTATTTTTTCAGACTATAATAATCGTTACTAAAGAACTCTAGTTCTTTTGAAAATTATGCATCACATGAAGCAACCACACAAGCTCATTTTAAAACGCATAATATACATTTTCTAAAACGAATTTTTAATGTCCAATCCACAGCTGGGATTCAAACTCGTAACTTTGAGATTGAAAATCATTCCACTACCAGGCAGGCTTACTAAGAAATTCACCTAATCCATAACTGCCTTATTTTTAACTTTTCAATGTACCTATTTGTCGATCAGAAAACGGTCTTAATTTGATTATTTTGTCGACTGTGAAATGTATTTTACCTACTTTATCTTTTTGAACTCCGAATGGTAAGCTGTCACCAACTCTTCTACTGTCATTTGTCCGATATGTCGATTTAAATAAGTGTTCGGCAATGATTCAAAGCCTAAGCTATCGAATTAAACCATCATAACCCTTGACAGTATCTTATGACGACATCGGTAGCCAGTTTTTTGTGGTTAGACATGCGTCAAATGTCACTTCTTTTTTTGGCGTCTAATGCTTACTCCTTTCGGGGCTACCTAACCTACTACTTTTTTACCTTAGTTTATTTTTGATACAATCATTATACAACTTAATAGATCATTTGTAATTAATATTCGGTTTATCTAATGGTTGCTTTGCCGTAGTCAGGTAAAAAATAACACTGATGATGAATTCTTTTTTATTTACAGAAACTAAGCTACTACATAAAAACTGTAACTAACAGACCTATAGCATAGGTTGCGAGGAGAGAAGCGACGAGTGGTTAGGTGTATAGTGAACAACCAGATCCCCGTGGTTTTTATGTTCAGTAGGAGCATGGGTGTCCAGGTGCTCCTACTAGTAGGAGAATTTAGTAGGAGCACGAGGAAGAAGCGATTTATATATATTTATAATTAGAAAATACAAATACAACAGGATTAGTCAATCTATCTAAGGATCGTTAGAAACGATCTATAGGTAGGTCAACTGATCCACGTCACTGTCAGCTGGAAGCGTGCCCAAAACACTGGCGGCATTACCACGCTGGATGGCAATGCTGATCCTTTGAGCCAAAAATGTGCCAGCTTTCGGATCAAAATATACTGATGATGATACTTTTTATTCCTATTCCCTATTAACGGGAAGGCCTACACATTTTCATTTTTTCTGGATAACAGTAAATTTTAAAGTAGTTAGGTATGTTTATTTAAACGGAGAAGCGGATCCTGTTTAAAACAGCAAACGGTTCAGAAATACAAACAATTAATTTAAAACAAACTCGAGAACAAGAAAAGCCTCCGGACGCCCGAAGCCAAAGCACCAAGTCGTTTGTAAAAAAATAATAACAACCTAGACTATTGCGAATACCATATTAATTAACATGGGTGGCATGTAGCGGACACATAGAAAATATGAGTATGCTTTGGGCTATGATGAAGTATAAACATAGTTGTTAAGAAAAAGTATGTCTTGAGATATCCTAGGGGTACGTGAAGGTCTATAGAACTAAATATATGACAAACGTACTATCGTTAATATGTAATCCTACTACTCGTAAATGATAAAGCTGAAAGTTTGTGAGTATATTACGCCCAATAACAATCCAACCATGTTCAGGCGGTTTATAATCAGCACACATTGAGTTGTCTAAGAAGAAGTCTAGAGAATAGAAAAGTGCAAACTGGTTTACCAAAACAAATTACTCGTATCTTACGTGAGAACAATATATATCTAGGTACGTGTACATTTTATAATAATGATCTATTAGTTCAGTCTGCTAAGGATATTCAAGCCAGACCTATTTTCTACATTCAAAACTGTATACAAACCAATTAAATAGAAACTGTTTTTACAAAAAAAAACAAAACTGATTTCATAAATAAAATCAAACATTTTGTTTTTATGGTGCGTTTAAACAAATAGGGCATCATCGCACCATGATTGTAGCCATTTAAAAACTATAAAAGAATACTGAAGTTTTATTATCCTGGATGCATTTGAAGATTGGTCTGTTTTGAGGCTTTTGAGTTCGAATTTTATGGGATTATAAAAAATATTGGTTTACCGAGAACGGAAACCAGTTTGGTACCCTGGGTGTTTGAAGGTGTTACTAAGACTTTAAATAATCATAGTTTTATAAAAGAAGTTGTAATAACAAGTAATTGGGCAGTAAACTAAAGAAAATAAATCGATAATAACATTATTATTTAAATTTATACAAAGAAAGTATTAAAACAATTTAACTGATTCACTTGAATCGTAGTAAGAATAGTCTTCATAAAGTATAATAACGTTAAGAGATTCCGTTACATACAAACATAGATACTTCTCTTCTTCTTCCTGCCCTTATCCCACTTAAGTGGGGTCGGCACAACATGTTTCTCTCTTCCATTTCCCTCTATCACCCGTCATATCAGAACTCACTCCTTTCACAAACATATCCGCATTCACACAGTCCATCCATCTTTTCTTAGGCCTACCCCTACCGGTATATCCATCCACATTCATACTCAACACTCGTCGTGTTATATGACTCTCATCCCTCCTCATGACATGCCCATACCACGCCAACCTTCCACTTCTCAATTTATCAGTCACTGGCGCTACTTTCAAACTTCCCCTGATGTACTCATTCCTTATCTTATCCATTCTAGTCACTCCACACATCATACAAACATAGATACATACCAAGCTAATAAATGTATGAAATCAACATCGGTCTATCCGTTTGGATCCGTCGACAAATGCATAAAATACATACGTCAAAATAAAACCCATCATTTTGCGTAGTACGGTTAAAAAAGTATTAGCTTTGTCCTTAAAATGCAATTACCGCCGCGCAAAGCTTTATTTTCCACAGGATACCTAATTTGCAGTCTCCATTGAAAACCAGTCGTAATTTCGGTTCTTCAAAGAACAATTTCTGTAAATTTGTTTGCATGTTCCGATCAGTAAGTATTAACGTCGAGTTGTATTGGAACTTAAATAACCTTCATTGTGAGACACTGCATTGGTATTTTGACTTCATTTTCATTGTGGTTGTTTATGTTTTAAGGTTCAATTTAGTTACTTTATGTCAATTTTGTTTAGTGACCAATTTTAGTGTCGGCGTTTTTAAGCCTGAATGAAGGTGTAATGGCTTAGTTAATTTTAGCTGGGAATGACAGCTACTTGCTTGGTCGTTGTTTTAGATCGTCTAAATAAAGCGAGGTGCTGCGCGGTAACGATATGGATAGGTGACCACTAATGGCAATAACAACTGAGCACTTCCGTGCTTCGGAAAGCACGTCCAAATGCCAGTTTATTTTGGCTTGCACTACTAAATCTTAAAGGTACTTACGGTCCTTACTGTACGTATTTACTATGGATCGTTTTAAGAATAATGTATTGTGTGTGTATTTTGTCCCACGCATCTTACTTATGGTTTCCTAAAAAGTTGGACGTAACTTGAATGTCGTAATATTAGCGTAGGTACACAAACAATTTGATATGTAGAACGTCTTTTTATTATGAACGATGACATTGTAAGAGTCGCGGGTGATTGGTGGATTGAGGGAACAACATCGTTCTAGAAGTACTTTGAACTCAAAGTACTCCTGTACGTTGCATAGTCACTCATATAATATTTATATCAGTGACTGCCAGTGGTTTTTATCGACTTCCGAAGGAGGTAAGAGAGGTCTGCAAGTGGTAAAAATCTGTCAAAAGAGTGGGCATTAGCTTATAATTTAGAGCCTCCAGTATTCAAATGAAATACGGGCACATTATGACGGTACACACATCCGAGGAATTCCAAACTTAATCAGATGAAGTGCAAGAATTAGCTATCCATCTTGCGACGATAATATTTGACGTGCATTTTGATTGTGCTCCGATAAACAAATTCCGGTGAATGTGATCAAAAGGAAGTACTAATTTGTTCCCGTTCTTGAGAAATGATTTGATACTAGTTATGAGTATGTATGATTTATTGGCTCTGCCGTGTAAGCTGGAAGCAGATCGGGACATCGATAAGGAGCTTTTTGTTGATCAGCGTGCTCGTTTTGAGTAGTCATCTGATCAGCAGTTGTAGTAAGTCGATGGCTGCAAGAGTAACCTCAGCCAATTGGTCATGATCAGCTTAAATTACACGCAGTACCATTGTGGCGCCAAGGCAGTCATACCACACATTTTACGTACATATGTCCTACATTCGTGTCCTGCAACCTTATTGTCTAACTTGAAATCCATTTCCAGTTGTCATCCCAATAGAGCTCAACCAATCACATAATAGGAAAATGACAATTGAAGTCCAGAATGGGTTTCAAAAGTCAAAATGAAGCCCATGTCCATTCCCAGCTGAGTAAGACAATAAGGCTTCTGCTTGGATAGTGCTGGTAGCCACAAAAAATATTTTATTTCCAATCGGAAATATACACAAAAGAAGAAGCTCTAGGTTTTTCATACGTTAGGCTTTCTGTGGTTACTTTTACTTATTTCTTTGTGGTTACAAGCTCATACGAACATGAAATTATTGTGAAGTATAACCAGTTCGATCGTTCAACTTTCTAGATCTTTTTGAACTCTATCCTTTATTGATTCAATAACAATTCGACTAGAACAGGGCATAACTTCAAAAGTGTCCAAGTGTCTGTTTTGTGGTCACCACCTGCTGCGCTTATTTATATAATGTAACGAGTTTCCTAAGCCTTTTGAAATCGCGCCTTTAATTTGGTGTCAAGTCTAGTAACAGGAGTTCATTTTGAATTAATATTAAGTTCAGCATTAAGTTTTACAGTAGACAGCCCTGTTTCAAATATTATTCAGTAGGTCACTGGGTACAGATTTCATAGGTTTAAAGACTAGATGATTCTTCTCTGGTACCTTTGCTACCATGAAGAACCTTGGGCAACCACTGTTTGTTTTAGGTTATCTATTCCAAAGCAAATCGAACAGATAAAACTTCAAAAATATGTTGATATATACCTATACAGGATGTAAAAAGAGTGCTACCGAAAACTGAGGGGTTGCAATCAGACCATGATTCTGAACATCTTTAGCGAAAAAAAAAACACATTTTTTTAAGTACAACACAATAAGACCTACCTAATAATTTCCCTTATAAAAGAAATCAAAAATTAAAACTCAAAATCCAGCAATCTACGGATAAAAACGCGCCCAGTACATACGCTCGACCAGCTGTGCGAGGTCGGTTTTCTCCGGATATAATGTTTTTTTCGGAAAATCCTTTTGGATTTGGTTGTGTGTTGAGACCTTTCGGCTTCGGTAGACGTCTTTTTACACCCTGTATAAGATGTATATTTCAATAGACACTTTAGAAAAAGATAGATATATCTGGCCACCATGACCTTTGTGTAATGCATCTTATCTATTGCCACACAAATCAAAACAATGAGCAGAGAGATTGACAGTTATCTCGTGAAGCATTATGCTATTTCGATGTTTAGTTTGTTCCAAAAATCGTGAGGCACTTACACAATCTAAGCCCATTAGGCCCTTGATAGAAGCAATCCAAAACAATTGTTCCTCAAACGAGAGCATTTTGTTGTGAGACAATTTTGATCCATAGAATCATTCGCTCTTTTTGATCGATCTGTGAATTTTGCACTCAGATGACTAAGCGCCAAATTATTGTCTAATTTTTTTTTTAAGGACGAGAAAGCTAATTGATCTTACCTTTAACCAAGAGACATCGATTCATCAAAATGAATTCGAAATCCGCATTGCATTATTTAAAAACGTTTAGGATTCAAGACCGGCTTATGTTTGATAGCTGCTATTTTGTGAATTGATTGTACCTACTAGAGGGCATTATTACGAGTGACACTTTAAGGGCAGTAACTGCAAATCGAGGACAACTTAGCATTTGTAAGCAAGGATGTAGCCGACTTAAGAGAATGTAAGTTGATTCAGTACATACTTGAGAGAAGTTGAAAAGCAAATTAATTGAAGAAAGATACTTGCTACTACGATTGCTTCCTTACATTTAGAAAACAATTATTGTTACTCGGCCATTTTGTTCAGTACAACCATGAGAGTAATTTTAAATGTAGCTTATTCGGAATTTCCTATAGACAAATCTAAAAAGGACAAAAACATTAACATTAACTAACATTGATATTAGTTTGTTGCAGTTTTAAATCCCTAAAATATGTTCTTTAATTGTATCAACAAAAAAAAACCTTTCGATAAATGCTTTAGTCATTCCCTTTCTACACTAACCAAAACCTTTAGTAAATATTTGCTTAGCAATTTATAGACAACAATTTCCCGATAGCCCAATTTCTGAAGATTGCCCGAAAATATAGTCCACACGTGAACAGAGCGAGTCTAATAGTGTACAATCAAATCAGTCGTGTGTGCTGTCGCGGCACCATTGTGCTTGCATCGAGCGTGATCTGGGATTTGGACGCCCCACTTCTGAGGTATGCAACGCTAGATGATGTGTGAAGGAATGGAGAAGGCATTCATTGGAAGAACCCTTTTATAAGCATGGTTCTTTAAGAACCAGAAGCGCATGAGCTTATACAATCCAGATCAAAATTAGAGAGCATCATCACATAATTCAAGTGGTCCAAGGTTGGTCTCTCTTGATGGCAGAAGTCGCTTAGTTAGCAGAAATAGCGTAAGTGGTATGATCTTCATTCCTAACATCATAATTCAGGAATTATTGGCGCTAGATAAATACAGCGGAACGCTTTAAAAAACTTGAGGTTTGGTTTGTCAACATATCTCCAGATTTCAAATGTTAGCTTTGAAGTCTGGAGGTATGTTGACTGGGAATCTCACTACAATCAGTCAATTAGCTCATACCAACAATTTTAATTGAAATTAAATTTTGATGACATGATATTGGTAGATAGAGTTTGGCAAATGAAAGTAGACCCTGAAAAATCGCGTCAAATTAAAAAAATATATGCGTGTAACCCCTTAAGGACATTTGGAAGAACACAACTTGATACTTGGTTATTATTTTCTAGTACCAAATATAAAAATTATATTAAGTATATTATTTAGAGTTATTAATTAATGTGTTGTCACGCTTTTGAATTTGCCGCCTCTTTTTCAGGGTCTACTTTCATTTGTTCGATCCCCGCGGCGGGACCAATGTTTGTATGATCTACAAATATTTGTCTCGGGTCTGGGTGTTTCTATGTATAATATGTATGTATTTACAAACAAAAAGTATATAAGTAGTATATCAGTCATCTAGTACCCATAACACAAGCTCTGCTTACTTTGGGGCTAGATGATGCTGTGTGAAAAAGTCCAGCATTATTTATTTATTTATTTATTTATTTGCCAGACTCTACCTAGTGAGCAGTCCAATCAAACGGTACAGGAATCTATTGTACTTAAAGCTTAGAAAGCGCAAGCATGAATGAGTTATCACCGTTTCACTAAATAGAAATACAATTGTTAAGACAGTTCACACGATGCGTGTAATTGGCGCTAGTAACGCGCACGAATGATTTATCTTACAATGGAATTGTGTGCGTTAGGATTTATTGTTTTACGAATCAGTGTATATGGCTTTCAGCTAAATCTGATTATAGAAAATGTAGATCGCCCGAAGAGTATTTTACAAAAATGTATCTACTACAAAATTATTTACAAAATTATCTTAGGATTAGTTGAGCTATTTACCTACAGATGAGCCAAATCCTGTTAGAATTTATGGAGTTCTAAAGTCAGAAAAGCGTAAAAAAACGAATAGAAGCCACAGATAATAAATAGGCAGCACCATCAGATCAGAAAAAAGTATGAAGACCACGCACAACTGTATTTCAAAGGTACGGTAGACATTCCCTCAGATCAAGTGATTCAAGATCTATAAATATCTTAGGGGGAAGTCAAGGGTATAATAAGAAAGAAAGGAAGATTTCTATCGTGCCTAATATTCTACTGTTACGAGGCTCACTTATGAACACAGTGGAGAACGTTTTTGAAGGAACCTCTTTCTTTGAATAATTCCTACTTCGTTCTTAGATCCACGGCCCTTGCACCGGAACCAATCAAATTCTCTACAGTTCATATTTAACAACGCATTTGTCAAAACCACTGACTTTGTAATTACTCATCACAGCAAATTGATATAACCGGTAATAATATTAGAAAGTGGCTTTATTAACCGTACCGAGACGTGATCGAAAACGTTCACATGTGAAGATAGATAGAATAACTATGACTCGGTTTCCTTTGTAAAATATGCTTTATTGCTATTTATTTAATAACCAGTAGGTATACAATGAAGCTACCTTCTATACACAGCTTCTAAATGACTGTATTTTATGTAGGCATACGACTTCATACATCGCTGCCTCCGGGGAATAAACGGATAACTGCCATTATCTTAGTTTTAGTGTTATGCCATATTTGGGATCTCTGGGTGCTAATACATCTGCTCAATTTTTTTCGTAACATTCGTACAATTATTCACGGAGATACAAAATATTACAATACTTTTCGATGTTTCTAGACATGCCTAAACTTACAAGAATAAAGTTGTAATATAATATTATCAAAATGTACCCACACCTTTTAATATGACAAAGAGTCATACAATTATATTCACGTAAGAAATATTCGTCTATACAATGGTAAACGCAGGTTATCATTTTATTCTCGTGAAAACATGTCCATACGTTTCGTATAATACCGCTGTTAGAGTCTGTGCGAAAGGGAACCGTCATAAGATTTGATTGTTAAAGCGGTGTATAATAACCGTATTTGTTAGGTTGACAACATTTAAGTGCGACTAACGCAATTTTGAACATTCTAGGACGTCAACTTGCAAAAAAATCAATGGTATGGATCAATGGTTATAAGATTTTGTTAGGTACCTAGTTCTATTTTAAATTAAACCAATCATGGTAGTCAACAACTAACATACAATTAATGGACTACCGTGGGCTGATAAATATGAGCCCAAACTCGGGTAGTTTACTGCTTCTCACTGAGGAGTTCCATTGAACAGCTCCTGATTTAATCATCAGATCAGCTCATCGTCACCATATTTTTAAAACATTAGAGTTGAAACTCGAACGATGTCTTAAGTTCCAACTCAATAGGACTATTTTCTGAGTAGTTCTGTTGAACAACTCCTCACTCCATCAATATGGTGACAGCGAAATTATCAGAAGCTCACTGTCACCATACTTTTAAATTATAGACTAGATTGTGAAACCCTATGTCCAGTCTACTTCGATTTTAAGTAATTTCCTTGATGTGTTCTCCAGAACGACGATAATATTGACTAAGACGTTAAAGAGGATGAATACGTGATGAATAAAGTTGCCACAGGTCTCAGGGACGATATGCAAACCAAGGAAAAGATGGATATTAGGAAATGCAGAAGATGGATGAAAGGAAAGTGCATGTTACCGCGATGCAAATGAGTTGGATGTATGTATGCTTGTGTATCCCACCCATGGTTAGATAAGAAAAACTTTTACATCTTTAATAAATGATTTATAAAGCGCCATGAGGAAACTTACCTATGCCTACGCTCAATAGGACGCTGTAATGCCCGGGACATTGTTTGAGATGGCTTGAGGCTTGCATAGCACGTATAGACAACTTCTTCTTATATTTACGTAGTTTAGAGCTGATTAAGCTACAGAATTCTTCACCATGTTTTCCGTCATCGTGAAGAGCTCATGTTAACGGGTAAGTAAGATAAGGAATGAGTACCTATATACGGGGAAGGAAGTTTGAAAGTGGCACCTATTTCCAAATAAATTGGCATGGTAAGGACAAGTTATGAGGTGGAATATGAGTGTGGCTGGAGGTATGCTAGTATAAAAAGGCTAGAGAAGAAGTGGTTGCAATGTGTGAGAGATGATATGAATGTAAAAGGAGTGAATGCACAGCTGTTGACGAATTATAAGAGTGAGTGGAGGAATAACATTATGGCATGGACCAGAGCGTGAATTACCCCCTGTGTCGACCCATCTTATCATGAGATAAGGGCAGGGGAATGTTGATGATGAAATATGCTAATTGCTAATATTTTTATGTGATTTTATGTCTGATTTTTATCGTTATTATAAAAAAATCCAAGAAAATCTAGAAGTTTTTAATGCTTGACATAGCTGAAGGCTTGAAAAGACTTATGAAATAGTTATGGTTATTTCTTACTCATCATAATTTTATTTCAAGGCAAGGTAACCTTGTTCTAATACTTTAGAACAGTTTTGAAGAGGTTTGCTAGTTAAAAAGTACTCAAAAACATCTTGAAAATAATAAAACAATAGGTGATTACTTCTACCTAACTTTATTTAAAAGCGCTTAACATAAACGAAGTGACACAATATTTACGAGATTAGAATTATAATCACCTATTATCATATACACTTCGAACCAAAAAAGCGTTGAATAAAATGGTAGGACCGTGGTACACGTGGTACAATATTAGGTTTACGCTAGAAAATACGGTGAATAAAATGATAACCGACATTAGGCAACATGGACGATGATTAATTTTGACTAACAAGAAGATAACTTCTTGTTTTCAAAATATCTCTTCTTACGCATAAATTACGCGTGTGTCAGCATAACATTCAGATTTCATAAAAAATCAGCTATGCTTAAAGCTATCAACCATCCATCTACGTCCAGTATTAGTGAAGTTATTAACGAAAACATGTTTTTTGCTTCTCCTGAAAAGTTGTGTTTTTGCAGTTATCCTTTTATTCCCCGGAGGCAGCGACATATGGAATTAAAATTATCAATAGTGAATTAGGATTTTCGTATGATTCGTGATTCCAATTGTTTTTTATTGCAACCAAAGATGATAAAAGAGTCTCCTTGACTGTCATTAATTATCATTTATAAATAAATAAATAATGCTGGACTTTTCCACACAGCATCATTTAGCCCCAAAGTAAGCAGAGCTTGTGTTATGGGTACTAGATGATTGATATACTACTTATATACTTTTTGTTTGTAAATACATACATATTATACATAGAAACACCCAGACCCGAGACAAATATTTGCAGATCATACAAACATTGATCCCGCCGCGGGGATCGAACCCGCAACCTTTTGCGTCGCAGGCGGGCCTTTGCCCACAGCGACAGGTTATTGAGGCAATGCATAAATTCCAAAATTGAAGAGTTCGTTTTGAATGTAGAAAATGTTCTCAATAATATCAAGTGAATTTTTGTAGCAAAGCTGTAACTGTTGTTTCTTCCATAAAAAAAAAACTTAGGCCTTTACATCTATACTAGATGATTTATACAGCGTCAAGAGGCAACCTATGCCTACACTTAACGGGACGCTGTAGTGCCTGGGACATTGTTTGAGATGGAATAGGCTTGCCCAGCACCTAAACCATCCACCACCTGGCCCACAGGAAAGACGACGTCAATACGTGTGGAGCTGACTAAGCTGCGGGTTTCCTCGCGATGTTTTCCTTCACCGTTATGAGCTCGTGATAAAGCGCATATAAATTTTTCGAAACGAAAAATCCAGTGATGCACGGCCGGGATTCGAACCCACGACCTTCGGATTGAAAGTCGAGACATAACCCCATTTGACCAACACGGCTCTCTTTCTTCCATAATATTGATACAAATCTATTACAAATATAATATGACAATGGTGTATTAACAATCGCGTAGATGATACGGTAACCGGTACGGTAGTAGATTAGGATCACTCCGGTTCATTCATCATTTGAAACTTCGGTGGGATGCTAGATATTATCAATGATGTAGCTAATGAACGACATATGGGAACCAGTTTAGAACCAGTGGCATTATACTTGCAATCTTGATTCTTATTTGGATAAATTTTCAGTCGTTTAAAGAACCCTTTATTTCTTTTAAATCATAATCTGTTCGTTACAGGTTTTCATTATATCGCGGAATGCTTTACGTTGAGGATTGTGGAAACCATACATACTTATTTCCTATATATATAGTGTCCACCGTTTGTAAGTTTTGCAAGTTTGCTATGATTCATTTTGTTTTCAAAATGAGAGAACCCCATTGACAGAATAAGGCCCCAAAACGCTTCAAAAGTAGAATCCTCTCATAATTATTCCGTAGATTGTTTCGTAGCAAAAAGCTGTTACAGTCAACGTAACATTAATTTATTATTCTGAAGGGTGCATTTAGATGCACCCTTTAAGGGTGAGTTCATATAAATTAGCTTTTATTACAATACCAGACTTCCTTGATTACAAAACAAGCTAATCAGGTATTGATTAGAAAGTTGAATCAAAGGATTGTGTGTGATTGCAGGTGGGTTCTGCAGCTGCTTGGAAAAGGATCGGTTTATTTGATCAACACTTAATTATATTACGAGTATTAAAATGGTAATCATAAGTATGTATGCAACAGTGCGACCGTGTAATATCATCAACATTAAATGATTTTGACTTTAAAGATCATGCAGGTGTATATTGACACCTTTTCATCAATCGGTGTTTCAAATTATAAGACTATCTTCTACGCGATGGCAAATAAGACACTAATTACGGTAATTACCTTTACCATGCAATAAAAAAACTGGATTTTTAAGACTTTCGAAGGATATTGTATTTCTTATTTCATAGTATATTGCTAGGGACATAAGTACTTTAATTATGACGACCTCTGTGGCGCAGTGGGCGAAGGTCCGCCTGCGACGCAGAAGGTTGCGGGTTCGATCCCCGCCGCGGGACAAATGTTTGTATGACCTACAGATATTTGTCCCGGATCTGGGTGTTTCTATGTATATTATGTATGTATTTACAAATAAAAAGTATATAAGTAGTTTATCAGTCATTCTAGTACCCATAACACAAGCTCTGCTTACTTTGGGGCTAGATGATGCTGTGTGAAAAAGTCCAGCATTATTTATTTTTATTTTTTTATTTATTTATATCTAGAATAAATACTTGCTAGCTTGCTTTATTTCCGAAGTGATGTCGTGTTTATGACTGTGTACGAATTTCGTGTTCACAATCCCGCGTTAGCACATCGATCTTAAGTGGACTGCATACTAGCTGATTTTACCGGCGTGGGAGCAACGTCACCATAAAACATTATTGTAGGACACAAGCTGTACCGCCCGTGAACATGATTGAATTTTATAGTGTGCTTAGCGCTTTACTTGGACGTAGCTTTGCATATTTCATGGCGAAATATTACGACTATTGTAACAGTTCGATACTTGGTAGCCGGATTGTGAGGCCTCGTAAAATCTATGTTTAGATACAATTTCTGTGAATAGTTTATGAAGATTGAAAACAATCGTATACTATGATTGCAAAGCTATTATTTGCAGGAAGCAATGGAAGACGGAAACTCTAAATGGCAAAAGCTTTATTACAATTTTCTCGTATCCGGGAATTTGTAAGATCGCATCAAAAATCAAAGAGGCGAAGAGACTCGTCGATAAAATCGTTTACAACGTAACCGAGAAAAGTCTAAAATTATAAAAAGTCGTCCCATTTTCACGTAAAGCTGATATTTGCAACTCAGCTCACCACAAATGACCCCATCGAGTTTTTACTATTGGGCATTGGCACATGTCCCAATAAAATCGGCGCCGTAAACGCACCCCCTGGGGCAGATAAAACAGCATCCCACCCGGATGATGTCACTATAATATGCATAGAGTCCTCTTTATTTGAGGTTTACTACGAAATTGCAGTAAATAGCAAACTGTTGTACCTTCGACTGACAATGTGCTTCTGGAGGGCTGGGATTTCGTTTTTACGTGCTCCTGAATAATATATTAACGCTGAGGGTAGGATTTATGAAGGGTGCCAAGGGTTTTAATCTTGCGAAACGACCATAACAAGACGTATGGGCAAATTACTGAATCCGCTATTAGCTGAGAGCGATTAAATGGCTACTTGAATTTTGGTGGAACCCTTTTAATATTTTAATTTTATAGATCAAATGGTTGGATTTGGGTAGCGATTTGCATGCGTTGGCTGAAATGTGTTTTATGGACGATTAGGTAAAGTGTTAGTGGTTTTCGCACATCTATATTAATGTTCTTCAGTAGTTTAGAGTTGGGTGGCTTTTCCTTTGTACACTTTAAACGTAGGTTAGTGTTATTAAATATCAGCATAAATTTACTAAAGATGAGTTACTTGCACGGTCTGGATGGAAGCAAAGCTGAAATTCGATATAACATTAATCCTCAGAGAATAATCCTTTAGATTTAAAAACTCAGAACTTTTACGATCAAATTAGGAACTATTATCTGATAATAAAAATAATTGTATTTTTTGTGTCCATCATTGACAGCCACGAATGGATGAGTGACCGGATTTATATAAATATTTTATTAATTTTATAACTTCTAGACCATAAAAGGCGGTGACACGTTGAAAGGATTAATTAATTTTATAGCGTAAATATCCTTGAATTATACAAAATCTAGATTATAAATTATGTTTAGCAGTTAATCAACCGCATCGCTGGAATTTTACGGCATAATTTATGACAATGTCGTGTACAAGATTCAGTTTTATGCCTCTGCTCCAGGATATTACGGAAGATGTAATCATAGCATTTATTATACTCTGACGGGGTTCAGAATCTGAACAAGTTCTTTAAGAACATTTTACGTGGAAAAATTTCAACTGATACGATATCGCACTGCAATTTTTTTACGTGTAAATCGGATCATCGGATGTTAAAAATCATAGTAAGTGCGGCGCTTGCTCAGACACATGGCAAAAACGTGGCATAAATCGCATTGTGTGAAATAATGCTCTTTTACTTATTTCACTATGCTAAATTAAGTAAGATAATTATGTTTTAGACTAGTACATAATTTTATTTAAACAATTAGGTACCTATTATTTTTTGTTATAATTGACCACCATTTTATCCATGTGTTGCATCATGGATAAAATGGTGGTCAATTATAATTAGCATCTGAAAATAATTCAGAGCTTCATATTGAGGTAAGTATAATAATGTCATTAGCTAGGCGTATTTTGCAAACAAGAACAAAACTATTAGGTTTACTACTTAAAAAACCAACATTAATATAGTGAGTGCTTGTCTCAAAAAAGATAACAAAACACGTTTGATTTATTGAAGATGGCTTATAAAATAAAACGTTTACAATATTAGCAAGGAACATCGTAAAACCAATAATGGCTCATACACCTAAAGCTCTAAAAGACATTATTTTGATTTACAACTATTGGAAAATAGCTTTCTTTTCTGTACCCACTGTACCTAGTTTTTATATAGCAACATTTTAATAACATTTTGAGAAGTGTTGGTGACCAAATTTGAAGATACTTCTGTAGACATCTGCTTGACTAATATAAATGATGATCACTTTCAAGAAAGATAGGGTATAGATAGACAAATTTTCTAGCTGAGTGTATTAAGTGTGAAATATTATCTGTTCATTGTATTCTATACAAAAATTTTGAGAAATGACTGCCATAATCTATTTCTGAAAATGAAATATATATTTTTTTTTCCAAGGTGGTCTTTACGATGTTTTTACTGGTGTACCTTAGGCACTGACAAACTGATGCATGTGTTAAAAGCATTTGGATATAAAAGAAAACGATATGATATCGGCTAATCTGACTCAGAATGATCATTTAACTGCAAGTACATACAACAAAACGCTTCGCAGTAAAGTTTGGCTGATAATGTCGTCAAGCCCTTTAAGACCTCAAAACAAAAGGACTCTGAAAGCTTTTTGCAGATAACATTGAATGATGCTGTAATAAAACGAAGGCTTTAAAACGTTTGCACCCATAAAATGAACATGTGTCTACATAGTAGGTATATCATATTATGATACAATTCTTCACTTCCATCAGAATAAATCCTACGTTTTACACCAAGTTCCTCTACTACCATCTGAGCTGTGTAGCCAGTCAAGTTACCTTACTATTTGTTTGTTTTCTAAATTTTTCAATATATACGAGCACTTCCATTTAAAAAGTAAAATGTAACCTCATCGGCCAGTGTTTTGTAAGGTTTTATGGGTTTTTAATCACCCAAACTCTTAAACGACGCTGAGTAGATGGTATCACCACCTATCGGTATCCAATTTAGGCTTTAATTTCACTTTGATAAAGCAATAAACACTATCCAATATTATCAAATTGTTTTTATACGCGTCCTAAACTGTTATGACATCTTCAAGCTACTTTCACGTGGCTCATCTCAGAAATTTCGAAACTTAGATCACATTACGATACGATACGAGTACGCCAGTGTAAATACCAATAAAAGAACATTATAATAATTACGATACCAT
This sequence comes from Epirrhoe tristata, assembly GCA_951394285.1. Taxonomy (NCBI): domain Eukaryota; kingdom Metazoa; phylum Arthropoda; class Insecta; order Lepidoptera; family Geometridae; genus Epirrhoe; species Epirrhoe tristata. The sequence goes on along the minus strand of OX596146.1, from coordinate 7,676,062 downwards.
CTCAAACCCAATGTTTGGGCTTAATATCAGCGTGATCTTCAAGACAATGTCCACCGACGCTCGACCCACGCGTGGACACGCCCCTATCCGACCTCACATTGTTTTTGTACATCGAAATCTCACCATCGATGAGCTTCGAATAACCAACTTGATAGTTCTGAACCGCTACACGAAACGTGAAACGTCCCAAACTCAAATTACTCCATGAATGGGCTTAAGAGACGCAACGATCAGCTTTACGGGGCGACGGTAATGGCGGCATAAGCGATTATGGAGACAATATCGATACAAAAATGTAAACCTTTTGTGGAATAAAAATGTTACGAGAGCCGTTTGTTTCTACATTTTCATCTGATAGAATTCACACGTAAAAGATTCCATGCATTGAAATTATGGTAAAATATGTGATCGTTTGTTGGCACCACCTTAACATTCTTCGGCGCTCCTTTGTATTTTTTGATGATCAATTTGAAGAAACAGAACGAACTTGGCTTTCTTTGGGTTTTGTATTACAAAATAGTATGGAGTTCGCAGGGAGATTTACAAAAAGCAGAATTAATATCGGGATCATTTCGAATTCTACTCGTGCGCAAAAAGGTCTCCCAATTATGCGCAAACGCAGCGTCCACTTAAACCCGTACATTGGCTTCTTTATCGTACTAAAGGATTGCAAAAATATATACGTCTTTAAAAAATATTTACGACGTCACATGAAAAACTATGGAAAAATTATTCGGTTTGTATTCGTTTGATATTTTTACATTCTCGTCCCTAACGTCAAACAAAAGTTACCCCATATGTCATTGTGTCAAGCGAAGTCGATGCATTATGCATTGTTTCCATTACACTACGAATTTTAACATAAACCCGATGTTAAAGTTTCATCCATGAATAAAATCCGATTTTTTAGCCGACCAGTCGGCTGTCCTAAGGTACCTTGATATCTTTGCTTTTTACTTTGGACCCACATACCTAATATAAAAGCTACCTGTGATGCGTACGCGAGTAGTTTTATTTGTATTCTATAATTATAAGAATAAGGGTCGTACTTGTCATTCAAAATTCCATTCTAAAGTAGATGGAAACCTAAACAATATAGGGTCTTTCATTTTATACTAACTTAATTCAAGAATTGGGTTCAAAAAATAAATTAAAAAATATTTATGTAATGATTTTTTTTGTTTTGTTATGAAAATCCCGAAAAATTCGATAAAGACTATTCTTTTAATTGATTGTTGCTTCTTGTATAACTTAGCCCATTCGTGATGTAGCTGCGATGCGATTGGTGGAACGTCTGTTCTCCTTGAAAATTATTATGCAACAATTCTAAAAAATCAATAAATGATAAACATCTTGAAGTGAAAACTTAAAATGGCTTAGGAATTAAATTGATACGGTCAAACGTCTATTTACAACCTATTTGTCAAAATTTTTGTCATGGTGTTACGGATTTCGGAAATATCCTGATTTTGGAAACTTCAAATGTTAATCAACTTTTGATGCTGACTGTACCAACTAGATTCCTACCTGACATTCAGTCCAAGTATCGAGTTTTTTTCCGAACTATTAGTTTTTTCGTTCAGACAACTTTTAGTAATTGCTTACTTTTATCCGTTACTTATTTTACTTATTTTTATACAAATTATTATTATTTTTATATAAACTGCATTTCTCGGTTTTCAGTCATGCGCTTACCAACGAACACCATTTCATTCATTTATATTTTTTATTTATATTTTTATAGGTAGATTATAAAGAATTGACTTCACACTTCATAAATGTAAATAAGGTTAATATATTTAGCAGCATTCCAATGTCATTTACAGCTAACTGTATTGAACATTCTCTCTGTTCAAAAATACTTGACTCTTATCATTACATAGTCGAAGCGTAAGCGAATTACATTAATATCCCATAGCTGGTATATAGGGCTTCCTGTTCAGTGTTCGCGCCATTTATTCCGGTCCTGTGCCTTACGCTTCCACAAAGTATTGAAAAAAAAAACTGCGTATTTAAGACAGTTTTTTTTCTATGCGCGATTATGATTCAAAAGAATACATTCATGATGTAACTTTAATAGTATCGTTTTGGTAAAACCGCTTTGCTTATCGCCCTGTTTTTCACTGAGCTCGTATACGACACAGGCCTCGAAGTACTCTTGTACAAATAGAGTGTGATTTGCTATTCCGTAGATACAAGCGTGTTCGTGTTTGATATTTGTGTTGTCCAAGACAAACTTAAGCTTTGGTTTCCTAAGCTTTGACAGTGGTGAGTTGCGTCAGTGTGAAGGAGTGGAATAGTAACTTAGACATTATTTTCAACTATTGAGGACCAAGAAAAAAAAATGGATACTGACACCACTCCCCATTTTCGCCAAGCGAAAAGGAATAAGAAAATTATTTAAAAAAAAAGTACGTGAGTGTCGTGGAACACTCAGTTGGAACGATGCAAAGAGTACTTTTCTATACTGGGAATATAATTAATTGTCAATTAGGTAGAAAAGCTCTTCCGTACTAACAATGTAAAAATCTATGGACTGTGTCGCGGCTGCGCATTTCGAACTGGAACGATTTGACATATACATGTGTCTTGACGGTAAAATGGAACAAAATTGTTTTCCAGTCTCAGACTTTTTTCTTCGATACCATCCGAAAAGGAACTTTGTTCCAAAAATTAATTTAGCAGCACCATACATTTTAGTTTTTCTTAAACTTTCGCGATCACTTTTCATAATTATTACATCGAGAAATAATATAAGGTTGTACGCAATAAATCCCGTTTCAATAAAACATAACCAAACATTTTAGTTTTATTTTATACTTACTTCTTTACTTTACAGTTTACTTGTTCTTGAGAGCTCATCTAAATTTAGCGTTGTTTACTTACAAAGGAGATGGTTAACTCGTGTCCCTAGTGTTGGTCTTGTTCTTCATAGTTTCTAATTTCCTCATCCCAGCTACTCCTAAAATAAATTTGAAAATGGCATACTCCGCCATATTACGTACGTGTTCATCAAAATGCACTTGAACGTGTCTAGTCTTGCGATAGAATACAGTTCTAAAGAGCTTCGGGGCTTAAAGCAAATATTTATCATCAACGCATCACATATTAAGATGACTTTTTTAAGTTATTTTGAAATCATTGTTTATTTTTCCAGAGAAATATTTGGAAAAATCAGTTTCAATTCATAATTTTTCTGAAGAACTCGTATCTATTTATTTCGGGTTGTTTTCATTTCATAAGCATATAAGATCAAAACATTGTGTAGATTACATTTGCATGCAAGATCAAAAGTTTTAAATATTCTAACAACATGCTTTACCGAAACATATCGGTGTGCAAATTAACTTAACAGAGGCGCGTCAAAATTGAAATTTGTCATATAAAAATTCATTCAACATTTGTCAATTAACATTTTCTATAAGAACGTATGTATTTACAGAAACTAAGCTACTACATATTTACATATATTTACAAAATACAACAGGATTAGTCAAGCTATCTAAGGCATATATCTATACATTTTCTTAAATCTAATTTAAAATAAACCAATATTCATGTCTTTGTATTATAAATTATTGGCAATTACAAAACTATCTCAAGTATTTAAGTTCATATTCTTCTAAGCATTATAAGCTAGATTAATTAAAATCTTCATCAGATCCTATAATATAAACAAGGCAGAAAGTACAAACACTTCCGCATTGAAAAATCCTGTTTCAATGTAAATTGCCTATCCGAAGCGTCAAGGCTGTTTCACTTGAACCATATATTTTTTAAGTAATGGTTCAAATTGAGAATCAATCAATATTTTTTTTTTATGGAAGAGAAAAAAAAAAGTGGGAAAAAAAACAAACGAGCCAGTGGCACACCTGATGGTAAGTGATTACCACCGCCCACAGACAACTGCAGCATCAAGAAGCACTGCAGATGCGTTGCTGGCCTTTGAGGTAGGAATAGGCTCTTTTCTTGAAGGTGCCTAAGTCGTATCGGTCTATATCATCTATGAACCTATTTAAAGTGAGCGATCTGTTGTTGGGGATTACTTTCAAGCATTAATTAATTGAGCTTTTGTGTGGACTTTTATAATGGGTTTATTACACTGATACTTAGTATGGTTTACCTCATAAATACCTACTAGTATAGTATGGGTCCAGATTTCTGTCAAATCTTGTTCATTTGGAACTATTTAGAATCAAATAAGGTTTCCGGAAGATACTCTCATCAGAGTACCAAAATGTAGTAGCTCATAAATAATAATTGCTCAGTAGAGGAATAATATCGATGAAATATCTCTTATTAAACAATACAGCTCTTGTGCAACTTAACAAAATTGAAAAGCTTTTCTTTCTTGAAGCTCATGTAAATTAGACCTTATACCTAAAAGTAAAAGAGTTCAATTTAGTGAACGAGTAATTTTGGGTTGGATGAGGCTACAAGCGGAAAGGAAAATCCTGCCTTGAGCGAGTTACAGACCACCAGCGCGCTACTAGACATGCCCGCGACATCATAATTACTGCTGGCCACTTTGCTATCTCGTACATGATCCACAGCAAATAGGCAGCAGTATATTAGCTGAGTGAAATCACACAGTACACACACATTCATACAACACATCACAAGCTCTTCACAAGTTTGTACGAGAATGGTATTCCTAGATTCTGATTGTATACCTAAGTAAGACTGTAATACATGATACAATTCATAGATAAGGTCAGCTTAAAATTTAAATAGAAATTACCTTTGGCTTGTATAGCATAAATTATAAGTCGCCAATGTTTGGCAGATTAATAAAAACACTAATTGAATTCAGAGGATTTAAATACTCTTAAAACTTCATTGCAAATTATAAGGTATAAAATAAAGTTGCTTCTGTGTGCGCGTAACAGGATTCATAAGCTAAATTACTGATGGATATTTTTACTTACACCATCCCACCGTATAATAAATCGTGTACACTTGATTATACATTGCTGACGTTTCAATTTGATAGTTTCCTTATCATTTTTACATTATTGATCGATCCTGTGATGCGTATCTCGATCTAGGGTATAAATTACCCAAGGCATTGTCAAAGGAAGTGCATCGGTTATTGTTACCGTCGTTTTGCGTTTTATCTCTATTTCGCGATCGCAGCCGCCTTAGCTGCAATTTATCTCAGCTTTTCGAAACGAAAGCTAGTCTCGTTTTATTGTTGGAAATTGTTTGGTGAATTGACGGATCTCTTGACCTTTAAGTGCTATGGTATGAGTAGCTGTCTGATCCCGTAATTCAAGGTAATGTATAATCAAAGAGATGATATCAATATGAATGGAATGATGTGCCAAATTATTTTGAATAAACGTTATTATTATGCAGTAGAGGAAAGAAGTAGTTACTTGTGGATGATTTGATTTCGAGCTCATTCTTTTCGGTGATTCTCTAATAAAGTAAATCATTCACCCATCGTTCTCATCCTCATTAGATTCATGATTATGTTATTCGAAGAAATAATGTCTTTATCAAAGACTCCGATTCTCAGCAATCAAGCAACATGTTTTTTGCCCACGTGTTTAATCTAGCACCAGATACTGATTCACACAGAAGTCCCGTTCGATAAAATCAGAACGATATCTAATTCATAAATCGATAGAATTCGTTTGTGTACATGTCGTATTGAGTGACGAGCGATCAATATAATCGGTTTACAAGCTTCCTGTCGCAGTTGTCATTATAACGTGCATTGTACTACTAGATATTAATGTCGTACTCGAGCGTCACTGATAATTTATTTATACGATACGTAATTCAGGCTAGTCTATCCCAAGCCAGCGATTTGGAACTAAAGTTCAAACGTTAATTAAGCTTCCATTATGAAATGCTAGAACTAACTTAGATGCTATGACCCAAGAAAGTCACGTATACCACAACACGTGAAAGTACTTCACTTTGTGACTGGCAAATACCAAGAGATCCCATGTCCTTTTAAGCCTTACTGAAACAAAATATAATAAGTAGAGTGGTAAGATATGGGAGTAGTTGGATGATACATTCAACTTTACGTTAAACCGCTAAAGCTAAACACATTAGAATGCAAATAGCGTCAATACGGCATAAAATTTACCTTTACCAAAGAATACTAAATTACCGCCTAAACCGTGTAGCAGGAAGATATATTATTAGTCCAATCCGAGTTGACCACACAAGATTTAAATAATTTGGCAATTTATCGATGCCAGAATATGATTTGATGTTGAGTTGCACATACTAACGGCAAGCGATATCCATAATGTAACCGAATCCGAGATAGTAGGTATTAGTTTTTATTTGCGGTGGCTTTATAGAATTTTTATAATGATTAATGACAGTCATTATAACTGTTGATTTGTTTTGATTGAAGCTGTTTAGTTTTATTGCAGCAGTATTAATCCACGGTTAATTAAAAGTTTTATCTAAAATATTCTCGATGGCTAACGTCTTTTCAGATTATTTTCTGGTATCTTAATGGCCGTCTAGGGATCGAACAACCCCTATTTCATTTATGATTTATTAAACTTTCCGATCACCTACAGGTTGTAAAGCCGATTTATAATCTGCGTGATTTATTGACATGGTAAAACTTTTTACATCTTCAACGTCGTCGTCATATTTACGACACATTTTCCTTTATGGTTGTTTTGTTTCGATAACGCCTTTGCTTTTATTGGGTTGCGTTCGCAAGGATTTATCTTCATTTGCGTGCGCTCGACCTCACGTGTAAGTGGCGTATAATACGCATTTTCCAATTGAAGATTCTGCAGATTGGTGAAGTGGAGTTCCATTGCGTTTTGAGGCAGCCTGTTATTAACCGCTTATTGCTGTTGGATTTATACGTCGTCGGCGTTACGGAACGCGTACAATTATCCGAGTCGCGATCTCCCCATTGTTGTCGAAATTTAAAACAAATTTCCTGTACAAGGGGGGTCGCATTTTTCTGCCCTGCCAAATTGGATAAGCACTGTAATTACTCGTTTAAGTTTTGATCGTCGGTCTGTGGGTATTTTTCTTGTGTATATTTGCAGCGTTTATGAGCCGGAACGCGCCTCATAAACCGAGCTGTTTGAGGCGAGAACCTACTTTAATGATAATAACGTCTTTATCTAAAGAGGAGTCTCACGTTTTCCCTCTGTTATTTGTGGAGAAGTTGCTTCATCTTACTTTAATTTTTAAATTGTTAAATAGGCGAAAGATTGTATTGTGTTTTTTTCCGTTGTTAATGTTTATGCAACAAGTTTGGTTCATACTATATAGTAAATTCATAACAAAAAAAAACTGGAGCTTTTTCATCGCACAAAGGCTCACGTTTTAGTGTAGGTGTATCAGTTCTGAAGCTACTGGCGGTCGGTGGTCTCAGTGATAAAGCTAATGTCAAGGTGAGATGGAAGATTATCGGGACATTGCGGGCGTACGCTTTTGCGGCCTTTACATGGACGATGTGACATTGGATGATGGATGAGCGCAGTTATTCTTGTCTCACTTCGAAAAGACCACCAGTTCTTGAAAAATAAATATTTTTTTATTGGAAGATAGTATAGACAAAGAAGAGATTGGGTGCTGTAAGGTCACAGGGCACAGAGAAGGTAATATGGTTAGATGATATTGCAAAGGCAGCAGAAAAACATTGAGATTGAGATTGATAAGAAATACGTGCAAAAGGAGCTTCCATTTGCGAGAAATATTTTTGGCCAGGCAGCGTTCCATCGAATATAGGCACAGACTTTATATCCAAAATAAACAGTCCTAATAAAAGTTTAAAGGAATTCCTCTGCAAATTAATTTATCGACGTCGTAAGTCATCGTATTAACTTGATACTTTTACAATTTTATGTCTTTTAGCTCATTTTTTGCAAGCTTATTACATACAGCGTAAAAACGCCATTTATACGATACCATTCTGGCATTCCATTCTTGCCTCTTGCTTTCTCAATCAAACTCAATGCTCAAATGCTCAATGCAGCAAGAGCTATTATTATAATGTGTCAAGAAGCAAGAATGGTACGCCAGAATGGTATCGTGTAAATGGCGTTTAAAAGTGCCTATTGCGAAAACGAGATGGTATATCTGGACTCGTTTAGGGCATGAAGTGTCACCGCATGACGGATGGGATTGCGGGCATTATTAATGGTGTAACAGTTCAATCCCAGGTGACTTCGTCTAGGGGAGAGTAGATTGGTTTACTATTGACATAGGGTAATTGAGATTGGTCTGGATGGCCACAAACTATAGATAAACATTTATTTGTGGTTATTTTTTTTATAGAAGGTAATATTTTGCGACTCGGCAAACGTAGTGTAGGACGCCCTCCGGCTAGGTGGAGTGACGATCTGCGAAAGGCTGCCGGCAGAAGCTGGATGCGTCGAGCTGAGGACAGGGCGCAATGGCGCGCACTAGGGAAGGCTTATGTCCAGCAGTGGACTGCCATAGGCTGATGATGATGATGATGAATATGTTTCAATAACCGCCAGCTTTTTGGGCACTCTATATGCAGTCGGTTATTTGACCTCTCTTTTTAGTTTAATTCAAATAGGTATTTTATTGTTTTAGTGTGATAGGTCTTTGTTCAATGAATCATCAAGATAAATATTTTGTCAAGCATTGGTAAACTATCTATCACAAAACTTATTTAAGGAAGTGTCGTCCACAAATACTATAACCTCCCTACTAATAAATTGCTTTCGTCTCTTGCATTTAACTTGGACACTTTTTGTAACACCCACGTTAGCTTTTGACAGATGAGATGTCAGCAGAAAATTGGATTTCACCAAATAAACATATCGCACTTCTTTGGATTGCAATTGCTTGCACACAGAAATACCATCTCTATGACCTTGAATTTAAGTGATATTTTGAGTATGAGGTTCCGCGAAACTTTAAAGCGGTGTTTCCTTTGTGGCTGTTCCGGGGCCACGACTGGCAAGTTACAGCTGTTGCACGGATAAGGCGAGGTGATTCTTTATTTGCTTAAAGCAACCGTCATCATTCATATGTAAATTAACTATGTAACGATCGCTGATAGCTATTTGATGAGTTTATTAAATTGCGAGTAATGAGCGTGGGTGTTCAGAATTCGGCGTCGATTTCTAATAAGATGTCGCAACAATTCTAACAATGGTGAGCTTCGATGACTCATTAACTGCAAAGTTTGATGCTAAGTGTACGCTGAGGGCCAAAGCGGTAGATATCGAATTCATATTTTGAATAAGATTACTGTTCTAATTTAGAAATTTTCCAATAGTTATACGAAGTAATAGTTACTGAATGACGTATTCGTGTCGTAAAGGAAATGATTAGCGATAAGTATTGAGTTAGTTACTATTATTTTTGCCAAGGTCAAGGCAGATTCCTTGTAAGGATATGTTACTGCTCTTCTTTAAATATGCCTTACAGAATGAAGCACAAAAAACAAATTAAGGCAACTAACCTAGCCAGCCCTAACATATTCTCCAGTGACATCCCTACACGAGTCAAACGTCAGCAGTGACGCGTAATCGACGTCTGACAGGTCACGTCACGTCAAGACATATGCTGTATTGTGATTGGCTCTGATGGTCAGAAGGGCCAACAATAGCTGACGTCATTGGAATTTGAACCTTGAACACTAACGTCTGATCTGTCAGTTGATTATAAAGGGTTGAACAGGTGACTTGTGTGTTTTGATTTAAAATAAAACATTATGGATTGTTATTTTTTCTATCATTTACAAGTTGTCGAGAACAGAAGGGGAAAGATGATCGGCCATCTTATACGTCATGACAGTTTCATTAAGAACATTATAGAAGGGAAAGTGGAAGGAAGAAGAGGAAGAGGAAGACCGAGGATAAGCTACATGAGCCAAGTAGAGGAGAAGGTAGCTGTCATCTCGTATAAAGAGGTCAAGGAAGCAGCCCTGGAAAGAGATACAATGAAGAGAGATTCATCAGTTGTGCCGACAAGGAGTAAATCCTTAAATAAGAAGAAGAGAAGACCATAATAATGAGAAGTCTTTTTGGCCAAAAATGGATTATCATTGGTTTAGCTAAAAACATACAAACGTTGGTCATTAGTTCTAGTTGGAAATTTTTGATTTTGGACATTATTTTTTATAGTGTTATACCACACTTATGTATTTCATTGAGAAAAAGCGTAGTGTTTTTTTATTATAAAAATTGGTTGTCTGTAAAGTCGGTTTACTGACGATAGTTGAACGTGAAAACGTCTACTACGCATCGCTCACTCAAGTAGGAGAGAGACGGATGTCGAACGCTGCCGAACGCAAAGGCCGATTGTGCTTCTTTGTCGCTCGTTCCGCGCTCTCGCTTGCACTTCAAGCCTTACATGGAACGCCTCAGAGCGAGGTAACGCCTCATGACGTCATGTTTTTTCGTGCGTGCAGCCGGCTCTATCGAATTATAAGACGTAGTCACGTCAAAAAATGAAATTTTCGATTCTGACGGGATTCGAACCCGCAATGATACGACGATCCTCCTAAAGCCGGAGCTGCCTTTTACCAATTCGGCTACGGAATCCTTGTTCGTCGCAGTCGAAATTTTTGCTAAGCTCATATTCTATCGGTTATAGCACCGGTAGCGCCATCTACACGTTTCACTTAGTGAACTCGTACAAAGGAAACAAAAACCTAAGTAAAGGTGTAATTGTGATCTTGTAAAGCATCTTGGTAAGCCATTTATAAGCTTGGATTGTATTTCACGGCAATCGATTACGAAGCCATTCTCCAATAGGATAACGCGAATAATCACTGTGAAGTTCGTTCACGTTTGATGAAAATTTCGATGAATCGATCAAAATTGATAATAGGACTGACCAAATCTAATCTAACTCATCATAACATTACTGACACATACATACATACATGAATGAAAACACGCCTCCTTCCCAAAGGTGTAGGCAGAGACCACGAATCTCCACTTGCTACGATCCCTACACACAACTTTTGCCTCATTAACTCTCATTACATTCTTCATACATGCATTTTACTGATAATTATGAACTTTTTATTTGATACGATGAGTTCGAGTTTTCTATCATGCTAATTGAATTTTGAAACCCCTAGTTTTATGAACGTATTTAAATCTAATTGATGATCAATAAAATCATCGATGACAAGCGTGGGCGTTAAATGATAATTGTATCCGCCATTACATAATCTGCATGACTAATAAGTACTATAAAAATATTGCAATAAAAACTAGAACATCGTATAATAGGTACCGTGTCTTTGGTCTTGTGTTTGTATTAATTGGAACTCAAGCCAATGCTTGGGTCAAAGCTCCATTTCAAAATTAAAACTCAATTCTATTTGCATAACAATAATTATATTTGCATGCTGTAGCTACAGTGAAGCATGTGAAAAAAATTATATCAATTGATTCTTGACTAAGTACCTACTATTTATGATGACCATGCTTCTGGCAAATTTTCATTTCATTTCATTAAATTACATTACATTTTGAAATGGAGCTTTATGGAATACTTTGATTAGATGCCGTAGGTACCTATTGATTAAGAAATGATACATCTTTAGGACGCCGTTTACACGATAAAATTTCGGCTTACTATTCTTGCCTCCTGCCTCAGAATATTAGTTCTTACTCCGTTGAGTTTGATAAAGCAAGAGGCAAGAATGTTATGCCAGAATGGCATCGTGTAATCGACTGAAACAGATTGCAATTATGAGAATCATAAACACCGGCCTTATGCGTAGATGGAAGTTACCTTTTACTATAACTTATATTTATAATAATCGGTAATCTAGAACTTAGGTACTAGACTGCGTATACAACTAAATGCAAAATCACTACAAATAGTAAAAAATAAGTACCTAAATGTGTAGAAAATTACAATTTATTCTGGATTTGAATACCCCATAAAGGAAAAAGCCTACCGCTTGGTAAAATACACTCAAAATGCAATAAAATAAATGCTACATATACCACTAGTTAGTAATAAAGAAGAAACCATCCAGCTATATACTTAGAAGCATGCAATTTGTCTCATTGGTCCTAGAATGAATACCTAGTGGACACTATTATTAGGCGGCCTAAATACTTCGTCTCCAGAGTTGGCCACTGACTCATAAGAACTTACTTTTTTTTTATAATGCTGGATTTTTTACACAGCATCATCTAGCTCCAAAGTAAGCAGAGCTTGTGTAATTGATACTAGATAACTGATATACTTTTTGTTTGTAAATACATACATATTATACATAGAAACACCCAGCCCAAATATTTGTAGATCACACAAACATAGGTTCCGCCACGGGGATCGAACTCGCAACCTTTTACGTCGCAGGCGGGCCTTCGCCCACTGCGCTACAAAGGTCGCCTTTTTACTTACCATTGCTAAGTGTAGAGTACATATCTTAAAATCAAAACGCAAAAAAAAACATCTTTGGGTACCCACCTACATCATGATTCATCATTTATACCTTAACTGATATCACCACAAACTGAGCTCATTTATTTCATAAGGACAGCTTGAACAAATATTCGCTCAAGCTATTTATTTCAACTTCAAGCATTTACGGGCCATAAACTTTGTCCTATTACGTTTCACTTCTCAATACTTATAATTCTAACTTATGACCCAATCAATAAAATATTCATTAAGAGTTTCTGCACAATTAAAAAGCGTGTGTTCAAACCTACCTAGTTGCGTGCATAAGCATATCCCCATTAATATAATTATCGACATGAAATTCGCGTCCAGTAGTGATCGTCCAAGTCTCTACCGCTATAAATTGATTGTACTCACAGCATGAAGTCAACTCCAACATCGTCTAAAAGCGTTTTATAAATGGCTCTGATAATAAGAACGTAATACACGTCGACGTAAAGTCTCTATAATGTTGCATGTTGAGTTTTATTTTAATGAGGTATGACGGTATTTGCATTTTGAAAAGAAAATATGCAAAGCAGTTAACATTGTATGTTTTTTATTAATTCATTTATTTCTTTTCCCTTTGTTTAAAGGAATATTGTATAATTTCGGTTTCTAATTAGTAAAGCGGTGCTGGTTTTGCAACATGTCACGTATAGAAGTGAATAAAAGTAAGTAAGTTCGTATGAGTCAGAGGCCAACTCTAGTGACGAAGTTTTTAGGCCACCTTAAGGCCTCCGTCATGGCTTAACGACTTTATTAGCCGGCACCGACAATTTAACGTGCCCTCCGAAGCACGGAAGCGCTCAGATGAAAATGCCACTGGCGGTCAAAGTTAAAGTTGTTTAAAGGAATATTGTACATTTCGGCCATTTTTGCTAATTAGTAAAGCGGTGCTGGTTTTGCAACATGTCACGTATAGACGTGAAAGACTTTTGCAAAATGCTTTCTTGAACGCATAAATATCCTGAAATTATGCCTACCCTAGTTTTGGCGATGCAGCCTTGATCCTGTTTCATTGTAATGTACACTGTATAGAACCCTCTGAATCCTATGGCTTTTGAAAATATTTCTGCAGTAGTACCTATTATTACGAGTAGTATGGGTGTCTATTATCATCGAGCCCATCAAATTTAAAGGCTTAGGGCACTCTCCAAATATTGTCCAACCACTAAAACGTAATTGCATTTAATTTGAATTCTTGTCACCCTTCCGGACCGAATTCAATTAAACTTGTTCGTTTCCATTTCAGTGGCTGGGCCTAAATTGGAGAATCGGTGGGGGAAGAACTTTGTCCAATAAGTTAGTTTACATGTTGCCATCCAAACATTATAACAAAAGAATTATAACCACTTTAGTATTACATATATTTTTATTGATAACTTTATGACACCCAGGCACAGACCAAACTGTTGTCCAAAAAGTTGTTTGTCCTTAAGAATAGAACAATCAACTTATAGTGCAGAGGAGGGTATAATTACGTTTTTATACTAAAAAGAAAAACGACTTCAATGTTTGACTCGAAACGCGGTGTGACTCAGGGCGTCAAGCTGTCGATTCGATTTCTATTTGTGACATGGCTAGGAGGGAAGGTGTTTAGAGTTTTACGGGGAAACTATCAATCCCTCAGGAATAAAATTTATATGGGACCACCTCTGGAGTATACCCTTTCAAACATGAAAAGAATTTTGCAAATCGGTCAACAAATGGCGGAACAATCGCGTAACAAGATAAAAAAAAAAAAAAAAAAAAAAAAAAAAAAACATACAGACGAATTGAGAACCTCCTCCTTTTTTGAAGTCGGTTGAAAACTACCAAGCCAGTGTGATGATCATGATAATACGTTGATGGCACCCATCGCCATAAATACCGTATCGCATCATCATCATCATCTTCATCAGCATATGACAGTCCACTGATGTACATAGGCCTCCCCTAGTGCGCGCCATTGCGCCCTGTCCTCAGCTCGACGCATCCAGCTTCTGTTGTATTCGCATATCAATTCCTATTCCAGCAGCAAACGTCCATGTAATTCACTTTCAATTTACTTACTCCGAGGAAACTTAATAGATATAATATCTGTTGTATATTGACGATGTTATTAACCAAGCCCTGATATAGTAGTTACATATTTACTGGACAGTATCTCCAATGAAAGGGTATTGGCCAATTGGTACATTTTATTCGTGTTTACGTATATTATCTTATCTGTGGCCTGTCGGGTATACGGGCACCCGCCCTTTTATTAAACTGCCATGTTGTACGGGTAGACTAAGAATGGTGTAGAGAGGGTTTATATGGAGTGAAAAATTCAAGGAGTTTTCATCGTGGAATTATAAGGGTTAAAGTTATTAGGCTTTATTACGTTGTTTTAGGTTTTTCTGTGAATGCGTTATAAAGGCATTTAAATAAAAACTTTTAAAGGTTTTTATTCAGACAATATTTAAAAAAAAACAGACAGTCATAATGTTTGACCCGATTTGATGAATTATATGTTTTTTTGAGTAATGTAGGTATGATTTTTCTCAGTGCAATTTTATTGAATAATACAACAAGTATTTTTTTATTTCAGATAGCAGTAGATACCGGTAGCAATTTTTATTCTAGCTATACCTATAGCAATGAGCTATACCTATATTATTGTCATACGGCAAGGCTAATAAAAAAAAACATATTTTAACTCTGCTCTATAGTTTTCAAAGCCTGATAGCATTAGAGGGTATGTGTTTAATGAAAACAGGACAAGAATCTAAATTTAATAATGTACTCGGACCTATATCTCGTGGCTGACTCAATATCGTTCAATAAGTACCTTTATTGAATGGTCAGGTCAGGGTAGATTGAAATTTGATATCGATGATATTTGAGACATAAAATATTTTATTCTTTCTTTATTCTTTATTGCACAAAGAAATTACATATATAGAATCTTAAAGAGAAATAATGGCAGAGGCGAGCTTAACCCTAAAAAGAGTTCTCTTACAGCAAACCTTTATAGGAGAGAGAGAGAGAGATGGGGTTGTAACAGTGGGTGCATGTGTGCATTAGGTATAGTGAAAAAAAATATATTCAAGTCCTTCCTTAACCTACTTAATGTAAAGATATTTAAAAAGTAACTAAATATTAAGTAAATTATGATACTTACACTAAAATAAATACTAAATACATATACTTACAAAAGATTAATATTAGATAATATACATAAAAAGGATATTTATTTACAGAAACTAAGCTACTACATATTTACATATATTTACAAAATACAACAGGATTAGTCAAGCTATCTAAGGATCGTTAGAAACGATCTATAGATAGCTCAACTGATCCAGGTCACTGTCAGTCGGAAGCGTGCCCATAAAAATACATATACCTAAATAACATAACTATAAAGAAAGGTAATGCTCTTTGACTTTACGCTTGAAGATAAATAGAGAGGGACCAGCACGAATATCGAGCGGTAGGGAGTTCCATAACCCAACCGAATCAACGGTGAATGAGTTACCATAACAGCATATTTTACTCGTAGTAACTATGAAAATTTTATACTGTAATAAAATATAAATTTACTCTTACCTGCGGAATTGGCCTGTCGCTGCGTTGAATCGCGAAGAGTGGAAGAAGGGAAGGGAGGCCTTTGCCCTGCAGTGGGACAAGAACGGCTGAATAATAATAATAATAATATTTTAAATAATTTCGTATAAGCATTTCCTCGCGACATTTTCCTTCACCTTTTACTTATTAAAGCAACATGGTATATCATAGACAGGTAGTCAACAAAATAAATGTCTTCGCTATTTTTAATTTTTTTTTTCTTCTTATCGTGTCACTAGTCCTTTCGAACCAGTGTGGCGAAAGGGTATTGAAGAGCATTAATAGCCTGAGAAGAGCGTGTCTGAAGTCAACCTATATCTGTCTGAAACTTACGCTAGGGGCATTGTTTTGTAAGCGCATTGACCTCCGAACCTGTAATAGCTGGGCACGTCACTTGCACGTCATTGCACGAAGAAGAGTTAATTTTCCTTGAGCACTTAATTTGTTTATTAAAATAAAATAGCGTGAGAATAAATAACGGTGGCATGGATTCCGCACGTATTGCAAGGAAACATTTTATAGGTTTTTTTACTTTGTTTAACGATGAAACCTATTAACAAGAAGCTTAGCATAATATTAGTGTTAATATTAAATTATACTGTAGGTATAGATATTTTATTTTTATACTTACTTACAAATAGATAAAAGTAAAAAAACATCGTTTAAATCTTTTATTACCGCACGGTGAAAAGTGGTTTCAAATTACCGAAAAGTTTTTTTTTTATTTTTTTTTATAAATAATGCTGGACTTTTTCACATAGCATCATCCAGCCCCAAAGTAAGCAGAGCTTGTGTTATGGGTACTAGAATGACTGATAAACTACTTATATACTTTTTGTTTGTAAATACATAGATATTATACATAGAAACACCCAGACCCGGGACAAATATCTGTAGGTCATACAAACATTTTGTGCCGCGGCGGGGATCGAACCCGCAACCTTCTGCGTCGAAGGCGGACCTTCGCCCACTGCGCCACAGAGGTCGTCGAAATAAAAACTTAGATCGATTTTATTTGTTGAATCAAAGTTAAAATAATGTTTGAGTTATCTGTAATACAAGCCTCGTTCTACAGAACCCTAAATCCTGGGACCTCCAGGCTGACATGCGATGGGCGCGCATCAACCGTTGTTTATCATTAATTAGTTTCAAATAGCTGACTCACAGCAAAGAATTGATAGTGCCTGTCTTCCTACGCTCCTAGCATAGTTGTCACTAAACTGAAGAACCTCGTGGTGTCATGCATTCTTATGGTGATAACTAGTGATTGTTTTCGGGATAATGAAGTGCCGGAACATTATTTGAGATTGAGATGAACTAGGCTTGTTTCAAAGATAATACTTGTACCTACATTTACAGTAAATCTGCAGTAAGCCTTATTTCTCCGCATTACGGGCTACCTGAAACCACCTTGGATGAATGGAATAACGCAAACAAAATGTGCTTCCCATTCCAGAGAGCTGGCGGGTGAATAACCAGTATGAATTTTTAAAGAATTTCGTGTAGTGCAAACTGTCTCGCTGCGAAGATGAAGCTTCTATCACGGCCGCGTCTCTTCCAATCAGCTTGCAATGCAAAATCAACCCTATTTCTCTTAATATAAGGTCAATGCATAGATATTTTTCTGTATCAATCTTCGAAAGGGAAAATATTGGTGATTTGATAAAGTTTCCACCACGGTCGATTCTTCTTCAACAAGCTGGAGATGGAATACCAACACTATCTCTATAAATTGCAAATCGATTTTTTTTGAATTTGTGAAAGCTATTAGGTTATTTTATTATGTTTTTTTTTCAGATTTTCGATCGATTTACTTATCCAAGGCTATGGAGTCGGTACCTTATAATATGATTGTTTTGCTAAAGTGAGACTCACGTGCGTAAGAACTATTATATTGTCCTGTGCCTCTATCTCAGAGACTTGAGAATATTAAAATTCTCGCGAAGACCAGCTACTAAGGCACAATGCACATTGTCAACGCATAAATATACAGTGTAGCTTTTATAACGCCATTGTGACACAAGAAACTGCAGTTTCTTTGCCATTTTCACGGTGTGTACTTTGTTTTTATTATTCATGTAACAAGTGCCTTATGCTAGGCACCTCTCTAATGTTAATAATTGAAGAAGCTTGACGGGATGATGGAAGCAGTCACGCTACTGTAAGTTGTTTATTGTTTTGTGTTGTACTTTCAATCCATTTTCGTGTGATTGGTACTTTAAATAACATCCAACAGCTACATACATAAACAGAAGATACAGTCGTGAGCATGATAACGGTTTCAAATTTCAGAGTTTCAGAAGTGAAAACACTTTAGAAGTCACTACAAAAGAACGTATTTCAACAACTGCTCTAGACGGAATCAATATTCTAGAGAAGTTCTCTATTTCAAATCGAGTTTGTGCATATATATTGTTTCAAACTAAACTTTTGTTTTTATCGGAGCCAATTCTATACAATAATAAATTGTTATATTTCGCCAGTCGTGCGCAAAATTATGCAAATAAAATCTACGCAGTCGTATATTATTGGAAAGAAACCCCCTATTTCTTATGGGATAGCATTATGCGTTGATATGAATGCGTATTTATGTCTCATTGTTCTTGATATTATGTTCAGCATTGTGATTTTATTGAACACCTTGATACAACCCGAAGCAGAGGTCAAGGGATTTAAAACAATGTGTCAGTAAAATAAAGTTTTGATTAGGGTGTTCAATTCTTGCGTTAGTATATAATTACAATTATTTTAATAATATTTAGGAACTTGTTTTTCCAAATTCAATTTTGATAACATGTCAATATATTATGTAAAATCTCAATTGAATATAAGTACATCTTCTATTTATAAAAATGAATCCCTATATCCCTTGGTCACGCCATTACGCGTGAACGGCTGGACCGATTTCACAAAAAAAAAATTTGTTGTGTTTGTTATTGTAAGGAGAAGGTTCTTATGACAAAAAAATCTCTATATTAATCATGGAGGGCGTGAAATAAGGGTTGAAAGTTTGTATGGGGAGTTGGAAGTTCCAGTTAAAGGCAACAGATGGCGCTATTATTGCATTTTTAAAAGTTTCAGAAGATTCTTGCAGATTACAGTTCTATTTAGATGTTTTCAAGTATGTTATTTTGCTGACGAAGTCGCGGGCACCAGCTAGTAAAACTATATATATATATATGACGGCGCGACTGTCGAATGAACACCAAAAGCGATTATGCTACTGGCAGGATCGCTCAGCGGAGTGTCTTGTCGATGGTAGCGGGCGGCCTCCTTGGTACCGTCACTTTTTAAAAAGAAGTAAAGGATTGACGAAAAGGGGGTTGACAGCGCACCACGGTTTGGACAATTCGCTGTGAATTTTATTTAACTAATTTAATGAAGAATTATATGGTTTTGTTTCAAGAGAGATAATTGTATGCCTGTACCCAATGTAACAGGAAGAGAGTACTGACCGAGGGCCTCCTGCGCCTTCATCAGAAGTGGGCATGGACGAAACGCAAAGTGAAGCAAAGCAACCAAATGTTACACACGCCGAAGGTCTTTTGAAAAGTATGGAAGAATTACTTTCGCGTGTCATATCTGTCCAACAGACACAGACATACACTGAGAGTACCGGTACTAACAAATCGCTATTGTTAAAGTTTGACCCGGAAGAAACAGATTCGGATATCAATGACTGGTGTAAAGTTAAAGTTACGGAGGTGATTGTACAAACTAAAGGCTTGGAAGGAGTGAACTTACTTGTAGCTCTTACGAGTGCGCTAAAAGGTCGTGCAGCCTCATGCCTTACAAAGCTAGATTTGAATGCGATTACATGGAAATTAGTAAAAGAGGTTTTAATTTCAAGATTTTATAAGCCTAGGCTTATCCGGGAACACTTTGATGATATTTTACGATTCCAAATAAGCGCCAAAGAGTCGGCAGCTGAGTCTGCTCTTCGTCTGTGGAATCTTGTTGAGCGAGTACCTAAGTCTACGATGTCGGAAGAAGTTGTAACTGGATTTGTTGTGTCCGTGTTATGTCAGAAGGACAGCCTCATTCGTCGTGATTGAATACACAGAATGTCAGGAGTCAATCCCGGCTATTCCGCATTCTTAATGGGATATCATTTAAGAGGCGTTTGGATACTGAAATACATGAACCGGAAGCTAAGCGTACTCGCATGGCGACCACAGAACACTATTACCCCTAGCGATGGCGACGATGGAGAGGTTTACTGGCACTTGCTATTACTGCGGAGTGGTCGGATATCGTGTATGTGACTGTCGCAAACGACGTAGCGAACTTGGATCGAAGCTGAAAGATACTATCGACTCATCACATGCTGTAGAGAAAGACAACTATTACCTGCTACGCGTGCGGTCAGCCTGGACACGTGGCGACTGTCTGTCCGGATAAAAATAGAGATGCGAGAAGTCCGTCAATGTGAGCATCGAGTACCCCTCCAGGGGTACTCTGGAAACATTATCCGGTGAGCCAGTTTCTGTTTTTTTTTTTTGAATGAATGAATGAATGAATGAATGATAGCGGTTCATCTTGTTCACTTTTGAAAGAAAGTTATAGCTATAAACTTGTTGGTACTGTGCGTATGGGTCTCGTTTACCTTAGTGGTATAGGCAGTGAAGACTTACAATGTACAACACAAATTCAGAGCGAGGTGACAATTAACCAACTCACAGTAAGTTTACTTTTTCATTTGGTTCCCGACAGCCATATTTCGGATCCTATTTTAGTCGGTAGGGATATTTTAGATCTTAGAATTTGCGTTAAGGTTGACAGCAATAATCTTATTCTTATCTCTTATTCGTTTTATTCTAAGGAGCAGACAAATTTCTGTGACCTAAAATCAACCAAAATAGATTTTACGAATGTTGACACGGACCTTCTAGGACAGGACAGGGAATTGCTAACCTTATTGGATAAATATTCCAATTATTTTACAGAAGGTTTGAGCTCTCGCCGAGTTAATACGGAAGAATGCGAAATTAATCTTATATACCCCAACAAGATAGCTCAGCGGTGTCCGTATAGGTTAGCACCGGCCGAGAAACAGATAGATCAGCTTGTCGGGGCTAGTCTTTACTCATCGTTGGATATGGCATCAGGGGGTTTCACCAGATCATGATGCTAATGTTGATGGTAGGTACCTCCTTTGAGAATTTGCAGACAAAGAAGGTTCAATACATTGAGCTTCATCGAGATTGGCTTTCAGTTGAGCAGAAACGTGATGCTGAGATACAGGATCTTATCGCTAAACATGGCAATAATGATTTTCTTGATTCGTTAGCTCAGACATATTATGACGTTAGGAACGGTATAATTTATAGGAAAGTTGCCCAAAACAAAACGGTATCGTGGCTGCCAATAGTGCCTCGTTCTTTAATCTGGACACTAATTAACCATACCCATCATGAAATACAACATTTAGGCAGAGACAAGACGTTAGATAAACTTTATGAGCAATACTGGTTTCCCCAGATGTCTAAATGCGTATGTCAGTTTATCGAGTCGTGTATCGTCAGTAAAGCATCGAAAGGTCCTTCGAGAGCTCAACCCATTCAGTTTCACCCAATCCCAAAGGTCAGTGTGCCATGGCATACAATACATATCGATTTTACGGGAAAGCTCAGTGGGAAGAGTGATCGAAAGGAATACTGCTCGGTGATTATCGATGGCTTTACCAAATATGTTTATTGGAGCATACCACCGCTTTCGACGCCAGGAGTGCAATAATAGCGCTTCAAAAGGTGGTTTGTCTATTTGGAGCGCCAAAACGAGTAATTGCGGACCAAGGACGATGTTATATTAGTTCCGAATTTAAGAACTTCTGCGCTGAGCACAAAACACAAATTAATTTTATTGCAACAGGCTCTAGAAGGGCAAACGGACAAGTAGAGATGGTCATGCGTACCCTCAAAAGTTTGTTAACCAATGTTGAAAATGACCCTAATAAAACGTGGCGTGGTGAACTAGGTAACATACAACTTGCGCTTAACAGCACCAAATCAACGGTAACAAAGTATTCACCTACAGAACTTATGTTTGGAATTCGGCCACAGTCGCTAGGTATATCTAGGCTTAACTCAGAGGTGAACGATCAACAGAAACGTCTTAATCTTGATACTGTACGAGATGATGCGTCGGCTAACATTGAAAAGGCAGGTACTTCGGATGCATGTCAATTCAATCAGAGACGCGCAAATATAAAACCTTTTTCAGTAGGTGAATTCGTGTTCCTCAAAAACAGTGAGCGGAACCAAACGAAGTTAGATCGGAAATTTAGAGGCCCGTTTGCTGTAACGGCGGTACTGGATGGTATGAGTTATAAAGTTTAGGTGGCTCTCGTAAAATCTATAAGTACGCTCACGAGAATTTGCGCCCAGTACCTCAAGGGCACGATGGCTTACTCCAAGTTACGACTAGTCTTATAAATTACGATGAGGCCGAGACGGCGCCGGATGATATAGTAGATGAAACCATAACTGATTTGAATAACACGTTGGCTGTTGATGACAACGACACCTTGACCGTATGCTCAGATATTTTGTCTACTGACTCTCGCACTGACACTGCCGATTCAGAAACTCTGAGTACATACTCAGATCCTGAAACATGGGATATACAATATTAAGTAGAAGTTGTAGCAGATGAGGATATTCCGTTGTCATAGGTACCTACATACGTCATTATTATGCTATTTTTGTCGTTGTCAAAGAGTCGATCCTGGACGGGAGTGTTGTCTGGGCCAGACCCGTAGCCAGGGTTTGGGGGAGGCACTGCCCGGCCTAGAGGTGTGAGTCGATCCTGGACGGGAGTGTTGTCTGGGCCAGACCCGTAGCCAGGGTTTGGGGGAAGCACTGCCCGGCTCAGAGGTGTGAGTCGATCCTGGACGGGAGTGTTGTCTGGGCCAGACCCGTAGCCAGGGTTTGGGGGAGGCACTGCCCGGCCTAGAGGTGTGAGTCGATCCTGGACGGGAGTGTTGTCTGGGCCAGACCCGTAGCCAGGGTTTGGGGGAAGCACTGCCCGGCTCAGAGGTGTGAGTCGATCCTGGACGGGAGTGTTGTCTGGGCCAGACCCGTAGCCAGGGTTTGGGGGAAGCACTGCCCGGCCCAGAGGTGAGTTGATCCTAGTTGAGAGAGAGTCGTCCGAGCTGCACCAGAAGAGGAGTTTGGTTGAAAGGAAGCAACATCTGGCCTAGATGATAACAAAGTATTAGGTTATTTGGTCGGAAAGAGGGTTAGAGAGGTATGCTCCTGTCAGGGCCAAGTTACTGTGGCTATTATCTTATTCTGGTGTGTTGAAGATGTTTGGCTAGGTTAGTGATTGGTAGGATGGACGAGCGGGTGTCCAAGTGATGTTTTTTTGTTACAGAAACTATCATGCGCCCGAGGACGGTCGAGTGTCAGTTTGGCCGTGACGGCGCGACTGTAGAATGAACACCAAAAGCGATTATGCTACTGGCAGGATCGCTCAGCGGAGTGTCTTGTCGATGGTAGCGGGCGGCCTCCTTGGTACCGTCACTTTTTAAAAAGAAGTAAAGGATTGACGAAAAGGGGGTTGACAGCGCACCACGGTTTGGACAATTCGCTGTGAATTTTATTTAACTAATTTAATGAAGAATTATATGGTTTTGTTTCAAGAGAGATAATTGTATGCCTGTACCCAATGTAACAGGAAGAGAGTACTGACCGAGGGCCTCCTGCGCCTTCATATATATAGGTAATCATATGTTTAAGTTCTAATAAATTCAATAATTTATAAATGAATTGAAATATGATGTAGTTTCATCATCTAGCTACCGTAATAAGAAATCATATCTGTTAATTCTTATAAAATCTTATTAACTTTATGATTGAGGACACTTTTCTTATTCTTAAAGTGTCGTTCACATTACATTTGAATTACAAATTCGTAACTAATTGGGTGTTATGTGGTCAGTTTAATGGCTATCTTTCACATTAATCTAAATAAAAATTAATGTTATAATAATTTACACATGTACAGGAATTTAGACAAGTTTCACCTAATAGACAGGTAGGTACTTACAGTCACTAACATAGATTTAATTTTTTTTAAACTTATTATCTAATGACTTACACTGCATTTTATTATTATTATCATTTGCATTAAAATAAATTAAATTAGAAATCTGTAGATCGAAGGATGGCAAATAATATTGGTACGTTATCGCAATATTCTAGAAATACGTTTAAAATTATTTTCTATATATTATTAGTATACATAGTGTATCGATTTCTGAATAATAAGAATCAAATAATTGGCTTTAATAAATACCTTTTGCAGTTGACTGTATGTAACATTAATACGATTTGTGTGGGTGGATATTTGTAACTTCATCGTTATGGCGTTGCTAAACAATCTAAAGGGAAGAAATTTAACTGATTTCTTAGGTAGCATGTATAAAGGGGAAGCCTTATCCCCTTTTCCCAGTTGGATTGTTTACTTCAACTGCTGGAATAAAGCATCACCCGTCTTTAACTTCTCGCGGTCCAATGCAGCTTATGAAAGGCGTCCAAGTCAGTAATCACATCAAATCTTCTAGGCTTGTCTTGGAGTCTCCTGTCATCTACTGGGACCCAGCCAGTCACCAGCCAGTAACAGGCTTTATGTTCTGAAAAAGGTTAAATAAATAAATAATGCTAGACATTTTTCACACAGCATCATCTAGCCCCAAACTAAGCAAAGCTTGTACTATGGGAACCAGATAACTGATATACTACTTATATACTTTTTTGTTTGTAAATACATACATATTATACATAGAAACACCGAGATAAATATTTGCAGATCATACAAACATTTATCCCGCGGCGGGGATCGAACCCGCAACCTTCTGCGTCCCAAGCGGGCTTTCACACACTGCGCCACAGAGGTCGTCAAATAAAATTATTATTTTTTGCATGAAACCAATCAAACTATTTTCAATCTGTCTTCAAACAAAAAACAGGAGCAGGAGCTGATGTTAAATTGTATTAAACAGTGGACTTTAAAAATATAATAAATAAACAAATATCCATACAACGGTTGAGACGTTTTATGTTTTCGCTATAAAATTTAAATTGGCACGCCAAATTAATTTATGAAAATCGTAAATTTTTCGTTCCGACAAAGACATTGAATTAGCAATGAAATCATAAAACTGAGACATATTTGCGTTCAATAAATTTTCTGGTAGTAAAAATGTGATTATTAAAAATGAAATACCTAAAAATAATAAGAGCATAGATCGGCATAAAAAATTGTAAGGCATTTGCTCCTCATCTTTTCATTTACAGGCACCATACGTTTTGAATTGTATGATCCCTTGTCATGTGTCTTGATTGAAATAAATAAATGAATTGAATTGAATTTTTAACTTCAAACATTCTAAAACATTCAGAAATTTATTTAGTGGTGAATAAATTCAAGCTAATGAAGTCGAGAAATAGGGTAAAGAACTCTAGAAGTTTTTCTTCGCTGCATGCGGTTTACGTCGGGAACCACCAAAGTTTTTCCAAGAGATAAAAAGGTATAAAGTAAACATCGCGATAGACGAACTTGTGGTGAATAGTATTATGTATATTGCTTGGGTGCTATAAGCGTAATGAGTGTTGTATATTTTTCCAGGAGTATTTGGGGCCCAGCATAAATAGGAACTTGGATAGTAAAAAGCGCTTGTCTCACGCCAGCACAGCTCAGGCAATGGTCTTGTCTATGTATCAGGATGAGATTTTTGATGGTGGTACACCAGATCCACCACGAATTCTATATACTACAGGATGTTCCTGTAGATTAGGTTGACTTGGTGTCTGAAAGTTAATGTTTAGGCTTCCATGAACCAACTAAAAATATAATGAGGTACAAAATTGACCGTATATGGACTCTTCGTATACGAGGCCAATTTTTGTTTGTATGACCAAAACAACTTTATTAATTTACTAGTTTCAATATTAAATCGAATATTCGGGGTTCTTGTTACAGTCATCCTTAAACCAACGTTGCTGTATTCATAATTAGACCACACGCGATCGTAAGTAGGCGGAGGAATTTAAATTCCTACTGTTCGAGGAAAAAATTCATGTCGTTCCCTCGTTGTTAATACTTCGTTTTAACAAAAAAATGTCTTTGAACTGTACGCTATGCGCTGGGTTCCAGCTGGTTAGAAATAGCTGGTTATCTCATATCATGGGAATGTTCACATCAAGCAAACCTGGAAATATTTCTAGAAATTAAATTTTCTCAAAATATGATCTTGGCGGCTTATAGAAATTGCTTTTTAATCGCACACGAAAATGTTCTTATAACCTGACTAACGTCACCAGAATCATTATTAATAGTCATAATGATAAGTACATACCTATGTGTATCGGAAAGTCTATGTTCATAGTAAGAAGACTGCTATAGATGGGATATGAGAATGATTATGACTAGATATTTAGATTTTTTAGATGGATTCATATTTCACTGTGGCAACTTCTGGGAAAAGTTTAGCCCTACTCTTAGGGCACGCGAAGGAAACTATAGCAATTTACGATGTGTTACATAAAACTCTCGTTCCGAAATCGTCAAAAAAGCATCTACTTGGGTGGCCTTTGATAACTATTAACGTTTTTATGGTTTAATGATCGGTAATAGGAACAGAGTTTGTTGTTTTTCGGGACCAAGTGGTTGCACATTGTTACGTTTTACGAGTTTTTCAATTTGAAGGCGTTGCTATGTAATGAAAGAGATGTGAATAAAGAACTCGAATGCATTGTTAGAATTACATTTAATTTGTAATTACTGCAGTTCCTTGAAAGAAGACACAAATTTCGCATACCTACTCGTATTATGTAACCAAGGTGGTTTTTATATATTGTTTATTGAAAACGACGAGGAGTTTTTTAATCATTTTTGCAAGTTTCTCTCTTAGAATTCTATATCAGCTTATGCAATCAAAAAAACAAAGATAATTTCCTTGATCTGTATATTCCCGATTCGCTTATGTGCTACAAACATCTTTTTATACGTTTTCTCTTAGCTCATGCGAACTTTACTTTACTGGGAAAAGTTCATTTTGTATTCAGGTCTTTATTTTTGTAGTTCAAAGAAGAGCACTGAAAAGTAATACCTATAAAGATAAAACCTTTGACTCCAACAATACCAGCGGAGAACGCGAAAGTGTCTAAAAGTGTTCCATTCCTACGCAAGTGTCCTGGCTGTCTGTTTCAATTCATGCTATAAGCAACAGAGTGAGGAATGCAGTGGAACAAACGTAAGACGAGGTGTTTGAGTATAAGTTTTAACACGAAAATATAGCACGTGGAGATTTAATTTGGATATATTCTCCAACATTAATTTAGATCTAACGTCTGAAAGAAAAGTATTTTAGGTATCTCCAAAAAAAGTGCAGATTTGAACCCGCAAACAGTCCATTCAAATAAACTATCATTGATTTCCGCTGTGTTTAATATTTGAAGGGAGTATATCTAATATTCTTTCTAGCTTTCAAACCAAATCTAATTCTACACACTACATTCTTCAAGAGATTTCGAGAGACATGATCTGAGAGAATGTATACCGTGCTTTGGGACTCGTGATCCTGTTTTTTATCCTTTCTAAACATCTTTTATATAAAAAGACCACCTTATTTGCATGATTGGCTAATAAAAAAGTAATACTTATTGGCTAGTAAAAAGTACTGTTGTTTGTTTAACACGTATTTTAATGGTTTTCTTGGTAACGGTTGAATTTATCATAGGAAACGCTTCTTCAACTACTGCTATCTCTGCACTGTGACATAACCGCGGAGTGCATTCTTTGGTTACACCAACAATATCGGTTTTAAGCGACTCTCGGAGACAGATGCTCCTGTCTACGTGACACAAATGTAAAACAAGCTTCGTGAAGAATATAAGAATAGATGCCAGTTCCCTAACAGTTACCCCTGTAACTGTTACGAATTTGTAGGGGAGCGTTTAATCGATTGTCTGCTATGTCTTCGTAGCATCATTATTGATACATTTTTCTGTGATTTTAAAACATGTGGCTTCAGATGCTACAACTTTGAGGCCTAGCATAACTGTTAATGGTGAAGGAAAACATCGTGAGGAAACCAGTTAGTGTTCTTATAGGCGGCGATGGGCTTGCAACCTGTCACGTATGGAATACTAACTTCTGCAAGATGTGGGCATGTATCAAATATGTGTTTGGACATGCCTCTGACTACCCCCCTTAGACATCTTCAAAGGATCTGGAATAAGTAAGATCTGAGAGAATGTCTACCGCACCTTGGGGATACAGTCGTGAACCTGTTTGTTTGTTTTGTTTTTTTTAATTGAAAATAAATGAATTTGGTCTCAGAATGTCTCTAGATGATCCCAAAAGCTTCATAAAAGACGACAGAAATTGAGTCCAGTCTTGAAATCTCTACATTTTTTAAGGATTTGAGTCTAAACAGACCACTTAAAGTTTATTTTGTGAATTTGTGTAACTAGCGTTTTGTAAATGAGTCTCGCTAATAGGATCGTGCTGTACGTCCAAATGTGACATAGATAAGACTACAAGATAGACGGCTAAGCCGAACATTAACTTGGATTGTGAAACGACATTTACATTGAGATGTTAGACTAAAATAATCAAATTCAAAGGTTGCGCGATCACATTAATGATAATACCTGTTCAAATGCCTACAAGTTAGTCTAGTTGATAGGCAAAGTTGCTTTTAATTGGCCTAGAACGTAGGTCATTTGGATTTAACTAACTTCGTATAAGATTTGCATAGGTACATGCCTTCGGCGTTATGTTCGGCAATTGTTATTTTTATTATTTGTGTTCTAAATAGAATTTTAATAAGTAAAAAAGTACGTGAGTGTCGTGGCGTGGAACACTCGGTTGGAACGAAGTTGTAAATAAAATAATTTATCGATGAAATAAACAATAGAAACAAACACACTCTTCCGTACAAACCTAACCATGGAACGATCTATGGATAGTTTCGCGCTTCGCACTTCGCACTGTGACGATTTGACATATACATGAGTCGTGACGCAAAAATAAAACACTTTTTTCGACTAGCACCCATCCGATACCGTCCGAAAAGGAACTTCGTTCCAATAAATGTCCGTAATACCCATGAATGGAACTCCCTTCTGCACTTCTTGTTTTCTGACAACCTGACTGACTGCGACGCAGAAGGTTGCGGGTTCGATCCACGCCGCGGGACCAATGTTTATATGATCTACAAATATTTGTCTCGGGTCTGGGTGTTTCTATGTATAATATTTATGTATTTACAAAAAAAAAGTATATATAAGTAGTATTAGTCATGTAGTAACCATAACACAAGCTCTGCTTACTTTGGGGCTAGATGATGCTGTGTGAAAAAGTTCAGCGTTGTTTAAAAATTTAATTTTAACCACAAACTACTTTACTAGGTTTTAGGTACTTTGAAGGTTATACCAGTAATAGCGGTAACCTTTTAGCTTTGTGATCGTGCAGAAAGTAGTTTGATTTCGAAGATTCATTAAGAACGAATAAGCAATCTTCGCCGCTATAAGCGCTTCAGTAAAGAAGTATATACAAAATTTCAAGTCCCCATTATACTCACATCGTAAACACATAACTTTAAACGGAACATGAATGAAAGTGAAACAATGAAAGTAACCTTCTATGTTACGACATTTTTAAACGCTTAGTTTAAATTGTTAAACAAAAACGCCAATAAACTCTATTTGACAAGGTACACGTAATTTCACTTATCTGCGCAAGAGCACCTTGTAGTCACAAGTTAGTCCTTAAGGTGAAAATAAACAAGCTAGATCATACCTCTGATTAGTCTTAAGCTTTCGAGATCAAAAGTAAAACTCGATTAACGTTTCATCATTATCATCATCATGTCAGCCATCGAGTGCCCACTGCTGAACATAGGCCTCCCCCATCGATTTCCACAACGATCGATCTTGTGCAGCCTGCACTCAACCACCGATTAAAGTTTACAGTTTCAAAAAAAAAATCTAGGGGCCAAAAAATTTAAAACGACAAGCTTTCGATTAGCTGTGACCTGGATGTATCCATAATGGCTCTACTTAGCCTATTTTGTAAAGTTAGTGTTATTTTTTTTATAATTTGCGTACTTAAAAGGAATATTAGTTAATTTGGTTTAACCGTTTTCCGTTTTCGTTAAAATGTAAATTCGATGTTTAATTTTAAAAAAGAAGGGTCTTAGCTTTTTCACCTTTTATTACTCTGAGAGCCATCCAAAGTATTTCGCCAGCCGAATATTTAGCTCAAAGGTATTTATAGCCTTTTGAAAACTTCTCCGTATTAAAGAGTTAGGAAGAGCCTAAACATTTGCTAATTTACACAATTATTCAATATCGATTTATCTTCCATTCTTTGGGTTCTTATTTGTTAGTGATTAGCTTTTAGTTGGAAATCTGATAGTTTATTTTGAAATTGATTAACACAGTCTACTTTTTACACCGGAGAGCTAGTAACTAGGTATTTTATAGTTCTATTACGCAGTCAAAATAGTTATATAGGGTCTTTCATTTTAAACTACACAAACTGACAGGGCCTTTTTGGGTTGTAAATAGACGTTTGACCGTTTCAATTTAATTCCTAAGCCCATTTAAATTTTCACTTCAAAATTGATTTTTTTGAATTGTTGTATAATGAGTTTCAAGGAGAACAGACGTTCCATCAATCACAGCGCAGCTTCATCACGAATGGGCTAAGTTATACAAGAAGCAACAATCAATTGAAAGGATAGTCTTTATCGATTTTCTCGGGATTTTCATAACAAAACAAAAAAATAATTACATAAATATTTTTTAATTTATTTTTTGAACCTAATTACCCAAAGACCCTATATTGTACTGATTTTACTCGTATGCTCCAATTAAAGGCCTAGGTACCTGTCGTATGAATCTATTTATGTAACATGTCGTTTGTCATTATTGTGTACTCAGGTAATACTATTCTTTTCTGCTCAAGAAAAAGCTTTGTTGTAACGTGAGCCTACAAAATCCGGCTTCTAGCGGAATTCGGCAAAGTGATACTGTCCCGCCGGAGCATCCCAACAACACTTCGCACTCAGTACATCCCAGCCTGCGTAGATTAGGAAAGTAAAGGATTTTTACGTTGACTGACAAGAAAGAAAGCGTGTTTCTTAACATTTTACGTCCATTTTTGAAGCCTCTTTACGTCAGGAAATTATGTTTTGGCAAGACTTCCTGTGATAAGTCTGATAGGTAAACACTTTCGTTTGTTGAAAATAAAAACATTGTACCTACAATGTACTCAGTAATTTAAGTACTAAGTAATTGTCAATCGAGAATAACGAAACCTTTGCTCACAAATCAATGAATGTTTGAACGTTGAGTGACATAAAGTTTGTCGACTAAATAAACGGGACGTTTATCTGTATCGGGCTAATTTGTCGATTTTCTGTATCAAATAATATGCAGCAAATGTTAGAATAGAGTTAATGAGCTAAGTACATCACACATCGTGAATGCCAAACCCGATGCCTTATACATAGCTTATATAGAACAGTTGGTTCAGTATTTTATTCAGCTATTCTAAAGTTTTGACTTTAGAAACTGCGGCCTCCCGAAACACAAATGAATGCTGAGCTATTAACGCCAGCGATCGCTCACCAATTTTATAATAGCGAAGAACGGCGCTTGACCCGGTCATCAGGGCTAAGTGTGGAAAATAAGTAACACACTATGAAATCCCACATGGCTCTATTTTTTTATTATTGAGCTTCCACTGTCTGTGTCAAGTGACACAAATGCGGTCTTCACTCTATCTTTTATTCTAATAAAAATTACGCTTTTGCTATTTAGTCAACATTTTTTTTTGCTGTTCTTGCAATCTGTAATCTGTTCTTACTAACAAACTAAGCAAAGATTGTTATTATTATAGATCAGGTGCCGTATTATGACCTACAATTCAGTTTGGGTGCTATCCGGCTTAGGTTCCTAATCTGAATCGCAAAGTTTTCGAATCGTGACAACTTGACGTTCTCAAAAAATTGTTTTACTTGTATTATTTAAGTATTATATTGCAAAACGATTCAGTTTTTACGACAAGTCTAGTAATTTTATTAAGTATTAGTAACTTTTCTTATCATAAGTCAGGGTACGTTATAGCGAAGCAGTTCAATATAGGACCTAAACTGAGCCTATAGACAATGTAACAATCGATTGTCGAAAGCGAAGGTAGAAAAGTCCAATTGTATGGAACCATTCGGTCAAAGCCTTACATCACCTGCCATCACCACTGAATTGTGACATTGACATTAGTTATATCCAGATAAAAAAAACAATGCTTAAATTAAAAAAGATAACCAGCTGTTTCTAGATAAACTATCGCAAATAAGGGCATCCGATTGACAGCATTTAGATCAGACGGTAAACGATGGGGACTGAGTAGGGTACGTTCACGACGAATTGATATAAATCGACCTTATGTGATCTATCTTCTTTAGACCATACGCTAACGGGTGGTAAAGGCTTGAACATAACGGAGTCGAGAATTGTTTAGCTGGGTTCAAAAAGAGTGAACAGTGTTTTAGAGATTTAGGCAGATTCTGTTTTTTTGTTTTAATTATTTTGGGTGAAGTTGATAAAAAAATATATTTATTTTTATACTTATCTTTTCTTTCTAAAATTACATCCATACTAATATTATAAATGTGAAAGTAACTCTGTCTGTCTGTCTGTTTGTTACGCTTTCACGCCCAAACCGCTGAACAGATTAAGCTGAAATTTGGCATAGTTAAAGGTTGTATCCCAGGGAAGGACATAGGCTACCTTTTATCCCGAAGAAATGAAAAAATCCCGAGGGACCGCGGGTCACACCGCGGGAGCGTAGCTAGTTTATTATAAAAATTCAAAGCAAATTTTATAGTTTTCTTAATCATAATCACGTTTAATATATAAATAAGTTTACTATAAAAATATATAATCACGTTTAATATAAAAATATATAAACAAGAATATACAAGTCTTTACGATTGTACGTGAGTAACGGACAAAAGACATCTATCTATTTCTATCGGGCATTCTATCTTTAAGTAACAATAACGAATACAGCTTATGCTAAGCATGAACCGTAAGCAAATTCATCAATTTTGTTATGCCTTAGACAGATTTTTATGGTAGGTAGATAGTCGTTTTGTAAAGTAGTAACAAAGTTTTGTTAATTGTAAGTATTTCAAAGTTGTCTTGTTTAATTTGAATACTATTTTGCCTTTAAAAACAAAATAAGATAATAAACACCACCAAGGATAAAAAAATTACACTATAAAATCTTTTAATAAAAAGCAATCATATCAGATCAATAGATTCATTATTACAATATGAACCAACAAGAGTTGCATTACTGCGTAGACAGTTTACTGGTTTAGTTACGAGTGAGTAATTTGAAACCTAAAGACTGGCGCCACGTCGTTTATTTTACCTCCGAGCATAACAAACGATTATTTAAATTAATTCACCGCAAGAAAATGTTGTCTTTAGCGTTCGATAGAATTTTATGGGCGATAAAAATGAAAAACTATCGAAAATCTAATCTGGTTTTTTGTAACGTAATCACAGACCATGTATTAATTAGATCATTACCATTTGTAGTGGGCAAAAGCAAGATAAGATGTGGTTTTTGCAAATTTAAAGGTGTATTATTGACTTGTCAAGCTTTTTAAATGATTTCATTTCGGATATCTAAATCTGAATTAAATCGTTTCTGATTATGATAACGGAAATGATTTACATCCATTTGCTTTTCATCGAATAATGGTTTACAATTTATTTGGTGTTATAAAAAGATTATTATATACTATTGGTAAATAAATGTTGTGCCTGTTTAGAGTAGATTCTTTTATGTACTTAGAAGCTAAATATCATCATGAATATTTTCAATTTTTAATTTTGAAATAACGGAATAGTCAGTTCAATAAAGTTCAGTTTTTTTAGTTATGGCTCAATTGGTAAGCTCTGTTTACTGCGACTCAGATTGATTTAGGCATTTTTTTTCATGTTTGTTTTGTGTTCGCTAATTTAAAGGTTAGAAATAAAATGAACTTTATAAAATGCCTGCTCTATAAAACAAAGGAGAATAAGCATTTTGAACCATAGTAGGCATAGAACTATCGCCCGCAAGAGAGAGATATTTAATGAGGAAGATATATTTTTCTAGGACTCTTGGAAATTTAAGAAAAACTAAAGAACATTATGGAATCTGATTGGGATTATCTTGAATTTTTGACAAGATAATAAACCGTTTTAGAGATATCGATTTGAGGCATTTTGCTTTGTAGGTATTTTAAATGTCAGTTATTAATCCTTCAAAGTCGTTTCGCGGCCAAGGCATTGTGATCAAAAAGGTTCTGAAGTTTTTTATATGATTCAATTATTCTGCAAGTTTATCTTAAACTTAGTCAGGGCCCTACACATTGATCCCCATTCTCCTTTAAACGCGGCAGTTCTCAACGACTAATTGTCCAGATAAACCGATTTATATCTTAATTATAATCGTACCGCTATCTTTACGACTGACGATAACGAACTAAAACAATATTTAGATAGTTTTTTTTTTTATCAATAAACCTTTACCATTTATTTACAGAAACTAAGCTACTACATATTTACATATATTTACAAAATACAACAGGATTAGTCAAGCTATCTAAGGATCGTTAGAAACGATCTATAGATAGCTCAACTGATCCAGGTCACTGTCAGTCGGAAGCGTGCCCAAAACACTGGCGGCATTACCACGCTGGATGGCAATGCTGATCCTTTGAGCCAAAAATGTGCCAGCCCTCGGATCACGATAGATAGATAGTTAGTTTTTAGATAGTTTAATTTATAGACCCAGTTTTTATGCCTACGGTCGTTATACTGTTACAATTTTACGAAGTATGATTTTTATTGCTTTTTTAAATGCAACTTTGAATAAGCTTTTTAGAAAATCAACAGTGAAATAATAAAAATGTAGCGGAAACGAAGTAAAAAGCATGTACGAGTATTCTCATGGCATTATAGTACAATAGAATAGAATAGAAAACATTTTATTGTAAACAAAAGAAACACATTACAGGAAATACACGAAAACAAGTAGGTACAATGGGCGGCCTTATCGCTAAAAGCGATGTCTTCCAGAAAACCTTTGGATGGACTGGAAAAGTAACAGAAAAACCGCGGTGTATAAAAAGTTAAAAATACAGAAATACCATAAAAGCATAATTATGAGTAAGTAAGTAGGTAAGTATACAAATAACTTATACAAAATGCCTAATACGACTAAACGGAACATTAATAATAATATAAAGACAATGACATAGATATTTATAATAAATAATAATAATAATATACAAGGTGTAAAAAGACTGCTACCGAAAACTGAGGGGTTTCAATCATACCATGATTCTGAACATATTTAGCGAAAAAAAACGCAAAAAAATTTGACTTAGCTACGTCATTTTATTTTATTTTCTAGTTTTTTACTACTAGTACAACATAATAAGACTGTACCTACCTAATAATTGGATTTATTAAAGAAAAAAACTATTAAAACTCAAAATCCAGCAATCTACGTATAAAAACGCGCCCAGTACATACGCAAACAGTAATCTTCAAACGCTGTTTTCTCCGGATATAATTATTTTTTCGGAAAATCCTTTTGGATTTAGTTGTGTGTTGGGATGCTGTGCCTACCCCTTTCGGCTTCGGTAGACGTCTTTTTACACCCTGTATATTAGTAGGTATTTTTACTAAAATCATGTCGTCAAACGTTCAATGACTCCTGTTCAGATTAAATAAAACAGAGATTTTAAATTGAGCTTTTACCAAAACTTGCCATAATCTTTATCGCTCGCTCACGTTTTTATAAAACCTAAGTAAATAAGTAATTTAACTAACCCCGGGTTAAGTAGTATGTTTGGTGTAATCTCTACTTTGATCAAATTATCTTATCCTATGTCCTATGGGTGATAAGATAAGACACGCTATAAGATGCGGTGCTGCCTGAAAATTTTACAGGTGAATGATACTTATTTGGTGGCGCTTTTAGGGATATGGTTCAAAAAAAAAAAGTACGTAAGTGTCGCAGAACACTCGTTTGGATCAATGTTTCAACTTTGACCTTTGTCAAATATTAAAATCCTAGAAACGTTTTTCCGTTCTGACAATGTAACAATCAATCACCTAAAAAAAGCTAGGCCCCAAACCGTGTTTGTTGCCCTGATTCTTCACGGTATTGGTCGCGAAGGAACAGGAGTAGAATCACCTAGTTTTAAGACGTTTCAAAGTGATCCCAGCGGTCCTACTGAATAAATGCTATTTGACTTTGACTTTGACTTTGACTTTGAATGGACTGCTTTGCAACTGCACACTTCGCACTGTGACGTTATGACATAATATGTAAATGTCACGACGGTAAACTTGAACGCTTTTTTTCTTTTAACCCCCCATCTTCAATACCGTCCGTAAGGAACTTCGTTCCAAAATTCATAACTTGAAAAGAAAAACGAAATAAATTTTGTACTTATTTCGTTTTTTTTTTAAAAAGAAAGAAAAAAAGAAAAATGATTTTAGTGACACCATTAGTTTCAAGTAGGTACACATTTTAATTAAGAAGCTTCGGGTTTCCGTTGTATACAATGATTTGATATTGTAATCTCCTACGCCACGTCATTTCATTTTCAGAACAACTTCTATCAATGTTGCATCGAAAGGTGCATCGAATGATGGATGTATAGAATCGCACACATTAGGACAACACCTCAATGCGCTTGTTTCCAAAGGTTTAACTGAGGATAATGTGATATGAGTGAGATGGGAGTAGAAACAGTGGTGTATTAGCGTAGGAATTAGATAGTGGTATTTTTTCTACTTTCGTCGAATGGATTATGTACTATGAAGCTTTTGCGGACTCCAACAGCCTTATCACTTATTTATTTTGCGATACAGAAGATACTGAATTTAGGAAAAAAACAATTACGACTATTTTATTTATCATTAAGTTTTTTTTTTCTTTATATTTTTTTTCTTTTTATGTATCATTAAGTTTCATTAATTACGTGTACTTAGATTATATTTTAATATTTATTTCAATTGAGTATAACTCTCTATAGCAATGGAAAAATAATTTTTACCCAACATTGTTTCCAGCTACTAGAGAACATTCTGCCAACGGATGAATTGTATTGAGTATTTAATTAAATTTTATTTTTTCCAGATAAAAAGCAAACATACAGAGATAGATGAAACTAAGAGCATTAACTGCTACATTCCACACAATCGCACGAGCAATAACAAATTGACACCAATTACAATCCAATTACTGGTGAGAGTAAGCCATAATCATGCAAATTAGTTCTTTGATTACACTGAATCCAATTTCACACAAACGTGTGAAGCTTCATATACATGGTGTACTTGAAACTAAACAGTTTCAAGTACACCATGTGTAATAAATAAATAAATAAATAAT
Source organism: Epirrhoe tristata (assembly GCA_951394285.1). Taxonomy (NCBI): domain Eukaryota; kingdom Metazoa; phylum Arthropoda; class Insecta; order Lepidoptera; family Geometridae; genus Epirrhoe; species Epirrhoe tristata. The sequence continues at coordinate 7,638,589 of OX596146.1, read as the reverse complement.
GCTGGAAATTTCACACAGCATCATCTAGCACCAAACTAAGCATAGCTTGTACTATGGGAACCAGATAACTGATATACTTTTTTTTGTTTGTAAATACATACATATTACACATAGAAACACCCAGACCCGAGATAAATATTTGCAGATCATACAAACATCGAAGAATTTTATAGTTATTTCATTATAAATAATAATAATTACGCTTTTATACTAAAAAGAAAACCGACTTCAATGTTTGACTCGAAACGCGGTGTGACTCAGGGCGTCAAGCTGTCGATTCGATTTCTATTTGTGACATGGCTAGGAGGGAAGGTGTTTAGAGTTTTACGGGGAAACTATCAATCCCTCAGGAATAAAATTAATATGGGACCACCTCTGGAGTGTACCCTTTCAAACATGAAAAGAATTTTGCAAATCGGTCAACAAATGGCGGAACAATCGCGTAACAAGATACAAAAAAAAAAAAACATACAGACGAATTGAGAACCTCCTCTTTTTTTGAAGTCGGTTGAAAAGTAGGCGCCGCGTCAGTTCGCGATTTAGTGTAAACTGACCCTTATGATGGTCGATGACTAATGCTTCACTTAATCACGGTGACTGTTAATTTGCTACAGGTAATTAGAAATCTATATCAATTGCACTTGATTAATACCTACCTAAATACGTTTCATACTTTATTATAATATCCATACTTCTATACCAATATTATAAATCTGAAAGTAACTCTGTCAATCTGTCTGTCTGTTTGTTACGCTTTCACAGCTGAATAGATTAAGCTGAAATTTGGCATAGTTAAAGGTTGTATCCCAGGGAAGGGCATAGGCTACCTCTTATAACGAAAAAATGAAAATATCCCGAGGGACCGCGGGTCACACCGCGGGAGCGCAGCTAATAGTCTATAATAATTGTTATATTTTATGTATTAAATTTTTATGAATAAATTGAAAATTGAAATAAGATAACAAAATAATACGACATCCCATTGAAATAAGCTCTAAATAACCTTACTTAGTTTAGAAGGATAGCCGATAATTTAGGACCGTATAAAATTTATAATACCTTCGGTTTTTTTATAGGTAACATTAAAATAGAGATTGTCTACCTCGCGATATTTGAATTAGACTCTACACATCATCATCATCATCGTCACGACTTCATCTCCAAGGTGCGGTAGACATTTTCATGTGTAATTCGTTTGAAGATGTCTATTATCGGGGTAGTCCAATGCCAAATTCAATTGGACAAAGGTTTGAATTTGACTCTAACTAAGTACAATGAGTACTAAGCTCACCCCATCAAGCCCTTGCAACCGGTTGCTGATTGCAGCCCGATTTATAACAGCAATTAGTCAAGACGCGTGCGCTGACGACATCTGACAAATCGATGCACGTTGCGTGTGGGTGGCAAACACAGCGCCTGTTGTGTCGACTGTACCATCAGAAGCTATGAACACTTTGAATTAAAACTGTGCACTGCCATCTAACTCAGTTTGTGTCTCATAGAACATGCAATTTTAATACAAGTTAAAATATTTTTTTGTGAAATCTGTGATTTAAAACTTTATTTTGCGTAGGTAAGTCAGTTATTAATAAATCTTGTGTTAAAGAGAACCACCGTTTCCACATTTTGTTTTCTACCTTCACAAAATTTGAAAGCAAAATATGAAATTTCTATTAATAACGATTAAATCCTTACTGTTCTTCTTATCGTCTTACTTACTTTCTTACCGTCAATGTATTATTTACAGAGAACTACCGCGACTTCGTCAGCAAAATAATATACTTGAAAACCTCTAAATAAAACTGAAAACTGTAAGAATGCTTCTGAAACTTTTAAAAATACGATAATAGCTCCATCTCGGCCTCAGCCATAGATTAGCAACGCCATCTATCAACTCAACTAACCAAACAAACTTTCAATCCCTAATTCACGCCCTCAATGATTATTTTTGAAAAAAAAAGTAGCGTATTTCCGTCCCTGGGACATAACTTTATCAATGTCATATTTCAGCATAATCTGTTTAGTAGTTTAGGCGTGAAAATGTAACAAACAGACAGACAGACAGAGACATTTTACTACATAATAGATGGCGAAACAGAAAAAATTAGATCGCGCTATCGTTGCGTTTTGGGCTGTGTAACATATAAACTCGCTAATTTTCTAATTTTCAGCTTTATAATATTAGTATAGATAGTATGGATTATGATACCTACAAATCGCAAACATAATTTTAAAACCAATTTTAAAATGTCTAGCTATTAAATGATATAAGGGTATTCGTATTAGCAATAAACCCTAAAAATCGTCAAAAGGCACAATAATACAGAATATTGTTTACTTTATAATAATGTTATTTTATCTTTAACGATTGCAAAAGTAAATTGAGAATTCCTGGAAACATGGTTTGATTTAATATCTTCACGAAATTTCTAAGAAGTCGTCATTTTCTCTTAGTTTTTGATATACTGCTAGCCATAACAAATCAAGGTATGCAACTAAAAGCTATATAATTTTAATGGCTATAAAATATATCCGTATTTGGTAAAGTCAACAAAGTTTTATCCAAAGGATTACTTTTACAAATTGGAATCCTTTTTGACTTTATTAAGCGATACACTGATGTGAGCAGTAAAAAATATTACGCTATTTATGTACAGTTCATAAACTGTGATTAAAAAAAACTTGTCATAAAATTACCGACTTATTTTATTTTGAAACGGTTAATAGTCGAGAGCTCTCAAAAAATCTTTCATTTCATAATATTAGCATAGCATTCACCGCAGGCTTAGGCATCAAGATACAACCGTGGATACAACCCTCAATTACTACGCCACACTACGTGCATAATCCAATCAAGCCTCGATTTAATCTAAGCTTCACAGGCCCTCGCCTATGAAGCCAATATTACCTGGATTCTGAACTTTTAGTATGAGTCTAGCTTCGTATTATCGGAAGTCGGTATTTAAGGTACAGTACCAATCAATAGTGCTTACATTCTCAATTTTATCGATATTTTAGACAGCAATTATGGAACTAGATAAGTTATTTCGTACAATTCTTGATGTATGATCACTTCAGCCAATTTGTGACCACCGCTAAGTCTCATGAACGTCACTATTTTCGGTTTCTTGCGCATTTCATCCAATGTTTTCTGAAAAAAAAAAAACTGATAGTATCATCCAACCAACGGGCTTGTGGTCTGCTTCTTGGTCACTTAAGGGTGGTTGAGCTTCCCTCTTCGTTCATCTCCGATGCCTTCTTATCAAGATTCAACTAGTGTGGTTATTTTTCAATTTTCTGAATTTGCTTGATGTTTGTTATAGGACGTAGGCCTAGACACGTCTATTGGGTTTCAGCGTTTGAATCATAGATCCAGCCATAAGCTCTTGAAGCCGAGATTGAATTTCTAATTAAAGCGTTTATGGCAACAACACAAAGGAAGAAACTAATCGAGATTGATTTCCTCGTTCGAATTAAAAAATGATTAACAGTTTGTATGCTATATTTCAAATAAATTCTTTAAAGCTATCAAAATACCTTGTATTAGCCAACAATAGTCCGGAATTTAAGCGATTATTTTTACTGCCAGGTAAGAAGATTCCCATTCCCATTTTTAAGTCCCATGTTTAAGTAAAAATAATAATTAAGAATACATTTTATGAAACGAAAAATCTATTGATGCACGGCCGGGATTCAAACCCACGTCCTTCAGATTAAAAGTCGAGGCACAACCCCATTAGATCAACACAAAAAATAATAAAAGACTTGTGTCACTAAATTGTCTCAGCGAAAGGCAGAAGCTGGATACGTCGAGCTGAGGACAGGGCGCAATGGCGCGCACTAGGGGAGGCCTATGTCCAGCAGTGGACTGCCATATGCTGATGATGATGATGAAACTTTTAGACTAAAAGGTTTCCCTCTAATACGCAATACCATAGCTGCAAAGCATCCTTTGTTACAAAACCCAATGGACTTTGTTTACCCAATTGCCAAAGCAGTCCTTAACGAATTGCCCTAAAGTCCTTGTAAATAAGAAAGAATGGGGTAATGCAATGCCGCAGGAACAATCGTTCGTGCGTAACGCCAACTGCTTGGCTACGGCATAATACTGTCCTTCGTAGTACCTAGCATAGGTATCCTGAAATGTGAGTATTCTGTACGATTTCTATTTCACAAACAGAAAAGGAGATCATGATCATCAATTGATCGGAGAGAATATCTACCGTGCCTTGGAAAGCCAAAGCACGGTAGATATTATCTCCGATCAAATTACTCAAGATCGTTTGGAGATAAATAAGGGGGTAGAAGCACATTGTTTGGTTTGATGTTGTGTCACGCGGTTTCGCGTAAGAAAATTAAAAATTTAATAAAAAAAATTAATGTACCTAAACATTTAACTTTTTGACGACCTCTGTGGCGCAGTGGGCGAAGGTCCGCTTGCGACGCAGGAGGTTTCGGGTTCGATCCCCGCCGCGGGACAAATGTTTGTGTGACCTACAGATATTTGTCTTAGCTCTGGGTGTTTCTATGTATAATATGTATGTATTTACAAACAAAAAGTATATAAGTAGTATATCAGTTATCTGGTTCCCATAGTACAAGCTTTGCTTAGTTTGGGGCTAGATGATGCTGTGTGGAAAATGTCCAGCATTTTTTTTTTAACTACCTATAGCGTCTATAGTTGAAGTTATGTTAAAAAAGACGTTGAGCGTGACTAAATTGTTTTTTTTTTTCTTAAACAGTACCTAGTAAAGTTTCTTTAGATCGAGTTTAGAATAGAATAGAAAAACCCTTTATTGTACACAAAAGAAACACATTACAGGAAATACACGAAAACAAGTAAGTAGGTTTAGGATATAGATTTATCTCATTCGCAAGTTCGTAAAGTGTATCACTTTCAATTGAGCTGAATTTCGAGCTTCAAAACTAAAAGTATTTACGTTGAAATCTAAGCGTTGTTCCCAGAATACTTCCCTTAGCGGTTTGAAGGGGTTGTAAGGGTTTCCACAACGGCGTAGGAAGTTGCATAAATTCGGGAACGGGAGTGTGTTCGCGTGTACACAGCACGTGACTCAATTTGAGGGTACTTTCTGTAAGGTATTGGATGTGGTTACAGCAGGCGCGTTTTCGCTAAAAATTCTAGGTAAACTTGCTATTACAGCATCATCTAGCCCCAAAGTAAGCAGAGCTTGTGTTATGGGTACTACATGACTGATATACTACTTATATACTTTTTTGTTTGTAAATACATACATATTATACATAGAAACACCCAGACCTTTGGTATGAAAAAAAAAGTTAAATTAGAGGTAATATTTTTCTATTAATATCCTGATTTTTATAAATATGCAGTCTAATCGCGAACCTTGCAGAAGCAGAATAATAGCAAAAATTGCGCGAATTTTGTTATTTGCAAAATGAAGCTACATAGTCAAACGGAATTTGATAAAAATAAAACTAGATAAATTCGAATTGCTTGATAAAAGTGGGTGTACCATAATAAAACAATTAAAACAGTGTAAACAGCATACAAATCGGATAAGCCGTTTTCGAGATCAGCGTGCACAACACAGACAAACAGTACCAACTTGAAATAATTTCAAAATGTTCAATGGCGTTAATAATCGCTTCCTTTGTCACTTTCATGCTTTGTTGTACATACATATGAATGAAACTTTGCGCTTAAGCAAGTAACGTGAAGTATGAATTAAGAACTTGAAGTTATTTAATAACTTCTCAGTACATTAGCACCTCAGAACTGTTACATCAAATTGCTTTCAATTTTAAGGATGAGAAATACAGATGTGGGAGTTTGTTCTCCTTTCTTTGTCAACATTATTGTATATGGAGAAATAGTTAATATTAAAAGCGTTTTTAATACAACAGATAAAAATGAAATTGCTATTTAGGAAACCAGTTAGTATTATAATGAGCGGTGACGTAAATTTACAAAATGAGCCAAAACAAAGTGATGTTGTAGAACCATTAATCTTGATTGCTTAGAAAAAGATCCTATTTTAGGTTATTTTAAATAAATAAAATTTACTATTTTAATGAACTTAGTTCCTAATAAATGTAAATCTTCAACCGATTAGATCTTGAATACTAAAATATAAGTAAACTAATTAATTCAAGAAGTATAGCACTTGTCCCTGGTGATATCATTTCACTAGTGAGCATGTTGTTGTAAACCGAAGCTGTTTAATAGTCTAGACACGTTAAAATCACTAAATTATTTCAAAAAGACTAGTTTTTACTCAGATTTTGCTTATGTAGGTACGTAACGTTAGGCATTATGTATTTTACTGCAAAAATGTTTTTGTGCTAACTTTTTTGTTATGATAGGTAACATAATATAAAAGGCTATTTGATTAACTGATGCTTATGCCACTGTAGGGCAGATTTGTTCACGGAACCAGTGGTTCTCAAATATGTGCTATCCCTTCACACGTTGTTTTCGTTAGTCAAAGTTAAACATTCTTGAGTTTTTACTACCAAATTATATAGAACTGACTATACTTTTATTGTTTCGTTTTACATTTTAAAGAGAATCTTAAAAGTAAGCTACAATACGAGTCTAAGTGATCGTCATACCGAAAGTAAACTGAAAACAATGTCTCATTGTACATTAATACTTAGGTACCTTACATTTATTACAATACAATAGTATAATATAGTATATACAGGGTGTAAAAAGACGTCTACCGAAGCCGAAAGGGGTAGGTACAGCATCCCAACACACACCAAATCCAAAAGGATTTTCCGAAAAAACATTATATCCGGAAAAAACAGCGTTTGAAGATTACTGATTGCGAAGTACTGGGCGCGTTGTTTGTCGATTGCTGGATTTTGAGTTTTAACTCTTTTTTTTTCTTTTATAAATGAAATTAGGTAGGTATGGTATTTTTAAGTTGTACTAGTTACTAGTAAAAAAAATGTTGACTTAGCTACGTTATTTTATGTTATTTCCGGTTATTTACTACAGTAGTAAGTCAACATTTTTTATTTTTGCGTTTTTTTTTTCGCTATATACAGGGTGTAAAAAGACTGCTACCGAAAACTGAGGGATTGCAATCAGACCATGATTCTGAACATATTTATCGAAAAAAAACTCAAAATTTTTTTGACTTAGCTACGTCATTTTATTTTATTTTCTAGTTTTTTGCTGCTAGTACAACATAATAAGACCATACCTACCTAATCATTTCATTTATAAGAGAAAAAAACAATTAAAACTCAAAATCCAGCAATCTTCGTATAAAAACGCGCCCAGTACATACGCAAACAGTGATCTTCAAACGCTGTTTTCTCCGGATATAATGTTTTTTTCGGAAAATCCTTTTGGATTTGGTTGTGTTTTGGGATGCTGTACCTACCCCTTTCGGCTTCGGTAGACGTCTTTTTACACCCTGTATGTTTAGAATCATGGTCTGATTGCAACCCCTCAGTTTTCGGTAGTAGTCTTTTTACACTTTGTATATTCATTCATCATAAACAAAGCCCGGTCTTATCTCCATCAAGGAAAATATTTACCAAAGAAATCACAGCCTGAGGCGTCTTCAGATAAGTCAAGATAATGTCTAATTAGTCGACACCGCTGGTATAATGGACTGATTGGTGATAGCTGTAGAGTATCGAAACTTTATGATAAAGGAATTAAGGTCGAAATAATAATACACCCAATCACAAACCGTTGTCACGTCAACGTGGTACCACACATTGCTTAATTTGTATGGAGGTGGTATGAACCCGTTTTATGCAAGTCTGACACTTGTAAAATTTTCACTAATTATTAATCATCATCATCATCATCAGCCTTTCTCATCCCACTGCTGGGTATAGGCCTCTCTTCACTTTTGCCATTCGCCTCTATCCTGAATCCGCAGGTCGTACATGGGTAAGGATGGAATTATAGCTCAGGATAGAATTATTAGTCAATTAATCAAAATAGTGTAGAAAAGGAATTCTTTTGAACCTGTCTTTCTACACAAAACATTCATATCCTGTAGGTAACAATGGTATAACAATGACTCAATGCAAAACTCAAAAGCGAGCAAATTAGTACCAGATCACGGCATAAATCTAGAAGTACCTTTTAAAACGATACAATTCTCAGGAACAAACTAACGAAGCCAGTTAGCATAACAATATTCGTGTCTCGACTTTGGTATATTCATACATGATTGTTCTTATAAATCGGTAATTAAATGAAGAGCTCTGACAGTTGTAGTTTTTGTTTTTGACAATGACATGTTCGTTTCCATGAACACGCATTACGGACACTGCGTGTTGAGAAAATAATTCCCGCGCTGTAAACATTGTTTTTAGTCGTTCAAGGTCCTCTGAATACTTGTCTAAAGTTTTTAAGTATTTACCTCAACCATCGTCATTTAGAATTAGATTGTTAATTGGCGAGTATCTATACTAGCAAAAAGTTAATGAAAACACATTATAAGCACATTTCGTACAAAAATACCACGTTACAATTTGAAACCATCTCAAATGAATACTGAGGCTTATAAATTCTAGCTACATGGTTTGTAAAATAACCCACCAACCTAAGATGTTCAACTTAAATAATTCCTTTCATTATACTCCCAAATGTCAAAGCTGTTGTTATAGTTACCAGAGTACAAACAACGTGGCTTTTATGTAAATAAAGTTCCTGCCTCGGGGTGTGTGCTAATATTAAAAAGCTTTTGTTGCTTCTGAATAGTCTGACAATCTTGTTGGGTCGTGAACAGACTTAATCTTTCCCGAGTTACCTAATCTTCTCTGAGTTTCAGTGACATTTTGTTACCTACGTGAAAAATAAATATCCCTGTACTAAATCTGTGCTTGACATGGATTCGAAACAGGCAATTTTTGGGTTTTTCGCTACCGCTGTGCTTTAATAAAAGTATTATAGTGTACCTATGTGCTATAATAATAAATGCTACACCGCTAGTCTTAACTCTCTGAAAAGGCATGTAAAAAATATATTAAAATAAGTACCTAAAAAACTTTTGCAGTAATATGATTTAACCAATATGAACTGAACGCGCCACCTGAATTATTGGAAGTTTGTTTCTTTGTACAGTAAAGTTTATTATCTACGTCATTAAAAATCTTGACGGGCGATCATAAAACTGAAACTTTATTTCGTACAATATAAAAAAGGGTTATTAAAAGCGCTATGAGATGAAAAAGTACAATATAGGGGTCTTTAAATCAAGAGTAAATAGGTTCCTTCTAGGAAAGCATGCTCCATCTTAGACCTCACTACTGCTTAACATCAGGAAGAGGGAGGTCAAATGCTGACCTATTTAATTAAAAAAAAAAAAAAAAAACTGATTTGCATATTGTTTTTTGGAAGATATCGTCATTTACTCAATGACTCGCGAGGACAATATTGACAAAGGAGTCTTGCTCAGTAATGCAGAAAATATGCAAAGCGAAGGAGCTACCGTCCAATTTTATCTTTGTGTGGTCCGCTACCGAAACATTACCATATATAAAATAAACTAAAGCAAAAGGTATTTTAATGAGTGAGAAAAGACAAATATTGTTATACGGTTTTATTAGGTACTATTACGATTTCGGTTGTTCAGTATATCCTTCTTTTTAGCGTCTCTTTTGTCGGAAGGGAAAGCAAACAATTTGCAGCAATTTGTTTACTGATGCTAATTTTAAAATTAACGTCGTTGAATAAGAGAAACGTGCTTTGCAAAGGACCACCGTGGTTGAGTACGAGAGTATAGTATGCATAACATAAGATTCTATTGTTGCGAGCTGTAGGAAATCAGAATTGTTATAATGTATTATTGATGCAAAAAGCTTTCTATTTCAATGGTTTTACGAGTAAGACTATGACTGGGCTGTCTCGATATTCAGTCATAATTATCATTCTCGATTTAGTCCAAAGACGCCATTGGACTCTATTATGTACCTACTAAGTCAAGGCCCTACTTTCTGCTAAAAAAACAAAGGGTCTTATTATACAAAAATTGTGTATTTGGCGTTTTTTGTTTAACTATTTTAGATTTTAAGCTGAATTAAAAAGTAATAGGCACCTATATTTCTAATGCGTACAAAGTTAAGACTCAAAATAAGGTAACAATGTGGTCGCTTTATCATTAGTATGATGCTAGAATAGCAGTGGCGTAGCTTCCGAATGGCTAGGCGGTGCAGTGCACCGGGGTCCCCAAGCTCAAGGGGCCCTCGGACTCTGAGTCCCGAGAGTCCGGAAGATTTTATTCTTAGGAAACTAGAGGTATGATTATTTTGAAAATAAAATTATTATTCGATTATTCGATTTTTGAAATAGTAACCCAGAAAATGACAAATCAAATCGTAAGTTTTTACAAAAAAATCAAATACGTTTACATTTTGCCGTATTTTGCATATTTTGACTTGATAAAACCTAAACCGGCCAGTTAGGGCCCCGGTTTATTTTGCACCAGGGCCCTAGCTACGCCACTGTAGAATAGGTACTCAGAACTTAATTCATAATATTTGTCCTAAGTAAGTATTTATTACTGTTATTATTTACTGTGGGCAGGTCACGTCAGCCGAATGAATCCCGATAAATGGGCGAACGCCATAACACCATGGCATCTCAACGGGACGTCGTAGTCCCCGGCGAAGCGATGGCGAGACGGTCTCGACGCCTTCGAAAGAGAATGGTGGGAGATCTCGAAGGAGAGAGATGATTGGAGGGATTTGGGCCATGTGATTTTTTTGACCTTTGCCCAGCAGTGGGATGAAATAGGTAAATACAAAAAAAAAGTGTCAATAGTTTATGCAGATGCCAGATAAAGTGGACAATATTAGAAACCTCGAGTCGTTGTTCTTAGAAGGAATCTGAAACTGTAAATCAATTAAGTACAGAGATTTTATAACTTCCTTTAGCCCATTATTGCCGGTGAAAATAAACCCAGCCATTCATATTGGTTTTCTATTACTCAAACGAAAGCAGTAACTCTTTCATTAACATTACGGGACAAGAAATACCTTAATAATTATTGGTTTTTGGATTTACCAAGAATCTTACTAAACGTTACAATATTTTATTATATTTACCTAAACAGTCTTGATAATCAATTTCCATAAAAATGTAAACAACTTTAATTATTTTTTAAACGAAAGCCCCCCAAAAAAGATTTCATAATCGACAAGATTGCAACAATTATATCAAACCATTCGAAGTTGTAATATCATTACGGAGGTCATAATGCGAAATACAAACTCCGTCTCTAGAGTTGACCCCAAACTCATACGAACTTTTCCGTTCCTTTAGGTTCCTTTTTGCATTGCATAGATACCGCAAAAGGTTCCGGTTATTATTAATGCCATGTTTTATTCCCTGAACATTTATTGATCTTGCTCTCAAATTCTAATGAAGACATAAGATAATGTATGTGTGGTGTTATGGTCTTGCGATTTTCTGAGCTTCACTTAGAGCTGCATCATGTAGTAATCCTAATACTGGTCATAGATGATAGAGTCCGTATCGGACGAGTACAAATTGTATCATACTAATTCATCTTCACACACAACCACTATAAAATAATACTAAATATACTATAATACTACTAAATATACTATAATACTAAATCGACAACTCATTGTAATTGGTCTATTCAATTGCACGTGGTAATATACCACGCATCGACCTTTTTTGTGTTGGATAACAAAATCCTGTGCTAGTCTTATCCGTACTCACGACATTGATTATTATCACCTGATATTTATACTCAATTTAGCAAACTTTAAGTGTGATGTTTTTAAAAACATAGTTCATTTTACAGATACCATCTGCAAGCCCTATCTTTTCTTTGCCACAGGGTATACGGAAGCTTCAATTTAATTACATTCAACCGTTATAACGACAAGCATTGGACTCTGCTCGGTATCGTATTAATCATTGGCCGCGTTGATTTATGTGATAATTCCATGGGATATCTATCCTAGTTATTGAGATGCTTGGTATGGCGTATTGAGACTTTGTAGATAAATCGTGTATTGTGACACAGAGAGTTTGAAAGGAGTATGAGAAACACAGCTGGAGCAAAACCTCCAGGAGTGGCGTGTTAGAGGTCTTCCTAGTAGTGGGTGTGAATATCTGTATAGACTAAATCAGGCTTAAAAGGGTTTAAATTAGATCGTCGATTTATTTTTAACGATCTCTCGAAATTTTGAATGTCCAAGTTTATTATCCCAGGTTCGTTTATAATGTATACTTTGTTTTCTTTAGGTGTAACACCTTGATTTTTTTAAAGCAACACAATAATTGCACCCAATAGGATTTGAACCCATTACTTTTTCCGGTCTAATTCGGATAAAGCTGTAAAAAAAAACCTATTGTGTCGATTGCCCATCAGCTCAATTGGTCAGAGCATTACCACGGATCGGCAAAGGTTCTAAGGTTTTAGGTTTCCAGCATTCATGCAATTTTTTATATGCTTTTTCAAAAACCTTAACTTTTATTAAAGACATACCTTCAGGTCAGTTTCATCATGTTTTATGTTTGCACCATGTTTTATACCAGCTATTTATCTTTAAAATACAGGCTTGAAATGCAATCTTTCTCTGATATCCAATCTAAAATTTGCAATTCTCATTTCAGCACTAGATCAATCAACGAGGTGGTATTAGTGTCACAGTGGGTTTACTCCGATTCAATTATAATTCGACTCGAATGGTCTACTTGTGTCCAAATACGGAAATGAATTTATAGGGAATCAATAATGAATTACGATTAAAAGATTTAGTTTTGTTACTGATAGGTGGTTTATTGAATTGAAATATCATCAATAAAACATCATCCCATCCTATTTCCCACTCATATAATAAAGCTGAAAGTTTGTGAGTTTGTTTAGATGTTAGGATGTTTGTGTAAGGATCAGGCTCAAACGACGAAACAGTTTACAATGTTTGGTAGGGTGAAAGGTACAACTCCAGATTAGCATATAGGCTACTTTTTATCCCGAAAAACGTTCCTGAAAAGCAAAAAATATGTAAAAGGACAACGGGAATATTGCATAAAAACTTTAGCAGTACTCTGTTTGACACAAAGAGCACTGCGCTAAGGTTGCCATGACAACCAATATCTTTTGACCTTTCAAAATGGCGATATCATTTCGTTCTACTATGCTTTGAAATATTGTTATTACTTAAATTAAAAGACAATTTGTGGGGTTGTGATGTTTTTAATAAATAGCGAAACACGTATTTATTATTTTTTCAAAACTACCCAATTTCTTATATGGGTACTTATTTATATTTATCAAAGACAGCAAATCCAAAAATGAATTCAGTGTTTTCATGTTGGATTGGAACACGTTAGTTCTATCTTTAAAGTCTGTATGACGAAACAATGCGCAGACGAAGTCGTACACTAGTCGTATCTACGTGTCTCTTAAGATGTTTTGAAACTTGATTTTAGAATGTCTCAATTGTGGTCTCAATACCTTGGAGATAGAGTTCAAGCAAGACAATCTGAATTTTTTTTAGAAAATCGTACAGTAATAAAATAAAGTAATATCAGTACCATTTTATATTTTCTTAAATTTGCTGATTTTTAAACAACAATAACAATACACTTATATAGGTATCCTAGAGTGGGGGCTAGTGAACAAACCTACATAATTTAATTGAGTAGTACCAAATCATTATAATTAAGCTACGTTAAACAACTAGTGTTAAATTATGTCACAAAAATAATGTATATGTTTTGAAACCTAATAAATATATTTTGTATTTGTATATTTGTACTCGGTGTTTTCCAAGGTAATGGTTTTTCTAAAGTGTTAATGAGCACATTTCTATAAACAATACGTATGGATGAAATAAACCAAACTTAAATTAAATAACTTATCACAATAAAACCTTTTATGTTGTAAACGCCGGTTTTGCTGTTAATTCGCGTTTAAAGTTTATTGAGTCCGTATTTATTGTGTGAAATATTTATCTGCAATTCGTTTTCTACTCCGGCAACATTTCTGCTAATTGCATTGTCCGATGGCGGGTTTTCAGGCCTGATGACACAATTTAACTTTATTATCAGATATTTTATAAATGAGGTTGAAGCTCTGATTAAAATAATTTTGTGTATGTACTTAATCAAAATAGGGGTTCCAAACTAGTTCCTAACACTTTTCACACACAGGTCACACACAATAACACACACAGGTAAGTAAGTAACTTCCTATTTTTAATGAAAAAAAAGGGAGGATGTTATCAAATATAATAATAAAAACAATTATTTATTTACAGAAACTAAGCTAATATAATATTGTGAATCATATGTAATATCGATTTTCGATAAACCAAAATTTATTCAATTTTGAAGTTGATGTATTTCAGAACTTGATGGCGCTGTTAAAACTATCATTGCGCTTTGTTAAATTGCTGAGACTTCGAACTCCTAGTGTATCAATTTTTAAATTTTTGAATAGAGATACGTATTAATAGTGTTTCTTATAAATTTTAGTCCAGAGGATTGTAGGTTAATTTTTCTGATTGACTAATACTCAATTTAAAAAATATATTAAAATTATTTATTCCAATCATTATATTTTTAAACTAGTTTTCTGTATTGTCTTCAAGTCCTTTAGTTACCTTTCATTTCACGTTTCATTTCATTTCAAATGCAATTTGTAATTTATAGCGTGCACTCTTTTTCTTTGCTTCATAACAACACCTCAATGATTTATAAAGATTACTATCGTGAGCAATCTGCTATTTCAATTTTATTTCAACATTAATAATGCTACTATTCTAAAAGCGTGAGTGTATAAATTATTATAAAATCATGATTTTTATAATTAATGTTGATTGTAGATTGTTTTTAATATTTAACAGAAATAGCCATTCATTTTACTTCATGTTTGATAAGTAAATCGTATATATTTTTATTAGAAAGAAAGATAAAACCATTATGTACAAAGTTAAATGCCACCAGCCAAAAAACAATTCACTACGATCGCGTAGATCAACAGCAATGAACTAATACTGAAGTATATTGCCAATTGAAAATTAATTACGCTAGCCTATAATGAAGGAAGAATTAAAAGCGAGTGGTTACTGTAATACCTACTGCGGCTCGATCATTACTGTCAGTGTGTTTGTTTTGAGTGAACGCGGTAACCTGTGATTAACTGGGAACTGGATAATGTAAGACCAACCTGTTCGAGGTTACACATAGCTTGAGTTAAACAACTGGTGTGAGAAAATCAAAGCATTTATTCGGTAGGACCAATGGTATCCATAGTGTATCTTAAACTTTCGCGATCAATGATATCAATTACAATAAAATAGTCTTTAGGCCTTTACTTCTATAGGTACCAGATGATTTATACAGCGTCAGGAGGCAACCTATGCCTACGCTTAACGGGACGCTGTAGGGACAAAATTGACCATTAGGTTCTTTATTAATAAAAATCTTTAATCCGCTGAAACGACATCAATGAACCAGCTGCTATACTTTTAATCTGGGACTTGAAGCTTAAAGCACTTATTTGTAAAATGCCTCGATAAAGAAGGGCGATGAAACAAATAAGTTGCTGTGGATTTTTCGGCTTCATTCGTGCAGCGTGGGAAAAGCTGATTAAATTATTGATATATTTTTTTTATTTAAAAAAAAAGGGGCTCTGTCGCTGAGCGACTATATCGCCCAATCAGTAACATCTTAGCTTAGTCTTTATCATATAGGTCTTCATATTTCACTTTCTTCATCTTCATGGTTTCACTTCACTTCTTGGTTTCTTCTTCTTCTTTTTATTTCTTCATCTTTTCACTTTAACTTCACTTCAAATCTTTCTTTAAATATGTATTACTTATGTCACGTCAATTTGAGTCAATTGAAAAAACATGGCGGCTTGTCCTTTCAAAACTCCAATGGAAATCTTTCGTCAAATGAGAAAACTTCTTGAATACTCCCCCATTCCATTTGCCAAATCTCCTGTTACGTATCCAAAGCTTCATTAGTAAAATGCCACCGAAATTACATAATAAAACCTAGTAAAACACGAGAAAACTAAATAAAATAGCAGAGTCACTAGCTCCTTCAAAAATGGCGAAAGAAGTCGATTGATTTAATTACTTACTCTTATTTAAAATTTCGTGATGCTTGCATTACAGGCTTTCATGGTGTTACCTGCGATATTAATATTCAGCACAGACTCGCATGCTATCCTTACCGAAGAGCCATACTACACGGGCGGTTCTCCCGCCGCGGGAAACCGCTTCTGAACCGCACTAGACACAATTTAATATGGAAGTTGTAGGGCCATACTGCACGCGCGGTTCTCCCGCTGCATACATTATTATAAGTGGGATAATGGGATTACGGACTATAATCTAGCTTTGGTGCCATAATAACAAATGCGACATGTTCTATCAGAATACAGCATTTTTTTATTGGCCGGCTCATTTGGATTTTGGACCAAAAATGTATGAAACGTGGATGTCCTTTCATTCTAATCCATTGTTCCATCCAGTGTTGGAGTCACAAACATCCATCCAACTTTCTCGTTAATAATATTAGTAGGATAATTTTCTATCATTTCTTTACTTTTTGTCCTCACAAACCCACAAGTAAGTTCAATTAAGATTACAACATATTCGTTAAGAGACCATTTATCATCACTGATTGGCAGCCCTCTATCATGATCCGAACATAGCTACTGGCGAAATTGCAGGTTAAGTTCAGAGTAGCTGATAGCAAGCTATGAAAAGAAAAATGGGTACGAACTGTTCATACATATAAAGTTCTCTATGAATCACATAAAAGTGTTCAATTTTTGCAAAACATAATGTACCGAAAAAAAAACATAGATAAGGTTGTAGAGGGGATGTTTGAGGCAGAAGACAGAAGAGGCATAATACAAATTATGATGATAGTTATTTTTTTTTATAATACGACAATATGTACAAAAATGTAGAGATTATGTACGACATTATAATACAAAGATGTATAGATTTGAATCTCCTGGGCATTTTTAAAGAGTTTTCTGATCCAAAATCACCTTTCAAACAAAACCAAAAACGGTTTAACTTATCCACTTGTGAACGAATTTGATCGAAGACCTTGGTAGTGGATTAGAGTGGATTATAAAACATGAGTGCAATATAATCCACCGTGGTAGTGGATTAGAGTGGAAGAAAAAGTGGAAACAAATCCCTTAGTGGATTTGCTTAGTGGATCAGAGTGGGACCAGATACACCATATTCTATTATTATTCTAAGATCTTAAGTCAATTATCGTTTTGTTGGGTTTCTGATGGACAAATAACGGTTGAACTATTGAGTACTCATTTCATAAATGACTGGCCGAAAGCATATAATGAATTTACACTTTGACCGAATATGAACTCTTGAACTTGTAAAAGTTTGAAGAGTCTAATATGTAATTGGTACTAAGACTTCTGTCCTTTTTATAGGCTCAATGGCTCGATGACAAATAAATAAATGTTATCATGATCATGCTATAAGTAATACAAATAAGTAAGTAAGTTCGTATGAGTCAGTGGCCAACTCTGGTGACGTTTTTAGGCCGCCTTAAGGCCTCCGTCATGGCTTAACGACTTAAATAGCCGGGACCGACAATTTAACGTGCCTTTCGAACTTCGAAGCACGGAAGCGCTCAAATGTAAATGCCACTGGCGGCCACCCATCCACTTACAGATCGTTTCGAACGTTGCTTAACTTCGACGATCTATCAAGAACGACTAAGCAAGCACGACCACGAGCGCTTCATAGTACAAATTGTAAGTAGGTGTAATTTAGTCCTCTAAATTTTTGCTCAATGCGCATTCAAATAGCGCCGTATGCATAGACTTTGTAGTGCCTGAAATGTTAGTGAGATGGACTTAGCTTGTTCACTTGTCTCGTCTTACTTCTTTTAAATATGTGGTACTTTTACTTCTTCGCCCACTGCGCCACCTCTGTGACGCAGTGGGCGAAGGTCCGCCTGCGACGCAGCAGGTTGCGGGTTCGATCCCCGCCGTGGGACAAATGTTTGTATGACCTATAGATATTTGTCTCGGGTCTGGGTGTTTCTATGTATAATATTTATATATTTACAAACAAAAATTATAAAAGTAGTATATCAGTTATCTGGTTCCCATAGCACAAGCTTTGCTTAGTTTGGGGCTAGATGATGCTGTGTGAAAATGTCCAGGATTAGAGATGAAGAGAGATACTCATTATAAGTGGTGACACTGTCCAATACATAAAGACACTGTCCCGATCCTTCGATTAAATGGTTACTGACTAGGTTTTTTTTAAATAGTGTTAAACCTAAAACGGCCTTTCGATTTTTAAAATATCGTAAAACTGTTTCCAGTAAAAACTATTATACCACAATAAAGGTAAATATATTGCGTAAGCCATTAAAAAGACGATTAATAATCACATGAATCAATACCTGGAATATTTATAATGGTTCTTGCAGGACACAAGGGCTTGTTCCTAATCTTACCATCTGTAACGATATTCGGTCTTCTTCTAGTCGTGTCACTAGTTCTTATAAAAGTGTGGTGTGGTATAAGGATTTTAAGTAGGTACGCCTCACAGAAGCTTATTTTCAAGTGTAGGTATGCTTTGACACTTCTGTTTTTTAGGTACTGAAATTCATACTAGTCGCGTTCCTATTCCATAGGACCCACGGGATTCGCTTTATCGAGATAAGAAGTAGCCAGTACGTACCTACTTTAATCACCGCTATAAAATATTGTAAGTCGGGTTAAGATGAACTGAATCACTTTGCCTGCAGGGATTCTCTTGGTTCTTATGTTGATAGAACAGATCAGTTCATATATTGCAATCCAAAGAGACGTTTACAGGTGAAACAATAATATTCAATCAGATGTAGAATTTATTAAATTTTGATTAGAATATGTATGCCTTCAGTAGCCATGTTGTATTTATGTTTTACTAATATTTTTCATAAGGTGAGCATATAGTGTGTGTAATTTCTCCCTCAAATTGTTTGACTAGTTGATTGCACTCATTGTCGAGATAATTATTATTTTTTGAGTTCGAAATAATAGTTAAATTTATAGATTTTGTCTCGTATAAACTTTGACGTTTGAATTTTTCGTCGAGACCTCCATGTAGCCTAAAAACTGTAAGTAGAATTATTCACTATTTTATTCGAACTCACTTCTACTTATTACTATCTGCGCTCCCGCGGTGTCACCCGCGGTCCCTCGGGATTTTTTATTTTTTCGGGATAAAAGGTAGCCTATGTCCTTCCCTGGGAAACAACCTTTAACTATGCCAAATTTCAGTTTAATCTGTTCAGCGGTTTGGGCGTGAAAGCGTAACAAACAGATAGACAGACAGAGTTACTTTCACATTTATAATAATAAGTAAGTATGGATTAGTATGGATATGGATGGATCTAGGCTAGAAACTACTTGCTATTTAGTCGACTACCGATATACGTAACAAATTTCCTCTACAAGACATCCCGTATCGAATGTTGTAGGCTTTTATCTTCACAGCACTATCATAAAAGTGTCACACGGCCGCAAACGAGGATGTATGAGCGCTTCGTGCAAATGAGTCGACGATGAAATAAATCGGTCGGGGATTTGATCGTTGACGAGATACAGCGGATCATTCTCAATTTTACTCGCTTTTTTGTTAATAGGTACCTATTTTTTTTTTCTTTTTAGGGATTGTGAAAATTTTATCTGTATTAACGACACTATTAGCTATAGTCGCTTTTCATGATATTGTGTTTAGTATTTTTTTTATCGGTTTCGGTCTGAACGATTAAAAGTCTCATAATTGTCAAACTATCAAACTAAACTACCTTACAATTTAAAATAGCTTATTTTTATATTAAAAAAAAATGTATATCATATTTTTCACACAATCATTTAGCTGAACTGTAATTTACTTCAGGGTCTGTCTAGCACTTGTGGGTTTGATAGAGAATGGTAACTCTACTCGTACCGTTTGGTACGAGTTTTTTAGTAGTAGCAAATTAAATTTTAACAAGATTTTGAGTTTAGTTTTTAAATACTTTGTAGAAGAAAGGAACGCTGTAAGCTCTCTGGAATTAGAATACTATTCTAAAGAAATGCGGCAGCGGTTAGCTCATTTCCCGTGGATGACGTTATTAAAGATATACTTGCGGTCTTCTGAGAACGGTTGATCTTCGGAATGTAGGTAACAGTTTTTGTAACCTATCAACAGTACCTATTCAGTATATTTATTCACAAAAGACATGGCATGTGCCAAATAAGTATATTGGACACCACCTCAGACATCTTCAATGAATCTGGAATGGAATACTTTAAAAATATCAAAGATTATTTTTCCGACCCAAATATCGACCAATAGAATTGCACCATTCGACGTCACGTGGTACAACCTACATGGTATTATACTGATGATTTTTTGAAAATTTTCTCTGGTTGTTGCCATTTCATTCTTTTCATCATTTCGTCTCATGGTGCAATTCTATTGGCCGACATTTGGGACGGAAAAATAATCCCCCGAATACCACACGAGCTTCAAAATTGTCTGGCATTTCCCTCAAGGTTCCCTGCAAACAAATAAAATCGTCAAGTTTCAAACTTGACTCCTTCATTTGTTTGCAACGAACCTATCGGGAAATACCCGATAATTTTGAAGCTCTTGTGGTATTATAAGTGAAAATCTACCGCGCCTTAAAATACAGTCGCGATGATATGGTATTGTAATTTGAAGAATACCCACTTTTATTTTTTTGTTGTAAATAAATGTTTTATTGGCGTAGTAAGCTTACCTCATCAGTTACTATGTTTCACCCTTATGCAAACTTTGAGTTAAACAGCATTAATTTTATGGTCCGGTTAAGTACCCATTGGTTTCATTATTATAGCCCAACATGCGATAGTTTAATTCAATAAATTTACTTTCGGCACTGCCTATCTACTACCATTTTGTATAAATATCCAATGAATTTTTATGAGTTTTTGGAAAGACTGTTATACAATTTATTAGGAAATGCACCTGGTTTTCAATTGTACTTACTATTTATCGTTTTGTTATTTAGTTAAGGGGTTAAATTGATTTCATTGCAGTCGATACTTTCGAATATTTTAGTACGAATACCATTATTATAAACGACGAAATACACTGCTATTTTATGACTACCCAAAAAAATTTAAGGACGGTTGCAGTAGATGCAGAAAATGATAATGGCATAGTCCTGATTTTTTATTTATTTAACTATCAAGTTATCGAGGATTGTAGTCAACCAAAACCGAACAAAATTTTATGAAAACTGTACAAATAAGTACTACAGACAACAATCCCGTACGGATTCTCATTTAAACTATGCTCTCGTATTATCCTCAGTCAGTAAAACCGCAGTAGCTATCATAAATCCATGTTTCCGTCTCGTCTCCTTTTTAGGTTATATTTTTTTATAATTTTTCGAGTTTCAACTACATAAATGTAATCAGTAACAGACACTGAGACTATTTTTTTTTTTTGGTATTTAAAAAATAGGGGTGTATTGAATACAATAGTAAACCCATTTAGATTTTTCCGTAACTCTACCTCATTTTTACATAACTTTCTTCTTCTTAGCAGTTGTTGCAGCTATGCATTACACATCCCCATGGACAATGCTAAATAATTGATCGACAATAGACCGCGATCTCGCAGCAATTCTACTTCATCAACTCTACAAAAATTGTTTGAATAAATAAAAAACATTAATTATAACTGCGAATAAATTGTAATCTCTATGTTTATGACTAAATTATTAAGGTAAAACAACGTATACCTAACTTTTAAAAACTGCGATCATAAGCAATTCCCGTCTGGATGTCGTCCTTCGTCAAGCTTTTTTTTCTCATACTACTTTTAAAAAAATCCTGCATCACCATTACCATACTTTTGCAATCACCGTTACAGAGGTCAGCAGAAAACACCAAGTGATTCGGGCAAAGCCTACCCTTGTTAATTTAATTTGAACAAGCCATCTGTCGACCAACCGCCTGTCTTCGCAAAGATATCCAATTACTTGTATGTAAAATGCCTTTGGACTGAGTCCATACAGAGTGCACTGGAGGCTATTTTCATTCAAGAGTTTGTAAAGACGAATAATAATTGAGCTGTTGTGGGGATAAATTTCTTAATAAATAGGTACTGAATTTGAATGTTAAGATTGGAATTGAATTCAATGAGTTTATTTAGATAAATGTAGTTTAAGACAATTTTGATAAAATAATGAAAAAATTCTAAAGATTTCAGATTTCATTTTGAATCTCTAAATATAAAAATTAGTTAAGCTATCTAAGGATTATTAAAACGTTTCATAGATAGCTCAACTGATCCGGCTGGCTGTGACCTGGATTAGTTGAGCTTGATGCCTCCATTAGAAAAAAGGAGTGGCAAAAAAAGAAAACTCCAGCATTGGAAAGGGAACGACTACTAATAAAAAAATATGCTGTCAGTTTAATAGTGCAATATAACATAATGACCACCAGCTGGGTAGAGTGCAAGTGTAATAATAATTGCAAAACTGCATTTTTTAATGCCATGAAAATAAAGTAAAAAATCACCCTTTCAATCCAAGACTGATCGTGCATACCTAAATAATAGTCGCAAAAACAGTTTCGATGTAGGTCCAACATTCCAACTTTTTTAGGTCATGTCACAAGCTGCGCCAGGAGCGTCTATAATCAAGGACCACCTTAAAACCAACATTGAAAAATCAATTTTTCTCCGTCGGACACAGTAATTGCCAGTCGGCCCTTCGGACACAAATTGCAGGCAATTGCACCTGGCGAGTGCATCCCTGAGCTATTTACATTTCAACGTAGTAAAAAACATGGCATGGCAATGAGTTATTTTAAGATGAACACCGACAATATGGTTTAAAATGTACCAGCCATGAGAGTGAAGATGTTATTAGGCTTCATGCAGACCACAAAAGCTAATATGAGTTTTGAAATACTGAAATAACTTGTGAGCAGCAATTTTGATTGTTATTTGGGCTAAACATGCCAGAAAAATATTCCAAATCTTGACTTCATCATCATTATCCGCAGCAGGTTGAGTAAATAATGATCGATAGAGCTTCAAGTTTGTATCCGGTCGTAGGTTGGTTTTACTTACGATCACTAAACACTAAATTATTATTGACATATTTCAAAGCATATTCGTTTTATTATAAGGTACCTACTTATACGAAAAATATAACTATTGCTACCGTACCTATTCACTATAGTTTCATACACAGACACGAAATTATTGAGGTGAAATAAAATGATACTAACCATTTAAACTTCTGAGTATATAATAATAAAAATACTTCTGAGTACATACTTGTAATAATGTTGTCATTTATTGTTAGTTTGGAATAGGTTTGAGAAATTCTAGTGCAGCATTTTATTTGCACTAAATATTATATTTCAAAATGGACTGTAAACGTTTTATTGGTTATCAATCTAAGCATTTTAATCAGTAATGTGTTAGTATAGTAAGTTTGTTAGTAGTTTTTAGAGCGTTTTCACATTTTAGAGCGTTTTCACATTTTAGAGCGTTTTCACACTATCCGATCCGATATCGGTATCGGACTCCGATACGATATCGGAGGCAAGTAAAATGTATCACATATGTACCTGTCTTTCACATTATCCGATCCGATATCGGATATTGGAGCTATCAATAACATACATTTTACTTGCCCCGCCATCGTATCGGCGTCCGATACCGATATTGGATCGGATAATGTGAAACTGCTCTTATTGTTAAAATGTATTAAAAATACCTTCTTCAGCCTCAATGTGCTTTAGTTTTAAATAGACAAAGATTTTATTGAAAACTTTTCTGAAAACCCACCACAAAATTAATTGTCTGACAGATAGATCGATTTGCCCATTTGTCTAATGCTTTACTCAGAAGAAACCTATCGAGAGAACATTATAAAGTATATAAAAAGAACAAAAGGATTGTTTCACTGTTTGGTGAAGTGCATATCAATCTTGCAAGCTAAGAATAAACTCATTCAATCAGATTTTGTACTATATGTAGAATAATTTTAATTTTTAAAGTGTTAAACCACACTTAGGTATCCCATCGGAATCGAAAATTTTGGTAAGACTTTTTATTTCTTATTTGTAGTATCGAAATCGGAGATCAAAATACATAATTTGGTACAAAATTATGTATTTTGATCTCCGATTTCGATTTCTCCTTTAGAAATCCCCATTTTTGAGACGTGGTAGACAATACATCTTCGAAGGACAATAATTCTTACGTGTTTTTAGTAATAGTGTGGTAATAGCGATTCAATTTTTTTTTTTAATTATACATTTTCGCGTATTTTTTAATAACTTAGACAAAGAACACAGGCTACTGAATTATTATGAGCAGTCTTATATGTGTAAAATTGAGCCGCCTAATATGAAAACAAAGATAACCATAACCATGAAACTCGCATCACGTTTACCACGCTCCTGAGATTATTCTGGTCCCATCCTATCAAACGGTGTGTTGGCACTTTATAAATAAAGCTGAGGACAGCCTGTCGTGACGATTCCACTCGCAATATTTCAGAGTCAGGACGCAATGAATGCTGTACAGTTCAGAATTCGTGTACGACTGGATAAGCGTAATAAAGGAAACGTTAAAATATGTAGGAGAGTTGGTACCTACATGTAAGTATATAATTGAAATGGAAGGGATTTATTTTTCAAACGACGACCAAAAGAACAGAATAATCATTAATCTCCTGATCTCTGATTAAGAGGGAATAAAGACAACACGATAACCAAGAAACGTGGGGGAAAAATATCTAAACTAAAAATGACTATTAGAAGGTTTTAGAAGAGTTGATTCCATAGCATCACGTCTAGGCCAACACGGCTATAGATTTTTTTTACCTTTTCTGGATAAAAGTATCTTATGGTATGTGCCTTTCATCTAAATCCATTCAGCAGTTTTTGATACAAAGAGTTACAAACATCCATCCACTCAAACATACGAAAATTTGGGACTATCCTCTTGTTCTACAATCCATGAAGAACGCATCGTGAGTATTTTGATGACTTGCCTATGAATATCGCCTCCTAGCTGTGACAGTAGTGTGGGACTGGAGCCAATGTGTTTGGAAAGATTCACCTGTTTACCTATTCCCTCTCTAACATTGAAGGCAATTTTATTCAGTTTACTATCCGTTCTCTTGCATGATAACTTGATTCATGTTTATTGATATGAAACTAGAAAACTTTAGTCTTCATAATACGAGTACTACTTAGATATTTTGTCAATGACAGAACTATACTTATGCTCAATAGAACGCGGCGTAGCTCGCAGATTTTATGAATGCACGACCGGGATACGAGCAAGTATTAAAGATGACAAGATAATATTATTAAAAAAGACATGGTGACACAGCAGTGGTTGAAGTCAGGTTGTGGATGATGATGAGTGCCTATAAGATGTTGATAATATGATTATAAATTCAGCTGATAGTTATGAGATAAAGAGTGGTATTTATTTATAGTAAAATGTCATCCCGTTTATCAAAACCACAATAACGCACAGAAGCTTAGTTCCGACCACCAAAACGACGATCTAGAGGCAAAAAAACAATTTTGTACAAATTGTCGCCGTAACGAGACTGGCTGAGGACTTGCGGTGAGATAATGGGTTTTGACCACAAGATGGTAGGTTGGGGACTAGATAATACGTGGCTCAGTTTAGTACGCAATTGCATCGTAGAAAGTAGATTAGGAAATTAATCAGATGTTCTTCCATTTTTCTTTAAAGGATTGTATGAAAGATCTCAGCGTATGTGTGGGTTCAATAAATTATGTCTAGGTAAGATTTGGATGTTGTAAGTAATGTTGGCGCCATGCTCGATTTTATGTAAGTACAATTATTTGTTATTTTAATGGTTTTTGGATACATTATAAAAAACATAGTTTTCATTTAGTGCTTTGTAGCTAAACCATACAAAATTCACTATACCGTACAAGCAAAATTAAGCTCTATTTACCGTAAAACCACATTAAAATTACCGCTATTCATGCACTCAACAACCTAGAATTAGCATAAAATTAAAAGAACCATTTATTCGCTGACTGTGGTTTACTATTAATAATTACTTAAAATATAGGTATAATTTAAAACTACCTACAGCACCTCTATCTGAAGATTGTTAACATTTATGAGAAATAAAATATCTATCTATATATATCTAAAAACCACTTATAGTATTTTGTAACCAAAAATTGCACAGAAAACAAAAAAAAAACCGGACATAATCTAGACTGTGTTGTAATTCGAAGTATGGTTCCAATACCCAGTCTAAGCGAAAACATTTTTTTTGTGAAAATATAGTTAAAAAATAACCTAATTAATAAAAGTTTTCAAACAATAACCTTTCAAAAAGCTATCAGACCAGACTATTGTTCAGCGGTTTGGTTCTGGACAAAGGAGACATAGTTGCTTCTGTATTGAGACCAACTTTAACCTTCAACCTCATTTCGTATGCACTTCAAAGGATGTGGTGACTGAACTATGGAGTAGGAAGTTTCGATTAGTCTATTATGTTTCCGCTGAATACAACCTTTGAGCTTAGATATACTCGTAGATGGTAGGACTATTTGTAAGTTGCCTAGCTTGAGATAATCTAGATTGAATGTTTTTTTTGTTCTACATCTAGTGATTTTGACACGATAGACTGCCTCGAACAAACACATGTTTTTTCTGACCTTGCATTTTTACGCAACGCAGTTTGAACCAACAACCTCCGAACCTAAAGTGAAGACACTCAACCAACCGGTAAGCACGGCTCTTTGTAATTTATCTTTATCACTATCAAAGATGAATACCTACCTACACTGTATGTATGATTGGTATTATTCCATATAAGTAAAGGAATTAGAAGACATACTATTTTGCTCACACTGTTCTTTAAGTAGTAAGTCTCATTGTAGAGTCCTACAATGAGACCTTTGGGGCACGCTTGCCACCGGACTTGAACTTGCGACCTTTGGACCAGAATGTGATTCTTGCTATTTTATTTTCTGAATAGAAAAATACAGGTTACCAAGAATAACGTTGAACAAGTGTGAGAAACTGGTGGTCAAATAATGCTGCAGAAAAATCAATGCTTCATTTTATAAATTCCCATAAAAACTATGTTATTTTATGGAGTTTCAACTCAAATTTCAATCGTCACAGCCATAAACAAACTTTCAAATGTACGAAATAAACAATCAATAATTCAACACAACTTCAAAGTATCCCATAATATTTTATCACCCAATAATTTTGTAAATTAAACATGAAATCCTCAGTTCAAAGAATCACCATCACTTAAGTTACACGGAGACAGAAAATGATGTGTATTCAATGCTCATTTAAAGCAATAAAAGTTTACGATTACTTCGATCAACGGTGAATGTAGAGGATTAGAGTTAAACAAAGAGCTTTTTGAAGCTTCACATAAAAAAAATACTTTTGATTAATGAGAGTTACAATAACAAGTCAAAAAGCAATGTATGTTTTTTTTCATTATTTATGTGAATGCAAAATACTGTTTATTTTAATTGGAACTTTAAAACTAAGAAGCTTTTCTAGTTGTCTTCAAATGTCTAGATCAGAAGCTATGAGAGGATCTAATTGATACAAATGCTTGAGCTTCGTGTCCTATGCAACAAAGTAACAATACTTTGTTTCACAAAAGTGCAATAAGTCATCTTATTCATTAGTGCACGCCAACATGTTTGAACCCATAACCTTTGGGAAGAAGGCAAGTCCCATTAGACTACTTTAGAAAGTCTCAATCCAGCAATGAACAAATCTGCATTCGATTTACCATGTGTGCATCTATGCCGTGACTTGCCGTTTTCTTCTGAGAAACTTACAGAATGTTTTATTTTATTTCATTACGAGATGAATTCAGGGAATGAAAAGCTTTTGACCTGCAGTGGAACATTGAAGTTAATTTTTACAACACTTATACGACGTAAAGATACAATGTACTTATAAAAAAGACTGTGCGCCCTGCAACAGGTCAATCAAGACCACAAGCGACAAAAATAAGGCTCACAACACAATCGAATATAATTTCAAGCCAGGTTCGCCAAAACATTGTCAGATCAGATAAGGGCAACAATGTCGATGATAGTCATAATGAAGTGGAATACTTACACACATCCAACTTAGTTAATTATATAATAACATAGTTGTTTATACTTAGGCTTTTTTCTATCCAGATATTTTGCTCACATATTCGTTTTACAATCCAGACCATACGAACCTAACGCGTTATTATTTCAATACCAAGTTCACCTGACATTTCTATTAGCTCTGCACATCATTACAAATAGCTGTAACCCTAACACAAGTACTTATACGTGAAGGTTCTGCTAACCCTGAGCAATGCATCGTAAATAGTTCTAACCGCTAGAACTTTGCAAAATAATCTGTCACAATTAATAACCTCATCCAACATGCATGACAATCTAATAGTTGGTGATCCAGCAGTGACCCGCTTTCTGCTTTCTCCAGCACGAAGTCATGAGTTTATGGGGCCTTAGAACCAGCGATTAGACAACAGCTATTGAAAGGAAGTTTCCTGGTTTTACATCTTTGTTTCAATTCTAACAGGAGCTCTATATTCTAATAGACGGGGATGAAACACTTGGGCCGTATTTGCGTTCCTTTTTTCGTTCGTTTGATGAATATTCGGATGCTTCCCACCACGATTTTCTGACTTTAAGGGCCAATTTTTCAGTTTGGAATATTTGGTCCTAGGATAGGACCGTGTTTTAACGTTTGAAAAATTGGCCTGTCCATTGGAAAGTCTTGATATTTTGTTCATAGCTAGATACATACACGTTAAAACAATGCACCATATTATTCTCCTCTTCTTTTTAGTATTAAAGAGGGAAAAGAATACATGGACCTGCTTTTATTCACATGTATTCTTACAATGTTGACCCTATCAGCCGCTATCGCTAAGTTTACGGCCTTACCTGGAGGTCGTGAGTTGAACTTAATTGGGCTCGGCCGGGTGACATGGAAAGGAGATGCATCGCCCGACTTTATAGGACGCGTAAATTCTGATAAACCCCAGGCCTCAGGCTGTTTGGTCTATAATCCTGAATACATATTTCATAATCGGAATTTCATAGGCATTTATTGTAAACACAGAATAAACACTGGTTAGAAAGAAAAAGATGAATCAGAACTAATACTAGATTGTAGAGTGAAACTATACGCAGTCGTGGATGAATTTGGGCTGCGGATGATGAAAATGATAATTTTTTGGTAAAAAATATTAACAAACTATAATAAAAGTAAACAAAAGTGCCTACGATTTGTTGAATATGGAAGTTTCTTTTAAAGATTTCTATCTTACATACTTATATAAGTTTTTTTTTTTCAAGATTCCTGTTAAACCTACACGTAATTGTCCTATCGTACAAAGGTCTTCCTCATTATCTTCCAAGCCCGCTAATCGCCAGTCTCTGTTCAATAAGATACCAAGATTTAATATATCTAAGTTAACTATTTTACGTAGGTTGGGGTCTGGAGGCTATTAGGTTTTGATACTAGTATAGATAAAACACTAATGAGCTACATGGCTAGTGTTTTCTAAATAAAGAATAGCAACTCAATCAATCAAAATAATTGTACTCCAGATGCCTATCAAACTTTCCAAGATTTTATTCGTATAGTAATTTCACCAAGGTAACTCATCAGGCCCTTAGCATGAAATCCCCTTGAAATGTCTAGCTCTATTCAATTGATAGTTCCAATACCTAAGTACTTTCAATGCTGAATATTTCAGTTCAATAAAAGTCTAGTGGTATGCATTTTGCTTATTCTAACAAAATACCCGAGAGAAAATTCAAACAATGTACGAGGAAGAGCTGAAGGGGTCTATTAGTGTACGCTCAGGTGCATAAATAAGTCAAAAAGTCACAATAAACAACTGGTTACCAGTAAACGAGAAAGAACGTGAGCCGTTGACACATTTGAAGATAATGTTCGCATGCCCTTTCATCAGGTGATTGGTGTAAGTGATGAGTGGATAGACGTTAAAGAAAAACAGAGCAGTGATTTTTTACAAAGCGCTCATGGTGATCAAAGTATCGCTAGCAACTGAGCTTAGTGGCTTCTTTCATTATTCGCCCTTTTTTTATTACCGTTGGAGAAATGCCGCCCCGGTGGAAGCGGATCAGGATATGTCGCACCCACTAAAAAACCGATTGGGTTCCCGCTTCACGCCCTATAGTGCCGGGGCTATGGGTACGCTTTCGCAACTCTACCACGGTCCCGACGGCGTTGGCTCAAAAAGAGCCCCTCCGACTGGTGAGGCGACTGCCTCCCACCAGGTTTCTTAGGACAGGCGCGCGGAACACCCACGCGCGCCGTCTCGAAGCATTTTATGGGCGACGGCATCCTTCATTATTCGCCCTACTGCCAAGACATGGAAGCCCTAAAAGTAGCTTAGAAAAAAGTAACTTAGCTTAGCTGAGTTGTTTCGTCTATATTGGTTTACTGTTTGATTCACGATTAAAATACAAACAAACATCAAGGTAGGTACCAAAGTTCATACAATTTTAAAGAGGCATTTTGAAAAAAAGCTCTTTTTATGACAATTTCTATGAGCTCGTGACTTTCACCACACCTTCATGAATACGGGGCGAGAGTCGGCGTCGCGTAACGAGAGCGGATTTACATTTCATCTGCTACAAATGATTCGGTGCAGTGGTTGTGCCAGACTTTGGTCACTACAAATGTTCTTCAACATAAACTGATCTCTAACACAATGATTTAGAGCTCAAAATCATTCAATTGCAAACCATTCAAATACGAACGCATATAAGTATCTAGTCTATGATGGTGAACTTGTTTTATAAAATGAACTATTAGCTTTAACTTCTAGTTTAGAAGCTTTAAAATAGCTAGTTCGCATAAAGTCTTCGTGCATACTGTAGGTTTCAACGTCGTTTTGTAGTGAAACTTTTAAAGGTTTGTTTTTCATTGCATCTGTGGTTCTACGACCACATTGAGAGCTGATCCTTGACACTGTTGTGATGTGACAACTTGTTGGGCTCACAAATTCTTCACGTTTGCAGGATCTCTCATTTAGATTGATTGTTATATTGTTATAGATATCATTGGGTTTCGACGTGCTTGCGAATGTGCTTCGACGAACCTGGGATTGATTGAAAAGAAACTGTATTAGGTACATACCAGACTCTCAACTCTCTTGATTATATCAAGTCGTTTGGCGATTCAATATTGATCGCTCAAACTAGGTAGGCGACCAATCACTATCACTATCACTACTAGTATAAAACAAAGTAGCGTCTCGCTGTCTGTCTGTCTGTC
Source organism: Epirrhoe tristata (assembly GCA_951394285.1). Lineage (NCBI taxonomy): Eukaryota > Metazoa > Arthropoda > Insecta > Lepidoptera > Geometridae > Epirrhoe > Epirrhoe tristata. The sequence continues at coordinate 7,607,236 of OX596146.1, read as the reverse complement.
TGTCCCTATGTATGCTTAGATCTTTAAAACTACGCAACGGTTTTTTGATGCGGTTTTTTTTAATAGACAGAATGATTCAAGAGGAAGGTTTATATGTATAATACATGGATAATACAATAGAGAAACACTGATAATTTTAGAGGTTTTTAATGTGATATCGTAAATAATCACATTTGTTTGTGCTTACATTGCAAACGCTGGCTGAACCCTAGAATTTAGTATCAGCATTACACCCGTGCGAAGCCGGGGCGGTTTTGTAAACCCAGTATAAACGACAAGGTAGCTTTCCGCAGACCATTATAATTACTGACCAGCAAATCAGTTTTCGCATAATCCAATTCCAAGTAAACTTGCACAACATTGATGTCGAGGCAGGGTTATGTTGCAACCGATAGAAATATGAAGGAAACGCGTTCTACGCCACAATGTTCGGCATGTCTCGGAAATTAACTATTTGCGCTGATAAATTACCCATTCTTGGAGTATTTGCTATTTAAGTGTCAGCGCGACGCAGAATTTATGAAAACTAACTAAAAAAAAACCTTAGACTTAAGTACTCAAAATAAGTCAGATGGATTGAAACCGATGTATTACAGATAGGTTTCTTGAGTAACATTATTATTTTTTCATAATAAGCTGTCTAGTTTAAATTATTATTGTTTTTAATACATGGCTTTGTAACACTGAAATCATGGCAAGATCGGACCTCATGCATAGATAAAAAATATAGCAAAATTCAATTGATTTAGGGGTAAATAAATACAGTAATTATTATTTTTCAGTCCGATTTACACAAAATACGAATTGCATACGGTAAGTGGCTTTGTAGGCACGAAATCAGGCTGTAGATCATTTCTGGAGACGATATTTTTTTAGCCAGGTCATAGCTTCTATGGAGACCGACGTTTTTTACAGATTTAAAAGACATTTACAGAAAGAGGTATTCAAATAATAATTTTATAGCAAGAATGAATGAAATAAAATGTATTTTAAAAAGAACGTCACAAATAGGACAGGAAAGAGAGTCAAAGGACTGTATAAAGATATCCGTGTCGTACAAAGTGAGAGAAGGATTGCTCTTAAATAAAATAAGGCAGTTATGTAAATGACTGTCCCGCTTCGAGGTGCACTGGTTACAAAAAAGCCTTTGTTAGCCTTTTAAGGTGAGGTTTTAGCTGTTGGTGAAGCGATTTAGGAGACAGCATTTGAATTAAAGTCGTGTGTGGATGGTATTACATGTAAGCTAAGCTTGCAAGTTTTTGAACTTTGTATGAATTTGTGATCAACTCAGGTGACAAAGTTTACAGACCGACTAAAAGCCTCCGTCACTTGTGCCCTTACTTTTGTGACGAAGTTCCTTTTCGCACGGCATCGAATAAAAACAGGCTGGGGCTGGGAGAATTTTTTTTTGCGTAGCCGCGAACAGTCCATAGAGTACATAGATTATTACATTGTTAGTACGGAAGAGCTATTGATTTGAATTTGAATTTGAAATTCCTGGTATAGAAAAGTACTCTGTTCCACGACAATCACGTACTTTTTTTAAATACTAGAAATTCCATCAATTTTGTTACACGGGAGAGTGTTGCTTAATTTCAATAACTACCAAGAGAATCTTCCAAAACTATAGAGGATAAACCAAAAGTGATAATAATAAAATAAATATCGTGATGTCGTTTTAGCAAGCTTTTCGTTTGCTTGTTTCAGCACCTAACGCACAGCCGAAGCATAGTGCGGAGTTACACAATCGGTGTAGTGCAAGCGAACCAGATTACAATGCTCCCCAGCATGACGGACTAATCATTGTGCCGGGGACTTATTATTTCAGACTCAGCTTACGTATGGAAGGACTGGTCGACCATCATTTCGACTTCTAATCATGAACAACAAACTTCAATCGTGCGCGAATTTCTGTCATTCCAAAGCTTGAAACATGGTATTTGATTTTTGAAACCAAGCGTCTATCCGTCTGTGACTGGTTTGTATTTAACCGTAAAGCGAAGATTTGCTATAATATGATGCCGTGAAATTGTCACTGAATGTGTATTACCTGATATGGCAATCTTCTTCTTCATGTACTAATGAAACTCGCATTACTTTTTCCTTTTGGAACGAAGTTCCTTTACGGACGGTATCGGATGGGGGCTAGACGAAAAAAAGTGTTCGATATTGGCGTCACGACACATGTATATGTCAAATCGTCACAGTGCAAAGTACACAGTTGCAAAACAGTCCATAGATTTTTACATTGTTAGTACGTAAGAGCGTTTCTATGATTAGTATGACACTAATTTATTTGACAAATGCCAAATGTCAAAGTTGAAACTTCGTTCCAACCGAGTGTTCCACGACACTCACGCGAGTGTGTGTGGATCGCGAATCCTAGTTAAACAAAGTAAGTACTTTTTTACTAGGATTCGTGATCCTAATTTTTATTAAGATCGTGAAATAAATAATAAGATCCCCCATCGTGTTTGATGAACTTTGAACAGGAAAAAAGAAAGTACATTGATCCAAAGAAATTGCAATTTTAACCCTTTAAACCAGATATTGAATACACCATCGTACAGACATTGGAACTCGTGGCTTCGTAATCGTCCGCTCAAATGCGGTGTATTTATTTTTTACTCGGTTCAAGTAAATTATGGATAATTTCACTGTATAGCTTTCAAGATCCATAAGTTAACTTTAATGTCTTATTTCCACTACAGTTTTATATCCTACAGGCAGTAAACATAGTATGCTGGACCCTATTGTTTGATAAAGCGAGTCTTCAAATTGCTCTTTATTGACTTTTTGCTGTAGAAGTTTTTTAACAGAGTACTTACTTATCTGAAAACGATATGGCAGACTCAGAAATAGATGACGTAAACGTTCAAAGAAAAATTAAAACTGTATTATGTGTATATTTATGTTATTTTTATTAATTCAAAAATATATAAAGTACCTACTAAGTATACTAACTTCTGCAAGATGTGGGCATGTATCAAATATGTGTTCGGACATGCCTCTGACTACCCTCTTAGACATCTTCAAAGGATCTGGAATAAGTAACATAAAAAGATCTAAGAGAATGTCTACCGCACCTTGGGGATACAGTCGTGAACCTGTTTACGTTTTTTTTTTACGTTTATATAAAGTTTCCTTCAAAAAATACTGTGTTATGATTTCTATACCTTAAATTCCTTAGATCAAAGTTTCTAAATGCTCTTATTGCACCATTCCTCCGTTCATCGCGTAATACCATGCAAATGACTAGTTCTATCCAAACCTACTATTTTATAATCTATCTAGTTTACATTTTATCGTCGGCCATTCAGGCTAAGCTGCTGTAGTTGAGCCATTCGATGTTTACGAGCGACTTGAGACAATACGGCAGTAATTATGTTCAGCTTACTGGCTTTACCTTATCTAGGGTTGAAGACAAATGGTAAAAGTGCTGATGATAGACTTTATAAGAGTAAAACTTAGGCCTTTTCATCTACATTAGATGATTTATACAGCATCCTAGGTAGGAAAGACGACGTCAATACGTGTGGAGCTGACTAAGCTGCGGGTTTCCTCACGATGTTTTCCTTCACCGTTATGAGCTCGTGTTAAAGCGCATATAAATTTTTCGAAACGCAAAATCCAGTGATGCATGGCCGGGATTCGAACCCACGACCTTCGGATTGAAAGTCGAGGCACAACCCCATTCGGCCAAAACGGCTCTAGTTTATAAGAGTATATTTAAGTAAAATATATACAGTAATATAAACAGTATATTTAAGTATAATATGGATTCATGATTTAAAGTCAATTATTTACTTTTTACTGACTCTAGGTGGAAAGACTATGGTGTTGAAAATCATAGTTCAGAAATCATACAATAGGTACATATAATATTTTTATGCCTCACCAAAAGTAGTTGTCAAATAATAACTTCAAATGTCGAGAGATGAAGCAAAATCAAAAGATGAAACAATGAAAAGATGTGATTATCTGTTTGAAGATATAGGTTAGGAAGAGCAATAGCAGAGTGAAAGATAAAATCTAGTTTTGCCAATCCATATACAGGGTCTTTCATTTTAAACTACCCAAACTGACAAGGCCTTATTTTTGGGTTGTAATTATACGTTTGTCCGTATCAATTTAATTCCTAAGCGGATTTAAGTTTCACTTCAATTGACTCTTTCGAAATGTTGCATAATGATTTTCAAGGAGAATAGATGTTCCACCAATCGCAGCGCAGCTACATCACGTACGGACTAAGTTATACAAGAAGCAACAATCAATTTAAAGAATAGTCTTTATCGATTTTCTCGGGATTTTCAATACATACATATTTTTTAATTCATTTGTTGAACCCAATTCCTGAAATAAGTTAGTTTAAAATGAAAGACCCTATCATGATATTGCTAAGGTCTAAAATCAAGTTATAGAATATTTGGAGAGAGTCAACCATTAATTTTGATTTTTTTATCAATTGAGGAAACTTGACAATTTCACACCACCTTCATTAGCACCGCTTAGATTCTAATCTTCAATGTAGGTAGGATTTTCAGCATGATACCAGACAAGGGAGGAACAAAACAATCTCATTTCACGGAGCTTGTGAGATAGAGAGCTAATCCTAGTTAATTAGAGAGTACAGGCGATGTTAGACATCGCTGGACATTGTCACAGAATCGTCCTATTAGGCCAGTAGTACAAGTGACAGTGACAATGGTGTAATAGGCAAGCTTGCGTTGTTTTTGTTGTAGTTACACGAACTTGATCCCCTTCGAGAAAGTAAGAGTAATGATTTACCCAACTCTGGTGTAGAAGTTTTTTATCACTATCCCCAAACCATTTCAAAATTCTGCATTGGCACAACTATTTATTAATCTTCGGAAAGGTAACAAAATCAATAATAGTGTGCAATACAAAAAACTCATTGCATATTTCTTTAAAAAAGATACAACGCTGGTCATTTAAAAATACGGCTCAATTAGGAGAAAATAATTATTATGTCTTTCAAAAAACTATTTGATCTCACGAATCACGATACGGTTGACAGTAGCTTTCCTATGTAGGTAGTAGGTGTTATTTGTCGAGACATATTCTGATTTGAGTAATACAGGGAAAATAACGAAAGAAACATCTTGTGCCGACCCCACTTACTAGGATAAGGGTACGTATGATAATGATGAATATTGTTTCTTGATACTCACAATACATAACATATGAGACTTGTTCTTATACCCACAGGGTAGATGAAAAGTAAACTCTGTTGGAGCTCCTCTGTGCCTCACAGATCCTCTTGTGAGCGAATATTAGAGCAGTTATAGCTGCAGGTGCGTTGCTTAGTCCGTGGCGCATTCGGATTGCCCCTTTGCATGTAATCATGAGGCAAATAGTTCCATAACTTATTGCTAGTAGGGGATTTAGTAGATCTCCTTAACTTAGACTTTGGCTGAACGATCGTAAGCCGAAAAAGGATAAAGTCACTTACAAAACTATATATTAAGACATGTAGGCAGAAGCTTATAATAAGACTGATATGTTTAAAATGCTATAGCTGATTGGGTATAGCTACTGAAAGTCATTGTGTGGGTAAAGCATGTTAAAATGAGTAAGTAGCCAACTCTGCTACTTACTCATTAAGGATTTGATACGTAACGGAACGAAAGTAGTGAAAATTGTCGACTTGAATTCTTATATTTCAAATATCATACTGCTTTTATAATGATCGTTTTCATCTCATTTCCTATCATAACTGAACAATATAAAAGTTACGAAGAAAGTTGTCCCAAAGCATTACACTCCAACTCATTCCAAAGCAAGAGATAATGAAAGGCATTCAAACCAACGCTCAATTTTCCCAGTCATTGGAACGGTTCCAAAAATCCTGCCTACATAATCCGCAAATCGGACTAATGTTGCTGCTTAATGTTACGACACACCGCGCAGATGAGATCCTATTTTTGGCACTGCCTTTTCTAGGAAATTCTCATACAGCACATGCAAAGAACACAGATATATCGATCGATCTATCACTTCCTAGCAATTCATTGCTATTCAAACTAACCTTTACCATTAGTCTGAAACTTAAACTTTCTTCTTGGACTCTAGAAAGAATCAGTCAGTTATGGAATCAAATAGAAGAGGCTTTCGACCACCTATCTTTTTTGTACATATTTAAGTATTGTAAAGGTAAAAATTGCTACCTTCTCTGATAAATAAATCACCTTTCGATTCAGAAGGCGGAATCCAATTTTAATGACTCAAATTACATTTATTACGATAAAATTACAGATAATTCAAATTAATGACTCAACTGTACTTATTATTAAGTTCCAACCCCTTGTAAGCTTAAGCCTTTCATTCATTATTCTTATTCCGATTAAATCATCATTCGTTTTTTGTGTTATAAACTGCAAAAGATTCGCACCCAATCTGAATGAACACTAGTATCAATCTGACGTTTTATATGCAAACAATATTAAATTTTAAAGTTAGTACGGCAAAGTTTAGTTTTATTTGACGAAACTCTTGAAATTTTTACACGGCTATTGCAATTTTGAACCCAATCTCTGTGGTATAAAGTTAATTTTACAATCAAGGTATAAAAGAAGATACTGATTGCCGATCGCATTCTCCAATTGTGCCTCATGACCACAAAACCCGTGATGTATTGATTATCATTGATTAAGAAGACACTTTTTCAAGTTCTTTAGATATCTGATTTAGAGATTTAAAATAAAAATTGAACATATACAGATTTGTAATAAACTAACAATCGATACGATATCGATAAGAATACATCAATGATATTATTATTTTTAATCATTGAGGTACATTCTCTATCATCACCTAATCTAAATACTTAACTAGACAATTTCAACGAGAAAAACTTTAGTAGGTCCAAGGTATTATTTCAGTACTTAGATATACTATTGAAACGTTATGAACTCATGCAAGGATCAATTTAAAAACAATAGGTAATAAAATGTCCTACTTCAGAGAATAAGAAAGTCTTCAAAATTATCTGACTTTTGAATCGGAATAGACTAGGTATTGAATTGAAATGTCTGTTTACTTTACCATAAGCGACCTAATAACCAAAGAGAAGCTTATAATTATTGTAAAGTAGTTTATGTTATCTTATAAGATTTTATAACACTTATTATTATATTGGTTACCTACTGGGTTAACGAGGTATGATTATTGTGAAATGTTTTCTCGCAATTTTTATTTTATTTTTGATTACACAGTGAATTTAAAAAAAATATTTATCAAAATTAAACATTTCAGTAAAACCAATATTTTTTTCGGAATTTAAAGATGCGCACAAACCACGTAACTACTAGAGACATCTATCGATAAAGAGCGTCAAGTATATTTTTAGATCCGGCTGACAGATGGCGGACTATCATCAAAACGAATAAACTTGAAACTTTAGTTGAACCTTTTGTTATCTTAAATTATGTTAAACATATAATTTAGTAAAATTAGAACTTGCGAATTTTCGGAGAAAACTTTTTAAACCTAGCGTATATTTATATAACCCTTGGATTTTTTAGTTAGTCATAACAACATTTTTAATAGGCTCGTTCCATCGTAGACCTCATTCTTGCCTGTGTAAGTTTCGAGGTCAAGAGCCGACCCATTCATCATTAAAAAAAAACCTAGAAGAGCCAAATAAGTACTTATACTGGGAGAGCCATGACCAGCTGATGCTGATTGATGATGATAATGATCGTAGGTAAACTCTAAAAATACTCATGCCCCAGTCAGAAATCTACATTTGCATTGTATTTTTCTTAATTGAGTTCATGGCATAACGCCAAAAGTATGCACCTTCTTTGCATAGATAGCCTGCAGCGAAATGCCTTCTCTTAGAATGCAAGCCTCTAGAGCGTTGTACAAATAAAATTAAAATAACTGAAGCTTTGTTATCTAGTTCAACAGAGCAAATGAGGTCTTACTTTGTGAAAATGTTTTTACATAAAAAAACGTGTTAGGTAGCTATTAAGTCGAGGAACATTATGATGTCTCTTTTAATAATCAGATAGTCATAACCATAGAAAATATAGTCCTTAGATAGATTGTTGATTATATTAGGTTAAAATATCTAATAGTGAAAATCAACTCAACACCTTACCTTACATGCTAGGAAAAAAAATAATCTTTTTTTAAACTTGTCAAGATAGGTTTACGACCTCTGTGTCCGCCTGCGACGCAGCAGGTTGCGGGTTCGATCCCGATTCGATTCGATCGGACAAATGTTTGTATGACCTACAGATATTTGTCTCGGGTCTGGGTGTTTCTATGTATAATATATATGTATTTACAAACAAAAAGTATATAAGTAGTTTATCAGTCATCTAGTACCCATAACACAAGCTCTGCTTACTTTGGGGCTAGATAATTCTGTGTGAAAAGTTCAGCATTATTTATTTATTCAAGTTAAAATTTTAAAGAATCTACAGTTTTTTATTTGGTAAGTTTTTCTGTATGCCCCTTTTGACTACAACGGAATCCCACTCTAATTAAAGAATTAACATAAATTAATATTTGAGTATCGCTATTTCTGAAATATTGTCGAGAGTGCACGTTAAAAATATCAGTCTGGCAGAAAAAAACTTTTATATATATATATGTTTTACGACAATAAATCGGGTAATTAACCACCTTATAGCGTTCTAACGTAAACGTATGTCCCATTTCCTTAGCTTTTAAATTAGAATTCTGTTACTGAGAAATATATCGAGCTAGAAATGTTACTACATAATTTTTTACATTTTATGTTATGTATGCTTCATTTCAATAGTTATAGATGAACCATATCTAAATCCCTCTGTAAGACAACTCAACTATTTGGGACCTCATCAATCCTTTAATACTTTACTTTAATACGCTGTCTCTGAAATTTATGAATCTGTAGCTCTTCTTTCAATCAAGGAAAAATACTGAAAGATCACGGTTCCTATAAAATTATGACCTTCATTTTTCATTCAAGCGTTCTACCTTCTCCTGTTCTTTGACACAGTATGCTCAGTAAAATACTAAAAAGTCTTTAGAGCAGAGATGATGGTGCATGGAAGTCGTTCAGATTCATTACCCTTAGCTAAGTGACTGCTTAATCATATCGAATGGGATCTTTGAAGGCTGAAAATAGACGGCAGATGAAAAGTGGTGGTGACAAAAAATACTTAGCGTTACTGATGTGGACGTAGAAAATGTCATCAATAATCTAAGTGAGGGTGATAGTGGTATTAATAGGACCATTAAAGAGCTAAGATCACTTATTGGGGAAGTTTTTAACTTTTAATACGACTATGGAATCCAGAATATCAGTAAAAGCTTTGCTTCAGAAAAAAAAGGTAGTTTTATCTAGCACTAGGTTAAGGGAACTATATTTTCTATCACCAAAATTTATATTTGTCATCAAGTTGTATCACCTAATAAATAGATCTATCGCCACGAAATATTTTCGTTCTCAGATAAACAAAAATTGTTCCCAGGTATGTATATGCGAATGTGCTTCTTGTATTACCTACTAGTAGGCTAACAGACCTATAGCATAGGTTGCGAGGAGCGAAGCGACGAGCGGTTAGGTGTGTGGTGAAAAACCACACACAAGCCGAGCGAAGCGTGCCGCGGTAGCGGCCGGCGAGTGCTAGAACCGACTTGCTCCTGTTGTACTGTCCTGTTAGTTTGCTTAAATACTTATTAGGACACACCTATTATAATACATACAAAATTATTTATTTGGTACTAGACCTTATATCTCAGGATTTTAGGTGATTTATTGTGGAACTGATTTTGCATTGTTTGGTGACTACATTTTGGTGACAGATCTACTATTTTGAGGACAAACCCTATTATTTAAGAAACACAAAACTAATTAAATTGGTGATAGCTTAAATGATACCCCTAGGTTAATAGGCAACCAGATTCAGAAGACGAAAAGGTTCACACAAAACCACAGAATGTATAATAATCAGTGCCTAACCAGGTGTGTATGACATCTGCTCCATCAGATATCTTGCCAAATTCAGAGGCCACTTGGTGGCCTGCCAACTTGGCACTTGGTACTATGACCCGTATTAATAAGCGAATATACGGCTCGCGTATAAGGAAATGTTGTGGAGAGATCAGTATTTATTGTATTCGTATATATCTTGTGAGAATCCTATAGATTCTAGAATTTAAATCCTGATTCTAAATAATTAACAATACCAAAAATATCTGTATCAAGTGAATTTATTGTATATTTTTCATTTGTTTTCACTTTGATGAAACTCACAATATTACATTATTAAGCAACGTTTGTTGTCTTAATTTCCTACTAAAATATGAATATCCACATATCCACAAAGCGCCACAAAGCCTCCAAAACAGGAACCGTAAATAAATCCACATCAATCATGCCGTCATCCTATCATCTCGTCGAGCGTATTACCGCATAATCCAAGCCACAGACTGTAGCACAGTTCATTAACTATAACGCAGAATGTTCACTCATTACATCAAATAAACACGCGAATACTTCAATATAGTTGAGAAAATCTTATAATAGTTGCTGTTACATAGATATTTTGAAAATAAATAAATCTATAAAATATTTATGTGATTTGATTTGAGAAAATGTCTACTTTCTGGTGAACATGCTCCATTCTTTTCCAAAAAAAAAAATAGCTCTTAGAAGTATAACCTAAACTATTGTTGCTAATCAACTTAGTATTAGGTACTTGTTAGCCTCACAGGAATTGGCAAAGTGGAATACATAATTTAACCTAAAATCTGTATTACATTGAGTTTATTATGATGTGGTATGGATTTTGTATGGCATGAAGTGGCAGAAGCCAATGTAAGCATTTGAATGTTCAAATTTTCACACCATTCAAGTGGTGATTAGTAGAGTGGTGAATGCTCTCTATTAATTTGTCAGTTCCAATTTGACGTGTCTCTCGATAATTACGGAATTGCGGTTTACCGAATGGTCTCTGTGAAGTGGAACATTTTGAAGCCTCAAAGGACTGTTCGAATTTTCATGAATAGTTTGTACCTGGTTAGAGGCAATCATGATATAGTCATGTGAATACACTTATCAGCCCAATATTAGTTAGCAAGTTTCGGCAAACTATTTCTTCAAAGATCTCTCAACTAATCTCATAGGTACTATAACGTTGATATCAAATAAATTGTCAAAACTTGAAAACATTCGTTTAGAGTTTGATATTTTTTTTTGTAATGCAATGCATTTAAATGAGAATAAAGATTATAGGGCGAGTGTGTATGAAAAAGCTGGAATTAACGGATATAAAGAGTTAAATATAAATATATAAAAAAGATCTTGATCTTAAGAAGAGAAATTCTTGTCATTTTCGTAAAACAAAAAACACTGCGTATTTCGCCACTCTCCAAACAGAGACCCGCCCTACATTTTCAAAACAAAACATTCCTTTTTATTTCAAGAGAGGTCCCTAAAATGTATATCTACATAAATATTTACTCCTTAAGTAAAGTTCGCCATCTCATGTCATAAAGAACATTAGGTAATTTGCATAAGAAGTTTGAATGGGCAGGGATGAAAGCCTCGGGTCGCGCTTCGCATGTGAATTAGCTACTTTTTATACAAGTAGCTATTAGGCCCATTTCTAAGTAAACAGCTAGCTCAATACAAATGCTAGGTGCTGCCCCGAACCCAAATTTTCCGAGAAAAACTGTTTTACAAAATTTGCAAATACAAAATTTAGTCAATTTAATCACCAATCGAAAATTTAAATTAGAAAGATACAGATAATAGACGAAGAAATTTTTGTTTGGAAACTTCAGTTTTTTCCGTAATCGATTACAGAAAAAAAAACTGTCAAATATCCGGTAGGTGACGCAGGTATTGTGATTTGCAGGACTGATCTAGCTGAATTTTTCGTTCGTAAAGTATATGTAAAAGTACACAAAAGCTCGTATTTCACTAACATTTACCGATTTACAACCGACTTAAAACCTGAGCTTACGGTGCATTATCACTATGTACGAAACATGGTTTTACTTTTGACTTTTTTTGTAAATTTTAATGCAAATTCAATAACTTTTCTAAATCCGATAAGTGAAAACGGACTTTACCAACAAAAATATACGGTTCCTTCTAATAAAGTCATACTAGCAGCTCGCTCTGACTTTTGACTGTCCAGTGTCCATATCGGCCTGTCTAATAATTGTCCACTTGAAAAATAATGTGCCTATCAATGTTAAAATTTATGTACGTACCTCTAAATATATAAAACTACCTACAAAATACAATTCTCTATCTTATGCTCATTGGGAATTTTAAAAGCATCAGCATTATTAAATACAGCCTACAATTTGCCTATTAGGATCAATCGTTATGTCTAAATTATTTAGGCTCGCTATGCTAAGCAGCAAAATCTTTTAAAAGGTAGTTTCAATGTGAAAATAATGAAAGGTGAGCCGATATTTATTTCAAGTTCCGAAGCTCCCTATAGAATAATGGTTAAACAATGAAGTTTGCAATCCCAATTATGCTAAGTTCATGATTCATAACACGAATTGAATTGAATTCCGTCGATTAGATAGGCGATAACAATTCAATTTAGATTTCCTTCTTTGTTCTTGCACTACGTACAGTCAGCGGTATTTTAGATTCCTTTTAATCGCGCTATGTGGAAAAATTTAACAAAATTTGTAAACAAATTAGTTCGATTTTTCCACAAACATTTCAAAGAAATCAAACCGAAAATTTAAGACAAGTTAAAAGTTTCGTTTACAAATTTTAGTAAAGAAGCAAAGCAAAGATAAAAGTATACCTACTAGTTAAGGTAAAAAAAATTTGGTTATAAACTCTAGAATTTTGAATTGAATTTTGAAAACAAAAAAAATGTTCATCAACTTTCGTAACTGACCGTACGTTCAGATCAACCCCCGAATGTTTATTCAGATGACAATCTCTCCCGCAGATATTTGCTAGAGACTGATAAAAATCTATTTCAATTTATTGCTTTGTTTTGTATGGGAAAGTAATAAGTGATTTGCAAAGGGTAAATTTATTGTTATAATTTGAATGGAATAATAGGGGAACTTCATGTAATCAATTTACCAATAAATTAATGTTATTGTATTACTACGTCCATAGAGAGAAAAATTAAAAGAACGGACAGATTTTTACTGTGATTTTTTTGTCAATTAGGTGTCCTAGAAACGATCTTCCGTATTAACAATGTCTATATATGGACTGTGTCGCGGCTGCGCATTTCGCACTATGACGATTTGACATATACAATACATGTGTCGTGACGGTAAAATGGAACACATTTTTTTTCCAGGCTCAGTCTTTTTTTTCTTCGTTCCAAAATCTTATTGGTTGGTATAAGGAATGTGGATAGATTGTCATTCTATAGTCAATAGCCGCCATGGTGAAACACTAAATGGTTTCTTAAATTTTTTGGGGTCACTTTGTTAACCAACGTGTTAATCTATGTTAATGTATGCATTGAGGAATTATAAAGGTAAACCTTAGGTAAACAAACAAAAGTAGTGCTCATAAAAACCTCGTTTCCGTCACTTTAAAACGCCAACATAAATTAAAACAAAAAGCTTTCCTCTAAGCGATCTGATAACACCATTGTTTTCAGGTCAAACGACTACTTAGCATACCTTAACTTGAATTAAGCTTGTGAAGTCAGGGAATAGTTTAGGAACAAAGAAAATTTAAACATGTTCAAACAATTTAGGATAATTATTTGGAGGTACTTTTGATCCCCCAAGTGATATCCAAGTATCAAATTTCTGAGTCGATAAAATTATGTTTTTTAACAAATCGTGCACTTCCTGGAAATAAAGACGTCCCTTTTAAAAATCATAGCTTAATCATTTACTGGAAGACCTTATTGTTGTTTACGCATTTAGCATTGTTAGGTATTCAATGAATGAATGAATGACGCATTGTCTAATGAATCGGATTTTTACTCGACTTTCCACAGGAATTATAACTAGAATTCATTCAAGTTACATTGGCTATGTATCGTGCAAAAATTTGCATATGAAAACAAGTAACAATTATACGAATACTTCCGTTCTTACCTTATTAAAGTTGTGGACGTGGAAACTTCGGAACACTAATTCACGAGTTAACTGGTACTTTATCTACATTATGGTCGCTGATATTACCTACAAACGGAAGGTCTACCTGCAACTATGTTGACAGCAGAGTTAGTTGGAGAGTGCTATCAGTCCGACGGTTGAGGGTTCGAATCCCGGCCGTGCATTAATGGATTTCTCGTTTCGGAATCTTTACACGCAAAAGTGTAAAACGGTGAAAGAAGAACATTATGCCAGTATTGAAACCCATGGCTTTTGGATTTAAAGTCAAGGCACTATGACTATGTATAACACAGGCTTAGTTTCTACAAGCTACCATTCTCTCGGTTCCAGCTGGTTTATAAATTAACTAGTGTTCTAGATAATTTCTAAAGGCTGCGATTCAAAGGAGAATGCTATGAATAAAACGGCTTAGACTACTTGGAATCTTGAATTCATGCAAATGGATTTAAAGTTAAATAAACCAGGGCCAGTTTCTAAATTCTGTCTTTAGACTCCTAAACTAAAAATTAAAAAGGGAATGAGGATCTCAAAAGGCGCAAATTTATAAATCTTGATAGGGTTTACATATTTGAACCATTTGGGGTTGAGACCCTAGGTCCGTGGGGTTCTGGAGCCCTTCGGGTTTTCAAAATTCTTTCAGGGCGTCTGGTCGAAGAGACGCGTGATCCGAGAGCTGGCACATTTTTGGCTCAAAAGATCAGCAATGCCATCCAGCTTGGTAATGCCGCCAGTATTTTGGGCACGCTTCCGACTGACAGTGACCTGGATCAGTTAAGCTATCTATATATCATTTCTAACGATCCCCAGATAGCTTGACTAATCCCGTTGTATATTGTAAATACTCGTAAAAAAACTAAAAAAAAGCTGTGATAACATCTACCTACCATATACAACAGGACCACTTATAATTTAACACTACAAGTTGCATAGGTACGCATTGATCACGGAATGTGTCGTACGAGAAGCGAACAAAAGGTCTTACGATTTCTTTGATAAAATATATCTTATGAAGAAGTACTGTAATACAAATTCACTTTTCAAATAAACGATTAACTTTGAGACATCAGTAATGGTAGGTACACCAGTAATGTCCAATTCTGTAATACTATGTAAGGTCTTCATAGAACTCTAATTAGAACGTACTCCTCTAAGTTAAGATCCATGTACCAGACCACGTACAGACCACTCCAATTAGCAGGCAACTGTGTAGTGGCTACATGACACGTAGGATAATCCCGGATTACAAGCGCAACTGTACTAAACATTCGAAATCGTGCACAATGTAGTACAGTCGTGTCTTTGAAGCCTATGACGGGATCAAGTATCGATACACATTATAGTGTGCCTGGCTCTGGCCGGGATTGGCTAGCAAACTTTAGTCTCCTGTTAGTGAGTGACCATCATTTGGCGTTTGTAAAACTGAAAAATGGTAACACTAATATAGAATCTCCTGTGTAGAGAGAGAATTTGTCGTACGGGGACAATCAAACATACCATCTTGCATCTGAGCGCGTGGCCAAGATCTTCAGAAGGCAATTAGAAAAAGTTATTTTCAGAACGTTACAATGCAAAAAAATTAAGCATTTACAAATGAAATATGGAAAACTTTAAGATTTGGTTGTTACAACCGTTATAAAAGGATGACAATATTTGTGGAAACAGTTAGGTCCCGGATTCGTTTACTGGAATTATATTTACTGCTTTTGAGACTGCTTGACATCTCTGCAATTCAAAACTTCAACAGCTATTATTTAGTTACCTATCTAGAAATGTCTCCGATCCAAAATTATACGAGTAATTATTGGAACTAAGTACAACAAGTACCAATATTTTTTGAAGAATTTCACAGTCTGTATTCTCTGTGTCGTAAATTTTACCAGCAAGTAGTGCAATGCCGCAAAAGATTAATGTGTACAATCAACATTGCCTTACATTATTAAAGGAAAGGAAAATTTCACATGGGGTTTCTAATGTGGCTTACTTAGTCACATCACCTTGCCTATTTGAAGTTGCCTAAGCTAACTAAGCTAAGCTACCTTACCCACAAAATATTTATGTATGACAAATCGCCCGCACAGAAACAGACGAATCCCAACTAATTTCACTTCACCCCAATGATCGAAAGCCAAGTATTAGCCGTTTATTGTCTCGCACCCATACGGCCAGCACCATTCATCAGACGACGTCGTTTGTCGTCCGTCGGGTACATAACTAATTACTGCTGTAAATCGTCCGGCACGCGACACGGTCGCGTCGACGTGAATGACGAGTGAACTTCGCTGTTGGCCGTTGAGTTCAGTTTCCTTCCGTTCAATTTTTTAAATGGTTTTAGTGCCATATGAGTATTGTAGCAAACGAGTTAGTGAGCTCTTTCTTTTAAATTTTGTTTACTTTTACGAAAAAGTATCAATCAAAATACTGTCTCTGTTGGATAAGAATTCTATCTCTTGCACTAATGAGTACAATTACTATGTAGGTACCTTAATAATATTACCAGGTCTAGACACAGCTAAAAAAACAGAATTTATTTCATGCACAGTGTAGAAGGGAGAGTTACCAGCGGAGTTATGAGGTCAGTCAACAGTCATACGTTCCATTTTCTAATTACGACCACACACAAAGCTGTTAGGTTCATCAAAATTAATATTTCTGATTGCTTTGTTATTAGAATTTACTGCAACAGCGTTTGTGGCGACGAATATATTAATTACTGCTCTTGATGCAGCCACATCGTCAGCATATTGATGCTGACGACATAAGGACTAAATTTAGTGAGTTTAAAATTGTTTAAACTCACTAAATTTAGTCCTTATGACGTCACCAAGAACCATAAAATATGTTCTATTTATAGAATCAATAAATTCCACCATAACATTTACCTTCAGAGAGAAACAAGACAACATTGTGTCCTAGTCACCCACACAGTTTTTAAGCTTCTTATACACTGGGCGTTGAAGTGTCGCCTTTGTTTTGTCGAGAATTCTAAAAATAATATAGTAATTGTTGAAAGAGAAGAGGCCTCTATCAAACAGTGGGTGTTACCGGCTGGTTAGATAGGTAGAACTGTTGATGGTGAAGCAGGAATTTGCGACCTGCATAATATATTTTCGATGATTTACATGCTACTAATACTTTTTATTTTATCTGGGATACTACACAGTATTTTAGGAGACTCCGAGAGAAAATAATGAACAATGTTAAGAACTTTTTAGTGTTAAGAACAATTTTTAGGTATTTCTTGTAGCTTTTCTATCATGTCAACATAGATCTACACAATAAATTTATTTAAAGATTCAGTAGTTTTGTTTCTATTGCATGCAAATTTAAATGTCCAACTTCTACCATCTATAACGCAAGAATCAAGATGACAGAAAACGTAATTTTGACTTATTCCTTTTTCGATTCAACATTGTTTTGCGTGTTTTTATCACAATGCATCGTCACCAAGCAGCCTTATAAGCGGAGTTCGTCGTTCACATTGCCTTGACGTGTATTGTTTCGGGAAGGTCTGAAATCGTGATAAATGACGGTTATTCGACGGAGATTGACAAGGTTCTGTGGTTTCGAGGGCGGATGTCTCCTAATACGATAATGGATGGTTTTCTATCGAAGTCTGATTCAGGATTTTTTGCCATTGTATTTCACAATGTTTTAGTTTCGGTACTTAGCTTTAGAAGCAAGAAATTTTTAAAACAAACAGAAAAAAATCAAGTTTAGAAATTAAGGGGAGCCTATTTCTAGTGGGGTATTAATAGCTGTACTTAAGATATGTAGGTAATACCTAAAGGAGGTCACGACTCTCAGCATCGAGGAACACGATTAAAGGAGGAGGGGATTATTGGCTGTGGATGATGATGATTATCAAAAAATATTAAGGAATCACTTCCTCGCTTCAGGGATACGTCGGGGACCTGTTTAATTATTTGGTTTAAAACTCGACTAAAATCTTACAAAATAATTTTTCATCATCATTGCCAGCTCATAATTATGATAGCACTGGATATAAGCCTGCTCCCTCAAATGAGTTTTAATAGCTCGTAAATACGAACGACTTCCAACCACAGTCTATACAACCACGCAACTTGTAGACAACGTCGTCTGGCACGTGGCCAAATGATTCTAAGGATACCTACGTAAGCAGAGGTTGTCGAGGTCTCTACCCTTTTACTTCACATCAGAGAGTGGACGGCGATAGCGAGTGCTGCCGAACTATTTAGACTCGCTAAAGATCGAGAACAATATGCCATATTGACTGCCAACCTTCGCTGGTCGGAGAGGCACAACAAGAAGAAGAAGTAGACCCTTTTGCTTATAAAGGTTTCTATGGATTAAGTGGACTTTTTGGGTTGTGTTAACTCCGAAAAGTATCGATTTCCTTTAAAATTTTCTTGGTTTTCAGTTCTAAGTAAATAAGTGTGATATTTTGCTAATCAAAAGGTTTTTTTCTATTAATTTGATTTCGATTCTTTGAAAAGTATAAATGTGAGCAGTGTTGCAGTGTGCAAATAATGGCGATGATTATTAATATATCCTCACAAAATTATACTGATAAAATCTAATTAAAAGAAAACATCCTCATAAATAATATTCGGACTAAACGAAGGAGTCAAAGTAAAAATAATGGATTCTGACCCTGATCAAACGATTCGGCTTATTCAATAAAAAGTTTTAAGGTGAGGAATGTAAGAAATAAATGAAGTCAGCCGAATCGTGTGCTGAGGGATCTGTAAATCGGTAATTCAAATAAGTTGAAGGCGTTTCTACAGATGAGCGGCTCAGCAGCCGGTTTTTAATACAACCGTAGTATTTTAATTAACAGGAAACGAATAATTTGACCTTTGTAGCCCAAACGATTTGCGAATATCTGATGATCAAAGAGAGGGTCAAAAAGGAAATGTTGATTACACATCTTCTCATGGGCCATTTGATTTACGCTTGCAAGCCCACGTGTATATCTGTCCCAAGTTATCCTTAACTCAAGATGAGTAATAATAGACTCTGTTACCTTGAGATAAGGGTGAACGAAATTGAGAGGGCTATTGGTGTTAATTGAGTAATATTTCATTTGGTGACACTTGGCGCCGTCTGCTAAACGCCTTGATGAAATAATCAGTTATACTTTGAATACTATTTCGGTTACATATAAAATCTAAAATAGACGATATGATAGGTTTATAGTTATTGTAATAAATAATATTTGCTGTCTCATTACACTGCTATAGCCTTATTACCAAACGTGGTGCAAAGTTACGACGGGTGTAACTTAGGAGTAGCAATAAAATTTTTGAGTTAAAACCTGGCGTAACTTTACACCTCGTTTAATAATAAGGCCACTAGTGTTTACCGGTACATGCAGAGTTTTTGGCTTCAATGCTAGTGAATGTTAGTAAATTATGAACATGTAAAGCTACCATGAACAAATTTACCCAAAGCCTAGATATTAAGCTATGTAGTAAAATTCCTCCTATCGATTACGTTCTGGCCAGCACTGCATTTCGTATGCACATTTAATGCAATCATCTAAGCCAGTGGTCCGGAACCGTAAATATTTATGCAAAGTTAGTCCTGCGGCTGAATCGCAAAGTCGACGTTCCATTCAAATAACCAAGTAATTATGCTGCATACATTTTTATGTGAATTTTTGAATTTCATGCGCAATTTTCGTTTCAATGCATTTGAAAAACTTTTAATGAAGTGCACTAAAATATAAGGTCCACGTCCACAGAGTTTTTTACGTACTTCGGAAGTAAATTACCATTTAAGGATCATTGAAAGCAAGTAAATAATCAAAACATGTCGTTACTGACGCACAAAAAATTCTAACCCAAACATAAGCTGTAACTTAAAGCTGAAATTATATAATTCTCATATTTTGGTTCTTTACATCGCTTTTAAAATTTACTCACCACACTGGTTATTTTTTTCAATATAGTAATGGTGCAAGACAAAACATCCAATGAAAGAAGAAGTTTTATCTAAAACCTTACAAACTTCGAAGATATTGAAGATTTAAATACATCAAATGTTCATGAACTTCTGTCGCTGACCGTACAAGCACTTCAGCATGTAATTTAGGAGAAAGAATATCAACAGTAAAGCAAAATGGTTGTATTAGGGAAAAGACACGCACTGCATTACAAAACATAATGTAGGACAAGTATTATCTTGTTTGTGAAATTGGGTCTTTCATCTTTTTGTAAAGGGCCAGACGAAACCCGATGGCTGGAATATCATTTTGCCAATTACTTACTCCTTTTGGATTTAGGCCATTCCATTATACAATTTTCACTGATATATGAAAAGGAAAATAACACAATACATTTTTGAGGAGAAACTAAGTAAATTACATAAAGCAAATTAATTTAGAGATTGGCCTTACCCAGAATATAATTTAAAGGATTTTTTTAATAATCCCCATTTTTTACAAGTCACAAGATTACAACCAATCCAATTGAAAGCATTTAGAAACGCAAAAAAAACTAAAAAAATCTGATTGACTTTGCAAAGTTTTTGAGTCGTTAAGTAAGCAGTAAGCACTCAAACATAAAAATTACAAACGCAAATATTCAATTAGAATATTCAATGTCACATTCGAAAAACTTTTACCATTTATCAACAAAAAGCTGATGAATAATGTTTGAATTCTAATCCGAATTTTCTAAAAACAATCTCGATAGAAAGTTTGAAATGTTATATCAACAGAATCAACTTGAAAGCAGAACAAGTTAACGTGGGGTTAAGTCAACAGTTGCACAAACAATGTAATGTTAAGCTTGAAACAAAGTAAAGACGTAGGCATTAAGGGATGTTCAAGATAGAGACAAGAAGCCTTACCATGGGTTTTAGTTTCGTAATTTATAACAAGTGTCTTAGTACAGTGGGCATACGGGTTGGCCAAACTGATGACAGTGGAGTAGAATTTGATTAACACGATAAAAATGCAATTCATAGTGATCTCAAGTGAGTATGATAAGATAGATAAATGATTTATTTGACACACCACATTACAACACAGACAAGCAAAAACAAGTAAAATCATAACAAAAAAACAAACAAAATTATTATATATAACAAAGTTAAACTTATCTTATTGGTACGAGCACCTACGTAGGTGAGTGCATCAGTGGTCTGTGCTGTAGTGGGCCAAAAAGGCTCAGTTTCAGCTAATTGTTACTCCATGGCCGAAGTTAAGCTAATTAAAAGAAGCACAGCAATTCAGTCTGTCTTTAGATAACAAGAATTCCAAGGCGACTAACTAGCCGACTAGATCTAAAGATCTCTTATAATACCAAAAAGAACTATTTCCAGCAACGATAGAACCAAATACAACAAACAAAACTGAATTGTATACAGTTTTAAATGCATTTCGTAGTCTATTAATAAGTTTCTAGTTTTCCATAATAAGGTTCTTTACTATAATGAGTCTATTGAGCTTTGAGTTAATTTGAAGCGCAAATTGTACCTACGGTGTAGTTTCAGGTGAATTTCGTCTCATTTGTGGATCAATTTAAACTTGCACACCACACTGGAAATTGAGGTGCGCTGAGGTGTCCAGATAATTTCAGTTTTGCTCTAAACTTTAGTATTCACAAAGCAGTAGATGCACAAAACAGAACAAACATTACAAACATTTCCCTTGTTGGCTGAACAATTGTTTACAAAGTAAAAAATTACGCAACTGGTTTGAAATACATACAATATATTTACATTACTGCATAGTAAACATAGCTTTGGAACATAACATTAGAATCATTTGCGCAATCTAAGCATCGTTGAAAACGTGCTACTTATTATATAACTAAACTGATCCAGGAACCAGCCAGTTGGAACCGTGAACAATACATGGCAAAACTACCACCAGTTGGTAGTTGTGTGATGCTATTCATCCGTCAAATAATCTCTGTAAATGGCTTTCGTCTTCCCCTTATCACTGTTTTCAATATCATTTACGTATTTGAGTTTAATCTACATTTTTTTTAAATCTAAATAAAAAGAAATTCCACTACTTTTGAGAAGACAAAAGTCATAATTTGCACATACTTTCGAACACCCAGCCTTCAAAATGTAGTCAACAATCAAATCAAAGGAATACATTGAAACTACCGTGCGACCGCTTTTACAACCTCACTTTTCGAAGTAATAACTTGTAACACATAGTAAAGGCTCTGAAAAGAGCAACTTAGGGCCTTTGACGACAAACTGCACTCGGGGCTACAATCGATAGACAATGGATTGTTTGGCTTTTGTTCGCAAATCGTAAAGCCTTCATCTTAGAAGTTCTTTGAGAGCGCACATCCTACTCACTGAAATGGTTTTGTACAATACTTGCAGTTGTTTTAGTACATGACGACTGACTTTGTTGATCTGTAATCTGTATTATTGGTTGAATGTATTCTTCTTGTGCTTTAGTAGGTTTCTATTGTTTCTGTTGCATTGATTTATGTATTTTTTTTAATTATGTTCACAACCACTGCAGCATACGAGTAGGTATTATAATTTACATCGCGTTTAGTAAAATTTAATCTTCTTAAAAAAACTTTAACATCAACTGTGTTGTTTTTGGAAATAAATTTTAGTAATTTTGAATTTTTTAATTGAATTTGAATTATATATTCTGTTGTAAACCTGAAAGAATTCAGTAAAGTGCTCTCAATATAGGGAAATAAAAATGAATATTTTACAACATATCCCCGAAGACCACATCGGATGATTTCAGACCAATACCAATCATAGTTCAGTCAAGCGTGAGCCCAAACAATAACGGCTACACATCACTCTCCCCTTTGCCTGTATCTCTCTAGAGAACTAAAATTACCTCATTTGCGACACCGATGCAATCCGTTTGAATTCGTCACGGCAACCCCCTGTATAAAGCACTCGGGATTAAAAGAAAATTAAATGCTCTGGGAGTGATGTCAATGCCTATGCAACAAAATCTTGCTCATTTCTCCCTGCTAACAAAACCACTCTATTCCTTTACTGTTTACGTTCAAATTGGATGTAACTAAATGTAATGTTAAGCTTGTTATCTATCACCACAGACTATGAAACTGATTTCAGCCCCTCAAGAATTATTCCACGTTTGGGGCGTTCCTTTGCCAACGGCTTTGTGCTGCTTAATTAAACTGCATTATACTGAAGCAGTGCAATTTGAGCGGAAATCGGTGATGCCTACTTAATTATTCCCATTCAAGTTTTCATGCCATGCATATTGCGGTTTTTAAGTATTAAAGCTCAATTTTCAAATCTATACTAGGTTTCCATGGATGAAATATCTCGTCCAACTGTTTTCCTCAATCTCGATAAACTTACTTTTACACATTATCTCCTCGTACAGAAGAACGAAATCGGTGCGAGGCAAAAAGTGTCATTTTATACGTACGTATTAGATATTCTCTGAACAAATAGAAAATATTTCTATTGGTGAACATGAACCTTCTTATGGCACGTGACTTCAGAGCTCTATTCAAGTATCACAGCAAACATAGCTCTACAAATATCTCAACAAGGTGAGTTTGTTTAATCATCAAGTTATTCCAGAAAATCTTAGAAAGTTTTTGTTATATAAAGTAGGTTAAGATCTTCTAACAAATATCAATTAATCTACTCGTAGTACTAGCTGCATCTGACATTGTTGGTTTTTTACATAATATCAATATTAAATTATATCTATCAATTTGGCTTTTAAACTCATAGAAGGGCATGATACTAGATATTCTTTCCGGGAAAACGATGTTATGAAGAAGTGACAAAGCTTTTTCTGTTATCTAATAGAAAAATACCCGAACCTCTAAAATGATTGACACTTCCCTCTTATACGTTTAGCTCAAACTATCCATGAAAGGCTTGGTGAATAAGCGTTTCTCTGATATTGATGTAACCTTCCCAACTATGATTGATAGTAGTCTATTGAATTGGGAGCTATCGGGGATAACTATCTACGGTGAGCGATTTGTTAGGGTATTAGAAATTTTCTATCGTCTTGATCCTTTTGGGATACGGAAAATTAAACGCGTGTGTGATACAATCTTCGGAATTTCCCACTAGAATATACACTTCACTTCTTTACTGAAGGTAATCTATCAAACTTTGATTTATTAATCAAAGCTATTAATTTGAGAAGTAATTTTGGCCGTATTCGTGTTCCTTTTTTCGCTTGTTTGATGAATATTCGGATTCTTCCCACCACGATTTCTGACTTCAAGAGCCAATTTTTCAGTTTGGAATATTTTAAGTTAAGACCTTGTTTTTACGTTTGAAAAATTGGCCTTTGAAGTCAGAAATAGTGGTGGGAAGAATCCGAATATTCATCAACGCGAATACGGTCCCAGATTCGGATCACTGATGAAAGAATATTGACCTCATTAGATCATGTATACGTTTTATTGGCGGCAGTTTATAAAACAACTAGTAGTACTACTACTACTACTGTAGCTGCGCTCCCGCGGTGTGACCCGCGGTCCGTCGGGTTTTTTTAATTTTTTTCGGGATAAACGGTAGCCTATGTCCTTTCCTGGGATACAACCTTTAACTAAGCCAAATTTCAGCTTAATCTGTTCAGTGGTTTGGGCATGAAAGCGTAACAAACAGACAGACAGACAGACAGAGTTACTTTCACATTTATAATATTAGTATGGATAGTATGGAAGTATGGATATAATTCCGCCAAACATGCATCACAAATCAACATTATATAAGTAAACAAGAATAATTTTTTTGACGACCTCTGTGGCGCAGTGGGCGAAGGTCCGCCTGCGACGCAGATGGTTGCGGGTTCGATCCCCGCCGCGGGACAAATGTTTGTATGACCTACAGATATTTGTCCTGGGTCTGGGTGTTTCTATGTATAATATGTATGTATTTACAAACAAAAAGTATACAAGTAGTTTATCAGTCATTCTAGTACCCATAACACAAGCTCTGCTTACTTTGGGGCTAGATGATGCTGTGTGAAAAAGTCCAGAATTATTTATTTATTTATTTATTATAATTATTATGTAGTACCAGATAGATGCTTTTGCAAGGAATGCTATTTGGAACAAGAGTCCATTAATGTTTACAACAAACGTGGGCTTGTGGAAATAAAAATGAATCACAATGATACTAAAAGAGCGTTAATAGCAATAAAAATAGTGTCACATAAAAGTGACCGCAGAAGTCGTAAACATGTGATACCTCTGTCGCAACGCTTCGAAACCTTATTTAATACACGTCGCTGAATCACGTGTAAATGCAAATAGAATACTCGGATATGCATCATTGGATTACAATGGGCAGTAAAATCGGGAGTCAAATAACTATCTAAAAACAATTCAGAATATAAAGTTTCTTGCGCTCAAAAATAAAATAAATATTTTTTTATGGAAATCGAAAGCTCTGCTTAGGAATCTGTGATATTCTGGCTAGAAGTCTTCTTTTTCTTCTACCATGGTCTTATACATGCATAACATGATATAGGTACTTATTCTTACTTGAAGAATTTTACAAAAAAATATACATGGTTGTTTGTAAAACACCGGTAACCTCTCAGGACTGTATTACTCTCATAATAAACAACAACTTTTGTTCTATGACTTTTTACAAAACATAATACATTTACTTACCAAAAATTAAATAAGTTAATTTGAAGCGCCTCCGCCGCCCTAAACCTGCTCCCCTCGCTATTGTACTATCGCTTTCTTTTGCTTCGCATAAACTTCGTAACATTTAGAGCGTTCAATTGAAATATTTTTATTTTTGCATGAAAATGATGAACTAAGATTATGATGAATTTTTTAAAGTAAGAGAACAAAAGTTGTTGTTGATGATGTTAGTAATACAGTCCTGAGAGGTTATCGTAAAAAAACACGTTTTAATAATATTTACGCCTGAGAAACCACTATTTTACTTGTTAGCCTAATCATATTTAAATCATTGTTCAAAAAATATACCTACACAGACCATTAAAGGTATACTCTAAAATTACTCTATCAGAAAAGCCTTTGTAGATACAACGATAAACCAAATTACCGCCCAAATAATAAAACGGCAACTTAAAAACGGTAAAAGGAGTGTTTTGTTACCGATAAAGACGTTATTAAATGTACCATAACTTTGTTAGTCATATTATACAGCAGTTTAGATATCGCTTATCTTGTAAATATGCTCAAATGAAAATATACAGAGTTTTGGGAGAAAGGAATCTGTGTTGAGATAAAATACGATTAGTAGTACGTATTCAAGACAAAAAGAACAGACAGTTCACTTCTACGAGTATAGCTGGACATTAAGTTTTAACCTTTTCAATGACTAACCTAAAAAATCAGAGACATGTTAAAAAAAAACCCCATGTGCATTCAAGAATTCTGTTGAACATTTAACATACAAAGTTTTGTCTGGTTTAGCTGTCCAAAAATATTTGTGTAGGTAACAATTAGACTTAAGGAAATGAAAGAGGACTATGTTATGCCGAACCCTTATCATGTGGGGCAGGAGGATGATGATGATGAATAGGTTAGATATCTGATTGATGTAGTGTGCTAGCTTTAGGTAAACGAACCTTAAACAAGTTAAATCACATCTAATTTCAACCCACAGAAGGTCATTATGAGTCCAAAATGATTCATAACGTCAGTCGGCGTCGTGTTTTTTTCTAAAATGCTTATCTTAATGTTATTCGCGAGTTATTTATTAACTAAGTGACTAGTGTAAGGTGATACTGAGAAACACTAAATACCGTTGCGATGTTGATAATCTTTGCTAGTTTTGCTTTTTCATGAGAATGTGGCCAAGTTAGTTTGTTCGTGGAAATATGCTTTTGGCTTAAGGAATGAAATATTATGCATGGCCACCAAAATACTAAGGAATATTTGAAATGCCGTGTTTAAGATTATGTCAAAGTAATGATACAGGTGACTCTGGCTGGTCTCCAATAACAGTAAATCGTCCTTTTACATCTCTACACGAAATTAAAAAGAGGTAGATAATATGTACGAAATACACGTAAGCTAAGTTATCCATTTTT
The DNA here is from genome assembly GCA_951394285.1 of Epirrhoe tristata. Classification (NCBI taxonomy): domain Eukaryota; kingdom Metazoa; phylum Arthropoda; class Insecta; order Lepidoptera; family Geometridae; genus Epirrhoe; species Epirrhoe tristata. The sequence goes on along the minus strand of OX596146.1, from coordinate 7,580,142 downwards.
GATGATATTATGTTAAAGATAGAAATTGATAAAGAAATAACAACTCCAAAAGGATAAATAGAAGTGATTGAAAATATTCCGGAATAACACCTTTCTAAGATTATACTGGAAACCAACCGATTCGGATAAATCATTTATCGAAAATACGATCTGAATTCTCGCAGTGATGAAGTGTTTGAAGGTTGCCAGTTCAGATTTGAAGTGCAGATCCAATATTTGCGATATTGGAGAGCTAATGAGCCGTGCTGGTTACTGTGTCAACCTGACAGCGTCTGTCAACAGTGGCATCTCCAACAGCTTCCAACCTCTTGTGGTTTGTAATTTGTCTTCTTTGTTTTTGATACTGTGCAAATGTTTGCTAGAAGTTATTGTGAATATGAGGTACATTCCACTTGGACCTCATAATAATTCACAATAAATTTAGCCATAAATATATTAAGTACTTTATTTTGTTCATGTGTTGATGATCACATTGGTCACGGTCCAAATACTATCCTACAATTCTCTGGAAAGACGAAATTAATAAATCGATAAGAATATTTTACATAATGATGTTTAAATGTTTATAGGACCACCATGAGACACTTTTGACCACAACTTAGTCATCGTCACACCTTCGACCGGTAAGTCACGATTCCAACTAAATCAATAAGTTTTTGCGGTTAGGCTCATGTCAAAAGAAACACCTTTTAATTCAGTGAGCTCACTTTTGATCAGTAAAGTAGTCTATTCTAGTGTGTGCGTAGACTTTTTTCTAATATTCAAACTATGGACTATTGGCTTAAAGTAGAGTTAAAAAAAAAAACAAAAACAAAGTAGGTACAATTTGAAGAATGTATTTGAGAATGTTACACAGTTTCACTAGTTACGCAAGAGTCTAGTGTTTCACTTAGTAGAGTCAGCAATAAGTCCATATCATGCCATGTCGGAAAACTAAACATTTTGTTTACGTTAATAGTAATAGTGCAATATTATTCATCTTATTTACCAGCCGTTTTTTGTAAATAAAATTACGTTTTTATACTAAAAAGAAAACCGACTTCAATGTTTGACTCGAAACGCGGTGTGACTCAGGGCGTCAAGCTGTCGATTCGATTTCTATTTGTGACATGGCTAGGAGGGAAGGTGTTTAGACTTTTACGGGGAAACTATCAATCCCTCAGGAATAAAATTTATATGGGACCACCTCTGGAGTATACCCTTTCAAACATGAAAAGAATTTTGCAAATCGGTCAACAAATGGCGGAGCAATCGCGTAACAAGATACAAAAAAAAAAAAAAAAAAAAAAAAAACATACAGATGAATTGAGAACCTCCTCCTTTTTTGAAGTCGGTTGAAAAGAGTATAAAATCTAATGATAAACAAATGTTCATGTTATTTTTTCGCTGACTAATCAAATTATACCACTACATTTTATATGGAAGTAAAATAAAATAAAATAAATAACGCTGGACTTTTCACACAGCATCATCTAACCCCAAAGTAAGCAGAGCTTGTTATGTGTACTAGATGACTGATAAACTACTTATTATATACTTTTTGTTTGTATATAGGTACATACCTATTATACATAGAAACACCCAAACCCGAGACAAATATCTGTAGGTCATACAAACATTTGTCACGCGGCGGGGATCGAACCCGCAACCTTCAGCATCGCAGGCGGACCTTCGCCCACTGCGCCACAGAGGTCTATGATTTCACCGAATAAATACGTATGTTTAAACTTCTTGATTAATGCTCATAGATTTTGAAAACGATATCGAGACCACAAGATGCCTAACGCTTGTTAGTCACACTTCTAGCTAAATCAATATAGTTTTGCGGTTAGGTCTATTGTTACTCTTTCGTGGTCTATTCACCGTTAATTTATTGACTCTTGCTCAATACGGCGAGTCTTGTTACTTATCTCTGTCTGTTTGTAAAAATGTATTAAGCGAATAGTCTCACGGCGCTCAGATTCACCATAGTTTACTCATATTTTTTGATTCCTAGCTTCAAAAGGCACGCCAATTCCATATTATTATAGTCGGACATGACAATAGAAAAACTCAGTCACCAGAGTATTCCATAAGCTCAAACCTACGAACATACCTGGTACTTTTATTTTTTTTTAAATTATACGTTTATTGTTTGTTTCGTAACTGGTATCTATCCACATAACTAATTTTATTTACGATCTAGATGTCGCGGTGTTACCCGCGGTCCTTCGGGAAAACGATAGCCTATGTTCATTAGGGATACAGTAGGATTTTAATTGTATAAGAGTTTTTCAAATCGGTCTAGTAGTTACGGACCCTATTCAATTCAAAAAAACAAATCTTTCCTCTTTATAATAATAAGTGTAGATTAATTATTTGTATAACTAAATAGTTTATGTAATACAATATTAATTTTATGAGTAAAACCAAGTAAGTAAAACCTTTCTTTTGCAGAGAATTAGCGGGTGGTCTGATAACCTCAGGCAAACATTTTTTGTCTGACCAATTATTTTTATAGACCCCATACAGACTAACAAGCTTACATATTTATTACGAAACAAACCCAATAAATCTACATTGAAACCTTAATAATACAGTGAATGATTTTGTTTTATTATCCACGGGCGTTGAAAGATGTTTGTTATGAATATTTTGGTTAGAAGAGGAGCTAACAGTGAATAAAGTTACTTTATAATAACAAAGATAAATAACAGAAAACAATTACTTATTCACAATAACTTATGTAAAAAATAATACCGAGGTTGGACTATCCAAAATATTTAAATGGCTTAACCAGAACTTACTCACCCTTAACATATCGAAAACTAATTTTATGACTTTCACTAAATATGATAACAGCCAGCCCTCCCTAGATTATACACTAAAAATACATAAGTGTGAGCGCACTGATCCTTCCTGTAACTGCCCTAATATCAAAAAACTCACAACTACAAAATACTTGGGAATCATGATTGATCAACGTTTGTCCTGGCATGCTCACATCGAACTTCTGATGAACAGAGTTCGTAAACTTATGTGGATTTTTAAAATTCTACGTCATGTTGCACCAAAATACCTCATTAACCAAATCTACACATCTCTAGCACAATCAATCTTAACTTATTGCATACCAATTTGGGGAGGGGCTAATAAGACAAAACTCTTAGAACTCGAAAGGAACTCTTAGAACGCAAAGGTCCTTACTAAAGGTGATGTACCTCAAGCCCTATAGATATCCCACAGATCTGCTCTACAGGGACTCAGGATTGCTATCGGTCAGGAAACTCTACATCTTACATACTGTCCTCAGACTACATAAATCACTTAAGTACATTGATACACAAAATAAGCGAAGAAAGGGTAGAGTAGCACCACTAATTACAACTCGATCTCAGTTCGCATCTCGACAGTACGCGGCCCAGTCTGCTCACCTCTATAATTCTATAAATAAAACTCTAGACATTTATAGTAAGAACAAACTTATATGTAAAAAAATGGTTACTGACTGGCTTCTGACACTAAGTTACGAGAATGCTGAAAAATTGCTAGAAATTATAACATGATACGTTTCACTCACACACAAGCACACACATGCACCCACACAAGCACACACATACACACTCACACACACACAAACACACACACACACACGCGCACACACACACACATTCACACACTCACACACTCTCTTACACACACACAAAACATCACACAAGGTAGATTAACTCTTATAGAACTCAACTCAAACACCAACAAAACAATATTTTCTACTCGTTTTTTCTTTTATTATAAAAACTAATTATATTTTCTATTAGACTTACAAAATATTTATAGTCACAACTGTCTGTGTTGTACTAAAATTAATTTTATACATTAACAGAAGAGCGAGATCCTCTAATACAGGTATATATCTTACTTAAAAGAGGGTCCCAAACCCATGAAATGTATTTTAGTTTAAGTTAAAGAAATAAAATATTTTGTATTTGTATTTGTACTTATAAAAAAACTCTAGAAGATATTGTATAGACTTGTCAATAGTTACACGTTCAGTTCACCGACCATAGGTAGAGTGCCAGCGGCATTAAATTAAACCATTCTTATATGATTTCTATGATTTCCACGCATAGTTTATGATTTTGATTATTTTGTTTAACAAAATAAATATTTATTCAGTTCTATTTAAGTAGTTAAATTTTAAAAACATAAATTTAATTTCGTGAGTTATATTTTTCAACCTTTTTGTATGATATTTCAAACAATGTAATATTTTACACGTTGGCTAAAGCCAATAAAAAATCTTTAATTTCACAGTATCCATAGAGGCAGGTTTTATAGAATTTGATTGCTTTGTAATTTTGATGTGAGGTAAAGGGTCACAATAAAATACTTCGTTTAGAGGATCGTAAAAAGTTAAATGGTGGTTACTTCATGTCTGAGAGAAGACAAATTTGATATCGGCCACAATAAATGCCTAAAAATTTAAGGTCAAAACATTTTCTAGCAAAGTAATAAACGCAGAAAATGGTTTTCGAAAAATATAAGTTTCAATATAGGCAAAGGTCTAAGCAATTTATACAACCCAATTTCTTCGTGTCTTATATTTAAATTGAACTTTTCATTCGTTAATAGTGGCGCCATCTCTGACAAAGCCACTGCACCGCTTGCACCCATGAGGCACTGCAACTCAACGTCTTGCTACAAGGAACTACGAAGGCTTCTTATTGGAGTTGACAAATGAAAATAAATTCTTGGTCAAAGTTGTATAAATATTTGATGTTTTTACTCGTACTTTTTTGACCATGGTATTAGAAAACGGGTAGTTATTTTACTGTTGGTTAAAGCTAAAAAGTATTTTTATATTCAAAGTACCTTCGTCTGTGTGTGTGTTTTTCCAAATAAATATCTTATCTATCTATCTATCTATCTAAGTAAATTCCTAATAAAAAGTTCAGCGTCTCTACTATTCATACTTACATCAGACAGAAACTGAAAATAGAACATGTTATTTTTTCCGCACAGAAAACTTCCGCAGACACAATAAATTTAAGACACATTAAATTACCCCTCCCGGACCAATATGAAATTAAAAAGCGCAATACTTTCCTTGAACTGCACATTAATACATCCAAAACACTCCAAGTACGTGAGAAGTGAGCGAAGTTTAGATTAAATTAACTTAAATAGCACCGAAGTGACCCAAAGAATAATTTAACAGTGGCTCTATGCTGTTAATGAGGAGTAGTGCCCTCCAGACGCCTGTTTGCTTTGAACTTACCCCATTAAGACATAACAACCTTGAGTCTGCTATTGTAGAATGCTAAGAAGCTAAGAGCGAATGAAGAAGTTCATTTGTACGTATACTGTTGACTTTTACCTTAAAAACTTTGAAGTACCTTCCAGGTAGACTGTTAGTTAAGATAGAAGTTCTTGACATTTACTTTATGATTTTTAGCCCATTCTACTAATTTCTAACGTGTTTTATTTATGTTGCGTTTTGTTATTAATTGGTGTATAATAAAGTATTCATTCATTCATTCATTATACTCGTAATACAGTTCATCTCGTATACTACTGATTATTTTGTCGAAACAAACATTTCATTTTAAACAATCGTTATATCCGTACACTATCTATGTTTTATAATGTTGCCGTATAATAAATCAATCTACTTATCTTTCGGATAGATAATAATTAGAAGTCGCTTAATTATTCCACTTTTTGTATAAGTATTTAGATAAAGCTCCAATTTCGACGGAATTTATAGACCATTTCTGTGATAGTTACCAGTTTGTAATGATATAATCAGTGTTTTCGGCAAAACTTAAGACGAATTATGAAAAAAACACCTGAGAACTTACTTTTTTAATAAAAATGAAAGATCATGGTTACGATTTTATCCATAATGCATCATAATAATCTCAAATCAAGTCACACAAGCTCCTTTGAAGATGTCTAAGGCCCTTATTAATAAACATGTGTAAAGTTACGCCGGGTGTAACTTAGGAGTAACCATACAATTTTTGGAGTTTAAACCTAGCGTAACTTAACATCACATTTAATAATAAGGGCGTTAGGATATAGTCAGAGGTTCAAATAAATATTTTTCACATGCTTCAATTTTACAGAAATTAGCCTTCCGCATATTACTAACTGGTTTCCTCGTTTCGTTTTCGCATATTTTTAAGAAACTGAAATTTCTGACTGAAACTCGAGAAATCAATATTCCTAGTCACTGTAACCTCTGTCTGAAAGTAAAGACTACCTACACTTAAAGATTTAAGTAAGATAGTCTGAAAGTAGCTTTACAGTGAAAGGGTCAACTCATACCCGTAATAAGAGGCTTTCTCATTTAGGCTGAAGAGTCTTGGACCTCTCGGTCTTCAAATCAGTGTAACGTTTCAAAGGGATGTGCAGTGATCTGATATGTTTGAGGGCCCAGGGCCTACATTCCTTACACGAAACTTGAAGACTATTTGAGACCTTTGTTGATTATATGCTTTGATTCCGGGTAGGCTTAATATATATCTTACAATTATAGAGTCGGTCAGAGCGTTGCTTCAATTTGATAAGAGAACGACTCTGCAAGCTTATTTATTTAAAATAAGCTTGCAGAGTCGTTCTCTTATCAAATTGAAGCAACGCTCTGACCGGTCAGTAAATGGATGGGTGACCGCTAGTGGCATTATGGCCTGCGACGCAAAAGGTTGCGGGTTCGATTCCCACGGCGGGACCAATGTTTGTATAATCTACAAATATTTGTCTCAGGTCTGGGTGTTTCTATGTATAATATGTATATATTTACAAACAGAAAGTATATAAGTAGTATATCAGTCATGTAGTACCTACCCATAATACAACCTCTGCTTACTTTGGGGCTAGATGATGCTGTGTGGAAAGTCCAGCATTATTTATTTAATTATTTTATTTATTATTAACTGAGTGTGACAGATATTAATTTCGAAACGACACGTTGATTGAAGATGTCAAAGTCAAACAATAATACGAAGTGAACGAAATCTTGTCAATCAGTTAAACAAGTCACAGAAGCCATAAACCAAGAAGTAAAGTGAAGTCGAATCAGTTTCTGAACGAAACTTCAATAAAATGTTTGTTATTGTGATATAGTTTATCGATATAGGTTAAATAGTACCTATATTAAGTTATTATAGTAGTATATTAATGAGAACATGATTTGTTACTGTAGTCATTAAGCTTTAAATCATAGTTACCTTATAGTTTTGCTATAAGAGGTAGACAATTGAATGAACTGTTGTTTTGTTAACGAATTAATTAAGGATATCAGTAATTAAGGATACGATTAGATAATAACAAAAATTGTATAAATCCTCTATCACCTTTTAAAATACTCTCGCTAATCTACGTATCGTTATAATGTCCTGAGTTGTAAGATAATTCCAAAGTCCTTGTGATTGGTCGTTTGAATTTATGTAAATATCGGTAAAAGGAGCACAATCTACTAATCATAAATGTTGTAATAATCATTGTTTAGATATTCAAAACAATATAACTATATCATGTATTGTTAATTTAACTGATAATCAAAGATGTTCAATCTCAATGTTTGGTGGTTTCGGATTGGTCAGAAACCTGGCAGACATTTTGAAATCTTGTGGGTATAAAACGAATACGATTGTGATTATGTGGATCAGTGTGCAGCAGCAGATCGATACCAAAGCTAAGTACCCACTTTGTAACTTTACTTATAAAATGCTTCTATTCAATTGTGACTGTGCTTGTATAATATGTGAAATATGAAATTATGTTTCATTTAGGTACTTATATAATTTCTGTGTTCTGTATTTTATTCATGATGTGTATATGTGTATTCTTTAGTAGTATTGTGGTAAATGTTGTTAATCTTCATGATTAATAATTACTTATGTCTATGTTGAGGCGTTTATTCCTTGTACATAAGAAGCATCTAAATTTACTTCAACTAGCCTCAATTATAGCTTTTCTGGCTTCGCACTAAAGCTTGATATTTAGTTTTAAAATGGATAACCTAAAATAATGCGAGGCCCCAATCCGCGTTTGTTGCCCTGATTCTTCACGGTATTGGTCGCGAAAGAACAGGAGTAAACTTAGTTTTAGACGATTCTATGTGATCCTACTGAATAAATGCTTTTTGACTCTGATTTTGACATTATACATAAAAATGAAATATACCCACTATTTGAAATAATCTACTGTGTTTTTCTTGCATAATATAATATTAATATTTAGTTTGCATTCTCAAATAGGAAAATATAAAACTACCTTGTCATTTAGTAGTTGGTATTTTAAATTTCATTTAGGTAGATTATTGCTTTGCTTCTGGCTATATTTTGCAAATTAGCAGTAGATAACCAGGTCCCTTCTAACATCAGAAGTGGGATACGATTAAGAAAAATCAATTAAATTCCTTTTCAAATTTCAGAATGATGTCATCTGTTCATTTGAAGGATGATTCCGTGCTGCTTTGCTTCTTCAATCCTGACAAGAATGGCTGTAACGCAATAAGTTTGTGTAACATCACCGAGGCGCTTGCTCTAGAATTAAAATGGAGCTGCATCACAACAGCAGCTAAAGCCAACAAAGGAAGTGACTACTAGAAACCCCCGAAAATACTATATGTAAGTAGTTTTTAAGCCAAATTGTAAATAAGTGTTTGTAGATGCAGTTATTAATATTTCGAAACATAGTTGAAAATATTTCGAAAGAAGTACAAAAGTCGATGCAGAAAATAATATTTCGAAAATACTATTTATTATTAACGAACAAAATAATAATCAAAGATAATAATATTTTGAAACTCTGAATAATTCGATCCAGTTATTAATATTTATAAAATACTAGCTGACCCGCGGCAAACGTTGTTTTTCCATTATATCGCTATTAAAAAAATAAGGGTTGATCGTAGAAGAGTGAAAATTGAGGATTGTATGTATTTTTGTATGTTGTATCATAAAGAAATAGAAATATAAAAATTTTGTCTAAAAAATAAAAAATAAATTTAGGGGTGGACTACCCCTAACATTTAGGGGGATGAAAAATAGATGTTGGCCGATTCTCATAGATACCGGATAAGCACAAAAAAATTTCATCAAAATCGTTCAAGCCGTTTCGGAGGAGTAAACAAAAACTGTGACACGAGAATTTTATATATTAGATAAAATATAATATGTGTATAATATTTATGTATTTATTATATAAACTAGCAAAAAGTATACAAGTAGTGTATCTGTAGTACCCTTAACACACTTGCTTGCTTTGTTATTTTGGGGCTTGATGATGCTGTGTGAACAGTCTGGCATTATTAAATTATTATGTCTATATGAATATTTGGAAAATCAAATGATTTGATGCAGTTTTAATACTTCGAAAATCAGCTTTAGACTTGAGCAGTTATTCTAAAGATCTCTTCACAATCGCATTTGATAAAGCTGAAAGTTTGAGTTTGTGTCAGGCCCAAACGACGAAACAGTTTACAATGACATTTGGTTAGGTGAAAGGTATAACTCCAGAATAGCATATAGGCTACTTTTATCCCGAAACACGTTCCAGAAAAAAAAATATGTGTAAAGGTACAACGGGAATATTGCATAGGAACTTTGGCAGTACTCTGTTTGAGCACAGCTCTAAGGTTGCCATGACAACCAATAACTTTTGACTTTTCAAAATGGCGATGTCACTTCGTTCTATTATGCTTTGAACAATTTTTATTACTTAAATTATAAGACTATTTGTGATGCCTAAATATTTTTTTTAATAGCGAAACGCGTATTTATGTTTTCAAACTACTCAACCCCTTACATGGGTACTTTTATTTTATTTATTTATAACAATTAAGGTTGGAGATATTTATTTCTCAAAGAAATTTACATTTCACTTACAGAGAAACTTATTCTAATATGCTAATTATGCTTCGAACAATCTAAAAATAGAAATAGCAATATATGTAGTTAATGTAGGTAGATAGTTATTTTAAACAGAAATATTCAAACAAAAGTACCCTCAAAACCGTACACAATTCTAGAGAGTGAACGGTGCAGGTTCGCTCGGTGCGTCACATTAGTTCGTACTCTGGGAAGTAATATGTGATTTTTCTAAGACTGCTAAGAGTACATTGTCTTAACAGTGTTAAGGACACCAAAGTGACAATGGAATTACAAACAACATAAATTACAAACAACACAAATTATTAGATTACAAACAATACTTATTTATAATTATGAAAGACGGCAAATCCAAAATGGATTCAGTTTTTTTTAATGGGTTGGATTGGAACAAGGTGGTTCTATCTTCTAAAGTTTATATGACGAAACAATGCGCAGACGACGCGTCGTCGCGCCTGGGTCCTTTGGTTTTATATAAAACAAAACAAAGTTTATTTCACAAGAGAAACATCTTAGCGTTGACCGTTGCTGGATTTGATATAAAAAAATGAAAAATTATAATAATAATGATAACACCACATTATTGAATAATGACGCCTGTAGAATTGTTGTAAGACCCTTTTCCTTCTTGTAGATTGTTGGTTGGTTTTACTTTTAAATAAATTTGGTGAAATCGTACCTAACCTACAAACCGTTTGAGGCAAACTTTGAATGATTCTAAGATGAACGGTTGTGTAGTATTTAGTACTTAAATTCATAACTAGATGGTGCGACTAAAACTGACACTTTCTAGATCGCACTGACGAAAACACAAGGTGATAAATTTTAATGTCTGCAAGTAACCATTATATTTTTATCAGACCTCGATAAGAATCATTGTCCTAACTACCTTACTGATCAAGTGATCACCCAACCTACGCACTTCATTTTTAGTTCATTGGGCTAATGGGGCTATATGATCCAGATAGTTGTAATTTTCTGGTGAACTTTTTTTAAATGAGGACTTCCATTTATTTATTTAAAAATATGGATTTTTTTTAACTTCCATAAAAGGTAGAACAGCAATCGTGTGTCTTCCTCTTCTGTTTTGAATTGTGGTCATCAGAATTATTTTCTCGTTAACTCTTCTCGGAACTTCCTCTTTAGTAACCTTTTACATCCAGCTAATTCTTTCTTCAGCACAACACTTTGTTTTACAGCAAAAATTATTAAAAAGCAATATTTCATGATGATAAAGTACATCCAATAGCTAGACTTCTAAATTATTTCACGTGGTTATAAATGTAATTTAAATATATTAATATATATTTATATTAATATATATATTATTATTTTATTATTTATATTTGTAATTTAAGAACTTACCTCCATAAGTTCTTTAGTTAAGCTTTATAATGTAGCTGTTTGTTATTGCGTTAAAAAAACTTGTACTTGCAATCCCTAATACTATTACGTATTTCGTACTCCTAATAAATAAATATTAGGTAAGTTCAGATCAAGTTTTGTGCTAAAGGGCTAGTACGAGTAGAAAGTTAAGTTACTACAGTTTCTACTTATAATATACGTCAGACTGGCCGAGCGGTTTAAATAAACACAAACAATCGCGTATCTACGAGGTAGATATTTCAAAACACAATATAATACATAGATGAGTCTGATGGTAAAATAAGTAAACATCGTTTACGTGTACGAGCAAATGAATTTGAAAGTCGTTTATACTAATCAAAACGTAACACTAAAGATTTGAAAACTATAATGCTGTGTACTTATATAAATTATAAGGACCAAAGGCGGTATTGAGCCAGAGGTTAAAATTGCTTGTGTGATGTATTTGCTCTAATGAACTGCGAATCTAAAAAATAAATAGCTTGGATAGAGATGTGGATATAGATGTGACTGTGACTTGAATTTTGACTTTGACTCTATGGATAAGGCTGTGAATAGGCCTGTGGATAGGGCTGTGGATAGGGATGTGGATATGGCTGTGGATAGGGCTGTGGATAGGGATGTGGATAGGGCTGTGGATAGGGCTGTGGATAGGGACGAGAATAGGGCTGTGGCCGATAAAAAAAAAGTATACCTACGTGTGTAAAATAACCTAAATTTGTAGGTACTTCGAGGACGAAGTACATGTCAGTATGGCCGTGACAGATATTAATTTCGAAACGACACGTTGATTGAAGATGTCAAAGTCAAACAATAATACGAAGTGAACGAAATCTTGTCAATCAGTTAAACAAGTCACAGAAGCCATAAACCAAGAAGTAAAGTGAAGTCGAATCAGTTTCTGAACGAAACTTCAATAAAATGTTTGTTATTGTGATATAGTTTATCGATATAGGTTAAATAGTACCTATATTAAGTTATTATAGTAGTATATTAATGAGAACATGATTTGTTACTGTAGTCATTAAGCTTTAAATCATAGTTACCTTATAGTTTTGCTATAAGAGGTAGACAATTGAATGAACTGTTGTTTTGTTAACGAATTAATTAAGGATATCAGTAATTAAGGATACGATTAGATAATAACAAAAATTGTATAAATCCTCTATCACCTTTTAAAATACTCTCGCTAATCTACGTATCGTTATAATGTCCTGAGTTGTAAGATAATTCCAAAGTCCTTGTGATTGGTCGTTTGAATTTATGTAAATATCGGTAAAAGGAGCACAATCTACTAATCATAAATGTTGTAATAATCATTGTTTAGATATTCAAAACAATATAACTATATCATGTATTGTTAATTTAACTGATAATCAAAGATGTTCAATCTCAATGTTTGGTGGTTTCGGATTGGTCAGAAACCTGGCAGACATTTTGAAATCTTGTGGGTATAAAACGAATACGATTGTGATTATGTGGATCAGTGTGCAGCAGCAGATCGATACCAAAGCTAAGTACCCACTTTGTAACTTTACTTATAAAATGCTTCTATTCAATTGTGACTGTGCTTGTATAATATGTGAAATATGAAATTATGTTTCATTTAGGTACTTATATAATTTCTGTGTTCTGTATTTTATTCATGATGTGTATATGTGTATTCTTTAGTAGTATTGTGGTAAATGTTGTTAATCTTCATGATTAATAATTACTTATGTCTATGTTGAGGCGTTTATTCCTTGTACATAAGAAGCATCTAAATTTACTTCAACTAGCCTCAATTATAGCTTTTCTGGCTTCGCACTAAAGCTTGATATTTAGTTTTAAAATGGATAACCTAAAATAATGCGAGGCCCCAATCCGCGTTTGTTGCCCTGATTCTTCACGGTATTGGTCGCGAAAGAACAGGAGTAAACTTAGTTTTAGACGATTCTATGTGATCCTACTGAATAAATGCTTTTTGACTCTGATTTTGACATTATACATAAAAATGAAATATACCCACTATTTGAAATAATCTACTGTGTTTTTCTTGCATAATATAATATTAATATTTAGTTTGCATTCTCAAATAGGAAAATATAAAACTACCTTGTCATTTAGTAGTTGGTATTTTAAATTTCATTTAGGTAGATTATTGCTTTGCTTCTGGCTATATTTTGCAAATTAGCAGTAGATAACCAGGTCCCTTCTAACAAGTGCATCTGTGCTTCGAAGTTCACGTTAAATACTTGGTCCCGGCTATTAAGTTGTTAAGCCACAGAGTATTTAGGCGCCGTTTTTTTTTTAAATAATTTATTTTATTTATTTAATCAATTTAACCTACATACTAGGTAAGAAAAACAGAAGTTTATCACTAAAATAAACAAGCAAAAATTGCAATAAATCTTTAGCAGCCGTGCTAGGTTGTACCTGTGTTACTGCTAGCATTGTTACCCATTCTATTCCAATGTTTAAATACGTACTAATAAAATTATCCACGTTGTTTATTAAATACCACAAAATTAATTGGCCAATCACTACGATTACCACACAACAGAAATATAACATAGTCCGGATTCAACACCAAGTGTTAGGGTTTGGGATTCTTCCTTCAACATGTTCAAATGATACGGAACTTCCACTTACTAACAATAAGTTTAATGAATAAAAGTACAGTGGTTGTACGAATTGAATTAGACTGGCGTGACTTGTTCACGGCTTCCGTCCAAAAAAGGTGTGAAAATGTAATGGCGTCGCCGGATGCGCCTAGGGATGTGATGGTGTCCGCATAGGGATGTCCATCGACCACAGATAATGCACTCCACTTTGCTTCTTCACATTAAAAAGATAAAAAGTATTTGGTTTCCAAGATTCCCTGTGGCATTAGACAGTACGAGTTCATCATTATAATATTTTAAATCAAATATGCACTCGCTACAACTATTTAAAACACCCACAGAACGATCTGAAAATTAAACAGGCTTCAGTGAAGAGGTCATCGGTATACAGACGCACGTCCAAACGTGTCACGAAATGACGTACTGCATAAATTAACGCGATTACCCACCGTGATTGGCGGCTAATGGCAGAGTTGTTTGAACTGTCCCTATCCTGGACAGCTTAGAGTAAGAGACAGTGATGTACATTTTGGTGTTGACTTTCCTTAGATAGGCTTGCCCAGCACCTAAACTATCCTCTCAGCTTAATCAGCCTAGCTGGCCCACAGGAAAGACAACGTCAATAAGTGTCATCTTAAACAATGTCCCACGCACTGCAGCGTCCCTTTAGGTGTAGGCATTGGTTGCCTCCTGACGCTGTATTAATCATCTAATAAGGCCTAAGTTTATATTTTTTCCTAAGATGAAGACGGACTGTGTATTTTACAAGAGACTTACACCTCTTGTAAAACTCTCAGTTAGACTATGACGACGATGTAACTAGTAGAATTACGTTGAATTCAGCGACGATTTTTCTAAAATTCTCTCAGTAATTCGTACCTATGTGATGCTGAGACTCTTATTTGATTTGCAAACAAATTATAGTAGCAGTATTGAAGATTTAAAGAATGAAGTAGTAAAATCAACGCCAGCTATCAATCTATATTGACCGCCCTGGACATTTGCTTTTGTAATTAAAAGTACATAGTTGAATGAGGGCGGACGTTGCGTGGAAAACTGTGATTAACCTAATGAATTACGAGTAGGAGTGTTGACGCTTATATACCCGAAAAGATGTTTCGAAACAAAGACAAACGATACAACAAATTTTATAAGTAAAGTTGGTATGGCGAAGTAAGAAAACTTGCGAATAAGGGATGATTCACGCTTGACCGAGCGGGGGACGATTTGAGCCTAACAAAGACAACGACGCTTGAAGCTGGTAAAGGGGCTACAATGGCTGGCATGAAATTCTTTAAAAGAATCAGATTGACATTCTAAATTTGAATTTTCTTAAAAAAATAATGTTGCAAGCACAAAAAATCCTGTTTGTAACGATTGATTTCTCATACAAATAATGACAGTAAATGAACATCACTTACATGAGTATAAAACAAAGTCGCTTTCAGCGTCTGTCTGTCCCTATGTATGCTTAGATCTTTAAAACTACGCAACGGATTTTGATGCGGTTTTTAATGGATAGAGTGATTCAAGAGGAAGGTTCATAATGTATAATACAGCATTGCACCCGTGCGAAGCCAGGGCGGGTAGCTAGTTGCTTAAAATGAAACAATTCAGAACCTACATAGTTACTCTTAGGTATAAAACAATATTGAATCTTACAAAACAAAGTAAACTTGAGTCTTGGGTTGAACTCTGTCCGGTCTCAGCTTGGCCTGGTCTAAAGTCATTCCTAAGTGATTCTGTTACCAATATTTCTTGCAAAGATTTCTCTGCTGACCCTTTTTTATTAAAATAACAAACAAACTCAAGAAAACGACTATAATAATAACGCTTTACGAGCTAAAGCTCAAGTTACAAAATTCAATTTCTCCAACAGTTGCCCGTCACGGTCCTGCAAATGTTTATACTTAACGCATTTAAAATAACGAAGTTTTATGTTTATGTACAAAGCAATGAGATGAATTCTCAATTTATATTTAATATTTTTGATTTAATAATCTAATTCATTTTGAAAATAAATAATGTAACCACAGACCGAAATACTTAAGTTTCATATTTATGCAACCTTTATTCATCTTTTGTGCCCCACACCGCATTATCTAAATGATTTTGAAACATCTTAGCTATGTAATTTTTTTGCTGAAGATACTATTTTCAAAATAATTTACATGATACTACTGAGTAACATGGAAATATCTCTCAATAATCAATTTATTATCAAGCTTCCCAAGAAACTCATGACCAACTCAAAGATGACTCGCTGTAAGCTAACTCAAGTACTGATTAATTGTACACAGACAGGCAATTTATTGGAAGATCAAATGGTGCTTTAGATGAGGCGAAGAAATCTTGGATTGAATATGTTAGGGCTCTTGCATAGTGGATGAATATTTTTCATTTTAGACTTCACACATCTTTTGTGCCCCACACCGCATTATCTAAATGATTTTGAAACATCTTAGCTATGTAATTTTTTTGCTGAAGATACTATTTTTAAAATAATTTACATGATACTACTGAGTAACATGGAAATATCTCTCAATAATCAATTTATTATCAAGCTTCCCAAGAAACTCATGACCAACTCAAAGATGACTCGCTGTAAGCTAACTCAAGTACTGATTATTGTACACAGAATGAATGAATGAATGAGAACTCTTTATTGTACACCTTAAACTATGAAACAAAATAATAAGTATAACAAATAATGACAATGTACAATGGGCGGCCTTATCGCTAATAAGCGATCTCTTCCAGGCAACCTTTGGATGGAGAGAAATTCAGTGAAAGAAGGATTGGTCAGGTGTATAATGAAAAGAAAATGAATTTAAAGCTGTTAAGTATAGGCTAAATACATATAATATATACAATTAACTTATAAACTACATAATAATAGGTACATAATATTTACAGACAGGCAATTTATTGGAAGATCAAATGGTGCTTTAGATGAGGCGAAGAAATCTTGGATTGAATATGTTAGGGCTCTTGCATAGTGGATGAATATTTTTCATTTTAGACTTCAATTTAATAAATAAATAAATAATGCTGTACATTTTCACACAGCATCATCTAGCCCCAAAATAAGCAAAGCTTGTACTATGGGAAACAGATAACTGATATACTACTTATATACTTTTTGTTTGTAAATACATACATATTATACATAGAAACACCCAGACCCGAGATAAATATCTGTAGGTCATATAAACATTTGTCCCGCGGCGGGGATCGAACCCGCAACCTTCTGCGTCGCAGGCTTACCTTCGCCCACTTCGCCACAGAGGTCATTTAGACCTCATTTTCAACTTCTCCGACTACTTCAGTACACAAAACTACCTAATGTAGAAACAAAATCATTACTAAAATCAAAATGTAAGTTGACTTAGATAATTCACCTAATAACACAATAACAGAAATACTTGTGGTGAAGCTTGTCGAGTTCTTGATAGAAGCCTTCATCTGTTAGTTTTGATCGCTTACAAAATGGGCCGCTTGTGGTATTAACAGCTGAGCGCTTCCTTGCTTTGGAAGACACGTTCAACTGTTGGTCCCAGCTAAAGTCGCTTAGAGCACCGTCAACTATAAGCCGCTCATAGAAACCACAATAATTTTCTTTATGGTTGCATTCGTCTTCTTCTTAACGTGTCACCAGTTCTATCGAACCAGTGAGGTGAAATTCGTTCTGATTTATGCAAGACCAATCAAATCTTGACAAAACGCATTCTTTGTGGAGGAATCCTTGGTAGACACATATCCTGTTTCGGAGTCAGTCGCCACTAACTTATCATGTTCTAAATAAATACAAACATGGCTAACGAAGTGCTGAAGGAAAGTTAAAAGCGTCTAGTGGGGAAGGAGTGAGAACTACTATGGTTTTAAGTCGAGTAGTTTTTGGTGTGGTGACTAAGTTGTGAGTTTTTTATACAACCAATAGAAATGATCACGACTGAATCTCCAAGGTGCAGTAGTCAAATGTTTTTGCGTGTTTCAAGTCTTTTGAAAATGTCTAAGTGGGTAGCCAGAGACATGTCCAAATACTTATGCAATAACTATTATTTTGCATTGTTTAACCTACTCACCCTCATAGGATATTATCTAATAAATTATTTACACTGAACTAGTTTAGGTATCGAGTTCGGTCGTTACCGGATTAAAAACCTCTTCTCGCATTTGAAACTTACGAACTCGATTTCGAAAATTCCTAGTAGAACCCATGAATTTATTAATGTTAACGAAGCGCTCGCCACTCTATTAAATCATATCTGACCGAGCGTCTAAAAATGTTCCTTGTTGCGACAAATAGCTATATTTAGCTTCAGCTTCCTTTTCTTTAACCTTTCCAAAATTCAGCTGTGAGCTGGTTAGGAAGTTTCTTTTTAAATATAAAATTGATTAATTTTTTTTAAGGGTGACTCCATTAACCTGTTTATAAGTATGTACTTTCCACCAACAACATTTTAGTAGGTTGGCTAGAAGAAAAATGACATAATTTTGGTTGATTTTTGAAGCAACATGCTTTGAGTCAAGATTCAAAAGACTGAAAACAAACAAAATTCACTGATAAATACGCAATTTTCTTGAAGTAGACTTAACTTGACATTTATAAGTACTCTTAGGAATAACATAATTAATTTTTACACTACCGATTCAGAATCTTTGTCGTGTATAAATTACAACTTTATTTTTGTATCACTATCTCCCGACGAAATGTTTACAGTGATTTCATTAAAATTTTAAACTAGACCAATGATTTAGAGTGTCATTTGTATTATGACATCATATCTAATTCAAATCACGTGCTTTATCATTTAAACTGACATCAAGTGCTTTGTTTTAGGTTCATTAACCTCGGCGATGTAGGTAGACCTAATTGAATACAGCTTGAGTTTCATCTTTAACAAGAGTGACAGGACCAACAAGAGTTGACTTCGCACGCTGATTGTTGACAAGAATCTTAAGGTTAAGTGGTTTGAACCTTTCTCGCATTCTTTCTTTCATTTACATGCCATTTTTTTACATCTATGCAAATTTTTGGTTCCAAACTATTTATCTGAACTTGACTAGGATAGAAATATGTAGAAAGGTGGTGATCGATAATGCACCAAACAAAAAATCACAGATAAACCGGCCTAGCAACATTAGATCTTGTAAAACCTTACCACACACTTACTCGTATGTTCGATGTTATTCTGAAGTGCTTTAATAACAACTATTGTTATTCAGCCTTGGCACAATTCAGAGCAAAATAACAAACAGTATTCCAAATTTCTCAATCCTTTATTTATCTTGCATATGTAAGATCATCTTCTATAAACAGCTATGATACTTGACGGTTTAGATTCGCTATTATATTGCTCGTTAGTGTATCAATTGACAGTTATTGGACACCAGCCGACTGCTTTTTAAGATTTTTCATAGGGTCCGCTCACACCAAGCTCACACCGCGACAAAACAAACATGATCATGACTATTTTCCTAAAGCACGGTAACTCAAAAGTACCACACTCTCACTACCTCATGATATCTTTACATAATGTAATGCAAACTTCAGCAAGCCCACCGCCGCAAATGAGAACAGAAAAAGTTTCCTTTAAAAAAAAAAAGTTATTATTATTATTATTACCTTACTTTCGAGTTCCCATTGACTGTTTACCTTTTTTCATATTATATTGTTAAGCATGATTTGCTTAGATCAGTTAAATGAATTGGCTCAAAAAGTTCAAGGCGTCGCGTCGCATCTCACTGTGAGCTGACCCTAATTATGTAATGGAAATCATTATGTTGATTCAGTATCATGCGTTGTGAGTGTGTCAACTACTGAAGTTTTGTTATGATTTATCCGTCCTTGTACCAGTTTTAGTATATTTTTGTATCGACATCATCAAACCATCAATCACCGTCTTTATTCACATTCATGCTTTTAATGTTGCATCACATATCCGTTGGTTTATCCACAAGTTTTTAAAAGCTACTCTTATCAGCGATGACAGATATAAAGATAGTATCTCATAGTTTCGGTTTACTGCTTAATTAATGTTTACTGTAGCATAAATGTCGACGTTTTGGACAATCGAGATACGGCAAATCTGTGATGGTGTAATACCCTAAACGGAACCGGTATATCGTAAACATTATCATAGGAACTATAAAATGGTCTCATTTCTCAGTGATAAAAGTAACTATAAAGTTTCAATGTGGTGTCTCACGCGCTGGTTTGGAGTCAATGAGCTAAATCGGCTACAATTGAATTCAAAGATTTGACGGCACCGTGAAGAATCGGTCAGAGGCGTTACGTACAAAAGATTATGTTCCATACCGATCCATTTTGAGTGCATGACTGTGAGCTTGTGTAATAAAATGACTTGTGGGTCAAACGCCTGTTACAGTCGGACAGACGATGTAACTTTAAAGTAGTTTCTTGATATTTTGGAATCAAGTTTTTTTTGGAATTGTCTGAACCAGAGGATTTTTGTATGATTACCTAGTACAAGCACAATTTAGGATTTTGTTCAATCATCTACTATAGAAAAGATAGATAAAGAATGAATCCTAGTGAAAACTAGATAGAAAATGATGTACTTAACAAGAATCACTAACAAAATAGTTCAACAAAAAACTGTATTTTGAAGCAGTTAGTCAAAGGCCGACGCGTGGCCTGAGTTCTTCTCGTTTGGTGGTAACCGCAGAATTATGCGCTTGAGCGCCTTGTAATGAGACGAGGGTAGCAATGCTGAAGTAAAACAGAAGAAAAATTCCTTTGATATTTTTAACTTACACATACGCAATACAGTTGTTCTGTACAACTAAGAACAGTGTTTACCGAGTGCGATAGTAGGTATATATTTTTGAGTCGGAGGTCGCAGGTGAATTCTGTCTATGTTTCAGGCATATCACTTTTTGGACATCCATGTTATGCTTTTTGCTACAAAGGCTAAAAGCGCTTTAGATGATCTCATGAGCGTGTTTTTTCAGTGACATTTCAAGAAGTAACTAAAATGTACTAAGTAAAATGGGTAACTTTTTCTCAATGGGTTACCAGCGAATTAGATTATCTATGGAGTAATAGTATCTAGTACAAATATCTAGATGTTACTATACCTAACTCATTTAAGTTGTGGGACATAGTGGAGAAAAAAATACCAAACGTGTTTATTAACCATCATAAAACCATGGTCTTCCTACAAAATAGGTGCAGGGAAACGGCGGAGATCAAAAACATGGACCGCAAATGAGTTTCGGAATCAACTGAGAAGGGTAAATCTTTCTTTGTACAGTGATTATCGCAAATTGTGTAACGGATGCTGCGATCTCGTTCCGCAAATATCATTATAATGAGATGAGGTTGAAGCATGGGATTTTTATCTTTGGAGTCACGGGAATACCTACGCTAAGTTTGTCAAGATTTTGTCTAGATGCTCACCACTGTAATCTGCTTCTTACTTGCCGCTGTCCTTCGTTTGTCAAGATTTTGTCTAGATGCTCACCACTGTAATCTGCTTCTTACTTGCCGCTGTCCTTCATCACTGTAAACATTAAGGTTTCTCAAAATCAAATACCTAAGGAAACAATAAAACATTATTAGGTTTCAAATTCGCACAGTCAAACGCGTCCCGGACCCCTGCTAACAAAAAAGCAAAGCAAGTGTCGAACCGAGAAATGTTTGGGAAAAGTGAAATTGTGAGACCTCTCAGTGGGGGCCTGTGTCACATGATCTGAACGGCTACTGTTTACGCGATTCCATCAGAACGGTCATTTGAGCGATGGAGACTATCGGGTTTCGTTCTCAATAGATTTAACACGACAGACTGGATCGAAACGCTTGGCAGTATGGCATGTGGCGTTACGTCTTGACTTGATCTGTTTTTGCTAGTTTATGCAATCCTACTAAGCCTATAGCCAATGTAACAATCGATTGACGAAAGTGAAGGTAGAAAAATCCGTAGTAATAATTCGATGTTGTCGATATGTTGATGGAAACGAACTGTACTTAACATTATCTATTATTTAATGTACTTAACATTATGTATTTATAATCTATTCGTTGACAATAGATCACGTGACATATTTAAGGCACAAGTCAACCATACATTTTTGTATTTTTCTACCTTCGCTTTCGACAATCGATTGTCACATTGTCTAGAGGCTCAGATATTATTATTATTATTATTATTTATTCACAAAAAAAAAGGGCTTTGTCGCTGAGCGACTATATCGCCCAATCGGTAATAAACATCATCTAGGTCTAGGTCTTTATCATATAGGTCTTCATATTCTTTATGGTTTCACTTCACTTATTGGTTTCTTCTTCTTCTTCTTTTATTCCTTCTTCTTCTTTTCACTTTGACTTACGAAAGATAGAATTATTGGATGTATCCATAATCTTTAGATACGGTAAATTTTTTAATACAAAATACATAAGGACCATCTTTACTAGATGTTTGGTAAAGAGTCACAAGGTAATGTTGCGACTTACAAAGTATTCGGATGGATTCTGAATGAGGACAACTTAAAATAGTTTCCATTTAACCATTGTAAGCAATCAGTTCAAAAAGATCCGTGACCGCAGGCTCTATTTAGCCCCATTTCCTCCTGTTGATGACGTCATAAAAAATAAAACCAATCGCTTAGACCCCAGCAGAAAGCTGCGTTCTTTAGCGCATTGATGTGGAAAATTACGTCTGCATTTTTATGAAAAATCCGTTCTATCCGTCTATGATTTTGTTTTTTCAGCAAACGGACATCTGGTAGGACTAAAAAGAACACAGATGATATTCGAATGATTAAATGTGTGAATGAAGACTTACTGTGTGCATTTAAGTAACTTTATGCAAGATGCAAGGTAAGTATACTAAGCACAGCGGATCTTTAGCTTTCTGAAGTTAGGTGCAATAGACACAGGTTTGGTAGAGTAAGCGAGATAGCACGATTTTAGGCGTCATCAAAAATGGGTTCTGCGCAGCTACTTCAGAGAGCTAAAGAACGATTGTGCGTATTGTACATTAATATATTGAGCGTTTTTAAGCTGAAAGAAGATGGTATGATACACTGCTTTTTGCCGAAGCTATCTTTTTGTAACGTTTTTTAAAAAAATACTAATGTTTGTGTAGCTAAGAAAATGGCTAAAACAAATTCATATTTTTAATCCTAACCTACCAAACAACTTCACAAACTACTTATTATTATTATTATCTTGTAAGATATATATCTTTATTTCTCAGAAAACTTTACAGTTTAGTAGTGTCTCTAAGCCTATATTAGGTTTGTCTAAACACTACGTTCTCGTTGACAATAACATATTTAGTAGGTACAAAGTTTGAGACATCGAATACAATAATTTAGGTAGGTAGAAATAAATAAAAATCGTAATTATGAGCAGACGCGTACCTAGAAAGATAATGGTTGCACGCACACATTCAAAAAAGCTTGCATATTTCACTAAGCTTATGTAAAAAACGTAAACAGGTTCACGACTGTATCCCCAAGGTGCGGTAGACATTCTCTCAGATCTTTTTATGTTACTTATTCCAGATCCTATGAAGATGTCTAAGGGGGTAGTCAGAGGCATGTCCAAACACATATTTGATACATGCCCACATCTTGCAGAAGTTAGTATTCCATACGTGACAGGTTGCAAGCCCATCGCAAGTAAGTAATACGCTTATGTAAGTTCTTACAAATACTTACACATAATTATTAAGTTACTAGTAACATAGAAACAGGATTAGTTCCTTGTTTCATTTAGGAGAGCAGATGTTAATCACAATTTACGGCATATTGAGGCCAAGGAAACAGGCTACGAACTCTAAGCTTCCAAAATATATCAAGTTTATGAAATAAATTAAATTATAAAATGAGAATAAGTCCATTTTTATGGTCGCATTTTTGACACAAAGTGAATTAGATTCTGATAAGTCTCTGATTATACTGGCTTATAAGAAAGAAATCTAATAGGATTTATTCATATTTTTGTTATTATAATTTGTTGTTTACCTACCGCATTACTAAAACAATTTCATCATCATCGTATCAGCCCGGTATCCCACTGCTGGATATAGGCATCCTTTCGCTTTTGCCAAACTTACCATCTAAACTTACTTATCTTGTCAAAACATTTACCTACCTGTTTCCTAATACGTTTCTTTTTAATACATCGTTTAGAGTGTTGGACTTGCGACCCTTCATATTGTGTAGAATGGTAACGTCTTCTTTTTATTTTGATTCGATATTTTCAAAAGATAATGATTTGAGACATCCACATAATTTTACAGTTTGGGATGTAGATAGACGCCCTTTTTGGACATGTCTATTTGTGCCCATTTTCTCATTTAATGTTACACAGATTCCACAGCATACTTTTATTGTATTTGACATGTGACAATGTCCATACCACTCTGATTTCTATGGCCGAAAATAAAAGGGGTCCGAAATCATATTCCTTCCGGATGTTGCATTTGTCGATGCTACAGTGCATCGTCAATTTGTAAGGGTCACCTCTGTTTATGAAATATTTGATTTGGTACTTCAATTCAGTAAATTGAATATGAATGAGAAAACTATTGGGATATTTACCTACATATCCACGTATTGATAATAAATTACTGTTAATTTAGGGATAAAAACACTCTGATACTTTCACGTTATTAACAATAATGAGGTGGTTCTAATACTTAGCATTGATATAAGTACTTTTCTTTTTACGAGTATATTTTTGGTAGAAAGCCCTACCAATACTCATACAAATGCCATTCTTCCCCCGCCTAGACAATTCGTTCTAGTCAAGCGTATCCAAAGGCTGACGCACGTTGTCAAGTCCAGGCCACGCGCCTGAGCTCAATTGTGGATTACCAAACCAAAAGCATCCATATAACAAACCTTATCTCAACGGAATAAGACTGTAGATAAAAAGTATTACACGATAGTTCTGGATTACAAAACTGATACTTATGCGGATAATGAACTTTATCTGAGGCAAATATGGATCTATGAAGATGAGAATGCCAACTAGAGTATAATGAGGATGCAAAGAAAGATTTATAACCAGATTTAAGTAGGGGTTGCTTGTTGGCTTAGCATAATATTGCCAGAGAAGATATAACTTTGTGGCACTTCACGGAAATAGTATGGACAGAAATCATAAAATACACTAGCATATAAGAAACTTTGGTTCATATTACAGATTGTCATTTATACTTACACAGAAGTGACATGGACGAACATAGGTTTAAAATAAATGCTCGATATATTAGTCTAAAAAAGTTATAATGGTTTGTGACAAAGTAATTGTACACTTTTGTAACATTGATAAAAATCAGACAATCTGCTTGCTAAAAGAGGAAGAGCGCAATTTATTTGCACCAACAATAGCCAAATTAGGTAATCCGCAAAGTGGACCGGAAAAGAGTCCAATTAAAGCATCGCCTTTTGATTTCAGAGGATATTTATTTTTCGACCTCCGACGTCCGAGGGTCGAGGGAGACGCGCCACAAGACGAACGCACCATGCGTGGCAATTCGATTAGGGTGCAACTAGGGAGAGCTGACATGATGCAAGAGAATGAGATTTATTCAAAAACAGTCTTAAGGTAAGGAAATAGAGTTTAAAGTTAAGGTTAAAATGTTACAGCAAATTCAGTGAGTATGTCATTTCATAATACAAAACACTCGCAAAATAGATCGCTGACGAGAGCCCTCACTGGGTACCATTTCGGAAAAATGAAATTGCTGTAGGGCGTCGTTTCGGCGTTTTTTATGAGATTCCTAAGAACACTATTATTATAGGTATTGGATATTTGAAGTATTAGAAAATAAAGCCGATCGTCGTTCTAAAAGCAAACGTGTGTCTTTCTAACAAACAACACCATTATAGTGACTTCCAGTTGCTTCAGAGAAAATATAGCAAGAAAGGAAGGAAGTAGGTTAATAGTTTGGAAAGAAACACGGAAATCTCAAGCAGGTTTTTAGTTCTCAGAAGAAAAATACAGAAAAATACCTCGCTACAGTTTGAAGAACTTTCAAAAAAATTTTTTAAACAACTTCAACCAAAAGTTTATCCACCTGGAACAAACTGTTATCTTAAAGAAAAATCTCACTATGTATTTGTTATCATTGAACTACTTTTGTACTTCACATCTCTATTATTATATTATTTCTACCAAAGAGTTCACAAAGGTACATCCCGCAGTTAAATCACATATCAGCAGGTCAATCTTTAGTTTCTACCATTGAATACGAAAAAATGAATTTGTTTTCAAATTGAATCGAAATGATATGAACGTTTCCCCTACAAATAGGGAGAGAACAGAAAAATAAAGAAGGGTGCTGCTTATCTAGATGTAGAAATGTAGAGTAACGCCACAGTATAAATTAATAGTAATAACGCAAAGAGAATTCACACTGATTTTAACAAAACAGATATAAATGTAGGTGCATCTGTTGTGTAAACACATCGATACTGTAACATAATATTAAGAGAAATGTCACAAGAGTTGCTCAAAATGTACAGTTTTTATAAAAAAATCTTACATTGTAAGTAATACATTACTGGCGGTTTTTCTTCACGCAACAGAGCAATATTTCAAGATTGCTTGCTTTTAAGCGACTCTAGAACTAAAAACCAATGCAACAAAGTTGATTTTACACTTACAATTTTTAAGAGAGACATAGGACCGTAAAGTAGAGTATTGTGGATTGTAATGAGGGGAAGGGTACTGAAAAGGATACGGATCGACCCGCCTCACTTCAAAATAATTGAAGTTAAATTTGTTCATTTAAATTAGGTACGCCTTAATGATACAAAGGGTATGCAAGCTATTGAGATACGCCGTTCTATCGATAAGGAAACATCGCAAAGTTTTGGACTTGGTACTAGGTAGTCAATTTTGAAATAAAAACCTGATTTCTCTGTTTGGTTGACGCTGTATTTTTGAACAAAGTTTATTTTTATATTGATCTTTCTAGTTTTATGAGTATTATTATTTTCAATCAAATATTTCACCAAAGGGCTTTTTTATAGTATGATTTAGAATTTACAGGATACAACTACCAGTAAATACCAGTTAAATACCAAGAAGAAAGAGCTTGATATCTTTAGTGGGTCAGACTTTTCCAATTACTGAGGAATTTCGATTTCCAAGTCAATATCTAATGCACTACAACGGACGGTTCTAATTGCCCACAAAGCGTGTTAGCAATGTCCTATTCCGTTTCAATTGTCCAACGCATGTTCAATTTCAAATTAATAGACAAAGGATTAGGGTTGAAGATGGGGTAATTGCTTTGCTAATCACCACTTCATGTGGCACATGCTCATTTTAATTGACTAATTTGAAGTTTCGATTCAACTAGAAACTGTCAAGTGGGTGTACCTAACTGTAGTTCCGTGTTGGTTTTGATCTACTCGACAGACAATCAACTTAAGGTTGATTAGGTATTTAAAGCTTTAAACTACTTTTCAATACCTATTTTTGCGCTGGCGCTATTAATGACATAATATACGAGTACAAATGACAAGTTTACGTAAATATTATTTTCGTAGGTTCTCAGCCGGTAGTTATATATACTGTTGAGCAATGTCGAGATATAAAATTGAATTTTATTGGAATGGGGAATTCAGCAGTTTCTTGGTTTTATTTCTGTAGATTCTTCAAAACAAAACTTTCTCATTGGTTTGCTGATGGCACTAGATCATACCCATAATTCCCGTTCCCACGAACGACAATTTAAGTACACCCCAGAACGCTATTACAGTAGAAAGTACGATGAAGTCACGTCTAGAACAGTTTGCATATACTTTCCCATAGTCGGGCTTCGTCGCATCTGTCACGTTACCTGATACCAAAGACACGGAAGATTTAATATTACAAGCAAATATAAAAGATTCACTCCGATGAGTCCGAGATGATACTGATACCTACTACTATTCATAAATAGCGAAACGTCACTGGAAATATTTGTAGGCTTAATTAATACCTACCTGAAATGATTGGGTTCTGCATAATAACTATCTAAAGTGATTCGGTCTAAAGTTAATGTTTTACTGAGTAAAGTAAAAGACCAGTATGTAGGAAACTGAAAACAAAAATGACCTGAATCTTGCCTGAAGCACTATAAAGTGCCAATCAATACGCATTTTTGGGAAATTTTTCAATAACACGTACTTATTTGTTTTTGTTGAAGCTGATGAAATACATAACCACGTTTACATAACAACGATATTGTAAGTTAATAATTTAAAATGACACAGGCAAGATTGAAGTGACACAGGCATGTTACCAGCTACTATGAAAACCAGTCACTGGGTCACAAATCTGATACGGTACCGCGATTTCATTATCATAGAGCATTCAATGTCGATTTAGATGTAGGTAACCTATTGTTAAAGGATTTTGCACACGTGTAGGCGTGTGAGCGAAACCGAAAAAAAAACAGAAATATTGTTCAAAAGCGCAACGCGTTGCATCATTCATTCATAACATTTATAATCCAGGTATTGAGTAACACGTGTCGTTGTTCAGGGAAAGTATAAAGATGACAATAATTGTAATATTTCCCATGTCACTCAGATATGAGAAAGTTGCACATCTCTGAAACTCACGAAAAAAATCCTAAGTATCCTGAATAGATTGAATAGATGGATAGATAGATAAATGATTTATTTGACACACATAACATTTCAACTCAGACACAAATACAAAGACAAGTAACAAGTAGGTAGTTGCATAAGTAAAAACAAATTAAAAAAAAAGAAATGAAATGAACAAAATTATTACAATGCTAAAGTAATTTATTAGTATTAGGTGGTATTCCACCTAATACAAGCAGTCGAGCACCTACATAGGTGGGTGCAGCAGTGGTCTGTGTGCTGTAGTGAGCCAAAAAGGTCCAGTCTACAGAACTATATCTTCTGCGGTCCAGTCTCAGCTTATTGTTATAATGATATATTGTTATATGAATAGTCGTGGTCTTGATTGTTTGTTGTCAGATTTTTTCCCCCTCGATTGTTTTTATAAGTACATAGACATTGAATATACAGGCTAGTCAGATGGCAAACAGGTGACAATGCTCGGACTTTCATTGACCAGATGATATGCAAAACAAAAACTAGATTATCACCTGTTTCAATAAAGATGAAAACAGGTGTTATTGTGATCACTTTTTGCGAAGATAATTTTTGTGGAGACAAGATTTTTTCCATAAACCTAATCCTGTATATTAGGTTAAAAAGGTGTAAAAAGACTGCTACCGAAAACTGAGGGATTGCAATCAGACCTTGATTCTGAACATATTTATTGAATAAAAACGCAAAAAAATTTTTGACTTAGCTACGTCATTTTATTTTATTTTCTAGTTTTTTGCTACTAGTACAACATAATAAGCCCATACCTACCTAATCATTTCATTTATAAAAGAAAAAAACAATTAAAACTCAAAATCTAGCAATCTACATATAAAAATGCGCCCAGTACAAACGCTGTTTTCTCCGGATATAATGATTTTTTCGGAAAACCCTTTTGGATTTGGTTGTGTTTTGGGATGCTGTACCTACCCCTCTCGGCTTCGGTAGACGTCTTTTACACCCTGTATATACATATTAGGTCTTAGTCTCATATAGTCTCATAAGTCTTGCAACTATAATAGTGTGTTATAGTTTACTAAGTACGTTGCTTTGTTTGATTTCTGACTAGTGTTTTGGTCCTAAAAACGATAATAGTGAGGTTATCGTTTTTAAAGTTGTAACGTTCTTTGAAACTTCTTTCAAAATCCTGCTTTATTTTATTTCAAACTAGCTGGTAGCTGATAATGTTTTTTAAATTGATACAGCACTTACAGCTTTTAGAGGATTATTTATCGGAAATAAACCTTAGCGTCCGAAGCGCCACTTTTAATAAGGCATTTGAAATATTAAACAAAATAACCCGGAGCGACAATCCCTTAATGGTTTTGCTCATACATAAATTTGTAGGCCATGACCGAGCTAAAACAAACTGCTGTTCCAGTAATAATTAATGATCGTCCACCTCTATTTTATGGTCAGTGACTAAAAAAAGTTATTAACAAATCTGAAAAATGTTCAACATTTGTACACCTGCAGGTATTAGAAACCTTTGGAATAACAAATTAAACAAATAGATTGTTTCTCTAATTTTTTGATTGTATTGTTTAATTTGGTTTCGTAATACCTTTGTCTCGAATAATTGAAATAATCCTTTTAAAGTTTGTAACTTCAACAACTATTTTCTTATTATTCAATTAAAATTCCTTCATTGCTCAACCATTTATTCCAAATTGTCTAAGTGGAGCCCCTTCTATAGCGTCATTGTGGTAGGCGTGACGTCCAATAACTTCAAACAAAGCTCTTAGCTGCGATGATTCAGCTAATTCAAATTTCTATAAGCTTCTGAGAATATTTTATTTGAACAAATTTAATCGGGTAGTCCTTGGAATGTTCCGGGAAATATCTTTTTTTAATTTCAATTCTTAGTTTGGTAAGTAGAATAAATGAAAATTAGACAAAGAAGTGTATTGAGTATATTACAAAAATACAACAGGATTAAATCAAGCTATCTAAGGATCGTTAGAAACGATCTATAGATAGCTCAACTGATCCAGGTCACTGTCAGTCGGAAGCGTGCCCAAAACACTGGCGGCATTACCACTATATTACAGTATTACAGTACTAATATTATAAAGCTAAAAAGTTGAGGATTAGCGAGTTTATATGTTACGTTCCCCAAATCGCAACGATAGCGCGATCTAATTTTTCCTGTGGCGCCATCTATTATGTAGTCAAATATGTCTGTCTGTCTGTCTGTTTGTTACCTTTTCACGCCTAAACCACTGAACAGATGATTCTGAAATATGACATGGATAAAGATTATGTCCCAGGGACGGACAGGCTACTTTTTTTTTCAAAACTAATCATAAAAGGCGTGAAATAAGGGTTGGAATTTTGTATGGGGACTTGAAATGAAGTTCCAGTTGAAGGCCATTAGATGGCGTTGCTGTCCTATGGCGCTATTATTGCATTTTTATTTTAAAAGTATCAGAAGAGAATCTTCTGAACAGCAGTTTTCAGTTCTGTTTTTATTAAGTATGTTATTTTGCTGACGAAGTCGCGGGTACCAGCTAGTTACAGTATATTTAGAAGTATGTTAGCGCTCGTAAAACATAAATGTTAAAAACAACTTTGCTTGACATTGAGAGAATCTCACAGTTATTTTAAATTTTTACCTTTGGTATGAGAATGTCATAAACTTCAGACACGCTTGTTGATACAAAAATATTTTGCTTAGGTACTATAGATTCACATTGACATAACATGGTCTGAATGCACAGACTTACTACAGTTACCCAAATTGGATAGCTAGAAAGTATTTTTAGCGACTAAGTGTACTAATAAGCACTCATATTATGCTACTCTACCACCTGAGTTTCATTTACAGAAGGAAAACAAGGATACTCCAGTCAAAAGGTATACTTTCATCCACTTTTATCCACCGTTTGATCTTCGATGTTACTGATATCAAAGCCCGAGGGCTTTTCTTTGATAATCTCGTTAAACCTGTGTATTTTTAAGATGCAATTTACCACCCCTGTTGGGGATCTTTTAAATTTAAATTTTTGAGCATCTAAGTACCTTCATCGACAGTACTACGTTTTATCATTAAAGATGTATGTTTTTTCCGTTAAGTAGCTAGTCATTTGCAAAGCTTTGAAATTGAAAATGTTTTTATAGTAATTAAAATGGCATGCGATCATAATAATCGTCTTATCATTGCTAAAAATAAAACTTTAACTTTAGGTAAGTTGGTGATCGCATTAAAATATGAACCAGCTTAAGTTTTATAAGGATTTTCTTCTACTCGTAAAACAATATTGGTTCAGTGAAAAAACGAATTGGCATTTGACCACTTGAACACTATACAAAAACATCCATACTATCCATACTAAACTAATATTTATATATAATAATTACGTTTTTATACTAAAAAGAAAACCGACTTCAATGTTTGACTCGAAACGCGGTGTGACTCAGAGCGTCAAGCTGTCGATTCGATTTCTATTTGTGACATGGAGGGAAGGTGTTTAGAGTTTTACAGGGAAACTATCAATCCCTCAAGAATAAAATTTATATGGGACCACCTCTGGAGTATACCCTTTCAAACATAAAAAGATTTTTGCAAATCGGTCAACAAATGGCGGAACAATCGCGTAACAAAAAAAAAAAAAAAAAACATACAGATGACTTGAGAACCTCCTCCTTTTTTGAAGTCGGTTGAAAATGAATCCCTTTTTCCTTTGGTCACGGGATCACGCGTGAACGGCTGGACCGATTTCGCCAATTTTTTTTGTTGTGTTTGTTCTTGTCAGGTGAAGGTTCTTATGACAGAAAAATTCTATATATTAATCATCGAGGGCGTGAAATAAGGGTTGAAAGTTTGTATGGGGAGTTGGTAGTTCCAGTTAAATGTGATAGATGGCGTTGCTAATAAGTATGTTATTTCGCTGACGAAGTCGCGGGTACCAGCTAGTTATTAAAAACATATTTTAAGTTGTACAAAATTCTGAAAGAAATAAAAGGTACGATCGAAATACCCCAACGATTACGAGTAATACACTATTAATGGCTAAGCAAAATCGATGAGACCCAAGAGAACGTCCTCCCTTTATTATCACACTACAGTATGTACAAGGAACATTTTATTGCTCACCATCTTGAATGATGGAGCCGTTCCGAGGTGTCTTTGGATATTTATGAAAAGACTTTAGAGGTCTTCAGGGGTCATGTTAATAATACATGCTTACGGTGATAACGATGGGTTGGTGACTTTTTTCTTTATATTATTATTAATGTATTTTTGCATAGGTCTAGGAGTGCTCGTAAAGTTTTTCTTTTTGAGATCCTTTTAATGCTGGCAGAAACAAGCCCTTGTTTTGTTTATGAGAACATAGATTAATACAAATCTATGTAGAAAATGTCATATTTTTTATATTTAGCAGATTGTAGATGCGAATAATCTTCTTCTTCCTGCCTTTATCCCACTAAGTGGGGTTGGCACAACATGTTTCTTTTTTCCATTTCCCTCTATCACTCGTTATATCATAACTTACTCCTTTCACAAACATATCCGCATTCACACAGTCCATCCATCTTTTCTTACCCCTACCGGTATTTCCCTCGACATTCATACTTATCACTCGTCGTGTTATATGACTCTCATCCACAGCTCTCATCCCTCCTCATGACATGCCCATACCACGCCAACCTTGCACTTCTCAATTTATCAGTCACTGGCGCTACTTTCTAACTTCCCCTGATGTACTCATTCCTTATCTTATCCATTCTAGTTACTCCACACATCCATCTCAGCATTCTCATCTCTGTAGATGCGAATAATCGTGAAATCGAATAAGCATAAAACGATAAAAAAAGAGTACCTACCTTATATCTTATATATTGTTTTCTTATGCATTTCCGTCAGATGGAATAGAGTACTTATAATATTATTTATTTATTTTATTTTATTTATTATTTATTTTTTTATTTTTAGCCCGTATTATCCCACTGCAGGGCAAACGCCTCCCTCCTCATTTTCCAGTCTTTTCTGTCTTTAGCTATACCTGACCAGTCTGGTAGATGCATATCCAAATCGTCCCGCCATCTCCGTGGTGGTTTGCCGCGCGGACGTCTTCCGTCGGGCACCCATTCAGTGACGGTTTTTGCCCATAAGTCGTCAGACATGCGGCAGACATGGCCTGCCCAGTCCCACTTTAGTTGGGAAGACTTATTGGTGACACTGACAACCTTAGTGCGTTCGCGTATTGCTGAATTTCTGATCCTGTCGATCAGCCGAACCCCTAGAAGACTGCGTTCCATAGCACGCTGGCAAATAATATATTAATACACTTATAATGTAATATATTAATTTAATAAATAGTCTCGGCTAGTTGTAACTGCTCTAGCAGTTTTCACTAATGATAATTTTTACTGCCAAGACAATTCATAAACCGTTTGCATAGTCTTCTTAAATTGACTGGTAAACGTTCATAATAGGCTACAAATTTTCTATGATTGTTAAAAAATTCAATCCCAACGGTACCCCACAAACAAGGCAGTAAGTGAAGTGTCTTGCCTCTATATTTGTAACTCAGACTGCGTAACGGGCACGTGTAAAGTGCCACGGCCAACAACATCAATACACTCTTACGGATAATGCCACCTAGTGCGAACGTGGAGCTACGAAAACGTCAATGTAACCTCAGAAATGTATCTTCGTTGTAACTAGTGAACATAACTCAAAACTTTGAGAATACACTAATATGTCCGTTTTGCCCTTTTACTTCAGAATAATGAAGAACGTTCTCTAAGGATAAAAAATTCGTTATAAAAAAGCCGTAAGTTAAGTGTTGTTGGTATATTCTTGCAAGCTATTTCCTGTATAAACCCAAGCTGATACAATTTATTGACAATTTTTATTATGATGTTCTAACAAAATAGTGTCATTGATATCCGTATGTCCAATGATGTATATAAAACATCATTGCGTATGTCATTACAAGCGACAAACACGTAATAACATAAGTTCCTTCTCAATTTCTCGCATAAACTTGTTGAATACACTTGTTGAAAAAGCCGTGTTGGCCGAATGGGGTTGTACCTCGACTTTCAATCCGAAGGTTGTGGATTCGAATCCCGGCCGTGCATCAATGGTTTTTGCGTTTCGTAAAATTGATATGTGCTTTAAAATGTGTTCTAAACGGTGAAGGAAAACATCGTGAGGAAACAGTTAGTGTTGTTATAGGCGGCGATGGGCTTGCAACCTGTCACGTATGGAATACTAAATATGGGAATGTATCAAATATGTGTTTGGACATGCCTCTGATTACCCGCCTTAGACATCTTCAATGGATCTGGAATAAGTAACAAAAAGATCTGAGAGAATGTCTACCGCACCTTGGGGATACAGTCGTGAACCTGTTTACGTTTTTACGTTCTCTACGGGGCGGTTCACATCTGACGGAAGATGCGTCGCGTATTATCGGTCGCGTAACGCCAGAACAGACAATTATATGAGAAAACATGCAACCTTTCACACTTAACCGATGATGCGCGATGAATGCGATGATGAATTTCAATTTCCGTCAGATGTGAATCGACCCTTAGTCATTCATACAGAACAACATAATTATTATCTCAATCGTAATTTG
This sequence comes from Epirrhoe tristata, assembly GCA_951394285.1. Lineage (NCBI taxonomy): Eukaryota > Metazoa > Arthropoda > Insecta > Lepidoptera > Geometridae > Epirrhoe > Epirrhoe tristata. The sequence continues at coordinate 7,545,063 of OX596146.1, read as the reverse complement.
CTTTACATGTATGTCTCTTACGCTTTCCGAGAAAACGAAATCCATTTCATTGCTTAAAGTCTATTTTTTGAGCTCAAAACCACCCACTGTGATACAGGGTGTATCAAAACCGCTACCAAAACAGAGCATTCAGATAAGGTAAAGCTTGTCCAAGTAGTCGCAAGATAGAGGCTTGACTTGACTTGTCCTAATCTAAATTAATTACAACTGAAAAATTATCCCTTAGATTCAGACTAGGATATAAAAAAAACGTAAACAGGTTCACGACTGTTTCCGCAAGGTGCGGTAGACATTCTCTCAGATCATTATGACTAACAATAATAATATTATTATCAGACTAGGATATATTATGTAGAAATGAAAATGTCGTAAAACAACCAACCTGTGTTCTTCAAACTATTACGTACTTTTAGGTTTCAGTAATAAAAATAACAAAACTTTTAATATTCTTCACCAAACTTGTTATTAGCGAAGCCGTAATAGCAGAGTCACGAGTTCTATTCTTATGAACTAATAGGTGTCATTTCATACATTTGTGATTCAGCCACAGTCGAAGTGAATAGTGTTGGGATTTGATCAGTCTTTCAACGAACAAGATTATTTCAAAGTAATATGAAATCTTAAGGTTTTTTTAACTAAAAGAAGACGTTATTACATTTGCAATTTATGTTCGTATAAATTCATCATGCTTTGGAACTACATCATCATCAAAAATACTAGACACAGAGAAGAAAAATGTCATAATTATGACTTGTTTGTAACTTGAAATTTGAATTTTTACGTTTCAACAATACTTTTCTCAATATTATTTTGAGCATGACAAAAACCATGACACAAAAAATTTCATTTTTTTTTTATTTTTGCAAGAAGCTGTCCATAAATCACACACTTTCAAGACTTTCAATACTTTTAGCTGTGTCAATCCCTAGCCACTCGTAATACCTTTTATACCTGCATTTGGCACTAATACGAGTCTGCAATATTACAGACAGCGGGCCGCTGACTGCACTGTCTTATCATACAAATGAGACGCATTCCATACGAATGCAGTTCGCACAATGCTCAGTAATTTTGTGACGTCATTATGACTATGTGAGGGAATGTTCCCGTTAGGTCAATATTGAATGATATACGATAGTTTTACGATGTTGTGACTTGTTTGTGATTCTAAGGAGTACTTTGGATATTATTTAGATGACATTTATGGCAAGAAAGGTGAATGCTTGATTGAGATGTAAGAGATAGTTTAAGAGGACAACTTGCATGATCCTTTGGTATACTCCGGGTCTAGGCATTGCATATTGACACTTAATTTGAATGAACCGTCAAATCGAGCAATACCAGAATTAGCGTATTGAACATCATGGTAGTTATTTTATCGATCCGTCTTGGCTTGTGGATTGCCCAGGGTATCTTGATACCTAGTCTGTAGAAGCTAAAAAAATGGACTTGATGACTTAAAGAAGGGTTGTGTTTTCACAGCATAAAATGATTTCATGATTTGCAGACACATACTGGTATTATGGTACCATGAGACTCGTAGTTTCTGATAAATAGCAGTCCCACTAGGGTTAGATTTAGAATGTATGGGACTGTTGGGTCTTATTTATTTCATATTAAGTATGATATTCCGAGCCAAGCTATGTTGATTCATATTTATATCGCGAAAATGGCTTAGCTAGAGTAAAATAATGCTAACTCAGGTTGACGAAACTAGGTTACATCATTTTAATATTTTATTTTAGTTTAAACATTTATTTTGAAACCAAGTCCTCTTCTTAGTTTAGATAGTATACAGTAAGTACTTCTTCTTCTTATGGTGTCACCAGTTCTGTCGAACCTCAAAGAGGCTCCTTTTGTGCACTTGACACATGTTTCGAACTGTAAGTACTGACATTACTACTAGTCGCGGGCCATCAATGGGTCAGATTAGCGCAGGATCGTGGTGGATGGCACAAGCTTAGGGAGGCCTATACCCAGCAGTAGGTGAAGTCGGGCTGTGGATGATGATGATGATGACATTACTACTACAATTCAGACAGTACTACTTACAATTCAGTGTATCGAATCACATCAAAATCTTATTTATTTTATTTCATACGCATAGCTTGACTAGATTTGTTTATAAAGGATCTTAGTTCTCTTAAATCTCAAGTTAGTTAAGTGTAAACTATGGTACTGTTATGTTTAACTAATATCTAGTTCGGGTCATTGTTTTTTGAGGATAGGTGCTAGTTGTAAGAAAGTGAGTCAGTAGAGGTGCTAAGATTTGTAGGTGACACTTTTTCGGAAAATATTGTGTGTGATCTAGAACTGTTCAATTGGACCGATTCATAAAAAAATCATATGCTACTTTTTACCCGACCATGATTAGTATGTTTTTCGACTGAATAGGCAAATTATGCTTCAATGTTTTTATCACAGTCCCTCACCTGTTGTACCTTGAATTGAATTTAAGTACCTATCGCATGTCAAACGGCAGTAAAATTCAGAAAGGCCACGAATAATGATATCAAAATTTCAACAGCCATTGTTATTGTCAAGGGTGAGAAGGTAAGCTAATAATATAATGATCTATTACTATTTCCCTCGATAGTTATGCTTACTCGACTATTTCCAATGTTTTTACCCACAAAAAATGTTTTGATTTTACTGTTCAAGTAGATTTTATACCAATGGCATAGAGTTGCATTTCCCCTATTTTTTACAGTAGTTTTGTAATAAACAATCGTTCTTTTGTTATGTTTATGCTGTAATGTCGAAATTAAATGTTTCCATTACTAGAACGCGTCATTAATTCGAATTTTATTCACATTAGATTTCGTTATTACCTATTCATAATTGGAGTAAAATAGTATCGATAGTACCGCAATTGGTCATTTCCATAAACAGTGATACTAAACGGTTATTACTGGTAATACAGAACAAATACGGACATTATGGATCCAACAATATGGATTGAGTTGAGTGTAGATGACATTAAAATACATCCTAATTACCTAACAAAGGATATCATCCATTTTGGTTAGGAGGATCATCCATTTGTGCTACAGCTTTGACACCATATTAACAAATGCTAAGGACGATGTGTTCTATCAGAAAACAGCTCTTTTTTTTTGGCTGGCACTTTTGGATTTTGGACCAATAATGTATGAAACGTGGATCATCATCCTCGTAAGTATTTGTTAGGTAAGGTTAGGACATCTCCTAACCTTTGAAAATACCTATTGTCTTACAAGGTAAACAAACTTTTGAATTTTGAATGATAACTCGTTCTAAAATGTGTGCATTTAAAATACATTTAAACCAGAGCTCACAAGCTCTTTTCGTAGACAATTATGAACATTAGTTATGACAAAAGCAAATAAAATAAAAATAATTGCCCCACCGCTACTTCTTAAACGTGAGATGGATTATATCTTAATAGCTTACTGTAAAGCGTAGGACTTAATGCCCATTTCGCAAGGTCTGTTATGTAGGACCTTTTAGATCAAAGATTATATGGACTACTAAACAAGCTGCAATCCAAGCGTTTTATGTAAACGAAGTCAGAGACGATATTGCTACATAATATAGTATAGAGCCCTATGCCTGTATGTGGATGTATATTATACCTATATATGGATGATGATGATGATGATGATGATGATGATGATGATGATGATAGAATTATCGCCAAGCACGAAATTAGAAAATCTGCCTCCTAGGCTCACGAGAAAAAAGTTAGGTAAGTATATAGTTGTATACAGTAAAGCCACATACGCCATAGTATTAGGTTTGGTTTGGTCTAATAAAATTGCATACAAATCATTTTCACTGACGATCGAGTAGTGCACTGCAATTTATTACGTGTAAACGCTCATCAGATGCTAAAAGGTGCGACGCTCACTCGGACACTAAATGGCATCCATCGGCTTAGCAAAACGTGCCAAAAGTTGCATCGTGTGAATGCTCCTTTTGCGTCTTCATGGCGCTCCAAAGTTTGGGTTGCTTTTGTCTAGTAATCAAGACTGCCTTGTCACGAGTTTGTTTGTATGTGATACGCGTTCAGATTATATCGATAGTAAGACAAATGGGTAATTAGGCTGGTAATTAATGCAGTTTTACTATTTTTTTGTTGAAAGTCTACGTTAAATAAAAAATAGACCTTAGTTCATTTAAAAAGAAAGGGAGGGAGGCCTTTGCTCTTCAGTGGTACGGCTTACCAACTTTATCTCCCGTAGTTGTAACCTCACTTTTAGGAGATAGTTAGTAAAATTATAAAGCAAGAAACAATTTGTATGTTCCAGGATTCAATAATCTCCTTCTTCTTCTTATCCTGTCACTTGTTATTTTTGAACCAGTGTGGTGAAAGGTGGATTTTAAAAGCGCCTCACAGAGGCTCTTTTCGTGCACTTGACACGTGTTTTCGAACTTTATAGTTTCTACGACATGCCGGTTTCCTCACGATGTTTTCCTTCACCGTTTGAGAGCACTGATACAGTACACATTTTTTGACAGAAAAACTTATTGGTGCACGACCGGGAACCACAACCTTACGATCGGAAGGTGGAGCCAGCACTAGACCACCAGTGCTCCTCTTAAAAATAATATATTATTTTTATCGAATATTTATTTCACGAATAAAAATTGCTGACTGAAAGGAAATTGCTGATGGTTAGAAAATGTGGTTTCTCCTGATCGAAAGCTTGAAATTCATTCAGTTTAAAAGCTTCCAAGCAATTTTTACCGATGACAAGATACGAAGGTAACCGAAAATGGACGTGCCTTGTTCTAATATGGGCAATTTCAAGAAAAAGTGAGCACCTATTTTATGCTTGGGCTTATTGACAGTCTTTTTGAGTTTTTTAATCATGTGTTCTATGTGTTCACAATAGTTTAAAATTTCTATTATTTGAATTTTCAAAGAAATAGGACTTACCTAAGTACGTAATATCCACCGCCACGGGATAAATGTTTGTATGATCTGCAAATATTTATCTCGGGTCTGGGTGTTTCTATTGTGCTATAAGGTCTAACTCATGTCACCGTTCATAAGCCTATTTTTTTATTATTCAAACATTTTCAATCCTCACACATCGTGACGTCACAAAAATACATATATGTATGTATGTATTTACAATCAAAAAGTGTTTATGTAGTATATCAGTTATCTGGTTTTCATAGTACAAGCTTTGCTTAGTTTGGGGCTGGATGATGCTGTGTGAAATGTCCAGCATATTTTTTTTTTTTTTTTCAGTTTATTAAATTTATTTACAGAAACTAAACTACTACATATTTACATATATTTACAAAATACAACAGGATTAGTCAAGCTATCTAAGGATCGTTAGAAACGATCTATAGATAGCTCAACTGATCCAGGTCACTGTCAGTCGGAAGCGTGCCCAAAACACTGGCGGCATTACCACGCTGGATGGCAATGCTGATCCTTTGAGCCAAAAATGTGCCAGCTCTCGGATCACGCGTCGCTTCGACCAGACGCCCTGAAAGATTTGTTTTTAAATTTAATATTTTTACTTACGAAATTCTACGGACAAGTCTCGGTCATCTTCAAGTACCGTGTTTTCTTGGTGACACTTTAAATATTATGGAGCGTTTTAGAAAATATTCATTTTATCATCACTGCTAAGATGTCGTAAGATTCACAAACGTAAAATACTGAAATAACTGAAGCATAAATTTTAGAAGTGAAATAGCGAGCAACGTACACATAATAAATTCAATTTAAAGCAGACTGGGCAGTTATGAAAAATTTAATACACCCACTTTTGAGACTTTCAAAGGACGTCAAATAAACCTTTTTCTGAATAGTCGTAGATACGATGCACAGTATAATAGAGCTTTAGCAGTAGGCATAAACAATAAAATACTCCTTGCTCATTCATTTCAATACCTACCTTTTGAGAGTATCCATTCATTCATGCATGTTCATGCTCATGAAGAGTGTGATGCTTACAAAAAGGCACGCAAATATGGCCAATGAACGTTTTATTGTAACATATTTATTGGTACACTAACACGTTCAGTGCCAGCAACTCAGGTGTTCATGTTGGTGGCGTACTGCGTTCCTTGGATGGCACAGAAGAGATATGCAATGAACGCTTTATGCAATATAGCAAAGTTTTTCAGGCGGTTTCGTTGACAATTAGCTTAGATTAACTAGCTTAGATTTTGCGTTCGTTGATTAGACGACCTCTGTGGCGCAGTGGGCGAAGGTCCGCCTGCGATGCAGAAGGTTGCGGGTTCGATCCCCGCCGCGGGACAAATGTTTGTATGATCTACAGATATTTGTCTCGGGTCTGGGTGTTTCTATGTATAATATGTATGTATTTACAAACAAAAAGTACATAAGTAGTTTATCAGTCATCTAGTACCCATAACACAAGCTCAAGCTTACTTTGGGGCTAGATGATGCTGTGTGAAAAGTCCAGCATTATTTATTTATTTATTTATTTATTTATTTATTAGAAAATTACTATTCCCGACATTGTCAGTCACGAGCCATAACACTTTCTGTGAGCTGTCTATTTTTTCTGTGGTGAGATTTGCATAAAAGGAACGGACAAGTCTCGGTCAGAGGATCGTGTCTCGCATCCAAATAACGTCTTATATCTGCAAATATTGACTTTAGCCTTCACCCGTCCAGAGGGATCAGTATTATCTTAAGATAGTTTAGCGAGTGCCAAGATGGTTAACATGGGTCTAAGATATTTTTCAGCAAATTCGGATAATATAAGCGCACGCATGAATTCGATCAAAGCGTTTTGTTATGGGTTGGACAACATTTGATGAGCTCTAAGGCTCGGCTTACCGAGCCTCAAAATACAAGTAGAATAAAATATCTCTAACAAAACACATACTCTAAGAGCTCATAGGGCTGAGACGTACGTACAAGGTGCTTGTTTGCATGATTTGCAGATATATATTTGTTCTGTGTCTGGGTGTTATGGTATTTGTAGAACATATTATTATATCCACAAGACAGAACACCCCAGTGTGAAATCAAGAATTAGAATTTATTATGATTGAGCCAAATTCAAATGCCCCTTAAACTTAAGGGGAAGATTTACAAGACGATCATCAGACATGTCGCGATGTATGGATCAGAGTGTTGGGCAATGAAGAAGACTGACGAAAGGAAAGTAAATGCTACCGATATGCGAATGTTAAGATGGATGTGTGGAGTAACACGGATAGATAAGATACGGAATGAGTATATTAGGGGAAGCTTGAAAGTGGCGCCTATTTCTGAAAAGGTAAGGAGTGCTAGATTGGCTTGGTATGGACACTTTATGAGGAGGGATGAAAACCATGTTACCCAGAGAGTGATGAATATGAGTGTGGCTGGAGATTATGCAAGTAGAGGAAGGCCGAAAAAGAAGTGGTTGGATTGTGTGAGAGATGATATGAATGCGAAAGGAGTGGATACAGATTTGACGAGTGATAGGAGTGAATGGAGGAAAAATACATGTTGTGCCGACCCCACTTAGCGTGGAATAAGGGCAAGGGGAATGAATGAGCCAAATTCAATTATTCATGTGCTATATTTTTATCATTGATCCACAGTTTTTGAGACTTTTGTGTTTTATTTTCATCATCATTTATTATTCTGACAGTTCAAAATTTATGCTATATCAGATTAGGTTCTGTAACCTACCACTTAGCGCTTTTTAATTTATCGATCCCTATGAGATCGTAAAAGTGTGAATCACTTTGACCAACCTACTTTGCATTCAGAGGCTCAAAGCCATAAATTTGCAAATCATGTCTAGTGATTCAGTTTTATTTTTTGTGTTGCCGATTCGCAAGCCACTACTGAGAAAAGGGGTTTTAACTTGACAGTTTGCGAGATTTTATCGACGTGCGATTGTTGTAGCCTGTGAACATAACCGCTCAGGATTTTTTCCTCATGAGACATGGAGGTGTGGAATCAGGAGCGATATTCCATCCGATTGCGAGAGCTAATATCTGTGGTAAGATCCTAGGCCTATGTAGACCACAGGAAATCAAATACTGCATTGACAACAGCTAAGCGGAGATGTTATCTACTAGTAGTTACTTGATTCGCATCGTTGATAGCGTCAGAATCAGAGCCTTGAATAACAAATGAATAAATGAGCTACCATCCGATATCTAATTATTTCAACGCAATGGAACAAAGGTTGTGTGAACTTTAACGCGTTTCCTGCCCACTGGCAGAAAACGCCACGTAGTTCAGCGCATAGCATGCTGAGCGTTTGCGTTGATGGCGATTAACGTATCTGTACCTTTTGGTTTTTATCAAAGCGCGCCTGCGAAACTGCCATGCCTCACTATCTTTGCTTTAAGTCTGGTTATCTCCAGACGTGGAAATGGAGTACCTACTTGCTGTGTTAAAATAAACCTGCTTTGTAATGAACTTTCAAATCGAGTTTAAGGTAGGTACCGTAGGCACTTTGACTGTTAGTGAATCATATAAAAAAAGAAACTACACATAGATGTGAGACAATAATCAAAGCATGCGCATGTTATGGTTTCAACAAAAGAAACTGGTGAATCAACCATTATCAGGACATCAACGACATCAACGCATGAGTAACCACTTCTAAGGAGTACGTTACGTACATACATTAGTCAGTAAAGTAAGGAAAAGGAACTCTAAAGTATCGTCTTCCTGGATGAACATTGAAGAATGACCTTCAGATGACCTGTGGGATACAATCTTTTTCCCAACATAAATTTTCGTTACATGATTTCATACAAATTGTTAAAAATATTTTAATATCAAATTCAGCTTTACAAATTTTTATCTCTGAAAAAATTAAATTTTGGCAACCGATTAAAAAGTGTGTTTATTTGTGCGTAATAAACCTGATTTTACTTTTTATTATATCACTAGTTGTTTCGAACCAGTGTGGTGAAAGAATTTTATATGGTATACCTGATGAAATATTTGTAAGCTTGATTTCTTTCAAAGTAGGTACGGTCTAAAAACCAAAGTTTATGAGTCAATAGTTTCTAACCACATCGTGAACATGTTTCAGTGATACTCATCAAACGTGAATCGTGGGCGACGCACCCAACTTTCGCCCATTCATGCGTTTTGCGAGGATTTGGGTGGAATACAAAATGTTCATTATCATGGTGTACCTATACCTAACATAATAATATAGTATGATACTCATATGCCTCTGAAGCTTAGGCTTTTTCCGTAGGTACTTAGGTACTTCCATGATTTAAAACACGTCACAAAAAATATTCATACAGTTGCTGGCGACAATCAGTGGCGCACCTTATAATATGCGAATGCTAGACCTGAAAATAAAGATGCGAGTTTGATTCTCCAAATACCCATTTAAATAACATTTTATAGTTACTACTCGTAGATGACTTTACTGTAGGAGAAGAAACGTGTCTATGTTATCTAAGTATCTTTAAAAATAATTACAAAGGTGCCGTCTTTTAAACAAACGCACTGACATTAGTTACATACACAAGACAAATGCTCAAAAAGTCATAATTTGTGTTACTATATAGTCTTGAATTCTCGGAATTATATTTGTAGCAGGAAACATCATATCTAGTTAAAAATTAACAGCAACATAATTACAACTTATTAATGTCTGACACGGTGCAATGATTTTACGAATGTAGACAATTCAAATGGGAATTAGGTGTGAGAATGCGTGTAAAAGGGTTCTTACGATTTCCGTATTGTGGTAACTTTGACTAACTTACATTAATCTTTTTAAAGTCACTTACTTAGTCTTGATCCAATACTGGAATTTCCTGAGCCGTGAGTAATGAAAACGAGTGCCACAATACACTTAGAGACCCGGTGCAGAATATGTATCTACAAAAGATACAAACGAGAATGAAACAAGCACCTTTTGCAACTTGTTGTTGATAAAGTCTACCGTGACTTGCAAATACAGTCATGATTATATTCCTTTAAATGTGGCAAAACCAAAGGGCGATGACGGAAACGAGCATAGTTATCCAATATCGAAATAACAAAGCACGGGAAACAATTTGTATCAAAACCAGTAACATGATAGATAGGACCCGGTGCAAACCACATTGAGAGGTGCACCAACAAAAAAGCAAAACTTGAGACCACTGGAAGACACGCGCCTTCGCGGCCGGATGGGATGGACGTAACAAATTCTGTTTTTATAATAATCCTGGATAGAGATTGAAAAGTGACGCACGTGTAATCCTGGATAGAGGTTGAAAAGTGACGCACGTGTGAAGATTGATAAACCTCATTGGGACATGTCTATTCAAATTACCTACATTTTTTACCTATAGATTCTCATTTTAGTTTAGCTATTCCTAAAAACAGAGTGCCAACAACAAATCTGTTATTTTACCTACTAGAGTAATCGTGATGCAATTTACTTACAAGAAACATCTTATACGTTCTTGAATTGCCTTCAGTCAAACCCTGCTTTTTCTTGGACGACACCCATCAAGAGTAGCGGTCGGTTCCCCGTCGCTGGTGATTGAGTTTGCGGTCAGACAATGTTTAAAGTGCGGTTGGAAAGCACTGCTCCGATTTTCCAGACCATTTAACATGCTCTTTACGTGTTGTTGCTTGTTAGCGCAAGAAATATATGAAGCGTCCAGATGCAATTATGCATGATACAAAAAACTTACAAATTATATACTTCTTTACATATAACCTCATTGAAAGGTCAGACCGAGTACTAAGTATTTTAGAACTTTGAATTTCATACATAAGAGAAAGTATTAAAATTATTGTGACGTAATATAAAAAATATGATTGACATTCGATGTGAGTGTTGGAATTATTAATATTATTCTATCGATAGGTATATCAATATGAATTATGATGACAATAAAAATAGCAACAGATTACAATAGCCTTGCTAGAGCAATAGGAATCCTATAGATCCAATATGCATAACATGGTTAAGCGTTATCTTAATCATTATGTTCCTAACTAAGTACATCGTATCTTAAGCGATAATGAAACACATCAGCTATAGGCGAGCTTAACAAACCAATCATATTGTACTTACAACGTTTATTCTACACATTAACAGCATCGTGTTCTCTTAATCACACCATGATGAAACCTATGGAGAGAAATATCTTCTTGTTTGTCAAAATTACCTTCAAATTCTCACATCACTCCGTCTCTATCAGTTCTGTGAGGAATAAAAAGGAGAGATGCATTGTTTATGATTACAGAACCCACGTAATGTGTTCACAAACACCTACAACGGAAGTTTATTCCCGCTTGACCGGTTACTCCTAATTAACATAAAAACAAAGCTAGAAATCATTGAACGATTTCTCTGGAACATTCTTGTTCAACCACCCATCCACATGTATCTGTCCCATCTAGCCCTAATCCCATAAATGACATCAGATAAGATAGTGAGCTTATTTGAATCATTTTATGTTGAAAATTAAAATCAAGATATTATGTTCCTAGCGTATCGGACGATGATATGAAATTATCTTAGATATTTCTCTGCTGTTGCATGAAGTTGCTTCTTCATGTTGTGTAACGTTTGCATAAACTGAATACTTTAGAATAAATAATTTAAAAGCATTTTAAACAGGAATTGGATTATACCTAGCTAAGTGAACAAGAGATATTAAATCTGTAATAAAAAGTTTTTTTCGATCAACAGTTAGATTTTAATTCTGAAAGTAACAAGGTTTTGCTTGTATTTTAGTCACAATCCTAGAAGGGATCTCAGAATACTTTTGAAAGAGCACTGAGTCCCTACGAAACATTTACTTAATACATCTGTCTCATTTCCGTTTCCGTCACATTGTTACAAACCTCATCCTCTCAAAGATTTAACGATAGAGATTTGAAGAATAGAAAAAAAACATCTAATTAGAAAAAAGGAGAAAAGGTGTGATTCAAAAATATTAATATATAATTACTTTGACTAAGACCTAGTTTTTTTTTTATTTATTTGACGAATTATAAGCATATTGTTAACATAATATTTTATTGTAGTGACGTGATACGAGTAATTATGTAAAAGCTATTTTTTTATTTATCGTTTTAATATATATTTTTTTAAATTTTATATAGGTTTATTTATAATACTTATCAATTCAAACGATTATTAATAAATCATTCCCGCTCCGCTTACCACTAAGTATTTCCCCTACATTATCATGCGCTATCAAGCCATCTCAAGTGACAATATACGATCAGTGACATCAACTCGATCTCCGTTAGCCGCTTTGAATTGTACCGAACTAAACCGGATTCAATAAAAATGAATGGATTTGAAACTCCAGATGATCCTCAGTCTACCCTCAGATTTAGAAAATGAAACGTTCCTATTATTCATCTGCTGCATCTGCATTATCTGACATTTTGTTTTAAATCAAAACTAACTGAACTCAGGCATAGAGTTTAAAAAAATGATAATTTATATTTTTTATAGTATTAAACCACACTAGGTATTTTATTGAGAAAATGAAAAGTCTTATAGTCGTTAGGTGCTATAACCGATAAAATATGAGCTTATCAAAAAATTCGATTGTGACGACATGGATTCTGTGGCCGAATGGTAAAGCACTCCGGCTTTAGGAGGATAGTCTGATCGTTGTGGGTTCGAATCCCCACAGAATTTTCATTTAAAAAAAATGTCTTGTTAAGCTCATTGCAAACGATTGCTCAGAGTTAATGTAGCCGTCAATCTACATAAAAAAAAGTTATTACGCTTGATAGGCATTTTTCAACTATAATACCTTTAATCTTTGAAATAAATATGGTGGTTTTTCATAATTACTTTTGACGTTTTTTCCCTGCGTGGAATTTCACATCGTATTCGTTTTATTACCTCTGGCCGAACAAACGCATTAGATGTTCTTATATTTATATCCAGGGATTGAAGGTGAAAGAATTTGGGAATGAGACGACTACGTATGTATTTTTTTATGAGTAGGCTTTTACGATTTTTATTTGTATCGGAGGAGTTGAAATCTTTTTAATTTGCTCGCAATCATTTTAATATTATTTAGAAAATATACACATAATATACATGCGAAAGCGAAGAGAGGCCTATACCCAGCAGTGGGATGACAAAGGCTGATGATGATGATGATACACATGATTCATAATTCAATATGAAAAACGAAGATTGCTCCCAAAACTCAAATAAGAACTTCAACCAATGCTTCAATCCAACAAGAAAATATCTGAAACAGATAGGTACCTTTTAAAATCGTATTGCATAAACATGACCTCGTTTAGGAAGAAATTCCTAGATCGAAGCTCAAAACAAAAACAATATTTTGATTTCAGTTTGAAGATTATACAAGAGGAACATACAAATTTAAATAATAAATAATAAATCAATAATGCTGGACTTTCCACACAGTCCCAAAATAAGCAGAGCTTGTGTTATGGGTACTACATGACTGATTTTTTTTTAGTTAGCCTATACTGTCCCACGGCTGGGCAAAGGCCTCCTCCGTCACCTTCCACACCTCGCGGTCTTCCGCGATTTTCCCCCAATCCTTCCTAAAGGCGTCCAGGTCATCGCGCCAGCGCTTTTTAGGCCTGCCTCGGAGTCGCCTGCCATCCACCGGGATCCAACCATGGAACATGACTGATATACTGCTTATATACTTTTTGTTTGTAAATACATACATATTATACATAGAAACACCCAGACCCGAGACAAATATTTGTAGACCATACAAACATTTTTCCCACCGCGGGGACCGAACCCGCAACCTTTTGCGTCGCAGGCGGGCCTTCGCCCACTGCGCTACAGAGGTCGACAAATTTAAAGAAATTATGCTAGTTTATATTTAACTATCTGACCCGCGCGACTTCGTCTGCGCATTATTTGGTCCAGCCGTTCACGCGTGATGGCGTGACCAAGGGATATAGGGAAATTTTTAATTTTTTTTCTGTCATAAAAACCTTCTCCTGACAATAACAAACACAACAAAGAAAAAAATAGTGAAATCGGTCCAGCCGTTCACGCGTGATGGCGTGACCAAGGGATGTAGGGATTCATTTTTATATATAGAAGATAACTTTCAACTTTACCCTCATTCGCACAGCTGACGCACGAACAAACTATCCAACAAAATACTAGCTTTCAATACTGTTGGGTTCTTATTAATTAAAATGTCGAGTTCAGTTTATTAGGTAAAGTTTACCACACTAAACTCAAAATGTTATGTATGACTGACTGATTATTTTTAAATAGTGTTTGTTCATAGTTTATCATTAGAGACCAATTATAATAAAGGAGATGTTTTGAACATAAGTATCATTATTATTCAGAGCCCGGTTTGGCCCATAGCTGGGCATAGCTGGGTACCGAGAAAGGGAGGCCTATGCCGATCCTTTTGGTAAAGCAGTATGCGATCTAAAAAAATTTTTTTATCAGCGTACAAGCGGATCCACATGCAAGAACTAGTGGTTAATATGCGTGGGACTAATGCTTATGTTTATTGCGTAGCTATTATGCTTGAAATTATTATAATTAGAATTCTGAATCATGATTTTGGTAATTTGCTTCCCAGCCAAGAAAAGTCATCAATAATGTACTTACGGCTACGACAAAATCCCAACATAAAAAAGTACCTACGTGAGTGTCGTGGAACACTCGGTTGGAACGAAGTTTGTACATTTGACATTTTACGCACCTTGTGCACCACTCTTCGTACTCTGCGCATCTTTTTTTGCGCACCATTTTGCACAATTTGTGAAGTTATCAACGAAAACATGTTTTTTGGTTGTCCTGTAAAGTTGTGTTTTTGCAGTTATCTTTTTAAACAGACTTCAAAAAAGGAGGAGGTTCTCAATTTAAAAAAAAAAAAGTTGTATCTTGTTACGCGATTGTTCCGCCATTTGTTGACCGATTTGCAAAATTCCAGAGGTGGTCCCATATAAATTTTATTCCTGAGGGATTGATAGTTTCCCCGTAAAACTTTAAAAACCTTCCCTCCTAGCCATGTCACAAATAGAAATCGAATCGACAGCTTGACGCCCTGAGTCACACCGCGTTTCGAGTCAAACATTGAAGTCGGTTTTCTTTTTAGTATAAAAACGTAATTATTATTCCCCAGAGGCATCGATATGTCGTGACGGTAAAATAGAACGCTTTCTTTTGTTTATATAGCCTAGCCTCCATCCTCGATACTTTCCGAAAAGGAACTTCGTTCCAATACTCCTCTGAAGACAATTCTATCTACTAACCAGCTGACCTGCGAATTCGGAATCAATACAAAGCGTGACTCACAATCGGAGGGAAACAGTCGTCTTTGTCTAGTTGACACGTTACTTAGAGGCTCTATTTGCGAACCTTATAGCGCCCTTTGCAACGAAAAGTTAGAGCAAATAGACGACCGCTCTGTTGTTTAGCATGTGTGAGGTCACATGGAGTCGTGGTTAGAATATTGTAGTGAATGATTGGTTTCTAGCCTCCTGAAACGATACACTACAGAATAAATATTAGCTGACTGACACACTACTTATGGTGGTCGCAGACTTATCCGCGCCGAACTGTCAATTCGATAGAAGAAATGCTTAGACGTCAGAAGCCAGCCGCATTTTCTGTCAGTCAAAATGAGGACGCATTTAATACTGAATAGGGTTCAAATTCGATAACAATACCTACACTTGATATGTTCATCATCATCATCAGCCTATGGCAGTCCACATCTGGACATAGACCTCCCCTAGTGCGCGCCATTGCGCCCTGTCCTCAGCTCGACGCATCCAGCTTGATAGGTTATTGCATCAAAAAGTGATTTTCTTTTAAAAGCAATATCTAATCTGAAGAAAGAAAAAAAATTGTCCTTGAATTCTAAAATACGATAGGTAACTTCCACCGATTTGATTCAGTAATATTTTATACTCTTTTCTTTTGATCCCTTATTCTGCAGGGACTTTAAAATGGCACCCTTTCTTTTTCAATTGCGCTAAATAAAAAACTAAATGGTTAGATTTATAAAAATTGACTATAATAGATGTAAATTGTGTGACGAATTTGCGTGAGAGTTATTTATTGACTTTCGATGAGTAGAAACTTTCCCCTTAGAAAATCTATTGATAAAAAATATTTCAAATGCCGTTTATTAAAATGAAGTACCCTCATGTTGAATTAAAATGACTTTTTAGTCATGTTTTATGTTCTTTTAGTTGGTTTAATTTTAAAAGCGTAAATTCGACTTGAATGAATTCTATAAGCGTAAATGCGAAAATATTTAAGTATAAGAAAAAAAGATCTTATTTTGATGATTTCAATATTCAATCGATACTATATTTTATTTTACTTATTACCCAGTATTTTATAAATATTTCAGTTTCTTTCGATTCAGAACTGATAACCGGTTGAGTGTAGAAAACGAATTGGCTGACATGTTTAGGACGCTCGTAATATGGAGTAACGATCTTCGCAAGGTGGATGGCAGAAACTGTATATGAGATAGGGAAATCGAATCGGGCTCAGTGACGTGCAATTTGAGAGGCTACCAATGAACTGCTTCGCGCACGCAGACAATGACGCCCATGAATACAAAAAATCGGTTTAGGTCAATAGATTAATACGAACACAAAAACAAAGACAAATTAATATCATTATTTTAAAAGGGTGAGTACGGACCGGGTGAAACAAACCGAACCCAATTATCGCCTAAGGTACGATTGACATTCCTTCGGTCAGATCAATATCCTGAGAAGATGTCTAAGGGGCTGATTAAACAGTTAGCCAGTGATCATAAGACTCCTCAAACTATCACGGTAATAGTAGCATAGTACAGTCAATGCTACTATTAGGCTCCAACTCCCTTTTTACCATCGTCTAATTAATTAATACCGGTTTTTGTTCGAACAAGCCGTAAGTCTGTCATTCGGTTGTAGATCTGTGCAAAACTAGTGTTGGGACTGAATTGACTCGATGTCAGTAATGTACTAGTAGGTACTCTGAATTCTTATATTTTGTTATGTGATTATTTTATTGATCGATTGGAGATTAATGGGGGAGACGTTAATTACCCAGCTGAAGGATAAAATAAAAAAATAACAATCATTACGATCCATAAAGCATTACTGCCACACTATAATTGTTCAATATATTTGAATAAAAGTATGCAGAAAATCATCTATTTAAAAGGCTACTACTACCTTGCCGTGCCGTGTTGGTCGAATGGGGTTGTGCCTCGACTTTTAATCTGAAGGTCGTGGGTTCGAATCCCAGCCGTGCATCAATGGATTTTTCGTTTCGTAAAATTTATATGCTCTATAACACGAGCTCGTAACGATGAAGGAACACATCGTGAGGAAACCCGCAGCTTAGTCAGCTCCACACGTATTGACGTCGTCTTTCCTGTGGGCCAGGCTGATTAAGCTGAGAGGATGGTTTAGGTGCTGGGCAAGCCTATTCCATCTCAAACAATGTCTTAGGCACTACAATGTCCCGTTAAGTGTAGGCATGGATTGCCTCCTGACGCTGTATAAATCATCTAATATAGATGTAAAGGCCTAAGTTTGTTTTTGTACTACCTTGAGTTTGGTTACAAACATTTTAAATTGTTGTACTACATTTTTTGAACTTACATTCAATTTCTCTATATTAACATAAAATGTCAAGTAAATTATGTAAAACGTCTCCTCTCTAGAGTCCTAAGTACGTAGCACCTCACTTTTAACATCTCATTCGCCCACACAAAGCAGTAATTAAGCTTGAAGCATGCTAACTGACTTAATGCAATCAGTTGACTGATAAACAGCTGTTTGGATTTGCATTTTAAATCGATACTCTCTTGGCTCGGAGAATGACGTTTTCGTTTAGATATTCACACTTTAGATTATTACAATCGATTCGAATTACAACTTAATCGTGTGCCTAATAGGCTTAGTATAGTAATTCTAGGTTAAATTTACATTTGCCTACACAAAAATGGTTTTAATAATTATCTGCTTACCATAATTCTATGCTTACTCTGATTAGTGCAATTTATGGTCTTCACAAGTTTTTATTTTATGGGTTTATGGTACCTATTGCATACCTTGTTTTTCTTGATAGATTGGTGATATTACGGGTCATTTAGAAAGCCATAATAGTATCAAGTATTTTTATGTATGTAATAGGTAGACAGTCTTGTGGGAGTTGCTCATTGTCTTAAGTAAAACAAAATATAATTTCAAACAAAGATTCGCCTCTTTGATTTATGTCCCAACGATCAAAATAGATGAGGGTATGATAATTATAAACAATAAAAATCATTGCACCATTTTTCATCCATAAAATCACACAGTCATGTTGGTATCCCGTATTCGGATGTGATTTGTTCCGGAGCGTGGAGAATGCGCGCCGGCGCTCGCTGTCATCGCGAACGCTGCGCTTGCGCAACGTCTCATTAGCCCGGAACAAACTGAGTGTGTAACACGAGTACTGAGACTGTGGAGCCTGTACATAAATGTTGGCTCTCTAACTATATGAAAATATAGTAAGTTTGGCTTTGTGCTAAGCCGATATGAACCACAGGTGAGTCGGAGATGAAGACAACAAAATTGATAAACTACTCGTAGCTCTAAGTCAGGTTTAATGACACAAATAGTTGGATTAATGATGATAATATTGACACTGTGATTTTAAAAATCGCATTGTACAATAGTGTACATCATCTTGTAGTGTAATGACGATCGATTTTTCCCTTTATGATCACAATGCCTACGCCGCGAAACGACTTAGTAGGGAAATGTCGATAGCTGCTGCTTAGCACACTAGACCTGAAAAGGAATCACTGACGACCTCTGTGGCGCAGTGGGTGAAAGCCCGCTTGGGACGCAGAAGGTTGCGGGTTCGATCCTCGCCGCGGGACAAATGTTTGTATGACCTACAGATATTTGTCCCAGGTCTGGGTGTTTCTATGTATAATATGTATGTATTTACAAACAAAAAGTATATAAGTAGTTTATCAGTCATTCTACTAGAATGACTGATAAACTACTTATATACTTTTTGTACCCATAACACAAGCTTTGCTTACTTTGGGGCTAGATGATGCTGTGTGAAAAGTCCAGCGTTATTTATTATTTATTTATTTATTATTTTACTGTTATCAAAATTAAGTTGTTGTATATTTTTTTAATATCTGTATATATATTTTTTTTATTATTTAGTGAACTTGAAATCCATTCCCAGTTGTCATCCCAATAGAGCTCAACCAATCACATATTAGGAAAATGACAATTGAAGTCCAGAATGGGTTTCAAATGTCAAAATGAAGCCCGTGTCCATTGCCAGTTGAATTACAGTCTGTAGTTTTCGTAGTCACATTCGTTACTCCACTTTGACCCAATTTGGTAGACGAAGATAATAACTTCTCACGGTAAGAAAAGTGCGCAAGAAAAGTTCATTACTGACAAAAACATGTTTTATTGTACCAAAACTGAAGCAATGATTCGATATGATTGTCACGTACCGGAAGGAAATCAATACACTGCTAATGTTAGTAATGTGCATAAAAAGGGGACTTTTGTATAGAAGAATGAAAATATGCTATTCATTGAAATTTGCTATGCCATGCCTGTTATTAATACTAATAGTTAATCTCCGAAGGTCATGGGTTCGAATCCAGACCATTCACGGATATTTCTATTCGGAAAAAGAATTGAGTATGCGCTTTTTAAAGTAATTTATAAGCAGTGAAGGAAAACATCTTGAGGACCGGTTAAAAGGTGATGAGCTTGCAGTTTGTCACGTCTGGAATGCCTTTTTCCAAATGCTTTTGGGGTGATTGAGAAATGTATTTGCTTTTATTTGATAATAAGTGAAACCAGTTGGACTAAATAGTTTGACTACGTGGAAGAACCGGAAATAAGCTACATAAGCTTCATGTTGTATAGTTCGCCCAACGGATCTAGGCATTTGTGAAGTTAGCCGTTTTTCTGCGCAGAACACAATTTTGTGTGAAAAAGCGGTCACTGCAGACAAACGGCTAACTTCACGAATGCCTAGATCCGTTGGGCGAACTGTACATAAGTTTTCTATCTATCTATCTAATCAGCCCACATCCACCCACTGCTGAGTATAGGACTCCTCATTTTCACGCCACTGCTTTCGGTCCGGTGCCAGTCGAACCCAAAGTTTTCCCACCGCCTTTACAATGTCATCAGACCATCTGGCTGGTGGTCTGCCTGGTGTTCTGTGACCCTCGCGTGGTGGACCACTCGGAACTCTGTTGTACAATCTGTGCTTGACAGACATCTCGATTTTGACAGAAAGAATCTCAGCTCTAATTCTATAAACTCAAAACCTTTTATTTCGATTTCTATACCATCCTTATCCAAATAAAATCTATTTTCCGTAAAGTCAGTAAGAAACGCCTTCTAATTGAATAGGACGGAATCAAAGAGAATGATTGCATTCCCCTAAAGTTTGAAGGGGATGCGCTGGGGTAGGTTCCGATGCGTGGACGAAATACTTTTAGGGCTGGATGGCGATGTACAAAATTTTGATGTGACACTTTAAAAAATATCAACAAAAAAAATTTCTGATGGGTGATGTGAATGTGTCAAGATGTGAATATTTGATACTGGATTGCATTTATTTAATAATTTTTATTTATTTAACCCATAACACAAGCTCTGCTTACTTTGGGGCTAGATGATGCTGTGTGGAAAGTCCAGCATTATTTATTTATTTATTTATTTATTTTGAGTTCTAGTTTTTTCATACAGCCTGTGTGTACCTATGTAGGTATGATCCTAGGATGTGTTTAATTTATCGGTGTAAACGGCGCAACAAAACGGTTTGTATTCATATTAATTAATAAGCTTTATCGTAATATTTGGCAACGAAATACGTTATCATAATTTCAAAACTAACATAACAGTTATTTGTTTCGTTTGACCTTTTCTTTATGTTATAACATAAAACTTTAAAGCCAGCTTCTTGCCGTTTATTGTGTGATTATGGCCAGTAATTAAAACAAATCGATTTTGAAATACGTTATGTTTAGCAATATATTTATCTTTTTGTCATAAAAAGTTACGTGGTGACGTGTGATTGTATTATTTACGATCGATTTAAAATCTTTTATGATTTTTTTTATGTTTGTATCTGCAATCAACACATACTTAATGTGTTACCAAATCAATATTTATAATCACAAATCATTGCTATTTAAATTTTAAGCTTTATCAATATTTAGCTATTGATAACTGTTTGATAGAAAATTCTTGATAATCTTTATTAACTTTTATTTTTAAAGCTGAGACTGGACCTTTTTGGCACCACAAAAATAGTTTTTTTTATGATGGATAGTTTGTTTTTATTTTTTATTTTAGTTTATTGTTTTATTATGTTTCTTTGTACCCACTCGTGTTTTATAAATGTTTGATGTTCTATTTTCATTGTATTGTGTTGTGTGTGTCAAATAAATGTATTCTTATTCTTATTCTTATTCTTATTATTTTTAAAGTTGCTGTCAACGCCCATTAAGAAATATTGGTTTAGGATTTTAGTACCTATAAATCTTTTAAAGGGTAGGTGTAACTGCATTTTATTGTGTAATGTCTAGAAATCCCATCGTAAAATCAATCAATTTTCATAAAGTTTTTTATATTTTAATTTCATAAAGTTTTTTATAATTGCAGTCTTTGAGAATTACCTTATCCAATGCCTTTCGGTTCTCTGTTTTCTTTATAGTTTTACCCCAAAACACGGAAGGCGAGATTCCACTGCAGTAATGTCATTGCTAAGATTGTGGGCAAAATTGCTTTATGTAATTTGTGGATAGGGTGGGACTTATCCGTCTTCTGGTGTCTGGGTCTTTGTGTGGTTCAATTATTGAAGCCGTTACGTGGAAGCTAATTGGTTGGAAAGGTAATGCTTTAACGAGCGAAGGAATAGTTTGTGTGTCACCGATAGGTGTTTTGTCCGGTGCTGAATGATTTTGTGAAGTTTTGTTTTAAAAGCTGACGAAATGTAATGTTATATTGGATTCTGATTATTAGTCCCAGGATTATTAGTGTAGTTTTTCTCATGCAAATCATTTATTTTCAGTGTCTTTTAAAAATAATCGCCTGTCATCTTTTCAACTCAATCCTTAGTTGGTGACTTTACCATCATAAGCTACTATAGTTTTGATGATTCCTACCTAGCATTTAAATCAACCATTTTAAAGTTCATGAACTTGAAATAAGATGATTTCAGTCCACTCAAAACCCAGATAAAATCTATGGAGGGGAGACATAAAATAGAACTGCATTTTTATCGTTATCTTTGAAAGGGTTCTATATGCAGACGTGGACCACTTCAAAGATACCGCGAGCGCCAGTTTGTTCTTAACACATTGAACCATATTGAATGAGAAACAATAAGTTAAAACAGTAATTGGTTCAAAACAATAGATTTCACTGTACCTACAAAAAAAAACTATCTTTATGTTACATTACTTTGAGTTATTCGTACGCCTGATGATTCGATCGATCGATATTGAGTTAGAATCAACCCTATAAGATTACGACTACTTCGTTGAAACGATGTTTACACTACTCGTAAAACAGTGGCTGCATTGTCTATATTATGAAATCGATGCAACATTTCTGTACTGTAGCCTTGGCTTTTATGCAAAACTATTATCTATGTGGTCTCTACTTTATGCCAAAGAAACAATCACTGTTGTGACATGAGTGTAAAAATTAGAAAGAAAAACTCTACAAGTTCACAAAAAACGTGTTTTGCCAAAAGGTTCCAAACCACAAAATTACAAATAATAAGTTGATCAAAAATCTCCCCAACTTTTACTACTTTGATCTATAACCACTTAACTACATTGAGGGAGTGTAGTTACAACTGTTACAAGTAGTGACTTGATTGTTACCTATTCAGTCATACCAGTCAGTTAGGCAAGTTTCGGCATAACACGGGTAAAATATGATAGCGTTTGAAACTGATGCCAAGAATAATCCAGTGCTTCGTTCCTCATTAATTTTCAGTGTTCCGTTGTAGCATGCATAAATATTGCTTGTTACCAGAAATTTAACCAATGAAAACAACATTAACCCAAATATTGTGATGGGCAACAAATGTGACCTACTCGTATGAAATTGCATTTCGATATGCGAACAATTTCATCTTTGTGACGATATTTTAATATACCTAATGTGACCATAAATAGAGTATTGAATGCTCGTGATTTTTTGTGGCTATCGTCGGGCCGTTGTATGGACTAAGCTTGAAATGGCTGTATCACTTTGTAAGTATTTTGATTTCGTAGATTAATAGATATTACTAAGATGTCTTAAGATAATCCTGAAGATATTATAAGGGTAGTCAGAACCTGTCCATGACATGACAATTTAAATGATCCATTTGCAGACTATGATTTTTAGAATTCGCGCCACAAATATGTTTATCAGATCTACCAAAAATTTCATTTACCCCGTGGGTAGATACTGGCATTAGATTACTGAAATAGAATTCAACATGATTATACAAGCTGTTCTGATATTTCTTGCATATAGCTCCCTTTATTGTAGATTCATTGAATACGTGGACATTTCAACTTTTTACTGCGACACCGAACAAAGCTTATTTTGGAGTGTTGTAAGAAATGGCAGGTTTACTTAGCCTTTGTTGGACGGCCATTTATCTCTTTTATTTATGGGGTACCGGCGCGAATGTCGGGCATACTCGGACGTGCATACGTTGGCGTTCGCATTAGAGGTGTCATAAGAACAATTCAGATTTTTGCAAGTTAAATAATGAAATTTTGAGATTTATAAAAGACGTTTGTTACGAGTACTTTGTACTTATTTTTAACCGAAACTTTTGTCGATAACGTGTGTGCTTTCTGGAGTTAGAAATCAGAGTAATAAAAAATATCAAGTCAGTTCAAGAATAAGCTCAGTGAATAACGACATACTGTGTATTCAGTATATGAACAATAAAACCATAGCATAACCTACCTAGTTGTTCGTTCAATAATGTACTGTACAATATCAAAGACAATCTTGGTTTAAGAGCTTGATAAACAGCCTCACAGCTTACCATCACAAAACATACCACCTATCGCCCTAATTCGTCACATCAGTCCGACCATTGTCTCCCCGTCAAAAGATTCTCTTTGGTCATACATTTGGTTCTGGTGGTTATAAACTAGAGGCGTTGACTGTTTCACAAAGACCACCTAGATTTGGCTACTGTCAGTACTGGCCATACAGGGTGTGAAGGAACTTCTCTGAAAAATTGAAAGAGTAACAATAGGTTTGTATTAGTTCGTGGCCAAATCTGCTGACGGAATTTTTGGTTGCCTATAAAGTCGTTTTATGGTAAAACATTTCCAGTTCTCGAATGTCTCTGTGAACCATATTAAAAAGTACTCTGAGACTTAAATCAATACTTGCTTAATCTTATTATAGGCAATTAATGGTAACAATTTAATTAAAAAATAAATTGTGAGAAAAAAACTATGAGATTTAACTAGAGCTTTTTTCCCATTTTTTCATTTGGAATCCATTATTTATGGCAACAGTTTATGGTCCGTTTAAGTTTTCGGGAGCAATCTTCTTACACCCAGTATACAGTAGTAAACCTCACTCACCTGTGGTGTTCACCGAATTGTCTCAACGTGATTCATACAATACGCAAAGACATAATGGTGGCAGTTTGAGCTTATAAATTGAATGAGTCATTTAAGTAATTTTCATGGCTTCAAGCCGGTTTCTGAGGTTGGCTTGAACTAGTAGCGATAAATTCTCTTTAGGAGCCTAAGCGCTGATGTATTGCGGTCTTGAATCTTAGGTATTCTATTATTTAGGATCTTTTTTTGATAGATCGTCGTAGTGAAGTAACGTTCTGTGGATGGGTGACCGCCAGTGAAATTATCAACTGAGGAAGGGCACATTACTTAGTCGATCCCAGCTATTAAGACACTAAGCCATGAAGGAATAGGATATACCTATGATCAAAGTATCTTACTTAAATTTTTGCTTAGCAATAATGAATCTAGCACATTTGTTCATAATCAACGAGCATTTGATGATAACCGTTCATTGAACAAACATTGTCTTTGTGTACAATGTACAATCTCATGCATCGAATAGGAAATTAATTTCGTACGTTACGGTATTTGAGCCATTCAGGGCATGTTAGCTTTGCGATATTAATATTGCCATTTTAGTAATCAATATCAATCTAGACGTGATAAGTTTAAGATGCAATTTTGCTGCTAGAATAGGTACAACTTTGGTATCTATGTAAGTCAAAGATACAATAAGAATGTTCGTTTTTTTAATCGTTACCTAACATTTCAATTCGAATCGGTTTAAAATAATGTGACTTCATTTCTGTTCTTCCTTTACAATTACCACAGAATTAGGCCAAACACAGTTTGGTTTATTTCAGTTTGCAATTCTGTTTTTCTGCGCTTCATCTAAGTCAAGTTGAATTATGTATAACAAGCAAAAACCAATTGCTGAAATGATGAATGAGCTTTGTAACTTGCGGTGAGTAATTTTTCCAATTATTTTTACCGTTGAAATTGAAATAAAACTTTCATACTAAACTCGCATAAACCAGGCACTCGTAAAACGAGGCCATAAAAACCTATGCACTAAATGTAACACAAATCTTACTGTAATTACGAACGGTCACGGTTGTATAGGTTTTAATTAATCGCTGAATTACACACGTATTTTATGTAGAGCCAGCGACTTGCTTGTCGCTTGTCGTGTACTGGTTATGGTTGTGGTCCATTGCACATTCGAATACTTACGATAAAATGTCACGAGCAGTTTGTAGGTTTCGCATCATCTCTCCGACTAATACAACAAGTGAATATCTTGTTTTCAACAATTGCTGTGGTAATAATTTTATACACTATGCTCCTCGTGGGTTAGGAGCATTTGAACTACTGTGACAGTCCTCCTAGACCCCAGCCCTACATAAGTTGAATGATCAGGTATTGTAATAACCTTGATATAAAAAGATAAACAATATAAAATTAGCACACTAATCATGACAGTGACAAGTGCGTGGGATCCTGTATCAGGAATTAGATAGCAAGTTATCGGTTTCCTAGAAAAAATATGATATCCCGAAACATTTTCATGACATGATCTAAAAACTTACCTGAAAATATTGTAGAAATTGGAATTGAAATGTTTACGTCTATTTTATGATTTCAAAGGAAAAATATGTCTCATGTTTTGAACATACCATCGTTGACCTGGAAAAATAAGGTTTATGTTTCTCGAAACGTGGAAACGCGCTCATTCAATCTATAAGATGCAAGGAGCGATCCGAATGTGTCGAAGATAGTTAAGTTTAACGTCAATGACAGCTTCATTCTGAAACTTCCGCCTGTTTAGCGGTGACATTTAACCGGCTTATGACACCGATCGATAGAGAGAGATTTTGTTAGATATTGTCGTAGTTTTATGACATGGTTCTTGGCCTTATTTTCGAATCAAAATGGATCACAGGAGAAATAGGATCTTTACCTGCATAGATATTATTTCGGTGTAGATTATATTTATACAGTTTCTATTCTAGTGACAACTTTTGCTTACATTTACCGGAACGCTACAATTTCTAGGACAACTTTTGTTTACATTTACCGGAACGCTACAATTTTAAGTGACAACTTTTGCTTACATTTACTTGACTAAGGCAATGTTTGAGATTGAGTAGGCTAGCTCAGCATCTGAACCTGCATAGGTACCTATAGTCCATATCATAGAGAAGGCATGATCAACTTGTATGGAACTGACTATCGCGATTCGCGAGTTTTCTTGGAACGTTTGAAATAAAATTGATCTTGCATGAAAATAGCTTTTAGAGCAGACTAAAGCTAGCCTGAAATTCGTTTGACATTCATAGTAGCACAAACAAAGCTCCGTGGTTTACTTTTAGGGCATATGAACCGGGCGGGGCTTCTAATTTTTCATTATTATCTGGTAGTAAAGTAATAATCTGCCTAATAAGCTCAGATACGAAAATACAGTAAAATATGCAACAGATTGAGATATCGGAAACGTCGTTCTAAATATTTTTATGGATTTGACAATTGGTACAACGGTTAAATTATTGTTGTGAATGTAGATCAAAGTTTATGAAGCTTTTGTAAACTTTATATTTTTCGAAAAATGTGTTATGAATTCAACATAACTGTTAAGACAGGAGATATTGGGTATCGCAATATTTAAAAAAAATATATAGTTTTTTCCCGAATACTTGTTTTTATAACACCAGCACTTGAAAATGTATAAAACACCAAAAAACTTGCGGCAAACACAAAAATGCACACAAGGTTTTTTTTTGGCACAAATATTTTGATCTATATTTTCAGATTGCACTAATTTTGCATTAAGATTAGCATACTTACGAGCATTTTTTTTTCTTTTTGAATAAACGGGTTTTTATCACGTACTTGCTTTATTTGACCTGACGTTTCGAACGTGTTGCAGCACTCGTGGTCCCTGTGGTTACTAAGTGTGTGCGTGGTACAACGTGTTTGCCGCAAGTTGATACGATTAGTGCCGTGTGTTGCAGTATGAACTTGGTCTTAGCTGATTCTGAGGACGAATTGAGGGTAGATACGGCTCCTGCCCTCAATAATAAAAGCTGACTCGCTGTGCATCTGTTCTCACGTGACTAAATACGGGTCAAATAAAGCAAGTACGTGATAAAAACCCGTTTATTTAAAAAGAAATTATGTCTTCAAATCACGAAAGTTTAATAAGTTTAATTTTTTTATCAGCCAGAGGCATACGTAGAATGATGGCATAATCCATTATTGTGTCATAAAATATGGGACTGGAGCAGTAAAAAATTAATAAAAGTTAGGTTTTATTTTAGGCACAGTTTCAAAAAGGTCATTCTAGTGGCAATCATTATAATATTCAAATCAATTCATTACGTAGCGTTCTTTAACTCTTCTTTACACCAGCGTGAACTTATACGCCTTTCGTGCTCACTGAGTCAATTCATTTCTTCTCAATGTAAATGTTATAGAACATTTATGTAAATTGACATTATTACATTAGGTTTATATTTCGAATGTAGACATGTTGAGCTACAAGTTGAGCGTAAGCGATTTTAGCGATTTTACAGAATGTTGTGAAAACTCGCAAAACTACTTCTAAATGAAGATAGAATAAAGTGATTGTTTAAATCAAATTGAGAATAATATTTAATTTACAAGTTAATCTAGTTTTTTTTTTTAAATTAAATAGGTCAGCATTTGCCCTCCCTCTGCCTGATGTTAAGCAGTAGTGAGGTCTATGATGGAGCATGCTTTCCTATAGGGAACCTATTTACTCTTGATTTGAAGACCCCTATAGTGTACTTTTCGGGAGTTTTAAATAATACTCTTTGGTTTGAAAAAATACGAATTTTTAAAGTTAAAAAAAAATGTTTTCATGTAATTGGTTAATCTCATTTAACTTTTCTCTACCTACAAGAAGCTAATGTTGCAATTTTTTTGTGTTCTACAGAGCATGTTTTATCCACGTATTAGGTTAGGTTAGGTTCCCCGACGAGGCACCTTCGTCCGCCTTGCACTACTCACCACTATGCGGGGC
The DNA here is from genome assembly GCA_951394285.1 of Epirrhoe tristata. Classification (NCBI taxonomy): domain Eukaryota; kingdom Metazoa; phylum Arthropoda; class Insecta; order Lepidoptera; family Geometridae; genus Epirrhoe; species Epirrhoe tristata. The sequence goes on along the minus strand of OX596146.1, from coordinate 7,516,520 downwards.
CGCCTTAAGGGCGGGGATCGCCAGAGGGGGACTGGACGTAAAGGCTGTGCCGGTTTCCCAGACCCCCTCCATTGGGTCGTTTAGTGGGTATACCGGGTGTCCCCGGGGAGTTCCACATACCCCTCTCGCCCCCCGGCGGAGGGGATGCGTAACGCATTTTTCCCAGCGAGAAAAAAAAAAAAAAAAAAAAAGGTTCCTTTGGGCCTTAAACTACACAAAGGTTAAGAACGAGAAGCCACGGGTAGCTGCTAGTCCATACTATGTGTCTATTATAAATGTGAAAGTAACTTTGTCTGTCTGTCTATCTGTCTGTCTGTCTGTCTGTTTGTTACGCTTTCACGCCCAAACCGCTGAACAGATTAGGCTGAAATTTAAAAGCTAAAGGTTAAAGGTTGTATCCCAGGGAAGGACATAGGCTACTTTTTATCCCGAAAAAATCCCTAGGGACCGCGGGTCACACCGTGGGAGCGCAGCTAGTATAAAATAAACGATTGGAGCTTATCTAAGTGGTTTGATAGCAATAAACGACACATAAATAATAAAAAGCCGCATACCAAGTTAGTTATTTACTGTCTATACATTGAATAAGCTTTGTTGTAGACAGTAGAAAGTTTTCTAAGAATTATGCATTTGATCTAAGAATATTGGGCACTTTATCATAATAAGTCAGTGGTTCATAAATATGAATGTAATTGAAACAGGTGGCAGTAAGTCAAAGTTATTGGATGGAATGTAAGTTATGGTAGGCAAATATTCAAAAAAGGTTTGAACAAAATTTTACTTTTTCTTGAGTTGAATTGATACAATCATTTGGGGGTTAAAAACGAAAAATTACCTTTAAAGACATCTAAAATGTGTATTTATTTATCCATATTTAGTACTATTTTTATTAAAAAAAGTAAGTAAGTTCGTATGAGTCAGTGGCCAACTCTGGTGACGGAGTTTTTAGGCCGCCTTAAGGCCTCCGTCATGGCTTAACGACTTAAATAGCCAGGACCGACAATTTAACGTCCCCTCCGAAGCGTGAAAGCGCTCAGATTTAAATGCCACTGGCGGTCACCCATCCACTTACAGACCGTTTCGAACGTTGCTTAACTTCGACGACCTATCAAGAACGACCACGAGCGCTTCATTCATTATTTTTAATAGACTACTTACAGAAACTGGTAATTAAATTGTGTAAAACTCGATGAAAAATACTTCTTGGTAGCTGTATGAAACATCTCTTAGTGAAGTTACAATACAGTGTATACCTAAATTGAAATTAATAGATAATTTGAACAAAGAAAAGGAAATATTTAAGTAAGGGTTGCTTATCATCCCCTAAACTAGGTCACGATGAAGTCAAAATCAACAGTTTGGGAGTAAACTCCAATAAGTCCGGGCCTTAATTATAAGATTAATGTACACAAGTGTATTGTAAATATTGATTAGAGTGTATTTAATTCAATAATATTTGTGTGTAAATATTTTTCATTTATTGTAGAGTTTATGTATAGAAATGTCTTCAATCTAAGTGCATATGCTTCATGCTTGCATAGTGCATATGCAAGCACTCTCAAACGGTGAAGGAAATCATTGTGAAGAAACCGGCATGTAGAACCTAAGACAGATATTATCTAGGTACTAAACGTGACGTAGAATATCCACCATAATTATATTTAAACTAAACCAGCCCACAAATGAAAATCAAACAAATCAATTCAATTAGATACGTAAACTCGGCCACCCGTATGACTGACACAGATAGGGATCATGGCATGTGTTAATAAAACTCTCCCCATCATGGTCCTATTGTCTCTGTAGATTAAGCAATTTACTTAATTAAAATACCCACAATTTAGATGCCGTGTATTGAACTACGCTACTTTTTTTTTTGTGATATTCTTGCTTCAAAGGTTTGAGTCTGGCGATAATGAAACTAAAAAAATATATATATTAAAACTTAATTATGAAAAACTATAAAATTCAAAAACAGTTTTTGATAAAGTTAATTCAAAGAGCATTTTGGATTTGTGTGAAAGACGATTTTGTGTAAGATATTAACAAAAAAACAGCCAGTTCTATTTAGCACATCTCTTATTCACTTAAATGGTTCATTCATGACTTAAATTGCAATGAAAATACTTGAAGAGTTTCAAATTACAAATTTTGAATTAATTATATACTTAGTGATCAACCACATTGTATGAGTTCCTTCATTCACCCTTACGAACGTAAGGCTTCAATAATCAATTGTTCATTCCATAGAATTTTATATGAACGTCAATCGTTTTGAGATTTTCTTTCGTTCTTTCGGAAGTGATTGAAACAATTAAGAGCTTGTATACTTAGTCTATAACATTATTATTCTTTAGAGATATATTTTTGTAACAGGATTTTATCGCGTATTACCTTTATTATTTCCCGACGTTTCGGCTGTATTGCAACAACCGTGGTCGCGGGCGAACTGGAGGTAGGTCAGCGGAGCCGACGAAAAGTGGCGGTAGTTATATAGAACTACCCTCCACTAATCTTCAGAAATAAGATCGGCCGCACGTCCACCACGGCACACTACACTAACAGTATCTTCACACCGAAAAGTCACATTACGACGCGCCTTGCACCTACTAATCACGGGATTCCACGCAGTTGGGAGCTTGAAACCATCCTCACGATTGAAATTTGGGTACTTCTTGATTTCAATTGCCTCACGAATCATTCGCTTGTAATATTGTCTTTCGTTGGCAAGAATCTTCGGATCATGAAGCTCAATCCAGTGATTAGGCCCTGAATCCACTACGTGCTCAGCTATCGCCGATTTATTAACCTGGCGGTTCTTAACTGCTGCTATGTGTTCCTTTATGCGTTCAGCTATTGTACGCTTCGTTTGCCCAATATAGGAACGGCCACAACTACAGTCTATCTTATACACGCCAGGTACTTGAAAAGGTATGACGTCTTTTTAGTTTTTTTAGTGTAACGAAAGTGCCAACGAAAGACAATATTACAAGCGAATGATTCGTGAGGCAATTGAAATCAAGAAGTACCCAAATTTCAATCGTGAGGATGGTTTCAAGCTCCCAACTGCGTGGAATCCCAAGTGCAAGGCGCGTCGTAATGTGACTTTTCGGTGTGAAGATACTGTTAGTGTAGTGTGCCGTGGTGGACGTGCGGCCGATCTTATTTCTGAAGATTAGTGGAGGGTAGTTCTATATAACTACCGCCACTTTTCGTCGGCTCCGCTGACCTACCTCCAGTTCGCCCGCGACCACGGTTGTTGCAATACAGCCGAAACGTCGGGAAATAATAAAGGTAATACGCGATAAAATCCTGTTACAAAAATATATCTCTAAAGATGAATTGTGATCGCGAAAGTTTAAGAAAGACTATTATTATTCTTTTTCACCCTCCTTATGTATTAGCTTATGTTTTCAATTCAAAGCTATAGGTTAAAAATTTTATGCGATTAAGATTTATGAGTTAATTTACCTGGGTGCATTATCTACACTTTTAGTAAACTTAAATCACCTGGGTGCATTAAAGTGACTTTATAAAAAACTTTATTCACCTAATTCACCTGGGTGCTTTAAATTTACTTTCACGGCGTCGATATCGAACGCGTAAAGAACTAATACTAGGCACCCTGTTTCTGTTTCTGTAAACTATACTGAGCGCTTATTCGTCCACGGAGCGTTTCCGAGCTTACGCACACAGAAACAACGTACCTACATGTGCGTCCATCAACACTTACACAATTAAGATCAACCCGCCTTCGTTAGATAGAAAAGTACTTCAATCGTATACATGTGTATTATCAATCATAAACATGACTACATTGTGTAACCGCCTAACAGTGCGCTGCTATGTTATTTAGTGGAATAAAACAAACAAGCCGGTACAAGTAAAGCCAAGGGCACACTAGTGAAAAAGTCTAGCAAAAATAATCATGAAAATTATACATTTTAAATAATAAAAATAAGTTCTCTAAATATTGGTATCTCATTCTTGGGGACTAAAAATAAAAATAAATAAAAAAAAACTTTTATTTTCCTTACTCACAATGAAACTATAAAAGACGCTTAGGAATAAAATTTGATTTTGAAAAAGTATTTAAATTTAACGTAACTTAGGTTATGTGTAAGGACCGCCATCAGCGGTAAATGTCTCTTCCAGTTCTTGGGGACTAAATAATATTTTCTAGTATTTTCTTGTTAGCCCCTTTTTTTTAAAAAAGGGGCTAACAAGATTTTTGTTTTCATCTCAGCCTCTTTTTAAAGCTATTTATTACATAAAATCAAAAATAATATACAGATTTTCCGAAAAAATCATTATATCCGGAGAAAACAGCGTTTGAAGATTACTGTTGCGTAGGTACTGGGCGCGTTGTTTTACGTAGATTGCTGGATTTTGAGTTTAAATTGTTTTTTTTTATGAAATAATTAGGTAGGTATGGTCTTATTATATTATACGAGTACTAGTAGTCAATAACTGAAAATAACATAAAATGACTAAGCTAAGTCAAAAACATTTTTGCGCTTTTTTTTTTGAATGACGCTAATTGAGTTTAGAATCATGGTCTGATTGCAAACCCTCAGTTTTCGGTAGTTGTCTTTCTACACCCTGTATACACCTTGACCTCAAAAGCGTGACGAGATAAGACAATAAAATAAACGATAAACAGATGACCTTTAAATCGAAGTATTAACCACTAAAATCACACATGTTGTGTATCAGTGCCTTTACGGCCGCTTATTTGCTAAGTGCCCCATTATTGTTATCAATGTTTTTATTAACCAACAATTTTATAATCAAAATTATTGTTTCTCACAGTAATAAAACCCGTTTGTATCTAGAAATGGGAATCATAATAGCCGGAAAATTATGGAAATGGGTACTCATCGAATACACTACGAATACACTGTACACTCTCACTACTCTACAATTTGAGGTGCAAACATTGTAACAAATTCTTGCTTTCTTGCTTTCTTACTTAAATCGAATATAAATTCTAAACTACATGTTTCTAAATCGCCTCAATCATAGATTTGAACTTCAAACAACTCAATATTTTGATATCAAACAAAGCAGCAGAGAAAACAGTAACTAGTAACTAGTAACTAGTTTTATGCTACATTTTTAGTAATAATGAATTTTAATAAAAATTGTGTTTGTACAAAAACACTATTGAAATTGACATTGAAGACAAAATTCCATGGCCAAAAGCTATAAAAAATATTGAAGAGCCGGACCATTTCAAATAGCCGGTTTTTGTTGGACTGACCACTCTACTCATGGTACTCCATTGATTTTAATTGCAGGTCATTTATATAATTGCTTCATCGAACTTTCTCGTTGAAAGGCTGTCGATTCTAATGCGTCCAATAAAGATACCTTTTCTAATTTCATTCATACTTAACGAGCTCCCAAATTTTAATGAGTTTGTATTTTTCAACTCGTTATGATTAGGTGATTATGAAACATTGTATAAATATACATGGTTTTTAATAAAGCACTATAATCAAAGGTTGTTAGTCAAAATTTGTTTGAGGTTCTGAGCAATAAATCATTAGTTTTTCTAACCAAACTTTGTAATAGATGAATAAAAATATAAATGGAATGAACCAAAACGTATAGTCTTAAAAGAAATAACATCAATAATGTCCAATGTTTTTCATTTAGATACAAAACTAAAACTAAGTAACAAAGTACTTGTAAAAACGGGAATGTGTCAACGTATTACGACTTTAATCTAATTATTTTAAAAATACAACAGGATTAGTCAAGCTATCTAATTATCGTTAGAAACGATCTATAGATAGCTCAACTGATCCAGGTCACTGTCAGTCGGAAGCGTGCCCAAAACACTGGCGGCATTACCACGCTGGATGGCAATGATCCTTTGAGCCAAAAATGTAAATATAAGTAAATATGTAGTAGCTTAGTTTCTGTACTTAAACGTATTATTTTAACATCTTCAAAAAATTTTGAATCTGAGAGGACCTTTACCGACCTTGGGTATAAAGTTTGTTTACATTCTGTATTAAGTAATACATTTAAGTAAGTGAAATGCTTTAATTTGCTCGTGGCAATGAATATTTCACACCACATTTCATAGAGTCAGCAGAAACAACACCTGCAGAAAGTATGTATTTGATTTAGGTAATCCAATATTGTATGTTGTATCTTATATCAGATGCACCGCTTCTAAGAAAGAAAAGAAACAAAAATATTAACGTACTCCATTATTTATATATTTTCCATAATACCAGGCTTTGCTTAGTTTGTGGCTAGATCACACTGTGTGGTACCTCCAATATATCTAAAAAGTGTTAAAAATTTAAACCGTGTCTGTCCATGCGATATGAAAAGATCACTTAATAATTTTTTTTTATTTACTTGTCCGAAAACCATTCCAACTATGACTGTAAAAGACTAAAACTTGTTGATTCTCATATGTCGGATTACATCAAAAAGCACTCTAATCGTCTTATCACTAACTTGACCCGATATCAAGGCTTAACATAAATTAGCGACGGTGTGTGGTTACAAAAACCAAAAACAATGGCCCTTCAAGAACCGGCTTTACAACTCAACAATCACCTAATTTCTGAACAGATTTCTAATTTCGAACACAATTCTTTAGTGGTAGACAGACTCATAAATTAAACGCACTCAGAAGAAACAGTCCATATGTCACCTCTTAAAAGCTCTTTCAAGTATAAAATAAACAGTATTTTGCTACTGTTCCAGTATAATTGAAGGTAAGCAACAGATGCCAACAAAAGATTCTTAAACCGTAACCCTATTATGTTTTCGCTAAGGAAAACAAATGGTACGGCAGAAACAGGAGTTCGACAATTACTTTAAGTAATAATACAGCTTCGGTGGAATGGAATAATGAAAGGACTACTGGATATGAATTGTTATTTTGTTTAAAGCTCCGTGAGGTTTGCATCGAGCTTCCCACTGAGCCAGATGACCATTCTCAGAATATCGATGTAACTTTCTTGAAGAATTTGTCGTCAATGTTGTTTTATTATTGGCATGCGAAGTCAAATAAAGAACAAAGATTGAAGAGTAAAAAGGCCACCGTGACTATAGACCGCTAAAGTTTGGGTAATACGAATAAAATGTACCTACTTTTAGTAACTTAATAAGTAATTGGATTAAACTTACTTGCTTGGTATCGATAGACTACCTCGCCCTTGGTTCTCCGGTTTTGTGCCAGTTATTTGATTTAGTAAAATAATGATAAAATCATCTTATTTCAGTTATTGTCACAGGGATATCATCAGTATCGACAGTTAATGAGGAACCTATGTCTATTGTGTACTCAGCACAATGCAATAACATAGAAAAACACCAGGTATCGAATATCAAAACTCTATTTATCTATTGTACGAATAGTATCTGTTTCTGTTACTTTGACAAAATTGCGACTCAAAACGCAATCGTATGCTTACAATAGAACAAAAAATTTACGGACAATTTGGCTTTGTAAGTTGAATCCTGATCATTATCAGGGTTTGGGTAGCTTATCTCTGTTGCAAAAGCGCCGATGGTATATTTAGCTTGTCATTATTCAGTTGCACTTTTCCTCTCGATTGCATGCTGCTCAAGCAAATAGAATGCAATCATTATTATTGTAAAGAAAGCTAAAAAACGCTTTATCTTTATTCTTACTTAATATTTTTGGAACGAAGTTCCTTTTCGGATGGTATCGAAGAAAAAGAAGACTGAGGCTGGAATCAAAAAATGGTTCCATTTTACCGTCACGACACATATATATGTTAAATCGTCACAGTGCGAAATACGCAGCCGCGACACAGTCCATAGATTGTTACATTGTTAGTACGGAAGAGCGTTTCTAGGAATATTCTGGGAATATAATAAATTAATTGTCAATTAGGTATCCTAGAAATGGTCTGTGTCGCGGCTGCACATTTCGCACTGTGAAGATTTGACATATACATGTGTCGTGATTGTAAAACAACAAAATATTTTTTCCAGTCTCAGTCTTTTTTTTTCGATACCGTCCGAAAAGGAACTTCGTTCCAAAAATACCGATTTCGCCATCACCAAAATCCTTGAAGATCAATGTTTTCTTGTCTCCACAGACGCTACGCCACGCTTTTGTACTTACAAAAAGTTTAAAAGTTTTTGAAGGACATCGAAATGACGCAACGTTGATCGATAGAGCACAGCTGGTTGCACAACAATATCGGTGATTAGGAATCCATCCTAAAGAAATACTTCAAAACTTTCAAGGATAGGGATTCTTATCTGGTAGGTACTTGTGCTGTCTCAAAATGATTTGAAATGAATTTAGTTCAAACTTAAAATTATATGGTTTTCGCGTCTTTGAAGTCAGTGGGTGTGATCAAATAGACCATGACCAAAAACATTTTATTGTTCAAAACTATTAAAAATCACTTCAGTACTATTGTCCTGTAATCGATTTGCAATCGTCCGCGAAGGAGCATTGAATGGAAGATGTAACGGTAGGTGTGGCTAGTTTAGGAAGAGCAGATTTAAATTATTTTTTATTTTATTTCTAACGGGCATTTTGTTGGTCCGTGCGCTTCATGGTCGTTATAGTCGGGACAGCTGTCATCCATATCTTGTTCCTATTGTCCAAAGACGACTTCATATAAACTGCGTTTATATGAAATTCCTCAATAGCTCTCAAGATTTTGTCTCACGCAAAAAATCTATTGTCATTTTCACAATAAATGTTGGTCGTATCACTGGCGCATTAAAAAGTATTCATGCGGTATTTTTGTAAGGTACCTTTGTCAAGTCGCAAAATCTTGACACTTTTACATTTGTCTTGTTTTTTGAACCGTACGTCCCAAATGTGATCCCAAGTTCATAAACTTTTACACACATTTATGGTATATTCAGGGACTGACTTTATAAGTCCGACTGTACCATCGCTATCACGTTTTAGTGATCTCTAATGTTTTTTAATAAAAGAAGACGATTGCAACGGTAGCCATTTGTCACAATTAAGTAGGCGTAAAAACAATTGCAAAAGTGTTAATGAACTTCTGATTGCAGCATTGATGTTCTTTCATGGCACAAATCATTGATTCTTACTTACTAAGGTGCGTTCACAACGCGATAGTATAAAACAAGCACTATTATTTTTTAGCTAGCGCTATTTAGAATTGACTACAAAACCTAAAACTCAATTAAAATGTAGCAACTTCTTATTTGAAACATGAATTTGTTTTTCGTCATCATGTAACTTTGTTGTTTTTTTTTTGTGAATGAGGCAAAAGTTGTGTGTCAGGATCGTAGCAAGTGGAGATCCGTGGTCTCTGCCTACCCCTTCGGGAAAGAGGCGTGATTTTATGTATGTAATTTTGTTAACTTTTATTATACCTAAAACTTTAATATCAATCATCAAAATACTTGTTACCTGTATAGCAAAAACATTGGAAAAGTCGCATAGCTTTTCGTTTGGATTAAAAATATCATAGCTTCTAGCTAGCCGTTCAAAGGCATCATGGTCAACGAAGTCATGCTTTCCATCGGTGTAAGCATTGTCTAGAGTCAATCAAAAAGCAATGAGCATCAAGTACAATGACCGCGGTTGCTAAATGATGGGGAACTGTCCTGTTACAAGACTTGGTATGCGTGTCAGATTGACATTGTAGTACCATTGTTTGAGTCCAAATAATGATCAGAATTTGTTTTACTGGTCATTTTATTTTTTAAAGTATCAAGACCTTTTTGTTTAGTCACTTGGCACCTATATTTCTTTCTAGTTTAGAAGATATTAAAAATAACCATAGTTAGGTACTTAAAATCTTGATCAAAAATAGGCCTTTTCTGTCACGTATTAACCAGTTAAGCGGCATGGTAAAATACACTATTCTAGAAAAATCAACACACACTTTTTAGATAAATCTAAAATAAACTCATAAAATTAATTATGAATTCCGACAAGGCGCCATACCAGAATATTTTAATCGAATTCCTAAAGAATATACCTCGTTCTTTGTTAGACGTTAGTAATAAATCTGTCTTAGCGCTTGTTAGCGAACGCTTTGATTTTAGTGCGATCAAAGAAACGTCTCCGTTCTATATCTTGCTAACATATAATTGGTTTACTATATGCATGTTATAAGTAGCGGGTATGACATGTATTTTCAACATAATATTCATCATCGTTCCAAGCCGTGTGCCCATTAATGCGGCCTGCTATAACAACTCACGTATCTGACGTACAACAGCAATTTACGGTCTTGTTTATTCTGAAGTTTATGAAATGTAGTCTATAGATTCTTTTACACAGTAACACAGCCTAAACTGGTTTAAAACATGTGCAATCTGAAACTATACCAAATCAAAGTTTACTAAGACCTTTTCCTTCAGCTCGTCCTTGATGGATACTGCCCCAATTGGATTTTCCTGGTTCGTTGCTTCACAAGTTCGTAACTCAGTCATTTGTATTCCCAACACATTGGAGAGTAGTAAATATATTCGCGCCCGCGACTAATTTCGCTTTTAAAATGTCTCGTCACGTTCACAAGTCCAGTATGCCCCAAATCCTGAATCCTTTCTGAATTAACCATGTTTGTGGATGGATTTCCTGGCAAATACAAGATTTTGCATTTTGATAATGTTTTTATTAGAACTCGTGAATGGTAGTAGCGTTATTGCTAAAAATATTCGATGGTAGGTACGGTCATAATTTTTTTAAATCTCCTACTTTTCAGAACCGTATTAACAAGTACAACAGTAGGTATGTATAAACAATTTTTTTGAAGAAAGAAATCATATTTTTGAAGACCACTGCAATCATTGTCTTAATAACTATTACATACAATCATAGTTTGGTATTTGTGTATTACACATGTCATTTCCCACAGATTTATTTTTATACGAGGCAGTTGCTAGGCAGGCAATTATTACCCACGCGGACCGGCAACTATGTAGGTGGGTAAATCTTCACTTGTCCATCTGACTGCGTGCATCAGTTCACATGACTGACCATTTAAGGCTTTGGACACTGTGGTGATGGCTAAATTCTCTACCTTTTCAGAATGTTTCTTTACAAGTGGCAATAAAATAAATAACGCTGGACAATTCACACAACGTCATCTAGCCCCAAACTAAGCAAAGCTTGTACTATGGGAACCAGATAACTGATATACTACTTAAATACTTTTTGTTTGTAAATACATACATATTATACACTAGCTGACCCGCGCAACTTCGTCTGCGCATTATTAGGATTCAAGTGCAGGAGTGTTACCTAAAGTTTATTTACACTGTGTTTGAAGTGAATAAAAAGGAATCAAATTTTCCATACTAACTTTAACACCCTGTAAAACATCCATATGGGTTGATTTTTTTTAATTAGATAAGCATATATTCAAGTAAAAAAGCTAAAGCATCTACGTTCCAAATTTCATTACACTCGGTTAAGTCGTCACGTCTATGAAACTGCCTATTTTAATTTCCAAAACGCTAAATGATCTGTATTCTTGATCTCGCAACGCTACCTAGTTGTGAAAATGAAAAATATAGATGGCGTTGCTAGCGTTGCTAATCAACGCCAAGGAAAAATATTTTATTTTCTAGCTGGTACCCGCGAATTCGTCAGTAAAATAACATAAGTTGAAAATCTATAAAAATTATCGAAAAGTCTAAGCAAAAATCTCCAATAGCTTTCAAAACTCAAAATGATCGTATCTCGACCTCCGCTATAGTAGAAACACCACCTAGGAGAAAGTAAAAAGCAGTTTTGACCTCGGTGATATAGATGGCGTTCGAACCAAAGCCTAAGAAAAAGTATTTTAATATACCAAAAAATCTTAATTTCGTATGTATTGATGAGTGGAAATATACATGTTACATGTTTTTAATTAATTTAAAAATCATTTATCATGCAAAATGAGAAAAAAAACAAAAAAATCTGCAATGCAAAAACAGAGCAAAAAGTGGCGGTCACCCATCATCTTTATGACCTCGCCCAGCGTCGCTCAACTTTTTTCCCCATACAAACTTGCAACCCTTATTTTCACGCCCCCTTATAAATATTTAAAGAAAAAAGTAGCCTATGTCCGTCCCTGGGTTATAATCTTTATCCATGCCAAATTTCAGCTTAATCTGTTTAGCGGTTTGGGCTTGAAAGCGTAACAAACAGACAGACAGACAGACAGACAGAGTTACTTTCAGATGTATTATATTAGTATATGGAAGTATGGATTTAACAAATATTTAATAATAACATGGCGGTCCCGGAGCGGGATGTATGATCCTTTAAAGTTTAGAGGTTAATATGTAGGTAAGGTCTAAGGTAGGTAGGGGAGTATTGGGCAGTAAGGCAGGTTTGGACACCACCGGCAAACTCCCGTGTTATGCCGGCCATACACCATCATGTCAATCCACCCCCAAAAATGGTCAATTCTAACTGATCAAATTCCGATTTGACGATAGGCATGATGGTTTCTGGCCGACATGACACGGGGGTGTCCAAACCTCCCTACTGCCCAATGCTCCCCTACCTCCCATATATATTTCATTGATATATTACCACTCCCCTCTCTCACTCCATAGTTCCCAGACACTTTTTAAACTATCATGGTTTTCAACATTTTTAACACAGTTAACGGGATATTTACCATGATTTAATGTTTTTTGAGTTTCCCGATATTTCGGCGCAGTTGCATACGCCATGATCAATAGTATCTATGGTATTAATCATGGTTAATATCCCGTTACCTGTGTTAAAAATCCCAGACACTTGTCCTACCTTACTAACTGATATTTATTCTGTGGTCGCGATGTATCTTACATTTTTAAACTCATGATAACTTTTGAATAAAATGTCCGATTTCAATCATTCAAAAAGTAATCGACGGGTACTGAAACAGCCTTTACTACGAAGGAATTTATTTGGATAAGAATAAATACCAAAATAAGAATAACGTGGTCTGCTTTTGGTCGGCATTTTTATTCTCTTTTTAAATTATAAATGTTGTTATTCTGACACAACCACAATAGTTGGACATATGCTATCGCTGACTTTTTTGTAGATATTGATACGTTCTTTAATATTGTAGAACATTTTTTTGTTCTAGCATCAATAGTTTTCGCAGCGCACGCGATATGAAGAATTTCATGTTCAAAATTTTTACACATTTGGTTACATTATTGCAATTTTCATAAGGATCTCTAATTTTTTTGAAAATAATTTATAGCCTATGTTCATCACAGATAATGTAGGATTCTAATGGTGAAAGAATTTTTCAAATCGGTCCAGTAGTTTCGGAGCCTATTCAATGCAAACAAACAAACAAACAAACAAACAAACAAACAAACAAACAAACAAACAAACAAATGTTTCCTCTTTATAATATTAGTGTAGATAGAAACACCCAGACCCGAAATAAATATTTGCAGATCATACAAACATTTCACTTCACACCCGCTACCTTCTGCGTCACAAGCGGGCTTTCACCCACTGTGCCACAGAGGTCGTACAAACCTAATTACATACCTACCTATTAGAAATTCACTTTATCAAAGCAACTATTTAAACTGCCTTTCATGTAAAATACTTGAATGCCATATCTGAAAAGCTAAAAATTACGATCAGATTTTTAGGTTAAACGCCTTACTTTCATACAGCAAATAGGTTACTTAATATCGCTCTCGCTTCAGCGCCATTCAAGTTCACACCCGATACAACACACGCGATAAGTCAGCAGAAGCAACCGCACCAGGTCAATCCACTTTGTTTTTGCACCGCCCATAAAAACAAATTGCCTATGCCTCATTTATCGATTCGAAACCGCTGCGACTAAGCTAATAAAGACAGCACGCAACGCATCAATGGATACTTGTGATAGAACTAAGTAAGTACGTATAACTCAGTGGCCAACTCTGGTGACGGAGTTTATAGGCCACCTTAAGGCCTCCGTCATGGCTTAACGACTTATATAGCCGGGACCGACACTTTTACAAGAACGACTAAGCAAGCACGACCACGAGCGCTTGCGATAGATCTAACATAATGTTGTGATAGAACTAACATAATGTTATTAGTTACTATAGTATTTTTTCTTGGGGTTTTAAAATTAATTACATTAGACGTATTTGATTTTCAAATACACAAGTAATATCAAAAATATTATGTCATTTTATAATTTGCATGTTCATTGTTCAAGTTGCTGTATTGCTTTTGTCCTCTGTCTTTGTTCATAACATTATCATAACATTATGTCTTCGTTTAGTTTTAAATATTTTGATTCACTTAGCACAATTCTGTGTTATGCTATCATTGTGAAACTCTTGCTGGTCTAAATAATCTGAATTCATCAAAATATTAGCTATATTGTTCACAACATCAATAACATAATTTATGAATACTTACTTTCACCATCATCAACATCACCTTTCTGCCCTTTTCCCAAATTATGTGGGGTCGGCACAACATGTATTCTTCTTCCATTCTCCTCTATCCTCTATCTCAACACTCACTCCTTTCTTACTCATGTCATCCTTTACACAATCCATCCATCTTTTCTTTGGCCTACCTCTACTCGTAAATCCATCAACATTCATACCAAGAATACTATATGAATACTTACTTTAACAATCTATTTCTTTGTACAAATTGATCCAGGATGACCTCCAGTCTTTGTTTAGGCGAGGCATGTGACACTATTGTTGAAGAACCAACGATTCAGTATCGAGCACCAATTGATTTCATCAACTTTAATAAAACCAAGGCTACATCCTAATGCCGCATCAATTGAAATAGTTATCTCTTTCGCTCTAGTATCAACATTATCCAGTAATTCATCTTCCAAGAACTAGTTATTATAAACATGCATAACTGTTTTACAGGAAGCGCTATTCCAAACAATACGCCGCATAGTTCCATTGAAAATTTTCCGTTTCGCCGGATTTCAGTCGTATTAAAATGTCCAGGGAGCCCAGACACTAGCATAGATGACCGCATTTAAATGTGCATACAAAATATCGATGCAAAACAAGAACTAGCCTATCACAAACATATCCTATACCATTACCAACAACAACACTCAAGGTGAAGTAAACCTTATACCTTAGGTGATAAGGTAAAAGATAGTGATAATTAGAAAGTAGTGACGAAACATAATTTTGCTATAGCTTACAATGCTGGACAATAACGTTGACATCTACTTGAACGCAAAACAGTTTAACATGTCACGGTACTTAAACAGGGATTGTTTATAGGAAGCGCTCGATGCAAATGTGTTTGTTTAGCTGTCTCTGTACAAGCTATGTACATTTTGGGAGGCTAATTAAAGGACTACTGTTTGAACGCACCGATTCGACTGTGTTCAAACTGAATACAGAGTGGAGATTAAGGAATCACCTTTATGTGTATTCTAAATGCATACCTCACTTTTATACTGAAACGGTTGAACATTTAGATACAAATTTTATAATGGCTCTACCTTGGATTATCACAAATTCTTTCAAGGGTCGCAGTGCAGCCTGTTATTTTATATAAGTGTTACAAGTAGTCACTTGGAGTAATAAAATTAAATTAAATCTAATATTGTCACCAAAATAACAAAATAAACATTTCTCGAATCAATTTAAGAAACTTAAAAAATGCCCACAAAAAAAATAGTGCAAAGATCCGATCTGAAAGAGATACCGTTTCTAATTTATGCATAGAACCGTATAAACCGACCACGGACTTCCATTAAAGTGGCTATTAGAGAAACAAACAACGAACAGGCCAACGATAAAATAATTATCGCTTTCATCTTCCCGACCTTTGAACAAAACCACCCCATTATAAACAACATTAATGAAAGAGAACACAAAAAAACAAAATCAACCTAAAAACTCATCTAAAAATTGAACCTCAAGGTGACGTCAGCGAATTTGAAAAATTTCAAAATAGTCTACAGCGAATTTACGTTATTTACACAGCACCGTAACGGACCTTCAACAAACTTAGAACTAATGAGGATTCTTCGCCCTACATTTAAAGTATAATGATTCAAAAAATGCGATCACCTGTTTGTACCACCTGCCGACTGTTAAAGGGTATAAAAAAGTATATCAAGACGCCATTTACACGATGCCATTCTGGCATACCATTCTTGCCTCTTGCTTACTCAAACTCAACGGAGAAAGATAAGAGCTAATATTCTGTGGCAAGAGGCAAAATGGTATGTCAGAATGGTATCGTGTTAGCGGCGTCTTAGTATGTTGTCGTGTTAACATAAGGGTTCTTACTTTTTAAAACAACTTACTCTACAAAGCTCTGGTATTAAAAGTTGTCTACCTATACATTACCTTATTTTACAACGAAGTATTCTATAAGTTACATGTTTTTATTTACAAGTTTTTGCGGTTTTACCTGTCATCGATTGTTTATTTAAATTAATAAGATTGGTGGATGTATAATATACACCCACAAATCTCTTTTAATACTTGTATTGGGTAATTATAGTTTAAAAATACTAGTTATTATGTTTTACTTGTAAGTTATTAATGAGTTATTTGTTTTAATTGGTTCCACCACTGGTTTCTGACATTTCTAAATAATATTTCGTTTCAAATTGTAAGAATCTCATAAATATAACTTTAAAATAAACAGGAGATCATTATTTCTTTAATAAGTAGTTGTGGATTAATTAAGTAGAATTCAGGCCGTTTTGGCCCCGAGGTATCATTTGCTATTGTGATGGGTCTTTTGGATCCTTAAGGGTTTATATTGATGTTCCTTTTAATAGCAAAAATGATAAATGCCTCCATTGGGAGAACGATTTCGTTGAAATTCATTCTCATAATTTATCATCGGCTGTCGATTTCAAAACCAACTAAGCAGCCTCGTACGTTTTTATACGATAGTACAAAGAATCAGACAAGAACTAGTTTGCTCTACTGTGTTATCATTGCACTTTTAAATACATTTTACTTTTGTCTCGCATCTATGTTCTAAAAGAACAATTACAACAAATATTAAAAACTTTCCGCTTATCGAACAACCAAAGAACAAACGCACCGTGATACAAGAACAGTCCTCTTTTGTTGCGTAAAGAAAATTATGTCCGCAAGATACACGATTGTTTATAAAGTCGAAAGCGGATTACCTTCACTTCGCCGATCAACAAAGAGTTGCGGTGCTAAAGGACTTAAACGAGGTAGCTGTATCATCCACCATAAGACCATACTTAAGTTTATGGAAAGAGTGTCGGCATGAGACGCTTACCCATGACTTCCTTTAAAGGGTTGCGCTTTTTGTTAAATCACGATTGAAGATTCCCTTAAAGTCGATCGCACGATGCAATATAACTTCTAGTAAGGCTTTTTTAGTCGCCTATTCGGACCAGCTTAGAGCCACATCGTGGGGGTTCTAAAAGGTTTATGAGTGCACTTTTTGTTCCTTTGTTCATGGATTTAATTAGTGGGTTTATGCCACATTGTTTTAGTTCTGCTTCGAGCCTAAAATCAATCCTTACCAATTTGGTTTGGTCTGTTGAGAATATTTTTATGAGCGTGCGATAGTTGTATTTTAATTTTTCTCGGTATGCTTACATTGTAAATCATGCACTTTAGATCCGAGTCTCGTAAGATTTACTGCAATCGCAAAATAGTTTAAGAGAGCAAAGCAAGCTGCAAAGCGTTAATTTTGTTTTTACTGAGTGTTTTTATTAAATACAGCTGGCCTTTCTTTGGCCCCAGATAAAGCTTGTTATAATCAGTCATATCAATCTAATGAAATATATAAAAATGCCTTATTATTCAACCAAAAACTTCTCACATCTGACCTTATTTTTGGAACACAATGGGGTATCCCTTTTTTGTACGTCAAGTGTAAGATCTAAACATCCGACAAGGAAGGGGTTGGCCTAGTTTTTTTGCTGGTGGATGGAAATTATCGTATCATCGCTTTTTACTATTCAAATATTTATTGTTTTGTTTACTCCTCTGACGGCTTATTTACATAAGCTGCTTTCAATATTTTTACTGCTGTTAAGATAAAAGGGTTGTTGAGTTTGCTTTTTACTTCACATTAAACGACGTAGAGGTTTGAGCATTGGCTCACTTGTACTAACTTATTCATATAAATTAGTTTCATTGTGTGAATGAAGCCTTTGAAAGTACCACCGAGACGGTGGGCAGCTAGCAACTGGGCACTCAGCGATTGCGTAACTCGTTATCGTCTTCATAACGTGTACCTAGTAAATGAGCATCACAATGTCGTCTTCATGACGTGTAAGTACCTGAGCATTACATGGGCCGCTTTCTTAAAATAATACAAAAATTTTATCGTCTTCGCAAATTAACACGCGTTTTTTTCTTCCTTTATAATTAACAATAAATTCCCACAAGGTTTCACATTATGAGCCGGCATACAATCCACTTTAAAACACCGAGCCGGATCACTTTACAAACCTTTTTTCTTATCAAGCGAAATCGTCCGCTGAATTATAAGGCAAGCAATCGTTCATTCAGCTTGTATTGAATAGTCGTTAAGAGGAATGGGCGTGGGTCACAATGGTGCTTGTAAGACGCTCGACAATTTCAGATCACTCGCATACGAAATGCATGTAATATAAATCTTTCCGGTGAAGCTCGAACAGCGCAACCACTCCCACTTGGCCCCGCGGTCTCAATACGAATATTAAATTCCACTCAAAGTCTTTATTTAAAAATCGTACCAACAAAATCTAGCACAGGGTGTCCCAGATTAATGGATTCTTTATTTAAAAATATTTTTTTGTAACCTTCAAAATGCTTCTTTTCTTAGAACATTTTTAGCTACTGTCAAAATAAATACAGTTCTCTAAACATAGTTTCTTTGAAGCCAGCGTAATCATGTTAAAATATCATAATTGCAAAATATTTGAAACCAACCACGATCACAAATTGAATCCCCTTTTAAAGATGCTGGAACGGCCTGTATTGCGATGCGTCCCAAGCACACTTTACCGCATATTGTAGCCCGGCTATTTGGCCAGCCAGCGGCATTCGCCCTGTCCGTACATTAATATTTTTAATGCAGGCTCAGGCATTGTGCCTTTGGTTATTTTTTGCGACGTCCATCAATAATTCGGACATTTGAATGTCTGTTTTAAAGACCATATTGATATGTCTTTAAAAATTATCTGCGGTTGTATCGGTGCATTAAAGTGTTTCGCGAAATTAGTCGGAACGTTTTATTGATGGTACTTTTTGTGTGATGTCATCTTGAATGTTGAAGTTTATTTCAATGATAATTTTATTATCAGCGACTGTTACTAAAAAAACTATATATTTCACCCTGTACTTATTTGCATAGATTTCTGAAAATCATTAGAAAAAGAAATTACTGGTCAGGATAATAATAATGTCAAGTCAAATTGAACGTCTCAAACGTTATTGTTTAGTCGAATGCACTATTGTGAGATAATTTAATATTACGACAAAGGAAACGACTGTCCGAGTGACGCGTCGTATCAAATCGCACTGACATTGAGGTTCAAGGTGACTAACATTTCATATGTGGTTTGTGCTCGTGTGTATACAATGAAATGCACTATTCTATTATTCATATTTGAATGGTTACATAATTAACAATCGCCGCAATTTGAACCTTCCTAAAAAAATCAGCAATTTAAATACCTATGCATTTTTTATGACAATATTTGTAAGGAGTAATTTAATTTTTAGCTCCAAAAAATTATGCTTTTATTGTGAGATTTTGAATTGAAGAAAAAACTGTCCTGCAGCGGACTTCTTTTAGTCGATACTAATAAATCTCATCTAAGTTTGTGACGGTCTAAATAAGTATGTACCTATTTGAAACTATGTTAAAAATATTTTTCTACAAAATAAATCTACTGAATTGAAACAATACCGATTTCACATCGTGACGAGACATAAGATGCTCCGTTTATTGTTTGTTTAAGTACATTGCTCCAAAGTGCCTATTCCTACCGAGCTTGTCAGACCAATTTAAACTTTATGCCCTTTGATATAATGCCTAATAGGTTACAAGAGATGTCAATTGCTGTTCTCACGGACGCCATTCGATTGTTGAAGCTTTTGACTATCTGTATATCAGGCCACGACCCTGGTTGGGGGTAGGAAATGTTATGAGCAGAACTGTATTTAATAATGTAGTTGTAATTATAATATTGCTGTCTCATATCTTTAAATATTATTGGTTAAATTAGTATAATTTTTACAAAACAATAACTGAGAATGAGAATTTTCAATGTTAATTTCATGCAAAATGTTGTTACATACCAAAATACCTAAAAAAAGCGTGTTAAAAAAGCATCAATTATTTATAAGATGTTTTAACAATCAATATTTACATATACATATTTACAAAATACAACAGGATTAGTCTTGACTAATTTTACTTTTTATTTTTTTATACAAATTTTTACTTTTTGTAAAATATGTAAATATGTAGTAGCTTAGTTTCTGTAAGTAAACATAATAAAATATCAATATTTTATTTACATAATATACAGCGTTGTACAGTGTACAACACAACCATGTAATTTTAATGTGTAGAAAACCTGGATTGCTTCATTTCATTGAAAGTGATTGTTTATTAAATTATGCTCAGTAAAAAGTGCATCTAATATCATAAAAAGTAGTAGAGCATCTTTCAAAGATTGTATAGTCAAAGCGCAAACTATGATACAGTAAGGAACATGCACAGTGCACACTCAACAAAAAGACTGTTTCAAAATGAACATTCAATTAGCATTTTTAGTAAATGTCATATTTTTTGGGTGAGTGGTAAACCAAAAAAATGTGAATTGGGTTATGTTATCAGACTTTGAAAATCATTATCTAACAGGATGTAAACAGCAATAACGTAAAATAAACTAACAAACAATTGCGTTCCTCACTTTTACAGTTTTGACCCCAAACTTACACAGGCAAGAGTGAGTCTACGATGGAGCAAGCTTACCCAGGAGGCCTAATTACTCTCTTCTTAAAAACAATAGGGTCGTAGCTCAGCGGAAATACAGACGCTGGAAGCTGATTCCAAATTTTTGCAGTGCGCATAATAAAATAAAGTGGTTTTATTTGAGCTGTCTATATTTTCACAATAGTTTATTTTTGACTTCTTACACTGAATATCTTGTTCTGTAGCCTAATGATTTACAAGCGCCTACAGTGCTGGTGGTCACTCATCCAAAACGTGATTTTCTAGACCTTTGCTTGTAACCTTCATAACCCTTCATTTTGTGAGTCGCGTAAAAACTAAACTATTATAATTAATGACTTAATTCTGGGGTTTTTAAACTGTATTTTTTACTTTGATGAATGCTAGAGGCAAAATGCAATCTGAAACAACGTATTTTATATTATGTTATCTAATTTTACTAAAACCATTTTTTCTAATTTTAGATTTATTTTAATTCAATTTCACCAGACATTGGATATTGGTGGTTTTTGTACACACTTTTGACTTCCGTAGAATATTTTCGAAATGTAATATGTTTTCGACGCCGAAATATTACAAAGAAACGTTTTTTTATTATACTATTACTGTTTTGTTTTATACTGATCTACCAAGAAGTATTTGTGATGCTTTATATAAATCTCAAAAAAAGGTACTACCTTATAATGTTATAGTTCAAAATATTTCAAAATCATCACTCGCTTAGTTCACGGCCCAAGTTCATGGCTCGTTAAATAAATTATACGTTATGTTTTCAAAAGAGATCAAATACTGTGTTGTTTAATGTTATGAAACACGATCCTACGATATTATGCCAATTACTAACAGTTAGGTGTAACACATTGTAGGTAAATATTTTTAGTAGCACGATATTTTTTTTTTATAATCTTTTGTTTTTTTTTATTTTGGAATTCCAGTTTCCTTTTTTATAACTAATCTTATGCTGGGAGTGAATAATGCAAAATATGTTTTTTATAATTGTAGCAAATATAACCTTGGTTTTTGTCTACACAATCCTACAGGGGTCTGTGAGAAAAAGGCTTATTTTATGTATGTATTATGATTCTAAAGATTATGTTGGTCGGTTACTCCAAACCACATTGAATAAGTAATATGTTCTATAACCTATATTAATAAATAAAAAAAAAAGCCTTTTTATTTCGTTGTAGATTACAAAAAAGAAAGTAAAAAATAGAAAGTAAATTTTTATGTTAGTAAGTATTTAGTAACTAAAAAATTTTTTGTTAGTTTCTTATAATTACTTAAGTAGTTTTTCATTTATTTTTTTAGGTGTTAATCATATCATATGTAAGAAACTTATTTTAATTTAAATATCTACAAGAACCCCTCTGCGGGTAAAGGCCTCCTCCAAGGATAGCTAGTCCTCTCTAGATTGGGCTACTTCAATCCAGTAGTGGCCGGCTGTTTTCTTGAGCTCATCTTCCCAGGTAGCTACAGGTCTGCCTCTTCTTCTTTTACCTATATTAATAACCTATATTAAATAAATAATGCTGGACATTTTCACACAGCATCATCTAGCCCCAAACTAAGCAAAGCTTGTTCTATGGGAACCAGATAACTGATAGAATACTTATATACATTTTGTTTGTAAATACATACATATTATACATAGAAACACCCAGACCCGAGACAAATATCTGTAGGTCATACAAATATTTGTCCCGCGGCGGGAATCGAACCCGCAACCTTCTGCATCGCAGGCGGACCTTCGCCCACTGCGCCACAGAGGTCGTCAAATATTAGTTGATATTATTCGCTGGAAACAATGTAACCTAATCGTTGATATGAATAGCTTCCGAATAATACCACTTAGTTTAAATAGTTGTAGTGGTAGAAATGTTCAAATAATGCTGTTTGAACATAGTTTTTTACAAAATCTGAGTTGACCAATTAAAAATAACCCAGTGTAGACAAAACATTACAGGCAATTGTTTTAGTTTTACCAATTTTAGCCCAGCCATTGTTAACATTGTTTGCATTGTTCCAAATCACAAAGAACAGGGTCATGTATTGGCTTTATACTTGTAATTGACATTAGGTTTTAGGCGTTGTATGGCTTTAATATAAGCTCAGAGCGAACCAAATCCTAAGGGATTTATTTTTTACTTACTTACATACTTCTTTGGCTAAGACTCAATTTGAGTCGCTGCACTCAAGGTGAGTCTTGGCCTGGAGAACTCGCCACTTTCTTCTGTCCAATGTAGTTCAATCATATATTTTTGGCGATATAATTTTTTTGGGATAAGGCAGGAAGAAGAAGAAGATTTTAACGAAATTACTAGCCGATGGCTGTTACCTTGATTACAGTCATACGATTATTAAAAAAAAACATAAGAAGTTATTTGTTTTTAAAGTGTGCAAATAACTTCGGACACGTATTTGAGCCTTTACGAGGTGAAAATATTTCATTCAAATAATTGATGAATTGGAAATGTCAACGTTCAGGAAACAAAACTATGATTTACCGAATAACGCTGTTATGCAATTAAATGCTATCTTTATTTTGTGTGTTGCTAAACCGGTAATTTTGACAATATTACAACAAATAATAATGTTTTACGACAATTTTAAGACCGGGCCGTAATGTTTGACGAGAACTTCCTGTGGTTCGTTGTAAATTATCTACACTAACTGTTTCGAAAGGTATAAATATTTAGATAGTGATAGATAAATCAAAACAGAATAGGAATGATTTAGTGTTAATAACCTTGGCCGTATTTTTTCGGTCGCCATTTGGATTCGTTACGACTCTACGCCACTTTTTGTATTATTTATAACATATTGAAATATTATTTTCTGATTCAGCACAAGAAGGGAAGTGTTTGCTTAACTTTATAGCGTTTTATCACATAATAACATCGCCATTTTCTAAAATATATGTCACAGATTTTTTCAACAGCTATTACTGATATTTTAAGATTTCTAATTTGCTTTTAAAGCCATTATTCGAACGCAATAACCTACTTAAGAAATATCATCAAAAGATTTTAGTTATATTCATAGAAAGATCACAAAAACTGGCGTTTATTGGACGCCCGTTAGATGACACGACTTGCATTTTAAAGCACCATAAAAGTAAAAGTTTAATATTTGAAGATGTGATAGTTAAGATTATTCCACGCGATGCCTTCGTATCCCACCTGCACTCATTCTATAATTCACAAAACCAACCGTGGAACCAAACTCATAGGGTCGAATTTTAGGAAGCACTTTTTCTGGAACAGAGTTTTTGATGTGGTTATCTGGTACGCTAAAGGTTCTTTATCAGGAACTTGAGGGCTGCCTGCGTTACACTATGACTATAAAATATCGATATTTCAAAGAAAGGGCGCCATTTTTGATACTTATCTTTTATATTAACACCTTGTTTGGTAAACAAAGTATTTAAAAAAAAGAAAGGATTTGAAGCCACATCTGCTCAGGGATCAATAAAAAATCTCGAAAGATGAAGCTCCTAATCATTAATCTAATGATTTTCTAAATTAATGTAGGTTAGGACATTCGGAAGTACACAATATTGAGAACTGCTATCATCAATCATTGATAAACACAATGAAAATTTATGTGAATAGTCAACTTAGAAACCTTCTTGGTTTCGTTTCAAGCCTTTAATCATCTTATCATTGTTTGGTGAATGTCTTTCAAAAGATGAATTTATTTTATTTATCTCTAATCTTTAGCATGTTCTATAAAATTATTGTTTAAGATCAATTGATGAAACATTGATCGTCAGCTTTAGCTCCTGATCCCGATAAAAACACACATTGAACGCAACATGAACTGACTTTCTCAACAGACAGCCTCAGATCAGATACGGTGCACGACCTTCTTCAGCCTGAGGTCAAGCCGAGTCATGAAATAAGAATTAAGTGAGCACTCTCCAAACAATAACCGTGCATGAGACTCTAGCTGAATTTACATAGAACGCAGAAGCACAAATTTTACACTAAAAGCTGTGTATATATTTATCGTGTACTTCTACTTCAAGGAAGGCCGAATACAGTGAAATACAAAACGTCTGAGTGCGATTTTCGCGGTGAAACAAACTTTTGCATGAATGTTTATTGCCTAAGCGTTATGTTGTGGTACGTACTATGTAGTAGTTCAAATACCAGTACAACAAGAATTCTGACAGAAATAGAAGAAAATTTTGATAAGACATTTCATTTCTCAATAAGAATTCTAGTAGAGTAAGTAAGGAATTCTAGTGTGGGTTCTAATGTTGAGTAGGACATGAGTGAAGCACTTCAAATGTTACACTCATTCCCTCAAAAAATGTCAAAAAAACATTTGTCACACTCACTGACGACACATTCGAGTGAGACAGAGCGAGACGAATGAGGAATCTGTCATTGTGGGGTGAGTGAGGTGAAGAATGAGCCGTTGTAGTATTGTGTGACCGAATGAAAGCTCGTATCAAATGAAGTGTTACATTCTCTTTGGTTCAATTAATTAATTTTATGAAGTCTAATAAAGTGCTGACTTACAACCAATAAAAGTGAAAAAAATTAGTAGGTACGCAACAAGTAAGATGCCTTGGTGTAAGTTACAAAATGAAAATAGGACATCAAGCTACCTCAAATCTTGTGACAAAATTTTCCAGTATGAAAAATGAGTGAGCGAACTAGTACTACATCGCAACATGACATTTTTTTTTTGTATGTTACATGACATTGTCCCACCTCACCAATGAAAATGAGGCCCTCATACAAACTCATTTTGAAACCGTGTCCTGCCCAACACTAGTGGGTTCAGAACTATGTATGCAACTCAGTAGAAAACAACAGAATCACCAGCATTGTTAATTTATAGTTACAGTTCAGATATTTACATTTATTAACTGGCAACATTAAAATGCTATCAAAAATGCACTTTTTTACATCGCTATTTTATACCACAATTGACTGTTTTCGGTGTATATGGTGATCAATTCGTCGTTTGTCATGTGAAAACACGACAGTATTCAATTTCACATGGGACTTTTGATAACAATAGTTTCAAAAAATACATCGTCAACCAAATTAGGTTTAAGATTTTTTTATGAACGTTTTACTGTTGAATACTTATAATTACTTGAAAAGTAAAAAGGTTGTGCACATTCTAACTAGATTTATAAGTAAGTATCACAATTTCATTTATGCTCACTAGCCGGATCAACACCGAACGATCCAACGCGCTCCGAACGCGCGCGGCAGGAGCATTATCTATGTATTAAGTTCCTGCCGCGCGCGATCGGAGCGCATTGGATCGTTCGGTGTGGATCCGGCTATTGGTCTATAGTTTCTATATTATAATTATGACTACACGTCAGATAATTTCACTAGTTAACCAATAAAAATGGTAATCGTTCAATTCGGTGATTAACAGTAAATCTTTAGAGGCATGCTAATTAACCGATCATGTACCTATCATGACCTAAAGTAGAGCAATCAACTGGTTGTAAAGTTATGAATGATTTTTATAGCGTGTGAAGACATACTTTCTATGCCTTTCTCTGGTCTTTTTCATTTGATTTACTATAAATACAACTACATACTTAGCGTGATTCGTGACCGCAATAAGGGACCTTGAGTACTTCACTTGGTATAAGGCAGGAAAGACTCGGGAACTCTCGGGAACAAATAAGTAATTGAAATACTTTTTATCGATATACAAGTAAATTTTATGTATCAACGTTTTTTGCATTAATTGAAGGTCTGGCAACATCTTCTACAAAAATCATTGGTACTTAAATGTTTTGAAAATGGTATTACTACAGATATCAGGACAAAAAACTTAGGCCTTTACATCTATATTAGATGATTTATACAGCGTCAGGAGGCAATCCATGCCTACACTTAACGGGACGCTGTAGTGCCTGGGACATTGTTTGAGATGGAATAGGCTTGCCCAGAATCTAAACCATCCTCTCAGCTTAATCAGCCTGGCCCACAGGAAAGACGACGTAAATACGTGTGGAGCTGACTAAGCTGCGGGTTTCCTTACGATGTTTTCCTTCACCGTTTTGAGCTCGTGTTAAAGCGCATATAAATTTTTCGAAACGAAAAATCCAGTGATGCACGGCCGGGATTCGAACCCACGGCCTACGGATTGAAAGTCTAGGCACAACCCCATTCGACCAACAAGGCTCTAGATATCAGGACAACATTTAAAATATTTAACTATAATTAATCCCAACCTATTAAATCGCCTGTTACACACACATTTTGTCCAACCATCTTCATCTGTCATTTTGGAATTAATCAAAATAAAAAAGTAGAGCGTGGGTGCCTCACACACATATCCACATCTAGCACAGAAGAAATAATAGTTCTACAGTGCTGAAGTGCAACTGAATAACTTCTCTACAAAGACAATCTTCCTACACGTTTCGACATAAAATACCAGAATGGATCAGCTGTGCCCGATATTTTGGATCACGTGCATGTAAAGCGTAGGTGTCGAACATATTCTATACAAAATAAAAATAAGGAAGTCCTGTAGGAATATTATTTTGACACAAATACGCATCTATTTTGTGACATGCAATGTCCTATCCACTTACAACTTGTGTATTTTATACAACTTGAAAATATAAACGAATGTTGACGTGCACTTTATAAATAAGCATCACATAATGTATAATGGAAACATATTCAACTGTAAGAACTGTTTATGTATCTAAATACATCACACAAGCAAAAATGCTTCATTGAAAAATTTGAAACTGGGCTAGCATTTTATTTCTAAGTTTATTTTATTTCATATCTAAAAATATCACCGGCATATTTATGTTGTGTTCCGCACTACTCATTGTTTTACTTTGAGTCTTAAGTACGGAGTATAAAGCTCATTATACATTGCTTGTGGATTTGGAGTTACACAGACCTTTCGGAATAAAAAAGATGACAGCTAGGCAGCGGGTGCAGCTTTATCCTTTTTCTAACACAACCTCCAGATTGCATCGCGCCGGTCAAAGGCAAGAATTTTTCGAAGGAGCATAGGCCGTAAAGCTTTAAATGTGAACACTTTTTTTGTGAATCCAATTTATAAGAAAAATATTTCTATTATTAGGCCAATTTATAGCTAGATGTCCATTAAAATGGTATTTTATTTTGTTGGTTTAGTCGGTTGATTTTTTTTTATTTTAAATAAACTAAGGACGAAATCGTTTTAAGGAGCATGACGGCGTTCAAAATGATATACATTCATAAATTATTGTACGAGATGGTGGTATAACTTCATTTTTACATCGTTAAAGTTTTTTTAATATAACATTTAAAAAAGGCTCAATAACATGATTTTTTATTAGTACCGCTAGATAAAAATTGGTTGTTAATGAAGCGCCTATTGAATAACTGCGGAAATAAATAATCAACAGACCTAGCTGATTTAGTTTAATTGCAATTCTCAGTTTTAGTTCAAAATCAATATTTGAAAGTTTTCTTATCAACAACACATTATTTTTTTATAAAATTTTCGTGAATTAACTTAAACATAAATAGTCCCTTGGTGGTTTTGATTAGTGGATCAGAGTGGAATACACTTAATATTCTACCATTACATGAATCAATCTTGAGGTTCTGGGGGGTTATTCGCATTCGTTTTTTCGTTCATTTGATGAATATTCGGATGCTTCTTACTACGAGCTACATTGTATTCGGGCGATAAGATCAATGTTAAAACACGGTCCTAACCTAGGACCAAATATTCCAATCCCAAAAATTGGCCCTTGAAGTCCGAAATCGTAGTAAGAAATATCCGAATACTCATCAACCGACAGAAAATAAAAACGGGAATACGGCACCTGGAGCGTCCACTATGCCATTGAGCTCATTAAACACGTCTTATTTATATCATAGCCACTTCCATTGTACTGGTAAGTTTATCCACAAACGTAAAACAATAAAACCATGTGTAAATCTGCAACGGCTATAACCTTTTCTTTTAGCACTTTGTTTATTGAATACCAACAATGGACTTAAAACACTGTTTACACGATACCATTCTTGTCTCTTGTCGCAGAATATTAGCTCTTGCTCCGGTGAGTTTAAGTAAGCAAGAGGCAAAAAAGGTATGCTAGAATGGCATCGTGAAAACAGTGTTTAAAATACCTGATATCATTAGCGCCTTTTAAGTTACCGCTTTTGAAAGAAAAGTCCTTTGAAGTTGCGCCTAATCTTTATATGTTGTAGAGTGTGTATTGGGTTTTGCCGTTTCAAATTGTGTAATGAACATCGCGTCATATTTCAAATTTCAAACAACACGGACTTAGTGAGAAGACTCAAACGAATCAAACCGTTTGAGTTAGTGTAGTGTAAAATAATAATATGATAAGTGTATTTAAAGAACACATGAACAAAGTGACTTCCTTCCTAGAGACAGTAAGAAAAGTGCCATTGGACACATTCTTAATTATATTTTTCTTTATAAAACTATGTCTGAGACAAATTGCTCATTGGCCTACTTAGCCAGATTGTAATGTTATTAGGGTTTAATAATAATAGTATTAAAATATATAATATATATCAAATTACAGTGCATTCGTAATTAGGCCGCTGTAATTTGCGTAGGAAGGCAATATCAAATTACTTCAATGATTTGCATTTCATAACTAACAGATAACCAATTCGTTTTAAATATAAAGAATGCCCTTGTGTTCCAACACTTTTTGACATTATGAAGCAATATGAGTTCTCTAATAAAAAAAACATTTTAGCTATTTTCAATAAAGGAAACTCTATCCTAATTAGTGTCTCCCGGTTTTACATTTATAAACTGCTACAATACATTATTACCGTCACATACAGAGGATTCTTTTCAGCACATTCATCAAGTTTTCCACTTTTGACGAGCAAGGACTTTATTGAGACATGAAATTTTCTCGAATCTACAAGCAGTGGAACCCATTCCTTGTCTATATTAGTCCCAAGTGTATATTGAAGAGTGCGCTAAACCTTGTTTCCTCTGAGAACCAATTAGAAAAACGCCTACTTACAATAACTGTTCTTGTTAATCTACCATTAGCTAAATGCAATAAAACCTTTACTGCCTATAAAAATACCGTCGGTATTCACACTTATTTGACCTAGATTAAACTATTATAGTAAGATTGTGTGTAGTTTTGATTTGATCTAGTTGTCTTACGTTTAATCCGAAAGCAAAGAGGTTTTGAGATTGAATTTTATTTGGTAGCAATTTTGTCCTAGAAAGTGATCAAAACGGAGTAGAAAATGATCGACTAAAAGCCGTGGCTGAGTCTAAAAAGGTTGAGTTGAACCGATGGTATCGCCTAAATACAAGGGTAATTCTAGGAACATCCAATAGCTGGATAAATCTGGGAAAGTGGGAGGTTATGTCTGGTTGACATAATCAAAATTCTACAAATTTTAAGACTGATGCATATCAATGTAGAGACATAAGTTTGATCAGAATGAAGGAAGATGATTGAGGCAGATAATACTACTTACTTAATTTACTTGGTAATACTAATATCAAGTATCTTAGCATGAAGTTTGTTGTTTCAGAGTGAAAATTCATTACAAAACTTTTTAATTTTTAACGTGCACTTCAATTATCTGAGCCATTCATCTCAGTCAGTCTTCATAAGCTTTCAACGAGGAAGAAATAATCTTGATACTTGCACAAATTAGTTTAAAATTTCATTTCACTTTGACCTTTTCGTGATTGGAGAGAAAGATTCTTCTTTAACGAAAGTTTCTGAATTTGTTGGCAGTTTTTTAGTTATTTTTGTTTGTTCTAATCAAGACTTTGAAGTTTTAATGATGCTATTGCTTTTTGTTTATTTCTTAAGTAGATAAGTAGTTATTTAAAGAAACGTTGGTAAACTAATTAGTTCTTGTAGAAATTTTTGGACTAAGTGTAATGAATATTTTAATAATAGCCTATTAAAAAAAATTAAGAAATTAGACACATTTACTAACTATATAAAATATACATATATGTTTCCAGAGCACTTGGTAAATTTTAACCTTTGAGTTATGAAGCTTTCACTCAAATTAGGTACCTAACTACCTACTTACCTAGATTTAGCTATTTTCTATTTTAGAAAAGTTTTTAATAACAAACCATGTGTATGCGTGTGTAGCTGTTACTACAGCTACACACAAACTCGCCGGCACCACAGAAAACCAGCGCTGCACCTCAAGTTGCTGCAGCAAACGCTGAGTGGTGGCCAATTTTGTGTGTAATTGTAATTAGTATACTTAGTTCTTAAGTTGAATGTAAGCTTTTTATACCACAAAATAAACGTTTTTCTATTTCTATTTCTATAAATTTTTATAGAAATATTTGACATATTTCAAGTTTGAAAAAGATATTCCTATTTTAAAATACTTCTAACTATCAAAATCACTCACTTATATAAAGACCGTTGAAGACAGAGCGCCCTGACGTTTGGTGAACAATTCGAGGGTGGCTGTGAGTCAGCGGAATTAAGCTATTGCTTTTTTAAAGTACCATTGATTCGGAGCTACTCGCTAATGGCACCTTGTTTTGTTTGGAGAGATGACGACGACTTTATTTGGGTAAAATAATTTGAGTTCTTTCAAGCAATTTATCTTAAACAGATCGAACGAGGGAGATGCAAAGTCACGTAGCTTAAAAAATAACAAATTAAGCGTTAAGTATGACCTCTTTAGTAGGTAGTAAAAATCCTAATAAAGTTGCTATAGAATTTCAATGTGCTAGCTATAAGTATGAACCATTTTATACATTTGAATTTTTGTACGTAGGAAGGATAAAAACAGACATGATTACTTTTAACTAAGATCTTCATAGTAAAAAGAAGATTTTTGCAGCCTCTCAAAAGTAACTAGGTAGTATTATTTATTAGTCTGTTTTTATTTTTTATTGTTTTTTCAGGTTGTGCAATAAAGCAATATTCTATTCTAATATTTACTGTATCCGAGTAAAAATCGCAAATTAAAAATTTACATCAAGGATTTTTTTTAAGTGGTCTACAATAGCCCAGAACAGGGATGAGTGGAGAGAGGGAAGGGACGCCTTTGCCCTGCAGTGGGACACTACAGGCTCCTAATAATATAAATTATAATATTTTTTATTACTTTATAGTATATACAGGGTGTAAAAAGACGTCTACCGAAGCCGAAAGGGGTAGGTACAGCATCCCAACACACAACTAAATCCAAAAGGATTTTCCGAAAAAATCATTATATCCGGAGAAAACAACGTTTGAAGATTACTGTTTGCGTATGTACTGGGCGCGTTTTTATCCGTAGATTGCTGGATTTTGAGTTTTAATTGTTTTTTTCTTTTATAAATTAAATAATTACGTAGGTATAGTCTTATTATGGTGTACTAGTAGTAAATAACTAGAAAAGAAAATAAAATGACGTAGCTAAGTGAAAAATTTTTTGCGTTTTTTTTTTTCGCTAAATATGTTCAGAATCATGGTCTGATTGCAACCCCTCAGTTTTCGGTAGCAGTCTTTTTACACCCTGTATAGTGTGATAAATAAAAACTCTACATCCATCGCATGTACGCCAACATACAATTTCCGTTTAGTTTGACACACGAGTACCTATATAGAATTTACTAGGTACGGTTTATCCATTCGGAGCAAACATACAAATACCGGTCAGCATAGATGAATGGATTTTACACGCCGTTTACATGATACCATTCTTGCTTCTTGCCACAGAATATTAGCTCTTGTTCCGTTGAGTTTGAGAAAGCAAAAGGCAAGAATGGTATGCCAGGATGGTATTGTGTTTATGGCGTTTTAGAGGTCATGTCGTAATTCGTCTTCAGCACTCAATGGAGACGGCACGTGTTCTCACAATGAACTTAACTGTTGAATGTTCTACTTATGTTATTCCGATCAAATTGTTTTGATTGGATCGCGGTATCAAGTTCAGCTTTTTTTTTAGATTTCATTCACTTGTAATAAAGTTAATGTTGTTGTGTATGTATGTTGTATTATTGGATGTTTGTTCAACCAATCAGGAAATAATTTGATGAAACTATGAACCAGTTTTTTTTAAAAGCCTACCTAATTATCGAGAACCAAATTGTATTTTGCATGACTTAAAAAAGAACATTCAATATGTAGGTAGTCTCAGTTCAGTAGAGTCATAATGACATCAACAATCCTTTGTAATATGACGTATACCTTTGTTTCTTAGGTTAGTTTACTTACAGCGTTTTAGGATAACCATAAAATTATATTTGATAACATAAAACAGTGACTGCGAAACCAGACAGCTCGCTAAGCATGGTAGATAATTTTTATTAAGCACACTTCAACGTAGAAACAACGTTTCAAAACATTTCCCACACCCTTTCTATGCCATAAAGCTGTTTTAAAGACAGTCTTGAGCAAGCTTGAATTTTCTTGACACCTTACTTTAGTGTCAATAATATGTAATTACCATGGAGTGTAAAATTAATAGGTAAGTTTTCTCTTTCAAAACAAACGTGTAAATAGTCATAATTTTAACACCAAACCAAGGAGTTTAAATAAATAGAAACCATGCTTGGTCATTTAAGGAGTATTTGATGGCTTGCGTTTATTATTCAAGATACCTTAAACAGAACCTTCGATAGTTCCAAAGTAATGAAATGCAATTCCTCTCAACTTCTGAAATGCAAAAATAACAACGTAATAAAAAGAAAATAAACTTTCCCAATTGAAATTTTATTGTCTCGCTATCATTTGTAAAACGATATTTATTTTATGACATTCAATTTGACTTTAGGTTAAATCAAAATAAAATGGTCATTTTTGAATACAGTTCAAAAATGTCCATTCAAGTAGTGATTGTAAAAATATTTACGTTCGTTCCTCGGTATCTCATCGCTTTTATGAAGCAAAATTATTTGAGAGAACTATTACTGGAAAGTATTTGGCTATTAAATATATTGCTGGAGTTTCGTTGATTGAACTAAACGATTGATAGTACGTATATTTATCGTAGATGTCCACTTTATTTTACAAGGAAAAAGTGATTAAGTAAACGTAATTGGCAGATAAAACTTCTATAGCGATGAAGATAATAAATGATACTTACTTTTAATTCATTACAATTCTTATGAGCTACTTTGTGGCCAACTCAGTTAGGCTCAGGAAGTGATAATTATGTAATAGGTGCGAAGCAAATTAGGTTATCGACTTTGAGAAATCTATACCACTTGTCCGCTAACGTACTACAAATATAATAATGTTCATAATAAAGATGATTTTTATGATTATGTTAATGAGGTACGTATTCATATTAATCTAAAAAAAATATTTATAGTAAACTAGCTGCGCTCCCGCGGTATGACCCGCGGTCCTTCGGGATTTTTTCATTTTTTCGGGATAAAAGTAGCCTATGTCCTTTCCTGGGATACAACCTTTAACTATGCCAAATTTCAGCTTAATCTGTTCAGCGGTTTGGGCGTGAAAGAGTAACAAACAGACAGACAGATAGACAGACAGACAGAGTTACTTTCACATTTATAATATTAGTATGGATCACATAAAAATCAAATCGAATTAAGACAAAGTTTCGTGATCAAAGAGTTATGTGCCGCATGTTTATTTTACGTGCACCCATTCACAATCAATGATCAATGACTAAGAAATGTTCGTAACATAGAAATTCCGCCCATGAGTCACCACAAGAGCTAAGAACTCGATCAACAATCCATCAATCAAAAAACCAGCCTGGTTAGGAATGCACAAATAGTTTTATTTTACAACTTTCATTCACAAGTCGGTCATGCCCACCACCCGGGACATTGGAAGCGTTTATCAAAAATCCTATTCAAATTTCTTTCTTCCTTGAATCTCGTAACATTTTGAAAAGGAATTTTTGGAAATGATCACTAGAAGATGCCTTATTTGGTCTTACTTACAAATCTATTGCCTAATACGTAATACAACAAAATAAATCAGCATTGTTGTAAAAGTAATTTAAACTATATTATGTAATCGTAATCCTTAACTTATTTAGAAGACTGGTAAAAAGAGTGTGTATTATGACTTTTTATTAATAAAATTTGGACGCATAAAGGCTTTCACATCTATTATTAGATGATTTATACAACGTCAGGAGGCAACGTATGCCTACACTTAACGGGACGCTGTAGTGCCTGGGACATTGTTTCAGATGGAATAGGCTTGCCAACACCAAAATTATCCTCTCAGCCTGGCCCACAGGAAAGACGACGTCAATACGTCATGTGGAGCTGACTAAGCTGCGGGTTTCCTCACGATATTTCCTTCACCGTTAAGAGCATAGGTACTAAATACTATTACACAATGTTTGAAGAAGAAAATTAAATGTTTAAAACTAACTGGGTTTTTGTTGAGCGCTGTCTAATAAAATCGTCCCAGAGTTACCCATCCTCACATTTTTTTACCGAATCGTGACAGTATTCTCGATGTGATTTATCCAGATTCAGTTTCCCATGGTACATTTTATTTTTCCTCAATGAAGGGATTTTAGGTCAAGGAACTTTTGGTTAGTTTTCAATGAGAACGTTATTATTAGTGTACCTTCATGTATCAAACTAATACTTTATTGCAAGAGGAGACAAGAGAAGTAGGAACGTAAAAGCTCTTTCAATGTTAATATAACCATTTATTAACCATTTATTTCAGGCAACACAGAACATAATTATACAATGATACAGTACTCACAATCAATGTTTAGCTCTCTGAAGTTAGGTGTGCACCTAATAAACGATTGCGCAGTTTTGGTAGAGTAAGCGAGATAGCGCGATGCAACAAACTAAGCTGCCTCGCTCACGCGAGGCAGCTATACAAGTCATCAGAAATGGGTTCTGCGCAGCTACTTTAAAGAGCTAAAGATTGGTTGTGCGAACTGTACGTTACAATTATTAGTTTCCTACGTATCATGAAGTGCATGAAAGTGAGACCAGTACATATGCAAAAAAGTAAAATTAAAAAGTATTTATTGAATAAAAAAAATTAAGTATTAGTTGCATTTTAAAATTAATTTATTGCGCTCCCACGGTGTGACCCGCGGTCCCTCTAGATTTTTTGGGATAAAAAGTAGCCTATGTCCTTCTCTGGGATACAACCTTCATCCATGCCAACTTTCAGCCTAATCTGTTCAGTGGTTTGAGCGTGAAAAGGTAACAAACAGACAGACAGACAGACAGAAAGACAGACAGACAGACAGAGTTAGTTTCACATTTATAATATTAGTAAGGATTAGTAAGTATTTATATTTATTGATAGAGCTACCAATCGACATTCGTCATAGTTTAAAACTCATCGTTCGACAATATTTCAACGAACTTTATCTTTTCAGAGTAAAAATTAAACACAGAGATAACTATTGTGGAAATAAAAGCAGCCACTGTTAGTTAAAACAGACGGTTCTTATATATAGATAAGACAAAAAGAAGACCTGTTAATTTTAACTGCCAAGAGACTCATTATTTTTTATCTTGAAACATTTACATCAATTAATTTGCAGTATAATTTCGTTATCAACAATATATTAACAGTATAAACATTATCTACATTTGAATGAAACATGTTTAATAATTCTTTGTTTAAACTGAATATTTTCTCGAAGCCAATATAAGATTTGTAACATTTATGCATTTGAATGGTTAACCCCATGCCTAAGTCCACATACCGCACAACAAACTTTATCCCAAAATCCCTACGTATTTGACGTCAATCATGTGACAAAATTTAACAGACAAACAAAACACCCGGGCGTAACCCCAATTATCGTTCAAACAAGCCTTATTTGACTTACAATAATTTAGTTAGTGCCAACAGTGCTGACTCCGCTTCCCATGCTCCGATTACTAACAATGTGCATCAGAATTGGCCAGAAAATCACGATAAGTATCTCTACGTTGTCACGATCCAATTCCGGCCGAAACGCTCCCGCTCGAGATTTGAGTGAGGAGACGTGACCTTTGCACCGATTTGAACCAACTTCAAGTGTTAAGAGTCATGTCTAACCAGCGGGAGGTGAGTTGACCAACGAATTCTGACTGTATAATCGGCTATAGATGTCTGAGACATTAAGCGGACCAAATGCAGCGGATACAGTTTATTTTACAATTGCCACACAGGTGACGTAATTTTACAACTCGTTAAAACCAATGAAAATAAATTATAATGTTGGTCCAAAACATGTATGTACTTATTTATATAAAAATACGCAAATTTAAAACTGCAGAAGTTTTGCCTATAATGTAGGTACAATTGCAGTTTCAACAGTAACAATGATACTCTTACGTAATTTTTCACTACTAAGTACCTACTCTTTACAGTTTTTTCATTACTGTTTACAAATTAAATACAAACTTTTTGAGCACTTACCATTCAATTAAATAGTAAAAATAGAACAGTCAAATTGGTTTATCTGTTGTCCGCTTACTATAAATAAATTACAGATGAACCGCTTGTACAATCTGACCATCCTTTCGGATATCAAACGTCGATCAATGTCACTTTAATATCAGATTTGATCTGACCCTGGGGATTAGTCATCGGTGCTTTTGTTATGGTTTCAAAGATTCCTCTAAAGTCACATGATGAATTGAGTAAGAATTCGAAATATGGTTTGGGTTATGATTGATTGGGAACCAACGTTAGATCACCCCCCTGTTGATTTCATTAACATTTTTACAAAACCTTAAATATAAAAACTAAAAAAGACACAAGTAAAATAAGAATAAACTGAATTGTAAGTTTTTTACGAATTATACTTATGAGTTTACTAAGATCTGGCAATACATTTTAGTTGGTACAAACCCAAAACCTATTTTACGGTTTAATTTAAGATAATCATACATTTACTATGAGAAAGGCTTACCGAAGGTTCTTTGAAATGCCGCACTCAAAACCATTCCCATTGATTTCACACAAATTGAACAAATCCAAGATAAAATAACAATCCATTAAGCAGAAAGGCAATCGAAAGGACTCTGATATCTGGTCAATTTCTTATCTAGCTTTGAGGACACGTTTGGGGATGATAGAGGCGAGCAATGGTGCGTTTAACCGTGAAATTCAGAGATAGGTCCGATATCTCCGGATATTGATAGCAGGTATCGAAACCAGAGATAGTTTTGGTAACGTATTGAAAATGAAATGGGGTGCTCCTTTGTGATCTAAAGATCTTATTTAAGGATAACTTACTTGTTCTAAATGTTAGTTGTATTCAGTATTTAGGCTATTTTCTAATGTAAATCAACACAGATTTTATAGAGAATTTAGCAATCTCAAAAAATCTCAGTTACATTTGTAAAAA
Source organism: Epirrhoe tristata (assembly GCA_951394285.1). NCBI lineage: Eukaryota > Metazoa > Arthropoda > Insecta > Lepidoptera > Geometridae > Epirrhoe > Epirrhoe tristata. Next base: position 7,478,324 of record OX596146.1, on the reverse strand, counting down.
AAAAGATAAAAAAGCTTACTTACTTTTACTGCAACACGGCTGACTTACGTAATGTATCAGCTGGCACTCCCTGGTTCTGATTTAGTTTTTATCAACAAAATTCAATGAAGGATATTTTTATAATTTATTAAGTGTAAACAGTGTCATATGGCTTTTGATCTTGCGAGGTGAAAAATGTGCCAGTCGGTCGGCGGTCACTCAAAGCATCCAACACATGCCTTGAAACCTCACACTTTAGAAAACTATTCACGAAAAAAAATAACTGCCCTTCGGACCGTGTCCGACATAAGGTCACATAAATATACCTCTAACTAGCTATGAATATACCATGTATTGTAAATCTCTTTTATAGCTACTATAGCGTATCCGTGACGGTTGAAATATTAGTTGGGTGCGTTTCTACCTGAAAAGGGACCATCATTATGTCTTTCGATGATTGTCGGCAAGCCGAAATTATTTTCGATCTTTTTTGGAAAGAAACAAGGGTTTTAACAGTTTCGACATTTGGTTAACCCACAGTGTTTTTGCTAGTGTCGGCGAAAACAAAAGACTGGACATTCGTTCCTCAAACAAACATTAAAATTAATGACAAGAGTTTTAACATTAACCTCAAATGACACTCGTTAAAAGACTGAAGCTAGTTATAATGTAGTTAATAACCTTTTTAGGAGATGGTAGAGTACATGATTATGTACCAAAATTATTATTTTAAATAACAGAATAAGTTAACTTTATTAAAGCATTTACACCTTCCTAAATAATGTTTCGGGTAATGGCCGGCATTAAATTATAAATAAAATTACATATTATTTTATATTGTTGGTTTTATTTTATATTTTTCTATTATTACAATAACAGTCATTCAATAATTAGGTAAGTATATATCTACCAAGTCAATGATAACAAAGTTACATGCACTCGGACAACTTAAATTATATTGATAAGTGTAATTATTTGTTATCATTGTCTTAGCAGTATCATTTTATACAATGTACAATAATTTCAACATTATCAGCTTCCTAGCTAATGACTAGTAAAACTATGCAATAACAATAGGCATATACTAAGCTAGAAAGTTTATTTACAAAATATTTGGTAACAGTGAGATAATAATAGCTATATGAAAATACATAGTACTCGCCTGATACTGGCAAAAGGCTTATTGTACAATACAAAGTATCAGTCTCAAAACATTATACAAAGTTTATTTACAGAACAATCTACAATAAGGCTTCATCCTATATAAACATTAGCATAAATTTAACAACACAGTCTCTTTAAAATATGACAAATGTTACATTATGTACTACGGAACATTGGCCTAGCTATCAGCGCGCTTGTAAATTATCACCTTTTAAATTACACGAAGGCAAGACCTACCAAAACAGTAAAGCCAACACATGTGCTTGGAATGTTGAGTTCCATTAGGAAATATCAGTTTAAGATAAGGGGTTGGCTGTGCTATCATCTGTGCGCGGCTGAATGAGTTTGAGGCAAGCAGTCGTGCACAGATGAACGAGGTTGTAAGTAGCCCTGCTCATCGAGCATAGCTGGTGAATGATGCCCAGGTTGAACTGGGTGTTGGTGTTTACGCAACGTGTGAGGTGGTCTCACACGACCACCGTAAGGCTGCTCATAGTTTTGAGTATCAATAGAAATGTAGCTATGGTGTAAGTTTTCACCATCTGGTAGTTGGCTCGTCAATGTTGTGTTCGTCAACATAGACGTGTCATCTTCAATATTTATGCCCACATTAGCGGCAGTGGGCGTCTGAGGAGGGATGGCGTCATATTTATACCAATGTTCAGGTGCAGTGGGCGAAGCAGTATATCTAGAAGGATGCCTCCTACCATTTGGACACACGCCATGATTGTAATTCAGTGTGTCTTTGTTCCAATGTAAATTAGAGATGTCTGGCATTACAAACCTAATTTTCTCCCAAAACTTTTTTTCACCCCACAATAAGACGTTGCACGACTTTAAGTAATCTTGAAAATCTAAATCCAAGTTCAGTGCACTTACATCAGTAGTAAGAATAAAAACTACCCTGTGACGTCTGATTGAGGGATGAATGGTAGTTATTACATGTTTTATCGCCGCTTTGAATGCAGCTTTGGACCATTCGTTTTGTAAAAAGTTAAAAGAGACAAATACAAGTATTCTTTTAGATGATTCAGCTGCATGAGTTATTTGCTCAGTCAAATAATTATCAGGCGCGTGTTGTAAATCTCTGTAATGAAAGCACATCGTATATCCAGAGTGTTCCATTTCAGGAGCTACAACTTTAGATACAAAATCATCGTCCAGTAAACTGTACACAGCGTATCCATCATACAATCTATCTCTGTCGAGTTCACTCTCTTGAATAGAAGCACTTTTGAATAATCTGACTCCGTATTTAGAATGCGCCCATAACCGGACGTTTTGTCTAAAAGAGAACGCTAAGGCACCAAATAAAAGAATGAGAATAACACTGATCAAAACTACAGCTAAAAGTGGAACAAAGTTTAGTTTTATGGTGCTCACTTCATCGTACTGATACGGCTGATTCTCAGTGGGAATCGTATTGTCTGTTACACTTGAATCACGGCACTTATCAATCGCATCAAACACGGTATAGTTCGTCATGAGTCCATTTTCACTAGCACAATTCACTTCCGCGGGATCTTCGTGGATCTTTTTCAACCAGTTTTGCAATAGCATCACGTTATCGCAGGTACAGGTAAACACATTCCCTTGGACGTTAATGCTCTCCGTGTGCAGAATATGAGGCAACTTTTTGTCAAGATCGAAAATTTTATTACCTTGAAGATGCGCGACTCGTAATGATGACAGGTTTTCAAAAGTCATGTTTGCGACACTTGTCAGGAGGTTATCGTTTAAATATAACTCTCTCAAGTGTTTTGTTTGTGAGAACTCTCCTCCAGACAGCTCAGTCAAATGGTTATTTTCGAGATGAAGTACGTTCAAAGAGTGAAGACCATTCAGGGTGTCATTTTCCATAGTTGCAATGTTACTGTTGTTCAGATAAAGTTTGTGAAGTTTCTTCTTTCCAATAAACATGTGACTGCCTAGAGCTCCGAAGTCATTGCCGTCGAGATAAAGTTCAGTTGCATCCATTGGTATTTTCTCAGGTACTTCAGTGTAACCAACATTAGAGCAGTCAATCACATTTGAGTTCCAATTGCTATCATGGAAGCAAGAACAACCTTCCGGACAAGTCATTTTGCAATCGCAAGCTTCAAAGTCGCAACAAAAACAGCTTGATGAGCAGTGAGTCTCGTACGAGCAAAGGAATTGCGTCTCAGGTACTTCCATTAGCTTCGCTTTTCCGCCGTATTTGTTGTTAACAACTTCACACGTTACAGCGTCTAAATCCATAAACCTCGGGTATTGCCTCATGTGATTCCAAAGATTTATCTTTTGTAGCCAGATCATGTGACAGTTGCACACAAACGGATTATTTCCAATAAAGAATTTTGGCAGCATTCTGTGCTTCGGAATATGGGGCAAAGTAAACGCTGATAGTTCTACGGTCCGCAATTTATTGTCTGTCATGACAATTTTTTCTATATTCCTTTTTTGTAGAAACGTACCTGGATGAATCGTGTGAATTTTGTTATTATTCAAGAAAAGGACTTCAATAGAATCAGGTATCGACCGTTCATCGACGTCTTCCAACGCATTGTAGCTTACGTCAAGCATTCTGATGTTTTGTTGTGCATTATGCTCGTTTTCTAGTTTTGTGATATTGTTATCGTGAATATCCAACCATTCAAGGCCTTCTGGCATATAACCATAGTCAAAATAGATGAGTTTGTTATCAGAAATATTGAGCCATCCTAGAGTAGTCAATTTGTTAAAAACACCTCGAATGTCACTCAATCTGTTGCCGTCCAATCGAATGGCCTTCAAAGTAGGATTTGAAACAAATGCATCCTTTTCTATACTCTCGATCTTATTAGATGCCAAATTGAGAACTTGCAGAGATGGTAAAGTACTGAATGTGTCTTTCGGTATGTCAATAATATTGTTGTCAACAAGGCGTAAGCCATATAGCTCTTCTAAGCCCTCAAAAGACGTGTTCGATACTTTAGTAATATTATTTTTTCCAATGTCAAGTGATTTCAAAAACCTCAGCTTCTTAATGCCATCAGGAATCATGTTCAAGTGGTTTCCGTTGATACCGAGGTCTTGTAAGTACGTGATATTCTCAAAACAGCGTTCATGTATTGTAGAAATCTGGTTGTTGTCCAAATACAGCTGACTCAATACAAACAAATTAGAAAAGACGTGTTCATTCAACATTTTTATCTTATTATCTGAGATAGAAAGTTGGTGAAGATTCTTGAGTTCAGCAAAAGCGCCGTTACTAATTGTCTCGATTGCATTATTATCCAAGTTCAAAACTTGCAAGTTGTTCAAGTCTTGAAAAGATTTGGGATCCAAGCGGGCGAGAGAGTTGTAAGATAAGTTCAGTATCACGAGACGGATGAGCCCGGCAAAAGTGTCTCTGTTAACCCAATCATTTGTAAGGCGATTCCTTGATAAATCCAATTTCTCAAGTTGATCAAGTCCTTCCAGTAATCCAGGCGCTAACACTGAGAGCGAATTATTTGCTAATGAGATTTCTTTGATAACTCGCGATGATTGAAATAGTTCCGGAGGGACAGCGACTAACTTATTGCCCGACAAGTTCAGAATTTTTAATGAATTCAATCCAACGAAAGCTCTGTCGCCTATCTCGCTAATTAAGTTGTTCTGAATTTTTAATACTTCCAAAGATCTTAGGCTAGAAAGTCCGTTATCAGGCAGTCTTAAAACGTTGTTGTGTGATAAATCAAGCTGTTTGAGGCCGGTGTTGCATGATTTACCTGGAGCTATAGGTCCCTTGCCCCAGTCGGAAAAGCCGATTTCTGATATATCTTGAATTCTGTTACTAGTAAGGTTCAGTGACTCCAGACTAAAAAGAGGGCAGAAAACTTCCGAAGGCAGCATGTAAATATTGTTATCTCCTAAGTCTAGCGTCCGTAGCTCCATCAAACCTCGAAAACTTTCAGCATGGAACTCCATTGTCATAGCAGGCCAATCATTGTTGTAAGAACGCAGCGATAAACTCGTTAAGTCACGAAGCGGGGACAAAACAGTTGCAGGAACGTAACGTATTTTGCAATACTCCATACTCAGCTCTTCAAGTTTTCGAAGCTGTCCCAAAAAGCTGCCGGTATTCATGTGTAATGAGCTTTCGAAGAAAAGTAAGTCGGTGCAAATCAACTTCAACTTGTTGATGCTGTACGCCTGCGCAGTGGTGATGTTTTTAAACAAGAAGTCTACCGAACCGATGGTTTTGATGTTACACGTGAGAAAGTTTGATTCACTCAACTTTGCGTCCGAATAGTCCCAGTGACAGCCGGCGGGGGCGGGCGGCGCGGGTCGTGCGCGCGCACCGGCCACCACAACCAAACACATCCAAACTTTTAACGAAATCATTCCGTAAAAGTTTTCATTCATGGTTTCACAATAAAACAGTTCATTGGTCACTAATAACTTCACTCAAAGTACTTAAAATAACTTTTGTATCACTTCAAAGTCTGTTTACGAAAGTTGTTGTGTACACGAACTTACTGCGCATGTAAACACAGAGTGCGAGATCGCGGTAAAACTTTTAACGCAGCCATGCTCCCCTGTGGTCGGGCGGTAACTGACCTACGAAGTTTGAACGAACGAAAGCCGCATGGGTTTGGGAGTGGGGGCAGGGTGCGCGGGGCGGGGTAGGCCCACTGACGGGTGGGAGCCGGCGCTGCATCGGCTCACAACAGATGGCACGCGTGTTTTTTGAACACTTGAAATATTGGTAATGCAGCAGAAGACTTAGGCCTGCGTGATTCGTTGGATGCATCTCCTCAAGTTACATCTCAAAGGAGGTCGTGGTGACATCTGAAACAGTAGCATAGGCGTGATTTTATCTGCTAATATTTTCTAATTTTAAAATGTACATGAGTGTCGTGGAACGAAGCAAAGAGTACTTTTCTATACTGGGAATATAATAAATTATTTGTCAATTAGGTATCCTAGAAACACTCTTTCGTACTAACAATGTAACAATCTATGGACTATGTCGCGGCTGCGCATTTCGCACATCATACATGTGTCGTGACGGTAAAATGGAACAATTTTTTTTCCAGCCTCAGTCTTTTTTTTCTTTGATACCGTCCGAAAAGGTTTCTTCATTCCAATAACAAATGCTTAGATAAAGGTAGTATCTTATCATGCACTTTATATAAAAACGTTGAAATAAATACTAATCACAGTCGATCACTAATTAAAATTAGATTAATTATTAGAAAGAGTTGCAATATTATTGTTTAAATTCAAAAATAATACCTGTTTACTACTTTAGAGCGTCTTTACATTTCCTGTCTTTGATTTTTATCTTTTATTTGGCTACCTACCTCAAACAAAATGTAATCTCGTGTGCACAAAATCGAAAAATGGGCGGACATTTGCATCAATGTGAAATATATGATTGACAGCGTGAGTTGAGTATTAAAGAATACAAAGTTGCGGTGTTTCAATTTTGCAGTTCATTGTAAAGTGATTTAAGACCAGCTGTTCAGCAGGAACTGGTATAATGGAGAGATGACTCTTTAAAATGTTCACAATGCTAATCTCATATTGAAGCTTTTATTGCAAAATTAAATAATTATTTCGAATAATGTAAAAAAATAAAAGTATCTTATTATAGTCAGACTTTAACAGTATCAATATCAGAGTTAGATTTACTTATGTAGTTAAGTTTGTTTTTTTCCGTTGTACTTATCAGGGTGATGTGGTCGCTAAGCGACAAAGCCCTTAAATAATTAAAAAAAAACAGTATCAATCACTGTTATCATCAATTTTTTTTCAACCACGAAAGGTTTTAGAGAAAGTATTCCAAGACTTATAAGGTCTCAGAATTTTTTATATCCTTTGTTTTGTAAAGTTGTAAAGACTCAGCTAGGCTTAGCTAGTTAAGTACAAAAACACGTCCATTCAAGCCAGCAGTCGCCGCAAAGCCTAATCGCAGGCCATCGGATGCCTTATCACGTGCGTGTCAAATTGCTTCTACCGTGGGAGACCCTCTGAACACATCTTGAATGACCTTACATACCAAGACACTCACTAAAATGTTCCTACAAAAGTCATAAACAATGTTGTCTCTCCTAAAGGCATCAGCCGTAGAACGCCCATCTCGTTTCTTAGTGACCAGATTGTAGCTGTAGTGTGTACCTACACGGTACAGTCATACAAAAATGAATAAAGGAAAGATCCTTCATTGTAAGATGTAGCATTCTTTTATAGACTATTTATTGTAGTGAGCATTGAGAATTTGACATGTCTTTTCGACATTGTTTCATCACTCATGACTTCGTTTCAGACTCATGTCCATCATAATGCCAGAGTTTGTTTGAATCTTTCTCGGAAAGAGTTCTACAGAGCCAAGGTCACTATCAGGGCCCGACTATTGATCAGTCAATATTGGAAGTAAATATCTCACGTGCCCATGTGATGGCTCAATATTTACATAAGGACAACAAACACAATATTACCACTTATCTCGTAACAACTGATTCCAAAAACATCTCACAGAGATCGTTCTAACGTTGTGTTGACATAACAAGATACCGATAGTTTAAGTTAAAAAGTTCTCTGATACTTATCAAAGAAAATTTATGAGCTAAACTATCAATTACTAAGTTTAAATTGACACTTCAACGAAAGCCATGTGTGGGCTTTTATTAAGACATTCTATAAAACTATCAGCTTTATTGTCTCCATAAAAGTACCTGAATAAAAACGGCACGAGACAATGCCCTTGCATTATGCCTATTAACTAAAATGACAAAATCGATTCAAAATTTAATTCTAGCTAGGCAACTATACTAATGGTCGACAACTACCTACTAAGCAACTGTATAAAGATAAATTATAGTAACGACGGAAATGACTCAATTACAGTTCAATCGATAGATTAATTGTGTTTTAGCTGAATTAAATTACCAAGCATTCCAAGGGAATATTATTCAAACGTTTTAGTGAAATGTAACAATTTGAACGGAAGCTTTAAACCACGATGATAAAGGCACAGCATGAGCTTTAAAAGACAATCGAAAATAGGGAGCAAAATTCGTAACCAGATCTGACTCCCGCATGACAATATTGGAAACAATTACGCTGGCCGTGACCAAATTTTTAACATTTCTCTCTAAACGTACCATTGTTTATTTCTTAGAGAAATAAGACACCCAAAAACAATAGCTTAAGAAATCCAGCACAGTCAACAATAAGAATTTCTCGAAATAAGCAGCAAAAAAATTTAAATTACGACTTGCCATAAAAGTGGTGCCCAAACTTGTCTTCGTGAAAAACCTTCTACCGCAATTATGTTATTGCCACTATAAATATGCTTAAAGACAATACTTTTAAGGTTAGTTACTTTATGGTTGTCAACACCGCAAATAAATGAAGTCGCCTCTATTCATGGATTCTAATTGTCTTGTTGTAAATCTTGTCCTCAATATTTGGCCTTGGTTTGTTTAACAAACAATTACTTTGTTTTATATATTAGCTCTTCGTTTCTACCACAAATAGATAAACCATTGAAAGGGCTTACATTTATTTCTTTTACGATCTTACATTACGAATCAAGCTTGAAACTAGTCTCATGCTTATTTTTTATTTATTCTTGTCATTTGTGTCATGTATTGTGTATATATCATGGATAAAGCTTTTATCTCTTCTGCGAGACATAAATGTGTGATTATTATTTGAGAAGTAAGACATCGCATCACTTACAAGTGAATGTTTCGTTAAAGGCCTTTATAGATAATCTTGAGAAAATATAGCCTGAGTCTCGATAAAGGTGGACTCAGTAAACAGGTACTTCTCGAGCACGTTTTGAATCAAATAACCAGTAAGAAAAGGGCCGAAACAGAAAATGCTTTGTGCTAAAAACGTCGACCCCTTATCTTCCTTAGATGGGTCGACCATAGACTGAAGAACTTTATAATAACCGTGACAATTAAATTTTGCTATTTGCAAAGGTATTGTACGTTTGTGAACAACATTATCTCACTAAAGTAAAGGCTAATAATTGTAGATTACCAAATAATACTTTAGTGTTGGCTTGGCTTTGGCTACCTATGTGGAACAATATACAAATATTTATTAAACAGATGTAAAATGAGTTTCTTGGTATTATCAAATACTAGAGAACAATTCACTAAACTGTTTTAAAACAAGTAATGTAAAATTAGTTTATTGGTTACTAAAAACAATTCACTAACTTGTTTTAAAACAAGAAGATAAACATAAAATGTATACTAAGCACAACGGATCTTTAGCTTTCTGAAGTTAGGTGCAATAGACGATTGCGCAGGTTTGGTAGAGTAAGCGATATAGTATGATTTTAGGCATTATAAAAAATGGGTTCTGCGCAGCTACTTCAGAGAGCTAAAGAACGATTGTGCGTATTGTAATTTACGAGGTATGATTAGATATTGAATAATAAAAAAATATAAAATCTTTTTAATAAAAGTTTTACCAGTAACACCGGTAGAACTTTATCGTCGTTGTAGAATTCCAAAATGGGTTCCACAATAGCTAATTTTCAAAACCTGCGCTTTCGCAAATAGTTATTCTTATAAGGGTATCCGCGCAAAGGATTTCCATATTCGTGGCATGTCTAAGGCATTCATGTCTATCTTTAGCTGGTTCCAGGGGCTCAGCACGAAGTCATCATTCATAGGTGGAGATATCATCGTCTCTTCGTGGCCGCTGCTCTCCCTGTTAACAATAAAAACTTTATCGGATGTATACAGAATGTATCTAGAGAAATTGTCTGGCCTCATGTTTTGGCTTGATGAGTTTCTTATTGATTTATTTGCTGAACTTTAGGTTTTTATAGAAATTGTTTTTTATAGACATTTTAAAATCAGTGGTTTTTTTTATAATTTAAACTACTGTTATGACAACTCTAATGATAACTCTCATTACTGATCATGGTTTTTTTAACATAAATTATCCATCACCTCTGATTTCCTATTTCACGTTAGAAGACTTTCAACAACGATAATAGGACCCTTATCTATAAATAACCTTTCAAAATATGATAGTTACCCAAATGAGCCGCTTAAAAGCCATAAAACTTGTAAATCCTTAATTGGATTACCTAATTGTCTTAGGCCTGAACAATTACCGTAATACGATTAACCAATCCGATGGTAGAATTGGCACTAGCACAGATAATGTAACAGTTAACGCACAGCCAGGCGACTACTAGAAACTAGTCACCTAGCGTGTAGCTTAGTAAAATGAACGTTCTATGCTCGCGACCGGCCACACTGCGCGCTTGGTGTCTATCTAGTCGCTTGGTGTCTAGGTAGTCACTTAGCTAGTCGCCAAGCGGAGTGTATCCCATCTGGCCCGGTGACTTGGCCCGGCGCCGGGCCACATGGGAAAAAAAAAGTTTTAACTGGCCCGGTGATGTGTTTACTGGGCCAAATGACACAAATCAAGTGCCATCGTCCCCGTCAGCGTGTATCCAAGAAAATAAACGTGTTGATTTTTTGTTTTTTTTTTAACCAAAACCTAGCGACCCGCGATGCAGCCACCATGTATCCTAGCTAACAGCCAGGATGCAAGCCTAGCTTCACGCTAAGCGCTTTGCTAGTCACCTGGCTGTGCGTTCGCGGCCTAAGTCTCACTCTTGACAACGTCGAACCCACTACACGCATCTGAGTAAAAGATGTGAAACAGCAGTAAAAATTCCCAACTTTGAACTAATTTCTCGCTTAAATACGAAGTAATTAAGACTATTTTCGTTTGAATTTGTATCAATAGTGACATGAACTATTAAGCACAAATTGCCAATCAATAACAACCCTAAGGGCGTGTAATTAGCTGATGCATTAGTAAGCTGCATTATGCATGACGTTGAATCTCTGTAGAGAACCTGTTATCTGCTGAAAGAGCAATCAATGTGGAAATTCATCTTAAATAGGTCACAAAACTATGCAAACATTGGAACTTAAGGTGAGGTATTTTTTAACAAATTTATTTAAAATTTGTACTCTGTGTTGGTGAACTATTAAAGTCAAAATAAACATTCAATAAAAAGTATTTCATTGAGCTAAAACATAAAATAGTGAACAAAATGGTATTTTATTGAATCGTGTATAGTGTATAGAAGAAAAAAAACTTAGGCTTTTACTACTGATTTATACAGCGTCAGGAGGCAACCTATGCCTACACTTAGCGGGACGCTGTAGTGCCTGGAAAATTGTTTGAGATGGAATAGGCTTGCCCAGCACCTAAACCATTAGCTTAATCAGCCTGGCCCACAGGAAAGACGACGTCAATACGTGTGGAGCTGACTAAGCTGCGGGTTTCCTCACGATGTAAGAAGATAATCTTAAATTTTAGCTTTTTTTACTACGCACATGAAAAAATTAAAAGTTTACTTATTATGGACAACTACCTATACTGTCTTATCTGTTCCATAAACAAATAAATACTACTGAGTTTAGCTCATTTTAATTTTAATAGCTCTTGAATCATTAAATCGACATCTGATGATAAACGTGATTTATTGGAAGTTTTAAGTTCAACAGATAAGGTATCGATGTTGAGACTCAGTCGGCGTTTGTTCAAACTTATAATGAGGTCTTTTCATCATGATTCTCATGGAAAACAAGAGTATTGATTATTTACTCATACATTCTCACTGGCTTCGAAGCTGAGTTGGTCTGTCTACTGCTCCTTAAGTCATGGGTTTGATTCCTATTTATAACATTAGGCTGGCCGGTACAAAACATTTAAAGTTATACAATTACGAAAAAAAGTTCTATCAGTTAATATGGTTTCCATACAAGCTTTGCTTAGTTTGAGGTTAGAACTAGCTAGTTAAGGGCTGTATGACTGGCTGTAGGCTATGTACACTTTAAACAAACAATTAGAAAGATAGAAAGAAAAAATATGTAAGTACATATTTGCAACAACTAACATTGATAAAAAAAAGAAACACTCAAAACCAAAAGAAAAATGAATAATAAAAGATAATGGGTGTCTTACAATCGTCCAAGTGTGCTGCTACAAATTAGTTTCCGACTATGTCGGAACTGTACAACGCAACGCTGGTCTTCCGTTGGAACCAGCAAAGTGAGTCACGCACGGGTTAAAGTAGATAAGTGAATGAATGAATGAACACTTTATTGTACACCAATTAATAACAAAACACCACATAAATAAAACACGTTTGAAATTAGTACAATGAGCAGCCTTATCGCTGAAAGCGATTTTTTCTAGGCAACCTTTGGATGGAAAATAAACCAAAGAAGCATACAAAAAGGACGGTGCACAGAAGTTTCATTTAGAAAGGAACAAAGCTATAAAAGTATTTAAATAATCCTAATACATACCATTAATAACATAACACAATAAACTAATATTATAATTATTATATAAATAAATACCTACTAAAATGAATACTTATAAAATGCTAAAAAGAAGAAACTAAAAATTAAGACAACTGCTGAAAATAGTGCTACTTCAGTTTCAATTTAAAAGAGTGTATTGAAGGAGTTTTCCTAGATAAGTGTAATTACTAGATTCTTCAATAACATCTATTTTTGAAAGTAGAGACGAAGTAGAGACTAGAACTCAATTAAAGTTTGTTGCTGATTGAAATTGATGATGCACGCACATACATCAAATGTGAAAAAAATCTTGATGCAGTGAGTTCTTCTAATGGTATATCGTCAGCATCTCTCACGTCCAAGGATCACGTGGGCCACAGATTTTTTCTTCTAAGTGGCACAGTCAATCTTACAGGACGCGTACAATTATTTTAATCTTATTAAATCGTGTTTAGTCCATAGAATAAACTATACGTTTTCTTAGTGTGGATAACACTTTGTTGCACTTAGTTGTATGTACTAACGTTCATAGCCTACCAACGGTAAGGTATATCTAGAAGACCTAATTCTCTAAACAAATAAAAAGAAAAACATTGAGGTTTTTTGAGGCTTAAATTAACAGAATGTCACCTAAAATACTACTATACTGAAAATAACTGTAATGAGTTGATTATCCAATGAGGCTTTTTAACGGACAAATTATATACCTACAACAAAAATAAATAACATGTTAACAAGGTGATTTAAAGGTGTAATTCAATAGAAGCAATTAGATGACTCATTACTTAAATAATTGCCCGTTATTAGAGTTCTAATTAGGTCATTTGAATTAACCAGTAGCGTAAAACTAACCAGTTCAAATTGATACTGGCTAGTAATTATCTGATGAGAATTTCACTTCTAATATGCATAAATGTACCGAAATATCATTACCGAAATTATTTTTTTATTTTTTATATAGTTAGTTAGGTGTACAATAAAGAGTTCTCATTCATTCATTCATTCAATTAATCCTGAGCCCATCCCGTTTCCAAGTTAACTTCGGTCAAAATTTGGTTCAGTCTACGGCACAACTCAAAAGCTGCTAGTGTTAGAAAGTTAATGTTTAAGTTTCTTTTTGTAAAAAATGCAGTTTTTTTTTTATATAAGCCATATCCATACTATTTTAACCGTTAGAAACTGTCTCCATACAAAACAAAAATAATCATCGTACCTACACACCGCTTGTTAGACAAACATGAGGAGATCCAGTCTGATACCAAAACAATGCGTGCGTGTGGGTGAGACAGGGTGCCCTAAAAAATAAAGATACTAAGCGAGAAAAAGGTTGTAGTTTTTAATGAGCGAAGCGTCGAGCGGAGCGGTAAACACTGACAAAATATGAAGAATGACATGTTCTTCAGATAATATAATTGCGACTCTATTATGCCACTGCTGGAAAAGAAATCCCCAATTCTATTCATCACGATCCTATACTTTGTATGGTTAGCCAATTTTGTTATTGTATACCCCGTCGTCTTTTCGGTGGAATAAGATGCCATTTTGCCTAATTGGAGCCTTTAGCTTTGCTCACAGTCCATCTGACAGTGACATAGCGGCAGAAAAGTCCAAAACAAGCCCACTTTGTGACCTATAAAATCAGAATGATAAACTTTCTGTAAACTAACCGCGTCGCTCATCGCTCATCTTATATATAAAGAAATCTTTAGAAAGCCATACAAAAGGATATGACTAATGCAATGACCATGCAAACGAAGACAAATTAGTGATAAGATGTATGATTTGTATGAGACCCAAATGAGTATGGATAATCCTTAGATAGTGTTTTTTTTTATTACAATATAATATTATGATTAAATGAACTTAATAAGTGAAGTTCGATCGATATTATATGAGAAGCTTCATTCGAAGTTATATACATATGTTATATAAGTGTAAAATATAATTGGATATCATATTTTTTTGGGTAAGTGATAAAAATTATTATTTTTTAATGTCACAAGGAGCGTTATCCTGTTATTTGTAGTCAAATTGTTATAACAAAACCCCTCTAATAATGTTAGCAAATTCTGTATCTTTGCCTCATTACTCAGTGGTTTCCTAGCCTTTGCACATTCTACTAATTTACTTAGATCAGTACGAAAATCTTATTAGGATAAGTACATTCATTACCTTCAGTCTCTTAACCAATATTGTGGCGAAGGGCTTTGAGGAGAAAAGGAGTAGATAATGTAAAGGAAAAGGTGATCTGATTACGAACCTTTTACTTAGTATCGAGTAGCAAGTAGGTAATTCTGTTACAAAACTTAGATTTTTCTTCTCACTTAGGATAATGAAATGAAGATAGTAAACTTATACTCACAACACAGGTTTTCCTAGGGTGGGAGCTAGGGCACTTTAAACATAGTTTTAATATAGTAATATACTAATTATAAGTACCTAATTTACTGTGTAATATTGTACATGTTCTTTGAAACACTTTTGTAAGCTTTTTGTTACTACCCTCTTTATAACAATTGAAATAAATAAATCTTTATTTGGAACAGAAAGCTGCATTATTAATTGTAGAAAAAGAAACACACAAAAATATTAAGGAAATATTAAACGTAATTATAGTTTAGTAAAACCTAATATATTCAAATATTGTAATATAATAGATGATAATATAATATAATATAATAATTGACAGTGACCTGGATCAGTTGAGCTATCTATAGATCGTTTCTAACGATCCTTAGATAGCTTGACTAATCCTGTTGTATTTTGTAAATATATGTAAATATGTAGTAGCTTAGTTTCTGTAAATAAATTTAAATTATATAATAGCAATAATAAATCTTTACAGAAAAAAATGTGTATATATTTAAAACTAAAACTCTATACATGTCGTTATCAGTAAAATACCGATCAGACAGCAACGCCCGAACATTGGTGCTTAATGAGGAAGAGGCGTTACCAACATGGACACAACTGAAATGATGACAAGCCAAGAATTCGTCATAACATATTTATGTTTATTTAATATTTATTGGACGACCTCTGTAGCGCAGTGGGCGAAGGCCCGCCTGTGACGCAAAAGGTTGCGGGTATCCCCGCAGCGGGACCAATGTTTGTATGATCTACAAATATTTGTCTCGAGTCCGGGTGTTTCTATGTTTAATATGTATGTTACAAACAAAAAGTATATAAGTAGTATATCACTCATCTAGTACCCATAACATAAGCTCTGCTTACTTTGGGGCTAGATGATGCTGTGTGAAAAGTCCAGCATTATTTATTTTATTTTTTTTATAATAGGTATCTCAATATGAAAGTCATGTATCTTCGAACGTCGGATCTCGAACGATCAATGAAAACATGTTCCTGTTAAAGGCAGTTAAAAGTTTTGAAACTTCGGGTTTGTTGCGAACCGAATATTATTCCTTTGGCAAGGCACCGTATATTTGCTTTTTGTTACGTATGTGTGCGTGCTGCGCCCCGCTCATTTCTACTCGTACAATAAACCAGTGTTAAGCTAGCCAGCAGAAATAAGTAGTTTACTCTAAGAGGATAAGTAGGTACATACTTTTACATATATAAAGCAAAGCTTGACGAGTGAGAAAAAAAACAACTCGCGCGTAAGTTCATAACATCTATAAAAAATTTACCCTCACAAAATTGCAGGTAATTTTATTTTCTTTTATATTTTAACTAAGTACCTACATTATTATTTAGCAATTTGTTTTACGTTGAATATTTTGCAACATGACAAAAACATGATTTGCTGATCTGCGTAGTCAATAAGTCTCTTAATTGTAAATCGTCAAGACTTTTTCATGCGATATAATATTTTAGGTTTTATTATTGACATTATTTGTTATTACGGGTTCAGTTGTCGTGTGTTATTATATCACACCGGGTACATTTAATTTCAAAAAAGCCTCTAATAGGAAATTAAGTCCAACACTTTTTTGTGTTATTCGTTAAAGAGAAACAAACACAAAAAAAATATTATTTTACTGAAAATAAAACAAATATTTCCTACCATTACCGATTTCAGTACCAGCCCCTGACGAATGGTCCTTGACCCAACCCGTAATTGATGAACGCTTCTAAAACGTAGTCAATAGATTAATGGCCAACAGATAGCTACGTCGGTGTAGCCTATTATGTAGAAATGAAACTCAAGGAAAACGTACGTCATTAAAACATGCGTTGTTTTAGTAAAAGCATGCTATTTTTTTATCATGCTTACGAGTATTATTTGATAAATCCAACCCAGTTCCATCTTATCTTGCTTCCACATTTTGTCAGGAAAACATTTGTCCCAATACGAAAATCTAAACTATCGTCATAATGCTAAAGTTATGTGACTCTTTCAGTCAAAATGCAGCATTTGGAATCAGAGACGTGCAAAATAGTTCTATTTCTATACGCGTAGATTTGTTTGGCCGAGGTCGGTACCAGATAATGTATCTGGTCAACTGGCTATTAATCCACTGTGGTTACTTAACTTGATCAATTCTAATTTATGTATCAGTTTACTCTTTGCGAATTCTAGAAATAGGTCTAGGAAGGGTCTAAAAGTTAACCCATTAATGTTTCTGAAGTCCTTGACAAAGCAGTGGACTAATTGTTACAAACTAGTATTCAAAAGTCTGTAAAGTTTTCTGCTTAAAATCTCACTTTCAAAAAATGTGAAGATTAATAATATTGAGAAATTGATGACAAGCCAAATATTTATTTCTGCCTGCAATTTGCAAAAGATCTACGCACGGCGCATACGGCGTGTACGATGCGAATGTGCGAGGCTTTCAGTAAATGCGGCGCGTACGATGCTGACAAATGTGCCTTCACCTTTACGAAGACTTGTAAGTAGAAAATATTTCCCTAACAGCTTGTTTCATAAATCATAAGAGTGTTTAAGGGAACAAACCTTAGAATCATTACATTTATGAAAGCACTAGATAAGATATTTGCATCGGGCATAATGAATGTCGCAACAACCCATAATCAATTTATATCAATATCGCCAATGGACTGTTCTTGTTAGCTGTAATATGAATTTTAGCTGTAGGGTTGTCACTACACTCGAATCTTACCAAAATTGTAGAAATAATTTTCATTTCTTATCAATACTTCAAATGGTAGTCGAATGACTCTGCGATTATTAAGAACTGTGTAATACCCCGTAATACTGATATTTTTTGGCTCAACCATTTTATTTTTTATTGTGTCTAAGAAACACCATTTTTTTTGTCCATACTTGATAACAACTTGGTGTCGTATACACTAAATTATATCTTTCTAACTAAAGAATTCAATTTTCGAACGTCAATGTCAATGCCAGCAGACAATACTTGGACAATACACATAGAACCTTATCAGACAAATCAATACAATCGTTGACATTGAAACTATTGTGTAAAACGACATAATCGACGTTCGTTATAGCATAAGCCTTGGATTGATTGGACTCAGGTCTTGATCGTTATCATTGTAATTGTTTTGATACACTGTTATTTAATGATGACAATGAAAAATTATGGAATGCCTCCGCCACGACTTACGAACTCATCATCATTTCAGCCATATGAGGTCCACTACGGAACATATGCTTCTCCCATTGATTTCCAGAACAATAGATCTTGTGCGGCCTTCACTTGACGGCTCCCAGCAACCTTCACTAGATTGTCTTTTCATCTAGTGGGGAAGTGTCTTCTGCTGCGGTGCCCGGTGTGTGGTACTCGAGAGCTTTTCTGCCCCAACAACATTGTGGAAGGGATCCATTTTGCGACTGCGCAAAATACCATTCTTCTTCGATTACCAAGTAAGAAAGACTACACCACGAGCGCTGCAAAGTCAAATAAAGTTAAGTAAAGTGTATATATTTATATGATACAATGTATTGACAGATTTTGTGCCATCCCTACGTATCATCTATTCGAATTAAGGCAAAACATGTGTGGCATCTGCCTATGCGTCGAGGCGGGCTCATAAATACTCGTATGCACTATAATAGGGACATGTTACTATACAGGACATGTCGACAACGGTCTATTGTGTCTTGTACCTGTTATGTAATTGGTTTCGTATTAGCCTCGCCTAGAACTGTATTGTGGTCTGAAAGGCCAGAGTCGAATTGTTATATGGAATTCGTAGTTAACAAGTGAGGTCGAAGTTGGTTACTAAGTTTTATTTGTCAGTTTAGTTTTAGCATGGACGAAGAAAACTAGTCATAATTGGAGCTTAGACCTGTGGGAAATAAAGAAAGGGGGTTGTGGAAAGAAAGAAAATACATTTATTCAGCAACGACACAAAGATAAACAAGATAAAAACAGAGTAGGTAAGACATTTAGGTAAGGTAAAACTAAAATATACTATGTTGAATAATTATTACCCACTCAACATGTACATATGTAGGTACTTTGTTTTTCCGCTTGCTGAATAGTCAGGACTCAGTATTTGTCTAGTTTTGGAGCCAGATGCTGTTTTTTAGCCTTACCCATAAAGAGAGGGAAGAAGAAGGGGGCTGGAGGGAAAGGGAAAAGGACAGAAGGGTTATAGCGTTAGCTGTGGTTAAAGCGTAGGCAAGTGGTAAACGTTCAGTGCCTGTGATGCATATGGTGTAGTAAATGTTGCGGTCTTCTCTTTTGGAGATCAAATTACATAAAATGTTATCAGACAATAAACAAATCTATAATTTATATTTTTTATAGTGTAAACCACACTAAGGTATTTATTTGAGAAAATGAAAAGTCTTATCCAAATTTTCGATTCCGACGGGAATCGAACCCGCGAAGATCAGACGATCCCTCCTCAAGCCGGAGTGCTTTGAACCGCTCGGCCACAGAATCAATAACGTCGCATTGGAAATTCTTGATAAGCTCTGATTCGGTTTTTGATAAGACTTCATTTTCTCAATAAACAAATTATTAATATTTATTAACCACCTCGATATAGGGCAGCAATTAGACAAACAAAAATTATAAGGTTTCAAATAACGTATAATACGCATAATCGTTTTTTAGCTCTCTGAAGTAGCTGTGCAGAACGTATTTTTGATGACGCCTAAAATCGTGCTATCTCGCTTACTCTACCAAACCTGCGCAATCGTCTATTGCACCTAACTTCAGAGAGCTAAAGATCCGTTGTGCTTAGTATACAGACATTTGAAATTAAAATTGAATCAAATATAAAACACCAGATATTTTTTATAATCTGCCGCTATGTTACCGGTTTGTGATCGATGAAAGTGAACCAAACCTGTAACCTTGTTTAACCAACTGCGAGTACTTTTGCATATTTTTAAGATTTCTTAAGTAAGGATATCCTGTATAGAAAACAACAGGATACTTTTATCGAATCTCGACAAACGTTTTAGGTCATGTTTCCGAATGCTGTTGAAGGAATCGCATTCCACCGAATGTGATTAAAAGTTGTATCCTGCTCTTAGCATTTAATTGATATGTTCAAATTTATGTTAAAGTAGTAGTAAGTTTAAGTTTTAGTGATATAATCATGTGTCAAGTGCACGAAAGGAGCCTCTAAGAAGCGCACTTAAAATCCTTTCACCACACTGGTTTGAAAGTACTGGTGACACGATAAGAAGAAGATTGATATGTTGAATATTTTTATGAAGTATAGGCACTTACATGCAATACATATTACTAGAATAATGTTCTACACTTATTGAAATTATTTTGGTGATGATACATGCATTTTAATTACGAACACGTTGATAATAATGAGTAACGAAACTGAAAGTAATACTTTCAGAATATCTATACTTAGGCCTTTACATCTTTATTAGATGATTTATACAGCGTCAGGAGGCAATCCATGCCTACACTTAACGGGACGCTGCAGTGTCTGGGACATTGTTTGAGATGGAATAGGCTTGCCCAGCACCTTAACCATCCTCTCAGCTTAATCAGCCTTAGTCAGCTCCACACGTATCGACGTCGTCTTTCCTGTGAGAATAACTAATAACACTAAAATATATAAGTTTTTTAGCGTTGAACTTCGAGAAAATTTATGCTCAAAAATATTTTTCATCCTGCGTCAGTAATGTAACAACAAATAGCCCAGCATCCTTCATTTACCACAATAAATCCTTGAAAACAAATTATAGACCAGTCTCCATTACACCGACCACTAATGGGTTCGTATTCAAACAGACAGATAGCGATTCACGATTGACGATAGTAAATTTTTCGCTTATTGAAGTTGCTTTCATAGCGCCGTCAAGATATGTTGGTTGGTGCCAGCTAGGTCACTTAATTCATGGGGTTTTTTTGTAATCATTTCTTATGATATTTTTTATGTGTTAAATGGAAAATACTTAACAATACAATACAAAATTATGGTGTCTGAACTAAAAATAAAGCATTTGTAAGTAAACGTATTTTTTCAATATTAATGATTATAATGGTCCTTCTAGTTGAATGACCTAACTGTTTCCTCGCTTTGAAGGTTAAGGTCAGATAGTGTTAGCCTCTGGGATGCCCATCAATTCAATGTAAATAATATTCTGGCATCTGCTGAGCACAATAAACATGGCATTTTGATGGATTATACATTTGCCCACCGTTTTCTGTGGTCTATTAGTTTTTGTGCTGGTTCGTGTGGCTTTTTGACTTTATACATGACTAGGTAATTATTATTGCTTTTTGTAAATTTTCTAACGATAACTACTGATAACAAATGATATTATTCAATAAGAATCACAATTTTATGTCTCGAAGACTTAGTAGGAATTCACTCACATCATTATTCGTTCAAAGTTATTTAATTGATCAACAGGTAAAGTCAAAAACAAGTCAAAATAATTTGGTACCTGCCAATATTTTTCAGAAGATAACATTTTGTAGGTGACAGGCTGTGAGCCCATCGCATCGCTGCCTAATAGAATACCTACTGAAAATCTTCCTGTTTGTTTAAAAGCATTCAAGAATTTTTCCTGCACTATTTTGGTACTACGAGTAGAGTATACGTTTTCTGCTCGAATACCATTCATCTCCATTTTAGCTCTCCTATCCCTATATCATCGACTGTTGCTAATGAAAGTTAATTGCTGACCATTAAACACAGTGCACTGATAAATCAGTCGATGACCTCGATTTGTATCAATCAAACTCCAATTCGACTTGTGTCAAACGATGATTGGTTGCAACACTGCCTACGCCTAATTGGCTGAATGAGTTTTGCTCGCGTGCCCGTGCGGTTTTCCTGGAACGCTATGGATGGATGTCCCAGGGCTGTGTAGTATAAATTGAAAGTTTGAGTTCCGGGAAATAATAGCCTGATTATTTTAAACTGAAAGTCTGTCAAAGTCAAAAAGTCTTAGTCAAAATATTATACTCAGTTTGAAAGGTATTTTTTTCTTATTTTAAGTGCCTCGCTTGGAGATCCTCTAATTATTTAATACCTAAGAAGATTTGAGAATTTATGCTTATCCCTGAGGAATACGATCGGGATCCAGTTTCATTTAATTATTAAGTTATTCTCGCCCATCCATTTTGTGCCATTTCTACTTGCGTAATTTGTTGAATAGGCTGCATGATTGCAGCCAACACTTTGGCCTTTGTTTTGAACGCACGTCGCGGCTCATCTATCAATGCTTGCTCTCGCCAATTTGTTGTACACATTATACATTTTACACGTAACGTTCACAGTAACCACACACTAAAATGTACTGTTTCTTTTTAAGAAGCTAACTACTTAGATTGCGTTCTACGAGTAGATTTGTGAGTATTTGATTTTTATTCACTGATGAGTTCCAATAAACAGCTTTTGATTTCATGAGACCTGCTGTTATAAAATTGCTTTATTACCGAAAATAGATTTGAAATACACACTTTATTTTGAACTAAGTATCTAAAACATACAAAGAACTAAGTGGATTATTATAAAAGCTTATTGTAGAAAAAAGTAAGATTATTGTAAAAACAAATCGAGTTGATTACATGTGAATATCCAATTGATTATAGAGGCCCTTACTAATAAACTTGACATAAAGTTATGTCATGCATAACCTATGAATAACCATACAAATTTTTAGTTTATGCATGACATAACTTTATGTCAAGTTTATTAGTAAGGGCCAGAGTGTTGCAAGAACATACCAGATTCAAATAGTTTTCGAATTTAATAGTAAACAGTACTCTTCCTTATAAAAGTTTCAGAATCATCTTGATTCATTGCAGGTAGGTGGCGTAAAAACACGCGGGCTCATAAAATCGTTCATTTCATGAATCGTAAAAAAATAAGCTGCGCAATTCTTTAACACCATTTACTTGATTGAAGTGTAACTTACTATTGCGGGGAATAAATGAATATGATCCAATGATTTCTTCAAATAAAGTTGATTAGGCAATAAAATACTACAGAGGGCTCATATCAAAGAGCACTTTCATGCGAGCTTCCTGTTCAAGCCTATAACTCCTTTCACTGATCACACAATTTTATTTCCATGAACGCTATAATCATAAACATTTTATTACTATGCGTTCGGAACACTTACAGAAAAAAAGTTTGTATTCGTTATGTCTCTAGAGGTTACTTGAGATATCTATGTCAGTTTGATCGTGTGTTGAAGCTTGATTTATGACTTGGAGATACATATTGTAAGGTCATGAACATTCAAGCCTCAAGTTTGTATTGACAGCTACTAATTTTGAACACGAGTCAGTGGCTGGAAATGTTGGCAGTGTATTGTTTTCGATTATGGCCCACGACATGTTGTGATTGATAATACGGCTATTGCAAATGTGAAAATGTTACAGTTTGACTTCTATTGTAGTTTGCAGGAACTTAATAGTTAATATAGTGCAGAAAAATTGTATTTTTAAAGCGCTCTTAAGATTCTTACACCACTGGTTTAAAAAAGTAAGGTTCTTGAAATTTGTAATGCGAAACACCAACCAAAGTATTAGATACAATACTCTAGTACGGATCTCGCCATAACTCCACCAATCACAAGAATGTACAGCAAACACATGAACAAAAAAAAGCAATCAATTATAGTATTCTCTCAAGACCATCAAACATGAATGTAACCCTAATGAGGTGCATGTATTCAGACAACCGAGCCCGCCGCATAGATAATTTACCAACAAGTTTGTCGCTACTTAATAAGGCAGCTTCCTTTACCGATCTAATTACAGACAAGAAGAACAATAATGTGTAATCTGAATATTTATGAACATATTTTAAGGTATACAATAGCATTCACTTGTAATTAAAAACGTGATCCGAGAGCTGGCACATTTTTGGCTCAAAGGATCAGCATTGCCATCCAGCGTGGTAATACCGCCAGTGTTTTGGGCACGCTTCCGACTGACAGTGACCTGGATTTGAGCTATCTATAGATCGTTTCTAAAGATCCTTAGATAGCTTGAATTAGTCAAGTTGTATTTTGTAAATATATTTAAATATGTAGTAGCTTAGTAGTTTATTCCATTAGATAAAAAAAATAATTAATTAAGCCTTTACATCTATATTAGATGATATATTGACACTGTAAATTAGCAATGTTGTAAATTTCAAATCTTGTTTAATAAAGCTAAGATGGTTTCTTTCAATGAGTAACCAAAACTATTTTTTCGTTCTCTCTTTTAAGTACTCCTTTACCTCTTTTAAGAAATGACAGCAACCTTCTTCTTCTCTTGTCTAATAATATCCTTGCCATCTCTTCTTGCTTTCTGTGAATTTAAAAAAAACAAGTAAGTCGTGTTAGTAAATAAATCTCATTATTTTGGTTTTTCTTAAATCTCAGCCTGTATCTTGAGAGTTTACTATGATGAATAATTTATTGTGAAGAGTCACTGACAGACATATTTTAATATAAATCCATCTACCATATTGTATGCAAAATACCATTGAATGCAGGATCATTATTCGAATGCTGTTGCGATATTCATCACAGGCCAGTTGCAGCATTTTAAACAAATCATCTCCAGAGCTGGTTACAAGATTCAATGTGAACGCACTTTGGTAGGACGCTGAATCCATTTCAATAATGCAACATGCTTTCCAGCAATGACTATACGTCACATTTAGTGTTTATATAATATCTAACTAGCTGACCCGCGCGCGCCTTTGTCTGCGCTTTGTTGCGTCAATGATCTTTGGAACTGCCTTGCACAACCCCTAAGGTTCCAATTTATACCGAGTTTAGAGTGAATCGGATCAAGGAATATTTTTCCATATAAACTGGACCACCATGTATACCATTTTTCTGTCATAAGAACCTTCTCCTGACAATAACAAACACAACAAAAAAAATATTTGTGAAATCGGTCTAGCCGTTCACGCGTGATGCCGTGATCAAGGGATATGGGGATTCATTTTTATATATAGAGATATATAGAGATAACAAACTTTTTCCAATCTTCTTCTTATCGTGCCACCAGTTCTTTTGAACCAGTGTGGTGAAAGGATTAAAGTGCGCCTCAAAGAGGCCCCTTTCGTGCACTTAACACATGTTTTTCGAACTTTTTAGGTTTTTTGCCAATAAAAGATGAGATATCAAAACTGTAAAAGAATTTTTAAACTATATAGATACTCGTATTATAATCCAACTACTACTAATAATAACCAGATACAATAGCTAGCAATATCTCTCTAGTGAGTAAAACACGATGGAAAAACGCGGCCAAGTAAGAGTGAAACCCGCACATAATGGGTTCTTCTGTACCATTGCACTATATAATAATAATAAATAATATAAACTAATTTGTAAAATTTTGGTACAAAAACGACTAAAATAGGGTATTTTGGGTATAGATTCATTTTATTCTACTGTTATTTTTTTTCGCACGGACTGAATGCTGAATGGCCTCTGTACAGTCTTCAACTGTACATTTTTGCTGACGCCGCTATTGGCACGAGCGCGCGTCATTGTAATTAGGTATTTATATTCACACATTTTCACATATTTATTTCATATTTCACACATTTTAATATTCAGTGTGTTATAACTAACGAGAAAGGAATCATCAACATTGTTTACCTGTACGAACTTAGTGCAATCAATAAACTTATCTGCAGTGATTGGAATCTTTTCTCTCCACACTCAACTGCAAGTGTATGAAATCATACATTTTTTGGTCCTTCGAACCGGATATGAACCAGCGACCTATGGATGACAGTAAGGTTCGTTGTTATAGCGGCCATTAGTATTACACACGATCTAAACGGACAGTCGCACGAACGAACGGATATACGGATAGAACAAAAACTCTCAGAAAGGGCCCATTGAGATTTGGGTACGGAACTCTAAAAACAAAGTGCATAATTGCAGTTGCTCTACGTTTGCTAAGATTGAAGGTATTAGAGGTCATTAGTATAATGATTATGGTTGTCCTACATTCTGTTCGTACAATAAATTTCTTAATTGCCCACTCTATTGTCGGTCGCTGAGATTCTCGGGCGATGATGCAAAAGTGATCTCACTACTTAAGAAGGAATGTCAACAGCACTAAATACTGAAATGAATTTGTAAGAAAGTGTGCCATCGCAGAAGTCGATAACTAGCCCTGTAATTCGTTTTCGGATATTGCAAAGTAGGACCATTGTGAATATTTATTGAGGAACGTAATAAATACCCGTTATCTCTATATATAAAAATGAATTCCTATATCCCTTGGTCACGCCATCACGCGTGAACGGCTGGACCGATTTCACTACTTTTTTTTTGTTGTGTTTGAAGGTTCTTATGACAGAAAAAATCTCTATATTAATCATGGAGGGCGTGAAATAAGGGTTGAAAGTTTGTATGGGGAGTTTAAAGTTCCAGTTAAAGGCAACAGATGGCGCTATTATTACATTTTTAAAAGTTTCAGAAGATTCTTGCAGATTTCAGTTCTATTTAGATGTTTTCAAGTATGTTATTTTGCTGACGAAGTCGCGGGTACCAGCTAGTAATATAATAATTATATCACCAAATCACAAACTTTAAGAAGTTTTATTGAGTTTGACGTTTACTTTAAAATTTGTCCAGTAAAACAATAGAGATAGCCGAAATCATTCAATTTTCGTTCGAAAAACAAACCTTGTAGATAAACTTTGTTCGGTTATCGCTAAGATAATATTTAGCTAAAGATATTTTGAACCACAAAGTTTCAAGGTTACCAGAAATAAATTATGAACAGGCTCCAATTTATAAACTTTGAAGAACCCTTATCGTTTTACCCGGAACTGTCTTGTTTTTCTCCACTTTACATATTACCGAAGTCTCGGTTCCAGACTTGATTGCAAAATATTGTTTCAAACTTCAACATCCTTCTGGAAAAATTTTCGAGCCTCTGGATAAAATACACAGATGGTGTCTTGTAAATGAATACAGATTATATGAGGTTCAGTAACTTTATTAAAACTGAAAGCTTACTTTAAGCCAAACTTTTTTCGACTTAAGGTTTTTCAAAGAATATTTATTTTAGCTACCGAGCTATTTTCACATTTGAAAAAATCCGTAACATATAACAGTATAATAATCAATGTTTTTGGCTATTTAAAAAACAGGAAGTAGTATTATAAAAAAATGTGAATACCTGAAATGAGATCGTAAAGATCTTACTAATGTTGTTTTCATAAGAAAACCAAAACTTTTCATACGTCCTGGATGTTGCAAAATATCGAGAGATATTTCTCACAGCAGGTTCACGACTGTATCCCCAAGGTGCGGTAGATTCTATCAGATCTTTTTATGTTAATTATTCCAGATCCTATGAAGATGTCTAAGGGGGGTAGTCAGAAGCATGTCCAAACACATATTTGATACATGCCTACAATTTACAGAAGTTAGTATTCCATACGTGACAGGTTTGCAAGCCTTTCGCCGCCTATAAGAACACTAACTGGTTTCCTCACGATGTTTTCCTTCACCGTTTAGAGCACGTGTTAAAGCGCATATAAATTTTATGAAACGCAAAATCCATTGATGCACGGCCGGGATTCGAACCCTCAACCTTCAGATTGAAAGTTGAGGTACAACCCCATTCGGCCAACTCGGCTCAACACAATACTCTTAAAATAAGTTGAATACCCCAAAAATCAAAAACGAAATTCCTAACTCTAGTTACGTAACAAAAGTGATCCTCCTATTGAAACGTCGATAGAATCGAATAAAAAATCTGTGTTTGTGTTGCAATCAATCAAACAAAGCTCGCTTCTAAAAGCTAACTTTCCGAGTTGAAGCTATTATTTAGTATTGATTTTTAGCTCTATTTTATTCAGCGATGTTTTTTGTGGATGTATGACGAATAGTCTATTTATATAAATTGTTTTGGTTTAGTAAAAAAACTCAAAATACTTTTCGAGGCATAATTATGCCTAATACATAATTATGTATCGTCAAATTTTTCAACATTTACATAACTAACTTTGGCCTTTACTTACATCTTTATTAAATGATTTATACAGCGTCAGGAGGCAACCTATGCTTACACTTAACGGGACGCTGCAGTGCCTGGGACATTGTTTGAGATGGAATAGGCTTGCCCAGCACCTAATCCATCCTCTCAGCTTAATCAGCCTGGCCCACAGGAAAGACAACGTCAATACGTGTGGAGCTGACTAAGCTGTAGGTTTCCTCACGATGTTTTCCTTCACCGTTAAGAGCTCGTGTTAAAGCGCATATAAATTTAACGGTAAGTAATATACACATATTGTGTGAAATTAACTAAGCTAAAAGGTTTTCTCAGGAAACTAACGTGTCTTAATAAAATGTATAGCTAGTCCGTATTAAAATCGAGGCTATTCCGTTCGACCAACTAGACTCAGGCAGGTCTCACAATAAGTTAAATGGTTTACGATCTATAAGCATAATTTGAATAGAGATCGCTAATTAGCTGTCATTGGAGCCAAAGAAAAACTTGTGCTGATATGAGTACAATTGGAAAGCAATAAAAAAAATTATAGAATTACTGTACGGTTTTTTTACATCGTTTTAAAAAAATATCCGTTATAAGAAAAAATTATAAGCAGACAAAATTTTAAAGTGTGGACATAGAAAGTTATTTCTTAACATATCTAATCTTAATCTTTCAGGTCGTGAAACACTACATTTTGAGAGAACGTGTTAATGGTCAATATTCCCCGCCTTCCAATCATATGATCGTAAGTTCAATCCCGGTCATGCACCAATGAGTATTTCTGCCGTGAAACTTATGTGCACAATGCCGGTACTCACAAACGGTGACGAAAACACCGTCAGGAAATGGGCATGTCGTTGAATCTATAAAGTTCGAAAACATGACATGTGTCAAGTGCACGAAAGGCGCCTCTTTGAGGCGCACTTAAAACCTTTCACCACACTGGTTCGAAAGAAGAAGAAGTCGAGTAAGTAAATAAGGTAAGACGATAAGAAGAAGAAGAAGTTATAGTTTTTATTATCTGGAAGTCAGTTTGTACCTAAGATTTGTCTAAAACTAATTTAGTTAAATATTTGTTATGGTACATTATTGAATTTTATTTACAGAAACTAAGCTACTACATATATTTACAAAGTACAACAGGATTAGTCAAGCTATCTAAGGATCGTTAGAAACGATCTATAGATAGCTCAACTGATCCAAGTCACTGTCAGTCGGAAGCGTGGCCAAAAAACTGAACCATAATATTTAATATACATTTATTTGTTTCAATAAAAATATATAAAAGTTTACTTTTAATACAAAGTAACAAAGTTCTATACTTGAACATAATGGACACTCAGTTACTTATCTAACGCCATTTTCTCCCTTTGTACTTGACTTAGATTCGATCACGGAAGAAACCGGTGCCAAGAGTACAATGGAGTCTTGTTTAAGAGGGAACGCTGAAGGCATCCAATCAGTCAGACCATCGGTTAGTTGATCAAACATAACAAAAAGCCCACACTCAATCAAGCAGAATGCAGCGAGGTGTTAACTTAGCACTATCAATCATCCGAATACACTTCGTTTAAATCTGATTTGTTATAAAACAGTGAACGCGAAATTATGACCAGTTTAGTACGCCACAGCACTGATCGATAAAATTATTGGTTTCCGAGTGGTGGTCGAAACGCAATACGTCATTCATGGAATCGGCGATGAAATTGACATTACACTATCACTATCACGATAATTACGTTTTTATACTAAAAAGAAAACCGACTTCAATGTTTGACTCGAAACGCGGTGTGACTCAGGGCGTCAAGCTGTCGATTCGATTTATATTTGTGACATGGCTAGGAGGGAAGGTGTTTAGAGTTTTACGGGGAAACTATCAATCCCTCAGGAATAAAATTTATATGGGACCACCTCTGGAGTATACCCTTTCAAACATGAAAAGAATTTTGCAAATCGGTCAACAAATGGCGGAACAATCGCGTAACAAGATAAAAAAAAAAAAAAAAAAACATACAGACGAATTGAGAACCTCCTCCTTTTTTGAAGTCGGTTGAAAATGATTTTTACTTTTCTAATTATTATTGCATAATTTTTCTTATTGCACTCAAAAAGAGTTCAATATATATTTGGCATAGGTATTACAAGAACTATGCCAAAACATAAAATACTCATTGCACGAAATAATGTACCACCAGATAAGCTCCTGTTTTTAGTTTTCAATGCGTAACAACCCTCACTTATAGCTTTGCCCTTAAAACAGCAAGTTTATTACGACCAGCATATAACACCCACAGCTTTTTAGAAATATTATCTAGTTGGACTAAAGCCAAAATTGTAATAAAGACGAACTCGTTAAATTGGGCGGTGGCTATTTAAGTGGTCTCATAGCTGTAAGTGTTACATTCCGAATGGAGTTATGAAAATAGATTTTAGAAATTCGTTTGTTCTTCGGAAACGTCAACACCAAAGTTATGATGAACTTATTTTGTAGGCAGCTTGGTTTTAGACAAGAAATTCGTTAAAAATAAATATTTCTTATCAAAAAAACTAAATGATCTACTAGTAGTTTATTTATTCTTTCGAAATTATTTTATAATATCAGAGGCACGTATAAGTGATGCTTTTAATGTAGATTGTAAACGTAAACGTAGACAGGTTCACGACTGTATCCCCAAGGTGAGGTAGACATTCTCTCAGATCTTTTTATGTTACTTATTCCAGATCCTATGAAGATATCTAAGGGGGTAGTCAGAGGCATGTCCAAACACATATTTGATACATGCCCACATCTTGCAGAAGTTAGTATTCCATACGTGACAGGTTGCAAGCCCATCGCCACCTATAAGAACACTAACTGGTTTACTCACGATGTTTTCCTCCACCGTTTAGAGCACGTGTTAAAGCGCATATAAATTTACGAAACGCAAAATCCATTGATGCACGGCCGGGATTCGAACCCACAACCTACGGATTGAAAGTTGAGGTACAACCCCATTCGGCCAACACGGCTAGGTAGATTGTGTTGTGTATAAAATCGTTTAAGCCGATTTTACATATATTTTAAACTTGAATTAATAGCAGGCCACATCAACCCACTAACTATTTAATATATGAACAATTTGTTCGCGTATCATTGTATTACAATCGTCTTGATTGATTGTGACTGCGATCAAGCAGATTTGATTCATTGCTAAGCTACCTAGCGAGACAATGGGTAATCGCTCACTTGTACTTATGTATTTGGGTTACCGTTTGTTTGATCATTCAACTAGTGCGCCGAGTATTATCGGTTTAAAGTTCTATCTACTGATTCCTGCTGATAGATAGTCACTTGTATCTGTGGGCACTGGAAGTGCCCCCACCAAGACAAGCCAAAAGAAAGTGAGGCCATTTTCTTGAATATAAGGCCCTTACTAATAAACGTGGTGTAAAGTTCTTCCTCAGAATAAACTTAGAATAACCATATATTTTGACAGTTTACACTCAGGAATAACTTTATACCACGTTTATTAGTAAGGCCGTAAGTATTTAGGGGGTAAGGCATATCGAAAAGTGTAGGTAAGGGATGCATGACTTACCTACACAATATGTCGAGCAGAGACTTTACAGAAACTACCACAGGAGCAATGCTTAACTAATTTGCACACAAATTATATCTGATCGTTTAAAACCGAAAGCTTGTAGCTACTTCACGCTAAAATAGCTGGACAGATTTGGATGATTAGTGGCTGGAGGTAAAAACCACAAAAGCTCTGACACAATCTAATAGATTGGCAATGCCACCAGTATTTTGGGCATGCTTGCGACTGACAGTGACCTGGATCAGTTGAGTTTTGATTCAGTCAATAGATAGTTTTTACGACGATCCTTAGATAGCTCGACTGATTTTATTGTATTTTGTAATTCTAGAGGCTTTTGCCCAGCAGTGGGACAGTACAGGCTAAATAAAAACGTACATATTGTAAGTAGTAGCTTAGTTTTATGTAAATAAATCTTTTATCTAATAGAAAATACAAAAAAGAAATGTAGAAAACTACATTACTATGTGTTATTTATCTAGATCAAACATAATCTAATGATTCTTATTCTTAGCGTATCAAAAAAGTACAAACCAAATAAGGTTTTATAAGGGCAGAATCAAGTTCTCAAGCAATTAAGCGAGTCTAATAAACGTGGGATGTCGCTGACTCGCAAGAACTTGGAACATAAAATCCTTTTCTTCATGTTATCGCGTTTCCTCAGATGGGAAAAATGTGTTCCGATAATGTGTTTTGGAATTCTCTTGTTTTTTCTTTTCTTCCGGGGAAAATACGTAACGTTATTGCGAGACGCTTGCAAAGTTGGTCGACTTAAATAAATATGAAAAAATTGCTTCTGCTTGTTATTTTCCGTGCTGAAAATGAAAAGAAGAATACGTGATCTGTTTATTTTATTAAATAAAAACATATCAGAATCTGTTATAGGTATCTACTTAAGTAATTTCAAACTCTGTACCTTCTAATTGTTTGATTCGGTTCAAAGGAGTATTAAAAAGCTACAATATTCTTATGAAATTGTAGGTGAAAACGCTATCACACATGCTCGTAATAAAATTTCTGTCTAAAATAAATATTGAACAGAAAACGTAAGTAATCAATATTATAACATTTACGAAAGGCAGCGATTCAAGAGCTCTGCACACATCATGCATCCCTTACACCGTATTAATTAAAGCAAAAATAAACACTACCCCTGTTTCATCATTTAAAAACCGAGCTGAAGATATATAAAGCATAGAGGCAGTCTCGTAACAATTATGCTTTGAGATACAAGTCAGTTTTATGGTTCAAAGTTCTGTAATTATTTTAAAAGTCACGGTTCTTACAAAATTGTTTATAGCGTTATAATAACCATGTATATCGAAATACGTTGTACGATGTAGTTAGGAGGATAAACCAATTGATGAGATGGGCAGGACACTTGGCAAGGTGGGAATACGGTAGATGGACAAAGGCAGTTACCGAGTGGTGGCCACGCGAAGGTCACAGAACACCAGGCAGACCACCAGCCAGATGGTCTGATGACATTATAAAGGTGGTGGGAAAACATTGGGTTCGACTGGCACAGGACCGGAAGCAGTGGTGTGAAAATGAGGATGTCTATACTCAGCAGTGGGTGGATGTGGGCTGATTAGATAGATAGATAGAATAACCATGTATGTAACCTCACTTGTGCTACATTTTTTGTTATAATCATGTGTAGCTCAAAAAATGAAAGTAAAACAAATATAATGTTTTCGGATGAATATATTTCACAAGAGTTTTGAATGTTTCAAGTACGTGATTGTATTAAACAACTAACCTTGTACTTTAAACTTTAGTACAATCATTTGCAATTAATAAAAAAAGCCAGGCCACGGAAAAAATACTTTTAATATATATATATTTTTTTTTTTAATGATGTATGGGTCGGCTCTTGACCTCAAACTTACACAGGTAAGAGTGAGGTCTACGATGGAGCGAGCTTACCCAGAAAAATTTATATCTTATTGCGACATACCATAAGACCAGGGGCCGTATTCGCGTTCTCATTTTCGTTCGTTTGATGAATATTTGAATGTTTCTTACTACGTTTTCTGACTTCAAGGGTCAATTTTGTATTTTGAAATATTTGGTCCTAAGCTAGGACCGTGTTTTAACGTTAATCTTATCGACTACAATGTAGCTCGTAGTAAGAAGCATCCGAATATTCATCAAACGAAACGAAAAAATAACGCGAGTAACCCCCCAGGCACGGAAGTAGTCATGATGCTGTGATCTCCTTCTCTGCTGTATAGAGTTGCTGTGAAGTCTAAACAATAAAACGGAGATTGCATCCACGATGACATCAGATTAAACATTGCTAGCGTTTTTCCATGTCTCATTACTGGGTGGTTTTATTTCTACGTTGACTCGACTGGCATACCGTTTTAGTACTGATACCGTTTTTTTTTTTATTAAGCCGGTTTAATAAAGGTACCGAAAAGATTTGCATTAGAAATTGAACTATAACTATACCAAATAAAAAAAAAATGGTTGTCTGTAAAGTTGGTTTACTGACAATAGTTGAACGTGACAACGCAAAGGCCGATTGTGCTTCTTTGTCGCTCGTTCCGCGCTCTCGCTTGCACTTGCGCAAGCCTTACATGGAACGCCCCAGAGCGAGGTAACGCCTCATAACGTCATGTTTTTTCGTGCGTGCAGCCGGCTCTATCGAATTATAAGACGTAGTCACGTCAAAAAATCCAGGTTTTAAAATAAAAACGTCGTCAATTGTCTGGGTTGATGTCAACTTGGGCACAAAAGATTTGGACATTTTGTCCGAATTGACACTTGATTTCCACTTTCAAGTCATAAGCTGCCTCTTTACCCTGTATGTATATTTGCCAACCTATAGTAGAGTTAGCTTAAAAGTTTCTGTAGTTCAAAGTAACTAGGATTTGTAAAAAAGATCGTTGAAGACGATCAAATTATATGTGAATGTAACCTTAATATTTAATCTCTTTCACTCGTAATTATAAAAACGCAATCAAAACTCAGTTTGAAGGTAGACGGAGTTTTTGTTCCACCGTTCTGTCTGGCCTGTGCTAATATTTGCTACCGTGCATTATTACTGTGCTCAGTCGAGGTACAATGAGGGTGAAAAATCCTTGGAACGTGCAAAACCTCCTGTAGCATACCTATCCAAAAAAGGATTGGCTTTCCCACCTTTTTACCTGTTATATTTTTTCACTTTTTTTTTTAGTTATCCTGTTGTGTCCCACTGCTGGGCAAAGGTCTCCCCCAAAATTTTCCACTGGCCTCTATCTTTGGCGATCTCCCACCAATTCCTCGCAAATCTGTCGAGATCGTCCCGCCAACGCCTTCTCGGCCGGACTCGTCGTCGCCTTCCCGGCCGGCCTCGTCGTCGCCTTCCGTTCATTTTTTTTCATTTTTTCCTTTTTTCACTAGCAGATAAAAAATAGAATGTGCTCATGACCACTTAGAAATATTCAAAGAATTTGATGAGGTTTGATCTAAGAGAATGTCATGTTTGGAAACATTTTCAAAGGCGTAAAACAATTTTAATAAAAAAAATCATTTTTTATTTCAGATAGCGGGCAAGCTCTCATACTACCTACCTAGTCGTGCGATTGCAGTGCATCATCCTCTGAAGGGGGTGTACGGGGTTCCAACATCCATCTTCGGTACCCAAGCCAACCTCACCTGCACGTGGTGCACCCTGCTAAATAACAAACGAGGCTCTGGCAGCCGGCTGATAGCGGCATAGCGCAGCCTACATCGGCGCAGCTAAATTCTCCGGCCACCGACGGGCAGCAGCGTCGGCGGTACGAGAAGCTGTGTCCTGCGATCCCCAACCCGCTTGCCCAGCGTGGGGATTATGGGCATAAACCCCCTAAATGATGCACACGAAAAGGAAATGGCCCCCAGTTCCCGGTCGTCCCGCTATTCTTGGTCATGGTAGCGGCCAAGGTAACGGCGGG
Organism: Epirrhoe tristata; assembly: GCA_951394285.1. Classification (NCBI taxonomy): domain Eukaryota; kingdom Metazoa; phylum Arthropoda; class Insecta; order Lepidoptera; family Geometridae; genus Epirrhoe; species Epirrhoe tristata. The sequence continues at coordinate 7,443,012 of OX596146.1, read as the reverse complement.
ACAGGGGGTGCTAGGAATCCCCGGGCTACCGTAGGCTACCTAAAACAACTGACCTTGGCAACGTACAACGGACGAACTCTGAGGCTCGACGAACATCTAGTGCAGTTGGAAGAGGAGCTGGAGAACATTAGGTGGCATGTCCTGGGGTTATGTGAAGTCCGTAGAGAGGGAGAGGACACCATTACCCTAGACTCGGGCCATCTTCTTTACTTCCACGAGGGTGACCAAACATCACAGGGTGGCGTAGGGTTTCTCGTCAATAAAGCCCTCTCTAACAACGTTCTAGAAATCTCCAGTGTGTCGACCAGGGTAGCGTACCTGATCCTTCGACTATCCAAGCGGTATAGTATGAAGATCATTCAGGTTTACGCACCGACCTCGGCACATCTGGATGATGAAGTGGAGGATATGTACGAGGACATATCCAAAGCCTTACACAACACCACAAAGGCTCACTTCAACGTTGTTATGGGGGACTTTAACGGCAAAGTGGGAGTCCGAGTTGGCGACGAATCCAGAGTGGGCCCACATGGTTATGGAAGTAGAAATCACAGGGGGCAAATGCTCGTCAATTTCCTAGAGAAGGAGGGGCTCTTCTTGATGAACTCGTTCTTTAAGAAGAAGCCTCACAGGAGATGGACGTGGCGAAGCCCCGACGCGGTGACTAAAAACGAGATCGACTTCATCATGACGGATAAAAGGCACATATTCAGGGATGTCTCCGTGATCAACAGGTTCAATACCGGATCTGATCACAGACTTGTCCGAGGCTCCCTGAATATCAATCTTAAGCTTGAAAGAAACCGTCTGATGAAGTCCACGCTCCGACCCAATCTGCTCCAGATCATGGCGGGCACCGAGAAGTTTCAGAAGCTTCTTGGTAATAGATTCGCCGCTGCGGAACCCACCGATGACGTTGATGAGGCCCTACAAAACGTGGTTGGGGCGTTAAGGGACGAGGGCACCAAATTCTGCCAAATGCAGCCTAAAGGCAGAAAGTCCAAACTCTCTGATGAGACTCTTCGGCTGATGACAAAAAGACGAGAAACCACTCAGGCCACTTCGCCAGAGAGGTCAGACCTGAACAAGCGAATTGCGAAGATGATACGGCGCGACCTTCGGAGCTCCAACACACGCCTCATTGAAGAGGCAATAGAGCGAAACCGAGGGTCTAAAGTATTCACTCAGCAGCTTGGCAGGAGCCACCTGACGAAGTTAGCAACACACGACGGCCGAACCGTATTGTCAAAGCCGGAGATACTATCGGAGATCGAGGACTTCTATGGCCGACTGTACGCGGCACATGCTCCTTGCCCCCAACGTCACAACCACGATTTCAGAGCCACCCTCACCCGCCACTACACCGACGACCTGCCGGAAATCAGCCAAGACGAGATCGTGTTGGCCCTGAGACAGCTTAAAAATGGAAAAGCCCCTGGTGAGGACGGAGTTACTTCAGAACTTCTGAAGGCTGGAGGAGCCCCTGTAATACAGGAGCTGCAGAGCCTCTTCAACTCCGTTCTCCACTGTGGGAGAACTCCAAAAGCGTGGAACGAGAGCTTGGTGGTTCTGTTTTTTAAGAAGGGAGATAAGACTCTACTTAAAAATTACAGACCTATCTCACTCCTGAGCCACGTTTATAAGCTGTTCTCTCGGGTTATTACGAATCGTCTTGCCAGAAGACTCGACGAGTTCCAGCCACCGGAGCAGGCCGGGTTTCGCGGAGGATATGGCACCATAGACCACATTCACACAATGAGGCAGATTATACAGAAGTCCGAAGAGTATAATCAGCCCCTGTGTCTGGCTTTTGTGGACTATGAGAAGGCCTTTGACTCTGTTGAGACCTGGGCTGTTCTGGAATCCTTGCAGCGATGCCAAGTAGACTATCGTTATATCGAAGTGTTGAGATGTCTGTACGAAGCCGCCACGATGAGTGTTCGAGTACAGGACCAGCAGTCTAAGCCCATCCAACTGCGCAGAGGAGTGAGACAGGGAGATGTCATATCTCCGAAACTGTTCACAAGCGCGTTGGAGGATATGTTTAAGACTCTGGACTGGAAAGATATGGGCATAAACATAAACGGCGAGCACATCTCACACTTACGATTCGCAGATGACATAGTCTTACTGGCAGAGTCGCTTGAGGAGCTACAACGGATGCTGGACGGCCTAGCATCAGCCTCGCGAGCGATAGGTCTCGGCATGAATCTGGATAAGACCAAAGTCATGGTCAATGACCGAATTGATCCGAGGCCTGTCGCTGTTAATGGTCACCTTCTTGAAGTTGTTTCGCAGTACACATACCTTGGGCAGATTTTGCAGTTAGGTAGAAGCAACTTTGAGAAGGAGGCCAAGAGGAGGATTCAGCTGGGCTGGGCAGCATTCGGAAAACTACGTCGAGTTTTCTCGTCACCCATACCACAGTGCTTGAAAACTAAAGTTTTCAATCAGTGCGTCCTACCTGTCATGACATACGGAGCCGAAACGTGGACACTCACGGTACGGCTAGTCCACCAGTTTAAAGTCGCACAGCGAGCTATGGAACGAGCTATGCTCGGAGTTTCTCTGAAGGATAGAATCCGCAACGAGACTATCCGACATAGAACCAAAGTTGTCGACATAGCTCAGAGAATCAGCAAACTGAAGTGGCAGTGGGCTGGTCATATCTGCCGAAGAACAGATAACCGTTGGGGTAAACGAGTTCTTGAGTGGAGACCGCGACTCGGCAAACGTAGTGTAGGACGCCCTCCGGCCAGGTGGAGTGACGATCTGCGAAAGGCTGCCGGCAGAAGCTGGATGCGTCGAGCTGAGGACAGGGCGCAATGGCGCGCACTAGGGGAGGCCTATGTCCAGCAGTGGACTGATATAGGCTGATGATGATGATGATCCTCTGAAGAAAATACTTTCTTTCTGGATTTAAACTCTAGCAGCCCGCTCATTCTTATTTCAGCCTAACATTATATTTTTTCAATAAACTTTTGTAAGTACATACTAATAAAAAAAAACTTTTTTATTTTTAGTCCGAATATCTCATCTCGTACTGCAATGGTTCATGAAAGTCACCCCTGAAAGCTTGAGCCAGGCTGAACCCATGGCGATGGAATGTGAAATGTCTGACTATTGGTATAACTACGTAATTTATTTATGCCATAGACAAAGGGTACTAAGGAGGGGGAATTGAGCAAAATGAATCTAATAAAAAAAAAAAAAGACCTCGGCGTTCTAGACTTTTTTCATAATTTTTACTAAGACTTGCATGACCGGCATGTAGACCGTACGTACCTGTGTTTTATATCTAAACATTTTGTATGAAAACTACCTGATGAACGTGCCTCTGACTAATCCTTTGATATCTTCTATGGATCTTGAACATTTGATAAAAAAAAAACAATTTTCTTTTTTTTCCTACAGAAAACAAGCCAATTATGTCTAATAATACGGAGCCAATTAAAAACAAACCAACCTGTGCTAAGCATTCAAATCGAAGTAATGACGTCGTTACTATGCCCTAACAAGGCAAACTCGGTCAAACTTAGTTAATTAAACCTAGTTTTCACCAATAAACTGACCCGTTTGATCAAATTTGCCTTCAAGTCTTTGTATCATATCTATGTGTCAAGCAATTTATTTTTATTGTCAATAGATATTGGTAACAGATTGCGAGGTAAAGCAAAATAAAAGAATCCGACTAATAGAAATGTCTCTTTTGTAGAGCGTAGATACTATTTCTAAGATTTCTAAATGAAAAAAAATAATAAACGCAAAGTAGAAGCGAGTAAAGAAACAAATATAAGCGATCAGTAGAGGTAAATAAGACGCCGTTTACACGGTGCCATTTTGGCATACCATTCTTGTCTCTTGCTTTCTCAAACTCAATGGAGTAAGAGCTAATATTCTGTGGCAAGAGGCAAGAATGGTAGGCCTAAATGGCATTGTGTAAACGGCGTCTAACCGTTGGTTATTATAGCGTTGGTGACCTGTGGTCTTAATAGCAAACAATTAAAACATAGGTTTTATTGCTTCTATAGCAATATTTAAGTTAAAATCATGTTTAACGTCTCGTTATACAGCTATTTTATTGCAAAAGGCAGCTTAATTGGTAAGTAAGTAGGCTTTACAACACAATTTTACAAAATAGTCTTGAAAACTTCTGATAAAATTTTTAGGTTAGTACCTATTATCAGGACTTGACATATCTAACCCATTACTACCCTGTCCATAATGAGCCTGATCTTATTCCCATCTCGAATTTCCGCGCTTTGTCAAACAAAAACAAACCAAAATTTTATCCAACATTATAACACAACCGCAACCAGCTCTTTAAAAAGTCAACAGTCATCTCAGAAAGACACATGCATAATTGCATACCCAATGACGCTCTTTATGTCTAGTTTCCCGCAATTTGAATTTGTGTTTTTACCTGGTCGGTGTTTCTATGTGTAATATGTATGTATTTACAAACAAAAAGTATTTAAGTAATCAGTTATCTGGTTCCCAAACAAGCTTTGCTTAGTTTGGGGCAAGGTGATGCTGTGTGAAATGTCCAGGATTATTTATTATTTATTGATTTACCTTCGTTTGTATTCTATGTCATCATCATCAAATTTAAGAGCTCAGCTCTTGTCGGTGCAATGATGCAACTTCCTCCACCTCTCCCTTTCCAATGCGGTCTCCTTTAGTTCTTTATATGACATGACAGCGATCTTCTCCTTTATCTGACTCATGAAATTTATTCTAGGCCTTCCTCTTCCTCGTCTTCCTTCGTCTTTTCCTTCTATGATGTTCTTGATAAAGCTGTCATGTCGTATAAGATGTCCAATCATTTTTCCTCTTCTATTTTGAATGGTGTTCTTCAAAACTCTCTTCTCCTCAACTCTTCTCACAACAGAAAATATGTTTTGAGACGCAAATACTACAATCGTAACATGGCTAAGCACTGACTAAGTTTTTAGACCGCCGAAAAGCTTCCAACGTACCTAGTTTAATGACTTTATAGCTGGGACTGTCACGTTCTTTCCGAAGCACAAAAATTATATGATTCTAATAGTTGCTATAAGCTGGGCACCCATCCATTTTGTGATCGCATTAAAAATCGCGTTTCAAATAGTGTTACGAACCCAACTTTGTTTTAAACTATAGATTAATTTCACCATATGAATAGCATAAACAATCAATTACTACGGAACCAGTACAATCAAAATTAACCTCCCACTATCATTGAAATCGATGCAACAGCCAAACTGCTCAAACTCAATTATTAAAATACAATTTCCAATGTGCTCATGAAACGGTGACCGCTAATTACGGTCGTTATTTGAAATTAAGATACTATTCAAATAAATAAAGTAAACATATATATTTGTGTAAACACAATAGGCATTGTGTATTATGGGAATCTTCTGATACAAAGATACCTACTTATTTCAATCAGAGATACTACAAACTTCTAAACTAATATCAAAATCATTATAAAATTAGATTACGCTCGCTTAAGGATAAGTACTTATTTAAAAAAAGTGGAAAGCTGCTTCGAAGGTGATTGAATTTATAGATAAATATTTTTTACAATATTCTATCAGTTTTGGATATTGGTTAATACAAAAGTTTGCTGTTTACAATTATGAAAATTTTAACATGCTGTCACCATTTTTTCTAAAACCATTTTCATAATAAATCAAAGGTCATGTTAAGTATACCCTGAGGTCAAAACAATCGTGCTTATTCAATTTTCCGCTTATGAATTTAGTTCAAGGACTTTCAAGCGATCAATTAATTGTTAATCACTTATTTATTCAGCGTGAAATTCGCTCCGTTGTAGCCTCGATTAGTCTTAAAGACTTAGTGGTTCTAACCTTATTTCTGTGCTATGAGAGTCATGTTGGCCTACTAACATTACATAAATATGTTTTGTTCGTGGTAATCAATTCGTTTTGGTATTAGAGTTCCTGAATTCTTTATTGAAATGAACTAAATATTTGTTGCCTTATACCAACTTTAGATGGAGAGATGAGTTGGATGCCTACATTAAGGAGTGATCCACAATAGCCCAGAACAGGGATGAGTGGAGAGAGGGAAAGGAGGCCTTTGCCCTGCAGTGGGACACTACAGGATCCTAATAATAATAATAATAATAATATAATACGGTATGTGTCTCTATCACACAAGATCAAAAGTGTCAAAAAGGCCTCTGTGTGTTGGCTTCGGCCCCATGCATGCCTATCAAAGGTCCGGGACTCTATAGTTCCGTGATGTTAAACTTTGACAAACAAAATAATAATAATAATAATAATACCAACTTTGCAGCGTTTTAAGGCAAGAAAGTTACTATAATTATGAGGGCACTAAATTTCTTAGTTAAATAAAAATACACTCATCATAATCATCATCACCTATGGCAGTCCACTGCTGGACATAGGCCTCGCCTAGTGCGCGCCATTGCGCCCTGTCCTCAGCTCGACGCATCCAGCTTCTACCGGGAGCCTTTCGCAGATCGTCACTCCACCTGGCCGGAGGGCATCCTACACTACGTTTTCCGAGTCGCGGTCTCCACTCAAGAACTCGTTTACCCCAACGGTTATCGGTTCTTCAGCAGATATGGCCAGCCCACTGCCACTTCAGCTTGCTGATTCTCTGAGCTAGGTCGACAGCTTTGGTTCTATGTCGGATAGTCTCGTTGCGGATTCTATCCTTCAGAGAAACTCCGAATATAGCACGTTCCATAGCTCGCTGAGCAAAAATACACTGAAAGCTGCAAATTAATGTGATAATTACTTATTTAATTAGCGCAAACTCACTGTAGTGCGTTCCCGATCCAATACTCGTATTCAGTATGTTCACTTCTATGTGCATAATATACACTGGAATGTAGGTCGAATGTTGATTGCAGACACTCTCCTCATATCGAATTCTCTTTTTTCAGAGCGATCTCGGTCGCGCGAAAAATTTCATATCGCGCCGTTTTGCAAGTAAAATCAGATAACTTTTGACACTTCAATTACGTAGATGGGCATGGCAGTCTCTAATTTTTTTCGCCCAAAACACGTGTCACGAGCACGCAAGAAGTTTTTGTACTTTAAGCACCAGTTTTCTATAGTAGGTAGGTAGTAGTAGAGAAATTTCACTTTCAGGGTTTTCAACGTTACACAACATACACAACCGAATAACACTCACTAAATTCAAATTGATGTTAACTTTAAGATGCATTTCAAAAATCTAAAAGATTATAGCATTTTTATAGCCTGAATCACTTGAGATTTACGATCACCATCAGGGGAAAAACTAGTGTTAAAGGTCAATAAACAAAATAGTAGGTACTTTTAGAACTTTTCAAACGAAAATGAAGGAGATTTTAGTGAAAAGGAAATTGAAATTCGCTTTGATATAGCTGGGATAGCGCAGGTGGCGATCAAGTTTGTACTTTTAAACCCTGAGGACATTTCGTATTGTTTTATGTGTTTTAGTTTACGCTTGTTAGTTTCCTATTAAGTTGCAGCGCTGTGGGGCCTTATATTAATTCGATTGTCTTGCCTGTCTAGACGGAACTCAACGTTCATACGTCTTTATAAAATTTAATATCTTAAAGTGATATTTGCATGTTTATTTCAACTGTGTTGGTTGGTTACAATGGATTTTCTGTTTTAGCGAACGTATTCAATGCTGTGTCTAAATCTAAATGAAGCTAAATTTTGAAAAATTTGATCTGCATTTCCTCCTCCTCCTCGAGTCGTATTCCTCAGTGCTGAGGGTCGTGACCTCCCTTAGGTATCACTTTCTCCCTAATTATGTTCCTCCATCTTCCTCTGTCCCCGGCAGTATGAAGAGCATTGTGAATCGTGGTGTCGAGAGTGGTGCGAATTTGGTCAGACCAGCGCATCGGACTTCGCCCACGAGGTCTTTTTCATTCTATCTTTCCGGTCACTATTAGCTTCTCAAGGTTGTCCCCATCTTTCCTTGCAATGTGACTGAAATACTCAAGGACTTTACGCAGACACTCGGATGACAGTCTTTTGGTAATCTTGAGCTGCATTTAAACATAGTTTATTTATTCATTGTACATTGTCATTATTTGATTTATTTAATTATTTCGTTTCATAGTTTAAGGTGTACAATAAAGAATTCTCGTTCATTCATTCTCATTCGTTCATCTTTATAGAAATGATTTTATTTTTACGGACGTAAGTACAGCTCAATAGCGCGAACGTTCAAAGGGAGTTGTTTCATGTTTTTTCTTTTGTAAAACCTTTAATGTTTGTAAGACCACACCAAAGCTAACAGACAGTTACAAATCTTCATTAACAGCTTGACAAAAAGTCGCCAGCTGTTGGTGTAAATCTAACAGTAAATGTTTTCTGTTAACTTTGTTCTCTGTCGGGAAATGCAGCGATAATCCTAGGATCAGAATAAATAACTCCATCTTTGCTATCTCTCACATTTGCTCCAGTTTATTGGTAATTTGGTCTATCAACAGATTCCTTCTACTTTAAAGCTATTCATAAAAAAATCGTAAGTAGCTTGCAGAAACCCGGATAACCTGGAAAAGCTGATGGTATTGGGTCAGGTCGACGGCAAAAGACCCCGAGGTCGCTCACCTACCCGTTGGACAGACACAGTCAAGAAACTCACCGGCCTACCAATACCTAAAGCTCTAAAGGCTGCCGAAGACAGGGAGAAACGGAAAGGCATGATGCATCGAGTAATCAACCAGTCCAGACTAGACACGACCTTCAGCAATAAAGATAATGACTAATAAGAAGAAGAAGGGTAGTTAAAGTTAAGTCCCGGTTGCACATGCTAATATTTTGCAAGTAATAGAAGGTATGCGGTAAAGGTTTAATGTGATATTTTTGGCTTTCAGGATATTTTTTGGAATAAAAGCCGTTTGCTAATCTACCAAATTTGGATGAAATAGATTACATAGCAGTATCTGTTTCGTCGTTTGAGCGTGATTCAAACACAAGTATACGAAAATACTAACTTAAGCATTTATAATATTAATAGGATTCTCTGCCAAAACGAAAAGCTGCCTACTGATGGACGATCATGTTTACACTACATTTTGTTGCAAACTAATGGCTCATTTTGTCAAATACCCGACTCCGTGATATCATGAATCACCTAAATGAATCACCGCCCGAGATCACTAACTTGATAGATCTTCTAACTTCTACTCAATTTGATACATTAAACATGGGCAAGTTGATGTTTCAGGAGTTTTCCTTTTTTTTTACTTTAATTTAAGTAAGTCATTTTACGAAAAATACAATGCCGGCACCCATTAAGTATTGGCAGTGACGGTCCAAAACACTTTAACTTTACAGAAATATATTTTAGGGATCAAAAAGTGGATGAAAAATCTTTGAACTTACAATGACGCCATGATACATCGCTACACAGCAGTCGAGTAATGACCAAGCGACATTAAAACGAAAAGTCGCCTCGTGGATGGACAGCTTTACTTGATAAATCTTCTAACACTTAATATTAATAATTCACGTTACCGGATTAAGTGCTAGACGTAAATAAGTTTATATTTTATTCTGAAGTTAATGGTATCGTTAATATTTAAGGCACGTAAGTCACGTAACGTAACAGTGGGACCAATATCTTAATGTAGCCAATTAATTACTTCGTGGCTATAAATCTAAGATCACTTTAGATTTTTGGAGAACTTACTGCGTTGATTTGGAACTTATTGTATTTATTCGTGTGTTTCATTTACATTGAAATAATTTATTTGAACGTCTTTTGTTTCATAGTAATTGTATGACGACTAAGAAACAATTTGGCATTTGAGTAACAATTATGAAAAAAAAAGATATTATTCTACAGAGATATTGATATACATACCCTTATATTTATGTAAGAACAGTAGTTAAAAGAGATAAAGAATTTAAACGTAATTTATCAACAAAGACGAACGAATGATAAAATATTCCGGTAATCCTCGCATTCCTTCCTTTACTATGGGGAAGTGGTTTTGTTCGTAAACAAACAAAAATAGCTTGTCAATAAACATCGGTGTGTGGCAGGACATAAAGTTCAAATTAATAGTTGGGATTACATAAACAGAAACATCAAAACAAATGACCGTCTTGATGGAGGAGTTGTGTTCTTTTAAAAAAGTAACCAACTAACAAAAATCCAATGGACACTTTTTCATATTTAGCATTTCAGTTACGATGTGAACTTCTGAAACTTTTCTCACTTAATCATATAATGAATGAATGAATGAACATTTTATTTAAATATAATTAATAAACTTGACAACAATAAAACGAACAAAAGATTCAGAAGTATACTTACCACCTACTATAACTCAATTAAAAAAACGCCGCGGGATAAATGTTTGTACGATCTGCAAATATTTGTCTCGGGTCTGGGTGTTTCTATGTATGTATTAACAAACTAAAAAGTATATAAGTAGTATGTCAGTTATAGAAGACTAAGCTAAGATGTTACTGATTGGGCGGTATAGTCGCTCAGCGACAAAGCCCTATTCTTTTGTCTCGTAACCCTATGAGACACCAATTAATATTGTTATACTATTATGGTTCCCGTAGTACAAGCTATGCTTAGTTTGGGGCTAGATGATGCTGTGTGAATGGTATCCAGCATTATTTATTTATTTATGTAACAGTAAATTATAATAATATCTCATTATTTATATATAATACAATAACACTACTACACAAATAACATTAGTACACTATGAAAATAGACTAGAGATTTTACTCTCTCGAAATCAATTTAAAATGAAATGCACAGGAGTAACTGGTAAAAACTATGGAAAATCAGAAACAAAAGCAAAATGCGTCAATTTTGTGAAACAGTGTTCATAAATTAAAGTTCATTAAAAGTTCCGTGACTGTTCACGGGTGAGATAATTTGTTGTTCACTCCAAAGCGACTGTCGTTTTAGTTTCCGTGAACATTATTTTGTAATGTAGGTACATTGTTTTATTTTTATGTTGAACTTTTTTGCGCTTCATGTGCATTTTCAATATCGAAAAATGAGTATGCGATTGAAAGTTGAAAGGTTCACTCGTCCAATCACATTTAAAACACATGATAACTGTATAAAACAGATTTTACATGACATGGAATATAAAATAAAAATGTATAAATGGAATATAAAATAAAAAATAAATATTTGCGCATAAGCACTAATCCTGAAAAAAAAATATAATGTCAATTTGTAGTTCATTCGTTACATAAAAGCGGCTTTGTCATAAAAACAAAGATTCCAAGAAATGTCTAAAACATTGTCTCATTTGTTTCATTCCACAGCGAGTCCTTGGCTCAGAACAAGCCACTTGCAATATTCATCATCTTGTTGGCTCCTGTGACTTTAAACGGTGCATGTCCGTTTTTATATTTTCATTTTGTTCTCGCCACGATTGCTGCCAGTGTTTGAAAAGCTGGATATACACGTGCGGGGCAATGAATCAGCTCTAATCTTTAAATGATTTCATCTCTTACTCAGTCAACATGAATGAGAAAGAGATGAACAATAACTAGGAACACATCAAACAATTTTGTTTTGATTTGTACATCAAAGCTACAATCACGGCGATTTTGCCCTTTCGATGTTGTTACCTGATTATTTATTTATTATTTTACTGTTTTTGATCCCTATCCAATTCATTATAGAATACATGAACTTTTCAACAGATACTGAAAGGCTACCGCATGTATGCATCCAGTCTAAAACTATGTAGTTTTCCTCCTTGTTTTACACACTGTTTTATATTTCAACAGCCATTTCAGTAGTAACAAGACGTTTTATAGTGTAGTGTTAGAGATATCCTGGTGACGTCACAACGACCACGTGGGCCAGAGCATAAAAAGAGCGAGCAAGGCAGCGCGCGCACACTTTTCGCTTGACTTTCAGACGTGATAGACGTATTGTCGTATTAGGAACTTTGTATTTTGGAGTTGTATAGCTGTCAGAGTATTCTAGTGTTGATTTCTGGATTAAAATTATAAGTGTCGGTTAAGTTCTACTTTTAGGTTGATTGGTTGTTATATTTTTTTATTAATATTTCTGTAAGTTTCCAAGATCAGAGCGTGGGATAAAGAAAACCATACACGCAGCTTTGATCGTTCGCCATTCGTTTTTATTTTATTTTTCGAACAGTGAACATGTGTGTTTTTGTAGTGAAGTAGTTTTGTGTGAGTTTTAGTGGCTGCAAAACAATCGTAAGTACCATCATATTTGTTGAAAATGTCTAGGACGTTTGTCCAGGACTAGATATTGAGAGCATGTACGTAGGAGAGTACAAACACGTAGTAGGAGTCGTGATTGTCATTTTTCTGCGTCTAATATTCGGCATATGTCAGAAAATAACAATCGCCTTCGCAGTTTTTCAACTGACAGTCGTGATTGTGTGCGGAGACGTGATAATTTACGTGGTTCTTGTAGTAGCTTGCGTAGGCTTAGTCGAAGTGATAGATTTCGTGAAAGGATCTCCTAAGATAGGATTTTGAATCTTCTCTAAGTAATCGAGGGTAGGTTTTTTATCGAACAATGGACCATCACGTTCAACTAATGATGGTCATGCGTTATCATCATTGCCTCCGGTCATACAGACGCCTGTTAGTGAGCCAAATTTAGTTGTTACCGGGGTAGTCGCCGATGATAGAATTTCGCGGGAACTAGAAGTGGCATTGTCGAGAATGATAACGTGAGTAGTATTGTCGCAGTTTTAGCGACACTGCTGAAATTAAAATCTCGTGAGTTTTAAATAATCGCCTTTCGATCCGAGTATGTGTTCATGATTTTGACGTGTGTGCGGGTAGATCGTGGTCGACTTTAGAGCTTTAGGTAGATGTTTGCGTGGCGATGCAAAGTCATGGTTCAACGATTGGGTTATAAACGATAGGTCATGGAGTAAACATAAAAACTGAGTTTAGATAACTCTGTCCTTACAATGTTAACATAGCTAGGTACTGCTTTGTTTGAGGTTATGTGTACGAACTCTAATAAGTTCTCGACTAATGTGGCGTACCTACTAGCGAAAATCGCCTGTCGGACGAGTTGAACGTCGCTATTATTGTACGAGGTTAAAATATTCGATCCCCAGGTACCCAAAGGTTACAGCAACAAATGCCAAACTACAATTCAATTCAATTTATTCATTTATTGCAAAAATGGGTAGAATGGTAGGTGTTTGAAGAAATCCAGGGTCGAGCCTCATCCATCTTGTGTTTCTGATGCTTCGACACCAAAGCCAAGTGATGGGTGTCTTCTGCAAACGTAATGTTCATCAGTGGAATCGTGCTTTTAGAAACAATGTTCGGAGAGTAACGACCGAACTCCCAAGGAGGTACATTTTTGCTCAGACTTGACCCAACACGAAACATCGTAATCCCAGCTGTAGTTTGGAAGGTGCTGGTTGACATCTTGATCGATAGTGGGTCCGGTATTTTTTTTAATTATCTTGAAACGTTTTGAAACATTTTATGTTCATAGGAACCTGACTTATCGAATGATGCGTGGTTTCGAGCGAGAGTCAAGAAGTCGAGACGACTTCGTTCATCACCGTTATCAACGAACTTAGAAAATCGAAAAGAAGTTTTAAAGGTTCTTAAGAACGCGGGCTTTTCAGTTTACTTGAAGAAGTGTACCTTCTTAGATACGGAAGTCTAGTATCTAGGCTGGCTGATTGGGTATGGTCAGGTGCGGCCGAGCCCAGGTAAGATTGAAGCTCTTTTTAAACCTACCAGTATGAGAGAGGTTCATCAGTTATTGGGGTTAGCTGGTTACTTTCGCCGCTATCTTGCGGGTTACGCGTATGAAACTGCTTGTGTCGCGAAACACTTCGAAAATGCGAACCTTTCCTGTAGGATACGAGATCTACCCCCATGCTAAAATCTCTCAATTTCATCCAAATCTTGTTTGTATTTGAGTTTTTAATTGGTGTTTGCTTTATTTTGCAAAGTACTTACGTTCTGAAATACCCTCTTTTCGTGTTTTATCTTTGTGTTCCTGTTCTGTTTGCGTGTTTGTTTATAGATCAAGATACGTGAAATGGATGAGACGCTGAGATCCGGGTCACGTGGTGTTCGCGGTGTCGTCGTTCGTGCAGCGGGCGGACACTCGCAGTGTTAGCGTTCTCGTGGTCAGTCGCGACCGCGAGGGTATACTTCTCTGCACAGTGAGCGACAGGAGGACGGCCGAACGGCTGTCTCAAGGAACACTCGCGCGTGGATCAGCGCGCTGGCAGCTGCGCCAGCATGCGCGTTGGTTGGCGTAATAATTCATTCACAGCAACAGCGACAGCGCGTGCGGGCAGAGCGCCAGTGTGCGCGAAACAGCGCGTGCGGGCAGCGCGCCAGTGTGCGCCACACAGCGCGTGCCGAGCAGCTCGCCAGTGTGCGCCACACAGCGCGTGCCGAGCAGCGCGCCAGCGTGCGCTGCACAGCGCGTGCTGAGCAGTGCGCTAGTGTGCGCCACCCAGCGCGTGCCGAGCAGCGCGCCAGTGTGCGCCACCCAGCGCGTGCCGAGCAGCGCGCCAGTGTGCGCCAGACAGCGCGTGCTGAGCAGTGCGCCAGTGTGCGCCACCCAGAGCGTGCCGAGCAGTGCGCCAGTGTGCGCCACCCAGAGCGTGCCGAGCAGCGCGCTAGTGTGCGCCACCCAGAGCGTGCCGAGCAGCGCGCTAGTGTGCGCCACCCAACGCGTGCAGAGCAGCGCGCCAGCGACAGCCAGCATATTACCCACAAGCCCTGACATGTGGCTTCCGTTGCTTGTAACCTCGACATTTTGGTTATAGTTTGCCCTTACATGTGGCAACCCGTTGCTTGAAACCTCGACATTGTGGTTATCGTTTGCCCTGACATGTGGCAACCCGTGTTCTTTTGCCCCGACATTGTGGCATGGCAGTGCTTTGTGTAGCCTCAACATTTATGGCTACTTACCTATTTCGATTATGCTTTGTGTAGCCTCGACATTTATCGCTACTTACCTATTTCGATTATGCTTTGTGTAGCCTCGACATTTATCGCTACTTACCTATTTCGATTAATCAGACGAAGTTGCTGTTGTTTTGGTAATGATTGAGGTCTGGAACTCTATCATTGGTAAAACAACTTGTAATCTGCCGCCTATTTTTAATGCGATTACCTCGAGAATACGCTTGCGCTGAGCTGAGCTCGCTTAGTGACAGGTAGCTCAACATTTCTGTTGGTAACGTCGTTGAAAATGTTTCAGATACCTATCGCTTCAGATGATGACCAGATAGCTGCTGAGGGGTCATCTTGAGACAATACTGCGGTCGAGGACGTACCGCTCTGCCAGGAACGGCCGTGTTAGAGATATCCTGGTGACGTCACAACGACCACGTGGGCCAGAGCATAAAAAGAGCGAGCAAGGCAGCGCGCGCACACTTTTCGCTTGACTTTCAGACGTGATAGACGTATTGTCGTATTAGGAACTTTGTATTTTGGAGTTGTATAGCTGTCAGAGTATTCTAGTGTTGATTTCTGGATTAAAATTATAAGTGTCGGTTAAGTTCTACTTTTAGGTTGATTGGTTGTTATATTTTTTTATTAATATTTCTGTAAGTTTCCAAGAGTAGTGTCTTTACTGCGTCTCTGTCATGCACTAGTCCTCACCAATGGGAGATGAAAATGCAATTGCAAGGAGTTCTGAACGCGGTAAGAAGTTTGACGTTTCTTTTTACCTAAAAGTGGTTGTTATATTTGTATACTTACTAGAAGTAAAGTAAAATCGTATGAGTCAGTGGCCAACTCTGGTGACGGAGTTTTTAGGCCGCCTTAAGGCCTCTGTCATGGCTTAACGACTTAAATAGCCGGGACCGACAATTTAACGTGCCCGGAAGCACGGAAGCGCCCAGATGAAAATGCCACTGGCGGTCACCCGTCCACTTACAGACCGTTTCGAACGTTGCTTAACTTCGACGCTCTATCAAGAATGACTAACTAAGCACGACCACGAGCGCTTCGTACTAAAAGTAGGTAAATGAGAATAAAATATGCTAGACTTCTATGCAGCCATTTATTTATATTATTTTAAAGTACTCTGTTACTTAATTCTTTAATTATTTCAATAGTTAATTTCATTGTCATGTCAATGAAACAGATCTTATCACACACACACACACACAGGTTCACGACTGTATCTTCAAGGTGCGGTAGACATTCATACTACTAATAATACTTACAAAATATACTAAAATCAATTGCGATCCAATTAATAATAGAACATTTTTGTTCACGAATTGCCAGACGGTTGATTTGTGGAAACGTGTTTGCTAATGCAACGCGTTACAATAAACTTCCTAACAACATAACTGTTAATTTCCACAACTAGAGCTTCACTTTGAGTATTAATACTTTTGACCCTTACTACAAATCGCTTGGAAGTCGCTAGCGAGTTTTTTATGTTGTATGTCAAACTAGTTTGATAATTATGTAGATTAAAATATTTTTTCTTGTCAATCCTCATTAGAACTTCATAATGCCAGAAAGTTGCTGTACTGTACACGCAATTCTAAATTTTCACTTGACGAACAAAGTAAAAATTTATAACTAAGTATTTATTCACTATTGAAAGCATTCAAAAAGTTAAAAGCTATGAAATTCTACTAATCTCTTCTTCTTCTTCTTCCTGCCCTTATCCCACTTAAGTAGGGTCGGCACAACATGTTTCTCTTTTCCATTTCCCTCTATCACCCGTCATATCAGAACTCACTCCTTTCACAAACATATCCGCATTCACATAGTCCATCTTTTCTTAGGCCTACCCCTACCGGTATATCCATCCACATTCAACACAAAAAAATTCTACTAATCATCATCATGATTTCCCTGCCCTTGTCCCACTTTATGTGGGGTCGGCACAGGATGACTAATATCAATTTTTAATGGGTTGTGATCGCTAAAGCGTCAGCGACTATCGTCTCTCGTACAGTCTCGCATCCTCACGTTCTTAGGGCATGTGTCGCGGCGTGGAGAACAATCCATATAACGTCTTGTGGTTCAGGGAAAGATTGAGGGTACAACACGGGTAGAAATGTTCCCAATCAAAAGCGTGGACTTGTATATAATCTGTGCATGGCTCAGAAAATGATGTATGACAACGAATGAGTCGCTATTTTGGGTCATGAACGATTGAGATCTATTGAATGAATGAGTGTGTTTGTTTGTATCTCTCTAAATAACCGTCTGTGCATTTGTTGTTATTGTGCTGAGCGAGTAGTTTGCGTCGATTAATTTCCGCCTAAGTATTTCTGTTCCACATTAGCTGCAAATGTACGGTTTGTACCTTCAGTACGATGTATTATAAGTGCTGTGCTGTGCCAGGTTGCACCAATACGCGAAAGGACGCTATATTACGCAAATTCCCAGTGTGTAGTCAAAGACTCAAAAAGTGGCTCGATTGTATAAACAGTGATGCGTTGAGAAACAAGAGCTTGAACGAGATTTCAGGACTCCAAGTGTGCCACAGGCATTTTGAGGCCCGATTTGTGACTCCTAAATCACGACTTCGACCGATACTGTAAGATTAGAAAACAGGTTGCTTACTGAAATGCAAAAAAAAGCACATATTAAATATAAGAAAAAATTGTAGAAACAAAATAAATGAATCTTTGTACTTTCGTTGTTTTCTATCAGAACAACACCTTCCTTCCCATAAGATAGGAACGAAAACAATAGGTAGGTAGGTACTACCCCAGCTAATATGGTAGAATGATCATTCTGCTCAGTGCAGTAAAAAAAAACAAGAATGAAATGAAATTAAATGTCATACATCATTTTCTGATAGCCAATCAGGAGTAAGTAACTACTACATAGGCTGTGACACAAGTCTACACCAAAATGTTCCTGACATGTCTATCTGATTTATCTCTACCTAATCTGTGGGGTACAAAGCCACGAGGAAGATCTCCAACGAGATGGACGGACCAAGTCAAAGAGGCGCTGGATAGACCCCTAAATGAGTGCACCAGAAAGACCACCATCAGAGACGAGTGGCGCAGAATTGTAAAGCGAGCCACACAACTCCCGACCTGACGACCACGACCACTCTGTCAAGAGTGAGACGACTGAGAAGAAGATCGCTAAAGTTTATCACAAACATTTCAACGTTTTAAATTATGCTATCGAGTTGACCGTAGTAGGAGCATAGAAACAGTCTAATTAGAAAGCTAAGGTGGTTCAGTGAGACCGGAATAATTAATATTGCGAACAATAGATCTGTGCCTTGTGTTATTAGGTGCACTAGATGTAATAGACGACTAGGAGAGAATATTATCGAAGACGATGACTATACATATAATAAAATGGAAATGGGCAGGTCATTTAGCAAGATACAGCGACGAAAGATGGACATTAAGAACTGTCACATGGCCAGGTCCTCCAGGCACTAGAGCGAGAGGCAGGCCACACGCTAGATGGGCTAGGCAGATGACATAGTGGCATTGGCGGGTCGCAGTTGGATAGACACAGCTGTGGATAGAGATGGAAGTCCTTGGAGGAGGCTTTTACCCGAAAGGGGTCCATTCAAATGAATGAACAATTACTATATTTTTTTATCCGTGATTATTATTGTGAACTGAATTATTACTAATTATTAAGAATCAAATTATTATTTTATTATAATCAATTGTAACATTTGCATGGAATTATATAAAGCTTTTTATTATTATTATTATTATAGATGTAATGGATATGTACAAGCTACCTTTAACTTTGCTGTTGGCGATGCATATTTGTATGAAAGTCGACATGTAAGTGCTCCAAAGATTGTTTCAAAAAACCTTTGTAGATGATCTATGGCATTAACCGTAGATATTTGAGATGAAGGTAGGCTTGTCCAGCACATTAACCCTCCATACAAACAGGTCGAGATTTGAGGTGCACTCTACTAGACAAAATTTTGCTAGAGCAACATTTGACGACAACATTTTAACATTGTTCATGAGATGACAAAGAGCCACTCATCTACACACCTTTTCATGTACATCGGAAGTGCGGGAGTAGATATTATTATGTGAAAAATCAATAAGACAGTTACTGTGGATTTGTTCAGAATATAGTACCTAAAAAACTTAGGCCTTATCATCTATATTAGATGATTTATGCAGCGTCAGGAGGCAATCCATGCCTACACTTAACGGGACGATGTAGTGCCTGGGACATTGTTTGAGATGGAATAGGTTATCACCCCCAGCACCTAAACCATCCTCTCAGCTTAATCAGCCTGGCCCACAGGAAAGACGACGTCAATACGTGTGGAGCTGACTATGCTGCGGGTTTCCTCACGATGTTTTCCTTCACCATTAAGAGCTCGTGTTAAAGAGCATATAAATTTTACGAAACCAAAAATCCATTGATGCACGGCCGGGATTTGAACCACGACCTTCGGATTGAAAGTCGAGGCACAACCCCATTCGACCAACAAGGCTCATATAGTACCTAGCTGCACCCATATTATTTGCGTTAATCAGCGTGTTGTGACCAATGAGTCATTTTAATGATGTTGTTTTATTGATCTGATAAGTCTGATTAACAGCTCAATATCTTATACAACTAGTTTATGCAAGAAATTGAGAAAGAACTTATTTTATTACGTGTTTGTCGCTCGTTTAATAAACAATAATGACATATGCAATGATATTTTATATACATCGGTGGGCATACGGATATCAATGACATTGTTTTGTTAGAACATCATAATAACAATTGTCAATCAATTGTATCAGACCGGGTTTATACAGGAAACTTGCAAGAATATACCAACACTTAACTTACCCTTCAATTTTTTGATTAAAACATTATTTAATGGATTTTGCGTTTCGTAAAATTTATATGCGTTTTAACACGTGCTCTAAACGGTGAAGGAAAACATCGTGAGGAAACCAGTTAGTGTTCTTATAGGCGGCGATGGGCGTGCAACCTGTCACGTATGGAACACTAACTTCTGCAAGATGTGGGCATGTATCAAATATGTGTTTGGTCATGCCTTTGACTACCCCCCTTAGACAAAGGATCTGGAATAAGTAACATATAAAGATCTGAGAGAATGTCTACCGCACCTCGGGGATACAGTCGTGAACCTGTTTACGTTTTTTTTTTAATGGGTTGATCTAAAAAAGTGGAGAGGATATTATTATTATGAAATATGTCCTGCACAGTGTACATAACTGACCATTGAAGAAGAAGAATGAAGAACGTATGATATTCAAGTTTGGTGCTTTGTGTTCTTGCAAAGTACTATAAGAAGAATCGACACTAAGTTAAGTTTGGTTATTCTGATCGGTTTATTTGTATGAACGTCTACAAACAGCTAAGATGCTGAGTAAGAAGTCAGCTTTTTGTGTGAACAAGTCTCACGCAATATCAAGTGTTATATGATAGAAATATGGCTCCTACTGGGAAATGTGTTACCACTCCTATAGCGCGATCTCGATTCAATAACGCTACCAGTTTCCTTATTGCTTTGGTAATTTCTATTGGTTCTATTTTCATCTGGATAAAAAGGTGTGGTAAAACAATATTTTAGTTGAACACTCCTTCAATGAGTTTTAATATTAGCACGGAGATAAAGTTTAAGCTCTGTTTCATAAACATTATATTGAACGTCATAGGTGTCGTTTAACTATTGTCTCATTATTGCACAATTATGAACGGTCCTGCGATGATCCTACGTCCTCTATTGGCGCAATGAATCAAGTTCATACAAGCAACCAATCAGAGCCTGTCAAGATTCGCAAGTCATAAAGTATGCTCTAACTTTTTTATGAAACCGATGGCTATTATATAATGAACAACGTTACCGTGTAGCGCTCGTAGTCGTGCTTGCTGTCGTTCTTGATAGATCGTCGAAGTTAAGCAACGTTCGAAACGGTCTGTAAGTGGATGGGTGACCGCCAGTGGCGTGTTCATCTGAGCGCTTCCGTGCTTCGGAGGGCACGTTAAATTGTCGGTCCCGGCTATTTAAGTCGTTAAGCCATGACGGAGGCCTTAAGGCGGCCTAAAAACTCTGTCACCAGAGTTGGCCTCTGACTCATACGAACTTACTTACTTTTACCGTGTAAGTAAAACTGTACAATATTCAAACTAATTTAAAGTAGAGATAGCAATGGCAAATATTTTACATGGTACCAAACAATGTCAGTCTCTTTTATCAAAGTAAATGGTCTCCGGAACTACTCATATAATCTAAGAACTATTTTTAAATTGGTTGTTTTGCATAACCATGTTGGTTCCTTTGCTAGATTATTGCCACGTGAGTGAAGCCGCGCTTTTGTAAAATAAGAACGCATTTCATTTTATACAATTTTAAATGTGTCCTACTTTAAACTCATACGAGGAAAAAATGACTGCTATACTTAAAAACTATACCTAAGGTTTACTCTGTCAGATTCCCTTTCATTAAGCTGACATGTAATTTTTGATCTAGGTCTCTAATTAATGGTTCGCAAAATGAGTCATAGGTTCTCACGATCGTCTAAGAATAATATTTAGCTAAACGTAGGTTATCATTTTATCAATTTAGTTTGATAAAAAATGATTATAAAGATGAATTTGAGAAGTCGTATGTTTTGCACGGTAATTTTTTTCTGTTTTTTAGAATTAAAAAAAAAACAGGAATCAAATTTTTGCTTAGCATTTCTGTAAGTTTTGCATATTCTATGCATTCTAACTCTTATAGGTCAAGATACCTACCTACAGGTAAACCGACTCATCATCATTCCCTTGCCTTCCCTTATCCCACGCTAAGTGGGGTCGGCACAACATGTATTAAACACATTGTTGTTTTTAACGGGACGAGATCGCGTAACAATTTTAGATAAAACCGGTAACCGGTCGAAACGTCGAGGAAAGGTGTTACGCGATCTCGTCCCGTTAAAAACAACAATGAGTTTAAAAAGTGATGTATAAAACAGACTGATCCTAATAATTGTGTTTTCAAAGGGTTTAAAATTTGGCGTATCACATACTCTTGTAATCAGGTTTCTCAAGGAGAAATCGCAGTTTTGCAGTATTTTTAGTACTAACATACTAAAATAGTAATGTTTTGATGACGTTATTCATTTTGTTTAAGCGCGAACATATTTATGTTTCTTCCAAAATGTTTCTTGATGTTATTGTTAGTGGTTACTCATAAAAATGTACGTACACATTTCGAACGCCCACAAAACATTTGAAGCTTTGTTCAAGAATTTGTTTTTTGTTTAAAGGTGGTCGCACGATCCAGTCGAGCCGAACGCGTCGAACTGTCAATTCAATAGAAGAAATGCTGAGACGTCAGAAGCGAGCCGCATTTTCTGACGTCATCGGTATTTTTTGTACAGAAAAATGACAGCGGCGCGTACGGCGCGGACAAATGTGTGCTCAACTTAAATGTTTATATTCCAACATTTTAAAATGTTCTCGGTGGTTTGTTTTTAAACTAAAATATATTTAAAGTATTGTCTAACATTACAATAATTAATCGTGCTCTTATTTCAGGATCCCTATAAATGGATAAGCTAGAGAGTACAGAGATAGTTTCATCTACAAAAACATACTATAATAATCTATTGTATGCGTTTTTTAATAAAGCTCTTAGTGTTACAGCAAAAACAACAAATGTGTACATTTACGATTACTTTATTGTAGTGTACCAAATCTATGAGCAATCCCTCTTACACTAGTTGCCGACATGTTTATTACAGCTAAAAGCAAATCGTAAAACATCCAAGGTTAGCTTTGATTGTTCTGAAGAGTTAGAGTTGCCTGATGGATTGGAAAAAGCCGGGAAAAGATTTGTAAATGACAACCGATCGCTTTGTAAAAGGTGCCTTGAGGTGTTAGTTTGTAGGCTGCAAGTATCAAGATAAGTCAGACTGGAAGAGATTATTTATCACCGCAGCAATTTCAATTATAATTTATATTTATAATAATATAAATAAGAATCTTTGTCCTGACTGACTGACTGATTGACTGACTGATAGACAACGTACAGCCTAAACCGCTGGTCGTAGAGACTTGAAATTTTGAGGGTATGTCCGTCTTGGTGCGTAGGGGTGTACTAAGAAGGGATTTTTTGAAATTCAACCCCTAAAGGGGTGAAAAGGGGTAAAAACGATTGTATGAAAAATCGTATTCCTGGCACTTGGAGACATGAAATTTAGAATTATGATAGTTCAACGCTTTTAATGAAAGTCTACATTCAAAAAAATTCAAAACTATCCCTAGAAGGGGATGTAGGGGGTGTTAATGTTTGTATGGGGTTTTTTGAATGCGTGGTCCGATTTGCTTGAAACTCTGTATGATTATTTAAAAATGTAAATAAAAAATTTCCGCACTCTAATAATTTCATAACTACCCCTAAACCGGGGTGAAAGGGGTGTTAAAGTTTGCGTGAGATTTTTTAATACGTGGTTCAATTTGGTCGAAACTCGGTATGAGTATTTAGCAGTAGTGTAATATAAAATATCTGCATGTTTTTTTTTCAAAATCTACCCTTTAATGGGGGTGAAAAAGGGGAAGTACAGTACAGATTCTATGGGAGCCATAAGTCCATTGGGAGTGGAAGTGGGGTATTTGGGGAAGGGATAACGTATAAGGGATAAGCGGGAAAAAGTGGAATGAAGCGGGATAAACCGGGAGAATGCGGGATAATGCGGGGGAAAAAGCGGGATAATGCGGGAAAAAAGGAATAAACAGGGAAAAAGCTGGATAATGCGGGATAAACCGGGAAAAAGCGGGAAAAAGCGGGGGAAAAGCGGGATAAACTGGGAAAAAGCAGGATAATGCGGAATAAAGCGAGGGGAAAGCGGGTTAAACTGGGAAAAAGCAGGATAATGCGGGATAAAGTGGGGAAAAAGTGGGATAAAGCGGGGAAAAAGCGGTATAAACCAAGAAAATGCGGGAGAAAAGGGGGACAAACCGGGAAAAAGCGGGGTAAAGCGGGATAAAGCTGGGGAAAAGCGGGATAAACTGGGGAAAAGCAGGATAATGTGGGATAAAGTGGGGAAAAGGTGGGATAAACCGGGATAAAGCGGGGGAAAAGCGGAATAAACTGGGGAAAAGCAGGATAATGCGGGATAAAGTGGGGGAAAATGCAGGAAAAAACGGGATCAAGCTAGAAAAATGGGATGATGCGGGATAAAGTGGGGGGAAATGGGATAATGTGGGATAAGTGGAAAATAACGGGAAAAATCATAAAATCATATTCCTGGCACTTAGAGACATGAAATTTAGAATTATGATAGTTCAACAGTTTTAATGAAAGTCTGCATTCAAAAAGCTTTAAAACTACCCCTAGAAGGGGGTGTTGATGTTTGTATGGGGTTTATCGAATGCGTTGTCCGATTCGCTTGAAACTCGGTATGAGTATTAATTAGTGTAATTACTAAAAGTATGCATTAAAAAAAAAAACTACCCCTAGAAGGGGGTGTAGGGGGTGTTAATGTTTGTATGGGGTTTTTGAATGCGTGGTCCGATTCGCTTGAAACTCGCTATGTGTGAGTACTGAGTACTATTTTTATATATATTTTTTTAACTCCACTATAAAGGGGGTGAAAGAGGGAGTAACAGTTGCTATGAGAACCATAAGTCCTAAAAACTTGAAACTTGGAAGATACATTCTTCTTCTGCTGCATTTTAGGATTTCGTAGGGGTGGGGTGAACTTTTGTATTTAGGGGGTGGGTTGAAAGGGAGGGCTGTAAATAATTCCTGAAACAGGGTGTTGGCGGTGATTAAGTATGTGTGGAATTTCTTAAGTGGGAGTGAGATTGGAAGTGGGGTTAATGGATTTATGGATTTGTGGATTTATGGATTTGTGAGTTTATGGGGGGGGCGTCAGATTAAAATGTGAGAGTGAGATTGTGAGTCACATTAAGAGTGAGAGCGAGATAAGGGTTAGATTGAGGGTCAGATTTAGAGTGAGACTCGGACTCAGACTCAGTCATCAAAGTTGAACTTGCAGTCACAGTCACTCAGTTTAGTTAATGTGATGAAAAGCTTAAGCTTACTCAAGTGATAAGGGCTATGTTGATATGTACCACGTGAACGAAGTCGCGGGCGTTCCGCTAGTTTATAATATAAATTATATTTCCTTTTTTTCCATTATATTAAAAAATTCCGTGCCGACTGGACATTATTAGCACAGGAGAGAGATGAATGGAGGGAGTGGGGGGAGGCCTTTGCCCAGCAGTGGGACATTGAGGGCTGATATAATAATAATAATAATTAAAAAATACCTTAAATAAAACATTTTTAATAGCATACTAGTAATATCTATACGTAGGTACTATGTTACTTAGCCGGATATTTTTTGCAGTTGGGAGCATCTTAAGGACAAGAACCTCCCTATCGTATACTCATATATACATACATACTCACACAGTATTCAAAAAGATCTGTATTACAAAGTCAGTACAGTTCAAATTAACGAAACATTTTGCAAGTCTTTTGTTTAAGATCACGAATTACTTTATGTGATTTAAATAGGTCGAACTACAAAAGGATTGGTCAATGGATAGGTTGTTTGAAGATCATCGTAAAAAACGTAAATTATTGGATAAGATGTGTATTTGTTCAAAAGCTTCGGTTTACAAAACCTTGATGTTAATTCCTTTGTTGATTCATATTTTAAGTGCTTACCTAAATTATGTCAAGGTTCATAAGATTTAGATTTAGTTAAGCCGTGTTGGTCGAAAGGGGTTGTGCGTCGACTCTCAATCCGAACGTCGTGGATTCAAATCCCGGCGCCGTGCATCAATGGATTTTTCGTTTCGTAAAATTTTTATGCGCTTTAGCATGAGCTCATAACGGTGAAGGAAAACATCGTGAGGAAACCCGCAGCTGTCGTCTTTCCTGTGGGCCAGGCTGATTAAGCTGAGAGAATGGTTTAGGTGCTGGGCAAGCCTATTCAATCTCAAACAATGTCCCAGGCACTACAGCGTCCCGTTAAGTGTAGGCATGGATTGCCTCCTGACGCTGTTTAATCATCTAATGTAGATATATTTATTTTTCATAAGATTGAAATAGCGAACGGGTGACTGGATCATTATATCTCTGCCTTCTTCAAACAATTTTTTTCAATTCGATTTCTTTTCTATTACATGAAGCTCAAAAATGTATGTGTATTAATATTTTACTTGTGTTAACGTCAGTAAATATCAAACCTAATAGGGTCATATTTGAGTTACGAAATCAGGTTACGAAGTTAAGGTTTCAAAGATAACCGAATTCTGTCGCAAGATCCAAGAATCTTATCTCACGGTCTACTATGTTACACAAGCAAGATCACAAACATGCCGAAATAATTAACAATTCTATTCATTAGCTTCACAAGCAATAAACGCCCAGATATAACAAATTATTTCAATCTGTATAAAAAAGTTCAATTTTCCAGATGTATAGAGACATCTGCACCCAAATTTAATGTTCCCCAAGGCAATACACTAAACAGCAAACATTCTAAAATTAAAGCAAATCGCTCAGTCGATACGTTAACGGAAATAGAAGACACATGATCCCGCGGGAAGTAAAAAAAGCTTAAAGGAGAAACACATGACCTCATTTGTCCCAACCAAGAATTATTTATTACGTTTGATACACCACCGGGCTCTTTGTCTCAGACTGTTGAGATTTCTTCCAATGTTTTAGGTGACAAATTCGCTCTGGATGTAAGTTATTGATGTTGCTAAGAAAAAGGATTCTTTATTTAATTCAAGTTCTTTACGAAATCAAAGTCATTGACTACAAGAGACAGTGTTATGATAGTGCTGTATCCAATTTACGTTTGTTCAACGATAGTCTTACTACTTACCTATCTGGTTCTGATGAGTGAGGATTTGTTATAATAATCTAAGTGACATAAGATATTTTTGGGTCAATCTCTCTCTATTGTCATGTCCTACAAGTCTTGTTTATAATGTTATTAAAATGCATTCAATGCTTCATAAACCTTTGAAGGATTTTGAGAGAAGAAAGCAAAACAGATGTATCTATTCCCTTGATTCTGATTAATAAATTCTTACGAGTACCGTCCGTGGTGTTTTGGTTTCGAAATTTAGTAATTTCCAATACTCAAAACACTGCTCAGCCAACCTTATCTCCACCT
This sequence comes from Epirrhoe tristata, assembly GCA_951394285.1. Classification (NCBI taxonomy): domain Eukaryota; kingdom Metazoa; phylum Arthropoda; class Insecta; order Lepidoptera; family Geometridae; genus Epirrhoe; species Epirrhoe tristata. The sequence goes on along the minus strand of OX596146.1, from coordinate 7,415,927 downwards.
GTTATCTTTAAGAAACGCACCCTTGTTAGCATGTACAACAAGGTTCAAATTACATTTTGTATGTGTCGGGTATTCTTTGCGGTGACTGTATGCGTCCGCCAGATGTATACGTAAGTGACGACTAATGACTTTCTGGCGACGATGTAAACATTCATCGGGGCACTGTCAAAACCATCACGAGGGTGTTGGAAAAAAGTGAGAAGATATTTGTTCATTTCTTGTTGAAGATTATTGTTTTGCATTAGCAGCAAATATGAGAAAATCATTTTAGGAACTGGTACGGTACCTGTTGAAAAACAAAAATAAATAAAATAGGCCTGAATACAAAATAACATAATAACGACTGTATCCCCAAGGCGCGGTAGAGTTTATTCTCAGATCTATTTGTGTATTCCAGACCCTTTGAAGATGGCCTAGATTGGAATTATTACCGTCTGCCCCCACCAACTGCCCCCGCGCGGTGGCAGACGATAACACTTGTAGGTCGTTTAAATACATTTTCACTAGTGCTGTAAATTAAGCTCTCAGTGACAAAATAAGAAGGTCAGGTAATACAATACCTACCTATAGGTACATTAATAATGGAATACAAATCTGAAACACAAGTTGCTATTCAATTTAACATAGAAGCCAGACGATTGAACAAAAGAAATTGTAACTTGATACAAGTCTGCGTAAATGTTTACAAACGCTTTATATTTGGCGAAATCAAACAAGGTTTGAGTGGCGTTCCACAAAAATACAAGCAGTAGCGAAATTCAATGTAAACAATAGTACAAAGTCGAAGCGAGATTATTGGAGAATTTGTTTTAAGCCACTTGAAGCACTTGTAAATATTTGGTAAGCTTTCCTGCGCGTTTCACCTGCCTGATGTTAAGGTTAATGCTGTTTATTTTGTTAGAAAATTGAGATGCTTATTCTGTTTGTCTAGGGTAGGTCTGATTTGGTCATATATTTGTACGCTTTTGTTCATATTTGTAAGAATATTTTGTCAAATGAAAGTTTATAATAATTTGTATTGCGAATTCATAAATTTTATGTTTAATATTTTACTATAACAACCAAAAGCATTATGCAAGAAGCATAATAGAAAATAATGATAAAATTAAGTATATAAGTATTTTTTCGTAGAAAGTGAGAGCTGTGAAAAATTCATAAAAGTACGAGTAACATAAAAACTCATTGTTCCATATATCCTGTTGGCATGTGTTATCAATCAGCGGCTCCACACTCAACACGCTTTATGTGAGACAAACAGACAGACAGTCGTAAACCTGATGAGATGATTGGAACCACGTTCAGATTCAGCCGTGCGTTTGCTTTTAATTAGAGGAAACTTTAGTCCGGAGGAAATAGAAGCAGCGTTGGATAATATTTCTGATGCTGTAAATCATACAGTATTATGAGACAACGCTTAAACGTGACTATGGAAGCTAAGGACTAAAATACACTACAAGAAAGTCTTTTTTGAACACGAAACGAATCAGTTATGCATAAAAAAATGAATGAAGTGGTTTCGGAATTCAAGCTCAATTACTCGTTTTCCGCGATACCAGAGATAAACACTAGGTTCTACACGCATGTCAGTCGCTTGAATTATACTGTCAGTAATAAGTCGTCCTCCCGCTACGGTTGCCATATGATTACCGTCAAAACATTGATATAACACAGCTCTGCTTTCCGCAGACGTCTCAAGCCGCACGTAGCAATCATCATTACGAATCAATCGTCGAAAGGCAGATGTGTAACTGTTACACTTCATCAGTTGTTACTCTTTTTGTTCACAAAACGACGTACATTTCGGCATGGTTGAGGGATTTTGGTGTTTATAGATTTGAAAATAGAGATGGGGTTGCGGTAGAGCTCTTTCGGCACCGGATGGAACACGCAAAGGGTTGAGTGCAAGCGGCTATATCGTCGTCATCGCGTGGATCCCTATATTTAGAATGTCACTTAATAGCGTACAATTTTGCAGGCAATACCATCGATTGTGTAGGTGCATTCAGAGTAAAATGCTCGACGGAACGGAAAATTTGTCGCACCATTATTCGCACTGGCGCTTCGGACGATTAACTTTGGTTCAACCCGTGAGTTTTAGAACGATATGCTGTGAAACTGGTTTTCGCTCGCACGGTGTCTTATTTCACTATGTGAGAAAATTTGGCCGAAACTTTATCATGGACCCGTATAACTGACTGCACACATACGTAAGCGTTAAAATATGTGTCCTCTTCAGCTCAATGGATTCCGCGTTTTAAAAATAATTATAGCCCATTTCAAAGTACAGAACTACCTTCAAAGCGTTCGAATAAAGCAATTTGTCATCCGCGATAACGCTGTTTGAAAACATTAAGTCGGCGAATAAAATAATCGCTCAGAACAAGATTTCTGTCACGACTCCTGAATTCGATTTGCTCTTAGTGGATTGTAAGTTAATACCCCGGCACGGCAGTGCCAGGCCTTTGTTTATATCTAAGCTGTCGTTATAACAAAATGTTTACAGAATGTTGTATCTTTATTGGTGTGTATTGAAGATAGGAAGCTGATAGATTTATGCTCAGTTTATTGTTTATTAGCTTCATTATTTATGAAATTTATTAAAAATAATAAAAGTTATAATAAGTTTTAAGTGAAAGTATCAAAAGAGAAACAAAAATATTATTGAATATATTTTAATAATATTAAGCGCTCGTCGTGATTGCTTAGTCGATCTTGATAGATCGTCGTTGAAGTTAAGCAACGTTCGTAACGGTTCGTAAGTGGATGGGTGACCGCCAGTGGCATTTTCATCTGAGCGCTTCCGTGCTTTAAAGGGTACTTTAAATTGTTGGTCCTGGCTATTTAAGTCGTTAACCCATGACGGAGGCCTTAAGGCGGCCTAAAAACTTCTTTACCAGAGTTGGCCACTGACTCATACGAACTTATATTTTTTAAATCTACGTATATTTTTCCGTCGCAAACTAAAGAAGAAAGTCTCAAGAAATTATTTAATAATATTAAATTACCGTAAATATCCAGATCTGCAATGTTTTGAATCAGTATTATCCTACAGACCAACAATAAGTTTAGTTTAACCGTGAACAGATTACGTAAGGATACCAGACCTATTTCCTACCTTTTTTATCCAAACAGACAATGGCAGACTTAAGTCCATCTTCATTGCAAGACTCCCGGTATTTATTCCCAAAACGACGCAAAGTAGATAAGCCTCTAGAAAAATCCCTTTTAGATTTATCCGTAATCCCTTTGTTTCTGCTTTTATTGTTTCCCGTACAATAATGAATTAGACTTTCGTGTTCATATTATTTGCTTAGGGTCACTTTGTTTGGCTTGGAGCGGTGCATATCCCATCAGGGTAAGGTTAGGTAAATCAATGGTGGGCGTTTTACAAAGGGGTTTCTGGATTTATTGTTCTTTGTATTGCGCCTATTATTTCGATTTTGGATGTTTTCATTGTATCAGCAAAGAATCATCGAATAAAATTGTGGTATACTATAGTACTATAAATAGTATATTACTAATTATAGTTAACTTTATGAAACACAACTGACAACCTTATCAATAGCGAAATATTTAAATTTCGTATATTTTGAACTTAAAAATAAAATAAAATAAGATGATTTTATTTCATAAAAAAATACAGTAAACTGGCAGATAGATAGTGACGTAAACATTTGTCACTGAAATAGAAAATCCTGTTTCTAGATCACAGGCTAACCCTATTAGAACGATTATACATAGTGATAGGAATCACACTAAAATAATGAAAATATTTACGGATTTCAAAGTCATTAGTCCAGAAATTCTACGAATTTACACAGCTGACGCGTCTAATGACGTGAATACATTTTGGAACTGTTATGGAATGCAACGTTACGACATCTGGGCCAAGCAAACCAAATTAAGCAAGCTCATTAGCGGAAGGACTTATAAATTCACATGCATTATAAACACACTAAAATTGCGCTTGGGGTTAAAAACCCGTATTTTGTGGACATCTTTACCGCAAGTATTCACGGGTTTTCCGCCATAATATTTCAACTACTTGTATTCGTAGATATTGCAAGACTCTCGGCAAGGCCGTCATGGCTTAACATGACGGAGGCCTTGAGGCGGCCTAAAAAAACTCTTTATCAAGTTTTTCGTATCTCTCTATGTAATCGAGTTTGAGTAAATCTTGTATTTTTAGCGGTTTATCTTTTTATAACTTAAATATCATAGTTTCTACAAACCTGCCATTTTTTTCATCAAATTAATTATATTTACCATCGTTGTTTTAATGTAGATTTCATTATTTTAGGCTCTATTTATTCTGTGGGGCACCAACCCAAAATATATTAAAAAGTTACAACTTCGAAATATTCGTTCGAAGATCCTAAAAAAAATGAACTATGTTTTTTAAGGAATAGAATGCTTATCCCGAACAAAGTGCATGCAAAAGCCATTTTCATTAGAAATAATGCTAATAACGCTCTTTGTAAGCGCAAGTCGGTTGAAGACACAACTAAGGCTTACCACGAAGAAACCCAGCACAAAAGCTTGAATTAATTCACTTAAAACTGTTTTCCAGTTTATGCGGATGAAGCATTCTACTTGTTTAATTGTAAGAGCGGTCACTCGCGCGAGTCTGATGTGATTATGAGCCTTGGTCGTATGCTTTGTCTTGCTCTTTAAGCTGATGGTAACCTAAAAAGCAGTAACCGTCATAATAAAGTAAGTTCTAAAAAACTTCTTAATAAGCAAGAATTGATCTGAGCAGGCTAACTATGGCGTATGGATCTGAGCAGGCTTATTATGACGGCTATGATAATCAGGTTGAAGCGTGAGGTATGAGACTGAAACTTACAATTTTACGTAAAGCAACTTCAGTTATTTTATAGGCAGCCGAAAAACAGTTTCAATTTTATAAACCACTCTCAACGTGAAAGCAAAACTTTTTTGAAGTTCAGACATAAACCACGTCTGAAGGACAAATTTAATTAGACCAAAACTTCTTTCCGATTCAAAGAAGCCTTTCGAAAACAATTGCGGTGCCATTTATCGGAGTGGAAATAAATTTTGGCGAGTTTCTCGTAGATTTGTCTGTCTGTACTGTGTCGTTTGAGATAATTAGGACGTGAGTTTGGAATAAAACAAGACAGGACATGGACAAAAATACGGCTTTAGTATTCTTCCTCTTTCAATAAATGTAGGTAAAAGTAATAAGAACATTATTCCCTAAATCTGAACCTGCACCAAACTGCGATTGTTTTCAAAACTTATAAGCATTTTACGTTCACTGGGATTTCATTCAAAATTCTTAATTGTACAAATAAACACACACAGATTCATTGAGATTATTTTCAAAGGTTATATGTGTTAATCATTTAGGTTCACTAATATCTCATAGAATTCTACCACACTAAAAAATACTCTTTCTACAAGTTCTTCGGTCTAGGCATGGTGTCGAGGGTAATTTCTCGTTGTTTCCAAACAGTTTTGTCATGTTTAATTTCATGCCTTCGCCAATTACGGTGGTTTGGAATAATTGGTTCACTGTGCGCAAAAATGTTACTTACTTTTGTTAGCGTTTTTGTTCAAACTTTTTGGTGATACCTAGGTAAATACTCCTTGGTGTGCAGTGCAAGTCAGGTCAATAGATAAATAAGGTTTTGACAGTGACAATTGGTGACTTATTAAGCAAAGATCATTGTAAATTGGAGAATAGAAAATAAAACCTAATTTTATAAAAAGACAAACAACTTATAATTTTAATTTAATTTATTTTGTTACGCAGTATGCATATGTACAAGATCAATAAAAAGTAAATTTTATTCAATTCACAAAAGGCGACCGTATCGCGACGAATTGGTAATTGGGGTTGAATACCACAGCCGTACCAAAACGAATAACAATCTTCTTATAAAATCATCCCTACGATACGACAATAAGTGTCTGACTGACAGTTTCATATTTTGGTAGGTGTGTTTCACAGCAACTAGTATTTTACTTATATACAAACTAACTCCTGCCCTTGGCTTCTTTTCTATATATGTATAGTTAAGCATTGTTAGGCGGGTTTGAAGAAAAATATTCAAATATGCTCTACAACTCTGATTTAATACTTTTAAGCTTCTGACTAATTAAGCATCGCCAAAAAACGGTAAACAACTCTGTTTTTCAGACATTCTAAAATACAAAATAAATTAAACAATTCATTGGCCATAAAGTCACGTGCAATCTTATAGTCTTGGAAGAATCGGAGGTAATTTAATATCGTTATAATTTCGTAGTCAGCTGTTCAATTGGTGTTCACGGTTATCAAAGGCATGCCGATTGATTTTATGAGATTAGATAATGTTTGGGGGGGTCATTTTATTAATAACTAAGCAACCTTGAGGCTTGCAACCTGTCACGTATGGAATACTAGCTTCTGTAAGATGTGGGCATGTATTTGGACATGCATCTGACTACCCCCCTTAGACATCTTCAAAGGGTCTGGAACACTTACATATAAGATTTGAGAGAATGTCTACCGCGCTTTGGGGATACAGTCGTGATCCTGTTTATGTAACTAAGCACGGACAATATGAGAATTTGTGTCACCAAATAAACTAGATGGTCTAGCCTCTAGCTAACCACAATAACGAAATGGGCATGCTTGCAACTGTCCTAGTTTTTTATCGCTCGCCTGCAGATAGATTTATAGTTGTGCTCAGAGCAAACACGAATAGAGTCAACGTAGGTATAATTGCCTCTTTGAGGCACACTCCAAATCCTTTTACCACAATGGTTTCAAAATAAGAAAGAAGAAGGCTCAATGCTGATCGTCCTACTATTTATCATTGACCTGGATCAGATAAGCTAAGTAATTATATATTTCAGTGATCCTTAGATGTAGAGGTAAGAGTAAAGGTTGTATATGAGTGGAAAGTTTACTCGAGGTTTGTCCATTTCTTGTTACTCATTGGCTGGTGATATCATAGCTTTATGAAACTGTGCTAGATTAGTAATGGATACTTACAGCTGAAAGGCTATCAGAGTGCCCAGTCATAACCCTGTAAAATGCAGTTTTTTATTGGTGCCATAGAGGTTTATTGAGAAGTGAGATCACAAAACTTTATAGTTCAAAGTTGTAGTGTGTAGTAGTACAACGTAATGGTGTAACGTAAATGTAAACTTGATTGATATTGACTGCACAAAATATTATCTAATAATCTTCTTAGCTGGCGTTAAAGTATTTTGTAAAGTTATGTAGGTGAATTGAGAACTACGAAATTTTAGATTGTGTATACTTGGAACTGCCTCTGGCCCTTGAATGGTTACACAAGTCAGAGAATGTCTACCGATTGACAATACCGTCGTGATCATTATCGTAGTTTTACATCATACTCCACCATACTTGCAAATTCCCAATAGGAATCTGATTCTAGCAAAGTTAAAAAGCTTTCCTGGAAAAACCAAAAAGACTTAATACCATATGAAAAGCTCTAACTTTGAACGAAGTTGATTTAACGGTGCTTGTTTGTGACGGTGTTCCATATGGACTTTGAACATTGCACTTTAATGAACATTCTGTCATCTTTTTGTTGACGTTGCTTTTAAACGTATTTAATAAGTGACTACTATTATGATCCAAAACATGAAGAATTCCTGCAACGGAATAAAACTCCTTCCGTCTTATTACAAAAAATATGAACCGAGTTTAGTGAAGCACTGACTAAAAAACAATCATTAAACAATAATCTTTAAATACTCGTGCATAGAACACTTTTTGTGGTAACAGTTTTGTTTTGACATGACATGTGTCAACATGGTGTTCGACTAAGGTTTAACTTTTTAGTAATAAGGCCAAAGCGGCCTTATTACAAAAAAGTTGACTTCTCTTGATTTTGAAACTTAGCTCTAAATACTCCTCATCCATTCATATATCACAGTTACCAGTTAGTGAGTGACCTATCTACGCCTTGGGTAGTAAATTCATCACTTGAAAATTCATCGAGTAACTTTATCATTAGCTGAGAATGTTTTTGCTTTCAGAAGTCGCTATTTCGATTCGCTTTGAATCGCGTTTTGAATACCAAATGACGAATGACCTGCATGCAAATGTAGCCCTAGATTTCCACAAAGTCACCTAAGAATTTTCATGAATCGCTTAGCTCTTTTGCAATACTTTTATGCAGCACTGTTTTCTTTTTTCTGGGTAAAACAACGTTCGTTTTTGAAAATACAACACTAAGGTACACTTAACAAACATCATTACTAACGTGTACTTAAAGTCACAAAGATTTAATACTGAAAATTGTGACCGAATCGCGCAGAAATTTGATAAAAAGAAATCTAGATACGAGACGTTCATTTCACTAACAAAATCTTGTTGGATTTGATTGCAACGCGAGTATTTATTGTGCCATTTACACCGATGTTTTTTATTTCTAAGATCCTAGTTTCAGCTTAATTAATTATTTTTAAGTTACAACAAAACTGACTCAATGTAAAAAAAATTAACCTGTGTTTTTATTCAAACAAACACAACTACGAAGTGGACACTGTGTGGGCATTTCCACTTGCGTTACAAATCCACCCATTTACAATCGTACCTGCTCCTTGATTCTAGACCAAAAGATTATTAACTTTTTTAAATAATTTAATATGCTTGAGATTTTCAAGCATTCAAATAAGTATCAGTGTTGAAAAATGATCCTAAGGAATTCATACTTGTTAAACAAAAATACAAAAATCACCTAATTACAAAAGAAATAGTAGCTTAGTACGTAGCCCTCGATGAAATAAACATAAAAAATCGAATTAAGTATTTCTTTGGTTCTTCACGGTATTGGTCGCAAAGGAACAGGAGTAGAATCACCTAGTTTTAAAACGTTTCAAAGTGATCCCAGCGGTTCTACTGAATAAATGCTTTTTGACTTTGACTTTTCATTTATAGCTTTTCAAATAAAATTCGGCTTATTAATAAGCCGAATCTTGCAATATTGGATCAGTGGTCTGATCGAATTCAAGTTTCCAATCCACTGAAAGCCGTAGCATGAACAAGTAACACGGCCGGTTTGTGCTCAAAAGACCTTACTGGATTCAACATCTGCTGAAATGGTAATGGACGTATTACTGATATAAATGGGGGGTAATTTTAAAATTATACCCGCTGGTGCAAATCGGAGTGATTTTTCAGATGCATAAATTGCAGAGCTGTGTTTTTGTAAGGGCTTTTTTCTGATTGGTGAATAGAGTTTTTTCATATACAAGCCTGAAAGAGAGTCTTCTAGTAAATACTTAAAAGCTTTGTTTTTTTTATGGATTTTGTTTCTCTTGATTTGGTCATAATAATTATGAATAATGGTGATGAAACTATAAAGGAAACCCTAAAATAAAGACACTTCCATCAAGAATGTTGCAATAAACATAAAATGTCATCTCATAATTGTTAAGCATTTCATAAATTATTATTATTAATAAGCCTACACACTACAGGGTTCCTGGGCCATAACAGGCCAATCTTTTCTGTAAGAGTCTAGCTCATCATTCATAAATGATTTACAAAAAAATATTATAAAAGATACTGTTGTTACAACCAAAAAAGAGAAACATGTTGCACGAACACAGCTCAATGTGTACCGTTTAATAATTCCCAGAACCCTTCACGGGAGATTCATGAGCCGTAAATTTGCAAGTAAATGGTCCCTGACGATTTTCGCGCAGTCAGTGAAATGAAGGAAAACAATTCATGGTTTGTAAGCTCAGAGGGGTAATATCAAGAGTTACACCGCTACATGATTATGAGTAAGGTTCATACCTAAATAAATGATAATAAAACTATAAGTTTATTATTGTATAACATATACTTATGTATATATATTGCAAACTCATTAGTTTACGTACACAAAAAAGCTATTCACATTAATACAGAATTAGAAGGTGGAAAAGATTGCGAGGAAAATTAGAAAAGGCGTTGGACAACGTCTGTCGGGTCAGCTCAATGAAAGGACAATGCCCATTTTTGTATGGGGAGCCGTACCAGCTTGCGTCAAAGCCAATTAACGTTCAAAGTCTTGATTTTGTTTATTTTTTCGTTACCAATAAAAATTTTGAAAATATTAACCCGCGTTTTAGAAATAGATTTTTAGTACAAAATGTATGGGGAATTTTTTTGACGATTTCTGACATTTCTAGTACTCAAACCATAAATGGTCTCAAGAGTCTTTTGATCCCTACATGAAGCAGAATCGGTTGGCATTAAATTTGGCATTGTTTTTTTTTTTCGCTGACTGTATCTTTTTTCCAAAATCTGTGAATGCAGTTCAAAATGTTTCAAAAAGTTAAGGAAGGTCTCTTAATAACGTTTTCCTGTAGCTACAATGGTTAAGGTACCTGTCTTTAATGTACCGTCTCAAAAATCTACCCTGTATACTCGTAGTTATTTTTTTTAAAGTGCCGTTCAGAAAATGATTATTTTTATCAGTAAATTATAGACAAAAACAAAAAATACTATTGGTTTAAGATATCCGTGACGCAACGTGGTACGGGGTACGGGCATTTATCTTTTGGGTATGACAACAAATATTGGATAATATTTTGCATAAAACTTCACAGTGCGCGGTCTTTTAACTTTACTCTAGGCGTGTTACAAAACCCACTGTCCGCCTCTCGAGACGAATAAAATATATTATATCTAGCCAAAACATGAGTCACTACAACGTTAAACATTTTTACCCTTGACTACTAACTACATCACACTTGAAAGGGGTTTATCCTTTCAAGCTCTTTACCCGGAGGCTTATTAGTTTGCAAGATCTCTTGTTTTTGTTGAACAATATTTCCCAGAAATTGTATTTTTCGAACTCAATTAGCTCACTGTTACCTTCAAAAACATAATATGTGAGACTAGACCCATTAGCTAGTATTGCTGGACAGCACTATCTATAATCATGTTTATGTGCATATCTGAATGTCGACTATGACTCTGCTTCAAAATATAATATTTGATTCACACATCGTTGATTTGTTACATTGATAAATGGATGTGGTTTATATCAATTATTCGATTTTCTATTGTTTGCAAACGTTGGTTTATATCTGAAGGGGATTTATTGGCTCGGTGATTAGTTGCAATTTGGTTGAAATTGATTACCAGTGCGTTAGACTGTTTCATTGTCACTGTGGTATTCCAAAATAAGAGTTATTCGAATGACGATAACAAATAATTATGATTCTGGAATTTCTAGATACTGATACACTTTAAAAAAATATGATTTACCTTTGTCATGGATGCGCATAAAGTAGAGTCAGCACGTCTTCCAGGCGGCCTAAAACCTCCGTTACCAATTGGCCACTTTATTCAAAATAACTCTGTTTTAAAATCATTCTAAATACTCTTGGAATCGATATCTCTAGAAACTAATGCTAAAACACGCACGTAGACCACCTCAATCTGTTGTAGGGTAAACTAGGGTAATCACGCTCAATCGCAACAGGCGTAAAGCATCGAAGTGTTTTTGTCTGTCCACTTGACAGAAACGATAAATACCTGTCCCATATGAACAAACGTGCAGGAGGATGTGTGCTAAATTACATATTGCCCGGTGATTGGGACACACGGTACGATACTACATTTCAAAAATCTAAGCAACAAGTAAATAAAACAAAATTTTCACAACCGTAAGACATTCTGATCTTCAAAATCCTTTTAAAATGCCTCAGGGGCTAGTCAAAAACGTCAAAATACGTCTGAGCAGGGCCTACATTTACAGAAGTTAACATACGTGACAAATTGCGTGTCAAATTATGGTTTCTATAGCAAAAAATAAAGTAGTCTGCCTGATTGTTTGTTTGCGGGAAAAGCTGTAATTTGGCATGGGATAAAGTCTTCATTTTGGTAAAATATAATCTTGTTTATTAACCCTACACCTACGCATCGCCTGAAACGCATTTGGTTAGTTAAATTACAAGAAGTGCGTCAATGCGGTAAAAGTGTGCAGTGTCTTCAAAAGAATAACAATGTGTCTCACCTCTAATATATTGTAATGAAATGCGTCTGCAACTGTCCTACGTTGATTACTGAACCGAGAAATTGCTTAATCACTCGACTGTGTAATGCATGATGATTAGCCTGGTACAGATATGAAATCGACAGGAAAAGTGCGTTGTGGTGATCGTGTAATGATTTGTACAGCTGCAAAGCTACCCCATTAAATTACATTACGATATGTAGGTACCTACATACTTTTCATATCAATTAACCTATTTAAAGCTGAGACCCAAACAAACCAAATCACACATTCCACGTACACTTAAAACATACTTCACACTACGCAACATACAAGCACATCCGTCTCCCACACACACAATCACACGACACACTTGCACACGCTCTACCCTCACATACACTACACAACTTACACTGGAACATTAAAGCTCTGTTTTTAGTTTTTCTTTTTAAATTTTTAGGTATAACTACGGGATCCAACTACCGTGGATCCAAATGTAAAGGTGCATTTAGACGATACGGTATGACGCACGTTTTGCTAAGCTAAGTCCATTCAGCGTACGGTCTCCAGTTAGAGTTAGCGCATTTACACGACACGGTATACCGTATGACTAGGTTACTTAGTCGCACGGTGAGCGCGCCGGGTGGCTAACACTGCGGCGAGTAGGGTTACCATACGGAAAATTTTAAACGCGGACAAAGACCAGAGAAAAAAATCTATTTCAATGGAAAAGTCGCGAGTGCGTGGGCGTTTTCGTGGGCGTGGGCGTGGGCGTGGGCGTGGGCGTACGCGTGGGCTCAGAATTTCTCCTATGACAAGGTCTATGTTGGTAACACGTAAGTGAAGCCACGTGCGTTCCGCAAGCTCACATACCTAAATGTACGTATAGGTACACGTTGATATTTTTATCTTAATAATAATAATCGTCCTGTTGTAGGTGAATTTGATTATTTTTCTACTTAAAAAAAGAATCTTAAACATATTTTGTATCTTATTATCTTAGAAAAATCCTGATAATTCTAAAATAAAACGACATGTCTGGAGAAATTTTAACGTATGGTCACTGTAAAGTAGGCGGAACCTGGCCACAGATTACAGAGAGTACCAGTCATAGTTACCTAGTCATGCGTTTTAGCGTACGGTATAACGAGACTATACGATATAATGTTGTATGAACCTTTTTAAAATTTCGGCGTGCAAATCAAGTACACTCTGGTGTAGTGGTCTTGTCCGCCGGTTCTCAATATGAGATGTGCCGGTTCGATACCATTAGAAAATTATTTTAATTTTGCTTTTTTTTTTTCTTTACTATTTTGTATTTTTTTTTATGTTGATTGCGAAAAAAGAAAATAAAATTTAAATTCAAGGTCCAAAAAGAGGTACCTACACTACTTGCCTAGAATAATTTTGTTTTATTTTTTCTTCACTAGTTTGTAATTATTTTATGTTAATGACGAAAAAAGAAAATAAAATTTAAATTCAAGGTACAAAAAAAGGTACTTACACTACATGCCTAGAATCATTTTCCTTTTTTTTTTTTTTGCTTTACTAGTTTGTAATTTTTTTATGTTAATGGCGAAAAAAGAAAATAAAATCAAATTTCAAGGTCCAAAAAGAGGTATTTAACTACTTACACTACTTTCTTGCTTAGATGGTAATTTTATCAATTTTAAGCTGACTATCATAGGACAACGTACCTACATACCTACGTATGTACATACCTACATGGTATGGATCCTATGACACCTACCTATCTAATGGTAGGTTTACCTAATGATACTCATACGTAACAGAAAAAAGTGAAGCAAAAACTAAAAGAAAGTGGTTCACGACTTCCAGTCCAGGGCACGGTAGACATTTTTTTCAGATCGTTTGATATAATAGGTTTTGCTGTGGATCTACCTACTTTACAGCACCCTACAGTTAAAACTGAGGAGTTGGCTACACTGGCTGTGGCTTTGTATCTAGCTCTAGAAGTCTAGAGAAACGACAGAGAGTTGCTTCATCAATGTTTTTCTAAATAGGTAGGTACTTACCTACTGGGACATTTTGTGAAATTGTTAATAAGTAGGTACCTACCTACTATAATAGTATAAACTATTATAGGTAAGTACCTCATTATCTCACTGGATAGGTAGGTAGGTACTTATGTACCTACCTACCTATCCGCTTCTCCGCACTGTCTTGCTCGCTCGCTCGGTGGATCTGAACACGCGCAGACGTGCACTCGGCGACCACTCGCCGCTCGATGCACATTACACTGGATAGGTAGGTAGGTACTTATGTACCTACCTACCTATCCAGTAAGATAATGGCTGTACGTACCTACATTACCTACTACCTACGTATGTATGTCGCAGGCAACTTATTTGTATAGGTAGTTGCGTGGTTGTATGTATAGGTTTTTTTTTTTTCTTTTTTTCCTATCCATCTGTCATTTGGTTGTATTTTCTTGCTATTTTATACAGGATAGCTTTTTGTTTATTTTTAAGATTTTCGAAGGTTTTAATATAATTGCATAAGAAGATGATTCCAGTTACAAAATTTAAGACAGATGGATTATTATTAAATATGAACAGAATAAATATGTTATTATATATAATTAATATTAATATACTATTATAAACTATACGATACTCTTACAAACTAAACTTATTCTAGGTTTTATTAAATTGTTTAAGGTTGTTTATAATTGTTATTGCAAGATTTTCGAATGACGTTATACTGCTGTCCTTGCTTAAAATATCTGGTAAGTTAAAAGGATCAATTCTTAAATTGTGACAAAGTTGGGTGTGGTTAAACCTCACGGTAGCAAACCGTGCACAGTGCTTTAGAAGATGGTCAGGGCTTTGTATGCTTATATTATCGCAAGGACAGAGATCAGTGTTGGACACTTTGAATCGATGAAGGTATTCCCTGTGCCAGCCATGACCCGTTAGGATTTGTGTAAGTGCAAATCCAGGCTTTAATTTGGAGAGCAGAGACCTCACACTTGATAGGTCCGGACACCACGCGCGAGTTTGGGCTCCTTGTCGGCTTGTTTGGTATAGTCGGTCACTTTCTACTGCAGACATAGCTTTAGCCTTAGCTTTTACAAAACTGATGGGGAAATGGCAGTAGTCAGGAGCTTTATGGGATTGCCCCGCTTCTTTAGCAGCTTTGTCTGCTAATTCGTTTCCAACTAAACCAACATGCGATCTGACCCAAACAAAGTCAACTAGACCGTTGAAATCATAAACAGTTTTTTGAATTTCACTCACTAGATTATTCGATGAATTTTGATTTTGGATTTCGAGCAGAGCAGACATTGAGTCAGAAAAGATGACCCCATTCACAGGTGTTGGTCTAGCGTAATTGCTGGCCAACCAGGAGCATGCCCTCTGGATGGCCAGCAGCTCCGCCTGGAAGACCGAACAGGAGTCATGAAGTTTAAATTTCTTCGTGACTATATTAGTATCATTGGGAAGGTAAGCTACGAAAGCCGCTCCTACATTTCTGTCTCCAGTCTTACTGCCGTCGGTGAAGATTCTGACAGTTTCCGGAGAGTAACGATCAGAATCCACACCGACTTCCTCTAGTTGTGTGTCGAGAGAGACATTAATTGGCTTTCTCAGGGATGGATGAAGCATGTTCCCAGGTTTGACAGCAGATTCCAGTACGATGTCATCAGGAAGAAACCTTGTTCGACCTTCAAGACGGGCCATTTCGATGTCTGCGCGTTCAATTAATTTCAAATGTAAAGGAGTGTATCCAGCCAGCGCAATCGCTGCAGTAGCCGAGACCGTTCTGAAACCACGTATCGCCTTCACCGCGAAGCCTCGCTGAAAGGAAGTTAGAGCATCCCTTACACATTTGAAACCAGCAGCAGAAGACCCCCATATTCCCGCTGCGTATAAAACAATAGGTTCTATCACGTGCTTGTAGATGGTGTTGATGTTTTCGCTACAAATACCCCACGTTGGTCTGACGAAAATACATAGTTTATTATATATCTTAGTCGCCTTGTTGATAGCGTATTGAGTATGTTTGATGAATTTTAATTTGGAGTCAATGATGACTCCAAGAATTTTTACTTCGTCAACGAATGGTAGCACGTTTCCCTCCATGATAATGCTGGCCTTTTTGGCTCCAGGTGAGAACGCTATTAGCTGAGTTTTCGCAGGCCCAAAGTTCAGCTTTACTTTGTGACCCCACTCGGATATCGTTCGGAGAGCTACACCAGTGGAGTGCTGAAGGGAAGCCACATCTCGGGCACCCACGATGAGTAGTACATCGTCGGCGAACGCCTGGATGTGGCAACCCTCCGGCAAGCTGGTTTCGAGTAGCTCATCCAGGATTATATTCCAGAATGTGGGACCGCAAACAGAGCCTTGTACACAGCCACGAGTGGTTTTCTTATTAACTGTAGCATCAGAGTAATTTAGGGTGACAGATCTGTCTTGAAGGTAGCTTTGGATGATCTGATAGATGTTTCTTGGGCATCGCATTGACCGTAGCCTCGAGAGCAACGCAGGCCACCATGCATTGTCAAAGGCCGATGCGATATCCAGAGAGACGGCGACTACCAGATTTCCATCACTCTTTAGAGTCTTTATCTTGTCTATAGCAGTCTTGAGCGCATTTACAGTGGATGTTTGTTCTTTAAATCCGAATTGACGGGTACTATGGTTTTCGGTTTTGTACATGTGGAAATTAAGTCTTCTGACGATCAATTTTTCCAGAAGCTTACCCAAAACATTTATCAGTCCTATGGGACGGTAGGACGACAGGTTAGAGTAGTCGTCTTTGCCTGGTTTGGGAAGAGTCTTAACGAAAGCTTCTTTCCATGCCTTGGGAAAGAATGAGTTAGATAGACATCTGTTCATAATTCCGGTCAGCACTTCGGGGAAACACTGTCCGAATCTATAACAGATGTCTGCCGTGAGATGATCAGGACCCGGAGCCTTGCTCGAGTTCATGTTCTTCAGGCAACTGAGCACCTCGTCAGTTGTGAACGGAGGCTCATCGGCGGTGTCCGGGATGGAGATGGATTCGGCGCGTATAAATTTCTGCTCCTCTGACACGTCAGGCGTGTCATCAGGGTAGAACTTATTTAGTAGCGCAGCCGCCGTTTCACGACTGGAGTTGGTATGTCTGTTGCCATCAACACGAAGAGTAGCTGGAGGTTGCGGTTGGGGTCCACTCTTGAGCAGCCGATTGGTCAAGGACCAGACGTCCTCTTTGCCCTGGCGGGTACAGAATGTGCGAAAGTTTTCAGTAGACTCCTTGTTTAGGGCTTCCACATACTTCTTTTTGAGCGCATCCCTTTCTGTAATGATTTCATCTAATGGCTGATTTCTTTTACTCATGTCACGGATTCGGTGATGGAGACGAATGACACCTTTCTTCAGCTCATCAAGTTCTTCGGTCCACCATGGATTCTTTGATTGTGGAGCACGCTTAGAAGGTAAAACTTCGTTGCATGTGATTTGTATGGCGTGAGTTATGTCACTAATATATTTTTCTAATTGTTCGTTAGTCATGTCTGAAATATTGTTTACGAGTAAGTTATTGTTTTGCATATGATTTTCTAATTTACGTTTGAAATGGTCCCAGTTAACGGTTTTGGTGTTATATTTATAAGTTGATTGAGTCTTTGTTTTATTTATTAATTTTTTCGATAGGGATAGGTTAAAGTCTATGGCGTTATGTTCCGTTGCTGTGGTGACATCATCATTTACGCGCCAGTTTTCAACATAACACGCAGCATTATCAGATACCAAAGTAAGATCGATGATGGATGATCGTGCTACTCCATGAGTGACGGTTTCGAAGGTTGGTGTTGAACCGACGTTGCAGACGCAGAGGTCATTAGCCGTGACAAACTCGACGATGTCACGTCCCCTTCTATTAGTTCGAACCGACCCCCACAGAGGATGCCACCCATTAAAGTCTCCCCCAACAATATGAAGTGAATTCTTGTTAGATTGTAGGAAGTTCTCAATGCGGTTTAGAGTGCTAGCCTCATCAACTTCAGGTTCGATGTATGCCGAAGAAAGATATAGCCTACGTCCTTTGAGGGTGAGCTGCACCACGCAGAAGTTGGGGCTGGAGTATTGTGCAACCCCAAGTGAAGCACCCAAGCCGTTTCTTAGCAATATGCAGGCCTTAGTCCGCTCGGTGCCAGGAAACTGATATAGAAGAAAGCCGGGAGAGTTCTTCACAGTATTCGATTTGCCTACGTATGGTTCTGACACCAAAGCTATATCGTATTTGTTCTTGGTGAAGTATTCCAAGAACTCGTGTTGGGCATTATAGCCCCTGCCCAAATTGATTTGAAGTATCTTGAGGTGACTATGAGTGAGTTGAGGAGAATGATTACGGGCGTTATAATCCATAATCGATCTTTAATACGAGTTTGTTTTTCATGGAAGTGTGAATGGGGCAGAAGGATGAAGTAGCACCGTGATCGACTCTCTTACTGGTGCCGTGTTTGTGGTTGTTTTCGGTGCAGTTAAAGCACGTGGGGGATTTCGTCGCCTTGTGAGCGCATTTCTCATACAGATGGTTTTTACCACCACAATGAGAGCAAGCTGTTTGTTCGCTCGTGCATCTCTTTTGGGTGTGACCAAACTGGAGGCACTTATAGCATTGGAGCAAGGGGACGAATTCCCCGACATGTACGCGCTGGTGGTCGACGTTGACGGTGCCCAATTGCATCATCTTGTGCCAGATGGGCGGCGTGACCATAAGAACGGCGTTGTAAAGATTTTTGTTCTTATTACGGCGTTGAAATTTGAAGACGATGTCAGAGTCATGAGCGCATACAGATCTAACAGATTCATTCTGCTGCTTAATCAAGCCGACTATATCGTTGGCTGGTGTCTCCAAGTGCAGTCCTTTTAATTCGACCATTGGTCGAAGACGTTTGGCTGGTTCGGCCAGTACTTGACTTGTCGGTTCCTCAAGACGAGCAAGAGTGTCAGCCTGATGTTCAGCGCAATCGAACTCCACTCTAATCTTGTTATTGGAGACGTGCTGAACTTTAGCTGGCGCGTAGTTAGAGTTCCTGAACGTGATGCTCTTGCGCCAAGCCTGAAGCATTTCCTCCTTAGAGGTGCAGTTCTCCTTGGCCGAGATTATCAGGGCTGGCTTGCTGGTGGGGCGCACAACGGGTTTCGGTGGAGTGGTCTTCGCGATGTTGGCATAAGATGGTTTGGGCGCAGACGGACGCTGTTCTTCCCTAAACGCCTTGCCGATTTCTTCCTTCACGACCTTCCCTATCTCTTCGCGAAGGCTCGACACGTCAATGCTTGCCTCATTAAGTTGCCGTTGCCCAGGAGACTGGCAGCGAGGGGAGGATAGAGTCCCAGTAGCTTCCATGATGGCTTTTGCGAGATCAACTATCTTCTTCTTGTTGGCGCTGGTGACACTCTTGCCTTCTGTGACAGCTGAAATTATCGCGGAGGCATCTGCCAGAATCAGCGCAATAGCTTCCGAGAAGCCATGTGCCTGCGGAGACCCGGATTCTGCAACGCGAAGAACAGGCGGCATGGTCAGCTCAGTTGGAACGGGCGGCACCGGGTGAGGATCCGACTCATTTACCAAAGGGCCTAGGAGGTCAATGTCATAAGTAGTATTAAGATTTAGAGATTCACTTTGGGGCATCTCTGTAGGCCTCGGAGACTTCCGGGGAGTAGGCGGCGGGGTGCGTAACATTTCGGTGTAATAGTTTAGGTTAAGATTAAACTATTAGGAAAGATAAATACAAAATATCTAATCCCAGTATAAAGTTATAGCACTTGAGGCGCAACAACTACGAAAAGTGAGATTTTTAAGTGAAAAAGGACGAAAACACGTTGATCTATGGGGTGGATTGGGCTTAAAAAGTGTCTAGGACAAGCTACTAGCAAGCTCCCACAGCAAAAACAACTATTCACGTCCAAATATAGAAGTTAATAAAAAGTCTGTATGTATAGGTAGGTACCTATCTAATACGTTACCTGTACTGCTTGCACACGAGGTCAGCACAGTGAGGCAGAGCAGTAGGCAGCACCAATAGGACAGCGGCAAACAGTTATTGGTTCGATTGTCGGGATATTTCCCCATATTTATTTTCTGACATTGTCTGTAGTAGCAACGTCAGTGCCGAGCGAAAGTCTTTTTTCCGTACCTAAGGGACTAGCAGCTTTGGGCACACGAGAAGGTTGTCTGACATAGTGCTCTAGTACAGTTCGCCCAACGGATCTAGGCATTCGTGAAGTTAGCCGTTTGTCTGCGTAGAACACAATTTTGTATGAAAAAGCGGTTGCTGCGCAGACAAACGGCTAACTTCACGAATGCTTAGACTCGTTGGGCGAACAGTAGGTACCTAATGTAGTAGGTACCTACCTACGTATCAAAATATTATGTACCTATCTATCTACCTACAATTTTTTATAGAATAAAATCTTCACACAGATAGGTAAGTTTGTACCTACTTAGGTATAAATTTACATATCTGCGCGTCTGGGATTCGAACTCGCAGCCTTCGGATGTAGGTTGATGAGGGTACGTAGGTACATCTCACTAGGGCAACACGGTTCTCAACACTACTTAGAAGTATGTACATAGGTACCTACCTACCCGGGTAGGTAGCATACCTAGGTACATATTCTCATCTATCTACCTACTTAGGTACGTGTAAGTATTTATTTAGGTACCTACCTACATTGGTAGTATGGTACCAAAATAGGTACCTACGTAGAGTATTTTAATAGGTTTAGTCCTGTTGGTAGGTACTCAGGTAGGTCGGTCCTACCTAGGTACTATCATAAAGCTGTATCACATAACTACCTACCTACTAGGTAGGTACCTACCATCCCAACAATGTGGTAGGTAGGTAGGTAGTACTTAGATAATTACTTTTTTGTTCGGACACGTTTTGGTAATAAGTTACTCGCTACTCGACTAAAATACAAGACTAGTCCGAACTACGCATTAGTGTGTGTCACAGAACTATAGTTCTGTGGTGTGTGTCATTCACAGTGTCATTATTACTGTCATTTTTATCTATTCTCCGGTAGGTACCTAGACAATTCGCTACTATGATGCTAAGGAAGCTGAGACAGGTACAGTTCTTCCAACGGATCTTGACATTCGTGAAGTTACCTACAAATTTTTATAGAATAAAATCTTCACAGTTAGGAAAGTTTGTACCTACCTAGGTATAAATTTACATATCTGCGCGTCTGGGATTCGAACTCGCAGCCTTCGGAGGTAGGTTGATGAGGGTACGTAGGTACATCTCACTAGGCTAACACGGTTCTCAACTCTACTTAGAAGTATGCAGGTACCTACCTACCCGGGTAGCATACCTAAGTACATATTCTCGTCTATCTACCTACTTAGGTACGTGTAAGTATTTATTTAGGTACCTACCAACATTGGTAGTATGGTACCAAAATAGGTACCTACGTAGAGTATTCCTGTTGGTAGGTACCTAGGTACTCAGGTATAAACGCATATAAATTTTTCGAAACGAAAAATCCAGTGATGCACGGCCGGGATTCGAACCCACGACCTTCGGATTGAAAGTCGAGGCACAACCCCATTCGACCAACACGGCTTCTAGGTAGGTAGGTTATACATTTATAGGTAAGGTAAGTATACTAGTAGCTAGTAGGTAGGGACCTACTTATTCACAATTTCGCAAAATTTCCCAGTAGATAAGTACCTGCCTATTTAGAAACACATTAATGAAGCAACTCTCTGTCGTTTCTCTAGACTTCTATAGTTAGATACACAGCCACAGGCAGTGTGGCCAACTCCTCAGTTTTAACTGTAGGGTGCTGTAGGTAGATCCACAGCAAAACCTATCCATACTATATACTATATACTATAATATTATAAATCTGAAAGTAACTCTGTCTGTCTGTCTGTCTGTCTGTCTGTCTGTCTGTCTGTCTGTCTGTCTGTTTGTTACGCTTTCACGCCCAAACCGCTGAACAGATTGAGCTGAAATTTGGCATGGATATAGATTATACCCCAGGGACGGACATAGGCTACTTTTTTTTAAAAATATTTATAAGGGGGCGTGAAAATAAGGGTTGCAAGTTTGTATGGGGAAAAAAGTTCAGCGACCCTGGGCGAGGTCAAAAAGATGATGGGTGACCGCCGCTTTTTGCTATGTTCTTGCATTGCAGATTTTTTTGTTTTTTTCTCATTTTGCATGGTAAATGATTTTTAAATTAATGATAAACATGTAACATGTATATTTCCACTCATCAATATATCCGAAATTAAGATTTTTTTGATATTAAAATACTTTTCCTTGGCTTTGGTTAGAACGCCATCAGTATCCCCCGAGGTCAAAACTGCTTTTTACTTTTTTCTCCTAGGTGGCGTTTCTACTATACCGGAGGTCGAGATACGATCATTTTGAGTTTTGAAAGCTATTGGAGATTTTTGCTTAGACTTTTCGATAATTTTTATAGGTTTTCAAGTACCTACTTATGTTATTTTACTGACAAAGTCGCGGGTACCAACCAGCTAGAAAATAAAATATTTTTCCTTGGCGTTGGCGTTGGTTAGCAACGCCATCTATGTTTTTCATTTTCACAACCAGGTAGCGTTGCGAGGTCAAGAATGCAGATCATTTAGCGTTTTGGAAATTAAAATTTGAAGTACTTACCTACTTAATGATTTTAAAATTAATGATGAGCATGTAGGTAATCATTTATAAATCTACTCATCAATACATCCGAAGTTTCAATTTTTAATATTAAAATTATTAACGCAACTAGATGGCGCTGCTAATTTTGACCGTTTTCTAGATCGCGCTATCGTTGCGTTTTGTCAAGTTTACTTTAGCCTGTGCTTTAGCTTATACTTATTTCCCTGATCTTATTCCTTAAATAATCCTATCCCACTAAAATTATGAATTGATCGAAGATTAATTAATTAAAGTTTATTAAATAAAGACCGTATAAATAATTTTTATTTTTTCAAAACAACTTCTATGGGTGGTGCAAGGCAGTTTCAAAGCCGTAAGATTCGAAAAGAAAGTCTGTGTTAGTGAATGTTTGTTTTGTTGCTCCGTGACGACTTATCCGATTGTGATGTTTGGAACGTAGATGCTTTAAGTACCTACTTGAATATAGGCTTATTTAATTTAAAAAAATCAACCCATATGGATGTTTTACAGGGTGTTAAAGTTAGAAGGGAAAATTTGATTCCTTGGTCTGATTCACTGCAAACACAGTGTAAATAAACTTTAGGTAACACTCCTGCACTTGAATCATAATAATGCGCAGACGAAGTTGCGCGGGTCAGCTAGTTCCCTATAACAGCATAATATGATCTGTGCCTATACGTGTGTAAGTACAATATTATGTGTAATATATATGTTATGTGTATGCCTGCGACGCAGAAGGTTGCGGGTTCGATCCCCGCCGCGTGACAAATGTTTGTATGACCTACAGATATTTGTCTCGGGTCTGGGTGTTTCTATGTATAATATGTATGTATTTACAAACAAAAAGTATATAAGTAGTATATCAGTTATCTGGTTCCCATAGTACGCAAGCTTTGCTTAGTTTGGGGCTAGATGATGCTGTGTGAAAATGTCTTAAAAAAAAAAAAAAAAAAAATGTAACCAAATAGGTAGATGCTACCTACTTATTTAGTTACATACTTAGCCACGGAGGTACGAGTAGGTACCTACCTACCTATGTAGTACTCATACGAACTTACTTACCCAAGTACCTACCTACTTTTTATTAATTTTGGAAGCCTATCTGATTTACCTACCCCTTTGACAACTTTAAAGTGTTGAAAGGATCTTGAGTGACGATCTGAAAAAAATGTCTACCGTGCCTTGGAAGTCGTGAACCAGTTTATTTTAGTTTTTGCTTCACTTTTTTCTGTTAGGTATGAGCATCATTAGGTAAACATACCATTAGATAGGTAGGTGTCATAGGAACCATACCATGTAGGTATGTACGTAGGTATCATGGAATGGTAGGTATGTAGGTACGTTGTCCTATGATAGTCAGGTTAAAATTGATAAAATTACCATCTAGGCAAGTAGTGTAAGTACCTCTTTTTAGACCTTGAAATTTGATTTTATTTGCTTTTTTCGTCATTAACATAAAAAATTACAAACAAGTGAAGAAAAAAAAAAGGAAAATTATTCTAGGCAAGTAGTGTAAGTACCTCTTTTTGGACCTTGAAATTTGATTTTATTTTCTTTTTTCGTCATTAACATAAAATAATTACAAACTAGTGAAGAAAAAATAAAACAAAATTATTCTAGGCAAGTAGTGTAGGTACCTCTTTTTGGACCTTGAATTTAAATTTTATTTTCTTTTTTCGCAATCAACATAAAAAAAATACAAAATAGTAAAGCAAAAAAAAAAAAGCAAAATTAAAATAATTTTCTAATGGTATCGAACCGGCACATCTCATATTGAGAACCGGCGGACAAGACCACTACACCAAAGTGTACTTGATTTGAACGCCGAAATTTTAAAAAGGTTCATACAACATTATATCGTATAGTCTCGTTATACCGTACGCTAAAACGCATGACTAGGTAACTATGACTGGTACTCTCTGTAATCTGTGGCCAGGTCCCGCCTACTTTACAGTGACCATACGTTAAAATTTCTCCAGACATGTCGTTTTATTTTAGAATTATCAGGATTTTTCTAAGATAATAAGATACAAAATATGTTTAAGATGCTTTTTTTAAGTAGAAAAATAATCAAATTCACCCACAACAGGACGATTATTATTATTAAGATAAAAATATCAACGTGTACCTATACGTACATTTAGGTATGTGAGCTTGCGGAACGCACGTGGCTTCACTTACGTGGTACCAACAACACACGCGACTTTTCCATTGAAATTGATTTTTTTCTCTGGTCTTTGTCCGCATTTTAAATTTTCCGTATGGTAACCCTACTCGCCGCAGACTTAGCCGCCGGCGCGCTCACCGTGCGACTAGGTAACTAAGTAACTTAGACCCGATGACCGTCGCACTTTTTAAGACATTTAGCGTGCGGTGAGCATTTACACGGGAAAATTGGCATGCGATGCTAAATCGTACGTGCTTATACCGTGTCGTGTAAATGCACCTTAAGGCAACAAATGTCGAAGTGAAAGTGCACTGAGGGCGTTAACTGACCTCTGGGATACAGTTTTTTAACTAGTTCAGGGGCTGGTGAATACCTAAAGTGCGGAACTTCGTAGTCTGTTGTCTTACATTTACCTAGCTTTAGTATTACTTAGTATAAGTATAAGGTTGTCTGGAAGAAATCGCCTTGAGCGATAAGACCGCCGATTGTAGGACAATACTGTCGAAACTTAGCATGTAATTACTTCATGTAACACTGTGTCCTCAATAAAGTTCTTATTTATTATTTATTTTTATTTACATTTATTTAAATACATAGACAAAATATACTGTCCTCCTGCAAACACAGAACTGTAAGGTATAATGATGTCAGTAACACATAAGGAAAGTAGGTATTAGGTTATGTGGACTGATTGAAGGTTTGAGTTATAAGGTAATATGGAATCGTATGTTGAAAAGACGGCTCATACTATATACAGGGTGTAAAAAGACGTCTACCGAAGCCGAAAGGTAAAGCATCCCAACACACAACTAAATCCAAAAGGATTTTTCCAAAAAAATCATTATATCCGGAGAAAACAGCGTTTGAAGATTGCTGTTTGTAAGTACTGGGCGCGTTGTTTTACGTGAATTGCTGGATTTTGAGTTTGAATTGTTATTTTTTTTTATAAAAATTATAAATGATTAGGTATGTATGTTCTTATTATGTTGTACAAGTAGTAAATAACTGGAAATAACATAAAATGACGTAGCTAAGTAAAAAAACTTTTTGCGTTTTCTCTCTCTAAATATGTTTAGAATCATGGTCTGATTGCAACCCCTCAGTTTTCGGAAGTAGTCTTTTTACATCCTGTATAACTATTCGAGTTGTGGTAAGCATCAATGCATTGCCTTAATCATTGTTGCACGTTCGAACTTCTGAAACTTATACTATTAAACTTTCTGTACAACCACAGGGTTGTTAGAAAACCGCTGGTCCTATGTTTATTAGTTCTATGGAAGATAGAGGAAAACTTTGATAAAATAAAACAGTTAAATCTGTATTTTACAGTAAAGACCTGATTATTACGAACTTTCTCTTTAAAGACCATGAAGAACATCATGTGAAAACTAACCAGCTTCTCTGCCCCATATCTTTTCTATCTGACGCTGTCTACAGTGGCGTAGCTACCGAAGGGCTAGGCGGTGCAGTGCACCGGGGCCCCCAAGCTCAAGGAGCCCTCGGACTCTGAGTCCCGAGAGTCCGGAAGGTTTTGTTCTTAGGAAACTATAGGTATGATTATTTTGAAAATAAAAACAACTGCATTATTAGATTTTTGAAATAGTTACCCAGAAAATGACGAATCGAATCGTAGTAAGTTTTTACAAAAAAATCAAAACGTTTACATTTGCCACACCCTGCATATTTTGACTTGATCAAACCTAAACCGTTCAGTTATGGCCCCGGTTTATTTTGCACCAGGGCCCTTGGCTACCTACCTACGCCACTGGCTGTCTATAACTGTATGTATATCAAATTGTATGTAGTACAGGCTTAAAATTGTACTCATCATAAAAGTACTCTTCTCATATGTTGAAATAAACTACAAATCTTTATGACTTTTTAGGAACGTCCAGAAATTTCTAGCTGTTTCTTTTCAGCTGCAGTCCAGGCATGGATCGGATAATTTGCATTCGCATTGTCAAACCCTATCGGGAGTTCGGGATGGCCATTGGCTAGCTGACTGCGTTACAAACTTTTGCCATTTTGTTATGCTACAAAGGTCTTGAAGTTGACGCTAATAGGATTTAAGGTATCTAAAAGTTTTATGCAATCTTCAGTCTCATAATAGCATAAGTCTATTTACCAGACTCTATCCATACTAATATTATAAATGTGAAAGTAACTCTGTCTGTCTGTCTATCTGTCTGTCTGTCTGTCTGTCTGTTTGTTACGCTAAACCGCAGAACAGATTAAGCTGAAATTTGGCATAGTTAAAGGTTGTATCACAGGGAAGGACACTTACTACCTTTTATCCCTTTTTTTTTTACCTTTTTTTTATCTGGAAGAGATCGCTTTTAGCGATAAGGCCGCCCATTGTACCTACTTACTTGTTTTCGTGTATTTCCTGTAATGTGTTTTTGTGTACAATAAAGTGTTTTTCTATTCTATTCTATTCTATCCCGAAAAAAATAAAAAATCCCGAGGGACCGCGGGTTACACCGCGGGAGCTCAGCTAGTTTAACATAAATTAATTTCACCATTTTAGGGAAATCAAGGCAATGTAGTCTTAGGAAAAAAAATGTCAAGGTTTTTTTTTTCAAAATAAGTACTTACTTAGCTTATCTGATATAGTGACCAAGGACAATGTGACAATTCGTGTTTGGAACAGAACGCCAAATCAGTTTAATCTGAACAAATTCAATGATATTTTATAGCCAGAAACAAAAATATTTGTTATCAATCTTACTCGGATATTGCTTTCTTTGAAACTCATTGTAAATTGGATCGATGTAACTGTGTTTCATAATAACGAATTATCGACAAAAATCTTAACTGAAATTTTATGGCTAGTACAAATATACTTAATTGAATGCGAAACCACATTTCCACAAGTACCTTATATTTGTATTCGACGTAATCCTCAACAAACAACTCTATACGCTCTGAAGTAATTTTCGTATTTCGTATGGTGCAAAACGATTTTCCATCGGAAATCGAACTCGTTTTTTGCGCGTAAGTTCTCCAAGTTATTATAAATACATTCGGATTCATAATTTTGTTTCTTTGTAGACTTTAGTTGGAAATGCAGTAACATTCTTTCTTGGAAAACTTTCAGGTCTCTGTAAATACTTTGGACAATTTTATTAACCACTGATGAGCCAAGCGTACCGTATATTCATACAAACATTTTAGCAATAAAATGTTTTGAATTGCAGTATTTTTCTTTTCTCATCATCATTATCTTCCTGCCCTTGATAGGGTTGGCACAACATGTATTTCTTTTCTATACTTAGACATTTTTGACACATTTTTAGTGTTCCGTACCTCAAAAGGAAAAAAATTGAACCCTTATAGGATCACTTTGTTATCTCGAGAACGCGTGGAGGCATCGAGTTGAAATTAAAACCGTATACTCAAATCTACGGTCTCTTTAAGCTGTGCAAAAATAAAATTTCTAAGTTAACACAAAAAAAAAGATACGGCCGTTTATGCCGCAAAAAACGTGTATTTCGGAAATCAAAATTCATAGGGTAGTTCTTATTGACCTAGAACTATGAAATTTGCCAAGTAGTATCATCTTAGACTACAAGTACAGGGAAAAATCTGAAAACCATATATAGTTATATTACAAAAAAAACAGGGCATAATAACAGGAATGGGGGTCGAAATTTTTAAGTGAGTTAACCGTGTTGTGTGGTGTATCGTATGAAAGGGCTTAGTTAGCACAAGCTTAAAAATATTTTTAATAATTTTTATAATGTATAGTTTTCGATTTATGACGAAAAATAAAAAAATAAAATACCCTTTGCACTGTTATACTTACCTACTTAGTCCTTTGTGCGAACCCTCCTCGGTGGGCGATTCCGACGCGCGCTTGTCAGATTTTTTTGTTTTTCAGTTTGGTAAATTTCAGCTCCACCCAACTCACCTAGACAAAATACATCGCCTGGCTTTATTCACAGCGACAAAATGAAAATCGGATCAGCAAAGGACGCGGTTTAGAAAATTCCGAGCAAAATCTGTTCTTGTCGATAATTGAAATAACAAACTAGTTCTCTGGGGCTGGCACAGCGATTGACGTTTAATTTTAGTGCGCAAGAGAACAAAAACTGTTTCAACAATAACAACTGTTTAGCAGGTTTAAAAATGCGATCAAGAGAAAATTGGTTTATTATTTTTTCCTAGACACATGTGTTGAAGCTTTTTTGATGTTTGACTTTCAAGATTCTGTTTTTTATAATTTGACTGAGCAAGACAACATAATTCTGCTAACCAAGCAAATAATTGAGTTTGATAAAATATAATTACGTTTTTATACTAAAAAAAAAACCGACTTCAATGTTTGACTCGAAACGCGGTGTGACTCAGGGCGTCAAGCTGTCGATTCGATTTCTATTTGTGACATGGCTAGGAGGGAAGGTGTTTAAAGTTTTACGGGGAAACTATCACTCCCTCAGGAATAAAATTGATATGGGACCACCTCTGGAGTATACCCTTTCAAACATGAAAAGAATTTTGCAAATCGGTCAACAAATGGCGGAGCAATCGCGTAACAAGATACAAAAAAAAAAAAAAAAAAACATACAGACGAATTGAGAACCTCCTCCTTTTTTGAAGTCGGTTGAAAATACAGGAGATTCACAGAGAAAACTAAAACTTTTCTTATCAAAAGGTTTGCTGGAATAAAACTCTTTGTTAAGCTCGCCTTTGTACATGTTTTTTCTTTATGTTATTATTTATTCTGTGTGTTTATTTGTACAATAAAGAATTACGAATTAAAATATAATTTTTCAAAGTAAAAAGTCATCATATTATATTTATTTACAGAAACTAAGCTACTACATATTTACATATATTTACAAAATACAACAGGATTAGTCAAGCTATCTAAGGATCGTTAGAAACGATCTATAGATAGCTCAACTGATCCAGGTCACTGTCAGTCGGAAGCGTGCCCAAAACACTGGCGGCATTACCACGCTGGATGGCAATGCTGATCCTTTGAGCCAAAAATGTGCCGGCTATTAATAAATGATTAAATTAATCTACAAGGGCGTCTGGTCGAAACGACGCGTGATCCGAGAGCTGGCATGTTTTTGGCTCAAAGGATTGGCATTGCCATCCAGCGTGGTAATGCCACCAGTGTTTTGGCACGCTTCTGACTGACAGTGACCTGGATCACTTGAGCTATCTATAGATCGTTTCTAACGATCCTTAGATAGCTTGATTAATCCTGTTGTATTTTGTAAATATATGTAAATATATGTAGTAGCTTAGTTTCGATAATAAAAAGGTTTATTTACAAGATATTTGGTTCAAATTTAAAAAAAATCCTCAAGCAACTCTTGCAATGAAATCCGTTTAAATTACAGTACACTTTATAAAGTATTTATTCGAGTCGAAGAAAATGTTTTCCAATGAAAGCTTCACCGGTTCCCTTTCATAGCTGCTTTGAATGCTAGATGAATGTACTGAATACTAATTCAGAGTGGCTCTTAATTACATTTACAATGTTTATTGATGTACCTTAGATACTCCTCGAATACATTTCAAATCTTCTTTAAAAACGTATGGATTAAAATAGTAGTTCGTCTGAAAATAAAATGTGAATGAAATGAAATGAATTTATTTCTTGAATGGTTATATAAAGATTTTAAATTTATAAGTAAGTACCTAAGTTACACACACGGTATACAAATCTTTAGTAAGTATGTAAGTACATAAATGGAATAAGAAAAAAATTACAATCCTGTATCAATCAATAGGTAGGTATAATACAATTTAAATTCAACAGTCAGAATAGTTAATTAAAAAAATAAAAATGTAGATCAAGGAAAAGCAGAACTACTACCATCCTGAACTCTAAGGTCACTCAAAATCACTCAAAAACGACGACCTCTGTGGCGCAGTGGGCGAATGTCCGCCTGCGACGCAGTAGGTTGCGGTTTCGATCCCCGCCGCGGGACAAATGTTGTATGACATACAGATTTGTCTCGGGTCTGGTTGTTTCTATGTATAATATGTATGTATTTACAAACAAAAAGTATATAAGTAGTATATCAGTTATCTGGTTCCCATAGTACAAGCTTTGCTTAGTTTGGGGCTAGATGATGCTGTGTGAAGATGTCCAGCATAATTTATTTATTATTTATTTATTAAATACTCATGATATTAAAAACAAAACTGTCTATTCAGGCCAGAGTTCCAAATAATTTAGCAAAAAAAAAACTTCGGACAAAGTTCAACATCGGGTTTTAATATTAAAACTTCAGAAAACAATTCGTTTCAATAATGGGAAATCGCCCGCCAGCATCGTTCAACAAAATAAAGTATTTGAAATCGCCCAAGCACTGTTTATATCGAAGCTCAAAACTTGGGTTATTAATTCTTTGTTGAACTATGAACTATTTGTTTTAATTTTGAATTTTGTTACAACCCTTGAAACAATTTAAAGGATATTTATGAAATAACAAAGGTCGAACAAGAAGGCTCGTCTTATTATGAAAATAAGTTTTAATCTATTTTAGAAATTTTCGTGGTGTAGCTTGTCTAGGTTACCTAGTAGTTTTAAATTAGATTGCCTACTTATCATTTATATGGTGACCGCATTATTGAAGCTTTCATCAGTAAACATAGAAATAACGAGGCCTAAAAGTTTCGTTTCAGAGGTTCACACAAACTTATTAAATATTTTTAGTTTGATTGTTACTGTATAGATTTTAATTCGATCTATTTCATTCTTTAAAAATATTTATCTAGAATATCATAATGGAGATTTTGTAAATATTCGTGGTCACTTAACAAAACCTATAACATATTGATCAGATACAAATGATCATTCAAAATAATAACATACCGTTTATTTGGTCAAGATTCAGTTCCCATAACTCTCGTCACGAAACAACCGGACATTTTATTATGCTTACACGACCCTTTCCAATAAAAGGGTAAACCGTAAAATTTTATTTTATACCGGTTACTTTGTCCATTGAGTACACCTCGCATATGCTAATATGGCCATATCACAAAGGCATGAAGACTGGTATTGTGAACTCGCCTACAAATTTGAATAAATATTTACAGCAAGCAGGGTAGAAAGCTTTAATGTTGGTTTAAATTTTAAAAACGTCTCATATACTGTTATGTATGGGCTCTTAAGCGGAGCTCGAGATATCATTAGGGCGTAGCGAGCGCGCTTTCGAGATTAAGACTGGGGTTCTTAGTCCTGCCACTACAATGCGACCTATTCTCTTATTCCGTAGAAAATAATGTATAGAATTAAGGGGTTATGATACTAAGTGAATTTTAATGATGCGAATCTACATACTAAAACGATTTGCTTAAAAGTTACCAGGAAATAGAATAGTTTAAGTAGATAAAGCTAATAGGGATATTATCTAAGTACAGTTTTATTTCTTCGTGCTTTTTATATTTGTACACATAATTCGATTAAAAATGTACCTCAATAAAGTAAAATAATTTAATTGAACTGAAAGTACGTTCGATTCTCTTCTATCAAGAATTAAGGTACATTTATTTAGACTTTTACGAAGGTTTCTTACCCAAAAACGAGCCCCATCCTAGAAATTTGAAATTCAAAGCACACTTTAGTATGTGAAAGGTTAAGAAACAGTAAAAAGATCATTATAAAATGGAACAACTGTACGACAACACTTGCTTGTGTTGGTCTCACTCTTCGATACACAACCTTACTATGAAATGAAGAGGACTCAGGACAATATTATCTGAAGATCACAAAACCTTCAAACAGAATTCTCATAAAGCTCTGAAGCCATAAGACGTATCTCAGAAACAGTCCAACCCCAGTTGGTCCAGCATGAATCATCCTTAAACCTCAAGTTATCCTCGAGCGAGACAATCAAGAGACGCGTGGGTGCACCTTTGTTGCTTTGCAACTTACTGCTGCACACCTACACGCCACATTATGCTCTTACAATAAAATCTTCATCATTTCGAGCAGACTGGCAGTAACAAATTGGTCATTCTTCACTGTATTTGACGCCCACTGTTTAAGGTGCTACCACACGCAGATCGTTTTGTTTATCGCGCTTAGATGCATGCCCTATGTACAGGGCAACTCAGCATAGATGTTACTTCGTTGATACGTCATGTTACATTGCAAGGTTGAAACCCAATAAGAAAAAGCAAGGCGCTGCTCTAATATATTTTATTATCCCACTATTATAATAAAGCTGAAAGTTTTTGTTTTTGTTTAGATGTTTCCATGTTTCAATAACGCCTAAACCAGTGAACAGATTTGGATGAAACTAGGAATAGGCGTAGATAGTGACCTGGAATAGCATATAGGCTATTCAAAATGTTGGTACCACGCGGGCGAAGCCGCGCGCGGTAGCTAGTTTTATATAAAACAATTAATAATTACTTATAAATAATTGTTCAATTAAATATTTTATCTACAGGGCTGTCTATTGGTCATAAAAGTATTAATTTGAAACGCAACAATATTTGGGCCGCCATGAATTATCATGGCATTAATGGATATAACTATTTCAAATTAATTAAGAAATGATGTTGGT
This sequence comes from Epirrhoe tristata, assembly GCA_951394285.1. Taxonomy (NCBI): domain Eukaryota; kingdom Metazoa; phylum Arthropoda; class Insecta; order Lepidoptera; family Geometridae; genus Epirrhoe; species Epirrhoe tristata. The sequence continues at coordinate 7,382,588 of OX596146.1, read as the reverse complement.
AATAAAATAGCTGATGTTACTTCTATTTTGAGTCGAACTGGATGTGTTTATGCATTATCTCTCGACGCACTCAATCATAGAACTACATTATTTATGTTTTGTTTCAACAAAGTGTTATATTGCTACTCCCATCAGTCAAAGAATAACTATTCAGATTCTTTTCTCAATGCATGTAATAGCTACTGACGGACGTGTTGAATGAAATACAAAAACTCATAATACATTATTGTTATACCAAGATATGATTAAAAAGAGTTTTAAGAATTAACAATTTATCTTCACTGAAAAAAGAAAGAAAAAAATAAATAAAGAAAGCCAACGGATGAAAACATAAGAGAAAAGAGTCAGAATTCTTGTTTTTATGAGACGGAAGATAAAATAATGAGTTTTCAAAATGGTCAAACAATATTATTATACGAGTATATAATATTAATTAAATTAATTAACTCTTCTTTAGGGTACACTTAAAGCAACAATTAGACAAAACCAAAAAAAATACAGAATTAATATGGGGAACTATATTTTCTATCACCAAAATTTATATTTGTCATCAAGTTGTGTTTCTTAAATAATAGGGTTTGTCCTCAAAATAGTAGATCTGTCACCAAAATGTAGTCACCAAACAGTCGTTGGTTAGGTTATGTTAGGATAGTGAAAAAACCATGCGCAAGGCGAGCGAGCGAAGCGAGTGTGCCGCGGCAGCGGCCGCCGAAGCGCCAGAAATAAATAAATCTGACGAAAGGGTCATTAGAAGTTATCCTATTATAATACACACCTATTATAATACATACAAAAACATTTATTTGGTACTAGACCTTATATCTCAGGATTTTAGGTGATTTATTGTGGAACTGATTTTGCATTGTTTGGTGACTACATTTTGGTGACAGATCTACTATTTTGAGGACAAACCCTATTATTTAAGAAACACAAAACTAATTAAATTGGTGATAGCTTAAATGATACCCATTAAAATGTACCTAATGGCTTATCGCTTATAAGAGATCGCTTCCAGGCCAGATTGGGAGAAAGGGAATTTTAGTGAATTAAAGATTGGTTCGATGCAATGACAAGGATAAAATTGCGAAATGAAATAAATAAATATATGTTAAATAAATATCAATGAAGGCTAAATAAAAATGATGAATGGGTTAAATAAAACAACAAACTCAAAACTGAGCTAAATAAAACCAAAACGAGCAATAAAATACACAACGCGACTTCGTATCTTAGATAAGATCATTGTGCATAACATAAAGGAGAGCTTATTTTATTTGTATTGCACTATTGCACTTCCATTCAGACTCTTGATGCTCCCGATTCATTCTGTTCATCGTGTGGGCTTACTGTGGTATCATCTTAAAATACGCAATGCATTTTAATGGTGCAATTCTGGAGGCAATAGGATTATGCGCACCCAGACATCTTGAAGCCTGTGCCACAATTGTGTTCTTTTAACTTATTTTGAACTTTATTGTAATGTGCTTAGATTCATATTGAAGTGCGAAGGTGATATTGCTTTGGTATCTATAAACCAAGAGCTGATTGCAAAATTGAGCTATACTCGCTTCAATTCTGTATCACATTCTATGTTATTGAATCATCATTAGTTAGCGGAAAAATAGTTTAATTATTGCTTTTCCATTTAATTTATAGATTTATCGTAGACGTATTAGGAAAAAAAAATACAGTTGTCTGTGATCTTTATACGAGTAAAATACTAGAATGGCAACACTCTACAAATTAGATCGCTGGTATCGTCACGTGTAGCGCTAATACTAAGATCAACTTTTACCTACTTTTCTATTTATAATTATACAATTTTACAGTAGTAAGAGTGAATTTTCAATCAACAACCACTATTATTCTGTGATCTAGACGAGATAAACAGTAGAGGCGTCTTGTAAGATTAGTGCTGCTAAGAAACTAAGGCAGTGCGTTCTGAATACAGCACAGAATAATACATTGCTAGGATTTCTCTTTGTGAATAAACTAAATATTTGCATTAGATTGCTCTCATATTAATGCTTCAGAAATGGCAGCACATTGGTGTTTGTTCAGCTTTGTAGTACTGATTAGTACATACATTTGATATTCCATCTATGAAATTATTATGTTCCTAACAAGTAACCTATATAAAGTTACCTATACACTTCTAAGTAATTATAGTAACCTTAGAAATGAATTACTTACTTGATTTTTGACAGGAATTATATCCCGCACAACATTTTTCCGTACAAAAGGTGTATTCTATTTTATGCTCTATAGCTTGATAATAATATTGTGTTTGAAACAATTGTAATTAAGATAAACAGAAAACATAAAAGATAAAGTTGTTTTTTATTGCAGAGAAAATCCGCAAAGTTCAATCGCACAGCTTATACGAACTTATCGAATTGCAGAAAGCCGGGAAAATGTTGCGTTTAACGCTTCGCCTGCTGTGAACGACTTCGTGCGGGCTTGCTACGACGATTTTCGAAAGTTTCGTTACTTTCTATAGAAAAAATTATGAAGTTCGTTGATTTTTTTTTCACAGTTCATAATAAGAAGGTATAGAAAAAAGTTTCCACCACCTTAAAAAATTATAAATTATGCATGCATTTCTCAATTCCCTTATTTGAAGTGAAAAATTTCTTTTATTTGATTACGAAGCAAGTACTATAACCAACATTGAGTGAAATCAGACTGTAGATGATGATGAGTTGACTTTTAAACATCGGGATGCTAGCAACTTTTTAAGGAATAAGATTTTGATAGTTACAAACGTCTCATCACAGATCGTTGTCCTTGGAGGTGTTCCTGTTTTAGTTCAATCGTAGTTCAGTTGATATCAGTGAAACGGTTTGTTCACTTTTTAACAACTTACGTTAAATCTTGATTTCCGTTTCGTATAGAAAAATTACCGAATATGAGTTTGTCTCATTCTCGTTTTGAAATCCTGGGCAAAGTCCGATAGTTTGATTAAATTCGTCGTAGAAACCCCGAACCCACAACCTCCCGTAATCAAGTGAACGCACGTGACAGTGTGTGGTCGGACCAGCATTTACTGCGGATCTAACCGAATGGTTTTATGGAGTTTAGAATATAAACGTCGAACTGTTCATGTTCATACTCCTCAGTGATGTTTTAGGGAAGTGTTTCAGAAGAATATAGGTTCTATAATTTGCGCTGCTGTGAGTCACAATTGCGTAAAATAAAGTGATTTTGCATATTTATATTATAACTAGCTGGTACTCGCGACTTCGTCAGCGAAATAACATAATTATTAGCAACGCCATCTATTGCATTTAATTGTAACTACCAACTCCACATACAAACTTTCAACCCTTATTTCACGCCCTCCATGATTAATATACAGGGTGTAAAAAGACGTCTACCGAAGCCGAAAGGGGTAGGTACAGCATCCCAAGACACAACCAAATCCAAAAGGATTTTCCTTAAAAATCATTATATCCGGAGAAAACAGCGTTTGAAGATTACTGTTTGCGTATGTACTGGGCGCGTTTTTTTACATAGATTGCTGGATTTTGAATTTAAATTGTTTATTTCTTTTAAAAATAAAATAATTAGGTAGGTATGGTCTTATTGTGTTATACTAGTAGTCAATAACTGAAAATAACATAAAATGACTAAGCTAAGTAAAAAAAAATGTTTGCACTATTTTTTCGCTAAATGAGTTTAGAATCATGGTCTGATTGCAACCCCTCAGTTTTCGGTAGTTGTCTTTTTACACCCTGTATAGATTTTTTCTGTCATAAGAACCTTCTCCTGACAATAACAAACACAACAAAAAAAATTGGCGAAATCGGTCCAGCCGTTCACGCGTGATGCCGTGACCAAGGGAAATAGGGATTCATTTTTATGTATAGAAATTATTTTTTTTTTGCTAGGACTTTCCATACAGCATCATCTAGCCCCAAAGTAAGCAGAGCTAGTGTTATGGGTACGACATGACTGATATTCTACTTACTTATATACCTTTTGTTTTTTAATACATACATACACATATTATACATAGAAACTCCCAGACCGAGACAAATATTTGTAGATCATACAAACATTCCCGCCGCGGGGATCGAACCCGCAAACGTTTGCGTCGCAGGCGGGCCTTCGCCCATTGCGCTAAAGAGGTCGTCCTTGTAGTATTATTAGAAGTAGCTTACTTGTCCTCCTTATAATTCTCAGCGTAGGACTAACTCTTACAATCTTCAGTTCAGTTCCTCCCATCTCTTCGAAGATGGTCGACTTGGGATGTTTTAGAATATCAACAATGTTCAAGCGAGCGCATTCACCAGATGAGCTCGTAATAGTCTGGTTGTAACAGCTTTCAATGTAGAAATGGAATCTCGATCAGTGTTTAAGATGGTAATAATTGTTTTCAGATGGTTGCGTTGTTTTTATGTTGGTAGGTATTTGATGAGTTGAATAAAAATAGCCTCTATAGAAATCCCTTTAGAGATTATAAAATTTATCATTTCTCGTTAGAAACTACATATTTAGAAAACATTGTATCTACTTATGTTTAGGTATTTTTATGATTATTATAAGTGTTTATGATTAATTAATAAATAAAAAAAACTACTAAAATAATGGAGGAAATTGTTTGTTGTAAACTCATGTATTTGCAAAAAAAAAATTGTTGTGTTGGTGTAAACCTTTGCCCAGCACCTAAATCATTGATTGTCCTTATCCACAAAAAATAATTAGAAAAATACATTGTTGATAGTAAATACGCGTGAAATTGAGTCGAGCCATAGGTACGATAGGTTAAAAACTGCCACTACGAGTATAAATGGAAAATGAATCCTCTAGCAAACATTTCACCAACCCCACAAACTGGCCAATTACGAAAACCGTTTCAAAACTCTGCTAGATATTACTTTTACGATTCCTAGCATTTAACTTTGCTATTTCCAAGCTCGATAGCTCAAACACAAATAGAACCCTGAGCATCCGTTTCTAACCTTATCAAATCGCTCAAACCCAAAATGGTAGAGTCTTTTACATAAAAAACACAGGAGATGAAAATGTGCATAAATTATTTGGATACTTAACAATTTTAATGGCTTGGTTTAGAATGTAGTGCTAAGGGCAGATGAAACGGAGTATGAACGTCATTCCAGTAACTGTCAGAGTAGAACTTCGGCAGAAAGCATAGTACACGCCTTTCACAATAGCATGCGAGCATCCATGTTTTCAAAAGTTGCAAATGAGTAAGATTTAGCTTCAAAAAGATAGGTCAGAAAAAATACTAATTTGAATACGAGTACGTGACGCGTACGGGATTACCTTTCATAAAAGTTATTGATAGATTGCTGAAGTACACTTTTTTTACCCCACTAAATAAAACGAAATTTTGCTTTTGTGATAAAACTATGAATGAAGTATAAAATAAAAAACCCTGAAATCTACGTAAGACAGGACGCATACTGTAAACCATAACAGTTACAGCAGAGCTGAAAGTTGCGTATTAAAATAATAACGCTAAGGAAATTGGCCGCGAGCTTGCTGAAGTTGAAGTTAAGACGAAGGCATTGCGACTGTTCCTACCTCTGATTGTCTTGACCGCAGTTGAAGTTTACAAACTGCGAAAGTTTTTCTACATTTCATCTGTATATTCTTCGTAATAAGCATTTCTATTTCAGTCTCCTATTCTCTGTGGGTAAACACGGGGGCCTTACTCTTGTATGAAATATCCGAATGTTTTGAATATCCGACTATCCGGGCCCGCCCGACACAAACATGACTGAAGTTGCGATTTTTACCTCAAGGAAAATTTTTGGGTTCGGCGAATACTTGCCTATGATCGGACCAAGGTTGACCTTATCGACTAAATATAATGTTGCTCGTAGTAGAAAACGTCCAAATATTCGGTCAAAATATCTGATTTATCAACACATGAGTAAGAGCGGTTTCACATTATCCGACCCGATATCGGTATCGGACGCCGATACGATATCGGAAACAAGTAAAATGTGTGAAATATGTACCCGTCTTAAACATTGTCCGGCCCGATATCGGATATCGGAGCTGTCTAGTTCAAGCACGTGATATCTACAATAGATGTGTGCGGAATCCGGACAAGATTGTTCTCTCAAGAGTCCCTAAAACGGAGCTCTACCTAAATAATTCTTATACTATGTGTGGACGCATCTTCATAATTCAATCAATTTGATAATGTAGAACTTGACATCAATCTTTTAATTTTTTATTATATTTAATTTACTATTGCATGTTGAATTTAAATTGTGACATGATTAAATTTGAAGATTTATTTGCTATGTAAGACTAAGAATTTGTATACCGTGTTAATGCGGTGGAGAATGTGACACTTACTTTATATCTAAAATCTTTATATAACCATTCTTCTGACAAATAAATTCATTTCATTTCATTTCATTTCATACATTTTACTTGCCCATCGTATCGGCGTCCGATACCGATATCGGGTCGGATAATGTGAAACCGCTCTTACTCTTGTGTTGATAAATCAGATATTTCGTTAACGTTTTCTACTACGAGCAACATTATATTTCGTCGATAAGGTCAACCTTGGTCCGAACATAGGACCAAGTTTTCGCCGAACCGAAAAATTGATCCTTGAGGTAAAAATTTAATCGCAACTTCAGTCATGTTTGTGTCGGGCGGGCCTGAATCGGATCGAATAATGTGAAAACGTTCTAAGGCTCCTGGATAACTGTGTGAGTCCTACCAACACCATGTTTGTTAAATGAACATAGAAAAGACGAATAACTTGTGAAGAAGGTAATAAATCTACAGAATTAATGGTGTGGATATTTAACGAGACTTACAACTCTGCAGTTCCATAGTTAATAAGACCGTTATCTAAATTAATTGAAAATGACAATGTGAAAAATATTATTGTTTTTCGTTTCTCTCAAAACATATTTTCAATTAAATAATCAATTAATTGACTACCTATTATTGCCTCCGACTAACGCCAATACATCTTAATGTATTTCAAGCGTTAAAGATAAGAATACAGTTATTTTGGAACTGTTTATCTGTTTTTTTTTCTATACAGTCTAGCTATACAGAATATTTGCATAATACATTTGTTATCTTCAATCAAAATTACTTAATATCAAAGACCATTTTGCCTTTCCACGTCCCTTCTTAATCTTTTCATGGGGTAATGCAATTGACCCTAGAAAGTAAAGTGGACTGTTCAAAGGTAACGTAAGATCACCCTGAGGGGTTCCCTTTCATATCGCCCAGAATCACCGTAATTTATAATAAGGTAAGCATATTAGTGGGGCCTTAGCCAAGGGCGTATCGTATATGTAATAAGCGATCAAAAGACTATTCCTTGGCTATTAACAAACAAATGAGATTGCTTAAAGAGCTCTACTATCATCTCCCTTAAGTCCATTGTTTGCATAGACCTATAAACCTCACAACATTATTCCTAGGAACGATATTCACCAAGCAGGTTAACAGTTATCCTAGGCACGTTAATACCAGGAAGGTTTATCTCAATGAATGAAATACTAACCTAATATTTTATGTGTCTTCTTATTTAACCAATTCAAAAAATAATTGCTACCATTTCAAAGCCCTTATATTTTGTTTTTTTAATTGATCACTACGTGATTATTTTAGTAAGACGTACTTTATTTTAACAAGATCCACTTGTGGGTATTCTCGAATTTATTCGCATAATATTTATTGTTCGTACGAGAATAGGCCCCTCGCACGTGCTGGTCACGTGACTTTACGGATTAAGCCGGTAGCTCTCTGGATAATTAACTGCACAAAATACTGGCTATCGCTCGATCGATGGCGTGAACCACAGTATTAGAAGATAAAGTATCTTAGATTGATCATGTTTGATGATCATAGCAAAAAATTTAATCCATAAATAGCTGTTTTGTATTAAATAAATAAAATAAATAAATAATGCTGGACTTTTCACACAGCATCATCTAGCCCCAAAGTAAGCTTGAGCTTGTGTTATGGGTACTAGATGACTGATAAACTACTTATATATTTTTTGTTTGTAAATACAAACATATTATACATAGAAACACCCAGACCCGAGACAAATATCTGTAGGTCATACAAACATTTGTCCCGCGGCGGGGATCGAACCCGCAACCTTCTGCATCGCAGGCGGACCTTCGCCCACTGCGCCACAGAGGTTAATTAAATCAAATACTTCGTGTTGGTTTTTAGTGTTTTTATAACAAGGTCCTCTTTCTAGGTCTTTCATTTTATACTAGCTTAATTCAAGAAATGAGTTCAAAAAATATATTAAAAAATATTCATGTAATGTTTTTTATTTGTTTTGTTATGAAAATCCCGAGAAAATCGATAAAGACTATTATTTCAATTGCTTGTTGCTTTTTGTATAACTTAGTCCATCCGTGATGTAGCTGCGCTACGATTGGAGGAACGTCTGTTCTCTTTGAAAATCATTATGCAACATTTCAAAAAAATCAATAAATGATTAGTTTTTAAGTGAAAACTTTAATCGGCTTAGGAATTAAATTGATACAGTCAAACGTCTATTTACAATCCAAAAATGTGGCCCTGTCAGTTTATGTAGTTTAAAATGGAAGACCCTTTATATCTCTGGTATTAAAATAATAATTATAAAAAAAATGGTTATTTATGAAAAAAAAAACCATGCTACTGGATTTCACTATACTTTTATCCTACTATCAGCCACGATCGATGGCGTGAACGCTGTGGATAGGATTTGAAGGGCACCGTCGCACGCTAGCTTTGGGTGATCTTAATTAATTACTGGCTAAGCTTTTTGATATCAAAATGTCAACTTTGACTTGATCGAGGTGTTTATTGCGGTCGTGCTTTATCTGCGTGATTGTTTGAATTTGTGCCACAATTCTAATTATGAATAAAGTAGCTATGCCCCGCGGTGCTACTCGTGATTCCACGAGAAAACTTCTCTTTATGGGATAAGAAGTTGCCTATGTATTAGTCAACACTGTGCTACCTTTATAAAATGAATGGCACTCAATTCCATTGAGCCGTTTCATCGTGAAAAAGTATCAAACATACCTATTACGTAGAAGCTGAAAAATCATTGTCTATAAAGGTGCATTTATACGATGCGATTTCAACTCATACGATATCGTATCGCAAGGTAATTTTTCACGTGTAAATGCTCATCGTATGCAATTTGTCATAGTTAGCGCAACACTCGTCGGCCGGCAATTTTTCACGTGTAAACGCTCAACGCGCGACCCTCGTCTAAACGTTAAATGGGCGGGACTTAGCAAATCGTACGAAATATCTTATCGTGTAAACGCACCTTAACTTTAATTTAGACAAAAGACTTTCTTTGACGACACCTCCAACATCACAAATTATTCCAGTATAAAAGACAGTTTTTATTCCCGAATCTGTCAATTGACAAAGTCAACTTACGCTCCAAAGATTTTGGGAAAATCAGTGACATATTCGTACACCCTAAACTCCTTCGGAACAATTTTATCGTGTCAAGTTCTAAGCCCCCAGTTTGTAATGTTAGAACGTTGTCACCGTCAAGTGTATAGCAAATCCTTTGATTGACGAAAGTCCCTTGCCCTAATACCGGGAGATAAACACGACTTTATTAAGGTGTCCTATTTCCTAAGAAATTGTGCTTCAACAACGCAAAGTTATGGCTTTATAGGGATTAGAGGGTTTATTCGACAACTTGCTTGGTTATGATTATTTTCTAGTGATGATACTAAACAAAAAAAACGTAAGTGTCATGGAACACTCAGTCAGAACCTTCTTTTCTGATCGAAGCTTGGAACGAAGTTTGTACATTTGTCATTTTTGACATTTTGCGCACCTTGTGCACCACTTTTCGCACCCAGTGCATCGTTTTTTTGCACTCTTCTATGCGCACCATTTTGCACAATTTGTGGAGTTATCAACGTGTTTTTTGCTTCTCCTGTTAAGTTGTGTTTTTGTAGTTATCCTTTTATTCCCCGGAGACAGCGATATGTCGTGACGGTAAAATCGATTGCTTTTTTTTTCTAGCCTCCATTATCGATACCGTCCGAAAAAGAACTTCGTTCCAATTATAATTCATCATGTCCATAGCCTGACTTCACATACCTACTAATGCTTAAAGGTCTTTTAACTAATATAGAACAGACCAAATTTATGAAGACACCTAACTTCTCTTAATTCAATCCCACAAGTCATGACATATATTTTTTGTCAAAGCTCGGTGGGTTACGAAAACATTACATGCACGTACTCTTCATTTTTGGCAGCAAAATATTGTTCCAACAGTAGACACAGTGATTGCCGCCATTTTGGCTGTTGCAACATTGCAATATTTGAGGCCTAAGATAATAGCCAAAAATAAAAAATGGCGACCACAATGCAAAACAATATTTCCATGAAAGGCTTCAACATGGAAACCGTGGTACACATACAAAGTACCGTAACTACTCATCAAACAGTAAAATTATTGCAGTATCAGAGTATGGGCATCAAAATCTTCCTCCCTTGTCCCACTGAGTAAAGGCGTAATAACGATGTTTTCCATTTGACTGAATCCTTTTCACCTCAACACTCACTCTTTCGTACATAGATCCACATCTACTCAGTCTACCAAGTATTGTTATAAATGTATAAATCTTAGTCAAGCAGGATTTATACGTAGACTCAGGTCATTGAGTCTTCATATCTCGTTGACTCAGGTAAACTGTTTTCTATATAAATTCAGTTAGACTGCGTAATTCGTACAAAAACTGTGCGCGTATAACTGGCACATTACCCAGCCGACTGGGTTTAATTCACAATGTTTACGCGTCGTTTGCGTCCAACAGCCGACATGTCGAATTGTGACGTTTTTTTGCCTACAGTACACTGTTGGTAGCTACAGCATGAGTGTACTTAGGACTTTGTCTAGGGGGCATTGGCTGTTCATGATGTATATAGGATTCTTGATTCTTCTAAACTATAATCTTAAGTAAGTTGTGAATAGATTCCTCCTAGATCTACGTGCTTCATTCTCTGCTACACTGCTAAGCATAAGGCGAATATTAATTTTTCTATGTAATCAATGAAGGAATAAAACATGATTTATGTTATTTCATGGCAAAAACTGCTTATTTCCCTTAAATGTCTTGTGTGCTTTTACAAAAACGACGTTTATTTTCCTAGATACCTCCCTGTACATAATAGTTATTCCCTATTACCACACAGGATGTTGTTTCTCTTAATTGAATGCAATTTTTTCGGGCTACTGTTTTAGTGGCGGTCGTTTTACTAAGATGAGTTTTTCTGCTCTAATTTTATCTCTTCATTAAGGGTTTTTTGTAAGTTCCTTGGTGAGCATAAAGTTTTACTACTCTTCCTCACACACAAGGTCTATACATCGACATGAAATTAAGGATCTTTTAGAGATATATTGAAGGAAATTCACCTGGATAAAGCTATTACAAGAACAGATCTAGTACCCAGCGGTGGGTATAATCTGGCTGTGGATGATGATTATTAAGAGAATAGAAATAAAAAAAACATTCATAACCAAAGTACCTACGTGAATTGCATACATTATTATGGCTTTACTTTGTTAACACATACTAAAACCAATACTGCTTAGCACAATGAGCCGATGAGCGTAAATGTAGCATAACTGCTAATACATGCATTTAGACTCCCGTTACGGCTGTCCAAACCTCTGCTTACCTAATGATCGTCAAACAACACTCAAACAAGAACAAACTGTTCAGTATATCATGAACTTGTATCACTACGGTTCAAACAGAGTCACCAATGAGTTTTTAGTCATTAAAAATTACACTATGCCAGTATCGGTACTCTCTAAAGAAGGAGAACATCGTGAAGAAACCGCTAGGGAAACCAGCATGTCGTAGAACATAAAAAATAACATAACATAACATTAGTGTTTCAAGTGCACGAAGGTTCTCTACACTGTGGTTCAAAAAACTAGTGACACGACACGAAAAGTGTGGCATTTTTGCTTGAATCAAAAAGTGTTCATGATGATTTTGTTTATTAGTCTTAGATTTATTATTCTAAAAACAGAGTAGAAAAAAACAGAGACAGCAAATAATAGCCGTGATGAGTGGTAACAATAAAAAAAATCTGCAATCAGGAATAGAGTGAAATGATACTTTGAAACTATAGCACAATCTGTATGTAAATAAGCATGAAACGCAACGGGCGTACAAATTTATTAAGTCGTAGGTGGAAATGTATGGACATTTCAACCATCCTATAAAATACTATTTTATGACAATTATATAAAAATATTAAACAGTCCATTAAAATGCAGTTGTTTCATTAAAACTGGAATTTTAATTGCGTTTTTGTCACTTCGTTATTAAAATTCGTGAATGGTTATAGTGGTAATTAATTGAATATTTTATGAATATTGTTATTTCTTTTAATTCGGGTATTATAATGTGTTTAGCAAGCCATTGAATATATATTATCCAAATATTATAAGAATGCAATTTATTTGTAAAATTTGATTGGTTTCCCAAACAATTTAATCAAATCATTATACAAGTTACCACATAATAATGTCGTTTTTAATGTAGATGAAAAACAAAAAAAAAATAGTTTGAGTCAAACTAGTTTTTTTTTCCTATACCTACTCAGCAGTGGGTAATTTATAACCCTAGCTGAGCTAGGATGATTTTTTCGTTAATGGTAGTGGAGTATTAAAATTTCAGGAATTATATCAACCGGGTTTCCTAAGAGTTAACCTCATACTAACTTTAGCCATTCAACATCCTATTAAAACACGTTTTAAACCAACAAAGAGCAACTAATTTTCAACAAAACACACTAGATTTTCAATTTAGATGACGGGAGCATAAAATGTCTGATAGCGCAGTCGGCGGCATTTTTAATGGTTGTTGACAAATATCTAATAATACTACTTAAAGAATGGACACTCCTCGTCCCGCACGAATTAAGACTCGACCCCTTGAGTTCTCTTTTGCGTTCTGTACAAAGAGCGCTTTACCCCATGTTCCACACCAACAAACAGACCTGGACTTAAAAAAAACATTTTGAATAACTACCTGTTTTATTTAAGCAATCATATTGGACAATTTTTCTGATACATTAGTATAAAACTATCTAAAAAGTGTAATTTTAGTAAGCCCTACAAATTTTTTACCCTGTTGTTTGAATATAAAAACGAAAAAAAAGTATTATTGTAGCATACTCCATTTTTTGTAGGTGTGAATAAAAAGGGGTAAGTAATAAAAAATGAAACTGCGTAGATGTAAGTAGGTAGTTATTGTTTGTATGAAGTATTTTCAAGTGTCCGGGTTTTGCTGTTGTCACTGGCGCAAGCACGCAACGTCTATCGTAAAAGTGTTATAGTTCATTTCGCGACTGTGACTTTGTGGCCGGCACTTTATACAGCCTGCTCTAAAGCCACACTTATGGGTGAGTCATGTTTGTTTTGACCCGACGGAGGATGGTTATAAGTTTACCCAGTGGCGTAGCTAGGTAGCCAAGGGCCCTGGTGCAAAATAAACCGGGGGGCCCTAACTGAACGGTTTAGGTTTTATAAAGTCAAAATATGCAGGGTGTGGCAAAATGTAAATGTATTTATTTTTTTGTAAAAACTTAAGATTTGATTCGACATTTTCTGGGTAACTATTTCAAAAATCTAATAATGCAGTTGTTTTTATTTTCAAAATAATCATACCTATAGTTTCCTAAGAACAAAACCTTCCGGACTCTCGGGAATCAGAGTCCAAGGGGCCCCTTGAGCTTGGGGGCCCCGGTGCACTGCACCGCATAGCCATTCGGTAGCTACGCCACTGAGTTTATCAGCCTTTGATGGTGTGAGGTTCTGGTTACAGAATCGATTACTATCAGATGGGGACGAATGAATAGATACAAAACAATTTTTTTGAGTTGTGAAACGCGTAATTTTTTAAAACATCTCAAATGATTTTTAAAAAGAAATCAGTAATGAACAAATCAATGATGAGACAAAAAACTAGGTCGTATAATAATTATTTTGCATCGCCATACAAACAAAACTTCTGTATGAAAGTATACCGTATACCGTATATTGGTCGCGAAGGAACAGGAGTAAAATCTCCTAGTTTTAAGACGTTTCAAAGTGATCCTAGTGGTCCTACTGAATAAATGCTTTTTGACTGTGACTTTGAATCACAGTCAAAAAACTTACGTTTACAAAATGAACTTTGCAAAATTAGTTCGAACAAAACTTACCCAACCTTTCATTTAAATAATGTGAATTCTCAAAAGCAAAATTAACAGAGTGATCTTTTGAATGATAGACTTTCTTTCTTGTAAATGTGTCGAAGGGGAGATAAATATTATGTGTGTTCCTACAAGCGTAAGAAATTCGAAGATTTGTAAAGTTTTCCCCTTTTATAGGAAAACTCCCTGATGCTTCTTTGTATGAAAAACTTTTCGCATTGACTCCTTATAATTTTCAACTCTGTAGACATTATAATAAGATTTAAAATAAAATAAGGGATCAGGAAATTAATTTGCAATGTTATCATCGTTCAAAGTATCTTTGTTTATGACTACAAAACGACTGAACTTTTTTTATTTCGTTTAGAGACAGATTTCAACTGAATGACGAGTCCAGTAGGGTAAAACTTTAAAGAGATCTTTATGATAATCATTATTTATAACAATTAATTGTAAATAATTACGTTACTTACTTACTCAACAATATAATTTTGAAGATTAGTAACTGCTGGGTATGGTAGGTATAATTTTTATTTTAAACTTTGAATACGTCATGATAAAGTTTAAAGTAATTTAAGTTACAAATAGCAAAGTCATAAAAACTCTTTATAGCAATAAAGCGCTGACAGACTTTTATCAAAATCTCATGATAATTTGGCATTTCTATTCACATACCGTAATACCAGCTTCAATTTGTGAAAGCACTTTTCAGTCCAAACATCCAAGGACCTACCGTAAGTCCACTCAAAGAGTTTGTAGGATCAAAGGGTGTTTAAAAGGGCATTTCGTCGCACAAGCAGAGCGAGATTCTGAGAAGGTTTTAGTTCCAAAATTTATTCAGTGAAAGCAACCGAAAAATACGAAAAGTTCCATCGTATATTTTACAAAATTTTGTGTGTGTGACGAATAGTTGATATCTTTCAAAAAATGTTGTGAAATTGAAACAGACACAAATTTATTTTATTTGCAGAATGAATCTTATCATTACATAAAATACAATATATACCGAGAGTATGTCTCAAGTAGTTTCTGCCACCGACATAAAAGTCTTAAAGCCACTTCTAAAATGTTCTTAGAACGATTATTTCAGAAATGCCACCTCAGACTTACCTCAGACTGCCCGTCAGAAAATTACCAAAGGATAATATTAGATAATATCAGAAGATTCTAAGATAATAGTAGAAGTCTGTTAATATCCTTATGGAGATAATGTCCTTAATTTACAATGTTATGTAAAGTTTTCTAAGAAAACACGATACCTCAGATTATGAACAATTCAACGGCGGTAAGCGGAGCGATAATAGTACACCCTACTATTATCGCTCCGCTTACCGCTCTGCTTATTTAAAGTTTCAGTCTTTTAGTACTCGAAACCCGAACTACACGTAAATATTGGTAACATCATGTCCCATGTGGATTTTTCACCGAAATCAACGACTGGTTTTTCCTGTTTACTTTGCGACGCGGTGAAAATAAACGTTTTTGATTAGTAAACTTGGTGGACTTCTGTAAACCATGAGTATAAGATTTTAGACAAGAATTTTTAGTATATTTTTGCTTGCAGTTTATGGTCTGAATGTTTTGAAAGTAGAATTCTTGGAAAAAAATGTATCATAGCTCAAAGTTCATACGCTTGAAGCGAAAGAAATCACTGACCCCCACTTTAAAGAAGTCCAGAAGTCAGTTGAATTATCAGAATAATGAGTCTGAGGGCTTAGACAACCGGCAGTAGCTATGAAACGAATCGATTTCTACAATCGTCAACGCTTAGACGATGGCGAAGTTCGATTGCTAGCCAAAGTAACCTTCGTTTCGCGATCGCCTTGTCTAATCGACTGATCGCTAAATACCGCGCTTAGTCTATAGTTTTCGTCCTCAAACGTCAAATGTGTCATTCAGTCGCCCGGAAAGCGCGCAAAAGTATAAAATTGTGATTGTCGTAAAATATTAAAATAGGTTGATTTATGTATTACTTTGTGATTAATGTGTTGGAATTATTTTACGTAGATACAATTACGGGAAGTTTAATGTTTGTGCCTATTTCAAGTTTATAAACTAAGTTTCAAGCCGGAAGCATTGATCTCTCTATGGCCGCCGGAAACCGGAAGGCAATAATGTAAACAATGATGCGATTCACAAAATATATTTAGTTTATTTATGTTATATTACAGCCACGGTGACCTTGCTAAGCCTTAAGCTAGTTCGCAGGGACATTTAGGGGCAAAAATTACTATGATAATCATAAAACAAACAACGAAATACAATTTTCTTACAACAGCTGTTTATGAAATCGCCATTTTGTTTCGATATCTACAGCATTTTAGCGTTCGCTAGCCTTTCCATCAAGAGAATCGACAACTAAGCGAAATCGCTTGTCAAAAGCACCGCTTGGCTAGGCATTTGTATGGAAGTAATCGTTCGATGTTGTCGATTCGTCTGATGGAATCGAAATGTGTGTACATTGTCTACCAATAATCGATTCGCTAACAACAGATCACGTGACTTAACTAAGGCTTATGTCAATCCCATACATTTTTGGACTTAGCTACTATCGAAGTCGATAATCTATTGTTACATTGTCTAGGCCCTCGTACTCTTTACGTCGAGACATCGTTCGCTTCGAAAGTCTGTTTACGTTCATAATAAAAATTTTCAAAATTCAAACTAAAATTACTACCATTTTCGAATGAAACGATACAAAACACCATTCATTATTTCGCAACAGTTGTCGTCAACAATTTGTTCTAATGACCTCCGCACTCCCCTGCGGAAAACTATGACGTTTTGGAGGCGGTAATTTTTCATGTCGCGATAGCGGTCAGGTGTTAGAATGATTTGTGGGTACTGATGTCGTATCTTGTTGGTTTATTCGAGTTGGGTTGAAAAAGTACGCCTAAATTGCGGTTCCTTGAATGTGACTTTTGTTTGAAATGACTCATGTCTGAGCAACTCTAAACTTTAAGCAATTAATTCTAAATATTGTTACTCAATAAAAATTCACAAATTATAGTCAAAGTTAAACGTATACTTGAGAATTGCATAGAATTGTTTCTGTATCACTTTCCTCAGTTTCCGGCTACTAAGATAAAAGCCAGTCAATATTAAGTCGTAGACATTTTTAACCTTCATAAAAACAAACTTTAACAGCTATATTATGTTATACCCATTTCTAGAATACAATTGTCTACATTATTTTTTACGAAACATGGAAATCGTTTTATGACTCCCATGTAAAACTTTCTAGTTTTACCATACCCATAAAAACAGTTTGTCGAACAAACAGAACAAAATGTAGGAAACTGAGAATAAAAGCCCGTTCTTTTCACATAAAGGGCACTTTTAAGGGGGTGGAAATTGTGATTAATGCCGCAAGATAAGGGTAGGCGGCACGAAGGAAAAATAAAGGTTTCGGTCAAAAGTCACACATTAACCTAATTAGTTTAATTGAACTAATCATTTGTGAGCTAAAGGGTTTGGCACACGTCATCCTGTGGTGTGACGGAACGTCACGTGTTTTTGATGAAAGCTGCGAGTTCTTTTATGTATGGTTTCTTTTAATTAGTTTGTTTAAATGTCAACAAATAAAGCTTGTATTTTTTGTAACAAATTAAAATGAACAAAAAAAAACTTCAAGATTTTGGGTGTCTGAGAACGAGCCACATTTCGACACAATTATGAACATAATTTAACCTTTTGTGCGTTGGGAGATAAAAATTGTATTCATAGACGTATTCGTATTGGTAGTTGATTTCAAGACCTATATAAAGATAACAGAGAAACTTGCTCAAAAATACTGTAGTGCGAGCCTCGGGTGCAAGCTTTGATCACCTATCAAAGGGAGCGAGTGAACCTCGAAAAGCTTTTTCGTATAAGGTAACCACAGCAACCACGTTTTATATTATGGATGATTTATACCTTTAGTCAAACTTACGACCTTGTCACGTAATATACTTGAAATTAAAAGGGTTTATTAACATTTTACTGCGTCAACACCTATTTGCCGCAAAACAATTATTTTTTACGTCTTAATTTAGTAGTTTGAGAGTGCGTAAACTTTTTATGAAGTTTAGTCATGACTATTTCTATGTTAATGTGTTGTTTGTATACATTTATATATTATTAAGGTTACTTGGTAAAGAAATATATATATATACTAGCTACGCTCCCGCGGTGTGATCCGCGGTCCCTCGGGATTTTTTCATTTTTTCGGGATAAATGATAGCCTATGTCCTTCCCTGGAATACAACCTTTAACTATGCCAAATTTCAGCTTAATCTGTTGAGCGGTTTGGGCGTGAAAGCGTAACAAACAGACAGACAGACAGAGTTACTTTCACATTTATAATATTAGTATGGATATGGATATACAGGGTGTAAAAAGACAACTACCGAAAACTGAGGGGTTGCAATCAGACCATGATTCTAAACTCATTTAGCGAAAAAAAAAACGCTACTAGTATAACATAATAAGACCATACCTACCTAATTATCTCATTTTTAAAAGAAAAAAACTATTTAAACTCATAATTCAGCCATCTACGTAAAAAAACGCGCCCAGTACCTACGCAAACAGTAATCTTCAAACGCTGTTTGAAGTTTTTCCGGATATAATGTTTTTTTTCGGAAAATCCCTTTGGATTTGGTTGTGTGTTGGGATGCTGTACTACCCCTACCCCTTTCGGCTTCGGTAGATGTCTTTTTACACCCTGTATATATATATATATTTTTTCAGTTTAAATTGCCTATACTAAGTAAAGTAAAACTTTAAGGCCCTTACTAATAAACTTGACATAAAGTTATGTCATGCATAACCTATGAATAACCATACAAATTTTAGTTTATGGATGACATAACTTTATGTCAAGTTTATTAGTAAGGGCCTAAGTCAATACACTGTTTTTTAGTCATAAACAGTAAAAGTTACATTAATCATAGAAATATGAATAAACTTAGAATATAAAAGTACTTATTAAAATATTCAGTATTTATTATACAGTAAATACACCCTTAGCTAGACTGTACAAAAAGTTATACAGTAAATACACTATTAGCTAGACTGTACAAAAAGCGAGTTGTATGGTACTACTGATATGCTAAGTGGCCGTTGATAACCGTCACGTAGTCACTGTTTGCATTGCATGACCAAACATACCTATAACTATTCCTACGTATTAAAGATATGATTTGCTAAGGTAATTCAATAGCTATGGCTATAATGTACTAAGAAGGTAAAGCAAATGTGGATAAGGCTATAAATAAATAATAAATAAATAATGCTGGACATTTCACACAGCATCATATAGCCCCAAACTAAGCAAAGCTTGTACTATGGGAACCAGATAACTGATAGAATACTTATATACTTTTTGTTTGTAAATACATACATATTAAAAATAGAAACACCCAGACTCAAGATAAAAATTTGCAGATCATACAAACATTTATCCCGCGGCGGGGATCGAACCCGCAACCTTCTGCGTCACAAGCGGGTTTTCACCCACTGCGCCACAGAGGTCGTCAAGTCTATATTTGGGGATTTCATCTAATGGATGAATTTGTAAAAGTAAAAATGTATTAAGTACTTATACAGGGTTATACCAAAAACAAACCTTCAAGATTTCGTTGTCCTATCTAATACAGTTCAACTCTATATTTAATAGGCCAATTTCAAGCGCCCCGCCCTAACCCCGCTCCCCTCGCTATTGTATTTAAATATTTTTATTTTTGTATGAAAATCTGAAAAAAGTTGTTGTTTATGATGATAGTAATACAGTCCTGAGAGGTTACCGGTGTTTTACAAATTACCCTGTATAAGTATTCAAAGAATATTTTAATTTTATAATTAGGCTGACATTTCGTAAATATTTTTTTTTTATGGTAGAGGGGGCAAACGAGCCAGTGGCACACCTGATAGTAAGTGATTACCACCGCCCACAGACAACTGCAGCATCAAGAAGCACACATTTATATGCTCGATATTTCACACAATCATACTGTGTCCATCATAATTTATTAATTTTAGGATTCACAAATCGAAAAACATAGTCTTGCTACTATCTACTATTTTATTTACCTGAAATAATTGGGTAAAAGGCTAAACTACGTTAGCAGCAAACTTTTTAAAAGGCTTCTTGAATTTATTATTCAGAGCTTATTAACTGTAACTTAAGGCTCACGTGAAAACTCAAGGATAAAACAAAAAGCTTTTTTACTTATCAATTTTTTACTTTAACGACAAAAGTACGCCTATGTTACTTAGTACTTTTATGTTCGCAGTTACGTTGTGAATATGAGTTTTTAAAACTTTTACATGATCATTAAGACTTTTGTTATGATATATATGTAAATTATGTAAGGCTTTTAAAAGCTTCTTGCGAACCTTTTTGCGTCTCTCCTTACTAGCATTTATCTGAAGCCATCATCCACCTATAGCAGTTTGACGACCTATGCAGCGCAGTGGACGAAGGCCCGCCTGCGACGCAAAAGGTTGCGGGTTCGATCCCCGCGGCGCGACCAATGTTTGTATGATCTTCAAATATTTGTCTCGGGTCTGGGTGTTTATTTACAAACAAAAAATATATAAGTAGTATATCAGTCATCTACAGGCATCTAGTACCCATAACACAAGATCTGCTTACTTTGGGGCTAGATGATGCTGTGTAAAAAGTCCAGTATTATTTATTTATTTATTCACTACTGTACATAGATTCATATTCGATGGACGTAATCATTCAGTTATTGGTTGAACAAAATTACACTCTAGACCTCCCTTGAGTTTTTTTACAGTTTGCAAAAAAATCTTGGTTTCAAATGTTTTTCGCTTTGATCAAGAATGTTTTTCTGATATGAATAGCTTCACACAATAATTATGATATCATAAAATTTAATATCTGAACATCTTAATAAAGCGTTTTGCGTTTACTATAGTCTGTTCTAAATTTTGGTAAAAATCTGTTGTTTTTTTACTGGCTATAGCCAATACTGCTTGTTCATCATTCTTCAAGTAAACATAATTCAAATTGGACCAACAGGTTCTCAAATATTCATTTGGATAACCGCGGAAAATGAGGTAACAATTAATCATAAATGACCTTATAAAACTCAAGTGGGTTCAAATTACATTTCTAACAATTCATTAGCGGCCCCTGCGGTGTAATGAGGGCCTAATTTGAATATCTTTGTATTTTTACCAGTTCAAATGTTTTGACGTAAATCGTGACATGAAACACGTTTCGTGAAAACGCGAGTCCAATGGTATTTCGCTAAATGGTATTAAATGGTTGCGTGTGACTTTTTATCGAAGTTGTATAGCTAGTTTCTTTCTTTTCGTGAATTTGGAACTAAAGTAAGTTAGTATGAGTCGGTGGACAACTCTGGTGACGGAGTTTTTAGGCCGCCTTAAGGCCTCTGTCATGGCTTAACGAATTAAAGAGCCGGGACCGGCAATTTAACGTGCCCTCCGAAGCACGGAAGCGCTCAGATGCAAATGTCACTGGCGGTCACCCTTCCACTTACAGACCGTTTCGAACGTTGCTTAACTTCGACGATTTATCAAAAACGGCTAAGCAAGCACGACCACGAGCGCTTTTTGCAAATTTTGCAAATGCAATTTGAAACTGGTGAATTTATACACCCCTATTTTTTAATTATCAAGAAAATTTTAAACATGGTCTTGGTGTCTGTTACTAATCACATTTATGTACTTAGTTAAAACTCAAAAATATATTATGACCTAAAAAGGAGACGAGAGTCAAACATGGATTAATGAAAGCTACTGCGGTTTTACTCACTGGGGATGATACGAGAGCATAGTTTAAATGAGAATCCGTACGCGATTGTTGTCTGTAGTACTTATTTGTATAGTTTTCATAAAATTTTGTTATGATAGTTAATTAAACAAGTAAAAAATCTGACCATGCCATTATCATTTTTTGCATCTACTGCAACCGTCCTTTAATTTTTTTGGTAGTCATAAAATAGCGGTGTAGATTTTTCAATTTGGATAAAACTCTTGACATGGTTGGGCAAAACTAATGCGCCCAAATATTGAGTGAAGAAAAATATCAAGTGAATCTTGTAGTTAAATATTAACTTACCTACTAGGCCGGTGCCTTTGTATTAGTGCAATTGGACAAAAGGATTGTCAATCTTCTTCATGTGGTTTCATCGGTTCTTTCGAACCAGTGTGGTGAAAGGATTATAAGTGCGCCTCAAAGAGGCTCCTTTCGTGCACACCAGATTGTCAATGAAATAAGTAAATTTACTTTTTATACATAATAGTTCACAAATACCGTTGCAGATAGCCTATCAAGGTTTTGCGCTGTACTAAATTACCGGCGCGGTGTTTCATTTTCAAACTGTCAGGAAGTTTTGTTTGTCGCTTTGCTTGCTTCATTTGCATTGGCACAATTATTTTCTGCATTTTTGCTTATTTTGGTGGATTGCCAAATCTGCCGTGTCAACCCGTCCTCGCAACCCCCATAAATTACCTGTTTTGTTCACGGCACTCGCTATGGCAAAGACGCTCGTAGTTTAAGCTATCATCATCATCATCAGCCTATGGCAGTCCACTGCTGGACATAGGCCTCCCCTAGTGCGCGCCATTGCGCCCTGTCCTCAGCTCGACGCATCCACCTTCTGCCGGCAGCCTTTCGCAGATCGTCACTCCACCTGGCCGGAGGGCGTCCTACACTACGTTTGCCGAGTCGCGGTCTCCACTCAAGAACTCAGAAGTTTAGGACAACTACGTAAAATACTAAAAAGAAAACTGACTTTAATGATTGAAATTACATAGTATCATACTTTCTGTCTTAGAACCTAAAAAGTTCGAAAACATGATATGAAGCAACGTTCAAAACGGTTCAGTTCTTCATATTATATATATCATATTATTGTAATCATATACAGGGCGTCCCACGGCTATGCCACATGGAGGGAAAGTACCTTAAATATTGTAGATGGAACATTTTACTGAAAGAAGACATTATTTTTATTTAAAAAACAATTTAAACTGCATTTACAGATATTTAAATAATTAGATGGTTGAACCGGAAATCGAACCCGTTACATGAGAAAAATAGTCATAGTATGATAAAGCTACAGGGCTTTATCATACCGATCGAAAGGCTTCATCATAAGGATTATTTTTTGCTAAATAACATAGTGTCACAAATAAAAGGAAGGCCATGAATTTTAACATTTGTGTTCAGAAAAATAAATACTTAGCTGACATTGCCGTAAGCACATACAACTGACATTATCATAAGTACGTATCACTAGTAAATGTACCCACTTGAGAAGTATAACCAGTGTGAAAGTGTCCACGAGCTGCAAGCAGAACTTAGACGTGTTATTCGAAATATCCACCACAACAAGATCAAAAAGTCGACAGGGAGCGAAATAATCAAAAGAGTTCGACTTTGTATTCAACAGGAAGGGAATCATTTTGAGCATTTGATAAATTGATAAATTTCGTATTAAAAATGTTAAAGTTCATGGCCTTCCTTTTATTTGTGACACTATGTTATTTAGCAAAAAATAATCCTTATGATGAAGCCTTTCGATCGGTATGATAAACCTACAGGATGATTATTTTTCTCATGTAACGGGTTCGATTTCCGGTTCAAACATGTAATTTTTTAAATATCTGTGAATGCAGTTTAAGTTGTTTTTTAAATAAAAATAATGTCTTCTTTCAGTAAAATGTTCCATCTACAATATTTAAGGTACTTTCCCTCCATGTGGCATAGCCGTGGGACACCCTGTATATTGTATTGTGTCAAGTGCACGAAAGGAGCCTCTATGAGGCGCACCTAAAATCCTTTCACCCCACTGGTTCGAAAGAATTGGTGACACGATAATATGATCATACTTTTGCTACATTCGAAGCACTGGTCTTTGTTGATTTTTTTACACAATTTAAATGGATATTCATTCAGACATCAATTGCAAATCGATTCGTGAGGAGACCAGGTTAGTTTTCTTATAGGCGGCGATGGGCTTGCAACCTGTCACGTATGGAATACTAACTTCTGCAAGATGTGGGCATGTATCGAATATGTGTTTGGATATGCCTCTGACTACCCCCCTTAGACATTTTCAAAGGATCTGGAATAAGTAACATAAAAAGATCTGAGAGAATGTCTACCGCACCTTGGGGATACAGTCGTGAACCTGTTTACGTTTTATCAGTTGAAAATTAAACTGTACATTTACTTTTTTATTATTTTCAAGTTTATCTTTATAATAGTATTTTGCAGTTCTACTGTGCCATATCAACACTCGGGAGTTATAGCTGTAGCGGTTTCGTGTTTACGTTACATTTAATTAAAAGTGTGCCGTTTTAATAGGGTCCATTTGTGCTCCATTTTTGGCTATTTACGAGCTCAATACCGCTCAAATACGTAGGCTCTTTAGTTGTTACGAGACGGGACAGAGACGGAGATAAAAACAGGGAAATACAGGCACAACGACGTTAACATAGCTTATGTGTACAACAAAACTTTATGTTCAGCGCTAAAATGGGTTAATTTTGTTTAATGAATGTAAAATAAAAAAATATTTAAAGTCAAATTGTTTATTTTTGAATAAATTATACATAGTTACAAAATAGACTTATTTACTTAAGTAAATTATCTAAGTTCGTAAAAATTATCAATATAACATATTTGTATACAGGGTGTAAAAAGACTACTACCGAAAACTGAGGGGTTGCAATCAGACCATGATTCTAAACATATTTAGCGAAAAAATATAAACGTAAATTTTTTTTTGACTTAGCTACGTCATTTTATGTTATTTCCGGTTATTTACTACTAGTACAATATGATAAGACCATTACTACCTAATGATTTCATTTATAAAAGAAAATAACCGTTAAAACTCAAAATCAAGCAATCTACGTAAAACAACGCTCCCAGTACAAAACGCGTAATCTTCAAACGCTGTTTTCTCCGGCTAATAATGATTTTTTCGGAAAATCCTTTTGGATATGGTTGAGTGTTGGGATGCTGTACTTACCCCTTTCGGCATCGGTAGACGTCTTTTACACCCTGTATACCCGCTACAGCCGTGTTGGTCGAATGGGGTTGTGCCTCGACTTTCAATCTGAAGGTCGTGGGTTCGAATCCCGGCCGTGCATCAATGGATTTTTCATTTCTTAAAATTTACATGCGCTATAACACGAGCTCTTAACGGTGAAGGAAAACATCGTGAGGAAACCCGCAGCTTAGTCAGCTCCACACGTATCGACGTCGTCTTTCCTGTGGGCCAGGCTGATTAAGCTGAGAGGATGGTTTAGGTGCTGGGCAAGCCTATTCCATTTCAAACAATGTCCCAGGCACTACAGCGTCTCGTTAAGTGTAGGCATGGATTGCCTCCTGTCGCTGTAGTATAAATCATCTAATATACAGGATGTAAAGGCCTAATAACATATTTTTATATAATGAAAGTCCATTAGGTAGGTTATAGGTATTATAATTTAGGTAGATACTAGTAAATAAGCTTCACTTCGCTTCGGCTTTCTAGCCCCCACACTAGGATTCCCTTTGTTTTGGGTGTCTAGTCTCTTCCAGGAGTTAACAGGATTATAACAACTGAATTCTAATCAAAAGTAACATAAGAATGATATAATATCAATAAATAAATTATGCTAGACCAGACTGAAATAAATTGCACCTTTGATAAAGATGAGACATAAAGTGAGGCCTTATTTATAAATTGTGGTCAAATAATCTACACTACTAATAATCAACACGTTTCATAGAGAAGGCCCTATTCGAAAATCACATAAGTTTCGAGTTTTGCCCGGACTCGCAATATTTAACCTAATAAAAGCAAACAGTTACTTCAGCCTCGTACAGATTGACTCAAGACAGAATCACCATTTTATTCCTGGTTAAAATCAACAGATCTTTTAGACCGACCTATGTGGCGCAGTGGGCGAAGGTCCTCCTGCGACGCAGAAGGTTGCGGGTTCGATCCCCGCCGCGGGACAAATGTGTGTATGATCTACAGATATTTGTCTCGGGTCTGGGTGTTTCTATGTATAATATGTATGTATTAACAAACAAAAAGTATATAAGTAGTATTTCAGTCATCTAGTACCCATAACACAAGTTCTTACTTTGGGGCTAGATGATGCTGTGTGAAAAGTCCAGCATTATTTATTTTATTTAAATTGCTCTTGCAAAATCGATATTAGTAAATCAAATAAGGTACACGTTTATGTAGAAATTTATCAATTTTATGATTTTTCGACCGTGTGAAGATTTTGTACTATGTAGGTTTACCTTCCTTGACGGTGTGTTTTATTATAGGTACTTAATTAATAACGATTGACTAGTTGTCATAACAGGAAAATACAACTAAAGAGGATCGAAAAAGAACGACTAAAGGTGCATTTACACGATGCGATTTCAACCCATACGATATCGTATCGCACAACAATTTTCCACGTGTAAACGTTCATCGTATGCGATTTGTCATAGATAGCGCGACGCTTGTCGGCACGTTCAATGAGCGGGGCTTAGCAAATCGTACGAAAAATCGCATCGTGTAAATGCACTTTTAGCAAGCATTAGGTAAACCATAAGCACTCTTTCGTAAATGTATTTAAAAAGTAAATAATACTGATTCTCTGAGTTATGTTTTGCTGTACAAACGTGCTGTGAAATTGCCTTGAATTTTCTGTAGTCCGAAGTGTAGGGCATATTGTCAGTTTGTGTTGTCCAGAGCAACAGTCGCGACAAACTTTATTATTATTTGCTTGAGGCACGACACTATAAACGGACAGATAAGTTTGCGCTATGGAGAAATTAATTTAGGACTTGCGACCAGAATTCAATTTTCATTGCGAAGTTTCGCCGGAGTTTATTTTAAATTTTGCTTTGTTTGGTTAATTGCAGTATTCACGAGGTAGTTTTGATTGCAAGCTATTAATTTAATAGTAAAGATGAAACTTTTGAACTTTTTAGTATGACTTAGATATATTCACCATACATAAGAAGAAAAGACTTGCCAAATGGAGATCATGCGGCGAAAAACTACCACAGGGGAGACCGCAAATGCGTTGGTACGATGACACCAAAAGAACAGCTGGAGGCAAATGGATAGAGATTGCACAAGACCGCAAGAAATGGCAAATTATGAAGGAGGCCTACACCCAAAGGGTCGAAAGTGGCTAAGAAGAAGAAGAGAAGAAGAAAAGAAAGCTAGGCCCCAAAATATGTTTGTTGCCTACTATTCACGGTATTGAAGTTAGAATTACATAGCTTTTTTGTGTCTTGATTAATAAATGCTTTTTGAGTTTATGCATTGAAAACTAGTTTAGATCTCGATGCAGCCTATGAATTCCTATTAATTATATTTAACCTGATGCTTTCAGATAAAGTGGTCAATGCCCATGATGATAGGATTGATGACTGATTGTGGTGCATTAACTGTTGAAAGCATAGGTTACAGTGGATCTTGACCAACGTTTCGAGGTGTAATGTAACATTCGCATCGAGCACCTCACGTTACGCCGTGTGCTAAATTTCGTCTAAAAGCCGCTCGTTCGCTAGTTTCCCCGTAATACGTACTGACGCATGAATGCTCGCTGTGTAACATGTTACATTACACCTCGTAACATTGGTCAGTACCTAGCTTAAGAGTACCTACTACCATCTCTGGGGACACAGTCGTGAGGTTAATTAACACTATAAAAACGTAGTCCATACAGTGCCGATTCATAAAATATTTGTAATTTTTCTGCCGCTGACTGTACGATCAAAGTCAAGTGTAAAAGCTAGCAATGTTACCAAGGAGCTGAGTTACGTGACGGCTCGCGTTGTAGATATTCAAATGGGCAATAACCGCTGATTTATGCCAGTTCAGTTAAATTTTTCAGTTTAATTGTTATGGTACTTTATGATAGCGGGTGTCTAAAAAAATGCAAAACGCTTAAGGTTATACGTAGGAACATCGCTATTTAGATCTACTAATAATTTGTATTATACAGGGTGTAAAAAGACGTCTACCGAAGCCGAAAGGGTAGGTACAGCATCCCAACACACAACCAAATCCAAAAGGATTTTCCGAAAAAAATCATTATATCCGGAGAAAACAGCGTTTGAAGATTACGGTTTGCGTATGTACTGGGCGCGTTGTTTTACGTAGATTGCTGGATTTTGAGTTTTAACTGTTTTTTTCTTTTATAAATGAAATTATTAGGTAGGTATGGTCTTATTATGTTGTACTAGTAGCCAATAACTGAAAATAAAATAATTTGACGTAGTTAAGTCAAAAAAAAATTGCGTTTTTGCTAAATAGGTATGTTTAGAATTATGGTCTGATTGCAACCCCTCAGTTTTCGGTAGTTGTCTTTTTACACCCTGTATACAGGGTATACATTTAGCGAAAATAAACATTTTCACAGGATCCAGAGTACATAAAAAATCTGAGAAAATGTCTACTAGGCCTTGTAAATACAGTGATCTAAAGTGATCCCAGTGGTATTCAGTAGGATTAATCAGGTTCTGTTTTTTTTAACACCATGTATATAAATGTGTATAATTGATGGTCTAACCGCGTGACACAATTTATCAACAGAAAGAATGCAAGGTTCGCGTTATTGTTCTGATAACATAGCTTACTGAAACTTTGATAAGTTCCAAAAGTAAGCCTTGGCATAAACCTTTTAACTTAAACTAATATATGATAAGAAAATTAAAAGTAAGAACTTGTTTATTGTACGAACGTAAGTAATTTTTTTTACATATTTTATTTCTACTTAAACGTGATTTTCAGATTTATGCAAACACAACATTATTTTGCAAAGCAAAAGGTTGTACGAATCCTAGAATAGAATAATAAGACCCTAAATTGCTGCTGCACATGAGCTCACCGGTGCCACAGAATACCAGCGCTGCAGCACACGCTGAGTGGTGTCCATTTTTGTGTCTAGTATTAAGTGTTAGTATAGTTCCTAATTGTATTTTATGTTTTAGAAACACAAAATAAATGTTTTTCTAATCTATTCTAAATTTTAATGGAAATATTTTAGCAATTTATTTAAACTTTTATATACATATTTCCACGTAAAACATCACTAGTTCTATTTTCATATAAGCTCCTTCAAATGTATTTTTGCCTAAGCCAATATTGTACAAATTGTTTTTCAAGTAACTCTAAGCCTGCGTAGGTGTAATAATATACAATTTATAGTGTCGCAGTGCTCTAAATAAACACGTAACCGCCATAGCTTCGCAAAAACAGCTGGTTCCAAATGACTTGCTATACTCGCTCTAATTCCAAAGTTATTTAGTAGTTCGATACTTCCCATGATCGTTTCTTTAAGCTCCTCCAAAGTCGTTCATATTTTTTGAGTCCAGACAAATTTTGATGACGTAAGCTAAATAGTTACTTGTCCATGAACCCACCTTCAAGTAAATTACACTATTTGGAGCTTTAAATAAAAACTACTCGTTTTTTAGGATGTGCATAGCTACCTCCCATTTTACGAAGTATCTTTATAAGATACAACCTGCACCTGTCTCGTATGGAATAGTAACTTCTGCCAGATGTGGGCATGTATCAAATATGTGTTTGGACATGCCCCCCTTAGACATCTTCATAGGATCTGGAATAAGTAACTTAAAAAGATCTCAGAGAATGTCTACCGCACCTTGGGGATACAGTCGTGAACCTATATTTTTTTTTGTTCTTTATAAGAAATAATTACGTTTTAATACTAAAAAGAAAACCGACTTCAATGTTTGACTCGAAACGCGGTGTGCCTCAGGGCGTCAAGCTGTCGATTCGATTTCTATTTGTGACATGGCTAGGAGGGAAGGTGTTTTAGAGTCTTACGGGGAAACATTCAATCCCTCAGGAATAAAATTTATATGGGACCACCTCTGGAAAATACCCTTTCAAACAAAAAAATAATTTTGCAAATCGGTCAACAAATGGCGGAACAATTGCGTAACAAGATACAAAAAAAAAAAAAAAAACATACAGACGAATTGAGAACCTCCTCCTTTTTTGAAGTCGGTTGAAAATAGGGCAGCGTTTGTACCTGTTAAAAAAACCGCGACTTAGGTCTGACATTCTATCTACAGCTTGTAAAATTAAAGCTTCGCATAATCTTCGACACAGCGGGATAGAGAGAAGTTGGAGGCTTTTGAAATGTGGTGCTGGAGAAGGATGGAGAGGATTAGCTGGACGAAGAAGGTTACCAACGAGGAAGTGCTGAGAAGAGTTGAGGAGAAAAGGGTTTTGATGTACACTTTTCAAAATCGAAGAGGAAAAATGATTGGACATCTTATACGACATGACAGCTTTATCAAGAACATCATAGAAGGAAAAGTGGAAGGGAGACGAGGAAGAGGAAGGCCTAGAATAAATTTCATGAGTCAGATAAAGGAGAAGATCGCTGTCGTATAAAGAAGTAAAGGAGACCGCATTGGAAAGGGAGAGTTGCATCATTGCACCGACAAGAGCTGAGCTCTTAAATTTGATGATGATGATAATCTTTGACAGATAAAAGTGTTTTTGACAATAGTTTTGTAACCATAGTTTTGCATCGGCACCTTTCTTTTCAGAGACAGATTCTCGCGGATGTTTTCTGGCGGAAACTTGGCCAGTGATTTAAATTTAAAGCCATGATCCTTTTTTGCTTCATTTTCATGTTATGGACCGTATACTGTAGTTTCCAAAATCAGAATATTTCCGAAATCCGTACACCATGACCAAAATTTTGACAAATAGTTGATTATTAACTCTCAGTCCATAATAAATTCCCAAGCAAAGTTTATTTTTTCTTAGCAATCGAAGAGGATTGGCGCTTTAAAAAACAAACTGTTAATCAACTTTTGATGCTGACTGTACCAGCTGTGCATTTCTAGGCTGTGTTAGTATCGCGTGTGGCCACAGATAAGAGTGTCATAAGAACTGTCGCCGACAGGACGCCGACGCCTGGCTCATTACTTTATTGTTCATCCAGCCGTGCGCTATGAATATAGTAGTTATATTTTGAAAGCTTTAAAATTTATAAGTAAAATTGAATTAAATCTATACTTTAGTGTTATTTTATGTTTTTGAGGTAATTCCGGAACTTATCGGATTATGAAACTTGTTTCACTGTTAGAGTGGAGATTGGCATGACAAAAAAGAGCACTGGTGGTCTAGTGGTAGTGGCCTTCCGATCGTAAGGTCGTGGGTTCAATCCCGGTCGTGCACCAATGAGTTTTTCTACCGAAAAAACTAATGTGCACTATGCCAGTACTCTCAAACGGTGAAGGAAAACATAGTTAGGAAACCGGCATGTCGTAGAATCTATAAAGTTCGAAAACACGTGTCAAGTGCACGAAAGGAGCCTCTTTGAGGCGCACTTAAAATCCTTTCACCACACTGGTTCGAAAGAACTAGTGACACGATAAGAAGAAGGCATGACAAAGCAGGGCGGGGAAACAATAAATGCATCCACGGATGCACTTGCTTACATTAAACTTACAAACTGCTGTCGGACAGAGAGGTTATCTTCCAGTGAAGACGTGGCCCTTAGTTATGACGAAGAACAGGCAGAGCTCCAACCATTTTTTTCTAAGGTTTATTCCGGTTTTATATATTTATTTATTCACAAAATCATTTCGCATAATAGAGAAATACAACAAACCTTAAAATACTTAATTCAAGAAGTAAGCTTAAATCAAGAACTGAAATTTATAAATCGTGTTTACGTGAGATTAAAAAAGTTATAAATGTAAAGCTTTATTTAATTACTCCAGATAATCGCATTTAATCATCGCGTGGTATTATTACCGGACGCGTGATTTGATAAGTGTGAACTAGCCTTAAATAAAATAATTAAAAAGGGAAAATTTTCAATAATATCTTTGATCTAAGTTGAATTAATATTCGTTAGCACGTTAAGCAATAATTGTGCTTATAAATTTAACAATTTTTTTTTTAATTCTTGTTTTTGATTATTATTAACCTTATACAGAGATTGAAACGAAATATCTCACATTATGTTACCACTGTAGAAGTAACTCAAAGCTTCCATTAATATTCTGTTCAAGGTTCGGTCAATTTTATAAATTGACACTTTCAATAGCCCGTAGAACAAAATTTCAAAAAGCAACATTCTTCAAATTTAAATTTGCCTAAAATATCGATTTCACCGACCCATTTCTGAGTGGAATTGAAAAATAACAGCAAACTAATTGGAACACTTCTGGTAAACCCCTTTTCATTCGATTCCCAAGTTATCGACTAATTTAAATGGTCTGCTTGAACAACGTGAACTCCGCCGGTATTTCGGAATTTTTCACCGGTAATAAATTCACAGTGCACTTTTTTTTGCACAAATTTCAGTAGCACATCTTTGTACACGATTCTACTTTTTAAACTTGACTGAGTGATGAAATGATGGTGGTTAGAGAAAATATAAGGATACGACGATTCATAGATAAACGGTTGAGATATTTTTGGGGGCTTACGTCATAATAGAAGCATCTTTGAGGAACAATATAATTTTACCACACTCTTTCGAAAGAACTATTGATACAACAAAAAACAAGAATTCACAATTTGTGACACAAATAACCGCTCCAACTCCTTATCAAACTCATCATAATAAATAAAATGTAAATTTTATATTTTTTATAAAATTCAAATTTGCGCTACTGCTTTCTCTTAACTGTATGTTTCTATGTGGTAAAGGTAATTAGTTCCTCGTTCAATTTATGCCTAATTAGCAGTCCAAATATTGCATACAAACATTCAGGTGCCGTTGTTACGGATTCCTCAATACAAGACGGAAAATTTGAGTTGCTTTGAAGTAGATGCACTGATGCATTCACTGATGTACATACTGAACCAATATGAAGGTATCATAGAGAAAATAAGGAATGTCTTACCAACAATGTGCATATAAATGTGTATTGTACGCCCATAATCGGTAAACTGTTGGAACTATACTTTAATTATTGGGTCTGGGTGTTTCTATGTATAATAATGTATGTATTTACAAACAAATTGTATATACATAAGTAGGATATCAGTTATCTGGTTCCCATAATACAAGCTTTGCTTAGTTTGGGGCTAGATGATGATGTGTGAATGTCCAGCAATATTTATTTATTTAATATCCACTTGTATTCTTGATTATTATATTTTATCCAAAATGTACCTATATACAACGTTGCAGTGAGGAGTGTTACTTTAAAAAAATAGTATACCAACACTGAAAAAAATGTTGCCATAGACATCTTTATTGTATCCTAATCATCATCATCATTAAAAAGAGCTCAGCTCTTGTGGTCTCAGATCGACGCATCCATCTTCTGCCAGCAGCCTATTGCCGATCGTCACTCCACCTGGCCGAGGGCATCCTGCACTGTCTCACTCAAGAACTCGTTTACCCAACGGTTATCGGTTCTTCGGCAGATATGGCCCAGCTTACTTCCTAATAAATGTATTTAATATTTATAAGCATTTTAAGTAGTATCTATTTGTGGCTATCGTTTAGGTTTAAAGAGCTTTATTCTTATAAAAACACAATGGTTCATTTACAATGAGATACTTAGAAATAACTTAAAGTAAATCTATATTAACTAGCCTCTGGGACTTATTATTAAGTACATATTATAATAATATACACTTAGAACTTTTAACTAATTTAATTAATTTGTAATACGAGTAGGTACTATATAATATATTTTTTTTATGATTTTTTATATTTTTTTATTACTTTTTTTACTTTTATTTTTTTAATTTTCTTTTGTTTACATTCTAGATCATGATTGTATTCCAATCCATGAACATAAGATTTAAGTTTGTTTTTATATGTATTTATATTGGTACATTCTTTGACATTGTTAGGTAAATTGTTAAATAATTGAGCTCCCTCTAGTAATATTGTTTTTTTACCATAATTTGTGCGCGTCTTTGCTAACTGTAATTTTATTTTATTTCTGAGATTATGTTTGTTTACTTTTAGATGTAGTTTTAAATTAGATTGAATAGAGTTTGAGATTATTTTTTATATTAAAATGCAAGTATTATAAATGTAAAGTTTCTCTATATTGAAAATATTTGTTTTGAGGTACAACTCTTTCGTTGGCGTAAGATAGTCGTAATGATAAAGGACTTTTATTATTTTATTTTGGGTTCTTTGTATAGTTTCGTATTATGAAACGAATTAATAAAATTTAACTCAAGAATAAATAAAACAATGCACCGTTTCAGGAATAACTTACTAAATCCACATAAAGTAAACAAAATCATAATATTATTCAATATTCTTATCAAGAATCCAACGTTGGAGTAAGATTGCGTGCAAAATGCTAGCGAGCTCGAATTCATAAGATTTAGTTGGAAAATAAATTAGCTGCGATGGAAAACTTTTCGGTAAATACGAGTACATTGAGGAATTATCATGGATTTAGAAGAAGTTGATATGACACAAGTTCATTTCTGAAATCTACGACGTGTGTCTCAATTTCTGAATAGAAACAATCTACGATATGCCTGCGCTCTCAATGTTTTCTCTCATCGTTTGAGAGAAACTTCTCGAACACTATTTAAGGGAGATAACAATTTCAATAGCTTAACGTTTAAAGCTTTCCCTAAAATTATTAATTTAAAAAAAAAAACTAACCCTGTATAGAAAAAAAAACATTACACAAAAACGCAAGATACTACATCGAGGAATTTGAAAATATCGATGCATGGAGGATGTTAGTACGTTCCCTTAATTGCTTTAGCAGGTACAGAGTTTCAGTGTACGCGTACATTGGAACGCCTAGTCCGTACAAGGCTCTAAGTAAGTACAAAAATAACTGTCTAATTTACTTGAAGCCGAAACACGCGACCTATATTAATTGTTTTGACTCATCCTCCATTTTCTTTAGTCTTGTACACTTAGCGTCTCGGTCGATCTAAGTTTATCATAATCGCCCCTAGCGAGGTGACTACAACCCCAGATAAAATAATACTACCTATACCAGTAACAATATTCTTCGTCCTTATGATGAAACTTAATTATATTGTATTCTTACTGAATTTTGAACTCAGACTTATTATTTCTTTAATTTACATTTTGAAAAAATTCAAAGAGTTGTGGTGTTTTGTTTCTAAAAAAATTGTAATGAAATTTTAGGCTTTCTTTAATTACTTACTGACTTTTTCATAAAAGTTGACGCATTTAAAATGTTTTGCTTTGATCATTTATTTCTTTGTTATTTCATGCAAAAAGTTTTTTAAATAAGTTAAAAACAAAAGAAACAATGTAAACGTGTTGTATTGTGGTCCAAACATGTTACGTCGGACGCTCAACTGCGTAAGCATACTTTTTAAGTGGACCTTAAAGGAAAAACTTTGGTAAAACCCATAAACGTAGGAATTTTTTGTTAGGTCTGTAGTAAACCTGAAACACGTTTCCGTGCCTGAAGTTGAATTTTCCCACACACAAAAGAAGGCTGAAACCTAAAAAATCCGACGAATCTACATCCCCGTTGTAACTGCTAAGTGCATGTTAGACTATTCATTCTTAATCCTCGCTCTTGTTTATCTTTTTGGCAGTCTGATCTACACCAGGATAAGAGTGAAGTAACAGAGTAAATCGGAGAGAAGGAAAATTTTGTTTGTTATTTTTTTAACTTAACATTTATTTGACTTCTACGAAGATATTGAATGTATTATGCAAGCGTATTGAAAACCCTTCAAGTTTTCATAGTATTTCTATAAAACTTATATAAAACTATTTTTTCTATCCAATTCTGCTAGTTTTTGGCTATAAACTCAATCACTACATGAAACTGAATCGATTGGCATCAAAAAAATGTTTTTTGACTTTTGGCATTTTTGTCGCTGACTGTAATTTTTTTTTTAAATCTATGAATGCAGTTCAAAATATCTCCAAAAGCTAGGGAAGGTCTCCTAAGAGTGTTTTCCTGTAGCTACAACGGTTAAGGTACCTGCCCTCCGTGACCTATCTCAAAAATCCACCCAGTATTGTGTTGTCAGTTCAAGCTCGGATCAAGAAGTCGTTGTGTGTGCGTGAGTTTTACTACGTTACACCGCGTGCTGTTTATCTGTTTTCCAGTATACTATGTCTCTAGTCTTTTAAATTGCATACAGTTAGGACTCATTACTTGCGGTCTATTTGCATTCAGATGCTGAGTATTCCTCGGACGGTAGTTAAGCCTAACTAACAACCGAAAAATACTGCAGTTGCTTTGCGTTTATGTGATTACACTGGGATTATGCAATGAGTTTGGTTCTGCTTTAATTTTGGCAGATTTTAGAGATTTTATTCTTGTACAACTTTATTTAGACAAAGTTTTATCTTATGGCCTTGTGCTTTGATTATATTTCAATCATATTATTTTTAAATTACAATAAACGCCTAATATAATATGTAAATGTAAGTGCGTGCTGTTTCTTTTCCTCAGCGAACCGTAACGGATGGTAACGGACTTTTTTGTTTCTAAATATTATATCACTAAAAATTTGACATAAAATTTGTTTAAAAATCTAATGTTCGTTATTTGACAAACGATACCTAAATATGAAAGCGTAAATTTTTCGCGCAAATTTTTCTTGATATTGCATTGCTGTCAAATTGAATAGCTATGTACAATTTGAATCATTAAATTAACCTATTGTTCTTCGTTAAAGGGTTACGTTTAGCATACAGTTTCGTGTAAACAAATTCGACTATGCAAATTTGCTCAAAAATTTCGCCAATAGGTGATTGTAGAGGGGTCATTCAAATTTAAATTTCGTTCTGCAAATCCCACGGGTGAGGGTGAATGCAGTGAATAGGGGAGCAACGCTAATAAAGTAAATTAAAGATTAATAATATATCGTCTTAATATAGGACTATATACTTACGTATCATTTGGTACATGCAGATTGCAGCCCCTGCTGATTCTTTAGCTGTTTTATAATTCAGTGTGAATTTGTAATGAGTCGTGTTTTGTGCAAGACCAGTCCAATTAAACGCATCTTAAATTAGTTTTTTTTTTAATTGAAACGTCCAAAATGATTTCATTTTAATGATAACCATGTCGATCAAGTCACTAAAACAAACTCAAATCTCAATACACTACCTAGTACTATACAGGATGTAAAAAGACTACTACCGAAAACTGAAGGGTTGCAATCAGACCATGATTCTAAACATATTTAGCGAAAAATAAAACCACAATTTTTTTTTACTTAGCTACGTCATTTTATGTATTTACTACTAGTACAATATAATAAGACCATACCTACCTAATAATTTCATTTATAAAAGAAAAAAAACAGTTAAAACTCAAAATCCAGCAATCTACTTAAAACAACGCGCTCAGTACATAGGTACGCAAACAGTAATCTTCAAACGCTGTTTTCTCCTGATATAGTGATTTTTTCGGGAAATCCTTTTGGATTTGGTTGTGTGTTGGGATGCTGCACCTACCTTTTGGCTTCAGTAGACTTCTTTTTACACCTTGTATTCTCTTTTTGACCATTGACGGCTTTTTTTAACCATGAGTCTCTCTTTTTATTTATCCGTGTTGGTACACTTATTTCTTGCAACATTTTCTGAATCGTTGAAAAATATGTTTGCTGCCTTTCTACTCTCTGTTTTTCTACATACAAACTGAATTCACGGAAATTCTACTAATACGAGATTATAAGAAGTATACACAACGGAAATTAGGCGATGTTTGTCTGTGAATTCTAAAATTAATAACTTCCAAGATACACTTACGATTCATATGGGAAATCAAGCATCCGGGGTTTTTGCAACGTTTCTTTTACTACGACTTTTGACACCTTTGGTGGAATAATAGTAAACATTACCTTGTCATTCATAGTGAATAGAATTAATACTAGAAATAAAGATAAACTTTGTTTGCCTGAATGTAAGAAAAAGTAAAAGATTCTTTCATGGGAAATACCGTACTCTTTTATAATAAACTTCCAGATAACGCCACTAAACTGCCTATTCGAAGATTTAAAAGTTACATAAAAAAATATTTTATAAAGAAAGTGTATTATTCTATTGGTGATTATCCATACTAATATTATAAATCTGAAAGTAACTCTGTCTGTCTGTCTGTCTGTCTGTCTGTCTGTCTGTTTGTTACGCTTTCACGCCCAAACCGCTGAACAGATTGAGCTGAAATTTGGCATGGATAAAGATTATACCCCAGGGACGGACATAGGCTACTTTTTTTTTTAATATTTATAAGGGGGCGTGAAAATAAGGGTTGCAAGTTTGTATGGGGAAAAAAGTTCAGCTACCCTGGGCGAGGTCATAAAGATGATGGGTGACCGCCACTTTTTGCTATGTTCTTGCATTGCAGATTTTTTTGTTTTTTTCTCATTTTGCATGGTAAATGATTTTTAAATTAATGATAAACATGTAACATGTATATTTCCACTCAACAATACATCCGAAATTAAGATTTTTTTGATATTAAAATACTTTTTCCTTGGCTTTGGTTAGAACGCCATCTGTAACACCCGAGGTCAAAACTGCTTTTTACTTTTTTCTCCTAGGTCGCGTTTCTACTAAGTATAGCGGAGGTCGAGATACGATCATTTTGAGTTTTGAAAGCTATTGGAGATTTTTGCTTAGACTTTTCGATAATTTTTATAGGTTTTCAAGTACCCTACCTACTTATGTTATTTTACTGACAAAGTCGCGGGTACAAACCAGCTAGAAAATAAAATATTTTTCCTTGGCGTTGGTTAGCACGCGAGCAACGCCATCTATGTTTTTCATTTTCACAACCAGGTAGCGTTGCGAGGTCAAGAATGCAGATCATTTAGCGTTTTGGAAATTAAAATTTGAAGTACCTACCTACTTAATGATTTTAATGATGAGCATGTAGGTAATCATTTACAAATCTACTCATCCGATCAGAATAAATGCTTTTTGACTTTTGACTTTGACTTTGATTCACTTAAATTGTTCTTTTATCCAAAGCAAATCAAGTCCATTTGTTATTGTAACAAACAATCAAAATTTAATGAGCCGTTAGAAATAAGATTAAAAGATAATACAAAACTTAAAAACGTTAAATTTTCATCTCTTCTTGATTAACAAAAACTATAATTATCGCAACTTTTACACTTTCAAAGATAAAATAAGGGTAAAACAAAAAACTGTAAAATATTTTAACTTTATTTCGAACCCAAATTTTGTCACCGAATCAGTTATAAAGAGACATACTTATAACGAAGGATTTAAGGTTCAAATCTGCAATGGAATCGTTTTTTGCGTCTCGTCTGGTTGACACGACCACCGGTAGGTATCACCTGTAGAATGCGCCTATCGCGCCGAAAGATTCAAAGACTCGACACTTTAAAAAAAACCTTTAAAAATCTACGCTATTTTAATTGAAGCCGACTTCCTACCAAAAAGAACCTTTGGTAAGTTATTCGATGGACAACGGTATGGGAAGAATTTGAATGAAGGTTAGGGCATGCAAATAATTTACTGTGACAGTTTCAACCGCTACTGGACACCTTATAAAAACCCCTTTTGAGCAGCCGCTTTATAAAAAAAAAGATTGCACCGACCAGCCTGCCTCTCAATTCTGGCTCATTCAGGATCTCATAATGCAATAAGACGCGTGTCGCAGCAAGTTCTGCGCCACAACGGGTATGGCGCCACTGAAAACCAGCGCGTCAACACTCGAGCTGTTGGAGCAAATGCTGAGGGGTAGCCGTATTTTCACCCACATAAAATTATGTAGATTTAAGTACCTATTGTAACTGTTGTATATGGTGTGGAGAAAATAAAACATTATTATTCTTATTTTATTCATAAGCAAGAATTGATACGTGTATCCACGTAGTTGCAAATTTAGTAAAACTGTTTGGTAAAGAAAACAATCTAGACGGGGTTTTCACATTGATTTTGAGATCATTTTCTAGGAAAGACTAGAAGGTATATAGCTCTACAGTATAATTTATTCTTAATCATCAAATGTGACACGCGCAAAACTTCTCCACTACAAAGCTTATTGCTTTCCCATAAAGAATCACCAAAAGTCATTCACCCTAAACTCCCAAATTACCAATACTACTTTATCGAGCAAAATTAATAACCCAAAATATTACTATTGCCTTAGAACTTATTGCAACAAGGGCGTATCGTTTTTATTAGGGTAAAGTATGCAAATAACAAAACCTTAGTTCAACATGCTTGTTTGTTTGTATGAGCCAAGACTGGTAACAGACATTTTGGTTTACTTCGGAGACAAAGCAAGCTTCACCAAGAGTGCTTTAACTTATACACTTAATCATTCTCTGGCCTCATCATAGTTGGAAGTAGCTCTGTCTTCTGGATGTGGGTTTGATTTGCATCTTTGCATTCACTTGTTAGACTTGTTCACTTGTTGTCACTTGTTGTTCTAAAATGTACAAATTGTGTGTAAATGTGTGTGTGTGTGTGTGTGTGTGTATGTATGTGTGTATGTGTGTAATTACAACAATTGACTCTGGCTTCAACTCATACATCTTCATTTCAATTAAATTTATTTAGCTTTTTTCTTATTTATTTAGAGCTCCATCGGCAAATAAATGAGTATGAGTATAATCATTATCTACGGAACCCCTATCCAGTCGTAGTTCAACAAACTAGTTTTATTATAATACGGATTTATTCTCTAGTTATAGCATATGGCGAAGTAATCTCACAAGGTATTAAGAAAGTTATACGAATCTTAAGGATAAGGGAAACTAAGTTTACTACTGATATTGCTCCCGAAACTTTCGACAAGGACAATTTCCGCTCGTGTGCGACCAATTTTGAAATGGAATAAATAGAAAAATATGAAGATATTATGTGAATGTTCAAATGGGATATGAGTTTTCCTATTGTCATGTGACTAGTTATTTCAAACCGTGTGTGAATGGATTTCTAGCTCGCATTTTTTGTCTTGATTTTGTTAATTTTTTAAATAAAATAGACTTCTGAGTATCATAATATGCTAGATCAGCGTAGCTAATTAAATTCTTGTTTTACCATACCCTAGTAGGATTGCAAGTAAGCTAATGTGAGAGTACACACGGCAAATATTTTACTAAGCAGTTTTTTATAGCTTTGTTACGATATTTGACGCGGGTTGCGGTTCCGGGTTCAATCCCCGCGGCGGGACAAATGTTTGTATGATCTACAGATATTTGTCTCGGGTCTGGGTGTTTACTATGTATAATATTTATGTCTTTACAAACAAAAAGTATATAAGTAGTATATCAGTCATGTAGTACCCATATTATTTATTTATTTGGAAAAAAAATTCAAAGCTTTACTCAGAGATAATAAATAGAAGTCATTATCTTATTATTAACAGTGTCGTAGAAAGGGCAAAGGTATTTATATCTATATCTACTTTTTTTTTTACTATCAAAGTTATCTCTTTTTTGGTAATGAATAAAATATTTACAGTTTTCCAAGAAAATTGAATGTAGAAAGTTTTTTCATTCAAGTTGTCTATAAAACCTCAAGGGTACAACAAGCTTTTGACTTTACTCACCGATCTTTGTCTAAACAGAATATTAAATTCACTTAGTAATACTCTAGGTACTTACAAACCATAAAGTGGTTTGGTTGCTTTGCCATCAATCATCATCATCATCATCATCATCATCATGTCAGCCATCTAGTGTCCACTGCTGAACATAGGCCTCCCCCATCGATTTCCACAGCGATCGATCTTGTGCAGCCTGCACCCAACGGCTCCCAGCAACCTTTACCAGATCGTCTTTCCATCTAGTGGGGGGCCGTCCTCTACTGCCGTTTCCGGTGCGTGGCCTCCACTCGAGAACTTTTCTGCAACAACCATTGCCATCAATGCTATTTTTAAAAAGTAAGCTTTTTCAAGAAAAAATATACTTATTTTTTCTTCTAAAAATACTTTTGTAAAGTCACTTTAATGAATATTTTCATTACCGAAACGAAAATATTATAAGCGGAACCGTCACGTCAATTTCTCAGCTATTTTAAACCATATTTTCAGCACATCGTTACAAAAGTGATAATGAAGATTTACTCAACAAAATCACTACAAAATTAGCGTTAAGTGTTCCACGGTTATTTTCATAAGAAAATTACATTGCACAACCCAGTCTATTCGTACAGACAAATTACCAGGTGAAATAGTGCAATTGGAAATGAAAGAAGTAAAAATCAGCGATGGATCGGTGTACAGGCCGTGACTGAAATACCCAATGAGTAATTTTGAGATTCCTCAAATGCCTGGGTACGGCAAAGAGCAAATGTCAGCATCTAATAGCATTGCCAACATGATACGGACGCTGGAAATCGAACTTGTTGGTTTGTTGCTTCTGTTTTTGTTTGGGTTGTTTTCGTTTGTTCAGATAATTCTTGTCTGGTACTTGACAGAATTCAGGCGGTTGCAATTATAGCATTAGTTGTTTTTTGATCCTAAGTAGCATATATTTTAAGTACCTATTTGAGTGATTCGGACGATTGAGGTTGTTTTTTTTTTTTTTAGATTATATAGATATATTTAGAGATTATATAGATAAAGCCTTTTCGTACCCAAAATGTTACCTAAATGAATAGTAGGTATTATTCATGTTACTGCTTCAAGCTTAAGATGCTGTAGCAAAACAGAATATTAAAAAAAAATGAGTAAAACCTATCCACACTTTTGAATTTTATAATTAAGAGTTATTAGGCCAGACTAATGAGGTTCCAGCACTATTAGTTCCCCGTCACTCAAAAATTTCCTACAAAAATTAATATTACTAAAATGATGAATGCACTAAGACTTTGAACATCTGCTTGACACAAAGCAAATAGCGGAACAGATTGTCGCGAAGCTAACAAATTCCATCAGAAAAAGTTTTAGAAAAAAATATGTAGGGAAAATGATTTATAATGTTATTTCGGATACATTTGGTGTTTGTTTAGAAGTCCGGTACGTGCGGTGTCGAGTTTCTCTGCTACCGACGTGATGTTTTATTTCTAAATGCTTGTCGCAGGGAGATGTGAGTCCCACATGAAGGATAGGAATAGATTTGACCGAAACTACTGCACAAAAACTGAATGTGAGCTATCTTATTACCTG
Source organism: Epirrhoe tristata (assembly GCA_951394285.1). Lineage (NCBI taxonomy): Eukaryota > Metazoa > Arthropoda > Insecta > Lepidoptera > Geometridae > Epirrhoe > Epirrhoe tristata. The sequence continues at coordinate 7,339,291 of OX596146.1, read as the reverse complement.
CTTGATATGAGCCATATCCTAGGGAGTCTGCACTTAAGACTTTTGATCAAATAAGTTGCAGATAATCCTAGCTGCAAAGCTTCAATGGATTTGTCTTTTTAGAAAATGCATAATATGGAAACTGAACATCTCTTGAATTACGATAAATGCTGACTCTTGTCCCATAAGTAATTAATATTCTTACCTATCCATATAGCAAAGATGAGATAATATTTATTGCCATCCAGCGTGGTAATGCCGCCAGTGTATTGGGCACGCTTCAGACTGACAGTGACTTGGATCAGTTGAGCTATCTATAGATCGTTTCTAACGATCCGTAGATAGCTTGACTAATCTTGTTGTATTTTGTAAATAAATAAACAAATAATAATAATAAAAATCTATTTAAATGCTTTGGAGAATACTTACCTATTTCTGACACACATGTATTTACGAAAAAAAAAGTGATAAAAGGATTAGCTGCAATAATGACTGTTCCAGCCATAAAATAAGCTGTTTTAGTTTTAATAAGCGTGTAATAAGCCCAGTTATAAATATCCATTATAGATATTAAGGTTAGGTAGCCTACTTTCTTAAAAAAGTAAGTCTAGGAGCTTGATCCCTCGTTCTTCGAACTTATCCAGTCCTAGCACGTGGCGATGTCACACAAATCGTCTGATTTGTTGGAAAGGTATCCAGTTACTCCACTGAACGTTTCGTGTCACTGGAGTCTGGCTTGGCATTTGAATTGAAGGGAACTGGAATGTTGTTATTCAATACAAAGTTAGAACTAATGGACCAAAAACATAGAATACATAAAGTATAGGTACCTACATAAGTCACTCATGACTGCATCCTGAATCTCTACGCTATTTTCAAGAAGTATCAAGAACAACTATTTTCATTAAATTACATGTCTAGAGCTCACATTCTGGTGGTCCAATAAAATTTAATTTAAATTACCTATGTGATCATATAAAATGAAAATTGTAATGCAATTTGTAATATATTTTCTTTGCTTCATTTTTGAGCCATTGAGGTGTTCAATTAAATTAACATAACAATATTTTCTTAAGAGGTTTATCTGGTATATTAAAGCTTATAGTCCACCAAAGCGTACCTATTTATCCTAGTATTTGTATTTTATTTATTTATCATTACACTATCATTACAGGGTATTCCCAATGCAATAGCGTAGTCGTATCATACAATCTTATTTCTATAAGTCATAACATAAAAATTATATTCGTAAACAGTAGATAACACAATAATCAAAAATAAATTTTAAAACATTGTCAATTAGCACCTATGTCATTCATTAAAAATAATAATAATAATAATAAATAATTCATTCACAAAATACCTACAAATAATTCCTACAAGTATATAGTATATATTATCAATCCACTCGCAGTAGTTTGAAAAGAAAATTATTAAAGATTAGTAACGTGTTAGCGCAAAGGATTTTGTCATTATAGAAAAAAAAAGAGAATGTTTCACACAGCGCTATCTACTCATAGCGACAAATAAGGTAAACTGATAATTGTTTTTTTTTTGGAGAAACTTTATTTGCTTTGGCCAATTTATTTGTTTATCCACAAACCTAGGAGTACAAGTATAAAACTAAAAGTTACAGCGTAAAGTAACTACCGTAAAAGTCACATTACTACCGGTGCTAAAGTGGATACTGGTCCTAACAGGTGGTTTATTCATCTCGTAATAAATAAGTGGAATCATTGTGTAGCCTTTGTACATTTTTATTGCAGTAATCATACTATTTTTTATTTTTTATGGCCTATCGCGACGTGGCGTCTGCTACCGATTTTGAGGTGACTTTTATAACTCATAACAATAATACCGCTTCGTTCAATTACCTTTTTATTTTTCGTCCAGATTTGAGAAAATGTCCACCTTGCCTTGGGGATACAGCCATGGTCGATCCTGTTTTGTATACAGTTGTTCTATGTCACGAAGGTGGGTGGTCTTAATTGTGTGTGTATGTGCATATCCACGTTATTTTTGTGTGCGTAAGCTCGAGAAAGCTCCTTGGACGAATGAGCGCTGTATCGTTTACGCATACAGAAACAATTAAGACCAACCCGCCATCGTTTATCTAAGTACATTTTTGAGTATTCTCTGTACGCCTTAGTATTATTGTACTGTTGTTGCTACTGCGCTGTTTTTCCCTAGGCTACAGCTGAAAATCAGCGTTGGGTGTAAGCATTCCTCCATACAACACATGCTGAGCTAGACGCTTTTTTGGCACTTACCTTTAAAAATGCACAATGTTTATCTTTCTCGTTAACCTCTATAACGTTAACTTTTATTTTCTTGTGTTTTTTTTAGTTTTTAAAATATTTCCAGTTTGTGCCAAATAAACATTAATTCATAAATTCCTTTGTGATATAGAACAATTGTACCTTGGCTAACCTACTCACCTCCAACATGGAATGTCAAAAACTCCGTCAAAAGCTTTATGTCCTGATTTCATGAATGCCGTGATTGCAACCAGCTGTGAAGGTTTTGTTAGAAATACTGAATTTTAGGAGGAAAAACGAAAAAGCTCTCTTTTCAACTCGAATCATTTATACAGCTAAGCGAAACGAACCGGCCGGGTTACTTTTAACGAGCAGAATTCCATTATTTGAATGTTGTAGATTTTTAGGCGGTTTTTAGGATTTTCCTTTAAATTTTTCATTCATTTTATTGCAGCGCTTGAAGCCATTTTCAGATTTACCACGTAAAATATTCTCATTAATAAATTATTCATTTATTATACTATTACAAGTATCCACTTGCTTTATATACGACAAAAGGCATTCTGCAAAATCTCTTGTCGCTACTAAAATATTAAGGCTGCAATTAATGCCTGCTTTAGCTGACCAGCGGCGGTTTAAGAGCTCTTGACCTACCCTTAAACTTAAGAGCATTTGGCAGATTATATATGCTAAATTCCTCTAAAGAGAATGCTTTGCTTAAGAGAAAGTTCGGTGAAGAGTCAGAATAGAAAATCTAATGCAAGCACCTACTAATGGTTACTTCAGTTTTGCAATAATATTCAGAAGCACTTCTTTAGACATTTTTAAATTTATCCTGGGATTAACAAAAATATCATCATAATCCTCATACTTAACTTGTTGATAACTAATCGCAATGGGTATTATTATTCCACTTTTCTCTATCTGCTGTTATCTCAACTTTAACTCCTCTCATGCTCTTACCAACCAATCCATCTTAGTATCATTCTAGATTTTATATCAACAATATAATATATCTAATATAAATTTGCAGTTGACATCGTGCAAATGCAAACCCATAAAACTCAGCCATGTAGACAGGGATCTAGCAAATTGACGGTAAACTCACTGCTAAGCAAGCAATTTGAATGTAATGTAACAGTTTTGCATATTGATTGTGCTTTAACCGTCTAAGTGCTGCGTAGTCTACGGACATTGGTTTAATGTGTCTGGTGTTACTCCAACCATTATTGTGCGAGCAGTGAAATATTAAATTTAGTTGCTTTATTAATTAAGTTCAGGATTACGGCTGTTTTCTCAAGTTAAAGATTAAAGTATCTTGATTGAGGGGATGTGATGTACGCCTGCATATAAACTTGGGTAAAGATAATAGCAATAACTTAAAAAAAAAGAAAAGATTTCTTTTTGAATAATCGCGTTTTTATCACGTACCTACTTGTTTTATTTTGTCCCGACGTTGCGAACGCGTTGCAGCGCTCGTGGTCACGGGAGAACTGGGTACGTTGGTACGTGATAAAAACTCTTTATTCAAAAATAAATTATGTCTTCAAATCAAGAAAGTGTAATAAGTTTCATGAAAGGAATAAGTTTATGATTTATCATAAAAAAATTAGGGAACAGCCAACATTTGCAATCACAGTTTTGAACTTAGTCGAATACCTCACCAAGACAACACGTACGCTACACGCAACGACTAAAATCATAACATTTGCTACACCAATTTTAATTTGTTTGCTTTCTATGTGAAATTCATCCCTACGAGTCTCCCAACACCCTTATAAAGCTCTATACCTACACTACATTGTCACAGCACCCGTGCCAAATCACTTAAAAAATGGGCCACTCAAAGGGATAATATCCCCACAAAATCATAACAGAACCAGTTTCATTTCGTGCGCGTGAATAGCCGTGGAGTGCTTATGTCACACCTTTCGATAAACCACAGATATAAAAGGATCACACGATCATTGTATCTTGTACAAGTATATGAAAAGAAAATATCCTTGACATGTAATTAATTATTACGTTTTTAATAAGTAAATTTTTACACAAACCCGTAGACCTTGCTACGAAAAATACTTCGCCACTTCTAGAAAAAATTTACATAATGAAGTTAGTCAGATTCCCTCATCAACTAGAAAATAGCTGATGATCTTCAAACGGCTGAACAGATTTTCATGAAACATAGCTAATAACATTTGGAATAAAATTATTTATGACACATAAAAAATCGGTTCAACCGTTTAGGAGCTACGATACCACAGACAGATACACAGACAGACACGTTAAACTTATAAAACCCCTCTCTTTTTGCGTCAGGGGTTAAAAACCCTTGACTAAGACATTGGCAAAAATATTCGTGTCTCAAATATAGCAATAGATTCGATAGTAGATCCATAGATACTTACCTACGTCTTTACAAAATAGCATAATCTGTTTGAAGCTATGTCCCGAGAGTAAACCAACTGTTCCGTACATAAGCTCTACTAATTTCTCTGTTAACACAATACGGGACCCTAAATCATGAATGAACATGAGCGTCGCATTAGCCGTTAGAAGGGGTGACATAAATGACCCGGCGAATCGTATTAAAAGTTTCAAACCCTACGATTTGTGTTATACATTCAAATTTTGATCAACTGTATAATAAGTGAAGGATCGAGTTCCTAGTGGAATGTACTCTTTTAATACCAGGGTTATCTTGGCCAATATACTTACCTATTACTATTCAACTCCACAATGATGTTAGTAAAAATCGGACATAAATATAACATTGAATTATTACCACCACCATATATTGAATTTTAACTTCAGCTTTACCGTACGCTTTGTCTTTACAAAAGTGATTGACTTTCTTTACTGGAATGTCCTTTTTGCCAAAGATAGAGAAAGAGTGGAATGTATATTGTGAACATTTGAGAGCTTGTAAAAATAAAGTATCATTTTAAGCATCAGTTCTCGGATGTATCCTTATCCATAAGGGGGAATTTTTACACTCACGTCACTTTCCCATAACTATTTTCATAGTCAAAGCCGTAAAAACACATAACCATCAAGGAAACTAAACGACCCATTGACTGATATATTTACTGAGGAACTTGTGCCCTTCATCTATAAATTCTTATTTTAAAAAAAATTATAACAGATGTTGCTCTCGACGGTATGTCGCGAAAAAACAAGGGCCATAGACCACCAGCGTCATTGAGACAGGAGTATCCTACTTAATCCAGTAGTTTTGTATTATGACCGTTGGATTTTGGATGGTAATACTCGACATGTGGCGGGGATGAGTCAGATGTGGATAAAACTATCTGCATGTGTGGGATTTATTGGTATCTCATATTAGGGGTATATCTGTGACAAATACGATCTGCTTTATTCATTGGTCTGTGAGATAGATTATGTAATAAATTGGTCTCTTTGGAAAACATTTCAAAATGTTTTATATCTAAGTTAGTTTTTTTAAACTATCATGGTAACGAACGTAAATAGTATTCAACAGGATAATTTATGGTGATGTTTGAATTTTGTTGTCTAGATATTTCGACGCAGTCGCATGCTTGAATGTGTTGCTTTTTAGATATTAAGTTAACAGTAACAAATAAAAATACTGTCAGTGAAAGTTAAAATGTTAATCAAACAAAAAGAGAAAATTGCTTTCAATTTCGATTGCCAAAACCGTCACAACTCCAAAAAGCTTTCGCGGATTTGTTTTCCGTCGAATCACAGTTACTAATCTACTTTGGAACTTACTCCAAACACCAGAACGGTCCACGGAGAGAGTGTTTACAGTGTCCACGCCGAAATTGAATTAAACTTTTTGGAACTCGGTCTCCAAACCGAACCACATTCATGCGCGTACAATTACTAAAAAATACAAAATTACGCAGCCGTATATTGTTTGTGCAAACCCTTTTGACTAAATTTATGCACCCTTTGCAGCATCAATAAGTATAGGTTACAAGCCCCATTTGAAAAACTTCCTGTTGATTTTGAGTATAAAAGATATAATCTACCGCACTGGTGTAAAATAACCGTACATTTGTGTTATGATTTTGTGCGCCCTACTGAATGAGCGGGTGCACTTTGGTTATTGTTCTCGGTTTCGTTTACTCTGTGGTTACTTATTATTAAAACTTATTATTTTAAACTTATTATTAAAAATGAAATATTTTGAAAATAATATTTATATAATATTTAATTTTTATTTTTAAATAATATTTTTTTAGACCTCACTCTTGCCTGTGTAAGTCTGAGGTCAAGAGCCGACCCATTCATCATAAAAAAAAATAAAAAAAATTGAGTAAAATATACGATAAGTATTTTTTTTATTATTCAGTTTACTTACATCAGTTAAAGCTTTTGTAAAATGTATTCTAAACTTAGACGTGCCTTTCACTCCCTAGATGTGTTCAAAAGATCTCAGATCCTAAGACCTAAGCACGAACAATCCTTGTGAATACAGTCGTAAAACTGAAGTTTACGCAAAGTCAACAAAAACAAACAATCCCATTCAAACCCCGCGTCCCACCATAATTCCATAGCATTCACTGCTCATTGCTCAAATGCATTTAGCACTTACCACGTGCATTGAACAGCATAAGATTAGTACGTGTGAAACACTCCCGCGGTATTATGGGCGTCTTAAAACGGAATGCTCATAGTCTGTCTATCGACACGGCGGAGTACGAATGTATGGATAGGGTCTTTAAAAAATGGGATGTTTGTTCTTTTGTTTTTTTTACTGTTAGTGATACTCATACTAATATTTGAGAATGATAAAAAATATAGCTTTTGTACAAGAACTTTATTTTATTTGATGAGTTTGTCTTCAGTTGCAGTATTGCAAATTTAATTTTATTCATAATACGAGTATTTTGCAAATAATTTACAACTTCAACCTGATTTTGAATTATGAATTTTATTCCCCTTTCTTATACTAATGTAGAAACGGCGCAACATTATAATTCTTCTTCAATTTTCCTCTATCAGGTCGTCATTGCAACACTGCTGTCTTACTTATTTTTCACCCATTCCATCCATATTTTCATTCATTTTCGTTCGTCTACTCGTAGAAGAATGCGTCATATGAAAGTATTCAATAAGGAAAGCATGATATTCACAGCATGCATCTTTCTATTGAAAGCGTATGAACAAAATGAAAAGCCGTCTCCAGTTATAGTTTTGTGTGTTTTTAAATATATAAGCCAATAAAAAGCCGTCTCCATAGACCGAACCCAGACCGGAACAGCAGTGTGGCATAAGTAATTATTACACAATATCGCTGTTCCGATGTTGCTTCCTGCTCCCTCCACTGGGAGCTCAATGCTATCATAAGTGGATGTTGGGAGATGTTAATTATGAAATATGCAAGATAATGCTGTAGTTTGTGGAGTTGTGATGAGGATTTGTGTGTTAACTTGATAAGTTTACTTCGTTAACTTTAATCGACGAAATACAAACAGGATCTTATGTTTAAATTAGTTCGTACGAATCATAACTTCATACAGAATGATCACCACTCTAGTAATAGTAACATAGTAGGCATGTAGGTACTGTGGCAAATATTATAGGGATGTACCTCTGATGACCCTTTTAAAGATGTATTCAAAGAATCTTGAATAAAACGTTTAAAAATCTGATAAAATGTCTATCGCGTTTCAGGGACACGGTCCTCTTCAGTTTGCCCCGTTTGTCGTTTCGTTTATTAGAAATATTGTTTACTATCAAGAGTTTCCGTTCTATTCGTAACTTTGAAACTTATCTGCTGTCACTGCCAATTAATATTTCTCAAAACTCGTCAGAGGTTCTACGAATCACCAGACAGTCAGGCGTGAAGCAAAGTGGCGGAAGAAGCACTTGAAACGAAACAGACACTAGCAAAACTTGTATCATAAATAACACTCATCAATACATTGATAAACTGATGGTCACGCAAAAACGAGTTTGCATCTTGAACCACTCAAGAGTAGGCACGAGAAGGCACTTTAAAATGTATGGAGATCAAAATCATATCTATATTGTGTTATTTTGTCTTAGTTGTTTTTTAGTATTCATAATTTCCTTATTTAATTTATGGATACAAATCTATTGAAAAAACTTGATAAACTATAAAAGAGTTTACGGAAATAAAGCATGTGCAGATAATAAGAGCGGCTTTTTAAAAAATTACAAAACTTAGTTTGAAATTACAACAATCAAATAGATAAACCTTACTATAAGTTAACGAGACATCCTTACAAACCTGACAAAAAGCAGTTCTGTTACAGTTTAGTGGTCTCTACAAAAAAAAACAGTCTCTGTGAGATACTTGATTTTTTTAGATGACATGTGTTGCAAAATTCACGCCACGTGCTGTTCGTAAGCGTGAAAAAGTTTATGAGTTTTATTTTTGCTACAAATTGAAAGTGTAAAAGCTCTTACACTTATAGTTTTTTAGCAAAAATGTGAAGTGTGTTAAAAAAAGTCAAACTTTGAACACGTGTGAGTATTTTTTCAGTAACGTCATAATTTAGAGGCTAAGGAGAGAATGTTTCTTTTCTTCGATTGTCAAAATATTCAGTATTTTATTCATTAAAATAAATCACTGTTTTTCACAGTTCAAAAGAGATTTAATATGTACGTAAATTGACGTGTACACCTTCAAAATGCTCATTTTAAAAATACCATGTAACAAATAATTTTGATATCCCTTTTTACCTGTAAGCCGTTTTGAATTCTTACGACGTGCAAATAAGCTCATTTTCCTGTAATGCACAGCGTTGAGTGATATTTCCTGCTTGTTCTAAACACAAAGCGAGATTTCTCGGTAGGGAAAGCATAACAAAATTATGCAACGCTGCGCAGTACAAAGCTGTGCCGGACCAACCCTTATTACGAAGTTACATTAACTGGCTCTATTCGGAGACGTGATGTATCATAATACATAATCCATAGAAATCTAAATTTTTTACATGGTTTGCGTTTTGTTAGCGAAGTGCAATACTTGCATGTTTTGATGCTTAGATTAAAACAATAACACTTATTTATAACATCCCAAATACTTTTTCATTCTTTTTGACGATACACGTCAGAAAGAATTCGTCTAATGTTCGAAAAAGGATTCAAAAATGGTATTCCGGAATAAGTTCACTCTCCTAATATTCTTAGACTAACTAAAAATTAGATTAAATATAATGTGAGCTCACCTTCGGCATCTGCCTACTCCACATTTTGGTGTTCTAAAGGTGTTTTTGTTATGGATTTAGGTATCAGTGTGCGAAGCTTGAATACATTGTAATAGACGGTATCCACTGTATAAGTTCGCTCCGGGCGCGTTTGAATCTGCACGTTGTTTTGTGTAGAGCTGTCGTTGGCCAGGAACTGTGTTCAACAATTTATAAGTATCTTAACATTGTATCGAGACTGATTGATAACTTTTATGATATTTATGTTTGATCGCAATAGTTTGTTACAAATTGGCTTTATTATTAAATTCAATTTTTCGGAACCTTGTTGTGAAAAAAGTTTTGTTTTTAGTTAAATTATTAGTTATGTTTACATATTTAAGTTGTTATTAAGTTATAATTTTGTTTCATTATGGGTGACTAGCTGCGCTCCCGCGGTGTGACCCGCGGTCCCTCGGGATGTTTTCATTTTTTTGGGATAAAAGGTAGCCTATGTCCTTCCCTGGGATACAACCTTTAACTATGACAAATTTCAGCTTAAGCAGGACTAAAATTTGGAAAAACGCATCTTTGAAGTTTTTAGGTAACAATTCATTCTACAAACAATAAACTATAGTAACTTTCGAAGATATCGCTATCCAGCGATAAGACCGCCAATTACACACAATGGTATCTATGTAATAATCTATATTTAAGTATTTAGGTATCTACATTGTATTGTAATAAAGTTTTTTTCATTTCATTTCATTTCATTTCATTTCATTTCATTTCATTTCATTTCATTTCATCAGCATGATTGAGGGCTATTCATTAAAATATGAAAAAAAATAGTTTTCAACTAGTAACAGTGTACATATTTAGTACAGATTTTATTTAAATATAGACAAGCCTGTATGCATACTTCAACGAGACACCTGGTCAATGTTGAAATGGAGTTTCAACATTTCAACACTTTTTGCAAGATGCATTGAAATTTTACACAAGCAACTCGAAATGGAAACCATTCATCAATTCAAAACGGAAAAACTGAGTAAACATCTTACGATAAGACATTGTAAATCTTCAAAGAACTAAAGTAACAGACCATTCAATTCCAGTGTTTTTAAACCTCGAGGCTTCCAACAACATTCACGTTGGATTACCGAACGCCTTTATTCGTGTCGTCACATAGTTACGTTAATACCAGCCCCGGGCGAATCTGGTAAGTACCCATGTATCTGCAAATAACTCTGAAGTATTCTATTATATTGGATCCTTGCCTGAGGCTGGGGCGCGTCCGTTTCTAATAAACAAGACAATATTCCAACGGGTAGAGGGATCCCTTGTTTGTTCACGATACTTATTGTTGTACTAACCGTTCGCGGATTATGGATTTTCTTGGATACTAACTTATTTGGGCTCGGAAAATTGAATTATCTTTGATATTGTTCACACATTTGACAAGAATCAGGGCACGCTCACTCGGGTACTGATGTAACAATATCAGACGTAACATTTTCTATGTTACATTACTCATATGATCACATTGGAGATAATTGTGATTACTGGGAACTTTTTTGTTTCTAAACTGATCCTTATCAAGCAAGAGCTTGCTAATCCTAAAGATTTTAGGGTATTTTGGCAGTACTCATCTATCATTATTCAGCAGTCTCATCATTTGTGGCAGCGCATCGACCAACTGAACTAGTGACGACTTTTTAAGACTAATAAGAAAACTGACTTCACTTCGACTCAAGTCTGGTGACAGGTACAAGCGGGGAAGAGGTTGTTTATCAATCACTCAGAAATAATTTATGTGCAATGGGACCTTGAGAGGTTAGGTAGGTAGGTACCCTTCCAAACAAAAAACAAAAAAGTTTTAAAAATCAAACAAACATTATTTTAAGGCGGTTTAAAAAAACATCGCTCGGTATATAAATACTAAAATTTCTAATCAATTTATTGTTTACTAAGTAATTCTTTCACAAATTCTTGCTTGCAAATTAAGAATCACATTAGCCCGTATAGCACTAAAACCGCAGATATTAAAATGGCGGGAAAGTGTCCACAAATTCTGTGTACGCAAGAATTTTCTGATAAAATTATTGTAACATTGTAATACATAAAGATGAACGAACATATACCACTACAATTTTACTTTACAATTTTTCTTAATAAACATTTACAAAGTTATCATAAATAAAAATATCTAAGATTATCAGGATAATCTTTCCTCAAATTTTATTTTGGTTCAGTCAATCACAAAAGGCCGCAAATAGAAAAGTTAGTAGGAAGCTCGGTTTTGGTTCACATTTTCTTTTTAATAAACAGGATCAAATTAAATAAAATATTATCCAGGATAAGTAGGTAATCAAGAAAAAATTGAATTCTAAACACAATCTGGTATAAACAAAAAGCTTCATTAATAACTAGATGGTATTATTCGTCAGCACACGTATTGACTTCGTCTTTCCTGTGGGCCAGGCTGATTAAGCTGAGAGGATGGTTTAGGTGCTGGGCAAGCCTATTCCATCTCAAACAATGTCCCAGACACTACAGCGTTCCGTTAAGTGTAGGCATGGATTGCCTCCTGAAGCTGTATAAATCATCTAATAAGATGTAAAGGCCTAAGTTTTAACCATATCGTTCGTATTCATACAAAGTGGTCGAAACTAACAACGGATGTATTTCTACAAAATTGATTATAAAGATTTTGAACTCAATTTTTTTTTATTCTTATCTTTTACTTAATTTAATCTTAGTCCCTCATACCCTTTTTGCTAAATTTATATTCAGAATCAACAATTTAATGAGCCCTCTCAAATACATCCAACTCACTCCCAAACAAATCTTATTATAACAAAATATATTAATAACTAGCCGCGCTCCCGCGGTGTGACCTGCGGTCCTTCGGGATTTTTTATTTTTTTCTAGGATAAAAGGTAGCCTATGTCCTTCCCTGGGACCTTTAACTATGCCAAATTTCAGCTTAATCTGTTCAGCGGTTTGGGCGTGAAATAGTAACAAACAGACAGACAGACAGATTTACTTTCACATTTATCATATTAGTATGGATAGTATATAGTATGAATAAGTAGAATTTCGATTATTTTCGATTATCCATATTATGGATAATCGAAATTCTACTCAAAGTTTATGAATATTTTGATAGCGATTGTTGTACTTGATCACATGAATATAAAATTTACAAGCAAATTCAAGCAATAAACCAGTAAAAACTGGAATTGCCGTATTTGCGGTAATTTTCATTAAAATCCAAGAACAGGATTTAATGTTAATCATAATTATGCGTGTTTGTTCACATCAAAACAAGAACATGAGAGAGATGCAATAAAGACATTTGCCTCGGGGTGCGGCCGAGAGCGGCAGAAATATATTCATAGACTCAAGCGAGTCACGTTTGATGTCCTACTTGAAGACCAGTAGCAAAATGGGTTTTATCTAGCTTAACCCTTGATTTTATTAAATAAAAAAAACACTTTTAAATATTTTTTTGTTTTTTAAAACTTCAACTCTTTGATCTATAAAAAAAAATCTCTAAGTTAGTCTCGTCAAACCTCATGGATAATTTGATAAAACGATTTTCATATTGTCAGGTTATGAATGATGTTACGAGCACAAAATAACACACATATCAATAATAAACAGTTTAGCCTCTTTTCATAGAAGTAAAAGGGCAGGAAGATAATAATGATGATGACATACAGATAATGATATTGTATACTTTTACATTTTTTCCTCAACTAAAAAAAGTAATAAAATGATACTCGGCTTTCTTATGTAATATGGTACGATCCTTATTATAATTTGAAATAGAGGGCTAGTGCAATTTATACGGCCATTTGCTCTCATAATACTTACAACAATTATGCCATTATTACCAACGGTACCTTCAACAAAAATTAACGACCGCAAATGGAACTTTAGTAAGTAATTTTAAAATTAATTTTTACTTGCCGACTTGTTTTTTATAAAGCTGCTTGAGCTGCTAGTTTTCAAAACTTACAACATGTTTTTCATACTTTTAAAACGCATCCTATAAGATCTAAATTATTATCCTATTGGTTAGAGAGTTCTAACTGGCTTAAAATGCGTGCCTCATTTGCCATAAATGCACTAAGACGAGAGTTACTATGAAAATGAATGAATGAATGAACACTTTATTGTACACCAATTAATAACAAAGCACCACATAAATAAAAACACGTTCGAAATTAGTACAATGGGCGGCCTTATCGCTGAAAACGATTTCTTCCAGGCAACCTATGAAATTCAAGTGAAATATATTTTTTTGCAAAATGTGGGCAATATTGGGACGTGACTCTGAGTACCCCTTTAGATATCTTTAGGAGTAATCAGCCGTGATCCCATTCGGTTTGTTTTGTTAATTAAAAGCGTCTTATTGTGGACAAAAAGATCAATGAAACAATCAACAAAGATAATTAGACGACCTCTGTGGCGCAGTGGGCGAAGGTCGGCCTGCGACGCAGAAGGTGGCGGGTTCGATCCCCGCCGCGGGACAAATGTTTGTACAGATATTTGTCTCGGGTCTGGGTGTCTCTATGTATAATATGTATGTATTTACAAACAAAAAGTATATCAGTTATCTGGTTCCCATAGTACAAGCTTTGCTTAGTTTGGGGCTAGATGATGCTGTGTGAAAATGTCCAGCATTATTTATTATTTATTTACTTTTGCTTAGTTAGAAGGTAAAACCATTAATGCGAAAACTACAGATAAAACCGCCCTATCCTAGTTCTCCGGTAGACACGTTGCGAATCTCAGTACTCCCCTCATATCGTATTCATTAGATTTCATTTGTCAGCGCCTCTTTCTTTGATGAATTATTCACATGTCACGCAATTTGTTTACACTAGAAACTGTCAGGTAATCTGGAATATTAGTCATAGTCGCCGGCTTGAGACTATTTCTGGAGTTTGGACGTAGATGTATAAGTGTGATTACTCTCGAGATATGTTTGGACTTAAATTGCGTTGCATAATTCATTCGTAGCATTATTAAGCCTTACTTTTTTCATTGTCATTGTTGATGTAGATTAAACAGTCATCGCGACGTTTAATTATTGTGTTATGTGCTTAGTAAGCGTAAAGGTCTGGTCACAGAGTGGTTCAAGACTTGAGTTTCTTTGTGACCTTCAAGTTTATGAACCTACCTGGGAATCTGTTGAATGTATAGGCCAGCGTCTTGATTAGACGCTAAATGAAATTTTACACTTAAACTGTCACTAGCTTTTTTTCACTTGTAAGTTTTTTTTTTATCATGAATGGGTTGGCTCTTGACCACAAACTTACACAGGCAAGAGTGAGGTCTACGATGGAGCGAGCTTACCCAGAAGGTGCCTATTAACTCTCTAAGTAATAAATTCCATCTGATATTTTCGTAAAATATCCTCGAAGCAGAGGTAGTTTTTAATAATATACCAAGGAAACAAAGCCGCACCTCATATCCAACAAAGCAAATCCCATAAGGCAGGAACAACGGTTTTTCATCACTATCTCATATTTCATCAGTCGAACGTCCGCCAAAGGCCTTTGTAAGCAAACAAAATCTGCAAGCAGTTCCGCTACAACAAAGTTCAGCTAGTTCACTGTTTCACTGGCAGTGACCTCTATTAGATTGTTCGCAATCATCAAATCTCTCAACTGGTTCTTTTGTATATTCTTATTTTGCTTGCGAAACATAGATTATTTTCTTCTTTCAAATTATCTTTCGACTTCTGAAAGAATATCAACCATGCTTTGGGGACATGGTCCTGATTTTAGTTACGGAATTCATCATTTAACAAGTTCATATGACTTTTCTTTAGTTACTTACCAATTTTTAGTTTTTTTTTGAATGGAACTGGTTTTTGAGACCCCTGGGAGTACAAACTGTACTAGCTATTATTCCAGCTCATATTTTCCGACCTCTTCCTAGCGAAACTTTTCAATAATCATTGACGAAATCCTTCAGGCAGACCCGTTCACCTTTTGTTCCCGATACTGATATACGTTGGAGCTTATTTGTTTTGGGTAGTTGTGAGTTGGAGGAAGCTATTTTGGCAGGACAGGAATAGAGCAATAAGAGAAACTTTCTGTTAGAAGTATCCACAAATGCGTACAAATTAAATAACTCCAAAATAAAGCTAATCGAAGGAGAACATTTTCGATCGTTACGAAACTGGGTGTTAATATTTTCACGCGATCACAGCTTATAATTTCATGATGCAATTTCAACCCGTACGATATCGTATCGTTCGGCAAAATTTTCAAGTGTAAACGCTCATCGTATGCGATTTGTCATAGCGCGACACTCGTCGACACGTTCAATGGAAGGGGCTTAGCAAATCGTACAAAAAATCGCATCGTGTAAACGCACTTTTAGCATTGGGAAATATCTGATTTTATTTATTTCTGAACTTATAATAAGTAGAAATTGACAAAGAGTCTCTTCCTAAGTATTCCCCTAAATCAGAAAATAAATATACCCTCTAAGTTTCCTGTTTCTAGAACTAATGGGTTCAGGCTGTATGGTTAATATGTCAGTCAGTCTTAAAAGAAGATGGTCGGAAAGACAGATAGAGGTGTCCTGATATTGTTCCGTTGGCACGGAATTTCACAGAACCCTAAAAATGAAAGCTCATGCAGAAATGTCGTAAACAAAAATATACCTATTCATTTCCACCATCGGCATCGTGACGAATAACGTTTATCCCCGTTTTAGTGTTATGCCTGATTGGTGATAAAAATAAGCTAAGACAAACATGTTTACCAACGTTTTGTTTGCAGAGATGAAAATAAAAATACTTATTTGCGCTATGAGGTTGTATCTCAGCAGATTTTGCACATTTGCACATAAACACCTCTCCACTTTTTGTAATATAGAACAGACGATTTTCATCATCTGCAGCTTTATTCGAACCTGCAAAAGGGAAAACCTACTGAGTCACCTTACATTTTTTGGAGTTTACCGAAGTATACAGATACAGCTACGATGAGAATATAGATAGTTTTCTATGATCGTAGGCCTTTACATCTATATTAGATGATTTATACAGCGCCAGGAGGCAATCCATGCCTACACTTAACGGGACGCTGTAGTGCGTGGGACATTGTTTGAGATGGAATAGGCTTGCCCAGCACCTAAACCGTTCTCTCAGCTTAATCAGCCTGGCCCACAGCTGCTGGTTTCCTCACGATGTTTTCCTTCATCGTTAAGAGCTTGTTAAGAGTTTCTATGATACAGCTAATAAAAATAGCCACGTTGTCTGAAAACTATAATGCCTAGAACAATATCTGACTGGGCCTTTGGTAGTTTGCCTATCTCTACACTAGTGCGACTTCCTGTTTCTTTTGTGTTTTCCTCTAACTCATGCCTGAGATATCATGGCGCATGCCATATTCAGTGGCGTAGCTGCCGAATGGCTAGGCGGTGCAATGCACCGGGGCCCCCAAGCTCAATGGGCCCTCGGACTCTGAGTCCCGAGAGTCCGGAAGGTTTTGTTCTTAGGAAACTATAGGTATGATTTTTTTGAAAATTAAAAACAACTGCATTATTAGATTTTTTTAATAGTTACCCAGAAAATGACGAATCAAATCTTAAGTTTTTACACAAAAATAAATACGTTTACATTTTGCCGCACCCTGCATATTTTGACTTGATAAAACCTAAAGTCAGGTCAGTCCTCAGTTAGGGCCCCCGGTTTATTTTGCACCAGGGCCCTTGGCTACCTAACTACGCCACTGGCCATAATGGCTACATGCGTCTTGGCACAGCGCTTGACGCAAGACGAATTGAAAGTTGAAACGCAAAAGGAACATAAAAGTGATATTGACATCGCACTGGTGGTAGACATAGCTATTGGTGTAGCTATAGATGTTATTATAATATAAGTAGATAATGTAATGTAGTAGTCCGGCGGCCAGATGGACAGACGATATTGTACACGTCGCAGTCAATGGGTCAGATTAGCGCAGGATCGTGGTGGATGGCACAAGCTTAGGGAGGCCCTATACCCAGCAATGGGTGAAATCAGGCTGTGGATGATGATGATGATGATGAAGTAGATAATAAGCCTTATGATACTTGCCTTCATGATTTGAAGCTAGTTCAACACGCTTGCCAAAACTACAACTATTCCTAATTTGGCAACAATTGAGAACATTATACTTTGAACATAGTACAATACTTGAGCTTGGTAGCGTGTCAAGATTAGCGTGCTTAGCATTTGAGCTGAAAATACAGTAAAGTGAAGTGATTCACATATTTTTTTATGGTAACACTCGAAACTTTATTAATAAGCTGAAACTGACAAATCAATTCGTCCTGAATTCTCAAAAAGTTCATTATAACTCAATTAATGAAAATAACTTTGTTCCGCTTAAGTCGGTCAATTATACAAACTGATTGAAAAGATGTAGTAATACTTGACTCTGCTTTATTTTATTCTAAGATACTTTTTATAATACTTACACCTTGACTCCTTACTCACGAGTTTTATTCACTTTGCTTAAACTTACACTATCATTTTACTGAATTACATGAGTTTAATAAAGTACATTAAAACCATGGTACTTGCTTAGTTACGCAAGTCAAATATCTTCAATTTAGGACCGACATATAGATTGTAGATTCCCTTATTCATCAGCAGATTCATTAATCAATGTTACTTTTTACAGTTTCATTTCAATTCCATTGCAATTCTGAGAACAGCAGCAAATTTCTAACTTGAAATACATTCCCAGTTGTCAATCCAATAGAGCTCAACTAATCACATAATAGGAAAATGACAATTGAACTCCAGAATAGGCTAGGAATAGGTTTCAAATATCAAAATAAAGCCCATGACCATTGCCAGTTGAATTACACAATAAGGCCCCAGAAATAATCTCGAATTACACTTTGTACTACTACACTTATATTCACAGAATTTAAATACAAAATTCGACTCATAAAATTTGGCTGGCAATAATGAACAGGCGGCGCAGTAAACTATGAGGCATTTAATTTGGAGTGCTTGGACTTTGGGCATTTGGCTGTCGGACTGGGCACACTGAGTATATTGGACTTTGGCATTTGGAAAGCTGTATGTATTTATTTGTTGCATAAATGCTGTGTGCTATCGAGATATGAAATCGTTTTAATTATTAAGAATTGACAAATGTTTGTATGACCTTCAGATATTTGTCTCGGGTCTGGGTGTTTCTATGTATATTATGTATGTATTTACAAAAAAAAAGTATTTAAGTAGTTTATCAGTCATCTAGTACCCATACAAGCTCAAGCTTACTTTGGGGCCAGATGATGCTGTGTGAAAAGTCCTGCATTATTTATTTATTGAACTTGAAATAGAAGAAAAAGAAATGAATATTCAAACCTAGCAGGTTCTTGTAAATAACGAAGGTAAAAGTAACTACTGGGTACTTGTGTTGTGTGCCCACCACTCTATTTTTATTAGTTGGAAGGTTACCTACCGTGCTTTTTTTTAATGTTGGACTTTTCACACAGCATCATCTAGCCCCAAAGTAAGCAGAGCTTGTGTTATGGGTACTACATGACTGATATACTACTTTTATACTTTTTGTTTGTAAATACATACAATTATACATAGATAAACCCAGACCCGAGACAAGTATCTGAAAGTCATACAAACATTTGTCCCGCGGCGGGGACCAAACCCGCTATCTTCTGCGTCGCAGGCGGACCTTCGCCCACAACAAATCACAAAGGTCGTCAAAAAACACACAATCACAAATTTTATTACACGGTAACTGTTTCTATTTTCTAATATTCAATTATTTAATCTTATGCGTCAAATAAACTGTAGCTATTCTATTCAAACAATAGTTACACAGTCCTCTTAACCCAAAATTTAATTTACAGCAATATTACATTCCTATGGAAATGTCGAGTCTAATGTGTCTTCATAAAACAGGAGAGTAACCTATGATAGTGTTAATATCCACGGAAGCAAGACTTATTGGTCGTTTGCCGTTTCCAGAAAATAAATGGGTTAGCCTCGTAGCGCTATGGTACCCAGTTGATCAGTACTTATACTGCAAGTGCTGGCACAGGGTGTACCATCATCATTACTATCTGGGTATAGGCCTCCCTAAGCTGGTAAGGTGTAGGTACCATAGAAAAATATACTAATTAGGTAAGAAAATACCTAATTATTCGCAAATTTTTATGAAGATACAATTTCCTTTTTTTAATTTGCATGCTATCCGTGATGGCCTAGTTAGATGTTGCCTAGTCAAATCGTTTTGAGGGTTGCAAGTTCGGAGTTCTGCTCCGAAAATTTTAGTTTTTTTTACACCCAGTGTCCACTGCGTCCCATTTAGTGTTAAAATGAAACTTTATTTCGTAATTTATTACTTTAAACCATTTTTCTATTAGTGAATTTAATAAATCTGGAAATATTGCTTTCCGAAATGCTGATCTGAGTTTTATATCGAGAACCTAATGGCACAATATTTCAAGCGGAAAAATACATTAAGAATATTGTTAAAACGCAAAAAATGGATGGAAGTGCACTTTCTGTGAAGCAAATTCTTTAACAGTTTTTTCTTTTCAGGGCGTCAGGTCGAAACGACGAGTGATCTGAGAGCTGGCACATTTTTGACCCAAAGGATCAGCATTGCCATCCAGCGTAGTAATGCCGCCTGTGTTTTGGGCACGCTTCCGTCTGACAGTGACTTGGATCAGTTGAGCTATCTATAGATTGTTTCTAACGATCCTTAGATAGCTTGACTAATCCTCTTAATGTTTTTAAATGTAAATTAAAAAAATAGTTACTAGACAAATGTTTTTACGACATTAATTAATACTTAGATTATAAGAATTGACATTTTGTATACTAATTCAATTTATTTTAATAATGCCTGATTATGCTTGATGATGCTACCTACTTAATTTATTTTTAAAATTTGCACGCCTTAACGACGAGGCAGAATGTATAGGATCTAGTTAAGTACTCAACTATTTAGCAACACCTATTGTACCTACATTCCTGCGAATAAATGATTATGATTATGATTATGTTGTATTTTGTAAATATATGTAAATATATATATATAGCTTAGTTTCTGTAAATATATGTTTGATTCATTTAAAAATGGAATAAAACGTTCATGTTTTGTTAAAACTTTATCCTAGTCCAGTGTCCGTACAACTCGATCCTCTATAAGGTTTCATTTGCGTAAAAAGCATAAAATTATTCTAATTCTAATTATGATTCAGTCATTTACTAGACCAGACTAATAAACCTTAAATAGGAACTCAAAAATAATAACTTGGAAATATGCCTATCAAAAAATATCATGATCTTATTGAAAAATTTCAGAGGTAAATAAATACGCAGAGATATTTAATATAATAATAATAAATAAATAATGCTGGACTTTCCACACAGCATCATCTAGCCCCAAAGTAAGCAGAGCTTGTGTTATGGGTACTACATGACTGATATACTACTTATATACTTTTTTGTTTGTAAATACATACATATTATACATAGAAACACCCAGACCCGAGACAATTTTTTTTTTTTTTTTTTATAATTTTTTTTTATAATAGATACTCTAACTGATAACGTTCGTTTGTTCGATCATTAATTAATTATTGCAATCGTTCATTCATTCACTCACTCATTCACTCACACAATTACTCACTCACTCAATCATTAATTTACAGTCCAATACCTTCAGTCTTAACCACGTCATGTCCAAATTAGCTTTTTTGCCCAAAGTATCCCCGATTCAGGTTCTTTTAAAATCTAAAACTATTAAAAACCTTATGTGTGAAAGTTAACTCACAAAAGAATCAGCATCAACCTGCTTTCGATACAAATTTGGCATAATATTGAATAAGTTTTAATTAAAAGCCCTCTCGCTCCAAAGTTCGGACACAATTACCGGGATTGGTCCGAATACTGAAATCAGCGGGAAAACTGAATTTGTCCCTTTTATCTGTAAAAAGACAATTGTCTGTTCGTGATTCGGACACAGATTTTAGCCGAGAAATGTTTAAGTTTTAGGTACAGTTAAATTGAAAATACTGTTACCCCCAATAAACATTAAAATACGAGTACATTCTTGCATTCAAGGTTATTTTAGGGGTAGTCAAAATCACGTCCAGATACATACTAGATTATGAATCATCTTCTACGTCAAAAATTATGCCAAGTGTATATTGTGTGTAAAAGAAAGTGGTAGAAAAATATGTTGTAAAATCTAAACTCAAATCATGAAGCTTGTGAATTTCGCACACCTTCAAGCGACGTTTGTTACATTTTCGCTGTTCAGTTATTAATAAAGTGTAAATATTTAACAAAATTATTATACCAAGGAGTTGGGCCAACGAACGTGGTTTGCTAATATAATATTAATTAATTAAGCTAGAGTGAACGCGCGCGACACCGTGTTAACTCCGGTTGCTAACAAGTAGCCAGAGGCATTTTATTTGTTGGCATTTTTTGGTCTAAGTTTTTAACTTTTTTGACCCACTTTGTAAGTTTGTAAAATTTTTAAAACAAACAAATTGTGGATTGCATAATGAGGCGGATAAAAAAATAAAAAGTAATAAATAAAAACTTATAGTTGGAGGTTATAAAATGTCTAATACACGATTATAGTAGGTATTTAAAGTATCTTAAATTTAACCTAGTTATATGAGAACCTCATTTCAAATTCTCGTAAACTTTTTAAATCATCAACCAATTTTTTATTTATTTTAATTTATTTTTGTTATTCATATTATTATGAATTAAATTCATTTTTGGTTGTTCATCACATTAGTTTGATGATAAAAACTACATTTATGCGCTATGTGCCGAAATACTCAAGGTTAATATATCTCAGCATCTCCATTTGCACTTACTATGAAACCGCAAATCGTCTGTTATTCGGTGCGGAGCTATTAAGAGCTCCAGAACTAATTATTCGCCTTCAAGATGCTTGGATTCTGACATTCTTCAGCGGTGGTACTCTACGTCGAGCCAAGAAGATTCCTGAGCACAGTTGCATCTAAAACTGACTGAACACAAATGTTTTTCACCAACAAATTTTTAGCCCATTTACCATTATGCCCAGGCAAAATATTCAATTTGTTTTTTTTTTAAATCCTCAAATCTTTTAGTTATTTTATAATACTTACCTACTAATACTTACTAATATTGTATTTGTACGTGCATCTCCAATCCCTGAGAATTTATAAACCATCTTTGAAAGATTTTTAATTATCTATCACGCTTAAAAAACTTGAAAATACAGTCGGAATCTTGAATTCTTGATTATTCGTATTTAGTAGTTATTCGTATTTAGTATTTAATTTACATTCTTAAGTTTAACCTCTGAATCCTCCTGTAATAAAGATGATAACAAACCTTATCCATTATCCTCAATTCATCCCACCCTCATGCGGTTACCGTGCCTATGTTCTATCCTCGTTCCGTCTAACAAAGCTCAGTATCTGACGGTGCAGAAACCCTCAAGGTATGCTGATGAAGACGCTCTGACTAATTAGTCGGACTAGAGCAACAAGCGATGAATTTCAATAGTTTTATCAAGAAATTATGAACACTTTATTTGGAAATGTGATTGGTTTGCCATTGCCATCTCAAAGTGATCCCAGCGGTCCTACTGAATAAATGATTTTTGACTTTGACTTTGACATTGCATAAGAAAATCTACCTCGAGGATTTCGGTTAAAAAATAATGATAAAAAAAATTAAAGTATCAAATATACAGGGTGTAAAAAGACGTCTACCGAAGCCGAAAGGGGTAGGTACAGCATCCCAAAACACAGCCAAATCCAAAAGGATTTTCCAAAATAATCATTATATCCGGAGAAAACCGACCTCGCACAGCTGGTCGAGCGTGTGTACTGGGCGCGTTTTTATACGTAGATTGCTGGATTTTGAGTTTTAATTGTTTTTTCTTTTATAAATGAAATGATTAGGTAGGTATGGTCTTATTTTGTTGTACCAGTAGCAAAAAACTAGAAAATAAAATAAAATGACGTAGCTAAGTAAAAAAAAAATTGCGTTTTTTTTTTCGATAAATATGTTCAGAATCATGGTCTGATTGCAATCCCTCAGTTTTCGGTAGCAGTCTTTTTACATCCTGTATACGAGTATATCATCTTATCGTCGCGGGTCCGAATCCCGTCGTAAGACTTTTCACTTCTCAATTATTATTATTTATTATTTATTTATATTGAAAACAAATATGGTATTATGCAATAGTAAGCATTGTCACTTTACAATGCTTACTAATGGTGGTCGCAGACTTATACGCGCCGAACTGTCAATTCAATAGAAGTAATGCTGAGACGTCAGAAGCCAGCTGCAATTTCTGACATCATCAGCATTTTTGTATAGAAAAATGACTACACCAAATGTGCGATCAGGTATTCCAATTTTTATTTACTTACCCTACTAAGTAAACACAGTTGGGAAAGGACCGAAACGTAGTTGTTCGCACATGCTAATCTTCGAACGCGATAATAAACTGCAAACGTTGATGAGCTAATCAAATTGCATTAGGCACCATCCAAAACATGTGACGGGATTCACAAGCGGTATCGTAGACTCCCTGTTTCAAAAACCCTTGGAATGTATAGAACTGGCGTCAAAAATCCATAGATATTTTGAATTTCCATCAAGCTTTAACACGTTGGTGTTGGATGAATCTTTGAACATGTTTTATAATAATGTTTAAAATAGGTTAGAAACTTTTTTTAAAGTTTTCATTTAATATTTTGCAAACTAAAGATCACAGTTAGCATACCAAGCGTAGAGTGGTTTAACATATCATTGGGTTCGATAAAAAAAATGTAATTGATTCAAAATAGAATGAAGTTGCAGTTACCAAGTAAATATAAAATATTATTCAAATATTGCCTTGTAGTCGACCAGTATAACCTACCATAACTAATAGTATATACTAATATATATATATATATTTTTTCTTCTTAAATAATATTCTAAATATAAAACATAAAACATTTGAATTATTTGAACGAACTGTACGTCATTACTTACGATACAAAAGTATATTAATACTACCAAAAGCTTTTGTGAATCATGTTTACGTCTCGAAAATCCAACAGTAAATTCAAGTATTCATGTAGATCCCTCGTCAAATCTCACTCAACTTCAATGGCTCTCAAAGTATTCAAATGAGTTCTATCTTAGTTATCAGATACAGATACTTTCTTCCATTTCATTAACATTCTAAGAGCAAAAAGTCTAGACGTACGTTGCCGCCTCGATACTTTTCAATGTCTATGATATTGCTTGTAATGACTACGGTAGGTGTCTTATGAATACTGACTACCCAGGACTTAAGTTGTCAACATTATGAATGAAGAGAGGGGTGTTGGTACATGTTATTATGACAAGTGATAATTTCGTATCGTTGTGTTAAATAATGTATTGTAGCTAAGCGTATTTCACTGTAGTTTGGCTTTACAAATTCAACATCTCTAAAAAGATACTTCTGACTATGTTTTTATAAGGAAAGGTAGATAACAGGAAATTTTGAAAATAAACTTGTACGAAACGGTTACGGTTGACGAAAATGGGTAAACACAGGTTCACGACTGTATCCCCATGGTGTGGTAGACATTCTCTCAGATCTTTGTATGTTACTTATTCCAGATCCTTTGAAGATGTCTAAGGGGGGTCAGAGGCATGTCCAAACACATAATATTTGATACATACCCACATCTTGCAGAAGTTAGTATTCCATACGTGACAGGTTGCAGGCCCGTCGCCGCCTATAAGAACACTAACTGGTTTCCTAACGATGTTTTCCTTCACCGTTTAGAGCACGTGTTAAAGCGCATATAAATTTTACGTAACGCTAAATCCATTGATGCACGGCCGGGATTCGAACACACAACCTTCGGAATGAAGGTTGAGGTACAACTCCATTCGGCCAACACGGCCTTTTGTACAGTGTACATAAACAAATAAACTACGGAAAAGCCTTCTTCCAAAAACTCAATGTTGTTTAAGCATTAACAAACAATATGTTAGTAGCTTCTTTAAAAACTTTGTAATGATGTGTCTAAAAGCAATAACAAAGTTTCAATAGATTCTGCGCTATCATCTCGCGTAGACGTCTACAAGATACCTACTTCGAGTTTTCATCTAAATTAATGATAAATACCTCCATGTCAGATTAGCGTGATGCTACCATAGTAACTCATGATTAATCTATGCGTTACATACGGGCAACTAAAGTTCAGAATCTCATTTTGTTGTGCGACTTTAGCATTATTATGAAGATGTGACTTGGATGACTTGGCATTCACATCATTTATTTCTAGGTTAACTATCATAGACTATTCTTGTCTTCTGATGTTTCTCTTTTCTTGAATTGTTTTTAATTTGCCAGAAACAAGTAAACTGTTGAAATTGAACTTACCATGTTTCAACATATAGCATAATAATCATTTAAATAAATGATTATGCTAATAAATCAATGTACGAGCTTTCACGCACTATTATTATTATTTTCAGCCTGGATCATCCCACTGCAGGGCAAATGCCTTCCTATCCCCCTTCCACTTTTCGCGGTCTAGTGCGGTTGTATGAGAATCTTTTGCGAAAGAGTCCAGCTCATCCCGCCATCTTACACGCATGGATGCTGTAAATAAAATAATTATAGACGATAATATTGGAGTCAAAAGTTGCTTAATATACAGCAACTGTTGTCGAAAAGTAATGATTTATTGCCAGTAAGCAGAGCTTTACGTGCTCGAGGTATTAGTTTAATGTTCTAAATTTCAAAACATTGCTTAGTTTAGTTCAATCTGTCTTGTATATTTAAGAAGAGATTACCTACTGGGAGCTGTTTGATAAGCAACTGACGAGCCACTTTGTTAGCTTCAGCATGGCTATCTAAATCTTAGGAATATCTTCCTAAGACCAAATGCTCAATTCCTAAGATGATCTATTGATCAATAAATAAAATTTAGCAAGACCGAGCCCTATTTGTTGCGCTGATCTCCATAGTATTGTCCGCAATTTTCGATTTATTTATTTATTCTTTAGTAGATCATAAATGAACACAAATCACCTAATTATTGTGGCTATGTTAGTTGCGTCTACATTAGGTAGGTAGGTAATTAGGTATGTTAATCATATATGTATGGATTTACCGCAGAAAAGTTAGTATTATACAATTATTTTTGGTTGAGTCCAAGTAATCGCTTAGTTCTTGAAATTTCGTCTCAATCATACAGGGTGTAAAAAGACTACTCCCGAAAACTTCAAGGGGTTAAAGTAACCATCAATATTAAACAACTTTAAACAACTCTAAGAAACCAACACTGTGAGCGCAAAAAAAACAGCTGTTCCATATTGATGGGTACTTTAACCGCCTGAAGTTTTCGGGAGTAATCTTTTTACACCCTGTATTACTACTCATATATCAGGTACCTTAATTTATTGACTCAACTTCGTGAAGTACCCTGCGTGATACAAAGCCATAGATTTATGTTAATTAACAACGGGTTTATGTGATTTTGACCCCCAATTCTAAGATTCAGAGGGTCAGTTGCAAACCTCTTGGGGTGAATAACCCTTTACATATTGAATGGCGTTGCTGAAATAGATCTTCGAAATAGTTTTGAATCATTTGCAGCTAATTTTCTAACTGCCTGTGTCACAAGGCTGTACCAATGTGCTTTACTGTAATATTTTTTTTACAGTTAATAAAATATAGAAAGTACGGAACCTTTCATTTACGCGTCTGACACGCACTCTCTAGTTTATTTATAGAGTTTTTTTTTAGAGCCTGATTCTCGCATATTGGTTTTGTTGATTTTATTTGAATATATCGAATTGGAACATGTCAGTGGCTTCAGGCAATTAGAGATTGTCGTATAAAATTTAGCGGCATACATTTTCACCAAATTGTCATGTAAATTCAAAGGGTTTCAATCCAGTAAGCAATTAATCCTCAATTACACCGCAGATGTAGCTCAAATTTGAAATAGCTGGCTTACTTTTTTCAACTCAAGTTAACTTTGTAACTCAAGTTATGAGATAGGCTGATTGATCTACGAGTAATTTGAGACAATTGCAAAATTAGGTCGAAATGAAGAGTGATTCTTACTACTCGTATTATAAGAAATAAAACAGAAAATACAATAGAAAATTTAATTAAGCTCTTGTGAGATAAAATACCGAATATGCAAAAACTAATAGCACTTGAACTTACTATGCATTTGGGCATCAAATATGAATAGATTCCTAATAATAATGTTACCTACTACTGTTATAAGATTCAATAGTTTACACGTACAAAAGCACTCCACTGACTGACGTCAGGAGGCACCTATGCCAACACTTTGCCTGTGACATTGTTTGAGATGCAATAGGCTTGAATTTGTCGAATAACATATAATAATATACAATATATCAGTTATCTAGTTCCCATAGTACAAGCTTTGCTTAGTTTGGGGCTAGATGATGCTGTGTGAATATGTCCACCATTATTTATTTATTTATTTTATTCATTCATTCAATAATATCCTAGCTGTTCTAGTAATCCACGCCACAGTGTAGCGTTTAATTAAACGTTGGACTGATTTTGGCGAGGCTGTAATTTTGTTTTGTGCCTGTCCTATTGTCGTATTTTCATTATGTGATATTGGAAGCTAGGCTGCAAGCTACACGCAATTATCTCATTAAAATATTCGCTTTGATCTGGGTTTGGGAATATCGGGAAAACAAATAGATCGGATTAGGTGACTATTAGTACGAGTATGAGCGGAAATTAGTTTTGTACAGCGTGTTGAAATGTTATTGCGAATGAACTAATAGTACATTATGGTACTAGTGTGTAATATTGGTGACTAGCTGCGCTCCCGCGGTGTCCCCGCGGTCCCTCGGGATTTTTTCATTATTTTCGGGATAAAAGGTAGCCTATGTCCTTCCCTGGGATACAACCTTTAACTATGCCAAATTTCAGCTTAATCTGTCCAGCGGTTTGGGCGTGAAAGCGTAACCAACAGACAGACAGACAGACAGACAGATAGACAGACAGAACACTTTCAGATTTATAATATTAGTATGGATTACCGCCGAGGCAAATTGAGACCCGAGCCATCGGCGAGGGTCTTAATATAGCCAAGGAAGGTAATCATCAATACACACGTGTATCATACGACGTTTTTCAACACACTTGTGAATAAAATAACAATAAAAACTAATTTTAAACAGTGAAAACGAGTTGTGAAACATGTTTCGCTATTGCGGGAAAAATTAATCAGTTTTCCTATGCGCGCGCATTGCGATCGGCCACAGACTATATTTCCGCGCCGCGCACAGGGTTTGCGCCTATTCTGCCACGTACAAAATGGGGAATTTAAAGTTTTCTTTTATTACAAGAAAACAAAAGTTATATTTGAGCGAATTTTTTATTTATTAAACACGTACGACTTAAAATTATCTATTTAAATAAGAAGTTGCATGAAATGAGCAAGCAATAGGAACATTAATTTATTTGTTCCATTGAACACGATCTTTTTTTTGAATAAAAACTCAACCAATAATATAAAAAAAAAAACTATTACTCACTAGTGAGTTATAGTAATGAAAAAGTCACAGTTTGATTATGGGTGTCATTATGTGCCCAATTGCGGTGACCATAGAGCCACTTTATGAGCAAGTGTGTTGAAAAGACTATTATTTATTATCATCGGGTCAGTCATAATGTGCTAGTGCGATAGTGCATCATCTTTCGATTCACTGATCGTGGGTTTGAATCTGTGCATCAATGAATTTTTTGTTTCACACTTCTTAACTGTAAAAAAAGTACGTAAGTGTCGTGGAACACTCGGTTGGAACAAAACAAAGAGTACTTTTCTATACTGGAAATATAATAAATTAATTGTCAATTAGGTATCCTAGAAACGCTCTTCCGTACTAACAATGTAACAATCTATGGACTGTGTCGCGGCTGCGCATTTCGCACTGTGACGATTTAACATATACATATTATACATGACGTGTCGTGACGCAAAAATGGAACACTTTTTTTCGTCCAGCCCCCATCCGATACCATCCAAAAAGGAACTTCGTTCCAAAAACACGTGGGGATACCATAGTTTGAGTTAGTTCTATTATAATATTTTAAATGTCTTTACTTTGTAAATCGGTACAACTTTTGCTACCTACTATTTCTACCTCTCACGTGTAACATTCCATGTGTAATCTATACATTTTTTTTAAATAATAAAGAGCTTAAGCTTCATAAAACAGATTCGTAATAAAACTTGCCTGTACAAAAAGACAGTTAAACTTTTCTGGTTCATATCTAGAGCATTTAACAGTTGACTTCCAATAAAAACAACAAAGCTCTGTAACTATTTTTCTTCCGAAACACAATAGCGCTGAACCCAGTGGCGCAGATAAAAAATCAGGCAGCCATTTTTAATTTTCAATAGCCTGGAGGCGCCGCAAACAGTTGCGATGCTGTGTACCTTTGCAACATTGGGTGGCGGTTTAAGCTGCAAGCTTTCGTTATTTTGATCAGAGTTGCTTAAATTTTTGGTATTTAGTCGGGCTATGTCTGTTATTTTCAACCGACTTCAAAAAAGGAGGAGGTTCTCAATTCGTCTGTATGTTTTTTTTTTTTTTTTGTATCTTGTTACGCGATTGATCCGCCATTTGTTGACCGATTTGCAAAATTCTTTTCAAGTTTGAGGGTATACTCCAGAGGTAGTCCCATATAAATTTTATTCCTGAGGGATTGATAGTTTCCCCGTAAAACTCTAAACACCTTCCCTCCTAGCCATGTCACAAATAGAAATCGAATCGACAGCTTGACGCCCTGAGTCACACCGCGTTTCGAGTCAAACATTGAAGTCGGTTTTCTTTTTAGTATAAAAACGTAATTATAGTCAATAGCGGTCTTCACACGCACAATCTTTCGCGAGCGATTGGGCGTACAGGATTGCGCGCGGGATAGCCTGTACTTTTTTGAAGATTGAAGCTATGCGTTCTATCACGCGCGATTGGCTGTATCCCTCGCGATAGATTGTGCGTATAAAGGCTGCTAATGTATTTTAGTCTAAACGAACAGCCGCACTCACAGACAGTCAAAGCTACTAAATCGTAGACGTTCGTGATTCTGAGTACGAATATACATATTAGTATTATTAGCGTTTAGATTAAATAAGGATGTAGAGGTAAAGGTAAGTATCCTAAAATAAGATTTTTAAATAAATATTATTTTACTACACTTTTTCGGTGTTATTAATATTAAGCTTCTCTGTGTCAAACCACAGTTCATGTTCCTAGGGTCTCAGAACTAACGGCTCGTCTTACGTGGGCGGTTTGACGCGAACGCGAAGCGGCGCGTTGCAGACAGACAGAGCTACAAACTGATATTGTGGCGAAACACGGATCCCTAAAACTGACAAAGTTTTATCTTCAATTCGCTTATGTTTTAAACCACAACTTTGCGAATCAAAACGCAACGTTACAATATTATACGATCCAAAATCTCCCAACTTTATTTTAACCTTTTTTAAGCTTTTCTTTATGTGCTTAGCTACCCTACGCACCTGTTGGCCTGGGGGCATTGCCCTTATTTTTTTAGGCTGTTGCGGTAGATGATTTTGAAATCAAAGAGTTTGCAGTGTCTTTGTTCAGTTTTTTTTTGACAATTTGATTACTTAAGATAATGAAAAAAAGGGGTAAAGGCATTATTTTTAACAAAATTACTTACTGTTTTTAAAGAAAAATTTAAAGAAAAGGTTATAACGTAAAAATATAGTTGAATTTTTTAATTGAAACTATTTTTCAATTTTTTTTATTAAAAAAAACAAAACAAAATCAGCCTTCAATAACTATACACAAACATGTTTTCATTTTTATTACGCTAAAAATTTGCGCTTATATTTATTTCACGGTTCCAAATTTTACCCCTTACGTTTTTGATTAACCTAAACAAACACCGTATCACAAACAAGAAGATACCTGTTTCTTTTTTAAATATAACAGTAATAGGCGGCTATTCAAATACTTTACCCCAAAAAATGCTTTATCGTATTCTTTTATACATTTTGTTGCTATAAAATAAAAAACAAATGTTCAAATGAGTTGTGGGGCAGCATTTGGGCAGGATTCTTTTGCAAAAATGGCCTTTAAATTAATAGCCAATAGCTGGCGATAAGATTTTTAGTCCTGAGGTAAAACAATTTTTTTTTTTAATTTAATTTTTTAATTTTTATATTAAGTAGTTTTTGACATTCTTTTCAACTTAAAAATTCAACAGAACAAAAGTATATTTATTTTGGTGAAGTAGCAAACTTGTCAACTCAAATTTTTATATTATTTAAGAGTGTTTTTGTAAAATAAATATTGTTCTTTCTAGAGAAGAATTATTTGATACGTTCACATTAATATCTTCCCCACCTGGGAAAAAAGACGATTTCGCACTACCAGCTAACTTGATTTACAAAGTGCGAGTCGTGTATCAACTCCAAGATTTATTTGTACTTTTTTCGGTAAATCTCCGAGCAATTCGGGAAAAAACAAAGAAATTTTAAAATCCCGATCACGTCCTGCGGGCATGTCTCACATTGTTAATGATTTATAAACCATTAACCTAAAAGCACAGGGAAAAGAAGAAATGCCTTAGGGATTTAAATACGGGATGAGTTCTCACTTCTGTTAATATAAGTTTTTTGCATTAAAATAAGGAAAGTCACCTTAAAAGAAATTTATAAATAGAAAACAGAATTTAAATTTATCAGTATTTTATATAAAAAGTTCACTTCAAAGTTTATTCTGGTCGTAACTCGTTAATCATTTAAATTAATTTTGCTTCATGTTACAAGCTAAACGTTTCTTGTTCATTACATTTCCTTAATTAAGCAATCTGCTTACAAAGAAGCAATTAATTGGCATTCCCATTGTTCAAATTCGCTCTAAAATTTATGACTGAAAGAGGGTAGAAATAGGAACTGTTAATTTATTGGCTGGCCAATGGAAAGTCAATGAAAATAATTGTTCAATAATTTGCTTGCATTGTTTTTGGAAATACCAATTTGAATTTCGAGTTTGAGTTTTATTTCTTCTATTTTAAAATATATGGCTTTGCAATAATTAAAATTTGGAATAATAATGCTTTTTTTTATAATAAGGCTCAGCCTTTGTGCGAGTCTTACAAAAATGTAGACAGTATAATAGTTTAATGTTCCGTCAATGAAAAATATTCCTTGCTTACATAAACTTGTTCACACATTAAAGTCATCCGAGTCGTCACAGCAAAATGCATGCAAACACACTGGTCTGAGCAACAGCTTGAAGGTTTAAACAATGTTAATAGCGCCTAACATAGTTGGAGGGATTTGGGGGAGACCTTTGCCCAGCAGTGGGATTAAATAGGTTATTGAAAAAAAAAAAAAAAATTGGCCCTAGTGTATGTAAAACGCGTCTACTACAACCCCTGCGGTGCCTGCCTGCCTAAAGCACCGTAGAAAGTCTTCTATGAACGTCAGCATTCAACGTGTTAACTCGTTATTCCATCTCTATTCTTGAATAACAAGAAGATTATTTCTTTATTCAATTGTACATCTTTTGTTTGATCCAAGCAAAACATTGTTTATTCAAGGCTTACCTTCGTGGCATTTTTCCTGCGGTCGCATGCTTTCTGCCCATTTGTATACTGGGCGAGAGCCCTTAATAGACGGGCGACAGCTAAATGTCACCACTTTTATTTGCTTACTTTTGCACCACTATTTTCACGTTACTTTATTATCAGGTGAAGCAATATGTTCTGTAATTGTCGATGGTTTGTCCTTCACTTCTATTCTTGAATTATGGAAGATATCTGATACATAGTTAATACCTCCATGCGTCACAACGCAGACTACCTTAGTTCAGTATGTGAGAACTTTTACATAAGCTTGCTTCGCAAAAATACTAAGCTTTTGAAATCATAATAAGCAAAATATATTTTATTTGTCAAAGTCAAAGTCAAAAAGCATTTATTCAAGACCGCTGGGATCACTATAAGTCTACAAGAAAGACATTTTCGACACGTGCCATCAAGCCTAAACATTTTGAGTGAAACAATGGTGCCTTGTGATAATTAATTAAAATAAACATATCAATTAGATACATTTAAAAGTCATTACTATTTTCTCACAGGCATGCCTAATAGCTTATTTACAAAACCGATTTTTAACGATAGCGTGTATGATTAACCGGTAAATTTCACTTCATTAATAACAACACTTTCGTTTTAAATAGCAGCTAGTTTATAAATAGTAAATGAAGGCCGTAGATCAAGTTAATTGGCCTGAAGGGCCAGGTGAAGTTTATATGAAGTTGAAACGCACGCATGCGACCTGGTAACGGACCTAGTTTCGGTAGCGAAGGAGTTGTATTAACCTGACAAAAGTAATATAATGACAATAAATTGCATGAATCTTTAGTATAGCCAGGATAATTAATAGTATATCAGGATTTTTCAACAAAAAAACAAAGGAGTTGGAAGTAATTGGAACATTGTTTATTATATCTAATAAGAAATAAGAAATAAGAAAAATTTATTGTCCAAACTGTGTTACAAAGATGGTATTTATCTAATTAGGTATCAACAGTTTACCCATCCTGGGCGTACAATAATATAAGTATGAAGGTAGGTATTAGATACCTCAGTCAGTACTTACTTGACTACTTATTATAAGAATTGTATGTAATCTGTGTAATATATCGTTACAATAATAAGACAACGTAGAGAAAACTTAGGCCTTTACATCTATATTAGATGATTATGCGTCAGGAGGCAATCCATGCCTACACTTAACGGGACGCTGAGTAGTGCCTGCAACATTGTTTAATATTGAATAGGCTTGTCCACAGGAAAGACAACGTCAATACGTGTGGAGCTGACTAAGCTGCGGGTTTCCTCACGATGTTTTCCTTTACCGTTAAGAGCTCGTGTTATAGCGCATATAAATACGAAACGAAAAATCCATTGATGCACGGCCGGGATTTGAACACACGGCCTTCGGGTTGAAAGTCGAGGCACAACCCCATACGACAAACACGGCACCAACACGGAACAAGACAACGTAGAAGTATTTAAGAAAACCTTCTTAGATTTAAAACTACAAAAATAAACATAAATCCTTACACATTTTTTTACTTACAGATTTCTACACCCTATTAACATCCACTAGTCTTTTATACAAAGCCAGTATTTTCATAGGTTCATCTTTTATGACCAGATTAAAACGTCGCTTATTTTTACAGTTAACGAGTTTATTAAGTACTTAGGTCTCTATTATAAACTCAATTAAGCAG
Organism: Epirrhoe tristata; assembly: GCA_951394285.1. Taxonomy (NCBI): domain Eukaryota; kingdom Metazoa; phylum Arthropoda; class Insecta; order Lepidoptera; family Geometridae; genus Epirrhoe; species Epirrhoe tristata. The sequence goes on along the minus strand of OX596146.1, from coordinate 7,304,549 downwards.
TGTTATCTTTTTAATTAAGTTTTTATGAAAGCACGGCCTCAGTTTTCTTATATCCGTTTAGAAAATGTCTTATTTTTACAAGAAATCTAATTAAATATGAAAATAAGTCCTTCTAAAATACCCAATTAATTCGTTTGGATCCTTTATTTACATTGTTAATCTATTTTTGAATAAATCCTTATATTAACGATTGTTTTTATAATAATTATTATAATTCAAATGAACTACATAAAGACTAATGTTTAAAAGCTTAGATTAGGACATTCCGTACAGTTTATTTTTAATCGCAAAGACTGTAAACTTGTGTCCAAGTCTGATTAGTCTAAGTTATAAAATAATGTAAGATTTATTTACTTATCTTAATTATTTTTATCTCACACTTACCAACCTAAAAATTAAATTATAATTAGATTTGTTTTGTTTCATATTCTATCCATACAATTCAAATCTGGGGATTAAGAACTTGCCTAGCCATGCCATCTGTTTATTTCGGGCATAATCTTTAAATATATATACAGGGTGTAAAAAGACAACTACCGAAAACTGAGGGTTTGCAATTAGACCATGATTCTAAACATATTTATCGAAAAAGACGCAAAAAAATTTTTGTCTTAGCTACGTCATTTTATTTTATTTTCTAGTTTTTTGCTACTAGTACAACAAAATAAGACCATACCTACCTAATAATTTCATTTATAAAAGAAAAAAACAATTAAAACTCAAAATCCAGCAATCTACAGATAAAAACGCGCCCAGTACATACGCTCGACCAGCTGTGCGAGGTCGGTTTTCTCCGGATATAATGATTTTTTGGAAAATCCTTTTGGATTTGGCTGTGTTTTGGGATGCTGTACCTACCCCTTTCGGCTTCGGTAGACGTCTTTTTACACCCTGTATATAATATATCATAATCTTTAAGTATATGAATCAACAACAATCTACATCTACATGGAGATACAGATAGCTTATTTAAGTTTTGCCCAGACAGAATAAAAAAAAAACTAGGGTACAATCATCATATGATAATCTTCATAGATTATTTCATTTGTTTTTTTTTACAATTATCCGAAAATATTTCCGCTACCACTTGCCACCAACTCACATACAAGCTCAACAAATAAATGTCAATCACTTTTATTAGCAGCCAAATAAAAACAGTAGCCAACAGGCCGCGAACCAAACTATAAATTTTATCTCTTAAAAGGGTCCTGATAATTATCTTCATGCCCAACACTCCACGAATTTACAACTTCTGTACTAGCCAGAGATGTAATAAGGATTTATTCTATGAATTTCTGTAGTAATTATCAATTTTTTTTAAAGGCCATGAACATGTTACATTTTAATGTTTTTAAACGTCTGATATAAATAATTCTGTATTAAGTTATAATTTATTATAAATTTATTATGGGAAAATATTTAAGTAAACTTACCAAATTCATAAATTTAAGTATTAACAGCTACTGTTTGAAGGCTTTCTATCAACTTATTTTAGTTAGATTTTTCTTCTGATAAAAATCACAACAAACACAACGATAAATCGATAGCTAAACAATTAATGGCAATTATAGCTACACTATAATTTTCATCCCTAATTACGTCTCTGCCGGCCGGTGTGGTTTTATTGAAGTATTTTTAGCCTAATTAAAATATTCGACGTGATTTCTCGACGATAAAAGGGTAGAAGCTTGGGATAGTTTGAGCACAGTCGTTAATTTTGTCGACTATTCGATCATGGCCGCAACTAGTTTGAAGTTCTTAACTATGTGCAAAATCTTTGTTGTAACCTATTAAATAGTAGATTCTTGTATCTACCTATTACAAAGACATTTCACGTCTGTACGACGAACGAATTTTAGTACATATTGTAATTGATACAATTTGAGGTATCAGGCGTCTTCTCCTTAGTCCTGGGTATAAAGGGCCTAATAGGCGGCCAAAAATCTCCGTCACTGGAGTTGGCCACGCCGATACGAACTTACTTTACCAAAACACCTAATTGTTTTTGTTTTTGTTATTGTTTTTGCTGTTGTTACCTTTTTTTAAATTTTCGTTTGCTCAGCTCAACTTATTTGTATATACTCGTATTTATAGCTGTGCGCACATATGTTTATGTTGCAACATAGTGTTAAAATCCATATATTTGTAATTATTATTTTACTTGTGTTGTAATGTGTTTTGTGTGCCAAATAAATAAAAATAAAAAAATAAAAATAAAAAACAAAGCACCTTATTGCAAAAATGCAAATAATATACCATAAGTGCCAGAATGACTTTAATTGAATTTTTCATTCAATCGTTCAATAATTATCTTTGTAATTTTCTTTAGTTGTATCAGTTAGCAGTAATTGTTCAATTACTTGGTGAACTCAGTTACCAGTTAAAATTTGAGGAATTATTAATTACTCGGTGAACGATGAGAGCTCTACTAACATAGCCACTAAGCTAGAAATCAAAATCCTTTGATAAAACTCGTATGGCAACTGTAAATTTCCTAATACTATTTGAATGACAAGCATAAGCCGACTAAGTCAAGATTTAGTGCAAGCATAAGGGTCATACCTCAGAATACATTGAAGATAAATCAATGTTTAAATAATTTTACTTCGAGTTATTTTGAACGACTTCAAAGAGAGTTTTCAGAGTAGGGGTAAAGGGTAACTCGTAAAATTGTGAAGTGTAAACATAGGTAATTAACATTACAGTTTAGAGTTACTTTCATTGACGACATAAAAGATGGCTATTACGGAATATTTACGGATGAAATTTCAATCTAACCTACCAGTAAAAGGAAGAAAATGTTTAACTGGAAATTTTTAAAGTAACTTTGGCTGGAAAGTCTAGATTGCATGATAATACAACAATTTTACGCGCTTTTCTGATTTCAAAGCACACAAATAACACAATAGAATAGAATAGAATAGAAAAACATTTATTTTGTGTTTCATAAACATAAAATACAATTAGGAACTATACTAACTTAATACTAGACACAAAAATGGACACCACTCAGCGTGTGCTGCAGCAACTTAGAGGTGCTGCAGCGCTGGTATTCTGTGGCACCGGTGAGCTCATATGCAGCAGCAGCTGCACACGCATGAACATCGCTTTAAAATTAAAACTTTTTTAACTAAAATATAAAAATCCAGGTAAGTAACAATTTAGGTATAGGTACATCTTATCTAATTATAAAATATAATATAAATATTAATAGTAAGTATTTAGTAAAATATAAATGAAAGAAAAATATTGTTAAGTAGAAATTACGCCAAGAACGACTACCTGTGAGATTGAACTTGTGTCATTAATAAATGATATTTTAATGATTTTTTAAAAGAGTAAATAGTTTTGGAGTTTCTAACTGGGGGAGAGGTAAATTGTTCCAGCATTTCGTGGCAGCATATCGAAAGCTACCACGAAAGGCAGTCGTTCTGTGGCGAGGACAGATGAGGCGTATAGCAAAGCGCATATAATAGTATATTTTATCGTAATGTATATTTTATCGAATAAAATCAAAATCTTTCAAAAAATCAAAATCTTTCAATAGTATATTTTATCGAATAAAATCAAAATCTTTAAAAAAAAAATTGGAAATTGGTCCACAAAATTTACGGAATTATCAGTGTACATGCATTAAAAAAATGAAACGAAGATATAACCTCCTCCTTTTTTGAAGTCGATGAGTAATTCGATTTTAAAGTTTTCGGTTTCCTATAACAATCAAATATAATGTAAGCATAAGGCAGGATATTATAACAAAGTCATAACTTAAACAATGCATAAAATAAATCGATTCTATAAATAAACGGTCGTTTGTAACACAAACCGGTATCATGTAATGGATCACTTAATTTCGATTAACCAGACGGACACGGCTGGCCAAGCTTACGAATAAAGCAGGCTATTTGTTTAAGCATAAGCAAACACAAATTTAGACATCATTATGGTAAATAACTGACCAAGGGGATAAAGCAGAGTATTATTTAAAGGGCGCCATTTAAATCCCGAGTGCATCGAAGGATTCTTGAGTTAAAACCCGAGTGAAACGAGGGAGCTATGACTAGAATTCTGAAAAGTGAGGGATTCAAGCACGCCCAAGACTAAGCTTTATCTCAGAGCTGAATTTATTCTATAACATTCAGGAATTACTTTGTAGAAAGTATTGTCAATGCTACTTAGATTGGGCAATGCTTTACACGAATATGATGTTTTGAAAATGGAAGATAAAATTAGCTACTGCTTTTTTTTTTATAAAATATTATGTTCCAAAAACCAGCACCAATAGGTTTTCATCAACCTGCTTTGTTCATAAACGCAGTCATTCGAAACAATACCCACCGGATATTACTCGTTTTCGCTTTTTGATCGTTTTTCACGTTATTTTCGAGGCATGCCGATCTTAAACAAATAATAACATAACCATTATACGCTGACCCCTTAAGACTGTGGCCAAATATTGAAATTTAAAGCCATAAGGGGACAGCGCGGTCTGTTTATATTGGATGCTTGGTAATGCTTGATGAAGAATGCCCCTTCGGCCTAGAGTCAAAGCAATTTATAGACAGCTAGTGTATTGTAGAAACTAAAAACAAAAACACCAAAAGACAAACGACTGTTAATTTTGTCTGTTACTTTGAGGCTAGATGATGCTGTGAAAAGTCCAGCATTATCTATTGGAGCGAAGTTCTTTTTCGGACGGTATCGAGGATAGGGCCTAGAAGAAAAAAATCGTTCGATTTTACCGTCACGACACCATATATAAGTCAAAACGTCACAGTGCGAAGTGCGCAGTCGCAGAGAACATTGTTAGTACGGAAGAACGTTTCTAGGATTTTAATATTTGACCATAATTTATTTGAATTTTTAATTTTTTTTATTTACACAAGATGATTTATTGCTCATAAAAATAGAGTAGGGAAAGTCATACAAATACATTTTTGTCACTTGCCTTGTCCACTATTTTTCGAAATTAGCTTCCACACTGACAGGTTACAATTCCAATAGCTATTAGAATTCTTACTGGCTTCCCCACGATGTGTTTTTTCACCGGTAGACAATTTAGACAAAGTCGAGGCGGCTGCTATTTAGAAAATTGATCTAGCTGTTTCCCGATATGTGCAATATTCGTTGAAGCGTTGCGTTCAAACTGAGCTCATTAATTTAATGGTCAATCAATATATTGCCTGTAGATAAATAACATATTTCATTGCAACACCGAAGATACTTATTAAGTTTGTTTGAATATTTACTTTGTAAATTGAGTTTTTGTATTAGGACATTGTTTGCGTTGTTCTAAATTAGATTTTGTTAAAGTTTGTAATGGCTTCAAGTCATTTAGATATATAATTGTTTTTATACTGATGACCCATTCAAAAATAATCGATAGATACATACATTAGATACTTAAATACTATGAATTTTGGAAATAGGTTCATAATGATTTTGTGTTTTGATTGGTTGAAAATGCTAAACAAATAGAAAAAATAAGATCGTTTCTCAAAAGTAAACATTTCCCAGATCAACATTCTCCGACGGTTCTTTTAAGTATCTCCAAAACTATCACGGACTAAAATTCACCTGTAAAAATAAAATGTAGTTATAAAATAATTTTGTAATAATGCTAATGGCTTAACTCACTCCGCTTAAATAATATTATCATAAGCTCAATGGCAGGCGTCACTTACTGAAGATAAACTTGGAGGTAGACGTTTTTATTTGAACAGTCTTTTTTATATTTGAATAATAATATAAATTTAATAGTACATTATGGTACCAGTGTGTAACATTGGTGATTACCGCCGAGGTGTTTTTAAGCTCGGCTCTTAACAGAACCGAGGACGGTAATCATCAATACACACGTGTATCATACGACGTTTTTCAACACACTTGTGAATAAAATAACAATAAAAACTCATTTTCAATAGTGAAAACGAGTTGTGAAAAATGTTTCGCTATTGCGGGAAAAATTTATCAGTTTTCCTATGCGCGCGCATTGCGATCGGCCACAGACTATATTTCCGCGCCGCGCATAGGGTTTGCGGCCTATTCTGCCACGTACAAAATGGGGAATTTAAAGTTTTCTTTTATTAGAGAGAAAACAAAAGTTATATTTGAGTGAAAGTTTTATTTATTAAACACGTACGAGTTAAAATTATCTATTTAAATTAGAAGTTGCATGAAATGAGCAAGCAATAGGAACATTAATTTATTTGTTCTATTGAACACGATCTTTTTTCTGAATAAAAACTTTTTAAAGAACAAAGCAACTCAACCAATAAAATTAAAAAAAAAATAGTAATGAAACAGTAACAGTTTGATTATGGGTGTCATTATGTGCCTAATTGCGGTGACCATAGAGCCACTTTATGAGCAAGTGTGTTGAAAATATTATTAATCTTTTTATGTACTTATTTTAAATTATCAAGAAACAGAAATATATTTTATCAATGGCTTTACTTTTTTTCATAGTGAGAGAATCAATGGACTTAATGTTGATTTTTATCGCACATCCTATAAATATATTGTCTGATCTCTGCAGTCTGTTCAGACTTTAAACTAAAAAGAGACCATAGAATCCTTGCAAATAATTATCAAAGATAATATCGCATCTCTGACCGCGTGCACTTTATGCTCCAACGAGATTATCATCGCTATTCTGAACTCTACGTTTATAGAATTAGAGTCCAGAGCTGTTAATTCAATTTATATTGATATTTCAATGTCCAGTGTACGAGAAAAAAAGTAAGAATTCGCCATGTCTGACCATTTCCGACGGCTATTATTCTGTCTCCCTCTATTTCCGTTTCCGCCTGTCGCCGAAACAAAATACGACTGCAGACAAAACATTTGGTACTCTCAGTAAAGTTTTCCTTTCGGTGATTGACGTGTTTTGAAGGTCTCAGAAGTAAAATAAGAAAACACCGGGCATTTTACTATTTGGCTGCAAATAAGGAGGATAAAATTGAATAAAACCGATAGGTTTATGAAAAACAAAGCAGGATCAGGGCTGAACTACCAAAACACGGTAAAAAAAGTACTACAAACTACAAACTTTTGTGAAAAGCTATTTTAGTTTTTTATTTAGCATGAAGTATTATTTTCGTAATTATACAGGGTGTAAAAAGACGTCTACCGAAGCCGAAAGGGGTAGGTGCAGCATCCCAAGACACAACCAAATCCAAAAGGATTTTCCTTAAAAATCATTATATCCGGAGAAAACAGCGTTTGAAGATTACTGTTTGCGTATGTACTGGGCGCGTTTTTTTACGTAGATTGCTGGATTTTGAGTTTAAATAGTTTTTTTCTTTTATAAATGAAATTATTAAGTAGGTATGGTCTTATTATGTTGTACTAGTAGTAAATAACTAAAAAATAAAATAAAATGACTTAGCTAAATCAAATTTTTTTTTGCGTATTTTTTCGATAAATGTGTTCAGAATCATGGTCTGATTGAAACCCCTCAGTTTTCGGTAGCAGTCTATTTACACCCTGTATATCTATATTGTGAGGAAACCAGTTAGTGTTCTTATAGGCGGCGATGGGCTTGCAACCTGTCACGTATGGAATACTAACTTCTGCAAGATGTGGTCATGTATCAAATATGTGTTTGGACATGCCTCCGACTACCCCCTTTAGACATCTTCAAAGGATCAGGAATAAGTAACATAAAAAGATCTGAGAGAATGTCTACCGCACCTTGGGGATACAGTCGTAAACCTGTTTTTTTACTATATATAAATTTTATTATAACAACTGTGACACAGTTTTGAGTTCGTAAACAAGAAGAAAATATGTCCCTTCAGGTAAACTCTGTCAAAGCAAATATCTGAATGGAGAAATAGAAACGTGAGCTCCAAAAGTCTTTAATTGCCACATAAAACAGTCTTCACCCTTTTAATCATATCAAAAGAGCAATCTTCCGGCCGGATGGACTATGAACGACATCTTTATAATAACCAACTTGTAATATAAGCCTTATAGAGCAACAGATAAGGTCCATAATTATATTTCGATCGGAAATTTCGTGAGTTCTTAGAATAAGATGATCTATCGTATAACAAATTCGTTTTTGATTCGTGAAAATCTAATTTGGTGGTTCAGTGTTACTTGTCCTTTAATCTTTCGGATGGTTAGGGTTACGTTTGTGTTTAATTATTGTGTAAAACGGTTCGCGAGAAGTTCTGTCAGTTTGTTTTGAAGGCTCAAAGAAAATGTTTGTTTCATTGACAGTCTTCTAAGCAAATGTCATTACTTTAGATAAGCAAATGTTTGTAGAGCACACTGTAGCATTTCCTCGTGACGATCCTGCTGCCTTCTTCATCAAAGAAATAACAAAAATAGTATGGCTAGCACCTTTACTCGTTCAGTGTATGCATAGGTTAACTTAATTTAAAATTATGATGAAATTGTAAACTTCGTAGTTCGTCATTCGTCGTGCTATGTAGCGAGACTAAGTTAGCTTAGAGCTGAGGACACTGGCAGGGTAAAAAGAGGTATATACAGTGAGTTAAGTGTTTGGGTTTTAAAGAGGTGTCAATATGTAAACAGGGTCACAACTGTATCCCTAAGGCGCGGTAGACAATTGCTCAGACTTTTTTATGTATTCCAGATCTTCATCAGAAATTGTTTAAGGGGGATGACTCCCCCTTGGGCAGGTATGTCCAAATATGTAAGTACTACTTACAAAATTAATTGATGTAATTTATCAGTTAATTAATTTTCATAATACTATAACATTTTTAACATATTTGTTTAATTATGTAGTAGGTATCGAGATTTTAGGTATTTTATACTCTATTTTATAATACGCGAACGCACTAAGGTTGTCAGTGTCACCAAAAAGTCTTCCCAACTAAAGTGGGACTGGGCAGGCCATGTCTGCCGCATGTCTGACGACTTATGCGCAAAAACCTTCACTGAATGGGTGCCCGACGGAAGACGTCTGCGCGGCAGACCACCACGGAGATGGCGGGACGATTTGGATATGCATCTACCAGACTGGTCAACTATAGCTAAAGACAGAATAGACTGGAAAATGAGGAGGGAGGCCTTTGCCACGCAGTGGGACAATACGGGCTAAAAATAAATAAATAATATATTCTATTTCTATCAAAACTTACAACAAAGCAAGCTGTATCATAGATGATGTAAAGTTAGAACTGTTCTCATATTGAATGCATAAATCAATTTAAACACTAAACGGACAGCGTAGAACTTCCATATAATGTTCATTCAACGCCTATATGAATAGCATAGGCGTTTAGAAAAGCTCAGTCGTTTCGTCTCTGCTGCAAAGGGAGCTAATAAATGATTTACAATATCATTGGATCTAATACTTTGAAGCCCGTCATCGATATGACTGCCACGGTTTTGGACCGAATGGCAATGCCAAAAAAAAATGCCATCATTATCCAAAATCGTGGCTACGGAAATGCAAATTGCTTAATTTGACATCATAAAAATTTAAGGGGCATGTTTTTGAGATAATCTAGTATCGATATGAGACAACTGTGAATTAGACGACTGTTAAAATTTGAGAGTCCACTAAATCTCTATATATAAAAATGAATCCCTATTTCCCTTGGTCACGGCATCACGCGTGAACGGCTGGACCGATTTCATTAATTTTTTTTTGTGTTTGTTATTGTCAACAGAAGGTTCTTATGACAGAAAAACTCTATATATTAATCATTGAGGGCGTGAAATAAGGGTTGAAAGTTTGTATGGGGAGTTGGTAGTTCCAGTTAAATGCAATAGATGGCGTTGCTAATAAGTATGTTATTTCGCTGACGAATTCGCGGGTACCAGCTAGTCTTCTAATAAAAATATCCTAATTTAATAATAATAATTATTGTATACCGATACTAATTGGTGACATGGTGGTACGCTTGTAAACATACTTGTACATTACAATAAATGACATTCATTCATTCATTCATTCATTCATTCATAGCATACCCTAAGAACTAAGAATGAATTTATCAAGTTCAAGTTTTAACATTATTATTTTATTAAAGCTTATCAAAATAATATGCATATTAGTAAATTTCATATTGCTCACGAATGAACAAGCTGATAATGTATTTTAAGCTATGTTTATACTTCGGAAGCTCAGTGAGCTATAAATATTAACTTGCCTGTTTGTTTCTACCTCTTAGGCCTCATAAAATTAATGCCGTTGCATTAATATTTATTATTCTAATAGATATACATAGCTTTTCATATGACTTTGCTTGGCTTTTAATTAACTTACAGTACGCACAACCAATCTTTAGCTCTCTGAAGTAGTCATTTTTGAAGACGCGTAAAAGACGAAGACAGCTTTGTATAGCTGCCTCGCTCACTCGCTTAGTTTGTTGCATCGTCCTATCTCGCCTGCTCGTGCAAACTGCGCAATCGCCTAGTGCACCTAACTTGAGAGCTAAAGATTAGTTGTGCGTACTGTACTTGCGTTTACTTATAAAAATGCATATTATTTCAGGGTGTGTTCTTCTTCTTATTGTATTCGTTGTTGTGCGTGCTTAGTCGTTCTTGATAGATCGTCGAAGTTAAGCAACGTTCGAAATCGTCTGTAAGTGGATGGGTGACCACCAGTGGCATTTTCAACTGAGCGCTTCCGTGCTTCGAAGGGCACGTTAAATTGTCGGTCCCGGCTAATTAAGTCGTTAAGCCATGACGGAGGCCTTAAGGCGGCCTAAAAACTCCGACACCAGAGTTGGCCACTGACTCATACGAACTTACTCAGAACAAACCAGATTCAGATCTTCTTTTGTGTCTTAGATCAAACAAATAAATAATTTTGATAATCGGTTCACAATTAACACAAATAAAACATACAGCGGAACAAAATCCCTCCTCCTGTTTTTGATGTCGGTTAAAAATATACTAATATTGTATTTATGTATGCAAGTCCAAGCCTTAGTAAACTGATATGAGTAAGCTTTACGATGCAATAACGAGCACATTGTTGTAATGAATTTCCATTGCCATGCTTAGCTTGGTAATGGTTCTTTCCTCGTATTACAGACTCGCTTACGTAAACTATCAACTTGATAGGTATTAAATTTAACCTAACCGTTGGAAACGTACTGTAAGACTTGCTTTCATCATCATCAACCTTTCTCATCCCACCACTGGGTATAGGATTATCTTCATATAATATTAGTGGGTATGGGTATAGGATTTATAATATTAGTATGGAGTATGGATATGGATATTCTTTGTAAGGGGAGGAGAGGACAGCAGGCGCCAAAATCTAGGCAGGATGGTAAGTTACAAATAAATTCCTCTACTACTACCTCCATGGTATCAGAACTCCCTAAAAATAAACCACCCATTGTAAGAAAAATTGCTACTGCGCTTCAAGGAGGACAATATCCACATCGCAAAACGATTCAAAAATAACTCTAAGTCAAGTTTTTGAAGTATGTAGGTACTACATGATAATTTTTATACGAGAAACACGAAAATTATCTTGTAAACAATGTAGAGAATCAAGACGCTTTTTTGAGTTAATTAAGTCATAACATTTTGTGCATTTGCATAAAAATAATGTCTTTCGGGTATTCTGCCAAAAAAGGTCGTTTGTATGTTCTTAGCAAAGTCGCACGAAGAAGAGGCACCAGTTATTATCTTTTTAAGTTTATGTTGACATTTTAATCGCAAATGTTTTACTTAAAAATGCTATCTTACAAGAACCGGCATCAACATCCTAAATCTTTTAAGTATTCTAACTGGAATTTATTTATGAACAGAAACGAATCTACTACATAATATTTTTACACAACTTTACAAAATACACTTAAATCAGTGGAGTCATCTAAGGATCAATAATTGTTTAAAAAATCTTAAGATATCAACTGTATGGTAATTGCATTGTAAAGAAAGCCCTTTATTTATTAGACTATTTCAAAGTGATCCCAGCGGTCCTACTGAATAAATGCTTTTTAACTTTGACTTTGAGACCTTTTTCTCTATTCAGTTCATCTTGAGCAAATGTCATATCACTAGGAGTAAAAATAATGAACATAACTACATATAAAGTCACCATTGGTTGGTATTAAAAGTGAGTATTATCATGTTTTCAAAAGTCGTTTTTAAACTTCTACATCCTTAGGCTATTTGTTCATGTGATTAAGCTGTCTGTCATCGCAACATCAAATAATTTTAAAGCGCTATTCACAGTGCGAGTTGTTTTTTCTAAGATTTGTATGATAATATTTTGCTGACGGACTGGGCGAAGAGCAAACGTCATCTTTTTATTTAAATAAAAATTGCTAATGCCTTCATCTCCATATTTTTGCATGAGGAAGTCAACTTTTCAGAGATCATAAATAATTAAGACTGATTAACGATGAAATGTGAGAGATCGCTATTTTATGATAAATATAAAAAAAATGTTAAAGGCGTATCCCCAAGGCGCGGTAGACATTCTCTCAGATCCTACTAGACCGACACAGATTAGCTGAAAACATTTTTCAAGTGTGCGAAAGGAGATTCTTTGAGGCGCACTCATAATCCTTTTACCACACTGGTTCGAAAGAACGTTGACACGACAAGAAGAAGAATGAATGAATGAATGAATGAATGAATGAATGAATGAATTAATGAATGAATGAATGAATTAATGAATGAACACTTTATTGTACACCAATTAATAACAAAACACCACATAAATAAAAACACGTTCGAAATTAATTCAATGGGCGGCCTTATCGCTGAAAGAAGCTTAAGGGAATTGTGACGGAATATAAATCCTGGTATTACAAAAACATCTGCATATCTCTGTCGTCTTGCAATCGCTTGACACATGGATGGAGTTGTTAAATGTTCTGTTTTATGCTTCGTTTTACGAGATGAGCGAGCCGAGTTTTCTCGGTATAATTATTCAAAGTCTGCTTTACTTTGTAATAAAGTTAATTATGAAAGTCAAATTAGGTGGCTTTAGAAATATGTATCTGTTGGAACGAAGTTCCTTTTCGGACGGTATCGGATGGAAGCTGGATGAAAGAAGTGTTCAATTTTTGCGTCACGACACATGTATAATATGTCAAATCGTCACAGTGCGAAATGCGCAGTATTGCGCAGCCGCGAAACAGTTCATAGATTGTTACATTGTTTTTGTTTACTAACAATGTAACAATCTATGAACTGTTTCAGGGTAGGTACTCAATTAACAATAATTTATTTGACAAATGCCAAATCCCAAAGTTGAAATTCCCAGTACTTATAGAAAAGTACTCTTTGCTTCGTTCCAACCGAGAGTTCCATGAGACTCACGTACTTTTTTTATTCTTGTAATGGTCTTAGATGAATGTGGATGGATATACCGGTAGGGGTAGGCCTAAGAAAAGATGGATGGACTGTGTGAATGCGGATATGTTTGTGAAAGGAGTGAGTTCTGATATGACGGGTGATAGAGGGAAATGGAAGAGAGAAACATGTGGAAATCCTGTGGTCTATTTTTAGTACCTCTACGAGAAAGACGCGTTTTTATGTAAGTTCTATCTATAGATTTTTAACTATCCTTAGATGGATCAACTGATTCTAGTGCATTTTGTAATTGTTTAGTTCTTCAATCTTTTTAAACCAATTTATTTCAAGTGGTTTAAACATTTATATTTTCACAAAAATAAACCTGCAAACCCAACAATATACAACGTGTAATAATGAACCTATTGTACTGTAATGAATCTGTAAACGAATAGCGATGAGCGAAATCGGTAGCGGTCTAACACTGGTATCGATATTGAAGAAAATAGTCGTGTAAAGTGATGCTTTTAGGCTACCAAGGTTGTAAGACAGAGGTAGACCTTTTAGACTGTTAATTTCTCTAAAAAATTTGCCAAAATTTACTAGTTTTGGCACATTTTTAAAGAAACTTTCTTGTCTCTGAACTACTTATAAAATCTGTGTGCAAATGTCTCAAATCCTGGGGAGCAAAGTTTTTTGGTGTTTTGACTGACGTCACAAACTGGTGCTTACTCCAACATCTGCAATTAATAAAATAACCCAATACGCAACTGAAAAAAAAAAGATCTGAGAGAATGTCTACCGCGCCTTGGGGTCGTGAACCTGTTTTTTTTCACGCAACTGGAAACAATTTCAAAGAGGAAATTCACATGTTAAAATTCGTATGAAATCCACGAATGTGAAAATATAAATATCATGAAAGCACGGCACGATACAACCTTGTGTTTTTAAACTCTTTGGAATATGCTGCAAGTAGAAAAGAAAACGGCGATACTCTTACTGCGATAAAGTTCTACATAATACGGTTACTTTCGCAACGTATCTTAATTTGTTTGCTTTTTCATGCGCCCTCCGTGATAATGTTTACATTCAACATTTAAGGATCAGTTTAGAGTAATAAAATTCGCATCCTGATGATTATAGCTTCCGAAAAGTAAACTTAATTCATAAACAACTTGTATTTTTGTTTTGTACTGAACGATGGTTGACTGAGAAACTTTCGTCCCCTTTTATGGTATATTAAAAATATTTTTGCACGTTCTCATCGTAATTTTTTTTTGCTTTTGCTTCGAATGGTATTTTTGTTGTGATCTCGACTTTCAGTGTGTTTCATCATCATCATCATCTTCCTGCCTTTTTCCCACATTATGTGGGGTCGGCACAACACGTGTTCTTCTTCCATTCTCCTCTATCAGCCGTCATCTCAACACTCACTCCTTTCTTACTCATATCATCATTTACACAATCCATCCATCTTTTCTTTGGCCTACCTCTACTCGTAAATCCATCAACATTTATACCAAGCACTCTCCAAGTTACCTTCTTTCTAGTAGTTTTCCAGTGTAGTACGTTTCAATTGCTGTATTATTTCAGCGAACACTTGATTCTTTGTAAAGTTAATAAAAAAAAGTTTGAAGTTATGCAAGGATGGGAATTTTTCATCAATTAAGAACTGAAATTCCGCTCTTACAATTATTAAATTCCTTACAATTTGTGGAGGTTTTGAGTTTTTTTATTATAGGATAATACTGCTGGGGTAGCAAAATAATTCATTTAAGCTTACATGTAATGTAGGTAGAGTACATACAACATAAGTAAGCTAGCTTAAGGAATATACTTAGCCACATAATGTAATTGTTGCCGTAACTTAACTAGCTAGTTCTTTCTCTGAACGGTATTTTATAAGTATTCAGACACATATAGATCGTTTCTAACGATCCTTAGATAGCTTGACTAATCCTGTTGTATTTTGTTAATATATGTTAATATGAAGTAGCTTAGTTTCTGTAAATAAAGTTATCAAGTGATCCAACATTTTGTTGGTTTCAGACACAAAATGCACAGGATTTGTTGATGCACGAGTTTGTCGGTCTTCTACAGATTGTATTACGGTGAGTGTGCCCAGGAGCTGCACGACCTTATTCCGCCTTTACCGTTCTTTTACAGGGACTTCAGACACACAGCTGATTACCATCCTCACCTGGTTGATATTCCACTAATTAGAACTAAGCGCTTTCAAAGTTCTTTTATTATGCGCACTGCAAACATTTGGAATCAGCTTCCAGCGTCTGTATTTCCGCTGAGCTACGACCCTGTTGTTTTTAAGAAGAGAGTTAATAGGCACCTTCTGGGTAGTCTCGATCCATCGTAGACCTTATCCTTACCTGTGTAAGTTTCGAGCCCAACATCATAAAAAAAAATGGATAGAGTAAAATGTCACTCAGCATTGGATTACAAGAATCTGTCAATGATGATTATGATCACATGCAAAATTCTGCAGGCATTAATCTGTTATTAACCACTTCCCGCCTAAAGTTGACGTTATCCATCTCATAGTGAATCAGGACAGCAGAATGCTCTTGATATATCGATGAGATTATCCACTGACGAGTGTTTTGGTTGGTTGTAGACGAACGATTTTAGCTAAACTTAAAACTAACAAAATTACTTCTGCTATAAAATGTAACACTAAAATCAGGTGGAGAGACGAGCTGGACTCGTTTAGGAAAAGTTGGTCCTCCATAGCACGGGACCAAGAAAGGTGGAAGGGGTATAGGGAGGCCTTTGCCCTGCATTGGGACGATGCGGGCTATAAATAATAATAATAATTTAAGATCAAAATTGTCAAAAAGGTTGGTCAAATGTGTTGGCTTCTGCCCCATGCATGCCTATCAATTGTCTGGGACTCTATAGTTCCGTGATGTTAAACTTTGACAAAAAAAATAATAATAATAAAATCAAAATGCTGCGCATATTGCTTTCACCACCATTATATTTTTCTGATATTTTTATTACTATACTAGCTGACCCATTTTTTCCGCGCAATTTTTGAATTTTTTTTCTGTCATAAGAACCTTCTCCTGACAATAATAAACACAACAAAAAAAGAAATAGTGAAATCGGTCCAGCCGTTCACGCGTGATGTCGTGACCAAGGGATATAGGGATTAATTTTAATATATAGAGATTTCGTTTGTATACTATGAAAAAAATACGAACTATTGCTTATTCTCATTAGGCATAGAGATCTTTATAAAATGCTGCTCCTCATTTCACAGTATTTTTGAAAGCAAATATTTACGTTACCTACTTAGAAACTGTTTTAGAAAAAGTTAATAAAATTATCAACTGACTTCACCACTACATAACTTTAAAAAACATCGGTATAGATCTATCAAGCCTACTTCGATTATAGTCTCGTTTTTTGTCTCCAGGTCGCCATCACTTCTAGAAGTCGCGCGTCTAGTCGCTCGTTCGCTCTACTTCAACCAGAGCATGCAGTGTTTATTCAGATGCAGACCATCGCGAGTACCAACGATTTGCTGGAAATTAAGAGGACGCATCGGGGATGCTACAATAACATACCGCCAAAAATACGACTACTCCACTATCTATTCTGTGACAGTGATTAGTATAAATATGTAGCGTGAGAGTTTTATAGAGATTATTTTTGTAAAGTATTGTTTTAGTTGACAATGTTTGTGATATTTTAACAAATTGGCGGGCAATGTACCAATGTATGGCGGTATGGGGGGAGGTAGCTACTTTCTAGGGCGGCGTTCAATGGGTTAAGGCAATTTTTAGGTACCAACTAAGTTTAGTTGGTACCTAAAAATTGCTAACTAGCTAAGAAATTAACCTAAGTTTAGATCTAAGATGGATCGCCTAAAAAAAAGCTAGGCCCCAAACCGTGTTTGCTGCCCTGGTTCTTCACGATATTAGTCGAAGGAACAGGAGTAAAATCACCTAGTTTTAAGACGTTTCAAAGTGATCTCAGCAGTCCGACTGAATAAATGCTTTTTGACTTTTGACTTTGACTTTGAATTGTAGATGAGAAAGAGGCTTTTTAAGCGTTATTTTTTTCACAAAAATATTAAGTACCTATTATAAACTTGATCTAATTTACGATCGTCATTGAAACCTCTTTACAAGGAAGGTACATTCTTTATCAATAATTTATAAAAACGAACACTTCACATAATTGTTCTAAATATTTACGAGCACATTATCCTGATTACTGGCAAACAATGCTCTAATCTATTCTCGTACTTTGAAGCGTTAGTCATAGATTCGTCATAGCTTGGAATCTTATCAGCAGGGCTGACATATTTTTGTTGGGCGTTATCCAATAATTTGACTGTTATTGTTAAACATTATCGTCCCAGTCAAACGAATTTTGAAAGAATCTCTCATAGATTCACCAAACCTTATTATTTTACTAGTATATAGATTCACTAAACCTTTTATCAATATGTAGGTATAACAAGAACGAATATTTGTAAATTAGTTCCTACGATATTATTTACGTAAACGTAAACAGGTTCACGACTGTATCCCCAAGGTGCGGTAAACATTCTCTCAGATCTTTTTATGTTACTTATTCCAGATCCTTTGAAGATGTCTAAAGGGGATAGTCAGAGGCATGTCCAAACACATATTTGATACATGCCCACATCTTGCAGAAGTTAGTATTCCATACGTGACAGGTTGCAAGCCCATCGCCGCCTATAAGAACACTAACTGGTTTCCTCACGATGTTTTCCTTCACCGTTAAGAGCACGTGTTAAAGTGTGTATATTATTTATCAGATATAATTGCTCAGATAATTTTATTTATTTAAGAATACAATTAGCTACAATACAATAGCAAGCAATACAATTAGCAAATAGCTATGAAAACATTAGTTAGCTTACAAAACCATTATCATTAGATGCACAGCTATGATCCCAATTCGGTTAATTTTTGTTTAAATAAATAAAAATAATAAATAATTGTGGACTTTATCACACAGCATCATCTAGCCCCAAAGTAAGCAGAGCTTGTGTTATGGGTACTAGATGACTGATATACTACTTATATACTTTTTGTTTGTAAATATTTTCTTCCAAATCTTTACGACCTCATATTAAATATATTATTATATTCACTTTCGTCAAAAACCATAAGTGGGTAACTCTGACAGCCCTTAAAAGAAAATCCACTTTCTTATCCACACATGATAGGTTTAGAGGCACTCTAAATAATGACCGATTTCATTAAAAGCGACGTACAGTACAAGCTCTAGACTGCTTTGATAACGAAAGCTTAGTTTCGAAATGGCATTGTTTTAGCTACAGCCAAAGGATACAGCTAGCGATAAGTGGTAGCGGAGTAAACTGATAAAAAATATTTTAGATGTACGAATATGTAATATAGTAAAATATTTGTCAGAAAAAAATTAATAGCAGACACAATGAAAAAGGTACAGATTGATCAGCCTCATTAAAAAAATCTTGCTCGTAATAACAGCCCACGGTGCGTGTCAACGGTTACGGAGTGTCATCATCATCATCATCATGTCAGCCATCTAGTGTCCACTGCTGAACATAGGCCTCCCCAATCGATTTCCACAGCGATCGATTTTGTGCAGCCTGCACCCAACGGCTCCCACGGACGGAACGGAGTGTAGTGCGCCAACAATGAAAAGAAGAATTCCTACTTACACTTTTTTATTCACGTCTCCAAAGTACTACAGAACTGAGTGCCTGAGGTATTTGATATTCAATTTAACTGAATGCTTCCTACAATCCGGCGACAAGAAAGTGCTTGAAAAATCCCACCATGTAACATCAAAAAAGTATCAAAATCTGTTCAATAATCACAATGAACATAGCCTTATATCTAGTGCAATAGGATTGAGCAATAGCTAAGCAGGACACACTATTAAGTGAGACAATGCATTTGAATCACACCTATAAACAGTCATAGCTTTCGTAGTATTTTGCAAACGGGTTTCCAAATATTGACTACTTGTTGTATATAATATATATCTTTCTCAGCAGACTCTGTGGGCTATTTCTACTTGCTTAGTGTTTATTTTAATGCTCCATTTTTTTTTTTCTCAAAAACATTACAGATTTACTTCACAATTACGCAGATCCGTGATTTACTCATATTTCCAGTCAGAAAGTTTCGCATTGGAAAACCGACTAACCTAAATAGATTTGCATTTTTGTCCAACTATGTTTACTTTTGCGCAAATAAAAAGTGGACTCTGACCTAGTTTTGATAGTAAAAAAAGTGAGTTCGATTTTTTTGCTGACTAAAGTCTATTGGAGATTACTAAACTGAATTCCTAAAGCTTAAAGCTTTACAGACTTACGACTGATTTAAAAAAGACTCAAAGATCAAACATTAGAAGTTCTTAAAACGAACCAGAATATTTTGTACTCACTTTGTACTTACATAACCAAAGTCGAAGACATAAAACATTCATTTAATATCACCACATCATCAACACGAATTCACAATCGTAGTAGTTGAAGTTAAAATAAAAAAAAAATATTATCAAATCGACTTTGACTTTGACTTTGACTTTGACTTTGACTTTGACTTTGACTTAAATAATTGGTTGTCTGTAAAGTCGGTTTACTGACGATAGTTGAACGTGACAACATCTACGCATCGCTCACTCAAGTAGGAGAGAGACGGATGTCGAACGCTGCCGAACGCAAAGGCCGATTGTGCTTCTTTGTCGCTCGTTCCGCGCTCTCGCTTGCACTTCAAGCCTTACATGGAACGCCTCAGAGCGAGGTAACGCCTCATGACGTCATGTTTTTTCGTGCGGGCAGCCGGCTCTATCGAATTATAAGAAGTAGTCACGTCAAAAGTCGTCTATTCAATGCTAGCTGAATAAACTTTTGTTATTCGTGATGCGTAATACAAATGCATAGCTTAAAAATATTGTTGACATGAAATACACTTAAAAAGACGTAGCTAACTGGAAAAAAGTCACCGATCAACCATTCAATCTAAACTAGAAATCCTTTCACCACACTATTTCGATAGAAAGTGACACGACAAGAAGAAGAGTATTCGATCTTCCAGGAATATTTTTGCAATTATTTGCTACCAATTATAATAATAATAAATAAATAATGCTGGACATTTTCACACAGCATCATCTAGCCCCAAACTAAGCAAAGCTTGTACTATGGGAACCAGATAACTGATATACTACTTATATACTTTTCATTTGTAAATACATACATATTATACATAGAAACACCCAGACCCGAGACAAATATCTGTAGGTCATACAAACATTTGTCCCGCGGCGGGGATCGAACCCGCAACCTTCTACGTCGCAGGCAGACCTTCGCCCGCTGCGCCACAGAGGTCGTCAATTGTTGTATGAGTTTACTTTGTTTCCTCATATCAAATCACCAAGTATAATCAGTACGTATGAACAAAACAGACCTAAGAAGCAGTCCCAAAAAAACAAAAGTGTCTTCGTGTTAATGGAATGAAATGAAGAACAATAACAAGAAATCTGATAGGAGTGGACAGGACAAATGTTATTTCAATAGAGATGCGAGTGTTTACTTTATTCTACGTGTGAATTGTTCATTACGGGCCAGACGCTCTCAATACGGTCCGATGAGCTCTGAAAAAACAGTGGAACTTGATAAATGAACAGACCATTTTGTTTTGAAAATGTGAGTAAGTAAACGCAAATTTTGGATGGATTAAATAAACTTACCTCATTTTATATATTTCCAGCGACTTCACTATGGTTAGTAGCAACCGAAATATACCGATGTCACTCAGATATACTGTAGATTTGCATCCGTGAAAATATTTTTGAAATCGGATGAATTGTTTCGCAGATTGCCTCATAAAGAAACAAATAAACAAACTTTTCTTATCCAAGGCAAGTGTATAAAACACTAAATCTTAACGTTTTTTATTGAGAAGTTAAGTTAAGAGAAAACAAGAGGCATTGTAAACAAAGAAATATTAAAATTACACTATTTCATAACGTTGGTATACTGAAATATTAACGAGGAGTATTTTTTTTGTGTTTTTCATTGTTATTTTTTTATTTCTACCTTTCAGCATTATAAATTACTTAATATAACTCCTGACAAGTTATATTACGTAATCATATCTCATTTTAATTAGGCATTTGATACTTTCAATGCGTTAATGACTGTACTTCAGCATAAAATTAAAACGAGATTATTATAAATATGTTAATATATATATTTTTTAATTCAAATATAGGTTTATTTACAGAAACTAAGCTACTGCATATTTACATATATTTACAAAATACAACAGGATTAGTCAAGCTATTCTGTTATATATTCTAATGTTAAATTAATCTATTTCAATAAAATATTATAAATTTTTGAGTGTCGCTAAAACGCTTTCTATATTTTTTACGAAAATAGCAATGATTTATATAACACTTAATATAAAAAGCGAAGATGTTTATAAGTTCTAGCTTTAAAAACATTGATAACACTGTTACACCATTTTTTTTTTGCGGGATCTAATAAAATAAGTAATAGATGGAAATAAAGATTCCATAGAAATATTAAATAATATCAGCTTATGAAACGAATGGTTTTTGAGTGAATTTTTGAAACATCAATCCTTGTTAATATAAAAGTTGAATATTCGTAAAATTAGTAGGTAATGTGTTTAACGAGTAGGTATAGAAATCCCCTGAATCATTTACTTTAATTAAATCATACATATTTATTTTAATATTTTCTAAATTCAATACCTACACATTGTGTTTAACTAAGTAAAGCAGAACCTTTTATTTTGTGTTTCCAAATAACCTATTAAAATCAGTGTTCTTGTCATTCATCAAGATACCTTTGTCCAAAACCCCGTAATTTACGAGTTTCCTCGGACCAGTTTTTTATCCAAATTACCTTACTTTATTTGTATTTATGGCTCTAGATTAATACGTAAGCTTTATCTCCACCGGGCTTAACAAGGGAATTATGGGTCATTTCAAACAAAGTTCACAGACCTACCTCTGACATAGATCAAAGAGGGCAGCTAGGGTGTAACATACACCCAGCTCGGGGATTCAATTGCATTGACTCACCGGTTCGTCACGCCAGAAGCTGCAGCACTCCGCGTACTACAATATGCTCAGCATTAGCATTGGTGGCACTGAACGTGTTCAAAAAGTGTGCATATTAAGTTTTTCATGTTGAAATACTGATTGTACTGCTGTAGAACATACATAGGGAAACATTTTTTTTCTAAATAAAATATTTTGTTTGTACTTACAACATAGTACAAACTCTTTTTTATATTGTGCGTTTTATATAACACAAGTCTATTATTTATTATTTCAAGTTATGGATGTAATCACAGTACCTTGACAGAACTTGTACCAGAACACAGTCCTTATGGACTGTGTCCAAAATGAATCAAATTTCCGGCCACCCGTGCGTATAAAACTAGAACTGACGTGGAGTCTGATACATTTTTAATGGATCCAAAGATAGTTACAAATTAGTAACGAATTCAATAACTTAATCCTAAAGGACGCCCAGCTTTATTTATATCAAAATCAAAAATAAACTCTAGAATGTTTTAAATGGAGACAACTTTACAGTATGATACGTATTGCAGTTAATTTCAGTACAAACATTTTTTTTTTAAGCTTTAAGTAAGCTAAAGAATGGTTCCATATTATCATTTCAACCCAGTATTATCCTTAGACTAGGCTACATCCCTGTGTGTTTTTTGCTTAGATTTTTCTAGACACCAATGAACAGCGGGCAAAATCTGGTACGATTAAAAATAATAGCATATTATGTATAATACTCCACTTGATATCAAAACTGACAGTATAAGTACCAGTAGACAGATACCTATATCCGTTGCCTCATTGTACATTGGACAGATAACAGTGACCATGACTGACATACTTATCTTTGCTATGGAATTATGTGTAGGTACTTATTCATGCCCTCAGTATTAGTCATAAAGGTGCATTTACACGATGCGATTTGTCGTACGATTTGGTAAGCCCCGCCCTTTGAACGTGCCGACGAGCGTCGCGCTTCATATGACAAATCGCATACGTGTAAACGACACGTGAAAAATTGGCATGCGATGCTAAATCGTACGTGCACAGACCGTGTCGTGTAAATGCACCTTTAGTTTTATCAATATCTACTAGCGGTGGCCTGTGATTACATACACACAAAGATTCTCTAAAAAAATAATTTTGCAAAGTAAGCGTTCCATTCCATACGTGTGAGACTGTAATAAGCCCTATGAGATTAGTAACTTGTTTCTCAAAATGTTTTCTTTTGTTTTTGATCCTAGTTTTTCCTGCGAATAAACAAATACACAGTAAATCTCAGAAAACCCTCAAAACGTGTTAAGTAAAGTTTGTAGCAGTCACTTTGTGTCACTTTACAAACTTTAAGTGGTCTCAAAGTATAAAATACATTGATAGTAAACTTTGACGAATTTACACGCCCTTAGCTTCCGCAATAACCATGATCTGATTTACCCGATGTAACCTTAGACCCGATCTGTGGCCCGGTGCAACGATATTGAAAACAAAGACTTAAATATCGATGAGAAATGACATTGCAATCTCTTCAACAGTGGGGAATTTAGTAAGTACTAGCTTTATGTATAAAGTTGGTAATATACCTATAAGAAGCGTAACGTTCACTTTGTTTTTGTATAATTATAAATTAGTAATTACCTATTTATTTTTTCTGCTAAAAATGCTTTTCTTACTTCCTACCTTCTCCGATCTCGGGTGCAGCGCTAGGTTTTTAGTCACTCCACTTCTAGAAGTTTGTATATCCAAAACTAGCAACCCACTTGACTTAAACAAGTCGGCATGGCTTCACCAACCTTCCCAGTAATCGTAAAAGGCACACGATTAAACCAAACAAAAGCCTGGCATATAAGCTGTTATCGAATGTGGTAAGCTCATGACGTAAGTAATATCGGCTGGAAAGCTTTGTAGATAAAGTGTCAACTGTTCGAAATTCTACTTCATAGAGTACCTACAAACGCTGTTTTTTATCAGTGTTTGTTATTTTTTCTAGGTATACCTTTTATCAAAGTAAAATAGATGACTTTGTTAGTCTGTACTTATTATTTTACAAGTAGCTTTTCAACATAAAATATTTTTTAAAGAGAGTTGAAACCTGCGGGTCACACTTATAAGATACCTGTGAGATGTATAATGATTATAAAGGACAAGTATCGAAAATTGTCGAGTTCATCATAGCTGAACTATGATAGTTATCATTTATTCATCTTTTCTCAATTTAAAACTTGTACGTTATAAACTAAGCGTTTTGCCATCGTCTCTCAAACTGTGAAAGTTTCGATATGCCGTATTAGCTTGCAAATATAGAACCCATACAAAATACTTATTGATCGAATGTTACGCGGTGCAAGTTGCAAACTGAAATTTATGAGCTAGATGCTTCCCGGCTTTTAAGGCAGAGTTGCTTGAGATAGTACGTCTCAAGAAAACCAAGAGTGACATCATACTTCAAATGTTTTCTGGTATTGCAAATGCAACTGAAAATATAGGTCGGTACTCTTAAAGCCAAAATGTACGAATAATACACTGGAGCTCCTAAACCTAACTTATCCAATTTTGATGAGAAAATCTTTTGAATTTCTGGATATCCTCGTGAGCTTGTTTATTTTTTTCTCAACATTATAATTGTGTAGGTTGGTTCTTTTACGCATCATCATGTCAGCCATCTAGTGTCAACTGCTGAACATAGGCTTCCCCTATCGATTTCCATAGCGATCGATCTTGTGCACCCAACGGCTCCCAGCAACCTTTACAAGATCGTCATTCCATCTAGTGAGGGGCCGTCCTCTACTGCGGTTTCCGGTGCGTTTTACGCCTAACTACGTCCAATTATCGATCTATTAAGACACGTTTCTTTCTACTTTGTTTTCCTTGTGGCTGGTACGAATAATACACTGGAGCTCCTAAACCTAACTTATCCAATTTTGATGAGAAAATCTTTTGAATTTCTAGATATCCTCGTGAGCTTGTTTATTTTTTATCTCAACATTATAATTGTGTGGGTTAGTTCTTTTACGCATCATCATTATTATCATGTCAGCCATCTAGTGTCAACTGCTGAACATAGGCTTCCCCTATCGATTTCCATAGCGATCGATCTTGTGCACCCAACGGCTCCCAGCAACCTTTACAAGATCGTCATTCCATCTAGTGAGGGGCCGTCCTCTACTGCGGTTTCCGGTGCGTTTTACGCCTAACTACGTCCAATTATCGATCTATTAAGACACGTTTCTTTCTACTTTGTTTTCCTTGTGGCTGGTTTAATATCATTTAAGTAGGTTTAAAATTAAAAATATTAAACGCGATATTATATTAGAACAAAGTAATTATTTTTTAACTTCCTCGGAAGTAACAGCGAATAATAAAGGTAAAATATATAAAATAAAGGTAAATGTTTAATTAATGAGATTTTTTTTTTTTAATGAGAAATGAAGTTGGGCTCCGCGGTCCTTCGGGATCAGTTCACTTTTCCGGGCTAAAAAGTAGTTTAAATGTTATTCTAGACTATAATCTATTTCTGGGCCTTTTATCAGAATGAATTTATTCTGTAGATTTTGATCAAAAGAGGAACAAAACATCCACGCATCCTAAAATGTTTTTGCATATGTTATAATTAGTAATATCAGATGTACTACTTGTAACCCGTAATTTTTAGTCACATATATCTTGTAGAACACCTTTTACTTTGCTATATAACGTTAGCACGATCCAGAAACTTCAGTTATTTCAGAAACTAGTATCAAGAGCTCTCCAAGATCGGTTACTCTGCTTCACTACACTTGGAGCTGGCTTTGTTTATTGCACGCTTCAGATACACCATCTTGAGCTTATGAATATTGATGGCAGACTAGCTTTCAGTTCAAACTTTTTGAAACGGCACGATATTAATATTGGATAGCGGTTCGCTTTGGAAGATCCATTTTTGCGCGAAGCAATTCAAGCAAAATACAGTTTTTCTTAGTTTAAAAGGTTTATTCTGTTAACTTCGGTTCTGCTGTATCAGTTTTATTGGAATCTGCAGATATTTTAGAGATATTTTATTTCGCATTTTTATTAAAAAAATATGTTTCTTCTTTTTATATTAGCGAAAGTATTTTTAAAAGCATTAAATCACGAAGAGTGGTGGAAGGGAAGGAGTTTTGAAAATAGGCTAAATAATAATAATAAAAAAGATTTTTTATGGGTAAATCTTTTATGTGTCATTAAAAATGTACGTGAGTGTCGTGGAACACTCGGTTGGAACGAAGAAAAGAGTACTTTTCTAAACTGGGAATATAATAAATTAATTGTCAATTAGGTATCCTAGAAACGCTCTTCCTTACTAACAATGTTACAATCTATGGACTGTGTCGTGGCTGCGCATTTCACACTGTGACGATTTGACATGTACATGTGTTGTGACGGTAAAATCATGGAACAACATTTTTTTCCAGCCTCAATCTATTTTTTCTTCGATACCGTCCGAAAAGGATCTTCGTTCCAGAAATTACTCTAGATAATTTTCTCGTGCGAAAATAGCAATATACATACACACAGACATCTGGTTAACAATGCACACCTTATTTTTGGTGAGAATTATTTGTCCTTCACTATTTTTAACCGACTTCAAAAAAAGGAGGAGGTTATATGTTCGGCTGTATGTATGTTTTTTTTTTTTTTTTTTTTTTTTTTTTTTATGTATGTTCACCGATATTTCCGTCAGTTGTGGACCGAAACCAAAATTTTTTTTTTGTTTGAAAGGGTATACTCCTATAGTGGTCCCATATAAATTTTATTCCTGAGGGATTAATAGTTTTCCCGTAAAACTAAAACAATCACTGAACTTTAAGAAAATTGTGGCCCGATTTCCAAAATTTTTTTTTTGTTAGAAAGAGGTATACTCTCAAGGTGGCGCCATATATTTTTTTTTCCTGAGGGATTAATAGTTTTCCCGTAAAACTAAAACAATCACTGAACTTTAAGAAAACGATATTTCCGTCAGTTGTGGACCGATTTCCAAAATTTTTTTTTTGTTTGAAAGGGTATACTCTTATAGTGCCCCCATATAAATTTTATTCCTGAGGGATTAATAGTTTTCCCGTAAAACTAAAACAATCACTGAACTTTAAGAAAATTGTGGCCCGATTTCCAAAATTTTTTTTTTGTTAGAAAGAGGTATACTCTCAAGGTGGCGCCACATATTTTTTTTTCCTGAGGGATTAATAGTTTTACCGTAAAACTAAAACAATCACTGAACTTTAAGAAAATTGTGGACCGATTTCCAAATTTTTTTTTTTGTTAAAAAGAGGTATACTCTCAAGGTGGCGCCATATATTTTTTTTCCTGAGGGATTGACAGTTTTCCCGTAACATTAAAAAAACCTCATTCTCACTACACAACACACCCTGACTCACAATCTGAGTCAAACATTAAATAGTTTGAAAGGGTATTACACCCGTGGTAGTACAAAATATTTCTTTTCCTTATGGATTGATAGTTTTCCCCCTTGCTGAACTCCGGTCTGTCCTTTAGTAGGTCTGCCCATGACTTCTCTTATCCTTTCCTACTTAAGCTACGATAAGCAAAGTCTTAATGTACTCGTAGCTTTCTTTATTATTTACACATACACTTTTATTTACACAGTATTTATTTACTTACACTAAAAAGTGAAAAATAAAAATTTTTGAAAAAAAAAATTGAACCGACTTCACAGAACACAAACAGAAGAACCTTCTACACACTAAAAAGAGAAAAATAAGAATATAATTTGAAGTCGGTGCCAAGTAAATACGATTAGGTACCTATCAAAAAAAGAAATCGAGCGATAGCGTACCAGGATACAATTTTGCACCCAAGTTCTTTTGAATTTCTTAGATGTAAATGAATAGTTGGCACCGACTTCAAATTATATTCTTATTTTTCTCTTTTTAGTGTGTAGAAGGTTCTTCTGTTTGTGTTCTGTGAAGTCGGTTCAATTTTTTTTTTCAAAAATTTTTATCGTGTGAAAACTTTCGTACCTACTTCACATAAACCTTGTACATTTAGCGCAATACTTTGTCTTGTTTTTCCATAGATTTCGAGTCCAATTAGCGAAACCCTGTAAAAATTTTAACGAACCGAAATAGTTACCAAGTAACAAGAACAAGCTGAAGGCATTTCTCGGTTAATCATACAACTGACTGACCGAAATGCTAGAGCGATATTTACTCATAGTTTTGCGAATCATCATCATTACATTCATTTTCAAGATGTCAAATCAGTTTTAGTTGAAAAATTACGTTCAAAAAAAACAGTGGCACTCCCGGGAATGCCGACAGAAGTGAAAACTTGAAGGTTTCGGTAACGGTTCTAAATTAAAAAAAAATGAACTTGGAGCACGGGGATATTTCAATAGAGGCTCTATCCCTTGCACCAATGAAACCATGTAAAGATTCTCGAAATTAAGGTAAGAGGTTGGTGTCTAGTCGCGCTATCGTTGTATTTTGCTGTTTTGAGAAGGCGTCGCTCCATATTGCCAAAGACAATATTGCCATTATTCAATTCACAAGACTTCAATAGCCATTTTCGTATCAATTGTGAGATTGGTTGAGCTCTATTGGGATGACAATTGATTGCAAGTTATGTATGTAGTAAGCCGGTGTCATCAGAAAAATTCTTTGTAAATCTGGTGACGGGTCACGTGACTCGCGAGGTGTATCAAATTTTATTACCCATCTAAAACTGCATAACGCACCTAAAGAAGTTTTCACTTGTAAAATACTTTTAAATTAACTTACATTGGGATTTTCTTATTGTAATGACTGTTGTTGTTGACAGTTTTTTCATCGATCCTGTCATAGAATGTTTTTTTCGTTAAAACTAGTATCCAGACATGAAAAGCCCGAATCTCATTTTCTTTGTTAATAATAAACTTTCGAAGCTCCACTACCTCTCATTAAAACGTATCAACTTGAAACCCTTGAGTTATGTAGGTTAAGATCAGAGATATTGGTGTACTATTGATCGCGTAATCATATATTCTACTTCAAGCACCCTTGTTTAACTCGATGGATATGAAACTCCATCCTTACTTATGTAGGCTAAGCTATGTAGCTGAGCAACTTGAACTTGCTACACTAATTCTGATTAGTGACATAATGTTACACGGAAAGTACTTAAACGTAACTAATATTAGTAACAAATAATACTAGCTACTGGTAAGTCTTCCACAGCGATGGTGAAGCAGAGAGCATAGTACACAGTACAATCTTAGCTTTTCGAAGAGCGCATTCGATGATTTTCGTTAGAGCTCATATTTCGTATGTGTATGAATGTATCGGACCACATGGTTTTCTAATCACGTGTTACCAAAGCGCGCGCTTCAAAACGCCTGATGTGTGTCAAACTCTTACAGTATTACTTACTTACATCTTTTGTTAACTCCGTACTGTCTGCGTGTTTCAGGCCTAAAAATGCTTACAAATACCTCAAAAGCAAATGAATAAATAAATAAATAAATAATGCTGGACTTTTCACACAGCATCATCTAGCCCCAAAGTAAGCTTGAGCTTGTGGTTTGGGTACTAGATGACTGATAAACTACTTATATACTTTTTGTTTGTAAATACATACATATTATACATAGGAACATCCAGACCCGAGACAAATATCTGTAGGTCATACAAACATTTGTCCCACGGCGGGGATCGAACCCGCAACCTTCTGCATCGCAGGCGGACCTTTCGCCCACTGCGCCACAGAGGTCGCCCATAGTCGAATCCATAGTACTTATCTAGATTTCATTATTTGGTCTCATACAAGTTTCAACAACACAAAACAGAGTTTCTAAAGACTCAGCTATTTTCAAATGCACTGTGCAAAGTACCTACAACCCTGCTATTTCATTTGATCCTGTTACCCTCATCAAATATTTAGCCAGTTTAAACTCGACTGAAAGATGTGGCGATGCGCCTAGGAAGTTCGATGCAATGAGTTGAGTGGAGTTACTTGTGTATTCATCAGAGCTTTCAGTTCTAAAGCAATTTGTTTGCCTTCTCAAGTGTTTTGATCTGGTTAACCAGAATTTTTGAGTATTATAATTAAAAGTTTGCAATTATGGCTTTGATCATGGACGTTTACAATACTTTTGAGTGTACCTAAGACACCAAGGTATCCTGAGTGAATAAAGTTTTAGTACCTATCTATATTTTTGTAGTGTGAGTGACGGATGAAAGAAGAGTGCATGCGACAGAGATGAGAATGCTAAGATGGATGTGTGGAGTAACAAGAATGGATAAGGAATTAGTATATCAGGGGAAGCCCATACCAATGGGCATGTCATAAGGAGGGATGAGAGACATATAACAAGACAAGTGATGAGTACGAATGTGAATGGATATACCGGTAGGGGTAGGCCTAAGAAAAGATGGATGGACTGTGTGAATGCGGATATGTTTGTGAAAGGAGTGAGTTCTGATATGACGTGTGATAGAGGGAAAAGGAAGGGAGAAACATGTTGTGCCGACCCCACTTAAGTGGGATAAGGGCAGGAAGAAGAAGATTTTTGTAGTGTAAGTAGGTTGGCGCTTGGCACTTTTGACTGTAGTTGCTTTTTATATAAATAATATATAATAATACATTTTGTGAGCCGTGTTGGCCGAATGGGGTTGTAACTTGACTTTAAATCCGAAGGTCATGGGTTTGAATCCCGGCCGTGCATCAATGGATTTTATGTTTCGTAAAATTTATATGCGCTTTAACACGTGCTCTAAACGGTGAAGAAAAACATTGTAAGGAAACCAGTTTGTGTTCTTATAGGCGGCGATGGGCTTGCAACCTGTCACGTATGGAATACTAACTACTTTCATGGCACTAAGATGTGGGCATATCAAATATGTATTTGGACATGCCTCTGACTACCCCCCTTAGACATCTTCAAATGATCTGTGGAATACATAAAAAAGATCTGAAAGAATGTCTACCGCGCCTTGGGGATACAGTCGTGACCCTGTGTGTGTGTTCATATATTATGTATGTACCTACTTCTTCGATTTACATTCGTGTCAACTGTTTGTTTGGTGAAATATTGTGTTTTATGATAATCAATGACATTAAAAGTTTTAAGTTGTATTTCTAAGATGACTACGGGATATTTTTAACTCGTCATTTGCATCAAATCTCATGTGGGGTCCATCATTGAGCCTTTTTAGCTCAATTACTTCTAAACAAATAAAGGGATGGACGTGGAGGCGGGCGGTGAGAACATAGTTTTTTAGAATTTTAAATTAGACATCGACCAAACTTCCTTGTTATTCGAAATTGCTTATTTTATAGTAATTGGTTTATTTGGATAAGGAAACAAGGTTAGGAAATATTTTAGGCTGTTATTGCTTGTTCTTTTTGTTCACATATGAATAGTTTTTATCATGGAAAAAAACGGACTCTCTCTAGTAAACATTGGTACGATTAAGTAGCTAAACTAAAACATTAATAAAAAAACAGAAAAATAAATAAAGGTTTGTTATTAGTAAAATAGATCAATAAATAATTCTCCACAATTTGTAGACAGACACATTAAAACAATCTGTGTATCACAGCTACATTGGCTAAGGAGACTTCGTCGTATACAAGAACTATACGTAGTGTAATGTGTTTAAAGGTTAAACAGCACTATTCAGTTGCCTCATTAAAAATATCACACGGGAATAAAAATAGGCTAGCGGGTATAAATAACCACAGCCTCAGTATAAATCTTGGTTTGAGTTTTTAGGGTTGTCTAAAAGTGAAATTGCTTGTATCTTGTTTGAAAAACTAAAACTGATGTACGAAATCAATAGAAACAGAGACATTGTAAACATGTAAATGACCACAAGCTTGAAATTTGAATCGTATTTATGATGAGACTCGGAACAAATATTTGCAGGTCATACAAATATGAGTTTTGCCGCAAGAATCAAACTCGCATTATTTGCGTCTCAATAGAGCACTAGCATATTACGCCACAGAGGTATTCAAAGTTGTTACATCTCATCTCTGCTATATAATATTAACAGATTTTGTCTGTAAATCCTAACTAATTTTGAAACTGCAAATGTAAGTTTATCGCGCACAAAATAACATACTTCAGCCTGACATCACACCTTCCTAAAGTCTGGAATCTGGAAATGACTTAACAAAATTAAACTAAATCGTAAAGCATTTTCTCAAACGAATATTCGAAAATGTTCGTCAACCCTCACGAGCTCGGCTACCCGCAATGAATACTCGAGTTTTCCTCAACCGTGGGGTGGAAATAGCAATATGGGAATAAAATCCGGGATTTAATCTTCGCGCAAGTCGCCGTTTAATCTTGTAGCGGATATGGCACGGGTAAATAATAAATGGATAACGCAATCGCGGTGGATTGCATTTTGGGTACTTTTGACCGGAGCCGCTGTCTAGGGTTAAGCATTTTATGGGCCAGTTAAAGCTATACACACAAAAATGAAACCGTGGTTCTCGGCCTAATCGGCTTTATCTATAAGAAATTTAATGCTGAGCTGAAAAAAAGCCTTGACATAACGAAAAGTTGCTACTTTGCGCACTCTGCACATCATTTTGCGCACAGAACTGACATACTACTTATCCCACTTTTTATACTTATCCCACTTTTTGCAAAACCTTTTTACGAATGTGCTTGGTTTGATTTAGGTACCTACATATACATTTTTACCTAGTACCGCTCTTCCGTACTAACAATGTAACAATCCATGGACTGTTTGCGGCTGCGCACTTCGCAGTGTGACGATTTGACCTATGTATGTGTCGTGACGGTAAAATGTAACAAAACAATTTTTCCAGCCTCAGCCTTTTGTTTTCTTCGACACCGTCCGAAAAGGAACTTCGTTCCAATAACCTATTACGGTTTCAAAATACAGCCATTCGACAGCGAGGTCTTAGTTACAGGTTACCATTGGCTCTTCGATGTCAAATTAGCAGTACCTCTAAGTACCCCTTCGGGATACAATCAAAATAGCTAATATGCTAACGATTTTTTCAACGTTCCTATTATTTTGGGTAGTTGAATCCACCACTGCAACCTAATGAGGCAAATAATGAGTTGGTAAAGTTAATAAGAAATCTTAAGTCGGATTAACGTCAATTCAAACAAAAACAAACGACCCAGACGTTAAGCTACATCTAATTCCGTTTTAACAGACATTGCAATTTTCTATTTTGACAAAAAGTAGATCCTTTGGAGTTCTGCTCGATCTTAGCCCTCTTACGCACTAGCAGTTGAACCGCGAGGCAGCTTACCGCTGGCGGGCCGCTTTTCCAGTTTTAATATGCAACCACTTGTCATTGTACGCACTTTATCATCATCATCATCACCCACTGCTGGGTATAGGCCTCCCTTCGCTTGTGCCATTCTTCCCGGTCCTGTGCCTGATCCACTGTCGGCCTACGACGTTAATGATATCGTCCGCCCACCTCGCTGCCGGACGTCCGACACTTCTCTTGCCAGTTCTGGGCCACCATTCTGTCATCCTTTTACACCACCTGTCGTCACCGCGTCTTGCCAGGTGCCCAACTCCACTTGAGTTCCATTACCCGCATACCGACATCCATGATTTTTGTACGCACTTAAACACTACAAAAATTTTCTAAAATTTTAGCCAAAAGTTCAACCGCTAGTGCGTAGTGGGGCTTAGGATCTGATCAATTCTGTTTAGTTTCTAAACAATTTTTTTTAACAGTTTTTATATAGCCTGCACTTTTGCGGGGCAAAACGTCTTCTCCTCCGTATATTGCAATGACTAACGCTGACAATGCCAACAGTTTCATGCTAAATGCTTCAATCAACTTATGTCTCATGCTTGCCCCCGAGTACCTACTTGTCCGATTGCAAGCATCTAATTTGGCCACGATTATTACCCATCTATCACGGCGCATACGGCTATGTAGCCCAGCCTTCAAACTGTTGACTACTCCAAAGACTCGACAATCTTAAGAAAAGTCCACCGGTATCTGTCTGATTCCGTAGCATCTGGTTCATATTATTTGGTTGTAAAAACGCCTACAAATCTAAAGACAATACTCAATTACACAACCGCCTACTGTAGGTACATGTAAATGAAGAACTTAGTTTGTATGGAAGCTCATTTATCACTCAATCCAAAATGCATTAGGAAGTTGCGCATTGCATTAACAATAGGTTACGTGTTGATGGTAATATTTGAATTAATGAAATGTGAAAAGGTGATTACTATGATGATAAGTGTGTGTAAGGATTATAAATTAAAATTAATATGATGGCGCCAACAACTATTCTTGTGAAAACAGATATTTAAACTTCTTGTCAAGTAATTCTAACCGGATATTATTTTTAAGATAAGTTGTTTGTACTGTTAACATATATTATAAATAGAACGTACAATTAATAAAAATGGCACTGACGTCAAATGACTTCATAAAGATTAGAAGTCACCAAAACAAATAACGAAAATTAACAAAAACACACTGACGCAATAAAAACAACCAAAGATTTATCTCCCTTCGATAAGTTGATGTGAAACTGCATTTCAAAGTTTTAGGGCACGTGTAAAAAAGGAGAAACGAAATCAAGGATCATATTACTTAAATCCATTAGAGCAAGCAATAAAAATAGACCGGGACATGTAAGCGACGAATGCAGTCATTAGAAACAACGTAGATAAAATACGAACACTGATTGCGTCGATAAGCTTACTAGTACATCAACATCATCAGCTATGTGCCCTATTCCACTCTGATCCACTAATCAAATCCATTAAGGGATTAGTTTCCACTTTTTCTTCCACTTTAATCCATCAATGGTTTTTACTTTCAATTTTTCGTCAGTTATATTTTTACATGTAGGAATTAACTCTGTGTTACTCGCATTTTGCAAGCTATACTCAAGCGTTAGCTTAATTTTTTTATTTTAAATTTATTATTAGCTGGCAAGTCATCTAAATGTTAAATCCAATGACTAATGCTGTCTCTCACTTTGCTCGTCGGAAGAAGGATTTTTTTTTAATAATTTTACTTTCATAGATGAGCTAGTTCAAAAGAAGCCTCATAAGGTTATCTTATCTTCACAACATCTTAGCATGGTCATTAAATTACCATAAAATAATACGGATATAGATAAGATTAGGTAATAAAAGAAATAGATGCCAATAAAGTAAATAAAAGCTATTTCATGAGACGTCAGTCGTTTTTGGATACTCACATATTTATAATAATCAGAAAGTTGTGTCTAAATACTGTCTATATGACATATGTTTCACGTGTATTTGCTTTTGCTCATTATTATTTAGATTGAAGTGATTTGAAGAAGAAAAACTCTAATAATAATAAATGCGTAGGGAATATAGTGATTTTAGTTTTTGCGATTTTCTGAACGAAATTATGCAATCGTCGCTGATTTAGTTCATTTATAGCCTTTTTTTTTTATTGGATTTAACTTTTTAGTTAGTATTATACTTTTGGTTTTTATTCAACTAAATTTTATCTATGTAATGTATGATAATGCTATTACTGTATATTTTTTAAGAGTTGTATATTTTTTCACAATAATACAACAAAGAGATAATTTAATATCTTTTATCAGTTGTGATAAAAAAAATAGAATTTAAAATCTTAGATTTTTTTTATAGACAAACCCCTGATTATTTATTTTTATGTATAAACATGCCTAGGAGCTCCAAAACCGTATGATCAAAATCAACGACATCGAATTCAATACGCCTACGAGTCAGTTCATACATGACCCAAACACATGATGCGGCCTTAAATTAGCCACTTGGACTTTTACGGTATGTAATGTTGACACCAACGTTGGTTAGACGTGTCAAGATGTGAATAGGTATGATTGCGTTGACAATGAAGTGGAATTTGTTAGGTATTGACACATGGTTTGCTTTTTTCGGACGTTTCACTGACACGGTTGAGTTTTATGTTCCATGTTTAGTGATGTTGAATGTATTATTGGGTAATGATTTGATGATTTTGGAACTTAAATAAATGCAAATGTATAGTATTAATAATCAGACTGAACATAAGTTCAACAGGAACACGTATCGTTGTGACAACATGAGATAAAAACGTTTTGCCACCATTTTGAAAGTCGTCCAAATTTTTAAAACTTCTTTATGCGTGTTGGGCATTTTTGACATGTGAGAAAAATATTAAACTTAGTTTCGTGACTGTTTTTTTTTTTTTTTTTAATTAAATACGTCAGCATTTGACCTCCTGATGTTAAGCAGTAGTGAGGTCTAAGATGGAGCATGCTTTCCTAGAAGGAACCTATTTGATCTTGATTTAAAGACCTCTATATTGTACCTTTCGGGAAATACGGTACTCGGCAATGAGTTCCACAATTTGGCAGTGCGTATGAAAAAAGTGGACTCTGTTTTAGCTACGGGGATCTTCGGGTTTGACTTCTCCAATGAATATTTGTAATGTTCCCAGTAAAAACGTTTATTTTAAAATTTGAATATAAATTATAACAATCGTGTTTCATAGAAAGCAGATGATAAAGTGAAGATGTAATGACAGCACCCGCTCTGACATCTCTGACATTCCAGACCGAAACGTCAAAATTGATGGAAGACGTCAAAGCGCTGTTTCTCCTCAGCCGCGTAGAGATGGCGCTTACAGTTGCGTCGACATACCGCCCGCCTTGGAAGCACCGCTTCCAATGAAAGAAGTATCTTGTTTCACATTTCCTCGCTGTGTAGGCTCCAGGGGTAGAGGGCATATTTTTGAGAATGCCCTCCGTATGGTCCCGGTTGCAGTACGAATCTCGGCAACGCGTGAAACACCATCCGTGCCAGGGAATGTCTTCATGACACGTCCCAGCCGCCATTTCAGAGGTGGCAGGTTGTCCTCCTTGATCAGGACTAGGCTCTCGAGCTTGATGTCATTTTGATGTGACTTCCATTTCGTCCTTTGTTGCAATTCTGAAACATATTCCCTTGACCATCGCTGCCAAAAATGTTGACGCAGCTGCTCGATGCGATGATAACGGCTCAGTCGGGACATTGGGACATCAGTGAGGTCATCGTGTGCAGGAGCAGTCAACGGCCGGCCAATAAGGAAATGACCAGGAGTCAATGGATTATAGTCATCAGGATCTGTGGACAGAGGGGACATGGGGCGGGAATTGAGGACGGATTCAATTTGTGCTAAAACCGTGCTCAATTCCTCATAAGTAAGATTCGCGTTACCTACTACACGTCGTAAATGATATTTACATGACCTTATCCCACTTTCCCACAGACCTCCAAAATGGGGTGAATATGGCGGAATAAAGTTAAATTTAATTCCATTATTAGTAGCATAATCAATTATTTGTTGTGAATTTGTA
This sequence comes from Epirrhoe tristata, assembly GCA_951394285.1. Classification (NCBI taxonomy): domain Eukaryota; kingdom Metazoa; phylum Arthropoda; class Insecta; order Lepidoptera; family Geometridae; genus Epirrhoe; species Epirrhoe tristata. The sequence continues at coordinate 7,266,877 of OX596146.1, read as the reverse complement.
TTTAAAATCGTATAGAACTCCTTTTCAGCTCCAACAAAGTTTTTACCATTGTCAGAATAAATAGATTCAGGTTTACCTCTTCTACCAATGAAACGTTTCAAAGCCAATATAAAGTCTTCAGTGGATAAACTGGAAACAAGTTCCAAATGAACAGCGCGAGTAAGGAAACAAACGAACAGACATATGTACGATTTTGTCAGACGTGCTCCTCTTCCCTTTTTATTTAGAATATAAAACGGGCCTCCCAAATCCATACCTGTTCGAACAAACGGAAATCCAGAATCCAATCTTTCGGCTGGCAGATTGCCCATAATTGGCTTTAAAGTTTTACCCTTTATCCGCGCGCAAGTAACACATTCACGCACTATTTTACGAACTAAATTTCTAGCGCTCAGTGGCCACCAGCATTCACGCAATGTAGACAAAAGTAGTTGAGGGCCACAGTGAAGCAAGCGTTTATGTTCGCTCCGCACTATAAGCGTTGTTAAATGATGTTTACTACACAACAATATTGGGTGTTTCTTTTCATAGCTAAAATCAGACGAGTTTGATAACCTACCACCGACTCTAATTAGCTTATCTTGATCGAGAAGTATATTTAGACCGGAAATGCAATTTGTATATTTACTATTCGTGTTAATTTGAATATTATTCAAAAGTTTACTGTACACGTCAGGAAAAGATTGCGCCTGCGCCAGTCTAACGAGCGTCACTTGCGAAGCGCTCAGCTCCACTGCAGATAAGGGACCGGTTTCTTGTTTTGATCGCCTCGGGCGCAACCTTGAAATGAAACGTAATACATAAGCAACTATACGCTTGAGTTTAGTGAATGAGGAATATTTATCAAATTGAATTACGTCGTTGGAACAAGTACTGGTTAAATTGATTGATTGTGATTTTAATTCGGGTAAATTATTGAGATTAATTGATTCATTACGAAGTTCATTATTTGAAAAATCACGAATATTTTCTTGTAAATAAGATGGTCCGTTCCACCATAAATTACTGTCGATTAATGAATCGAGAGGTAGACCTCTGGACAACAGATCGGCTGGGTTATTTGTGCCACTAATATGTAACCATTCCGCGTCATTAGTAAGTTCATTAATTTCAGCTACTCGATTTTGAACGAAAGTTTTTAATAAATGTGGAGACATACGTAGCCATCCCATGACGATCGTCGAGTCAGTCCAGAAAAATACGCGATTAAAATTTAATCGTAATGAATCCATTATCTTTTTGTAAAGTCTCGCTCCTACCAGCGCACCGCACAATTCCAACCTAGGTATACTAATAGATTTAAGCGGTGCTACTTTACTTTTCGCGCACAACAGCCTAACAGTGACCGTAGATATATCATTGTAGGATCGTATATACGCACAACTACCGTACGCGTTTTGTGATGCGTCGGTGAAAATATGAAGTTCTTTGTGTTGAACGTTATTGCCTATAACATGACGAGGAATGCGTATTTTTTGCAAACAACCTAAAGAATCAATAAAGCTGTTCCAAGTCACCGTTAGATTTTGCGACACAGGTGAATCCCATCCCATTTTGTCAAGCCATAATTTTTGTATTAATATCTTTGCAATTATAACTGAGGGTGAGAGTAGACCTAATGGGTCATAAATCTGCGAAATGATTGACAACATTACTCGTTTAGTTAGTTTCGTAGTACTTCCGCTAATGCAATCTATTTTTGTGGTGAAGTATAATTCGTCACAATCGCTCTGCCAACCTATCCCTAGCGTTTTATTTTGCGTATGTTCGCCGTTAAATGTATGAACAGAAGCAGCTTTTGTGACGTCCACGTTGAACGTCCATTTACGAAGCGGAAAGCATTCGGACTGTAAGACTTGAGATGTCTTTTCGCATATAGCTAGTAGCTCCTGATAATCATCATGCCCGGTACACAAATCATCAACGAAAAAATCCTGTTTAATTATTCTGGCTATGACGTCATCTTCGCACTCCAACGCTAACTGTCGTATACAGCGCATACTTAGGTATGGGGCTGATGCTGTTCCGTACGTTACAGTGTTAAGCTGATATATGTCTAAAGGATCTACAGGTTTTTCGCGCCATAGTACAAGTTGCAACGGTCGCTGATCTGGTTGAATTAAAATCTGCCTGAACATTTTTTCTACATCAGCACAAGCCACGTACTTGTACTGTCTAAACCTCAACAGAATAGAAAAGATGTCATTTTGCAGTGCTGGACCCGGACACTGAATATCATTAAGTGATTTATTAGAGGTTGTCACAGCACTGGCATCAAAAACAACGCGTAACTTCGTAGTGGAACTATTTTCCCTAAACACACCATGATGTGGAAGAAAATAATTAGGTTCATTTACTTTGTCAATCCGACTCATATGGCCTAAGGCCAAGTACTCATTCATAAAGTCAGAGTACATACGTTTATAGTCTGGCAGACGTTCTAGTTTACGTTCCAAAGAAAGAAACCTATTTTTTGCTGAATTGTATGAATCACCCAAAACATCAGGTGATTCTTTTAGCGGGATGCGAACAGAAAATCTACCCTCCAACTCGCGTTTAGTTGTAGAAGTAAATATATCCTCACAAAATTGCTCGTCTTTCGTTAGAATGTTATCTACCTGAGGGACATTCTCTATCTCCCAAAAACGTTTAAGTTGATCGTCTAACCCTAAGGTTTGATTAAAATTGCAGTGAATATGATGACCGTTGCCATCAAAATTCTTTTGTGAGTTTATAGGACCCGAAAGCAACCATCCTAACTTCGAATTTTGAAGAAATGGTCCGTTTACCAATCGGATTCTATTACCGTCTAGTAATTCCCAGAACAAGTCCGCGCCTATCAATAAATCGATTTCCGAAGGAATATTGAAGGTAGGATCTGCTAGGTTTACATTATCCGGAATACGTATATGTTCGGTATCTATGTATGTCGTGGGTAAACTGGATGTTATACGCTGCAAGACAAAACATTTAACCTTTGAAGAATAATCGTTTAATTTAGAACGCATAAGTAATTCGCATGAATGATTTGTTTGTGTCACTGATTGTGCAACACCTGAAATTCGTATAGTGGACTGTATCAATGGCGCATTGATTCGTTTTTGCAACTTATCCGAAATGAAACAGTGTTGACTACCACTGTCCAACAGCGCTCGGGCTGTATGAAAACGTTTAGTATAATTATCGGCTACTTCTACTAACGCCGTACTTAATAACACCGGCTGTAATGTGCCGGCACATTCATCTACACTACCATGATAGGTACCTATAGATACGGAATGCAACGCGGCCGATAATGACTCAGCCTGAGACGTGCTCCGATCAGCTGACGGCTCATCAGTGTTACCTGACGCTAGGTGAAGCAAAGAGTTATGTTTTTGTTGACATTGTTTACACGGACCGAAAATGCAATCGGCAAGTGAATGACCGAAACGTAAACAATTTCTACATAACTGTTTCTCGTCTACGATTTTGATTCTATCTTGAATAGACAGATTTAAAAATTTAAAACACGCATAAATTGCATGTGCACCGTTACAAAGATAACACTTATCGACTTTATTTCTAGGTATATGTTTAGCTACAGAACTACTAGTCGACGCGTAGCAGTGTGCGGCGTTGCGCTTTTGTGAAGTACCTTTTGATTCAGTAGCAATTGCAGATGAATATTGCGATTTATTTTGTGGCTTATTTTGATTTGAACTAATTGAATCTAACATGTCTGCCCTTTTCTTAAGAAATGAAAGAATATCGTCTAATTTTAACTTTCTCTCAGAATCAGAATGAATAGTTCCCTTTTCGATCTCCCACTCACGCTCAGTAGTAGAATCGAGCTTTGATTGAACTAGATAGATAATCAATGTATCCCATGATTGGGTCGGTTCGCCTAGTGATGTAAGTGAGCGAATATTTCGCAAAACGGTATCTATTAGCTTCCTAATTTGTGAAGATGATTCCTGTTTTAATAACGTAATATTAAACAATGCCTTTATATGATTCTGTACCAAAAGCCTAGTATTGTGAAACCTATTCTCCAATAACTCCCATGCATGAGTATAGTTCTCAGGCGTAAATTCAAAAGAACTAATTACCTCTAAAGCTGTACCTGTCAACGAGGAACGCAAGTAATGGAATTTCTGAATTTCGTCTATATCTGAACAGTTATGGATCATTGTTACATACGCATGTTTGAACTCGAGCCAATCATCAAACTTTCCACTGAAAGTTGGAAGCTTGATTTTAGGTAAAGAACGAAAACTGTTGGATTTTGAGTTATTTGAACCTTTATTTTCAGTTTCTTCACTTTCGACTAAATCTTGAGCAATTGCTAATACAGAAAAATATAAGTTTTCATATGACTCGACGTATTCATTGTTAGAATCAATATCTGAATCTGAACTCACTAATTCAATTTTAGTTTGAATTTCGTTAAATGTTTTAAAATGATCTTGTGCTGCCTGTAACCTAAACTTTATTTCTCTAACTTGTAGTTTAGAAGGACAGGAATCTTGAAAAGAGTCCAGATATTTTTGAAACTGTGTTAATCTACCTTTCAAATTGCCACGCTTCCGCCTCAGAACAGTCAACTCATCATCATCGGCGAGCTTTTTACTAGGGGAAACTTGCGGAGTTCTTGAAGGAACGCCTAATTTATCTTCAACACCCATTCTAAAGGCCTATGTCAAAGAATAAGATAAGGTACTCACGGTTTAGATGCACTGGTAATTGTAACGGTCACTATGCGATAATGAACTGATTTCTTTCTGAAAGTAATGAAAACGACACGATTTTAGCACAAATGATAACCAGGATAGGAGTAGACAGGATCGAAGACCTGACCGTTAACTGAAGTGCTGGTTGCGGGCTGCCTTTGTATGTCTTGAATTCTTGATGACTTGCAATAACGGACATCAATGGATTCTTCTCCCAGCATAAGCAGCAAATCCGGGTCGTAGGGCCAATGTTTTAGCTACGGGGATCTTCGGGTTTGCCTTCTCCAATGAATATTTGTAATGTTCCCAGTAAAAACGTTTATTTTAAAATTTGAATATAAATTATAACAATCGTGTTTCATAGAAAGCAGATGATAAAGTGAAGATGTAATGACAGCACCCGCTCTGACATCTCTGACATTCCAGACCGAAACGTCAAAATTGATGGAAGACGTCAAAGCGCTGTTTCTCCTCAGCCGCGTAGAGATGGCGCTTACAGTTGCGTCGACAGACTCAAAACGCTTTGTACGAACTCTGGGAATATCAACCATGTACAAGTGGCGTCTTTCGGGGAACCTGTTGGTCCGATAAAAGAATGGGGATGGCGGAACTAAATTATGGAGCTCTTGTTACCGTAATGTTGTTGTTGTTGTTACCATAAAAGTGTTACAACACCAATTACTTACTATACCTACCTTAATTTCGTCACTTTATATTTTTTTGTACATCTTTTTTAAGTTTAAAACCATTACCTAGGTTTTTACTTCTGTCAGCACTCCTGGAATGCCACTGTTTTTTTTAGTAATACAGTTTTTAACTTGCATCATAATGGTGCTACTCATAAGTAATTAGAGGAATAGTCAGCGCATATTCAACAGAAATATCTACAATTTAAATACTTATCTGCTTTTTATATAGTAACACATTTAGTTAAACCATTATTCGACGTCGTAGAATTTCGAGAGAAGTTCTTTTATTTTATTCCCCGCCGACATGAATTTCCCTCCAACATAAAACAGCTTTGCATACTTCAGGTAGTGTCAAAGTTCTCAAACAACTAGGTCATGGCGTCTTTTCCTGAACTTGCGTGTTATAGAAGAATTGCCTTATAGTTTGCCTGAACAACCATCTGTTTTGTACGTGGTACCATGCTGTCACAATGCTTAGTGTAGACTTTTACAAGGTGGAGAAAATTTTACCTCATTTAGGGACCTTTTCTGTTGTAGTTACTTTAGAAAGTTTTGTTTTAAGATTTATGTAAAAGTAACATTAATACAATCAGCAAGCATTTGCAAAAAAAAGTTTTAATTATTTAAATTTATTTATAGACCTTTGCTCAGCAGTGAGACGGCATAGGTTAGGAAAAAAAAAATAATTATTACTATATATTATACCTTCCCACTGCTGGGCAAAGGTCTCCCCCCTGCTTCCATCTGTCACGGTCTCCTGCCACGTTCCACCAGTCCTCCTAAATAATAAGATTTATTTCCAAAAAATTAAAAAAAAAGTTTAAATTAATTTGTTATTAATCACTGTGTTTATACAATTTTGTAGCCATAGTAACTATAAATTAGTATGTCTACAAAAACAAGCAGGTGTACAGTACAAGTTGTCCAAGATATTGTGTACAACTAGACACAGGGTTCCAAAATAATGATTTAAAAGGTTTCGTACAGTATAACAAACATTGTCAACATTGTACTACTTTTATTGCTAAAAAACATTATTTTTCTCTTTTATTTAGTAATACACATTTGGCGACAGTTTCAACCGGTCGACCATATTTTTTTATTTTTTTTAATGATGAATTGGTCGGCTCTTGACCTTAACAGAAGAAACTTACACAGGCAAAAGTGAGGTCTACGATGAAGCGAGCTTACCCAGAAGGTGCTTATTAACTCTCTTCTTAAAAACTACAGGGTCGTAGCTCAGCGGAAATACAGACGCTGGAAGCTGATTCCAAATTTTTGCAGTGCGCATAATAAAATAACTGTCGAAGTGCTTAGTTCTTTTCTTAGTTATTTTATTTCAAGAAATTGCAATTTTCAGTTAATGTGTATTACTTTAGTTCCAAAAGGTAAGACGCCCTGAAAGGAAAGACAGACAAACATCAAAGTTCTATAATAGGGTAGTGACAACCTTTGGAAACGAAACCATTGGGTGAAATAATGTTATTTTGTAAAACCCTCTAAAAATGTTTATTGTTTAACGACCAATAATGAACAAAATAATGATGTCTAACGTTAATGTTTGCTCATCCAACCGTCAAAAGGGATGTGGAATAATTGTTTATTTATATGTGTAATGAGGCCCACCGTAAAGGTTTCTGTTTGTAACCAATTATTTTTTTGTTTTATCTATAAAATGCGAAAACAAACATTGAAAGCTTTTCCGAGCAAAATTGTTTCAACAAAATGTTTCTTGTTTTTCCTTTTACTCTCTAACATTTACTTAAAATCTACTGCTTGTGTGTTTGCGCGATGCTTGATAATGTACACAATGATACCACATTAGGATTCCTTACTTGTGTTCGTGGCTTTCAGGAACAGTATCATGGTACTACAACACCCACAAAGTAATAAACAGATCTTGCAAACAAATTTTCCGTCGTGTAGGCCTCTTGCATTTCAGCAAAGCACTTACCCGGCCGTAACAATATAGAGGTCAATAATTTATTGGTATTGCTCTTAAATAACATATGAACAATATTGAAATAATTTTTGCGAACTCTACATTTTCTTTAAATAAGATTTGTGAGATACTAAAAAATACAAAACAAACTTCATATAAAAAAAATAACGCTGTAACTCACGCGCATCAAAGATGGCGTCTGTAGGTGTGGTAACTGGCGCCGTTCTCTGATTGGCCCACTTCATCCAATTAATTTATTAAATGATATACAAGAGAATGACTACTGAAACAGAGATCATTGAACTTATTTATTCTTTTGTTGTTGTTTGTATATTTTAATTTTTTTTCAGAGAAATTAAAAATGTTTAAGTACCTGTGGTAAGCCAGCAAAATAAACAAAGGTATGTCGTTTATGTTTCAATTCTGCAAAGTTTTCATGCAGGTATTCGAACCTACTTCAATTATGTTAAACAGCTTATGAAAAGTGCTATTAAGTTTAATAACGAGTAAATCATAAGGGGTCAATTACCCGAGTTTCCAACAATACCACAGAGTATTGAATAGTTTTTATAAAAGCATGTTTCCCTTCGTGCAAACGTCTCTGGTATAACAGGCTGCGAAGTTTTGCCTTACTAAAGTTATTTTTACGTTTTAAACTTCTACACTGTGAACTGGATCCATAGAACATCTAGTTATGCTACTAATAGCATGGACACTTTACCTGCACTAGTCGACACTCACTAATTGCGTTTTTATGAAGTCAAAAAAGCATTTATTCAGTAGGACCGCTGGGATCACTTAGAAAGAGCAACTACTGCAGTGTTTCTATAAAGTTTTGTAAGTGTCCAGGTTGTGGCAGCTTCAAAGTTGTTGCTAATTTCGAGTAGATACTTTTGATAAAACGTTAGAAAAATTCTATCATATCAAGTTGCAATACAAAGTGGAGCATTAAAATTAATAAGGAAAAAAGCTGTATCATGTGTTTAGCAAAAATATATTGTTAGATAATTTGAAATTACATAATTTCTTCACCAACACGCCCTATTAGTTCACAATTATAATTGTTAGTATTATTTTATTTTCGACTCTGAGATCCAGAATACTGAACTTCGATAACCATGGTGCTGTTAACAGAAAATAAAATGTTGAAGTGAGTCTACGACGGACGGCTATGATTTTTTTTTTTCTGTAATGTTTCACAAAACTTAATGGATCTTTATCGATTTGTAATATTAAGAATCACAGAAATGCTATATACAATTTGATATACTTTGACTCCAATTACAACACGACAATTGGAAGTTTCTTCACGGAAATATTTACTCAGTTCGTTGTATATTGTTAACCGTAATACTATTCCTATTATCAACATGCAATTTTCTGCAGTCTTGCACGAAATAAATGTATCGATCAAAATGTCAACAAGAAATCATAGAAAGCTACGAAGAAACGTCGCTACGTGATGCTTAGTATAGGTTGTGTAATCTTTCAGTTTGGTAAATCATAATTATTACCAAACTTTGTTTTGTACTAATTAATTTATTTTTATTAATATGGGTTTTTTGAAACAAAAATAGTTAGAATTAAAATCATAATTTTATAAATTTAGAACTTTTAGTAAAAATATCAACTTTAAAATAGGTAAAAAAATATTTTTTTAAGCAGGTGTTGGCAAACAAGCAAAACCATTTGCAAAGTAAACACGGTCATTGTAAAAAACAAGAGCAACTTTTTCTAGGTCAAGGAATTTTAATCAAAATAATAATGCTTATAAGAAAAAACAACAGTGTTCGGGATTTATATTCTGCGTATATAGTAGTAGAGTTAAGTATTGCTTGGCATACACCACCTCATAGGGGGGCTTGTTAACGCCGTCCAAAAAGTCTCTCCAAACCCTTGGGGCGGAATTGATAATTTACCCATCCAAAGGGCTATGATTAACCTCGTTGGTCTTACAATGATTGTCGGTTACGTACATACATTTACCGGTATGTCTAGACGATGCCGGCGTCTTGGTGGAAGAACAAATAACGTTTCGGCTCGTTAACAGCGAATTACACTGACAAGGGGGGTTATTATGAACGGGGCTAAAATTGAGATCACTCGATGGCTCTGCAGGTTGAAATAAAAGGTTACAAGATCGATGACGTGTGATATGTTTGTTTTGTAAGGTTTTTGCAAATTCCCATCTATAGGGTGTGTGGGTAAAATGAAAATCAAAGCGTATTTTTTAATCAATGAGGACTGCATAGTGCATTCATAGAATTTCATTTTTTTTTTTTTTTTATTAACCCTATGTCAGAGAGCCATGGAGCGTGCCATGCTCGGCATCACACTTTTAGACCATATCCCCAATACCGAAATTCGCAAGCAGACTAAAGTAAGCGATGTCATCAAGCGTATATTGGGGCTCAAGTGGAGCTGGGCAGGACACTTGGCCAGACGCGGTGATGACCGGTGGAGCAGAGTGATTACCGAGTGGTGCCCTCGAGAGGGCTACAGAAGAGTAGGTCGTCCAGCGGCTAGATGGGTCGACGACATTATAAAAACAGCAGGTCGTACATGGGTCAGACTGGCGCAGGATAGGGAAGGTTGGCACAAGCGAAGAGAGGCCTATGCCCAGCAGTGGGATGAAAAAGGCTGCGGATGATGATGATGATGATGATTAACCCTATGTCATCCCACTGCTGGGCAAAGGTCTCCCCGAATTTCTTCCATCTGCCACGTTCTTCTGCCACGTCCCACCAGTGCTCTTCAAAGGCATCCAGGTCGTCACGCCAACTTTTTCTCGGCCTGCCCCGGCTTCGCCGCCCATCTGCAGGCACCCATGGCGTGACAATCCCTGCCCACCTATCGCTATCCATACGACTCACGTGTCCCGCCCAGCACCATTTTAATTTTGCAGTTTTTCTCCAACGTCTGCAATCCCGGTCTTCGCCCGAAGAGTAGAGTTCATAAAGGTAAAAAATTAGCAGCACTATCAATATGGACACAATATGCATATGGTGTATATTGTTAGTATTTCTGAAAGCTTGAATGAATTTCTTTAAACGTTGCACAATAAACCAATTCAACAAAAGAGCAACAATGAAATTTTACACACAACAATGCATTTATCCATTGTCATTTACCACAAAAATCTTTTTTTGATTGACATCCGTTGCGTTTGATACCTTATTTCTTCCGGACCTTCCTCACGCTAAATTAACCTATATTTTTAGCTGCGTATGGTTTATATTCCCTTGCTATTTTTGAGTTCATTTGTGACACATTTTGTGGCATAGATTGTTATATCCTGTAATTCGATACCTTTGATCGATTGGACGGTGAACCATGACGCTCCATTTGATATGGCTAAAAGTTGCACCTGTTCAGAAATGCATCATCATAAAAAGGCCCAAGGATTTTATTTATAACAGTTATAAATATTAGAAGATGTATTTTTAGAGATATATTTTATAACAGGATTTGATCGCGTATTAAAAATGAATTGTGATCGCGAAAGTTTAAGAAAGACTATTGGAGGATGTACTCGTACCTATAAGAAATAATTTGTGCACAAACGAAATCAATGTTACACGAGCCACAAACAATTGTGATTGATTATGGTACAGTCTCGTACAAAATTTTGATTTAGTTCCGTTGAATCTATCAATCTATTAACCGAATTGTAACAATGATCAGTTAGATCTTATCATAGAACCATGTTAAGTGTCATGACGTTTACAATACAAACTTTAGCCCCTGTGATCCCCTATAGGCTGCCAATTTTAATCGGATGACGTCCGATGCATCGAAACGCATAATTACGAATAGGAGTCTCTCACGGGACTCGATTCAGTATTAGTTTTGACATTCGGCTTGATTGATGGACTACAATCTCTGGACGAATCTCGTGAATGAACACCCGTATATAGCACAACGTCGGATCTTAGATGCAGACACCATCCGCCTTATCATATTAACATAAGATACAATTTCGCTTAGCAAGTTGTTATAATGTATTTGCAGATGACGCTGCGCTGATACCTAGGTGTGTCAAATTGGAAGCGTTGGGGTTGGCGTCAGTTTGACAGAAAATGGACGGATAGTTGAATTTTAGATGGATTGCCGAAGTAGATTTTTTTGATGCTCTGTAAATGTTGTTTCATTTTGTTTGAGTACCATGATAAAAATCCATACTTCCATACTCCATATACTATATACTTATACTATTATAATATGAAAGTAACTCTGTCTGTCTGTCTGTTTGTTACCTTTTCACGCTCAAACCGTTGAACAGATTAAGCTGAAATTTGGCATGGATAAAGATTATACTCCAGGGACGGACATAGGCTACTTTTTTCTTTAAATATATGATTATTGGGGGCGTGAAAATAAGGGTTGCAAGTTTGTATGGGGAAAAAAGTTGAGCGACGCAGGGCGAGGTCATAAAGGTGACCGCCACTTTTTGCTCTATGTTTTTGCACTGCAGATTTTTTTGTTTTTTTTTGCTTAGAGTTTTCGATTCTTTTCATAGGTTTTCAAGTACCACCTACTTATGTTATTTTGCTGACGAAGTCGCGGGTACCAGCTAGTAAAAAATAAATGCAATATCTTACACTACTATAATATTATTTGACGCTTTGTATGTAAAAACGAATGTAGAAAACACATAGTAATGCTACATTAAAAATTAGAAGCTAAGAATTTGTTTGTATCATTGGCACCTACGCTTTGGTCACTACATGCTAAAACACATGCAAATTAGTTGAGAAAAGTGCAGTTTGCGGTAACTTTTTGTCACACAATCTATTAACAAGTTCAATTTATGGTATACGGGCCAACATAGCGAAACTTTGATAACTTGTGTAAGCAGTTTCGAAAGTGCTAAGTTTTTCAACGTCGACCTAGAATAGAGTTCATGAGAGTTTCGAACGAGGGCATAGCTATCCTATAAAATCGAATTTTAGAGTTATTTTACTATGATAATCATCAATTTGGTATTACCAACAGCTCGAAAGTGGGGTCAAACCGGGGCACATGGTGCCAGGTGCCAAATAGAAAACTATTAAAATTTCAATTTATAATTTTGTACTCCAGTTTAAATCAAAAATCTAGAGTTATTTTGGAAGGCATCGAGTTGTGTTTTTATAAAGCTTGCGTCCGCAACATTTCGAGATTGACCAAAAATGCTTTTGTCCTTCTTCTTCTGTCCGTCAGTAATCGCATTTTTCAACCGATTTTGTCAAAAATTGGCACACAGGTTCCTTGATTGATTAGAAAACTTTTGTCGATTACGATTTTTGATTGGGGCGAAAAAAGGGGTGGGGGGGGGAGAGGGGAGTATTACAGTAGCGTTATCTATCGATGGATTTAAATCAAAGAAAGGCACATTAAAGACTTCATTCTACACAAGATGTTATGAAAAAAAAATCCAAAAGGGGGAGGTGGAAGGGGGATAGCGGCGGAAAGTTTGTTTTAGCGTTATGTTTTTTTGTAAAATTTATACCTACGTATACTAATCAGACTACGCAGTCCTGTCCGCCTTTAAGAGACAAACCCAGAAAAATTAATACCAGATTCGACCTCCTAGGACCAAAGGAACGTAAGTAATCACCAAAACTTATCCCTCTATATTGCTTAAAAGTTCACATAGCCATAGATAAGGTAGGTAAGCCTATTGGAAAATACAAAGCACCTGAAAATCTATTTGGTTCGCGAGGTCTACTGTTCTCACAGAACCACTAGTTTTATCGTCAACTGTACCTATTCATGACACCGAGTCTTTCTTGTATGTGGAAACGGATGTTGACATTGTGATCCTTGCATTGAGCTAACTAGGCTTTGTTCCTTTGTTAAGAAGATAATGATAGGTTGTTGCTGTTTGAACTTCCGACTGTCGGGAAGGCTTTGAAAAAATACAATAAAATCTATGAATAAAATTACGTGTTTTTTGCGAGTTTGAATGGCGTTTTTTTTTGAACGAAATTCCTTTTCGGACGGTGTCGAAGATGGAGGCTTCTACAACGCATTATAGGTTTACAACAAAATTAAAATACCTACTTAACTGAACCAGAACTGGTCAATTCAGTCACAACGAGTGCAAGAAAATTTAATATTCTAGATAATGTAGAGATAAAGAGCTTTATGGGTCGTAGGGTAAACTATTTTCTTTCGAATAAAACTACGTTCTTCAGTTTAAGTTCACGGCGCCAGTAAAGTTTGTACCAAATGGTTGATTTTTCTTCTAGCATAAGTTTAGGCTCAAGATCAGCTGGTTCATTTTAAGTTCTAATCCCATCTAGGAAACAAATCTGTAATGAACGCGGATTGTTGTTCTGTGTTCTAAGTGTATTATGTAAATACCAAAGTATCATTATGCCAGTTGGCACTGGTGGTCTAGTGGTAGTGGCCCCGCCTTCCGATCGTAAGGTCGTGGATTCAATCCCGGTAATGCACCGAGTTTCTCTGCCGAAAAAATTATGTGCACTATGCCAGTACCTTCTGCGCCACAGAGGTCGTCAACACAAACTAATGATATCAAAAACCAAAGTTCCCACTAAGCTAACACAGATTAATAATGACCTTTCACCTTATTATCATAATAAAGACTATGAACAATAGTATCATCAATACACAGTATCACAATAATATTTTGATTAACGTATGCAAATATTAATTCATGATGGAAGTTGTTGACAGGATTTGATCGTACGGTTATGCAGTCAAAACAAACGATGTTTTGGTCTATGAATAAGGTAAAACTTGGTTTAAAAAAAATTATTATGAATGGGTCGGCTCTTGACCTCGAGACTTACACAGGCAAGAATGTGGTCTACGACGGACCTCTCTTCTTAAAAACATCAGGGTCGTAGTTCAGCGGAAATACAGACGCTGGAAACTGATTCAACTTTTTTTTTGCAGTGCGTATAATATAAGAACTTTGAAAGCGCTTATTTCTATTAGATAAATAAATATCATCCATGTTTACATAGTAGTAGAACTTATATTGTGACTGCCATAATGAAGTTATTTTCCTATAAGTTTTAAAAACGTAATTATCTTATTGACTTACTTTCAGTTGTGAGATTTTTGTGGCAAAATAAGTAATGAAGTGTTCGTACTTGGACTCCAGTTAGACTTTATTTTTAACTTGCTCACTGCTCAGCAAATGCCTCTCTAACCGCTACCTTTGGTCCAGTGTGTGTTGGCGAGTGGTCCACTAGAGCCTGCCAGCATGGTGCACCACTTACAGGTGAGGCATGTTGGTAGACAAGATAGCGTGTGGGTTCCCTTTGTCGCCTTAAGTCCCTTTCAAGAAGACGCGAAGGGAGTCCAACGAATGACCGTTGGCTTGCTCGCCATTCCACCAAGGCTGTCATACTAATTTTAATACTGGAATACCTACGTCACTCCATTAAACCTCAAGTCAATTAGCGTCTCTATCTCTTTCCATCTTTATTATCTCCCTCTTGCGCTCAAAGATGACTTTTACGTTAATTATCCTACACTCCGTGCCATAAAAATTACCACCATTTTCAAAACATTCCTCGCTTGAAACCGCGGGTTCTTACTTGCTTTGTGGATTGTTTCTGACGACAATAACAGTAAACCTGATAATTTTATGTCCGCCACAAATGTAATGGTGACTTTAAACGTTTATGTACGTTTAGACTTTGTTTAGGGGCGATAAAAGGCAAACATCGAATGTGCTTTACTCTGGTTGGGAACACATTCGGTACATTTTCAGGGAACTGACGTTGTTTGTATTGTACTTCAAAAATGTTTGGTAATAATATTGTATGACAAAATCTTAAAGATTGAAGTATGTTTTTATGTTTAATTTTTATTAATGAAGATGTTAGATCGTAAACAATTGGTATCTAACATATCATCATCATCATCCGCAGCCTTTTTTTAAACTGATTATCCATACTAATATTATAAAGATGAAAAGTAGAGGATTAGCGAGTTTATATGTTACGTTCCCCAAAACGTAACGATAGCGCGATCAAATTTTTCCTGTGGCGCCATGTAGTAAAATGTGTCTGTCTGTCTGTTTGTTGACCTTTTCACACCTAAACCACTGAACAGATGATGCTGAAATATGACACGGATAAAGATTATGTCCCAGGGACGGACATAGGCTACTTTTTTTCAAAACTAATCAAGAAGGGCGTGAAATAAGGGTTGAAATTTTGTATGGGGACTTAAAGTGAAGTTCCAGTTGAAGGCCACTAGATGGCGTTGCTGTCCTATGGCTGAGGTCGAGATGGCGCTATTATTGCATTTTTATTTTTAAAAGTATCAGAAGAGAATCTTCTGAACAGCAGTTTTCAGTTTTGTTTTTATTAACTATGTTATTTTGCTGACGAAGTCGCGGGTACCAGCTAGTACTTAATATAATCTACCAACATATTCCTACATTTACATGAATTCTTATAGGTGGCGTCTTGGAGTCTCTGTCTTCCTTCTGATATGTTCAAAATAATATGTGTACGTGTAAGTAATTGATCAGATGTGGTTACGTTTGACTATTAACGGGCTCAAATTGGCAATAGGTACCGCTTATCGGCCTCCCTGGCAAAATATTGAAACTTTCTTGGATGCACTCTCGGATACGATCACCTCGCTTTCAAGTTTTGATCACATGCTTCTGATAGGTGATTTTAATATAGATTTGTTAAAGCCAGACACTGATACCAAGAAACTTTCCGATTTTTTAAATTGTTTTTCTTTGGATCAATATATTACTGTGCCCACACACTTTACTGATCACAGCGCTACGCTAATTGACTTGATATGCTCAAATTTGCAACTTACCGATGTAACTGCGGACCATATATCTAATCTAAGTAGTCACTCATTCCTATCTTGCAAACTCAGCCTTAAATTACAAAAACCATCACCTGAATGGATAGTCTTTCGACCATTAAAGGACATTGATCTAGAAATGTTTCTCTCTGACCTTGAATGTGT
The DNA here is from genome assembly GCA_951394285.1 of Epirrhoe tristata. Taxonomy (NCBI): domain Eukaryota; kingdom Metazoa; phylum Arthropoda; class Insecta; order Lepidoptera; family Geometridae; genus Epirrhoe; species Epirrhoe tristata. The sequence continues at coordinate 7,250,573 of OX596146.1, read as the reverse complement.
TAATTTTAACAATTTAATATGTAGTGATGTGAACATAATGGTTAGTAACTTGGAATCTTACATAATTGACTTATTTGATAAACATGCACCTGTTAAAACAATTGTTGTCAAAAGTCAATCATATCCGTGGATTACATACAACGTCAGAGAGATGATGAAGATTCGTGATAAAGCCCATACTCGTAGTCGTTTATCTGACGTTGACTCGCATAAGAAATATTATAAAGATATGAAACATATTGTAAACGAAGCCCTTCATACCGAAAAACAAGCTTATTTTAACTGCAAAATTAATCAGAATATAAATAACCCACGAGTCTTGTGGAATAATATTAAGCAAAATGTAGCAAATTTTAAGAAAAAAGCTTTCGACCTTCCGTCACATCTTCAAGACCCAAATATCATAAACAATCACTTTATGTCATTGCCTGGTGATAACAGTGTTAACTTATCGGACCTTTCTTATTTTGAATTTCACAGGCATGGTCCATCTATTTTTGCTCTACATCCTGTCAATGAGTGTGATGTTCTAAAAATTTTAAATTCTTTCTCCACAAATGCCACAGGCATTGATGGCTTATCTATGGACATGCTCTTGTTGACACTTCCTTATACACTCAGTTTAATAACAGCAATAGTGAATACATCCCTTGAGTCTACAGTGTTTCCTTCACTATGGAAAACGGCCATTGTCAAACCACTGCCTAAAATTTCTAATCCAACTAATTTAAAAGATCTGCGTCCAATAAGTATCCTACCGTTTCTATCAAAAACACTTGAGAAAGTTGTGTGCTTGCAGCTCACTAAATACTTGGAGATTAATAATATTTTACCTAAAAAGCAGTCTGGATTTAGGAAGGGACATAGTACATCCACGGCCTTACTTGATGTAGTGGATGATGTGTTGAGGGCTAGAGATGTAGGCGATGGAACCATATTAACATTATTGGACTTCTCACGTGCTTTTGATACTATAAATACTTCACTTTTGCTATCTAAGCTTTCGTACTATGGATTTGACTGCACCGCAGTTGGATGGTTTGCGAGCTACCTCAGTGGGCGCTCTCAACTTGTCCAAATTCGTAAAACAGACGGTACGTGTTGCACGTCTTCTTTATTGCCAGTGACACGAGGGGTTCCACAGGGATCAATTTTGGGGCCAATTTTATTTGCCTTGTACTGTGCAGATATAATTCTTAAAATAGAAAATTGCAATTATCACGTCTATGCAGATGACTTACAGTTGTATATTTCCTTTAAACCAAGTGAAGTTGGCCAAGCTGTTGAAAAATTAAATCAAGATTTAAGTAAGCTAGACGATTGGTGTAAATCGAATTGTTTGATTCTTAACCCTACCAAAACCAAATTCATAGTTCTTGGATCGACAAACCAAATCAGTAAAATTATTTCCCATGATCCTAGGGTAGTTATCAAAGATGTCCCTATAGATAGAGTTACAGAAGTACGTAATTTAGGGCTGCTGATGGACAGCTCATTGCGTTTTGAGAGTCACGTACTTCAAACTGTCCGTAATTGTTTCTACAGACTATCTGTTTTGTACCGTATGCGGGAATACATCAGCACTGACTTAAGAATTAGGCTTTGCGATTCTCTAGTCTTATCCAAGCTTAATTATGTGGATATTGTTTTCGGAGGATGTATGCTGGCTCGTTCTAGGAAACTTGTACAACGTGTACAAAATGCATGCATTCGTTATTGTTTTCCCGTTCCCAAGCGAGCCCACATTACTCCATACATCAATGGTAACGGTATGTTGAACATGTTGTCGCGTCGCAGCCTTCATTTTGCAACTTTGTTATTCGGAATTATAAGAGGTCAGGTTCCGTCGTATTTGTATGAAAAACTCAAATTTTCGGCTCGTAATGGCCGTTCTGCCATTCGTTTAATAGGAACGCAACACCGAACGACCGCATTTCGTGGCAGCTTTTGCTATGCTGCCACGAAATGCTGGAACAATATCCCTCCCCCAATAAGAAATTCATTGACAGTTTTCTCATTTAAATCCAAACTAAAGAAATACTTGTTGGAATCACAAAAATCACTTCAATAGTCGTTCGTTGTTGCATAGGTAGGTATATACCTACTTACCTGTAATTGTGTAATGATTTTATTGTTTATTTAAAGTGTACCTAATAATAATTTGAAAGTACTGTAAGTGACCTGATTCCTTGATGTCTTTTTAAATTGTTTATTAACTATTAGATAGTTTATAACTAAAAGATAATTATGCAATAAGACGCGTGACGCAGCAAGTGCTGCGCCACAACGGGTAAGGCGCCACTGAAAACCAGCGCTCCAGCACTCTCGAGCTGTTCGAGCAAATGCTGAGGGGTAGCCGTATTTTCACCCACATAAAATTGTATAGATTTAAGTACCTATTTTGTAACTGTGTATATGTGGAGAAAATAAAACTTTATTCTATTCTATTCTATTCTATTCTATTCTAAACATTTAGAAACACCTCTGACAACCCCCTTAAACATTCAAAGGATCTTGAATGATTTAATCTGAGAGAATGCCACGCCTCGAGGCGTCAGTTAAGATCTTGTTAGATTTTTACATGTACATAAGTCCAATAGCGATTTTCCTATTGGAATCCTATTATTTTTTTTATCAAACGAGAGTCTTGTTGGTATTTCAAAAATAATATCTTTTTCTTATTTGGTTAATTCAAGGAGCGATTTTATTATACAGGGTGTAAAAAGACGTCTACCGAAGCCGAAAGGTGTCGGTACAGCATCCCAACACACAACCAAATCCAAAGGGATTTTCCGAAAAATCATTATATCCGGAGAAAACAGCGTTTGAAGATTACTGTTTGCGTATGTACTGGGCGCGTTTTTTACGTAGATGGCTGGATTTTGAGTTTAAATAGTTTTTTTCTTTTAAAAATGAAATAATTAGGTAGGTATGGTCTTATTATGTTATACTAGTAGTCAATAACTGAAAATAACATAAAATGACAACGTCATTTTATGACGTTGTCATTTGTAAGTCAAAAAAAAATTTTGCTAAAAGAGTTTAGAATCATGGTCTGATTACAACCCCTCAGTTTTCGGTAGTTGTCTTTTTACACCCTGTATAAAAAACTACGCTCTTTTGCCTAAGCTCGATGTTATATTTAGTAACAATCTTCATTCATTATTGCACCAATACGTCAAACGAATGCTGGTTTACGTCTAGACGTATACGTTACGTACGTTTGACGTACACCTAGGTTATGTTTGGCTTGAACCGCGATCATCTAGCTTTCTGATTTACATACCTATTTAAAGATATTAGACATAAACAAAAAACAATCAATACAAATAGAAGCTTATTCAAATTCAAACTCCTTGCAAACAAACCAAAGAACATTCCATTGAATTATTAGCTCTATGTATTGACATAACAATCGACCAATTAGGTTACATACAAATTGTACGTCCATATTAGTTGTTGTGTTAAGCTAGGATAATGATATTTTTATTTCTGATAGTCATTTTGTTTGTTCTTACATTTTTTGTGATTTATGCGAATAAGGTGACTTCTATGTATCAAAATAAAAATAAAACTATTCATTTATAAGTTGCTCTTTTCCATTTAGCAATTCTTTGCTAGATATGAGAATACAAATTATTCTTTGATTAATTATAGTTAGAAATTAAAGACGACCAAATTAATTTCTTTATTTTTGGGTAAGAAGTTAATAATTCTTTAGCTAAGGTGATAATTAATAACAGAAATTAATGAATATTATACGAGTACTAGGCGAATAACGATTCTTGTTTTCTGCCACAACAAACCCGAGCTTGTTGTAGTTAAGGAAAATTACTTTCAATTTCAAAATGTGGGTCACAAAAAAAAGATAAAGATTAATTTTGTGTAATTTAATCCTGCCAAATAATATCGCTCTCTTCCATAAAACCACAATGAAATATGAATAAAAAAGTCTGATGAAACGATAAGTATTTATTTTAAATTAATTATAATTTTATAAATGAAAGACTAACAGTAAGTATCAAAACGTCGTATAATTTATTACGTTCCAAGATATTCTTTGTACATTTTTATACAAAACAATAATTTTTCGTTACGACTAATAATTACATTCGAAAAATTAATTTTTTTTCCAAGTTTATCGTTAAATCTAATATCACGATTTAGCTTAATTACTTTTAAATAGGTACTCAAGCAATACATCTATGCCAATAAACTATAACGGAGCAAATAAATTTAAATATTTTCTATGTACTTAGTTTTATACACATCTAATACAATAGCACATAGAATTTACATTACAACAGCTTTCGAATAACACTCAATTACATCAAAGCACAAAATATATATGAAAAAAAAAATGATTAACAATTGGAAAAATACGTTAGAACAAAATAAAATACTTATATACTTTAATAGATATAACTTTTGACTATAAATTTTGACGACAAAATTATACAAAATTTCATAGTACACATTTGAGATTAGAAGTAATAATTAAACATCCTAGCCTATTTGGTGTTGCATTACAGTGAATTGTGAATATTCACAGTTTACAATAAAATACGACAATATTATTTGAATAAGATAATTTAAATATTTGAAAAAATGTTACCACAATCAGACTCAACATTTTCACACGAGCTTTGTACAAGATACATTAACATTAACATTGATGTCTTAGATTACGTATGTGACAAATTGACGAAAAAGTATCATAATACATTATCATCTTTATTTACATAATTATAAATATAGCAATAAGATAAATCCAATTTAAAAATGTGCAAGCAATATTATGAGTGCGAGAAGAAATAAAGACGAGATAAGTACACAAAGAAATAAATGTTCAAACAAAGTATGTACGTCCTTTATTAGACATACTCCCGGTTAAAGAACGGGGAGCGTTAGGGGTTATATCTTCTACCCTAGAATATACGTGACCGCTGCTCGGGGACAGCCTCAGGTCATAATTAAAGCGAGGACAACTCCTGTTGTCGATCGACATGTAGCTATTGTTTGAATTGTTCCCTTCACCGTATGTGTTGTTGTCGGAGGACGGAGAGCTTTCGTTCTGAGACGACTCACCATCGCTCCTTCTACAATACTGCAAAGAATTTCCGAAATGCTGCTTTGAGCAACTATCGTTTGTAACAGGCATTGTTGTGTATCTCAAAGTCGGGGTTTGCCGTAACGATTTTTTGAAAACGCTCTTTTCAGAGCCCTTTAGTGTAATAATAGTATCGGTCGAATTCAGGAGTGCTATGAATCTGTCCCAAAAACGAGGATCACTCCACGATATACTTTTGCATTTATCTAACGCGAAACACAGTTCGTCGTTTATTTGTTCATTATCTACAACCTTAATGAATATTACCTTGTTCATGTCGCTTCGGTTAAGTGACTTTAAATAGCTATAAAAAATATTTTTAAAGTGAATATCGTAGAGATCGTTGCAGATGAAGTTTGTTGTGAGCACTATCAGTAAGCGTTTCGAAAGTTTTGACGACTTCGAGAAGCTGTCTAAAGTTAGAATATTTAATGTGGATTCAGTAGCAGAAAACTTTTTAGAGGTCATTTTTCTAAACTCTATCTCAGACATTATGTTATGGTAAACGAAATTGTTGTCTTTGGTATTACATATCACGTAGTAGTCGTACATGTGATTAGGGTTTCCCTCTAAAACATGATCAACGTTTGGACAAGCCTGTTCTTTGAACAAAGGTACTCCGTATTTTGTATAGAACCAATCACTTACTTCATACCTGAAAGCATAAAATATAGCACCTATCAAACAGATTACGACGACAATAATAATAACTCCGCAGATAACAGCAAAGTAATTATCTGGAAGGAAAATTGATTTGGACACAATCTCATCTCTGGAAATGGCGGGATCGCTTATTGATCCCATGTATTCCTTACAGTGACTTAGTACTGATGCAATAGTTATTTTGGTCGGTTTTCCTTCTGAATCTGTGCAAAGCATTTTTTCCGGATCTCCTGGATCCCTGCGTAGCCATGAATCTAATTCGGCTATACTTTTGCAGTCGCAGGAATATTGGTTACCTTCAATTGAAACGTGAGCTAGACTTTTGGAAGACGCAGCTAAGACCTTCCAAGGGTAAAAATTGACAAGCTTATTATCATCGATCCTGAGCACTGACAGTGATTTTAGGGATGAAAATGTATTATTTGCGACATGGACTATAGCATTGTGGTCTAAGTACAATTCGTTTAAATTATTCAAATGTAAAAACTCGTCGCCTTTCAACTCCACAAGTTTGTTATTTTCTAAATGCAATACCCTAAGCGAATCAACGCCTTTAAAAGTTTGGTTGTTAACTTCTTTTAAGTTTGTATTGTTCAGATATAAAACTTGGAGTTTCTTTTTGCCTATAAAAACGTGATTTCCCAAGTGGCTAATGTGGTTTCCATCTAAGTATATTTCAGTAGCGTCCATAGGAATACGGTCGGGTACTTCTGAATAGCCGGCGTTGGAGCAATCGACTACATTTGCATTCCATGTTATATCGTGGTAGCATTTACAGTTATTAGGGCAAATCATTTCACAGTCACAGGCGACAAAGTCACAACAATGGCACAGTGCGAAACAATGGCTCTCATATGGACAGAGAAAGTCAGAAGGTGACATGTCTATTATCATCTTTTTCCCTTTAGCACGTGAGTGGACCAACGTACACAAAGCCTTATCTAAATCTAGCACGCGCGGGTATTGTCGACTGTGGCTCAAATAATTAATGCGCTGAATCCATTCCATTGAACAGTCACAAACAAACGGGTTTCCGCTTATAAAGAATTCGGGTAAGTCACTATCTTCATCTATTTGATCTAACCTGAACGCGTTCATGTCAAGCTGTACGAGTTTGTTATTATTTAGCGTCACAGTCAATAGCCTTTGTAGTTTAGAGAAAGAACCGACTTGAATGTTTTCTATTTTGTTGTCGTTCAAATAAAGCTTTTCGACCAATTTAGGTATTGAAGTCACGGCTATTTCACTTACATTATTGTAACTGAGATCTAAAAGTTTGATGTTAATGTTTGAATACATATCGTCATTAATGAAATTCTCTATAAAATTTTGGTGCATATCCAGCCATTCGAGACTGCTGGGAAATGTGCGAAAGTCGAAAAATGTAATTTTGTTTGCCGACATGTTCAGCCAGACTAAGCTATTTAGTGTGTTGAATATGCCGTCAAACTTTGTAATTTCATTACCATCCATACGCAGTAGCTTCAAATTTGTATTTTTCCTAAAGCAACCCGGTGCTACGTGTTTTATTTTATTTGAAGCTAAATTCAGTACTTGCAACTGCGGTAAATGTTCGAAAGTATCTTCATTTAAATAGGGAACTTTATTATCAACTAAGCGTAAACCAAAAAGTTCGGATAGGCCGCGGAAGTTTTCCCTGCTCAGGTGGGTAATATTGTTGTTGCCAATGTCCAATGACCTTAGAGACCGAAGTTTGCGAATCGCTCCAGGTATCGACGATAAAAAGTTGTCGTTTAGCCCCAAGTCTTCAATAGCTGTCATATTATCGAAAGCATTATCGTCGATGTGTTTAATTTTATTGTTATCGATGAAAAGTTCGTGCAATACATGCAAGTCTGTGAACAAATGGGGGTGAATATGAACGAGATTATTACCTGAAAGTGATAAAGAATGCAAATTTCGAAGCTCCCCAAATGAATGTTCATCAATAGAAGATATTTCGTTGTGCTCTAGATTTAACTTTTGAAGACTATATAAATCTTGAAACATGTATCTATCTATTCTACTTAGCCTATTATACGACAAATTTAGGATAACCATTCGCAGTAAGCCTATAAACGTGCCCTTATTAATCCACTGACTAGTGAGTTCGTTGTATGAAAGATCTAAAGTTTGAAGTTGCTCTAAGCCTTCGAAAAGCCCGGGAGGAAGATTGTTTATCGTATTGTTGCTAACGTTTATCTCTTTCAAAAACTTCGCATCTGAGAAGAGATCCGGTGGGAGTGAGTTCATAAAGTTACTAGACATATTCAAAACCTGTAAACTGAGCAATCCTTCAAAGGCACCATCTTCTAGGGTAGAAATCGCATTGTTTTGCAAAAACAACTTTGAAAGCGATCGCAATTTTGACAAGCTATTAACAGTTACAACAATCAAATCATTATAGGATAAATCAAGAGATTCTATGACTAAATTACAACTCCTTACACTCAAGTTTTGCTCTTGCAGGGATTCAGCAAATCCAATAGTCTTTATGTTTTGCAAGTGATTGTTAGTCAGGTTTAAAGTTTTCAAACTGTACAATGGGCAGAAAGTTTCAATTTTAGTGCTCCAGATATTGTTGTAGCTTAGATTGAGTTCAATCAACTCGCTGAGGCCTGTGAAGGCCTGCTCGTTCAACTCCATCGTCATCGCAGACCACTCGCTGTTATGAGTCGTCACGTGGAGCCGCTTCAGGTCCTTGAAGTTCTCAAAAGCGCGAGCTGGTATCTGACGAATCTTACACTTGTCTATCACCAAGTCTCGCATCTTTCCTAAGTTTGTCTGTTTCGGAGTTTTCTCCGTCTGAGCAGTCAATATGCTCTCGAAGAACAAAATTTCACTACACTGGACGTGCAATGATATCACGTCGTCGAAATGTGTCCGACTGATATTTTGTAACAGGTGGTCTAAGTTGCTTATCGTCCGGATTTTGCAGAAGAGAACCGCATTTTCCGACGTTTCCGTCTCGGAGCTGCGGTAGGCGCACTCGTGCGGCATTTCGGCCGCGGCGCTTTCGAAGGCATGGCAATAGAACAACACGTACACTATGATTCGATCAAAAGTTCGGTCGAGTCTTTTCGCGGTTGCTTTTATTGGCATTTTACGTTCATATGCGTGCTGTTATGATACATCGATATCGGCAGTGCCATTTATGAGGGAGCGAATTAGTCGATCGCGTCATAAATATTTACGCGGTTCGTACAACATCGCGACTCGCGTGGCATGACTCGTTTTCGCGGTAGTAGTGAGCGTGTGGCTCGGACGGCGGCTTCCCACCGACTGAACGAGACGCTCGGTAACTCCGCCCCACGGCGTCACAACGCCCCGCGCCGCAAACCGCCCCGGCGCCTCTGAAGAAACTTCATCTCATATTATCAAGGGTGCATATAAACCGAGGAATTATTCCCAAGCGGTTGTATCGAGCATTAATTATAAACAAACTGAGATCAAGTTTCGCAGTTGTTTGTATCATCTAACCTTTTATTAGCGTTGATTTATAGCTTGGACACATTCACGACACTTTAACGACAGTCTATACAGATTTCTTATTCAGTGTGTAAATGTAGAGTTAGGTGCATAATTTTAACCAACTCACCTCTTCTGAGAATTTCATAAAAATGTAAACTTCTTCAAGTAAACTAGTACTCTTTTTAGAAAAAGCATTTTTAAATGTTATTCATACTTTGTCCAAACACCTGTTGTATAGAAAAACTTGTAAAAACTTTTTACTTAGAGAGTCTGTTCTCGCAAAAATGGGATAAAAGACTTGCAAAATAGTTTTCTGGGACACCACATGCTTACGAAGTAAACGTGTTTCACTTACATAATGGTAGAGGAAACCTCTTAAAGTCGAAGTAACTTCAGTGTTACAATTTTTGCAGCTCTTAGGAAGTCAAACTTTCATAGCAACTTGAATATTCGCTTCTTACTTGGTTTCAGGCAAGAGATTTTTAACGCAACTGAGTTACGCAACTTTCCTCCAGTACATTTTTAGCAACTTTGATGTAGCTCGTTTTTTTACGTACTTGCATGTTCAACTATAAATGTGTATAAACTAATAGTTTTCAGTCAGTGCTTTTTATGATGAAAAGATTGAAACCACTTGAAGATTTCCGGTCATAAATCTATAGCTCTTTTATAAAAAGCTTATTCTCATACACTTTTTATTCATATTCGTCGTTGAAACACTCAACATGAATCATAGGCTAACTGGGTTCCCAAGAATCAACAAAAAGTATATATCGCAAACAGATCATATAGCTGCTAACTATATTTATCATGATCCCAAACCGGATCTTGAAACTGATTATTTTCCTTAACGACCATCATTTTACCGAATAAATAATTCAATAGCTTAGAAAAAATGTAATTCAAAACATACGTAATTATAGTTCCAGTGCGTATAACAACGTTAGATCTCCGAGTATCTTTAAGTAGTACACAGTTACCATCAGCACCGCTTGATAACTTGAATCTTTTCTAAATTTGGGTACCAAAACGACTGGTTCTGAGGTCCACTATCTTCAAATATATGATCACGCGGTGATGAAGACGATTGAACGTACACCCACGGGAAATGTTTATGTAATAATTGACCACTCGATAATTGAGCTATGTAGGCTTTGGGTATGCACAAACGAGCCAGGCAATTTGTAGACAGATCGTGTCGTTAGACCACCCAGTTAGAGGCATTTAAGATGATTTCTTATTGGATATTGACTCTTATGTAACTCTGAAAACATTTTTGGATTTTCCAAACTTGGTAAATGACTACCTATGTATGAATAAAATCATAGAAAATATTTTAAATTATTTTGGTAACTTTCTACTGCATAGACAAATCGATTACATTAATATGTTACGTTACATGTCCATTGAAATTAAAACAACGTTTAGAACATAAAACTTTTTATGTCTCCGCTGTCTTCAATTTTGTAATATTTATGAGAATAGTAATATTTGTTCCCTTATTCAAAACATGTGTGTGGTTCCTTTACAAATCACATTCTAGACAATATTCAAATGCGTTTCCGTGCAGTACATTTCCATTTAGTGTCGTCTGTTATATACGGTTGAATGTTTTATTTGTAAACTGTATGACTAATAGGGTAGATTTGAAATTCTATAACGAACTGCCTTTTAGCATATGGCAGTTACCATAACTGGCATGAACATAAAAATTGTTGAGTGTAATTATTCTTGGGATTTGACGCAAAAAGATTTTATCATGCTTTACTGCAGTTTTACTAGTTATCGTCCGTGGGTTCACTTTGCGTATATTCGATAAATATTACAATTATTATAAATAATTCACCACGAACCCCGCACTAGGTTAAAGCCTGTATCACGGCAGTTCAAGTGTTATTTTTTTGGATGCACACAATATTTTTTACTGTGTATTAGGTACTTTATTAACATCCATTATTTATTTTCCCATGAGTTGGTTTAGGTAATTATGTACGCTCCAGCGATTGAGAGGCCCACCACGCCTCTGCCAATAACCACCTTGTTACATTATTAGCCTTTATCGACTAGATTATCTCATGTTTGTGCTTTTAAGTTGCACAAGATATTTAAGAAAAGATCAATTTAAAAGCTTGTTTCAAACATTTTGGAATCAACACAACACATCATGTGTTTAATATTATTCTGGAATATTTAGTGCAATGAATATCTATACATAAGAACTGTAAAACAGTTTCACGACTGTATCCCCAAGGTGCGGAGACATTCTCTCAGATCTTACTTATTCCAGATCCTTTGAAGATGTCTAAGGGGGGTAGTCAGAGGCATGTCCAAACACATATTGGATACATGCCCACATCTTGCAGAAGTTAGTATTCCATACGTGACAGGTTGCAAGCCTATCGCCGCCTATAAGAACACTAACTGGTTTCCTCACGATGTTTTCCTTCACCGTTTTTAGCACGTGTTAAAGCACATATAAATTTTACGAAACGCAAAATCCATTGATGCACGGCCGGGATTCGAACCCACAACCTTCGGATAATAAGAACTGTTTAACAAAATAATCTAAGCAACCTTTGCGTTGAATAACACCAAAATGCAAGATGTACCCGCCCCAAGTGCAATACTTTGAACAAATAGGAAACTTAATTAAAATCTATTTCAAGCATTGATTATTGGCGTGGCTAGTAACTGGGTATGTAAAATAGGGTTCTTTCTCAACAGTGCTTGGAAACGGGCGTCACAAAAAAAGTTTGATGTAAGTATATACATATATTAATTATTGTATTTTATTTGAAATAACACATCGCTATAATAAGTCTGAACGAGCGAACAAGCAACCTTTCACCACGTAAAAACCTCTCCGTTCCATCATATTTAACTTATAATTAACTTATATAACCATACTAATATTATAAATGTGAAAGTAACTCTGTCTGTCTGTCTGTCTATCTGTCTGTCTGTTTGTTACGCTTTCACGCCCAAACCACTGAACAGATTAAGCTGAAATTTAGCATAGTTAAAGGTTGTATCCCAGGGAAGGACATAAGCTACTTTTTATCCCGAAAAAATGGAAAAATCCCGAGGGACCGCGGGTCACACCGCGGAAGCGCAGCTAGTAAGTTAAATAAAGCATCATAATATCCAAAGATTAAACTATTTGTAAAACGTTGTAAAAATATTATTTCAGTTTGCTTCGAATACATATCGCTATTCTGTTTTAAAATAAACATATCCGAATAAAATCCGCGACTTTAAAAACTTTCAATCGCCGCGTGAAAATATTTTATTTCAGTGAAGTCCGATTTTGTTTTCGATTCACGGACAGTCGCACAGATAAAGTTTCTTCGACTGGCTAACTTGTTCACGTTTTATTTAACACCCGCCGAACGAACAAATACAATCTTTTCGAAAATAGAAACTTCCCCTCCGTAATACTTTGGATAGCACCCACAGCACAGATATATGTGAAACCGCTTGCAATTTTGAGCTATCCTCTAGTTCCTACCAGTTGCCCATAGCTCGTAGTACGTACGAGGTTTGTTGTCTAAAAAGTTATAAGCCGCTATAAAACCAGATTATAGTATTCTAAATTTAAAAATTCACCATTGTTGCAATGGGTGTTTTTATTTACAGAAACTAAGCTACTATATATTTACAAAATACAACAGGATTAGTCAAGCTATCTAAGGATCGTTAGAAACGATCTATAGATAGCTCAACTGATCCAGGTCACTGTCAGTTGGAAGCGTGCCCAAAACATTGGCGGCATTACCACTCTGGATGGCAATGCTGATCTTATGAGCCAAAAATGTGCCAGGTCTCGGATCACGCGTCGTTCCGACCAGGCGCCCTGAAAGAATTTTGAAAACCCTTGATTATCGATGCGTAAAATACAAGGGATTTTTTTACCATGCAACTTTAGTAATTAGATTTTTGATATCCGAAAAAAAAATCGAAATTGTAATTTAACTCTTGTTTTAAATAACAATTATATCAGAGAAACTCCGTGTTAATAGTTTATGAAACTTTTCTTACTAAGTCGCGAGGTAGCGCCTATGCTGTCAGAAACTGGTGCTAGCCCCTCTGTTTACACTATCCAGGATGAAAAATTGAATTACACTTGGGAAATGACAATGTAACGTGTGTGAATCATCAACTATACAAAAATCATTTCATTTACAAAGCTTCTAAAACTATCACTAAAGTAATCAAAATAAGGATGATTGTTGAATACACCTCGTTTCTAAGTAAAATCAACACACAAATTATGAATGTATGACTATTAACATGTTAAGGGAGACATGTAGAATCCAAAGTCATTAGTCTTGATCAGACAATAATCTTCGAATAACATCCTTTGTCATTTGGGATTTGTACATCTGTTTTCAAGACTGCGGTTGAGGTGTGACACAGAGGAAATGAGAACTAGAATTCCAAACTAATTACAAACATGGAATAGATATTACGTACGCACAAGAAGTAAATTGGGAGCTAGTTTAATATATATCCTTGCAATAATTGAGAATTCTGGTTAAAGACATTTATTATCTCAAAGAAATTTAACATTTCACTTATTGAGAACTAAAGATAACTTATAAAATATGATTAGTTGTAGGTACTAGCATTCCAAGGTTAACGTGAGTAAACAGTGAAGAAATAATTATTTAAAGTTGTATAAGTGAGGGTAGAAGAGAAATAAGCCTTTTGTTACGAAAGAGTTGACGCAGTAATCAGCACAGGGTCGGATCTAGAACGATATGTTTTTTTAGTTTATTTTTGAACCCATAAAAGCTTCCTGTGGCAGCTCATTTTATTGAAAAAAAATATACAAAATCGAATCTACCATGACAGTTATCTAGAACTTATGACTTTACTTCAATCATTGGTATAGATGATCAAAGTGACTTTAGAATATATGCGAGTTGACCTATCTAAGGATCGTTGGAAACGCTCCATAGATACCATTACAGATCCAGGCTACTTGATATCTTTCTCGAAACACTGGTGGTATTAAATTTACCACGTTGACTGGTAATCCTGATTCATTGATACGACGAGACTATACAAATAAAAACATAACGAAACAATAAAAACTCGAACAACGAAGCAAATAAAAACTTTTTCACAAACAAAACACAATCGTATATTGCTAAAACAACTTTTAATGAAATGAATACACATTGCAATTCAAATTTGCCACTTCCCACGATAAAGTCAGATTATTGTCCCATAGCTGGCTTATCGAGTGTATCGACAACCTAGTTAAGCCGATTTTCCTCACATACTATAAACGTGATGACCAAAACATTATCAACTAGAAACGTCTTTCGGTTCATTTGGTAAGTTTTTTTTTTACAGACACCATAGCATCAACTATCGATTCAATTAACCTTCGAGTCGTTCATAAACTAAATCTGAAAATTTGAGCTTCAATTTTAATATTTTTAGGCTTGAGTTTCATCCACGCCATAACCAGAGCCGAAGGATTTGAAAGAAACTTAAATTGGTGCAGAAAATAGAGTTGAATAAATAAATATTAGGCTTCATTTGAACACAGAACAGTGAATTGGGATTGAGAGTCACCATAATAAAAAAAAACCTCAAGTTTTTTGTGTATTAAAAAAGACGGTCATCGTTTTCGAGAAAATTTACGCATTTAAAGCAAAATGTACGAGTTTATCTATTGCGAAACAGGGCTGTACTAATTTGGAGTTGATAAGTTCATTTTGTAGTGAAACGTTGTAACTTGAATTGTTTTGTGGTTTACACATTCTGTATAACTTTTGTTTTGTATTAAACCGACATTCAACTATAAACTAAAATTTTGGAATGGTGATTTATTAGTATCTACTAAAATGCTTCTTTCTTTCTTTCATCGAGAATTATTTTCTATGTTTGTGTTGGTATTCGTTTTTATCTTATCTGTACCTACTATAGTTTTTTTCAATGATATTGTTTTATGATAAGATTAAAATAAAAAAGTAATCAAAATATTTGTGCGAGATTTTACGTCTAGAAAAGATATATCTAGTTCCTATAGCACTGGTTTCCGACGTTATCAATTTACTTTTAATAATTGTGAAGAACTTTGTGTCGTGATGTCAAAAACCAGTGCCAAAAATAGGCCCATAAAGCTGTCAATGAATTAAACAAAACATCAAAGTATTGTAGCCAACGGCTCCTTATCTGTACGTTTAATTTTTATAGTCAATAAAATTGAATTCAAAACGCAATAAAAGGTTTATTCTTACGCAGTAAACTCAATCAGATTTCCATATTAGTGATAAAAAAACATTGTCCAATGTCGTTCACCCTACGAGTCTTTATGGGTATAAAAACGCTGTCACAATAAGTATAGTTTCCCGAATGTGTGTACTGAATATTTTTATTTTTTTACGATTTAGATTGCGTTGATAGTGGTCGGAATCGAATAGCTTTTATCGCTGGCAATAATACCGGTGTTAGTACAATGATCGCGAGATAAAAATGTAGAGTTCTCCGATAGGCTTATCGGAACGTGTTTTAGAACAAATTACTTGATCTCTTACTTACAAGGTGAACGTGAAATTGTCCTTAGTATGAGTTACATTCAACTTAAAGTATCTACAACTCATTTGACTGACATTCAAATTCAAGATACCAATAAATAACAAGCGTTCTAAAATGCTTCGAACTGAAGTGACTAAAATATGTGTACCAAAATTTCGCATCATAAAAGTTGTTAGGAGTATTTCCTTTGATATTTCTTGTCAAAATTATCTGAACTTATGATTATATATGTAACTACTCCTATTACAAGACAATGATATCGTTATCGTCTCCCGGGTCTTAAATTAACGACATTAAAACAAGCTTCTCTCACTCGAGATAAGACCTTTGTAAGGGGGAATAAATTGGATGATAGTATGCAGGAGCAAAACAGACAATGTAATTACTGATCAATTATAATAATTACCAAGTGAAAATATGATTAGCGAGGCTCTTTCGGTATTAACAGTGATGGTTGTCTGCTGTTGTTTTTTACGTAACGAATTATTTATTGTTTTATTAAATTCAATACTTGCTGCTCCCTGATCAGTCAAACGCTACTGAGAATGTGATCATCAGTCACTAAGACTTGTCAACGTAAGTTCCAATTATGGCTTGATAAAGGCAAACTCAAGATAGCTTCATAGACTGAAGTTCAAAATAGCTTCAGATTGAAGCTCAAAATAGCTTCAGTCTATAACAAGAAAAAAGGCATTACGAAATCATAACAACGATGTTTTACTTCTGAGTAAAAATACTATGAACCTATGTAAGTTTTAAAAAATGCGGTAGTTAGGATAGATAGATAAATGATTTATTTGACACATGTATCATTTCAACACAGACACAAAAACAAAGACAAGTAACAAGTAGGTAGGTGCAAATTATTACAGCGCTTAAGTAACTAAGCTTACAATAGAGTTGAGTGGAAGAAAGGAAAGGAGGCCTTTGCCCTGCAGTGGGACATCACGGGCTCATAATAATAATAATAATAATAATAAGGTCGCAGGGCACCTTTGAGGCGAGGTGTCGGGGAGTAGCGACCCCGCGTACCCGAGTGCTCCCGAGGGAGGTCACCGTTCCTCACCTCCGCTTGCCTTCACTGGCCGGACGGAGTGAACACTGACGAGGAGCAGGTCCCTCACCTCCGTGTTGCCTTCACTGGCCGGACGGAGTGGAGTCGCTAGAGCATTGCTCGGAGGCTGAGGGGTGTTACGTAAGATGGCGAGTGGGCACGTGAAGCTGGACCCTCTGGGAGCTCGTGATCGTCGTTTAAAGTCCGGTAGCACCTTATCACCTTCCAGCCGCTCACGTCCTGTTGCCCCCTTGTCGCACGAGTGACTGTTTTAGGGGGGCCCAGTAGTGAGTTGGCGAGTCTCCACCCGCCATTTTTACATGTTCGTTAACATTGTTTCGGCGGGTGTCATAGTTCCCATAGTTTCCCCAGTACCCAGTCCACTACCATCCCAAACCATAGCCCGGTAATTAGTTTTCCATATCCTCAATAGTTCTGCACAAACCGGAGACTGTTCCTGAATGCATTTTTATAGTGTTGAAGGGATAGTAGCCGGTATGTGTCTCCATCACACAAGATCAACAGTGTCAAAAAGGCCTCTGTGTGTTGGCTTCGGCCCCATGCATGCCTATCAAAGGTCCGGGACTCTATAGTTCCGTGATGTTAAACTTTGACAAACATAATAATAATAATAATTAAGTAACTAATACCACCTAATACGAGCAGTCGAGCAAGAGTCGTTAGTAAATTTTTTTTCAATAGATATTCTGTACACATGAAGTCGCAAACGAGGTTTAAAAACCAAAATTGATGAATGATCTATCTATCTATCTAAGAAGCCCTTCCTAGATGACTCATAGATTCATCTTCAGGTGATGCATAATCCCATCCGCATTGTTGGTGTATGATATTCTTAAAGTTTCCCACAAAATTGCCCCCTAACTCGAGTCACGTTCCAGCTATTAGTCCGAGTACTTATACTAAAGTTTCATCGCAAAACGATCAATGAACCACTTTCAAGAATATTTTATGGCCGGCCAATGAACTGAACTAGACAGGTGGTCACAAAATGGTTAATATTGAGAGGTGATAATTAGAGTTCTGATTGCAGTGAAAATTGGGAATTGTATAATTCACAGTCAGTTTACTGAGTGAAACTTTTTTTATTTAACAATCAGGGACTGTAAGGTTTTTGTAAAACCTTTTCTGGTTCAAGCTTCTAAGATAATGACCTAAATCTACTCGTTATGTAAGTAAAGTAAAAAAAAAATAGCATAAAAGTTACTAGTGAAAATCAGGCTTAACCTAAAAACGTAATCCAGCATTCAGTAATATACCTTTCTTAATAATACTTACTGGTTAATAAGAATTCTTCATTCTGTTATAGTACATTCATATAATGATTTTCAAATTTTTCTAAAATACGAAGAAGACAAATAAAATTAATTGGTTTAATTCAACACCATAAGCAATTATAGATTATACTACACTCTAGCTTATTATAGATCCTGATTTTACATTCCTACAAAATCCATGTTCTGATCCAAGCATACATTGCTCAAAGTGGATTATTACCGTCTGCCCCCACCAACTGCCCCCACGCGGTGGCAGACGGTAACACTGCCTTCAATTAGAACTCATAACTAGAAGGAGTTACCCAGTTATCAACCCTTTTAAGTCCTTTATCTGAGAAGTTGCAAATCTCTCGTTAATATTTAGCCCAATTAGCGTGTGAGTCCCATGTTCTGGATAAAGTTCTGTCATACCAAAATGGCTTTTATACAGCTTTGATGTACTCGTATAAGTTTGCAATATAATTTTTCGGATTTAATTAAAATAATAAGCAAAATTTTCTTTTTCGTATATTTTATACATCTACCCAAACGAACTCTCGATTCTCAAGATGGTAAATTAATAATATCTTGCTTATCATACTACAATTTCAAAGAAAAACCCGTTATTTCGACGGCACCATGTCATTTTTACCGAGAATAGGCATGATGACAGTAATCAAGAATCGCCAAAATATTTAACTGATCTAATAAAATAGGATTCAAGGATTGAGAAAAATGCATCTATTGTCCTAATAATGCCGAGATTATTCAATTATTTAATAAAATAAATCTACAAAATACAGCAATCCGCCATAATAGCCGTACACCAATCAGAGCGCGTTATGTCATCTTTCAGTTAGATTATCCACCGCCTTGCTGTACAAACCAAAACTGTGCCTCGCAATCTCCGATTTTTTTCACGTAGTATTAGCTGTTGACGTGGTGAGCCGTGACGTCATAATAGCCGCCATGACAACGAGCGTTTTGGCGTGAATTAGATTTTTTTTTATTTTTATGTTTCAAAAACCTTATTTTCTACTGAAAATATGATATTTTTTATCACATAACAAATCATTCTGAACAACATAGAACTGATTTTGAAAAATTATCACCATGCCTATTCGCACCAAAATCCGGTTACGTCATGTGGAGATTCAAAATAAACGAAATCCCTATGCAATTTTATCATGTTAGCAAACAAAAAGTAGGGTGACGGGGTCTCGAGGCCATTTCACGCTATACCTCCAAATGGGAAGACTTTATGAACATTGCACATTCATAAAGGGACCAATCTTGGGGTTAATTTTTGCCCCACGATCGCTTAAATGTAAGTATATCTGCGGTTGTCAGCGGTAATATAATAATGTGGACCGTTCAGCAATGATAATATTTTTTCTGGTTAGGGGACGCTGTATGATTTATAGGATTAATTAATAAAATTGTTGGTATGTAAGGTTCTTTTTTGAGCGATTAGGATTCGCACAATATATCTCCAATATGAAAGTTCTAAGACAAAATTGACTTTAATGTCTTAATATCTTTTTTTTTATATTATGGTTCATAACACTTATCCAAGAGTATTTTCAACCTAAACATAATTTCAAAGCACTTTCAAAGCACTCTCCAGCAACAAAAGGTTCAATTATTTTGTTTTGCACATACTCAAACCTTAAATAGGTAGACACTAGATGCCCATACACAAACTGACTCTCAAACATGTTTTGTTATAAACTACAGAGCCCTCAAGAACCCAGGCAACAATGCCTCTCATTCAACAAACAAACGGAACATTACGAGCTATCGACGAAGACTGCCTTATGCAGATTTATGCAGTCTCAAGCTTATCTCACGGTCCGTTTGCTCAGTTCACTCACAGATTAGACAAAGATAGCTAGACCGTTCTATACATCATCAATGTAAATAGTGAATTAGAATTTATTACCAGATATATTTATTTTATACATTTTTCATAATGGCTTTAAAGTTAAATTCATATTAAGTTTGCAACTATGAAGCTGATGTCATTTTTTTTCCATTCATCAACATCAAACTCACTGTAAGACATAGTGCAATCTCACGATCGTTCTCAACGCTTAAGGGTTGAGAGACTGTACCTCTAATTTACCTTATGTACTCCTGCAGGTAATTCTTTTACTATTAGTTCTTCAAAAGAACTGAGAGAATGTCTGCCGCGCCTTACGGGCCCAAAGCGCGGTTCAAAGAACTAAAAAGGTCAAAATAACTAGCTGCAAAAGTGTCACAGCAGTCATGCCACGACTGTAATCCAGTTGCGCTCCATATCTCTGATGTCGATAACCGTTCGATTTTGATGTGAATATTGTGATCATGCATGAGGGGTCAGATTGGCATGGATCTGCAATGGGGTCGTCGTGTGTTCGTTTGAATAATTTATAGAATGGTATCCAACAAAAATACAAGATATTCCGCCTATAACTGGATGTTTACAAGAAAATTAAAATTACCTATAAAAGAGAACAGAGGTTGTAAATTGATATTCAGAACCAGATGAGCCAATTGTAATCTCAATATTGCTAAAGCTTAAATTTTTGACGTGACTACGTCTTATAATTCGATAGAGCCGGCTGCACGCACGAAAAAACATGACGTCATGAGGCGTTACCTCGCTCTGAGGCGTTCCATGTAAGGCTTGAAGTGCAAGCGAGAGCGCGGAACGAGCGACAAAGAAGCACAATCGGCCTTTGTGTTCGTCAGCGTTCGACATCCGTCTCTCTCCTACTTGAGTGAGCGATGCGTAGACGTTGTCACGTTCAACTATCGCCAGTAAACCGATTTTACAGACAACCAATTATTTCTCTTTCGTCCAACAACAACTTAAGCAAAATTATGTTGGAAAATGAGTAAATTTTAATGAGCTTACGGTTGACTGGGAGATAAATTATCATTAACAAAATTTTAAGCACAAGAAGGTACTGAAATGTTTCAGCAAATTGTTAGGATCTAGTAGTAAAGATCAGACTAAACCTAAGAACCATTATTCTAGATTCAAAATAGAATTACTAAAATCAAATTGCATTGTAAGAGAATGTAAGCCATCTTACTTTAATCTCAATTTAAATTAATCTAATTTACAATCAAACAAGGCGTTGAGAATCAAAACAGGTCTTAACAAAACTTTTAAACAATTTGAACTAGGTCTTATTCTGTCAAAGCAAAACATTTTAAATTAAATTTATACTAATCTGGACTAACACTTATTAAGAACTGAAAAGTACTATAGTAAAATCCATTGATGCACGGCCGGGATTTGAACCCACGACCTTCAAATTAAGAGTCGAGGCACAACTCCATTCGACCAACATATTTACATATTAATCTAGAGAGGTCTTTATTATTTTAAGAGAAATCCACTAGTTAAAATTGTTCATACTAAATTCATATAATGTTCACATCGATTCTAAATTCCAATGTCAGAAACACAAGATATTAAAATTAAATCATGTAAACAAAATTATTAAACCCGAGTAAAAATAATTACGTTTTAATACTAAAAATAAAACCGACTTCAATGTTTGACTCGAAACGCGGTGTGACTCAGGGCGTCAAGCTGTCGATTCGATTTCTATTTGTGACATGGCTAGGAGGGAAGGTGTTAAGAGTTTTACGGGGAAACTATCGATCCCTCAGGAATAAAATTTATATGGGACCATCTCTGGAGTATACCCTTTCAAACATAAAAAGAATTATGCAAATCGGTCAACAAATGGCGGAACAATCTCGTAACAAGATACAAAAAAAAAACATACAGATGAATTGAGAACCTCCTTTTTTGAAGTCGGTTGATAAGTAAACCTAGTCAATGCTAAACTAGGGCTTAAGTTTAAAACGCTGTTTCATTCGTCATCACGTTTCATTAATTAGCACGTTAAAATTCAGAACTGTGGTTTGCGTTCACTAAGTGAATCTAATTCCTATTGCGTTTTGCCCTATTTTAGCTGGACAGATGACATAATTCGTTTATTCATATCGAACTATGTTTGTTAAGCTTGTGAGCGTCCTTAGGAGCACTGTGGTCTTGTGGTAGCGGCCTTCCGATCCTAAAGTCGTAAGTTCGAATCCAGTCGTGCACCAATGAGTTTTTTCAGCTGAAAAATGAATGTGCATTTAGCTAGTACTCTCAAACTGTGAAGGATAACATCGTGAATGAACCTTAAACAATTATAGGAACTCTGAAAATGAAACTTTAATCAAACGCAAGATTAGCCTAAATGAAACAGAAAGAAAAAAACAGACAGTTTGGCCTATCAGTAACATAATAAAATGCCCTTGTGATTCTCAAAATGTAAAAATTATTACATTTCTTGTATTATTTAAAAAAAATATTATTCATAGCCCTTTCTTGTGAAACATACCCAAATTATCACGCTCGATATTGTATTTTAACCGACCCTTCCAGCAAACACAAAATTATGCTAAAGAAACATTGTAAATAGACTCATACTAATATTATTGGTGCGCCGTGTTTGTGTTGCTGAAGAATATTGAATTTTTACTTTTTTTTTCGTGCACTTGGCATGTGTCAAGTGGTTCAAAAGAACTGGTGACACGATAAGAAGAAGTAAGATTTTTCTAAAATAATATTAAATAGCTGTAATTAGCTGTAATAATTGTTTTTGACTAGTATAGACAGTAGACACATTAGTTAGGTCTCGAAAAGTTTACTGATGGTCGTTTGGTCTAATATTGTTATTCAAATATAATTATAAATATCAATAAACTCTAATGATTATAAATTAAATCTGTTCAAGTACAAAAGTAAACATACCATTTATTCATAATTATATGTAACTTTAATAATTTTGTAGTGATGTTATCATGATGTATGTATGGATGTGATGTACGTATCAGCGTGTATTTTTCTTATTTTCTCTCATGTTATTTAAACAAAATGGGTAAAGTATTAGCAGTTTTAGCTTTAAGATGATCTTGTGTTTAATTAAGGAATACCAATGGTAGAGTATCGTAATTTTGATGTCTATTTTTAAACCTAAATACGCACGTAAATCTGTGATCAGTGATACTAAGTATGATTTCCTCTCATGTTTTATAGGCAATGAACAGGGTTGAAATTTGAATATAATTATAATACATTTGCATACAGATTATGCTTTGATGTTTGATGTTCTTACTTGTTAATTTGCTAAAACAAACGGTATTGGATCCACCTTATCTCCAAGGTTCAGAAATTCAGAATTTCTAAACCCGAGTCAATGTTGCTTGTTAACTTTATTACAAGACTATTCAAAGAAAATATTTTCTTCCGACAATACTTATTTCCAACATTCCTCAATGCTCCAGTTCAACAAAACAATCTGAAATCATGTCTAAATAAACTCAAATGATCCATCAAATTGCTGCAACTATTGTCGGTAATAGCCATTTCTCTGGCTACAGACATGGAATGTGTAACAGTTCAATCTTCATGTCCGTTTCACTTGAAAGGCAGTTTCTATAAAAGGAACACAGATTATCAGACAGTTGGATAAAAAAAATCCTTTTAAACTGCTTTCAACATCAAGGTTTTAACCGTATTATTCATGTACTCCTGGGGCCGCATTCGTGGTCTTATTTTCGTTCGTTTGATGAATATTCGGGTGTTTCTTACTACGATTTCCGACTTCAAGGGTCAATTTTTCGGTTTGGAATATGTGGTCCTAGGTTAGGACCGTGTTTTATCGTTGACCTTATCGACTGAATACAATGTAGCTCGTAGTTAGAAGCATCGGAATATTCATTGAACGAATGAAAAAACGAACGCGAATAACCCCCCTGTGCATTTATCATTTTCTTTTCTTGTCACTCTCATCTCAATGATAAGAGTTTTATCATAATTTATTTAGACAAGAAGCCTGTAGTTCCACAAACCAACTTTCAAGTCTATTTTGTTTTTATCAATAGCTGATTTAAAGTGACAGGGGTTGAGCTCTAGCTAGTACGAGTAATCGTTTTATTCACCATTATTGCGTTCGAGTGAATAGGTAAATTCTCTTTTTGCCCGACGGTTTCCATCGAATAATTGTAACTATTTGAGAATTGCGGCACGTGTCGCACTGAGTGTTTTTGTTGGAAAAGTGCATGCTCTACATTGTGTCTTTATTTCGGTAGCAATCAATTTGGGAAATCCTTTGTACTGAATCTCTAAAGGCTATTTGACGACACAATCAATGATTTTATTCTTGAATGTTCTTTATTTTTAATGCTGTTAGAAGTATATTCTGTTACTAAAAACTTACTTAATATTTCCGACTTTCAATTACTTTGAGTTCCCGCAATAAAAACCATTGCCATCTCACGTCTGCACAATGTCATATTTCCTTCTCCCCTAGCTTTTGGACAAGTGTGTTGCCAAAGAAATTTATTTCGTAAAACCATGTGGCATCCCTTTGCTCTATTTAAACAGTATTTGCCTAAATTCTATGCATTTGAAAGGGTGCATAACTTACTTAGAGGTAATTATTCTGTAATAGGTCTGTCCCAGATGGCACAGTTTAAATTGCGGACTAAGTCAAAGAAAATTTTCTGTAACAAAGTTTGTTGCAAAATTTTAATTAAATTGCCTCATCATGTGAATAAAATATCGATGGGGTCTTAATTGGGAGATGAAATTTTGCCTTGACATTTATCTAATTTTAATAAAGTAAGATTAGATTATGTGTTGAATTTTTATGACAGTTTTTAATTGAGACTGTGGACAGTATTGGCATAAAAACAGATACTTAAATTAAAAATCTCTAAAACAGATGACTAATTACAAATTTAATAAAATTTATAAAAGCAACTTATTCGTATAATATCGATGGGGCGAATGCAAATAGAAATTTAGCGGTAAACTGTAAACTTAAGTGCGGTTTGTATGTAAAGAGAAACATTTTCAAAATTACTGTTATTTTTTTTTCAGATTACTCGAAGATAGAAAAAAATTTACACAGCTAAATGAAAATGAGTTTCATAATGGTCATAAGAACAGTAAGCCCACTCAGCTATGTCTGTCCACTTTCCAATTTTCTATAAGTACGTGACCTTTTTCACTCCCGATGTCACATGTTCAACAAACGAGGTGTCTTTGAAAATGTAATTAGAAAATTCCCGAACGTCGTTTCGGTCTGTATTTACCCGTACTCCGGAATGGGAGTCGAAAATTAGTTTTGTTCTTTTATAGTTTCTTAAGTTGCATTATATCTTTAGTTTGTTCTGTAATTTGAGTGCTTTGAGTAAGATCACTATTGCTAATGTAACTAGTCTTGGCAGATAAAATTAGAAAAACGCTATTTTTGTCCCGGTGAGTGCTTCTAACAAGACAGGAAGACAATGAGTGCTTCTCATAAACATATCGTAAAATACATCAACAATTCATTTCGCTACTTGTAAGTATTTCTACTAAACCACTTTCGCGCACTTGTCCTAAACAATTAACCTTAGTCCATCGACATAAGGTTCAAATATTTTGTTGTCCAGTTGTAAGTTTTCAATTAAACGGAAAATAATAGGCAGAATTGTTATTCCCGATGGCATTGCGGTTCACTTCAGTGTGTAATTGGTTCGGATAAATTAACAAAGTGGAATAAAAGAGTGATGTCCCATGAGCCTCTATAAATGTAGGTTCCGCCCATTGCATTGCACGATTTTTGTTATATTTGTTTGTAGTTTGCACTTCATTACTTAGGAGTTATTTTCAAATTAAATTTTGTATCAAATTGCATCTATATACGTGAATTTGATTATTAAAATTAACGTAACATACCATCACTATTCAGTGTGTGTGACGTTTGTTTCGTTTTCTTAATTTTGTTTAAATTATGTTTTACAAAAACATCACAATGAAATTAAAAAAATATAATATATATTTGATTTTTTTTACACACGATAACCCAATGGGAACCATTCCATTTGGGAACCTTCTAGTTACAAATATTTGCTTTGTCTTACATTTTAGTCCTCATCTAGTCTCTGATTTTTTTTAATAATTACGATCGTTCTCATTATGGTTCTACAGAGAATAGCATAATTAAAGCTATGGCCTCACCACAGCCAGATGACGCTGCCCTGTCCGTATGTAGGTGCATGTAAACATTGCATCTTTATGCATTTAATTT
Source organism: Epirrhoe tristata (assembly GCA_951394285.1). Taxonomy (NCBI): domain Eukaryota; kingdom Metazoa; phylum Arthropoda; class Insecta; order Lepidoptera; family Geometridae; genus Epirrhoe; species Epirrhoe tristata. The sequence goes on along the minus strand of OX596146.1, from coordinate 7,224,317 downwards.
GAACGCCAATGGACGCACGCAATGGCGGCAGCGTGTCGCCGCGGTTTGGATGCAAGCCTGTACTGCAAGGATGTAAAGTTTATGAAAATACTATACAAAACTGATTACACCAACACACTGATGGTCGATCAATTAATACTTCTGAAATTTCAAAAATAATATAAGATCACGCAACGCTTGTTTTGATATTTGGACCTAATTGGTAACATTTTAGAGAAGGTCTCACAGCTCAAATTGCGATTTAAGTTCTTACTACTTCTATACAAGTTCCTTTCGTTGATTTTCTCTTCTGACAGGTAAATTCAGTATTCTTCCTTTAAAATTAAACTTTCTCCTAGAATTTGAATAGCACTACCCTAGTTATTAAGGCTTTTGAATAGGAGTTCAATATGATAGTACGCACTACAATCGTCCTCAGGGAAACATCTTATTCATTCATAAATTATGGTGATAACTTACATCTACCACATCCAGGGAATCTATCGCACTAAGCTGCACCATGTGTATTTTGTAGGTTAACTATAAATTTCGTGCGGTATGTTGCTATTCAGTGCTTTATCACATCGAATGGCCCATAATCGATATTGCTAAAACTGCTCGCTAAAATAGCAAATAGACAAATAGCTTATTAGAAATAGTAGGGGTGGCCGAGTACCCTGACTATCGATATGAACGTAGGACTATCAATCGATATTTAGCTTCACTTCAATTTTATAATAACTTTGTTGGCGTGGCGGCTGATTGCTGTGACGCAAGGTGTAAGTTCAAATCTTATGGAGTAACAAATGATTGTATTTATTCTGAGTGTAGGTATAGTGTTGGTCCTCCTCCTTGCGTCGTTTCCCCAGTGCTGGGGGTCGTGACCCATCACGGAAGTATCTTCTCCCGTACGATGTTGCGCCATTTGCTTCGGTTTTCAGCAGCATGCACAGCTTCCGGCATGTTGAGGTCGAGTGTGCTGCGGATCTGGTCTGACCAACGCATCGGGCTCCTGCCTCTTGGCCGCTTTCCCTCGACTTTACCCGTGACTATCAGCTTCTGGAGATTGTCTCCGGGTTTACGGGTTATATGGCCAAAGAACTCGAGGATCCTGCGAAGGCACACAGATGACAGGCGTGGCTTTTTGTCCAACTTGAGTTTGATAGTGTTGGTACTTGCAGTTTTTTTATACTCAGCTAACTGACTTTTGGAAGATTATTTTTAAATGTGCTTTGAACTCTAAGCAGTGATAGACAACATTTTTAGGAAGCTCCTGACTTTGTGAGCCAATTGATCAAGAATAGTTTAATGCAGGGCACGCTCACTCTATACCTACATTGATTTAGGTAAATACAAATAATTACAAGGCAGTTTGTTCATATAAATAATATACAGGGTGTAAAAAGACGTCTACCGAAGCCGAAAAGGGTAGGTACAGCATCCCAAAACACAGCCAAATCCAAAAGGATTTTCCAAAAAAATCATTATATCCGGAGAAAACCGACCTCGCACAGCTGGTCGAGCTTATGTACTGGGCACGTTTTTATACGTATATTGCTAGATTTTGAGTTTTAATTGTTTTTTTTTTTCTTTTATAAATGAAATCATTAGGTAGGTATGGTCTTATTATTTTGTACTAGTAGCAAAAAAGTAGAAAATAAAATAAAATGACGTAGCTAAGTCAAAATTTATTTGCGTTTTTTTTTTCCAAAAATATGTTCCGAATCATGCTCTGATTGCAATCCCTCATTTTTCGGTAGCAGTCTTTTTACACCCTGTATAATATACAATCTAAAAGAAAATATTACCACAGCAACAGAAAAACAACAAAGGTAAGTATTTCCTTGGACATGTAAACACAATTTTAATTAAAAGCTCAACGTGAACAAATTAAACTTCCCGATGCACTTTTCGGCTCGCCAGTACCACTCGAGGGCAAACAAACCATTTGATTAACAACTTGCGTTGAATCAATCAATTTAATTGCTTGCAAGTACCGAGGATTTACAAGAGCTTTTAAAATTGACGTTCGTAAAAATACAGGCTATTTACAAATCTCTATATCTCTATATATAAAAATGAATCCCTATATCCCTTGGTCACGCCATCACGCGTGACGGCTGGACTGATTTTACAAAATTTTTTTTTGTTGTGTTTGTTATTGTCAGGAGAAGGTTCTTATGACAGAAAAAAAAAAAAATTGCGCGGAAAAAATGAATCATGCGCAGACGAAGTCGCGCGGGTCAGCTAGTTATTTTATGACCGTCAAGTGAAGAAGCTCTTTCATGGAACTAATTGAATATTTCTTAGAAATAATTGAAACTTAGGCTTGTATTTAAAGTAGATTGTTATAACTCAAACACCGACCTCAAACAGAGTCTTTGCCATCTTTTTTTACCCGACCGTCAAGGAAGGCTTATGTTTTTCGTGCATGTCTTGTGTGTTATTCATGAATTTACGTGAATATTAACGAATTTTCTAAAACTTTATCATTTTACATTTAATTTTCTTTGATCACTTCTTAGAAAGTATTCTTACTAAGTATTATTACTCGTTATGTATTTAAGTGGTAAATACTTTATAAGTTAATGAATAAATTGAATTGAATTGAATATATTCATAGTGCTTAAGGAAAACATAATCAGTGCATAAAAATCAAACTTGTCAATCCTAACTGGGCTCTCAATGTCGTAAAGGTGCCTACTCTTGGGGTCTGGTAACGACAGAGAAAGGAGTAAACAAATAATTTATCCCCAGAATCCAATAAAATGGTCGACTACACATTGCTGATTCATCCCAATGAAAATAAAAGCCACTAGCTCGTTATCGATTAACCTAGATCGGGATAATATTTCCGAGTCCGTTTCGTAGAATGCCCTTGGTAATGCATTTTAATAGATATGGGCAAATGGGATTATAGACTAGGTTTATTTGATCATCATCATCATCATCCGCAGCCCGATTTCACCCACTGCTGGGTTTAGGCCTCCCTTCGCTTATGCCATTCTTCCCGGTCCTGTGCTGTGTGCAGGTTTATTAGATATAGTGTGTTTATTATATTCTGTTTGAAAATTTAGAGTTGCTAACGTGTTTTGACGTGTGGTGACATGCTTCGTAGTATGTAGAATTTCGTTTTATTACCAGGTGGGTTATTCGCGATCGTTTTTTCATTCGTTCGATGGATATTCAGATGCTTCTTACTACGAGCTACATTGTATTCAGTCGATAGGATCAACGTTAAAACACGGTCCTAACCTAGGACCAAATATTCCAAACCGGAAAATTGGCCCTTGAAGTCGGAAATCGTAGTAAGAAACATCCAAATATTCATCAAACGAACGAAACTAAGAACGCGAATACGTAATAGCTTTAAACTACTAGCAATTTAATCTTCATTTTATGTTGTTTTACCCTGTACTTTTTCAGTGCTGGGCAAAGGCCTCACTCGAGTTTTCCAGATTTTCCGGTCTAACGGCATTGCCTGCCACTGATAGTTGTCCAGCTCGGAGCGCCATCGCCTGCGTAATTTTATGTAGTTTGTAAAAATAAATATATAAATAATAAAAATATATTAATATTAAAATATAATATCCTAAGTACTGACAATTTTTTTTTTATTACTTTTCAAAAGTCGTAAATTCAAAAGTCGGATTTTTAAATGCATTAACTGATGAAAGATTTTTTCAAACTACTTTCCTAGATAAGGAAGCTAGTTCTATAAAATACTTTAGTCTCCTATCCGATCGCACACCTGAATAAGATCATTTATTTCAATAAAGCTACGCTAGATTCGCATTGAACGACGCAAACAGACGTAACCATTCCACGTATCGTCATAAAGGCTATTTTTATTGCTAACTGTTAACATAAAGTTCATCCTGTTTCATGCCGTTTCATCCCCTAACGTCCCTGAATGCAATCCAAACGCAGTAGAAGCATGAATTATATAGCAAATAGAAGCAAAACTCATTAACAAAATATTTTAAAACTATTTAGGGTGGTCGCACAGTCCAGCCGAGCCGAACGCACCGAACTGTCAATTCAATAGAGAAAATGCTGCTGATGTCAGAAGCGAGCCGCATTTTCTGACGTCATCAGCATTTTTTTTATAGAAAAATAATTGCTGCGCGTACGGCGCAGATGAGTGTGCGATCAGGTTTAGCAATGATAACATTGCGTTTTACCCGGTGACACATAATACAGATGCCGGTGACTCTCAAGTCATACTTCTTATTACAAGAAAATAAACTGAGTTTAGACTAAGACTAATTAAAAAACTGTCCCCAGAAAAACGATTTTTAAATACTCGTACATAGAACACTGTTTTTGTGGTAACTGTGACAACATGGGGTAACTAAGGTTTAACTTTTTGTAATAAGCAGCCTAGTGTCTAGCTAGTCGCCTAGCGTGTAGCTAGGCTTGCATCCTAGCGTGTAGCTAGGCTTGCGTCCTGGCTACTTGCTAAGATTCATGGCGCGCACTGCGTGGTGGATCGCTAGGTATTTTGGTCAAAAAAAAAAAAAAAAAAACCGACACGTTTGTTTACTTGGATTCACGCTTGGCGTCTAGCTAAGCGACTGGCTAGATACCAAGCGCGCAGTGCGGCGGGTCGCGAGCATTTAAGAACGTAGCTTAAGCGTAACTTAGGGTTATCCGTCCACTTCTATATTCTGAAGTAAAACATATTTTATTTAAAATCTAGAAACAAAAGATTACGGATGTATCAACAAAAACACCAGACCAGTTCAAGTCACTTAAGATCTTCTGAAGATGTCTTGAAGGGTGATTAGAAACACGTCCTGCTTACTTTCACATTTATAATACATATTAGTATGGATTTGAATGAAGTACATTAGATAATAAATAATGTTTTTGCATTCAGGTGAGTTCTCGTATCAGAGGTCAAAACTCAAGGAGTAAATAAGTAATAATAAAGCTGCGCTAAAGGAGTAAATAAGTAATAAATAATGTTTTACTCCAATACTCCGCCTAAATGTAAGTAACATTTAGGTGGATTATTGGAGTAATCTGAATTTTTTAGAGTTTCCTATCTACAACCTAGCTTACTATTTTGTTATTTTAAGCTAGAACCAGGAATTATATCAGCATTTACTTTCAACGATGCAGTCGAGATATCTTGAGGCGGTATAGGGGTTAAGCGAGAAATTATTTTTATTTCAATTTATAACTGTATCTGGGTCGTGAATGGGGAAATTGTAAAGGTTTTCTATTTCTAGTAGAAACGTGGTAATGGGGACTTTGATTATATTATACTAGGGCAAATACATTGGAGCGTAGGGGATATAATGGTTCCATTTTAGATTTCTCTGGTCTGTAGATAATCTTTCGCGTATTTTCTCGTATAAATATAGAATTACTGATTCAGTAAAAATATACTAATATTTAATGTAACACATTTTATAGCTAAGTAATTTATTTCTAAAGATATTTATTTATGTTACATTATAGTAATCTTCATAATAATCTGCATATACAAGTATGAATACAGATGCGGTATTCATGAAATCGTAATATTTTTTTCTAAATAACTTGGGCAAATTGATGAAATCATTTTGTGAGTACTGAAATCAATTTTTATTTTGCGAGAATTCGTTTTGATCAAGAGATAAATAAAAACTAGGGGTGTGTTTCATACAAATTTAGGGTTCAGTTAAATTCTTGGCAAAATTAGTAAAAAGGTGCGTTTACATGATGCGATTTTTCGTACGATTTGCTAAGCCCCGTCCATTGAACGTGCGGACGAGTGCCGCGCTTACTATGACAAATCGCATACGATGAGCGTATACACGTAAAAAGCTGCCGAAACGATATCGTATAGGTTAAAATCGCATCGTGTAAATTCCCTCTAAGACCTTAGGTCTACGCTTACTTTTTATGAGACACACCATTAATGTATTGCAAAGTCAATTTCAATATAAAAGATCTATTAGCACTAAAAACTCTTCTGGATTCAGTAAAGCTACCGAAGAGCAAGTTAAAATTTCTTCGAACAGATACTTTATATGCCAGCCTCGTTTTGACCGTCTGCTCGTTTCACTTATTCAAATACTAGCCTCCAGCCCTGGCTTCGATCACGATATCTAGATAATTACGTTTTGAAAACTAAGAAGAATGAAATAATCGCAGAGATTATTGTATAGTTTTACGATGAAAAGTATAAATTCCTAGGGAATCAGACTCAAACAAGACCTTAAAAAAACAATTTATTTTTAATAAGGACTGAGAATTAGTGTTTATCATCATCTAATAAAATTGGTAAAGGGCAATACTTGCAAAAACGATTGTCGAATAAAAAACCTCCAAACATACAGACATTCACATATTTATATTAGTAGAATTTAAGCTCCACTAATTTTGTTTACTTATTCATTAAAATGGAGAGAAATAGGGGATCGAGTAATGCCTATTACGTTTTATAGAAAACTGAAACGTAAAGGAAAAACATTTTCAAGTGTGTTTATGGAAAAGCTTTTAGGGATCTCATGATTTCATTAGAACATACTCTTGGGTTGCCATAATAATCTGTAGAGAAAAAAATATACAGAAGTGAAGTCATATTTTATTTACAGAATACTTTCTGTGCAATCGCTTTTAATAAATTAACATAGACGTTGTGCCATAAAATGAGACTCATGCCAATTTTATAATAAAAAAACAGGGATGTTTCTCTTCCGTTTTCCTCTATCACTCGTCATATCAGAACTAAGACCCGGTGACCGTCGCACTTACTAAACATTTAGCGTACGGTGAGCGTTTACACGTGAAAAATTGGCATGCGATGCTAAATCGTACGTGCTTAGACCGTATCGTGTAAATGCACCTTCAGTCCAAATACTCACGGACCTTTTACTAATAGGATTGACAACAATACGAAATATGAGTACCTAAATCTATTCTTAAACGAAGCGATAAATAAATACCTCGAACAAGATACGTCATCATCATCATCATCCACAGCCTGACTTCACCCACTGCTGGGTATAGGCCTCCCCAAGATTGTGCCATCCACCACGAATCCTGCGCTAATCTGACCCATTGACGGCCCGCGACGTGTACAATATCGTCTGCCCATCTGACCGCCGGACGTCCTACGTTCCTGTATGCAGATTTGGGCCACAACAAAATACGTAACTTATTTGGATACCACCAAAGTTAAAATTATATCCATGTTTGCGAAATCCATACACAGTAAACAAAATCTTCAAAACATTTCTGAAATACTGAATACCTCAGACAAATCTAAGAAGTGAGAAATCTAAGCCGTGATCGCATACGATATTCTTATAACAAATCAGATTTACAAAATGCATCGAGCTGGGGTTGAAACCTGACGAACAGCCGATTCGCACTCTGAATAATTCATTCGCCCGAAACTTTACAGCAAACTATGGAGCTTTGTTGCGTAGTTTATGAAACATTTTATTCGAGTTTTGTATGTGAAATGGACGTTGCATGGTTTTTAATAAAATATCTGATAGTAAAAATGCAATTGTTGGTAAAAAGCTCGATCTTCGTGCTCCAACAAGAATATATTTTAGTTAAGTTATTTTGAAGTATTATGTTATTTAGTTGTATAAAAAACTGTTTAAATTTTGAGTTATCAAAAATAAAATTATTATTGATAAAGTAAATTGAAAACTATGTAGATGATCTATCAGTTTTCCTATATTACACGCTTGGGGGCTAGATAGCGCTGTATAATAATAGCCCCCCTATACTCATTTATTTATTTTCACGAGTAAATATACATACATTATTATTTTTAAACCTGCATTGTAAAACAGGGCATCAATTTCAGTTTCAATTCACTAATAGACTTCAATGAGCATTCCAATAAGTCAGGCTGGACACGTGCCTTCATGCAACATCCGTTACCCATTCGCAGACGCACAAATCGCTTCGTTTGCGAAGACAAATGACTGTTACCTTAGCACCAATTTGGGATTCATTGCTTGAGAGTAAGGCCCCTTACTCAAGCGATAAATCCGAAATTTCGCTGAATATTCGGATGTTTCTTACTACAATTTCTGACTTCAAGGACCAATTTTTCGGTTTGAAATATTTGGTCCTAAGACCGAGTTTATATGTTGATTTTATAGGAAACATGCATATTATTCAGCGGAATTTCGGATTCATCGCTAGTTACAAAAAGAATAAATTATGTTGTAAACATCAAACTGCATTGTAGATTCAGAATCTTCGTCGCATCATCATTGGTTTTGACTATGTTAAGCTATGTATGTTTTTTTAAGTAAAAAGTAGTGCTGCATGTACCAGTCTGCTCCCAGCATTTTCAAATATTACTCCAAAAAGAATTGAAAATCCAATTTCCAGTAGATGCCAAGCCTTTTTTTTTTTTATTAGCACCAAATTAATATCATCTTCTCAGTTTAGTTTCGAAGCGTTTGTGGTGTAACTTGCTTATGCATTTTTAGCTTGCCACAAGCAGTTCCGACTGATACAGGCGTTCTTGGTGTGGATAGTAAGTAAAAGTTATGTAGCCTTTACCTGCCACTGCGTTAGAGGCGAAATTTTATGTATGTATCAAATTATGAATGAATATTCAAAGAATCAATAAAATTATCAATATATTTTTCGCTTAACTAAACTGGCATTTAGCGTTTTTGTCCAACAACAATAGAATTATCTAAAGCTATGTTGTCACGCCATTGTTTGATCAACCATCCGTTTCTTCACTGCCACTGTGTGGTATTTGACGCCAACAGTGGCGATTCGAGGCGTCTCGTAAGGACCACATCCAGCATCTAAATTGCAGCATTAAATCTGTAATTAAGATAAATTAGGGGAGATAAAAGGCTGGGACAGCATACCAAAGTGCATTGCTATTAAAAACTAAGCCAACCTAGCGAGTAAAGGTATGTGCGTGTGTCGCGAATAGTGATTTTGTTAGTACCTTAGGTGTTTTTGGTTTTGTGATGACGAATGTTATTTGGACCGCGTATAGATTCCATAATTTATACAGCGTGTTCATAAAAATAATCATCTTTAGGATTTTAACTAATGCATCTCCAAATTATAGCACCTATGCTGCAGATCCGTGGAAATGATCTAACTAATCCAATGGGCAATTGACGCTTTGTCTGCAACTTTTGAGGAGTACGTTACAACGTTGGCCGTGTAACGAGTCGTAGGTTTTAAAATTTAATAGCCTTTCTTTATATGATAATGTTTTTTTGTAGGTACCTAAATAATTTTTATCTTGATAAAATTGAATTGATGAGTGTTCATACATTTAAAAAGTGCAAAAGTGTTCAATCTTTCAAATATGAATTATTGTATAGTCATGACGGATACCCTGACAACCTTGACAACACTGATAATGGTATCAGTGTTGACCACCTCATGCGAAATTACTTGTAGCCATTTCTGATTACGTCATCCTGTATCTGTCGATAAAACTTTTTAAGTCCAAACCGATTAATATGCAATGATTGAAATGCAGTCATTTGATCGTGCCGAAAACACTTCGTTTTCATTAGATGTTTTGTAAAACAGGCCTTGTTTTATTTTTCGAGAGACTTTTCTGAATTTAAAGTAACTTACAACAATATTAATACAATTTACCACAAATGTAATCAGGATGTGAACATAAAAATTACATTGAGTAGTATGAATATAAAAACTAGTTAAAAAAATCATTCACAATCATCGTTTACGTAATACCTTGTTCTAAAAATTCAGTTCTTTAATATTTTTATTTACTATTCAAGAATAGAATACAATTTATAAAGTAGTCAAACCATACAATTTGAACGGGAACATAGTTTTTACATCATAAAGTAATATTAAAAAGTACTCCTCATACGAAACATGCAACGCCACCTATAGTGCGGAAAGTCACTATAGTGCAAACGATAAAAATTTGACTTTGAAAGGCGCTCAATCCGATTTGGCCATCAACATTGAAAAACCAAATGAAAGAGCTGCTAAAGTGCCAAGTAAAAGCAAAATCGAGGATATCTCAGATAATCCCAGTGATGTGAAAAGACTCGATACGGTAAAATAGACTGAGAGACAGTAGGAAACTCACTTTCATCGAATTAGAACCCAATAAAACGGCACAGGATCATGACAATGTATTTTCAGCTCCTGGAAAAAAATAAATAAATCTTTAAAATCAAAAGAAAGCGCCTATAAAACCCGTCACAAGTTGACCACTAACTCTGCTTGCAGCGCTATCTTGCCCCAAATTTAGCAAAACTTGTATAATGTAATAAAATAAAATACAAATATATTAGTAAGTTATATAAAAAGAGGCCGAGCAGGCGTCGGCGGCTCGATCTCGACGGGTTCGAGAGAGAGTAGTTGGAGATCACCAGAGATAGGAACCAGTGGAAAATTTTGGAGAAGACCTTTGCCTAGCAGTGGAACACAAATAGTTTAATTTAAAAAACACTACAATGAAAATAACCATATTAGGGTATGGACTAATAATAATAAATTATACATATTAGAAATAATTTAAAACTATTGAAAATTATGGCAGAAAAGTCAGCTCTCAGGCTATGTAAGAGAGAATTTAAATTGAGCATCCTCGCCGTCTCAATAAGCGGCTTGGCTCTCATCGCGCCTCGTATATTCCGCGTCAATTGTTTGTTTTCCACGCAAAACGTTTGCAAAGTAAAAAATGAAGGATGGAACAACGTGGATTCGCAATCTCACAAATATTGTCGAAGTTCACACTGTAGATAAAACTGGGATAAAAAATGTATCTAAGGAGAAGGGAAGTCTTATTTGGTAACCAAAATTAGAAAGTAAGTAAGTTCGTATATCAGTGGCAATCAGAATATGACGATGACGAAGAATGTGACATAAAGCTCCATAACTAACACAAACTTTGCTTTGTTTGGCAAGAAAACGCTGTGTACTTATCCTCAGATATTTATATTTAGTTATATTTCAATTAATTATATAATTGATTTTAATCTAAATGTGCATTAAATTTACACGGTTCGATACGATTTAGCATCGCACTGCAATTCTTCACGTGTGAACGGTCATCGTATGCTAAATGTCTGTGCGACACTCGCCGGGTCTTATTTAGTAAAAAAACAAGCCAGATTGGACAATGTACAAAAAACGCCTTAAAACAATTACAACTAATAACCATACAACGTTGGTTGTTTAAGGAAGTTCAACACAATGAAGATAAGATTCTGATTAAAGATCTCATCAAATCAGAATAAAACTCCACATAACATACTTTTCACTAAGGTGTATCTATACTAATATTTTCAGAAAAGCTTTGAATGGCGAACACAGTCCGTAAATTTTAACTTTTGTCGGCAATCTCCACGTATGAAATCATTTTCAGCGTCGGAACACAACATACCGATACCAATCTTTAGGTATCCGAGTGAGTAGTGATTTGCTAAACGCACCGTCCTGATTTATACGTCTGGTAGACCAGACACGCGATTTTAAACTTTATTTACTGGCTTTTTAGAGCAAAAGGGGAAAGGTTTTGGAGTAAAGTTTTTCAGTAACTTAATCTTGTGTGCCGCGTTTCGGGTATGGTTGAACGGATTTAATATCAGAATCTTTTTTATTTGTTCGCAAGTTATCACTTCAGTCTTGCGACTATGTAGCAACAAAAACATCAAATTGTACTTTTCCATAGTAGTAGTGAGATAGGCAGAGAGTACTTTCCACTCACTATTCAGACACACATTTTTTGCACTCACTCTCATTAAATTCTTCAGTTTCGGATGCTTTTGATTTGCCCCTCTTTCTAATGTAATGTGTAATGTAAAACAAAATGTAATAGTCAAAATGTTCGTCTGGGTCTATTACGAACAATGTTATAAATTTTATCCAATTTCAAACATTCGGGCAAATATCTGGCTTGTAAATAACAACTACATTGCCGTACTGTATATAAATAAGAAAAAAATGACGAAAATACCTCTCTTAATTTATCAACTAAGACATTGATGGCTCATCGAGCAAATTGTAACGATTGATTTATACTCACTTTAAATAGCATCCAAATGCGGGCTTAAATTTATTGACTGCCAATATATTTGAATAACCATTAAACTAGTTTAAATTTAATTTTATGGTTTTAATAGTTTAATAGTGTCAATCGCCTGTTTAAAATATTGACCAATCATTGATTTCCTTCTAGTGCGAGTTTTATTTTGTGAGTTATTGATGATAAAAAATTGTTGTGAACATTTTCACACAGCGCTAATTAACCCCAAGATATTTAAGAAACATGGATTTTAATATAAAACAGAAAGAAATACCTAGGTATAAATTACGTATGTACATGTACATCATAATTTCATTCATTGTTAACAGTAGGTAGATTTCAGAAAATTAATAAATACATTTCGGACATTTCCAATTAATTGTTAATGGTTATTTATACTGTTATTTGTACAACTCAAGCATTCTTTTCTAGACTTTGCTGTTTCAAGATTAAGTGAGGCTAAGGCTGCTTCAAAACAAATATAGCCTTATATTTATTTAGAAGCAGAAATCAATCGTGATCGGATCAAATAAAGTTATTTACTGAAAAATTTCAGCACTTGGCCTCTTTCCAAGCTTCACCAGTATCTAGACGAATCTACTTTTCATTTCTCAGAAATGTGTATAGATTTTGTTATTTTATCTACCTACGAACACTGAGCTATCCTGCATATGAAGATAGATAATCCTGCATATGATGATGTCGATGGTGTCAGAGATGGCATCATCGACATAGCAACAATGATTATTTGACAAACCTTACTTTGTTCAATTGGCATCACACTTGAACTACATAGTTTAGATCAAAAATTAAAAAAAAAACTTTTGCTTTCTCCACATTCTGGTCCAATGAACTTCGATAAGAGGTTCTCTTTGATTTATTCCTTGTGCGTAAATTAATTATGGAGACAGAGAAATGAGGCCATCTATCATGTCAATCAGTCAGGCCATCTCATAGGCAAAAATGATCTTCGAAATCGATATTATCCATGACTTCACATCTGCTTCGTTCATTCTTCTTAAAAAAATGATCAAATGCAAAATCGCAGAATATCCCATATTTCAACCCAGATCTGTATAATAGACCCCGATTTATCAGCTTACATCACCATGACCCTCTGCCCGCGTCCCGTCATATATTCCACTGAACCCGATCTTAAAAGAATCCGTCACGGTGCTGGAATGAATCTGTTGTTTCATTCTTGAAGTAGTGATGTTCTTTTTAGAAAATCATAGTTTTATCATACTAAGAATAAACAAACCTAATAACCATACATAATCTATAGATCGACTTTAAGGCTTCATCAAACTTTTCCAAGAATTAACAATGCAAGCAAAATACAATAACATAGTATAAACAAAAAAAAAAATATAAAGCTGGACATTTCATACAGCATCATCTGGCACCAAAATATGTAAGCAGAGTTTGTGCTATGGGAACCATAATAATATGACTGATAAGTACCTACGTTACTACATGCTACTACATGCTTTACTATTATTTACTACTAAGATACCTAGATAAAACTTCTTGTCAGGTTGCCAGCTTTTTGACTATCGATTAGTATCGATCTCTTCTTCTTCTTCTTATTTAAGGATTTACTCCTTGTCGGCACAACTGATGAATCCCTCTCCATGTATCTCTTTCCAGGGCTGCTTCCTTGACCTCATTATACGACATGACAGCAACCTTCTCCTTCACTTGGCTCATGTAGATTTTTCTTGGTCTTCCCCTTCCTCTTCTTCCTTCCACTTTCCCTTCTATAATGTTCTTGATGAAACTCATGTCGTATAAGATGGCCGACCATCTTTACCCTTCTGTTCTCGACAACTTGCAATAGCGATCTCTCTTCGTTGTTAGTATCGATATCAATACTATATTCTACCGATATTTTCCCCTCCCTAAATCAAAGTGATCGCTCACCATCACTGCTTTAATTCAATCAATGGCCTCCACTAACTAAGAATGATGTAAGCGATGAGGTCAAACATCACTTAAAAATATTAAATTTACGAGTTTTAAATTTGAACAAAGTTTAAAATTAAATTAACCCTCCCTTCATCAATTTTATAAGTTTTAGTTTTTATTGCCTCTTAGTATAACTTTCTTCTTTGTTTTTTCAAGCACTTTTATTTTTTAATCTTCATTTACGAGTAAACAATAATCGAAAGGCTTTAAAAATGCTTACCAGGAAAACTTTACTTTGTTTAAAACACCCCGTGCAATTATAGAAAACTAAAGTTTGTTTTTTATTGCCAGCTTAAACAGTAACTTTTATGAAATTGCTGTAACAATACTTTTTTCACAAGTAAATAAGAAGCACACCAGGCTGCGTCACCTACGAGTCACTAAACATTAGGATAGGATCCAGGTCTCTACGTGCTTGGCCACGTGGTTAAGATGTTAACAATTTTAGACATTCTTATGTGAACTCTATTTCAGTTTTATTTTATTTATAAAGAACATAGATTTTGTTGTTGCAGTTGTTATTAGCTTGCAATGTTCAATTGCTGGGCAAAGGGCTCCACTCGAGTTTTCCAGGTTTTGTGGTTTTGTGGTCAACTGATAGTCACTGAAGGTATCTAGCTCCTCCATCGCTTCATCCCACACTCCCATACCCACTGCTGGGCCTCCTCTCTAACCCGCCACTCCTTTTGGCTCCGTGCTATCCTCATCCATTGTCGTCCAACCACGCTGACTATGTCGTCTGACCAACGGGCTGGTGGTCTGCCCCGTGGTCGTTGTGCGTCTCTTGGTCCATCGCTTAAAACATAGATAATAGTTTACAAAAGATTGAACAAAATAAACACTGCACGTATTATACCGTGAAATATGTGTATGGTATTAATATATTTATGGCGTCTGTCTCGCAGGTAATGGTACGAAAACACCACAAAGCATTACTTTAAGCAATAACTGTGGGGAAGTAGGAATAAAAATAACACAATTCTAGCCCCTATCACTCGAGAGATGCATAAGTAATGCTTGAATTACATTGTGCTAGTTACTGGAGTAAGCTACTTGTACTCTAGTACCCAAAAGAACCGCGTTACTTCTAGAAAAGTACGAAGTCTGTTGACATCTAAATCTTTTGCGTGGTAATTAAATGAACAGCAAAAACTGCTGCATGCAAACTATTACAGACCTTATCAAAATAACCATTATTTTCTTCAAAGCTAGGTCTTTTATATTTCTGACATGTCTAGGAGGCAGGTAACGTCTGAATAACACATTATCACAATGACCCACATTTTTCAAGCTATCTCTATATATAAAAATTAATCCCTATATCCCTTGGTCACGCCATCACGCGTGAACGGCTGGACCGATTACACTATTTTTTTTTGTTGTGTTTGTTATTGTCAGGAGAAGGTTCTGATGACAGAAAAAAATTAAAAAAGTGCGAGGAAAAAATGAATCCCTATATCCCTTGGTCACGCCATCACGCGTGAACGGCTGTCGCGCGGGTCAGCTAGTAAAAAATATTTTCAAGTCCATAGCTGCCTATCAGTGCACCCAACTGACGACCTCTGTAGCGCAGTGGGCGAAGGTCCGCCTGCGATGCAGAAGGTTGCGGGTTCGATCCCCGCCGCGGGACAAATGTTTGTATGACCTACAGATATTTGTCTCGGGTCTGGGTGTTTCTATGTATAATATGTATGTATTTACAAACAAAAAGTATATAAAAGTAGTTTATCAGTCATCTAGTACCCATACCACAAGCTCAAGCTTACTTTGGGGCTAGATGATGCTGTGTGAAAAGTCCAGCATTATAAAAAAAAAAAAAAAAACTGTCCTAATGTAAATGCACCACTACAAGTATGAAAAGGTGCATTTCATCAATATAATGCCGCTAATAAATTAGATTTGTTACTTATTTACTACCATTAGGAAACCACCTTTGAACATATTTGTGTGAGTTTCAGGAAATGAGACGCACTGACTTGAAGATTTGTCTTGCAGTAATTTATTACGCGCACGAGAGAAGAGAATGAAATAAATGCAAATTTTCATTTTTTATTTGTTTTCTTGGATAAAATACTTGGAAATTGCTGACCGTTCCTTTAATATTTTTAAATTTTCAATGGGTCAAAGTTTATTTTATCGATTTTTTGAACTTGTGGCTCAAAATCTAGCCGGTCACACAAAATTTTCACTCACTTGTAGTATTTAGATAGAACTACAAACCAACTTTTTATGGGTAATTTCCAAAAATATTAATAAGAGATTTGAATTTAGATCTTGAGAAAAATTTAAATCTTCACATACGAAAATTAACATTCCCCAAAATTATCTCTCCACATTTGGTATTCCAAACACAATCTATAAGTTCTTCATTACTTATCTTCAAACGCATCGATACGCAACATTTATTACGCTACCAATAGCAAAACTTACCTTACAATCTTTCAAAACTTCAACAATCTTATGTATATGACTTTAGAGTTCAAATCTGCGTAAAATTTCATAAATGTAGGTAGCAATAAATTCGTCTGCGAATGTCTAGAGCCGTTCTATCACGTCAAAACAAGGAGCTAGGGGACAATGTATTGCAGTTGGCAATCTTAGCGCCCTTTCCACAATATCTTTAGTAGACGCCCTCCTATATGAATAATGTGTCATACGATCGTGCCCTTTTATCTACATGAGGGAAACTTGTAGATTTGAGGAAATATAGAGGGTGGAAAAATCAGAAATGTTTTGATTTGTATTAGATTAAACGGGATTTGCCCGAGGTGTTTTTCCAGTTTTACAAACTTTTCTAATAAAATAATTTGAAAGTCTATCGATAAAAGTATCGACATAAACTTAGATGGTTGACTTTTGGTGTTTCGTTGTAGTTCGGTAGTTATTTTTGTCGGTGAAGTAGTAAAAATAATTTGCCATAAAATAGATTAAACCCAGAATAGTATAAAATATAGCTTTCTTAAAACAGCTTAGACACTCAGTTAATTAGTATTGTCTAATGTTTATTTTATTTCTTAGTAAAGAAATGCCAAATGAGATAGCGAGCTAGACGCCTGGGACTGGCTGATGAGGGCACAATATCATGGTGACTTGGCAGAAGATAAGTAATAATTAGTAGAGAAATAAAGTATAAAATTCTTCAAACATTATTATAAGATGATTTTGTAGTGTCAATAGGGCTCTCTCTGTTAGATATTTTCTATGTTCTCTGTTATTCAAAGCCGTTAAAATTTTAGTGCAACCTAAAAAAGCCTATTCTACTCGTAATCCAGGCCTATGATGTGAGTTAAGCTTACTCAATGGTCAACACAAGTTTGGGTACAGGTTGTTCGCGCCGTTTCACACAATCGCCTGCAACGAAACGCTGCCTACAAGAAGACAACGTCGGAGCACTATCGAGACGCATGCTTCCTGAAGCCTCCGCCAGGTGGCGCAACTTCAACCCTCTCGTCCCTTCTCGGCTCGCTTCCACGAGCGACGGACGTGTCCAGCCCTCTAATTTTCACTACGAAAGATTGTATTTGCAAAGTCCCAAAACCTAACTATATTGTAATAACTAAAACTCATTATAATAATCTACATGCAAATCTGTCTTTTATTTAATGTTTGTTCCGCGCGAACACAGGTTAGTCATAAAACAACAAGTTAAACGAAGCAAGTCAATTTGTATGTCTGTTATCATAGACCTCAGTGTAAGTAAACCAGTTATTCCAATTAACCTATGTCAATAGTTACGAGAAAAGGGGGACAATCAACTAATGGCAGGGTTTGACTTTATAACGCGGGATGTAATTTTGTTCCACGATAAACAAATAAACAGAATGGTTTAATTGTTTCCCTCTGGAATTTCTTGAGGGGAAATTATGGCTAAGGAATTCCAGATTTGATTTCTTTATGCTTTGTAAATAGAGCTTATATTGAGAAAATTTCGGTAATATAATAATTATACCTTTTTCCGTACCGAAAAAAGCCGAGTTGGCCGAATGGGCCGAATGTACCTCAACTTTCAATCCGAAAGTTGTGGGTTCGAATCCCGGCCGTGCATCAATGGATTTTGCGTTTCGTAATATTTATATGCGCTTTAACACGTGCTTTAAACGGTGAAGGAAAACATCGTGAGGAAACCAGTTAGTGTTCTTATAGGCGGCGATGGACTTGCGACCTGTCACGTATGGAATACTAACTTCTGCAAGATGTGGGCATGTATCGAATATCTATTTAGACATGCCTCTGACTACCCCCCTTAGACATCTTCAAAGCGATCTGGAATAAGTAACATAAAAAGATCTGAGAGAATGTCTACCACACCTTGGGGATACAGTCGTGAACCTGTTTACGTTTTATAACCAAAATCTAGGCAAGGGTTCCCATATTTTTATGTAACTTTTTGCTCATCACATAATCTAATTCTTCAATGGTCAACCAAAGTAAATTCTTGCCAAAGTACTGGAGTGGATAAAGTTATTCAAGCATTCCAACAGACGAACAAAAACCATCATGTTAGATGAGCAATCCAACATAGTTGACCATGGGGTTTTTTAGCTTCTAATCTTGACCGACTGTAAACTGAATAAGTTGAAGCCAGCATCTGTAAAACGCGAAAAGAAAAAAAAATGGTAATAAATATCTCTATACAGGGTGTAAAAAGACTACTACCGAAAACTGAGGGGTTGCAATCAGACCATGATTCTGAACATATTTAACGAAAAAAAACGCAAAAAAAATGTTGATTTAGCTACGTCATTTTATTTTATTTTCTAGTTATTTACTACTAGTACAACATAATAAGACCATACCTACCTAATAATTTCATTTACAAAAGAACAAACTATTAAAACTCAAAATCCAGCAATCTACGTATAAAAACGCACCCAGTACATACGCAAACAGTAATCTTCAAACGCTGTTTTCTCCGGATATAATGATTTTTTCGGAAAATCCTTTTGGATTTGGTTGTATGTTGGGATGCTGTACCTACCCCTTTCGGCTTCGGTAGACGTCTTTTTACACCCTGTATACACTTCCCAAACTATCTGCGATTGCCGGTCTGGTTTTCACTACAAGTTGTGTGTGAAAAGATTTATTTTGTTCAATTTTGTGCAGCTCCAATAAATAAATTAAACTATCAGCTGTTTGGACAGTGGTCAATCTGCCATGCGGGTTTCGCCTGTTGTGGCCACAGCTGCTTCTCGAACAAATCACCCGGTTACAACCAATAATACAGCAGTTCTGTGTAAGTAATAAGTAATTTAATTTTTCAAGCTTTTAGGTTACACTGTTATCTCAACATTTAGGCAAACATATTTAGGAAAAAAAGTATGTGAGTGTCGTGGAGGCCCTTTAATCGACTGGCCCCGTTCGAAAGACACTCGGTTGGAACGAAGTTTCAACTTAGACATTTGGCATTTGTCGAATACTTAAAAGATTTTATTAAATCCTAGAAACGATCTTCCGTACTAACAATGTAACAATTTATGGACTGCTTGCAACTGCGCACTTCGCACTGTGACGTTTTGACATAATAATATTTACATATTGTGTCGTGACACAAAAATGTAACACATTTTTTCGTCTAGCCCCCATCCGATACCGTTCTAAAAGGAACTTCGTTTCCTAAATTACTTATACTTAATTATCTTACACAAACATTAATTTTCTTTATAAATAGTAGGCTAGTACCTAACTTAAACAGGAGCCATTCTGCCAACATTGCTCATACATGTTTCGTATTGGATAGTTGAAAGAGCTGTCATAAGAACTTATTTTCTTTTTATTAGGTAGTGCTTAGACTTATCCAAATGGTTTGAATTTCTATAGGCAGGACTCCCTGCATTGTCTCAGGAATTACGGCGCCGGAGAATCCCGTAGAATGTAGACTTAGTTGGGTCTGGGTGTTTCTATCTATAATATGTATGTATTTACAAACAAAAAGTATATAAGTAGTTTATCAGTTATCTAGTAAACATTACACAAGCTCTGCTTACTTTGGAACTAGATGATGCTGTTTGAAAAGTCCAGCATTATTTATTTATATTATTATTATTATGTTCTATCTTTACTCCGTATAAATCGTCTAGTAAAGCTGTAAAAGCTACAGTTTTTATCAAGCTTTGTAAAGCAGTTAAGCAAAACCCTATGAATAATTTTTACAACCGCAATTTAGTAATAGACATTATTTAAAACGAATATTTTTACGATATTAATATTGTTGGAATATTCGTGCTTGCTCATATTGCAGAAGTATTTAAATGAAGATCCTTTCCCTCGAGCAAAAATAAGAGTACAAATACTTGTATTATTTTTGTGGGGGTGATTCTCTATGGGGTAAGAAAGCCAATGTTTTGCCCGTGCATAAAAAAATGCATGGGTTCAATGCAATATTTTAATATTAACCGTGTTATGGCGTGGGTGCATTTTCGGGGTATAAGTGTGGATATGACAAAAAGGTAATTATTTAAGAAATTTCTTATTAATTTAATAGTACGAGTAGACTAAAAGCAATGGGTATTATTATATTTTATAAAATTGTTTACAACAATGAAATAAAATTGAAATACAGTCAAGGCAGAAAGCAATTCAGTAGGAACGCTGGGATCACTTTGAATAAAATTCAGAATGGACTATTTTACCAACGATTTCAAAATAATGAGGCTACCTAAATAAATAAATAAAATAAATAATGCTGGACATTTTTCACACAGCATCATCTAGCCCCAAACTAAGCAAAGCTTGTACTATGGGAACCAGATAACTGATACACTACTTATATACTTTTTGTTTGTAAATACATACATATTATACATAGAAACACCCAGATCCGAGACAAATATCTGTAGGTCATACAAACATTTGTCCCGCGGCGGGGATCGAACCCGCAACCTTCTGCGTCGCAGGCGGACCTTCGCCCACTGCGCCACAGAGGTCGTCATACCTACTTCTTCTCAATTTTATGCTAGTAGATAATAATAATTGTGGTAGATAAGTATCTAAAAACCAAGAACCTTTAAAAATTGGTGACTAATTATAGTACTAGATTTTAAAGTTCAGCATTTCAAATGCATGTTTATTGCGATTAAAAAAAAAAAAAGTCCGCAGTTATACGAGTAGCACAGTTGCTACTGCGTACTTTCTTAACGGTACAGTTACCGTGTCGCAAGTTTCATCTGTTCTTTAAAAATAATGTCTAAAAAGCCATGCCATGTTACGGAAAAGGAATATCCACACTATGATATTTTAATGAAAAATTTACGACATAAAAAACTTCCATACCCCACGATACTTCTGAGGGCAACATTGGTTTGCACTCCCTGATATTAGACTAATATTCGGCTTACCCCAGCATTATTAAAAACCAAGGGCTATTTGTATATATTTATAGATTCCTATAAAGTCCCTGTCAACGGTGAACAGCTCTCTGAGGATTAATTTTGTTAAGACTTTTTCCACGTTCTAATGACAATTTTGGGGAGCCTAAAGATTTATTTCTTAGTAATTTATTCTTAGGGCAATATTTGAAAAAATAACTGATAAAAAGAACATTTTGAAAAATAAAACTTAGTATTAATTTTCATCTAACTTTAAAATGCGGTATTGCAATCAAACAACAAAAAAAAACATCGTGAGGAAACCAGTTAGTGTTCTTATTGGCGGCGATGGGCTTGCAACCTGTCACGTATGGATGTATCAAATATGTGTTTGGACATGCCTCTGACTACCCCCCTTAGACATCTTCAAAGGATCTGGAATAAGTAACATAAAAAGATCTGAGAGAATGTCTACCGCACCTTGGGGATACAGTCGTGAACCTGAACCTGCAATCAATTTTGAGATAAATCTAAAAATAAATAGCGATTTTGAAACAGACAAACTACGACCTCTCTCTTTTACGAGTATATTTATTTTATTAAACACTCGAGTTTTCTACCTTTCTTTATACAATATATTCTTATAATACAAAACAAATCATTAATAGCACGTGCGTATATTCTTCTTTCATATCTATTTCCTCTATAACTGCTTCGACTATCAGTCACGGCCAGAAAATATAAAACATGATTCTCCCCGAACGCAATAAAAGATAAAAAACAAGAAAACATAAATGTCTAGTTGTCTTTATTGCAATAACATTTTGCGGTAGATAGTTTTATCTGATGCTAATAAATATGTTGTTTAAACAGTTTATGCAATGGTTTAGGATATGCTATATTTTAAAGCAAACTGCTATTGTACTAAAGGGTAATTTAAACTTATTTCTCACGTACCAATACAGTGCTTGTTAATTGTGGTTTCCAAATATCAAAATGGCTGTAGAGTAATTTCATAAATTAAATGTTTGTTTTCCTATCACAGCTTTAAAAACCTTGTCGCTTAGTTTAAAATAAACTATTAGAAGAAAAAGTAGTTACGCTACTTTTAGAAAGCTACCAAACATAGTCGACCTCTGTGGCGCAGTGGGCGAAGGCCCGCCTGCGCCGAAAAAGGTTGCGGGTTCGATCCCCGCGGCGGGACGAATGTTTGTATGATCTGCAAATATTTGTCTCGGGTCTGGGTGTTTATGTATGTATTTACAAAAAAAAGTATTTAAGTAGTCATTAAGTAGTCAGTCATCTTGTACCTACCCATAACACAAGCTCTGATTACTTTGGGGCTAGATGATGCTGTGTGGAAAAGTCCAGCATTATTATTTTATTATTATTATAGTTTATCTATGTAATGTACCAAAACAACTATGATACTGAATTGATTAAGGCGCGAATTTAGGGAAGTTATTGAAAGTCCTAAGATAATAAACTAATATTGTAGTAAATTACTTGATATTATTTTAGGATTTTCAATAAAATTACAATAACCATTATGACTTACAATTTGAAGTATCTTAAAAGGGGTAAGTACTTCACATATCTAATATACCTACTTGATATGCTGCAGGTGAAATTGTAGCAGTGAACGCGTTAACTTCCTAAACTGACAAGTCTTGAGTAACGTGAAATGTTGAGCACCTTTGAGTTTCAAAACCTTTGTGATGTTGGTAACTTACGCATAAAGCTTACAGGTGTCAATGAACCACCTTATCTCAATAAAACCTTTTCTTGATCCAAAGAAAACCTTAAAAAAAGCAAAGGAATCGAGAATTAAGAGATCGTTCAAAATTTTTATTAAAAAGGTGCAAAAATATCTATAATAGATGAAGGTGCGAGACAATGAAATTGCACTTAGGTAGCCGGGTTTAACAGTTGACAAATTGGCCAATTCTTTCCGCTCACACCCCAAGATAGAGGCGTTTCATAACAGTCGGGAGGGAGGCAGCTTATTACGAGTCCAACTCTTATTGACTTTAATTTTCTACTTTGTTGACGTTCTCAATGATATATACCTCTTCAGCGAAAATGGCCCTTCGCTTTTTCAAATAACAAGCGTACGCTCATCAATCGTCTCGCTGAAATTTCGTCGAAATCACGAGCTACTGAGTGGCAGTCCAAAAATAATATTTCAGGTTGATTATTTTTCTATTGTAAATAATGGGAGTGTCACGTGGCGAGCCTGAGGGTTTCTGAGTTATTTTTTTACTAGTGGACTTTGTTTGAGTTATGGAATGAAGGATGGTCGATCTTTATTAGTTTCTATTGTTTACATTGCTATGGGCTTTCCTTTAACTTTGGATGGTGTCTCAATTGCTAACTAATCAGTTTGTTTCAGTGGTCTATCTGATGAAAAATATACTGGAAGAAATCGCTTTCAGCGATAAGGCCTTTGAACGTGTTTTATTTATGTGTTGTTTTGTTATTAATTGGTGTACAATAAAGTGTTCATGCATTCATTCATTCATTCTTAAGAGTGATTTCTTGGTTATAGGTTTGCACCTTATTGCATCAAGACTTTAACTTGTATTTTTCATAATGGAAAGAAAATGATTTTTTAGCATTCTTATATAAATAAAAAGAAAAGTCTTTATGATTATTGTAGCGGCCGACTAAACTGAAGATGCTATTTGGGATAAGTTGATTTCACAAATAAAAAAAAACAGTACCCACCTTTACATCTATATGAGATGATTTATACAGCGTCTGGAGGCAATCTATGCCTACACCTAACGGGACGCTGTAGTGCTTTGGACATTGTTTGAGATAGAATAGGCTTGCCCAGCACCTAAACCATCCTCTCAGCTTAATTAGCCTGGCCTACAGGAAAGACGACGTCAATACGTGTGGAGCTGACTAAGCTGCGGGTTTCCTCACGATGTTTTCTATCACCATTAAGAGCTTGTGTTATAGCGCATATAAAATTTTACGAAACCTACCCGAAGTGACGTTATTTAAATAATTTAGAAGTAAGTATTCTGATTTTCTTTTTTAAGACTATATTAAGTATACCATAATGAGAGGAAATCGATGAAATTCCGGGCAATCCGGCAAATATTGA
Source organism: Epirrhoe tristata (assembly GCA_951394285.1). NCBI lineage: Eukaryota > Metazoa > Arthropoda > Insecta > Lepidoptera > Geometridae > Epirrhoe > Epirrhoe tristata. The sequence continues at coordinate 7,199,935 of OX596146.1, read as the reverse complement.
CAGCATCACAAAGAGGTTCCCTCCGTTGTAAACAGTATAGATGTAAGCTACAGCAAAGCTATACTACAGCTTCACCCTTTAACTAATGTAATAAGATTACAAAGGGACGCCAGACGATACAGAGATGGATTGAAGACTGCAAAAAATATTTTGATCCGAATAAGTACACTGTCCTGTAAAACTAAGTACTACACAGAAGTGTAGTACTTAGTTTAAAAAAAAAAAAACTTAGTAAAAAACTTATAAAAATAAGTTTTTTTTCTAAACTATAGAAGTTAGAGATTTAAAATAAAAACCATTGTAAACTATACAGGTTGATTTTTTTTTTGTATTTCAACGTTTTGTATTTCAAATCTCTAACTTCCGTAGTTTAGAAAAAAAAAAATATAAAAGTGTAGTACCTACTTAGTTTTGCACTTCCTGATACTTGCCCTTTTAATGTCAACTAATGCAATAATTTAGTTTAATTTAGTTTTAGATGTGTCAAGTAATTGAGATCAAAAACATAATATTATTGTTAAAAAAAATCTTGTCGCGTCACCAGTTATTTTTAGTATATTAATAGATTTTAAGTGCGCCTCAAAGAGGTTCCTTACTTTCGTTTACATAATATCAATTCTTGTCAAGTCAATTTGTCCTGATAATAAGCCGATTCTAACAAGGTACAAATTTTCTTACTTAGGTAGGTAAAAGTTTAGTTTGTGAATTCTCAAATACGCCTCTGTGTGACTGAAACTAATCGCCGCTGACGTTTTGGTGGAACGTTAACTGCGTTCCCCTAAAGGGGTAGGGTAGAACATTCTATACACATTACGGACAATCGTTGAGCAAAACAAAACAACTTCACGCTAAACCCGATCCGTCACAGACGGGGCGTGTGCTGATGAAAGGAATTCGATCAGTATTTACCATACGATCAGTTATTTGCACACCATTCAAATGTTAACCGATCTGCTAGATCTATTTTAATCAAACTCTATCAAATTATTCTTCAAATGGTTTGTACCTACTTTGAAGATCAATGTGGACCCGTCTGACTGTTTCTTATCGAATGGGGTTTGCCAATTTTAGTTCCTATTCTCTATAAGTTATCAATTTCTAATCTATTGAGTGTAATTATGTGGTAATTACCTTCTTCTTTTCTTTGCTAGTCTTAAGGTTCATCAGCTTGGTTCTTAACTTAGGCATTAATTAAAATTAATTTAATTATCAATTTCATTATTATTTTAGTTCAAAAACAAAAAAATATAAAACAGCGCGTTCTGTGTTCAGCTGTCTAAACTAAAAAGCTTTTAGATTTTCATAAAAGCTCACTTCAATGAATTCATAAAAGCGCGCTCTGTAAGCAGGATCCATAAGTATTCAAAGCTCAAAGCTTCTGAACTTAAATGAAAGCTCACAACTAGTTCTGAGTAAAACCGAAAGGTGGCGCAGTTTGCTTTGAGTGACATCTATCGTTTGGGAATCGTACCACAATAAAAAGTTTCCAACCGGGGCAGCATACTATTTCTCGTGCCAATTAATTCCGTAAAGTGTTGATAGATGGCGTTTATTTTTGAATTATACGTTTAAATATTGAATTCTTTATTATTATTTATTCAGAAAAAAAAGGGCTTTGTCGCTGAGTGACTATATCGCCCAATCGGTAATAAACATCTTAGCTTACTCTTCATCATATAGGTCTTCATATTCTTTATGGTTTCACTTCACTTATTGGTTTCTTCTTCTTCTTTTATTCCTTCTTCTTCTTTTCACTTTGACTTCACTTCAAATCTTTCTTCAAAATATGTATTACGTCACTTATTATTGAATTCTTGAACTGAAGTTTATGCATTAATTTTTTTAACACGGTTTTTTTCTTAAAATCACAACTTTGCCTATAGCATTTTTTTTTTGTATTTTTAATAGGGAATATTAACTTATTTTTTATAAAAGTAAGTAGGTACTTACTTATAATTTCTCAAACCAATTATAGTATTATTGATATTTTTTTATAATTTCTTTCTTTTATCCGTGGAATAATTGTCATCCGATCGACGTAAGGAGCCTCTTGGAGGCGCACATAAAAATTCTTTCACCGTACTATTTCGAAAGAACTGGTGACACGATTAGAAGATCCGATCGATCCATTGATGTGGTGACCCTTTGCAAAATGTACCGTAGATAAGATACTCAAAATAGTCTATCTTTGCCTAGCTAATTCACATGCTCCTACGTAAACAACATTAGCAGAGACCGCAAGGACCTCAAACTTCGGAAGGCTTGATTAATTAATAGTTTAGTAGCCACAATGAGGATTAGTGCAAGTTGCTAAGATGCCTCTCGAGGTTGAGATCATGAGTTTTAATAGCAGAGTGGACTTTAAGATAGTCTGGTATGATGTTACTTCATCAGGTTATGCTTGATACTAACCAAATAGTACATATTGTATTTGCAAGGAAGCTCAGTAAGAAATAAACATTTTATCACAACATCAACATCAATTCAGATCATTTATTTCATTTAAGATTTCTACGAGTAAAACTTACTAACTATGTTTAGGTATCAGTTACAAAAAATAAGCCGTGTTGCCCGAATGGGGTTGTACCACAACTTTCAATCCGAAGGTTGTGGGTTCGAATCCTGGCGCGCATCAATGGATTTTGCGTTTCGTAAAATTTATATGCACTTTAACACGTGCTCTAAACGGTGAAGGAAAACAACGTGAGGAAACCAGTTAGTGTTCTTATAGGCGGCGATGGGCTTGCAACCTGTCACGTCTGGAATACTAACTTCTGCAAGATGTGGGCATGTATCAAATATGTGTTTTACCCTCCTTAGACATCTTTAACGGATCTGGAATAAGTAACACAAAAAAATCTGAGAGAATGTCTACCGCACCTTGGGGATACGTTTTTTACCTAACGTTTACATAAATAACTAAAAGAACGTATAGTAAGTATCCATACTATACTGATATTATAAATGTGAAAGTAACTCTGTCTGCGTAACAAACAGACAGACAGGTCACGCCCAAACCGCTAAACAGATTAAGTTGAAATTTGGCATAGTTAGGTTGTATCCCAGGGAAGGACATAGGCTACCTTTTATCCCGAAAAAAATAAAAAATCCCGAGGGACCGCGGGTCACACCGCGGGAGCGCAGCTAGTATTTAATAAATCTACCTACAAGAATAAACATCATAGAATAAATCTTATGAGTTCCAAAAATATAATGTACAAAATAAAGTACGTAAGTAGGTAACAGGACGATAAGGTGTTGAATAATTTTTACGGCAACGTTTTACCGTAACAACAACTGCAACTAATTAAAAGAGGGACGCGGAGGGAAGGCGCTTCCTTACCTTGATAAAGTAGAGATGGCAAAAATAATTGAGACTTCCCTTCAAAACTCAAGTTTGTACTAAGAATCAATCAAATACGTTTCAAGTTTTGAAAACTACTTTTAATTATATCAGAAGGGTTTTCATAGCAAACGGTATAGCTGTGTAAAATGTACCTACCCTATTTTTCTTATAGATAAACAAAACTAGAGGAGCTCAAGTTTAGATTTGCCTAGCGTACATGAAAAATCTAAATCTAATAATATCTAATCTAATCTAATCTCGTAAAAGAAAAACTACACGCATAATTTTTTTCATATAATGTTTAATGAAGTAGGTTCACAGAGGAACAATATACAGGGATATTTGTAAAACACTGGTAACTCTCAGGACTATATTATTATTATCATAAACAAAAACTTTTGTTCTATGACTTTTAAAAATTCATTATAATATTTTAGTTCATCAGATTTTCATAATAAAAGTATTTAAATTGAACGCTCTAAATGTTATAAAGTCTATGCGAAGCAAAAGAAAGCGATAGTACAATAGCAAGGGGAGCGGGGTAAAGGTCGCAGGGGGGCTTGAAATTGACCTATTTAATACATAGTTGAAATGTGTTAAATAGGACAACGAAATCTTGAAGGTTTGTTTTTGGTAAATGTATTATGTTTTGTAAAAAGTCAAAGAACAAAAGTTGTTGTTTATGATGATCCGTACTTCCGTACTAATATTATAAATGTGAAAGTAACTCTGTCTGTCTGTCTGTCTGTTTGTTACGCTTTCACGCCCAAACCGCTGAACAGATTAAGCTGAAATTTGGCATAGTTAAAGGTTGTATCCCAGGGAAGAACATAGGCTACTTTTTATCCCGGAAAAATGAAAAAATCCCGAGGGACCGCGGTTCACACCGCGGGAGCGCAGCTAGTAGTAATATAATCCTGAGAGGTTAACGGTGTTTCACAAATAACCCTGTATAGAAGTATATCTTGTAGTCCAAAACTAAAAGGCTGAGTGGTAACTTACCTTTGAATTTATTCAACAAGACTTAATTTAGTCTAGAATAGCCAGTACAAAAACAATTTGCATTTTCTTTATCCTCTGTTTTGCTGACGCTACTTTAAGACGGCTTCTAATTAGCAAGTTGAGAGCTAAATATTACATTTATGATATGCAAATTTTACTCAGCACAATAGAGTTCCTTGTAAAATAAGCTTTATACTACTGAAAATAAGGTGAAAACCGAATATTCATGCTCAAAGATGCAAAGTTTTCTTTTTCTAGACGAAGACGGACTCATTTTGTGTTATCTCATTTTGTTGTATTATATTTAACTGTCGACTGTTATTATTAAAGGAATTTTCAAGGTAATATCTAAGGTAAGGGAATTTTCTTCTCTTTTTTGGTAGGTAATACGGAGCTCTAACTAATTTTCTTAAGTAAGAAAATGAGAGTTGTTTCAAGGTGCCTAGATAATAGTTGTTTCATTTAAGCTTAATGAACCTAATTGCTAGTTTTAAAATAATTTACTAAAGCGTCTAGCTAAGAACATAAACACAATTTAAAAGTGTTGTTCTTATTTCTTTATTAAATTTTAATATTATCTAGTTACGACGACCTCTGCGGCACAGTGGGTGATAGCCCGTTTGGGACGCAGAAGGTTGCGGGTTCGATCCTCGCCGCGGGATAAATGTTTGTATGATCTGCAAATATTGTTTGGAGCTAGATAATGCTGTGTGATAATGTCCGGCATTTTTTTTTTATATTCAACTGAAGCTAACGCTTTAACAAGCTTACTCTGCTCTTAGATGTTGTGTCCAGAAAGAACCCACATATTTTTTATCTGTCTGTTTTTATGGCCAAGAAGAACTATTTCCAGTTTCTGCGTAAATTCATTCAATCATAACTGATTACCTCATACGAATAAACAAAAATAAGGAAACTCATAAACCAGAAGAATTCACCCGTAACAATTGTTTGTTTCTTATCAGGGGATGAAACGTTTTGTTTGTGCAACTATATTAGGTGCGATGTCGACTAGTCTTAGGCATCATCCTAATAGAACGCGATTGCGCAAGTTCGCGCGAAATTGGTTCGTAAGAATGCGCGATTAAACATATTGATGTCGAATGGGTGTCCTAGTTGAGGCGATCGCATCACGTGGATAAATTGATGAATTTTAGCGATGGTCGCATCGCTAGCTCGCGCGATGATCGTGCGTTCGCGTTCTATTAGGAAGACGCTTTATCTTCAAAAGATCAACAAAATCTTTATAAATTTTTTAAAGAATAGTTTAATCGTGAAACAATGTGCTCTTGTAATCTCAGGAAACCACAATGATTCATTTTGCAAACCGGGTGATCTCGCGAATCAATACTTTTTTGATCATTTTGACATTTTAATGAGAGCCTTGAATGGGCATTTGGTCCAATTAGCTCATGTATCGACCGCAAGTCCTGTTAATGCGGTGTGAGTCACAAAGGTTACCTGTCGATCGATATGGTTCGGTATAGAGTGTGGTGGTAAGCGAGACGACTTGGTATATATATACATATTTTTGAAAGTACTTGAGTTTATGAACATGAGGAAAATAACTTAAGTAGGTATTTTTGTTTAATTAAATTAATTAGGTATTGATAAGGGTTTAATTAATTTATATTATTAGATAGTTATTAGGTGACCAACTCTGGTGGCAGAGTTTCTAGGCCAACTGAAGTCACCCATGACAATTTTTTTTCCTAAAAATAGCACTGTGTAGCACTGTAGACTCAATTGAGAGGTTTTTGTTGAATCTATAAATTCATCAATCAGTATCAGATAAGATTCACTAAAACAAGGCTCGTGGAAGTTTTGATAAGAGAATAGCCAAAGTTAAAAAACATTTTGTGTGGCTCAAAACATAAGGTATGACTTGTTTTTCCGTTGTTCCGTCTTTCAGAGGGCACGTTTAATTGATTCCGGATATAAAGTCGTTAGGCCATGAAAAAGATCTTCTTACTCTAAAATCTCATCAGAGTTGGTGACTAGATCATACAAACTTAATAGAAAGGTTAAAAAAGCACCGCTTAAGCTCATTACTAAGTTACAGCCCTAAGAAGGAATTTTAACAATACTTCCGTCATTCAGTTACTCCGCACAAACATTGAACTAAAAATTCCTAAAAGACCACGCGATCTTTTGTTTATTTCTTTGACATAAGCATTTAAAATGCGTTCGTTAAAATATTTCGTCTATTACGCACGTGGAATTTTGGACTGGTTTCCGATTACTTTTTACGGAAAATGCTTTAAAAAACAGACTCATGTCCTACCGTTTTTTTCTGGAATGTTGTCTTCCAATTTCTATCTTAAACAGTTGTCACTTTTATTAATAATAATTCTAGCTATCACCCGAGGATCTTTTCGTGTGCTAATGATATTTGAAATAGTTTTAAAACAAATCCTGGCCACCTTTAATTTGTATACTGGCTTATCCGAATTTGTTTACAGGTTAAATCATGATTGAAATACAACCAAACATACCGATCAATATAAAGATCTATATTAAAAGTGGTAGGTAGTGGCCCCGCCTTCCGATCGTAAGGTCGTGGGCTCAATCCCGGTCATGCACATGAGTTTTTCTGCCGAAAAAATTATGTGCACTATGCCAGTACTCTCAAACGGTATCGTGAGGAAACCGGCATGTCTTAGAACCTAACAAGTTCGAAAACATGTGTCAAGTGCACGAAAGGAGCCTCTTAGAGGCGCACTTATAATCCTTTCACCACACTGGTTCGAAAGAACTGGTGACACGATAAAAAGAATCATTATTTGTGACAAATGATCAAAAACCGAGAACAATTAAACTTATCATCACAAGAGCTATTCATTTATAACGTTTTAGGACAAAAAATAGATGTTTTGTTTACATTTATTAGGGAAGTGGCGACCTCATCAATCAAGCCAACGAAGATGAATGGGAAGGTTGTTGGCGTATTTTGATGTCCATTTATTTTGAGGAAATCGTCGATATAATAGTTTATTTGGACTAAATAAAAGATTTACCTATACTAAAACAAAAATATATTCTCGATTGCACGCTGTAATGTCAATGTACAAGACCAACACTCTCAGTTAAATAGCTTATAATTTAAGACTATTCTCACGATTCCCTATAAATTGATAAGGGAATGAAAACATCTGTTCGTGCGTTCGAAAAATGATGATGAAAGATGAAAAAAGGAGTGTCGGTCGTCCACCTACAAGATGGGTCGACGACATCGTTAAATCCACAGGTCGTACATGGGCAAGACTGGCTCAGGATAGAGGCGAATGGCAAAAGCGAAGAGAGGCCTATACCCAGCAGTGGGATGAGAAAGGTTGATGATGATCAAAGCATAAGTATTCGTAGGTACAATTATTTCAAAATGGAAAACCTATTGATCCACTGGCTGCTGGGATGACCATAGTATCAAAAGTCGATGTTTCTATTTGACGAAAGATTTACAATACTCAAATCATAATTTACCATCCAGTGTGGTTATGCCGCCAGTGTTTTGGGCACGCTTCCGACTGACAGTAACCTGGATCAGTTGAGCTATCTATAGATCGTTTCTAACGATCCTTAGATAGCTTGACTAATCCTGTTGTATTTTGTAAATATATTTAAATATGTAGTTGCTTAGTTTCTGTAAATAAACTATTTACGAAACGCAAATTAAAAGATTAAAAAAAACACAATACTTAAATACGTTGAAGTTCAATAAAAATCTTTGAACAAAGCAGTGATTTTAAAACACTATGAAATTAAATAAACTAGTTGACTGCTAAAAATTAACTGATTATAGGTTTTTCGCTTTATTAAAAGAGTTGTAAAGTTGTATAAAAAGTAACACTAGAGAGATTTTTTCATTATAATATTATTATCATAATACCTCGTATCTCGACTCGCGAGTAAATTACTACGATCCTCTAAACTAAACCATTCTGCTCCTGGCTCCGTATCCACCTGTAAAGAATTTTAATTAGTTAAGTTTTAAATATGCCTCCATTGAAGTATTCTTTTGAAAATGAAATGAAAAGTTTTCCTTATTTTTAATTAGCTCTGGCTCTTTCAAATTTCAGATATACACAAACTGTTTTTCATATGAACACTAGCATGCTACATGCTACATAATATATATGTATGTATGTATGTTACTAGTGGCCCAAGAACACTTCACTTTTCCGGGTTAAATAGTAGTAAATATGTGCTAATTCGAGATCTATTCGTCTTTTTATACAAATTCACTAACTACTGAATAAAAGCTATAAAATCTTTGTATTATTATACTGTATAAGTAAAAGCCATAGCTAAGTTACTCGTTAAATAATCAAACCGACTACAACTTGAAAAAGGGTCGTGCAAAATACATGGGTTACTTTCAAATACCTCTAGGTGCAAGATTTATTTTGGACCTCGCTGTTTTCACCATTCTGTAAATTCGTTAATTTCTAAAACTTTACAAAAATCGACCCCATGTTAGGAAAAAAGAAGTCACATTGCTGACGTTCCACACTAACGTACATTACCAAAGGGCACATGCTTCTTAACGACTTCTAAAAAATGACACTTTTTTGTAACCAGACAGCCACAAAAAGCGGCAAATTAACTTTTTTAAAGGAAACGATCTGTTTTGGAATGCCACGTGTGACATGAGTATCTATTTCGGAGGACACCACATGGTGTTCTGTTGATACTTACTTTGTCGTCAATAATCCCTCATCATTGGGGAAGATATTTTTAGCAGATTGATGGGTTCATGTACAGCTTAACTTGACTTTAATATCCCTATGATGTATCAAACCTTGTTATAAAGAGGACGGAAGTGTAGCGGGTGATTACTCGGCTGTGCAAGAGATGAGAGTTCGATTTTTGTGACCGGACAAATTATTGCAGATGAAGATAATTATTTGACCTGGATGTTGTAGTACCAGTAGTACTCGGTAATTGCTGATACGCATGATACAGAGACATAGTGTGGGATCAGGTGCCGTAACCTACAATTCAGTTTGGGTACTATCCAGTTTAGGTTCAAATGTTTCGAACCGTGACAGCAGAAAATTGTTTTACTTGTATAATTTAAGTATTATATTGCAAAACGATTCAGTTTCTACGACAAGTCTAGTAAATTATATTATTAGTAATTTTTCTTATCATAGGTCAGGTACGTTATAGCGAAGCAGTTTAATTTAGGAACTAAACTGAATCGCTATAAGAGCTTAATAGTAGGGCCCCAGGACTAAAGTTCTTGTTGCTGTTGGATGTTATCATGATAAAAAGATAACATACATTAAGTCCTATTTCGAATAACGTATGAATCTCTATATCAATTCTCAAATTCGATAAAAATAGGAAAGACAAAACAGTTTTATTTCCTTCACAAAGCCCTTGAGGAAATCGAGTAGTAAAAACGCGAGTGTACTGTTAGATAAGAAAGGGAACGTTCTTAACTGGTTCCGACATTATATTCGCATTTGTGAAGATCAAAGAGCATGTTGTGACACAAAAGTAAAAAGTTCCGTAGGTGGTGAGGTGAACGTGGCCTGAGGGCTCTCAGAACACTTGAGGGAGCTAGGCTTTGAAACAAAATGCGTTTGCATACATTAAACTGTAAGAATGTTGAGATAGGGAGGGTTTGGCGGTCCCCAGGGAACTCTGTTTCGGCGATTACGCGGACAGAATTTCTTGCGAGTTCGCCTTCTTGAGATAGTTTGCACGTTACAGTAGCCTCTTTGAGTATTTTCACAGTCAAAGCGCCTCTACAGAATACTTCTGTGTTCCAAAGTATTTGAAAGGCAAATTAGGAACACATCTTGAGTTCCTTGGAAGCATCTCAGCGCTCGGTTTCGAGAACACGTAAATATTTGAACGTAATGAAATTATGGTTGTAGGAAGTTCTGGTGACAGATTTTGGTATTTGCTTACACTTGCTTTTGAATTTGATATTATTACGTCACGGTTTAATTATTCTAGTTAAAAATGAATGAATGAAAACTCTTTATTGTACACAATAATTACACAACAACTTATGAAGAGAAGATTCGTTATTCTAGTTTAAAGGGCATTTAATTGTATGAGTGTGGTTGCATAGCTCTCAAACGAATAACCCGATTTTAATTCATCAAAGTTCTTCACGTCAAGCTCAATTTATATAAAAAATAAAGATTCAAATAATTTTAATTCATTTCAAAAGCGAGTATTTACCAATATTGACTTTTTCTAGGTGAAAAGCGTCGAAAAACTTAGTTCCAACAAAAACTCGCCCCTTTGATGTACGGAGACCCTCAAAAATATTTCATAACTGAGTGAAGATCAACAAAGTAAAGTTAATGTACCGTTTTTACAGAAGTTACTTATTAACTTTATACTACTCATAAATTATTTTGGTACCATTCGCCATTTCATCTCGAAAGTACAGTTGCAATAAAAAGTTTTTGCAGTTCAACTTTAATGAGTCGCAATAGAGTTTGAAATAAGGTGAACTTGTTTTTACCATTGCTCCAGACTGTCCTTTATTGTTAAGGGTGCGTTTATGTTGCTTTGTGCGCAATGCAATAACTGGAGAAAGTCCACAGTAGCACAGACAATACAAACCAGTATCAGAACTCTGTTACCTACTCTACAATAAAAACTGAGGGTGCTCTTCATAGTCTTATTGATAACGAAGATATATTCGATTGTAGGAAAGCAAGGTATTTTGTAATTACTTACCAACTGTGACAGTAATAATATTACAGTAAATGATATCGAAAATACTGATGGAGAGGATAGGTGGTCGTTGGGATTTTTTTTTCCAACTACCCCACTAGTGGGGAGGTTAGTGGGGTCGTTGGGTTAAAATCAAGATGAAATGTGTTACAATCATATACTTCCGAATCCACATGTTTATAGTATTTTACTCGTATACTTACTATCTTCTCATCCTTTTAAGCATTCTTAAATTATCTTGAATGCCAAAACATGGAGTATGAAGTTTCTCATAGGAATCCTCATTTTTCTGTTCAGTTTCTGTATTAAAAATTTGAGACACTGTTACTATCAGTGGCAAAGTCAGCTGACATTGCGGTGGGATAAAGGAAATCTGGCCGAAGTGACGTGCTGTGACGTTAGGGTTGAGCCAAATATTTGAAATGAATTTTGTGGCATTATTTCGCCAAAAATGAACGTAAAAGCTAAGTAGTGTACGTGGAAACTTCCAACAATAGTGTGCTCGTACTCGGCATTTAAAAAATACCACGGATAAAATAATATAGATAATAAAGCGTATACGTTCTAACGAGTAAACGTAAGTTGGCTATTGACGCTTCGTCCTTCGTTTTCTTGTGAATTATTAAAAAACCTGTACAAAAACTCCATGTTCAAAGTTTTTACATTTACCTACTTAAAACTGCTATAAATTTCCCCATCGTCGTTTTTCTTGGTTTAAAATAAATAACAAACTTCTTACTGCTCAAGTTACTATGAAACTTGCATCTTGCACTAATGCGAAGTGGACTTAAAACTTTTAGAGGGGTTGACAGCCCTGCCTTAGCCAATTTAATACTGCAAAATCCACTGGGTACACTTACCTCTGTCACAGAAAAATAACAGCTTATTTTCAGAAGGCTCACATTCTTTCTAGGCAATGGTCATATTGGTAACTGGAGTTTATTTTTGTATAATATTGCTAGTTAATAATTGACTCCGTTTCATTACTAAAGGCTTCCTAATAATTTGAAACACACAGCTTAATCTGTTGGATCTTTTTTCACTAGCATGAAAGTGACAAGAATAAAGATTTTGTGTAATTTGTTTGTTAAGACGGGACAATTGTTTGTTTACCGTCATACTCGTTTGAAGGTGCGCATGTTTTTGGTACTAAAAATTTTAAATACAACATAAATACGTTTTAAAATAAAACTATCAGTAGAAGTAGGTATTAATTAATACAAAGATTGAAGACTGTCTTTCCATACTACATTAAAGCTCTATTAACATTGTATAGTAAATTAAAGTAAATTAAATATTTATTTTGCCAATTGTGGTACAGGTTAATTAGGTACTCGTATGAAGGTACATATAAATGATTTGAATGTAATGAGAGTGAATGAGGCAAAAGTTGTATTCAGGATCGTAGCAAGTGGAGATACGTGGTCTCTACCCCTTTGGGAAAGAGGCGTAATTTTATGTATGTATGTATGTATAAATGACTTAAAAAAATTGCAAAAATGGACACCACTTAGCATTATGCAAATGCAGGGCGGTATACCTGCCCTGCACGAGTACTGGTATTCTGTGGCACCAGATTACAAACGGGATCACATATATGATTTGGAGTGACACAGGTACTGTACACAACACACGTCGATACATGCGGTATTGCATTTTTTCTAAATCGCATCTAGGGGTTGACATTATTGCTTTTAGGTTGTCACTAAAATATTTCAAGTGTGAATAAGTAGCAAAAGTGGAGTTCAAACGCAAGAATACGGCTAAGCGACAGAAAAACAGTGAAAATAAGTAGTGAAAAAATGACAATAAGACAAATGCAATTACAAAAATGATAAAATAGCCTCACGCGCCCAAATTAATTGGACTGTATCCACCAGAAAACTGCATCGCTCTCTTGGGATTTCTCAGTTTTCTCTAAACCATAACAAATTCCCAGATTACTTACGAAACCACCCCTCACTGTCTTTTTTGTATTTATTGCTCTCAGCCCCACGCCAAGTTATCGAAAATACCTCAATAATTCCTCTGACGCAACGAAACTTCCACAGCTGATTACTACTTGGCCATGATAAGAACGCAATAACATAGTATGGATTCAAGCCCGAAGATAGCTGCTTAAAAGTTAATTGGAAAAACCATCAAGCAATTTACTTTCATTTCGAAAATTCCTACAAACAACAATGATGGACATGTTGAAAAACAATAAATGTGGAATAATTATTTTTTGATAGGGATTTTTTACGAAACATTTTGAACCTCAATAGACTATTACGTTAAAATACATATTATACAAAATTGAGCCGAAAACGTGAGAGATTGGTGAAATGTATGCCTGATTTTCTTTGGTAGGTATTACAAACGAGATCACGTTTTATCCATCATCAAAAGTTTGAATCTCTCATGTTCTCTAAGTTTCGGGTATAATGGTATATCCATATTATTCTTACGCAGAACAATTTGGGGGTTATTCTGAAAGTTCCGCGAATATAAGAATAAAATCTAGCAAAATCCCCGCGAGATTAATATTATTTTATCGCTAACAATAAATAACGAGTGAATTCAATAGTCGGGCCAGCGGAGTTATAAGTTTTTTGACGAAGTAGTAGAAAAGTTCGCCGATTCAATCTTGTGGGGATTTGATGCCACCATTCTGTATTCTGGCAAAGGTAGGGAATATAGGGTGCGTTCAACGATTACCTACCCTCAAAAGGTTCAATAAAAAAACCTATAAAATACATCATTGCGTTATTCTTGCAAGTTTGGCGTGATGTTTACAGTATTTATAAAATTTAACACCGTGTCCCGATATATTATTTTCAGTTGAAAAAGACCATAATAATTTCTTTTGTAATCGAAGATTTAAAATATTGAACTGAGGAACTTTCTTTTTGTTTATTGAAAATTAAAGGGCAAATAACGGACGTCCCAGCGTGAAACAGCTAGTCATGAATAAATCTTCAACGAATTTCTTACCTCTCACCAAAATATAATTTACCATCTCACAGTGAATAAACAGCGTAATATTCAGGCCTTTTCCTAAAGCATTTGCCATTTCCAGCGGTTCTTATTAAGAAAAATTGGCAATTTTTACTTGTGTGTCCCACTTTATGTTGCTAAGATTGAGTTATAAATCAAGGGCTGAGTTTCATTTGTAAGTATCATCTGAGCGAAGGATGGTACCATTTCTTTTTTCTTAATGTCAGCGATTTTGAAATATCTCGCCAATCATTCCACACTTCAATAATATGACGAGATTTGAAGATCAATCAGTTTTATGTTTGTTGAAAACGAGTTTTTTTTTCGGCTTTTTATGTCGTAGAATGATATTTTTGTTCTGGATTCAAGTGACTTTGTATGAGTGTATTTAGAAATTTCAAACCAACAACCTCGTGTAAGATGATTCTCGTCAAAAATTTATCAAAAATTTTATTCAACTCAAAAAAGTTTCCATCTGTCGAGAGTAATTTATTTACTCTTTCAACTAGTAAGTCCATTTTATCCACGGAATAAGTTTGACAGAAGGTCCTAAAACTAGGCTAATCTCTAGATTCTGGGATAGAAATTCAGACTCACTTCGGTAGTTGAAGGTTAGTACGGATTTATTGCGGGGATAAATATTCAGACATGTTCAAGGATATATTCCTCAAGTCTGAGAATATTTGCTGTAAATATGTTTCAGCGTAGAGACATCTGTTAAATCTTTATTATTTATTCATTTTTATCTTTATTTTACGATTAGTAGTAGTATTTTATAGCTTTCTTTTATACAGCGTACGTACACAGTGCATCCACATTTGTTAATGTCTTCTCCCTAGACTCAAAGGTTTGCTGGTAGAAAACTCTTTTAGGGTTAAGCTCGCCTTTGTACATGTACTTTCTAATTATTGTTTTGTAACCATTGTCTTGTGTACAATAAAGAATTACAGAATTACAGAATTAGTGCTTCAAATAAGCAGTTTTATTCTGTTGCACCTATATTATTGCTATTTTTTGTATTAATTATTATTCCTTTTAAAAATATCTATATTATATTTGATATAGAAAATGGTTTAGATAATACAATATTCTATCCACCTAGATATTAACCTATTAAATCGCTATAATAATTGAATATGATTATTTTGTCATTTTCATGTTTCAAAAAATTTACATCTTATATATTTTAATCCGGTTTATATAACAACTAGCGGAACGCCCGCGACTTCGTTCACGTGGTACATATCAACATAGCCCTTATCACTTGAGTAAGCTAAAGCTTTTCATCACATTAACTAAACTGAGTGACTGTGACTGCAAGTTCAACTTTGATGACTGAGTCTGAGTCCGAGTCTCACTCTAAATGAACCTCAATCTAACCCTTATCTCGCTCTCACTCTTAATGTGACTCACAATCTCACTCTCACATTTTAATCTGACGCCCCCCCATAAACCCACAAATCCATAAATCCACAAATCCATCAATCCCACTACCATTCTCACTCCATCCACAAATCCATAAATCCATTAACCCCACTTCCAATCTCACTCCCACTTAAGAAATGCCCCCATACTTAATCACCGCCAACACCCTGTTTCAGGAATTATTTACAGCCCTCCGTTTCAACCCACCCCCTAAATATAAAAGTTCACCCCACCCCTACGAAATCCTAAAATGCAGCAGAAGAAGAATGTACCCTCCAAGTTTCAAGTTTTTAGGACTTATGGTTCTCATAGCAACTGTTACTCCCTCTTTCACCCCCTTTATAGTGGAGTTTAGAAAAAAATATATAAAAATATTACTTAGTACTTACTCATAGCGAGTTTCAAGCGAATCGGACCAAGCATTCAAAAAACCCCATACAAACATTAACACCCCCTACACCCCCTTCTAGGGGTAGTTTTGTTTTTTTTTGAATGCATACATTTTGTAATTACACTAATTAATACTCATACCGAGTTTCAAGCGAATCAGACAACGCATTCAATAAACCCCATACAAACATCAACACCCCCTTCTAGGGGTAGTTTTGAAGCTTTTTGAATGCAGACGTTCATTAAAACTGTTGAACTATCATAATTCTAAATTTCATGTCTCTAAGTGCCAGGAATATGATTTTTCATACAAACGTTTTTAGCCCTTTTCACCCCCTTAGGGGTTGAATAAAAAAAACCCTTCTTAGTACACCTCTACGCACCAAGACGGAAATACCCTCGAAATTTCAAGTCTCTATGACCAGCGGTTTAGGCTGTGCGTTGTCTGTCAGTCAGTCAGTCAGTCAGGACAAAGAGATTTATCAATATAAAAGATTTATCCCGCTTTTTCCCGGTTTATTCCACCTTTTCCCCACTTTATCCCGCATTATCCTGCTTTTCCCCAGTTTATCCCGCTTTTCCCCCGCTTTATCCTACCTTTTCCCCACTTTATCCCGCATTATCCTGCTTTATCCCCGATTATCCCGCTTTTCCCCCACTTTATCCCGCATTATCCTGCTTTTCCCTAGTTTATCCCGTTTCCCCCCCGCTTTATCCCACCTTTTCCCCACTTTATCCCACATTATCCTGCTTTTCCCCAGTTTATCCCGCTTTTCCCCAGCTTTAACCCGCATTATCCCGCTTTTCCCAGGTTTATCCCCCTTTTCTCCCGCATTTTCCTGGTTTATTCCGCTCTTTCCCCGCTTTATCCCACTTTTTCCCCACTTTATCCCGCATTATCCTGCTTTTTCCCAGTTTGACCTGCTTTCCCCCCGCTTTATCCTGCTTTTTCCCAGTTTATCCCGCTTTTTCCTCACTTTATCCAGCTTTTTCCCTGTTTATTCCGTTTTTTTTCCGCTTTATCCCGCTTTCCCCCCGCATTATCCCGCATTTTCCCAGTTTATCCCGCTTCATTCCACTTTTTATGAATTATGATTTTTTTCCGCTTATCCCTTATACGTTATCCCTTCCCCAAATACCCCACTTCCACTCCCAATGGACTTATGGCTCCCATAGAATCTGTACTGTACTTCCCCTTTTTCACCCCCATTAAAGGGTAGATTTTGAAAAAAAAACATGCAGATATTTTTTATTACACTACTGCTAAATACTCACACCGAGTTTCGACGAAATTGAACCACGTATTAAAAAATCCCACGCAAACTTTAACACCCCTTTCACCCGGTTTAGGGGTAGTTATGAAATTATTAGAGTGCGGAAATTTTTTATTTACATTTTTAAATAATCATACAGAGTTTCAAGCAAATCGGACCACGCATTCAAAAAACCCCATACAAACATTAACACCCCCTACATCCCCTTCTAGGGGTAGTTTTGATTTTTTTTGAATGTAGACTTTCATTAAAAGCGTTGAACTATCATAATTCTAAATTTCATGTCTCCAAGTGCCAGGAATACGATTTTTCATACAATCGTTTTTACCCCTTTTCACCCCTTTAGGGGTTGAATTTCAAAAAATCCCTTCTTAGTACACCCCTACGCACCAAGACGGACATACCCTCAAAATTTCAAGTCTCTACGACCAGCGGTTTAGGCTGTACGTTGTCTATCAGTCAGTCAGTCAGGACAAAGATTCTTATAATAATAGATTAGAAATAATTTGGTAGATATCAAACCTATTTTTTGTAGAATCCTGCGATTCTATACCTACAGTTATCTAATACCTGCAAACCTATTGGTCTTTTTTCAAAATCCCAGTAGGTAAAACATGCTGTTAGCAACCATGAGGTGACATCAAACAAAATTAATCACAGAAGGCAAACCACGCATATCATTTCACTCGTAATAAAATCACTAGACCATAAAAATTTCCGACAATAGCTCTGACCGCCGCTTTTCCACAAATCGTATTACATTCCCAAACGTGTGAACATTTAAACCAATTTAGATTTTATTCCAATGCTAATAGGGATCATGGTGACAATGTAATCTCGACACCCTATCACGAATTGTTGATGCTCCGTCATGTTGAATGGAATTTTGAACACAACGCGTCTCTACAACCCTTATTTGCGATACAAATTGATTCTTTGAATAATCTATTTCAGACGCAAAAGTTACAGTGGGACCGACATTATTAGCTCAATAAACTCAAAATAATGTTCTATTTCTGGAGACTGTTTACAGATTGCTGCTCCAATTTCTTGCAAATATTGCTGAATCTTTTGGAATAAGCTACAGAAGAATAACATAGAGAAATGAAAATGCGAAAAAACCCAGTTCGTTGAAACTTTTATTAACAAAGTGACAAAGTGATTCGTTTAAACAGAGCTTATTCAATGCCTATTTTTTCACCGTCTTGATAAACGAGGAAGTTATAGAATTTTATGAAATTGTTTTTCTCGAACATTAGCCAGTCCTAATTATGTCTGAAGCGGGAACAATTTCCCTGGACGTTTTCACGATGATGGTGACAAAGTGTGGAGCGCGCTCCGCATTTACACAAAACGCAGACAAATATAATAAGTATTTTTAATATTCAACAGACTTCAAAAAAGGAGGTTCTAAAGTCGTCTGTATGTTTTTTTTTGTAACTTGTCACGCGATTATACCTCCATTTGTGGACCGATTTTTACAATTCTTTCTTTGTTTGAAGGAATTGTTTTTGAATTTGTTTCAATACTCCTGAGGTGGTCCAATACAAATTTTATTTTTTAAAGATTGAAAGTTTCTTAATTTTCAACCAATCAGCAGTTTAAGGTTAGGTATCCATTGCATTTCATAATTCATCTTTATAAAATTTGTTTATTTATTAGGTCTACCAACGATTGTTACATTAATACATGAATTTAAATACATAATTGTAGAAATACATTAAGTATCACGCACAATCCATACTATATATACTATATACTTATACTATATATACTATATACTTATACTATATATACTATATACTATATACTATTATACTATGTCTGTCTGTCTGTCTGTTTGTTACGCTTTCACGCCCAAACCGCTGAACAGATTAAGCTGAAATTTGGCATAGCTAAAGGTTGTATCCCAGGGAATCCCGAAAAAATGAAAAAATCCCGAGGGACCGCAGGTTACACCGCGGGAGCGCAGCTAGTCACATATAAATAAAAAGGTAAAATCTGCATGCACTATGAATGGATACACTTACCTGTTATCTTGATTTTTTTAAATACACAAAAAATATCTTCTAAATGAATAGCAAACCTGGTTTTATAATAATTGTGACCAGAGGAAATAATTTTGCAATGCCCGCTTGTTAGCTGACTGGAAGCATTGTTAATTTAGGAGTGTAAGTTATTGCATGTGTTTTATGCGAACGTTAGGGGGCAATTTTTTAGAACAAAAAATAGAAGTGGATGTTTGCACAGAGATGAGTATTTTATGTGCGAGTTAATTCTCTACGACCCACATACTGTAAATCTAGAGACGTAGTGTTAAGATGGGTCACCTAAAAGAATGCTAGGCCCCAAACTGTGTTTGTTGATTCTTCAAGGTATTGGTCGCGAACGAACTTGTTGTTGAACGAACTTGTAAGACTATCTAAGTGATCCCAGCGGTCCTATTGAATAAATGCTTTTTGACTTTGACTTTGAATGTAAATATATGTTCAGGAATATTTTTTGTAATTCCACAAATTCACATTGAGTCAAAAAACAATTTAATTTCGAAATAAGTTCTCTAATCTACAATGTCAAAAACAGTAAGCACTGTTTTTCTGTTTAAAAAGTTATTTATATGAAATTACGTTTTTAACTAAGCCTATAAATGTTCTATCTAGTTTAACCTTTTTGTAGCCCTCAATGTTAACATGAAAATTCCCTAGTGCGAAAGACCCTTTTAAACAATATAATATTTTATAAGCGTATACCTTATAACAGGGGGACTTGATTCCACGAAATTTCTAAAAAGTTTATTTACCTGATTGTTTAATGTGTACATAATATAAATACATATAATATTTTCTGGAAACTGTCAGATTATTGTTTATACAGGGTGTAAAAAGACATATACCGAAGCAGGTACAGCATCCCAACACACAACCAAATCATATATTTTCCGAAAAAAACATATCCGGAGAAAACCGACCCCGCACAGCTGGTCGAGCATAATGTACTGGTCGCGTTGTTATGTTATACGTAGATTTTGAGTTTTAGTTGTTTTTTTTTCTTTTATAAATGAAATTATTAGGTAGGTCTTATTATGTTGTATTAGTAGTAAATAACAAGAAAATAAAATAAAATGTCGTAGCTAAGCCATTTTTTTTTTCGCTAAATATGTTCAGAAACATGGTCTGATGCATGAAGCAGTCCTTAGCTACATATTCCTATAGACTCCTGTAATTTTGTGTTGTTTCAATTCAACTGTTATTATCTTTATAGTATTTCAATAAATATTATTCCTATTAAATCCTTTCCCAAATAGAATTTATTCTATGATTGCATCCACAATAATCCACATGTTCTAAATATGAGGTATACTGAAATATCTGAATTGGCCATTAGCTCATTAAGCTGCCTAAGCAGCCATTTTACCATTTGCCAAATGAAACATTGCGGTCAATTATGAAACATACAATGTGGCCACTGCGGCCCTCTGGTGGTAGGTTAAAATTTCATTCAAAATTTTCGTTCAGAACTAGCCTTATTACTTTATGCTTGGTACTATTAAGTGTCAGTCATACACCATACCAAATTATGACAATCGTTACATCAAATTGTCATATTACATCAAGTCATACAGTTACATTTGATGGCCCTCTGATGTCACGTTCCGTCCCTTTAGTGGGGGAAATGAAATAATTTGTCTTAGTGAGGGTGCATTTCATATTTTACGCAATGGGGTGAACGAACTCGAGGACACGTGGAGTTTGTTTTAGCGTAAACACAAATCAGGAAAAAAATATACGGTTCAAGGTCATTACACTAGTACCTAAAACAATGAAGCGTTTGTGTTGGGTATCGCTTTCACTAGGCCACGTTTCTCCTTGCATGAAAACTTCCGTGATAAATGTCTAGCAGTCTGTACGATTTTCTTGCAGATGGAAACGCAGCCTTAGGGCTAGTTTCAAGGCAAGTTCAGGGCAAGTTAATTTGACATCAAAAGTAAGAGAAATAACAACGGATTAAATATTTAACAGACTGTTACGATTGCTTTGTGCTCCATCATGCTCTAACTAAGGAATATCTTCAATAACAAGTCGCTAAATCTAATCGCTGGTCGGCGGCCGGTTAGCTAACTAGCAGTTGACATCGTAGAAAATTAAAAATATGTCACAACAACCAAAAATCCGAGAGTGACAGAGAGCCGTTTGTCTGCGCAGAACAGATTTTGTATGAAAAAGCGTTCACTGCGCTGACAAACGGCTAACGGCTGATTTATTAACCAGCTGTTAAACTTGACGTTGGTGAAACTGGCCCTTAGTCATTAAAGTGTGGTTAAAGATTGTCAAAGCAAAGCTATATTCTGCGTGGTCACAAAATGGACAGGTGACCGCTAGTAGCAATCAGCAATTAAGCGGTTTCGTGGTTCAGGGGGCATGGTAAATTGTCGGTGCCGAATAGAGCTTTCGAGAAATGTGGGCGTAATTCAGGCGCACATTTCATTCCATCACCAGATTTGGAATTTACCTTAATGTACCTAACCTACTCATCATTACAAAATTATATCTAAATAGAACAAGAAAAATAAAATGGTATTTGCGTATAAAAATAACATTCCTGCTCAAATTTCACAACATCAAAGTTTTTCAGTTCATAAGTACGCCTACTTTAGCAACGCCCACCTTTTCTCAGACATACATAATTAGAAGAATTCCTCATTTTATTATGTTGTTTATGTCTGGTTACTACCAAAAATATATAAAATATAAACTATCTAAACGACACACTTGCGAAACTTGTGATTTTATTCACAAAATAATATTTATATTGTTACACACCACGGCGTTTCAAAATAATAGTGTTCTCAAACAAAATAAAAACCGTAAACCAGTCAACATTTATTATGAGTTTTTTTTAGTTCTTAATATAAAATACTACAGCTACAGTTTCTTTTTGACATTGGGCATTTGTGAAATAAATTAAATATTGTCAAATATTAATTCCTAGAAAGAAACGCTCTTCCGTATTAACAATGTAACAATCTATGGACTGTTTCGCGACTGCGCACTTCGCACTCTGACGATTTGACATTATACTCGTATGTGTCGTAACGGTAAAATCTAACGCTTTTTTTCGTCTAGATCCGATATCGTCCGAAAAGGAAATTCATTCCAAAACTTCTTCGTACTTTTGTTTTGGAGTAGGTGTCACTGCCAGAGGTCTTCCCTATAGTTTGAAAAGTAAATAAACTTCTATGTTCTACTGTTATACATACGCCAAATATCTTAGTGGCATTTTTCTTGCGTAATTGCTCATTCATAAGATACCATCAAACCTACTATCTCCGGAAGCGTATTAAGATAAGCCAGTCAGGATAAGGGCATTCTTATTGGGCGGAACAGATAACATAGCTTATTTTAAACAGCTATCTTACTAACTTCTAACACTGGTTTGTTAGACACGAAAGCTAGGCTAAAACTAGGCTCCAACCCGTTACCATGATTCTACAATATTATTCACGAATAAACAGGGTAAGTAAAAAAACTAGCTTATCAAAATAGTCTTTATGAATGCTTTTTGACTTTGACGAGAAGCTCTTTGGTTGTTTGATTATTAGTAGTTTAATCGGCTAAACTGAAAATAACTTTTAAAGGTACAACGAATATTAATAAATCAGAATGTAAAAATGTTGCACGTTCTTCATAAGCTTAATATTTCTATTGAAATGAGTATAGATAAGCAACGATTCGAATATTTGATGTTATGGAGCAGCTGCTTTAAGTATGGTAAAATGTAACCAGCTACAAATTATTTAAGCTGTGAAAGATATATAGCTCAATGTTATCGACATGCGATGGACAGCTCTAGATTATGAGTAATCCTGTTAACGTAATTAGCCTTTTTATCTTTATGGGCTTGCATATGGTAGGAGGTAGCTTTAATTGTTAATGGCCATATTATTATGCTTTAATCTGGTTGTATTGTAACAGTGATAGTAATTTTCGAGATTTTAAAACAGTCGTAAGCGCCATTTACACGATACTATTCTTGCATACCATTCTTACCTCTTGCATAGTCAAACTCAGCGGAGCAAGAGGCCAGAATGGTGTGCGAGAATGATATCGTGTAAATGGCGCTTTTTTAACACTCATCAGGTTAGTTTCAATACTTTTGGAACGAAGTTTCTTTTCAGACGGTATCGAAGAAAAAAAAGATAGGCTGGAAAAAAATTGTTTGTTCTATTTTACCGTCACGACACATGTATATGTCAAATCGTCACAGTGCGAAATGCGCAGCCGCGACACAGTCCATAGATTGTTACATTGTTAGTACAAAACAGCGTTTCTAGGATACTTATTTAATTGCTGGTAGTGCCTATTAATTTAAAATCCCAAAAAAAAACTTTACCCTTCTTATTGAAGCATTTCTAAATTAGAATTGCGTTTCGCACATCCAAATGTTATTGAAAACTTTTGCCAAATTAAAAATTGTTTATTGAACTGAAAACCGTATTTTTGTACGTAAAAATGTTTGATTTCAAAAGCATTTTTCAATCAAAATAGTTTAAAACTAATGGCTGTGCGTGACTAAAGCCAAAATATGTAAGACTTGAGCTTTCATTGTCATGTGCAAATTGCAACATTTAGCTCCGCGTGTTACCCCTTGGTGGTACTAATACTTGACTATCTGTCGTTGTTCAGACTGGGATACTTTTGAAAGTATCATCTTTGACAGCTTTAAAGTAGAAGAAAGCCAAGAAAGTATGAATGGGATGCGGGAAAGAGACATAAGTAAGAAATGAGTTAGAGGTGACATAGAAGAATCCTTTTCATTATAATGTCCAATTATGAAATATCAAATAATAAGTCTAAAAATATTCATTCATAAAAATGTCCAACCAAATTGTATATGTGCCGACCCCACATATTGTGAGACAAAGTGGACACGATGATGCTCTTGACGACTTGACTACCAAGACTTCCAAGTGGAATGACTTGAATAATGCCAGAAATGTATTGTATGTCACGTGACTCTAACCTCCAAGTAATCTTGAATGTTTGAAGATCTGTCCGTTTATCGCCTGTCTACGGAATTTTTTTTTTGTTGAAACGTTTGAAGTTGATAAGCTACAATGTTTTCTGATGAGAAAACATCGCTCATTCTTTTACTTTTGATTTTTCATTGAGAAATGAAAAGTCTTATCAAAATTTTCGATTCCGACGGGATTTGAACCCGCAACGATCAGACGATCCTCCTAAAGCCGAAGTGCCTTACCATTCAGCTACAGAATCCGTGTCGTCACAGTCGAATTTTTTGATAGGCTCATTCAAAATCTCATTCAATCATTCAAAAGTTCATTTTACTTATAATGTTAAAAAGTGCACTGTCATACACGAAAAATGCATAGATGTATTTTTCACATGCAGGTTGGTCAGGCAGGACTTCAAGTATGATAGCAAAATTTAGGTATGTGCAGGTTTATTTTCTGCTCGTCTTTGAGTCTCTAATTCTGAACAAGCACGCTTTTGGAGAAACAAATTACGCAAACAATTAAATATCGGTAATAATGCGAATAAGGGGTGCGACAATTTGTCTGGACCGGACGGCTGGGGTGACTTTACTTAATTTTTATACAGGTTGCTCTATATTTACTCTCAATCAGTCCTCTTATTTTTGTACAGATTTTGAAGAGCTCAAAGGCATAAAGTACTTTTAAAACAACTTTCAAAATAAGTCGTTGATTCAAATCTACATTAGTGTTATTTTTTGTTCTATTTCTTATTTAATAAGCTTGTAAAATTTGACCCGGACAAACATACATACATACAAACTTATAAACATACAAACATTGTAAGTTAATAAAAAGCTTTTTAAAAAAATGGTGTGTACACCTGAATGAAGAGTAAACGATTTATTGTTTTTATATAAATAAAGGTGGGTTCGCAATATGTTTTGTTTGTGTTTCTGTTTCCAAACTTCAAAAAATACCCTGTAAACCATCATTATAACGTAATATTCACTCTGATTTTGATACCTTATCAGTATCACGTACTAATAAGTTTTCAAGACAATACTGGTATTGTTTCTAAGCAACACTTTATTTAACTTTTGACAACATCCTGTATAACCTCTGGATGTAACACATGCAATGCGTAGTAAATGTAATTATGAGACCGTAACGTAAGCGGGCCTGACTTGTCGCGATTAAAGTGTCTCTGCAAGGGATGAAAAACATTTTTGGAGACAATTTATTTTCGAGGCAAAAAATCTGCCTAAGGTCTTGCGTAAATAATGTTTGAACCTCTTTGTAGTTGATTTACAAGGCATATCGATCTTTGCCAGTACCATAAGCTCTGCATTCTCGTTTTATAAATGTGAGTAAATGGTATAATTGAGTTTTGTGGAGAGGTTGAATGTACTCGTAAAACCCGCGTTCGACTCTACAAAACTCTAATAGAAAAACTATAATTAAAGCCAAATGTTCACAACTAATGTCGCCAATTGGAGGCAAATGCCTGTATTCATTGGAAAAGTTAATGAAACTTATCTACCCTAAGTCCGACTCCCCTAATGCACGGCGATTTGAGTTTTGTACATCTGTATGTTTTGTTTAGGTGGTGTCCTTTGAAATTAACGTTGGTGTAGGTATTATAAAAGTACGTAAGTTCGTCACCAGAGTAATCTACTCATGTAGACCATTCTGGTGACGCATTTTAGTCTATCTAGGGCCTTTGTCTGTTTTACGAAAGCACTCAGTGGTTGCTAGCTTTTACCTTCATATAAAAAAAAAATACGCGGGACTTTTCACACAGCATCATCTCTAGCCCCAAAGTAAGCAGAGCTTGTCTTATGGGTGCTAGAATGACTGATAAACTACTTATATACTTTTTGTTTGTAAATACATACATATTATACATAGAAACACCCAGACCCGAGACAAATATCTGTAGGTCATACAAACATTTGTCCCGCGGCGGGGATCAAACCCGCAACCTTCTGCGTCGCAGGCGGACCTTCGCCCACTGCGCCACAGAGGTCGTCGATATCTTACCACAAATTAAATTAAAAATACCGCGATAAGAGAGAAATGTTCTCAATTCATTTTGCTAAAATCCTTTACAACAAACACCACATTTGTGTCATCAAACATGAATATTTGCTATTCTAGGATAATTCTTAGTAGTAAGTGGAGTAAATAACTTAAAGGGTAGTCATCTTCACTTCACCACAACGCTGGTAAGCCCCAAACTTATGCCCCCAGTTGCATAGACCTTATTCATGGTAATGTCTCCAACTGGTCCGCAGTGGGCAATTACTAACAGCAATAGACCAATTAGTAAAGGTCTTATGTTTTCCTTTCTTAAAAAGTAAGGGCCGTTTTTTGACACATTCAAAACTTATGATTGGATGCCAGTAAGTAAATTTTAACTACACACTAGATGGAAAGACGATCTGGTAAAGGTTGCTGGGAGCCGTTGGGTGCAGGCTGCACAAGATCGATCGCTGTGGGAATCGATGGAGGAGGCCTATGTTCAGCAGTGGACACTAAATGGCTGACATGATGAAGTAAATTTTATCAAACTCCGCAGTGGATAAAGTCAGATATCAATGTAATGTACCTACAGAAAAAAACTCCATCGTTTTGACTGTTGTGTTTAAAATTATTTTATTTTTAAATAATTGTGAACCCATGTATAAGATACAAACATGCACCAAGAATCTACGGACACATCGTTTATTCATGCGAGCTGGTAAGACAAGTAGTAATAACTTTTAAAATTCTTAAATATACCCTACCAAACTGAAAATCTTATCATTCGTCTCTATAAATCATAAGCGCGTTTTCCATAAGACGCACATCTATTATACTCACTACACACACACACACACACACACACACACACACACACACACACACAAAAACTCACACACTCACCTTGACTCATATTTTCATTTTGCTCTCACTTCTCACATTCTCGCATTGCATAACTCTTGCCATCATATTTTATTGTATAGTTTTAGTTCTTTAAATTTAATAAATTTCTCCATCAGAACCTTCTCATCAGTTCTGGAGGTGGTCGTTGAGACTGCTTCACAGTTTTACAACTTTTGCAGTTCCATCGTTTTATTTTTAATTTTTACTCAACTGTAATTTGTTCTGATTAATATATTTTTACTTATTTTTAAAACTTACATACACACAGGATGTCTTTTTAATGGGCACTACATTTGAAAACCAGGGCTTAAACTGCCGGACTATTACAAACGCGATACTTGGTTATAACTTGCTGAAACAGTGTATCTTGGTAATTAAACACCATGCAGTTATGTGTACGATGTGCTGCGTGAAATTAAATTCATTATGGTGCTGAAAATGTACTCTAAATTAGTAACGCTTCATAAATTCAGTGCTTAGTGTAAGGAAAACTTGAAAATATGTTTTTTATCAAGTATACAACACAAATTAGTAGGCTCTTTTAAAATAGTCAAGATTCCTTTCAATATTCTGTACCAATTCTTTGAATTTCACGGACGCATGTAGAACTTAAAGTAGAAATTTGAAGTGATCGATTAACACAGAATCAGGGTGGATTGGATATCCCAAGCTTAGAAGTCTATACCCAGCAGTATAGTATAGCAGTATAAGTTCCAGGTGGTCCGGGCTGTGGATGATAATGATGATTGTAAACGGTCATCTCTATCTGCAAGGGAGAAAGTTACGTTTTATTTTTAAACGCTCACCTAAAGAGACCCATCTAGAGTTTCTCCGATAAAGGCGCTTTCACAGTGTAGGTGCAGCATAACAAAATCTCATTACTCCGCCTAAAGCTATGTCACAACCATCAGTTCAATTTTACTTTAATTTTCACATACAGTGACATCGCCGTAGGGTCACACGTGGCGTTTGAGTGTGACATGCTTTCGCCCTTTTCCTGCATTTGTTGTTTATCGGTAGGATTGTTGAATTGGTTCAGGTTTATGTTTGCTTTTTAGCTTAAGTGCATTTATTGTTGTTATATTCATTTAAGAGATTCAGCGTCATGTGCTTTTAAACTTAAAAATAAAAGATTATTGTTTACGTTTCATTTACCTTCAAGAAATAAACAAATCAACTACGCTGAGAAATGAAATTTAGAGACTTGATTTTTACACATTCTCAGCACATCTCTGGCGAAAAGGGTGTCGTATCGATTACAGAATACATATACAATGCGCGAGTTTAATAGCTAGATATAAAAATAAAATATCTGCTAGGAATTGATAAATTAGTTTGTATTGACCTCCTAATAAATGTTCTACCCATCAAATCAACCCAGCTATAAACTGTAATGAAATGACACAAGTACAAAACACAATAGACATTTGAAATGAGATGCGCCGACCCCGACGGTCGAACGACGTTCGTAAGAGAAATGTGAATTTTATGCAATCCTGATCTCAGATAAGACGAGAGGGTGCTGAGCCTAGATAACTGTTTTATTTTAATGCAAACCGACAACAAATAACGAATAAATATTCCCCTTTTTATGAATGCTTTGATAGGGGATGGGCGAATGCGACGAATTGTGGTCGAAATTGAACACGACTGAATAGAAAGGGTCAGTTTGCTTTTTTAAAACTGAAATTTTTTTGTTTATTATTGCTTTCCTTATCTGCTATGTCTAATTGAACATTACCTATTTGAACAAAATTTTCGTTCTATCTAAATAACAAAATAAAGAATGTTGAAATGAAAATGTAACATTTTGTATTGCTGATTCCTTACGGTCTACAGAATCTTCAAAATTCAGGACAACAT
The DNA here is from genome assembly GCA_951394285.1 of Epirrhoe tristata. Taxonomy (NCBI): domain Eukaryota; kingdom Metazoa; phylum Arthropoda; class Insecta; order Lepidoptera; family Geometridae; genus Epirrhoe; species Epirrhoe tristata. The sequence continues at coordinate 7,171,035 of OX596146.1, read as the reverse complement.
ATTGTTTCAATTTGATAGGTCAAAGGGCCATTTGCCTGAAGTTATTTGCGAATTGTTTTAAATTCAATTGCTCTGAAAAATAGCCAGCCATTTAGAAAGGCATTTCAATTGATAGACGAATTGATGGAAGAAGCTGCGTGGCTGAATTTTTAATGTAAATAAGATAAACTGATGTTCCATCAAAAAGAAAATAGTAAATGTTATCTTTGAAACGTTGATTTATTTTCATCTGCTACTGAATTTTTATTTGTTGATCAGAATTTTGCAGACAAAGTCTGTATAAACTAACTTACTTTATCTGATACGCAGACGTAAATAATGTCCAAAACTACTCGTTCACCATTTAAAAGGCACATTTTATTTCAGTTTGATATATAATCATATTTAACCTGTGCGAATTCTGCGGGCCAGTATTAATAAAAGTCGCCCTATAGGCACAGTAAATAAGATTCCCCCCTTGCTAAAACAGCACGTAAATCATAGCTATAGATTCAAAATTTCGTCGTACCCCCATCGCACCCCAACTGAGTGGCTATAAAAACAATCAGTTCCAATTTTTGGGTGAACATTGGGGAAATAAGAAACAGACTTGGCCATCCTTAGGGCGAGTTTTCCTGAAACACGTGTCCCTCGAGTAAAGGTGAGTTTAGACTGGGTTAGATCATGCAGCAAGTAGCTGCTTGAAAGCTAATAGTTCGTTTTATGGAAAATCCTCCTTAGTAATGTAGTTGTAAAAAATAAAAACAATATCAAAGAACAAAGACAATACATTAATCTCAAAAGAGTGAAAAATGGCGGGCAATTTTACAGAATTTTAGTTTTGGGTCTGTTTCAAGCATCTTTGAAATAAATTAGCTTCAGTATATAACTTTTTTTTCAGCTGATCTAAAAATATACATTGTAGTTGCATAAAACGCGATAGCTACCTACATCTGAACTATGCGGTTGGTGGTCTATAGTTATTAGTATAACCATTTATGTACCGACACCCTTCGATTTTCCAGGTGCAAGTGACCTAAAATTACAGAGTGTAGACCGACCATAACCTGTTTGAAATCCAGCTAAGTTCACTTTTTATGGGGGACCAGAAATAATGTTCCGGTAAAATACGGCGACATTTTCTGCACTCAGAATTTAAACGTTCCGTTTTCAGAACAGTTACTTACAGCTAAGCAGTAGGGTGAAAGTGTGACCCTTAATAAATTCAACATGAAAGATACGGATTTTCTGAAAAATGAGCCTTAAGATTTAGAAGTCAAGAATTAATAGTACCAAGGGATATCTGTAAAGATTCAAAGGAGCCTAATGTTAACTTTAATGAATAGTTATATAAGGTTAAGGAAATAAAATGTCAACTTATAAATAAATGACATGCACCATTAACTATTTTGATTGATTAAAATTGATATTCCGTATTGTTCTATAGTCGTTGAAAGGGCAAAGTTAATCTCAATAGAAAAGCTGATAAGTATAGATTAAACTTGCATGACTGATTCTATTTTGACCCTAACCTTATTAGTTGTAATTTTAGTACCTTTATGGGACTTCTTGATTTGAATGAAGCTGATTTTATTTAATTTGCTACTGCAAAAATATTTATACTTTTTACACTAAGTAACTATCCATGTTTGAAGTACAATCTAAACTCAAAAAAAAACTTTTTTATTTAAAAAAATGTTACCAAGACGTGTTATCGAAAAGAATTTTAGGCGAGAAACGTATTTGAAAATAATACTTTTCTGATAGTTGCATAAAACTAAAGGCTTTTTTGTTCTGTAGAGCAACATGCTATCTTATATAGAGCCCTCAGTTCCATATGCCTCAGGCATCTCCTAAAAGTCAGGCTTTTGTTCTACAATCGAATTATTTTTTATCGCTGTACAATACCATTCGTTCGACACGTACAAAACTGCCAGAGGCGATTCTAAGTCGTTTTATACTACTTCGTCAGTTACAAACGTTCCAAATAGTAAAAGTAAAAGTTTAAATTTTAGGGGTGCTCTGACAACTTTTAATGGGCTTTGGCTTTGAAATTCTTCAAAAATTATATGCTTTTCTAGAAGTGTCTGGTCTTTTGAAAGTGAGACCCGTTTGAGATTCAAACTAATTTTAAATTCTTTTAAAACGATTTGGTCTCGCTTGTTTGAGCTGATACCGTCCGAGTTTAATTATGCTATCATATAAATCTATGGGTAAGCAAAAGTTTTATAATGCTATAAACTTTTACTAAGACTTTAAAATTCGACTTAAGTATCTTTCATTTTCTTTGTAATTTTATGCCTACACTCAACGGGGCGCTGTTAGTGCTAAGGAAATTGATTGGAAGAGTCCCATTGTGGCTTAGTAAGACGTACTCTCAACTAAAATGCAACGGTTGCGAGATCGAATCTTGGTCATGTATCAATGGATTTTGCATTTCGATTTTATATACGCATTAACACGTGCTCTAAACGCTAAAATAACATCGTAAGGAAAAATGTAGCTTAGTCAGTTCCACACCGTATAGAGTTTTCTTTCCTTTGGTCAAAGCCAATGAAGCTAAGAAGATAGTTTACCTGGGCAAGCCATATTAAATAAACATTTTTTTAACGTTTATAGAGTTAAATTTGGTAGAAGAACTTGCTTTCTTTTTTTAAAAGATTTTTCTCTTAGTCTAAGTTTAGCAACTTAGACTTAGAAAAATCTTCGTAAATGAAAGCACTGTCTATCAACCTTTCATCGTCCCACCCCTGCATTCCACTCTAACAACGTTTAACTCCAACGTCGTGTCACAAAGTGTATGTAAATTGGTAAATGTAATAAATTGCATATATTTATCTAGTAATGGGGTCTTAACATGTGGGGTGGGGCGTAGAGCGATCGGGAAGATGTTTTGTCGGCTTAGGGAAGGTTGCTGGTCAATGAACCTTTGGGTGGGTATTTTATCATTATCAGAGATATTTGGGATACCGTGTTGTTTTAGGGTTTGTTTTCTGTCCGGCCAATGAACCGGCTTAGAAGTATTTTGTTTTATTGAACTTAGGTTCAATACACATTGAATTGGCAGCGACGCGACGATCATTTTTAATAACAAGACATTATAAACCTTAATAACAATGCTATAAGATATAGAAACAATCGCGCCACGGCGCCGGCTCGCGACTGCCAGCGCCGACGCGCGTCAGCTCTCGACCGCGAGACCGCTGGCGAGGCTGCTCGAGATTATATCTTATTACATTGTGGTTAAGGTTTATAATGTCTTGTTATTAAAACTGATCGTCGCTTCGCTGCCGATTCAATGTGCATTGAGCCTTATTGTCTATTAGTATGTCGTCCGTGTCAACGAACTATGTAGGTTATAATAAAAAAATAGAGTCAATCTCTCTGTGCTCTTAATAGTATTATTATTGAAAGTGTTATTTGTGTTTATCATTGATAAATATCATCAACATCATTTACCTTCTAATACTCACTACTGCGTAAAGGCTTCTTCTCAAACACACCACCCCTCTCGGTTCCGTGCGATCTTCATACAATTGTCGTCCAACCACGCAATGTAATCCATCCAACGAGCTGGTGGTCTGCCTCGTGGTCGATGTGCGTCTCTGGTCACCATTCTGTCACTGGTTTCGTCCACCGGCCGTCATCCCTTCTAGCCATAAATAGTTTATTGTTGAGAAACATAAAACATTATAAGTAATACCCATCACGGAAGTAATTATCTTCTCCCGTATGATGTTGAATTCATTGTCTTTATTCCTGACATAATTTATTCTATACACTTACGTTGATGTCGACTTTACTGATCTTGCTAGACATTATCATTACCAAAGAGTTTATTGAAATTTATGAATCCTGTCTCATTTCAATGATATTTTACTATCATTTATACATTTACACAATAGGATCAGTCACAACAAAGTAATCGGTAGATATTTTATCTGATGCCGTGATACATGTACGAAATTAACTCAGTTCACTATGCGGGTGCACTCAAATCTATCTGCAGACATTATCAAACATTCAGTAGGGGACGGGATTCAACGGCCAACTACATATCGCCAAAGAAATAAATAGCAAACATTTAAACAACCTTACCAAACAATATCAAAAGAATCATTATTTGTTTTTTGGAAGTTAGTTTGAATAACCTGATTTAAAGATTAACTTTTGACAGTTTTAAAAATTAGAGTAAAATAGACATGACTCAAATTCATTAAAAGGTTAAGAAAAATTAGGGATTTATGAAGGATTTTCATATAAAATATCACACAAAGTTATTGGAATAGCATGAGTTCTACATAAGGATACATTATACATAACCGAAAAACCACATAATTTTTACTCTAAAAGATCAGCACACCATTGACACCATGATCATTGCTATCAACACCCCTTTTTTGATAGCCAAAATTCCTTTTACGACACGCAATAGTGCATATTGACCAGTCCACAATTACAGTGGTTATCTCGACTCCATACATTTTGCAGGGGTAGCCATTATTGCTAATTTCCAAATTGGTCTAGAACTGAGTTGAATTGAAAGTATCTAAGTAATGACTATTCGTATTAGCACTGTTTCAATATATTGCTGTTTAATCTTTTGATAGCTAATTAATAATATAAATAATATTCGACTGTCTCATGAATATTCAATCGTAAGAACCCATAAAAATAAGAACAAAATCCAAATCTATTACCATGAAACGATACAGATCTTTTGCAGACTTATACAAAAATCAGAAACAAAAACTATGTGTTTAAAATCAATACCATAAATCAAGCCCCCTTGTAAGAATCCACCTGTCTCCACCTTTATAAAAACGACCCCGGGACAGAATGCACCTAATGTGTCAAATAAAACAAGATTTTCTTCCCCCAGTGCCAATTTATTTCGCGACACGTCAATAATAAAGAGAGGGACCTGATCTTACTTCCCCTGAGAAAGCTGTTTTGAGGAATTCAGTTATAGGAAGGATGAGTCAGTAAATGAAAGAGGAACTGGGTGTTTGATTAGCTGGTATTGAACTCGCTGTTGTTTTGAGCTTCAAAACAACAGCGAGTTCAAGAATGACGGACTTATTTCATTTTTTGGATCTTGCGAAGTACTCGTAAGTTGTCAATATAATGAAACATAATTGTGATACGGTGACTACGATTCCGTATTCCAGCAAGTCCAGCAGCAAAATATGTTTCAAGAAATAAAAAATTCAAACGATCTACTTAGAAAAACTACTTCTAAGCGTTCAATTTTGCACGGAAACAGAAATAACAGAATACATTATAACACTATGACTTTGACTATAACCAACCACACACAATGTTATTACTGATAATGAAAAACAATCATTAATAAATATTATAAATTTGTTGTGCTTCTGACACAAAATGAAATAGTAACACAATAATAGCGTCATGTTAATCACATTTATTTTCTTTCAACAATCAAATTAGGGCGGTAGCGCTCTGACGAGAAAATAACAGCTTTTATAATGCCATCATTCCCAAAAGGTTCCCGAAAACCAGTTGGCACGCTCCTATTCAGCCGTGGACGGTAATAATAATGATCGGTCTTCCTGTCGCCGCTTCGACTGCCATCGGAAGTATTTCGCCATTGATTTTTCCGCAAATAATACGTTGTCTCCAAAATCCGTTGGATTTCCTCATTGTTTCGAATGTCGCCCCCATTCTCATAGCCCTCGCTGCGATGTCGCATGGTTCTGAGTGCATTAGTTTCGCTCAAACACATCCGACGGTTTCCTGAACGGTGGTGGAGCACGTGACCTCCAAATATAAAAGACTTCACGCCTGATCGCAACTCTGATATAGATGTGAATAGAATTGCCCGTATTGTGTAATATTATATTGGGGCGAATCTGTATGGGGCCGATGTGTGTGTCGATAGCACCTTTTTTATTATCAGCGTTACTTTCATCGATAATCTCGAGATCGATACCATTTAGTCTAATTGTAGCTCAGTCATTCTACATTTTTATCTGATTTAAAATTCTGCCAATACCTAAAATTGATTTAAAATAAAAAGCTTCACGAGTAATGCAATGCCGTGCCTTATACAGGGTGTCGATTATGATTTATTTGAATTTGCATGTTTTAACGAGTGACGAATACTCGTAATCAACTTTGACATTTCATGCAAATCTGTTTTTGTCCTTTTTTATCTGAAGCTTTTTCGCTCGTAATAAGATTATGTAGGGCCCCAATAGGGGTCTTTTAGGGGCGCTAAATAAGATACGACGTTTTCCGCCTCGAGCACCTTTGATAGTACTTTTTAAAGCTGTGTTACGAATTCGGAACCTCTCTTTTATTGGTCGCCATTATGATAATTACATTAAGGGTCGTCGGTAGCCGATACTTCGTCTTTTGAATTTGTTCTGTTGTTACGGTAAGGCGATTGCGTCTTGAATATTGAGGGGCTCATTTGTAGAAATCGCACCTATTCTCTACGTGACACTTTTGTTTTACGAAACCCTCGGTATTAAGTCTTCGCAGGAATTAAAGTCAACGAAATTAAAGTATCCAAGTCGTTGACTCTTCTTTTAATTTTTTTTTATCCCACTGATTGCTCTTAAGATGACCTGTCTGGCCACAAAGGTCATCAAGGAGATTATATTTTGCTTTATGATACTTTAAAAGTGATTTAGAGCATAACACATTTTTAGAAATAACTTGTTTGGGTTCTCTTAATATTTTATTAAGTACTTGTACTAATTAGCCATGACTCCTAAATGATATTAAAGCATTTTACAAAGAGCCTCATTATTTTGGTTAAGTATTCATAAATTATTATAGTACATAATGAAACATAATCTCATGCTAAAAATTTAATGCGAACTTCAAAAATTCACTTCATTTAGAAGTGAATTTTTAACAGCTCTCAAATATATTTTTTCTAGCAAACTGCACTGCCTTATAAGCTTATTTTTCCTCAGAGACTCGAAAATTTTCTTTAGATTAGTTTCTCTTGTTGAGAAAAATAGGACGGAATAAGGAATAATAAGTTCCCGTCTAGTCTTAAATTGGACTTCGCTTCTTTTGTACGACATTTTTTTGTTGGTTTCCCCGGAACCGGGGAAATAGCATTGCTTTAGTTATTAAGAACTTATTTGTGTAGTTAAAACTTTGTAATTTTTCATTGTGTTTATATTAATAATTACGTTTTAATTTATTCAAATCTTACACTTTTTTTACAATTAGTTAGGTATTTTTAATAATTAGGTGGAGTGACGATCTGCGAAAGGCTGCCGGCAGAAGCTGGATGCGTCGAGCTGAGGACAGGGCGCAATGGCGCGCACTAGGGGAGGCCTATGTCCAGCAGTGGACTGATATAGGCTGATGATGATGATGATGAATAATTAGGTAGGTAGGACCTACCTAATCATACTTTACAATCAGGATGGTTTGTGGTTGATTAAGATGTGCAGCGCTAAGTACAAGACTTGTGTTGTAGATGCCGCGTTACCTTCCATAGTTACTTTAGCAATAGCTATAGGCTATAGCCATGTTTAAATTAGTACATTATTAAATTAACATTAAAATCAGCATTTATTAACAGTTTCAGTGTTGGTCAAGAATTTTGTAGTTATATAACATTAACAAGATTTATTTGAAAGCAAATCTAAAACATTTTATAATTAACAACAAATTGAAATCAGTCTGTAAATAATGCGTATTATGGTTATTTAAATAATCTAAAGGCTTTTTATACTCAATCAATAAGTAAAGATTATGTATAATACAACTTGAGACTTTCTAAGTCCAATAGTATTTGCATCTTAAACCACTTCAAGAAATGAAGTCTAGCTTTTGAGAAATTTGTCCCAGTGATCCTTCTAGACTTGCGGACTAGCAGATAGCCATTAGTGTTACCGTCTGCCACCACGTGAGAACAATTTGTGGGTGCAGACGGTAATAATTCGATTTTTAAAGAGATTTTAGTTGGCCATGTGTAAGAATTTGATATGCTATATAGCGGTGATAGATCTTTAATGTTGGTAAAAGTCAAAATCAATAAACATGAAATAAAATTAGTTGAATAATTTAAAAACTTATACTACGCTTGCTTTTCAAGACAAGATCAAGACAAAGCAAAGAATACAGAACGAAAATATTAATTTTCCATTATTCATGTGGGATTGGAACGTAAGAGTGTATATTCTGTGTGAAAGGAAACTGTTTGAACGATTGAATGGATGAACGGAGTGAATGACCGAGGAAAATGAATGGGACTGAATGAAAGAACGGGCATTATGTCGGTACATTGTTTGCGAGGAGGTTTAACTTTTTTATAAAAATTTGAATAAAACTAAGAAGTGAAGCTGATCGTGTTTCTGTGGCTCCCCCCATCCTACATTCATATAAATTTTGTGATTGTTATATAATCGAAGCAAAGTCAACACAAGTGTGGAAGACCCATTAGTTTCGCGAGACCGCTCTTATAAGTTTTAAAATTAAACAGTATTCAACTGAACGTAGCTTTAAGGGAATAATAAAATTATTTTCCGTCTGGCTTCACAAAATACTGTTGAGTTTGATCAAAACTTTAAGACGAGTGGAAACTTGGGCATTTAAGTTGGATTGGAATTCTCAATCTTCGTGCTACTTCTGCAAGATCAACATGAGTTATCATAATAACTTTAGCTTAGAACGTACTCTATGTATATCGAGAGTTAAAACTTTTTTCATACCTTCATCATATTCCTGCCCTTGTCCAATGGAACAAGGGCAGGAAGATGATGATACACCCCCCCCATAATGATGTGGGGTCGGCACAACATGTGTTCTTCTTCCATTCTCTTCTATCAGCCGTCATCTCAACACTCACTCCTTTCTTACTCATGTCATCCTTTACACAATACTTAATCTTTTCTTTGGCCTACCTATTGGCCTACTTTTTTTCATACCTTCTTCCATTTTTAGTTAAAATTCTAGTTTTCAAAGTTAGCTTTGACCCTACAGCCATGACCCCACACTAGGAAACAAAATCTAATCACAGGTAAAATATCTGAAATAAAGTGAATTGAAGTAAACTTGTTATTGAGGTATCGACGATATTATTAACGTCGTAGGCCGACAGTGGATCAGGCACAGGACCGGGAAGAATGGCAAAAGCGAAGGGAGGCCTATACCCAGCAGTGGGTGAAATCGGGCTGCGGATGATGATGATAATGAAGTAAACTTATAAGAAACCTAGTCTAGACAGAGTTACTTTTATAGTATTGATTTTTCCAGATTTTTTAGACTAGCAGGTTGAAGAGGAGAGTACTCTGACTGTCATTAAAAATAATACGAGGAAGATTAAAATGTAATTCAACAAAACTTTGCAAAGTAACGTACAGGCAGAAAAACTTCACATGTACTAGAATAGTCAAAATGGTTGTCGAATTTAAAAACCCTTTCCAATTTCCAAAAGGAAAATTGAAAAAGTTATTCAAAGCCACATTTTAGTTTGGCAAGTAAGACTGGCGTAACTGTATTGTTTGATAGCACACTTCAGTATAGCATAATATTATTATGTTTTTTCGTTTCCGACCGTCAAACAAAAGCTAAGTAAAGTAGGGTGTCAGGATGTTAGGATGCCAGGATCGTAGCAAATGAAAATCTGACATCCTTACGTTAGACAGACGTGATTTGATGTAGGTTATGTTATAAACAAAAGTATTCATTAAAGGTCGTACAGTTGTTATATCTCACTATGGTGGGTTGGTCCTCATTGTGTGTACATGCACATTATTTCTTTGTGCGTTAGCTCGGAAACTCTCCATGGACGCGAACGAGACTTCAATATCGCTTACGAACCAGAAACAAACCTATGCATTTTAAAAGAATGACTTACTGAATGAATAGTATTCTAAAAATATGTGACAGATGTAACGCTGAAGATCGCGATACAGTGTAGCTCGATCCCCGTACGAAATGCACAGATCTCTCTTTTTCATGCACCAGTGAATACCACAGGACCGAACCCACCCTCTATACATACATTTAATATCATACATTAACTTTAATGGATTGGCCATTTTGTTATTAGCTGCAGTTATCGATTGATGTCGTTTTTATTGTTTATTGGTCATTTGTATTAATGGATTGTCAGTGGACTGTATGTAATTTGAAACAAGCGATCTGAGTTTTATAATAGGACTAGCTGTGCCCGACTTTGTACGCGTGGTAATAAAAATAAAAAATTTGGAGTGGACCCTTGTGAAAAATAGTTAACGTCCTATTCTTAGACCTACTGAATATACACACAAAGTTTCATAAGAATCGGTCTAGCCGTTTCGGAGGAGTTTTGTTACAAACACTGTAATACGAAAATTTTATTTATTTAGAGATTAGAGATATATTTAGAATACAATCATGTCTACTTCGTAATCCTATTTAAACCATTAAAAAAAAGCCGTTACTACGAGTATAAAACGATGCGGTGCTATGACATAGCAGTAAATAAAATAAAAAAACTTCACATCTATATTAGATGATTTATACAGCGTCAGGAGGCAATCCATGCCTACACTTAACGGGACGCTGTAGTGCCTGGGACATTGTTTGAGATGGAATAGGCTTGCCCAGCACTTAAACCATCCTCTCAGCTTAATCAGCCTTGCCCACAGGAAAGACGACGTCGATGCGTGTGGAGCTGACTAAGCTGCGGGTTTCCTCACGATGCACTTTAGGTGCAGTTTACACGTGTACAATTTAATGGCAACGTCGCCAAGCCGCCAGAGTATCCAGACGCCACGTAGGGAGCCGCATCTCATGGCCACGCTTTCAAATTGGCGACGCTGCCAAACCGTCGCCATGTGAGTTAGGTGTCATACATTTTAGTATTATCTGCTTGGATACGTAGCCGGCGACGTCGCCATGGCATCCTAGTGAGGCAGAGCTCTTAAACGCTGTCACATAGTTGCCTAATTATGAGTAACTCATACAAATTGACTGACTGAGTTATTTAACCTCTTAAAATTAACCTTCAAACGAGGTACCTATACTTAGTAAAATTAAATATTTTGCTAAGTAAATTATAATTCTCAAAGCTATATAAAATGACATATGCATAGAGCTACGAGTATCTGAACTGTTAAATGAAACTGACTTTCAAACAATCATTTTATGTGTCGCAGACAAATCATATTCAACTTAACGCATGAGAGTTTCTAAAAGCTAAACTATATAAAATTAAATTCAAAGAGATATACAAACTTTTTCAAGATGAACGCAAGATTCGAATTTTTCAAAAGAAAAAAAATATTTTGACAATCAGACTAGTAAAGATCCATTAAAGATTATAAACGAGGTAAACGTTGATGTAACATTAATATTGCATAATGTCTATCGAAACCCCAGCTGTCGCTAAATTTAATTTTCAGTCATATTTCAAAATAAAAAAATGGTCTGACTGACTAAATTATACTATGAAATTCAAAAAAGGTTTTAAATCATAGAGAATTTTATGAATTTAGACATTCATAAGCTTTGCGATATATTTTTAAGTAACCCGTCCAACAAGATAAAAATATATCAAAATTTAACTTAACATAGAATACTTATACTCGTACGATATAATCTAAAGCAAAGTAATTAAGCCGCCTTAAGGCCTCCGTCATGGCTTAACGACTTAAATAGCCGGGACTGACCCCCGTGCTCTCCGAAGCACGGAAGCGCTCAGATGAAAACGCCACTGGCGGTCACCCATCCTCTTACAGACCGTTTCGAACGTTGTTTAACTTCGACGAACTATGAAGAACGACTAAGCAAGCACGACCACGAGCTCTTCATCTAAATCTATAACAATCAAAAGCTATATGTACCAATAGATACATCTCACATATCTATGAAACAATATCACTCGAATATCATATTTTCGTCAAAAGATGATCTTCAAAGAGAATAATACCATTCTCTCAATATTTTTCCTCTCGTGGGAAATTTGAGAGTACGCCTAATAGTTTCGTAATACTGATACATGCTCCCTGAACGATAACAAAACAAATATACACAGGCAATACCATTAATAGAAACAATGCTTTGAAAATGGACCTCAGGAGAGCTTTATGAGGGTTTGAAATGTTAGTAAATACTACTTCACGCCTTACAAATAATTTGTAGAGAATTATTCTGTCTATCTAAGTAGTGTCTATCTAATAGACACCACTCGTATAACATTTACAAAGTCTTTGAACATAAAAATCGATACGTTTACAATGAATATTGATGTGATACTAATACTGATGAATATTTAAATCTAGTAGCTACTCACGGCATGACACCAGCGCATACTATACCCACTCGTCTTGATAGATGCCTTGACCATTTCATAGTTAAATCACCATATCCATCCGTCTCCCTTGTTCTAGATTCATCTGTGACTGACCATGCTCCTATACTCCTATGTATTGCGCTATCAACTCAACCCTCAAAACAGATAAAATCACTAAAATCCAAACTAAACATTCCTGAAATTATTAATGAAATTGATAAAACTGACTTCTCTCCTATTCTTTTAATACAGAATGCAAATATCGCGGCCCAAACCCTTGTTGGTATTCTCTCTTCAATTGTGCAAAAGTTTACCCAAAAAAGTATCCCGAGCAAAAAACGCATTATAAAACCTTGGATTACTCCTGGCCTTCTTAGATGCATACGCCATAGAGATAAGCTATATAAAAAAGTTAAGAATAACAGAGAGAATCAATTCTTAAAACTTACTTTCACCCGTTACCGAACTTTCTGTAATAACTTATTAAAAAAAATTAAGCGTGAATATGAACGGAACGAGCTTAGGAAGGTCAAGAGTAATCCAAAGGCTACTTGGGACTTAGTTAAGAAGATCGCTAATCTTAAAAATAAAAATAAACAGTCTTCATCCGAAAAATTAATTAATTTAAATTCAACCCCGGAAAAATCGGCTAACCAGGTGAACAAATTCTTCGCCACTGTAGGTAAAAGTCTTGCTTCCAACATAATATCCCCATCACAGATAGCTTGCTTACCAAATACCGCCCTTACTGATATAAAAAAAAACGTAAACCCCCCTAACTCAATGGCTTTCTTACCAACTGATTGCAGTGAAATAGAGTACATCATTTTAAATCTTAAGGACAAAAGTTCTACAGGCTGGGATGGAATCCCTACATCTGTAATCAAAGGAAGTAGAAACACACTTATTCCCATACTCCACTACATTTTCAACCTTTGCCTGTCATCTGGTATCTTTCCTTCGGTGTTCAAAAAGGCCATCGTTCACCCAATACACAAATCAGGAGATTGTCTAAATCTCAATAACTATAGGCCTATTTCTGTTTTGAGTGTTCTATCAAAGATTCTTGAAAAGATAATTAATCGAAGATTGGTTCATTTCCTTAATAAAAAGTCAATTTTAGCTCATAATCAATACGGTTTTCGGAATTGTAAATCTACTGAAGATGCAGTAACGGAACTCACAACTACAATAGCCAGAAACTTTGATAGAAAGCTTAAAACAGTCGGCGTATTCCTCGACCTCTCGAAAGCCTTCGACACTGTTTCTATACCCTTACTCTTGAACAAACTCGAACAAATCGGAATAAGAGGCAGTGTCTGGGATTTGTTTGAGAGTTACCTATCTAATCGTACACAAGTTGCCAAAGTCCTCAACACCTTCAGTGGTGAGGAGCACGTAACTTTTGGTGTGCCCCAGGGAAGTGTTCTCGGGCCAACACTGTTTCTGGTATACATCAACGATCTTTGCAAGCTATCTCTTCCAAATTGTTCCATATTTACTTATGCTGACGATACCGCCCTTCTAATTAATGGAAAAACCTGGATAGAAACTCAACTACTGGCTGAATCAGCCCTGAATGTTGTTTTAAATTGGCTGTCTCTAAATCTATTAACCCTGAACATTAGTAAAACAAAATTTATTACTTTCACTCCATCTTCCAAATCCCAACCTTTATTCTCTATCCGTGCCCACACTTGCTTTGATCCTACTTCTATCACATGTAACTGCCAAAACTTAGAACGCACAACCACAATCAAGTATCTTGGAGTCCTTCTAGACAACTCTCTCTCCTGGTCTCCGCATATTCAGTCTACGGTGTCCAGAGTTCGTAAGCTGATCTATGTTTTCTGTAGTTTGAGATGTGTTGCTGACTTTGACTGCCTCAAAACTGTTTATTTCGCGTTGGTGCAATCTATATTATCATACTGCATAACAGCATGGGGTGGAACTTTTAAAGGACCAATGCTGAGAATGGAACGAGCTCAAAGATCAATTCTTAAGGTCATGACCTCCAAACCTAGGCGTTATCCCACTAGCTTACTCTACTCCCTTTGTGAAGTCCTAACAGTAAGGCAACTCTTTGTTTTGGCGACTGTTCTTCGCAAGCACGCCCAACTAAATTACGATGCAAACCTCGTCAGAAGAAGACGCTCAGATTTGGTATGTAAAATCGAAACACGTAGGACAGCTTTGGCAGGTCGTAATTTTCACTATCTAAGCTCTCAATTGTATAATAAAGTAAATAAAGTTTTAAATATATACCCCCTCCCAAACTATAATTGCAAAATAAAAATTCTAAAATGGCTGCTTACTCTCTCTTACGAAGAGACAGAAGACATGCTAAAAATTCCTGAATAACCACATCACATCCTCACACACACACACACACACACACACATACAGACACTCTCTCTCTCACACACACACACACACACACACACACACACACACACACACACACACACACACACACACAATTACTGTATAAATACATGCACTTAAGATTCAATATTTTTAACCTTATGATGTACTGTATTTATTGCTCTTTAACTTTCATATAATGTTCTTGTTTGAAAATCTTTAGTTTAATTTAGAATTAGTTTATTCTATAGTGTTAAATGATACCTACATAAAGTTTCCTTCAGAACTAGGTACCTACCTATGTTGTAATGTCAAGGAGGTGGCGTTGAGACTGCTACACAGTTTATTAAACTTTTGCAGTTCTCATCGTTCTTTTGTAATCAGTTTTTCTGTGTACATTGTTCTGAATAAATAATTTTGAATTTTGAATAATTTTTTGAATATACGGGGTGTAAAAAGTCTACTACCGAAAACTGAGGGGTTCAATCAGACCATGATTCTAAACATATTTAGCGAAAAAAAAAACGCAAAAAAAATTTACTTAGCTACGTAATTTTATGTTGTTTTCGGTTATTTACTACTAGGGCAACATAATAAGACCATACCTGATAATTTCATTAATAAAAGATCAATACGTAAAACAACGCGCCCAGTACATACGCAAACAGTAATTTTCAAACGCTGTTTTCTCCGGATATAATGATTTGGTTGTGTGTTGGGATTCTGTACCTACCCCTTTTGGCTTCGGTAGACGTCTTTTTACACCCTGTATTTCTTTTAAAAAATATTATGAATATAAGCTTAAAAACAGGTTAACCTATACACACTACACGTTTTATAAAATTGGATCGACATTATTAACCTGCGGTGGTAGTTGTAAAAAGTAGACTGTAAATTCAGTGTTTAACGCCCATACAAAATTTCATTTAAATCTGTTCTTTCAGTACGAAGAAGAAAAAAATATAATACAGGCAGACTCATATTCGTATTGAGTATTAGTGCGATTTACATTTTCCCTGTATTCTGTCTTATCAAAATGTAATCATAGCAAATCACGTGCTTTGTAACAATTTTGCATTGCAATACTGCGGTTCCTTTTTAGCACATCGTTCGAATATCAAAGCACGTTGTAACACTATATTCTAAAGTCGGCCATTTAGCGGACTGAGCCACACAAGCGCAGAATATAACCTGCCAATGTAGTAGAAACTTCACTTAAAGTTTTAAAACAGAAATAATATAAGTATATTGTTATAAAAACATACAATTTTATTAGGATGTTTATTTACAGAAACTAAGCTACTACATAATTACATATATTTACTAAATACAACAGGATTAGTCAAGCTATCTAAGGATCGTTAGAAACGATCTATAGATAGCTCAACTCCAGGTCACTGTCAGTCGGAAGCGTGCCCAAAACACTGGCCTTTGAGCCAAAAATGTTTGCGATATAAGATATAAGATATATAAGATATATTTATTTAGACACAAGAAAAGCAATATATTAGTAAGCAATATTAATCTTTAATAATTGAATATCAAGTTTCAATTCACCTTGTGTTATGAACTAAATTTGTATTAGGTTGAAGTTGAAAAAAGCTAATTTGAACTTTATTCTAGCTTTATAAAATTCATTTTGTATTATAAGCCTTCTAAAAGTGTTTGAGCCTAGTCACTACGTACAGACTTGCATTATTGAACCTTGTGAACTAAAAGGAATCTTAACATACCTACCTACACTTTAATAATAATGAAGGCTTTTGAAATGCAAAGTTTGAAGGCAAGAAGGCAATTTAGGCACGCAGAGAGTTCTCTATCAGTAGTATTATATCTGGATCAGTTGATCCAAGTCTCTATCTACGTTAGTCTATTTTCTCGGTCTCTGTTTTATTTATAAGCCACATGTGCAAAAGTATGTGTTTAGATTAGACGTGTCCTACGCCTTCGACATTCCTAAAGATTCCTGATTGCCTAAACATTTCAGATAGTCTACTACACCTCGAGTATAAAATGCAAATCTATTACCTAGTATTTTAGTGGCTACGTTCACTGACCTCTTTTGCAAGTGCAGTTGAAACATTATATGAGTACTTTATGAATAATTAATAACATCATGAGGAAACTCGAAGCTTAGTCAGCTCCACACGCATCGACGTCGTCTTTCCTGTGGGCCAGGTTGATTAAGCTGGTTTAGGTGCTGGGCAAGCCTATTCATCTCAAACAATGTCCCAGGCACTACAGCGTCCCGTTAATTGTAGGCATGGATTGCCTCCTGATGCTGTATAAATCATCTAATACACTTAGATGTAAAGGCTTAAGTTTTATTATGAATAATTAGGTTATAGCGTTCTCATTTATAGCAATGCTAGATTTTTTAAGGAATAGTTTTATTAAGAATTTCGTTTTATCGTACGATAAAAACTGGGTAAGCCGTTCACGTTCCGACCCTTAATTTTTTATTGAAAATAATAAACTCATTTCACATAATCAGCAGTTGTATTTCACTCGCCATAACAGTTATATCGTGACTTTGTACATAATTTATGTCTACACACAACTTTGAAGGCAATTGTATTATTTAACCTAATAATTTCCATGAAACACGTAACATTGCGGTCAGCTATGTCAATAACGATTCGTACTTATTTTATTGTTGTTCACACGTAAGCAAATAGAGCTTTTAAAACCTTTTCATCATTATCATTATTAGTCCTTCATCACTACTGCTAGTTAAATTCCTTCCTATCGTTAAAAGACTCTATTTTTATTTTATGAATAGGCACCAACCTAGATAAAAACAAGATTTCATGTTTTCTAAATATTACAGTTTAAGCGCTACTTTGGAAAAGTAACGCTTTCTATAACATTAATCTATTATAAAGCTTCAAGATATCAAAGAATATCACAAAAACAATCATTATAGTCACCATACAATATATTTTTTATGACAAGAATATTTCGATATTTCGTCTACATTATAGTTTGTATACAATAAAAACTTTTTGGTTGGGTAAAAAAATAAAGTAAAAACAGAAAACTCAGTTCTACCATATCACGTGAAATGTGCCAGTTCCAATCTGATAATAACTTCATTATAACATTTCTTTCAGCACGAAATCCTTTCATTTACGGAAATTGATAAGCGACCAACTTTTGCGATACAAAAGGCATAGAACGAATAAGATTTCCCTTCTTTAACTTCACCTGAGTAGGAATAACTTTGGGGAAGTTTTGCGGCAACTTTTCCGAGTTTATTCGGCAAAAATGAAACTAAATCACATTAATGTACCCAACGTTGTTTCTGTAATTTGAATATTTGCTCCCCTCCGCACTCGGCACTCTCGCAGGATTAAAATTTCATACCAGATGCATTTGTGCTTCAAATGTTCGCTGAAGGTTCTTAGCGAAAGAATTGGCACCAGTTTTTTATGTTATCTACTAACTGTGAGTCGGTAGATGTCGATGCCAAAACTATGTTTATACTGAGTGTTCCAAACGAATGTCACACGTAAGCGCACTTACATAATTTGGTACAGTAAGTACAATCTAGCAACAATTTTTTTTTCATGAAACGATATGCGACTGTTGGTTGTTGCTTTTAATGTTAACTCAAAGCTTTTAGATTTGAGTTTCCTCAGTAGCATTTTGAGTCTACCAGTTCAAAAGCAAAATCGTGCTTAGTTCTAAGTGAAAGTCGCATAAATACTTAGTGATGCAAGCTTCAAGACAGAGACGTGGAATAATTTTCACTACACTTTACTTAAACTGAAAAGCATAAATATAATTTTAGATTGCTAACGTTACAAGTGAACTAGAGATAAAACGACCATGTCTTTGCAATAAAAGTTTGATTTAAATATAATCTTGAATTCCCGCAACAAATCTAAGAGAATGTCTGCCTTGCCATGGGATACAGCCATTATCCTTTTTAATTTCAGCTCTTGGTCGGTAGACGTATTTTTACACCCTGTATATAAACACAATTCCACTTTATGGTATCATTAAAAGAAAGTAAAGCCTTGATGATGATAGAATTCCCATTAGTATAATCCAACCATCAGCGAAGTATCGATCAGTCCGAATTAGATCCACTGAATAGGAAGTTATTTCTCGCCTTCCGACTGGGTCAACGCTTTGCATCGGACATAATGAGATAAGGAACATGGACATTTAGGTCAGTACGACACGTGGAAATAGACTGTCGTTTTCAGACAGACCAATAAATAGTTTAACTGGATTTGGGTAAATACGGTGACGCTCTGAAAATTGCAGCTGGTTGACCGTTTCCGATGACCCGAAACGTATTTTTCAGTATTTAGCATAACAGTCCTTATTGACTGCTTGGCACAATAGATTTTGTATCATTATCATCTTCCTGCCTTTGTACCGCATTACAATTCGTTTTTTTTCTGTTTTCCAACCAACTAACCAACCGTCATCTCAGAACTCAAAATAGATTTTGATGAAATAAATTTTTGGGCACTTCTCGTTACGTGAGTTACTTTTGTAGATCAATAGATGGTTCTGATGACCATGTATTTCATAAGTGTAAAAGTCATAGAATATCGAGCTGCAATGTAGATACTTAAAAGCCATCTTCATAAAAAAAATAACTTATTTTTACGATAGTTAGTTTTTTTGTACCAATTAAAAAAATAAATGAGTTTCAAATACCTACACATGCTTTAAGAGTAAGTACAATGCGCAAAATATAATATTATTTTACCAGAAAATTCCACTACACTGGCTTTTATATTTTAGTAAACCAGCTCAATTTTCATGGCTGCTGCTTACAAGAGCTTGTTTTCCAGTACAATGCGAATGCATCCTATACTTATTCCCTCATTATTTGAAAAATGCACGAGTTTAAAAAATAGAGAATAGTGAGACTAAAACAGTTGTAGTTTTTTTTCAAACTCACTATTATGAATTGAAGGGAATGGTTTGTTTCATTCACAGACAGCCATCAATGATTTTGTATACATTTTTACTAAAATAAAAATCTACACATGAGTCAAGATGCGAGTTTGAATTGATAAGTATCTTCTAATTCTATTAGAAAAAAGAAAAAATAACAAACAAAAAATACATTCTAAAATAATTTGGTAAGAAAAATAAAGTCTTTCCGAAAAACATTTTAAATCTGGCACAAATATACACCCTAATAAGGTAATTTAGAAGTTTAAAGCACAGAATCTTCTCATAAAAGTTTCGTAAACAAAGACCCACAATACCATCTTTCCAAACTTCATAAGGATACAATCTGAAAATTGCCCGCATACTTCCCCCTACCTCGTGGATTAGCCCAAGTCACAGATCCAGTAGCTGTTACCAATGCGCATGGAATTTTCACTACAAAATAGAAACAATACGACGGATTACGATTCAGTTTTGCTATCAAAGAGACTAGAAAACAGAGAAATAAACATTATCATGACCGTGTCGTCTCCGAGATACGGTCTATATTTTCTTGATCTTTAAGAATTCAAGATCCTTTGAAACTCTGATGAAAACTACCTAGGTCTGTATTGAGTCTTAACTCAAAGAAGTAAAGCTTATTTTACATTGCAGGGATGCGTAGAGTGATACACGCCAGCCTTAGGGCTCATCAGCTGAACAAATAGGGCGCGTCTAGATACAGAGTCAGCACATATGTACCGACACTCTTGGGAAATAAATTGTTCAAGACACGTCTGATTGCAGCCTTAAAAGATTTTTTCGTGAACTCTTCCCAACGGTAAAAAATGGAGTAAGTTTGCAAATAGAATTACAAGTTTGCGGATACTAGTCCGGATATTAAAAGTTTTGCAAACATCCTGTATTGCTTATAATGTTATATGAAAAAATTGCTTTCTAACATTTTATAGAAAACATAGTTGCTCAGATTCAAGTTATTAAAATCAAAATAACATCGGAATTGAATTTGCAAAATTCTTACAATTTTAAAAATGAAAAGTAAAGTAGTAAAAATCTGATTTGGACATAACTATGAAGTTATTGAAAAATTGTCGTAGGAAATATGAGATATTTTTAATGAAAGCCTCACACAAGAAAAATAATATTGCAGTCAAATTCAGAACGAATCGAATGTATGATGCGCTTGTAACGGAAACTCCTTACTCCAAAATATGGTACTTTACAGACATTCAGAATAGAAACGTCTGAATTTGGAACGGAAGAAACAATTGAACGTATGCCAATTTCAAAAACAGAACGAATTGAATTTATTACGCGCTTGTAGGATGTACGGGCAACCGTACTAGCAACACTATGTTAATTTCCTCGTAGAATTCAGATACATCGTAAAAGTGCCATAATCTGGAAATATATTCTCCATGATTATTATGTTCGTTGTTTTATAGATTAGCCTAAAATATTATGTGTTACAAATAAATTAAATATGATGACAGTATGTATTACCAAAAAACAATGAGAATTTTGAACGGACTATAGGTACTTATACGGATTTAGTCTGTTAGTTTTTCGTTTTACCGACTCAGAGGCAAACAAGATATACATTTTTATATTATGCTAGAAAATAAGATTTTAAAAATTAAGTAGGGATCATATTTTATTCACTTTTTCATCGCAAAAGAGCTTTTAATACACACTTCACAGTTCACGCTAGTTGAATCGCCGCAAGTTGCTCAAAATCGAGCAATAAATTGTCCGTCTATGCATCCCAACGGAAACGCTACTCTACCTGAGCGCCTTAAAGTTCTGCAAGACACTTTAATTTCCCCCGGGTACGAGTGTAGCTCATAATTCATGCCAAGTTAACATTTTGTCAGTTCGTTGTTGAGCAACACCGAGCGACGTATGGTTAGTTTTGACTTTAAACTTTACTTGGCCCTGGTAATCAGGGATAGGATATGCAGTAGAACTCAAGGGTAGTATCTATGATAGATTAATAGTTATCGAAGTAAAACAAAACAGGAATTTATATCGTGACACGATAGAAATTCTCTGGGATTCCCTATAAAAGGGATCTTTTGAAAAAGCCTTAGGGGTTGCTTCGAAGTATTTTTATAAATTGTTATTTAAAACATAGTGACATCACTTGACATCAACACACATCAACATGTTATTGCACCGTATATTATAAGTACCTATTATTTTCAATGAATGCTTTGTTACATAGTCTTTGTTAAGTTACTCGTAATGTACTGCGCTACACATGTTTGCTTGTCTCAAATAAATAAATTTTTACTTAGGTACTTAAATTTTTTACTTACTCATGTTGATAGTATATGATGACGTTTCTTTTTTCTGCCTGAATATTTAGGAGTATTTCTGTTTTGCTTGATAAAACAATCGATTTGTTTGATTCATCTCATCTGCATTCCCCTACAGTTTTGAACGAAATCAGAATACAATTAATTATTACTATGTTGGTTTGTACTACAAAATTTGCATAGCTAAACAATGTTTATGAATGTTTGCCCAGGTTAATTAGTGTACAGAGTGGCGGTATAAACAGAACACTATTTGCTTCGCCCCCTAAAGTTTAATGAATCAATGATTTCGTTCGACCCTATAATTGTACGGTTGGGGAGAAAAGCGCTGAACTACAAATATAAAACGAACTGTGACCAGCGCGGGGCGGTGCATTCGAGGATCTAGGAGTTTTTCACTTTTTAGGATCTTCTTCTTCTTCTTATTTAAGGATTTATTCCTTGTCAGCACAGCTGATGAATCCCTCTCCATGTATCTCTTTCCAGGGCTGCTTCCTTGACTCTTTATACGACATGACAGCTACCTTCTCCTTTACTTGGCTTTTTAGGATAAAGGTACTAATATAGTTTACGTGTTAATTCAAGGTACTAAGCTACTTTCATCTTAAACTGTTGGACCGTTTCAGTGCGACACAAATTTTCGCACTTGTTAATAAGTCATGGAAAAAAACACATTTTGCTCAAATAAACCTTACATAGAGTTATTATATTAAAAAATACGCAGTGGAAATTATAACCAGTTTCTCAGCTACACTACCCATTTCGTTACGAAACAAGACTTTTCACCCCGCTCGTACCGACGAGTTATTTATTGACGTTACTAATCAGACAAATGGCTAATCCATTAGGTATACAGTCCACTAAAACCACAACGAGAGTACAGGATTAGATCGTAAATGGATATGTCAAGTTTCCGATCATTCCGACGATGTGACAACTGACAGCTGTCAATCTATCATTGCTGTTGTAAATTTTGAGCCTGCTTGAAAATATAATAAAATATAACTAATAAAGATTTTAATCGGAAAGCGTAGTAGAGGAAGGCTCCCTACTAGATGGAAAGACGATCTGGTAAAGGTTGCTGGGAGCCGCTGGCTGGGAGCAGGCCGGATAGATCGATCGCTCTGGAAATTCAAAATCAGCCAGTGGACGTCATGTAACTGAGAGGATGATGACGATGAAATATTTTTTAAATAATATAATTGATTTTGTTCATTAATTTTGTCCATCGTATCATTCTACTTATTCATGCAACTTTTAATGGCGCTTTTAAATGATGTTAGTGTTTGGTTGTAAAATAGTTGGAAACTTTATTATGGAACCGTTACGCTCTCCACGGGGTAGACTAGTAAAAGTAATAATATTGTTACAAATCTAATAATATTTACAAAGGTTGTTCATTAAAAACACATTCGAAGTACTCAAGACATCTTAAATTTAAATTCTTATGAGCTCGTTAAAGTCTAGTGAGAATAAAGTTGGTCACACGGCCTGAGTAGCTATTATGCGCAATGCACATCTCTTTGATATTAAAGCGCCCTATTCCACTCTGATCCACTAATCAAATCCACTAAGGGATTTTTTTTCACTTTTTCTTAGCGCTGCCCGTCCGTAAACGAGCACTAAAGGTTTTACATCAAGCATAAAACCTCATAATTTTTTTTTATACTTATTAAATATCGTTTACCGCATGTTGGACGATTTGTGACCCACAAAATTTGACGCGCAGACGTGGAAGACCCAGGGCGAGATGGCAGGACGAGCTGGACTCTCACCTGCAGAATTGGCCTGTTGCTGCGTTGAATCGCGAAGAGTGGAAGAAGGGAATGGAGGCCTTTGCCCTGCAGTGGGACGAGAACGACTGAATAATAATAATCATTATAATTATTAAAAAAGAGGTAGAAGAAGTTGGCACAACAGCTTAACTGTGGTAAATACGTATTATAAATAAATAAATAAATAATGCTGGACTTTTCACACAGCATCATCTAGCCCCAAAGTAAGCTTGAGCTTGTGGTATGGGGACTAGATGACTGATAAACTACTTATATACTTTTTTTTTTGTAAATACATACATATTATACATAGAAACACCCAGACCCGAGACAAATATCTGTAGGTCATACAAACATTTGTCCCGCGGCGGGGATCGAACCCGCAACCTTCTGCGTCGCAGGCGGACCTTCGCCCACTGCACCACAGAGATCGTATTGTGTAGCTGGTTATGCTGCGAATTTCCTCACGACGTTTTCCTTCACGTAAAGAGATATTTTACTTATAATAATATCTCGATCTTTTAGATGACACTACCAACACAAATAAGCGATTATCCATGAATCGCTACAGTATAATTTCCCAGCCAATTTAACCGCGTTCAATATCGCAAAAATCAATTAAATTTGTTTGTACGAGACAAGGGGTAAAATTGCTGATCATACTAATTAATAAATCAAGGACTGTCTGCGCAAACAGTTGCCGCCGATGGGGTTTCGGACCGTGAAACCTATCTTTAATTAGCAGGCCAGTGTGCATCCGAATTTATCTTTTTTATTGTATGCGGAAAGGGAAAAGTTTTTCATGATCGTATATGAATTACGTACTTACTATTTATTCATATTTTATGCTAAGGTTGCGGAGAAAATATTACCGCAATAAAACCTATATGAAGTATATTTTTTATTTTAATTGGATTTACGACATAATACGGTTTTTTTACTTCGTATAGTTTAATTGCAAGAACAATTACTAATTTAATGTGAAAGTAAGTCTCAAA
The DNA here is from genome assembly GCA_951394285.1 of Epirrhoe tristata. NCBI lineage: Eukaryota > Metazoa > Arthropoda > Insecta > Lepidoptera > Geometridae > Epirrhoe > Epirrhoe tristata. The sequence goes on along the minus strand of OX596146.1, from coordinate 7,146,407 downwards.
ATAGAACAATCTTTTCACAAAAATGACACCTCTAAGAGTTACACTAAATGAGTTAGTACAGTATAATAAAAAATAATCTTTCCCTTATGAATGAAATCTACTGAGCGGTGACAAACGAAGTGTCACTGATTTTTTTTCTCCAACAATTCGGCGGGAAAAATACGTCATTCTGTCAGCCATCACTCAAATTAACGCTAAGGAGGTCTCCCTACAGAGTATCAATATTGTACTGTGATTCTCATGTTGATTGATATGGAATTGCGGTTTTCATTTTATAGAGAACTACAATAAAAACCATAAACAACAAGTTACCAAATTGTTCACGTGAGTTCATTGACCGTGTACTAAAAAAAAGATCGTAGGATTTTACAAGACACTGAAGATTTGCCAGCAAGGCAGCATTTTAGAAGAAGTATAAATAAAGGTTTTTTTTTGTGTTTATTTATTTTTGCAGTATTTTTTTTTCATGAATGACTTTATTGATAATTAAACTCGGTTTTTTTAAAGATGTTCATATACTGATTTTGCTTACTGTTAAATATTGCGTCCCATATTTTTGTTCTATCTCTGCGAACGGCCCTTTCAAATATCAATTATGTCCCCCAAGACGCAGACAATGGTGATTAATTAATTAGGGGCTCACTGCAATTATGTCCGAAGACTTTGTGTAGCTTTTGGAAAATATTCAAACAGGTCCTGTTTGAATATTAGGTAAAGTTAACAAAAACGTATCACACTAAGATTCCCTGTATCATAAAATGTATCAAAGATGTTACGAGTACCATGATAGATAGATAAATGATTTATTTGACACGCATAACATTTCAACACAGACACAAAAACAAAGACAAGTATAAGTAAAAACAAACTAGAAAAAAGAAAAAATGAATGAACAAAATTGTTACAGTGCGTAACTAATACCACCTAATACGAGCAGTCGAGCACCAACATACGAGTAGGTGGGCAACAGAGGTCTGTGTGCTGTAGTGAGCCAAAAAGGTCCAGTCTCAGCTTATTGTTTCTCCATGTTCGAAGACACAGAGTAACGCTGATTTTCAGACTGGACTGGATATGATGGTATTAATCGTAATAACTATCACTATCGAGTGATCACTACATAATGCAAATACCTGTGATGGGTTGTGGGTGATTGTAAAAATGTTGACAAGCTATTATCGTAATAAAATGGATTTTGAGGTAAAAAAATTCAGAGCGCACTAATTACAATAAAGGACGCGTGATCCGAAAGCTGGCACATTTTTGGCTCAAAAGATCAGCATTGCCATCCAGCGTGGTAATGCCGCCAGTGTTTTGGGCACGCTTTCGACTGACAGTGACCTGGATCCGTTAAGCAATCTATAGATCGTTTCTAACGATCCTTAGATAGCTTGACTAATCCTGTTGTATTTTGTAAACATATGTAAATATGTAGTAGCTTAGTTTCTGTAAATCAAAGTGTTATTAGTATGAAACTACTTATTTTTATAAAGGAAATAAACAGATGTAGAACATGGAAGAAACAATTCAAAGAAATTAGGTTTTTAGTGAAAAAGTACACAAAATCATTATTACATTAGATTATTTTCAAAATTAGCTACTAACACCTTCACTCGCTGACATTGAAATTGCACACAATCCCTTTACACTGCTTTATTCTATAAATGGTTTCATATTTTCTAAGCCAAGTTAGAGTATTAACAATAGCTGGTTTACTACACAAACTTGGTTTATTAAACAATAGTACAGTATTTTAAAAACTGTCACCGTGCGCGAAAAAAGCCTCTTATAAGCGCACTTAAATTTTTTAAACTTACCACACTTGAGAAAATAAAAAGTCTTATCAAAATTTTCGATTCCGACGGGATTTGAACCCGCGACGATCAGATGATCCCTCCTTAAGCCACACCTGTTTACCACACTTGTTTGAAAGAACCAGTGACCCGACACGAAGAAGAGCTTCAGTTTACGGTTACATTTTGCCATAGAACGATTTTATATAATAATCGTCTAATTTAAGACATGGTCAACCTAAAAAATGATAACTTAACACATTCGGAGCTAAGACTGATCTCCAAGCCAAACCAAACATATTATACCAAATAAACGCACATTCTTAAATTTTTACATGGAAAATGTATAAAAAACGTGCGCTTAGAGGAGACACAGTCTTATAGCAAAAAAATACGTGAGTGTCGTGGTCGGTCGGAACGAAGTTTCAACTTTGACATTTGGCATTTATCAAATTATTGTCATAATGATCCTAAAAACGCTCTTCCGTACCATCAACGTAACAATCTGTGAACTGTTTTGCGACTGCGCTCTTCGCACTGTGACGATTTGACATATACATTATGCATGTGTCGTGACGCAAAAGTCTAACACTTTTTTCGTCTAGCCCCCATCCGATACTGTCCGAAAAGGAACTTCGTTCCAAAAACAGGGATGACACTTTTGAATACACAGTGCTTCAGTCACTGTGCGCTTGGAAGATATATCGCTGAGGCTGTCTAATTGGAATGAAATAGCTCTTTTTCCAGCACTGTGACAGTTCTGTGCAATGTGTCGTTTCGAGTGCGGGTGACAGGATAATAAGACCACACCCTCGATACTGCATCGAAATTGAAATTATCAGTGTTATTGTAGCCGTAAGTAGCTATAATCTTTTATTTTGTCTGGATGCTGATCGATAAATGGCAGATGGAGTTTGTGGTCTGAAATAACTTGTGTTAGACAAAGGGTATTTATTCTCTAACATAAGGATTGAAGTGGCAAAGGCTCAAATTGTTATTGAATTTCTTAAAAAAAAATCTATGTTTGTTATAGAAAATCCGTAAAAAGCATCATCATTGCATCCATGCTGGATTTTCTTGCAAAAATTATACAGGGTAGAAAAAGACTACTATCGAAAACTGAGGGATTTCAATCAGACCATGATTCTGAACATATTTAGCGAAAAAAAAAACGAAAAAATTTTTTTGACTTAGCTACGTATTTATTTTTATTTTCTAGCTATTTACTACTAGTACAACATAATAAGACCATACCTATCTAATAGTTTCATTTACAAAAGAAAAAAACAATTAAAACTCAAAACCCAGCAATCTACGTACAAAAACGCGCCCAGAACATACACAAACAGTAATCTTCAAACGCTGTTTTCTCCGGATATTATGATTTTTTCAGAAAATCCTTTTGGATTTAGTTGTGTGTTGGGATGCTGTACCTACCCCTTTCGGCTTCGGTAGACGTCTTTTTACACCCTGTATAGCACTAGCTGTCCGTCTGGTTGTTACCCGCGGTTCTTAGGGAAAACTTTACATTCCCGGGATAAAGTCTATGTTCATCAGGGATAATGTAGGATGCTAATGGTGAAAGAATTTTTCAAATCGGTCCAGTAATTTCGGAGCATATTCAATTCAAACATTTAACATAATATTATTATATTATAGTTATATTAGTGTAGATTAAAGGCTAAGATCCAGGAGTTAGTTGTTGTGGTCAAGGATTAATGACAATGTAAGGGTCGCATATTGAACCAAGCTAAAACGTTGAAGTTTAGTTGGTACGTCGCCAAAGAAAATATATTCCGATAAGTTCGATAAAGGCTTCGGAGCCGTGAGTCTTGATTTCCTTTCATTTCCTTTTAGGAAACTTAAATAGAGCTGAGACTTCCATGACGACGGGGCGCCGAATCAATTATTTGTGTTACGGAACTTTTCTCTGATTCGCTCAACTTCATGTAGGGTGGAATAAAACTGCTGCTGAAATGTAAAATAAAGCTTTGTGTCCTAAAAATGCTAAAAAATATAAGTACGGCAAATGGTAATCTTAGGAAGCCTTTGTAAGTTTGCGTGGAGGTAATGATATGGCTTATTGAAAGTAGCTCACATTATATTATTTTGATGTCAGTTATTTAACAATCTTAGTTTTTTTTCTATGGATCTTAAGAGCACGAATTAGCAAGCTACAACTCGTTCCTAATAAAGAGATATTTTCAAAGTAGAATATTTGGGCACCTTGTACACTGTATTTTTTCTTATTAGCTTCAAAATAGTTTTGTTTTGTTTTGCTGACAGGTCAAAATTGGGTAAAAGAATCTTCATCACTTTTTGTTTGCCGATTTCTAGGCAAGTGCTAATTAGTTTAAGATAAATATATTTTGACAGTTTATATTCATATTTTTCAATTATACATTGATAAAAGTCAGTGGTTTGAGCTATAGCAATTACGAATAGGCCAAGTATTTTTAGAAAAAAAAAATTGTTGTCTGTAAAGTCGGTTTACTGACGATAGTTGGACGTGACGTCTAAAATTAATTATTAATTATATCACTGAATATATAATTAATATCGAAATAATCATTACCTTTATCGCTGTAATTATCGTTGCTATAAACAACTGACACCAAATTCACTTTTCACTGCACTTGGACGATCTCGAAAAACTGAACTTAAAATCCAAGTAACACTGCATAGGTATAGATTTTGTGGTGAAAAACCATTCGGATTAGCAAGAAACAATAAAACAGTTAAAATGACTAAATACTTTTTTATGATTAAAAGTATTTTGGTCAACAATGAACACCAAAAAGTTTTAGAAGAATAAAACCTCTTTGAATAAAACAGATTGTCAAATACAAATTATTGTCTATCTCTGTCATTCATATAATTAATGACAGAGATAGACAATATCAGACGCATCGCTCACTCAAGTAGGAGAGAGACGGATGTCGAACGCTGCCGAACGCAAAGGCCGATTGTGCTTCTTTGTCGCTCGTTCCGCGCTCTCGCTTGCACTTGCGCAAGCCTTATGGAACGCCCCAGAGCGAGGTAACGCCTCATGACGTCATGTTTTTTCGTCCGTACAGCCGGCTCTATCGAATTATAAGACGTAGTCACGTCAAAAAATACTGTTTACCATTGGACGAGATTCAACACTCGAAATGCTTTGATAGTCCAACAGTTTGTTTAAAAAGACAATTCAGCACTATGGATTTCACGGTTTATCATTTAAAGATCTGCTATAAGCCCCTATTGGGTGTGATTCGCACGCATTCAACTGTAGTCACGAACAACAAACACGTTTGTTTGTGAGTTTTATTTGTTTTTTATTGAACTGATAAAAGACTAAAATCTCTTCGATGGGCTATTGTCACAGTACTTTGCACTGTGTTCATGAGTATGGATATTGCGATTCATTTGTTTTTATTGGCACAGTGGCGATTCGCTTTCTACTTATCACGTAAAATGCCTGTTTGAAACTATGTGGTCATGTGCCAAACGTTTGAACTTGTCTCTCTAGATACTTTCAAACACATTCGAAATGTCTGTAGATCTGAGTAAATGTCTGCCAGGAAATAGACTTTAGCAACCCCATCTTTAAAGAAATCTTATTAAAAAAGTCTTACATAAAAAATAAAACGTAAATAATATCGAAAGCTAATTTTCATAAATATCTGTTACCAATAATTATTATTTCTAAAATAATTTACTACAAAAACTTAGCGCAAACTTTTCGAATGGATCGTCAGAAAATGTTGCTTTACGAACGCAATAATAAATTCAGAAATAACTGTATTCAACAAAAAAGTAAGTTGTCAAGGATTTTGTTACCATGATAACAGACAAATCAGGAGTTTCTTTCGACCTTAACTTTTTAGTAGGTCTAACTTGTTACTGACGGTCACGTTATTTTAAGAAACCTTTGTTTTAAGATCCTTTCTCTAGCGAAGTTTAAGATAACTTGTAATTTTCATTAAGTTTTCTCTTCGCGTGTGGAATGGCTTTTTGTTTGAGAACACCAAACAAAATGTTTTGTCGCGTGAAACGCGAAGAATGTTTGGAAACATTTATTAATTACACAAATAGAAAGATATAAAAAAATATGTTTTTTGAACTAATCAATTAAATTGACTGGTACTTCGAAGGGTTTATTTTAACCTTATGCTATATACCTTATGCTATAAAAATCGATCGATATTATAAGAGTAGCTTCATTCGAAGTAACAAAAAAATTACTTATCGCAATCTTAGAAGACATGAAGACTTTTATTTTTGTTTCTTGAGCCACTAGAAACTTGCTGAAATTTTTATTTGCGAAGCTAAACTGCTAAAAACGTATTAAATAGATTGATAACTGGAATGTGTTTAGTACTACACACCAAATTTCTTTTTTCTATAAGTACAATAGAGTAAGACAGTTTCCAAATTATTTACCTTCACGTAAACAAATATATCTAGCATAGTCTATGGCCCATTTCAAGTTCTAGTAACTCGAATATTTTACGAGTACATACGAGCTTAACTAACTGTATAAAGGAGCGTCTCCGAAACTGCGATACAAACTTTCAACTCGCGAGATTTGCGAAAACGCTAGCGGCTTCCAAAGTAAAGATACAGTCACACTTCAGACAAAACATAAAGATAAAACTTCGGAAGCGAGGGTTTGAACTGGCACCGTGTTATTCTGGACCAACAATAGGATTATACTGGTTTACATTTATATTGCAGTTGCATTCCATGTTGTAGGTCCTTGCTACGGGATCAATAGAAATAAACAATGAATCAAAGAAGGGATAAATGAAAAAATCCATGTAACTGTTGTACATAATACCTATCCATACTAATATTATAAATGTGAAAGTAACTGAGGGGTAGCCGTATTTTCACCCACATAAAATTGTATAGATTTAAGTACCTATTTTGTAACTGTGTATATGTGGAGAAAATAAAACTTTATTCTATTCTATTCTATTCTATTCTAACTTTGTCTGTCTATCTCTCTGTCTGTCTGTTTGTTACGCTTTCACGCCCAAACCGCTGAACAGATAAAGCTGAAATTTGGCATAGTTAAAGGTTGTATCCCAAGGAAGGACATAGGCTACTTTTTATCCCGAAAAAAAGAAAAGATCCAGAGGGACCGCGGGAACGCAGCTAGTTTAGAATAAAACATCAAAATGATGTGTTTTATACAGTTTAAGGATGGTCGCAGACCTATCCGCGCCGCGAACTGTTAATTCAACAGAATAATTAATGCTGAGACGTCAGAAACCAGCTGCATTTTCTGACGTCATCAGCATTTTTTGTACAGAAAAATAACTGCAGCGCGAATCATAAATCTGCTAAAACTAAGGATAGATTAAAGAATACAGAAAATGATTTTCCTTTTTTCAGATGTATACGAGTATATAAACTCAAATTTACACACATCCTTAGCGACACCTACGATAGTAAATTGGATTTAGAACACGTTCGTTTCATTTTATGTTGTGTTTACGCTTTGAAATAAACCGATTCAAATTTCAACTCATTTAAAATTTAATTGACTTTACAGGTCATAATATACAGGGTGGATTATGTATAGAATATAAAGGGTGGATTTTGTATAGAATATAAAATGTATATAGAATAGTCCTGAATACCCTTGCATCATAATTTTAACATATTTTATACATATTTATGTGTTTTATACATAAAAAATGCTTCGGCATAAAATATAGTATGTTTTTATTTTCGAAAATGTCAACAGAGTAAGTAACTACCCACATCATAGTGTTTTTATGTTTTAGCCATTAAAACATTGGTAGTTCTAAAAGTTGAATAACCTCATAGACTATCTGCTAATATTCCAATGAAGCAGTTCATATTCAGGTACCCGACGTAGTAAAACAAAATAATCCTTGTGGTAATAACGATTAAAGTTCAAATAACCATCATGAAAGCGTTGAATGAGATTGTGTCAAAAGTAGGCTAACTGGCACAAGTGTTTGGCACAGTTGGCACTTGGCAAGCAAAGGGTATGTTCATCTAAAAAAGAATTACTGTTCCGTATATTGCGGAAGTCATTTTGAACAACATATTATTATGTTTACTTTTGGTTTATGCCAGAGAACGCTGGTTTATGATAGCCGTTTTATTATTTGTGAAATTGGAATGGAGAATTTACTGCTGAGATTAAAGATCTCTATTCTAGGATAGCATAGAAATAATGTCATCCTGCTTTAGAGAAAATAGCAGATAACAAAATATTAAAACATTTTTAACTTGTGATAAGTTACCAAAATTATAAATATCAAGATATTTTATGAAAAATTTATGTATTTTATCTTTGTAGATCATGTCCCATTATGATAACAGCTTTCTAATTTCCTTCCCCTTCATAAATAACTCTGCTAACAAAAGAAAAACAAATTCAAAATATCAACAATCATAAAGTAAACAAAAAAGGAAAAAGACAAAAAAAAATGATTTTATCACCACAACAAAAGTCATTACATCTGGTAGAACAATCTGGCCGTTTTAGTCGAACAAACTTCATTATGCTACGATTAAAGAGATAAATTGGCAAGTTTAACCTACATCCAGCAACTCATAAAGGTCTAAAGGGACAAATTTATAGTGGGACACAAAAACCAACCGCTTGCCCGATGAGACATACTTGTGGCACATGGAGTTTGACATCGGAGCAAATAAGGTTTATTTATTAGTAAAGTTACAGAGCAACGGTAAATCAGCAAGGTCCAGAGACAACTAATATGATAGTGGAATTGTGAATAGGGGTAGTGACAGGGGCATGATAATATTTTGCGTTGTTTGATGCTAATACTTGAGAAACTCGCGACTTTGTTGTCACTTTGGTAAAGCACTTTTAGGATTTTGGATATTGTTCTCAATTGTGAATGCATAATGTGCATGTGCATGTTTGACGACTTCTGAAGCGCAGTGGGCGAAGGTCCGCTTGCGACGCTGTGCGTTGCGGGTTCGATACACGCCGCGGAACAAATGTTTGTATGATCTACAGATATTTGTCTCGGGCCTGGGTGTTTCTATGTATGTATTTACAAACAAAAAGTATATAATGTAGTATATCAGTCAGGTAGTACCCATAACACAGTTCTGCTTACTTTGGGGCTAGATGATGCTGTGTGAAAAGTCCAGCATTATTTATTTATTTATCTAAATTTTGTTTCTTGATATTGATGTGTTCAGTTTACAAGTCAATTTGTCATTTACATAAAAGAGTAACTTACTTGTAGACGAAGATCAAACTTTGTTGTTAGTTTTTATTTTATACAAAACTCACGCTGCGCGTATGAGACGATTTTCGAAATTGCATGCTCTAACAAAGTTTTGGTGAACTTTGATAAACAGTCAGTCAGAAACATGTGTACATAGATTTGATATTAATATGACGTATTTGAGTTTGAAAAGAGCAACGGGCCGTGAAAATTGAGTTCTGTTTTCATTCGCATATTAATGGTTGTTTTAGGTGTCGAATAAATATATGCTCAAACAACAAATTGTTCGGAACTTGTTTTTCCTGTCAAACTATGATGATGTTCATGGCGAAAGGCCCGACAGTTTGTCTATGATTCCTTGGAGCCGTGGTAGGCCACTAGTGTGGGACGCTATCTAAGTCGATACGCTGGCGGCCTCTCACCTGTCGGCAACCTCCAGGACAGCTGGTGTGGCGGCGGCAGCAGCAGAAAATCACAAAAGGCGGAAATACATATCTATCAGCGATGGGTTTATATTTCTGCCTTTTGGTAAAAACTTTAGGTCCATGGGGTCCAGAGGCGTGGCTCCTTTTCAGAGAATTATCCAAGAGGTTGATTGACGAGACCAATGACCAAAGAGCTGGTGCTTACCTCGGACAGAGCATAAGTATAGCCCATCCAACGAGGTAATGCTGCCACAGTCCATAGATTGTTACATTTTTAGTATGGAATAGCGTTTCTAGGATACCTAATTGACAATTAGTTTATTATATTCCCAGTAAAGAAAAGTACTCTTTGCTTCGTTCCAACCGAGTGTTCCACGACACTCACGTATTTTTATTTTAAAATGACTGTAACAAAACAAATTAAATAAATAATCAATTATATACGTAGGTGGATAAAGTATCTTCTTCAAGAAATAATGCAGCATATACACTATAAACAACCACCAATGGTTACTTTACTGTTACAACCACGTATTACCAACTAATAGTAATTTAATGTGACAAACTTCATACCAAACGCAATACAATAATTTCTATGTAAAGCTACGCAGCGGGGGCTATGAGGTTAAAATTCAATATCGATCAGTTATAGTAACTGATGGGCTATTTAAAGAATTTACTGCGCTTTTAATAGCTCAAAACAATGACTCGAACGTCGTTTATATTGGAATATTTAATATTGAATAAGAAATTTATTTACAGAAACTAAGCTACTACATATTTACAAATATTTACAAAATACAACAAGATTAGTCAAGCTATCTAAGGATCGTTAGAAACGATCTATAGATAGCTCAACTGATCCAGGTCACTGTCAGTCGGAAGCGTGCCCAAAACACTGGCGGCATTACCACGCTGTATGGCAATGCATCCTTTACCATTTTGGTGTCATCAATTGCACAATTTGAGGCTTAAAAGTTACTAACTTGTATACTTACATGTGTATTAAAACGACTGGCAACAATTAATATATTACATTATTTTTCTTAACTTAAATTGAATAGTTACGTTTTAAAAACTAAAAAAGTAACTTCAGAGAGGCAGAAAATTACAAGCGAAGATAAAATGATTTTTAAGTTTTGCGGAAAAACTATCATTCTCCAGTAGGGCTAATGTGCGCACCGTGACTTAAGTCTCTCGTCTCATTTTCTAGTTAAAAATCGTCATAACTGTGTCTGTCGTCATGCGCATCCCGTTATTTTATATCGGGATGTCAAATTTGACATAACGTACACATTAGCCCTACAGGAATCCTTATAATGTGACTAGGTTGGCTGAAGTAAAAGAACCCTTATAGTTTGAATTTTTTTATATACGGATATTTTTGGTTTTAAAAAGATTTTTCAATAGTCAGCGCACGGGAAAATTGGTGACAACTGCAAATGGATTTGTTTTAGTTTTTCAAATGAACAATTTATTTTTTATTTTTGTTTTATTCACTGAAAATTTAGGTTAGAGACAATTTATTCTTTGACAAATAAAATAACTTTGAAGACCTGGGTTTAGATATATTTTAGCGTTGCCCACACCTTCATAACTGACGTTGCCCTGCAAAGTTATAAGAAAAGCTTTTTTTTTTACGAAGTTTTAGTTATTAAACAACCGAATGAACTCAATAGTCTTTAAAACTTCTTTTTGTCGTGTCACCAGTTCTTTCGAACCAGTGTGATGAAAAGATAAGTGCTTCAAAGAAACTCATTCACTCTTTCACTTGATAACAATAAAACTAGACATTATTAAAAGTAGAACTATAAATTCGTCTCTTAACCGGTTAAAACATCATTCAATTAATTAATTTATATAATCTTCTGAGAACAATAGCACTCGGGTCTACTGCACTTGTCTGGTTCAATTACATTTAACTACAAACAACCATTTGTATCAATTACGAACCAGCGTTTAATTTAGGTAAATACCAATTTTATGGGCGTAGAGGATTATTGTGGTAAAGGGTACAGAGTTTTTGAAGTTTAATAGCACAGCGAAAACTTGAGCTTTGATGAGCATTTATTGATTATACGTAATGAGTGAGAAAGTCTAGACTTGAAAACCTTGATTAGTTGGGAGCAGAATAAATGATTTATACAATCATACAGCACCATCTACCTCCAAACTTGTACTACCTACGTGTTTCTTAATGTAATACAAATAAATGGCGATATCATAACTAAATACACACATTTTATGCACACAAATCAGACCAAATTTTTTAAATGGAAATAGTATCCCTAGTGTCAATGGATACTTTTTTGAGGTGAAAATATCTATGGGAATTCAGATGAATGAGTTTGATGAATACATTTTTGTTTTTTATTCAAACGTTCTTATTATAATAGAGATTGGTATTCAGTTGTTAAGTACAATTGACAGCAGAACATCATAAATGACGTTGCAGTATCCATGTCCCATATTGAAAATAAATTGCTTTTTAAACCCGGGTCCTCCCTATAATATTAACAATAACAACGGTCGTATATCAATAGAGTTTCGCCCACCTCATCAACATAAGTACACAAAGGTACAGTGGAATTCAATAAAGAAGTTTCATCAATATTGCTGGAATACCAACTAAAAGAAGTCAACAATTTATAGGCTATTTTTCTATTATTGAGAAAATCATTCTCAAGAATTTCATTCCACTACAACTACAAACAAAGTCAAATCATTTGAAATATATCGATGAAATATAGCTTTGTTGATACTGCTTTTAGTTGAGTTGACCTATAAGGAATGTTACATTACCATATCGATGGTATAAAGATTCGATAGCATTGTCGCTCCGAGACATCGATGGCTGCGTCTGATACCGATCACTGAGAAAAAGGTCGCTCGACCCTCGGAACTCAACCAACTTCCCTCGACATCAAACTCTTAAAATCTATTCTCAACTCTAACATCTACTAAATACGATTTGTTTTATTCCAGTTGCTTGAAAATGGAACATTGCTCTCATATCTTATTCTATTTCAAATCGATGGTGACTCATTCCATCTTTGCTTTTTATGCAAGCACTACTTAAATGCGGTCCAATTCTTGATAAAAATCTGAACCTTAAATGTCAGAAAATCATTTCAAATGGCTTGAATTCAGTTTTTGTCCATGATATCAATCTACAGAATGAAGATTGCAGACTGATTATCTCCCCAAATTCAGATAAATTTTTATTGTTTTTTAATATTATGATCCTTTGCTTAGAAGGTCAGTATATGTCATTAATTCAAATAAGGAACAAAATAACTCAAACATAAAACAAATAAATGTAGTAAGTAAATTAATTGTAAAAAAATCTAAGGCATCGATGAATACTTATTATGTTTTAAAATGAGAACAAACAACATAGAATAGCATTATTTCGTCGATAACGGTAAAAATAATTGGTTTACGTTTACAAATCGAACAATGGTAATGTCACTTACTGTTGTGATATTACACTGGTTCCCAATACGATTTTGCATACAAAACCTAATCCATTCATGCATAAACATCTTGACAAAAGAATTATGACCACGTGGGCTCCACAGCTTCACATTGGAAAACGCCTACGCAACATGTTAATGTTTACAAGAGGCTGACCTAAAACAATATTTGGTTGTTTGAGTCATAAATTAAACATTTCTTTACTGAAACTAATCAACCTATTACATATTTATATTTTTAATACACTAGAACCAGGTGGAACATTGGAACCGATGTGTAAATAGCTCAAACCATCGCTAGTCGGTAGGTTCAATATATCGTCAGTATTACCATATCGAATGACAATGTTGATCCTTTGAGCTTATTGTGTACGAGTACCAGCTTCATGATCTTCAAGGTGAAGTAGACATTCAAATCAAATTCAAAAAATTCAAAATTATTTATTCAGAACAATGTACCTACACAGAAAAACTGATTTCAAAAGAACGGTGAGAACTGCAAAAGTTTAATAAACTGTGTAGCAGTCTCATTCCCTCAGAGCTATATCATTGATAAATAAAACTTTACTTTCTTTAACTTTACTTTTTTTTTTACTTTCTTTACAAATTTTCGATTCGTGCGTCGGAAAAGTATTGATCTGCATGAGGAAATCATGTCATAGTGGAAATACGTAGGTTGTTTTTTTTGTACTCTTGACACATATCAAGATTACTTTGCTATCGAGAGACCAAATAAATAGGATAAACAAAATCTTATTTTTCTTGATTAATGGTAAGTTTCAGAAAAAAATAATCGAAGCCTCAAACAAATCAAACTTCGTGTTATTCGTTCAAAGTTCAAACCATTACTCACTAACACAGAATCAACGTCAAACAAACTTGATACGCCATAACTTCTGTAAGCACTTTAGTAGATACGAGGTAGCTTAGTATTCAATGAGCATCAGTAGAATTCAGGGAACAGACTAGCAAGTACCCAAGTACCTAATGCCAGCCAATAACCGTTATCGTCTGGGTAAAGTGCTTGCCTTTACGAAATGCCGGCAATTACCTAAGATACCAACGGGTTTATTTCTTTCGAGGTATGTTGGTACTATGAGTAACATACGAACCTACGATATAACGAGTAGTTGAATCCCCAAAAGTATTAGATTAGAGATAGAAAATAGATACCTTTTAGAAGCTCTAAAGGACATTAACAATTCGCGCCTCTCTTCAGTAGAAACCTTAGATTAATACCTTCTACGCTTCGATCGCCTTGATCGAAGTTGCTACAATTCTGACACGTATTTTTTGCCTCATTTACTATCATTAGGTACATTCTTTATACAAGCTCGTCGGTAGTTTTGACCAGGGTGGTTATTGGCGTTCATTTTTTCGTTCGTTTGATGAATATTCGGATGCTTCTTACTACGAGCTACATTGTATTCAGTCGATAAGATCAACGTTTAAACACGGTCCTAACCTAGGACCACATATTCCAAACCAAAAGCCCTTGTAGTCAGAAATCGTAGTAAGAAACATCCGAATATTCATCAAACGAACAAAAATAAGAACGGGAATAAGGCCCCTGGCCCTTTTCTAAAAATGTAAAGCATTTGGTCCAAGTAAATTCTTTACCTTATATTTTTTTGACCCAATGTATCAAAATCATTAACCTAATAATATAATATTATAAAAACATTTATCACTTCGTTGAATCCACAAATTGTTATGATTTATTATCATCAAACAAAATTAAACGGGACGTCCTCAATTTGTTCTTCATAATTATAAATCAAAGCTAAGGAAACATCTGTTTTGCGTTTAACAAATTTAATAGGCATTACACAATAACTTTATAAATACGGGGTTATTCATTACTAGCTTCTATCTGTGGTTTCACTCGCATGGTAGTTACCATGCGAGTGAAACCACAGATAGAAGCTTATAGAACTTTATAGCCACTATTACCTATGTATATTCAAGACCACTATTAGGTACATCTTTCAAAAAGAAAATCATTTATAACAAGTGAAGTCTTTATGATATTCCCACTTACAGTTCGCCCAACGGATCTAGGCATTCGTGAAGTTAGCCGTTTGTCTGCGCATACGCATACGCGTCTCTTTCATACAAAATTGTGTTCTGCGCAGACAAACGGCTAACTTCACGAATGCCTAGATCCGTTGGGCGAACTGTACCTACCGCTAAATGTCCCAAATTCGCCTCATCCTAATTCCCAAGTGAGAAAAACGCCGACGCAGTGAATGACATATCTGCATTTTTTACAAAACTGTTTTGTTTGCTTCCCAAAAATGGGTCACATAGATTAATTCAAATTAGTTTCTATCATGGCCCACATCGCATAATATAGTTTACGCTTTTGAATTATTTATAACGAATAATGAATAAAAGGTGTGGTTATTTGGACTCCACCTGTGGTACGAATACGCCCATTGTAATTAATATTATGCGAGTGATATTACAAACCATAACACGTCGTGTTTATACAATGTCACACTCGTTATACCTATGTTTTTAAGGAAGTTCCGTTCTAGCTACTTTTACTACCTACTTAAGTTGAGATTTTCAAAGTAGGTCTATACTTAATATTACTAACTAGATATCAAAAGTGTTTTAATGACCTTAAGAAAGAGGGGACTCTTCTAACACAAGTTTACTTAACTTAAATGAAGAGTTACCAGCCCTAGAATAAGCAACTCACTTGTAAATAACAATAGATACATTTTTACTTTTTACTTTACTTTACTATTACGCACGTATTGACGTTTTCTTGCCTCTGAACCATCTCAAACAATGTCAGGCTCTAATAGCGTCCCGTCCCGTTTAAGTGTAGGCATAGGTTGCTTTCTGATGCTGTATAAATCATCTAGTATATAGGTGTAAAGGTCTATGTTTCCATACCTAAGTATATATTTTTTTCCATAACCTTTTACCTTGGAAGTGCATTGCTACAATATTCAAGCAAGTAATTTCTACAATTCAAATGCTAAATACCCACTTAAGTAAAAAAATACTTCTAAAATAATAATATTGGTGTCCCAAGATCGGTACATGTGCCATATGGAATACAAATTAGAAATTATGTTTCAAATTGATATAAAATCAATGGAATGCAATAAAACCTCTTGTATGCTCCAAGTAAACACTATCTGGTGACAATCAAGCAACAATTTAAAACAATTATGTCCAAAATTGGACACAGTATGGGTGGTAATTGGAGTTTTATTTTGTATATTCAAGTAATTACTGTGTGTAGGTTGAATAATTTTGTGTAATACATTTGTAAATGAAAGCTGATACCTTATTAGCGAGCGGAGAATTTGTCAGAGAATCATAAAATATATTTTTCGATCTTATGAAATAGTTTTTCTAGCATGAATCGGACAAGGGACTATTTTATAAAATGTTTTAATCAAATTATTAAAAAATAAATAAGATTCAATATAGACTTGCATAGCAGTAACTTGATAGCAAATGTACAGTCGATTTACATAAACAGAAATAAAAACCGACCTATATAATGTGCATGAATATAAAAATGTCCTTAGTCAAAACGGTGCGTGTTAGACCGCAAAATAGCTCCCATTAATCCAATCACATAGAAGGTTTCCTAAGAACCAAGCTATCGTATAACAAACTGTCACCTCTTGATTTTTAGGTGAAATGATATCGATTACGACGGAAGTGAAGCTAAGCGACGTGGAAACTGTCATTTGGCGCGAAACCGAAATCCATTAAGGTGTAAAGTGACTCGGCTTGACATAATGATAGTCCTATATCCTTTTGACGTCATTGTCTCATGTTTTTTGTGAAGGCATCTTTTTTTACCAACTGCCCATTTATCGATTTTTGTCGAATTATTTATCGAATAACACTTATTCACAGAATTCTATATAATTGATATTACATATTATTATAATTTGATGGAAACATAAATTTATTCTCGAGGCCTATTATTATTTATTAAGTATTATTATTTTAGCCTGTATTGTCCACTCTCGAGGCCTAAGGTGGTTAAATTATTAATGTGATTGTATTTATAATATATCATAAAAATGTTTGAAAAAAAAATTGAACCGACTTCACAGAACACAAACAGACGAACTTTCTACACGCTAAAAAGAGAAAAATAAGAATCTATACGTCCAATAATAACCTATTTATAGTATTCAATTAATAAATTACTATGTTTACATACATTACATACATTTAAAAAAAACATACATAGGATATAACAAACATACTACTACAGCCGAACATAGAACCTCCATCTTTTTTTGAAGTCGGTTAATAAAACTAAGCTACAGACGGACTTGTGCAAATGGTTTCTTACATAGTTTCTGCATTTTAGGAAAACAAAAAAAAAAACAAGGGTTTTTTTTATCAAAAATAGAGCAGCTGTACCATTTATCGTTGTTAAAATGCACTCATCAATTCAATTAGTTATCATAATAATGTTTTAATTCCCTCGACAAACATAGAGGGTGAATATTTATGCAATATGACAAAATTGAGGTTATTAAATACAATTTAATATGACAAGGAGTGCTATGGACATTTTTATGGAAACAACCAAAATATTCATTGGTTAATTAATTTTACACTATTCAAAATACATTACTGGTTCAAAGTTCAAAAATACCTATTAATTGTTTTCTATATTCAAAGTTATTAATAAAATGCTTAAAAATTTTTATTTTGCTGGTAAATGATATAATTATATAAATTTGCTATTTAATAGTGTCATTAGTACTTGAAATATATTGAAATAAATTTGGTAAAATAAAGCTTATCCTGTTCCAGAGAAACGCAATTATGGTTTGTTTATTTATTCCCGATAAATCAATTGGATTTAAAAATTTAAGAGTATAAAGAGGTCAAGGAAGCAGCCCTGGAAAGAGATACATGGAGAAGGATTCATCAGTTGTGCCGACAAGGAGTAAATCCTTAAATAAGATAGATAGATAGATATCTTTATTTCTCAGAAAAAATTAGCATTAGATATTTAGTAGTGTTTCTAAGCCTATATTAGGTTTGTCTAAACACTACGTTCTTGTTGACAATAACATGTTTAGTAGGTACAAAGTAAGTAAGTACAAAGAAGAAGAAGAATCAATTGGAAACTGACTAGCATTACCATATACCGAGATGTAGTCATCTCGGTATATGAAAACAAAAAAAAAACTGGGTGATACATATTTATTAGTAACTATTTGTCCTCATACAATACTTTTAAAGAAGATAGTCCATCATAAAAATGACAATAAAGTTCAATATTCCGAAGTAATTTAACATTCTATTCAAACATTATCAAAATAAAATAAAATAAAAATTTTGTATTCAGTAGTCGTATTTTATCAACCTCGGTAATTTACGAGGTTTTGATCTATTTGCATATAGTTCAGAACTTTTGCCCACGCAAAAACTAACCATAAAATAATAATAAACATGGTTGTAAACATTTCTATAACAGTTTTAAATATTTATGTTCGTGGACTTTCTTTTGAAAACTGACAAGCGATTTTATGGCAATCCATTTTTATATCCGTCATGTTTTTTGTACGATTGACATTTTCATAGACAACAATAAAAAATACTACTGTATGATAAAACGGTTTCCTATTGATAGTTTGTTAGTATAATTGCTTCATTGTTTAAATCAAGCTCGGTGTAGTTTTTTTTTTGTTTACTTAATAACACAATTAATTAATGATTTTTAAAATAAAAGAGAATATTTTTTTGGATTCAATACAATTTTTGATATTAAATTTAAAAAATTGTTTCATTGTAAGCTTGGAAAGCGTTTTTTATAAGCCAATTCGTCGAAGTCGGAAACTCATCGAGTAACAAATAAACATCCGATAATAGGGATCATAAAAAACATATCACCTGTCCATTCCTGGCGGCGCTTTATATGGTTTGTAATTAATAAAAAATAAAAACCATCCGAGCAATGGCTCTAAAACGCATTTAATTCTTGATAAGGGTAACAAATTGGATAAAGATAGCACTAACGTTGGAGACAGAGAGATCGTAAGTGCATTGCTGTGATAACTCATGAGAGGGCGAAAGAAACATATGGATTCAATGCAGTTCAGGGATAGATTTAACTCCAAAGGTCCGTGCATATATTTGTCTAATCTAACCTACTATGTTGTGCCCTACAAAAGTTACACATCTCTCACAGTATACATTGTTTTAAAATGTACCTACCATGAATGAAAGAGATGATCAAAATAAAATAAAAATATTTCATGATATTTATGCAATAAAAAAAATAATGAAAATTCTTCATTGCACGTCATTAATAAAATTAAAACAAACAAAAACAAAAGGAAAACCAGATAAAAATGTACAATAGGCGGCCTTATCGCTAAGAAGCTGTGTTAATAGATAAAGAGTAAAGTGATTGGAAATAATAAATACAACAAATTGCAAGTAATTTAAAAATCTATGAAATGGTTTTAAATTGAAATGCTTTTAACTTTGACTTGGGCTCATGTAATTTTCTTTTAAAATCAATAAATAAATAATGCTGGACCTCTTTTCTCACAGCATCATCTAGCTCCAAACTAAAAAAAGCTTGTACTATAGTAATAATAGTCCACATAATATGCTACATATTCAAAAAAAGTACGTGAGTGTCGTGGAACACTCGGTTGGAACAAAGAGCAAAGAGTACTTTTCTAAATACTGGGAAATTAAAAAATAATTTTCGATAAATGTCGATCCTAGAAACGCTCTTCCGTACTAACAATGTAACAATCTATGGACTGTGTCGCGGCTGCGCATTTCGCACTGTGACGATTTGACATATACATGTGTCGTGACAGTGAAATGGAACAATTTTTTTTTCCAGCCTCAGTCTTTTTTTTCTTCGATACTATCCGAAAAAAATTTAGTTCCAAAAAAAAATTTAAAGGGTGCGGTTCATTCCACACTTTTCTTTCCTCAGATCACCATCCACTTCTCAACATTGTCGTGGCGATGTTTGTAATCTTGAAATGTCAAAGGTATTTAATTTGAATATCATCTCTTATCTTATTGTCGACCATTGAATTTATCGATGAAATAATATTGAATGGAACGTATAGTTTGATGAGGCTCTAAATCGATCCTTGGTTTGAATTGTCTGATTTTCTTGGTTCGGAATCTTTTCGGAATAAAATTATTTATAGAGCTAAAAATTTTACACTGTGGTTGAAGGTTTTAATGAATGAATTTTGTATTAAGGAACAATACAAAAACTACAGGAATTCATAACAGACGTAGAATTTGTCAAATAAAGCGATCAAAATTTGTACATAATTATTGCTAAAACACATTAATATAATTACGTTTTTATACTAAAAAGAAAACCGACTTCAATGTTTGACTCGAAACGCGGTGTGACTCAGGGCGTCAAGCTGTCGATTCGATTTCTATTTGTGACATGGCTAGGAGGGAAGGTGTTTAGAGTTTTACGGGGAAACTATCAATCCCTCAGGAATAAAATTAATATGGGACCACCTCTGGAGTATACCCTTTCAAACATGAAAATAATTTTGCAAATCGGTCAACAAATGGCGGAACAATCGCGTAACATGATACAAAAAAAAAAAAAAACATACAGACGAATTGAGAACCTCCTCCTTTTTTGAAGTCGGTTGAAAATGATAATTCACGATGCGAATGTTTGTATGTACGTATTGTAGGTACGTATTAGTTTTTTGTTTTTTTTATCAAATAAAATGACTTTATTTAGAGAAACTAAGCTACTAAATATTTACGTCATTATTATTATTATTTTGTTTGTCAAAGTTTAACATTACGGAACTATAGAGTCCCGGACCTTTGATAGGCATGCATGGGGCCGAAGCCAACACACAGAGGCCTTTTTGACACTTTTGATCTTGTGCGATGGAGACACATACCGGCCACTATCCCTTCAACACTATAAAAATGCATTCAGGAACAGTCTCCGGTTTGTGCAGAACTATTGAGGATATGGAAAACTAATTACCGGGCTATGGGGTGGCATTATTATTAAAAGCCCTCAATGTCCCACTGCTGGGCAAAGGCATATTAGATATTTACATATATTTACAAAATACAACAGGATTAGTCAAGCTATCTAAGGATCGTTAGAAACGATCTATAGATAGCTAAACTGATGATCCAGGTCACTGTCAGTCGGAAGCGTGTTAGTTGCCTATACTAATTACCCTTTCATGCAAAGATTATTAATAGAGATTTAGATTTACTTTGCTATATAGATAGGTAGCTTTATGCAAATGGAATCCTAAAAAAGTAAGTATACTGGGTAGACTGTGGGCGCCGCAAGTTTATTAGGTAAATAAAAATATTACTCGCATTCGAAACGACATTTCTAATTAATATTACAACATGAAAAACACTACTGGTTATAAGTTGATAAGCCTAATAAAATGATATTATTCGTATATTCTATGCAAATAAAGATAAGATAGGTATTCTAATGGACTATAAACACGTTGTTCTAAATACTTGACTACATTATGGTCTTATGTCACGATATGCTAGTACCCACAATGTACATTGTACACTATGACCCTTAAAAATGCCAATGGATGTGAAATGACAATTTCCAAAAAATGCCATTTTACCCGAGCAAATGTGAAAAATAAATTGTATTAAATTTTTTCAATATTTAACAGTAAAGTTGATATGCAAAAGTACGAGAAAAATTTATGGACTAGAAATTCAATCTTAATACATTCAAAATTCGGTAAGTCAGAGTGTTTAATGTTTATAAAAATTTAAAAAAAAAGGATAGATGCAAAATGAATGAAATAGGGAAGCTAGCAACTCCAACGTAGCTCACAAATAAAATACCACAAATTTTATGAGTCTTGATAATATTTAGCGTTGGTAGATAAATAAAATGAAAATGTATTCGTTATTATTATTGGAATATTATTTTTATCATCATTGTCACTTATTTACATTATTGGCGCCTGTAACTATACTGTTTAGACCTCGGAAAATGATTTGCATATCTCTACAGTTGTCGTCTAAACTGGAATATAGCGTGTTAAATGACGATTAACAAGTTGGTTAAATAATGCTGCGAGCGTGTTATTTAATCAAAAAGTTGATACTTGGGGGAAAGGAAAAATGCTGTCATACTTATTATGGGATGTTCAAATTTTTATTGTTCAAAATTGCTTGTTATCACGTTTTTTTTGGACCAAAAACATTGCCATTGTGTCTGTATTTATTTAAAAAACATTTTTTATTTCTCAAACTCAAAGTGTATTTTGCGAGCGTTTTTTTATTTACAGAAACTAAGCTTCTACATATTTACATATATTTACAAATCCATCAATTACGATCTATAGATAGCTCAACTGATCTGCAAGCGTTGCGTTCAAACATTTACAAAACATCGTAGGTACATTTTACAAAAAAAAAAAAAAAATTTTATAAAATGTAATCACGTTCCATTTCACGTTACGTTATATCTACCCTCCTAGTCGGTAATGCGTAAAAGCTAACGATGGAGTCAGGTTTTGCAATTTGTACTGCGCACAGCTGAGAGGAAACAGATAGTTCAGTAATACATTGTATTATCACTGAAGAGATCTTAAAATATTTAAACAATTTGTGAGTCTAGTAATTATTTCCTTGTCAGTCGTGAAATGAATTTGGACAAGCGTCTGACTACAATCTTAGATCTATCTTTAAAACAATCTATGCACACGCATAGATCATTTTGATCATCTAATGAGTATTTGTGTGAAACCCGCTTTTGGGTCATTTACGTACGTCAAGTTTGTACTTATTCATGTTTAGGTTCAAGAACAATTTTAAGCTGACAAATAAAACAAATTGAACCATTTCATTTATACAAAAAAAAAACGTTTTACAGCAGGTTCACATGAGCTAGCTCTATCACACTACATAAAATTTTAATGAGCTTCACCTGACCCCAGCTTTGTAAATATGATTTTTGAGTAATTAGAGTGTTTGGCGTCTGATTTACGCGGGAAAACGTACCGCTTTTACCCGACTGACAGGAGGGTTATGTTATGTCAAGGGATACGTTTAATCCTTATAAAGCAATCCGTTCGTTGAACTCTTTTAGAGTACGTTCATTAGTCGCAAAAACGAATGTATGAAGCTCAATCTAGATTATATTGGTTTTGTTTTAGTTTGAAGATTAAAATACATTAGCAAAATTTTTATGGCCACGCTATATTACTAAATTTAAAATAGTTTGCTTTATTTTTCAATGAAATCTGGTGATTTTTTTCTTATTTTTATTTTAGGACTTTTGACTTGAGCACTTGAACTAATAGCCCATTAGGTGGGTTAAACTAACATGACCTATAAAATTAAAAAATATATATATTAATAATATAAATATAAATTTAAAAAATATAAATATAAATATTTCTTAATTTTACGAAATATCAGAAGCATGGCTGATCTATAGAAACTAAATTGAGAATTTATCAGACCAAGACCTCTAACTCAATTACATCTAAATATGTTCACTTATTTGAAAAAATAACATCTCATTTGCTAGCTTTTTCAATCATGCATTATTCATACAAGTAAATATGGCATTAAAATCACTTGATTTCGTTCGAATAAATTCAATTTATGCCATTTTTACTTCTTATAATCTTTCTGTAATACAGCGGGGAGTTTGACACGGTGACTGACAAGGTTAAACTAAGCATGGCGGCATCGGCATTATCATTTAAATTCAAGTATTTTTTTTATGAAACTCATCGAATTTGATATTATTGAAATTTCTCTTAGACAAAAACCAGAACTCAAAAGCCTACCCCTGTGATATTCTTGTTTAATCCATTGAAATGTCTAAAAAGGCTGTCTTTAGAACTAAGGCGCGTACTTACAAATTTACTCTATTTTTTACTTTTAATACAGAGCTAGGATTTTTAATAAAAGGTTTAAAGTGAGGATGAGCAGGAAAATGCGCTCCTACGCTGCCACATAAAGCCAGACGCCTAATCGATTCGCATCGGCCGCACGCAACACATAAATCACAAATCAAACACAGACAATCACTGACGAACGCTGTTCAAACACTGAAATCGAGTTCCAAACAAAAAGTACGAAACAATACCAAAGCCTCTATCACACTTCAATTTGTCAAAATGTGTCAGAATAATACTATTTGCCTTTCGTTTCGCTGTGGGACAGTGTTCTCAATTCGAAATCCACACCCAGACACGCTTTCAATGAATATTGTATTACGGACGGGAAAACGTAGAAAAAAGTTAAAATAGGAGGGAGGGAATTTTTTAAAAAAGAACGCGCACCCGCAGGCGATTCCCGACGACACGCAACGCTTCCAACATTTTTAGTTTTAGTTGACGCCAGTTTGAGTCTTTTGTTCCGTCTGTTCAACTCATCGGCATGAAAAAGCGACAAGATAAATGTACCGGCATGGTTCAATTTGAAAATATGACTTTTTCATGTATTCTAACGTTTTATCTCTTTCAGTATTTCGTTTGCAACTTTTTGGTCAAACTATAAAAACTTAAAAGGTAAACTACATAGCGTAACTCTTTTAACTGATTTACCTTTTATAACAGACAAAATGCACAAATAAATAATACCCACAACCGCTGTCACAGGCTTTTCATTCCAAATTCAAAAATAAATCACACGGCTCTCACAATCTATGTGACGTTTCAACAAAACGGACGTTGCAATTAGTTCGCACAATATGTCGAACACATATCTGCATATTTATTGAAATGGTTTTGGATAGAGTTTTTGCGCGGAATTGGAGAATACAGCTCTAAAATAAATAAATTAAAAAAGAAAAACACGATTGCTGTTTTAAAATGCACCCTGATTTTGCATTTTTCATTTCTTATTTTCATCAAAACAATCATTGAACGAGGGACGTGCCAAGCAAAGGGTCCACTTGAAGTTTACTAAATAATTTTCTAAAACTCTCCAGATCAAAACCATTCTTATTTTCAAGTGCACTGAGTAAAAATTTCAATAAAACCTGAAAGGTACGATCACTTTTCCAGTCATGAGTTATGATCTGTAGGAGTTCTCAGCGAAATTCTTTTGCATTTCAAACAGGTTTACGCAAAAATATGCTCTATACGCTCCGAGTGGCAGTTCACTTTCGTTCAAGAATGTGTTCGTTTTCGTTTCCAGTGCTTAATGGTTATTTTGGCTTGCATGTTGAAGATAGAGTGTTGATAATTTGGCGCTTAATGAAGCGAGTCTGCTGCGTTGTCTCCGGCGGAAGATGGTAGAAAAATGCTCGGAGTGAATGCAAATTTTCTCCATTATTGTTTGTCTATTGTCCCGTTTATGAAGCGAGAAATTGAAAATAAATTTTCCAAACGTTTGCTTTTTATTTCTTTTGTTCGCTTTTCTAAGACTTGGTGCAAAATTAAGATCAAAAATACTTATACTTTAATTACTTGCAAGAAAAGAAATACTGGAGATACTAGCGGGTTCAAGTCTCTGTGTGAGACTTGTTCTGCTGCTCATGCTATTTGTGTCAGAAATACACAGAGGTATACACAATTTTTTTAATGTTTTGTCGCTTAGCGACCACATCACCCATAATAAAATAAAATTATAACTTAATAGCAACTTAAATACCTCACTATAATTACATTAATTAATATCTATCATTATATGGACTAAAATTAGATAACTGATAGAATAATAGAGGAACTTTTTTAACATCCAGATAAAACAAACATGGAATTCAAACCTACAACCTAGATCTAGATTAACTACCAACTATTTTAAAGCTAGCTTTATAAATGACCTATTCACACAGTCACTACATCTACATAGTGTCATTTTTATACCCTTGTTGGTAAAAAAATGTGGGCATGTATCAAATATTATGTATTTGGACATGCCTCTGACTTACCCTTAGACATCTTCAAAGGATCTGAAGTAACATAAAAAACATCTGAGAGAATGTCTACCGCACCTTGGGGATACAGTCGTGAACCTGTTTTTTTTTGTTGGTAAAAATGCAACCGAGAACACTCGATGAGTGTGGGACGAGGTGTGTCCAGTCCATCCTATACAAAATATGCTCAATGTTCTCAACCATCAACCAGCGGTTTTTGAACTAGATACTTTTTAATTGTAATGGAGATTAGCGGCTATCTGATTCAGCCTGGCGCGCATTAGTAACAACATATATATTTTGTTCGTTTGACAGCTGTGGGCGGATCGATCTTTGAGATAAATCTGAGCGCAGAGTAAGGACAATGACGCACTGCGTTGCGGTAGAGGTGAACTTGAATATATCAGAAACGAAATATCCGATGATGCACGGCCGGACCTTCAGATTGTTAACCCAGTCGGCCAATATGACTAGACCTTTTGGCTATAATATAATCTAAAATGTAGTTATATTTTCTTAGTACAAGTAAGTTAGAACTTACGTATGGGTTACAGGTCAGCTCTGCTGACAAGTCTTCATCAAGTAACTACAAACATTCATAACCAAATTTTTGACCTAAAATATCTTCTGATGACCTTGATTGATTCATTGTTGGAATCGTTTGTCCAATCTTAGCATCTACGTTACAGATTAGGTTAGCTTTTTTAAGGCCGGATTTTCTGGGGCCTATATTCTTTCTTCTGTTATTGTATATTTTGTGTTTTACAATAAAGATATATTGTATTGTATTGTTACAGGTTAGGACTTCTCTACACCAGTGCACTAAACATATTACTTGCTTCATGTTGTAGAGCGACTGGGCATAATGCGAACTAGAATGCTTATAACAACTCACTGCAACTGGTCTTCAATTAGTTGGCTTTTTTGTTTTTTTTTCTGATCTTGTTAAGAAGGTGTCTGAATGGAACGAGCCCACGTTCAAATCTTTTTGTGATAGTCGGTTTAAATGTTGTACAATGTGAGTATTGTTTTGAAAAATATTTTAAATAATTCAAATAATATTATTCGATTTTATTCCAAACACAAATATTAACAAAAAAGTTTATATTTTTATTAAGAGGTATTTTATTAGAAAAAGTAAAAAAAATCAAGTTTAAATCTGTTTATTCAAACGTAATTTTTATATTCTCATTAGAAAAATAATTTCTTGTAGGATACTTATGCATAATTTCGAAATCCTTTGCCAGATTATATCATTTATTAATTTCAACCCCAGTTTCCTAGTTCAGTCACTTATTTGTGAGGTAAATCCCCAACTGATTGTTACCTTGTCAAACTTCACAAGTAAACAGCCATCTATGGAGGGTAAACGAAATAAATTTAAAAAACTCGTTGGTCCAACAACGCGTGCTGATAAATACAAGTCATTTTCCCATTAGCCCTCCAAGTCATAATACAACTCATTGGCTGCATTTATACTGGTATCAGGTAAGCTGATTCTTGGTTAGTAGTGGTACATATTAAGATGCCGAAAATTGTATGAACAATTTACTTTCCTTCCTGTAAATCAATTACAGTTACAGCTACTTTTTTCAGTATGAACCAAGACTTCTCGTTATGCCACTAGTTCATTCGATTCAATCATTGCGCCTCAAAGAGGCTCTTTTTGTGTATTTAGAAATTAAGGCTAAATTCGCATATATTTTTTTACTAGTCGTTCGTGTCCCATTCATCATCATCTCGCCAAATTCACATAACTCAATTATTTTTATATATCTTTCTTCGTTTTTCTAAGAATCATCGGCCTTTTAACCAGTCTAAGGTAGACTGGTTAAAAGGCCGATGCTTTATCTCCATATACGTCATCTCCATAGGCTTCTTTTTTTTTTTTTTTACTAGTTGTTCGTGTCCCACAGCTGGGCAAAGACCTCCCGCCTTTCCCTCCACACATCCCGATCCTGAGCCGTATTTATCCACTCCGGTAAGAATTGGTTGAGCTCATCCCGCCATCTTCTTCTCGGTCTGCCGCGTCGCCTTCTCGCTGGGTCGGGGCGCCACTCAGTGGCTACCTTTGCCCACAGGTCACCTGGCATGCGACAGACATGCCCAGCCCAATCCCACTTCAGCTTTGCGGCCTTCAAAGCTACGTCCGCGATTTGGGTTTGTGAGCGTAGCTCGGTGTTACGGATTCGATCCGTGAAGAATGCTACGCTCCATCGCACGTTGACAAACCCTGAGTCTAGACTTCTGAAGCAGAGTTAATGACCACGTTTGCGCACCATAGGTAAGGATATACGATATTTGCGCACCATAGGCTTCTATGAGGAGATTTAGAAAACTGCATAGAAAACGTCAACACCGTAACCAGCAAGACTTCTAAGAAGATATGTTTTTGTTACTACTTAAACAAAAGTCATCACAAAGAGATATCAACAAAAGCATTGACAATTTGAAGCTTGTAGCAAATGCAACCCGTTTGTTTTATAAACGTAGCTTTACAGGCGACAACTCTGTTAAATCATTAGAAAAACTGCATCTCATGTATTTAATAACAACGTCAATGCACCCCACATGGGAAATCTATTAGTGTCATGGACGTCATCCATCAATTCAACCCCATAAATGGAAAACGGTTTCGTGTGTAAACATTTACGCGGCGTTTTACACACCATGATAGGTTTTTTTTTCCCTTTTAACCAATTACTGTTTTAAAAAGCCGATGGTCGAGTAAAAAATTGCCTTCACATTCGATTCTAAGTTCAAATATTCAAATACTATCTATGTTTTATTTCTCAGATAATAACTGTGAACATTCACACTAGTTTGTGAAACGGTAAAACGGTGAATTAAAACCTATTGATACCTACCCAGTTAACTTAATTTGTGTCAATGTTTGCAACTTGTCATGTAGAATACTAACTAATTGTTCAAAGGCAATTGGCATGTCTTGTGTATATTTGGAAGTAGGTTCCTCTACTCTATTCGCTCTCATTACCTCTCTATACTTCGCTTTATCTAAATATTCAAATTTTCTTTGGATATAATGAAGCTTCTCTTTACGATTATCGAGATAGATTCTAATGTGTAACAAATAAGTTACAATGCTCTTTTAAGAATACTGCGTTCACACGTACATGTTTTTGGTACAGCCAACCAGTTACATACAAAATCCTGCAGCCTTATTGTCTAACTTAAATTCCATTCCCATTTGTCATCCCACTATAGCTCAACCAATCACATAATAGGAAAATGACAATATAATTGAAGTCAAGAATGGGTTTCAAATTTCAAAATGAAGTCCATGTCCATTGCCAGTTGAATTACACAATAAGGTCCCAGATCGCACAAGGATTTCGTGTCAAGAACATCAGAAACTTCGAGAATCATGATACTACAACATCCAGACCTGGATAAATACCAGCATAACATACAAGACATTTTGTCCCGCGAGAATTGAATTCACACCTCTTACTCGAACTTAAAACTTAAAAGTTTTCCAAACACAAGTATAATTCTTCTAGTTCTTGTTAGAAAGTAATATTGTCATAAATTGATTTAAATCCTAATTAAACTTAATTCGTAACAGCATCAGAAAAAAGTCACAGCATTTTATAAATAACTGGATCATTCGAGCGAATGGCACAAAACAGGAGCTGATAATATAGTGCTAAATAACGAAAAGAGACTTGAATAATTATTGAATGTGAGTGGATTTTAAGTATTTGATTATTATTTTGGGTTTTCACTAAAATATACTCAAAGCATCTATTGGCCGTTGGGGCAGAAAAGTTCTCGAGGGGAGACCACGTATCGAAAATCGCAGCAGAGGACGGCCGTCCACTAGGTGGAAAGTCGATTTGATGAAGCTTGCTGGATGCCTGGGTGCAGGCTACACAAGATCAATCGCTGTGGAAATCGATGGAGGAGGCTTATGTTCAGCAGTGGACGTCTTTAGGCTGAAATGATGATAATGATTTCTTGAGTAGGTATGCGTAAGTATGTATTTCGCACTGTGACGATTTGACATATACATGTGTCGTGTCGGTAAAATGGAACAAAAATGTTTCCAGCCTCAGTATTTTTTTTCTTTGATACCGTCCAAAATGGAACTTCGTTCCAATATAAGAATCCCCCAACGATTTCAAAATAAGCTGTGCAATTGTCGCCCCACCAATTGCGCAATGCCAATGGAATTCTCGTCTAGATGGAGCTTAATGGGTGCAAATCATTGCAAATTGCATTCCCGGAACGAACAAGTGAAGATTTTAATAACAGCTGTTTGTGGAGATAGATCGCGAAAACAATCATTCGAATTGCATTTCATTTGTAACGTTTCTGAGTTTTTGATGATTGGAGTCAAATTATGATTAAAAAAAAGTTTGAGTTTGAGCGTTGAGAGAAAGCTTAAAAAATTTCTGAAAGTCATCATAAATGTGCAGATTGTGCAGCAGTAATAAACGGCCACTTTTTTTTGACTGGCTCCCCACTAAAGCTTGAAGATGGATCTCCGAAAAGAAAACTTGGCCCCAAACAGTGTTTGCTGTCCTGGTTCTTCACGGTGTTGGTCGCGAAGGAACAGGAGATGTGCAGATTGTGCAGCAGTAATAAACGGTCACCTTTTTTTGACTGGCTCCCCACTGAAGCTTGAAGATGGATCTCCGAAAAGAAAACTAGGCCCCAAACCGTGTTTGCTGTCCTGGTTCTTCACGGTGTTGGTCGCGAAGGAACAGGAGATGTGCAGATTGTGCAGCAGTAATAAACGGTCACTTTTTTTGACTGGCTCCCCACTGAAGCTTGAAGATGGATCTCCGAAAAGAAAACTAGGCCCCAAACCGTGTTTGCTGTCCTGGTTCTTCACGGTGTTGGTCGCGAAGGAACAGGAGATGTGCAGATTGTGCAGCAGTAATAAACGGTCACTTTTTTTTGACTGGCTCCCCACTGAAGCTTGAAGATGGATCTCCGAAAAGAAAACTAGCCCCAAACAGTGTTTGCTGTCCTGGTTCTTCACGGTGTTGGTCGCGAAGGAACAGGAGATGTGCAGATTGTGCAGCAGTAATAAACGGTCACTTTTTTTTGACTGGCTCCCCACTGAAGCTTGAAGATGGATCTCCGAAAAGAAAACTAGGCCCCAAACAGTGTTTGCTGCCCTGGCTCTTCACGGTGTTGGTCGCGAAGGAACAGGAGATGTGCAGATTGTGCAGCAGTAATAAACGGTCACTTTTTTTTGACTGGCTCCCCACTGAAGCTTGAAGATGGATCTCCGAAAAGAAAACTAGCCCCAAACCGTGTTTGCTGCCCTGGTTCTTCACGGTGTTGGTCGCGAAAGAACAGGAGTAGAATCACCTAGTTATCAGACTAAAAAAAATGTTTTTTAACTTCGACTATAATTTTGAGCTTCCAATAATAATGAGGATGCTGAAACATTATCATCCTCACTTTTGTGAATTTTAATCATGGCAATAGTGATGTTTCACCTCATCTTAAAATAAAAAGGTTATAGATAATAAAAAACTTAAGCCGCTTTGCTTCTTCCGTCAATTCTTATTTCTGAGAACTGATATTGTAATTTTGTATCAAAAAAGATTCGGGTACCGCCCAAGTTTTTAATGTATTTAGCACTTTATTGGCATCCATTTTATAGAACAATGGTATGACAGACAGGTTTCTTATCAAGATCGTGATGATTTAAAATGGTTTGATGGACATCAAGTTAGTTTATGCTATGTCATTGACTTATTACAGGGTGGATAATCTAAAAGAAAACTAGTCCCGAAGTGTGTTTGTTGCCCTGATTATCACGTTATCGTGAAAAACATGAGTTTTAAAGACTATTCTTAGTTATGAACATTTTTCGAAGATTCAGTAAGAAAATTAAATAAGCTTTTAAGTCTTCTATCTAGAATCCATCATTTATTTATTTATTTATGTTATGAGGATTTGTGACTTTATTACTAGGTACAAGGGTGTAATTCGGTTTAACTTAAAATTTTGGCACGCGGACAGTATTTAGCTTTGATTTTGTACGTCACACTATATCTATAGTATTCTTGATCGTAGGTTTAAAAGGAAGGTACTTAAGGTACGAAGGTACTTATATATTTTTCAGTTTTTTTGTGCATTAATTAGCCCTCAAAATTGTCTTTTTATAATAATCCTAAGATAAAGTTTATATCACTTCTCTTTCAGCTAAGACGATGCAATCAATCACTGAATTATTAAGATTAATTTACCGTAAATTCAATTCTAAATTAAGATTTATCTTCTACCATATTAAATAAGCTCTACCCTTTTAAGCTCTTCTAAGCCTTGTCTACTCTACACATTCGTAGCATATCCTCACGTCCAAGCCTCAAAATTCCGCTACCAATTTTGCCGAAACCACTAAACAAACTTGCTCAG
Source organism: Epirrhoe tristata (assembly GCA_951394285.1). Classification (NCBI taxonomy): domain Eukaryota; kingdom Metazoa; phylum Arthropoda; class Insecta; order Lepidoptera; family Geometridae; genus Epirrhoe; species Epirrhoe tristata. The sequence goes on along the minus strand of OX596146.1, from coordinate 7,114,193 downwards.
TACAAACGAGGCTTTAGGCTAAATTAAGCCTTCAGAATCCAATAAGCTTAGGTTGAATCACCTTCAAGCTTGATTGATTCCTAGCCAGTGGATCGGCAGAATTAGTTGCTCTAATTAATTTGAATCTGTATGTGTATTCATTTATTACCATTGTTATTTTGACAAGCAATTTAGATCGCATTGCGATAACTGAGATATTAATTTGCGCCTACGCATGCGTGTAATGGCGGTTTTTGCTACTTGAATTGTTGTATCAAAAGTAACTACTCATATTTTTTAAGCTTATAATTATTTGAATTCAAGCTTAGCCACACTAGACTAGTACCTAGTAAGTTATTACTTACTAATATAATATAAAATAATAGTTTCACTTTCGATTTAAAAGTCGTGGGTTCTATTCCATGAACAATTTTATATCTATATATATCAGCTTTTTCTATCTCTCAAACTAGTAGATACCTAATAACTAAATAAACATAATATATATTACTAAAAATATTGGTTAAACGAGCTAGAATAGATAACTAATAAAACACGACACCAAGCTAACTTTTAAACTCGCAGTAAGCTTCGGCGCATTTAATACCAATTCATTTTGATTAACAAAATGGCTATTAATCAATAACTTTATATCCCATCGCGTTCAATAAAACGCACATTTTTATTCACCAAAATATGCATTCACGCAATCCTCAAGTTATTTTCAATTAATCGTATAAATGTTTACGTTGATACATTATTTAAGTAACAACAGGGGGTCGCCAGGCAATTGCGCTACCAACGAATTTTAAATAAGTGGCAATCAAACGTAGAGGTTACTTTAATATGCAGTAAAATTTGAAATCAATTTCTTTCTGAGGGCCTAGTAACAGTGGCACTACGTTTTACTAAAGTATGCGAATTACTTCACCAGTCCGTAATGCGAGCTAACGTCGTACGCGGGGAGTAAGGTATTCAAGCGAGTATCGGGGACAGTGTAGCACACCGTACGCTCCGAGTTAGGTCACGGCTTTCACGGTAAACTATCGTAAATTAATTTTTATTTTGTTGGTAGCACGTAGGTAATCCAACCAATTTTAAAATACCATTCTAATTCATCGTCCTAAAGGAACCAGATGACTACCAACATCGGCTAGATTATAAGAAGCTGTGCGTTTTGCTTTATTTTTCAAACATGTACACATACTCCTTAAAGAAGGCCGAAGAAGAAGTGGTTGGATTGTGTGAGAGAGGATATGAATGTAAAAGGAGTGGATGCACAATTGACGAGTGATAGGAGTGAGTGGAAGAAGAAGACATGTTGTGCCGACCCCACTTAGCGTGGGATAAGGTCAGGGAGATGATGATGATGACTCATACTCCTTAAAATTTTCAACATAATTGCAAGAATAATACTTTACTGGCTAAATAAATATTTCATATTTTTTATCCTGAATGTTAATTGTAAAACATTTCGAATCTAATTTATATTATACAAAATATGAGTTATAATTCACAGTTGGATTAAAACTGTTGAACTATCATAATTCTAAATTTCATGTCTCTAAGTGCCAGGAATATGCCCTTTTCACAAAAAATCCCTTCTTAGTACACCCCCCTACGCACTACCTCAAAATTTCATGTCTCTAGGACCAGCGGTTTAGGCTGTATGTTGTCTGTCAGTCAGTAAGGACAAATAATTTTATTAATATAGAAGAAGATAGATTATGCCTTGTAAAATGAATCGAAAATAATGTACCTACCTTTGAGAAAGAAATGTTTTACTTAATTTTATTGAAAGAAATGTACAGTTTAAAGTTTTATTTATTATTATTATATAAATAGTAGGTAGTTAAGCTCCAGTGTGGAGCCAGTCAACTATCTATGTAGACTTCTGACTAATTGGCTTCGTAGTACTCTGCCTCTAATTAAATCATTGGTACCTTCGCCACGCTCTGTGTAAACACTTGTTTCATTTTGATGTCCTGAAAATAAATGTTTATTATTAGTTTAAAATAAGATTTGATTAAAATAAACTCGTTTTATTATTTTGTTACCTACCCATAATATTATCTTCATCAGTTTCCTCAATGTGAAAATCAGTACATATATTATGAAGGACCGAGCATGCAATTATAATTTTTGCACACTTAGCTGGTCTGTAATGGAGCACTCTGTCTTTGTGCAGACAACGCCATCGAATTTTAAGTCTCCCAAATGTGTTTTCGATTAAAACTCTGGCTCTCATATGGATATGATTATAGTGAGCTTCTGGCTGGTGTATCAGAAGCGGCATCCAATATGGGTGTCATTATCCATGGGCGCTGAGGATAACCCGAGTCTCCTAGAAAATAATACAATAGATCAAAAAATTAACATTCAGTTAAAACCTTCCAATATTTTTTGATGTAGATAGATATTTACTTACCTAAAAGCCAGACCTTTTCCCCATTTTGATGTAGAGATTGCATGTAACGATTTAGGTCGCTGTTCTCCCATATAAATGCATCATGATTCGCTCCACCAAACTTAGGATTTATGGATAAAATCCTCAGTTCATCATCACATACCTGAAAAGACAACATTGGTATAGGTTTCCAGCTAGGTCTTTAAGTGTCATGTGCTTCGCATGGAGCTAGTGCTAAGGACGGACTACCTTAGACAACCTCTGTGGCGCAGTGGACAAAGATCCGCCTGAGACGCAGAAGGTTGCAGGTTCGATCCCCGCCGTGGGACAAATGTTTGTATGACCTACAGATATTTGTCTCGGGTCTGGGTGTTTCTATGTATAATATGTATGAATTTATAAACAAATAGTATATAAGTAGTATATCAGATATCTGGTTCCCATAGTACAAGCTTTGCTTAGTTTGGGGCTAGATGATGCTGTGTGAAAATGTCCAGCATTATTATTTATTTATTTATTACTTATGTAGGTACCTACTTCATTATTGTAGTGTGTAGGTAAATATTTTACAATGTGTAAGAATGTAAATGTACTGTAAGTAAATTATAATAATTCATAGGTTTGGTACCCACCGTTGACTCAGTGCCAGTCTGGCAGCTGGAGTATTTGGGAATTTTATGAATTTATTCACAAAGTTTGGATGTGTCAAGGCCTCTGTTACTTCGTGTATATAGTTGCAGCAGGTTTCCTGGGACACATGGCTTGCCACTCCGATAGGCCGCCTTCTAATCACTGCACACCCTTTCGTATACCCCGACCGGCCTTTGGTAGGAGCCCGTGGCATAAAAGAAAAGAGCAGTGAGCACCTGAAAAAGATAGGGAGGGCTAACTCAATAAAAACAAAGTAAACAGGCACCTAGTAAGTAGATAATTTTGTGTTTACATACTTTTTGATCCACGGAAACTCTTTGTGATGATCGGAGAGACGTGAGCCGCGTCAACTCCCTTACCAAGAAAATAAAAATTTCCTTGGTAAGGCGATATCTGTGTTTAAACTCTTGATCAGTCAAATCCATGTAATCCAATGACGCGCGAGCCCTTGCTTCGGCAATTCTCTTTTCATTTTGAGTATCCTTAGCTATTTCGTTTTGATTCCAAGCAAAATAATATCTTGCCGACATCTTTTTACCGGTATGACTCTCGTAATTACAGTTTTCACTACAAAAATACAAGTGATAGCATGATAGGACATAACGCACGATTATGGTGAAAATTTTATCACGCTAACTGTCAAAATTGAACTCATACTCGCTGAGTTAACCAAACCAACCAATCACAAGCCCGTACGCGCTGCCTCTCGATTACGAGTCGATGTCGACCGTTTAAAACCATTCGATAGCAAATATGTAAAAATCTCATACTCGCAAATTTAGTTTCACACTTTCGCCACTACTGGCCACCAGATGGCGCTGTTCCAATCCCATACAAATCCGCGTTTACGGCCTCGGTACGTAACGGTGAAGTCCAAGTGGTGCCACTGTTACTAGGCCCTCTGAGCAATAAAGACGATTTTTAGTGGGCTTTCTCGTGAATCACCTCTCGCTTTATTCGAATCCAGTATGATTTGTTGCTATGAAAGTGAGTGCGCTCAGCGAGAGATATCGTAAATCAAAAGTCTTGACACTCATATGATTCCTGCAGCAACACGAGAATAGGATTCGGGAATTCGCGCACAGACCTTTTTTAAATATTTATGGGCACTTTTGAGAAATTGGAAGCGACTTGTGCTGTAAAATATGCTTTGTTGTCGTATATCAAATTGTTTTTATTTTGCTTTGTTTTGTCAATTTTTAACAGAGAAATAAAATATGGATTTTTATTTGCAAGAAAACAAAATCAAATCTACTTATATTCATAGCTGATCACTGCGCATGTTGTGTTTTTACTTTGTATAAGACAAACTGGTAGTATGTAAAGAAAAAATACAATGGCCCATATCCACCCAGCACGCAATTCTGTGCAAATATTTTCCATCCGTTAATTTGTGTGTGATACTTCCTGTAAGCGACCCATTCATAGAATATAAAACAGTACGTGTAAGTCAATACGGGAGGGATAATTTGTTTTACTTCCAAATGTGTGCTCGCATCAATGTACTTATTGTAAGCAACAAAATCTGAAATGATCCCAAGGAATGGTAGTTTTTTTTTTATGATTAACTGATACCAAGAAGCTATCAAAATTAGTACACTTGAAGTTTTTAAATAATTTATGTTGATATTTTTTTCGTTATGAAAATTTAGGTAAAATAGGTTTCTAAAGCGATAAATATAACAAAATTATATCTTCTTATTCGCGTTTATTAAAAACAAATGTTGCCTTGCCTCACAATTTGAAGGAAACGCTTAGCGAAAACATTAGCTGCGACTGAAGCTTTTAGGCGTAAATTGTACGTGAAATTCGACAGCCAACGGTATTGGAGAACGAATCAGGATCTTGATATCGTACTCAATGTTACTTTCAGGCGATTTCACCAGTTAGACTTACTTTTTAAATGGTTCGGGAAATGGGAAACGTTAGATTTTTGCGCCGCTGCGTAAATTTTTACTAAGCAAGACGCCTAATACAGTTTCAAAGTTAAGTACAAGTGTATGTTAAAAAAATATAAACTTAATAAATATCCCTATTATAGTCAAATAAAAAATATAATTGATTTCAGTTTTTTTTATTAATTCTATTTATTTATATTATTAATCTCTATACTAATAAAAAAATATTGGCCTCTTATAACAAACACTGGATAATACGCAAACCACCATACTGATAATGAAGAGGTAGATACCTACCTCTTTCAAAATACCACCTTGAAGATCGAACTCCAAAAAGCTTCCGAGCTCTCCACTTAAAAACACATTACAAAAGAACAATCGGACCTCAAAATCACTCATCAAACAACTGAGAATTTATTCATAGTTCGAGAGCCACAAAAAAACTATTTATTGGCGTATCAACTTGAGCCAGGGAGTTGGTGGGCGTATCAAAGTGTTTACATTGATCTTTGTAGTCTCCACAGAGCAAATACTTTTATCATTATTGACTCAGTGTTCAATTGCTGTCTACCGAATGCCTACTGATGTTATTTTAATACTTATAAAATAAAACGTAAGTTTTATTGTTTTAGGCAGACGATTTTTTGAGCACTCCCGTTTGTTTATAAGGCAATTCGTGAATAAAATAGCCAGATATTTTTTTAATATGATGTAAAGTAAGAACCGAGTAACATTTTTGATTCTACGATATAATCGGATTCGCGAATCATGCTCGAGTCATTTAATTATTACAATTCTCTGTGAATTACTTAAAAGTCACAAAAGCATTTCTTTATATTTAACAGAGAACAAATTGAGACAACTTTGAAACTCACACAGCGGAAACGAATTTAATTTATCGACATCTCATTCAGACTGGGAACGTCTCCATTGCGCCGACGACAATTACAATTGTGCAAATATTTACTTCACCCAAACAAACTGTATATTCAATAACATAAAGTCGTATTTCCTTTGGATTTTAAAGGTGATAATTTTGCAAAGGTAGCCTGAAGTGACAGAACTTAATAGGACTTTAACAAATAGCTAAACATTTTGTAATTCGGGGAACATCTTGAATGCTTAGTTTACTCAACAAAAGATGGGCAGACGACCTTTTTGTTCGCACTCTTGTGGGATGACTACATCTGCCGTTTTTTTAAACAATACCTGGACGTCTTGAAATGTATATTTGTTCAACTAGCCAGAAAATCAGCAGCTTTTGTTACAGAACAAAGCAGGTGGTAATAAGTTTATTTGGATAATAGAATTTTGTACAGATGACCGGTGCGAATCATCGATACAATAATATTTAGAAAACATTTTAATGACATTTAGGTATACTGAATGTTTTATAATTATAACAAACTAGCTGACCCGCGCGACAGCCGTTCACGCGTGATGGCGTGACCAAGGGATATAGGGATAAATTTTTTCCGCGCAATTTTTGCATTTTTTGCTGTCATAAGAACCTTCTCCTGACTATAACAAACACAACAAAATAAAAAATAGTGAAATCGGTCCAGCCGTTCACGTGTGATGGCGTGACCAAGGTATATAGGGATTCATTTTTATAAATAGAGATATTTGACTACAATATCCTACTTTCATCTACAAACATACCAAAATCATACAAAAAGAGAAAAGAGAGTCATCAATTAAGAATACGTCGAAATGGTCCATTATAAATCCTAAAATCAGCTAAAAAAACTAGTTCTGTATTCGCTAGAATCATTGTTTAACCTTCTAATAACATCGCTGTCGCACGTATAATAAATAAATGGGGTGGTGCAATATCTGTCCCGATCGTAGTGAGTGCAGAAGTACGTTTAATAGTGGCACACTGAGTGCTTGATATTGAAGAACTAAATGGTGACACAGAACAAATTAAATAGCGATATCGATGCGTTTTGTGCTTTATAATATTAACTTGTTGACTCTCTTTTCTCTTTTTGTATGATCTTGGTATGTTTGTAGATGAATGAATGTACTAAAAGATGCAGATCAAAGCAAGGGTAGATGGATAGTGTGACAGATCACTTGAGTAATAAAGGAGTGAGTGCAGGTTGACGGGTACCAGAGGAAAATGAAACATAATGCGGGAAAAGGGCAGGACGACGATAATTATCTCTTTTGTCGTCTATTTTGACAAATATCACTTTGTTCAATATAAATAAATAACTAATAAATAATGCTGGACTTTTCACACAGCATCATCTAGCCCCAAACTGATATACTACTTAAATACCTTTGTAAATACATACATACATAAATTATACATAGAAAACACCCAAACCCGATACAAATTACTTGTAGATTATACAAACATTTGTCCCACCACGGGGATCAAACCCGCAACCTTCTGCGTCGCAGACGAGCCTTCACCCACTGCGCTACAGAGGTTGTCATCAATGCAAAAATGTTTTCTAAATAAATTTTATTAGTATAAAATTTTGCACTTGGTGTGTAGTCTCCGAACGCAGTCGCCATTTGCATTGGTACTGAATGGGACGAAACGGCCTCCAGTGGAATTTAATAAAAATATCTTTCAGCTCAGCTTAGTGTTTCTTTAAAATACAGCTGACTTTATTACTTTGAATATATTATCAAGATTGTGGCAAGGAAGTTTGTGACTATACAGTTGGTTTGGAATTGGCTTGAAGTTAATAATGTTTTCTTATATTTGAATATTAAGTTTTTATCATGTTTCTGTTGCCTTTTACCGTCTGCTTTTGGTTTACTAGGCCTTTTTTCCAGTAAAACTTAGAACTAAAATAGATGGTAAAATGTCAATGAAAATTGTTATAGAACTATGTATTTCAACGCTATTACTTATGCAAGTCATTCAAATGCCCAAACAAATTAGTTGCGAACTGCTGACTGATGCGATGGTACCAAATAAGGGGTATCTTTCACCGAAAATTAGCATTCATAAGCCGACTCAGACAACATAAATAACTGGAATATTTGCCTCAATACGTATCTTAAAAGCAACTACTGTATGATTCAAGTGTGTTAAATTAAGCTTCATCTTTACTAGCTTCTTAGACTAATAGTAGAAATCATATTTAAAGCTTCATATTATGATCATATGAATTATCCACTCAGATATTTAATAAAGTTTCAATTCATTTGGAGTCTCACACACAGTGTCACTTAATTAATTCACTCACAAACAGATTAATAAAATAATCTGTTTTCTATAAAAGGTATAATCAAAAAGTATATAAGTAGTATGTATATCAGTTATCTGATTCCCATAGTACAAGCTCTGCTAAGTTTGGAGCTAGATCATTCTGTGTGAAATGTCTAGCATTAATTATTTATTTATTATTTAAGTAATATTTTATAGATTGATAAAAAATAAATATCACTGGAATAAATAGGCCTAACAATCTGGAACGACTCACATGAGTGTAAAAGTGTAATTAAGCGTCATGATGATAGCAATATCCACCATTACTTATGCAATTTCCATTGCTACACGCAATAGACCAGAAGACCTCTATCTCATATCTATTCTGTATTCGAGAGTCGAGTTTGTCTAGTTACCGAGAATATTGCTTCTTGGCCGCAAAGAGCCCCATGTCCTTTTGATAGGACGTCATCTTCATTGAGAGTATTATTTTGGCGTGAAGCCAAATCGGATGGTGACTTGATTATACCTTAGACGTTCTGTACAAAGACTTTAAGCTTCAATAAACAGAATACAATATGAAATTCGCAAAATCAATATCTAACCCCTCGTTTACAAAAAGCATATAATTTTGTTGAAATAGTGTACTAATCTTGAAGAAAACTTATAAAAAAATCGAATATAAAACAGTTTACCATGGTGTTTTAAGCTAAGCGTCTAGAGGTCGGTATCGTACGCAACGAACGCATCGCTTTATTATTATTTGTAAGTATAAAAAGTCTCACAAGTGCCTCCACCGATCCGCATCGTACAGCTCGCACTTTTTATATGCGTACGATGCGTACGATACCGACCTGCGGACGCTAAGCTTTAAAGTCCACTACAACTGTTTAAATTTGTGTGAATTTTGGTTTATATAATGATTGAGATATAACAAAAATGCATTGATGCACGGCCGAAATTCAGTGGCGTAGCTAGGTAGTCAAGGGCCCTGGTGCAAAATAAACCGGGGCCCTGACTGAACGGTTTAGGTTTTATAAAGTCAAAATATGCAGGGTGTGGCAAAATGTAAACGTATTTGATTTTTTTGTAAAAACTTACGATTTGATTCGTCATTTTCTGGGTAACTATTTAAAAAATCTAATAATGCAGTTGTTTTTATTTTCAAAATTATCATACCTATTCTATAGTTTCCTAAGAACAAAACCTTCCGGACTCTCGGGACTCGGAGTCCGAGGGCCCCTTGAGCTTGGGGGCCCCAGTGCACTGCACCGCCTAGCCTTTCGGTAGCTACGCCACTGCCGAAATTCCAACCATTGGTAAAGTCAAGATACATCCCACTTGGCTGCCTTAGCTCAAGTCAATACAACTCCTAAATCGATTGCTTCGCTATCCAAGCTTATTCAGGCGATCCCCAGCTATAATAATAATCCGCTCGTGAACTAGTTTGGCTTGGAAAATCGATAAGTATTATATTAAAAACCGTTTTCATATAAGCTTAACTGAAATTGATATAGTTATTGTTTTAAATTGAATCTCTTGCATAGATATATTACGGGCTTGAAGGTCTATCGTTAAAAATATCACATAAACTTAACCATGAAATTAGCTATTTTGCAATTTCTACTTTTCTACTTTTACGCAGCTTAAAAATTAGGCCACCTAGCTAGGTACATGCTTCAAATTTTGAAGTGTTTTTACTGTGAAACAGTTATTGTAATGAAAATTGTATCAAAAAAGTTCGATCCAGTTTCGCACTACTGTCAAAAACTGGAATAAAAAAAACGAAAAAATATACAGGTAACTAGTCCATTGTGAGTGCGACGGCGAATTTGCATTGTAATGGGTATGCGTTGTTTATGCGGTCATCTTCACAACGTATGGACGCCGGCACTCATTTATATCGCACATAACATAAATTCACAATTTAACACGTCCGTTCGGTAATTTATTTTGTTTATTTTGGTAAAAAAATAATTGCCCAAATAAACCTTTTATTATGGCAAAGGGGATGAAAAATCAGGGTACTTACGCCATAACTTTGAACCTCAACATTATTATAGCAGATAAAAACAATCAGGTACTTTTCAGGGCACTCACGATGAAGTACCATCTTGTCGTGTCACTGGTTTTTTCGAACCAAGTATGTCCACAAATACAGCTGAATACTTTTGATCGATTTTAAATCTCATGTAATATTATTCTCAAATCTAAATGACATGGCATCAACAGACCATAATTGTGGTCAAATCAAAGACATCGATAAGAAGAATAAGATTGTACCTATACAATATCCTCGGACAATAAATAATTCCAAAACTTTTGTAATAATCGCAATAAATTATCAACCGTTCCTTTTCACAATACAGCATTGAATAACCACAAACTGATGTTGACATTGGTAGTGTTTTCATTGAACCCAAAACTTGAATGGGTATCGCAAAATCAAGACCTCAAGTCTGTGTTCAGAATGGCATTCATAGTGGTCGCATAGTGATGTTCTGCACTAGAGTTATCGACAAAGCCGGACTTTTTAATTTAACCTCCGCCATTGATTCGATTTTAATAAACATTTTGCACTCTCTTGTATAAATTATTTTTATTCTTGAATATTTTACAGAGATATGTTGTATTATTATTATATTATTATTATATAAGCCCTCAATGTCCCACTGCTGGGCTTAGGCCTCCCCCCCACTCCCTCCATTCATCCTTCTCCTGTGCTAATAAGGTCCAGTCGGCACGGAATTTCGCCAAATTCCGTGCCGACTGGACCTTATTCCGACCGCCAGCTCGTCCCTCCATCTTGTTCTCTCTCCATGTTGTATTATAATAATATAATTGTTATTGTTTTAAATATTAATAATTATGTTGTATTAAAGAGTATTACATATTATGAGCATAAACATGCCAAATCAATCTTTCCACTACCTATGACATACTAATATTCAAACTGTTTTTTTTTCCTACATTGTATCAAAAACTTTCGTGACCTGTAATGAAACACAAGAGGGATACGTTATTATTATGTCTTACTTATTTATAGTTAAAACACGAAATACCAAGATGATAAGGTATAATTATTTTAACAAAACAATAATTGTTCGCCTTTCACGTATGACAAAAATAAATTTCCACGAACGAAATGTTGCCAAAAATCTATTTTGGTGATTCTATTTAGGTTCTTAAGTTCAATCAAGACCAAGGCGAAATAGACAAGTCACACATTTTTTTGATGAAATTTTAATACCGAAATTCAACGACTGCTTTTAAAATAGCCGGTGTTTTCAGTAGGACACGATTGTAAGTTACTACCCTAATGATCATAAAGCTTCTATTATTCATGGGTGGCCCGCTAACAAGACACAGGGCTTTTTTACTGTTCAAATATATTCGTCAGCTATGTAAAACACTACGGGACGCCGATCGAGGTGCAAAAATGTTAACGTGGTTTTGACAGTTTTTGCATCTGTTGGTCAATAAAATAAGGTTACAGAAAAACTATTTAAATTCATTTATCAAAATTTAAATTCTATACAAATTAGTTTGAGCACTGTTTTTTATCTTAGTTTAGTTAAATTATGTACCTACTTATGTATTTTTATGATTATTGTTTCGTGTAAGTATTTATAAATATATATATTTTTTTAAATGTTTGAAAAAGACTACATATTGTTTTAAAAATGTATCATCAGTGATAAGCGGCTTCTAATCCACTTAAAATTAAAGTAATTATCCGAAGAAATATCCCAATTCTCTTATCAAACTGCAATGTAAATTTACCATTTTTTAACATGTTTTCCAATAAATTAATAGATTTTTTTTAATTTTTAGGGTTCCGTACCCAAAGGGTTAAACGGGACTTCGCTGTCTGTTTGTCCGTGTGTCACCAGGCTGTATCTCATGTACCGTGATAGTTCGACAGCTGAAATTTTCACAGATGATGTATTTCTGTTGCCGCTATAACAACAATACTAAAAAACTGAATAATATAAATATTAACAGAATAAAACAATAATTTCATAAATATTAAATAAAATTTTCATAAAACATTCAACAAACATGTTTTTTTTTTGCTGTATTTATAGATAATGGTACCGACTCGCACTTGGCCGGTTTTTAAAGCCAAGCTGTTTTATAGTTTGAACAAAAGGTACCTAATGTACTCAAATTAGGTTTCAACTTCAAACAAAAAGGCTTGAAAGATCAAAATATATTATTTCAGCTTGTCGAAGCATCAAATTTTTCAATAGAATTGTACAGTCAAACGAAATAAAACTCAAAAGAGGTTTGCTCTTTGAACTCAATTGAAATTTTCACCCTGCCTTGAATCCAAGATGTAAAAGCCAGTCACTGTCCAGTCGAAATGAGGCAAAGGCATCTACGTCATTGTTCCTTTGTTCTGACCAGTACCTTTGTCCGAGAATTGAGAATTGTTTTATACTGAATGTAAGTCACGAATACTATGTACGATCACAGAAAACAATAGTCCAAACATTCTGAATCTTCACTCCCGCAACATTAAAGTGAGTCGACTTGTGTTATACATGCAAAAATGGAACTTCGAGTGAGCATGCTAGAGCTAGTTTTACTTTATCAAGAGTACTATTAAACTCTCAAACTGTTTTCCAATGTGAAACTTTAAATTCAAGCAATATTGAACCTAAAGGCGTACCTAGAGAGATCATTTCAGATTCAAATTGCAATGAGGTGATAGGGACTTGGTAACGTCTAACTGAATAAGGTAGCGTCGGCAGTATCTGTCCGCTACCTATTGCCCGTACAACTCTATCGTGATCCTGTATCGCATTGTTTTTATCTTCATTACGATTAGTGATTCTTTGATCTGTATGTCTTTGTTAGACCATTTGAGACAGATCATCGCTATTATTAACATTGTTTGGTTAGTACCTATTTGATTCATTAGTGAAAATAGCTTGAGTCAGAGTATTGGGTTCAGCCATTGTGGGATCCTGGTTGTTGTTTCCAATACCAACAACACAAGAAATCCTTGTGGTAGAACTTTCTAAGAGTGAATCTCAAAATAAAGAACTTACATTTTATGTAAAAAAACCTCCCAGAACATGTTCATGTAAAATTCTTAAATTTTTATTAAAGGAATACTTAAATGAACGTCTCAATCAATACACTTCTGGCACAAACTTACGTCTTGCAGAAGTTATCTTTCATTTTGATATTATGTTGCCTTGTCATCTATTAGAACTGTTCGTTTTCTTCCACGCGCGTTGGCGTGTAATTTTTTTTATAGACGCTTGAATCCGAAAGGAAAGCTAAGATACTTACCCCCCAGTTTCTAGTTCCAATGATAGGGACCAATATGATCCATATATACCGGAAGACTTCCGTAGCACGTGCAATATAGAATTCAAGAAGAAACTGCAACGGATACGGTTTCGGTACGCCACATCGAATTGTAACGTACTTATATCTTGCTGTATAGTGAAATATGATCATAGTCTTTTGTACAGATACATTTCACTGGTCGATTTTTGATAATACATAAAGAAGAAAGGCCAAGAATGGATCTGCATCTACAAGTTTTAGTGTGAGTTAGTAAGTTCGTATGAGAGTGGCCAACTCTGGTGACGGAGTTTTTAGGCCGCCTTAAGGCCTCAGTCATGGCTTAACGACTTAAATAGCCGGGACAGACAATTTAACGTGCCCTCCGAAGCACGGAAGCGCTCAGATGAAAATGTTGGTTTCCCATACTATCCTATTAGCCTATAACCACTACTCTAAAATAGTTTTTCTTTGCTCCATTTAATATGGAGGATTTTACTAGTCTTTATATTTTTTTGATACATCTCCCATAAGTTTTTGTTGGAACCCTTGGCTAGTGTTGTCAGCCATATTGAATCTAACCACATTGCAACAAAACTTATTTTTCAATGCAAGCTTAAACTGAGTGGAACTGCCTGACCAAAATTGCGCTCGTAACATTTGCAAGGATACTGCACAATAGGTGCCCAGAATTGAGTATTCACGTCAGAGTTAAAAGTCGTTCATTTTATTTTTATGGGTTATTGTAATATTTAAGACTCATAATAAGATTGGAGACCTTTTTCTTGGGACATGTTTTCATCTCTGGAAATAAACATGGGATCGGATTGATAAACCTTAATATTTTATGAGGCCCACGGAAAATTACAGAAATCTTAGGTAAAAAGATATGAGACACCGATCAAAACATTTTTATTAAATACGTTTTTTGAACTATTTGCAGAAACACTATCGTATAGAAATTTGTATAGAGCACAGAAACAGAACTTGGTATAGAGTACTACTTAGTTGCAAAATTCAGAGTTACTCTAGACAGATTGGAATTTTGAAATGACAACCTTACTACAACTGAACAGTTGGTTAACCTTGATCGTTTTCACCAATACAAAGCATTTTACCAAACCATCCGTGGGAAACATTGACAGCTACACAACAACGTGACCTATAGACAGAATCACGACCACAGCGTGTTATCCTCTTATGTTACTGCTATGATGATTCTATCCTATCTGTCCGATCTCATATGCCATTATGAACCTTAGTGTCTCAAGATAAGGGTCCTGTTGTGTCTTGTTGGGGACAATGGTTATCTGGGTATCAGATTGAGATAGAACGAAGGTCAAGAATGGCACGCGAGCAAATACGGGTGGGGTCTATGTGACAAATATGGAAGGGTTGCTATTGTGGGCATAATAATGTAGTTATATGCATGTTTGACCTTTCGAAGGTACAGAATTACTTTCTGATACTCAAATGCTACTGCGAAAATTACATACTTCACAAGCAATGAACTTTATCATCGTTAAACCAACATATTTTATAATTTTCGTAGTAGCTATGTTCTTCCACTCCATACATGTACATACATTTAATCACGTATTATGCTGTTTTTACAATAGAAAAGTTACATAATTAAACAAAGTAGTAAGCAACTTCATAGTTCATGTAAAGCAGGTACTGTTTTCCTCATTCCCAGTGCTCTCTTAGTGAGGTAATTTAGAAACGCAGAGAATGAAAACTAACTACACAATATTGCATAAATGGCCGGTAATAACTTCTGCAAAACTAGGAGTCTGAAGCCTTTTCAGTGCACTACGCAACTACTACTTGAAACGAGTTAAATAAGATACGCTCTAGACACCGCATTTGCAAAAGTGAACAAGATTCTATTTTCTATAAGATAGAATCGATTTTCCAATGTTTTGAACATATTAAAACGTTTTCAGTTTACTATTTGCGTTATTGTTACTCATGCACGAGTTTTTTCGTATAATAAGTACCTACACATTTTGTAAATAAAACATAATAAGTTATATATAACATAAACTAGCTGATACCCGCGACTTCGTCAGCGAAATAACATACTTATTAGCAATGCCATCTATTGCCTTTAACTGGAACTACCATCTCCCCATACAAACTTTCAACCCTTATTTCACGCCCTCGATGATTAATATATTTTTCTGTCATAAGAACCTTCTCCTGACAATAACAAACACAACAAAAAAAAAATTAGTGAAATCGGCCCAGCCGTTCACGCGTGATGCCGTGACCAAGGGATATGGGGATTCATTTTTATTATAGAGAAGATATATGAGTTTACAGACGTTATCCTGTTTCTATTTCATAGTAAACGCAGTTTCACTAAAGCTCTTGAAACGCTACCAAACTTTCGTTTTCCTAATGAAACTTGAACTCGGGGAAATTGCATGGAAATAAATAGGCAGCTCGTTTAGCAACTTTTCAATGCTTCCGTACAGAATGCTTTTGTATTGTACAAACGAGTTCTGCGTACTAAAGAACTCAGTAAATTGCGAAACTCACATAGACTTTTCATTTGCCAGCAAACTTTTAATTGAATGGTTATTAGCTAACTACCTTATAATTGCTAATTGAGCCGTGTTGGTCGAATGGGGTTGTGCCTCGACTTTCAATCTGAAGGTCGTGGGTTCGAATCCCGGCCGTGCATCACTGGATTTTTCGTTTCGAAAAATTTATATGCGCTTTAACAAGAGCTCTTAAGGGTAAAGGAAAACATCGTGAGGAAACTCGCAGCTTAGTCAGCTCCACACGTATTGACGTCGTCTTTCCTGTGGGCCAGGCTGATTAAGCTGAGAGGATGGTTTAGGTGCTGGGCAAGCCTATTCCATCTTAAACAATGTCCCAGGCACTACAGCGTCCCGTTAAGTGTAGGCAAAGGTTGCCTCCTGACGCTGTATAAATCATCTAATATAGATGTAAAGGCCTAAGTTTTTTATAATTGCTAGAAAATCAATAAAAAGGTTGTTGAAGCGTTGGCCGTTTAGCATCAAGATGCGATATGATGATATTACTAAGGTTGTAAATTGTTTATGTATCAAGTACATCTGCTAGTACAGGTCGTATTAGTTGGCACAAATAAATAAGCCAAGCGACAATGTGTCCAAAAGGTTGTGATCATAAGTTTGATGCTTATTATACATATGCTTAGTATAGCAGGCGACCTATTTGACTATTGACCTTTTAAGTCAATAGCGACCTATTTGTCTATTTTCTCTTCTTCTTCTTTTTATTAATGGCAACTAACTGTATTAACAGTATAATTCTGCCAATGTCAAGTTTTAAATAAGTACTTATTCATGTCATGTCAAGTCATGTCAATTTGGTTTCGAAAAAACATAGCGGCTTGTCATTTCAAAACTCCAACGGAAATCTTTCGTCAAATGAGAAATCTTCTTGAATACTCCCCCATTATATTCTTTCATAAATTCTGTCATTAGATTGTAATTGTAAATTGTTGTTTTTAATATTTGGGGAATAAATGAGCCCCCCCTATAATAATTGGAAAAGTGACTGGTTAAGAAAACACAAAAGGCTCGCACGCCCAATGTGTTGACCCCACTTCCAAACACATGGGGCTGGACAGACTCGGCGCTCTGCAAATGCGGTGGAGAAGATCAGACCATGGAGCACATCATCTCACGCTGCCCTATACACTCGTACCCAGGACCCTGGACTGACCTAATAGATCTCCCCATGAAGCAGTATCCTGGCTTGGGAATCTAAACATTGACTTGTAGATTAAGGCCCATACTAATAAACGTGGTATAAAGATAACTTTTGACAGTTTACACTCAGGAATAATCCTGAGTGTAAACTGTCAAAATGTATGGTTATTTTTAGTTTATTCCGACGAATCACTTTACACCACGTTTATTAGTAAGGCCCTTAGTATTTGTGTAGTTTTTATTTTAAGTTTAGATTGATTTTATTTTTGTTTAATTTTAGTTTTCGTTTTGATACGCTTATCATACAATTAAATAAATAAAAATCTACCTAGCTTCTCAAAATTATCCAATTACGTATTAATATGAAATTCACAGCTAAACCACTTACCTAAACCAGAATTGTGCCTCTACATTATGAAGGGCGGTACAAATTCGTAGTGACTAATAGCATTATTAGTCTCAGAGCGTGCGTTCATAACACTGTACATTATTATTCTGTAAGCAAATAATATTTCTTCCTTGTATATGATATTGTTTTTGTAAGAAACAGTTCCAAATATTAAAAAAATAAGACTTGGAAACCTGCATGAGGTCTGTGCATCATAGATCGAACTATCATATAATTAAGGTATCCACACCATCACATGTAATCAGAAGCACGGCCTAATATTTTTATTTTTTGATAATATAGCATATGGGAAATTTCTCTTCAAGCCTACAAAAATTGAAGATAATAATTTAATTACGTCCACGACCAAGCATTTATCAATATTGATGAAACTTAAGCCTTATAGAGATTGCCATAACTGGGCATAGAAGAAACATAGGGCTATTAAACCCGAGAGAAATATTGAGCTGAGTATGGACGAGCTCTATGAACTCGCAATAGCGAGAATGATGTTTGATCTAAATATATTATGCTATCAATAAAATCTGGATAGTGTTTGCACTAGACAAACTAAAACTAGAATATATGCAATAGGAAAAAACAGGTCAGAAAAAATATATTAACATTTATTTGATATGAGATTTTGTTTGATTAACATTAAGATAACGATTTTAGAGAATGGATTGTATTAATATGTATTATTTTCATTCATTCATTAATACAAATATACACAAATATGTGTTTGAATATGCCTCTAACTACCCCCATTAGCATCTTCAAAGGATCTGAAATAAGTAACATAAAAAAAGATCTGAGAGAATGTCTACCGCGCCTTGGGGATACAGTCGTGAACCTGTTTACGTTTTTTTATTCATTAATATTGTAAACTCACAAAAATTCTTTGCTCACTATCCCTACAGCTTATTAACTTTACTCTTCTTGAGAATTAACTTTAAGACTATTAATCAATAAGATATGGCCGAATATTAGGAGACTTTATTACCTCACTTTTTATGTTTAACATTAATTTAATTAATCAGAACATTTAGATAGCGAATAATGAGTTTATTTATGTGTAGTAATAAACCTTATAATAAAAAAACTAAAGCTGATTAGAACAAGGTTTAGAAAAAGGTCGTGATAAGTTACGGTAGTTATTATTACTTTTAATCTATTTTATTACTTTTACATCAGACTTAAACATTTTATCCTGAATGATTTATATATGATTAAGAGTCAATTTTACCCACACATAACAGTTCATATTAAATCCTCCAATTTCTGTATTCCGAAACAAAAATTCCTGAAACTTGATCAAGAAATTATTTTTATTTACAGAAACTAAGCTGCTACATATTTACATATATTTACAAAATACAACAGGATTAGTCAAGCTATCTAAGGATCGTTAGAAACGTTAGCTCAACTGATCCAGGTCACTGTCATTCGGAAACGTGCCCAAAACACTGGCGGCATTACCAAGCTGGATGGCAATGCGGATACTTTGAGCCATAAATGTGCCAGCTCTCGGATCACGCGTCGCTTGATCAAGACAAGACATTCAAGACAACGAAAGCCTCAGAATAGAACTCTAATACGCTGTAATAAGTATACATATATATAATATATTTTACTATTAATAGAAGCCAGGGCAGACCAGCAGCCAGGTGGGTGGATGATATAGAGGCCATCGAGAGAAGACATGGGCGAGATCAGCTCAGGACCGATTAGAGTGGCGTTTGAGGGAGGAGGCTTATATCCAGCAGTGGACTATTGTTTGCTGCCAATAAAAGTAAGTTCGTATGAGTCAGTGGTCAACTCTAGTGACAGTGTTTTTAGGCCGCCTTAAGGCCTCCGTCATGGCTTAACGACTTAAATAGCCGGGACCGACAATTTAACGTGCCCTCCGAAGCACGGAAGCGCTCAGATGAAAATGCCACTGGCGGTCACCCATCCACTTACAGACGGTTTCGAACGTTGCTTAATTTCGGCGATCTATCAAGAACGACTAAGCAAGCACGACCACGAGAGCTGCGAATGATGACTATTAGGCTGTGTCCCCAGTAGGCAAACTGTCAGCGGCCGACTGAAAGAAGAGCAAGAAAAAAAGAAGCGGCAAACTGCGTACAGTGAGCACAAAACTAGCAAACTATGGACACTCCATTTCAAATATATGGAAGGGCGTACTAAATCGATACGCCGCAAACTCAGTCGGCCGCTAACAGTTTGCCTACTGGGGATACAGCCTTAATGACCTAGACCTAGAAAAGAAACACCGTTAAGATAATTACAGTTTGTCACAAAACAAACGAACATACTGTTTTATATAATTTTTTACTAACTGCGCTTCCGCGGTGTGAACCGAGGTCTCTCGGGATTTTTTCATTTTTTTGGGATAAATAAAAATATACAAAAAAAAAGGTAACCTATGTCCTTCCCTGGGATACAACCTATAACTATGCCAAATTTCAGCTTAATCTGTTCAGCGGTTTGGGCGTGAAAGCGTAACAAACAGACAGACAGAGTTACTTTCACATTTATAATATTATAGTATGAATATGGATAGTATGGGTGGATAGTATGAGTTAATGATAGAATTAGTTGGAACTCTGTGCTTTACCAAAACAATGCTTTTAAATATTTAATTAAGATAACTCTGTAATGACCTCATGTGAGGGAATGTGAACAAACGACTCAATTTATAACGAAGATAGTAAACACGTGCCTTTGAGAGCCAAACACGAGAATAGAGCTCGCAACGTTAGAAACGTAATTCTAGCTATGAATTCTAAGCAAAAGCAGTTATTGGTATGAACAAGATACTCAATCTAGAAGTAAAGCTATATGACTTCTAAACAAAAGCAGTTTATGGTATGGACAAGATACTCAATCCTGATTGTACTGATAATGTAAAAGTTCACTGTAATATTTATTTACTAGTTTCTTAAAATATTTAATCACGATTTTGCACTATGCTCTAATAATAATAAAAAATGCTTAATAACCATAAAAAATATGAATAAAGTTTTGGTGATGTTTACCTTGTTTAAGGGCAAGTTACAGGGTTATTTTAATTGGTAGTCATTTACGAGATTAATGCACGAATATGTACCTACATTGTTCATAATAAAGTAAAAAAATTATTGTCTTTTAATCATAAGAGATTTTCTTTTTACTTCCTACTTTTACCATCTGGTTAGGATCCTTTTGTTTTTGATTCGGGTTCATAGGATCCTGAATGAATATGACATTACTGTAGCTTGGTATGTATTACTCTTACAACGCCATCATCAGACTAATGATACACAAAAATATTTTCCGTGTCTCTCTCGCTCCATCAATTAATCAGGATTCATTTTTGTTTCGTAACTTTTTATAGGAGTTTTAAAAAAGCCTTTTTTGTACTTTGTTAATACACGTCAATTATGTATGTATTTAAAAGAAATTTGTTTGAACTGTTTGATATACAGGGTGCAAAAAGACGTCTACCGAAGCCGAAAGGGGTAAGTACAGCATCCCAAAATACAGCCAAATCCAAAAGGATTTTCCAAAAAAATCATTATATCCGGAGAAAACCGACCACGCACAGCTGGTCGAGCGTATGTACTGGGCGCGTTTTTATACGTAGATTGTTGGATTTTGAGTTCTAATTGTTTTTTTCTTTTATAAATGAAATGATTAGTAGGTATGGTTTTATTATGTTGTACTAGTAACAAAAAACTAGAAAATAAAATAAAATGACGTAGCTAAGTAAAAATTTTTTTGCGTTTTTTTTTTCGATAAATATGTTCAGAATAATGGTCTGATTGCAATCCCTCAGTTTTCGGTAGCAGTATTTTTACACCCTGTATAAAAACTGCATGGGTATTGTTTAATAAACTAACATAATGTATAACCGTGTAAAACAAAATGTACTCCATCCAATCATTGAGACCACCGTCTCAGGTAGGTACTTCTGAATACAATAACTATTAAAATAATAGTGAACGTAATTTAATTAATATGAGTTGAATGAAAATTGAGACTTTAAAATATTTTTTTTAAACACTCACAATAAACTTAAAATTAAATTCAACGCTAAATAAATAAATAAACTTAGCAATAACACTAAGCTATAAAACCCAAAATTTAAAGCTACGTTTCAACCGTCGCTCCTGCTTTTGTTTAAAAGCGTGGGAACTGGGAAAAGAAGATATGATTTACTTTATTATTATTTATTTATTTCCGTGCCTGTTATATTATTACAGAACACGATACGTAAAAATAAAAATTGAATAGAAATCGAATCGACAGATAACGCTATGACTCCACCTCCGTCTAATGGCATTAATTCCAAAACTGCATACATACTGCACCTACATTTTATGTCAAGTATCGCGGCACGTGAGTTCCTGGCATGTCAAACTGACGAATTACTTACTTAGAGTCGAACACACTCTTTTTTTTAAGTCGGTTAAAAAGTAGATGTTTATTGAAACCATGAACTCCTGCTAAAGCATTGAATCAATTTGTTCTTTCTATTTTGAAACGGTAACGTCAACACTAAGAAATATGAAGTCGTGACGTTAATTACACATTCCTGTGCGTGTGCGCAATGTTTATTCTAACGACGGGTAAATCAAAACTGATGTTTATCCCGTCTGCTTGATTGATTGTTGCTAACATTTGTGTGACGGACGTAACATTGTAAACGGTGCAGTCGTTCATCTGCATACGTGAAATTTACTATTAGCAAACCCTTCGCCCTACTACTTTTAAAACTGTCCGCTTGCAAGCAGTTAGCTAGCTAGCTAATTGCTCATCCCATTTCATCACATCATGGGATCGGCTGATCCCGCCGATTTTTGGCGAGTAGAACAGAAGCAGAATCATGTAGTTCATAATTATGAATGAATGTATGAATAAAAATTCTTTATTGCACACCATTCATATAATTAAAATAAAGAAAAACCAGATAAAAATGTATGGGTGGCTTTATCGCTAAGAAGCGATCTTTTCCAGGCAACCTTTGGATCGAGAGGAACATCAGTGAAAGTGAGTTATGTGATCCCATGAAGCTTAATCATAGTCCTTTTAATGTTTTGGTAAGATTAATTGGTATTTATACTGGCTATTAGATAAACCTTATTTAAGAATGGGAGCTATTGCAGTATCTAGCTAATATTGTCATCATAAAATTGTATTATTTTTCTTTGATCGCGTGCCACTATATCAAGTCACTTTTACGATGTCATCTCGGACCTTAAGTGAAGTCTGTAGTGTCTAATAAACTTCAAAGTCTTAAAAACATAGAGAGATATATATAAAAGTTATTGTTTTGTGGAAAATATCTCTGTACTCGGAGGTGGGCGTTAATTTCCGTGACACAGTTTTTCTAAACTAATGCGGACATTATCGTTTCCTATTTTTTGTTTGTACAGTCAGCATCAAAAGTTGATTAACAGTTTGTTTTTTTTAAGCACCATTTCTCTTCGATTGCTAAGAAAAAATAAACTTTGCTTGGGAAATTATTATGGACTGATAGTTCAACTATTTGTCAAAATTTGTTACTGATGGTGTTACTGATTTCGAAAATATTCTGATTTTGGAAACTTTAAATGTTAATCAACTTTTAATGCTGACTGTACCATGTTTTTGTTTCCTAAATTAAAAATTTTAAAATTTTAAATTTAGAAATAAACTACGCAACATTGCATTACTGGTCATATTATTACTATGTCTGTGATCAGCCTTGGGCATTCATAACGATTCAAAATCACATGTATGCTTACGTAAATACACTAATTCATCAGGATTTTTGTAGTTTTGTTTGATATTTGTTTTTGTGCGTTAGCTGGTCTCTTCCGTTAGATCACTCTTTGATGTGTAGACAACAATTGTTAAAGAAAAATCTAATGTTTTTTAATTTTTTGTTGATGATGATTAAAAAAAAACGTAAACTTGTTCACGACTACCCCAAGGTGCGGTAGACATTCTATCAGATCTTTTTATGTTACTTATTCCAGATCCTTTGAAGATGTCTAAGGGGGGTAGTCAGATTTTGATTTGATGATGATTTTGTATTTACATAATAATTTTGCATTTTACCTTTCTGCCTAGCCAAGCAAGGTAGATAATATTAGCATGCTTATCTAGAAGGGATTAAAAAAAAACAATTTGTTAATACAAACTACAATGAGTTGAATGATATTAAAATTATATAAAATAAGTGACCTTATTAATAACAGGGCAAAACAAATTGAAAAATTTGATTCTAAATGAAATTGTTCACTTTACTTGGCAACTTTTATACTTATTTATGTACTTACTACAAATTGTAATAAAGTAGGTACTTATCTAACTTAAAATAATAGGTATTACTTACCTACGCATGGCATACCACGTAAGTCATACATTAGTACAGGTGGCTTAGCATGAACTCTTATTTCCAGGCAGTTTTTGAACTGCATGGCAATTTTGACATAAAGACGCAAATCTGAAATGGCGGCGCTTATCATGCTCTCTCGCTTGCACATTAGTGACTGCACTAGTGTGCGAGCGAGAGAATATGATAATTTGCGATGTTTCTGTAATGAACCGGGTTATACGAAATTGACATTTAGTTTGTAAACTGTCAGGAAATAGGAGTTCATATTAACCTCCCTGTACCTACTATTAAATTGTTTTTAATGTAAGGTAACCTACGATTAGCCCTAAAATTTTTAATTTGTTTAAATATAATCTCATGTAAGTGAATTTGTAAATTCTTATGAGAAATAAAAACATCTTAAACCTGACTTATCACAAAGTCCAAAGATTTCTCGGTAGGCACTAACATATTAGGTATACCGTTAAATATAAGCGTCTATGTATTTCAAATGAAATAATCTAGTAGTTCTTAATAAATCTCAATTACTAAACGATATATTTTAAATGCTATCAATAATTTAAATAAAACAACACTATCCTTTTAAGTAATGTAACTTTTCCGAATTATTATCAATTATTTAAAACATTTTAATAATGCATCGTAGTTTAATTCAAATTTAATTTAAATTTTCTTGACTTTACGTACATTTTCATTGAATATACGTACACGCTTGAATAAATTTAAGTAATCTTTAGAGTTTAAAGGGTACTTACGGGAATAAACATTAAATCGTTTTTCACTGTGGATAAGCCCTGTGAGTTAAAAACCAATTTGTTTAAAAACAATCTGCCTACCCTTTCGGAATGAGGCGTGATTTCATGTATGTATTTATTAACCCTTTAAAATTGGAAATAACCGACAAAACCTTACAGAATAAGTGGGATCACATTTGTTTGCCTAATTTTCTTCCATACATTAGAAAGCGCACACATTGTACAGAAACTGTCTCATATAATTATAGTTGCCATATTTTTTATATTTATTTTTTATAATTTATTTTTAATCCAGGGTGGTAATACCGCCAGTGTTTTGGGCACTTTTCCGACTGACAGTGACCTGGATCAGTTGAGCTATCTATAGATCGTTTCTAACGATCCTTAGATAGCTTGACTAATCCTGTTGTATTTTGTAAATATATGTAAATTTGTTGTAGCTTAGTTTCTGTAAATAAACAATTTTTATTATAAATTATAGTTATACTTAATATAATTTTATTTAGAAACTCATTCACACCTTGTTCAACTATAAAAACTTACGAAGAACGCATTTCAGTCAATAATAAACTATGTATGTAATTGACTGGTATCCGCAACGATTAAGTTTACTTCGTATCCAAGCTATTCTTTCCTCACTTGCCGAGCAAACGTAGTCTGACCACGTTGTTTTCGATAAAGCTTTATTTAATAAGGTGAGTATACGCATAACTAAGCCCGATAGTCGCCGACACTTGTTTAAGTGTAAACTGCTGTTCTTTACTGATAAAACGTCACATTTTGATAATTTAGCATCAGATTCTCGAGCCAAACGGGTTTTCTATCGAATGTTTATGAAAATGAATAGTATTAAATTATTTACCAAAACAGAGATAAACTCTTTACACGGAACATAGTTCGCTCAATTTTGAACCTTATTTTCTTGGATTTTTGTGATATAAATTCACAGATACGCAATAGTAAGTTGGTTTAATCCGAAGATTAGATAAGACATAGATCGAATAGATAAGAGAATGTAGCATTTCATGTATCATAACACTTAAAATGGCACTTGGTAAATCAGAATCACGATTAATGCGTCATTACGATAACACGTAACACAGTTAGAAGCTTTTAACACTTGGTCTAATATAAAAGGTACTGAAATTTTATTAAGGTAATCAAATCAATTATGAATAAATAACACATAACTACATATTAACAAAATAAATTCACATACAAAGGATTTGGAACATTATTATAAACTAGCTGCGGTGTTGTTAAGTCTGAGGTCAAGAGCCAACCCATTCATCATAAAAAAAAGCAAAAGAAAAAAAAACCCGCGGTCCCTCGGGATTTTTTATTTTTTTCGGGATAAAAAGTAGCCTATGTCCTTCCCTGGGACTATGACTGGGACTGGGACCTTTAACTATGCCAAATTTCAGCTTAATCTGTTCAGCGGTTTGGGCGTGAAAGCGAAACAAACAGACAGAGTTACTTTCACATTTATAATATTAGTATGGATATTTATATGTACGGGGTGTATAAAAACGTCTACCGAAGCCGAAAGGGGTAGGTACAGCATCCCAATACACAACCAAATACAAATGGATTTTCCGAAAAAATCATTATAATTATCCGGAGAAAACAGCGTTTGAAGATTACTGTTTGCGTGTGTTCTGGGCGCGTTGTTTTACGTAGATTGCTAGATTTTGAGTTTTAATTGTTTTTTTCTTTTTTAAATGAAACTACTCGTATTAGATAGGTATGGTCTTATTATGTTGTACTAGTAGTAAATAACCGGAAATAACAAGTAAATAAAGCGTTTTTTTTTTTCGCTAAATATGTTTAGAATCATGGTCTGATTGCAACCCCTCAGTTTTCGGTAGTAGTCTTTTTACACCCTGTATAGAGAGAATTCAAAATTTCCGTCTGTTTAACATCATGTAAGATCAGCTTATTAGAACTAAGTGCTTCGAAAGTTCTTTTATTATGCGCACTGCAAAAATTTGGAATCAGCTTCCAGCGTCTGTATTTTTGCAGAGCTACGACCCTATTGTTTTTAAGAAGAGAGTTAATAGGCACCTTCTGGGTAAGTTCGCTCCATCGTAGACCTCACTCTTGCCTGTGTAAGTCTGAGGTCAAGAGCCGACCCATTCATCATAAAAAAAAAGCTACCTTCAAAGGTAGATAAATCTTTATTCAACTGACTTACTATTTTAATAGAATAATGTTTCTAAATAGATTCACATGGTACAAAACTGTATATATAGAAACATAGTAACTATTTAAATAGGTTCTTCATGAAATAAGATGAATAGCGTAGACTTCCTAAAACATAATCTTTAATTTTCTTGTTGAGAAATATTTTTATTCTTACTATTAATAAGATTACAAGAAATAATATAGCCAGTTATTAGAAATAGAGATACCTAGCGTACTCAAAAGATTTTTATGATAATAAACATGGCGACATTTCCTCATTTGTAAATTCAGCACGATGGTGAAATATACAAGATAATAACATTACATCAAAGGTAAACATGATACGAGGAAAAAACATATTTCTACCAAATCCACAGAATTTCCATTCTTGCACGGTTTGTAATTTAGCAAAATACTTACCTACTTTATATGCTTTTTGTCGCGTGGAGGCAATAAATTCTATTTTATATAGGGAACCGGAAAATATTGTGGTATCTTTCCTATGTCTAAGGAACTATGGTGACACGTGACAAGCATCACAGAGATTACAGAGAACTTTCACTATGAAAGTTATCAGCAAAGTTTGACTATGGAAAGCAGCTGGTTGAGCTATTGACTTTCTTGGCAGTTTTAATATCAATAAGAACTTTGGTAGTTTATTATAGCAACAAACTTGCTGCAAACAAAACTATGTGTATTCCGGTATTCGAGATCCATTTGTATAATATGATTCTTACTACACTTGCAATCACTTTATTATATTCAAGACTAATGGCCTAGGAATTTTATATAGTTTTATTCAGAACTAGGTAAGATAAGATAGTTTATTGTGCCAAAAACAGGTAAAGCGGTACAAAAGATTTGCTTAAAAAAATAAATAAGTGTTAAAGAGGTCCAATTAGTTATTGCTGTTAAGTTTTTTTTAATTAGGTTTAAAAAAATAATAAATATTTTAGATGAGGGTAATTTGGTTACCCTTAGAATTAGGCTTCAAGTTTTTCGATTCTTAACATTCAAATACTAATTTATGTGTATATAAAGGATTTTATCGCGTTAAATACCTTTTATTAAAAATCCTGTAAATACACATAAATATGAATTGTGATCGCGAAAGTTTTAAAAAAGCTATAAAAATAAGTACATAATATTTTATCAATTAAGAAACTCACACCAGACTCCACAATAAAAGAATGAAAGAAATCAGCTCAATAAAGTGCAATTCCTTTGCTATTTCCATATCCTGATGTAATAAAGGCAATCTCACATGTAATATTTAAATCGTCGGCTGTCATGACAGATGCCTCCAGTTATTGCCAAGTTTTGAGATGCGCCTCACACCTAACTAGCACCTAACTGCGAAATCTCATTCGCATAGCCTCACTGCCACTTGCAAATAAGTACCCAATGATTATTCACACTCTCTGCACCCCAAACTAAAACAACCTAACTTTAAAAGCACTCAACGGAAACTGAACCTTAGCATCCTGAGTTTTAGTATGCAAATCGGTTGTGGTGTTCGTGAGATGGGTTAGGGTGGTCACTGAAAATGAACTCCTTTGACGTGCAAAGAGCAAAAAAGAGGGAACTGCAGCTGTGA
The DNA here is from genome assembly GCA_951394285.1 of Epirrhoe tristata. NCBI lineage: Eukaryota > Metazoa > Arthropoda > Insecta > Lepidoptera > Geometridae > Epirrhoe > Epirrhoe tristata. Next base: position 7,085,784 of record OX596146.1, on the reverse strand, counting down.
TGAGGTACTCCGTTTATAAATATTTATTACCTAATTATCAGAGTCTGGTTTAACACCTCCAATAAGGTATTTAGCCAAGGGCGAGTATGTATCTTCCAGACACCGCCAATTTGTATTTTGATGCTTTAAGTGACGACTGGAATTCCTTTTCAACTAGTTTTTGTACAAGGTTTTACTCGTAAACAGAAGTTTCCCGAAATTGAACCCGTTGTATTTCAAAACTAAAATCCAAAATACCTCGTCCAAAATACCTCGACATAATATCAGACATGTCAATTCAATGAATAGAGACAAAGCACATTTTACAAACTAGGCTTCTTACCTAAAAAGAAAAAACAGTATTTCTTTTACAGCAAAATTAAAAAGAACATGGATACTTACTTATTAAAACAAAAAAAACTTCACACAAACATTCAGATTTTTTAAATAGGTGTAAAACATAATGAGAGTTGGCGGCTATTTGTGAGTGAAGATTATTAAGCTTGTTAACCTTGCAATAAAGATGTCCATTTCACGGTGTCAGGTGATATAACCTAGTAGGTAGGCACCTATTCATTATTTTTATATTTAAACTGACCTTGGAAAATACCCTGAGAAATTATTTTTGCATTTATGCAATTCGGCAAATATAGGTTTCAATAGAATTGTAAGGTGTAGGACCAATCAAAATGGAGAATATGGAGATATAAACATATCTATGTCTTTGCTCAAGTATTTGTGATTGGTTAATTTAGAACGTGATAATGAAAACACAATTTGAAATTGCGCATACAAACTTTAAAAAAACACCAAAAGACTGTCTCACCATTAGATAACGTGGAAATCAAAATCAATTTACTTAATGACTGCTGGAATAAATTTACAGAAAACCATCAACTATTTGCAAAAAAATCAGAAGAAATAATCATACACTTTTACATACATTCACAGAAAGTGGAGACGAAAAAGGAAATTGAAACAAGACCCACACTACACAGTCCAACAACTATCGACAAAGCAGTCTGTGGGCTAGGTAAAAAATAACAATTTGGTGCGTATCATCAGTTTGGCCACGTTTACATCATAATCATAATAGATGATTTATACAGCGCCAGGAGGCAATCCATGCCTACACTTAACGGAACGCTGTAGTGCCTGGGACATTGTTTGAGATTGAATAGGCTTGCTTTAGCACCTAAACCATCCTCTCAGCTTAATCGGCCTGGTCCACAGGAAAGACAACGTTAATACGCGTGGAGCTGACTAAGCTGCGACTTTCCTCACGATGTTTTCCTTCACCGTTAAGAGCTCATGTTATAGCGCATATAAATTTTACGAAACGAAAAATCCATTGATGCTCGTCCGGGATTCGAACCCACGACCTTCGGTTGAAAGTCGAAGCACAACCCCATACGACCAACTCGGCACAATGGCTACCAAACTGTAAGAAATATTCAATGAACTAAAGTTTACTGTACCTACTTATAACTATTCTACTTATAATCATCATCGTCATCATTTCCCTTACCCAACTTATTACAAATAGGGTCGGCACGAGCCGTCCCTTTTAATTTAACTCCATCAGTCGTTATCTCAACACACTCACTCATTTCGTACTCATTGTGATCTTTCACACAATCTGTTTTTTTATGATCTAATCTTCATCCATCCACATTCATAAGTAACACTCCTAGTTATATGAATTTCTTCCCTTCTTGTGACTCAAAGTTTGAAATGTGCAAATATCATTTTTGCATGTGCCTGAGAGACTACCTTAAAGATCTTCATAGAATTGAACTGTAAGAAAATAATAGTTTTGGTACACAAACACAGGCTTAAGTATATATAACCATACTTAAATCGGTCAAGTCGTTTTGGATACATGGGGCAAAAGTTCACATACAAACACACAAATCGTCTCGCACCCCAAACGCATACCAGTCTGTTCCATCATGGATAATAACAAAATAGACAAACATGTTACTTACCTACATTTATCTTCGTTAGAGATTTTCAAAGGATCCTGATTTGTTCAGTACTTAATGATCACAGTTTACTGCCCTCTCGACAACTTTATTGTTTGTATTGCTATTAAACAAATGACTGTGTAATCGTATAGAAGTGAAACTCCAAGCTCAGTAATTAACGTGTTGAAATAAAGATTTATCATTCTAATTTTCATTATTTCTACATACTTCTTCCATTCAATAAATAAGACAGCAGATGGGATTTTATCTGTGCTACTACTAATTTAATTAGGAAAAGGTTAAAAAAAATACGTAGTGCTAGAATTAAGAGTAAGAAAGTGCTAGAAGTGAGTCAATTGCCGATGTAAGTGTGAGATGTAAATCATTGTTGAAGTTTTTTTAAATTCTTTTATAGTAAAAGATTTCACCGAAGCCCGATCAGTGGAAGATTTTAGGAGAGACGCTACCCCAACTGTGTCTTACACAAGATTATTACATAAAAAAAACAAATCTGTAATCTTTTGACAACGTACATATAAGTTGTTGGGAGTTTCACTTCTCGACTAGTTCACTAACTAATATTAGTAATGGTCGCGGTCATTTAATTGAAAGTTTTAATTAGCTGGCATGTTCCCTTGTTAAGGATATTGGACTGATTTTATGATGATACGCCGCTTCGAGTAATTTTATCTGATTGTCGAGTTTCGTGGAATTGTGACGAGTTTGATTGGCTTTTTGCTACATCCAATTAAATTGATAATTGTTAACTTGTTCTTAAACGAGTGGAAATTTTGAGAATATACAAATGTTATTAATTTGAAATGTTTCATAAAAGCTAAAAATCTGATGACAAATACAACTATTAATTTGACGACCTCTGTAGTGCAGTGGGCGAAGGCCCGCCTGTGACGCAAAAGGTTGCGGATTCGATCCCCGCGGCGGGACCAATGTTTGTATGATCTACAAAATTAAATATTTGTCTCGGGTCTGGGTGTTTTTATTTATAATATGTATGTATTTACAAACAAAAAGTATATAATTAGTATATCAGTCATCTAGTACCTACCCATAACACAAGCTGTGCTTACTTTGGGGCTAGATGATGCTGTGTGAAAAGTCCAGCATTATTTATTTTTATTTATTAATTTAATTTCTTAAAATCCGCACAGAGCGGCGGAACAAAGGAGTTGTCTCGCATAAACGGGCCAAGTAAAAAACAAAAGGAAAGAACAAAGAGAAATACAATAAATCAGCTTGTAGTGTCCTTCTGAAAGCAAGGGGGCATACGGCTGACGTTCTGTTGTCACAATTTATAGTTCGTCATGACCGAAAAGAGTCATTTCTGGGACCGTATAGCCATTGGACGAAACATTGGACGTCTGACTGCATCATCCTAAAGTATAGTTAACACGAACAGCTGGAAGGCTTGGATAAAATTGATGACATTTTGGAGAAGGTCAAAACTACCTTTAACCGGCGAGTATGTATGAATAATGTAATGAAGGCAAATGAGGCAAAATATGTCTTGTCAGACAATTCTTCTTATCTGACTCATAGCAAAGTGTTAATATAGCAGGCAGCATAAGTAGGCGTTTGAGCTAAAAAACACCTAAAAATAATTATTATGAGACAGACCATAACTATTGCTAGCTGTTGCTTATTACTTTTTAATTTTTCACACCTGAATAAAAACTTCATATATTTTTATTGCAAATCATTAAGATTGTACTGATATTCGCATATTCAGTTTTTTTAAACAGAAGTTAATAAATTTCAAGTTAAATTTTTGGATTGGTTCGTTGACTAGGTAGTCAGTAGCGTCCCGTGGTTTAACCATCCCTGAGCGCCCATAAATTCGAGTGTAATACGAGCGGATTGATGCAGATACCTGATAACTAGACAGCGGAAATAATTGGAAGGTTTTATTACTACGAAATACGCGACAAACTTAAAACAATTTCAGCTTACAACTTTGAGAACCGACTATAGGAATAAGGTCGAAAATTGAATACACTTATTTCAATTTAATTTGTGTAACTCGTAATAGCTAGAATCGGTTCTGGTCTACGAATTTACTGGAATTAGTGTATTATTATCAGAACCATCTGGGATTTCGTGGACGCTGCAATGCATGAGACTAATTAAGGTACCTAAATCATAGAATTTCATTTGTAAAATTTGTGTTTTGCTTTGAAATTCTGATTTAAACTAAGAGCTCTCTGTAATTATTTGAAGTACCTAAAACATATAAGTAATGGGAATAATTTACGTGTGCTAAACCGCAAAATTATAATCGGTTTAACAAATTTCACTGGAGTTATTTTTGCTGAACGTACTTACACGTTTTTATTTAAGAGATTTAAATTTTAACTTAATTTTTATTATGTTCTTGTCTATCTATGTATTTATCTAAGTAGCCAATTTTTACAGCGCCAGTTAGTATAGTTGCATATTTCTATATGCTCTTTATATGAAAATTGCAAAAAAATCTTCATAACTTTAAAAACTGAAGCGAACAGTATCAAATTCCATTGCATACAAAGATGGCGTATTTATAGAAAACAACGCAACGAAACTGTATTGTTTCCCGTAATAAAAGTTTACTATCTCAATATGCGTCTTGTCGACCCAAAAAGTAACATGTTCGACGTATGGGTATAAAGACTTTATTGATTTAATTTAACGACCACAGCACGGACAAAGTTTCAGAAAATAAAAGTGAACATTCAGGTTAGTTTACGTGAGACGACCTCTGTGGCACAGTGGGTGAGTTCGCTTGGGACGCAGAAGGTTGCGGGTTCGATCCCCGCCGCGGGATAAATGTTTGTATGATCTGCAAATTTGTAGACAACAAACTAGGCTCTGGCGACTCACCAAGACGCACTGGCCAGCGTGGTGTTTTAAGGCTAAAACCCCTCTCTATGATAGACGCCCTAATTGAGCTGGGAAAGCGTGGGAAAGGACTGCACAGGAGAAGAGTGGCGCAATAGAGAAGAGGCCTATACTCAGCAGTGGGTGTAACCGGGCTGAATAGATAGATCTGCAAATATTTATCTCGGGTCTGGGTGTTTCTATGTATAATTTTTACAAACAAAAAGTATATAAGTAGTATATCAGTTACCTGGTTCCCATTTATTTATTTATTATTCTAGTTTGTATGAGCTAGTGACCAACAGGTGACGAAGTTTTTAGGCATTCTGCGTTCTTCAAAATGTCTCTTTATGGTATAAAAAGACTGGTAAAGTTATTGCTTTTTTTATGATGAATGGGTAGAGTAGTACTCGCTTTTGGTAAAGTTAGTTTTGCAACGTTGACTATGGCTTTTTGGTAAAGCTTAGTCCTTCATGCACCTAGCAATCGCCCATATTTTTGTGATGGCGCGCATTGTCGCTTTACCCTAACGATCTATCACTTAGTATACTACATCACAAGCGATTCACAATGAAGATAAGGAGGGTAACGGTTTTATCTTCTTACTACTACTCGTACTTTTTAAATAAAAAATAAATAAATAAAAATCTTCTTACTTTTCAAAGCGATATAACTACGGACTATCACGCTTCACAAGTGATTTAATGCATAATATTTCAAAGTCATCACACATCCCATGCCTGTACATTAATCATACAGAACCTGTTCTAATTATTCTACTAGGCAATTAAAATGTACCATATTATTTTTTTCACACAAAACAATGTTTTGTTGCTTGGTATATGCTTTTAGCTCCCGCTGTTTCAATTAAATCACTGACAATACTTCAAATACTTGACCAGTCTGTACCAAAACATACCGCTTTTGGCTGTCATTATAGATTAACTAAATGATTTTGGTTGTTTGATTGATAGATGGAAATTAAATGATTGTTACTCTTTGATAATTTGAAGATGTTATTGGCTTGACGGGCATATGCCCAGCAAGAGGTAATAAAGGTGAGTTTGATTCGCACTGACAAATGCTTTTTATTTTATTTTATATTTAATTTGTTTTGTATTTAATACATATTTTAATTATTATTAAAAATAGTTTTTCATTTAAAAACAATTATTTATTATTATTCACTTCTCTTTAATTTTTTTGTACGCCGACGTCCTTTTTCTGGTAATTTCTGTCCTATCCATACATAGGTAACCAGGAAGAGATCGCTTTTAGCAATAAGGTCACCCTTTGTTACACATTTTGTTATCGAGGTTTTTATTTTCTGTTTGTTACTTTTATATGGTGTACAATAAAGTTATAATCGATCTATCTATCTTACTAGATCTGCTTACTTATGGCATTAAAGGACTATATTAGAAATGTATTCCCTAGCTAGACCGTCGGGTGTAATTAATTTAATGTCAATCCTTTCCATTAAACAAGTCTATGAAATATCTTAAATAATAAGAACGTTATTCATTTTATTTATTTCGTCTTCTTTTTCTTAATATAAATAACTTTAAACAAAAAAAACAGATTTCATTAGATCTCAATTTTTTTTTACATCAAGTATCAAGAATGTTAAAAGAATCTTGTTACGAGTCTCACGATGCGTGTGCCGACAGTGCCGATAGTATCTAATCCAGATTTCCCCCACCACTTAATTGATTATTTCGTAAAGATTAATATGACTCGTCATTCCTGACGGTTCTCGGTACGGAACATAAAAATTGAACCAAACAATCGACTGTCGGTCACGATTACCGCAACCATTTTAAAAAAGACTTCATGCAACATACGGAACTTGTGATGAAATGACATGCGAAGGATCAAGATACGTTGGTTGGAGTAAGTGGTGCTTTGCTAAAAAGCCCAAGATCAATGTCAAATCCATTGAGCTCTTTAGTAATGTCTCTTTTAGATAAATCAGAAGATAGTACGCGTGTATATTGTTTTTGGAATGAAGTTCCTTTTTGGATGGTATTGGATGGGGGCTGGACGAAAAAACGACACATGTATATGTCAAATCGTCACAGTGTGAAATTCACAGCCGTAAAATAGTCAAGTACGGAAGAGCGTTTCTAGGATATCTGATTGACAATTTTTTTTTTGAAAAATGCCTAATGTCAAAGTTGAAATTCATAGTAGGTATAGAAAAGTACTCTGTTCGTTTCAGTCCAACCGAGTATTCCACGACACTCACGTACTTTTTTATTTATAAGCCAGGAACGGAAGGACAAATTTACCAATCGTGCACCTTCTGGCAGAAGAAATATAACCTATGGAAAAATATAAAAAAATTGTTTCGTTCTTTCGTAAGATACCTTGCACCGTGAAACTAACTAAATTCTAAATGATCCAAAGGTTGCCTGGAAGAAATCGCTTTCAGCGATAAGGCCACCCATTGTACTAATTTTGAAAGTGTGTTATTTATGTGGTGTTTTGTTATTAATTGGTGTACAATAAAGTGTTAATTCACTCATTCATTCATTCAAGATATTCAGATAAGATTTCAGCACGATGCTAAATTGCTTTTCATAATCACTTATCTATCACGCTTTAACATGCTATTTGAGGACTCTTGGCCTTTATGAAATCGTTTCTTAGTAATTTTATTGATACAAGGCCCGTCAACAATGGTAAATTTTAATGGTAATTTTCAATATTACCGGACGACATAACCGTAACCTCACATCCATACCTAAGGGTTTCACAAGCTGAATTGTCGATTGTCCTAGATTAACGAAGCATATCATTACGGCTAATGAATCGGGCTCGATCTTATCTACCCATCAATGTCAGTCTCAAATCTATTACTGTTAGCCGTACGTGAAGGTATGTAACATAACGAGCGATTATTTTATTAAATGCTCCATCAAAATCAGTGAGGTAGATCTGGGGCGTTCTCTTATCACAACATTCGAATACTTAAAATGAAACTAGAATAAAAAAAAAACAATGGGTGACCGCCAGTGGCATTTTTATCTGAGCGCTTCCGTGCTTCGGAGGGCACGTTAAATTGTCGGTCCTGGCTATTTAAGTCGTTAAGCCATGACGGAGGCCTTAAGGCGGCCTAAAAACTCCGCCGCCAGAGTTGGCCACTGACTCATACGAACTTACTTAATGTTAATACCATGATTCATGCTTAGTTTTAAATCACGTGCTTGCATTATTTATTCTGTTTTATTCGCAAGTTAATTAAACATAAAAATACACTTTATTAATTCTCTTACACATACAGACTCCTAGATCAATAAATTTATGCAAACACGATAATCGACCAAATCGATTCTCATATACGCCGAAGTCAGCAGCCCTCGGCTACTGCGCCATGTTCTTTTATCTAGACATCTACATGCAATACGACATTAAAGGACGGCCGACATAGCTTGGGGCATACCTCCATTGTTGGTGGCTAGTAACACGGTATTACGAGTATAAGACTTATTACAAGCTTGGTGAGATTGCAACATGATAAAGTTAACAAGTACGCAGCGTGTAAAGTCTATACAAAAAATTCAAGTCACCAACGCTAGGGTAGCCTCTGGCTTAGTATAATTTTTGAAATTTTCCTTAGTTTACGTGTCCAAATTCATAACTGGGGCCTTACCATGAGCTTTAAATGTGCGATCCAGTTTAGGTCCTAAACTGAACTGCTTTGTTAATTCGTACGAACGTATGATGAAACGCTGACGAAAACTCAGAACCTAAATTGGAAAAGCTTCGTTCACTTAATTTGTACCATGACCATTTATTACGCGTTGAGTTGGTTTACTTTTCTGTAAAAACTGACAGTTTGTGATTCCGATTAGGAACCTCAACTGGATAGCACCCAAACTGAATTTTTTATTGAGGTCATGGTGCGGCTCTTGGTAACAAAATGTGATACAGTCCAGTTCCAGATCAAATCAAAACGGTTCACGTTCGTTAAAAATGAACACATTTTTTTGTCAATCAATTAACAAGCGAAACATCTTTTACGAATATGAAATTCTTATTTTTAAAAGTCTAGTCACATGGATGGTTCTAAATTCTTGCATAGATGGCGTTGGTATCGAGATTTAGAATTTTTACAGACCTTTAGACCTTTGGGTGCTTGTTGTTGAGAGGGACCTATTTATATAATTTTTATTAGTTTGTGTGTGTTATTTATTAAAGCATGAAGGACAAACTTAATTTATGAACAGGAGGCTGGTCTTTAGTTTTCTTTCTCACACACCACTCATAAAACTCTGAGTTGTTCGTTCCTTATTTATTGTACTCTAAAACTTAAAGCTCACCCTTGTTACTTAAGGCGATTTACGATCGGGTATATTTTATAAAAAGTTTAATGCACCTGTTCAGTCCATTTAGCAGTGGTGACCGAGACTACCGCCAAGCCTATGTCACTCATAAAAAAAGTATTTTTTTTATCCCAGGCGCTTAAAAAAGCTACGTATTTTAGAGAAAGCTTTTGTCAGTGCAATGATGCAATTTTATCCATCTAACTCTTTCCAATGCGGTCTCTTTAAAATAATGCTGGACATATTTCACACAGCATCATCTAGCCCCAAACTATACAAAGCTTGTTTTATGGGAACTAGATAACTGATATACTACTTATATACTTTTTGTTTGTAAATACATACATATTATACATAGAAACACCCAGACAAGAGATAAATATTTGCAGATCATACAAACATTTTATCTCGCGCGCCTTAGAGGTCGTCGATGACAGCGACTGTTTCTTTAATCTGACCTATGTGACTTATTCTTCGTCTTCTCCTTCTTTGTCTTCCTTCAACATTTGCTTCAATGGTGTTCCTTAAAAACAGTAATAATATAGAAAACTTTGACGTATAGGTACCTATATTCGGAAAGGTGAGCAGCCGTTTGTTTGTCATTATAATTCTACTCTATCTTGGAGTAAACCTAGTTTTAGACATCTCCACAGAATCTCAAAGTGCCTCGTAATAACGCTAAGGTTTGCTGACCGGAATGAAATTGTAGAAAAGTGGTATTAAATTGTGAGTAACAAAATGAAAATTGTACAACGCTTCTCAAGCTTTCACTGAGACTTTGGTATTCATGATTCTATGAACATAAGTATAAATAGTAAGTGGCAATTCTAAAAAAATATTACATTACTACGTGGCTCAATACCAAAAAAAAATATTACCAGAAGAAAACTATCCAAAAACACTATTACTTTGAAGTGAAAATAAAAAAATGGATACTAGAATGATATCTGTTATACTTTACCATTAAAAAATGGCTAAAACTTGCTACTGAGTAGAAAGTTCTAAAAGTGCCATTGATAATGAATTACTCCATACATCCGTAGGTTAGATTAAAGGCATCCATTGATATTTTGCACGTACCTACTTTAAACATACATAAATAAAAAATGTACTTATTAAAACGTTCTGTCCTGGTCTGACGTCACTAAAAGCACCATGATGGTGTGCTTTAATAAGTTGCGATAGTGTAATAAGAATAAAAAACCTTTTTTTACGTAAACGAGGAATAATTTTTCCATGTTATTATTTGAAGCTCTGTTATTTCAAATCCAATACTCACATACGCTTGGCAGAGCGTATGTTCCTCATGAATATACGGGTTATATGATTATTATTCTATGTCATGTAAATACTAACCACCTACTATCTATCCTATTCAAATATTGTGGTTTAGTAATTTTGAATAAATTATCAAACTTGACTTTATCAAATGCAAAAGTTTATGAGTATGTATGTTTTTGTTTGAATTGAACTCGAATGTTGAAACAGATTTTATTCTGGCAAGTTGAAAGGTTTTCTGGAATACGATTTAGCAATCAAGTTCACGGGTTCTTGTTAAAAAATATTTGTTTTTTATTCAATAACATAATGTTAATTTAATACCTAAATTCTGATTTCAACACATCGGAAATATTTGATACTTACTTTTGTTATTTTTTTAACTAATCTTTACTCTAAATCTTTAAAATTATGTTCCAACCGATCACTAGATAACTTTGCGATGACAAACTTATGTGGGTCCAGGAAAATTAATGTCACAGGTAAGCTGAGGACAGAAAGATATTGATTACACCTCGAGGATTTTAGTTGTATTTTAATTGATTTGAAGGCACGACTGATCAATATCAGGACGATTAATGTTATTCATGGTCACATGTGCCTGAATGATGGTGGTGTTTGGAATAATTTAAATTCCTGTTTGGGTAACCCAAGGTGCAGTTACGCAATTTGATGTATTGCACCGGAACACGCTTAAATTCCTCCGTTGAAATTACTGGGAAACAGACCTACTACATTTTTGTCTAGGTATTGACAAATATTTTATGAGTTTTAGAAAACATTTCTGTCTATTTTTCTGCAAAACTGATCTTCTTGTCGTGTCATCAGTTCTTTCGAACCAGTGTGGTGAAGGATTATAAGTGCGCCTTTCGTGCACTTGACACATGTTTTCAAAACTGATAAAACGAGTACTTAAATAAGAAATACTATTAGAAAGGAATACGGACGTTGTGCAGGTTTATAAGAACACGTTTAAAAAACTGATAAAATAAAGATGAAAATGAAACAATGAAAGCGTTTCGTTCAAAGAATCTCATCAGCGAACTGACGAGTAATCTCCACATTTCATTGATCAAGGAAAGGCTGAGTAGGTACATCAATAGACTGATGGAGAACGCCTTTATCCCGTAGCCCTCGGGCATGTCAGTACTTTGAAACCCTTGCGTACTCTGTTTTAGGAAGGCTTATTTGCAGAGTTTTTTATTGCGCCCATCACAAGCGATGCTAAGATCCTTGTTGTCTGTAGATTTAGATTTAGTCCTTTCATATGTTGTGGGTATAACAGATCATAGAAAACATTAGGAAAACAGTTGTTCCTGCATTTTTTTATTATGTTCTTTTTTAATAATTTTACGACCGATAAGAGTTTTCCTCAATTTTTAACTAAGATTAGGTTAATCATCATCATCATCATGTCAGCCATCTAGTGTCTACTGCGGAACATAGGCCTCATCGATTTCCACAGCGATTGATCTTGTGCAGCCTGCACCCAACGGCTCCCAGCAACCTTTAGGTACCAGATCGTCTTTCCATCTAGTGGGGGGCCGTCCTCTACTGCGGTTTAGGTAAATAAATTAGATAAATTTATTTTAACTTCCTCCTTAAAATATCAGGTTTAAGATGTATTTATTTCTCATAAGAATTTACACTTACATGAGATTATATTTGAACAAATTAAAAATTTTAGGGCTAATCGTAGGTTACCTTACATTAAAAAAAAATTAAAAATTGTAGGTATAATATTCCTTCTACAACACACAACATTTTGTTTAAAGACAGGATGGCTTATTTGCCGTGCTTAAAGTTATGAGCTTTTCCCAATACATTTACAAATGTATCAACAAATTATGCAGATAACCCTTTGTTCAAAGCTAAAAATAAATAGTTTGTAAATTGGCTCACGGACTACCAGATGGTAAGCGGTATCATAAAATTAAATAACGACATCTGTCCTCCAGTCTTTCATTGCGTTGTCGCGTCGAGATGTAAAACAAAGAACATTGTATTACGGGAACAAGTTCATACATTTTCAATCTGTCAACTGACATTATACTAATGAATACCCGTAGGTAATTATTTTTGATAATAAATTGCTAAGAGTGAGGAAATAAACCAACTAAAAGTAAAACTAGTTGACAATAAGACCAAAAAATTTAGATCTATCGAAACAAAAATCTCAAAAATATCGGATGACAGAATGGACTGTTTATTACAAAATAACAATCTATGTCTTCGAGCCTCCGAAAAATAAAACGAGAAGATAAAATATCGGTGAAAAAACTTAGATTAGAATCGAAAAGTATTTATGTCGGGAAACCAAACCCCGCGCTTAAAGGTTAACGATTCCTATCAATTAAGGTTATGGGTCGACACGACAGATCTTTTGGACCCCCGCCGGGCAAGGATTTGGCACCTGTCCTTTTTTGGTTCATTTTAGTGGCGGCCACTTCTAAATAGAAACAGGTGCAATTTGTTAAAGTGACCATGATTTGTACCAAAGATGGTACTCAAGGACATAATTCAATTCACGAACAAGCGTGTTTGCTGCGCAAACAATTGCTCGCGTCGCAAAATCGATCACATTACTATTCAAAACAAACATCGGTGTGTACTTTGAAATAATTACCGTAAGTAAAATTTTAGTAAGTAACTATGCTCTCAAATAAATTCTTGGTTTGCGAAAGAGCTCACAGATTAGGTAGAGAAAGAGCTTTAGTAACGTAAACGTATATAATAATAATCCATTTGTATATATTTATTATATTATATACACAGAACATAAAAATGTAGTCGTCTTTTGTGTAAAAATAGCTCAAAAAAACACAGCATAATAATAAAAAAAACCTTTTTCTAATAATTATATTGAGTAGGCAAGGAATTAGATTTATGAATTAATTATTTCTCCATCTTGCCTTCCGAAGTACTAGAAGTCAACCATCCACTTTGTGACCGCACAGAACGTTAAGCACTACGACAAACACTACGAATGCTACAATAATAGTATAGAATATAATTATGTTTATTGGCTATTATTGCAGGTAGATCTAGTAGTGGCTAAGGTATACAAATTGTCTCAGTTTCTCAGCAATTGTGGGCACTCTACAACTGCTTTCAACAATATCAAAACAAGGTTCCTTATTTATTGATATGATAATTTTAATAGAAAGTGCCAGTGCCCTACTGCGAGGGAGTGGAACAAATAGTTTTCTTGATAGGCGCCTTCCTGATCAATTCATTAACTCCACAGGATTGGTGAATCTTTTGTAGCTGACTAGTTTTTAGATTATTTTATCGACAGGTGAAAGGTAAATGGAATTTCAAAATTCTTGTGAGTTCAAATTTGGGTTGTACCTCAACTTTCAATCCGAAGGTTGTGGTTTCAAATCCCGAGCGGTGGCGGTGCATCAATTGATTTTGCGATACGTAAAATTTATATGCGCTTTAACACGTGTTCTAAACGGTGAAGGAAAACATCGTGAGGAAACCAGTAAGTGTTCTTATAGGCGGCGATGGGCTTGCAACCTGTCACGTATGGAATACTAACTTCTGCAAAATGTGGGCATGTATCAAATATTATGTGTTTGGACATGCCTCTGACTACCCCCATTAGACATCTTCAATCTGAATAAGGATCTGGAATAAGTAAAATAAAAAGATCTAAGAGAATGTCTACCGCGCCTTGGGGATACAGTCGTAAACCTGTGTTTGAATTTAGAACGTAATCTCTATGAACTGTTTCACTACTCTCATAATAAATATAGTTTAGGTTCTGAAACGTACTAAAAAAAGTACGTGAGTGTCGTGGACCTCCGTGGAACACTCGGTTGGAACGGAGTTTCAATTTTGACATTTGGCATTTGTCAAATAAATCCTAGAAACGCTCTTTCGTAAGTAGGTACTCTAGCTAACAATGTAACAATCTGTGGACTGGTTCGCGACTGCGCACTTCGCACTGTAACCTTTTGACCTATGTATATGTCGTGACTGTAAAATTGAACGCTTTTTTTCATCTAGGCCCCATCCTTGATAGCGATACCGTCCGAAAAGGAACTTCGTTTCAAAAATTCATTGTGAAACTGTTTTTCCTAATTGGCATAAGTAGGATATTGTTAGTTCCACGCGAGTTTAGCCGTTGGTGGAAACTAGATGATAATTTTATAATACATCAAGAAATCAAAAAGGTTTTTTTTTGTTTTAGTAACATACTGTATCGAAAAAGCTCTTAGACATTTTTTTTATAAACAACATAGTTTTGTCTTTTACGCGTTTCTATTTGTATTCTATGTCATTCTCTTAAAACAATTAAAAAATAACAACGTTAAACTCAAACTTCTTCAAAGCTATTCGATTATATCTTTCCTTGGTAGCTTAATTTGAGTAAACTCTCAACGTTAATGAAGAAGCGCTAAATAAAGAGCCCTTGGCGTTGGATCAGTTTCATTTTATCCTGACGATAAGGTAAGTAAAAATTAAAAAATCAAGTCTAAAATGTTTTAATTTTCCTTTTGATAAACATTTTCGGTCAAAATCTAGTAAAATGGTATTTACTAACTTTCAGGATTTTTCGTACTAATTAATGGTGAATTATATAGATTTTTAGAATCCGTACAAAAAAATAGAAAGAAAGAAAGAAAAGAAAGAAAATATTTTTATTTGCTTAGACACTTCTAACACAAACACACTAAACTTAAAGATATGCCTAAAATTACGATTAAAATTAAAGTTGTGCGCAGCAGAGTCAAAGCAAACAGGCCCCAACTCAGCATTGTGCTGGATAGGTACACACTGGTGCGCCCACCCAGCGCTGATTTTCAGTTGGTAGCCAGAGGAGCCACGTCACGACCAGCACTATTATGTACAACCTAGTCATGTATCATATTATATATATATTATTATATATTACATACATATCACGTAAGGTACTTATACTAAATATATTAATATTTTGAGTTCTCTACACTGTAATAAAATTAAATTCAAATACTATTGTGTCTGCAAAGATATTATGCGCAATGATACCCGAATCTGTTTTATATGTACTTAAGTATTTATTTATCTGTTTGTCTATCGTCTGTCTGTCTGTCTGTCCGTCATGCCCACCCACCTAAATAACGGAAATATCATTAATGCGACTTTGATTCATTTTCTGCGCAAATAAGGATGTTTTTCCACATCGTGATCCACAATCTCAGCAAAGCTTAGATTATGGAAACCAAATGAACATGAGAAAGTATGTTTGTGATAGATATCAGCTCCAGTTGATGTAGGTTTTGAAAAAAAAATTAACAAAACTGCTCATATCAACAAAAAGTTGCCTATCTCAAACTACCCACTAGAGTCTTCAAGGGAGAAAAAACCTAACAAAATTAAACAAAAAACATAAATTATAAAACGCGCAAAGACATTAAAAAAGTTCCCTCCGTCCCAAACACCTTGAAGTTTGTCGCTTAAATTTTTATGCCTCCCGTAGCTGCAATACAAACGTTTGCAACTCAAACTATACCCTTGGGTCTGTCTGTTCCACCATTAAAGGCAAAATGTCGTAAATAAGCTCGTTTGAAACACTTTTGGAAAAAATGCGAGTATTGTTGTCTTATCAACTGTTTTCTAGTCTTGGGGAAAATGTTCTATATAAAATTATGATGTTTTGGTTAGAAGAACAATCTAAGCTTATTTTTTAGACCAAGGAGGATCAAAAATTATTTCTATCTATATCTTTCTTTCTATCTATCTCTATCTATATTCTATCTATCTAATCAGCCCACATTTACCCACTGCTGAGTATAGTATAGGCCTCCTCATTTTCACGCCACTGTTTCCAAAAGTCCTACAGAAACAATACAAAAAAATAATACTTGTAATGTGTTGTATTCGTCTATTCGTATTAAGTTTAGAAATCACTATAATAATAATAATAATAATAAAATAAAAGCTTTATTGGAAAAACTTATAGAACTAAATACAATACATTCCATGTACACACCTTGGGTAAAGCAAAGGTATCCTACTATGTAAGTAAACTATACTTCTTGTACTACGCTTCCGACTGACAGTAACCTGGATCAGTTGAGCTATCTATAGATCGTTTCTAACGATCCTTAAATAGCTTGACTAATCCTGTTGTATTTTGTAAATAATTTCATTTAAAACTACACAAACTGACAGGGCCTCATTTTTAACCGACTTCAAAAAAAGGAGGAGGTTATATGTTCGGCTGTATGTATGTTTTTTTTTTTTTTTTTTTATGTATGTTCACCGATATTTCCGTCAGTTGTGGACCGATTTCCAAAATTTTTTTTTTGTTTGAAAGGGTATACTCTTATAGTGGTCCCATATAAATTTTATTCCTGAGGGATTAATAGTTTTCCCGTAAAACTAAAACAATCACTGAACTTTAAGAAAATTGTGGCCCGATTTCCAAAATTTTTTTTTTTGTTAGAAAGAGGAATACTCTCAAGGTGGCGCCATATATTTTTTTTTCCTGAGGGATTAATAGTTTTCCCGTAAAACTAAAACAATCACTGAACTTTATGAAAATTGTGGACCGATTTCCAAAATTTTTTTTGTTAGAAAGTGTAAAGGACACACTCTCAAGGTGGCGCCATATATTTTTTTTTTCCTGAGGGATTGACAGTTTTCCCGTAACATTCAAAAAACCTCATTCTCACTACACAACACACCCTGACTCACAATCTGAGTCAAACATTAAATAGTTTGAAAGGGTATTACACCCGAGGTAGTCCAAAATATTTTCTTTTCCTTATGGATTGATAGTTTTCCCCCTTGCTGAACTCCGGTGTGTCCTTTAGTAGGTCTGCCCATGACTTCTCTTATCCTTTCCTACTTAAGCTACGATAAGCAAAGTCTTAATGTACTCGTAGCTTACTATATTATTTACACATACACTTTTATTTACACAGTATTTATTTACTTACACTAAAAAGTGAAAAATAAAACATTTTTGAAAAAAAAATTGAACCGACTTCACAGAACACAAACAGAAGAACCTTCTACACACTAAAAAGAGAAAAATAAGAATATAATTTGAAGTCGGTGCCAAGTGAATACGATTAAGTACCTATCAAAAAAAGAAATCGAGCGATAGCGTACCAGGATACAATTTTGCACCCAAGTTCTTTTGAATTTCTTAGATGTAAATGAATAGTTGGCACCGACTTCAAATTATATTCTTATTTTTCTCTTTTTAGTGTGTAGAAGGTTCTTCTGTTTGTGTTCTGTGAAGTCGGTTCAATTTTTTTTTCAAAAATGTTTTATTGGGTTGTAAATAGACGTTTGAGCGAATCAATTTCATTCTTAAGCCGATTTAAGTTTTCACTTCAAAATTTATCTTTTATTGATTTTTAGGACATGTTGCATAATGATTGTCAAGGAGAACAGAGTTCCACCAATCGCAGCGCAGTTACATCACGAATGGACTAAGTTATACAAGAAGCAACAATCAATTGAAAAGAAAATCTTTATCGATTTTCTCGGGATTTTCATAACAAAACAAAAAAAAATTACATAAATATTTTTTAATACATTTTTTGAACCCAATTCCTGAATTAAGTTAGTTTAAAATGAAAGACCCTATATATATATGTAAATATGTAGTAGTAGCTTGGTTTCTGTAAATAAAATTTATAATTTTAGTAAACTATATGCCACAGATTTTTAATATCCACGCTACATACAACAGTTTCCATATTCAACCCTTCATATCTTGCATACAAGGAACTCCTTTTAATATCGGGATGATAACAATGCTCAAGTTATTTAGCTTATCCCTTATTAAAGATCCCACAGCCACTATGGATTCGAGATCTTGAATTCTTTATTAAGTACCCGATCCGGGAGTTCTGAATATTTAAAATTTTCCACACAATCTTATCGTATTTATTAATATCTACTGATAGCGTAGAATGGATTCTTGGTTAGACAATATACAAGGTGTAAAATAATGCTGTAGGTAATTCGACACATTGCTTGTAATACAATTGGTTTTTCTTGTGTTATTGGTAATTTTTTAAATTATTATTATTCAAATTAAATATTAAATATGATTATATTTGACATATACATGTGTCTTGACGGTAAAATGGAACAATTTTTTGTTCCATCCTGTCTTTTTTTTTCTACGATACCGTCCAAAAAGGAACTTCGTTCCAAAAAAAATACGTAATATTGGCAAGGTTTGCTTTCATCTTATGCTGCTTGTAGAAATTCTGTGTATTGTTCGATTCAAGTGATGAGTACTTGAAGTGCTTTCTGCAAGTTTTAGTCTTCTTCTTCAGGTCGTGTGGTGAAAGAATTTTAAGTGCATGCCTCAATGAGACTCCTTGTATTGATCATAAAAACTTACAAAAAAAATATTACAATAATAAAATTATGTTCCACTACATATAAAAAAATGACTGACTGTTCTACTTCAGCTTGTATTTGTTTTATTACACCCAATATTTTATCGAAACATAATCTTACTAAGTTCGCAAAGTTATTTAATAACTTACTACCATCGATCGTGATTAGGAAGTCACGGAAACTTTGTAGACAGAAACTAATTTCGTAGGCGCTTAGATGTTATATAAAGTATTCCATAACTTATTTAAAGTATGTATGAAAATCGAATATTTTAACGCTGGACTTAACATTTTTATAAAAAAACCAAGAAGTATCGACAAGTACCGTTGGGGTAAACGAGTTCTTGAGTGGAGACCGCGACTCGGCAAACGTAGTGTAGGACGCCCTCCGGCCAGGTGGAGTGACGATCTGCGAAAGGCTGCCGGCAGAAGCTAGATGCGTCGAGCTGAGGAAAGGGCGCAATGGCACGCACTAGGGGAGGCCTATGTCCAGCAGTGGACTGCCATAGGCTGATGATGATGAAGAAGTATCAAAATTGAAAAGTTGCATTTATTTATAAGTCGAGCTTTCAAAATGTATACTTATTTATGAACTTGATGCCCTACTAAAAGACGAAACTTCCAAAATTTCTACATCCGTACTGTTATCAAAAGTTCAGTATGTTTAGATAGATCTTGTACATTTAAACAAAGCTACACCACAACCGCGAACCACAGGCCACTGTGCCAAAACCGACAGCGGATTTGGCTAGCGGTGTCCGGCTCGACGAGTTAGAGCGAAATTAGTGCATAAATCTAGCTGGAATAGCCTAGACAGGCTTTCGTTGCGAGAAATGATTTACAATCGGAAGTGAATTATAGAACTTTGGATGAGAATCAGGTCATTTGAGGATAAATCTGTCTCTGAACCGATGTTAGAATTCACATAATGTTGAAATAAAGATAAATTAATTATTACATACACAGGCACAGTAAACAAAAAAAACACAATGATAGATAATAAACATAGATAGGTAGGAACTACAAAAACTAACAGTTAGTAGGCACTTACATTTATACTAACCTAGAATAAATAATAATAAATGAATAAATAATGCTGGACTTTTCACACAGCATCATCTAGCCCCAAAGTAAGCTTGAGCTTGTGGTATGGGTAATAGATGACTGATAAACTACTTATATACTTTTTGTTTGTAAATACAAACATATTATACATAGAAATACCCAGACCGAGACAAATATCTGTAAGTCATACAAACATTTGTCCCGCGGCGGGGATCGAACCCGCAACCTTTTGCGTCGCAGGCGGACCTTCGCCCACTGCGCCACAGAGGTCGTCGAGAGAGAGAATTACAGGACAAAAAATACAGAAAAAAAAACATAGCTATGTATATAAGTACCTACCCAGGTGCAAGGTCTGCGTTTGATAGATGATTTTGGAATAAAACTCAAGATTATAATATTAGCTTTTAGTTTAATACTCAATGCGCATCAGCTAGGAATAGCCCTGGTATTCCAGGGACATGTTAACTGGCGGACAGCCGTCCACGGCTCGACCCACCGGGAAATACTGATTTTATGTATATTTTAGGTTAAAACCCTGAATTATTTGTGAGGCTAGATTTGCTAGTATTTCTAATCCCGTAAAAGCTCAATTTCAAATGCACCTCTATATTTTCTGCGATTAAAAGTATCTAACCTAAATAAAGCATAGTAAATAAAGTAACTAATATTCTCGTGGTGATTCTGAAAGCACTGAAAGTTGATGTTTTATATGGACAAACTTATCTAGTCTTGAGTCAATAATACGACTAACAAAAATCGAATATCTCTTACTCAACAAATAAATCCTTGTGAATCTAGGATCGAACCGGCGGCCTTAGGCTTGGAGGCTGGACCAGTACAGACTTCTATTAGTTTTGATACTTCAAGCATAGTTAACACTTACTGAGTAAATGTATAATGATACGCGTAATAAGCTTTTGTATAGTAATTTACTAGATATCCATCAAGTAATACCATATCAAGCTCTACTGAACATTCAAACCGATACAGAAGCAGTTTACTGTCTAATATCCGGGCTGGTCGCCGTTTCCGGACCGTCCGAATGTCACGAACATCTGCCGCTGACCAATATATTGATTAAATACTATTGAAGCGTTAGCTTGAGGAGAATTGAATCCTACAATTCCTAGCTTCGGGTAGGCAGGCGATGAACATGAAACAGCAAGCGGATTTTACAAGTTTAATGAAGATAGCCGAAAGATACAGGTTTAGAATTTGGAAGAGAAACGACACAGATAGATACAAGAATGGAAAATGTGAAATTAGCGTAATATTCTATTATTCCGGGAGCGCAAGCGATACGTGTTCTCCGTCGGAACGCGCTAGGCGAGTGTGTGTCGCGGCGCCTGCGCAAGTAGTTTTATCGGCGCGCTGGCAGCGGCCGCCGCCTCCTCACTCCGCGCAGCTCCCCGCTGCCGTCCGCAGCATACAGGATTTATTCTATGTTCGTTATTTCGCTGGTTCTTTCGAACCAGTGCGATGAAAGGATTTTAAGTAGGCATGTAGACGCCACAGTATTCCCCCGCCGAGATCGTGGCTATGCTACGATCGATAGTAGTCTGGGAATCTCACTACTCTTCCACTGGCTGTTCTCTTGACGGGCTTTGTAGGTATGTTTTCTGCATCCGGAGTAGGTACAGAAGCTGTCGTAGGCGTAGTCATCGGCTGCGGCGTTAGCGCCGGCTGCGGCGTCGGCGTCAGGTCGTCGTTTGTGCTGTACGCAGGCTTCAGTCTGTCTACAGTAACGGTAAGTACTTTTTCTTGTACCTTAATGTCGAATGTTTTCGATCCGCGACGCATGACTTTGTACGGACCGGCGTATGGAGCTTGGAGTGGTCGACGAACTGGACCTTGACGAAGAAAGACGTGCGTTGCGGTACCCAGGTCTCTCGGTATGTAGAAGGGACGAGGTGAGTGCCACGAAGTTGGTTTAGGTGCCAGTTTGCTCATGCGGCTGCGTAGGCGATCAGCGAAGTCTGTGATGTCGACGTCTTCATCTACTGTAGTGTTGAAGAACTGTCCAGGCAAGCGGAGTGGCTCGCCGTAGACAAGTTCTGCGGCTGAAGATTGGATGTCATCCTTCCACGCGCTGCGTATACCTAGGAGTACCATCGGAAGGGTTTCGGTCCATTGAGGTGACGCGTGGCAGGTGATGGCGGCTTTGAGCTGGCGATGAAGACGCTCGACCAGCCCGTTGGCTGCTGGATGATAAGCGGTCGTCGTGAGGTGAGTGGCTCCGATTAAGGCGGCGATGGACTTGAAGAGGCGCGACTCGAACTGACGTCCGCGGTCGGTTGTGATGCGCTCGGGACAGCCGAACCGCGCGACCCAGCCGGAGATGAAGGCTGTGGCGCAGGTGTCAGCTGTAATGTCGGAAAGCGGGTACGCCTCGGGCCAACGTGTGAACCGGTCGACCAGCGTGAGACAATACCTGTGGGAAGCAGACAAAGGTAAAGGACCTATGATATCCATATGAACATGTTGAAATCGGGCTGAAGGTGGATTGAACGAGGTAAGTGGCGCAGTTGTATGTCTCGTTACTTTGCAGCGTTGACATTGGTAACATTCCTTAGCCCATTGTCGACAGTCTCGCCTTATACCCGGCCAAACAAATCGCGAAGTCACTAGTTTCACCGTAGCTTTACCACCAGGATGGCTCAGATTATGCAGTGTATCGAAAACCTGGCGTCGGAATGCTGAGGTGACGTAAGGTCGGTGATTCGAAGTAGAAGTATCACAGTATACTTGCGTTTTTGCATCGGGTAGGAAAACCTTTTGCAGCTGTAGGCTGGATCCATCTGTTAGAAGTGCTTGGAGCTCTGCGTCGGTCTCCTGGGCTCGGGCAAGGGACTGGTAGTTCAGGGGCGTTGACAGTTCCTCGATACGGGATAGTGAGTCGGCCACGATGTTGTCTTTACCTGCGACGAATCGGATGTCGGTCGAAAACTGCGAAATAAAATCAAGATATCTGAATTGTCTCGGCGAACAATTATCTCTTTTAGTCGTGAAGGCAAACGTTATAGGTTTGTGATCGGTAAGAATGGTGAATGGTCTGGCTTCAACCATGAAACGGAAATATCGTATAGCTTCATATATCGCCAGTAGTTCACGATCGAAGGTGCTGTATTTTCGTTGTGCTTGATTGAGTTTTCTTGAAAAGAATGCCAAGGGCTGCCAATCGTTACCTTTTCGTTGCTGGAGCACAGCTCCAATAGCCTTGTCAGAAGCATCTGTCTGTATTGCGAGTTCTGCGTCAGGATCTGGGTGCGCCAGCAGTGTGGCATGAGAAATGCTTGACTTACAGTCTTTGAAGGCTTCCAGCTGTTCAGGTGTCAGGTCGATTGGCTTCGAAGTCTTTCCTTGCTTACCGATGAGTAAGGCATTGAGTGGCAACTGCTTCTTGGCTGCTTCTGGAATGAATCTGCGATAAAAATTTAAAGTTCCTAAGAATCTTCTAAGCTCTTTCGTGTTTTTCGGTACTGGAAAGTCTAGTATCGCTTGAGTTTTCGATTCCAAGGGTCTGATTCCATCGCTAGAGACATTGAATCCCAGGAAAGTGACATTAGCTTGTCCGAACGTACATTTAGAGGGATTGATTAGTACGCCGTAATCTTTGAGGCGTTGGAAGAGCATCCTAAGATGTTCCATATGAAGTTTTTCGTTTTCTGAGTAGATAAGTACGTCGTCTAAGTACCCATACGTGAAGTCGAGTCCATTCAGAACTTCATCCATGAAGCGCTGGAATGTTTGGCCTGCGTTGCGGAGGCCAAAGGTCATGTACGGAAACTCAAACATACCGAACGGCGTCGTTATTGCCGTCTTCGGTATATCTTCCTCGAAGACGGGTAACTGATTGTAGGCTCGCACTAAGTCTATAGTGGAGAATATTGTTTTACCTGTGAGTTGGTTTGTAAAGTCGTGTATGTGTCGCACAGGATATCTGTCCGGGATTGTGCGGGCGTTCAGAGCTCTATAATCACCGCAGGGTCTCCAACCGTCGTTTTTCTTCTTAGCTAGATGAAGGGGTGAAGACCAAGGGCTCTCGGATCGGCGCGCGACCCCACTTTGCAGCATTTCGTCGAACTCGCGCTTTGCGATCTGTAACCTTTCCGGGTCCAGGCGGCGCGGTCGGCTTGAAACAGGTGGGCCAAGAGTAGTTCGGATGTGGTGCACTGTACTATGTTTGGATATGGTTGGCTTACCAGCTGGGCGCGTGATATCAGGAAACTCTCGTAGTAGGTTATCGAAAACTGTGTCGTTTGCTGTTGTGCGTATAGACGAAATATCAGGTACGACCTCATGGGGCTGCGGCGCGTCGATGCCAAGCTTGGTGATTCCATCGATGAGGCGTTGCTGTCTACAGTCTACAAGGAGGTGATAAAAACTTAGAAAGTCTACTCCAATGATAGGCTTTGTGACGTCCGCCACAGTAAAGCGCCAGCTGAATGCTCGTCGTAATCCAAAATCCAAATTTAGATTTACGTGTCCGTACGTCGAGATGAGCGTGCCGTTCGCGGCGAATAGTTGGTACTTTGTCTTAGCTCGTGGCTCCCGTATGGCTGACCTAGGGAATACACACAGGTCTGAACCCGTGTCAATAAGGAATTGCGCCTTAGACTTCCGGTCAGTGATGAACAGGCGGCCAGATGATTTCGGACAGTCAGCTACCGCCACTAGTGACTGCCGCTCGCGTTTCCCGCTGACTTAAAAGTGCACGGCTCCCTGCAATTGATCGCCTTAGATCCATAAATGTAATGGTACCAACAGTGCGGATGATCCAGTGGGCGTTCTCGTGACCTCGACCGGTTCCTGGAGGCTGAGCGGTGGCTTCGAAAATTTCTACTGTCATGTCTGGATCGAGATTTACGGGTAGAAAGATTTTGTACCTGTTTTGTCAGTTCATCGACACGTTTCGCCATTTTTTCCAGAGCCGACACGGTACCTGATGATTCACATGTCGATGTGCTCAGCGTCTGCTGCGCCGGTGTGGAAATGTCATTGATCTTGTCAGCCAGCTCTGCTGCGGCCTGGAGCGTGCTGTCGGTCTGTGAAGCAATAATCGTTTGAATGTGGGTAGGCAGCCTGTTCGACCAAATCTGCTTGATAAGATGTTCCGGAACAGTCGGCCCAGCAAGATTTTGTAAATGTCGCATAAATTGGGAAGGCTTCCTATCGCCCAATTCTTCGTGAGTTAATAATTGTTGTAGCTTACGCTCTTGAGAAGCCGATAATCGTTTGATTAACTCAGTTTTTAACTTTTCGTATCTACCACTTTCGGGTGGATTTAAAATTACGTCTTTTACTTCGGCTGCGTATTGAGGATCTAACTGGCCAACAACGTAGTAAAACTTAGTTTGATCCGACGTAATATTGGAAATAGCAAACTGACCTTCAATTTGTGCAAACCAGACAGCAGGCTCCTCGGGCCAAAATGGCGGTACTCGCACACCAACCCTCCATAATCCGGGCTGATTTCCGGAGCTTCCAGAATGTTCGGCCCGTTCCTTTGTTTGATCCGCGTCCGACTTCTTCATCTTATCACGTCGGGGTCACCAGTGAAGCGTTAGCTTGAGGAGAATTGAATCCTACAATTCCTAGCTTCGGGTAGGCAGGCGATGAACATGAAACAGCAAGCGGATTTTACAAGTTTAATGAAGATAGCCGAAAGATACAGGTTTAGAATTTGGAAGAGAAACGACACAGATAGATACAAGAATGGAAAATGTGAAATTAGCGTAATATTCTATTATTCCGGGAGCGCAAGCGATACGTGTTCTCCGTCGGAACGCGCTAGGCGAGTGTGTGTCGCGGCGCCTGCGCAAGTAGTTTTATCGGCGCGCTGGCAGCGGCCGCCGCCTCCTCACTCCGCGCAGCTCCCCGCTGCCGTCCGCAGCATACAGGATTTATTCTATGTTCGTTATTTCGCTGGTTCTTTCGAACCAGTGCGATGAAAGGATTTTAAGTAGGCATGTAGACGCCACACTATAAACCCCATAAACATTGTCTATGGTTAACGGATGTAATCGAAGGATATCGATTGACTTGAATTGACCAGGCGGTTAACAAGTCAATGAGTATAAAATCTGTCTTACAGTATTTTGATTACCATAAAACTAGTCTTAGAGAGTCTAGTCTACAGGCCACGCACCGGAAACCGCAGTAGAGGACAGCCCCTCACTAGATGGAAAGACGATCGGGTAAAGGTTGCTGGGAGCCGTTGGGTGCAGGTCGCACAAGATCGATCGCTGTGGAAATGGATGGGGGAGGCCTATGTTCAGCAGTGGACACTAGATAGCTGACATGATGATGATGATGATGAAAACTAGTCTTAGTTTGTCCTCTATTTATTTGTTTGCAATAATGTAGGAAGCTATTTCAATGTAATTTGCGCGACGGAATTTAGTTAGCCTATTTTCTATAAAAAGCAATACCTTTAAAAGTATTTAGCTTAAAATAGACATATCCGTTTCAGTAACGGTATGTCACAAAACCCATAAGCCCGGTGCAGCGTCATTTGACCTAAAACCGGTGTCTCGTATTATCTTACGACATAATTAGACAAAAGTGCCACGGAAATCGAAGAAGGGTGTGACTTGGGGGCATTAGTGTCCTTCAGTGTCAGTTTTTGTAATGAGACGTTTAGGAAACCATCTTTACCATACTGAATTTCAAAAAAGTAATTAGAAAACTAAACTTATTTTATAAAGATTTTTGTGGGTACGAATTAGGACTATTTTCTTTAGCCAGTTTAGCATTTCAATAAAAATAACATAGATTTGATAATTGATAATTATACATATTCAACGGATTACAGCGATGCATAAGAATTTCAAACGCATCGATATTGCTCAAAACTTTAATTCAAGCTTACTCTCTAACTAAACAATACAAGGTTCTCGAGTGGAGGCCACGCACCGGAAACCGCAGTAGAGGACGGCCCCCCACTAGATGGAAAGACGATCTGGTACAGGTTCTGGGAGCCGTTGGGTGCAGGCTGCACAAGATCGATCGCTGTGGAAATCGATGGGGGAGGCCTATGTTCAGCAGTGGACACTTAGATGGCTGACATGATGATGATAATGAAACAATACAAATATCATTGTACATTAATACATCAAATTGTGTAGGTAAAGTAGTTCTTAATTCATTCAATAATTCCTATCATTACTACAAGTGTTTCTTAAAAATATAATTTCACATGTACACACAGGAAGTGTAAATCCCAAATTAAATTCACGAGCAATTTTCTTATTCACAGTAGACAATGTTGCCCATTTCCGTACCGGGATCGTGGACGGGTCAACGCGTACACTGTCTCAATGATAAATGGTGCTGGGGCAACCCGAATCAGATGCACGTGACGTCACAGTAACGTTCAAATAATATTTAGCTACAGGGAGTATTTACTCTCTGTACCCATTTGGGTGCGACATAAAATTTTAGTTTGAAACTAAGCTTTACACGGAAAAAGTAGAAGTAGCAGAATTTAATTTTAAACTGAATATGTTTCAGAAATAATCCGAATTTTACTCACACAAAACAGGACAGGTAAGTAACACCAAATAAAGTCGTAAACAAAGTGTAATTTTTGTTTTTATAGGTGAGTAATTGAAAATCTCAATGTATCACATTAAAATACCTATTCGAACCAATACCATTAAAAATCATAGTCCAACGTCAAAAATCTATTTGAGAATCGAGTCGTGTTCTACGCTCCAAAGTTTACCGTTCAATATCCGGAAAAAGAAGCTACTTCCTCAGTCTGAGCTAGATTCTGCAAGATTTCAACAAGTTTTAAAGAAATTCAACATTTTTACTGACACAGTAAGTACAGTGATGATGATGATGAAGTATATCTAAAATTTACTCAAATATACATTTTTTTATGATCTCAGAGGGTCGCAAACAAACGCAGATTACTTAAAAAAATTAAGAGAAGTTGATACCAATATGCAATATCAAGCTATCTAAGGGTGTAATGCTGTAAAGCTTCACAACACTCATATTAGCCACGGATATCTAATACTGACAAGATGAGTCGACGACGACATTAAATCCGCAGGTCGTTAGGATAGAGGCGAATGGCAAAAGCGAAGAGAGGCCAATGCCCAGCAGTGGGTTGACAAAGGCTGATGATGATGATCTAAGAGGTAGTCACACAGATGACCAAATATATAATGATATAACCACTTTTGAAAAATAAATACACCACATCACCATAGTCTTAAAGTATCAAATTGCTATGAAAATACTGTAACCTCTTTCATGTCAGCTGACCTACCAGATGCAACTGAATAGAACCGCTTGAATGAATTTTGTTAGGTTTTTAAAATTTGTTTCCTCGAATTTAAATAGAAATTCCTTTCATCTGAAGAGGCATTTCTAAGGACGTGAAATGCAAAGGAGTAGTAGAATTTTCAACATGGATTTTTAAAAAGAAAATGGACAATTGCAAGCTAGACTTGTGCCCTGAGGGTGATTTTGAGAGAAATAGTGATATTACAAATTGCATCAAAGTTGAAACAAAAAGAAATGAGAATCATCTATAATTTTCATCACCACGAAAAGAGCCATTTTGGCCGAGTGAGATGTACTGTAAAACCTTTCATCCTGAAGGTTGCAAGTCGAATCCCGGCCGAGCATAGGATGTCTTTTTCGAAAAATAATAGGCACACACATTTTCCGAAAAAACACATTGATACTTAGCATTAGCACGACCTCTAAACGGCGACTTGGAAATTCTTACAAACAGCGATGGGCTTGCAACCTGTCACGTATAGTATAATAACTTCTGCAAAGTGTGGGCATGTACTGAATATAAAATGTTAGGTAATTAATTGGGTAACATCAGAATCTAGTTGAGTATTTTATTAAAAACGTCTTAAAACAATAAATAACGCAAGGTCGACCTCTAATTAAATAATAATTAATTACTCTCAGGGTAAAAATAAAATTTCATCCGCATTTCTACAGCCATGTCTTCTTAAATTACTTTTAGAACAAATTTATTACAATACCGACTAAAAAGCTCTGTACATTAAAAAATACACCTTATTCTTGTAATAATTGAGTTTATTTTCTAATGAGCAGAATAATTTACGTGTGAAAGTTAAATTTAAGAACTGAATCAAAAGTAAGGAGTTTTACTTCTTAATGAGTTCCAGGCTTACTGTCCAATGTATTCAACCTGTTTTGACAAAACACAAATACATCCTATTTTAAACTTGGAAGAAACTCTTGAAGAGGATCAAGGGACGGGAGGTGAAGAGTCTTCATTTAATTAATTACGAGGCTCATATAATTCGGTAATATTTTTGCTTACTATATAACAGATACGCCCTTTTCATTACACCAATAATTCTTAGTGAATAATTTTTAAAGTTAAAACTTACTTGAGTACTTAATTAATTGATTCATGATTAATAATCCGCAAAAGTATGTGTTGTGACGTTCAACGTCAATTTTGATACTTCTTCATCATCATCATCATCAGCCTATATCAGTCCACTGCTGGACATAGGCCTCCCCTAGTGCGCGCCATTGCGCCCTGTCCTCAGCTCGACGCATCCAGCTTCTGCCGGCAGCCTTTCGCAGATCGTCACTCCACCTGGCCGTGATCGTTATCACGTTATCGATTGATTGTTTAATAACTAACAATGACGTTACAACACCTATGCTTGATCAATAGTCTGACAGAATACATTATTTCTCGTAAACAATGAACGAAATCGTTGCGAAAAAATCGACTGAAATTAAAAGACATCAATTCACTTTTACTGGTGGTATAAAACTTGTCATCAATCCCTTATGGAAGTGCACTAAAGATAATGCACAACTCTATAAAGTATTAATGATCGAATGAATCGTACGTTTCGCTTATCGCAAATGCTTGAGTCAGCATCAAAGATCAATTACCCTGAATAAGCAGAGATACGCATAAAGTAATAGGCTAGTTTGTTCTTTATTGCGTTGTGATAAGGATTTTATGTTCGTCAAACGGAAGATTGCAGTTCTTTGTCAATTTCGTTCAAAGAACTTACTTTTTCTCTTTACGTATGAAAACAAGCCTCATTTCAATTCTAAAAACGTATTTCTATTCGCCAAGAATTTTAAATACTTATTGGAGAATATACCTAATATTGTATCAATGAAAAAAGCAAAGTAAAAAAGTACGTGTCGTGGAACACACGGTTGGAACAAAGTTTGGCATTTGCCAAATAAATTATTGACAGTTAATTAATATATATACAGTAGAAACGCTCTTCCGTACTAATAATCAAACAATCTATGGATAGTTTTGGACCTGCGCGTCTTATGACGTGACGCAAAAATCTAATAGTTTTCGTCTAGCCCCCCTCCGATACTGTCTGAAAAGGAACTTCGTTCTAAAAATATAGGTACCTTGTTTCAAAAATGTGAGAAAAGTGTTGATTATTTAATTTCAATAATGTTGAGCTCAGTGATGTTTATAGCTGTTAAAAGAGTTTTTTTATTTTACTTAACTGATATTTACATTTCTTTGCGATGGTAAAACAATCACTCAATCATGTGATGCTCAGCGAAACTTAAATCTCAAGACAAGATTAAATACATTTATTTTGGCAAAATTTTAGGAATTATTTTTATAGCCAACAAATCGATCAACTTGTTTTATTCGCTAAGCAAAACTTTTTCAAGTAAATTACGTCTGATTGGCATCCACAAATTAGATTGATGATCACCCAATTCTTCGACCAATGAATTAGCAAGTGGCACTTGCAAACTAATCTTGTCCAAGTAACATTTTGGCAAATGACTTCGCCGAAATTTGGGCCAGTTACCTCAACTAATGAGGCTGACGTCCGAGATGACTCCTACAAACAAGAACAGGGAATACTTTGACTACCTAACTCACTAAAAAAAATACATAAACAATAATGCTTTAAATTTTTATCCTTACTAGATACGTTTCGTTATTGCTATGCAAACAATAACAATAATTAAATCTAGATTTCTGAAGTAGCAAAAACAAAATGTTTTAGAGCCACTAAAAACTTTATAGCCAGATTAAACCATTCAAATTTACTAGCTGTATATTGTAGACTAGATCAAATTACACATTAGACTAGACCGTGGACTATACAGTAGACATAATTTATATTGAGACTAGCTGCGCTCCCGTGGTGTGAGCCGCGGTCCCTCGGGATTTATTCATTTTTTCGGGATAAAAAGTAGCCTATGTACTTCCCTGGGATACAACCTTTAACTATGCCAAATTTCAGCTTAATCTGTTCAGCGGTTTGAGCGTGAAAGCGTAACAAACAGACAGACAGACAGACAGACAGACAGACAGATAGACAGACAGACAGACAGAGTTACTTTCACATTTATAATATTAGTATTTTTCGGGATAAAAAGAAGCCTATGTCCTTCCCTGGGATACAACCTTTAACTATGCCAAATTTCAGCTTAATCTGTTCAGCGGTTTGAGCGTGAAAGCGTAACAAACAGACAGACAGACAGACAGACAGATAGACAGACAGACAGACAGAGTTACTTTCACATTTATAATATTAGTATTGAGATACGATTATGCTAAACGTTACATGCGTCCAGTAGCTAGTTTATTTAAACCTATTCTAATATGAATGGAGTAAGTACCTATCCAGTGTTTAATAAAATCACCAAAAAAGAACAAGGAAAATTACAATTATAATCTCCACAGTTTTTCTGTTTCGCCGATGGTAAAGTTAACACAACAGGCCCGTGATAAACGATTAACTCAATGACTTGAAAAAGTAGCGCCCGGGCCTATCGCAACTAACGATGTCTATTATAGGAACTCGGCATGGAAGCTTTGCAGACCCAAGTGAGTCTAATTTGGGGGAATTGGACGACTTGTGATTAGCTTTATAGGTACCTTTTACTTTAGACTTTATAAGTATTTTGAAATACAGTGTTGTATAAATGTAGATTAAGTACAAGCTATTTTTTTGAGACTTTACTCCTGGGCTACTGTGTATTAGAGTTTTAATATTAGTTAGTTATTGAGTTAGGTGACATTTCTATAGACAAGAATATCGGTCATCTCCATACAAGCTGTGACATGGCTAAAAAAATTTCGTTTCCAGAATTGATCTACACACTAATCTACATTCTCTGCTTGTTTATATTAAGCCGAAAAATAATAATTACTGTATTTATATACTGTGTTACTTGTCGCTGATATCAGCGACAAGTTACTTAAATTATTCCGTAGTAAAAATGATATGCAACCTACAAAGACTCTTATCGCCCTCAGTTGATCAGCCACACTCAGAGACAAAATTAAATGTTACTTAACATTTTATAAAACCTAAAGATTCAATGTATGTTGAGATGGTTTGGGCATGTATAGAGGATGGATGACAGTCGTTTGACAAAGCAAGTTTATGAGGCAAGTGTGTATGGGACAGCTGGAAGGGGAAGAAAGGAGGAAAAAAGGAAGAAGAAAGGAAGGCGAAACTTCTTGGATCAAATTGGCGACATTTTGGAGAAGGGCCAGGTCAAAAGTACCCTAAACCGGCAAGCATGTATGAAGAATGTAATGAGAGTGAATGAGGCAAAAGTTGTGTGTCGAAACGTAGCAAGTGGAGATCCGTGGTCCCTGCCTACCCCTTCGGGAAAGAGGCGTGATTTTATGTATGTATGTATGTAAAGATTCAATTTTGCCTTGTTGTGGTTGACTTGTTTTACGTATGGGATGAATAACAACAAAAGGAGTATCAAAATGTTATAAATCACGCAGAAAGGTACTGAGCATCGTGCCGATCGTAATCAATCAATTTGTTTAAACTGACGGTAGCTCGTCTATATCAATTGTGAGTTTATCTCTTACTGTCTGTTTGTCTGTTCACAATAGAATAGCTGGTTCACTTTATTTAAAATATTACTGAAAAGTAGCTTTTAAGCTTTGTATAGAACTTGTGGTTGTTATGTTGCTATATAATTACATTTTAATACTAAAAAGAAAACCGACTTCAATGTTTGACTCGAAACGCGGTGTGACTCAGGGCGTCAAGCTGTCGATTCGATTTCTATTTGTGACATGGCTAGGAGGGAAGGTGTTTAGAGTTTTACGGGGAAACTATCAATCCCTCAGGAATAAAATTTATATGGGACCACCTCTGGAGTATACCCTTTCAAACATAAAAAGAATTTTGCAAATCGGTCAACAAATCGGTCAACAAATGGCGGAACAATCGCGTAACAAGATAAAAAAAAAAAAAAAAACATACAGACGACTTGAGAACCTCCTCCTTTTCAACCGACTTCAAAAAAGGAGGTTCTCAATTCGTCTGTATGTTTTTTTTTTTTTTTTTTGAAGTCGATTGAAAATAAACAACTTTTGAATCAACAAACGATACAATCGGGTGCCAAACTATGACCTACAGTTCAGTTTGGGTTCTATCCAGTTTAGGTTCCTAATCTGAATCGCAAAGTTTTCGTACCGTGACAACGTGACGTTTTAAGCAGAAAATTGTTATACTTGTATAGGTTATATTGCAATGAGTTTTTACGACAAGTCTAGTAAATTTTATTATCACACGTCATGGCACGTTATAGCGAAGCAGTTCAGCTTAGGACCTAAACTGGATCCCTATAAGACCTCATAGTAGTCATTAATGAATCAAAAAGAGAGCAAACCTAGTTGTTCGTGACTGACAGATAAAGTAATAGAAACAGTCGAGTGAACAACTTTGCCAAATAAATAACATAGTTTTATCATGATCACAAAAGCACAAACCTTATTACTTATACTTTATTGTTTTAGGTGTTGTATTTGTATGAAAAAATTACAAAACGTCATGTCGTGTATAGAGGCTCCTTATATCTATCTAATCAGCTCAGCTGCACCCACTGCTGGGTATAGGCCTCCTCTCGATTACGCTACTCTGTTTGGTCCAATGCAGTCCTTTCCCACGCTTTCCCAGCCACTTGAAAATGTCATCCGACCATCGGGCGGCATATAGAGCATATAGAGGCTCCGAACTTACAAAAACTGACAAGGAACTACCAAATTAAATACAAGATAGACTGTCAATAGAGCTTCACAATCCATTTCATCAGTAGAAACTGATAAAGTGGATTGTGAATTTAAAGTTACTTCGTTGAAGAATCAACGAGGTAACTTTAAATTTGATTCACGCTTACCCATAACGATTCGAAAACACAATTTCCCTGGTAGGAGCCGAAACGACGATCCTCGTTAAAGCAAAGGCGTCGCTCATTGGATTAATTAGTTACCCGTTCCTAACACGACATACTTTCTCACCAAGTAACAATCTAAAATCCCTAAAAATCCATAATTTTCGAAGCAACTAATTTCAAAGACTTTTCAGACTTAGGAGCTGAGTTGCATGGGGTCGTCCAGAAACCCCTCCATCTATATGGATTTTATGTTATACCACCTGATATAAAAATAAGCTAGAAGCCCAATCAAAGATGATGAATTTTATGTATCCGCAAGTTCTATTTACAAATCTTTTGTACATAGAAAATAAATGACTAAAATCAATAAAATTATCATAGCTTTTGTACGCCGCAACGGTAATGCTAAAATTTTGCATTTCTAAATTATAGATTCTGATGTTCGGTATCACTGTTCGATCAGAGTATCACCACCATTTTGAAGACATCCTTCATTGCTCAAGACGGCTCACATTTTCATGTATATTTAAACTTGGCCGAGTAACTTCCAAGTTGAAATCCTATAACAATGTTAAAGCTAAGTATTCAGCATGCTCAGAGTTTCAACTTCGTTTGATATGAATTGTTAATTAAGAATTCGCAATGAATTTATACTACAAAATTAAATAGCTATTGGGGGTTGAGATACCCGTAAATTAAATATTTTGCTTCAGACATGAAGGGAGACAACGAACAAACCAATATTTAATTACAATAATTATAAATTTAGCTTGGTACGACCTTGATATTATAAGATTAGTATTATAGTCTTTGTTTTTGTATATTTCTATTTATAAATCAGCCGGATACATGAAATGAAATGAATTTATTTGTCAGAAGAATGGTTATACTCGTATAAAGATCTTATATATAAAGTAAGTGTCACATTCTACACCGTAACACGGTATACAAATCCTTACTTTTACATAATAAATGGAATCAGAAATAAAATCGTCAAATTAATCATGTAACAATTTAAATTCAACATGCAATAATAGATAAAAAATAATAAAAAATTAAAAGAGAGATGTCAAGCTCTACATTACACGTCACAATCCACATTCATCATATTTACATAAAACTACGTCGTTTTTTAGAAGGGGTGAGTACAAATTTCTTCTTCTTACATGCTCGCCGGTTTATGTGTAACTTACCCATTGATAGTAACATGGTATACCTTCTAAAATAAACCATCCTTATTAAATATCGTATAAACGGCTTTCCTATTCCCTAAACAATCCAGGCGTTTGACTGAAGAATGTAATGCCTACGCAACAAAATGCTACAGCCGTAGAGTAGTGGAAATTATTGCAAAAATATAGACAATACCATCGGCATTCACCAAAGCTCGGTGGGTTTTTATTTCCCATTCCACAATCCACATGTGACGGAACCGCAACGTGTGAAGCATTTTGCACGGTTGATAGCGCCCTCCCAAATCTGTCGGTTTGTTTGTCATGCTACAGATTAAGAGTGCAGATGGTGCTATGTAGTTTTCTGGAAGGTATTGGGCTGCATCAGTTATGAGCAGGAAACGGATAATTTTTAATGTCAACCATGATTTTTACTCCTATAAATGTTTTGCTGTCACTAAAATGTATATTTTTATATAGTTTACAAAAAACATGTATCTTAGAAAGAACGTTTCATGTCGCAAGGCGCCAGGCCTTGGTGTGAGCTGACTCTTTGACAGGAAAATTTTTTTTTTTAGTTAGCCTATACTGTCCCACTACTGGGCAAAGGCCTCTCCCGTCACCTTCCACACTTCGCGAAGTGAAAAAAAAGTGAAGAAAATGAATCATAGGGAAAATGATACTAGGCCAAAAGTATTACGCGACCGATCTACATTGTAGCATGTAGTCAAACAGTCAGCCGAGATAACTGTCCCGCCCATATTCGGTACGTGTAATCCTGCAATTGAAATAAGTTTTGACTATGACACATCTGTTCCTCACCATCCTATCTTAGTGCAAAGAGTAGCTGACACATGGACATCACTCATTTCTGTGACACGGGCGCTGCCGCAAAAACATGTGGCGATGTGATTACAGAAAACTATAAAGAGCATTGGGACGAAATGTCCCAGAACAAAGAAGCCGTCTTGACCTGTCATCGTAATTAATGTGGGCAGCGGAAAAACAAAAGAAATCCGATAGTCGTTTTTTCTATGTAAATGTGAGTATGGTTAGAGCCAATTGTATTATCGAAGTTGAAAAGACGTCCAAAAGCCTCCGTCATGTCTTGACTATTTTATAATCTGGGCTTATAATTTGACAAACTCTGAATATAACAAAAGTGCTCATTTTTATTTTACAGTGATTTTGTTACCACGCAGAAACAACGCAAAAGCTACACCACCAAGGCTCCGAAGTCACGTTGTGCGTTTTGTTTTATCAAGTTTTTTCATGAAATAATCAAAATATTTTTAACTTTTTAACTAAAAAAGTATTTTTCTTCTTGACTCCAAGAGACACTATACTCATTGTGTAAATTCGTTGTAAGTTTTAGTTTTAGTTAGTTTACTAGATCCAAGTTTTGTTTAGAAATAATACTTACTTCAATGTGTTCTTTTTTAAACATGAAAATATCATCAACATTTTGAATAGCTTTGTCGGTTCTATTAAGTAATTATTATCTACAATAGCTTTAAAACAAAGTTTGGCGACAAAAGCCAATGTAGGTAACCAAAAGGCTGTCACCATATGGGTGAAGAGTAATAAAAGATAATGATCGCGACAGTTGTCAAGATTTGAATTTTTTGCTATAAGACCCTTTTAAAAACCATTTAGTGTCTCTAAACGCTATTTTATTATCTATAAACTCCTAGAATTTATATTTTTATAGTGTTAAACCACACTTAGGTATTTCATTGAGAAATGAAATGCTACCGGTGCTATAACCGATAAAATATGAACTTATCAAAAATTTCGATTGTGACATGGATTCTGTGGCCGAAGGGTAAGGCGATCCGGCTTTAGGAAGATCGTCTGATCGTTGCGGGTTCGAATCCCGTCGGAATCGAAAATTTTGATAAGACTTTTCATTTCTGTCCTGTTAAAAGCGTCCATAAAGCGTTATTTATAATTTATTTATTAATAATACATAGTACATTATTAAACACTTTAATGTTAGTCTTTCTTAAACTTTCGCGATCACTATTCATAAATTAGTATTATTTAAACGGGATTTATCGCTACTACTACTACTTACTACTTTTTACTTGAATTGTATTTTATCAAAGCTCAAATATTAAAACGATTCAAAGAATTTCAAAGTGTCCGTAAGTTTTTGCAGCCTTGAGGGATTAAAATGCTCTAAGAATAAAGCGAAAAAGATTTTTGGTATTAAATCGAAAGAGTTAATGAAGGATATAGCCTCGAGCGAGTCAGTTCCTTTCAATTTAAACGAGAATTCTGATCCCGCTAATCGGAATATTATGTTTCATTTCTAGATAAGCGTTATTGGAGCGGCTATTCAAGCTCATTGATTTTTCAATCCACACCCTCTTCTTTGTCGCAGTTTTTAGTCGCTGTTTTTAGTATTTTTCGTTTCTAGAGTAGGATGACTTGGGAAATTTACTTTGATGGAACAGATAAGTCGTATGAGTTATTCTGGCTATGGTATAAGTTATTGGCTAAAAAGAAAACACGTTGTTTGGATGATTGATTGTTGTTCAGTTGCATAACATAATTAATTTAAACTTTAGGAATATTAATAACTTCATATTTCTAAAGTTTCATCTAGGTGGCTTAGAAAAGCATTTTGAGTAGGTACTTTGTAGGGGAAACATGACAGTGAGCGAAATTGCCAACAAACAAACAGGATTGCGACTGCATGCGGATTATTTATTTATTTATTTTATTTAATGTTCTGGGAGCACGGGAGTTTCGGAAGTCCCCCGCCAAGATACAATTTGGGAGAATATATCTCTCAAATTATGTCAGATAAAGGAGAAGATCGCTGTCATGTCGTATAAAGAAGTAAAGGAGACCGCATTGGAAAGGGAGAGGTGGAGGAAGTTGCATCATTGCACCGACAAGAGCTGAGCTCTTAAATTTGATGATGATGATGGGATTTGAATTTAATCTTCAGGGTAAGTAGTCAAAATCAAGGTCAAAATATATTTTTACGCATTACTCATTCGCAGAAGTTAACTACCCAAATTCAAACCACCAAAAACCTAAACTAAAATAGAGTATCAGCCACCACTAACAAACCTTCAAAGACACTCTACACTCTTCTCTGAACTCCAAGACAGTCTTAGTTCCGTGTAAATAAATAGCTAAATTTGTACGCACACGGACGATTTTGAGACACTGTAGCAATTTGTGTAATACAGTTTCTGTTATAAAGAGATCGAATCAAAGACAAAAGTATACATAAAAGTTGTTTTTTTACTGCCATTATGAAGGCTTCACTTTCAGATAAACTTGATTCCTAAAGATCATTGACCACTTGGTCAGAATTTAACTTCATCAGCCAACTTTCGTTTTTTTCGGAAGCTTTAAAAGTCGTCATTCAAAATCGTAAATCTGCGGCTATCATAATAGTCTTTCTTAAACTTTCGCGATCACAATTCATCTTTAGAGATATATTTTATTACAGGATTTTTCTTTTCGGTGTGAAGATACTGTTAGTGTAGTGTGCCGTGGTGGACGTCCGGCCGATCTTATTTCTGAAGATTAGTGGAGGGTAGTTCTATATAACTACCGCCACTTTTCGTCGGCTCCACTGACCTACCTCCAGTTCGCCCGCGACCACGGTTGTTGCAATACAGCCGAAACGTCGGGAAATAATAAAGGTAATACGCGATAAAATCCTGTAATAAAATATATCATAATAGTTCCTTATTTCCCTTTGACATTAGACGACAATTCCAAACTACTTGCTCATGTATGCATACCGCATGCTCTGAAGGAATGTTTAATTTATTTACTCCCGTTGCGCAAACTGTCAAGACATGAACTAATTATGCGGTAATAAATATTCACTAGCGATAAACTTGGGGAATCTTTTGTAAACATTTCATTTTGTTTGAAATTATAGCAAGGCTAGATAACTGGTACGGACACAGAATATTAAGCTGTTCTTCAATCTTTTAAAATACTGGTTTCCTCGCGATGTTTTACTTCACCGTTTAGAGCACGTGTTAAAGCGCATATAAATTTTACAAAACGCAAAATCCATTGATGCACGGCCGGGATTCGAACCAACGACCTTCAGATTGAAAGTCGAGGTACAACCCCATTCGACCAACACGGCTTTTTAGAATAGAGACGATTTAATTTTATAGAACGACTACCATTTTTATGAAATACCGATACATTTACGGTGTGTTTAAAAAAAGTTAAAGTAGACTAATGAAATAATCACAGTACAAAATCATGACGCTCTAACTTGTTATCGAACACACGGTAAGTTCAGAAACACGCACCATACAGAAACAATGGAAACCAACTCCGTATATTTACCAAACAACATCAATTTGACAGAACAAAATAGAAAACATGCAACTGCAAAGTCCCATCAAACTCACAATTTACGCAACATCGGAACAAATTCAAAGGAAACGAAAGCAATTTCAAATTCTAAACTGGAAACTCCGCCGGTTACGTGTAAGAACTTCGACCAAACACGTCTTTGATATTAAATACAAGTTAAATAACCATGGAATACAAACGAGACAGATATAACCAAGTCTACTCGTACTAGACATTACTAAAAAAAAAGAAAAAAAAACTTTATTTCAGACATTTGTCCATAGACTAATAACTAAGAAACATTAAGATCAATAAAAATCAATAAAAAAATAAAACAAGTCCAAAAGATTTGCTTGTATATTTGAATCTAGGATACTGTTATGTAATAAAACACTGACGTTACTTCATCTATCAAACAAAATACAATATTAAATATAAAGTACAAAAACAATGTTTTTTTTTATGGTTTAAAACTTTTTAATTAAAAATAGTTATGAAGACATAGAGATCATACAGATGATCATTTACGCAATCATTAGTGTTCCATTAATCAATAATAAAATAGTCTTAAGCCGCATTGACACTATCAGAGTATACTCTGACAGAGTGCACTCTGATGCACATTAGGACGCTCTGATTGGCCACCGCGATGCACTTTGATGACGGCGGCCAATCAGAGCGTCAGAGCGGCCAATCAGAGGCATCAGAGTGCACTCTGTCAGAGTATACTCTGATGGTGTCAACGCGACTTTACTTATAATTTTTTGTTGTCCTTATTTCTGTAAGCGAAGCATCAAAAGGAATTTTGCGAATACTGTCACAGATATTGTGGCTCACGTAGATCTTACAAACAAGTATAATTTCAAGAGTTTCACTGTTTCGAAATTACGTCTACTTTGTTAAAAGTTTTGAAAACGTGCATACATTTTCAATATTGTATCATTGAAAGTTGTATAAGTATTTATGTGTAGGTATTATCAGTGTATATTTAATGATGTGTAATGTATCTCAGCTCAGTATTTTTATCCCTATCTCAGAAATTTTATCAAAACAGCAATTCGCCATTAAACTGCATTCAAGTGTAATTCACGTTTAAATGCTCCCAGGGTCCAAGATACTGTTATCAACACGGTAAATTATTTGACAAGGGAACATTAATCTTTATCTCGCTCGAAGTAAGGCCTTTTTTAACACATCGCTTTTGAACAACACTCAGATATTGAATCCAAGTAACGTCTTTACGTAATTTGTAAGTATTTGAATACCTGTCTGAGTGATGAAACTCAATGCAATATTCTAGGATAGGTTAGTTTTAGTGTAAATAATGTGAGGACGGCCCCCCAATAGATGGAAAGACGATCTGGTAAAGGTTGCTGGGAGCCGTTGGGTGCAGGCTGCACAAGACCGATCGCTGTGGAAATCGATGGGGGAGGCCTATGTTTAGCAGTGGACAAGATGGCTGACATGATGATGAAATAGTGTTCGTTGTGTCAATCAAACCGATAGATACAATACGCAATACAAACACATTCTTATCAACAATTTACATAAAAATTTTGAAGTTGGTGCTTTGTCATCTAAAAAAGCTTTATTACGGAACGGCCTTTGATGAAGCGGTTTATTTTAATTGAATACAATAATGTGTGGTCCGTTATCGACCAACATGTCAAACTTAATCCGCGCGATTTTGTTCGAAATGAGTGCCTGATTATGCGAACAATTTGTGAACGCAGATCCAATTAATGGCGTGCTTGATACATTACTTATATTGAAAAGGATTTTTGTTACGAGTTTTAAAGATACCATAGTCATGGTAGTTAAAGGTTTTATGGTACAAAAATATTTGCTCTAGTGTCATTATCCAGGGAGGAAACAGTCGACTACGTTTGTATGGAGAAAG
Source organism: Epirrhoe tristata (assembly GCA_951394285.1). Taxonomy (NCBI): domain Eukaryota; kingdom Metazoa; phylum Arthropoda; class Insecta; order Lepidoptera; family Geometridae; genus Epirrhoe; species Epirrhoe tristata. The sequence goes on along the minus strand of OX596146.1, from coordinate 7,044,348 downwards.
AGCCGGTATCCCTTCTCCTTAATTGGTAATAACATCATTTTATAAATATTTTGTAAGGTTTTATAGACGAAAAAATGCACTAAAAGGGTAGTCAAAGGTAGGTCTAAAGATTCTGCAGCAGTTAACTAAACATGCCATAAGTTTCAGGTTGCATACATATATATTCCTCATTATATGGTTTAGTTCACTTCAAAAGCTCTTAAATGCTTAAAATCAAATGTTTTTCATTTTAGTGTTTTTACAAAAAGTTAACCCAGAATATCATGATTTATGTGTTTAATAGAAATTACAATCTAAAATTTGTGAAAACTCAAAACGTTTTTAAAGTCTATGCAGAAGTTGTCCCTGATTAGTCGAGGTTTGTTTTGCTTCGGATCAAACAAGTTTGGGGTAAGATTATATTTACACATAAAGCAGGTACAGTTTGTTATTTTATTTCATAAATTCCACTAAAGTTCTTTGTTGTTCTGAAAATGCGTGTGAGCCAGGAGCCAAACGGATCTTTACTCCTATGTCTCCAGCATGACGACAATAAAAGATTTTTATCGAAGAGATGGTGTCAATACTTTGAGAGAGTGAACGAAAGTTTTCGCAAATAAGTATGTGTGACTAGTGTGGTGTAGTGGATACGAACGCAGGTGCAATATGTGAGCGCTGGAAATCCACTTTTGTAGCGGAAAGATCCGAGTCAATACAAAAGATATTGAGAGAGTGAACGACAGTTTGCGCAAATATTTGAGACTAATGTGGTGGTGCCGGTATGCGCTGGAAACCCGCTTGCTACAAAAACGCAACGTAACTGTGCCTATACAAACACGCTACCTAATGTGTTTACCTCTAATTCCAAACATTCGGGGCCCTTGTTGAGCACACTTTGTCTTTGGGTTTTGTCTTACGGATAATACTGATATTGATGCGTGACAAATTCACATTTCTTCGTTCTTCTTTAACATTATTGATATAAATATGCTTTCTCTTTTAGTAGATAAAAAATACATCCTTTTTATTAATTTAATTCATGAAAAATATACTTTAACATAAATATATTTACTAACATTGTGAATACGCTTAGAACACACCATCATCTTTCATAATCATCCACAGCCTGACTTCACCTACTGCTGGGTTTCCACGAAAGGAGCCTGTAGCCCTTATTATCCTTTTACCACACTGATTCGAAAGAAGTGACACGATAGAAGAAGAAAAAGCTGGGTTTCATAAGCTTGTGCCATCCACTATGATCCTGCGCTTTAATCAAGACGTTGACCGCTCGCAAGCCGTCTAGATTAAAGCGCAGGATAAGGTATTATTATTATTTGTTCACGTCGCAACGAGAACAATATTTTTACTACATTATAGAAACATTTACTACATTATAGAAACATATGGAGAGACATGACAGCTTTATCAAGAACATCATCGAAGGAAAAGTGGAAGGAAGACGAGGAAAAGGAAGAGGAAGGCCTAGAATAAATTTCATGAGTCAGATATAAGAGAAGATCGCTGTCATGATAAAGAAGTAAAGGAGACCGCATTGGAAAGGGAGAGGTGGAGGAAGTTGCATCATTGCACCGACAAGAGCTGAGTTCTTAAATTTGATGATGATGATATAGAAACATACCTTCTTACCTATAAAAACAAACTTCGATAAAACGCTCAATCCATTAGGGCACTTTAGCGTCGTCAAACAGACGTAAGGACTTATTTATTTCAAGTTTTCCTTTGAACATTATTAATACGCTCATGTCTACAAACTTATACGTAATGCAATTTACGTTAAATCCAAGCAGAATTTAGGATTTGATTTAAAAAAAAAATCTCTTACGATGTCATGAATTTCAATGTGTAGTGCGGTAATCTAATAAATAATAAATAAATAATGCTGGACATTTTCACACAGCATCATCTAGCCCCAAACTAAGCAAAGCTTGTACTATGGGAACCAGATAACTGATATACTACTTATATACTTTATGTTTGTAAATACATACTTATTATACATAGAAACACCCAGACCCGAGACAAATATCAGTAGGTATACAAACATTTGTCCCGCGGCAGGGATCGAACCCGCAACCTTCTGCATCGCAGGCGGACCTTCGCCCACTGCGCCACAGAGGTGGCTATTATTTATTTAAGAGTAGCACAGCGGGCCATGGAGCGCGCCATGCTCGGCATCTCCCTCCTTGATCACATACCCAACGTAGAAATACGACGTCGAACCAAGGTCGTAGACGTGGGTATGCGCATCGCAAGTCTCAAGTGGAGATGGGCAGGACACCTGGCTAGACGGAAAGACGGGAGATGGACTACAGCGATTACGGAATGGTGGCCCAGAGATGCGCAAAGACCACGAGGCAGACCACCCGCCCGATGGTCGGATGACATCGTAAATGTAGCTGGTAAAGCGTGGGAAAGGACTGCACAGGACCGAGAAGAGTGGCGGAATAGAGAGGAGGCCTATACTCAGCAGTGGGTGTAACCGGGCTGAATAGATAGATAGATTATTTATTTATTTATTATTTACTCCATCTCTGGTGACGGAGTTTTCGTTCAATAGCACGAAAGGGCTCAGTTGATAATGCCACTCTAGCTAGCACTCATCCACTTTGTGACCGCGTAAAGCGTTGCTTCACTTCGATGATTTATCAAGCATGATCAAGCAAGAGCTACATCACGTATCAAGAACGACTAAGGGCTAGTTTCACCAAACTTTATCTAACAGAGCGTTAGTTAATTTGACATCAAATTTAGTAAGAGAAATAACAACGGATTAAATATTTAACAGACTGTTACGATTGCTTTGTGCTCCATCATGCTCTAACTAAGGAATATCTTCTTTAACAAGCCGCTAAATCGTTGGTCGGCGGCCCGTTAGCTTACTAGCAGTTGACATTGTAGAAAATTAAAAATATGTCACAACAACCAACAATCCGTGAGTGACAGAGAGCCGTTTGTCTGCGCAGAACACAATTTTGTATGAAAAAGCGTTCACTGCGCTGACAAACGGTTAGCGGCCGATTTATAAATAAATAAATAAATAATGCTGGACTTTCCACACAGCATTATCTAGCCCCAAAGTAAGCAGAGCTTGTGTTATGGGTACTAGATAACTGATATACTACTTATATACTTTTTGTTTGTAAATACATACATATTATACATAGAAACACCCAGACCCGAGACAAATATTTGTAGATCATACAAACATTGGTCCCGCCGCGGGGATCGAACCCGCAACCTTTTGCGTCGCAGGCGGGCCTTCGCCCACTGCGCTACAGAGGTCGTCAATTCGTTATTCGTTATTAACCAGTTATTAAACTTAACTTTGATGAAACTGGCCCTAAGCAAGCCCTTGACTTTTTTATTTAAAAAAAAGTATTTGACTTCTTTGATGAAGTTCCAGTTCATCTGCCTACATTAAAGTTTGATCAAGTGCGAAACGTTCAAACTTAAGACCGCAGAGACCAAGATAAATATTCATGAGCCTGAACTCGAGGAAAACTTATTTCCACGTCAGTGTCTGTCCGTCTGTACATTTGTAATGAAAAGTCTTAAAGCTGACTGTTTTATTTGAAACTCTACGGAATAATGAGTGAAAATTTATTTAAATACACAGTAAAAACATTAAAGCTTGGAGTATTCATAGTCCAGTGGGGCTATGATGAGCAACGTAAAATTGTCGCGGCGTGAGATAAGAAAATTTGTCATGCCGGCATTTTTATAATTTTGCGCTAATATGAGCGCCATGACAGAGACTATGTCACACTATCTCACAATTTGACATAAATATGAAATAATGGGCTGCGCATGACGCCAGACACGGTTATGACGATTTTTAACGAGAAAATGAGACGAGAGACTTCAGTCATGGTGCTCATCATAGGACCTCAGGGGCCGTATTCGCGTTCTTATTTTCGTTCGTTTGATGAATATTCGGATGTTTCTTACTACGATTTCCGACTTCAAGGGACAATTTTTCGGTTTGGAATATTTGGTCCTAGGTTAGGACCGTGTTTTAACGTTGATTTTATCGACTGAATACAATGTAGCTCATAGTAAGAAGCATCCGAATATTCATCGAACGAATGAAAAAACGAACGCGAGTAACCCACCTGCTGTAAATAACCAACCATAATTTTACCAAGATGCTATGCTAAGACTTCCTAGCTATTTATCAATGGAACCCAAAGGAGTATGTCGTGTGCATACGCCCTTAAAGTCACATTTTGTTAGCCAAGAGTTGTTTTACGTCATTAACGAGTTCGCAGACGACCACAAGCTTTACGTGACAATATACCGAATAAAATGTGGCATAGAAAGGTAACTAGTAAATCATGTGAAGTTCGAGCGCATAGCCCAGTTATAAAAATTAATCGCTAAAATGCGGCGAGACGCCTCAAAAGTCACTATTCAGTTAAACGAATGAAAGTAATTAGATAATTCATTTGCGATATCATCAATACAATACAATCATTTATTTATAACGCCAGGCTACATCTAAAAAGCTACACTGCTAATGCAACGACTTTTGAATTGCAATACAGCAAAACATCAAATCAGCGTAATATCAGAAGACAATCTTATAAATATTGAAGCTAACGTTCACTAGAACTAAAGTTGTCGACATAGCTCAGAAAATCAGCAAGCTGAAGTGGCAGTGGGTTGGCCATATCTGCCGAAGAACCGATAACCGTTGGGGTAAACGAGTTCTTGAGTGGAGACCGCGACTCGGCAAACGTAGTAGTGACGCCCTCCGGCCAGGTGGAGTGACGATCAGCGAAAGGGGAGGCCTATGTCCAGCAGTGGACTGCCATAGGCTGATGATGATGATGATGATGACGAACTTTCACTTCTACAGGAAAATGTTCGCTAATGTTCTTGCTAAGGAAACTTCTAACCTAACTTCCGTGATAAAACATGTTTAGGGACTTTGAGGAACTTTTTAATGTTATGAACACGCATAAGTGAAGCTAAGCTCCTTAATGTTGAGAGAATGAAGTTTGTTGTACGAGATTCAGTTTACAAAGCTTTTAAATTAGAATAGAAATTGTATTAGAATATTTACTGAATTGTTTTTTTTTCGGGGACTACTTTCGGGAGTTATGAGAAATGTGAACTACCAGCTGATACCAGATGTATACTGTTTACAAGCAATATAAACATTTTGACCATACGTGTACGTACTACATGAGCCAAGTGAAGGAGAAGGTAGCTGTCATGTCGTATAAAGAGGTCAAGGAAGCAGCCCTGGAAAGAGATACATGGAGAGGGATTCATCAGTTGTACCGACAAGGAGTAAATCCTTAACTAAGAAGAAGTGTACGTACTAATAGAAAAGTGTCCTTTTTATATATTTCTTGTTAAGAATAGAATAGAAAAGAAAATACTTTATTGCACACCACATAAAAAGTAAAACAAAAATATAAAACTAAACAAAAAACTGAACTATGATATACAATCAGTGGTCTTATCGCTAAAAAGCGATCTCTACCAAGTAAGTAGGATGAAAACCGATAGTATGGCAGTAAAAGGGTAGCAGTAAGTGCAGTAAGTAGGCATTAAGACTGCGGATAATGATGATTATGTTAAGTTAAAATTGGTGAAGGTTTTATGTAAATACTTATGTTCTCTGCTTATACAGCAAGTTTGTTTTCAGATATTTTTATGTATGTATGCGATTTAGTTACTACCGACAGTTGACTTCAACAAGCTACTTTACCAACCCAAGCACTACAAAATATAAGATCAGTTCGAACAAGCTATGAGAACCGATCACCTATCAAATAAACATCGAACCTCAAAACCATCTGCTCAAAAACTTCATCGCTATAACTCAAACAATTTTATTTTTCACCTTCTAAGTAGCGTCTCAGAAATACGTACTTTCCAAAGTCATCTGACGCAAACTGGCTCTCTTAAACTAAACAGACACTTAACTTTGTGCGCTCGAAAGCCAAAGTTAGGCTATAGTTGAGCTGAGATAAAGCTAAGTCACTCCACAGGATTGCTGTACAATAGTCCTGAAAATTACTTAACTTTTGCATTTAAACCAGAACCACCATATGGAGTGAATCATGGTAAGCTATTTGTTTGAGAAACAGGGGAACAGTATCCATACTATCCATACTAATATTATAAATGTGAAAGTAACTCTGTCTGTCTGTCTATCTGTCTGTATGTCTGTTTGTTACGCTTTCACGCCCAAACCGCTGAACAGATTAAGCTGAAATTTGGCATAGTTAAAGGTTGTATCCCAGGGAAGGACATAGGCTACTTTTTATCCCGAAAAAAATAAAAAATCCCGAGGGGCCGCGGGTAACACCGTGGGAGCGCAGCTATTATATATGAACTTTATTTCAATAGTTTGAAAGAATATACAAGTTGAAAAGAGGTACAGTCGAATCTCTATTGCGGACAGTTCTCATCTTTATCAAAATTGAGCTCAACTAAAGATGTTTACATTTAACCTCAAGAGAACAATCGCGTGAACGTAGTACTTATCATATTAAACAGCTACTTAGACAGACCAAAATATTTTGTTTATAATAATAATAATGCTGGACATTTTTCACACAGCGTCATCTATCCCTAAACTAAGCAAAGCTTGTTGTACGGGACATCTTAATAATAAGAGTTTGGTTTAAACTTGATACACGATTTATTACTTAAACTGAAACTTAAACTGATGTCAATGAGTCGCGAGTTAGATGTAGACTGGCCGCGCCCGCTTGGTTTCCACGCTATTATAAGTATAATAAGATAATATAGCACGGAAATGCAGTGTCTGCAATATTGTGTGGTGTTCACACACCACACAATATTGCAGACACACCGTACACTTGTATTATGGGAACCAAAAATTAGTTTGAATGACCTAGCTCTCTTTCCACAAACATTGACAAGAGTTTGTGGGTAAAGTGATGGTTTTTCGTCGATAACGTTACTCAACTTGACTCTTGCTGAAATATGATTTATTTCAGTTACTCGCAAGTTGGTAATCTCTCTTGGATAAGTTATTTTGGGTTCAACAGCGTTTCCTTAGAAAACGATTCATATATTAAATAATGTAGATTAACGAATTTGTTCTAAAATTAGACAAGGTTTTAAGCTTACTACGTAAAAGCTTCCTTGCAAAGATTATAATTTAATATTCTGAAACAAGAGGTCAGCGACCTTAAAGTCTTAGCTGATATTAATCAGCTTAAAGCTTTAACATCTTCACTGATTTAAACATAAGCGCCATAAGCTATGCCTACACTTAATGAGACGCTGTAGTGCTTGCGATATTGTTTAAAGCCATGTATTCACTGAGAAACATTTGTTTATGAACACGGCTTCAGAAACAAAATCTACGTGAGTCTGAAACAAGTTAAATTGTTTCAGACACTTTTTAAAATGTTGCGGTAAACGCTACGTGTTTCTAGAATGTTTCGGTGCTCTCCACTTCCATCGGGGAAAATCTGTTTCACAACAGCTGTATATAAGACGTGTGGACGTGTGTTTCAGTTGTTTATAAACAACATGGCGGTAGTTTGGAATGTCAACAACATATTTTTATAGAATTATTAAAAAAAAAGAAGCCGATATCAGGGATTGCGCAACTCGCGGTCGCTATCAAATAACTGAAGTGTGGACGGCCAAGTCTCCGAAACATTTGTTTCTTTATACTACGTTTTGTTACAGAAACTTTGTATCTGAAACATGTTTCTCAGTGAATACATGGCTTAAAAGGTTGGTTCTAGGCTTTACCAGCATCACGCCATCATCATCATCATCCGCAGCAAAGAATATCCCACTGCTGGGTAGGTAAATGTACATATATGCGTTATTTAATCACAACTTATTTGCCTTATCAACTTACTTAGATAGGAACGATAAGTTCACACCTGCCTTGTGGTATATGTATTTATAAGTAGGTATTTAGGTGAATGTGTGTATTTTAATCTCTGCGCCGATTAACGTGGTTTGAGGTTAATAAAATCATATCATAGTTTATGACTGCCTGAATTGAAACTGATTTATTATTATTATTTTTACAATGTTTAAAATACACAAGGCTTTTGCATAAGTGCGTCCAACCCATCATTTACTCATCCTGCATTATTAAACAAGAAAGTTGAACTCTCACAGCACCCTCATTGCTTCAAGGAAACACGAAGAGTGGCAAAAAGTTGTGACGTCACAAAACCACTTACCACAATTTTCTGAAGAACTTCAGACCGCTTACCTTAAACGCATTGAGCAAAAAGAAACATTGGACTTAAAAGCGGTTTTCACTGTCATTACAGCTCATTTTGCTGAAAAGCTTTTTAGGGTACCGCATGCTACTAATAAAACTAAGTAATATAAAACAATGCTTCTTGGTTTCAACGTGATGAGTTCGACCATTACAAAAATGTTTAACTTTCACAAAGTTTACTACTTCGCTTTTACTATTCTGTTTTATTCTTCGACACTCTTATTGTAATTCCATTCTGTTTCTGTTTCCGTCTTGAGATCCTTAAGACTCAACCCATTGTGTTTCTTGCTGGACAAAGCTCTCCCCTTAAATTGCCTATTGATCTTTGCCGATCTCTCAGATCCGTAAGCGTTTCAAATCATTTGAAAATTTCTTAAAAGGCTGGTGGAGCGTGCGACGGCGTCTTACGTTTCGTTTATCTTTTTTAAATGCCACTCTATTAAGGCTTCATAGGTCATCATTTCACCTCACAAAGTGCTAAGAAGAGTAGAGCATTGTAAATATTTTGCGCAGAACCCATTGATATAAAGTTAGGTTTCTTCGCGCAACGTTATAAAAGGCAAGTTAAGAGTCCTCTCAACTATTATTATTTCGAGCTATCCTGAAAATCTTAGAGTGAATGATACTTCACTGAATGAACTTAAGTGAACGGTCTTTGTGGAGCTTTCTATCAATAAAATTTGAAAAAGAGCTGCAGTTGTTGCGATGAGTAGCTTTTATGATATTTTTGTAAGACCGTAACAAAGATTTCGCGGAATAGTAGGCACCGATAATAAAATAATGGTATTATTATTGATAATATGCTAAACGAGTATTTAGACGTGCCGTAACTTTATAATATAAGGTTTAACATGCATTCCTATAAAAAATACTTTGACCTGAAAGCACGACCTGGCCGGTCTATGGCCAAAATGGCCATGGCCATGCTCTGCCAATCAGCTCATCGACAATCGATGCATTGGTTGAAATTGTATAGCAGTACATACTTGTCAATTTTGTTCCAGACCCATGGCACCCCTGAAAGATACCCCGGGGATGCTATGGGAACTAATATTTAGACCCGTGGCACCTCCAGGTTAATTAGTGCAGTGCTGACCAGAAATATAAAATATAATAGGTATAATAATTTTATTTTATGGAAGATAATAAATATATTTTTTGCCATTTTTTTTTAGTTATTATTATTTTACTTCAAATAAAAAGCTAAACTTTGTAATATGGACTATTCTCTTTCCACCATCGCTACGCAATCAGTCTTAATAAACTAGGGGAGAGCGGGGTTGGAAGTGCCGGGGGTAAGTAGTGCCGGCGAACATAACTCGAAAACGAAAAGAGATAGCTCCATTTCTATTTTACATCTCAGAACGTCTAACGCGCGTGCATCGCCGGCAGCCACTTTAGTAGCGGCTGCGACGCGTATCGAGTGGTGGCATGCAGAGTGATGCTCTGACTACACGTTAGTAAATATTTTGTGTTTTAAACTTTTTGGTCAATCGCCTTGCTTTTTAAAGCTACTTATACCAGTGTCTCACTAGGTCAGTGGTTATTCATTCATACATCGCTTTTCGGTTTGTTTTGTAGGTTCTGATAAGCAAAACATTTTAAATTTGACAGAAAGTGCGTGTACTAGTAACGGGGCTGAAAGTGCCTCTCATTGGGGGCTAGTTGTGCCGCGGCACAACCGACCCCAAGCGATCCATTGTTATAGTCTACGTTTTTGTCTTATAGTATTCTATATATAATATGTATGTATTTAGAAATAAAAAGTATATAATTAGTTTATCAGTCATTCTAGTACACATAACACAAGTTCTGCTTGCTTTGGGGCTAGATGATCCTGTGTGAAAAGTCCACCGTTATTTTTTATTATTATTATTATAGGATGAGGACAGACAAACGAAAGACCAAGAGAGGGATTACTTCGAAGGAGCTTCTACAAAGAGCTGCTGATGCCATAAATTGAAAACTGTAGCTGGGAAGGAAAAAAAGACATGCAGCGCATTAAGAAAATCAATAAATGTATAATATAATAAATATACATAATAAAAAAAATGTATAATTATAATAACACTTAAAAATTACAATTGATCTCTCTGATAGTGCAAATTATAAGTTATGTTGAGTTTTTTAGTTAAGAAAGAAGAAAAATGTTGATTGTTTTTGTTGTTATCTATGTCAGTTAGTTTAGTAAGAGTTTAATTAGAAAAAACATTGTGAATGTAAGGAGTTTTTTTTTATATAAAGAAATAGCTTAAATAAAACAATTTTTGTCTTATTTTTAATTTAAACACCATTATTTTTTATTTAAAATATCCACTTTTAGAACGGCACAACCAACCTCAGCATTGGCACAACCCGCCCCACGACGGGGTCAATTGTGCCTCAAGGTCTCGTTGCACTAATTTCAATCTCACAAAAAAACTATTGCAAAATACCCAATTATTAATTTAAATTCAAAAACTACAATAAATTTAACATAAGTGTTAAAGAAATTGAGAATGCACGATTTCATTTCAATAGTTTTTTTAAGTGATTTATCAAAATTGGCACTTTCAGCCCCGCTCTCCCCTACTCCAAAACATTCGCCTACTTTTGTTAGACTTAAGAGTTATCTAAAATAGCGGTCACGTTATTTGGTTATTACTAAAACACAACCTTACTAACACCACTCGGCTCGATTCCTTACATTTTCCTAAGAGAAAAGTCTCATATGAAAGCTACATTTGGAATCAAAAAAGAGAACACAAGTTCTGTTTTTAGTGCACGTCTAGGTACGAAAGAAGAACATACCGACCCCACATACTGTGTGATGACGACAGGAAGATAATAAATAATGATTAGGTGTATGTACCTAATCATTAATTATCATTATGTAGTGGTTTTCATTATGATAAAAATATATTCGTTTTTTGTGCGCGCGAAAGCTCTAATACACGCCTTGTCGTGTACAATCTTACTTCGTATTATGTAAGCATGTGCCAAATTGTAATAAGACTGGCTTTTTCCCTATTACACATATTTTAATGCCTGAAAGACCAAAGACCATACATTATGGCTACAGTTGCTATCCTCTTTGGTTTCTAAGTTTTTTGATATCGCTCTGTTTACATCCGCAATATAGCATTACCGCTATACCAGAGCATCGTTTTACTGGAATTTGTTCATCTAAAGGCGGTATTATCTCCGGGCGTAGTTCCAACATCTTGTAACCCGCACATTTAATTTACGCCCCACATAAATGTATTATGATGATTAAAGACCCACAATGTCCTCTTGTAGATTACTCATAACAAAGGCCGTTTATTCAAATAATTAATACAAAGTGAACATCTAGAATGGGGATAATTATTGGCATCGTAAATGAAGGGTTTACTTAAGTTCAGTGCTGGCATTGGGAACGGTAAATATTTGATCGTGGGTACTGGGTAATAGTGACTAGCTGCGCCTGTGAAATTTCATATCTTCAATTTACGAAGGTGTGGCTTTGTTTACAACAATGACCAAACCATTGAGATTAGTTTTCACATCAAACAATGAATGAAAAATTGAATTATATTCAATGTTTAACTTTTATTAGTAAGTAACAAATTTTTTTTGGCACAAAATTTGCAAAAGACATTGAGACACCAATACAAGATACGGTATAAAACCTCTAAGAAGTCTGCGTTTGTGGTTTTACAGCGTTTTCACCATAAAATTTTATAAGGTCACGTTATTTTAAAATACTGGCTTGGATTTTGAAAAACAGTTACCGCGGGGCACCATTATATTCAGGGTTGATATTTACGAAGTGTGCCTGTGCAGTGTTAACGACTTTTGGCAAGCACACAGTGAGTGTACCGTGAAATCTAAACAATAAACAAACTGTTTCCTGCAAGAGAATTTACACGGTTGGTTGGGCAGTATGCAGTGATAGGGGCGATTGCTGAAAAATTGTCAGTTAGAATATACAAATTGATCGTGCAACAAAACTTTTTTCAAAACTGAGCCGAACAGTAAACACAGTTGATGAGTACTCGTATTTCGTTAAAGAAGACAATAACCCATCACACAAACTTTTTCAGTGCCAATGCAAATAATTGGTGTTAACCTACTGCTCGTGTTAACTGGCCATCTCCTACAGACTCAGTAGTGAGTGACAAAGATGGCATTATGGTATCTAATGTAAATGTTACTCAAAAGGTTGCCTGGAAGAAATCTCTTTCAGCGATAAGGCCGCCCATTGTACTAATTTCGAACGTGTTTTATTTATGTGGTGTTTTGTTATTAATTGGTGTACAATAACTTGTTCATTCATTCATTTATTCATTCATTGTTACCAAGACCTTCATTTTGTAGGTGATTATTTCATTAGTCCATTTTATAGCTCCAAATGTGGTTCCTTTATTTCTGTATTGAATTATGATTAAAAAGCTTGTTTCTATGCAAAGCTCTTCTCAGACGATAATTGACATTTTATATTTATTAGCACTTTCATTATTTATAGGCTTTAAGCTTGAGAAAATCAAATGAAAGTAAGGACTACTAAATGTCCGTAAACCCAATAGCCAGAGTAAGAACCAATAAAGCCAGCAAAGGACCTTCCGATCGGATCTCTGATACTCGGAAACTCGGAATTAACAGTCGACAGGTGTTTTTTACGACCGTTGATTTAGCACTCGAGGATTCGCCATTAATCTCGTCCAATAGACGCGAATAGAAACAAAACAAACAAGAGTAGGGACGTTGCGAAAGTGTGGCGTTTAGTGTGATTTTAACCTTTTGCAATGAGAACAGAATGAGTCTGTATTGATTTTTTACTTTAAAATGTTTCATCCAATTACAAGATATTACTTTGTGTTTATGCTGTATTCTTTTTAAATGTAGGAAGAAAGTGTCATCATCATCCTGCTTTTTTTTCCACATTATGTGGGGTCGGCACAACACGTGTTCTTCTTCCATTCTCCTCTATCAGCCGTCATCTCAACACTCACTCCTTTCTTACTCATGTCATCCTTCACACAATCCATCCATCATTTCTTTGGCCTACCTTTACTCCTAAATCCAACAACATTCATACCAGTAGGAAAAAAGTGTGTTTGACAATAAAGCCAAATAATAGCTGTAGAGTCTACAGCTACTCTTCGACATACTGCCTACTACGTTACATACTATTTATATCAAAAGCTTTTGCGTTTCTGATTGTATATAACTTTATTTTACAATTATACGACGAATCAAGTACAAGAAACCGCCGACAAAAACCTATTTAGTTTAGTCTGGTTGGTAGAATATAAGGCACAACAAAATGTATCAATAACAACCGAACTTGTATACCTACCTATATTCTGGAAAATAAAAATTCTGATTCTGATTCTGATTTCACACAAATTGTAAGTCAATGAAATATCAAAGCCACTCAGCAGGGGATCGTCCATTGTTTTACAAGATTCAAGATTTCAACACCCACAAAATATTTCTTAACAAAAACTCAAAGACCGTGAAAATTCCAAAGCTTAGACTTAATTTCAAAACCAAATTTAGGAATATAGAAAACGTTAGAATGTGGCCCGGAGCTTGTAAAATGCATTTGTTAACACGGAGGTGGAATGCTCAAGCAAAAACCTACGACATCTAGTGGTTTTGAAACGTCTGGGAACATTTTGAGGGAGAATGTGGTTGGAATTTGATGGACACAGAAATGTATTTAAAGTTTAATAATGGATAAAAGAAGAAGCAGAGGCAGACAGCCAAGGAGATGGGAGGATGATATCAAGGAAGTAGCCGGCCCAATGTGGTCCCGCATAGCTAAGGACAGAACAAAGTGGAAATCTTTAGAGGAGGCCTTTGTCGAAAGACAAGCTGTTGCAGAAGATCCAATTACCTGATGGTTAGAAATATTTAGTCATAGAAGAACCGTAGTTGTAATAGCAATAAAAGCTTATTTTATTTTATTTTATAATATGGATAACAAGAATACGTCACTTTTGAGTCGATTTAATTTGTCGTAGGTATCAGAAGTAGGAAATTAGAGAATATGCTCAAAATATTGGGGAAACGCTTTTTTCCGTGTGAGGTGTCCTCAATAAAATTGAACTACTACTGTGTGAAAGCCCCTTCAACTTAATAAAAATCCTTTATACAATGAAAAGTGTCTATTCTGTATCGTTTAATATCTATGGCGTGCTTGAAGAACCTTCTAACGAGATGGCAAACGCTTTAACACAACATTAAATTGCATGTGGTTAGGCGAAGAGCATTTCGTTTTTAAATAAAATATTCAAAAAATTGTTTTGGATAAGCTAGGACAGTAAATTACTTTGTAAACCTATTGTAACTGTTGTATATGATATGGAGAAAATAAAACTTTATTATTCTTATTCATATTCTTAAACGACGCAAAGATACCTAAAATTTCAAAATGGCGGTTTTATATTAAATTTTATATTATTATCTGAACAATAGCCAGTAATTAGTAAGTATAGTTTCCAAGTAGCATAAAGAAGTTTACTCAAATAAAACTCCCGTCATTTTATCTGTACAATAAAATGATTTCTGTGCATAATTTATGACGGAGTAGCTATATTTCACACAGGTTTACGACAATAGTCTTTATCCAAAGCGACAATGCCTATAAATGCGGATAATAAAAATAAACGCCATTCTAGTTTACATTGTTAACATACGATTGTAAATCAGTCTCCGAACGTTACAAGGTTCGTAAAGGCTTGTGCACATTAGCAGAACTTTATACCGCAACGTAAAATAAAATGTGATTGTAAACGCTGAACTGAACGCAATACAAGCAGCTTACATTGAACATTTTACGTTCCACGTATGAAATTGACAATCTAAAGCCGCGCAGTAAAAACTAACTAACTAATTATTGTGTAAAAGTTGCTAAAAAGAATTAAATTATACAAACTTGGAATCACGTTATTTTTTTTAAAAGCCGCTTTCTAAAGTGGGACGCGCTGTTGTTTAATATTCCGAGTCATATTAAAAAAAACTTAAAACATCATAGGAACCATAGAACTATATAGTTCTGTGATAGGAACCTACGTATTTTTTTCAGTATGTCTAAATCTACCATAACTTCTTTTTGCATCACTAGTATTTTTTAAACTTTTTTTTATTAGCACTCTCCAGAGCGAATCATGGATGTACCACCGACTTCCACCTCTTCGGTGTTCCGCCGCTTACAAGCCTACCAGCTCGTCCTAGCTTCATCCACTGCGCCCTCTGCGAGTCGGAGGGACGTGCGGAGAAGCTACTCCCCCGTCAGACCATCAGTTATACCACAATAAAATCCCCCGAGAGAGAGGTTGTTGTCGGACTTAACAGGGCACACCGGCGCTCAACTGCCATTCCCCACGGTTCTTCCCCGGATCCGTAAGGGATAAGTAGCTTTGGGCGTACGAGAAGGTTGTCTGACATAGAGCCCCAATATTTTTAAACCTGTGTCGTTAATGATGTTACGCCCGCCTTAATGAGGAGGCTCTTCGTCCACTAATATCTACTGATATTTTTCATAACAGTGTAAAAAAGCTTTAGCAAAACCCAACAAAGTTAAGGGGATACGCACACTGTAATAAAAACGGTGGAGTTTGCGGTGGCGTACATAATTGACTCGAGTTTTGTTCGTGTTGCATCCGATGTGTAGTGTTGGAGTATTTTTAACGCAATATTGACTTGTCCTTAATACTAGTTTGGCAATAAGTGGGTATAAAAGCTTAGCTAAGAACCATGTTTTATAATATCGTCGTGACTTAGCTTAGAGCTTTGTTTGAAGCTCTACACTTTATTTGGCAAACAACCTCGCCGAGGTTATGAATACTCGATGGCATGCCCAAAATCTTTTTCTCAATTAAATTTTTATTTTCTTGAAAATTTTAAGGTTGAAACTGTAAAGTGGACACTCTGTATAAGTTTACTTTACAAGTCAGCGAAAAGATTTACAGTGGAGCATTTATAAATCCCCTGTCAATAGTGGCAGTGAAATATTCAGTGCAAGTGTAAGTTGGCCCTAAAGTGGCAAGCCATGGTCTCCATACAATGGGGCATCGATTATTTTGGCAGGCGCTGATAGTAATTGGCACATAAATAGTTTTAAAAACAGACAGACGCCTTTGATGTTTTAGTGGTACCGTTGTAAAAACGTGTCTACAAAAAATATACAATGTTTGGATAATTTCACAAAAACTTCGATTGAAAAGTCACTTGTTTTTTCAAACAAACTTGTGTATCTATTTTACAGTTTTGTTATAGTTTTTTTAATAAGAAAATAAATATATTTTTCATTTTCTATTCGAAATAATCAAGCAACGTCAAGACTAAAGATGTTACTGATTGTTTTTTTTTTATTTTATTTCAGACTTAAATTATGGTTATTAGACCTACCGAAAGAATCATCATCATCATAATGTCAGCCATCTAGTGTCCACTGCTGAACATAGGCCTCCCCCATCGATTTCCACAGCGATCGATCCTGCGCAGCCTGCACCCAACGGCTCCCAGCAACATTTACCAGATCGTCTTTCCATCTAGTGGGGGGCCATCCTCTACTGCGGTTTCCGGTGTGTGGCCTTCACTCGTGAACTTTTCTGCCATAACGGCCGTTAGTTCTATGTGCCCCGCTCACTGCCACTTCAAACCGAAATAATAGTATCGTCTATAATAAAAATCCTACATTCATTTGACTCAATAAACCGGTCTCATAACAATGACTAAGCATAATCATTTTGGCGGTTAACGAGACGAAAGTTAATAAATGAAAACTAGTCTATGTGGCATCTTCACAATAACCTAAATAGTTTCACGTTGATTGAATCAAATTGCCGCAAAGTTGAACATTACCAGTCTACTCAACTGTTCTACGAGTATCAATTGATTTAAGGTTCTGTTTGAATGACTGGTACTTACCTCTAGATTTAAGAAAATATGTGAAAAAGGCATAAAGACAGGTTTTATGCCCATTAATACCACCAAACAGTACCACCGCGGTGGTACTAGTGGGAAATATCATTTTCGTTAGTACCACTGTCAATACTTGTTAATCTCAGTGATTCTTCGTTAAAAAGCTAAGTAAGTTCGTATGGGTCAGTGGCCAGCTCTGGTGACGTTGTTTTAAAAAGATTATGACCGACGACATAATCTTTTTAACGCAACATAATAATCATAATTGTGTATTGCATTCAATGAAAAAAATTGATAAATAATAAATAAATAAATAACACTGGACTTTTCCCACATGATCATCTAGCCCAAAGTAAGCAGAGCTTGTGTTATGGGTACATGACTGATAAACTACTCCCGAGACAAATATCTGTAGGTCATACAAACATTTGTCCCGCGGCGGGGATCGAACCCGCAACCTTCTGCGTCGCAGGTGGACCTTCGCCCACTGCGCCACAGAGGTCGTCATAAATACAAACCCAAACCCAAAATGAGTCCATCTAATACCATTAGCTTAATTAAAAAAAAAATCGTCGAAAAAATAATCTTCATGCAGACTCCACTCTTACTTCAAGGCGGTTCTAACTGTAGTCTGATTGATGAGTTCGGACACCCGAAATAATACAATATCAGAAACGACCTACAAATGACCCAGTGCTTCTTCGCTAGTACTAATTCGTCACTCGAATTCAATTATTATCATTCTTGTCTTAAAATCACAGTCAACGTCGTCGACCTATCAAAACGTATTCAGGTTTCTACCTCGCACAACTACAAATGGTCATAATTTTATATATTTTTTGGTTCATGGAGAATTCTGCAAAATGTATTTTGCTGCGCATGGTAAAATCTCAATTTTTTTACAAAAGTTATTCCTACAAAACTCCTAAATTGAAAAGCTTATTTTAGAAAGGTTTCCCCTTTAAAAACTTTTCTAAAACAAGGTGTATCGTGTAGATGGGGGATGCTTTTTCGCCAAAACTAACAAAACACAAGCCTGTAACGTATTTTGCAATTTTAGTGGAATAACAAAACTACATTCTGTTGCGATGGTAGCTGCCTGCTGCCTGAATTTCTAAATCAAAGTTTTGAATTTTTTCAGCTATCTTTTGTACCTACTCGTATAATCCTACTAGGTATTACATGCAAAATTTGTGAGGATGAAATACTTCCTAATAAATAGCAAAAAAAGGCTAAAACAGAGATAGGTATTATATACGTATAATAATGTTATTTGCTTTCCACTTACAAAAATAAAGGCGTTGTGTTTCTCTGTAAAACAAAAGTTTTATTTACTTACAAAGTGTCCACTTTACAAAATAGACTGTGTACAATAAAATAACATTCACTTACCTGTAAAACAAAAGAAACAACATTTAATGCCCTTATTTCAGGTCTTTCTAATTAGATACGAAAAATATCTTTATTACAAACTTATTTTTTATTTCTCACGTGTTTTGCACACAATGCTTCTTCTTTTCCAAACTTCACAATTTGACAGTTTGTTCCCTCTGTTGTACTGTCAGACTGCATGGCAGTGACAGGTTCTGTACATAGATAATAAACCCTAAAAAAACTAATCGGTGGACAGTAATGTGTAATCTTAGATTATCTAAGTGTGTAATGGTTATGTTTTTTTACATAAGTATACTATATTAGACTGGAATAGCACTAAGGCAAATTTTCATACCGGGAAAGGGCAGTATTCCTGAAGAGCCACAGGTAACACCACGTTGCACCAGCTAGTATCATTTGTATATTCTCACAGTCTTTTTCACGCATGTCGTTTTATTTTTATGAAAACGAGAAATCTTATCTTTGTGTTTGATGTTTCGATATAATATACTGATGAACCGAGGAAACTGCTTTTAGATAGATAGATAGATTAACTCTTTATTGTACACAAGAACATAATACAGATAATATAACAAATAAACAAATTGTACAATGGGCGGCCATATCGCTAAGAGCGATCTCTTCCTGGCAACCATTTGTATGGACAGGATAGTCGAATACAGAAAAAACAGCGGTGTACAAAAGTAAAGAATAGTAACAAACTAAGTACCTACCTAACTATACTTACACTACACACACAATACAACACACACAAATTACACATAGAGCAAATTACACAAAGAGCAATAAAATCAGTTAGCAGTAACCAGCCATGGAAAGATAATATTCACAGACACTGGCTTTAAAAATATGTATAGATTTAGATATTCGAATGGAAACGGGTAAAGAGTTCCATAGCTGCACAGCTTGTACAGTGAAAGAGTCACCATACATAGTGGTGCTATGGACAGGAGTTGCAAGCTGGAGAGAATTTGAGGACCGTAGATTCCGGTCATTTACCTGATGGAGGAAAACAAAGCGTTCTTTTAAATAGCGGGGAGAGGAAGATAGAAAAAGAATATTATATAGTAAGGACAGGATATGAACATTCCGGCGAAGACGTATTGGGAGCCACTTGAGCTTTGCACGAAATTCGGAGACATGGTCGTATTTGCGCAAGCCAAATACGAATCGTATGCAGACATTTTGGAGGCGCTCAAGTTTGTCTAGCAGGACTTCAGATAAGTCAGGATAGCTGGCATCTGCATAGTCTAAAATAGGAAGAAGAAGGGATTGTGCCAGCATAGCTTTGGTAGCAGTTGGTAAAAAATTACGAAGTCTTCGTAAGGACGCACATGAAGCAAATATTTTGCGACTGATTTCTTGAACCCACGGCTGCCAAGATAGGTTAGAGTCCAGAATTACCCCTAGATTTTTGACAGTCTGACTGATTTGTATTTGTGAGCCATCAAATATAACGGGTAGGAGCTGAGAATAGTCGACTTTAACCATTTGTCCCCTACTACCAATAA
Source organism: Epirrhoe tristata (assembly GCA_951394285.1). Classification (NCBI taxonomy): domain Eukaryota; kingdom Metazoa; phylum Arthropoda; class Insecta; order Lepidoptera; family Geometridae; genus Epirrhoe; species Epirrhoe tristata. Next base: position 7,024,305 of record OX596146.1, on the reverse strand, counting down.
TTATGACTTGGGTTTTGCTAGGGTTAACTGTAAGTCCGTGAGTTTTGCTCCAGTCACAAATACGGTTTAGGTCCACATTTAACAAATTAATGGCACCATTGATATTATCAGTAGTTGATTGGCAATAAATTTGTAGATCGTCGGCGTACAGGTGGTAGGACGAAGTTAGATTAGACGTAATGGAATTGATGAAAATAGAGAAGAGAAGAGGGGAGAGGACGCCGCCTTGAGGTACACCAGCAGTGAGATTGCACCATGAAGAGACGGTATCTTCAACGCGGATGCGTTGCCGACGCCCGAATAAGTAACTGCGGAACCAGTCAACTGCCGACGGCGATAGGTTCAAGGAGCTCAGCACCCCCAAAAGTAGCTCAAAATCAACATTGCTGAAAGCGCTACTGAAGTCAAGGAGTGCTAGTAAAGTAACTTTTCCATTTTCCATACCGAAGCGAATGTCATCGGTAATTTCAATTAGTGCAGTAACAGTACTATGACCTGGACGGAAACCAGACTGATGGGAGTTGAGTAGGGAGTTTTTAGCTACAAATAGACTAAGTTGTTGATGGATTAGGCGTTCAAGAACTTTCGAAAGGAAAGGGAGGATAGAAATAGGACGGTATTCGGAAAGGGTAGATGGATTAGACTTTTTAGGTAAGGGAATAATCTGAGCTTCCTTCCAGGCTAGCGGAAAGGTACTAGATTCAATAGACGCATTAAAAATGAAAGTTATGATGTGAACAACCTCATCGAGGATGGGAACAATCATGTTGCGGCTAATGCTATCACTACCTACAGCACTAGAAGTGATTGATGCTATGCTTTTCTTGACATCGCCCTCGACAAATTGACTGATATGGAAAGAAGGAATATTAGGGATTGGCATAGAAGAGAGAGTTTGTAGTGTCTGAAGTTTAGTGGGTATGTCAATAGGAGAAGAGCTTGAGAAATGTTGATTTAGAGTATTAATATCTAGATTGGGAGAAGAGTCTTGTTTAGACTTGCCAATCCCTAAAGTTTTAAGAAATTTCCAAACTTTCGATGGATCGTTATTACTTACGGAGTCATGAATATTTCGGCGTTGCGCGTCTCTACACAACCTGTTGCAGTAATTACGGCGATCATTATATTTACCTACATTGTCATCAGTAGGTTTGCATCTCATACGGACCTTGGCGAGGTCACGCTTGTGCATAGCCGTACGTATCTTTTAGACGCGAGTTCTGATAACAAAAGTGATTTGGAGGTCATTTCAACAGCATTCGATGTCACTTATCAATTGTAATTCATGAGAAATCTTGTAGCATAATCTATACAACTTTAATGGGTTATAGGAGAGTTGAAATAATGTTGAGAATGTGTATGTAAATTTGTTTATTCCTTCTACAATCTGAGAAATAAAAGAGGTGCTAAAGTCCGACATTGATAGATCTAAGGGAGGCGTTATCTAAATAATTTTTCCACATTTTTATGGACCCAAGAGGATCGGAGCCCTCTCGAGTGGAAACTATTTCAGCCGTATCAGCCGAATCTTGGGATTTTATGTCAGCAATATGTTACTGTCATCGCTGACATAGCATTCCGGATAATATAGTGAGATTTCTTAAATGTTGGTTTAATTATATTGATATCATCGGTATTTCTTTCGGCATTGCTTTACCATGTAGGGATTATTTGGTCAAAGTTAAATAAATATTTAAAGTATTTCCATTACCGTACTTTATTGTCTCAGTGAAAAATATAAATCCTTGGTTATGCATGGGTTGAGGACGTAAGAGGTGCAAGTTCGATTCTCGCGGTGGTACAACATGTTTGCATGCGATTCTCTTAAATCTAAATAGTCAAGACCTTGTGAAGAGCCTTATTGAGCCTCGTCAAAATAAGTTGAGGTCATTGGTTCATTCAAATTGAAGCATAATCCTAATCAAAAGGATTTGAAAATAAAACAAAAAAATAATAATTACTTAGTTAAGCCCAAGTCTTCGAATCCATATACTTTACTCGCTTCATCAAAGATATTACAAACTGGACCTAATACTCCAAAAGTCATTAAAAATTATATAATTAGTCAATTATTAACTCCTTGGAAATTAATATTTTAAATGCAAAGAAATAAATTAATAATAAATTAATTAATCCGCTGAGCGAAGTATAAAAAGCCAATTAATCTGTATTAAAAAATCTGATTGTCAGATCAAATTCTTCTACCACGCTTATGTGATAAGGTTTTTGTTTCTTTCTTATTTTTATATCTAAAATTGCTATTTAATTAATATGGACCAACCAAATGGACGACCTCTGTAGCGCAGTGGGCGAAGGCCCGCCTGCGATGCAGAAGGTTGCGGGTTCGATCCCCGCCGCGGGACCAATGTTTGTATGATCTACAACTATTTGTCTCGGGTCTGGGTGTTTCTATGTATAATATGTATGTATTTACAAACAAAAAAGTATATAAGTAGTATATCAGTCATCTAGTACCCATAACACAAGCTCTGCTTACTTTGGGGCTAGATGATGCTGTGTGAAAAAGTCCAGCATTATTTATAAGAGAGCCCAATAAATTACACTTTTGATACTTCATAACTCTCATAATTGAAGTACAAACGTTCGCAAATTGTCGACAGCATACAAAATAAATCAATCAAGCTTTAATTTAGTTCGCGTAGTAAAACCTTACAAACATGGACGCTTTTATTTCATAATTGTTTAGATTGGTAGCGATTTTTACGACCTTATGCTTATAATTACAGTAATTTACCACCCACGTGTCTTGTGTTGAAATGAATAATGTAATATAAGAAATAAATCGTTTATATACTTTTGTAAATAGTTACACGCCTATTTGCTTGGTCAATGCTACAATGCTGTCTATTCTTTCCTGTCATTAGCCGCGTACCCACCTAGCGCACAGGCTCGCGCGGCAGCCTCGGTGTCCGGATCGCGAGCGATGGCTCCCGCGGCAGCCTCAGTAGTTTTGTTCAATTTACACGAGGCCGCCTCGCGAGGCAGGCTGAGCCATCATAAGTCCGCGAGTATTCGTAATGGACAGTCGTGTATTTTCAGCTGCAGCTATTTTCCTAGCTGCTTATTGTTTAAAGAAACGAATGGACGAAAGAAGCGAATGGACTCCTCCTGACTGCCCATGATATCAAAATTACAAAATACAAACACGGCAAGAGACAAAACTTGAAGTAGCTTCGCGCGCGAGCCAAAACATAACCGTCCCCACCTAACGCACAGCGCTCACTGAGGCACCTTTGAGCGCGTCAAGTTTACCGACAACAGATGGCTCGGGGCCGAGCCGTGCTCGGTCGAGCAAACGCGCGCCCGAGGCAGGCCGAGGCACGTCCACACCAGCCGAGGCATTTGGCTCGTGAGGCTGCCGCGCGAGCCTGTGCGCTAGGTGGGTACGCGGCTAATCACAAATTTTGAAATGATTGGAACTGAATTAAATTGTTTACTGTAAAGAAATTATTATTATTATTTATAAATATTTTAAATAAATAATGCAGATAATAATTTACGAGTAACCCCTATCAAGTAAGTGGTTACCTTACATATTCAATCTTAGAAGCCTTGAATTTGAATTTCCAACGTGAATCTCCCTTATAATTTTCTTGTACAAACCAAATCTGTAGACAAAACAACCCGCTCGCCTTTGGCTAAATAGTATCTCGTTTACCGCAACACGATTGCGAAAAGCCCTTGCTCAAATGCCTTTGATGGCGTTGGCCGTACGCTAAACATACAGTAAGGTACGTGTTGAAAGAATCAAAACGGGCGCCTAAAGGCATCTTAGGCTAGCATGCCATCTATGGACAATAGAGATGTAAACAGTACTTACTCCGAATCTTACTCCTCTTACTTCAAATAGCAGAAACCAGTAAGTATGGCTTTTGAACTTACTTGAAGGAATGCTTCTTATGTCCACACGTAAGTATTATTTGAGCTGCCGATGATAAACGAAAACAGCATAAAACTGCTTTAACTATTTGCAAGATTCGCAAATTATCGAAAAAAAATTGATTCATTAGCATTTTTTTTTTCATAAGCATTTGTTTGTTATCTTCAATCTAGGATTCCGAAAGTAAAAGAATGCCTGTCTGGTGCATCGGAGATACATAAGTCATACATAAAATCACACCGCTCTCCCATAAGGTCCCATGCATTGACCACAGCTTTCTACTTGCTTAAATACTGACACACATTTTTGCCTCATTCACTCTCATTTTCGTCAAGTAACATTGTTTCATTTTAGTATCTTGCGAAGATTTTTTCGGACTGTGGGGATGATAAAGTTAATCTTTACCACATCACTAGAACTACATACCTTCCTACACACCTATTACTGTCTTATCCGCCTCAAACCAAGCACTATTATTAAAGGCAAGGCGAGCAATGATCGCGTTATTTGAGATAAGATTATAACTATTTTGTTTATTTTTGAACGGAACATGTACATAGTGTTGGAACTAGGATTCGTCATGATTGTAATTTTGAAATGTTTTTCTACATTTATAAATATGCTAAATAAAATAAATATTTTGTTTAGAATATGCGTAGATGGATTTTCATCAATTGGTGGTGGTCAGAGAGGTAGATGAGAGCAGGGGACTTCTGGCACTTCGGCGGCCGCTACCGCGGCACGCTTCGTTCGCCTCGCGCATCAGTGGTCACTATCCTAACATAACCTAACCAAATAGTTCGATCCGTCAGTATAACAATTTGGAAAAAAAAAAATATCCAAACAGTTCGATTATCGAACTACTGGTAGAACTGGATGGAATAAAGGCTAAAAACGTGGTTTAAAGTTATGACAAGTATAACCTAAGAATAACCATACAAATTATTTTAAACCTGTCATAACTTTAAACCACGTTTATTAGTAGGGCTGAAAGCTATTATTATCCTGTAGCATATCACTATGCCTCTCATATAACGGGCAACGCTACTTCAGAAAACCAGGGCTTTTAAATAACTTTTCTGTCCCATTTCAGAAGTAATAAAAATATTATGGGAGTGCTTAGGTTAGTGCAGCTATTTTGAAGCCATCTAACTACTTTAATGGCAAAATTCACTTAGATCTGCCCCTAAAAGTATTCAGTTACCTATTTATAAGACCTGCCATATATCTAGGTAACTGCTACTAGGAGACAGTATATTCGTAGTAAAAGTGGAATAGTAGTTCATTAAAGAGATATATACGGTCATTATGAAGACATTCCGACTTTGCATTATGGTTCAAATTCATGGCGAGGAAATATAACTCCCGAAAATATGCAGTGTTCCACATAGGGGTCAGAATAAAACTTCAAACAAAATAAGAGTCGCCAATGAGCCACCACGTATCTAGTCAACTAAGGAGACTCTTTGAGGCGCGCTTACTTTCTTATGACACGACAAGAAGTTTTTTTTTAAGACAAATGTAAGAAATTCTAGCTTCAGTTTAGTGATTCTGCCCCTATAAAGAAGACAAAAAACACTATTGACACCCATTTGGTACGAGGCTCTAAAAATCACAATGCCCACCAAAGGAGGCCATTCAAGCTCCCTAGAAGGTTGGGCACAAAAGTCAAAAGTGCCAGCCAATGAAAATAAAAGCCTCACTACTATTGGGAATGTTAATCCAACTATTTTTCAGTATGACACGTCTCGAAGTCCACTTCTTCAAAAGATTTCATAAGTAGAAAAATCGGAGTTTCGATACAATTCAATATTTTACTTAGTCCACTTCTTCAAAAGATTTCATAAGTAGAAAAATCTGAGTTTCGATACAATTCAATATTTTACTTACAAAAAATCATTTGAAATAGTTGACTTAGATACTTGATGCCATATTGAAAAATACTCCGATCGACTTCTCTAATAGTGGTGACACATTTATTTTCGTTGGCCAGCACTTTTGACTTTTTGGCCCAAAATGAATGACCTCCAATTCAGAATAAGGAAATCATTAATTTATTACGAACAAAATCAACGAATGCTTAAAAGTCCAGACCCAATTTCATCTGTCGGATCTGTCGGTCACTGTGGATTACAGTTTCAATCAAAATCTCATTTGTGCGAATCTTTTTGTAGAAGCCTATTGGCTTACCATCCCATTCTTATTTTAGGGAAAATAATCTGAATAAAAAGGTCACGAATATCAAACTTGGCCTCGAGGCATTTTTTCAGACAAAAAAAACAGGATCCCAAATAAATCCTATAACCTAAGCATCCGTTTAGATCTTTGAACATTCAAGAAGAAAAATAATAAAGGACAGGCAAAGGGTTAAATAGGCTTGAGGAGCTCTAACTCACCAAGCTATGACGACGTCGCCGGCTACGTATCCAAAGAAGAGGAACAATTCATATTGTGTGTAAATGTATGGCAGTTAACTCACATACATACATAAAATCACGCCTCTTTCCCGAAGGGGTAGGCAGAGACCACAGTTAACTAAACTAACACAGTTAACTTTAGTTAACTCACTCTTCTGTTTTTTTTTATAACTCACTTAGCAACAGTTTGGCTGTCATACATTTCAATATGAATTGTTTGGGTACGTAGCCGGCGTCGTCGCTATGGCATCTTAGAGAGTTAGGGCTCTAAATAATCAATAATCAACCTTTGACGTAAGCTTTGCATGACAAAACCTAAAAAAACTTTACTATGATTTTTTAGAATGGTGCGGAATAGCGAAGTATGATGATGAAATTCAAAAGGTAGTCACAGGCAACTACCATATCACTCAGACAAAAATCATGAAAAACGATACAATAAACCATCACATGTTAAAAATACTAGGCACATTATTTTCCAACAACTTTATTCTGAGACTTAAAACATTTAAATGAACACAACAGTTTAGCTTGTATCAGAAATTGTCCAAAGCATTCCAGCTTTTGATGAGGTCATGGTTCAACTTAAAACTAACTAAACATTTCGTCTGGCGTCTCGCCAGTGACTCCAATTCGGGCACCGAGCCAGGTAATGGAATATAGACTTTTTGACGACATTTTTTTTTGTAACAGTAAATGGCATGGCATACTTCAATGGTTTTTCAAGTTAGTTCAATTTTTTTATTTTTATTTTTATTTATTTTTTTATTTGTTTCCAACAGCAGATACAAGTAAAGAAACATACATAGAATCTAGGCTTAGGTATCTAATAATTTATGTTAACTTTGGTCGCCACACTAGGATACCCTGTGTCGTGGTGACCAACATTGAATATCTAATAAGTTACCACAGCTATTACACTGTTCGATATATCCAAAGATGTGATTGTGCATTTTCAAATTACATTTATACAAAGACAATAGGGGTATTCAGCAACTATGAATTAGGGTATTGTATCGCAGTTCAATGGAAGGTTTCAAGTGATTTGGGGGAGTGTAGGTCAGTATAAGCGAGTGTGTGAATGTATAAGTATGCGAGTGAAAGTGTGTATGTGTAAGTGAGTATGATAAATGTGTGTATGCGTGTGTGTGAGTGTGTCAGTGAATATGTGTGTGAGAGAGCGTGCGTGAACATTTATTTAAATACTTTGTCTAGGTATGGGAGTGTGGTGGCTGTATGAGGGATTCAAAAACAGTATGACTGAATTTACTTAATCTTATCATTATTTAAGATATGATAAGACTGCCTCAGTCTCATCATAGTTATTCTTAATCAGCCAATTATGCAATATTTTTTTACAAGATCTTCTTGTTTTAGGGAAAAAATTTAGCAATCTGTTCAATTTAGTATATAAGAAAGGTCCTAACCAGGGGAAAAAATTGCATAAAAATTGTGTACGCCTAATAGGAGGTCTCCATCTGATATGCCGGTATGACATTATGAGTTTGCTAGGGGCTATTTTGTGGTATTTTAAGATTATAGAAGTAATAAACAGTTGTCTTACTGTTAGGAGATCATACTCATTGTACAGTTGAAAGGTAGCATAGGAACGACGTTTCTTGTGGGCGACTTTGAGTATAGATCTTTGCGCTTTTTCTAGTTTAAACATATGAGTTTTACGAGCCCCGCCCCATGCAACTATACAATAATTTATTATTGATTGGCAGAGACTTTGGTAAACTAGTCTAATTAGGTTGGTATCCGCAAATGCTCTAAGTCGCTTAAAAATGTAAACCAGTTTCCTAACTCTGCCAGTGAGTGTATCTATATGCTTGATCCAAGACAATTTGTCATCTATAACAACGCCAAGGTATTTGAGTGATGAGACTTGTTTGAGTTTGGGGCAGTTGCAGATAATGTCGACGTCATTATTATGTGTACCATCGTGTATTTTTATGTCTAAGGGGTGTGACGGTGCAGTACGCACAGATATACTAAGAGGGAGTATTTTAGTTTTTTGAACATTTAATGTTAATAGATTTTCACGCAACCATGATCCTACAGCGTGCATTCCTTTGCTACACATTGATTCTACCGTGTCCCAGCCATTTCCATAGAATATTAAAGCGGTGTCAATCAGAAATTGAGAATCTTGAAATTTCTTTATGGTTTCAGTAAACTTGAAACAATCATTTATATTTTTGAATACTTAGACATCCTCATTGACTTCAAGAAACACAACAATCCAAATCAAAAACGATAAATTGTACGACAAAATGCTAGCAATATATTGAAATTTGACAAAAAACTTTTCAATTTCCAAAGTTTAAGTTTCATCTATACCGCAATAGTGGCAATGAGACCAATGACTAAAGCTCCAGCTATTCGTCCGTCCGTATATTAAACAAGAGACGTGTACAATATTGTAAAGTTGTATGAAATATCAAACACGACTCCTTGAACAGTAAACCAATAAGTATTCTAATAAAACCATTATTATGTACCCTGATGGCTAGTATATTTTAGAATAAAACTTAACACTTTAAAGCGAGTTTTAAGTCTAAATAGTGCATAAAAACAATGCTTCCATAATATCATGGATGCGTCTATTTCCTCGCAAACTATAAAAGTATCTACTACATCATTTTTACTACAAAATTATTTAAAGAGAACATCTTGCTACTCTGCATATTCTCGCTACCCCGAGGGGCTGCTGCATGAAAGAAAACTGCATCCACTAGAGATTTCACACTGTTTTACGATGATACGTTATTTCCATAAGAGGTTTTGAGATTTGCTTTTGCTTGCCTTTTTAAATAATAATTACCTACCGTAGGGTAATATAAATAAAGACAATGTGCCTTATTATAAAATCTAGACTAAAATAAAATAGGTCTAAGCTATGCGGTAAACTGGTCTAAGCTAAGAAACTTAGATATTAAACCAAAACGACAAATCTAAAACAAGTTTTAGACTAAGATGATCCGTGATTTAGAGCTAAACTTCTTTTGATTTCTCATTTTGGTGCAATATAATTAAGAGATTGACTAACATGACATAATAGGCATAGCTGGAAACGCCTGGATGGAAGCAGGAGCTGATGAAGAGTCATGGCTGATGATGGAGGCCTTTACCCAAACAGGGATCCATTTCTCCGAATAATTTCTAACAATAGGATAAGAAATTAGCTAAGAAGATACTAACAGACACAGTTTATTTATATTAAAGCAACCATGTAAAAAGAGATTTGGAAATAAAAGGCTTTCAATATCAATGCCGGTTCCAGACCAGTGGCTCAGAAATTCAGAGCCTAGTCGCTTCAGCCAGATGAAATCCTTCAAAGGGTAACCACGGCCGTGAAACTCAATTAAATTAAGATAGGTTACTAAAAGATCTTTCGTATTCCCATGCAATAAGGATCAAATTAGTTTTCAATTCATTTAAAAAAAAAAATTTTTAGCCTTGCTCGAGCTTTTGAATATTTTGTAATAAGTAAGTTAAACATAAAAATATACTTTTTCCTTGGTATCGTTATGGGATTACAGATGTTTAAACAATGTTCATACAATCCTATCAGATCTTCAGACAAACAGTTCAGAAAATAATATAGACTCAAACAATATTTATTTACCAAATATCTGTAAACAATGCGAGTAAACACAAAATAAAATACGTATTCGATTTATAATAAAATATCTTCATCGTAGAGGTCATTATTTGGTTAAGAAAGAACGAGAAATTGTGCGTGTAATTTTTAAAAACTTTCACAATAAAGTTTACAGCTGAAAACTAAGCCACGTGGCTCATTAATATTTAATAAATAGATACTTAGCTTCAAAATAATTCAATCGATTTCAGAAACTTCATCTAATCATAATAATTATTATAATTAGTATAAAATCGCTAACTTCACTTTGAAACAAAGTCATAGATGCGATAATGCACTGTGTATCGATGTATTTCACGGCAAACTTTACTTTGCAACGAAATCGTGGATGGCTACAAGACTATCATAGTTACAGAGATCTGTATCACAGAGGGCCCACCAGTAGTTGTAGAGAGGAGCTCGTACGCACCCACGCCAGATGTACCCATCGCTTCTCACTGCCCTCACTGCACAAATTTCGTTCTCCTCGCAATCTTGTATCGGTAAGTTACCACTGAAAACGACATTGTGAAATAATCTAACCAAGAACGTCCCATATATTAACTTATTTATTACCTGTTTTAAACAACAGTTTCCTGCATATAAGTGATATTCAAAAGCATTGGTATGTTTTTAGTAGACGCGTGTGTGTATGTGAGCTCATTATACTCACAATCATTTTATGAAATACAGGGTGTAAAAAGACTTCTACCGAAGCCGAAAGGGGTAGGTACAGCATCCCAAAACACAACCAAATCCAAAAGGATTTTCCGAAAAAATCATTATATCCGGAGAAAACAGCGTTTGAAGATCACTGTTTGCGTATGTACTGGGCGCGTTTTTATACGTAGATTGCTGGATTTTGAGTTTTAATTGTTTTTTTCTTTTATAAATGAAATGATTAGGTAGGTATGGTCTTATGATGTTGTAATAGTAGCACAAAACTAGAAAATAAAATAAAATGACGTAGCTAAGTCAAAAATTTTTTTGAGTTTTTTTTCGATAAATATGTTCAGAATCATGGTCTGATTGCAATCCCTCAGTTTTCGGTAGCAGTCTTTTTACACCCTGTATAAAATAAGTATACTCACATATTCCCTTCCAAGCAATTTGCGCTATTGAGAATATCCCCCGTCTTAGTGGTCGTATTTACTTCGCATCGCAAGCAAGACATATCTTTAAACACTGATTTTCTAAAATTTCTCGTACGTGAGAGCTCAACAACATTTTCGACCCAATCTTGCCTGTTCGAGAAAATGTATGGCATCTCAGAAATGGATATGTAGTTACACAGATTGCAGGAACACACGTATGTGGTGAGATTGTGATTTACGTTAAAGCATCCACGATCGACTATCCCAAAAGGCGTGTGCTGCGAATAGCACAGATCACCTTCACGCTCGCACGTGACTGACGGCATTCTGAAACGCAAATACTAACAGTCAGTACCTAGATAATTATGCTGATTCAACTTTGATATACTTGATTACTTATCAGTAATGAATAGAAGATAATCAGATTCAATTACAGTGAAATAAGCAGACATGAAAAACCTGAATTACGAGGTATACTATTACTGATGCGTGACGAACAAGCTTACTTCATCTAAACATGTACAAAATAATTATTGTAACAGTCTCCAATAATTGTACACTTTAAATAAAATGTAAGGGCTTTTCGAAATTATGATGTTTATAAATTGACTTACAGTTTATTTTGAGGGTCATTACAATTTTCAGACAATATGTTATCGCAGAAAATGCAAACTCGTTTCGGTTCGTCTGGATCCATTTGATCAATTTGTTCAGTTGTCTCCAGAACGTATGAACTTATAGAAGTCAAAATGTTTGTATCATCCAATCTCATATCAAGATTTAAATTTAAAACAGACTTCTCAAAAGGTTTCAATTCTTTAGTCAGGTGCATTAGTTCGCTCTTCAAAGTCTTTTCAATTTCATCTTTGTCCGTAAGTGGCTCAAGGAAATTTTGATCTAGCAAAGTAGTAAGAGATAAGTTTTTATATAGTTGCACAGCGGTAGTCAGTGTGGTATCTTCTTTAAATATCGACTTAGTTAATGTGAAAGCATCAGTAGTAGAATGAAGTCTAGAAGTAGGTATTTCAAGGCCATCATTTTCATTTACTTCATTAAATATTTCTCTTACGTTTTTTACAAGGAAAGATACTAAATTGCTACGCAAATCATCTGTGGCCAGTCCTGATGTGGAACCATCTTCTATGTTTTCTACTTGTCTTCTAAAGTAAGGTAAAAGGTTCTTACTTTTGCTCGATTTCTTTTTCTCACATTTAGCGAAATTCATGAGTAAAAACACAACATAAATCGCTTCCCTTGGCCTCATATTGTTTTAATTTCCAACTTGTACTAAAATGAACAACTCTCCATTTGTCAATTTTTGACAATCGAGTATTCTGCTGTAAATTTTTTTAGAGACAAGAGTCACGGACGGATTCAAAAAGTTTTTTTACCGATTATAATGTAAAAAGAATGACTGCAAAAATTATATATTTTCCAAAATCTTGCTTGTTTGCAGAAGATTGCACCAATGGGATAGTCCTAAAGGTAAAATCTGCCATTTTTTTACGTGGAATAGGGTAATTTAAATTATTGCAGCTGGAATCATTGCAAAAGTAGTAAAGTTTGTTGAAGGCCGGTTTTGAAATGCAACCTCTGGAGACAAAGTCAATTTGGGGATCTATGTTGGTGAAACACAATTCATTATGCCCACATTGCATGTAGTCAGTGCTGAAAATAAAACATTCCCTGTATTGTTTCTAAACATTTTTTTAAATCGCATTTACAGATTCGGCGTTTCAAATTAGTTCAAGCTCTTGATGGTAAAGTGATGGTAAAGGAAAACGTCGTAATGGAAGCAAACGAACCAAAAAATTTTACTATTTGAAGTTGTGGATGTATTTTAATTAATAGAGTCATTTTAATTTGAATTCTGACTTACTTTCTTCCAATCCTGCATTTATTATCTAAAACGGCGTTAATTCCTCTTGTCTCACAAACTTTACAGAGAAGATCTAAGCCCACCACCGGCTCTTCGAGACGTTTATTGTCATACTCCCAATCGCTGAACGTCCTATATTCGTAATAGGTTAAATCTCCTGAAGGTTTGTCGTTACATAGGGGACATTTGCATACAAATGTTCTGTTTATGCTCGAAGGTAATGTACAGCCCCTCTTTATGTATTGCGGGTGGAGTTCGGTAAAACATTGCTCGACGTCAGCGCATTTCTGGGTTTTCGCTCTGAAAGGAATATTAGGATCATAAATATACGGAACCCATGTAGGGTCGATATTTGGCGGTCTATTAAATAGTGCTTTGAAATAAAGAAATTCATACTGTAAACTTTCAGTAGGTACATTTACCTTATGTTTTAAGAGAAAATAATCGATATTTATTACTTCTTCACCGACAGTCGGGTCTGACGATGATGTGTGATGTGTGATCTGTGATGGCTTATGATGAAAATTAATGTATTAAATAAAAAACAATAAAAAGAACCGGACAAGTGCGAGTCGGACTCGGCAGACAGACAGACAGACAGAAAGACGGACAACAAAGTGATCCTATAAGGGTTCCGTTTTTTCCTTTTGAGGTACGGAACCCTAAAAAGTACGTGAATGTCGTGGTCAGTTGGAACGAAGCAAAGAGCACTTTTCTTTACTAGGAATTTCAAGCTCTTCCGTACTAACAATGTAACAATCTATGGACTGTTTGCGGCTGCGCACTGTGACGACTTCGTGACGTGACGGTCGTGACAGTAAAATGGAACGAAATTTTTCTTCCAGCCTGTTTTTCTTCGATACCGCCCAAAAATTAACTTCGTTCCAAAACTTAATGTTTCTCACATTAACTTAAACTCACATTTCTCCCGTGAAGCAGTTTTCATCTGATTCTTTAGTTGCGCTGCCATCACAAGTAACGCATTCCATTCCTGAATTAGACGACTTTTTCTCTGGAAATTCAGTCCTTGCAATATTTCTTGAATTTCTCAGTATTTTGAAGCTCAAAATTTGCTTTCCTCGTATATTTTCCTCGCTAACATTAACAACTCTCCCATTGTATACCTGCTCTGGGTGATCAACATTAGCAATTTCATCTTCAGTGATGTTGGTAGCGGCTCCTTTAGCTTCACTCGAGTCATTATCGAGCGAGAGTCCTGGCGCAATTTTGCTGTCCGCGCCATTATCAAGGTTTCCTCTGATGCTTAGTAATAATAAAAAGAAGACGAGAAAAATTAAATTATTTTTCATTGTTTACATCAGAAGCAAGAATAAAGGAGACTTCATAGACAAGATACAAAAAATGTGTCAAAGTCTTTAGTAATGTGAAATTTTTACAAAGAAGTTTTCATTTACATACCTCTTCGAACTTATTATTTTATTTTGAAAGAAAATAATTCACATGCACAGAACTATATCTACATATAGTATATAGTTCCTAGATATATCTAAGGCATACATAGATATATCTCAGACTATCATCGAATATGACGACGTGTTGGATGTAGATGCTGTAGGCGTGATTGATTAAACAGAACAAAAAAAAAACATATTGATTAGTAAGTCTTTATACAGGCCAACAACATAGTATCCAATAACTGGAAGGAAGGCTTCTCACGTCCAGTAAACGTTGTCGGCTCACGAAGAACCGCCATAATTCAAGCCAATAATGATTCATATAAATTTGCAATACGAGCGATAGGTGTAAACTGAAGACTTGAGGGATGCGGTGTGTAATTTGTGCAAGTACGTCCGCGGGCGTGTTTTAAAGTGATGTCACTATATTATAGAAACATCGATATATCGATATCGATGTTTAAACGGTATTTCCAGATAGGTAATGCATGTTAAAACTTGTGTTTTGCTTTTAAGGATAAATAAGTTATGTACCCAATAAGGTAATGCATGATCAAATGTTGTTTGTTTTTTCTAAAGCATTAATTAAGAAATTATGAAGCTATAATTTAATGGAAACAATGACTTTGTTTTTTTGAAGTGAAAACTTCTTTAGGCGCGTTAGCGACATAGAGGAATTAGTTTTGAAATGGATAAAAATCTTTGGATTCAACTAAGACGCTGTCACTTGACCTAAGATGCTTTAATGTCAAAACGCTAAGACGCTTTAATGTCAAAACGGTAAGACGCTTTACTGTCAAAACGGTAAGACGCTTTACTGTCAAAACGGTAAGACGCTTTACTGTCAAGACCATAGATTTAGCCTTAACCTTTTTATGGTCAAGACTACGACCAATTTTAGTCGCGCCATCTAGTTATAAATTTCAGAACTACTTTCAGTAACTGTTCTACACTGCATAAAGTTTAGGAAGAGAGCTTTTGTTTACATTTAGATTAGATATAATAATTTAATAAATAATTACATTAGAATAAGCTAAATTAATTGGAGAAACTATAAAAAGGTCCCAGATCGAGCATTTTTATGTATTCTAGAATATTGTCAGTGCTGTGCATAGAGAAAAGTACCTACTACTAATTGTGTTACATTACATACAAAGTTACCGAGTGATGTGTGATTATTTCGGATTTTTTAGTACAGTGCATTGGTACATGACTCACACACAGCTGATTTCTCACTTTTTGATTAAAACTTATCCTATGACAAATATGTATGATAATTTTTCCTAGCAGCATTTTTTCAGAAGTAGGTAAGTATTTTTACCTGTGGCTTGAAGAAAACCAGAGAGGAGCCGGAACATTCCCAAAGCTATTTCTATCCAACTAGATATGTAGGTACAAAACCTTCCTAATCCAAAAATCCGTTTGATCTAGCTTTTGTCTTACTTTCAGTTCGCCCAACGAATCTAGGCATTCGTGAAGTTAGCAGATTGTCTGCGCAGTGACCACTTTTTCATACAAAATTGTGTTCTGCGCAGACAAATGGCTAACTTTACAAATGCCTAGATCCGTTGGGCGAACTGTACTCTTGAGTCGCATGAAGCTACTAATAACTATCATTGATGGTGTTCATAGGGGTTGCGCAGACACTTTTCAAATCATTGATTTGTCAAATTGTATATGTTATAAATTTAACTTTTAAATTATTACAATTGTTCAACAATAACACTTTATTTTATCTAAAACCTCTGCCTCTGTAGGTACATCTATACTAGATGATTTATACAGAATCAGGAGATTCAGGAGCGAACCTATGCCTACACTCAAGGGGATGCTGTAGTGCCTGGGACATTGTATTTATTTACCTAGCTGCTGTAGTATTAATTTATCTGCTGTACCTACTTTAGTAGTACAAGAATAGATACTGTAGTAGCGCTACCTGTCAGGTACAGTCGCCTGCAATGAGATGTATACGTACAGACATTCTACAATTTTTGAATCACACTCACTCAATGAAAGTATCACACTATTTATATGCAATAACTTCAGAATACTATTGTTGCTACTAAGTACATAGTTAAAATTAAATGTATGTTAGTACAATCACTTTTTAGTTTTGATACAAACCAAAAATCTATTTTTGTAAGTTTGTACTTGTTATTTCAGGCAAATGTACACTGTGAAGGCACAAGCCTCAGCTTTTCAAGTACCAAAAAAAGTAAGTTCATATGAGTCTGTACGCAACTCAGGTGTTAATTTCTAGGCCGCGGTGTAAAGCCTCTGTCATTTCTTGTTGTCTGTCTGACAACCGCTGTCTTCATCTTTGTGGGTCATCATAAATGGGTTCTGCGCAGTAACTTTGGAGGGATAAAATTCATTGTGCGTAATGTACGTAATTGTTCAAGTTTTCACTTCTGTCGGCACTCCCGGAGTGCCACAATTTTTTTTTTTTTAAATATGAGGATAAAGATAAATATCATTTATTTGCATAAACATGTGTAGGTAAATAAGATGTTACATTTTAGAGTAACAACATGTTTTACCGATAATACATAACATGTTTTATAATATTTTATTTGAATTATTAATAAAATTATGTTAAAAACTAAAGTTATCTTAGTAAGGAGGTACTTTAATGTATATAAGTTTGGATTGCCTTAAAAAATTGGAATTTAAATTTATTGTTGAAATGAAATCGATATTCATATAGGATAAGCGCATCACTATCAAAGCTTGTCATTCTGGTTTTAAGACGATCCGCTTATTGAAGCATCACCTTATCGATACACGAAGGGAAAAATAAGCTTTAATTATATTGTAAATATAGTTTTAACTTATAAGCTATGAACTAAAAAATATATTTACGCCCTACATAATTATCTAAAAGTGTCTCAAGATAATACAGGCGCGGTCGCAGCCTACCTAGTACACCTATCTATAAGACCTTGTACACTCACATGTAAGCAATAAATACTTTGACTTTGACTTTGACTTTTGAAATTTTGGGGCGCGGGGGGGTCACTAATCTACCAATCTTGGCCGCGCCTGAGATAATGTTAGGTAGACAACTATACTCAGATAACTTTATTCACCACTTCAAGCATCAATATCTAAAATAATACGAGTACAAGTAGTACTTTTAAATACTTTGACCTAAAGGTCATCAAAAATTTCTATCATCAAAAAGAAATGAATCTACTCTGGAAAAAAAATTCAGCGTCTAGAGTTAAGCAGACAAATTGTTATACAAAAAACGTCCACCACGTTCAAACTTTAAAATTTTATTCCCTCTTCAACAATTAAGTCGGAGTCAATTTTGTTCAACTTATTTGTTCTTGTTGAATTTATTGGTACTCCGGGGTGAACAAACTTGAGAAGAATCCGACTTTAGTATAATTCGATCTAATTTGAAAACTTGTGTAATCTACGAACAAAATGGACCCCTAGCCGCATAAATATACATGGCTTGAACTTTTAAGACAAAAAGGAGTGATCGTTGGTGACATACATCAAAAATAAAGGGGTTGATTCTATTCATGCACTATTATTATCTATGACAAAAAGAAGGATAGACTGTGTAAGTGCATAAATGTGTGTGTATATGATAATGTGTGTTATAAGAAAATGGAATTGGAAAACTCCCAACCTCGCTTATTATCATGAAGACAAGAGATGGTGTTGATGATTGATGATCTCATAACTTAGTTTACAAATATATATTATAATTTTAAAAATACAGTTTTACTCACTGTTTTTGATTTCCAAAAAGTTTTTAATATAAAATAGGATTACGAAGCTTTGCATTAACTACTTGCTCTGCACTCTTTTAGCGACCCATTTTATGTTTTTATTAGCTACTAGCTGACCCGCGCGACTTGGTCTGCGCATGATTCATTTTTTCCCGCGCAATTTTTTAATTTTTTCTGTCATAAAAACCTTCTCCTGACAATAACAAACACAACAAAATAAAAAATAGTGAAATCGGTCCAGCCGTTCACGCGTGATGGAAAAAGGGATTCTTTAAGATTTTTTATATATAGAGATGATTAAAAAACACTTGACTGAATTGCCGTACACTTCGGTGCAATTTATAGTTCTGTTTTGCCAGTACCCGTTTTACTACAGACTAGTAGAACTCAGCTGTCAACAAAACAAAACAAGTCTAACTTGCAAAAATCCCCAAAATCCGGTAGACAAGTCCGTCTTCAAATTATTGGGGATTTTTGCAAGAAAGCCTTTAGAAATTTTGTCTAGCCCCCATCCGATACCGTTTGAAAAGGAACTTCGTTACAAAATATATTAAAAACAAAACTAAATTCCTAAAAATTTACTTCTGTGCCTAATGGATTTTTTTTTACACTGTCTTCAAATATGCCACAAAAATTATATTCTTACATAGCTCGTAGCAAATGGCGTAAAACGTGCGTGCTTAATCCGAATTCTTGTTTTATAGCGCACTTATTTTCCCTGGAGGTAAAAATATAATCTCCCTTCACGCGCCCGGTTTTGGAATTAGGTAAGCCTTTTGTAATGAAGTACTTACGTAATGCATACTCGTGTTTTTGTTTTGTAAATCTCGGTAAAAACGACATAGGTTGTGGTTACATTAGCGACGGCGCGCGACATCTACTTTTTTGTTAGCTTATGCCTTACTTACTAAGTAAAGGTAGTGTAGCCGACACGTAGACTAATTGAGTAATTGATAATATATTATTTTGCTTAAGTAGGTATTTTATTTGTTTTGATTTCACAGTTCACATTGTATAAAACTATTGTTTTATTTTAATATTAATAAATGTGTGAGTACGGAACGGGAATTTGTTGATGTTTTCCTTCACCGTTAAGAGCTCGTGCTATAGCGCATATAAATTTTACGAAACGAACAATCCATTGATGCACGGCCGGGATTTGAACCCACGTTCTTAAGATTGAAAGTCGAGGCACAACCCCATTCGACCAACACGGCTGTACCTATACAGGGCTCTATTAGGATTTCATAATTTTTATTTCGGTCTAACAACTCTACGAAAGGTCTTAAAGTGTCATGTTTGCTTGACTTTAGTAAATATGAAAATCATAGTGAATGCTGTCGACTCAATTCAAATACAGCCTGTATATTAAATTATATTGTACCCTTTGTATTCCTCATATTAGTCTCTACACTAATATGCTCAAAGGAACTATGTGATATTACTGGTCTATAGAACATTGATAGTTTACTAATCACGCTGTAGTATAGGTAATGTGATTATACTTACGTATCTATCTATTATGCGTACATTGATGGTTTCAATTGCCTTTGTAATTAAGCTTTTGAGCTGTATTAGCATAGTAGAATGCAACCAACGTCTTGGTTCAAATTTTGCTCATGTATTGATATAACTATTTATCCTGCAATTGCCACAAATTTTTATGTATATTATTTAGCTCGACAGTGAAACGCTGGTGACTACAAAATTATAATAATCAGTCCAAGTCAATTACCATCACTTAACAAAAATTTTGTTCTTCGACGCATCGCTACTCATCAAGATAATTCTACGACACGATTCCACACACTATGAGTATGCTCAAAATAAAAAGGCTTCTAACCCGGAGGCATTATCAGTGATCTAATGACGTCATCGGATTCCGGAGTCAGTGAAGTTGATCAGTGGACATCGAAGCGGTTTGAAGATCGCCACTGGCCTCACGGATAGGGTTACGTGTGAGTCTTGAAACGTAGAGTAAAGAATCAAATTTTTGGAGAAGAGGAAAACTAGCTCAAATCTATGCACCATCACCATCAGCCTTTGGCAGTCCACTGCTGGACATAAACCTCCCCTAGTGCTCGCCATTGCGCCCTGTCCTCTATGCACCAATAATCTATGCACCACGCCTCTTCATTTATTTTCTTATTGGAACACCGATGCGACATGTGGAGTGTGACATTATGTGTTCATGCAACAGATTCTGCACAGTCATCATCAGGCAGATGAAGTTTATCTGACGAAAATTTCTTCCTCTATCACTTCGCTTCACCAGCCTACATAATTTCGTTGCAAAGAAAATTATTCAAAGTGCCCTTCATTATACTTCAGCATAAAAGTTTCAAAGCAAGCAATCCAGACAAATACCACCTTCAAAACTTCTCACATCTTCCTTTACAGTCGTGTAACTTGACTCCAGTGGCTTTAGTCCATTGCTTTCCAGCCAGTTCCATTCGTTTCCCAGGAGTGTTGACACTTGTAAGTACCGTAGTACATCACTTTATCATAGTCATATTATTGAGAGAGCAATTTATTATGTAGGTGTTTCCTTTTTTGGAGCATCGCGATCGGAGAGCTGAAGTAATTAAAATAAATAAATAATTGGTTCAACATTCAGCGTGGTAATGCTGGCAAAGAAAAAAAAACTTGGGCAAGCTTTCAGCTGGCAGTGACCGTAACAGATGAGCTATTATTAGATCGTTTGTGACCTTAGATATTCCAACTGATTTATCATATTTGAATTGTGCTATAATAAAAAGTCTGCCCTTATTCCACTTATGCACACTGGAGGCAGACGGTAATAATCCTGTGTTTCTGTCTTAAATTTTTTTCTATCACTTTAATAGTTTTTTAATACTCAAAACTAGAAGCCGAATTGAATCATAGAGCTTTATAGGCATGATGTTAGTGATTTTTTTAAGAACTTGTATATGCAATTGACGGGTGGTGTTTATTCAGTGTGTGGAATCCAATTGTCAATAAACTTTTATCAATTCCACAATAATCCACCAGTCCAAAGTGCCCAATCACAGTGCTTAACTAATTGTCTCTACGTGTACGGTTGCAATTAAGCACTTCGCCCTGACGGCTCTAACCGAACGGAATTGCCAATCTGTTAATTGTATGTACACTGTATACATACAACCAGCTACTTATAGTAGGTATGGGTATATAGGAAGCGACAAACCCTAAGCTTAAAGAACAAATTTTGTATAACATTCTTCATAGAAAATATAGTATTCCTAAATAAGTTTTAAATGATTCTCAGGCGCTTTAGAAAAAATATGATGATGATGATGATGATGATGATAAAAACTGGCCTTAACTTCCTCAGTTCTTCATCCTACAGTAATAAAGCGATTCATCAAAATCGGACGAGTAATTTATATAATACGATGGAACGTACATAAACTGCTAAAAATCACTACCATGTATAAAATGAGTTTATTTAGTATTCAGTCGCGTCCGACACTATTCCTTCAACATACCAACACGATATTACAAGCTTATGTTATTGGCTAGTTCAGGCACATAATTGTTTAATTACCTAATGGAGTATGTAAATGCCTTTATTTATGTTACGGTTATGCGAAAACATACCTGCTTGTATATGGGCTGTTGAAGTTTCCATTTGATTGGATTTTATGGTATGTAATGCCCTAGTTTACGGCAACTCATTAGTAGGAATAGGCTATTCGTGGAACTGAATAGGCATTGATAGTACCTACTGATAGGTTTCGTATCTTGAATCAGTAAAGCCACTTTATCCTTTCGAAACCAGTCACAGAATGTACTTATATTTTGTCTGTATTTGGGTTTTTATCTTTTCACATGCATATTATACAATACTAGTATTTACAACTAAAACTATTAGTATTCATTTTATTTAATGATTTGCTTCTCAAAGTTTGTCAATCGCACATGAGTGAAATAATTTCCTCATTTATTTGTTGTGACCGCAAAAAGTTAATAATTCACACTCACTAATTTATTCGCCATTAAGTTGTGTGTGATAATTATGTGGTAGAGTTTGAACGACTACTGAGCGTGACTGACGTTAATCCAACATGTTCATTTAACCGTTAAAGTTTCCTATATTGGAGTTTTTTCTATCACCAAGTGGGCATTTTTTTTTTGACATTTTTGAACCGACACGTTACAGTATTCAGTATGTGAGCTAAACCTTGGGCTAATATGCACTCGAACCAACCGCGGTTCATTACCCCCATTATCTCCCCCATCACTGGGACTTCGATGATGGACTATAAGTACAAAAAACCAAAATTTGGAATCAGCTTCCAGCGTCTGTATTTCCACCCTGTTGTTTTTAAATAGAGAGTTAATAGGCACCTTCTGGGTAGGCTCGCTCCATCGTAGACCTCACTCTTGCCTGTGTAAGTTTCGAGAGTAAGAGCCGACCCATTCAACATAAAAAAAAAACCAATCACTATTTAACATCCCAAAATCACACACTCCAATCCAGTACCAAATGAGAGACTACCTTTTGTAACATGCTCATTACAATGGTTCATTATTTCCCAATGAGGATTAATTAATG
The DNA here is from genome assembly GCA_951394285.1 of Epirrhoe tristata. NCBI lineage: Eukaryota > Metazoa > Arthropoda > Insecta > Lepidoptera > Geometridae > Epirrhoe > Epirrhoe tristata. The sequence continues at coordinate 7,001,649 of OX596146.1, read as the reverse complement.
ACTGAAAAGGTCACGCTTCCTGTTTCGATTTTATCTAAATTCTGGTACAGTTTTCAACATTTTCACGATTTTATAGTTTGTACATAAATATAAAACACAACATTGATCAATTGTAGATTTAAATTCATAGATAGGTAGATAGATAGATAGTTAGTTAGATAGATAATTCTTTATTGCATACCACACAAATACATACAAGAAACACTTAACTTATAGGTAGACAACTGGCGGCCTTATCACTGAAAGCGAAATCTTCTAGGCAACCATTAGAATGGAAAAAAGCATCAAAGACTTAATTCATACAAAATAAGGTTTACAGTGCCTTAAATCCTATGTTGTCATACAGGAGGCCATTCCGACGGGTTTCATTGGTTCTGATTAAACGTAGCAATTAAAAGGGAATTTGTAAAATTCAATTATTTCCAAAAATTTGAGAGATTGGTAATTATGAAAGTTTAGTTGAATCTGCGTCAAAATAGTTTTGAATGATTGAATAGAAAATGCGTTTCCATGCAAATATAAAAGGAATAGGAATGTGAAGAAATATTTTCAACTTTAAATTTTTCACCAATATTTTAGAAACTTTCGTGCCTATCAGCCGTTTATGTTTTCAAACTTCGAAGATAATAAAAATTGTATTCGCCCTCTCTCATTAGAAGGAAACCTAAAACAGACGGTAGAGTGGAAATGAAAATTTAACTATTCACCATAGGGTTTGTGCTACGTCGCTAAATTAGCAGACGTGGCAGCCAATTCAAGTTGGTATGAAACCTTGAATAGGTAAGATGGTTGATGGTGGTTTTGTGACAGAGCTAAATGTAAAGTCCTGTGTAACCATAAAGCATAATAAAAGGTTTCAAAGAGCGTCAGGAGACAACCTATACCTACACTCAACTAGACGCTGCTTTACCCGGGACATGGCTGAGTTGGAATAGGCTTGTGTGGGCGGGCGTGCACCATTCTGATCTGAGCAATTTGTAGACTTCATATTACTGACAGCTGTAGGCCCTGCTTCATTGAACTGAGAATCCTAACTTTACCCTGTCTCTACATTTATGAGATGGCAATTTTTGTACAGATTAATATGGACCTCTTTGTTAAGCGTCAAAGTAGCAGGCACAAGAATAAAATCTGTTTTCCTAAAAACAAAACTGCATTATTCAACAAAAGTATGATGTGTATGGCTCCACATATATACAATCACCTACCTGAAGCTATACTAAATGCTCCAAGCCTTAATACTTTCAAAACAAAATTGAAGAAGGTGCTTATTGAAAAAGCCTACTATACTATAAATGAATATCTATTGGACAAGAATATTGACGCTATTTAATCTTATTTTATTTGGACATGGAAATACTTAACTTGAATTTAACCTTAACTTAACTTGAACCTTATTATTGTATTGTTTAATTTTATTTTAATGAAATATCATATAAAATGTACATATTGCATGCGCAAGACGTTGATTATGGCTGACCGTTACTGTACCACTAACACCTGTTACATTTTTTTACCCATAATACGCAATAAAACAATTTGATTTGATTTGATTTGATTTCATTCTGTCAGCTCAATCGACCTTAATCCTTAAATTATGTGTCTACAATTGCCAATTTCAGTTTTTTTATAGACAATTATACAATCTATTTGGAGAATGTAAATTCCTTGGTTTAACCTCATGCTATGGTGGCAGTTTGAAACATCGTCGACAAAGTTTTTTATCGCTCTGTTACGTGCTATGTAATATTAAACTGTATAAATAGTATAGAATTTTTTCTTTAATGGTACTAAGGATACAAAGTTGTGTCACTTGTACCATCAATGGTACAAGTCAATGGTACCACTGACACTAAGGCTAAAATATCGTTACCTACATTGATAGTTTCATTTCCATCGTCCGAATTTTGTCATCGCTTTTCCGGACTATCACAGATTTTTTTTATTGAATGTCAAAGGAGGAATTTAGAGCATTTAAATGAAATTTTATCGCTTACACAAAAACTGGGAAACTGGCAAGTGCCCCGAGCATAATCAGTAGCCTCAGTAAGCGTCAACAATTTGACGTAAGTATAACCGCAAAGGTTTCATCAATACCAACATCACACATTGCCTTTGTGTGTAAGCTTAGCACCGGTTTTGTTATCCTAATGAATAAGAACATACATGGCTAACAAACAGTTTATATATTAGATTATATTAGATTATTTATTATTAGAGAGTAGCTTTGCTTGCATTTTTCCAGCATAAAAAAAAGTTATTGCAACACAAACATACAAACATACTCCAAAGAAAAAGCCTCAAATAAACTTGCAAGTATTTATGTGGTTCCCACTCTTCTTGTAAAGAAACATCGTTAATTTTAAATTTCATTTATAAATCAAACTAATATTATCCTTCAAGTGTAGCTCTGATTACAGAGTTGCTACATCTATAATATTTATTATTTTTATAATGTTATTACCTCACTTAAGTCAAAGTCAAAGTCAAAAAACATTTATTCAGTAGGACCGCTGGGATCACTTTGAATTTTTTGCTAAGCTCATATTCTATCGGTTATAGCACCGAATTGATAAATCGAATTGGTAAAGGCGGCTCCGGCTTTAGGAGGATCATCGTATCATTGCGGGTTCGAATCCCGTCGGAATCGAAAATTTCATTTCATTTTCGAGAGTTGCTACAGTTGAACCGTGTCTAAAATGAGTATCAAAACTAGAAAACATTATATTTTCTAGAAAGTAAGAAGTAATTGCCTGAAAACGAGACATCAGTGCTCAACAAAGGCACTAGAGACGCCACGTTTGGATATAGCTGAAATAGAACAATCTGGTTATCCCAACCAGTCATGGCTTAACAATGGCTTAATTGGCTTAATAATGCGAAAGAGAGGTACGTCGCTGGTGCGGCGGACGCGGGGGAGCACCAACAGCTTGCTGGCCACGCTTGCAGAGAGGCTTGACAATGCATACATCAATCACTGTTGCAGATTGCATATTAATTTGCTGTAAAGAGGGTCTTGTTTGAGCTCGAATGGTATGTGTTATTGACATTATTTAATGTATTTTATTATGTACTTACCTATTATTTATGACTAGTTGTAACTATAATCTAATATCACTAAGCAGACTGACATTGTAATTTTAATGAGTTTATAATACTTGAAATAAATGAAATTATTATTATTAATTATTATTAACGACTTAATAGCCGGGACCGACATTTTACGTGTCTTCCGAAGCACGAAAGCGCTCAGTTGAAAATGCCACTGGCGGTCACCTATCCACTTACTGAACGTTCAGAACGTTGCTTAACTTCGACGATATATCGAGATAAGCTAGCTACACCACGAGCGCTTCTGTAATTGTAATGATTGTCCATATATTGAAGTAAAACAGCTGTTTTACCAAAACTGCATTGCATGGAACGTTAGAACGCTTTGTTGACTTGCTTCTGACGCGTTTTCGCATTGTGAACTGAATGGCACTCACTGAAGGAGTCTGCTAATTGTATTTCTGTTGCAGTGCTGTTATGTAATTTAGCTGTCTATTTTATAATAAACGCCACTTCCTGAACTGTTGTTCTTCAGCTGCATTTATATTGTCCCAAGTGTTCCACAGAGTAGATCTTACGTAAAAAAAAAAAAAACAAACTATACTTTGCATTACAAATCTACAAATTTAATTCGTTCATTCTTTCATCATTTCATTCTTCCAATGAACTTGTGAGCATTCAATAACATCAACTGAAGAATATTTATAGCACAAAATAATGATACATTCAAAGCCATCTCAAAGTATCGATAAATCGATTCTAAATATTATTTTCCCCGCTCATCCACTCAAAACAAACAACTGGTCTTTAAATCCGAAGCGAAACTTCCAAAACTACAAATTCTCAAGCCCAGAGCTATAATTACAATCGCCTCAACTCAATAATTCAAGCCCATTTATATCCTTGTTCATACCTGTATTCCTTTACACTTGTTATACGTAACTCACGTACAGATAATACTACAATAAGGCATACAAATTATCGCTTGCCGACACGTCTGTTTTAAAATTACCAGCGCCGAATAAATACGCATCGCTCGATAACCAATTTTATATCAAAAGTGTTAAGGTTGAGTTTCGTGCTGTGTGGTTTAGTTGATGGGCTTTTTAGTTGTTCTGAGAGGTCATCGGTCGGCGAATAACTCGCTAAGACATGATCATGACTTGTGAACATACTCTACACCTTGTTACGTGTTAACAGGCGCATTCGCTCACGACAAATGCTTATCAAAAGCTGAAGGGTCGGTAATGGACTCGCCTGATGGGAAATCGACAATATTGCTGTTAATGTGAAAAGTTTAAAGTTTTGGTGCATTTGATCTTAAGTCCTTGTTTTTTTTCTATGGGAGAAAACTTTTATAGTTTACTTTTTGATTAAAAAAATAAATGAATGTACACAAATAAACTTATACTCGTAATATTCCACCAAATACCTACCACGAAGATTTTTACAAGGTATCATGGACCCACTGGGAAAAAAATAAAAAAAAATGTTTTATTTAACACGAAATAAAGAACCATCGCTCCCTAACTAGTGTTCCGGGCCAACTACAAAAAACAAACTAAATGAACTATTTAAAGACTTTGAAAATCAACTATCAACGTAGTTCATTCAATATCCTAACAAGATACAAAGGTTCTTATTATAGCCGGAGATTGACACAATGATCGACATGTTCACAAAACATCGCTTCACGCTGGCTTTTAACCTCATTTAGTTTCCGAAACGACTTTTACTAGTTATGTTGACTTTGATTTACAGTTGATATACGACTGTTTCTTGGCTAAAACTCAGTGCAATATTGTTACTTGTATAAAAAGTAGAAATGTGAGTTTTTCATACCCTTCCTGACACTTCTTAATATTTATATGTGCTTCAACACGAGCCTTTAGCGGTGAAGGAAACCATCGTGAGGAAACACGCAGCTTGTCAGCTCCACACGTATTGACGTCGCCGTCAACCTGGCTCACAGGTAGGATGGTTTAGGTGCTGGGCAAGCCTATTCCATCTCAAACAATAACCCAGGCACTACAGCGTCCCGTTAAGTATAGGCATAGATTGCCTCCTGACGCTGTATAAATCATCTAATATAGATGTAAAGGCCTAAGTTTTTAAGTTCATCACACTACCACTACCAGTTAGTGCGCTTATAGGCGGCGATGGGCTTGCAAAGCGATGTTTTCCTTCACCGTTTAGAGCACGTGTTAAAAGCGCATATAAATTTTACGTAACGCAAAATCCATTGATGCACGGCCGGGATTTGAACCCACAACCTATACTAACTATTTAAAATTCCTAAAGAATTCGAGAACTGAGAATATCAATCTTCAGTACATTGCCGATTAAACTACCTACAAGTGGATGATAAACGGCCTTTTGTTTTGACCTCATATTGGTGCAAGGATTCGACTTTTATTGTCCTTGTCTACTAGACAGCTATGAGGAGGGAAGAATGTCATTATAACTATAAGAATATGGTGATGCGACGTATATTGATATTGTTATAGAGAAAATAAAAGATGGAAAAAAGATTTTGCTGAAACTTGACGGAAATGGATTTTTAATTGTTATAATCATATTATTTCTTACGAATTTTATGATCTATAAAAAACTATTTCTCTTAGATTCTATCGTAAAGTTGATCATAAGATCTATCTGCTGAATGTCCACCGTGCTTTGATGGAGTATCGTGATCTTGTTACGCTTTTTTTATTTTCATCATTTTCCTGCACATAATCCACTTTTATGACGTTGGGTTGGCACAACACACTCCGCTTTATCAGCCGTCATCTCAATACTCACTCCTTTCTTACCCATCCTTCACACAGTCCATTCATCTTCCATCCATAATTTTTTTTCATTTTATCTAAATTATTATTAACTTCTTCAAAATGAGCCTAGAGAAGAAGAATGTATGCGGGTCTATGAGATCAAAGCATTATGTTTCGTGTGAGCCGTAATTTAACTGCTTTATAAATGAAGATAAGATTCCCGGCTGTATTTTATCCGGCGACTCCAATGGACGTTTTATTTTGCGAGGATTGATCACCTGATTTCTCATACCATAGGCAAAATTGTTTCGTTTATTCTAAACAAGATTGACTTCTTGAGCTTGTCAAAAACTTCGACTGCGATGTCTAGTGGTTGAAGGCGCTCCGGCTTAAGAAGTTGCGGGTTTGAATCCCGTCGGAATCGAAAATTTTGATAAGACTTGAAGAAAATGAAATTTCGCAATTAAATACCTAAGTGTGGTTACTTAACACATTAAAAAAAGTAAGTGTAAAACAACCAGTCATCTAATCCTCCACAATCTCATTGCTGCATCTATTATTTTTTTTTATAATTATAACTATTCAAAGCTTTCAGATGTTCAAAATTAAGGTTCATTTCCTTAGACACGTACCTTTAAAATTATGCCAATTACAGAGCCATACAAATATGTAGTTGTAGTATTTCACCCATACCGTTCACTCCTCAAAGCTAAGTTGATTTATAAGCAGGCGGTTCATAAGTTACACGTACCTTAGTAACCATTCCTGACCTCAATCTCATCAGCATACTCGAAGGTACGTACACTTAGGACTCAGTTTTCAACTTTAGATATAGACCTTTAAGACCATGGAAATAGAGTTCCAGTAACTTTACTGAAATATCTTGTCTTATTTTTGACGACATCTGTGACGCATTGGGCGAAAGCCCGTTTGGGACGCAGAAGGTTGCGGGTTCGCTCCTCGCCGCGGGATAAATTTTTGTTTGTATGATCTGCAAATATTTATCTCGGGTCTGGGTGTTTCTATGTATAATATGTATGTATTTACAAACAAAAGTATATAAGTAGTTCAGTTATCTGGTTCCCATAGTATACTTACAAGCTTTGTTTAGTTTGGGGCTAGATGATGCCGTGTGAAAAATGTCCAGCATTATTCATATTTATTTATTAATTTATTTATTCGTGTTAAACTTTAGTTATAGTTATACTGATCATTTTTGGAGGATTTTTACTCATTAAAGTTCAGTAATCAATAGTTAATTTCATATTCACAGCCTTTCATTGTAAAGAGATGTCAAGTGACAGTCACTATCTTCCATTTTGTTTGAAATTCACTACTATGCTTTCTGTAACTTTCAATATTACCTACCACCCACTGCCTAATTACAAAACTTACTCCTAAAGGACTGCATCAGCAAAGTTTAAATTAAGCATCAGAATAACAATTTCCGTATTAATTCCCTGAAGATTATAGCGTATCTCGAGTTTAGAAATTCAACGGTTAACATGTTGCAAAGAGGAAGTTTGGTAGATTGAGGAGAATCTCTACTGATGAGAGTGTGATGGCAGAAATTGGCATGCAGCTTGATCATTTTAACACTTTAGTCGTGTGCAGAAACAGACTCACGATTGAAGCTCATGTCACACTGATGAGATATATATAAAAAAATTGTCTAAACGAATGTGAATCTGTTATTTCGTATTAAAATGTTTATTTACAGAAACTAAGCTACTACATATTTACAAAATACAACAGGGTTAGAAAACTATCTAAGGATTGTTAGAAACGATCTATAGATAGCTCAACTGATCTAGGTCACTGTCAGTGGAAGCGTGCCCAAAACACTGGCGGCATTACCACCTTGGATGGCAATGCTGATCCTTTGAGCAAAAAATGTGCCAGCTCTCGGATCACGCGTCGCTTCGACCAGACGCCCTGAAATAATTTTGAAAACCCGGAGGACTCCAGAACCCCACGGACCTAGGCTCTCAACCCCAAATGGTTCAAATATATAAACCCTATTAAGATTTATATATTTATAGATTTCGTATTGGTGGAACGAATGAAATTTGAATATAGATTCATAGATGTCACTTCAACCATTACAACTGTAGTACAACATTAAGTCCTTGTCAACATTACGTTAGGTCAACAAAAAAATAAAGATCTGAATTGGTTTACACAGATAACCAGCTATCCTGTACTAAATCACATAACTGAACACTGACTTCCTGTTTTGAGAATTGGATATGACATGTATACATATGTATGTATAAAGGTAGACTGTAAAGCTAGGAATCTAAGTTTTTAGTTGGGTACAATTAGAGAGGAAAAAAACTTGGATGATAATGTCCATAAATTTTCAACCCCAAAAACTTTCATAATGCATAATCAAGTGTGTACAATTTTTTGACAAAACTTTAAAGTCCTGAACTTGGACAACTTAAAACCTTGAAGCCGTTCACAACAACTACGAATAAGCAACATGATACGACACAGAATATTCATAGTATAAAAGGGCAAGAAGCAAGGTAAGGTTAGCATGATATATCGCACACTGAGGCACTTTGTGATGCTTCACGGGAACTTTGCTAAGTATCAAAGTTATTTACTGTCGTATTTGATTTCTCGGCTTTTAAATCCTTTTATAGTGACCTTTAATACTTACTTCGAGAGTAGGAAGTTATTCAAATTACATTTCTAAGGATATAATACGCTGATGACCTGCGATTGCGCAAGATAAATGCGATGAAATCGAAATTACTAATAGTTATAAAGTGTATGTTGTAAAGTTATTGAAACATGTAGTAGGTATTACATTAGTTTTTGTAAATAAATGGGATTATTTAGAGTGCGCGACTATTTTCTGAGTCTGTGTATGTAGATGTTTTTATTTCTTTTCAGTGCACCTATGAGAAATCATTCACAAACATTTTCCTTAATATAAGCTACTTTAGCTGATCATGTTTTATAAAATCACTTTTGAAAATAATAAATAAATAAATAAATAATGCTGGACATTTTCACACAGCATCATCTAGCCCCAAACTAAGCAAAGCTTGTATTATGGGAACCAGATAACTGATATACTTTTTGTTTGTAAATACATATATATATTATACATAGTAACACCCAGACCCAAGACAAATCTGTATGTCATACAAACATTTGTCCCACGGCGGGGATCGAACCCGCAACCTTCTGCGTCGCAGGCGGACCTTCGCTCACTGCGCCACAAAGGTCGTCAAATAATACAATAGGTAGTTACATCTTCCAGAAAACAAATGAAGGATACGGTTTCGTTTACTATCCATAATCATAATCAAAAAACAAAACTACCAAAGGTAAAGTTAAACACCATTGTGAGTTCTGATATTAATACAAGGTGTGAAACTCATTTATAAACGCTGACAATATCAAAACGGATGATAATTTATATCCTCAAACTCCACAAAACCAGTTAACCAAGAAAGTAATATGACAGTTGTATTAATGCCCACGATGATTTCGATAGTGATAACAGCCATAAAAAGCTGAACGACAAGCAAAATAAAACCTTAACATAAACGGGTAAAAATAAAAATAAAGAACCACCTCCGCCCGCACAACGTTAGGTCCCATTGACACAATAAAGATAAAGCTCCATATTTGTAATTAATGAAATCAGTTTCCATTAAAATAAAAGTTGTATGTAATCAAATGTGATGCCGGCGCCTTTGACATGATATAATCCGACCATAAAATCACGGTCATATCTCTTACTTTATCTTTGGGAGATTGACATTTGTAGTATTGAGTTGACGCATGCTAACTGATTTTTAATGTATCGCTTAGCTTAGTGACGGCTTAGAAAAATTATATGCTAGAGCCTCACTAAGAAAAAAGGGTGTTTTTGTCCTTAATCTGTTCCCATTCATCATTAAAAAAAAGGGTAAACGTTTAAAGAATATTCCTTACCTATGTCATTTTCCAAGAAAGCTCTTTATTGTTGTCAAAGATATAATGTTTTTCTTGGCATGTTTTTTGTAAGGTTAATGAAGTGACATAAAGTTTTTTGTATTCGATTCTTCATACTCTTATAAAGTTTTTAACCTTCATGTTCTTCTCAAAGCTGTTCACGAACTGATGCTATACTCGTAAAAATAAAATACAGAATTGTAAATCCATACAACACGTTTGAAGACTGCAATAGGTCATAATAAATTCGGTAACTGTTTCATGATGATACAGTAAACTGCAAGATCTGTTACAGTAGGTAAACGTTTTATTGATTTTCCTTACATTGTTTGAAGAGAATCTAGTTTATAGCAATTCGTTCTTGTTACAATCCCATTAAATCTCTGGGAGACAGCACAAGTGCCGGATATCGTTGGCACAACTCTGTTGCCTTATCCAATGTGACTTCTGTTTTATTTACTCTCGTTTACTTATTGCGTAAAGGAGAATGGGTAAGTTAGACTAAAGTGAAAAATGGCAGTGAATGCATTTGACACAAATAAAAATAGGGTATTATTAAAACAGTTGCTGAATTACGCATTTCAATATAGAAGATCAGATGAAAAATAAGCTTATTTATTAATTACTACTGATAGCTATAAATTGTGTTTAATATTTTATGTGTTCAACAAAAAACACATGATTTGAAATGGGTAAGTGATCACTAACATTTCGATTTAACTAATAATCAGAAATTATTGTGAAAGTTTCAAAATATTGGTGTAGTCTTGACGTTAAATACTTGCTTAATAATTCGCGATAGACGAGAAAATACCCACGCGGGATAATTAATTGTTATCAAACGTTTAATGTTATGATTGATTTACAAAGCGGTATTTAAAACACCTATTGAAATTTCATAAATTTGAACTACGCGTTTCAATTACTTAAACCCAGACAGATTAATAAAACTCCAAAAGCTCTAATGATCCAATGTAATTTGAAGATAAAATAATTTTAGAAGACCTAACCCAACCTTGCTCATTCAAAATATTGTTACTAGGTATCTAAGTAGGTATCTTAATTTTAAAGTTTTTCTTTACTTACCTCATTATTCATAGTTTTGTCAATTTAGCAAGGTTTTGAGGGAATGTTCATTACTGTCCCTCTCGTGTTCATTAAATTAAGAAAGAAAGCAAAATTCCTGTGTCCATGTTAGTATTTTTTATAAAAAAAATCTGTGTAAGTATAACATAGTTAAGAATTTTATGAAATAGAGATAACTGTTAAAAGATATAAAAGATATCCCGATAATATTATTTACGAAAGAGAATAGGTAAAGCAAAAAAAAAATTAAGACGTTGTTTAAAACGGGACAGAAGCTAAAAGCTCAGAAGCTTGCCAATCTAAATGAGATAAAACTCACCTTACATTAGCATTCGATTATATCAGAAAGATTACTGGCGATGTATCGATCTTGATAACGGACTAAGTAATTAAAGAATCGACCGATCGTAACCATATTTTTTTTATAAATCGCGACCAAAGGAAGTCATTCATCTTGGGCCCAAAAGTCAAAAGTGCCAACGAAAATAAAGGTGTCACCACTATTAGGAAAGTAAATCGGAGTATTTTACAATATAACACCAAGTCTCTTAGTCGACTATTTCAAATGATTTTTTGTAAGTAAAAAAAAAAGATTGTATCAAAATCCACAATTTTCAACTTTAGAAATCTTTATAAGTAGTGGTCATACAGACTTGGTACCATACTGAAAAATACTTGGATTGACATTCCTAATAGTGGTGAGGCCTTTATTTTCATTGGTCGGCACTTTTGACTTTTGGGTCCAGCCTTGTATGGAGCCTGAATGGCATCATTTACAGAAGTTTTAACTGAAATGTGACTGATCAAGTACATACAAATGTGTTTTACATACAATGAAAACATTGTATAAATAAACTGTGAACGCTCGAAAGTATATTCCAAAATAATTAATTCATCTTAGATGTATTGAAATACATGGTTACTACTAAAATTATATTTCTGAAAAAACGTTTAAATTAGTCGCGTGCTTATGTCGCGTCCGACATTTTCTTCTCTCAAGTAGAGCCTCCAAGTTCTATAGTACGTTTTGTAATCGAGAAGCCGATTGCACAATCGTGTAAATGGATCGATTCTGATAACCACTATAATTAGCTCCTACAAAATGGAGCATGCTTCTTCAAGAGAAATCTTTTTACGTCTTTTTACTTTGAAAGTTATCCTATTGTTGTGTAAATGTTTCTTACTTCTGCCTCAACAAGGTATATTTTAGTTAGATAATTTATAAGTAACTAGCCTAGTTTTCATTTATTACAAATTTTTATTCATGTACTCGAATAAGTCTAAGTCGTAAATATATTTCTAACCTAATTTATGTAACACTTATGATGAATTAACGCACCAATATAATAAAACTTCTAAATAACAATCAGCTGCCTTTTATTTTACAAATAAAAAAAATTAAGCCTCAGGCCGTCTGAAAATACAAAACTAAAAGGAATCTTTCAATCGGACACCAAAGCCCGGTATTTAGTTAAAAAGGCCCTGCTTAGCATAATCGACGTTTCCGCAGGTGCAGTTTCATTGGCAGCCGATTTTAGCTTTATTCCTGAAATGAAGGATCAGTTATTGACGAACGCAACATTAACATGAAGCAATAAGGTTGTCTGGAAGAAATCGCCTTGAGCGATAAGACCGCCGATTGTAGGACAATACTGTCGAAACTTAGCATAAAATTAAAAAAAAAACAAAAAAACAAATATATTTATTTCAGTAACTTAATCTACTTTAGTTACATGGGTTTGAGACCTCCTTTTAAGTATGAAAATACCTGTATTAGGATGTCTCGCTCTTCCGTTACAGAATATCTTTAAAGATTAAGTAAAGAAAAATAAGGTAAAAAGTAAAGTAAAAAAGAAAATAATAACAAAAACCATAATATAGTGCGTCTTAGTTTTGTGTGTGTGTGTGTGTGTGTGCGTGTGTGTGTGTGTGTGTGTGTGTGTGTATTCGTGTGAAATTTAAAAATTACTTCATGTAACACTGTGTCCTCAATAAAGTTCTTATTTATATATTTATTTAATCCATTGCTCCAATCTAGATTATCATCTTAGTACATCTATTCTAAGTTTCATCCAAATTGGACGAATACTGGTTGAGGCGTGATTGAAACACGAACATAATATTATTTTTCTAATTTATAATATTAATAGAAAGAAAGAAAGAAAAAATATTTATTTGCAAAAACAAATACTGATAAAAAAAACACTCAAAACCGATAGAAAATAAACTTAAAATAAACATAAATAAAAAAAATGGTTGTCTCGCAATCGTCCAAGTGTGCTGCTACAAATTGGTTACCGACTCAGCATTATGTTGTGTTGGACAGTCGGAACTATACAACGCAACGCTGGTCTTCCGTCGGATAGGATTAGGTATATGAAGTCCTTTATAAATAAACATATCCTTAATTAACTTCAATATACCTAGTTTTTGAACTGTATATTTAGTAAATTTGTTTTGTTGTTTTTTAAATAAGAGGGCCTAATACTAATGGCCTATGATGGCCGTTTTAGTGTTACCGGACTATATTTTTTTTTTGTTGTTGTTGTAAGTGACAAGGAAGGAACATAGCTCACGAAAATAGGGCCAAAGTATGCTCGTGTTATGAATAAAACAGTAGAGTTCGGCACAGACTAAATTTATTTTCTACCTTATTTTGTAAAACCTAATGACAACCAATAGATGGCACTACCACACACTTGTACATATTTTGTTACACACTAACAGAATTTCTACAGTAAATAGAATAAAAATCTTACGGTCACCGCTTTGTGGCAACAGTTGGTTGGTTCCAGGCCTGACGGCAGGCTCTTTTAGACGTATAAGGCAATATGCAGGTTCTTTATTTATCTGGACACGACAATCGTGGCGTTTACTTGACTGGTACAGACGCCTTGAATCGGCTACTTGAAAGCAGCTTACACAGTTGAACAATTTAACGTTTTTGAATAAGAAAAAATATCCAATGTCTCTCAGTGATATATTAGCAAGAACTTGGATTGCTTCTATTGTAAGTTCACACAACAGTGCACAAAAGTCAAATTGAACCTGATCGCACATTTGGCCGCGCCGTACGCTTCTGACGTCTCAGCATTTCTTCTATTGAATTGACAGTTCAAAATTCAAAAAAAAGTCTGCGACCACCTTGAAACGACTTGAAACAGATTACTACAATTTATAATGTAATTGCAAGAAACATATTTATTAATTTATAACATAAATAACGAGCTATAGTTTGAACGGTGATCAAAATATCGGTTTTCGTTACTAAAAAATGTTTTTATTTTTAAATACAAGGCTATCTTAATCTAACTCAAGAAAGTTTAATTTGCTGACCAATGAAATGAAATGAAATTTATTTGCCAGAAGCAACTATTTTTTTGTTAACCAGTTCATTATTTTTTTTATTATATTCCTGAATACACCCTCAGTTTTGTCGGAAAAAAACGATTGTAAAACATAGTCTTCAAATGAATGTTTGAATGATTCTAATGCAAAACACGGTTTGTGCCAACGCTTATGCAACGCATGTATCATGCATCCGTGGTATCCTTTGACGCTTACCGACAAACGCGCGAAAAATGTCACCAATGTAAACACAACTTTATGTTCAACACTACTGCTTAAGAATATCGGATTTTAAGCAAATGTAATGCGAAATGCTACTTTGCACGAGTTTAATGCGTATCCTATAAATCTAGAGTATTTTGTGAGTTGAAGTGCGAATAGGCATGGTAGAAAAAATTGTATTGCATGATTTTGACTTAACTATTTATTAATACCTAGTTTTTCTGTTTCTGTGAATCTATAAAAAAAATTAGTACCTAGGTGATAGTACCTACAGTCTGGTCACGAATGAAGTAAACTTTTAGATGAGAAAAGAAATTTCATACTGGGCGCTCAAACCAAAGATTAAATAAAAAGTCCATTAAGTATTTGGAGCGCTAAACTAAAAGTATATTATAGGTACACAGTTTAAATATTTTTTGTTGTTTGTATACAGGGTGTAAAAAGACGTCTACCGAAGCCGAAAGGGGTAGGTACAGCATCCCAACACACAACCAAATCCAAAAGGATTTTCCGAAAAAATCATTATATCCGGAGAAAACAGCGTTTGAAGATCACTGTTTGCGTATGTACTGGGCGCGTTTTTATACGTAGATTGCTGGATTTTGAGTTTTAATTGTTTTTTTCTTTTATAAATGAAATGATTAGGTAGGTATGGTCTTATTATGTTGTACCAGTAGCAAAAAACTAGAAAATAAAATAAAATGACGTAGCTAAGTCAAAAATTTTTTTTAGTTTTTTTTCGATAAATATGTTCAGAATCATGGTCTGATTGCAATCCCTCAGTTTTCGGTAACAGTCTTTTTACACCCTGTATATGTTAATTATAGAGATGGGCGATGGGCGACGCAGCCAGGGCAGGCCGAAGAAACGTTGGCGTGACGATCTCGATGCCTTTGAGAAAGGCTGGTGGGAAATGGGCCGAGACAGAGATAATTAGAAGGATATGGGGGAGATCTTTGCCCAGCAGTGGGAAAATATAATTAAAAAAAATATGATAATTATAAAAAAAACTTAGGCCTTTACATTTATATTAGATGATTATTTTATACAGCGTCAGGAGGCAATCCATGTCTACACTTATCGGGACGCTGTAGTGCCTGGGACATTGTTTTATGGAATAGGCTTGCCCAGCACCTAAACCATCCTCTCAGCTTAATCAGCCTGGTCCACAGGAAAGACGACGTCGATACGTACAGAGCTGACTAAGCTGCGGGTTTCCTCACGATGTTTACCTTCACCGTTAAGAAGCTCGTGTTAAAGCGCATATAAATTTTACGAAACGAAATATCCATTGATGCACGGCCGGGATTCGAACCCACGACCTTCGGATTGAAAGTCGAGGGACAACCCCATTCGACCAACACGCTTCTTAATTATTAAGAACGTTTCCAATTAAATTTAATCTTCTCAGAAGTTATAGTACCTAGATCAAGCTTATATTCAAGATTGTCTAAGAAATAAATCAATTGAACAGGTCCTTTGAAATCCACCTTCAGAACCTTAACACAACGCTTTTCGACTATAAACCATTAGTTAATTTACGACTATCGTATCCCAATCGTGAATGTAAACAATTAAATAAATGGTCCTATTATATAAGCAATGATTGCTGCAAACCGAGTATTTACTGTAACTAATTTAAAACCTTTGGCATTTCATTTTATTAAACGAACATTGGTACGCTTTTGGTATAGGTATAGATAAAAAATATATAACTAATTATAGAAATTACGAGTCTACCAAGTAATCAAATTAAAATTTAATGTCTTGCTTAACTTAAAAATATTAGTGTGTGTATGTGTGTGTGTATAGATTTAGTGTTTCACAAGAACGCTATTAAAGTATTTTTTACAGTTTCTGTAATAAACATTTTATTTAAAAAAAAAAAAACAATCTACACATATTATGTTACAAAGAAATAGTACTTCTATCTGAAAAATAAGGTGTATTTCTTTTTCGACCCACAGGTTTATCCCATCAATATTTTATTTCTGTTTTAAAAATATCTTTATCTTATCTTTATTTTAATCTACTCAAAAACTGTCCAGTCTAAATCCTAAACTGGGTGTAAAATTATACAACGATGGCAAAAAGTATAAGGCAACGCTTGTTTGTAGCAAAGTCCTTGAGAGTTATACTCCAGTAAAGTTCAGAATTTCATTAGCTTTGTTAGAAAAATCGATTTAGCTTTTTAATTAAGACCGAGCTTATATAGTTTTAATACTTTCCGCGGAAAACTAACGTTCTGCCAACACCGCAACCGCTTCCAGCTGTTGCCTGATGTTACAGTAATGTTTTCGGTTAGCAGTAGATAAACTAAAATTAGTCTTCTTCAAGCTCTTATTAATAAAAAAGAAAAAAAAGAAAAAGGTTCACGACTGTATCCCCAAGATGCGGCAGACATTCTCTCAGATCTTTTTATGTTACTTATTCCAGATCCTTTGAAGATGTCTAAGGGGGGTAGTCAGCTCTTATTAATACTTTGTTAATTTAAAACATTTATGAGTAATCGTAGAGAGCTTTCATTCTCATTCGAGAGGAAAACATCATGAGCTTGTACCTTCTAAGAAACATCAATAAATAATTGTCTTTTCTTTTACAAGGCTGACTGACATATCAACCTACAGCATAAGCCATAAATTCTAGACACATTAAACTTGGAGGGGTACATTCCTTTCGTGATTTAGGTGAGTGCTGAAGAAAACAATTTGGAGACTATTCCCAACGAGATGAAAAGAAGAAAAACCCACGTGAGTAAAGCCGAGGGCACGCCACTAGTCAGTCATAAATTTGATGAGGTCCTAAAATTTTATTTCGCAGTATTCCTTCTGTAATAGCCAATTTGCTGTGCCAACGTCATTATTAAATGCTTTTCAAGAACAGGTGTTGATAATAAGGAGGGTGAACGTTTAATTAATGAACAGTAGTTTCTTATAGTGACGATGTGATGTCGTAATTGAGTGTTTTATGCTCGAGTTAATTTGCAAGTTTGTGTAATTCATCTTATGTTTGTTCAGTGGATATTCTTCAACCTTCTTCACTATCTGTATCTATTTGGTAATTGTGTTACTGTAGCATAAAGAAGACATTAAAATGTCATTTAATTAAATAAATCTTATCCAGTGACCTGGATCAGTTGAGCTATCTATAGATCGTTTCTAACGATCCTTAGATAGCTTGACTAATCCTGTTGTATTTTGTAAACATATGTAAATATGTAGTAGCTTAGTTTCTGTAAATAAATTAATAAAATAATTAAATTAAAATTAAATAATGCTGGACATTGTCACACAGCATCATTTAGCCCCAAACTAAGCAAAGCTTGTACTATTTGAACCAGATAACTGACATATATACTTTTTGTTTGTAAATACATACATATTATACATAGAAACACCCAGACCCGAGACAAATATCTGTAGGTCATACAAACATTTGTCCCGCGGCGGGAAAATGAAGTGAATAGTTTAAAATATCGTTATAGTATTTCTTAACTTTTGCATAAAGTATTATAATAATTGTTTATAAAAACTAGGCTATCTTGGTATGGACACGTTATGAGGAGGGATGAAAACCATGTTACCCAAAGAACTATGAATATGAGTGTGGCTGGGTATGCAAGAAGAGGAAGGCCGAAGAAGAAGTGGTTGGATTGTGTGAGAGACGATATGAATGTAAAAGAAGTGGATGCACAGCTGACAAGTGATAGGAGTGAGTGGAAGAAGAAGACATGTTGTGCCGACCATTTAGCGTGGGATAAGGTCAGGGAGATGATGAATTGTTTAGAAAAACATTATACGGAGAAATTTTGGCGATTGTCATCCATAATATCGTTAGCAGGTATTTGTTGACCACGGGTGGAGCAACGCTGGCGCAGTGAAAGTTCTTCGAGTAACTTAGGCCTTTACATCTTTAATAGATTATTTATACAGCGTCAGGAGGCAACCTATGCCTACATTTAACGGGACGCTGTAGAGCCTGGGACATTGTTTTAAGATGGAATAAGCTTGCTCAGCACCTAAACCATCCTCTCATCTTAATCAGCCTGGCCCAAAGGAAAGACGACGTCGATACATGTGGAGCTGACTAAGCTGCGGGTTTCCTCACGATGTTTTCCTTCACCGTTAAGAGCTCGTGTTAAAGCGCATATAAATTTTACGAAAGTTCATCGAGTAATAAATAGATAAATAACGCAATAAATCCGTGCTTAATAATTAAATATATTTAAATAAGTAGGTACTTTAACATTTTGGGGCAAAAATAAAGCAAATTATCGACAAAATCACATTCATGCTGTACTAAAAATACTTGTTTTGATATCAGTTGAAAATATGTATACCCAATTATTTTCCGTCTAAAAAAGGGCACCAACTATTCTCGTCACGTTTCTAACAATAAAGCAACCATATTTTATCATTTTATCTCTAAATTCGTAACAATTTTTACAAAACATTCTATCAAATGGCAGCAAGGAATTCAGAGAATTTCTTCTCGTTAAAATATTCCTTGAAACATGTTGTTCTTCATCTGTATCATGACTGACTCATATCATGACACCTCGGCTAAGGAGCTCTAACGAGTTGTACAGTCGGCATAAGAAGCTGAACAACTTTAGTGACCAACCACACTTTTATGTGCTGTATGAAAACGAAATTTGTCTCTCAATTGTCAATTGTAAAGTTTAGATCAATAGATTAGTATAAATAAACCTACATCAATGATAAGAGAACTAGTGGTGCACTATGCTTCACTCTCAGTGTTGATATTATTTAGCTTTGAACTGTATTCAGCAACAGCTTTTATATTTATAACACACTTTTAATTAGTTTCAAGGTTTTGAGCGCAAACCGAAGCGAACCTAGTTTAAAGGTGCTCAGAGAGCGTAGTGCTTAGGTAATTTTGTTCCACATAAGTTGATAAGCCACTTTTGCTTGTGAATTCAGCAGTAATGATCTGTTGAATCAAGATGTATTTAATTGGGTTTCGTTATGTCGAGTTTCGCAGGTGTCCAGCGCACGGAATATAGATTTTGTGATTTATGGCACACGGAGCTACCTTTTTTCTGGAAATGGTAATTTAAACATAAATTAAAAATAATATAAAATTTGAATATTACTTTTATTGTTTTTTACTTTTCGTGTAATTTTTTTTAAAGTATTATTTGGTTCCAACAAGTAGTTACTTACTGTCTTCTATTATTTCATTTCATTTTAAAAATAACTTGCTATTTTCAAAAGCATTCCCTTTTGCGCGAAATATCTACGTTTTCTTTAAACTGAAACAGAAGCAGTGTCATTTTCAAACAGAAAAGACGAAGTAATTAGCCAAATTATTGTATAGACTGTCTCTTCCAGTTAATAATAGGTCCTTTGCAACGTGGGAGGCTGTATGTTAAAGCTTAATGCTAGTAAGAGCTTGCATTAAGGTAGGTTTCAATACATTTGGAATACAAAATGTTAAATAAAACAGTGGCACTCCGGGAGTGCCAACAGAAGTGAAAACTTGAACGAAGAAAAAAAAATATATTGCCTCTGTGGGATACGATCCAGGCGCATGCCGCATCGTAAGCCGAGTTATGAACCGATAGGCCACCGTCGCTTATGGCGTTGGGGTCGAAATAGCAGATATACAGAGATATACAGAGGTAACGGTAACGGTTATAGTGTCGCGAGTTCAATGGTTGTTCCCATCTCAAAAATGCCCAACGCATCTAAAGAAATTTTCACTTCAAAAACTCTTTTGTTACTGCTGTTTTGTACTTTTTTCAGCGTGAAAGCTTTTGAATTTTAATTTCTTTCTGATAGTTTTAATCACAAAATATTTGCTAAAACGGATTTTTCGTTTTTTTATGAGCATTAAAACAAGCTCTTTATAAAATAGCTATTGACATAATAGTTAATAAAAAAATTAAGCTTTGTTGGTAAAAAATATTCCTAATCTTTTAAAATTTTATCCAATTCTGGCAATAAAAGCATTGGATAAAGCTAAGCTGCATCCAATAATATTTCTATAGTCACCACACTTTAACTCGTGGTACGGGAAATGGAACCACTGCAATGGTTTCCCAGTTCCGAACTTTAAAAATATAGACTGCTTAGGAAGTATTCGTACACCCATGTTCCTTTTAAAAAAATTGTTGACTCTTTAAGCAAGAATATGATGTTCTCAGACAATTGACAAAATATAACAGAAATAAAAATGAAATAGGATGACGACCGTATGATTTTTATTTGTTTTTTTATGAAAATCCTGAGAAAATCGATAAAGACTATCCTTTCAATTGATTATTGCTTCTTGTTTAACTTAGTCCATTCGTGATGTAACTGCGCTGCGATTGGTGGAACGTCTGTTCTCCTTGAAAATCATTATGCAACATATCTAAAAAATCAATAAATGATTAATTTTGAAGTGAAAACTCAAATCGAGTTAGGAATTAAATTGATACGCTCAAACGTCTATTTACAACCTGAAAATGAGGCCCTGTCAGTTTGTGTAGTTTAAAATGAAAGACACTGTATAGGCTTGGCCAACATTTTTTAAAAGTTCATACTCGTATAATAAGAAAACTTGCAGATCCTAGTGTTATTTTGGTGAACCAAATATGAGAAAAAAACTGAGAACCAATATTTGAGAAACCGTGTTTTTAGAACAAATGTATAGACATGTGAATGTCCGGGCCTGGCTTTAGTCGAAACGATACGGATTACAATAATCCGGTCAGAGTATAATAGCATATTATACTAAAGAAGTTACTGAAAGTGATCCTACTTCGTATTCAAATCACGTCGTTGGCAAGCGAGATAACACGGCGACTACTTGAGAGTAGGGCAAGACTAGAGGAGTTTTAGTGGATAAGCTGAGAAGTACTAGATATTTATGTACTAAAAGCCTAGCTTTGTGTTTGATAGTAGAAAATGGGCTTAAATGGGGATGTAATCTCATATAGCCCTTTTCTGGCCTTATTATTTATATCCTTACGTTAAACATACAACTAAGCATCAATATTTTCAGAAAATCTTTGGAACACCAGAGAAAAAAAAAACTTATTTCAAAACAAATTAGTATTTCTGAATAAGCTAATATAAATGTAAGGGGGTTTTGTGTTTTAGAGATAAAAGTAATAACATTTTGGATCAATGAACCACAATAGACAAATAAAATGTGAGTATTCTCGCAACTACGAGTAACATTAATCTTTATTAAGATAAACAAAATGTAAATAACTTTTTGTTCCCACTAGTCCTTTTGAAAGAGTACTCATCAATCAAGACAGCGATATCTACTTAAAAACGCATTAACTAATTCCCTTAAATACACAAAACTCTTCACCAAAACAAGTGTCTCATACATTATCTCCATTCCTTTGTAATTGTTATTAACGAATCCGATTCAAATACCACACATCGGCATTAAATTGTCAAGAAATCAGTTACCCGTCATATATAATCCTTCTTGCCTAAACCTACATCAATCAGATAGAGTTCCAACTAAATTCTATTTGTTTTTGCTTTGGAACTTTGTCGAATTAAATGTGACTGAACAGATTGTGGATACGCGATATTGGGCGGATGTAGATTTGATGTAGGACTGACACGATGACGCCATAATAATAGTTAGAAGGCTCGTTATAAGTAAAAACGGTGTAGGTTATGCTTCGTTTGCGCCGGCCCCTATGAATACGCCTATTTAGCCATATAACAAGATACAGCCTGATATAGCATTCATGGTCAGTTGATTTTAGATTTATTATGCCTTGATTAAATGGCTAAGGTGGACCATGGAAATGAGAATCGAACGTTGACTTTTTGGAACGAAGTTCCGTTTCGGACAGTATCAATGATGGAGGCTAGAAAAAAAACCGTCACGACACATACATAGGTCAAAACATCACAGTGCGATTGTTACATTGTTAGTACTTTTTTTTATTTA
This sequence comes from Epirrhoe tristata, assembly GCA_951394285.1. NCBI lineage: Eukaryota > Metazoa > Arthropoda > Insecta > Lepidoptera > Geometridae > Epirrhoe > Epirrhoe tristata. Next base: position 6,979,285 of record OX596146.1, on the reverse strand, counting down.
TTTTCGAAATTCACGAAATTTGAACATACTGAGTCTCTTCATTTAAGTCGTAATTTTCCATTTCATATAATTGAAACTCTTATAAATTAGGCTACCTTTTCCTCGTCCAAATGTTCTGTGAAACCATCATCCCTAACATCTTAAACTCAATTTGCATATTTCACAAAAAGCCACGCTTCCGCCTAATGCCGGACAAGACGAAGAAATTTAACTTGTTAGTAGCCTAATCTAAAGAACAGGTAACTTTTTAATTTCTCCAAACGAAATTTTCATACTTCTCCTTTGAGACAGTAATGAAATCAGCATGAAGGGACAGGAATTTTAAAAGGCCTCTAGCTACAATCAATTTTTATAATAGCAGCTTTCAAAGACTTGACTTGGTAATGGCATTTATAAAAAGCGAACTTAGGCCTTTACATCTTTACTAGATGATTTATACAGCGTAAGGAAGCAACCACTTACTCTCATCAGGACGGTATAGTGCCTGACATATTGCTTGAAATGGCAATGGCTTGCTTCGCACTTAAACCATCCTAAGCCGAATCGGCCTTATCCACCGGACCAGATTTTATCTGTTGTTCTCATATTCATCGTTTGCCACCATTCCACTTTGTATTCCATGCAATTAATAAGTGGTTTGTGGTTTCGTTTATATCCATGAAAGTCTCTTTGAAATATAAAAGTTGCGAGGAGCTTTACGACTAACGCGAATGGTAATTTACAAGTCTCTGATTTATTATGGGAATTAGCTTTCAGCGTTTCATATCATAATTTGAAATGTCTTTGTCTGGGAAAGGATTCATTGAAAGTAATTAATTAAGTAGCAGGTTAAAGACAATTCAGCGAATCTGTAGACGAATTTGCGATAAAGATGAAAATTGGGAAGTGGTTTTTGAGTCGACAGTCTTGTTCTAATAATGGCTGTTCTTACAACTTGGTGAATTTAAATTACGGATTATACCGAAAGGGAGACAAATGAACAAGTTACCGATTGATATCGTTGTTTTATTCAAAAAACGAATTTCAAGTTAATACAAAGGAACAGCAAATCAAAGATATGATTGTCACGTTGTTTATGAGTCATATCATCATCATCATCATCTCAGCCATCTAGTGTCCACTGCTGAACATAGGCCTCCCCCATCGATTTCCACAGCGATCGATCTTGTGCAGCCTGCACCCAACGGCTCCCAGCAACCTTTACCAGATCGTCTTTCCATCTAGTGGGGGGCCGTCCTCTACTGCGGTTTCCGGTGCGTGGCCTCCACTCGAGAACCTTTCTGCCCCAACGGCCGTCAGTTCTACGAGCTATGTGCCCCGCCCACTGCCACTTCAACTTGCCAATCCTGTGGGCTATGTCGGTGACTTTAGTGCGTCTACGGATCTCTTCATTTCTGATTCGATCTCGTAGAGAGACACCAAGCATAGCCCTTTCCATAGCTCGTTGGGCGACCTTGAGCCTTCTTATGAGGCCCATAGTGAGGGACCACGTTTCAGTTCCATATGTCATCACTGGTAACACACACTGATCGAAAACTTTTGACTTAAGGCACTGAGGTATTTTGGACGAAAAGACGTCTCGCAGTTTCCCGAACGCTGCCCAGCCGAGTTGGATTCGTCGACTGACCTCTTTCTCAAAGTTGGACCTACCCAATCGGACTGTTTGTCCCAGGTAGACGTATTCGTCAACAACTTCTAGATAAGAGCTCCCAACAGGAACTGGAGTGGACACAACATGGACATTCGACATAACTTTTGTCTTGTCCATGTTCATTTTAAGACCCACTTGCTGGGAAACTCTATCGAGGCCATCGAGCATTATGCCTAGGTCTTCCAGCGATTCAGCCATGACTACGATATCATCCGCAAATCGAAGGTGAGTGATGTACTCGCCATTGATGTTAATGCCAAGTCCTTGCCATTCCAGGAGTTTAAAGGCGTCCTCTAAAGCGGCGGTAAACAGTTTCGGAGATATAACATCTCCCTGCCTAACGCCTCTCTTCAAAGGGATCGCCTTTGAACACTGCTCCTGTACTCGGACCGACATAGTGGCGTTGTTGTACAAGCACTTCAACACTTCGATGTATCGATAGTCAATACGGCACCGCTGAAGAGACCGTAGCACAGCCCAGGTTTCGATCGAATCGAAGGCTTTTTCGTAGTCCACAAACGCTAAGCATAAAGGCAGATTATACTCCTCGGTCTTTTGTATAATCTGTCGGAGCGTAAAGATGTGGTCTACAGTACTAAAGCCTTTTCGGAAACCGGCTTGTTCGGGAGGCTGGAAGTCATCTAACTTGCGTTCGAGACGATTTGTAATGACCCTTGAAAACAGCTTATAAACATGGCTCAGCAGCGAGATGGGCCTGTAGTTCTTCAGAAGGGTTTTATCACCTTTCTTGAAAAACAGTACCACCACGCCTCCGTTCCATGCTTCCGGCGTTTTGCCCTCGAGCATAACGGAATTAAAGAGCCTCTGAAGGACCTTGAGTACCGGTGTTCCACCCGCTTTCAGAAGCTCAGATGTGATTCCGTCTTCACCCGGTGCCTTGTTGTTCTTAAGCTGTTTCAGGGCCATCCTAATCTCGTACAAGCTGATGTCCGGGATATCTTCAGTGTAGTGTCGGGTCAACCTGGCTCGTGGGTCTTTTGCCGGGATAGAAACAGGCTCTGTTGTCGAGGCATATAACTGTCCATAGAACCTTTCAATCTCCCTTAACACCTCTGGCTTGGTTGACGCTACGCCGCCATCATCCGTTTTCAGCTTTGTCAACTGGCTTTGCCCAATAGACGCATTCCTTGCGAACACTTTGGAGCCTTTGTTCCGCTCTATCGTCTCTTTAATACTTTTAGTATTAAAAGATCGAACATCGTGTCGCAAGGATTTATAGATACATCTATTAAGCTGGAACGGCCTATATGAGTCATATAGGCCGTTCCAATTCAAAAGGTTATTATCTGAAACTTCCCAAAAGCCACCAAAACGTGGACAATAAAAAGTAGCAAATTGCTTCGTCCTTCGCACAATATGTCAAATAACGTCGTTTTCATTGTTCTACTGCCTGCAATTACAGCACCCGTAATCGTGTCAGCGGCAAAATGTGCTCTCCCAAAAACTCTAGAGAACTGGTTGGCCATAAAAGTCACATGTTCACTTGGGGCTTATTACCGCCATAACAATTTAAGGAAGCCGAAAGGGTGGTGCGGAATTCCGGCGAAAACTTTTGTTCGTGTCTCAGTTTACCGAATTGTTTTATAAACAATGTTTACAGCAGTAACTTTACGGTCCACTTGTTTTATCTGAGCGTTTCATGGCGACACTATTGTTGCGTTAAGTTTTTGTTTCCTACAATTTGTTTTGTTGTATTATGACTGGTTTCGCTTTTAGGGTCCTTTAAACAGGAGTGAGGTTTATTTATGGGTGTGAATACTTTTGCTCTCATTTGCGTCGCAAATTCGTTTTCACCTTTACAATTTCTGAATAATACATTGTAGTAATTACTGAATGAACGTAATTTGGATAACCTGACTCAAGACTCAAAAGACTTTTACTTTTGTTTTTTTTTATAATCATAAGAACCCTATGTTTTATTTGAATGTGAATTTAATTGTACTTACAAAGCTATGTTGTATGTACAATAATACTACAAACTTTCTACGTACTTAAGTATAAACTTTTTGAATTTCTTTTATAGAGCCATGGATTCAAAGTTCAAGTTTTCAATCCTTTGTCGGTTATGCCTAGCATTCACACAAGTAGTAGGAATTCAGCAGACTGAGGAACACCGAGCATCGTGACTGACTTTTGGCCTGAATATTTTACGGAGTGTGCCTGCCGGCGCCATTTCATACAAGCATGACTAAATTCTAGTATTGTTGTGTTTTTGCTCAGACTTTAACTTCTCAACATAACTTTCAGCTAGCGAACTTTTTGTTACTTTGCTATTTTTGAACAGTCACAATATTGTAATATGTACGTCGGTCCCATGGGTATCAGAATACCAAACCTAGACTCGGACAAACATCTGTAGAAAATGCAAATAATATGGGTGAATATAATATAATAGAATATATATAATAGTGCACATAGGCAATAAAAACTGAACGCTTCTATACTTCAGAGTGTACTTTAAATTGTTGGTCCTAGTTAGTCATTAAACCATGACAGAGGCATTTAATGCTGCCTAAACTACTTCACCAACCAGGTTGGTTTGATCACTTTTTTATGTGAACTTACAAACCTACTGTTCTTGAGTACTAAGATTATTCTTCATTTCAAATTGGATAATTAAATTGAAAGTAGCGAATTAAACTTATCACATTCTTTAAGTTTACGATAAGTCGTTATTATGTATCCACAGCCCAAGTTATTGTATCTTTAATTAATTTGCCCAACTGAACTAATTCTTTTTTTGTATAGCTGGAGTTGATATCAAGTTCACACAGACGTGTAAAATAACTTCAACAGTAACTGTCAATAATTTCAAACATAAAACAAAGTAGAAAGTAGCAATGGGAAATAAAACAGTAAACCTGGCTTCTTATTAAATACACGATAGAATCTTGAACCATTTATGTTTAACGAGTTGAGTCTCCATAAAATCTTTCAAATTGAAATAAGATGATCTTCATAAACGTTTCCGAAACGATATCATTTAATTAAAATTGAACAGTCTTAAGTCTAATTAACAGTAATCTTTGTAACTGTTAAACATTTGGGTATTCTTTTAAAATGCGCCGGCGCGTTAAAAAACTCTATTAACTTCTAATGAAGGTTCAATTTCATAACATTGACTCGATTAACTACAAATTACGGTCATCAAACTTCGGTTATACATAACAAGGTAATAAATTGACTTCTAAAAAGATTATCCTTCAACGAATTGTTCTTTTAAAAGTGAAAATTGTTACTTTGCCATAAGACAGCTGCTTTTAACAATGCTGCCATACCTTCCAAATTATATGATGCCTTGTTAACGGCGGCGTCAGAGCGAATTGCTTGGGTTCCACCATGTGTATTAAAAAACTGGATACTGTCTGTGCTTGCCCTTGTAAATTAGGGTTCCGTAGAGCGGAAAGGTGCAGCGCCGTGAGAACGGTATAATCATTACTTATATTGATAAAGACGGACATGATGCAAAAGTCGAAAGCCTATATGTAGAGGAAAAAGAATATTAAGACCAAGACTTAACAAATAATTTTTTCACCTCACTAGCTCAAAGAAGGCGCTTTTGCCGCGTAAAAACAGTGAGTAAAACTCTACTTTGCTCACACTATGAGGAAAAGTGATTTGAATTTAGAATGCTGCAAGCAATGAGAATTGAATAGCATTAGTAGGCCAAGATGGTCTGGTGTTTGGACTGTAGCCTGCCACTTGCGGGGCAAAAAAAAATTGCGGGAATCGGTTTTCCTCATCAGTTTTCTGTTACTTAATTCCATAATTTGTTGTTTGTGCTTTTGACTCCCTCACTACACTCAGGATTCTAACTTAGAATCACGTTCAGTGTAGTTTTACTTTTTTGTCACTCGCACTCAATTTTTCTCATTTACATGATGTGACACATAGAAAAAAATATTCAAATCATTACACGCTTTTGATGAGCAGTAGCCATACTTCTGATCTTACTTAGGCTATAGAGCTAATAGTCTAAGTATGAATGAATGAATGAATGAATGAGAATTCTTTATTGTACAACTATAAATCAAAATAATTAAATAAAACAAATAATGAGAATGTACAATAAGCGGCCTTATCGCTAATGAGCGATCTCTTCCAGACAACCTTTGGATGGAGAGGAACTCAGTGAAAGAAGGATTGGTCAGGTGTATAACAAAAGGAAATTAAATCAAAGCTGGTATAGGCTAAGTATAATATATACAATTAACTAATAAACTACATAAACCTAAACACCATAGCCATACATTCAATATTATAGACTATATACTTTTATTATATATAAATAAATATAAACACAAACTATAGATATACAAAGTAAGTAAGATCTATAGTATAGACAATGGTTTGGCAATGTAGGTACCATTAGCAAAACTTGCAAGCACTTTCCTTCACAGCTACAAATATATTATGATCTAGCTGTTTCACTATACTGTGATAAAGGAGTTCCAATTAAAGAATTTATTACCAGAATGAGTTATAAAACAATAAATTATACAATGGCCCTTACGGTTTGGTCTATTAATTCACTTGCATCAGTGTAGACTGTAGAGGTCGTTGGAGTTCACTAGGCTTACCCCGCGGTTACACATGAGTTTGACAACAAGAAATTGCCCCACAAACTTACGAGCTGTATAATTGTATAAACGAACGGTCTTACTAATAAACGTGGTATGAAGTTATTCAAGGTGTAATCTAAGAACACACGTTATGAGGAGAGATAAAAACCATGTTACCTAAAGAACTATGAATATGAGTGTGGCTGGGCATGCAAGAAGAGGAAGGCCGAAGAAGAAGTGGTTGGATTGTGTGAGAGATGATATTATTATGAATGTAAAAGGAGTTGAGCACAGTTGACAAGTGATAGGAGTGAGTGGAAGAAGAAGACATGTTGTGCCAACCCCACTTAGCGTGGGATAAGGTCAGGGAGATGGTGACTCTAAGAATAACCATACACATTTTTAGTTTATTTATACCCGTCATAATAGGTAGGAACCGGTATAAAAAAGTATAATGATAGGAAGAGTGTGTAAGATAATTAGGACGATTGCGCTAAAACAAACTTTGATGCTACATTGTTACCACACATTATAATATATCTTACCTATTATTATGCGAAACAAAACAAACCTACAAACTAACAAACTCTTTTCTTGGTTGATTTACTAGTAAGTACCTAAGTAACATAAGATTATGGCTATTTTATTGGTCATCAAAGGCTTGTAATGCTTTTAAAATACGATCTATTTGTGAGCAATACTGTTAATGGGATTCGTCGACAATGTTTAGAAGCTGTAAAATAATACATTTTACTCTAATTTTTATTACCAGAGGGTATTGATTTACAGATTTTCATTAAATTTATAAGGTATTTTGAACTTACGCATAGGAATCCAAACCTAACAAATTATACAATACATTCTTTCGTTTCAAACAAGCACTTAAGCACAATGTCACCGAGATTTTCAGAAAAACTTTTATGATAGGTATGGGAAATAGTAAGTAATTTCACAAAAAATATAATTATATCGATACTAGCTGCGCTCCCGCGGTGTGATCCGCGGTCCCCCCGGATTTTTTAATTTTTTCGTAAAAAGTAGCCTATGTCCTTCCCTGGGATACAACCTTTAACTATGCTAAATTTCAGCTTAATCTGTTTAGCGGTTTAGGCGTGAAAGTGTAACAAACAGACAGACAGACAGAGTTACTTTCACATTTATAATATTATAGTATGGAAGTATGGATTCGTAAAACTGCAGAATATTTTTGAATTTAGAATGTAATATTTATAAGTAGGATTTTGGTCGATGGACTTTAAACGTTATTGCCCCAAACCTTTCCACAAGTTCCTATATTATGAAACAAATTGCCCAATTTCACAAAGAAAAACGTGTTTTCGGTTCCAAGATACGACATTTCGTAATTCACACGATAATAACGTAATATTTCGTACAAATGAAGTGACACCAACCAAAACATCGGACTATTTACAACAACGTCACAAATAAATCTTTCTAATTTATACTCGAACCATAATAAGGGGAAAATACGTAAGCTAGTGTGTCCGGTCTAACCATGGCTTGGGTAATTTATAGTTTAGACTTCTACAGGGCGTCTATAAAAGTAAATAAAGCTCATGAAACAGCCATAAATCGCTTTACAAAGAAAGGCGATACGGTGTATGGGGTAAAACTCTCGTTTTGGTTACCAAAGTAACATTATGGATACGTTTTTGAATTATGTTTGGATAGTCTATTAACTCTTTATGTTTATCTACCTTCAAAGCCTTCGCGTGGGTGACCAGCTATTCAGTTGTTTTAGTCAAACAAACAATATAATTATCTACTACCAACATAATTTGTTTATTAATATTTTTGGCTGGCACATTTTTGGCTCAAAGGATCAGCATTGCCATCCAGCGTGGTAATGCCGCCAGTGTTTTGGGCTCGCTTCCGACTGACAGTGACCTGGATCAGTTGAGCTATCTATAGATCGATTTCTAACGATCCTTAAATAGCTTGACTAATCCTGTTGTATTTTGTAAACATATGTAAAATGTAGTAGCTTAGTTTCTGTAAATAAAATTACCTTTGTACAAAAATGTAGAGATCATAAAAATATTACATAATTAGTCAATTAAATACCGTTCGCATTGACTGCAAACGCAAATACATACATACATAGACAGCTAAAATTTTAACTTTCGTTACAACTTTGCCGAAGCCTTAAACAATTTTACTTCAACATTAACAATGAATGACCGTCATTTATACGACAATTTTGTCCGTCAAAGCTATCATTAAATCGGTCTCAATCTTAAAATAATTATGTAACACTTCCGAGGTACAAAAATCACACCTTCGTATAAAATGAGTCTTGTTTTCCTTACAAGCCTTCGGAATTACTAACAGCCGCTAACAAGCCTTCATCATAAGGATGTCGACCTCAAGAGTTTTTATCGATACTTTTTGCATCACATTTTTTGCACACAAATATCATCTCTACATGAACTTCAATGGTGCTAGTTCGTTCGTATAATAAAATTGATTCTATGTTGTAAATTATATTGAAATTTATAAAAAAAAAATCAAAAGAATGAAAAGAAAATCATGACAATGACGATTATATTATGCGACCATAGTAAAAAATATAAAACACAAAAAGAAAATAAATGAAAAGCAAAAAAATAAGTAGGTATATTGTTATAGACCAGTGCTTTGTTTAAGAAAACATAAAAATCAACAAGTAAACAAATACTCTTAAAACTATAGTTTCTTAAAGGTTATACGCGCAAGCAAAGCTGCGGTTCAATGGTGCTACTTAATTAGTACCCACTATTAAAAGTTTAACAAGCTGCTTTTGTATTAAGACTTTCTATGCGATAAATTATGCACTTATTTGATAGCTCAACAAAAAAGTTAATTATATCGTATCTATTTTTGTTGTGATAATGGTAAGCAATGTTATTATAGACACTTATAATCGGATTTATCGAATAGCTTTAGGCAAAAAAAATACTGTAATTAGCACTCTGATATATTTGATAGAAGTGCGAGTACCTACCTAATCCAATACTTTAAATATTGCCATTTTCTTTTTTTGAAATTGTTTTTGTGTGTTTGTTTTAGGTGGGTTTATTTTCAGTTAAATTAAAATACAATATATTATATCTTAATACACCTGATCTAAAATCAAAAAATACAACGGGTTTTATCGAGTCGATAGAATCATCCCCTTCCCCACCCTATTTTGTTAGGGCAGGTGGCGAAACACACACACAAAAGGCGTTTCGTATCATTATGCTGTCTTGTTACCGACGCTTGCGCATCCCGACTTGCGATGCAGACCTGTAATTACTATGTACTAATAGCGGAGATTGTGATGATCACAGCCTAGCTGTAAAACCAGGGTTAAATAAAATTACATTAGTGTGAAAACTGACTGAAAAAAATAGTCGAATAATGAAATTAGTAGTATGTGTTACCTATCAAACCTCCTGTGGTTTGAAAGCTAAAACATGCAGAAAGTTTTTTTTTAATAAGATGGCCTAATATATCTGGGAGAAGTTATCCTACGCGATTAAATCCCGTACTTTTATAAAGTTGCAAAAGTATAAAATGTGTAATCACTGAATATTTATTACAAAATTAGGTCAATTTGATGGCAAGTCCTGTACGGAAAATACTTTTTTGGTTAATCCTTTTTTCGAATGAATCCATCATTTAATTTATTACAAATCAGAATTAACATTAAGTTAGTCCGCGTAACCAAACTCGCATTACTCTGACAAATTACTCGAAAAAAAGGTAATTAATGGCTTGGAATTCGTTTCTTTCGTTCCAATGAACTCATCAAGGCATTACAATTGAGTGCGCTGTCTACTGAGGCGTCAATGCTTAAGCTTATATGAGACATTTGGTTGGTGATTGACGTATGTATAGCAGTAGTCTTACAAAAACTCTATGATCTTACATGTAAACTTCGGATTCATTATTTATCAATTTATAACTAAAACATATCTTATTAATTTAGCTTTCGTAGAGTAGGTCAAAGCAGTGTAATGTTGTTTTCCCACTATTCTTTTTGTAATTTTTTGTACTGAATCAGATTTAATTCGAAATTTTGCTAAGAATATATTATCACAATCGCCTTACTCAATAATTATTAAATTTATTATATGTGTCGCTGACTACAATCATAAACATGATCTTTTCATCCTCAAATATTGTGAATATGTAGGTATAGATCTAGAAGAACTATATTTTTACTGCATTTTTGCCATACATAATCTTCCTGTCTCTTTATTTTGTCATAAGGTAGCAGGTAGCATGCCTTATTCTAATTGCAGAAGAAACATCCTTGGGCCGTATTCATGTTCTTTTGATAAATAATTGAAGTCCCTTGAAGTCAGAAATCTTAGTAAGAAACATCCGAATCTTCATCAAATGAACGGAAATAACCTCCCTGCTTTTTTTACAATTCTTTAGTAGACAGTATACCGTCGATTACCGCATTAACGTAGTCAGTCGATAATTACTGCGTTGTCTATGGGCGTTCACATAGTTCTAGTAAGACGTTATAGAACTCATGCTCAGTGTTATTTTGATGCAGGAGTGATAAATGATCTGGATAATTCAAATGATTATAATTATTATATCGTTAATCAAAATTGAACGGAAATATTTCTTGCTACTTGCATTTGTTTATTCGCCTGGATAAAAATGTTATGTAATACTCGTATGGGCTCTTTAGCCGACTGGCCCCGGAAAATACTGGCCCCACGGGGCCAGTTGATCTAATGCATGTTTTGAATTGGTCAACGACTCGTTGAGTCCAGTTGACCTAATGCATTTTGGTAGGCAGACGTTGATATCTATGATCAGATTTTTTTTTATCTGGTTTTCGATTACCGCGCCTCTTACGGGTATTCCTATTCAACTATAAAAAAATGCAGTGAGCAAATGTGCAATACTCGAAAAAAAATACATTGATTAAGTTGGTGTTCCTACGATCGACCTACAAACCAACGTCCGGTGAACGACCAGCGGATTGCAAGGCCAAGAACTATTTCACTCAACCAACATCCCTACAAAGTCTCTTCAGTATCAAAGCGGTTAAATTAAGAGTTTAATTTTATCCAAGTGCGTACCTTAACTTTTCCATAAGATGTATGTGAGAAGGTAATTAAGAGAAAGTACTGTGCCTTGTTAGGAATTATTATGGTGTACATAATGATACACGTGCGGTCGCTACTATGAGATCTCTTTACGAAAGCTATCTAGTTGATACGAACGGAAATGAATTTTTGCACCATGAATTTTTGATTGAACTAAGTTTGGCATTGTGAGGGAACCCGCTCCCCACAAATTGACCATGTTTTTATCTGTGTATGTATGTATGCCGATTGCTAGTTTGAGTGCTATGCAAGCTTACATCATCTCAAAATGTCTTCAGCATTACAACAACGTGGCTTTGAGTGAGAATTACGTGAAATTGAGAAAAAGCTAATAATCTGGTAAAGATGTTTAGTAACATCTAGTAAAAAAGCTTTATAAAGAAATCCCTAAAATTGGAACTTGAAAATTTACAACAGTCGTAGGAAATCTTATTTTATTGAATAATTGGCTTCAAAATAACAGGAGGAGAAATGAAAAGTCTTATCAAAATTTTCGATTCCGACGGAATTCGAACCCGCAACGATCAGACGATCCTCCTGAAGCCGGAGTGCCTTACCATTCAGCCACAGAATCCATGTCGTCATAAACGAAATTTTTGATCAGCTCAAATTTTATCGGTTATAGCAGGAGGAGATTCTATATTCGCCTGTGTATATTATACTCACGAGTTAGTATAGCATGACACTTTTCAATGTAGTATAATACCGGTCCCGATGTACGGGTATGTTTTAAATAGTAGGGGCTTTATTCGAATCTCGCACCCGTTACGAGTTCGTATTATGAATTGCGTACAAGTACCTATGTTTAATTTAGTTGTGGTTCCAAGTTTCTCGAGCTTACGCTTTATCCGTACGTTTATTCCAACATTCAAATAATACTTGGTGCAAGTTTTTGAGTAATATTGGCCGGTAATTAATTTAAGTGTTAGGAGGTAAAACAAACTAAGTGATGAGGTATTTACAATCCTTTTGCCACAATGGTTTGAAAAGTCTAGTGACACGAAAAGAGAAAAAGACGACTGTTTCCCCAAGGCACATTAGACATTTTTCAGATTATTATTTAAGATTCTTTGAAGATGTTTGCATTCTAATCAAAGCCAAGGAAAAAGCATTTTAATATAAAAAAAAATTATATATTATCCGGTATTGATATACCGGATGTATTGATGAGTGGGAATATACATGTTACATTTAATCATTTATTTTATAATCAATAATCATGCAAAATTAAAAAAAAAAACAAAAACAATCTGGATTGCAAAAAGTGGCGGTCACCCATCATCTTTATGACCGCGCCCAGCGTTGCTTAACTTTGTTCCCCATACAAACTTGCAACCCTTACTTCACGCCCTCCAAAATTTTTTTGAAAAAAAAGTAGCCTATCTCCGTCCCTGGGACATAATCTTTATCCATGTCATATTTCAGCATAATCTGTTCAGTGGTTTAGGCGTGAAAAAGTAACAAACAGAGAGACATTTTACTACATACTCGTAATAGAATGGCGACACAGGAAAAATTAGATCGCGCTATTGTTTCGTTTGGGCTGTGTAACATACAGGGTGTAAAAAGACGTCTACTGAAGCCAAAAGGGGTAGGTACAGCGTCCCAACACACAACCAAATCCAAAAGGATTTTCCGAAAAAATCATTATATCCGGAGAAAACAGCTTTTGAAGATTACTGTTTGCGTATGTACTGGGCGCATTGTTTTACGTAGATGGCTGGATTTTGAGTTTAAATTGTTTTTTTCTTTAAAAATGAAATAATTAGGTAGGTATGGTCTTATTATGTTATACTAGTAGCCAATAACTGAAAATAACATAAAATGACGTAGCTAAGTCAAATTTTTTTTTGCGTTTTTTTTTCGCTAAATGAGTTTAGAATCATGGTCTGATTGCAACCCCCCAGTTTTCGGTAGTTGTATTTTTACACCCTGTATATAAACTATTATAATATAAGTATGGGTAAATTGAGTGATAATTTATTTATAAATGTTGATCGGAGTTCATTAGGTGTGATTATTATCTGTGTTGGTAATCGTGGCTTTGGCGATTGAAAACCGTTTGATTTAAATTAGCGATATTGACGACTGCCTCTGGGCTCAAGTCCATTTAACATACATAGTCAAGCCTATAAAACCTCCATGATTTAAGTGTTAACTCAACTTATTTTTCATATTTATGGCTGTCTATTTTACGACCTTGTTATATCATTATTAAAATAGATTCTTTATTAAAGTGTGGGAGTATCTTGTTGAATAAATCCAATATTACATACCTACATAGAAGTATTAATAAGAAAACATGCTTAGAAATGTGTAATTTACAGCCCAATTATTTTCTACTAAGGTTTGAGGCGTAGAGTATTATAATGTGTCCATAATTTGAATCAACAAGATACCTAATTTGGCATTCTTTGTATCATAAATCTTTTATGATTTGAATAACAGTACTACAATACAATTTATAGCACTTATATACATAGTCTATTAGTGAAGTAGCCGTGTTGGTCGAATGGGGTTGTGCCTCGACTTTCGATCCGTAAATTTATATGCGCTTTAACACGAGCTCTTATGAAGGAAAACATCGTGAGGAAACCCGCAGCTTAGTCAGCTCCACACGTATTGACGTCGTCTTTCCTGTGGGCCAGGCTGATTAAGCTGAGAGGATGGTTTAGGTGCTGGGCAAGCCTATTCGATGGAATAGGCTTGCTCAGCACTGTACACTCCAACGAGACGCTGTATCAATCATCTTATATAGATGTAAAGGCCTAAGTTTTATTAAATAATTATTGGAGCAGAATATTATTATTATTATCAACGTATTTAGGGTTTATTTCAATAACTCTTTCATTGACAGGGAACTAAACAGGACCACAACACAAGGCACATTAGAAATCTCAGATCTTCAAACCATTTCTTTAGTTTAGTACAAACTTTTGAACTTTTGAAACAAAAACAAACTAAACAAGCAACCAAATGAAGCCAAATCCTGCACACAATTTGTGTAAGTAAATAAATTTAAACTTGCAAAGTTACACTAAAAAGTATTTCACGTGAATGTTTAGTAAGTTTTAAAAACTCCACGATAAATAAGTTTTGGAATTTTGTGGGAACGTACATTTATTTGGCTAGACTAAGGTGGATAATTCATCAAATTGTTCTATCAGACCTATGGAGAATGAAATAAGGCGAGGTAGCTATTTCATTTGCCATGATAAAACTCCTGATCTTAGAAAGTTTAATTTTAAATCGTGCAATATCATGCCTCCATAGTGTATCAATTTTATCTGTAGTTATGGAGTAAGAATTGGCTATGCAAATTTCAATTATAGTTCGTGGATGAATCATTGACATTAAAAAAAGGTAAAGTAACGACGATTCGTCCTTGTGAGGTACACTAAAATTACTATACCCAGTCAATATTAAAACAATAAATTACATTTAAAAGCATTATATGTGTTGATGTCTTATCCATAATAAGCAACGGTCTTCAAGACTTGTATAAATAGCGTGTCTTCGCGCACGTATCTTCGCACGTGTAACTCATAACATTCATAAAATGATTACCTACGTGAGAAGAGCCGACTTGAGACTATGTTTTGAGTGTGCTTTTGCATCTACTTTTTAAGGTAACTATTTAATTTGTCTAAATACGTAGAAAATATTGAGGCTCTGTTGGCCGAAATGCCTCGACTTTCAATCTGGAGGCTTGAATGCCAGCTGTATAATGTGCATCAATCGATTTTCAAAACACACCATGACTTACCTATTATTATTATACAGGGTGTCCCACGGCTATGCCACATGGAGGGAAAGTACCTTAAATATTGTAGATGTAACATTTTACTGAAAGAAGACATTATTTTTATTTAAAAAACACCTTAAACTGCATTCACAGATATTTAAATAATTACATGGTTGAACCGGAAATCGAACCCGTTACATGAGAAAAATAGTCATCCTGTAGCTTTATCATACCGATCGAAAGGCTTCATCATAAGGATTATTTTTTGCTAAATAACATAGTGTCACAAATAAAAGGAAGGCCATGAACTTTAACATTTTTAATACAAAATTTATCAATTTATCAAATGCTCAAAATGATTCCCTTCCTGTTGAATACAAAGTCGAACTCTTTTGATTATTTCGCTCCCTGTCGATTTTTTGATCTTGTTGTGGTGGATATTTCGAATAACATGTCTAAGTCTGCTTGTAGCTCGTGGACACTTTCACACTGGTTATACTTCTCAAGTGGGTAAATTTACTAGTAATACGTACTTATGATAATGTCAGTCGTATGTGCTTACGACAGTGTCAGCTAAGTATTTATTTTTCTGAACACAAATGTTAAAATTCATGGCCTTCCTTTTATGTGTGACACTATGTTATTTAGCAAAAAATAATCCTTATGATGAAGCCTTTCGATCGGTATGATAAAGCTACAGGTGACTATTTTTCTCATGTAACGGGTTCGATTTCTGGTTCAACCATGTAATTATTTAAATATCTGTGAATGCAGTTTAAATTGTTTTTTAAATAAAAATAATGTCTTCTTTCAGTAAAATGTACCATCTACAATATTTAAGGTACTTTCCCTCCATGTGGCATAGCCGTGGGACGCCCTGTATATTATGTGCAAATACCTACAATCTGAATTGTTTCAAATTTTGATGAGAGTACGAGAGTTTCTCTATAAAATATCCCACTCATAATACAATAAAGCTGAAAGTTTGTGAGTTTGTTTAGATGTTTGGAAGTTTGTATGTTTGTATGTTTGTGTAAGGATCAGGCTCAAAGGGCGAAACAGTTTACAATGAAATTTGGTAAGGTGAAAGGTATAACTCCAGAATAGCATATAGGCTACTTTTTATCCCGAAAAACGTTCCTGGACACCAAAACATAATAAGTTTTTATGCAATAATAGTCCTTTTACATATTATGTAAAAAGACTGCATAAAAACTTTAGCAGTGCTCTGTTTGACATAAAGAGCACTGCTCTAAGGTTGCCATGACAACCAATAACTTTTGACTTTTTAAAATGGCGATGTCATTTCGTTCTACTATGCTTTGAACAATTTTTATTACTTAAATTAAAAGACTAATTCGCTGCCTCCGGGGAATAAAAGGATAACTGCAAAAACACAACTTTTCAGGAGAAGCAAAAAACATGTTTTCGTTAATAACTTCACTAATACTGGACGTAGACGGATGGTTGATAGCTTTAAGCATAGCTGATTTTTTATGAAATCTGAATGTTATGCTGACACACGCGTAATTTATGCGTAAGAAGAGATATTTTGAAAACAAGAAGTTATCTTCTTGTTAGTCAAAATTAATCATCGTCCATGTTGCCTAATGTCGGTTATCATTTTATTCACCGTATTTTCTAGCGTAAACCTAATATTGTACCACGTGTACCACGGTCCTACCATTTTATTCAACGCTTTTTTAGGGTCGAAGTGTATTGATAATAGGTGATTATAATTCTAATCTCGTAAATATTGTGTCACTTCGTTTATGTTAAACGCTTTTAAATAAAGTTAGGTAGAAGTAATCACCTATTGTTTTATTATTTTCAAGATGTTTTTGAGTACTTTTTAACTAGCAAACCTCTTCAAAACTGTTCTAAAGTATTAGAACAAGGTTACCTTGCCTTGAAATAAAATTATGATGAGTAAGAAATAACCATAACTAATTCATAAGTCTTTTCAAGCCTTCAGCTATGTCAAGCATTAAAAACTTCTAGATTTTCTTTGATTTTTTTTATAATAACGATAAAAATCAGACATAAAATCACATAAAAATATTAGCAATTAGCATATTTCATCATCAACATTCCCCTGCCCTTATCTCATGATAAGATGGGTCGACACAGGGGGTAGTTCACGCTCTGGTCCATGCCATAATGTTATTCCTCCACTCACTCTTATAATTCGTCAACAGCTGTGCATCCACTCCTTTTACATTCATATCATCTCTCACACATTGCAACCACTTCTTCTCTAGCCTTTTTATACTAGCATACCTCCAGCCACACTCATATTTCACCTCATAACTTGTCCTTACCATGCCAATTTATTTGGAAATAGGTGCCACTTTCAAACTTCCCTCCCCGTATATAGGTACTCATTCCTTATCTTACTTACCCGTTAACATGAGCTCTTAACGATGACGGAAAACATGGTGAAGAATTCTGTAGCTTAATCAGCTCTAAACTACGTAAATATAAGAAGAAGTTGTCTATACGTGCTAGGCAAGCCTAAAGCCATCTCAAACAATGTCCCGGGCATTACAGCGTCCTATTGAGCGTAGGCATAGGTAAGTTTCCTCATGGCGCTTTATAAATCATTTATTAAAGATGTAAAAGTTTTTCTTATCTAACCATGGGTGGGATACACAAGCATACATACATCCAACTCATTTGCATCGCGGTAACATGCACTTTCCTTTCATCTATCTTCTGCATTTCCTAATATCCATCTTTTCCTTGGTTTGCATATCGTCCCTGAGACCTGTGGCAACTTTATTCATCACGTATTCATCCTCTTTAACGTCTTAGTCAATATTATCGTCGTTCTGGAGAACACATCAAGGAAATTACTTAAAATCGAAGTAGACTGGACATAGGGTTTCACAATCTAGTCTACAATTTAAAAGTATGGTGACAGTGAGCTTCTGATAATTTCGCTGTCACCATATTGATGGAGTGAGGAGTTGTTCAACAGAACTACTCAGAAAATAGTCCTATTGAGTTGGAACTTAAGACATCGTTCGAGTTTCAACTCTAATGTTTTAAAAATATGGTGACGATGAGCTGATCTGATGATTTAATCAGTAGCTGTTCAATGGAACTCCTCAGTGAGTAGCAGTAAACTACCCGAGTTTGGGCTCATATTAATCAGCCCACGGTAGTCCATTAATTGTATGTTAGTTGTTGACTACCATGATTGGTTTAATTTAAAATAGAACTAGGTACCTAACAAAATCTTATAACCATTGATCCATACCATTGATTTTTTTGCAAGTTGACGTCCTAGAATGTTCAAAATTGCGTTAGTCGCACTTAAATGTTGTCAACCTAACAAATACGGTTATTATACACCGCTTTAACAATCAAATCTTATAACGGTTACCTTTCGCACAGACTCTAACAGCGGTATTATACGAAACGTATGGACATGTTTTCACGAGAATAAAATGATAACCTGCGTTTACCATTGTATAGACGAATATTTCTTACGTGAATATAATTGTATGACTCTTTGTCATATTAAAAGGTGTGGGTACATTTTGATAATATTATATTACAACTTTATTCTTGTAAGTTTAGGCATGTCTAGAAACATCGAAAAGTATTGTAATATTTTGTATCTCCGTGAATAATTGTACGAATGTTACGAAAAAAATTGAGCAGATGTATTAGCACCCAGAGATCCCAAATATGGCATAACACTAAAACTAAGATAATGGCAGTTATCCGTTTATTCCCCGGAGGCAGCGAATTGTGTGTGATGCCTAAATAAGTTTTTTTAATAATAGAAACACGTATTTATTATTTTTTCAAACTACCCAACCCCTTAGATGGGTACTAATTTATATTTATCAAAGACAGCAAATCCAAAAATGAATTAAGTGTTTTCATGCGTTGGATTGGAACAAGGTAGTTCTATCTCTAAAGTTTGTATGACAAAACAATACGTAGACGAAGTCGCGCCCGGGTTCACTAGTATTTTATATCTTTGAAACTTAAATCGAATAAAACCTTGTCTAAATTGTAGCGTAAAAATTTAAGTCCCATAACTTGAACACACGTTTTATTTTTATAGCAACAGTCCACCCTATCCATAGTAACGACTTCTATTATTCTCGTCTTATCAATTTTATACCTCCAAGACATTGTAAAGAAAGGCTTTCAATTTTTTATCTGTATTTATGTCAATAATAATAAAATAACCGTAGATCCCCGATATCTATGTTGACGCGTTATTATATGGGCGACAATAGCTTTTGATAGCAGTTTAGGTCCAACGTCCACTAGATTTTGACGGATGCGATGTCAAAATATTTGGACTTACTAAATTCCATAGCTGTAGTCAAATTGTCGTAGAACTTAAAAGGTTCAAAAACATGTGAAGGGCAGATGAAAGTCAGGTTGAGGAGCAACTAGGACTTGGCCAGGTTAAAAAGGCCTTTATATGAGTAGACACGTCTTAAATCAAAGAAAATACCCCGAAAACATACAAATAAATCTATTTACATATATTTACAAAATACAACAGGATTAGTCAAGCTATCTAAGGATCGTTAGAAACGATCTATAGATAGCTCAACTGATCCAGGTCACTGTCAGACGGAAGCGTGCCCAAAACACTGGCGGCATTACCACGATGGATGGCAATGCTGATCCTTTGAGCCAAAAAAGTGCCAGATCTCGGATCAACCGTCGCTTCGACAACGCCCTGAAAGAATTTTGAAAACCCGAAGGGCTCCAGAACCCCACGAACCTAGGGTCTCAACCCCAAATGGTTCAAATATATAACCCCTATCAAGATTTATATATTTGCGCCTTTTGAGATCCCCAGCCGAATCTGCCGCCGCGCCAGGCCTAACGGATGTCCCCGGTAGATGTGAAAGCGCAAGGGTGTCTACGCAAGTAGCGTCCCACACCAAAGGCCTTCCTCTCTCCCAAGGGACAAGAGTCATACCGTAAAGGCGCTTGCCATAGCCTAGTTTCAGTATATGAAATTAATTATCTCCTATTAATAAATGTATAAAATAAATGGTCCGAGCACAATGAGAACTTTCCCTAATAGTTTACGACATTTTAATTTAATTTAAAATGGAGCAAATTTTCAGGATGCAATATTTCGTTATTTTTATTGTGGTTTCACGGACAGTCAATTTTCCAATTTATTTGCGGATATAAACCAATATAGCCATTGACCTAAATAAATAACTGCTTTTTGCCGCGAATCAATATAACGTACGATATACCTATGTATCAACAAATGTTTACCGGCTATATTGTTTGAGAAGCATTTGAACTTAAGGTATTTGAATCCATGCAGATTATAGTCATTTAAAATCAGTTTTAATTATTAAGGGGGTAGTCAAAGAAACGTCCAAATACTTATTTACACAAACACAAAACCATATATTTTGCACAGTAAAAGATTTTAAATAAGTGGCAGGATGCAAACTCATCTTGTAAACGAATCTCTTTGTCTATTGTCTCTCGAAATAGACGTATATCTATGTATATGTCCATCTCATCTCCTATTAGAAAACATAAGCCTGTAGACCCTGCTACGAATAAACCCCCGCCACTTCTAGAAAAATTTGACATAAGGAAGTTAGTCAGATCCCCTCATCAACTAGAAAAGAGCTGATAATCTTCAAACTGCTGATCAGATTTTTATAAAACATGGCTAGGAACACTTGGGATAAAATTATCTATGACACAAAAAAAAAACTAAATGAAAATCGGTTCATCCGTTTAGGAGCTACGATACCACAGACAGATAAAGTAAAGTAAAGTAAATATTTATTTTGCCAATTGTGATAGTACACAGGTACACAGATACACAGACAGATACGTTAAACTTATAACACTCCTCTCTTTTTGCGTCGGGGGCTAATAATGGTATGCTTCGATACATTATTTGTTTCTCCACTGTATAACAGTTCGTGGTCAAATTATGCATAATTTTTCCGAAATGAATAATCTATTGATCACGAAGTCAATCCAAGTCAAAAAGCATTTGTTCGGTAGGATCAGCTGGGATCACTTTTAACGAGATTCGAACCTAAGACAAGGATTAAAAGCCTACCCCACAACTCCACTTGACCTATAAGCATCTGCTTGAACAATTTGGGTCGTTATAATTAGCATGCAACCTTTGTTTCCGATAAAGCTGTGAGAAAAAGAACTAATTTTGTTATCTCCTATGCACTTATCAAGTAAGTAGTAATGTATTTTTTATGATAATACTATGATATTCAAGCAAGATTAGTGCACGACTAATTAAGTTTTAGTTTTATTGCTATTCCTATCATAGTTGTAAAATGTACAGTTAATTACATTATCAGAGTAATGATTACGTCAGAGGTGTATGAATGTTTCCGTTTTTGGATTTTTGAGAACGAATTTACGGTTATTCCTCACGAATAGTAATGTATCAGCTACTTGGCCAAATGTCAAAACAAACGTAGAGCCCTTCTCTAAAAAAGATAGAAACCACAAGAGAAATACTTTTCAAATACACTAGAATCATAGCCATCTAAAGATAGTTAAAAGCGATCTGTAGATATCTTAAACGATCCAGGAAGCATGATCAAAAACACAGCATCATTTCCAAACTCAATATCCGCCAGGTCTCAGATAACTTACATAAATCAGTTATCTTAATCCTGTAGATGCTTGGAGGAGTACTTCTAAAAATCTACGTCACAACGTTGCAAAACATACAATTTCTACGACTCTTTGTTTGACTTTCACGTTATTTCGATCCCTCATTTACTTCATTCAACGTCAACCCTATTTAGAACAATGTAGAGTAAAATTATTAAGAAAAAAAAAACAAATTAAACCCGAGTCGCGACCATTCGAGCGCAAATAAAAGTGTTTAATTAAACTGTTGTTATTGATGGGGGCCGCGAGATGGCGCTTAATCAGCTGCTATAGGGTTGCTAGGTTTCTGGAAATATAACAAAAGTTTTAATAAAAATTTTTGAAAAAAAAAATTGAACCGACTTCACAGAACACAAACAGACGAACCTTCTACACACTAAAAAGAGAAAAATGAGAATATTATTTGAAGTCGGTGCCAACTATTCATTTACATCTAAGAAATTCAAAAGAACTTGGGTGCAAAATTGTATCCTGGTACGCTATCGTTCGATTTCTTTTTTTTATAGGTACTAATCGTATTCACTTGGCACCGACTTCAAATTATATTCTCATTTTTCTCTTTTTAGTGTGTAGAAGGTTCGTCTGTTTGTGTTCTGTGAAGTCGGTTCAATTTTTTTTTTCAAAAATTTTTATTTTTCACTTTTTAGTGTAAGTAAATAAATACTGTGTAAATAAAAGTGTGAGTGTAAATAATATAGTAAGCTACATTAAGACCCTGCTTTTCGTAGCTTAAGTAGGAAAGGATAAGAGAAGTCATGGGCAGGCCTACTAAAGGACACACCGGAGTTCAGCAAGGGGGAAAACTATCAATCCCTCAGGAAAAGAAAATATTTTGGACCACCTCGGGTTTAATACCCTTTCAAACTATTTAATGTTTGACTCAGATTCTGAGTCAGGGTGTGTTGTGTAGTGAGAATGAGGTTTTTTGAATGTTACGGGAAAACTGTCAATCCCTCAGGAAAAAAAATTATATGGCGCCACCTTGAGACTATACCTCTTTCTAACAAAAAAAAATTTTGGAAATCGGTCCACAATTTTCTTAAAGTTCCGTGCTTTTTTTAGTTTTACAGGAAAAGTATCAAACCCTCAGGAATAAAATTTATATGGGACCACCTTGAGAGTATACCCTTTCAAACAAAAAAAAAATTTTGGAAATCGGTCCACAACTGACGGAAATATCGCTGTACATACATTAAAAAAAAAAAAAAAAAAAAAAAAACATACATACAGCCGAACATAGAACCTCCTTCTTTTTTTGAAGTCGGTTAAAAATAAAGTAAGCACGCTTGAATGTGCTAAGAGTGATTTTAGCTTCCAATCCAGATCAGATGACAGACAACACAGATCACGATCTGTGTTGTCTGTCATCTGATTTTGCGAGCCACATTCGGGCTAATAACCGAAAATGAGTAGTTTTGTTTCAAGCCAGGTTCGCCATTGTCGGGTCTGACAAGGAGGACTATATAAATATATGACGACCTCTGTGGCGCAGTAGGCGAAGGTCCGCTTGCGACGCAGAAGGTTGCGGGTTCGATCCCCGCCGCGGGACATATGTTTGTATGACCTACAGATATTTGTCTCAGGTCTGGGTGTTTCTATGTATAATATGTATGTATTTACAAACAAAAAGTATATAAGTAGTATATCAGTTATCTGGTTCCCATAGTACAAGCTTTGCTTAGTTTGGGGCTAGATGATGCTGTGTGAAAAATGTCCAGCATTATTTATTTATTATTTATATAGATTTAGCCTCATATGTATAAAATATCAATGTGCCTGAGTGTATTTGTAAAGCTTTTAAATTGTCCGATTTTGGTAATGTATTTTGGTAATGTTTGGTACTATCACCTGGCTGATGTTTAGTTGTTATAAATAAATTAAGCTTTTATTCCCAAAATCACATATTACTAACATAATAATAATCACTTGTAATTTGAATTCTTCATTAATTATTACACAATATTATTATTTATATTACAGTATTTTATCATGTCTTGAGTTTTCCCAGTCATCTCTACTATAATATCGACACACCATTTTTTTTTATAGAGTCACTAAAATTAGTTTACGATGTTGCCGTGATTTTTTTTCAAATAAGCATTCGGTAACCCTATTGATTCCATTTCTCAAAATATTTCAGAAACTTGGCCAAAAGATCACACGTACTCTAAATAACGAAAAAGATGACCTGATTTAAAATCTAAAACAAATAAACTTTTCAACGATAGCAAAATAAAATGTCGAACATTTTAAACCTAAATGAAAAATAAAACCGGCTACTCCACGGTTTTGTTCGAAGTACTTTCAACTTTATTTTTAATTCGACTTAATTGCAAGAGTTACGACGCGACGGTACCTAAACATTTTACGTTTGAAACCTTATTGGAAAAGGAGTTCGATCTTAATTACTGAAATGTATCCGAACTGTTTTCTTTTACAGTACGCGTCTTACCATGTGGAAGTCAAGACTTTGTGAATATTTTTATGAAATAAATTATCTTATCTTATATTATCTACTAGCTGCGCTCCTGCGGGGTGACCCGCGGTCCCTCGGGATTTTTTCATTTTTTCGGGATAAAAGGTAGCCTATGTCCTTCCCTGGGATACAACCTTTAACTACTTATGACAAATTTTAGCTTAATCTGTTCAGCGGTTTGGGCGAAAGCGCGAAAAAAAATCCTTTAAACGCTTAATGTAACAATCTATGGTTATGGTTTGCGACTGCGCAATTTGCACTATGACGTTTTGACCTATGTATGTGTCGTGACGAATGATGATATCCACTACTAGATTGACTTGTAGTAGTATCTTACTTAGGTTGACCCAACTATGAAGTGTTCGTCGGTGACATAACAGAGGCCTTCAGGCGCCCCAAAAACTCCGTCACTAGGTTAAGCCACTCGGAAGGTTTCTATAGCCGCTAGTAGGTGTGTGTATCTGTTACCTTCTCACACTGAAACGGCTGAACGCATATTGATGAAGTTTGTTATATAGGCTGCTCGAAACTTGGATACACACATAGGCTTCTTTTTCCTAAAAAGATAAGTGTTTTCTATGCATCACCGAGTAAAATCGCGGGATAATATCAAACATTTCCTCACTTTTAAATATCAGCCATTTTATTTGAAATTTTCTTATATGTATAGGGTCTTTCATTTTAAACTACACAAACTGACAGGGCCTAATTTTTGGGTTGTAAATAGACGTTTGACCGTATCAATTTTATTCCTAAGCCCATAATTAATTGTTTTTTTTTAGAATTGTTGCATAATGATTTTCAAGGAGAACAGACGTTCCACCAATCGCAGCGCAGCTACATCACGAATGGGCTAAATTATACAAGAAGCAACAATCAATTGAAAGGATAGTCTTTATCGATTTTCTCGGAATTTTCATAACAAAACAAAAAAAAATTACGTAAATATTTTTTAATTTATTTTTTGAACCCGATTCCTGAATTAAGTTAGTATAAAATGAAAGACCCTATAGTTGCTGTTGCATAGTGCGCGTACTATAACTATTGTGCCGCTAGGACAATAGTTGCACAAGAATGTACCAAATTGAAATATCCGCTTTATTTCGCTTCGTTTTAATCCCCTCTTAGAGCAAGCTGCTATTTATTGACTTTGCACTATTGTTTCTTCTGCATGGTTTTATTTTTAATTCCTTACTCAAAATAATAACTTGACTTGAAAGTTGTATCTAAAATGTCAATTAATTTTAGCGGAATATTATGATTAACTCAAAAGTTTGGTTTTAACTAATACATAAATTAATATATAATAAATAATGCTGGACAGCATCACCTAGCCCCAAAGTGAGCAGAGTTTGTGTTATGGTGGGTACTAGATGACTGATCAACTACTTATACTCGTATACTTTTTGTTTGTAAATACATACATTATACATAGAAACACCCAGAATAATGCATGTTTTACAGATATTTGTTCCGGGTATGAATCTTGTGGCACCGTTGTATTGTACCATGACTCACCCAAGTGTGAGATCAAGACTGTATTATTATGAGTATTGGGTGTTTAATTTATTTATATCCGCATCAACAATCTATCTTTAGCTCTAAAAATATCTAAAGATAAATTATAATACACAGGGTGTAAAAGACTGCTTTCGAAAACTGAGGGGTTGCAATCAGACCATTAAGTGGAGATCCGTGGTCTCTACCTACCCCTTCGGGAAAGAGGCGTGATTTTATGTATTTATGTATGTATGTTATTTATTTATTATTATTTTGTTTTTGAAAAGCAGTTATCTATCAATCAGGCCTTGGAGGAAAAAATTAGGATTCCACGTCGGATCATAATAAAGTGAGCGAGCGATTATTCGAAGCTATGGCTACACTGAATCGTGTTGTGGTATTTATGTGTTCTGCAGCACGGCTGTGGTGAATGCAAGCATTAAACAGTGGGTCTGTATTCCAACATTAATTACGTAATTAAGTGAACGATTTAAAATCGATTGTTCAATTCGTTTGCGGCGCAAGCACAGATTTTATAGTAGTAGCTTCGGTGCGAATTCCAATATCGATTATAGCTAGACATAAATCATTGGTTTTGGCTTTGGTCTTGCAATGAGAGTCAGCTATTAATGTCACTTTTAGATTAAACAAGATAGTTTTATTGTAATAAACTCAAAAACAAAAAGATGATTAGCACGTAAGACGTTTGTTTTGTCTGTATGTTCATATATTATCTTTCATACTCATATATCAACGGCATCATTGCAGCAATCTCTTAAAGACACAAAAAACTTACTCTCTATAAACACACAAATTTATCAAAGCATTCTATTTTGTATCATCAGTGTAGAGAATGTCTTAACGGAGAATTGTAGATATCAATATTTGTTAAGACCCGTATGACCCGCGGTAGGTCTACATTCTCCTTCAAAATATCTAAAAGACTAAGCTTAAACTAGATTAAGGACTCTTTGCACCAATGAAGTAACCAACGGGTAAAGTCAATGAAATCTGGCTAGGTACCGGGGCTCTACTTGTGTTTATCAGCACCAAATGCCTTAGTTTCTGGAATAACTTTGAAATAAACAGAACGTGCATCAAATAAAAAATATGAAATACAACTATAAACATCGCTCAATGCGTCAACAATTAACACATCACCTGTCACTTAATGCGGCGCACTTCGAATTCCGCACTATGAGCAGCATGTGTGTCCTGAACACAAGTGTTTTAAGTTACTACCTGTAACCGTTGGTTTGTGTTGGTGTACAACAGTCCAAGGAGTGCATAAAGCATGAATGGTGTAACACGAGAGTTGGCAGACAATACTGCCTCCCTTATTGCACTGGCCTTAAATTGTGGTCTGAATGCGAGTGCCTTTGACGTTAAATTATTGTCTCCATGGAACGTTACACCGTCTGGAACACGTGTGCGATAGGCTTATGGCTGTGCTTATAGGCTGGCTGGGTTTAATGGAAACTGCAGTTAGTTTACTGCGAATACCTTGAAATTCAGTGGAAATAGTGAAATGAAAAGTTCATATTAAACATTTAATACAACATATTTGACAAATTCAGCGAAGTGGAATTCGAAAACTTGTTTTTCTATATTTAAAAAGTCTAATACTACTTTTTCGTACTAAAGTACCACTGCTGATCATGCCTCAAACAAAATAAACATTCTATAAAATGCTTCATAGTTTCATCGTCATTTGTT
The DNA here is from genome assembly GCA_951394285.1 of Epirrhoe tristata. Lineage (NCBI taxonomy): Eukaryota > Metazoa > Arthropoda > Insecta > Lepidoptera > Geometridae > Epirrhoe > Epirrhoe tristata. The sequence goes on along the minus strand of OX596146.1, from coordinate 6,951,831 downwards.
GGACCTCTTAATAGTCTTTGTAAGGCAACATAAACAGTTAACAGACTGTTTTCCAAGATCACCCTTTCATATTCTAAGTAGGCATTATAAATACGAATATCAAAGACGAGTTTCATCAATTCGCCTCCAATTTTAGATCAAAGATCAAACAATTACTGATAGAAACTGTGCCACAACTCGCCATAATGTTTTCATATCGGTAAAATTCGTGTTATAATGAGACTCATTTCAGTATACCATGCCATACCTGCTTATTTGTAGTCACTATTATTACTCATATTTCACCACATTTTATATATCACTTTTTAAGTTGTAAAATAGGCCTAGTTACAAAGGTACAAGAGCTATTTTCGTTTGATATTTGTGTAGAGAATGATATGGTAATTTTGTTTTTTAAAAACTAATATGATCACGGATCGTCCAAACATTTGCATGTTATTTCAGCAATCATTATTATTTTTATTGTAAAATGCACTTTCTAGTTTGGTCAATTTCTAAAAAAAAATAATGATTTTGTTAAGTAGTTTGTTCCAGCTAGTAAAGTGGGTTTGATTCTACTGTCAGATTTCATTCAAGATTACTTGTCGTCCACCAATCCTGTGATCAAATGGAATGAAATGCATCAGAAACCGTACTGTCTCCATCCATTAACTCATACGAACTCACGATCCACTGATCGATGATTAATCATATTTGATCACGATGGTATAGGTCTGGACCTACATTTTAACCCCATACATCTTAGACGTTTAACTCAGAATCAAAATAACGCAAATGAATAACCAATTTGACCGATTGTGTTTCTTTGGTATAATTTCATTCCAGAGCAAAAGCGTCTTTGAAACCAAAGTTACAAGAGTGAATATTAATTGAACAGACAGTCAACTGCAATAAAGCTAATTGGCCAATTAGAACCAGTAAATTACGTAATAGATGATGTGCACGACGACAAATACGGTAAAGTGTGAGTATGTGAGTTATTTAGGTGTCGTTTATTGAAGGAAATCCTGCTACAAGTTGCTCTTATCGCATACTGGGCAGGCATTCATATAAGAGGTTTACATTAGTCACTCGCCTAGTGATTCGCTACTGTCCGATCAGATTACAGTGTAAACCGTATTGTGAACTTTACACTACTGAACTTGCTCACTGTACGAATACTTGTTTCTTGCCACTGTCTTTGACCAATGTAAATCGCCCATTATGACTGGCGTCACAGCTCAGTTGGTCCCTGAACTATAAAAAATCCATTGACGGTCGAGATTCAACCATATTTTGGGATAAAGGTCGAAGTACTTTCTATACCGTAATGGCTTTTTATCGTACCAAAATACCGGCTAGGTTAAAGTTGTGTTTTTATTTTTTCTCTCGGCAATCTTGGTAAGACAAGTGTGGCATAGCTTTGGTTTGTCTACAAATCCATACTCAGACTTAATCTAAAGTCAAGTAAGTACTCAAGTATTTTTTATTGTTTTTTTTTTTTATTTTTTTGAATTTTTTTGTCGTCTCTCTATTTCATGATGTAGTGGATCAACAATTTGAAACACGATTTACCAATGAGAATCTCTGAATAAGGCTTGCTCTTACTTAGGCACAGCACTTGAATTCTCAGCTAAATACCAATGCTTTTCAGCCCACACGGTCCATTGAAGGGACAGATTGTCCCAACATGGTATCAACAAGATACGAGCTGCAACACGAGTGGTGTCAGATGTTTTCAATGGTATGTAATTGTTCGGGCTGCCTTGTCCCATTGCGTACAAATGTTAAACTTTTTGTAAAATGGTGATGAATTTAAAACTTTGTGTATTTCAAAGATTTTCAAACCAAATCAACATACATGAACATTATCATGACTATCCTCCAGATGCGATACATATTTTATTAGATCTTTTGTGTGAAAAATTCATAATTTAGAGCCTAGGCGATAAGAAGAACCTATTTTCATAATATCATTAAAATTTTAAAGCAAAAGCATTGGAACTCCAAATACTTACCTAAGTTTAAAAAACCTGTGGTGATAATATTTTTGTACTTATCTGTATTTAATGCCATTCAAATGTAAAAAAATAAATAAATGACTCACGGACGTTAATATCAATAGAATCTTCGCATCGTTATCCAAGCAACTGGTGAAAATTGATGCAGCCCGATTTGGCTGTAAATACATCGATTGTGGCTCGATTCTCCCTTACCATAACCCACGTAATATTACCTTTCCATAAGGATATCTCAACAAATCATCTGTAATTTAGTTTTTTTTGTTCGCACGAGGAAAGGGAATCGAACGCGGCGTAGAACTCACGAGTATGTACTTTAAGGGAAAATTGCTTATTTGAAATGAGTGGGTATCATGTTTGGACCAGCTTCCTCAAAAGAATTTCATGGTAACCTATAAAACAAAAGAACGTAGGTGCAGAGTCTGGTTACTAATACAACCAAAGCTTTTTTAGTATCTATGTAAAAAGGGCAGTGAGGTTTATGTTCACATCACGAAGATTCCACATTTTTGTGAAAATTAAATAGAAGCTTTGATATGAAGATGATATGACGTAGGCAGAGTCACGCTGAATATACAAACTTATTTCACAGTTTTACACTTTTAAGATATCTAAGGGGGAAGTCAGAGGCATGTCTAAGGTACCTACATCGGGAAAAATATTGACCAAAAATCTAGTTTTAACAAACTTTCAACTAAAATTTGATAAGTACTTCAAACTTAAGTAAAACCATTCGGGTTCATCCTGATTATTTCTGAACCGGATATTAAACGCAGGCAACGAAACGGGAAATTAAAAATGTACTTTTATCTCGACGTTTCTTGACGGATTTCCACTATTTATCATGAAATCAAAATTCAGCACTGTGAAGTGAAACCTGTGATTGTGATGCGAAAATCTTTTTTTTTTTAATCAAACGATCCGCTGCAGTCGATGTTGTTTAGACAAATTATCAAGATGTTCTTCAAGGCACGTTCATTTACAAAGACAAATGTCGAAACTAAGAAGTCAATATTCACGTGCTACTGGTTATAGTGAAAAAAACCTTTATGTGACTCTACAACAATGATTAGAACTAATTGGTTTCCTTACGTTGTTTTTGTATGGTGTTAAAAGCGTGTACGAAAAAATGTTACCCAGAGAGTGATGAATATGAGTGTGGCTGGAGATTATGCAAGTAGAGGAAGGCCGACGTGTGTGGCTGGAGATTTGACGAACCAGGCTTGAAATAAAAATTACTCATTTTCGGTTATGAGCCCGAATGTGGCTCGCAAAGCCAAATTTGGTCTTAAATGACCTGTTGCAGGGCGCACAGTGCAACTGACCACTTGCGTTATAGGTGTAGGTGTAGGAAGGCAGTGTGTGTGTAAAGTGCATAAACAAACATCTCAAATACTGTATTTCTTTGAGCTTTAATAGCTCTCAAGATACGTTCACTCATTGAGATTTTAGCACATAAGCTTTCAAGCTACCGCATAATTGTTTTGCAAACATTTTCCACATTAACCTTAAAGCTTCGGTATTAGCTTTGCAAAAAGTAAAACACACTTCCTTCGTGTAAAAACAAGTAATTGCCCCTTTCACAGTAACGCACAATAAAGTATGCACGGTACACCGCACACAATAAATTCCTGTTTTGCTTCTTTGATTAGCTGTTTCTCGGGTTACCGGTGACCCTGTGCAGCGTTAGCGGTGACAGAGAACAGCTGAACCACGTACAAGCGCTTGTGGTCTTTCTTGATAGATCGCTTTTTCAAGGAAAGATGGTCGCAAGTGCCAATAAAACAGCGCTTTGGTTTTTCAGTAACTATCGGCCAAAGGCATCATGCTCGTCGCTGACCCAAAAATCTACCAACACAGCATCTCCTAATCGAAAGTAGTAGAGCAATTAAACAATAATCAAATTGAATAGTGTTTCATAGCTATGGTTTGAATCGGAGCTTCAAAGACGCTCGCCTACTTCAGACGGGACTACCTCATTTAGTTGAAAAATAAACCCACTAAGATCTACCTACAAGAATAGTCAATAAAAGAATTACTAAAATACATTGAGATAAAATACATTTTCATGCTCAATCAAGTTTATTTTTATATTTTAACTTTTTTTAGAAAAAAATCTGAAATGCTGAGGTGGTCTAGCTTACTTCTACAAACTGTGACGTCAGTGACCCTGCATGCAGCACCACAGATTAATATGCAGTTACTACGCCTTTATTCGCAGTGGCTCGTGTACTTTACATAATGGCAAGACCACCCTACTGACGTTGTTTGGTTTGGGTTTTTATAGCTTTTGCTAAAATAGTTTCTGGGCACAATGTTACTGTATCCTTGGTACATTTCTTTTAACCTTAATTTGTCAAACGTATTTGGATGATCGAACATTTTGTTAAAACCCGTCGCTATAGTTAAATACCTAGTATTCCAAATGATGGCTATTTGATTATAAATAAAAAAAGTATAACTCAAATTCAAAGCATAATTATGTTTGTCGAAAATTCTCAAAATATCCGATAGCCTACCGAGCAGTACTAATAACTATTCATCAAACTTACATATCACACCATGAAACTAAATAACAAGATTAGTCTCACTGTTAGAATCAGAGGTCTGACAAATGATCTCAAAATATTCGACGCCGCCTTTGTAATCACTATTATCAATTTGGCAAGGTTTAATTTGATCATTATTTTAATCATTCCTTGTAAAGAAAGCTTCTACGTTCTTCTTTTATGATCCATAAAGTAATGACTTTAATTTTCGCTTCGCAATCGAAATTATTCGATTAAAGCCATAGCTTTTGCTTTTAGTTTTTTACTCGAATTGAATTAGTCGACTAATTGGAATTTCAAATTCAGGGAGAAAATGTTCTTGAAGGTCAAAGTCACGATTTTCTTTAAAAGCTTTAATTTCTTAGCTTTGATTTTCGTACAAAATAAAAGACACTTTCCACCATTTACTCATACATTTATTTGAAAACAGTGATCACGGAAAACTCTGTTAATTATAACTTTTATAAATTGAATACTTATCTATTTACAATTTAAGGCTCTATGTTTTTTTACAAATTATTCTCACTTTTCTGGCCACTATTAGTCTCCCATGAAATGCAGATTCTTTACACACTCACGTCTCTAATCATACAAATTCACCTACAATCGAAGTCCGAATTCTCACCTCCAATCAAAGTCCCTAAATAACAAATAGCATGTTACGACCGTCCGAAAAGCAAAAACCTTCCAATTGACGAAACGCCCGACCGTCTAGATGACATTGCTATACTTTGATTAATTGTCGCTCCGATTGAAACGACCGAACCCCCACTGCTTCTGGAATAGAATATTTAGAGTCGAATAGGACCTTTTAAGCGCCAACGGAAATACTTGTTATACAGTTAACTTGCGTAATTTCAATCAATATTTTAATGGGTACGGCTAGTTATACGAATGTTTTAATTATTGGAGGTAGATTAGAGTTGCTTTGAACTATGTTCTGATATTATTTATTGGATTTCTTTTGGCTTTCACCGAGTGATAACTGATATTCGTTACAGACTATAAAATGTAAAGAGGGTCACGTGTCTTTGCCAGATTTAAAAACTACGACATAAGACCAGAATACACAATCACCCAGACTGTAAAATAGAATCTATTGACATCAAAATAGAATAAAAGTTCAAAGACAACTGCGCGAAGGGACTTCTTTCGCCATTTTTGAAGGAGCTAGTTGCTCTGCTATTTTATTTAGTTTTCTCGTGTTTCACTAGGTTTTATTATGTAATTTCGGTGGCATTTTACTAATGAAGCTTTGGATACGTAACAGGAGATTTGGCAAATGGAATGGGGGAGTATTCAAGAAGATTTCTTTTTTTGACATAGAAGGGCAAAAATGGCTTGGATACGGATAAGGTACTTAGATTTAATAAAAGGGTTGCCTCGATAAAAGTTATCGATTTCCTGCTCTGCAAATAAGGTATTTGACGGTATCAGTCGATAGAAGTTTCTATGGACTGACAGTGCAAGAGTTGACTTTAAAAATAATAACTTACTTTCTTAGCGAGTTCACAATCTCTTTAGTCAGTCAAAATGAAGTGTTAAAAGGTTACTTATTATCTACTAAAACAAAACTCTTAAAACTTATGATTCAAAGAGACCCCCCGTCAATATAGCTTGTAAATAGCTGCAAATTCTGACACTTCATTGCAGTAAACGTCAAATGGTATTGCGTTTAAAGGTTTCATTCGAATGAAATGTGTTTTTAAAACTAAAACGACATAGTATCCTTGATAAGTGTGAACACAGCGGGGTGTCGCATAAACATGTCAAAAATTCGCGCGTACGTGTTTAAAAATAGCTACATCTCTTTAACATTGATATTCATTTTTTAGTATTCAAGATGAAACTTTAATAACATAAAACAAAGTCAAATTAAAAATTAAATTACCACACATTAGCATCCAAATTAAGAAAACGATATATATTGGTACCTAAAGTAGATATTTGATTAATAGTAGCTAGCTAACATTTATAAAATACACTTAAGAAATCTTTTCCAATAACGTGCAGCAAAATCAAACAGACATTATTTTAGGAAAAATAATGAAAATTAGTGTTTAAAAACACATCAATGAAACTTTAGAAGCCATTCGGTGGAAGCAAAAGCTTTAAACCTTACCTAACATCTTTTGCCATCAACACGAATAATGTGTACCAGCTCTTCTACTAACAAGGTGCGAATGTAGTCAAACACCTATTTCGATAATGTAAAAAATCATGCACAAAAAACACCAAACACAAAAATTCTTACATCCAATTGACCGTCTTATAACCTCTTATTGTTTATGATACAGCTGAGTATAAATTAGTTCACTTAACCGCCGCTCTTTAGGGGTCCAGAACAGGTTCAATCGTTTAATTTGTTTCATTTTTTCTCCTTTTATTATGTGGAATGAGTTTGTGAGTCCTTGAATCAACGAGGTGTAACTAAATGGTGGAGTTTGTAACGAATTGATGTCCGCCTGGTTGGTCATGATCTGTGATGGTTTCTTGTTAAGTTTGGGTTTTTACAAAGTAATTACCGTCATCATTGTTATAGCCGATATCATTATCATCTTCCTGACCTTGTCCCATATTATGTGGGGTCAGCACAAATGTTTTTCTTCCATTCTTCTATCAGTCGTCATCTCAACACACTCCATTTTTCTTCATGTTTTCTTCACACAATCTTTTTCGTTGTTCTTTGAAATTGTTATGGTCGGTATGGTGTTGAAAAAAGGTTTTTGTAACGTCTATAAAATTATGTATTGGACAGTGAATAGTCTAATTTTAATTGGGTACAAAAAACTTTACATCGATTCAAAAATTTTGACATTCGAAACGAAAAGAAAAAGCTCATAGATATAAGAAAGCGCAATTATAAAAAATATCCCCTGACTATTCTCTCGAAGACATTAAAAATGTAAGTAATTGGGCTTCCAGATTTCAGTAGATTTATGTCCGTTACCATGTTACGGACTACAAATGACGGCCACGACTTATTAAGAGAACCATGTACTTTTGTGGTTACACCTGCTCTGGTTATCGCCTAATCTTTAATTAAGTAATTGTTGGAGAAGTATTTATGTTTCTAGTGCCGTAAAAAAGTTTTATTGCTTCAGTGTAGATAGTTTTTAGCTTAGCCTTTGTAACCTGATGGTAATATAATAATTAGGATGTGTACGTTTTATTGCTTTTGTAATGAGCATCAATATTATTGTGAAAATGTAATAAAGTAGCTAGAGGTCTGTGTCTGTCGACTTTGAAGCCGGGACCTTCAACAGAACATACTTTCAGAAGCATGAGCGCTTCGCTCAACTGTTAATTTGATCAGCTGTCCATACCTTTTTTGATCGCACAGAATATCGCTTTGCATAATTTTTGGAACGACGTTCCTTTTCGGACGGTATCGGATGGAGGCTAGACGAAAAAAATATTTCAATTTTTGCGTCACGACAGCAGTCCTTAGGTTGTTACATTGTTAGTACGGAAGAGCGTTTCTAGGATTTAATAGATAATTTATTTGACAAATGTCTAAGTTGAAACTTCGTTCCAACCGAATGTTCCACGAAACTCACGTACTTTTTTTTTAAATTAAATTAGGTAAGCATTTGACCTCACTCTGCCTGATGCTAAGCAATAGTGAGGTCTAAGATGGAGCATGCTTTCTTAGAAGCTTGATTTGAAGACCCCTATAAAAATACTTCATTTTTTTCCTGAATATCGATATAAATGATATCCCGTTTTGTTAACTATTTTGTCATATCTTAAACTCATATTTCACAAGAGATTCTATCACATCATAAATATGAAAGTTTTAGCAGACTTAAAAGCTAAGTGTAAAAATTGACACGCCGAAATAAGGGCGTCAACAACATTATGATAGCTTGATTTTACGAAGATCTATAAGGTCGAGGCTCCCAATCAAAATACCTCACAAGTTTCGGTGGATGAACCGTTAGATCATGCTGAGTGTGGAATGAGGTAAGGGCACGATACAACCTCTGACAATGATTACACGCTACCATTTTGTGTTGTAGCTTAGTATGCAAATGTAAGCAAATCATATATTTATATACAGTGTATAATCATGTTACAAAAAAGTACAAAATACACTACAGTCAGTTGAGACATCGCTAGGGATCGTCAAACGTGAAAAACGATCTATAGATCGCGGCGATGGGCATGCAAACTATCACGTATGAAATGCTAAGTTCTGCAAGTGGGTGTATCAAATATTATTGTATTTGGACATGGCTTCGACTACTCCCTTTGTCATTTTCAAAGGATCTGGAATACAATAAAAAAACAGAAAATGTCTAGCGCGCCTCGAGGATAGTCGTGACCCTGTCACGCTTCCAACTGCCAATGACCTGGATAAGTTAGACTATCTGTAGATAATAATAAATAATAAATAATGCTGGACTTTTCACACAGCATAATCTAGTCCCAAAGTAAGCAGAGCTTGTATTATGGGTACTAGATGACTGATATACTACTTATACTATTTGTTTGTAAATATATACATATTATACATAGAAACTCCCAGACCCGAGACAAATATTTGTAGATCATACAAACATTGGTCCCGCCGCGGGGATCGAACCCGCAACCTTTTGCGTCGCAGGCGGGCCTTCGCCCACTGCGCTACAGAGGTCGTCAAAAGTAGATTGTTTTAATTTCGACTTTTCATGCTTTATGCGTCTGGTAGTCAAACGTGCGTCATGTTTGTTATATTTATCTATGTTTTGATGTATGAACTACCGTCGACGTATGATTTATAATAGCTTCCGTCTAGGACATCATTCCTACGCGATGATTTTCAATCACATCAGACGGTTCGTTAGCGCGAGGTCTATCTGATTGAAGGTGGAAAGAGGTTATGTTTTGGATGTGGTAAATCGTATATTAATGTGCAGAATTATTTATACTCGATCATATTGGTAATATTAGACAGTTCTGAAAATGTGAGTTCTCAAACGATTTTTTTTCATGAGATTCATTATGCATTTCTGAACGTCAACATGAATCGCTACAAAAAAATATATTTTCTTAATGTTTCATCTGTAGGTAATACAATAAAATATTTTTTATACCTCGGTACATATTCCACATACAGTTTCTATCATTAAGGAAATGCCTTCTCCATTTCCAATTACAAAATCCTCGTAGCTCACAATCGAAACTATATTTTACCGTTGGCAACATCAACAAGTGATACACACATGTAAATAAATTGAGATGATCGTACCACGGCAGCACAATCTATCAGTAATTCACTATGCATTATCAATCAACCGTACTATGATTGATGAAATATTTACATCGGTAGCTAGATAACTTGTCTTCTTTGTGTTTAATTAAGATTTGAAATAAAATATTTTGTAATTGAAATTGTGAGATTGTAACAAACAAGAGGAATTGTTTAATCTTTATGATTTTCAGAGAACACTTCGTATTTTTTTATATATTATTTACTTATATTTTTATATATTATACACTATTTCATACATTATTTCATCATTGGCCTCTTTATCCATCTATTACAGATGATTTAGGCGGCGCCAGTCAGGACACGCTACAGTTATTAAGACCCGAACACTTTCGTTCGTGACTAAATAAGCCTATACGGGAGTGGCAGCCACGACCGCACTTAGTGCAAACAAAGGACCCTGGGGATGTTGCAGGGTTTGCGGCTCGTTGGTGGCGAATAGACCGCTTTTGTGCCAACTGGTTAAGCCAAGTTTTATCATGTGCGATAACACCGTCAGCCACGGTTTTCCTCCAGGCATCACGATCTTTAGCTTCACTCTCCCAGTTAGCGTAGTTAATTTTGAAACTAGCCATATCACGTTTAACGCTATCTTTAAAACGCAAGATAGGTCGGCCAACAGGTCTTTTAGCGAAGGCTATTGCTCCTAATAGCGCTTGTCTTGGCAAGCGAGATGGATCCATGCGATGGACATGTCCAAGCCAACGTAGACGTCTTTGCTTTAACATGGCCATAATGCTTGGTAGCTTAGCCGATTCAAGCACTATCTCGTTGGTCACTTTATCTTCCCATGAAATGCCCAGTATTCTGCGAAGACAGCGCATGTGAAAGTTGTTGAGCCTGCGTTCCTGTTTGGCATATGATGTCCACGTTTCTGCTCCGTACAAGAGTATGCTCAAGATGCACGTTTGGTAAACTAGCATTTTTGTGCGATTGGACAGGTGTTTGTTGTCCCATACTCTTGTACTAAGCTTCCCGAACATCGTAGATGCCTTGCCAATGCGGGTGCTTATCTCACCATCGACCGAAAGGTTGCTCGACACTGTGGAACCCAGGTAACAAAAACTATCAACAACTTCTAAAGGCGTACCGTTAAGCAAGATGACAGGCTTTTCAGTCACACCTTGCGCCATTACGACAGTTTTTTTCGCGTTTATAGACATAGAAAAAAGCCTACAAGTATCTGCAAATTTGTCCGTAATATTTTGTAGCTCATGAGGTGTTGATGCAACAAAAGCTGCGTCGTCAGCAAACAAGAGACTGTCAACAAATACATCCCTGCGATGACGTTGTGACTTAAGCAGGGCTATGTTGTACAGTTTGCCATCAGCTCTTGTATGCAAGTGGATACCTTGTTGGGTATCACCGAACGCAGCTTTTAAGAGCAGTGAAAAAAATATTCCAAACAGCGTTGGTGCTAGTACGCAGCCCTGTCGCACACCTCTCCTCATTTCAAATGGCTCAGATGTTTCACCATTGAATATCACCTTGCCCTTCATGCCATCATGGAATGAGCTAGTCACACAAGATCTTTTCATAGTGCTGACTGCGACACGGACCATTCTCTCGTTGTTGCAGCTGTTTCTATGAAACCAGTAAAAATTCACTCTTTGCGTCCCAGAGGCACTAAAAAGATAGATCTCACGAAAACCAATAATGAAGACCTATTAGACCAATTCAAAACACTTGTCATATATTATTTATATATAGCTATAATTAAACGAATTGCATTTAGTAGCAAAAATATCAATTTCAGAAAACATCGTGAGAACCACGGCTAGTTAGCACAACCTATTGAAGATGGATCCTGTGGAAAAGACAGATTTAGCTGATAGGTTGATTCGTTTCGAGGCACTACAACGCATCTTGCAGGTACAGGTTGCGTCTCAAAGCTAGCATAGGTTGCTGTCTTATAACTGTGTAAAAAAAACTTAGGCTTTTACATCTATATTACATTATTTATACAACATCAGAAGGCAATCCGTGCCTACACTTAACGGGACGCTGTAGTGCCCGAGACATTGTTTGAGATGGAATAGGCTTGCCCAGCGCCTAAACCATCCTCTCAGCTTAATCAGCCTGGCCCACAGGAAAAACGACGTCAATACTAATAGCTGACTAAGCTGCGAAAACTGTGTAAAGCATGTAGTAAAATAAATTTTAAGTTCTTAAGGTGCAATTACACGATGCGATTTCAACCCATACAATATCGTATCGCACGGTATTTTTTCACGTGTAAACGCTCATCGAATGCGATTTGTCATAGTTAGCGCGACGCTCATCGGCACGTTCAATGGGCGGAGCTTAGCAAATCGTACGAAACATCGCATCGTGTAAATGCACCATTATCGTGATTGGCGTTTGAATACACAATTTCTGGGATGTACAAATGTGAATAAAAGTTGTGAATATTTTGCTCATTTTGTTGATGGCAAATAAGGACTAATTGAAAAAACATATTATATAACATATAAAATACAATATATCTTTAACTGTTCTTGGTACTATCTTTAATCTCGACCTGCTTCTCCGACATTCGGCCTTTCATTTCTTCAACCGATTTAAGATTAGACGCGAATTAGAGAAATTAAAGAATTTAATTTGATATGCATCTGTGTCATAAATTAATTCAGTGATATAGGTGAATATTCATATTAATAAAAAATGTCGCTTACTATTAGGGCAAGATAAGAAATGCTGTTCATTATTTATTTTTCTGAGAAAATATCATTAGTTAAGAACGATAGGCGACTTGTTTGAAATAACTGCAGCCGCGCGGAAATGAAATTGATTTTAGCTTGCGATACCGATATCTCGACTTCGGCACTGACATTGTTCATTTATATTTATGGCAATAATGAAATAATATTAATATTGTTCATTATATTCGCTCAGTGCTAAAAAATATAGCATGGATATTTTTAATCTTATGAGTACTTTATGGTAGACCAGCGTAGGTTACAGCCCAAACCTTTTCCTTCATAAATCAACGGGGACATCTTCAAAGGATCTGGAATAAGTTACATAAAAAAGATCTGAGAGAATATCTACCGCACCTTGGGGATACAGTCGTGAACCTGTTTACGTTTACTATCTGTGTGTGTGTTTTTAACCTCTTTTTATTAGAATAAGATCCATGAAATTCTAGGTTCTGCCCACTCTATAACTTGATGGATGTCAGCATGTTTAGCTGGAAGGAACAGGAGTAGAATCATCTAGTTTTAAGACGTTTCAAAGTGATCCCAGCGGTCCTACTGAATAAATGATTTTTGACTTTGACTTTGACTTTATTATTCGGGAAATCATTCAATTTTATTAATAAAATATTATTAAACATAAAACAGATTATTTAAATTATTGGTCAATATTGACTAGGCAATGAAGCTTCGGAACTTTAAAAGCCCTTAGCAACGATTAGGGCATCGATCTCCCAACATGATTTGAAGAAAATGCAGCTATTTGTTGAACTGTAACCTACAAATATGAAAAATATTTCTTAAATAGATATTTTTTCGATTTTTTTAACGATTACTAAGCTTGTTAAAAATACTCATCTCCAATCGTAAAAAGTTTAAATCAGTTTTGGCCTACGTAGAGGTCTTTTCACGGTCAGATTGTCCGTCTCGACAATAGATTCGATTCGGTTTGATCTGAAGTGACCATTGTGTACAATATTGACTACTCACTATATTTGTACTAGAGTACTTTTGTATGGTAGATGAGGAATGTAGTAATTTGTTCATGTTGGATTTTATTATTTTACTTTTTAGTACTTTAAGTAAATCACAATTTATTCTGAATTTATGTAAAGACAAAATGAACTTTCACAACTATAACGAATATTAACAAAGTTATTATTATTGATCATAATGTAGTTATTCAATATCATGCAGTATTGTAAATAAGTTCACGACTGTATCCTCAAGGCGTGGTAGACATTCTCTCAGATCTTTTTTTTATGTTATTTATTCCAGATATTTCGAAGATGTCTAAGGGGGGTAGTCAGAGGCATGTCCAAATACATATTTGATACATGCTAGTATTCTGCTAGTATTCCATACGTGACAGGTTGCAAGCCCATAATTGCCTATAAGAACACGAAGAAGTATTGTATTAAAAGTAATTTAGAATACTGTAAGTAACCAATCAACTATTACGGGAACTCTACCACCATCTTTGTTCAACCTCAATAACTAGAAATCCTTAAAGTTTCTCTGCAAACGTACTCGTATAATGCTCAAATAGTGACTTCCTCAGCAAATAGAGAGTTCTGTAATTACTGACAACTGGTAGGTACAGTTGAACAAACATAACTGCTATTGAGCGTGCGGTCACATCAACCATGGAACTATGATCAGTGTCTCATCTTCGAAAAATAAATCGATACGCTGAAAAAATAGAAAAATCATAAGCAGAGACTATGTACCTACGTGACAAAGTAGAGTGATAACGTATCTTTACAATTACAAATTACATGAATTAGAACAATATTGCCATGATGAAGTTATCAATAAATATGCTATAACTAAAAAGTCACCAAGGTAGATTAATTTCTCCATCTGAAGAAAACCAAAAGGATCATTGTCCTTTATAATTAAAAATCCTAGACTTCTATCTCAATGATACTATACTTTTGACTTATCCCTTCATCATGACCAGAGATCAATTCATCATTGATTATATAGTACAGTGCTAAACAATGCCGGTCATCCTAAGCTAGTGACTAATTACTTTTCTATTAGGTTTTAGTTTTTTATACTCGGAAGTGGGCACTGAGGATCGGGAAAAAGACTGTTCTTGTCCAAAACTCATCTTACCAACTCCATGAAGCGTAGGTACCTATCTAGTTACATAATTTAATCATCATTGTATCTATGTAATTAGGATCTAAGTAGTATACATAATTTCTCTAGTTTTAGCTTTGTAATAGATATACTGTAAGTTTTGTAAATAAAGAAATTGAGAAATTACTAATAGCCATCTGTCTATAATAATGTACGTATTGTTTTTAAATGTAATGCTCAACTAAAGCTTGCATATTTGTAAAGTTTTTATGCATGAGAGTTATTCCTGACATTCTGTATTATTATTTTTAAAAGTTTTGAGAAACACCTAACCTAAGCTTAATAAACGGTCTTAGCAGTCATAGTTGTACATTCTAGGATAAAATCCACACTGGAAATGTACTAGTTTGTAAGATATTTATCACAATAAAGAACTTAAAAAAAGTGACTAACACTACTAAGTTGCGATACTAATAACAGATTTACTATGCACCTAGGCAATCGACCGCGGTACTAATCCTGCCAGTTCGTTCTAAGTTGTTTCATGGCAGACCAAGGGTGTTTCTGGGGCATAACCCAATACGTAATTATAGAGACAAAAGTAATAGAGTTTTTAATATATCCATACTAATTAATTAATATTATAAATGTGAAAGTAACTCTGTCTGTCTGTCGGTTTGTTTCCTTTTCACGCCCCAACCGCTGAATAGATTATGCTAAAAATTGGAGTGGGAAAAGGTTGTATCCTAGTGAAGGACATAGGCTACTTATATCTCGAAAAAAATAAAAAAATCCGAGGGACTGCGGGTCACATCGTGGGAGCACAGCTAGTCAATAATAAACAATATCCGTTCTATTACAAGAAAATGAACCGAGTTTAGACTAAGACTAACTAAAAAACTGTCCCTAGAAAAACGATCTTTAAATACCGTACATAGAACGCTTTTTTGTGGTAACAGTTTTGTTTTGACATATGTCAACATGGGGTTCAACTAAGGTTTAACGTTTTTGTAATATTCGAATCTTTGTTTTAATAGTGTTTTAAAACGTTTGAAGCAAGTTGAATTTAGTTTTCTTACTAACTCAATCCCAGAATTGTAATTGCACAATTAAATTGTTTATGTTAACTGTCTATAAATTCAAACGATCTTGAAACGAAAATTCTATTTAAAATTTTCAAACGTTGAAAATCAAATTACTTAGACTTTATTAATTTAGACATTAAGCTTAGTATTGAGTTTCTGCAATGTTCAAGTTTAAAGCCAAAGTTTTTTAATTATGCGCTGATACTGAAGGATTAACGGACATTATTTCCAATATGAAAGTTTTAGTCTAGAAAGTTGTAATATATATGTGAAATAAATTAACATAGAATATATTTTTAAAACAATTACAACAATTTATTTACAGAAACTAAGCTACTACATAGTTACATATATTTACAAAATACGACCGGATTAGTCAAGCTATCGAAGGAAAAAAAAAACCCTTCGGGTTTTCAAAACTCTTTCAGGGCGTTTGGTCGAAGTAACGCGTGCTCCGCGAGCTGACACATTTTTGACTCAAAGGATCAGCATTGCCATCCAGCGTGGTAATGCCACCAGTGTTTTAGGCACGCTTCCGACTGACAGTGACCTGGATCAGTTGAGCTATCTATAGATCGTTTCTAACGATTTTTAAAACTATTATGTTGATATTCCACATAGTTAGGTGTGGCTGTCTCTACATGAATTAATTCAGCGTTTTTGCTTGCTAGGATCCAAAACACGTCAAATTAAATTAAATACATTTTAGATAAACTAGAGATGCTAAAATTTTTAAGCCCGTTTCTTTATGAAAATCGGAATGGGTATAAATCAAGAGTCTTACGGCGTTACGTGCTTGAATTGATTTTCTTTTACATAAAAATCCTTTTTACTTAAGCTTCTTATCCCAAAATCCGTAATCTTGTAATGCTAATTCAATGTTTGTCGGTCCTTGGTGTTGTCTCCTTTATCTTAAACTCGGATAATCTATTTCGCAAGATCGGTTCCGTGCCTTTTACGATTACGATTATAGATTATTTATTTCTTTTAAAATAAATTACTTACTGAGAAACCTTTTATGGAATTTAATGAGTTAGATGAAACAAAACCATGCAGAAAAACAATTTGAAAATAAATTAGATCTTTTAAATCAAACACTGTAAAATGATAGTATCATTTAAAAATCTGTAAAATAAAGACAGCTACATTTCTAATACTGAGCTGAGCGAGCCGTGTTGGTCGAATGGGGTTGTGCCTCGACTTTCAATCTGAAGGTCGTGGGTTCACATCCCGGCCGTGCAATGGATTTTTCGTTTCGTAAAACTTATATGCGCTGAAGGAAAACATCGTGAGGAAACCCGCAGCTTAGTCAGCTCCACACGTATCGACGTCGTCTTTCCTGTGGGCCAGGCTGATTAAGCTGAGGGGATGGTTTAGGTGCTGGGCAAGCCTATTCCATCTCAAACAATATCCCAGGCACTACAGCGTCCCGTTAAGTGTAGGCATGGATTGCCTCCTGACGCTGTATAAATCATCTAATATAGATGTAAAGGCCTAAGTTATTTCCAATACTATACCACAAATCGACACATTCTTACCCACACAAAATAAGAACAAGACTTTTTCAATCTATAGACATTCGATAAATGGGTGAGAGATATTTCTAGATATATTGCACTAAGCAGGCCGTGTCCCGCTGAGTGTGGTATAATTTGCCTGCACGGTTGTGGAGCCATGCGGCGAGGTAAAGGTGGTCTTCCATAGACTTTTTTAAATTAAATAGTGCACGCAAAGAACCTTTAAACCTTTGAAGAAAAAATCTTCTCACCACACTGGTTTGAAAGAACTACAGATATAAGAAAAACCTTCTTTTTTGGCTCTAGTGAATTAAATATAATAATAATGTTACTATCAATTTGCTCCATGCATTACTAAATATTTTCAAAGAATTTAATATTTATTATTTCGTGGTGTGAAAAATATTTGGGGATTTTTAAATTTTAATCATTGGTTCAAAATGCATAGTCATAATTATCAGTAGACTGTCTGAAATAGTTATTGTTGTTTTAATCACTCTCCTTAGCCCTCAAACCTACCTTTTTTTAAACTTATCTTGATAAAGAACAGTTTTATAAATGATCTTATGACACCATAAGATCTGAATGTATGAAAATATAGTTTTGTTTCGTTATAAATAGTTTATCTTTCGGTATATCACATCCCTAACATCCATAGCGGCTTGTTGAAAAGGTACGTGAACCTATTAGCGCTGACTCAGATAGAAAGCTAAATAATTGGCTTACTATGATAAAGAGATTATAATATCGAGAAATACTTATTTAAAATCTTTCTGTTTGAGATATATGACAATAGTTTTATTAAATATTTATAATCTGATTAGAAATCGAAGTATTTTTGTTTAAAAAACATAAACCAGTTTAGATAAAAGAAAGTTAATTAAACTTATGGGATAAGCTAAGTTTGGTCTGTTAAAATTTGGAAAAAATGTCTCCTTTCCCACCCACAGTATTTTTTAGTAAAACCTGGCTAATAATTGGCACAAAAGATGTCAAAAAAAGAGCTTTTCAAAGGTTCTTTATAATCCTCGGGCTACTTTTGATGCTAGTTTTTTCTGTGTTGCACCTTCAACTGGTTATTTTTCATAGCTTTTTTGAACTTTTGTATTGTGAAACTATTGGAGATGCTATCGATTTGAGTTAAGGATTTCCAAGATATTTTATACAAAATATAGCACAATCGGTAGTTTTTTTTATAAACATAGAAGCTTTATAATATCAATGATACAATTGCTGCAGAATATTATTTATATATGTTAATATAAATTTTTGTGCATGGAATTTAACTTTTTAAGTAATTTAGTGATTATTTTATTGAAGAAAATTGTTCTTTGTTATGAAGAAAATGTTTAGCATTAATTTGGACTATAAATTTTACAAAAAAAAATCTTAAAAAGTTATCGACTCCATATTTTTCTGTTATATTATTTTTTTAAAGTCTTTTTAGATTCAAACGACGCTCATAGTGATAATGTTTGCTACCTGAGCATGGGTGCGTTTTGGGTCACGTTGAAATATTGCGATCCAACCCCTGTCACATATCTTCTTAAAAAATATGTGAGAAGAAGATGGATAGCGCAAGAAACTGTAGGAAAAAGGGAGTTAGGTATATCCAGCGGGCCAATAGAACTGTGCTTAATTGCTTTGATTAGATTTCAAGGATATTAATTTGGTGATTCACGCGAGTCAAGGTTAATATTTTGTGAATTTGTACGGTATGAAATATGGTGTTCTTTTCTTTGGAATGTTTACTGTTCTCAGGTTTTGGTCATTGTATTTTATTGCTTTTATGATATTCTTCGTGACCGAAACTGTCAACACAGAAGCGGAAAAAATTAAGAAGGAAATCGCGCTACTTGGATCACTACTTCCCTGAGGAAGTTTACTTTGACACTTTTTTAAAGTCTGCTCTTTTGGTTCCCTTAAATTTATCTGTATTTATGAAGGTTTCTTCAAATCTTTTAAAAAAAGATCCGAGTCTAATACGATTTGTAGAACAAATATCTTTTCAACATGGTATAATTGCATACAAAAATTTATATATATTACTTTTTATCGACATAATCTTGGTTTATATTTCTAAAGATTCTTTAAAGAAACTATGAAAAGGTTTCTACTGGACTAAAAATGCTGAAGTTAATGAGAATGTATGTGTTTTATTACGCCTTAACCAGTCAACTAATTTGAATGATTCTGAACAGAATACAGGGTCTTAAAAATTTACTACGCGAACGAAGCTGCGGCCCAAAGCTAGTGGGTACTTTTACACACTTTCGCAACTGACGTATCTATTGTAATTGGGTGCGACAGTCTAGACATAGCTTAAAGTATCCAACAAGTCACTTTTGAGGTTTGTCGAGTGAAAATGATAAGTTAATTGGGTTTCTGAAGAGATGATAATGACTTAAGTTTGAGGTTAGATTTTCGCCAAGTGCTTGTAAGTTATGATAAGTAATTATACGTATTTGAGGAAAATTAACACATGCAGGGAGTAAGGGTTTGATGGCCCTTTGACATTTTAAAGCTCTTTTGACCTCTGTATTGATTTAATGCATTATTTGCCTAATCATATTAAAATTACTTCCACAATATCACCTTTCTGTCCTTGTAATATAATAATATCAGCACATATATTTGATAGATAGATAATTTATCACTGAAACCCATAAAAAAAGAATTTTAAATAATTGTCTTTGTATAGATATAATAGGTATCCAAATTCAACAAAACTTTACATACCCCAATTCACCTGCAAAATATTATAGCTGTCACAACCGCGGTACAATCGTAAGGAATCAGTTTCAATATTGATACATCATTAAAACTGATGCCCCAATCAATGCCTTTCCTGACAGAGACGCAATAATAATGAGTCTCTCGGCTTAGCGCGGATTGTCGGATGTCGCCATGTCCTCGAGTTTTTTGACTGTATTAAATTTCTTAGCACTGGTGTGTCACTGTTTTTAATAGGGTCTTCACAAAAACGTAGTACTCTAGTGCCTGAATCGATTCATTTTACTAACTGGCTTCAAAAGATGAGGTGGTTCTATGCTCGCCTGTTTTTTTATGTATGATCACCGATAACTGTCTGATTTTTTATTTATTATACTCTCGCTATGGTTGGTACAGTCAGCGACAGAAGTTCATGAACAATTGGAGATTTTAAAGCTTCATTTTCATAATTCAGTTGGAAAATTGCCTATTTTTTTCATAATAGTAATGGTGCAAGGCAAAACATCTAATGTAAGGTAAAGTTTTATCTAAAACGCTACGAACTTCAAAGATATTGAAGATTCAAATACATTAAATGTTCATGAAATTCTGTCGCTGACCGTAACTTTCGATTTAAACGCACATTCTATCCTACATAAGCTCACATAAATCTATGTACATATAAAAATATTTACGTAATGGATCACGAATTCACGAGTCATCCATCAAAGAGACAGTTTTGAACACTTTAGTAACTTTATGTCTTCGTGTATCATAACAAAACATCACATGTCGAAGAAATTACGGTCGCAATTATGTCATCGAGTTTGTCTTACATTACGATGGGGGAATAAAAAGAGAAATAAAAGTTTTACGACAATGTGAAAGATTTAAGGCTTGTAATGTTGTAAGTGATCTAACAGGCTCTATTGCGATGTTTTGGAATTTCGCAAATATTTAAATGGAATTTTGGTAAGAATCATTATATTATGATTGGTCATTAACATCTTAAGATCTGATGATTATGATCCAATAAGAAAAAATGTTTTTGAATCACTTTTGTTATCCTGATTCTTCACTGTTTTAATCGCGAAAGAACAAACTGAATCATCCAGCTCACCCTACATTTTAATCAACTCATACTTAGAAATCTTTGCGAATACAGTCGAGAGTCTAGTATCAAATTGAAATAAGTCAAATATAGAATATTTAAGTCCGAGAGCTGGCACATTTTTGGCTCAAAGGATCAGCATTGCCATCCAGCGTTTTGCGGCCAGTGTTTTGGGCAAGCTTCCGTCTGACAATGACCTGGATTAGTTGAGCTATCTATAGATCGCTTCTCACGATCCTTAGATAGCTTGACTAATCCTGTTGTATTTTGTAAATATATGTAAATATGTAGGGGCTTAGTTCCTGTAAATAAATTATATTATTATATTTAAGTCTTCATTTGGACATAGCTAGCGTTAATCTTATTTCTTTAACTTTGTTATCATAGTCAGCCTAGTCACAACTTAAAATTTCAATTAATTTATATCCGGCCAAGCGTAAAGCGTCAGAAAGTGACAAAAGAAAAACACGGATGCCGGCAAGGCATCTGCCTTTTCATAGTCAACTTAACTAAAAGGATTAAAATGATATCTTCCGTCGTCTGTCAGCCAGTGTGGTCCGCGGAGCGTTAACAGAAAACTCCTTTGTTGGAACATTCAAGAATTTTGTTACCTTAAGCTTTTAATACCTTTGTGCCATTACTTTTTAAAGTTAACAGAAAGGGTTGATTTTTAATCGCGATTACGTGAGGTAAAAATAGTTAAGGTACTCCTTTGAAATCTTTGTGGTAACGTTCAATAAAGAAACGTTTTTTTTAGATTAATTGAATTTAAAAAGGTTTATAAGATTTGTTAAATCTTCTTTATACTAAGCCGATTAGCGATCTATGTTTCACTTTATCCTTAATTATATTAAACCTAAATTATAAAATACCTCATAGTAGTCAGAACGTAACATTTTTGAACTACAATTTTCAATCAAATCATAGCAATCAAGAATATTGTCTGCTTCTTCATTAAAATCATTATTCTGTCAGAGTTACAGAACTCTAAATTAACATTACGTAAGTATCATAACTTTACTTTTCTCTATACACATTTTTATATAAGATTCAATTAGTATTTTAAATAAGAAGATAGGATCTTATTTCCCACGGGACGGAGAAAGTTACTCTCATAATTTTTTCGCACAGTATTTTGCAAGCTCACACACTTGACGCACAATTTCCGAAATGAAGGGGCTTCGAAGTCATTTCTGCGAAGTCATAGAAGGTTCGAGTCAAGATCAATAAAGTCAAGGCATGCAAAATATTCCGTAACTTGGAAGGTCTCGGATGTTGACGCCGCAAATTTCTTCCAGGTACCAAAACTCACACAATAAGTTATTAAATCGATTTCTCTTGTTGAACTTATAATTAATGTTAACGTATAAAAAATAAGAGGTATGAAGAATATTAATTATTTTATTTATTTTCTATATTAGAGTAATAAATTAAGAGTCCAGAACTCCCGAAAACAGCTGATGCTTGTCTTTCATTCAAACTTTGCGGCATCGAGATACGTACAGCCAATCGCTTGAAGCTCCGGAAAAAATAATTTATTGTAATAAGTCGTCGTGAACATTCGCCACCACTCGGCTCATCTCGCCCCGCGTCTCACCCCTCGACTGAACGTATACAATACTCGACCGACTGCAATGCTCGACTCACAGCCAGTCGACCCGAAGCAGCGTCAGTAAACGGTCGCGTCACTCGGCGCTTCGCTCGGAACTTACGCGATTTTTAAAACACGCTTATCATCAACTCGTAACAAAAACAAAGTTACGAATCGTGATGAAAATTAACTGAAAGCTTCAATCATTCGCCGTGAAACAAAATTGTTAGTGGACATTTTCGTCAAAGTGAACTTTTGTGAAAATTTTATTTACGTTTTATTGAAACAGTAATCGGTCTGTTACGTGAAGTTAATAATTATGTGTGTAAAAAGGACCATATGAAACACCCAAAATTGAGTTTATAAATTAATGGATACTCAACATCCGGCAAGGGGACGATACATACGAACACCGTCGGAAAAAACATGACACTGAGCCTCTTGTGTCCTGTTTTCTTTCTTCCCTGATATTTAATTTTCCCCATGATGGCACTTCAGTCTTCTTCAAGAAATCGTCTCTTCAGCAAAATTTTATTTTGGTTCATCGTGGGAATCAATGTCGCTGATCAGAGCTCACTACCGCTAAAATACGAAGCTCCCGACGACTGCCAATGGTGGCTAAGAGGGCCCAACGATGCCCATGAAGTTTCCCTTACTTGTAAACTTCGAACGATCAACAGTGAGTTTGACACCACAAACTTTAGTGTCATTCCATCCGAGCACACAACATCACTGAGGATCGAGTGCAATGAGGAGATGATGTACAAAAGCTCACTAGATGACCGAAGTTTTGCACATCTAATGAAATTACGTGAACTTGTTTTAGATAACTGTAAAATTGGAAGATGGCCGCCTGGCGTACTCTCAGGTCTGAGAGATCTCCGAAATTTAACGATCCGAACGAAAAACACGGAATGGGCTGCCATGAGTCTAGAGATAGCATCGGAGAGCTTTACGGCTGTTCGGCAGTTGGAAAAGTTGGATCTCAGTTTTAATAACATTTGGTCGTTTCCAGAAAACTTGTTTTGCCCGTTAACCAATTTAGTGTATTTGAACGTTTCTTCGAATCGCCTTCAAGACGTGAGTGATTTGGGGTTCAGAGAGCGTGCGATGCATCAAGCTCTAATAAGTGAACAAGATGGACCAGTGCCGTCAGTGTCTTCCATTTCGCACGCTTCCTGCTCTCTCGACATCGAAGTGTTGGACGCTTCCAGTAATCACTTTGTTCTAATGCCGGAAAATGGATTCATGGCTCTTCGCAGACTAAAAGAACTGCACATTCATGACAACGAAATATCTATGGTTGCTGACAAAGCACTTTCCGGACTGAAACAGCTACAGATAATTGATCTTTCTAATAACAAAATCGTAGCTCTTCCGCAAGATCTATTTAAAGATAGTAGACCGGTGATAAAAGAAATATACTTACAAAACAATTCTATAAGTGTGCTTTCACCGAGTCTTTTTGCTAACTTAGATCAGCTGTTAGCGTTGGACTTATCTAACAACCATCTTACAAGCACCTGGATAAATGAGAATACTTTCACTGGTCTGATAAGAATGGTGCTTTTGAACTTGTCAAACAATAGATTAACAAAGCTTGATCCGAAAATTTTCAAGGATTTGTACACTCTGCAAATTCTCAACGTTCAGCATAACATGTTGGAAAACATTGCTGCAGACACATTCGCTCCCATGAACAACTTACACACGCTGATTTTATCGTACAATAAAATATCCCACATCGACGCATACGCCCTGAATGGCTTGTACGTATTGTCTCTGCTCTCTATAGACAATAACCATCTCGATGAACTTCATCCAGAAGCGTTCAGAAATACATCCTCGCTTCAGGATTTGAATTTAAATGGAAATCGCTTAAAGAAAGTACCCGTAGCGCTCAGAAATATGCGATTACTTAGAACTCTTGATCTTGGAGAAAATCAGATAACATCACTCGAAGAACCCGGCTTTGTCGGTTTGCATAACGTTTACGGCTTACGTCTTATTGGAAATAAAATAGAGAATATAAGCAAGGACGTATTTTCGGATCTCCCATCTTTGCAAATTTTGAACTTAGCTCGAAATAAACTGAGGCGCATAGATTCGAATGCATTCGAAACATTAACCAACCTACAAGCTATTAGACTAGACGCTAACCAGCTCACCGATGTGCAAGGATTATTCGTAAATATACCGTCTCTGCTGTGGTTGAACGTGTCTGACAATCAAATAGGATGGTTTGATTATACTGTTATCCCTCCGGCGTTACAGTGGTTGGACCTACACAGCAACAACATCAAAGAGCTTGAAAATAGCTACCGCCTGGACAAAGAACTCCGATTACAAACATTAGATGCGAGTTTCAATAAAATGACGAAAATATCCGCCTATTCCATCCCGAGCAGTGTCGAGCTCCTGTTCCTGAATGATAATCAAATTACACAAGTTGAAGCCCAAACTTTTGTTGGAAAAACCAATTTAACGAGAGTCGATTTGTATGCAAATCAGATAACTAGTATGGATCTGAATGCTCTCCGTCTAACTCCAGTCGATCCCGGGCGACCACTGCCTGAATTTTATATTGGAGGGAATCCTTTCCAGTGCGATTGTACTATGGAATGGCTACAGCGTATCAATAAACTGGATCACCTGCGGCAACATCCCCGTGTAATGGACTTGGAAAGCATTTACTGCAAACTTCTCTACAATCGTGAAAGGACTTATATTCCGCTCATTGAGGCTGAATCATCTCAGTTTTTGTGTACATACAAAACTCACTGTTTCACTCTGTGCCATTGTTGTGATTTTGACGCTTGTGATTGTGAAATGACGTGCCCATCGAACTGTACGTGCTATCATGACCAGCCATGGTCAGCGAATATTGTGGACTGTTCCGCGGCTGGGTATGCCGAAATACCTAACAGCATACCTATGGACGCTACTGAACTATACTTAGACGGTAATAATTTTGGTGGTTTAACGAGTCATGCTTTTATTGGACGAAAAAATCTTAAAATATTGTACGCGAATAACTCTAATATAGACGCTTTGTATAATAATACATTTAGTGGACTAAAACGCTTAACGGTTTTGCATTTAGAAAAAAACAATATAAAGGAATTACTTGGTTTCGAATTGTCGCCGTTGGAGAATTTACGAGAATTGCATCTACAAGACAATAAAATTCACTATATCGATAATCGAACCTTCCTGGAGTTGAGGCATTTAGAGGTTCTGCGCTTGGATGGAAATAACATTTACGGCTTTGCTGTGTGGCAATTCACGATGAATCCATATTTGGTAGAGATAAGTCTCTCGCGAAACCCTTGGTCGTGCGGCTGTCAGTACATGCATAAATTCAGAAATTGGTTTAAAAACAACCTAGGGAAAGTGGAGGACGCTAAAATAATCACGTGTGTGTTCGACAACATAACGAACGCCGTGGGACCACTCATGTCCGACTTCAATTCCACTATTTGCACGAGCCACGTCGGCGGGAGCTCGTCGATAATTGAAAACCAAGTAATCAACGATTACCTGCCACTTTTACTGATATCGTTATGCGTGTTCGTAGTGAGCTCTGTACTTATATGCGGTGTGTTTTATTGGAGGCGAGAGCTTCGGGTGTGGATTTATTACCACTGCGGCTTCAGAATGTGCTACAAAAGCACGGCGTTTGAAGAAGAGGCCGATAAAGACCGATTATTTGACGCCTACATAAGTTATAGCGTGAAAGATGAGGCGTTCGTCGCTCAAATGCTAGCGCCTGGCCTAGAATCCGCCGACCCAAGTTTCCGGCTCTGCCTACATTACCGCGATTTTAACGCATCAGCATACGTCGCTGATACAATAATAGAAGCCGTAGAGTCATCCAAACGGACGATAATAGTCCTATCTAAAAACTTCATAAACAACGAATGGTGCCGGTTCGAATTCAAAACGGCACTGCACGAAGTACTAAAAGAGAGACGAAGAAGACTGATAATAATATTGCTAGGTGAAATTCCGAATAGAGATATGGACCCAGAGTTGAGGTTGTGTTTGAAAGCAAATACGTGTATAGAGTGGGGTGACAGACAGTTTTGGCAAAAGTTGAGGTTTGCGATGCCGGACTTGCGGAAGTGTCAGTATCACCGGTCGACAGTGAATATTTACGCGTCGGTGTCGCCGGTAGGGGCCGGGCGGGCGCCGGCGCCGCCTCCGCCTCCCCCTCCAGGCAAGCTGCCCCCCTTGCTGGGCGACGGCCTGGCCCTGGGCCACAGCGTCCATGCACATGACCCTCACTCCCACCGCATGCCGCCACAAGCCCAACTATGGGCGTAGCGTATGCTCCAACGCAGGTAAACAGACACTGATACTTGCAACGCTTAAGCGTATTAGTCCAACAAAAGTGATAATTAGTTTAAGATTGTTCTATAGTAACTTATTATGTAGATTAAGTACACTTTTCTTGCATTTACTTATAGTTCTTGTCGCTAGTTTTATTTTTATGTTACGGATTCACTTCCTAATTTCTGCGATAGTAATTTATAGATATGAAACTGTAAGCCGTTGTAAACTATGAAATTACCATTAAAATTATACTCGTAATCAGTGACTACGTTTGGATCGCATAAAATAACCATGCCAAAGTTAAATCTATGTACAGATGCATTTATTTTATTTTTTTACGCCACATAACTATTGTCATACAAAAATACTGTAAATATGTAAACTGTATATAAAAATGTATATATCGAAGGGAGATAATTATCAAAAAGAAAAGACGAAATACACATTTTCAAAATTTTATTTTTGTTTTGTTTCATTTCCTTTTTCTATTTACATATAATTAGGAATTATGTTTTAAAATTATTCACACAGCACAAACTTAGGTTTCCAGGTAATTTAAAACTAGAACAACTTTGCTAACTTTTCTAAGGCAGAAAGAAAAACACTTCGCTAGTTCTAACATAGTTATAGCTCTCGGAAACTTCGAAAGCTATCAGCAAACTCAAGTTGAAGTAGGTTCTAACATTTTCAGCCAATATGCAAACATATTGAAAATTGAAAGTCACTTTGAGAAAGTTCATTTACTAAAAGGAAAGCAGTAATAGTTGGCTAACACAGATTTTATACTCAGGCATGTTCTACATCAGATAAATCGATAAAATTGCTAGATGCAACTTTCCTAAAGACTTTAGATAGAAAAAAATACCTAGTCTACAAAGCAATAATCTTCTATAACTATAAAACACATATAAACCTAGTGAAATCCTTAATATTGTAAACAAAGCCTTTTATTTCCTTAGGGAACTGTGTTTCCAAAACACTGATCCTTGCACAGTGCCACTGATAATCTTGGTAATGCCTCGTACGATTGGATTAAGCCGAGCAAAGTAAAGACGAGGTAAGTTTCCTTCTACATCAATTTAACCGGTGATCGATCACGGAGAGTAATGCAGAGCTTTACTTTAAGTTTAACTACAACACTTTGCTACTAATGATACAGTTTAATGAAAATGGAATATTGATCGAATGGCATGTTCTAAAACTATTTCTTCAATCAAATGTTTTAGATACTAGTAAACAAGTACTAGCAAATGGTTAGCATTGAATATTATGTTTATGACAAAAAAGCTGAGAGGAAATAACATGAAAATAAATAATTTAACAATGATGTAGGTTATTTTAAACATAGCCTTTATTAAATTTATACAACATAAAGAATCGACTTATGCATAATCGACGAGTAGCTGTAGAGCCTGCCATATTGTTCGGAGATGGAGTAGCCTTGTGCCACACCATAAATCTGCAAAAAGAAGAACAAAATTAGCACTATCAGGGCCCAGGACACACACGCCGTATGGTACAGGCTATACTATGACCCACTTCTTTGGAAAGATCACAGTAGTAAGGAACAGGAATGAGCTGAAAACCCAGGCGTTTCTTTAATGGTACTAAGAATACAAAGTTGTGTCACTTGTACCATCAATGGTACAAATCAATGGTTCTACTGACACTAAGCCTAATTTTGTACTGAACTCTAGTAAAATGCTAACTCACTTTTGCAACTTCAATAGTTGTGAATCTTTTAGAAGTTTCATGTTTAGTGCTTTTCTAGACACCAGATAATTAAATTCGTAAAACTTTCTAAAATTTGCTTGTGCATAATTATTAGTCCAACAGATAGTCAGTTTACGACCTCTGTAACGCAGTGGGCGAAGGTCCGCCTGCGACGCAGAAGGTTGCGGGTTCGATCCCCACCGCGGGACAAATGTTTGTATGACCTACAGCTATTTGTCCCGGGTCTGGGTGTTTCTATGTATAATATGTATGTATTTACAAACAAAAAGTATATAAATAGTTTATCAGTCATTCTAGTACCCATAACACAAGCTCTGCTTACTTTGGGGCTTACTGGTAAAGATTATTATGAAAGTAAAATTCCATGATTGCCTTGTTCTACCGGAAGCTTCGATAAATTAATTTGGTTTTCAATCTGCTTCAAGGAAATTTCTGTTTTACCTTATCAAAAGAGTAAAAATAGACAATTATTTACCTAATTTAATAAATGGAGGAAATAATTATATATTTACAAAAGCTTGGGAGTTTAAATAGGCTTTATTTTCAGTACCGGTTTAATATTTAAACACGCAGGTAAAGTAAGAGAGTGATTAATATTCCTCAAAATGAATAGTTTGACTAGTAACATTACCTAAGTTATAAAGTAAATATTGACTTTTGATGTCAATATTTACCAACTCTTATTGCAATAAAAAACATAAATCACTATAGAAACTTTATCATTTTTTCGCCCTCGACTTCTTCACACCATTATTTTTCCATTACTAACACGCGGATCGCAATAAATCCTTATATTTTCCACCCTGTATCCAGTATTGGCCACTTAAATCCACCCGTAACTGCCACCAGCCGGTTAGAACACAGAGCGTGACTACTGGCGCCATCTAGTCATAAACTAGTAAAACTGCTATTATCTCCTTGAGGGTAAATCAAAATGAAATCAACATCAGTTATGTTTGACGTTCTCACCCTCATCAGGAGTAATGTAAAAGTATTTATGCTGAGTAATGGGAAAACTGTTGAAAATAAGTCGTGATTCACAAAATAACTAAGTATTTTACTTTGTATTAACTAAGTCAGGAATTATTAGTACTTACCGTCAATTTTTCGATTGATCAAGATTTTTTTTAAATTAGTATGATGAAGTTGCGGCAAGGTTATTTAGTGAATAAACGTGTTTTTTAACCTACACTTTTCAGTGAAATCTAGCCTAAAATACTACATTATAATACGGTAAAAATTTGTGGGACTCCTCTACACATGCAAAAATTTGAATTTGGAATCCTTTCGTACTTAACCCTTATTAGAATAGGTATTATCATAGGGGCATCTAGTTTCCCATTTCTGTAACCCAAAATTTTGGTAACAGTACTTGGACTAAAGTTGATAAAACAAATATTACGGCGATTGCTGACCCAACATTTTGGGTTAAACAGACAAGGTTCCTAATAGCAGTTGTTCGGTAATTAACTTAGTTTTATGGTTTAAAAGGGTCACATACTCGACTAGTATATTATGGCAGTTTAGATTTAATGTGCTAAGAAG
This sequence comes from Epirrhoe tristata, assembly GCA_951394285.1. Classification (NCBI taxonomy): domain Eukaryota; kingdom Metazoa; phylum Arthropoda; class Insecta; order Lepidoptera; family Geometridae; genus Epirrhoe; species Epirrhoe tristata. The sequence continues at coordinate 6,921,614 of OX596146.1, read as the reverse complement.
TGGGATATTTGACAAAAAAATCGTCGCTTTGCATAATGATTCACTTGGCGAAACAGTTTTAGCACTCTCTTGTAGATCACAAAATGTAAGTAACATTCTCAACTGAACCAATCTCAAAGAAACTATAGATGTTGTACAAGAAAACATTTTAAATGGATAAATTCAAAACCAATATTTTCCTCAGAATTTTATTTTATTAACCTAGATGGCACAACTTTTGGCAAAAGCCATTAACTGCCTCTCTTTGCGCTCCAAAGCCATACTTTAACAGTCTGGCTCAAAATGTCCTATCTAGATCGTATCACCACTCTTGGTTTGCCGAGTGATTTCGACTGTTTTAGCATCCACTTTTACACAATTATTATTATTATTTTGTTTGTTAAAGTTAATATCTGGGAACTATAGAGTCCCGGACCTTTGATAGGCATGCATGGGGCCGAAGCCAAAACACAGAGGCCTTTTTGAAAATTTTGATCTTGTGTGAGGGAGTCACATTTGACATGTTGTGCCGACCCCACTTAGCGTGGGATAAGGTCAGGGAGATGATGATGTGAGGGAGTCACATTATTATTATTATGAGCCATTGCTGTCCCACAGCTGGGCAAAGGTCTCCCTACATTCCCTCCAGACGTCGCGATCCTGTGCAAGACTCTCATAATCGACCATAAACTTGTCAAGGTCGTCTCGCCATCATCACTGAAGAATAATACTAAAAAAATTATACTAATAATAAAATAGAATACTAAAATTTTAATTGCTTCAAAAAATAACAAAAGCTAGCTTTTGTTATGCAAATCACCTAATTAAAGTAACATTATTAATGAACGGTCACTTCTAACTAATGTGCCAAACGTCAAATTTCGATTTAAATTACCGTTCCCAATTCTGAGAGATCGTATCAAAAGTCTATTCCGAGAAGAGACGGTTTATGTGCCGGCGTTGACTGTGAACGATAACAAACAATGTTTCTAAATAGATTGCGCAGGTTTTAATTTTGGGAATTAATTCGTTGTTGGTATTTCTGATAAAAGTCAACTTAATAATGATAACAAAAAGTTTGTTAAATTCAATCGATAGAATATACATTTTTAATGAGTATTAGAGAATAATAATTTAAGCCTAAAAATATAATACCGAATGACGTTTTTTTGCAATAGCACTGTAAAACTATGTTAATCGTAGATAAATCGTATTTAGGTGAACTTATTTAATGTTAAAAAAACCTGTATAACTTTTTATTGTAAATGATCTTAAAGTTTGCTCGTTGTTTCTAATAGAATATTAAATGACAATAATGCTTATCGAATAAAAATAAGTAACAGTATTGGTTTACACATCTAATGCTGGTGTCACAAAAGAATCATCTGCTGGAAAATGCCATGTGACACGACAAAAGGCGCATGCGCAATTTAATAGCATCCTAGTTTAAAGCTCGGGATCCTTTTGAATATTTACTGAATTCCATAAAAACCCCGCATTGTCATTCGATAATCCTTTACGTACTTCAGAGATGTCACCGTCACAGATCAGCTTTCTAGGCAACGGTATTGGGTTTGCGTAACTCAATACATTTATAACAAACGTTTGGAACAGTCGTATTGTTTAGAGAATAAGAGCTATATTCGCAGCAGCAAGCGTCCGCCACAAACCGCAGTTGTAGGGACAAAGCAACGGAGATAATGTCCCATCCCTTAATCACATGCACCGGTGCCCTCGAAAAAATGTTTGGAAGTCCAAACGTTCACAAATCTATTTTCGTCATCCTATTTGTGCGTTTACAACCAGCTTACAGTAGAATTTGTTGTCAAAATGTTAAAACTCCGAACGTGTTTCTATGTTCCAAATTGGAATCGTCACGAAGAATGCTGTTAGGACGCGTTTTGTAATACAATGGACTGTGCTAGTTAATTTTCTGAAAGAATTCCGTTTACGTTTTAAATTTTTTAAATAATGGGGCATGAGAATTTTGAGAGAAATGATAACGAGTTTGTCATTATGGGTTCATTCGGCTATCGCATTGCGTTTGAATGACATTTAAGTATCCTTTGAATAGTAAAACTTCACGTTACGAAGACTATAAAGACAAAAATGTTCATAAAGACTCTGTTCGACTCTATTATAATTTGATTATCGATAAAATTCAATAAATCTCATAAGCTATCAGACAGGGACTTAAATTTTATTACTGCATAGATCAATTTGTAAGTACTACCTAATGAGCATAATAAAATTAAAGTCAAAATCTTTTATGAAACTTAATTGAAATCTTTTTTTAAATTAATTGAGTTAGTTTTATAAAAGTTTAACTAGTTTATTAAAAAATTCTATGTAGTGCTCAGTGTTCAAAGGAACCAAAAAAAAGTTTTCTCGGAATACAATAATGAATAAAACTAAACTTTGACAAAGAGAATAGTGATTATTTGTGAATAGACTTCACAAGCCTATTTCAAATCTAATTTAGCGCTAGTTTGACATGATAGCAATAGCAGTAAAACAACACAATACCAATTTTATTGTCATTTTAGATGTGCTCTGAAACTAAAAATAAAATCAAATAAAAAGAGCTTTATTTTCCTCACACACAACAAATACTTACACATTATGAAATTAAAAAAGAACCAGATAAATATGTAACACAAAAATGATCGCCACTCAGCATTTTTGCAATAGTTAGCGAAGGCTAACTATTGCGCTGGTTTTCTGAAACTGTGCTTAAGGTACTGAAGCCTCTGATAAACCCAAGTCCAGTACAGAGTGCCAATAATTGACTATCAAACTTGATGTATAAGCTCTCGACTAGGCAGATAATACAAGCCCAAGAGCTAGCGTTGACATTTCCACATCATCATAATTTTGCAGCCAACTGGTTTAATCCACCGTCTAATTAAACGCCTAGCCATTTGATTAGTGCGCTAAAAATCTCTAAAATGATTTTAAAACAATGCTGACTTTTGGATATTACTTGATCATCTTGATGCTTGGTCGTCAATAAGCTTTATAAAAAATGGTCAAGCATGTTACTGATCTGGCTACATGCGTGAAACTACCGAGACAAGCAGGATTTAAAATCTTTCATAGTGGATAAAACAGATAAGGATACACGAGTACCTACGCATGTCACTGCATTTTGAAGCGCCGATGCCATTCGCCTATGCTTCTATATTATCTACGACGTAAAAAACAGACATCCAGCTCCTGGGCCTTCGTTGATGAGTTATAGTGGGGTGGAGTCTGGGGAATCCGACATGATTTGTTAACTTGCGTAAAACTTACCCTGATTTTGGGACGAAAGGAATTCTAAATTACAGAATATCGGCCTTCATTAATGAAGTTTAGTTTCGACTTTTCACATTGTAGCGTAATTTGCGAAGGATAGTCGGTATGTACTTGTATTTTATTGGTTTAATAGATATAAACTCGTACATTTCGTAAAATTAAAAATAGGTAAATTATGAGATATTATTATGCGTTTTGTGTTTTATTTTAGTAAAATATGAAGTCACTTGGTTTAAAAATAAACAATAACTATTTTATTTACTTTTAGAAATGTTAACTTACAAAAAGTTCACGTTCAAGTCACACGTAACACAAAATACTAGAGATAACAAGATAAGCCTCAGGAGTATTTCTTTACTCGCTAAATAGTTTTCTCCTATTTATACTGTGTAATTCGCAGTTTGTTCAGCATAAGCTGCGTGTTATGAAATTTTAATCAAAGTTCGCGGCCTCTGGCGTATTGCTTCTATACATACTATTATTTATTCTGCGGTATCGGTGCGGATACAGTTTAATGGGTTCCGTACAAATTCTACGCCTGATATTTTCATCGGAAACTCGTTTGATCACAAAAGTTTGTTTCGCTGTTTGATTCGGAATTAACAATTTTATAGCAGTTTTTTGTTACAACGCATGGCTATTGGCTCATTTTCAATTCGATATGGGTTTTTGTTTTTATATCTATTCTACTTTTTAATATACTGTAGCGTTTTCGTTTGAGATTCCAAAACTTTTGGAAAACTAATCTTTTGAATTGGGTAAGAGCATGTTACATAAATGTTTCTTTAAAAAAAAAAAGAGCTGTTGCTTGCACAGAAAATAAAGAATTCATCTCATTTTTCAGTCGACGATGACATCTGCCATCATTAGGGCACCTACAGACCGTGTAAAATTAAAAAAGCGCTCGAGGCGCACAAAAATTCATTAATTTTACTTTGTCACACGCTACTAATTTGTGAAATTTACTGCGCCCTACTAATAGCTTCGTATCCGGTAACTTATCAAAAATACGAGTATCTTCCCGAGTTCTTATATTAGTTTCTATATTAGCTACAAAATGTGTTAAGGTATTTATGTGTCAGTTAACACCAATAATGGTGGGGGCCTAATCAAAACCGCGTTAAAATCTTTTATTATTGTTTATAGGCGAGTGTGGTTTCAGTGGGTGTGGTCTCGTTTGATTTAGCTGATTCTCTGTTACTATTTTATTTATTGCCTATTTAGAAATTGAGATCATCATTGAGGTCGTAATATTTAATGAGATCGTGATATTTTTGTTTCTTCCAATCACTTTTGACTTTCAAAATCTCATAATTGTCATTATAAAAAACTTTGATACAAGTTCAAAAATCACGGTATCTTCGAAAATAAAAAACCAAATAAAAATTTTATGTAGTTATTTTATCTTAATAGTTATCATAGCTGTAAAAATTCTTCTAAGCAAAATCGTTACTTTCCAACAGATGTTTAAAACTGATAATCTTCACCAGCGTTGGAGTACCCGAAGCTAAAACTTAGCACCTGGGCCGCGACTTGTGTCAAACAAAGTTTCTCCACTAATAAATACAAAAGAAACGAACGCCCGAGGATGAAATTTAATTATCATACAGACGACGAACATACCATTCGCGTTTGACGCCTACAGTAATCTATAAATCATATTATTTTACCGTCAAGTTATACAGGGTGTTTTTCTAAGCTTTTAAAGCGTTCAATCTACGATGCCTTCTGAACAAAGGATCACAGTACGATCTCCAGCGTGTCCGTCATGTGCGTCACCGACACAGAACGTATTAATGTACTAATTCAACTTGGTAATGTATGGTACCTTGGAACTCTAAATCTAAATAAATCTTAAAATAAAAAAAATGTTGCTTATGCATATCATAGGAACAAGAGAGCAATTTGCTACAAATTTAAAATAGGATACCTAGTTCTAAATACATTTTAGAACACTCTATACTTGTTAGTTAACTTAAACAATAGCTCAAAACATGGTGTCGATGCTCAGCAATTATTAGGTATCGTTTAAAAATAAATCAATGAATATATTAGAGGTTGTTATTATACTTGATTTAGATGACAGCTCATATGTTATGAACAAATTGCGTATAGAGGCTTTAATTTTTATTTTAAGTATATTTATTTAAGATCTATTGTGGATGTGGCAGTTACGTAAAATTATTGTTATAAAACACATTACTGGATGATTTACTAAAGTCATTGATCATTGATCCTCGCTCCATCTCAAATTATATAAATTGGCGTTTTGAATTTATGTTTAGGTACACTTACAGTAAGTTATAGTCATTTATGTTGAAGAAACGTGGTCGCACTTGATAAATATGGCGCTACTGAAAACCAGCGCTCCAACACTCTCGAGCTGTTGGAGCAAATGCTGAGGGGTAGCCGTATTTTCACCCACATAAAATTATGAGATTAGATTTAAGTACCTATTGTAACTGTTGTATATGATGTGGAGAAAATAAAACTTTATTCAATTCTATTCTATTCTAAATATACGGCAAAATTTGTTATAAAATTTTAAATAAAACCATTTTACTTATCACAATATGAAATATCATAAACCAAAATTGTAACAGATACATTAATTAGCCTCATAAGCATGCCTCGGTTTTCATTGTTTTGTCCATACCAAAGACATTTCATACAACAAAAACGTTCTAGTACATCTGTCTCTCTAATGAACGTTATGTTTTATGTAACACAATTACAAGCGAAGTCAATTACGTTTGATAAACGACTCCAACCCTAAAACAATACGTTTCAACATAAAACATTAGACATTCAAAGAATTGTCTTTAATTCATCGACCCAAGTATCCAATAAAAATAAAACGAGAAAAGTTTTGTTTTAAAGTCCCACGAAAAGATCTAGCGACCAGCTGATTGTTAGTAGCTGAGTCACTACAAAAATATAGCAGCAGATGCGATCAAGTGCTTAACATTTTACGACGTAACGAATCTCTGAATCATGACTATTTTGCCATTAGATAAACAATCAAATATACTACACTTAAAAGTGTGTGCAATAAACATAGCTTGTTATTTAACGAAACCATTTTGTTTATGACCTACTATATTACTGAATGGATTCCTGAGACAGTGAGACGGCGCTTGCGGGTCGTACACCCGCAAGCGATGGTGCGACGAGTAAGACCATGAGCGACTATTAGTGGCAATGGCCTCAAAACCTAAGAAATCTAGAGAGGAAGCTTCTTTGCACAGCTGTGGAACAGTGCGGGTTATTTCGTCGTTGAGTGGCTATGTCAGTTGAATCTCAACCAAAAAACCCCGCAGAGTTTTAAAGGTAAGTAGTTTCTCGGTCAGATAACGCGGATACCACAACTGTTAAGACTGAAAAACTTGCAATAATAGACTGACCAGCTTATTTTGTTACACCGTGATGTTTCATCCAGGTATAAAAATAGCGGTTACTTTATATTGTTTCTTGAAAAGATCTTGAAAAGACTAGATTTAATGGTATTAAACAGTAAGTACGGACTAACCAAGCCGCTTTCTTCGTACCCTTTAACTTTTTATTTGTCCAGTAAGGCATGGTAAGTAATTAAGGAAGGTTCCTTTACTAGCTCTGAAAGTACCGAGTGACATTCAACCGTGGAAATAGTGTCGTGACTCAAGGAGTTGAGAAACTGGAAATGACCCATTGAACTTTGAATGCGATTCTTGACGATAGGATTGGAGAATATGGTGATTCTTATTAGTATCGATAAAATAGGAATTTACAGTATATAAGATATATTAGTAAATTAACAGTAGAACGTATTTAAATGGTAGTATTTCTTATACTTTTGCTATCACAACTTGACACTACACGAGTGAAGAATGTAACGTACTTACAAAAAGATGATGAAAAAGAGAATATGTTTTTACTATCTACTCAATATATGACTATGCTCTTGTTGCATTAGAAGATATAGTATTAGTGCGAAAGCTCATTTAAACTTTAATCTGCCATAAAAATCCAATATAAACGTAAAAACAGGGGTCAGGGAAGCACATCCAGGAGTTTTCCCTTTGATCCTCTGAGAGACCATCCGTATAAGGATTAGGTATTCGTGCGGATTTGCTTAAAGGCAGAGGCGGCGGAAAATTGAGAATTGTTCTCTCCGGCGTGTGGTGTAAAGTTCTTAGGGAACGAATTGTTGCGAGCCGCGGCAGAGCGTTTGAATAAGTTGCTTTTAGAATTGGTTTTCATTCTGCTGTTTCTGAATTTCTGTTGTTTTTCTATGTGGTCTTGGGTGATGTACTCGTTACTTTTGCAATCACAACTTAACATGGACTCTGGCTTTTGTAGAGTTGTTTCAGTATTATATTTACAGGCTTTTTAAAGTAACCGTGTCAGACAATCAAACAATCAACCTACGAACCTACCTGGTTTTAGCTTAGATCTTTCTGATAACATTTTTAAAATATGTATATATTATATATTTTTTTTAAAAAACAACCTTAAGTTATACGTGGATACCTACAAAATAAGACTAATTAAAAACAGTCATAATAACCAAGAATAATACAATGCAACTCATCGTGTAAAGTTAACCTACCTGTTGTAAAAATGTTCCAAAATATAAATTTACATACAAGAGACGCAAAACAACGGTAACATGGAATTAGAATGACCTTTGTCTGAGACTGGTTTATAAAAAATGCCCTTTTTATGTTCCCATTTTGTTTTATATGGTCGAGGATGCCTTTTACACGATACTATTCTGGCGTACCATTCTTGCTTCTTGCTTCCTCTAACTCAACGGAGCAAAAGCTTATTCTGTGGCAAGATGCAAGAATGGTATGCCCGAATGTTATCGTGTAAACTGCGTCTAATGGAAGGCTGTTTTGGATTTAATTGGAGGATGTTTTGACATATTCACCAAAAAAGTCACATCCTTTCTACACTTACTAATAGTAGGTAGCATCTTGTGTTTGGAAACTCTTACCATTCAAGTTAGAGAGAGCTAGTCTTAGAGCTTTTGTAGGTATTAATTCTGCCATTAAATGTTTATTATTTTTTTTCTTTATGTAAGTTTTCACAATTCAGTCATGCGTGATTGATGGGTATTTTTTTTTATCTATTATTATTTTATTTATTTACTTAAATAACTATATATTTAGCGTACTATTATTGTGCCTGAAAACCATAATAGGTTAAATAAACTTTCATATTTAATTACTTCCTTTCATTTAAACTGAATCTGAACCAGCAAGACTTCTTGTTTGTTAGAAAATAACAAAATTGAATAACAGACAGGAAAGATTCCCAATGGAAATATGAATTACCACATATTTTGTTTGTAAACAAAATTTCCCTTGTCCCAAAAACACTGTTATATTTAAAGAAATAGTTTCAAAGGTTACCGAACGTACAAAACAGGGATCCACTGCCATAAACGAAAGTTTGGGCTCGATATTAATATTTATTACCTCTAATGCTATCCGAAACACTTTCTTCGTGTTATAAATAGTTATTTTATGTCGGCCACCCGTCAAACAGAAACAAAGCATTATATGATCCCACAGTTTACACTGCAGTAGCACGATGCAGATTATACAATAGTTTAAGGTCGTTAAGCTTTGACGGTTCGTAGATTTCATTTTATTGGTCGGCTTTGTTTGCGCCTGCGCAGGCCTTATTCTGATGTTTTATGATCTTTTGTTAAATAATTCTGTTTTGACCCATTAAAGTGAAAGTTACTGGGTTTGTCCTCTTCTTAAGAAATCAACTCTCGCAGAATTCTTTATAATAATTTTAAATGTTCCCACTGAAACTGAAATGACGTAGAGACGGCACAAAAAGCACGTTCTAGCAGTTATTTTTTATCTTATAAAAATATGTTTTGTATTTAAAATTAAGCTAAAAAACCGAATCGAAGTTGAACGCAATTTACGAAGCCAAAAGCTCACCCAAAATAATTTTTCCGAACCTCTAATGGGGGCACATTATCCGAAAGCCGTTTTTGTGCAAATGCGAATAAAATTTACTGAGAAAATTTAAGGGTAGCACTGGGACTTATCTTTATGTACTTTTTATATATTTTCGCAGCAATATTATCGGTCACCATTAGATCACGCCCTTTAATGTAACGACCTTCTGCTATCGCTTCAATGTATCATATAAAAGTATTTCATGAGATTATCAAGTATTTCGTTTTGGTATCTAAAAATACCAGTTTTTGTGAGTAATGTCCTCAACAGCTTTTGATGAATTTTCGAAAACTTATTGTATCTCCATAATAGTAATTTTTTGCGATAGTTGGATACTATAATATTCAGTGACCTTCATTTGGGGTACCAAAACTTTTTTAAAGTAATCTATCTAAACAGGACAACGCCTATATAGCTTTTGCTTTTCACTGACTTCACCTTCAGAATTTGTTAAATTATCGGTTACTTATTATTTTTTTAAACAAAAATACACCCACAAAATGTGCGTAAAGGTACCTAAAGCCTCGCCTTCACGCACTCCCTGACCCATTTCTCAACCTTTCTTCCCATAGATCTAAACAAACAGGCATTTCGTTCAACAAAAATCGTTTAGGCAATTTGTTTAAATTACTTTCCTATGGTAATATGCGCCCTGTTGCGAAAAGGAGAACTTGTACCCTTAGCTCATGTTCTTGATGTTTTCTAAATGAATTCAAAGGTCGTTGTTTTTTAAAATAAGTACGGGCTCATTACTTTTCGCTAGCCATTGTTATTGCTGCTTTGAGTGCTAATTTGTTTTTTCGTTATATTTTCCGTCAACGTTTAGAAATTGAATTCAAAAAGTGCATTATTTACTTATATCTGAAGGATACTTTCATGCAATGATGCACTCCTAATTTTTTTATCAAAATTTATTATTTTTCAAAGAGACTTGCATTATCTATAAGAGTTGATGGCGGAAAAAACAAGTGCTACGCGTACAATACGCGTTCAATATCGTTGAATCTCACCGCAAAATGATGTATGTGGCCGGCAAGAAAAACGAGATACAGCAACCTATTACAGGCGAAACATCGTAAATACACGCTGGGTAAATAAATAAGTTTTGTGGTATCTGATGAGTAAAGGAATGTACTAAGAAAATGGTGTTTAAAAGGATCGATAGAGGGAGCGTAAGTTGCTTAGTGCATATTTGCAGTGTGTTTAAAGATAGCAAAAGTAGGACAATAACAGATAGACAGTAGCAATGCTTTGCTTGCAGTGTTCTGAAAATCTATTTTTTTCGTTTTTCTTTTGTAATTTTTTGGCATAGATAATTATTTGAAAAGAAGAGCAAATGAATAGAAGAGCCGTCCAAGTATCATTGAAATCTATAAGAAATAATTAAAGGTAGGTAGATTCATCACTTATTAGTTGTAAATTTTTACTTTTTCGAGAGATTTTTTATATTTTTGTAATTAATAAACCTAAAAATATACAATTATTGATTCCTACATGCCTGATCAACTACAACCACAATTTATTTCAAACAGGTCTCGATAAACTTGGGCCTTTGCATTGTAAATCGCGCGTGTATTAAGCTGAGTTACTGCTTCCCTATTAGATAATGTGACACGGCCTAAGGAAGACGTTGCGTAGCCTTTGTAAGCGCGCCTTTATCTCAAATAACTGCGTATATTTTAACGCACTAGAGAGGGTTATTTATATTCGCACGGGACAAAGTTTAAAACCGAAGATTTATCGCAAGTCACCTTGTTCGAAGTTTGTTTAAAAGGTTTTGATGTTACCTGAAAATGGTTTTAGGTAATTAAAAGTAAAGTACTTAATTTATTTGCGCAATATCATAAGCTTTTAATGATGGTTGAAAAAATCGTGAGGAAAACCTCAACTACACCTATTGACTTTGGCTCTCTGTGGATAAGGTCAATTAAACTCAAGTTAGGTCAGTTACACTAAAAAAATAAACACATCTATAAGCTCATTATGAAAAGATTAAGTTATAATATTTGTTTAAATAAGATTTTTAATTTGGAAATATTTTATTGTTACGTAAATCTACATTTGTACAGAAATATTTACAAATGCTTTCCCTAATTCAACTGGTGAAGCCGGCTAAGCGCATTCTCAGAAAAATAACATTCAATATCCAAGTTTAAAGTCATGAAACGTGACTAGCAATAATCATCGATGTTAAACAGAGATCAAAAATTAATGAATTTCTGTATGTACTATTCATTACTCAGAAACAAACAATTAAAAATAAAAACTATAAATGATCGTTACACAAGCAATCGATCAATGCCATAGGACGTAAACTTACCAGTAGAGCAAAAACAAAATAAATTATGATTTAAGACATTATTACTTGAGGACTCAAGTCAAAGTCAAAGTCAAAAAGCATTTATTCAGTAGGACCGCTAGGATCGCTTTGAAACGTCTTAAAACTAGGTGATACTACTAAATATTATAAAGGCTATTTAGCTTTCAAAACCATTTTAAATTGAAGACGTTTTGCTGTCAGAGCATTTTATATTACAGTCGATGTGCATTTAAGAACACTTAGCTTCCAAAACCTTCTGATCCTAAATGGATTTATATAACAGGCATTTTGATTTTAGTAATTTTTTTTTTTATAATCTAACAATAATTTTACAGGTTTGTCAATGTGCGAAAAAAGATTTTTATTTTATGCATAGAGCTAAACACGTTCTTATAAAGTAAGTCCATATTACTTAGTTGATGGTGATGGAGTTTGAATATGAAAATATTTTCGGTTATTGGTTTCCACCGTCCGGAAGGACGTAAACGGTTTCTTTACGTCCTTCCGGACGGTGGAAACCAAGGATCACTAAATCAATCTTTCTAGAATATTCAACTTACAAATAATGCACGAGAGCCTATATAAATAAATAATGCTAGACATTTCACACAGCATTATAAACCGAAGCTCTAAAATGACTTTAGTCTATAACTCATTCATTTCAACTCTTTGACCGTGTCATGAAGCGTTTTCAATTAAAGGCTGAACTGTAACCAATCGTGATGAACCGACTTGTTTCTAACAAACGAATGGACACCCACGTCATTTTATACTGGGTGTAATAAGACTGTCCATGAATAATTACGTTTTTTAAAAACTAAAAAGAAAACCGACTTCAATGTTTGACTTACAGGGCGCGGCGTTTCCCACTGAGGAACAGGTTTTTTTGAGTTTTACGGGAAAACTATCAAACCCCTAGGAATAAAATTTATATGGTATCGCCTTAGGGGTACTCTTTTAAACAAAAAAAATATTTTGGAAATCGGTCCATAATTGACGGAGATATCGATAAACATACATAAAAAAATACATACAGCCGCACATAATACCTCCTCCTTTTTTTGAAGTCGGTTAATAAAAATGCAAAGACAAAATCTATCTTTGCCTCTAATTTAATCTTTCGTTTGTAGGTGTATTTCTTTTACACCCAATATTCTACACAATCATTTAGTTGTGAGCGAGTCAGACATATTGTGTTAATGAAAAGCGTTGGCGGACAGGTAAATAAAGTTAATCATACTTGTGATTGCAACATCGATTTTGTTATTATCAGGACCGATTTATGTCAAAAAAGACCTACTTATTGTAGATGAAATGATTTGTTAGCAAAACGAACCACACAATCTGCTCTGGCACGCATTTAGCAGAAGTATTCTACATATCATGAGAGGTTGCAAAGCCCAGCCTAAGCATTAATGTGCATAAGTGTCTCTATCGATATTACCTAAACACGGTTCTTATTGTAATGATGCGATATCAAAACTTTTAAAACGTACTTAGTTTCAATAAATTCAATCAATATTTCCATCCGACTGGCTGTTAATGCAGGAAGCGACAGATAACATCTTGATTAACGTTTGTATCACTCAATCCATTTATTTTAACGGCAAGCTTGTTAGAAGTCTCGCCAGATGAATTTCAATAGTCGTTTGTATTCGTTAAATGCTTGTGGAAGTATAAATTGGTAGACTAAAAATTAAGACCTTATTATCTACTGCTAATAAATTAAGGAAGGGGTAATGTTGCTTCTAAGAGAGCAATATTTTATACACTATTCTGCTCGTTCTAAAATTATTTTTTTTTTTTTAGTAGCCCGTAGGGATCCCACTGCTGGGCAAGGGCCTCTCCCAAACATTTGGGAGGAATTGCCATAATCGCCACGCTTGGCAGGCGGGTTGGCGATCGCAGTAAGATGTCAAACGGTTCAGAGACGCTGCTGCCCGTCTTCTGTGTTCCTTTATTCCCTTAGTCGCCTTTTACGACACCCACGGGATGAAATGGGTTGGTACTATTCGCCGCCGGCACCACACAGCTTATAAATATATTGGCTAAAATTATATTGGACTAAAACCGACGGTTCTATGAAGATGAAAAAAATATTGTCTCGTGAATCAAAAACAGAGAAAGTCATCAGGAACAGGAGTAGAATCATCTAGCTTTAAGACTATTCATAATGAACCCAACGGTCCTACTGAATACATGCTTTTTGACTTTGACTCATACCTGCCTTTTGGCGTAGTTCGGTACCAAGTAAAAGGTTAAAATAAACGAAAGAGAAGCAAATGAACGAATGAACACAGTTTGCTATCTCCTGAAAACTTTCCCACAAGATGGATCTCTAAAGCGTCAACAAATAAAAAAAAAAACAAATCAAACAGTCAGCAAACGATCTAATCTTGAGACTAGCGATTGAGGGAGAACTCCACAATGCATCACCTGGCTTCCGTTGCAACTATCTTGATCTCCAAATGTACCTCCCACGTAAACAACCACCACAACTCCGAGACCTTTGTTACCTTGAAGCGTGCTAAGACAATACAAACAATAGAAAGGTCTAGATAGATTGGTGATACGTCGTACGGGACAGTGGTCGATAAGAGTGACCGCTGTCAGTCCAACACTCGAATCAGCTACTGAATATTGGATCAAGATTTTTATTAGCGGCTTTGTGTTTAATCGCTTTGACTTTTCATAATCATTCTTCCCTTGGTTGTTATTGGAACACCACTTTTAAGTTCTCATTGCCAAATTTATGCTTAGAAGACGTAAAGGAAAACATACTACCGCGTAAATTCACTATCTGTATTATCTCCAGTACTTTGGCACATAAATGTACTTCAGTTAGATAAAATCTTGTGCGATATCGAATAAACCATGAATAATACCAACATTTCGCCGAAGTCCCCAATAAAAGGACACTGCGGGTAAATTATAGTACGTTTATGTTTCCGTTATACCCATGAAGCCTTCAAACATGATGCCGATGCCAATAGTTAAGCTAGGGTTTTTGGAGTAGACTGCTCGGGTAGTTTGGAAGTTCCTGGAATAAACTGTTCAGGTTTCATATTTAATTTATATATTTCCTAACAGGTTTATGACCCCAGCTTGGTAACCAGATGTTTGCATCTAAGTACAGATATGTTTACGTGACCATTTTGTCTATATTCCATTTACAAATCAGATAACCGTTCTAAATTTGAAATACCTAATAAAGCTGTCGCTTGACTCACAAAAAGAGCCGTGTTGGTCAAATGTGGTTGTGCCTCGACTTTTAATCCGAAGGTCGTGGGTTCGAATCCCAGCCGTGCGTCAATGGATTTTTCGATTCGTAAAATTCATATGCCCTAAAACACGAGCTCTTAACGGTGAGGGAAAACATCGTGAGGAAACCCACAGCTTTGTCAGCTCCACACGTATTGACGTCGTCTTTCCTGTGGGCCAGGTTGATTGAGCTGAGAGGATGGTTTAGGTGCTGGGCAAGCCTATTCCATCTCAAACAATGTCCCAGGCACTACAGCGTCTCGTTAAGTGTAGGTATGGGTTGCCTCCTGACGCTGTATAAATCATCTAAAGGTCAAGTTTTTTTTTACTCGCAAGTAAAGTATCTAATATTTTTGCACACATTATAACGGCCATCATGTAACAGTCATATATTTTTAGGAAACATCGTCTCACTCGCCAACCCGACCAATATTAAAGAACCCCATTTGGCAACTCGTGTCCTATGAAATTAAAGTGAACTGCTTTTGTCTTCAAAGTACCTATTTTTTACCATTGCTGGTTTATTCAGGAAAGTGTTGAATGCCGAATTATTTTGCATAAACACATTTACAGAAGCATTCAAATTGTAATGTTACTGTACTTATTTGAGTAAATTATCATAAAATCTGGCAACGGAGACTTTTGCTCCGTAGTTTTACCAAACAAAATTTATCATAGCAGTTGCAAATTTTGTTGAATTTTTTTCAGATAATTCTATTATTTATTATATTTTGGTGATAAGAAGGTAGTCAGGGGCACGTCCAAATAAATATGTGGAACATGACCACATTTTTAGAAAAAAGGGGTGTAGGTTCCCCCAAACAGGGAACCCCAAACAGTCGTTATTTCAAGTAAGTAGAGCTATAACCGAGCAAACTTCGCCCTTACAAAGTATCTGACGTGGTTCCAATTGGCATACAAATACGATTTTGAAATCCGAATAATATTTTGTTTGAGCAAAAAGGGGTTTCTTTCTGTATTGAATTTAAAGAGTTTGCTTACTTTCCGTGGAGTAAGTTTGGCTACACAAAGCGAATGTTTCGGAAACTTTTTGTTTGAGTGTATAGAAGTTGTCAATTTTAAATCGACTCGGATACCCTAGAATGTTTTCTTTCAATTTCTTTTTAGTATTTATTGAAACTACAAAATAGTATATAAGTCATAATTACAAATTAAAATTAAAACCATTTATTCAAAGCGATAAGCGCATCCTATCTTACATTACATAATACATATATACGAATTTATGAGAATGTTCATACATTCGTGTTTCAATGACGCCCTAAACTTATTGACAGATGAGATGAATGATCTATAGGTCACGCTGCAGTCTTAAAATGTTATTGCACTCTTTATTCTACGCATAAAAAACTGTGCATCAAAAGAAATTTAAAAATGTAATATTAATGAAGTCTCACAACATTTTTCTCAATTCACGCATTTGGTAGATGGATGAGCTCACACCATTTTGTGACATTAGGCTTCGCTGAGTTTGAATGTCACAACCCGCTCTTATATAGATAGCCAAATGAAATGGAAGGGCTTTGTTCGCCCGTATTTGAGCGCAATACGATGTTTGGAAATACATTTAATTTGCAAATTATGGGGCGTTGACAGCTGTAGGTGTGGGTGTTTGATAGATGTACTACAGTTTATTAATTGAAGAGACGTGTTGTTTTTTTGAAAAAAAACATATTTTTATTACTATAGTGTATCAGAAGTAGGACGATAGTAACCTAAATAATCATGTTAATCTTTTGTAGGTTCTTGTGTTACCAACAAAAGATAAAAGGCAACACAACAGTGAGCTGAGAGACCAGTCGATTGTTAACAAATTAATCCCTTCTAAAATACCCGACAAAACAAACCTACCTATTTAACGTTCTACGAGTATATTAAGCGCGTCTTAAATTGCCCTTTCTGAAGGATTGTGAAATATTTTTGATATTAAACTCCGTTGAGTAAAAAATTAATTAGAATTTAAGCCCCTGTGCACCCTACGCAAGTCAGAATAAAAGAACACATTTCAGTGAGCAACTATAGATCAACCACGTTAGATAATTCGGATGGGTTTATGCGGTATGCACGATAGGATTAAAATCTCATTTTTGTTCATGTGTATTCCCGTCTACGTATGGGGAAGAAAAATCAATTTTCCATTAGCGGTTTTGAATGAAATTTAAATTTTGAAATTCGAATGAGGTTTGCTTTGAAGTAACGTTGAGCGCTGTTTTTGTATTCTGCGAAAGAGGCGATGGAAAATTGGTGTTATTATATTCAAATCAGTCTTACTTTCTACAATATATTTTAAGCCGTTATACTACGAACAGCCTGTATTTTATTAAATTTTTGTTTCAATATTTTTTGCCAAAAACTTGTTTCAATGTAATGATTAGATTAGATTTTTAATCATTTGTGGACTTTCAAATCATAACGAAATCATTTTTGTTTGGTTTCCTTAACAGTTATTTATAACTTACTTTTGTAAACATAAATTCTATGCTTTATTTTATGAGCATATACACAATACTAGAGACGAAAATCAAAGTCCACCTACCACCCTCAAAATTATCATTATTACAGAAACACAAAGCATTCCCAAACTATAAAACTGATCAGATAAAACTCCCCAAATACTGTCACCCTCTCACAGACCACCGTCCTTTTATCAAGAACAATAATTGCATTCAAAATCAAAGATGTACGCAGATAGCCGCCTGGTATTTTCACTAATTAAGGCCCAACATGCGCTGAGCAACAATTAAAAGGACCGATTCTTGATAAGCGGATTGAATTGATAGTCAGGCATGAGATTCTGATATCGGCCCGACACCTCGACTCTTTGTTTAGCTTTATGGCCCTTTGAGAAAGTTTTGTTCTTCTACGTACAAAATGTTTATTTAAATCTTTATACCTACTGAAAAAGCTCTCGCGTGCGATATAATCTCTCAAATATTTTTTGTTCTAAATTACCCGTATTATGTAGTTACTAACTAACCTAACCTATGCAAAAATCATCATTTTGTATCAACAACCAATTAATTAAAAGACGTTTTCACTGATCTTAATGATTCCATTTATGCACTTTATTTCAAAATGTACCGATAAACAAGTCAGTATTTATTTCATTCAAATTTTTTTCATTTCAAAAAGTCTAGTGAAGTTTGTTATTTATTATTTAGCACAACAATAATTATCATTTCAAATATTATCAACGAAAAAGGCATCGGTTGATATTTCACGCGTAGAAGCCGCAGATTACGCGAATGTGGAAGCTAAATCGGCTGCAATGAGCTTATCTATACGCTTAATAGTCCCAGAGATTTGCGTAAGATCGTATGGAACTTGGCACGGTACAATGGAAGGCCTGAGCGCAGTACATTAATCTAGCTTCTAAGCCTTGATTCCACAAAAAGCGATGAACACCATTTGAGTGCAGTATTTCACGGACAATCTAGATGCAGCAAGATCGAAATAAGGGATTGACAGGTATACGATGTATTTTGTGCCACGGCGTTGAGAAAATAGTTTTGAATGCTTCTGTTTTAGTTATTTGGTTATATACCAGTACTCTCAAATTCTATAGAAAAACAGCGGCAATGGGCTTTCAAACTGTCACCTACTATACAGGGTGTAAAAAGACGTTTACCGAAGCCGAAAGGGTAGGTACAACATCCCAACTCACAACGAAATCCAGAAGGATTTTCCGAAAAAATCATTACATCCGGAGAAAACAGCGTTTGAAGATTACTATTTGCATATGTACTGGGCGCGTTATTTTACGTAGATTGCTGGATTTCGGGTTTTAATTGTTTTTTTCTTTTATTCATGAAATTAACAGGTCTTATTGTCGTCCTAGTAGTAAGAAACCGAAAATAACATAAATTGGCGTTTTTTTTTTTTCGCTAAATATGTTTAATCATGGTCTGATTGCAACCCCTCAGTTTTCGGTAGTAGTCTTTTTACACCCTGTATAACACTACCTTACCTTCTGTGCCATATGACATGTGTTAGAACGTGTCTCGAAACCGTTTAGACCTCTTCAAGATCTTGTGTGATCTAAAAAAGTTGCATTGGGAATAAAATCTAATAATATAGGTTTAATTTAATTTTCAAAATTACTGCAGAAGTAAATTTTTAGACTTGGTCTTAAGGTTAAACTTATTGCGTAGGGAAAACGATTGCAGATAACAGATGCTTTAAGTAATCCGTAATTAGATGGAATCTATATAATTTTATGGACAAACTGAGTATTCTTCTTTCACTGCAAAATGTTTCCTCATCACACTATTTTTTTTTTTCAAAGTTATTGTTAGCAAAACTCTCGTTTCAACAGCATTTACACGAATCTTATGTTTTTTTACATAGTATTATACGAAATTAAATCTTCTTTCAAGATAATGTAGGTACCTTCTATGTAAATAATACTTACCCAGACATCGACCAGACAGACGCTGAAAAAATATCGTCAGCTGCACTAAGATTAAAATGTTAATCAGCATTTTCTTATAAAACGCTCTCAAAGAATCTTTTTCTGTAATCTTTGCTTGAATACCGCCGTAGTATGTAATAACTAATCTGTGGCGCATCCCCAGAAAACAAAAGAGAAACGCAAGCAGTTTACAATTAAGGCCGGCTCAACCCTTTTAAGTTCACTCCTAAACAACAGAGTTGAACGAACGAAAAAGTCGACGTTTAACCGAGCCATTTAACCCTTGCGGTAATCGCAACATAAACAAAAGGCGGGAGAAAATAATGTTGGATTCCGGCGGACAAATTAGGCGACCTTTCTGGGTGATGCCATGGAATAAGCAGCAGCTAGTACTACACGGAAGCTCCACTGCGATGACAATAACCCGAGGTATTTGATGAATGAATCGCGCAAAACTTCATGCGCGCATATTTTATGCTTCTTGATTGAAATATCAACAGACATGTTTCTTGAAAATAATGTTTTATGACAATTCAAATCATTTGAAATTACTATATTGATGTTCAGTAAAAAAAAATTGTTTAGTTGCATTCTAAAAACTTAGGCCTTTACATCCATATTAGATGATTTATACAGCGTCAGGAGGCAATCCATGACTACACTTAACGGGACGCTGTAATGCCTGGGACATTGTTTGAGATGGAATAGGCTTGCCCAGCACTTAAAAAACCATCCTCTCAGTTTAATCAGCCTGGCCCATAGGAAAGACGACGTCGACACGTGTGGAGCTGACTAAGCTGCGGGTTTCCTCACGATGTTTTTCTTCAACGTTAAAAGTTCGTGTTGCATATAAATTTTACGAAACGAAAAATCTATTGATGCACGGCCGGGATTCGAACCCCGACCTTCAGATTGAAAGTCGAGGCACAACCCCATTCGACCACATTACAATGCATTAAATAGTAAAAAAGCCAGGACTAAATTCAATAAAACGAATATATGTACGAGTATAAATGTGATGAAATTCATAAGAAAACAATGTAGTACAAATGACGGTTTTTATATTGACTGTACGTGATTGACTGCCGCATGATTGGTAAAATAAAATGAATTATTGAAGTAAAAATTGCTCAAGCTAAAATAATCTTGTCAGGTTCCATAAACAAAATTAAGTTAAACTCCAAATTTAATCAAGAACCAAGAAAAATTGGTCCACAAAAACATCAAAAAGAGAGTATTGAAACATATTTCCTCAATATTGGAACCTTATCGGTAAGATATTAGGGTTTCGGCCCATTTTTCAGATATTAATTTCTAACAATCGTAAAAGTTACTTTCATGGTTGGTCCTTAAAAGTTATGGCTCGTTTGCACTGCCAAATATACTCTGTTTAGACTTTACCCGGCACCTATTCGCTTTCGCAAAGTGGATTTGTATTCGAGTTACGATAAAGAAAAATATTTTTTTACGACCCTTTATTGTGGTCCAAATCTGCGGTACTAAAACAAGTAAAGGGATTGTAAAGATAATTTTATTTGTTTAGGTCATGTTATCGAGTTATTGAATTGAGTGTTTTGCTTTCTTATTTTATTGAGTAAATACGATAATAATGATAATTCTTACGACTGCTCGATGTCAGTACAAAATTCATGCAATAAACATAAATTAATTATGAGCTCTTAACCAACTCCGGACCAAAGTTGGACGCTGCAGAGAAAATCTAGTTAGGTGGGGCTTCCGGAACCCTGCATTTATCCAGTGCGATTGTGGGGCTCCCGTTCAGGACATAGAACACCTGTTCTCGTGTCCTCTGTGCCCTACAACCTCAACGCTATCCCTAGCGTTGAGGTTGTAGGCCAGGTTGGGGTGGCCTCATACTGGTAAAAAATGGTTTAAGCATTGACACAAAGAAGAAGAATTATGATATTTAAGCTTAAGGGTTTTTCTGGTTTGGTAACGGCATTAAAGTTAATTTTAGTGTAAGGAACCCTTTAATCAGGAAGCATTGGTTCTTAAGCCTCGAATTCTGATCTTACTTGACCTTGTGAAAGCTTTTGCTATTAGTTTTTCCATCTCACGAAGACGTGTTGGTCCTAATTGTGTGTGTAAATGCACATGCACGTTATTTCTGTATGCGTAAGCTCGGGAACGCTCCATGGACGAATGAGCGCAGTAATATCGCTTACGCACACAGAAACAAATCTACATCAACAAGTTCAACCAGCCTTCGTGAGATGGAGCTACTATTACTCAAGATTCGACAAATGATTTCCAAGTTCCAACTTTTCGACGTTGCGTGATGTTGTGTAATACGAATTTGATGATATCTCTTTGTTTTTTTATTCTGTAACAAGTCGACAACAAGAAACAATAAACCATCTTTCAAGGTTGATGCGAGTGTAATGATTATTGCTTACGGTTGTTGATCCGTGATTCTTGTAGACTGTGTCTAAGTAATAATGTGGTTGTTTTATGTATTTTGACAACTTAAGAAAATGATATTTTTTCATAGCATCCTCTTAAATCAAATGCCTAAGTTTGTAGATTAAACATCAAAGTAAACAAAAGATCTAAAACAAATTAAAAAATTTACCAAAATATCTAGTTTTAGTAATTCAAGTCAATTTCCTTGAGTTACAGGAAAGTGTTTAGTACCTACCGTTTTTTTGCGGAGAGAAAAATTGCTCACAGACATCCAATTACGTCGAGGGAACGTAATTGAGGTGTATGGATGACGAATACTCGACGACCCACTAAAAACTACCCGATGGCCAGCCTCTATGCATAATGAAGGGCTCCGGGATCTCCTACGGAACGCACCGGTGCCCTTCTCGCAATTTGCTTTGAGCACAATCCCAGTAATGACACGCCCGGCACCCACGGAAGTTATTGTCGGACTTAACAGGGCACACCGGCCCTCAACTGCCGTTCCCCCTGGTTCCTCACTGGATCCATAAGGGACAAGCAGCTTTGGGCGCACGAGAAGGTTGTCTGACATAGTGCTCCTAGAAGTACCTACTTGGAAATGAGCTCAATCATGGCTTACTGCAACTAGTGGTCACCTATTTTTATTTAGGCCGCGCAAAACGTAGCTTAACTTCGATGGTCGAGAACCACTCAACAAAGTAACAACTCGAGTGCTTCAAACTGTTATAAACAAGCGATTTATAGGTACAGTTCAATCATACGATGGTTCAAGGTGAGGAAAGTTATCAAAGCAAGGCCGCTACCTGCTCATGCACATAATTTGTACGGGACGAAATAATAACGGTTCTGATGTTGCGCTGTATTATTTTAATCGTCATCAACACATGTACGGTCAGGTCAAAACATCATGCTTAAATAATACGAGTAAGTGACAATAAGTGTATTAGTTAGTAACCAACTCCGGAGACGGAGTTTTTAGGCTGCCTGAAAGCCTCCATCACCACTTTACTTTGACTTCAGTGCCGAGACGGACAATTCAACGTGCCCTCCGAAGCACGGAAGCGCTCTGTTGATAATGCCACTAGCGGTTACTCATCCAGTTTGTGACCACGCAGAACGTTGCTTCACTTCGACGATCTATCAAGAACTACACCTCGCTTCCAAAATAACGGTGTGAGAGTACTTATGATATCAGCCATAACATTCTTGCATCCCAATTGTATGGGGAATGTGTGTTCTTATTCTAATATATTATTATTTAAATAATAATCAATAAATAATGCTGGACTTTCCACACAGCATCATCTAGCCCCATAGTAAGTAGAGCTTGTGTTATGGGTACTACATGACTGATATACTACTACATACTTTTATGTTTGTAAATACATACATACATATTTCAGATCTTTGTGTACCACATTGAAGCAAATAAATGAATTATAAAATTGGTTTGCTGACGCTACTCACTGGGCAATGCCCGCGTCAAATGTTACAGATGATTACGTTACATAACTCATCATCATCATATTTTGTGAATCCGTTCTCGTAAAGGAACTCTGTAATTGGGGTTCTGGGTTTTTCTATTTTTATTGGTCTCTAACTAGTTTAGTGAAGCCAACCACAATGTATAACAAAATGAGAACAGTATGTCGTATTACTAGTTATTTCTTTGTCAATATAGGACTTTAGAAATACAACTTTATCTTTATATCGACTTTTAATTTGATCATGAAAATGAAAGGAGCAACTTTTAGGAGCATCTAGAATCCTTTTACCATACTAGTTTGTAAGAACTAGACAATTTTAGTTACTCAGTATCAAAGTAGTTTTTGCGAATCGAGGAACAAAAGGTATATCATCATCATCATCAATAGCCTATTAATACCCACTGCTGGGCGTATGCCTCCTCTCTAACCCGCCACTCCTCTCGGTTCCGTGCTATCCTATGTCGTCTGACCAATGGGCTGGTGGTCTGCCATGTGGTTGATGTGCGTCTCTTGACCACCATTCTGTCACTGCCTTTGTCCACCGGACGTCATCTCTTCTAGCCAAGTGTCCTGCCCATCTCCACTTAAGGCTCGCGATCCGCATACCTACGTCTACGACCTTCGTACGGCGGCGTATCTCCACGTTGGGTATGTGGTCGAGAAGCGAGATACCGTATATCATAGTACCTAACTAATCAACAACCTTTGATCAACTTTATCTTTCTGTAGAAAATTTACAAGTATGGCGATATTTACACTTCAAACTGAGGAAAACCCGCTCAGTTATGCAGAACCCGTTCAAAACTCCTCATTATTCATACTTGACGCACGTCTCAAACTGACATGTGATTGATGCTTTGGCGCGACGAGAGCATAATGTAGGGAGAATTAGAGCTTCACGATATAGTTGATGAGTATTCATTTTTATAAGCTGTTTTGTCTATACTATCTTTAGAAAGAGAAATGCAAGGGATAGCTGAAATGAGAAGACGAATAAACTAGGGCTAGATTGAAATTATAGAACAGTTCGGGTTCAAGTTTTAGCTGGTGGTAAAAACGCGTATCCACAAAATCTCATCCATTCCACAAAATCTTTATAGACTCGTCTCTGTATATATTACACAAATTATCATAAACATCTTTTGTGGCATTAAAATGTGAAATCACTCAGATTCCACGGATTTTTTATTTGCGTTTTCTCTTAAATTGCTACAGAAAGCCTCAGGGTATGCATTAGCTTGTATTAATAAAATTTCAACATCAGGGCCAGATTAAGGTTAAAAATAACTCGATTGTTTTACGAATGTATCCAATTCATCATCATCATCAACCTTTCTCATGCCACTGCTGGGCACAGTCCTCTCTTTGCTCATTTGCCTCTATCCTGAGCCAGTCTTGCCCATGTACGATCTGCGGATTTCACAATCGAATCCAATTACCTACGAGTTATAAGAAAAAAAGAAACAGCTCCTTAGAAAATTTCATATTCAGCGTAAAGGAGCACTATGCATCTATCAAAATTTTGTTTTTTTTAATAGTAGTAAGATTGCCGTTATTAGACTTAGCCGTTATTATTAGACCCCTAAATGAGTGCACCAGAAAGACCACCATCAGAGACGAGTGGCGCAAAATTGTAAAGCGAGCCACACAACTCCCGACCTGACGACCACGACCACTCTGTCAAGAGTGAGACGACTGAGAAGAAGAAGAAGAAGATTGCCGTGGCCGATCAATCTAAGGATGGTTTAGGTGCTGGACAAACCTATTGCATCTCAAACAATTTGGCGCTGTCTAAACCAGGTAAAACCAGGTTTAAAGATGTAAAGAATTCAGTTTTTTTAAGATTGTCTTTGAGTTCTTCATAAAGGAAAATAGCAGAATGAGCTTTCATTCTGTCAGTCAGTCCTGCCCTGATCAACATCATTTTGATTCATTCTTATTATGCTCCGGTATAACATCGAAAGCAGAATTCAACCTTTTTGCAACCTAAAGCGTACAATTTAACAGGCTAATGGCGTGATTGGTACACGGGAAGCGGGAGTCGTGGTTTTAAATTCTATAATAATTATGATAAACGTTTTATTTACCTGTCTTTCCAAAAATTTTACTTCAGTATTCAAATTACTGGAATATTTAAATCTTTTATCGGCATCTTTCAATTTTGGGGATGTATATTTTAGATGGAATATAATGAAAACGAAATGAAATGGGCTTACCCCAAGGCGCGGTAAGTGTTGTCTTAGATCAACCCATGAAAGATCCTTTGAAAGTCAGAGGTGTCCAACATTTTGGCAAATGCCTACATTTTGTAGAAGTTAGCATTCCATACAGTTTGTCAGCTCATAATCGCAACAATGATTATACAAAATTGTGATTTGATGTACCTAACTTTGTGAATTTAAGTATTTATGTAGGTAAAAAAAGTTTAAGCCATCATTTAATGTGCACAACCAAAGTAAACATTTCAATCAAACTTAAAAGTTGCGTGAAACGAAGTCCTCAAACGACACTAAAACTAATTTATCAATCACCGGAACTGCAAAAAAACCTCCATTCACAACAATCTTATTCAGAGCCCACACAAAGGACACTCGAGATAGTAAAATTTTTCTATTACATCCTCAAATCGTAAAAGTGTCACTTCACAATGAACGATCAATCATTCACGATGAGGTCTTTCTGTAGTTCCAAGTCTACGTACTGACGATTACTTAATCTGTGGTGCTATGAAAAATAATACCTATAGGGTGACCCACTTCCAGTGATTTGCATTCAAGCGAAGTTGAGTAATTTATCATCCATCAAATGCCGGCAAAAAATGTAGAAATAGTAAGTGGTGTTTCAAGCCGACGTTTTATGATTGAGGTGGGATGGTTCGGATTTTATGAGAATCGTACTAAAGACTCATTTCCCTTCATCCAATCACTTGTCGAGATTGGAAAGGCCTGAGAAAAGCTCGATACTTACTACCTATAAAAGAGTCTTTAGAGAACGAATATCTTACAATTTTAGTTAATATAAAGTTGTGCAGATGTAAGTTCTACAGGAAAAAATGTAAAATAATAATAATAATAATAATAAATAATGTGCGTGCCAAGCTCGGCATCACACTTTTAGACCATATCACCAATACCGAAATTCGCAAGCAGACTAAAGTAAGCGATGTCAGCAAGCGCATATTGGGGCTCAAGTGGAGCTGGGCAGGACACTTGGCCAGACGCGGTGATGACCGGTGGAGCAAAGTGATTACAGAGTGGTGCCCTCGAGAGGGCTACAGAACAGTAGGTCGTACGGCGGCTAGATGGGTCGATGACATTATAAAAACAGCAGGTCGTACATGGGTCAGACTGGCGCAGGATAGGGAAGGTTGGCACAAGCGAAGAGAGGCCTATGCCCAGCAGTGGGATGAAAAAGGCTGCGGATTATGATGATGATGACTCATAATAACGCATAACAGTTGATTAGAAACAACTTTATGGGGGAGCTATTATATTTACCTATCTAAACTATCTCATAAATCCTTAAATAATCTCTATAAAATATTTTGAACAAACAAAGCAAAACCGAGCGCTCTGCAATCCGAATGGTTTTTAGTGGCTTAATTCAATTCCAATAATATTTATGACATCCAAAAAGATAAATAAATTAATACATAACAATGCGTAGTATTCCGAACGATCGAAACGCATAGCATTAATAATTCATAAATTATGTTTTTATAAATTAATAATGAATCAAGAGCATTCATTGATTGAGAAAGACTATGGGAGAGGTATAACTTAATTCCTTTAATAACATTTCTTCCGAGCTATTGTGTAAGACATTCCATGCCTCACAAAATATGAACAGGAATTTAATAATTGAAGCGTTTTGTCCTAAGGATCTTGTGGAAGAAAAGACAATTCCCTAGAACATATTTTATTCTATTTAATTATATTTATATATATTTAATTATAAATTATGTTTTTATAAATTAATAATGAATCAAGAGCATTAATTGATTGAGAAAGACTATGGGAGAGGTATAACTTAATTCCTTTAATAACATTTCTTCCGAGCTATTGTGTAAGACATTCCATGCCTCACAAAATATGAACAGGAATTTAATAATTGAAGCGTTTTGTCCTAAGGATCTTGTGGAAGAAAAGACAATTCCCTAGAACATATTTTATTCTATTTCTGTACGACAATGTATATTGGTCCAACAAATATTTGCTAGTAGAAAACTCTTTGTTAGTTTAAGCTACAAACCGTTTGTTTACTAAGTGTATGGACATAGAAGAAAATTCACTGCCAAACAATACGCAATTTTAAACAGAAGCAATAAAGTTCATATTAACTTCAGCACTTCAATTTAGTTGTGCAGACCTACTGAGGTTATGCTTATGACAAAAACAAATTATCCAAGGATGCCTTGTGATCGTACAAGCCCTTAGGGTTGAATATATGAATGTTGATCCTAATTTGAGACAATTTTAGTTTTTGGTGTTTTTTTACTCTTTCTATGAATTCTTGGTACTATATACAAGCAGTGAGTTCTATTATGTACAAGGTTGAAATCCACACATTATTAAGTGTAGGTAAGTGTATAGTTTATCATACTTTTGGTAGATTTAATCGTGTCAGTAGATGTTGAATGTAAAACCAATATTTAAAATGGTCTAGGTGTAAAAAGACGTCTACCGAAGCCGAAAGGGGTAGGTTCAGCATCCCAACACACAACCAAATCCAAAAGGATTTTCCGAAAAAATCATTATAAGAAAACAGCGTTTGAAGATTAATAATATATAATATAATAATATAATGCTTTATTTGGAACAACATTACAATATTACACACAGATTACTGTTTGCGTATGTACTGGGCGCGTTCTTATACGTCGATTGCTGGATTTTGAGTTTTAATAGTTTTTTTCTTTTATAAATGCAATTATTAGGTAGGTATGGTCTTATTATGTTGTACTAGTAGTAAATAAATCGCTGCCTCCGGGGAATAAAAGGATAACTGCAAAAACACAACTTTTCAGGAGAAGCAAAAAACATGTTTTCGTTAATAACTTCACTAATACTGGACGTATACGGATGGTTGATAGCTTTAAGCATAGCTGATTTTTTATGAAATCTGAATGTTATGCTGACACACGCGTAATTTATGCGTAAGAAGAGATATTTTGAAAACAAGAAGTTATCTTCTTGTTAGTCAAAATTAATCATCGTCCATGTTGCCTAATGTCGGTTATCATTTTATTCACCGTATTTTCTAGCGTAAACCTAATATTGTACCACGTGTACCACGGTCCTACCATTTTATTCAACGCTTTTTTGGTTCGAAGTGTATATGATAATAGGTGATTATAATTCTAATCTCGTAAATATTGTGTCACTTCGTTTATGTTAAGCGCTTTTAAATAAAGTTAGGTAGAAGTAATCACCTATTGTTTTATTATTTTCAAGATGTTTTTGAGTACTTTTTAACTAGCAAACCTCTTCAAAACTGTTCTAAAGTATTAGAACAAGGTTACCTTGCCTTGAAATAAAATTATGATGAGTAAGAAATAACCATAACTATTTCATAAGTCTTTTCAAGCCTTCAGCTATGTCAAGCATTAAAAATTAAGCATTATATAAGCATTAAAAGCATTAATTTTCTTGGATTTTTTTATAATAACGATAAAAATCAGACATAAAATCACATAAAAATATTAGCAATTAGCATATTTCATCATCAACATTCCCCTGCCCTTATCTCATGATAAGATGGGTCGACACAGGGGGTAATTCACGCTCTGGTCCATGCCATAATGTTATTCCTCCACTCACTCTTATAATTCGTCAACAGCTGTGCATCCACTCCTTTTACATTCATATCATCTCTCACACATTGCAACCACTTCTTCTCTAGCCTTTTTATACTAGCATACCTCCAGCCACACTCATATTCCACCTCATAACTTGTCCTTACCATGCCAATTTATTTGGAAATAGGTGCCACTTTCAAACTTCCCTCCCCGTATATAGGTACTCATTCCTTATCTTACTTACCCGTTAACATGAGCTCTTAACGATGACGGAAAACATGGTGAAGAATTCTGTAGCTTAATCAGCTCTAAACTACGTAAATATAAGAAGAAGTTGTCTATACGTGCTAGGCAAGCCTCAAGCCATCTCAAACAATGTCCCGGGCACTACAGCGTCCTATTGAGCGTAGGCATAGGTAAGTTTCCTCATGGCGCTTTATAAATCATTTATTAAAGATGTAAAAGTTTTTCTTATCTAACCATGGGTGGGATACACAAGCATACATACATCCAACTCATTTGCATCGCGGTAACATGCACTTTCCTTTCATCCATCTTCTGCATTTCCTAATATCCATCTTTTCCTTGGTTTGCATATCGTCCCTGAGACCTGTGGCAACTTTATTCATCACGTATTCATCCTCTTTAACGTCTTAGTCAATATTATCGTCGTTCTGGAGAACACATCAAGGAAATTACTTAAAATCGAAGTAGACTGGACATAGGGTTTCACAATCTAGTCTACAATTTAAAAGTATGGTGACAGTGAGCTTCTGATAATTTCGCTGTCACCATATTGATGGAGTGAGGAGTTGTTCAACAGAACTACTCAGAAAATAGTCCTATTGAGTTGGAACTTAAGACATCGTTCAAGTTTCAACTCTAATGTTTTAAAAATATGGTGACGATGAGCTGATCTGATGATTAAATCAGGAGCTGTTCAATGGAACTCCTCAGTGAGTAGCAGTAAACTACCCGAGTTTGGGCTCATATTAATCAGCCCACGGTAGTCCATTAATTGTATGTTAGTTGTTGACTACCATGATTGGTTTAATTTAAAATAGAACTAGGTACCTTACTAAATCTTATAACCATTGATCCATACCATTGATTTTTTTGCAAGTTGACGTCCTAGAATGTTCAAAATTGCGTTAGTCGCACTTAAATGTTGTCAACCTAACAAATACGGTTATTATACACCGCTTTAACAATCAAATCTTATGACGGTTCCCTTTCGCACAGACTCTAACAGCGGTATTATACGAAACGTATGGACATGTTTTCACGAGAATAAAATGATAACCTGCGTTTACCATTGTATAGACGAATATTTCTTACGTGAATATAATTGTATGACTCTTTGTCATATTAAAAGGTGTGGGTACATTTTGATAATATTATATTACAACTTTATTCTTGTAAGTTTAGGCATGTCTAGAAACATCGAAAAGTATTGTAATATTTTGTATCTCCGTGAATAATTGTACGAATGTTACGAAAAAAATTGAGCAGATGTATTAGCACCCAGAGATCCCAAATATGGCATAACACTAAAACTAAGATAATGGCAGTTATCCGTTTATTCCCCGGAGGCAGCGAAATAGAAAATTAAATAAAATGACGTTTTTTTTTTTGCGTTTTTTTTTTCGCTAAATATGTTCAGAATCATGGTCTGATTGAAACCCCTCAGTTTTCGGTAGCAGTCTTTTTACATCCTGTATATGTTTAGTGTATATTATTTCTATTTAAAAGGTTTTTACTAAATTAAATATTACCGCTATTGCAAAAACGTATGAGAAACACGTAAAAAAACAACATCCTTGTTTACGAGCATACGGGTCATGTTATCTGATGAGCAATCAGTTCGTGGTCTAGATTTAGAACCATTTATAAAACATCTTTAAGATTGTCATGCACGTTGGTCTTCAAAATATATTTTTTTCCAGTCTTTGGGGCTTTTTAAAAGTCCCGTCGCTGTATCTGGGTTAATTGCTGAAAGCAAAAATAGTTCGTAGAAGTTAAGCAACGTTCGAAACGGTCTGAATGTGGATGGGTGACCGCCAGTGGCATTTTCATCTGAGCGTTTCCGTGCTTCGGAGGGTACGTTAAATTTTCGGTCCCGGCTATTTAAGTCGTTACGTTAAGCCATGACGGAGGCCGGTTGGCTACTGACTCATACGAACTTACTTTTACTTTTACTTAAAATAAATAAAATAAAATAAAATTAGCCTTTATTACTGTTAAAATTAATGTTACATAACTAGTTGGTCCTATTCACTGACGGTTGAAACAACAGCTTGTCCTTCGACATAGGCCTCCTCTAAATTCTTCCAACTATCTCTGTCTTTTGCAGTTCTGGTCCATTCTGTGCCAGCTACTTTTTTGATGTCGTCTTCCCACCGCTTCGTTTGTCTGCCTTTACTTCTTTTGCCATCCCTGGGGTACCATTGTGATACTATGCTTGTCCATTTCTCGTTTTTTTCTCTTAACATATGACCTGCCCATCGCCACTTCAATGTTTTGCATACGGTACTCACATCCTTGAATTTGGTTACATTTTTTATTTTGTCTCTTCTTTTTACTCCAATTACACTTCTCTCTATTCCATTTTGGCAAACCTTTACTTTGTTCAGTAACTTGTCTGTTAATGCCCATGTTTGACAACCATATGTTAAGCATGGCAGAATGCACATGTTGTATACTTTTCTTTTTTCCTTGATTGGCATGTGCAAAGATAGATAGTTACTTTTACTTATTTATAGTTAAATAAAAAATTATAACAACAAAAAACTGTATCTCTAGCAGAACAATTATGTAAGATAACGTCCATTTACATTATGATGGTGTTATGTGATAATTCATAACATTCCTGGCGAATCATAAATCTCAAAACAGGTTCGTAGTATAGTACTACATTTTGCAAGCCTCAAAGAATTTATTCAAGTTTTTATCTAAATCAAAGTGCGACAACAAAAATAACGACTGACTTGTACTGAAATGTAAGCACCTATAGTATTTGAAACTGAAGGATTCTAAAAACTAGGTAGTTGCAAAAGTGAGTAAGTTTGCTACGCTTTTTCGTATAAAAAAATGTGTCCAAGGTTATGAACAACTTGCAAAGATATAGGTATATCTTCGGTGCTATTTGATGTCAAGTTAAGCTAATTAACGCTTCTGCGAAGACGTTCTCGCTCGCATACTTTTATGATTTGTTACGATGTAATATTCTGAGAGGTAGTAATGTTCAAACGGCTCATAACTTCTGAAAACTATATAATTTATATATAATTTATGAGTAGCACTCATCAGAGATAATCTTAAAAAACAAATTTTCACATAGTCCTCTCAAGAAAACATACTTATTTAGAAACGTGCTTTGATATTTTGATCATTCAATCTCAATGATGATTATTATTGATGGTTCTAGGGTTTTTTCTAAATATTTGGAACATAAATTGTGAACAATCCAAATCCGAAAACAAACTCACTTAAGGAAATACTTATGTGAGTTTGTTTTATTCGGATCATCGATGACTTAATTAAAACCAAGAATGTTTATCCATGATATCAAAAGTGATTTAATTTTTAAAACAGAAGCTCAGATACTCTGGCATTCGCAAGGAATAAATATTTGCATCTGCAACACCAATAAACCCATTACCGATTCAGTTACCTTTTGTAGGGAGAGAACAATGCAAAACACGAGCTAATTTCGTACAATTAACATAAACAGTGTGAAAGATCCTCCACCTGATTGCAATAACTCAGGAGGATTCGAAACTGAATTCTCAACACTATTGTGTCTTAGATACTTCATGAATCGTTTACTTTATTAGCATTAGTGAGGCACTAAATATGTCAGCCTGTACCCGTAGCACTAATTCTCCGAGTAATAAACTATATTGGAAATTTGTTTAATAGAGCTAGAGAAAGTTTGAAATAAATATTTCTGGGTCTCGAGTCTCGAGTCTCGACAACCAATGCTACCTTATAAATTTAGCTAGAACCATCTTGCTTGTTATTTGATAATACTGTACAAAGCTTCATTTGTTTTTAGTTGACTAGCGATATGGGAAGATTTGTTACTGTCGATAAAAATATTTTTTTTATGATTGCTTCTCTAGTTTAAGTCTCATTTGATTAAACTATTACTTGTGCTTATAGTATCTACCCAGCGATGGATGATACACTGATATATTTGAGTAGATAAGTTTGCAAATAAATACAAAAGAAATTATACAAATTCAACTGACCAAACTTATAATTAAATATTTGTTTTTAAACTTATTTAGAGGACTTTACAACACTTTACAACAAGACTTGTTGTGTAAAGTTACCAAGTCAATGACAGAATTTTTTGGCCAAAGTAACAATTTATTACAAGAGCTTATTGAAACATCGTTGGAATCACTTAAGGAATTTTACACTGTCCAGCTTTCTTTGGTCGTTAAGCTGAAAATCACCAGACACAACATCAAAGCTTTGAAAACAGCGACACGACAAACAAATTAATACACAAATCTCAAGTCTGCAAAGCTAAAAATACCGACCCCGTATTCACTAAGAAGCCGGACCAAAAACGTGATGACAACGCTTACCACGGTGAGAGGAAATACCTAATAGCGACAACTTTGACAGCGCCACGATTTCATTGCAATTTCGTCGCGTCATCTGAGATGGTTTAGTGTTGTAGTCAATCAAAGGATTTATACCTTATAGAATCTCATTTTATGATTTTGCATTAAGGTGCTTTCTGGTAAGACCGGACAAGTAGTAAGTCCGGATAAGTCATGTAACAACTAAATTCAGCAATATTTTTAAATTATGGCAACATCACCGTACGCGCCATTTTGTTGTGCCCCTCCCTACAGTCTGCTTTTTACGCTATGCCCAGCAGAACGTGTGCTATTGTCGTTCAAAAAAAGGATGTACCAAAAGT
The DNA here is from genome assembly GCA_951394285.1 of Epirrhoe tristata. Lineage (NCBI taxonomy): Eukaryota > Metazoa > Arthropoda > Insecta > Lepidoptera > Geometridae > Epirrhoe > Epirrhoe tristata. The sequence continues at coordinate 6,887,712 of OX596146.1, read as the reverse complement.
GGAAAAAGACATGATCCGATCTTCCACCTGAAACGTTCTGTGAGCAATTTGGTAGGTAATTTTTGTTAATTTTTGAAGTTTTGCTGTTTTATTACCATTTGCGATGTAAGACTAATTGATTAGTACTATACAATCATGTCTACGACGTTTGTAGACAAAGATCCGATCTTTAACCTCGTAGGTTAAGATCGGACATAATCCGCCGGTCTTTCACTTTAAAGTGTTTCTCAAACTTTTTACTTTACATGCTTTTTTTTTTACTTTCAATATTCGATTTGTCTGTATCAAACGTCTCACTTTCGCAAGCTTTTGTACGGATGTCTTGGCTGTTTTCGCCTACAAGTAAGTAAGTTATCAAAGTTACCTAAATTTATGATGTTTAAAATGTAACTTGTTTTACTAATAATGTTGTAAAAGTACTTACTTTTTTGTTTTTTCTTAAAGAAGTATTTGTTATGTTTAGTTGTTGATTGTTATTGATTTCTTGTTTGTTCTGGATTGTATAAAATACGTAAGTATTAAGATTTGTTGACAGAACGTGCTATAATACTGCATATTTATATTACTTAATAATAATTTAAGTGGATTGACCGAGTTTGGAATACCACGCTGCGTTCAACGACTGGTATTGTCGACGTAGGGCGCAAAACAGTCAAGTTGAAGTGGGACTGGGTAGGGCACGTGAGCCGGATGCACAGCGAAAAATGGGCAAACATCTTAACACCCTGGAGACAACGCCGCGGACGGCCAAGGAAACGCTGGAGAGACGACCTCGACTCCTTCGATAGAAACCTATCAAAGGAGAGAGATGGTTGGAAATAATTGGGGGAGACCTTTGCCCAGCAGTGGGTGTGCCAAAGTGCCCACCTACAGACTGAAATGTTCGTCCTACTAAACAGTAGGTATTTAGTTATGTTCAACTTTACATAAAGTTTTTTGATTTTTTGCTTATTTGTTTGTAGATTAAAATTTAAGCTTATAATGAATAAAGTTGATTGATAATATTTTTTTTGTTATTATTAGAGCTTGAAAATGCAAGTTTCAACTCAGAAAACTGACTTCTATTTTGTTAATTGTCTGCCTGCTGTAATTATGAGTCTAATGAGCCTTTAGATGTAAAAGTTTGAGATACACAAAAATCTATGTTTGAAGCATGCGGGGTAAGATCGGACATTTGGAGTAAAAAAATGTATTAAATCTTCGCTAAAACTTAAATTTGAAAACCAATTCAATATTAATTTGTACTATTTTTTTTATTAGGTAAGTCCGAATATTTTCCTGTGATAGAGCTTATTCTAGCTGTGACAGAGGTGATTTTATAAGGTAGTCCGGTCTTACCTTAACACGGTCCGATCTTTTACTTGCCATTTTGAAAAATTTTGCTCTGTTTGATCATTCATAAAACATCAACCGTTGAGTTTATCTAAACATTACAAATAAGAAATGAAACCTCTGTATTTTTGCAACAGTTTGGTTGCTATGGCGTTGTAAAAGAGTCACTAGAGGCGATACAATAAAATATTTTCTAAGACTCTTTAGGTTTTCTCAAAAATAGTCCGATCTTACCAGAAAGCACCTTATGGTTTGTTACTGAATAGGGGGACTGAATCAAAGGGGATGAGACTTTTCTATTTAAGTTAATGTCACGGGCGTGAGGAAGCGTTTAAATCCAGTCATTAATTATTGTCACGCGTAAGACTAAATAGATAATGCATTCTCTATATGTTACTTTCGGTCGTAAAGAGACAAAAGAGCAAGGATGAATCACCGTAAATAATTATACAAACATTAATGAAAAAAATTACAACTAAAAAAACCTACGGTTCAACACTATAAACTCAAAAATGCAATGTTTATTTAAGTTATGTAAGGTTATTGACCTTATCAAATGTATTTTTTTTTTTTCAAAATTCATTTTAAAATACATTCACAAAACTTACAGAAAACGAGTGCACGTAACAATTATGTTGGCAATGTGTGTAACTTTCATAGGAACTTAACAATACTACAGAATAACTCAATAAAAATTAACACATACAAGTTGTTGTACTGTCAAATATTTTCATCTGTTGAAACAAGGCCACAAGTTGAAAAGAGATTGATGTTAGGACGGTGATGAAAAAATGCGTCCTTAATATGACGGATTTTTGACTCTTCCTAAATGACTTTGGTAATGACTTACCCACAGACACTCACACACATACTCATACATTTAATATCATTTTGTCATGCTTCGTCGTAATTTATGGAACACATGAGCTATGACGTTTGGAAGACATTTAAGTTTATGCTTCCTTAGTCTTGTTTATAGCTATCACCAGGTGCATCCATATCGGTTTTAGAACTTCCAGGATTTTTGATAGTGATGTTACCAACGAACTTTCTGGTGATAAAATAAATGGTAGCTGTTCGTGTTCGTACAAATCTGATACAGTGTATTTAAGTTTTGTCTAGTTATACAAAAGAGAGTGCAATGAGCTGTCTTTGAGCTCATGTCCAGGTCTAGACCAAAGACGCTATACAAGTCAACATACTTCCAAGTGACGTTCCAGAAGTTTATAACAGTTGTTTTTTTACATTAATAATAATAATAACATTTTCACACAGCATCATCCCCAAACGAAGCAAAGCTTGTACTATGGGAACCAGATAACTGATATACAACTTATATACTTTTTGTTTATAAAACATACATATTATACTTACATAGAAACACCCAGACCCGAGATAAATATTTGCAGATCATACAAACATTTTAGCCGGGAATCGAACCCGCATCCTTCTGCGTCCCAAGCAGGCTTTCACCCACTGCGCCACAGATGTCGTACATGAAAAACGTGTCAAACAGACAGGAGCCTCTTTGAGTGTCACTGAAGATCCTTTCACCACACTAGGTTTAGAGAACTAGGGACACGACAAGAAGAAGAACAGTTTGCTCAAGAGCTTTTCCATTTTTAGATTATGGATAAGGCTGTCGATAGTAGAATACAAAATAAACTACTCTCGTTTACATTCATCTTTCACCGCTTCTCAAGAACACCTTGATACACTAGTCATCGCTAGTAATTGTACAAATCGGTGTTCTAATAGATAATACAATTGGTGGTATTCCCATTCGAAATTATAGACTCTACTGTGATATTGTTAGCACTTTTTGTTGATCAAATAATAGTTTCAAATGTAACAAGAATGCTGATTGGATGTTGAAACTCATGATCTAGGGATTGTTTTTTTTATAAATATTGTTTTAATGAGGTCTGTTTGTAAATATACCTCTTTTCATATTAAAATAAAATGCTTTCGTTTTTCTTGTATATATAAATAAATAAATATACTAACTGGGAATGATACGAGAGCATTGTTTAAATGAGAATCCGTACGCGATTGTTGTCTGTAGTACTTATTTGTACAGATTTCATAAAAATTTGTTCGGTTTTGGTTGACTACATCCCCTCGAATGCCATTATCATTTTCTACTACAACTGTCCTTAATATTTTTTTGGTAGTCATAAAATAGCGGTGTATATATTTATTTATAGTAATACTAAATGAAAAAGCAACCTAAGTAGCTTTGAAATTCATAACAAGCTTATCTTGCAACACGACTTTTTTTTTATGTCTCATATTCATTCATTTACACGAAACAATAATCATAAAAATACATATAAGTAGGTATATAATTTAACTAAACTAAAGATAAAAAAACAGTGTTCAAATCACCGACCGCAGGTAATGCCCATGACAACACTTGACTTGTATTGTGAAATACAAAGCATTTTGATTGTAAGTTGTAAATGTAATTAAAGATAGGCGGTCCGTTTCTTTAGGTATAAATTAACTGGTAATCAATTTGAAACAAATTTATTGCTCAAAGGTTGAAAAAACCAGCCTTGTATTTTCTATGATAAATATTTTGTTTTGGAGTTTTGATCTCATAGTTTTTTTGTTTTACGAAAATTTTTATATGAAGATGAAAAACTAAAATTTATACTTTGTTTAATTGCAAAAATATTATGATACTGTTCTAGAGTTCGTTCTGAGAAACATAAAAATCCAACACAAAGTTTTTGCAAGCCCTTTGATGTAAATCATGGACCATTTAAATAAAAACAAACTTAAAAAAGACCAACACAATAAGTAGAAACCAGTTAATGTCAGTACAAACACAAAGAAAAAAAACGTGCAATAATTACGCCGACGGTCGATACCAAAAGCACATTAACGAAGATCATTCAGTGATTAACCGTTCGACGAAACAAAAAGTCAGTACACCGAGTCAAGAAATAAATCTCTTCTACAGTCATACAATATCTATAGACGAGTGTTATAATTAAGAAGCTCCGGCGATACACAATGTCGAAAGATTTATGGATCAAACAACACAAGATGATAGAGATACTGGTTTACAAGAAACGCACTAAATTAAAGTACTTACAAAAAAATGATTGATTTTTAGTTTAAATAGTAAAAAAAACGTAAACAGGGTCACGATTGTATCCCCAAGGCGCGATAGACCTTCTTTCAGATCTTTTTAAGTATTCAACAGATACTTTTAAGATGTCTAGGAGAGTAGTCAGAGGCATGTTCAAATATATATTTCAGAACTTCACATCTTGCAGAAGTTAGTATTCCATACGTGACAGGTTGCAAGCCCATTGCTGCCTATAAGAACACTAACTGGTTTCCTGACGATGTTTTCCTTCACCGTTTAAGCGCATATACATTTTACGAAACGCAAAATCCATTGATGCACGGCCGGGTTCGAACCCACGACCTTCGGATTGAAAGTCGAGGTTTCCCATTCGGCCAACACGGTTCTTCTGGGTGTACTGTGTTAATCCAACAAGTACCTGTTGGATTTAATTATTCTCCTTAACAGTGAACCATTGTTTGAATAAATAGCTTTTATATAATAAATAGCTTTTATAACTTCTATACAAAATATTAAAGTCATTACGAATGAGACAAACACAGAGCAAAATATCATGTAAACAATTTTCCACTGTGTATCAAAGTATGTGTACCGTCGAACACACATGGTGTTATTCAGCTAGCAAAAAGTAAAAAATCGAAACACCAGCTAATATTGCAGTTTGTACGTACATCTGCTGTTTTTGTGAAGCGAACCAGAGAGTTCAGAGATGTAATTAATGTAAGCTACCGTACAGTTGCGTTAATTGATTTGCCACACTAATTTGTTGGTAATAACCTAATAACGAAATAATCTGCGATGAGCTATTTCTACAGAATATGGCAGGTATAGAACATTTTTAAGATATAGGTTACTAAAATGATTACTTATGAGTTCGATGATTCACCTCCCACGCATAAAATTAGCAATGCTATATTCTCAATGATGAATTTGTTTCATTTTTCTCCATCTCAAAAATATTAGGTCTATCTTTCACTATCATTGTTTTTTTTTTTCAATTATCAAACCGTAAAATGTATAGCTTAAGTAAGGTTACAATCATACTATCTTAAATGCAGCAGATTTATTAAAGAACCCATTCCGCTACCAAGTTTATCAGACCAGAAACAAGCAAATGTCCAGCCCGAATTCGTTCAACTTCAAAATAACAGCGTATCGATGCAACTATCAATACACCCTTATTGTTACATGTTTTCATAAGCCTCAAGGGCCTTTGCCCTGGACCGAAGATCACCACGCACCGGTACACTTCAATGCAAATAATTAGGTGTATCTTACAATTTGCCAAAGACTCTATTGTATGCATTGTGTTCTAAGTGGATTCTTCTACAAAGGACGCCGCACGACACGGCTACTGCATAAAAAATCTAAGCTTCGTGTGTATAATGTTATTATTCTGAGCCGCATCTGTCACAAAGACGTTGCGTTTGTAATTTTACAGTTTAATCAGCGTTAAATGCTCACAAAGTAACCGCTAGTAAAAAAACGAAAGGTCTCCAGACGCCCAAGAATTTCGGCATCATAAATCATGGGCTGTCGATGACATTTCGAGAGTGGATGCTTCAGCTTGATATAAAATCTTTGAAATTGATTTGAAACTGTTTGGAACTTTTCGGGCAATTGAACAAATATCGGTTTAGATTTTGGGGGGTGTTTAACCCTATGGTCCAAGTATGGTATATCCAAGTAAATAAACACGTACTTATCAATGTTCCAAAATTATCCATGAATGACTGTTTAAATAAAGCCATCATCAAAACATTTTCTGTTTAAGAAGAACACCACAATGGTACAGAAGCAGAACAGAAACGACACACCAATAAACAATTTTAATATCTTACGTAAATCCTGCTAGAAATATATCAAGGGAAATTCTCTAAGAACGGAATCCGTTTTCTCAATGTAGCTAAGTTGGTAGTCGGTAGTAATCTCAGTAATACATCAGAATACTGAACATCAAAGGGCAGTTTATAGATTTACAAATATTAACCGACAAGGCGGGAGTTCATTCAATATACAAAGAGATATGTCATCCATTATGTCTCATTGTGGACTGACCACTTAGCGTTGAGAGGAAATAATTTATTCAGAGCGCTCCGTGGCATAGTCGAACTCGAACCAAGTACTCTAATTGTATTGTCTTGAGAAGTTCTAGCGAAATAATTATATGGCACTTACGCTGCTCCTCTTTACTTAATTTTGGTAAGAAGTTCTTTCCAATTTAATGAATTTAAAAACATAAACTTAGGTACCTACTCTAATTTCAACCAACTGCTGACATGATATGCGTACCACACTCAGTGAAACATTTCACAGGCTCCCAAATAACAAATGTTGCCCAAAACTTTGGTAAGAAGTTTTTAAATTGAATAATGTATATATATAATGTATATAACACATTTTTATTTAACTACTATCTATGCTTTCTCTCAATATAATATTATAGGAATTACCTAGTTATATAAGATATTTATAATATTATGATACAGCTTTGATAGGAGATACTGTAAAAAAATAAGTACCTACACACTCACAGTGATCACGATCTATAAAAGTTAGTAGGATGCTTGAAGATGTTGCTCTACAGTAAGTTATTTCATTTGTATAAATAGACTTAAATGTAGGTGAACAAGTAAAGAGAGTCTACAAAATATGTATAACTACTGAGCTAAAGTTCCCACAGAAGCAAAGGTGGTCCCAAATATCAAAGTGGAAAGTAGAATACAATGTAATCAATTACACAAAAAAGCAACACACCCATTCTTCACATCCATAAGTAGTTAAATTATGAATTATTACCTGGTATCAAATAATTCGACTTTTTGTGAATTCTCACTTTTATTTTTGGTGGATTTTTGTAAAAAATTATGAATGGGACCCTCCGCCCCTTTCGCGCTCGATAGTCGATTGTTTTGTCAGCGAAACACCTGGATGCAAACAAATGCGCGCGCGCACAACGGCTGCCGTGCCAAGATGGCGGCAACGTGTTTTTATTATAATCCCTTTTTATTCTGCCTCGAGCATGAAATTAAAGAGTTATTTCTCGAAATATTACGTGTCAAGTATGATTTATATGAAGTTGGGACAAATTATTGAGAATAATGTATGAAAGTGACGAATTGGTTCACAAAAGTGATTGCCTATTTATAGAAATAAAGAAAGTGAAGTGTTTTTTTTTTAATATCTTTTTGTATTACGGCTTGACCGATTGTGAGAAAACTTTTCCTACTGATATCATATGCCATATCTAAGGATACTTTAAAAAAATATGGTTTAGGACAGGACAAGAGAGTATAAAATTAAAAAGAAGCAAGTAAATTTACTGCAAATATTTTTATTGCAGTAAATTTACTTGCTTCTTTTTAATTAAATGAATATTGCATCCGATTACAACAATCTATTAGTGTTTAAAAGTTTGTTGAAAAAAAAAACAACGCGTCTTCGCTCGTTAAAGCCCAATTTTAATGTGTTTCTCATTTCAACCCGAATTATTAATTATAATGGTTCCATTTTACATAATTTTCTTATTATGAATCGGTTGATATACAACCGCTCTCTGTTTTAGCGGCCTCGTAAATATCAATCGGTTAAAGAAAGGTTTCCTACGAAAGAGTTACTGCCAAAAGTAGATTCAAGCGGCCCTACTAATAAACATGGTGTAAAGTTATTCCTGAGTGTAAACTGTCAAAATGTATGGTTATTTTTAGTTTATTCCGAGGAATAATTTATACCACGTTTATTAGTAGGGCCGAAGAACTTTACGTTGACTGATAATGCAACCTGATTTTTAAGGAGCAAATAAATCTTTTTTTTTTTTTTTTAATTAACGGATCAAAAACTAGTAGTAGTAGTTGTAGTTAGTTTTAGTAAATAATAGATTATTTTCCTTGTAAAAATTTATAAATAAATTTCATTAGTTTTATCAGCGATTTGAGCTATTCCTTTGTCTATTGAGATACATTGATGTTTCTTACGAACTTAATTTGACGGCATTGCTTTTTTAAAAAAGTATTATGACTCGTTATGATGATCCGTTCTTAATTAAATCTTAGTTTGTTACTTTTATTGATCCGTTGATTTCAAATAATCACATAACTACCGGATTCTCAGGTATTTTTATTCGGAAGCTACAATCATTATCAAGCAATCAACTGCGTATTAGTTTTCAATCCGGGCATCTTAATTGTAGACAAATTATTTCTTAAATAAGCAAATGAGCCACTTATTTCTTCAGTAAAATAATATAAAAAGGGAAAACCAGTTTTTTTAAGAAGCATAAAAATAGGAGTTTAAAACGCGTTTTTTAAATAGTTTAGTAAACGGTGAAGAGAAACATTGTTCGTAATAGTTTGAATTAAGATCTATTTAAAAGAAAAAAAGAAAAAGTTATCCGAAAAAACTAAGGCCTTTACATTTACGAGTATATTAGATTATATTAGAGTATATTAGATTAGTTATATTAGATTTATACAGCGTCAGGAGGCAATCCATGCCTACACTTAACGGGACGCTGTTGTGCCTGGGACATTTTTTGAGATGGAATAGGCTTGCCCAGCACCTAAACTATCCTCTCAGCTTAATCAACCTGGCCCACAGGAAAGACGACGTCGATACGTGCGGAGCTGACGAAGCTGCGGGTTTTTCTCTCGATGCCTTCCCTCACCGTTAAGAGCTCGTGTTATAGCACATATACATTTTACGAAACGAAAAATCCATTGATGCACAGCCGAGATTCGAACCCACGACCTTCAGATTGAAAGTCGAGGCACAACCCCATTCGACCAACACGGCTCTCAAAAACTAAGAGGACTTTAATATGGTATTTTTGTTGGACAAGACAACGTCACGCCTGTAGGGTCAGCTAGTTACATAAAAGAGCACCAAGTTAGTAACTTCTTTTGTCAGTATCCAGGGTTTCTGAAATCGAGTTCCAAAGCAAAAGAACAAAGAAAATATGAAAATGTTCAACGATACCTTTGAATAATATACGTAGCACATTTAGGCTGCAAAGTGCGTCTTCATAATAATTTCATGAGCGTACAAGGAAACATCGGGAATATAGGGCATTGACGAGGGTTGAATGATACGTGCCTTTGATGTGAACTATTGAAGAAAATGTAATTTTGCATAAAGAATACAGGACAACTACTGCATCGATATCTATATTGGCACAAAATAGCTAAAACGAAATACCATAGTACCTAGTATTGATGAGCTCTTCTAAAAAAAGAGAACAATTAGTTCACAGTATTTGGGTCGCTTGGCTTTCCAAGCCTTGCTCATGGCATGATAATAATGCAGTACGAGAGAGCTTTAGGTTCTTATTATTGACACAATGTGCTGCTTATTACATAAACGTTAAACCATTAGTTGAACCCCATGTTGATACAAATGTCAAAACAAAACAGTTACCACAAAAAAGCGCTCTATGTACGAGTATTTAAAGATCGTTTTTCTAGGGACAGTTTTTTAGTAAGTCTTAGTCAAAACTCGGTTCATTTTATTGTAATAAGACGAGTTTGATCTAGCCACTTTCTCCAATAGATTTTTATATCCAGGTGCTTGAAACATCCATTTTAAGTTCCAAAAAGGATTTACATACGCAATACTTCTATAGATTCCCGTATATGCTTACTCATTCACGCATAGATAAAATATGTCCCTGCATACAAATAATGCGGGATTCATAACAAAAACCTCACGTACCTTCAAACTGTATACTCATCTTGCGTCGTAATTTATTATGTTCGGTTCGGCTCGATTCATTGACTTTTGTGGTCGACGGTATCTTCCTTTGTCAGCGAGTCAAGAGCGAGTGGCCGTGTAATATGAATTAATAAGCACAAAGAATGATTATTATACGTTTTGTCGCAACGAGATTCCTCGATAGATCTATTGTGAACTCCGGAACAAATTTTTGTGAATCGCGTGCGCTCGATCTTTGAATTGCTAAGAATAGGTTTTTATTCGTTATCGTTGCTTGTTATGTATTATTAGCTGCTGCTCGTGGATTCGCTCACATTCATGATAGCTGATAAAATGAATTGGTGGTGAATTAAGATACTAGTATTATACATCAGAAAGGTGAGGTTTTTAATCACGCCTGTACCAGTGAACTAATTTGGATTGAACTTGGAATATAGATAAACATTAAAATTGTGAAATATAAAGCTCTTTTTGCATTCGATATTAATATTTTTTTGTTACTAGTTCCATTACGTTTTTTATGAATTACTTTGAAAATAACTTATGTGAACTCGTTATAGAATAAAATAAGTGAAGACAATGTGGTGATAATATTTCTAGTTTCTTTAGTAGGTATAATTAAGTCGTTGTCTTCCAAAATTTATTGAGAGATTAGGATGAACCAATAAAAAACTAATTTAAAACTGGCTTAGTGTCACATGTGTTGAAAGACGAAAATAAGATGATGCCTGTTTATTAAGTCCAAGTTAATATAACTTGGGGTTTGTTGTAAGCCGACAGTAAAAGTTATTTTTACTTCAAGTGAGTAACAAACACACTTTAGACTGGGCATGCTTAAGTTTAAATTAAAATAAATAGTTACTTAATTGGTCTTATTACAAAAAAGTTAAATCTTAGTTGAACACCATGTTGACACATGTCAAAACAAAACAGTTACCACAAAAAAAGCGTTCTATATACGAGTATTTAAAGATCGTTTTTCTAGAGACAGTTTTTTAGTCAGTGCTTCGCTAAACTCTGTTCATATTTTTTATAATAAGACGGTGTTTAAAATAAAACAAACAATTTCAAAGTCATATTTTAATTGTTGCATCGGCACTTCATGTCTCGGCTCTATTCACTTAATACACATTTGACGCATCTACATAAGTGCCAGCGAAATATGATGTAAATGCAGTAAAAGGCGTCTTTAGTTTGGAATACAATGCTGATGTGGACAGTGAACCTGTTAACTACTGCAACTAACGCAAATGCAGCAGGTTTGTTGCGCGATCGAAAATAACAGTTCGATCAAATATGACACATTATTGATGCAGTCCTAATCCCAATTGATGGTGAAATTGTAGGGTTGACTATGGAACAAATCGGGTAAAAAACAGTATTTTATACACTACAAATAATTTACTCTCCCATAAACAGTTCAATCCTTACACAACCGTGAACATGCAGTATCTGATTGGGCGTACTAAAGGTCTATATTTGGAAGGCTCGACAGGACTTGGATAGCCGCGAGCTACTTCGTGCCAATCCTTGGTTACATAACTGTCTACAGGTTCCGTACTCGTTACATCTAGATAGCTAAGTAATTTGGGGAGCTTACAGCAAACATTCTTAGTACCCAGTTTTAAGAAGACGGATTTTTATTTGCTTACGAAGAATTAACTTATGCTTTAATTTTGTTGGATAAAATTCACGACTCCATAATTATGAATTTTGAGTCTGATATAAAAGGCTCTACTACAATACGGTGATAATACAATACAATACAATAAAATTTTATTTCTCCACTATACACGAGTTAGATAATGTTGATACTAGAACGAAATCGGTTCGAATTCATCTCTCTAGACAGACAAGAGACATTACTACGATCTTGCATCGACCACATGCTTTTTTATATTAGTATGCCACTAAGAAAAGAAGGAAAGAAGTAAAGTAGACGTAATAGAAGAGTCGATGTTAAAAGAAAGCTATTGAATAAAATCGATTATTTCATTCGTTTCAAAACCAAAACCTTTCGATGATCATTATGCAGTCAAATTGCTAGTTGAGAGACGTCCAGCAACAATTAACTAACATAAATGTAGACGAAGAATTCATAATGATTTCTAAGTTCTTTCGATATATTAAAACTTGCCATTAAGTAATTATCAGACACGACCTCATTTCTTTTTACGTGAGCCTTTGTTTTCCTAAGTAATTCAACAAAAGCCGTGGATTTGTCAAACTCGTGAGCACTTAGATCATTGAAACAGGTACAATTTTCTATTTGTTCATGTTTTGTTACAAACAGGACAAATTGTGTTCTGTGTATGGAGTACGTGCGTTTCGTTTGTTCTCTTTATTACGTTCGTTTAGGTACTCGTATTATGTCTTGTAATGTTCTAATATACAAGTCTTTGTAGTTTTTACCTTTGTTTTACATCATTACTCCATTTTCATATATATATATATATATATATATATATATATATATATATATAGATATCTCCATGGGCACTATGTTGATCAAACGTGCCATATAGTTAGTAATTATTTGATCCGTTTTCACTTGTTGATCCGGTTGGTATTTGTTGATCCATTGCCACATCACCGTCCGTATGTGGATCCAAACGGAGCCACAAGTGTCACCATCAGTAATAATAATAATTACGTGCTTTTTATACAAATCCACCTTTTTTGCGTTTTAGCAATTGTTGATCCGATTCAAATGAGCCAATCAGAGCCCACCGAGCTCAGCCATTGGTCGCTTGCGGCCTTAGCCATTTGTTTGACCTAAATCTAACATTTTAATTATTTTATCAGATTGATTCTCTGGTGATTTTTATAATACGTCCCTAGCAGATTTGTTTTAGCATTATAGGTTTGTTTGATAAATTTCATCAAGCAGAATAACAGAACAACTAAAGCGCGGATCCACGCTATGATTTTTCAAAATTAAAGAATGAGGAGAACGAGCTAGGGTTAGTGAACTAGTTTCATATGCTTAAGAATGGATTGCCGCTTTGTTGATATTATTAGGCACCAATTATGTGTTCTCCTGCAATTAAGACAATTATCAGAAGTAGAAAATTATCACAAAGAAAATAAGTAATTATTAAAAAGGTTTTTGAGAAATTTACCGGTCAATTACTGGTCTTAAAAAAGATACATAAATCCTTCTTCACTAACCTTAGCTCGTTCTCCATACCTAACGGAAATGTCTGATACACGTTAGTGCACACGTCCACGAGCTCCTAGCGCAACTGACGGTCCAATGACGATGTATTAGTTATTTATGCGATAAAATGTGCTTCATTTATTGGTTCGACTACTCTTTACTATTATAAGCAGTAGTATGCAACCTCTTGGTGGCAGTGGGCTGGCCATATCTCACGAAGAACCGAAACCGCTGGGGTAAAAGTGTTCTTGAGTGGAGACCGCGACTCGGCAAACGTAGTGTAGGACGCCCTCCAACCAGATGGGATGACGATCTGCGAAAGACTGCAGGCAGATGCTGGATGCGGCAAGCTGAATACAGGGCGCTATGGCGCTCATTAGGGGAGGGCTATGTCCAGCAGTGGACTAATGTAGCCTGATGATGATGATGATGCAACCTCTTGAATCAGGGCAAAGAGTTGCCCTGATTCAAGAGGTAGGTTGTTATTTGTAGGTTGCATACTACTTGAGAATTATCACCGTCACTGTATGACGAAAGGTTCGTCCAAATATCTATATTTTTAGGGTTCCGTATTTTTAGTTTCACAACGTTTTCTATAAGTTTCAATTGAATTACGGTCGACTTCTTCAACTTCCATAAAACTCGGGAGATTTTTTGCTAGCCCTAATTTCATATCCCCATGTCAATGTCATGCAAGTGCCTAGTTCCGATTTCCGCTATGAGCCAAAACATCCTTGTCGAATGAATAATCAATTATAACACACATAAGAAACTTTATTGACACACACAGTACAAACAATATTAATTAAACACACAGTACAAAAAATATTAATTAATCAGACAGTACCAAAAATATTGATTAAACACACAGTACAAACAATATTAATTAAACACACAGTACAAAAAATATTAATTGAACACACATTACAAAAAATATTAATTAAACACACAATGGAAGGAGAATTTTCACAAAAAAGGAGATTTTTGATAAATTTTAAACTACGTGTTACAGATACAGAATCGGATGAACAAGTTGATAAAGGTAAAAGACGTAAAACGATTCACAAGAAGTGGAGCAAAGATGAAGTAGACGCAGTAATGCGTCATCTGAAAAAATTCATAGTAATGAAAAAGAATCCTGGTAAAGCTAATTGTGAACAAGTACTGCGAAAGGAACCAATACTTCATAATAGAACATGGATGCAAATAAATACTTACATTAACAACATTTATAAAAAAAAGCCATAAAAACATCAACAGTAAAAACCAATAACTACACGTAGTTTAAAATTTATCAAAAATCTCCTTTTTTGTGAAAATTCTCCTTCCATTGTGTGTTTAATTAATATTTTTTGTAATGTGTGTTCAATTAATATTTTTTGTACTGTGTGTTTAATTAATATTGTTTGTACTGTGTGTTTAATCAATATTTTTTGTACTGTCTGATTAATTAATATTTTTTGTACTGTGTGTTTAATTAATATTGTTTGTACTGTGTGTGTCAATAAAGTTTCTTATGTGTGTTATAATTGATTATTCATTCGACAAGGATGTTTTGGCTCATGGCGGAAATCGGAACTAGGCACTTGCATGACATTGACATGGGGATATGAAATTAGGGCTAGCAAAAAATCTCCTGAGTTTTATGGAAGTTGAAGAAGTCGACCGTAATTCAATTGAAACTTATAGAAAACGTTGTGAAACTAAAAATACGGAACCTTAAAAATATAGATATTTGGACGAACCTTTCGTCATACAGTGATAATTCTCAAGTAGTATGCAACCTACAAATAACAACCTACCTCTTGAATCAGGGCAACTCTTTGCCATGATTCAAGAGGTTGCATCATCATCATCATCATCAGGCTACATTAGTCCACTGCTGGACATAGCCCTCCCCTAATGAGCGCCATAGCGCCCTGTATTCAGCTTGCCGCATCCAGCATCTGCCTGCAGTCTTTCGCAGATCGTCATCCCATCTGGTTGGAGGGCGTCCTACACTACGTTTGCCGAGTCGCGGTCTCCACTCAAGAACACTTTTACCCCAGCGGTTTCGGTTCTTCGTGAGATATGGCCAGCCCACTGCCACCAAGAGGTTGCATACTACTGCTTATAATAGTAAAGAGTAGTCGAACCAATAAATGAAGCACATTTTATCGCATAAATAACTAATACATCGTCATTGGACCGTCAGTTGCGCTAGGAGCTCGTGGACGTGTGCACTAACGTGTATCAGACATTTCCGTTATGTATGGAGAACGAGCTAAGGTTAGTGAAGTAGGATTTATGTATGTTTTTTTAGACCAGTAATTGACCGGTAAAATTCTCAAAAACCTTTTTAAAAATTACTTATTTTCTTTGTGATAATTTTCTACTTCTGATAATTGTCTTAATTGCAGGAGCGGGGCGTTCGTGCCCCGGCCCCCGCGCCCTTCACTACTTTGAATACTGTAGTGTTTACGAAAAATTTATCTACGTTACTTAATATACAGTTTCGTTTTGTCGGATCAAATAAAGCTGTAATTTTGATAATATAAATGGATCTGATCAACATACGACTTTGGATTTGGTATATAAAACGGAGCCCACAAGTGTTTATGGGTTTCTGAATTTCGGCCGTTACGGAGTCGATTAAGTTCGAGATCTTACCAATAAAAATGTTGAGCACATCAATTTCTCCACGAACACGTTTGGCAACGTCGCCCAAAAATTTGCGCCGTTGCCACTCCGGGCAAGATCTATGCAACCGGAGTCGAGTAATATGGGGGAAAAGGTGGAGTCAGGAATGCACGGCAGTCGGGCTGGATCAACTTAGTGCCCAGGTTGGTATTTATATATATATACAGGGTGTAAAAAGACGTCTACCGAAGCCGAAAGGGATAGGTACAGCATCCCAACACACAACCAAATCCAAAAGGATTTTACGAAAAAAACATTATAACCAAAGAAAACAGCGTTTGAAGATTACTGTTTGCGTATGTACCTACTGGGCGCGTTTTTATACGTAGATTGCTGGATTTTGAGTTTTCATAGTTTTTTTCTTTTTAATGAAATTATTAGGTAGGTATGGTCTTATTATGTTGTACTAGTAGAAAATAACTAGAAAATGAAATAAAATAACGTAGCTAAGTCAAAAAAAATTGCGTTATTTTTCGCTAAATATGTTCAGAAACCCCTCAGTTTTCGGTAGCAGTCTTTTTACACCCTGTATACATGTATATATTTTTTAGAGTGTTTGTTGTTTAATCTAAAGTTTAACCAACTATCATTTATTATAGAAAAAAATTATGTCACGTAATAAGGAATTACTTAAAATTGGTTTTAGGTACTAATAGGTTTACATAATCTTTTCTTTATTTTCATATTCAAGTTATCACAGTGGTGTCATTAAAACCGTTTCAACTTTATCTGTACCATGTTCTAAAGTGATAAGAGTAACACATAATTTAGCTCCTCCGACAATATAACTGACCTATTTATTGGCTTTAGTTCATTTTGATAAAATCTTTGTGTTTTTAAGGTCATTAACACCATTGGTCAGATAAAAGGCTACAGTTGTCTTAAAAGTGTTATATATTTCTTCAAGCATTGAGTTACCAAGATTGTCTAACATGATTATAATTGCTGGAATTCAAGATGAAAATGTGTTATATTTTAATGCTTGACAGTAATGACGATGTATCATAGTAATAACGATATATCATAAGCAAATACAATCAAAATCTAAAGCCACTATTGGCGAGGTATAGTTCGGCAAACGGATCTAGGCATTCATGAAGTTAGCCGTTTGACTGCGCAGAACACAATTTTGTATAAAAAAGCGATCACTGCGCAGACAAACGGCTAACTTCACGAATTCCTAGATCCGTTGGGCGAACTGTACCTAAAAAGACAAATCACTCCACCTAATCACAAAGCTTATCTTTCGTCCTATCAAACTGCCCAAGATCGTCTTTCTATTAATCAAAACTTACGATAAGAGCTCCCTACTGATCATAGGTGGTATTTTATGACGTATCTATCTACATGTTACTTATTACCATAACATGACAAGTCCATTACGGATTAGTACGAGGGAAAATCGGTAAATAGTGTATTGTAATAGCTTACTCATACCACTTCGCACGCATGGTTTAACCATGTTATGAAGAATGTGAGAATATTTTATCATCTGTTTTTTTAGTTGTATATAATTACGTTTTTATACTAAAAAGAAAACCGACTTCAATGTTTGACTCGAAACGCGGTGTGACTCGGGGCGTCAAGCTGTCGATTCGATTTCTATTTGTGACATGGCTAGGAGGGAAGGTGTTTAGAGTTTTACGGGGAAACTATAAATCCCTCAGGAATAAAATTTATATGGGACCACCTCTGGCCAATGGCGGAGCAATCGCGTAACAAGATACAAAAAAAAAAAAAAACATACAGACGAATTGAGAACCTCCTCCTTTTTTGAAGTCGGTTGATAAAGTGATGGGAAATTCTATATAAATTGAGGATATAGATTTAAATTCCATCAATTCATTCACTAAGTAAACTGATTTAATAATTATCTTGAGAGGATCTTTCTTATTTATTTTTATAGTATTTTATATTCATGTTTCAATATTGTATCTTCATTTTGCTTAGTGGGTGAGAATCTATCCATACAAGCAACGATTGATAATTCTATACAAGATTCTTATCTATGGGTAAGAAGCAGAACCACGAATAGAGAAAATACAGGCCGTCAATCAATAATCGTATTTTTTTGTTTTTAAAAGTTACTCGTGTTCTTTACCACGTTCTAGTTTCAAAGGGTGGTCGCGATATGGTGAATTAAATACTAAAAAGAGTTAGAAAGAAATCAGATCGCGATTACACGCTTACTACAGAAACTAACGAATCATTTCCTTTCATTATTGTGAGCGGTAGCGTAACTAACACCTAATGAACATTTGGACTAATGCGGTTTTATTTTAACGCGATTATTTTGTTGCTTCCTATTTTATGGGAATTAAACTAACCTTCATCAAGAAAAATAAAAGAATAATAATTTTCGGATAAAACGTTGTTTGAATTTCTCAATAGCTCTCTCGTTCGTTCGTCTCGTTCGTCTCTTTATTTCTGGAACACTATTTACGACAATATTTCAAAAAAATATTGAGAAATAAAAACGAATTCTTGTAGACTCTTCCAGTCGAAATACAAGCAAGATTTCGCGCGAAACTCATTGTGGTTTTCTCTACACGTCGTTAGGACTATCGCTGCGCGCTATATATTACCAAGTTAAGTTTTATAGCAACACTGTGGTGAGTGTAATTTTAAATTATCCTCTTTATTGCACACATAATCCATGGCGTGAATCTACCACTCGTATATTAGCTCGGCTTAGATCATAAAGGTCCGCTAAGCGAAACAGTATATCTCTCTTACTGACGGGTTTTTTGCCGTTTGTTTTTACGCAATAACCTCACATTACGTGTTATCTCCGCGGCCGGTTCTGCGCTGCGGCTTCTCATTTATTGTATTATAAATTTAGTGGGAGGAGCCAACCTATTCCGCGATGCGTACAACGCAGGAACAAGACGGCGATACCGCTCAATGATCCGGCAATAAATAAAAAGAGCGAGACGAAACCCATTATTTCAAAGTTAACTACGATAGAAAATAGGGTCGACAAAATTCCCCTTCATTAATAAGCTATTAGATTACGATGTCGCTTCGACCGATTGGTAGGCCATAGGGAATCCTAATAAACGTTCCCCCCTTCCAGTTCGATGGTTGATCGAGATTCAAAAGAAGCCCCGCTTTGAAACGCGCACGAAACAAAACAAGCGCTCGAAAAAGACCCCGCTCTAATTCTCTTTAACATCTCCGATTTCAATTGCTCCTTCAGATATTTGAATGTAGGGAGGGACAAAGTTTGTCACGTAGGGTCGCTGGTATAGAAATCTCCTGTGTACATACAATGCGGGTCCGGCCTCATAGGTACCCCATTAACGAGAGTGCCCGAGAGGCGAGGACGATATCACATCTAAAGATCAGATTGACAACGCCAAAGAAAAGTATAGCTAGTTTTACGAGCCGCTCTGTTATTAAACATTATAAAATAAATGCGTTTTCTGTGCGTCCGTTTTTTAAACGAACCCATTCAATCTAATAAAAGATCTATAAGAACGAAACCCTTTGGTGCACACACGAAAACAGTTTTTGTCACCGGTGGCCCCTGTATGTGTGCATTGTGGACATTTTTGTCCCCGTTTACTGCTGCTTTTTGATACCGATCATTTTTTGTTCGGCCATTATTAACGGGTATTGTGCAAAGGTTTAGTCAGGATAAGATCTCTGATATGTCACCAAAGCATTTTTTATAAAACAAGTAACCTTTTTGGCCGATAACAAAAACTTCGTGAGAATCATGAACGTATTTGATCTACGCCTTTGAAAGGTCAATGAATTTATTCATGTATTAAAAGTGAGTAGAGCAAAACATCATAAAAATTACTCAAAAAAATATCATAATCCGAACACCGTACCCCTGCAAATTGGCATTATCTGACGAGTCACTCGCATCACAAGAGTCACATCGCCCATCAATCATCGCAGATTACGCCGCAAATCGAACCATTCAGTCGAATAACCATAAAATTGCATATTCAGCGTCCGAGGATACGATAAACAACTCAGAAACTTTCATTCTGAATCATTCCCATATTTGAAAAATATTCAACTCTGAATAAAAATTGCTCGTTCCAAGACAAAAGACACTCAATATCGTTACCAGCGTTTGCAGTAAAAAGCTTTCTGGAGAGAAATAATAAAGGTTCCCTGACTACTGACTGCCCCGAGATTCTTATTTGAAAGGTATCAAAATTCGCTGAGTAGTCTGTACAAAGGAGTTGGGACTAATACTATTTATTTCTACGGCTCAAACCTTTGCTATCCTTCCATTAGATTACTAGAAATAAGGTCAACTTTGTTTATCCATAAGACTATTATTATCCTAAGTGAACACATTATTTTAGTCAAAGGAATCACTTTTATTTCAACTTTCTCTATAAATATAAAGAAATTTGTTTTGATTTTGCTATATTCTTACCGAAATTCAGCTATAAAAGCAATCTTTCAATAAAACCCAACAAACCGAAGCCTATCACTTCTGCGATGCTCATACAAAATTCAAACACCAGCATGTTTCTCATGTAAGTACTTCAATGTCTAGAAACGAAAGATCCCGATTTTCCAACTTGCGTTTGTCTCTCCGCTGGGAAGAATGTTGTAATGCGGCGTAATTTCCTTTAGCAAGACTTCTGTTGACTCGCAGTAGTCTTGAGCGCTGCCAAGGATCATTTTGTATCCGATTACATGTCTGCAAAGTCTGGTTGATTGTTTGCTGTGCCGTACCTCGCTTTATTTACTGTCGATGTTTCCCCCTTTATCGGGGACTATCTCAAATTACTTGACAAAGTGAACCAACACTGAGTCCACTAGACCTTATTACTTCACTCTGTAGCTATTTACTTTTTACTGTATTTTTATAGTCATCAAACAAAATTTATAAGCGCTATTTTTTTATGTCAAACATAGGTTTTAAAGTTGGATAGGTTTGAAAATTACTACCATGAATCTCTTTTACGCGGGTATTTTATTATAAGTAACATGGTAATTCCCAACTCCTTGTTTTTGAATAAGAGTTTGACATCATGATTTTATTGAAAACTGATGTTATTGCTATCATAAAACCTGACATCTACGAACTTTGCTTTCAAGTTACTAATGGAATTTTTATAGGGCAGCATTCTCGCTATTATTCAGTTGTTATTTTTAGAATACTCTTAAAATATTTAGCAATAAGACATAGTTATTATAATTGTATGAAGAACCAAACTTTGATGTAATATTGTTCTGAACTCTCTGTTATGATTTCCATAGGAACTTTATCTTAAATTGTTTTAGCAAAATTGTTGAAGTTTAAACATCCTTCCTGAGAGAATCTCATCTCATAAATGGGTAGCCAAATTTCTGGCAACATCTGTCGATTGTGGCTTAAGGTTGTGCAAAATTTAATCCGCGTTGCAATGGCATATTGAATTTCTTTCTCGCTCGATTGAAAGTGTTTTTTTTTAGTCTCCCAGGCTGTTGACTGTCGCCTGTTTCCTTGTCTCAGATTTCACGGTAGCCTCTTTGTAGTGCTGTAACTTAAGAGTACCGAAGGTGAGTCCATTCATATCGGTTTACTTACTGCCATTTTTTTTCCTTCGAAGCGGCAACTAAGTAGTTTGTTAGTGGGTGGAATGGGCGGGTAAAAATCAGTTTTATGGTGTCTGAAGTCAAGAAGCTATAAATTTCGGTAACTGGAACATAATTTAGTCTGACGTTCTTTGTCTTCGCCTTTGATAGATTGTTATCTTTGCAACTATCTTGTGGCTCATCGATATATCAATCTCAACAATGTATCTCTTCAATGTTTCCCTGAGTCTATCAACTCTAAATCTTTCAATCAAAAAAGAATACAAAATGTTCCTTCATTGCTGAAACGATATTTACACAGTCGCATATTTTTTACCTTATATTTGCAGATGCCTTGACAAACACAATCAAATAATAATCAACGGCAAATTAACTTTCTCAATTTGGCTCAAATAGATTGCAGCTGAAGACAAGTGATGCATCCAAAGATAATATTTGAACTACAGTACACAATAAAAGATTGTAAACACGGCGAGCAATTACTACACCGGTAACATGTTTGTTTAGGACCAAGAACTTAAGTGTCTTCGGGAATGTTTGAAGTATCTTCGAATAGTAGTGTGACTGTCAGGCAAGAGCTTACTCCATTATAATAGCTACCGTTTTAAAAAGATAATCGTAAAAAAGTTATCCATTTTTATTTTAAGGAAAATAAGCTGCTAATGATATTTGTAAATTCGTGGATATTTATTCCAAAACATTATTTGCAAATCAATGATTTTATCAGATAAAAATGTGTATGAACCATAGACTACAAATTTTAATACTTGCTACCAGACAAAAAATTGTACTTATCAAGAATATGTGTAGGTAGTATACAATTTCTTTTGCATTTAAATGTGACTTTGATGAAGCGACGCTACTATGTTCACACGTATACCATAGGTATACACCCACCCAACGTTCTTGTGTAAATAAATTCTGTTATCGACTTGAGACAAACGAATCAGAACAATCATAGTGTGTTTGATTTATTAACTGGAGCCTCCTATACTACTGTTTATACTGTATTAGAGATAGATATCAGTATCATATGAAATTGATGGGTGTCTTGAATCTATTGTTTTGATTCTGAGTGCGAGTAAATATTTTTCATCGGTATGGAATTGATCAATTTATATGGAATTTATAATTTCGTCTGGATTGTATTTATAATTTTTGTTTGTACATATAATTTTACTCAACACTAAAACTAATAGACACTGGAAAACAAAATGATGATAATGGATCTTTACAGATATATTTCTATGATTACAATTTCATTTTTCATTTTTCCAAATTGACTCAAAGGAAATTTGAGGAAAGAGTTTCGCAATCCGCATCTGCTCCGAATAGCTCCATAGTGCTAGAGACAACAGATTGAACCTTTTGTTCTTACCAAAAGGTCGTAACTTCTACGTCGACTTGACAAAACTCACTCAAGCGAACATGACCTTTATGCCAATTGCTGTAAGGTTTATAAGAGAGTGGATAGTTAAGCGAAAGTAGAATGCAATCTGCGAGAATCTAGCGGTAGAGTACCTACGCCAGATGTTGCGGTCTCTAAAATTCGACGTAACTTAAGCTTTGACGGTAGTTGTGGAACTATATCCTATCTAAGCAGACCTTTTCATAAGCTTATAAATAATTCTGTATATTCTCTTATGGTATGGTTCTCTTTGTACCAGTCAGCCTCCCCTCACTGGTGCTTGAATTAACGCCGACGCCGGTGAAAATGCCTTATATGCGTTACCAAATTGGTGACACTGATCGTACCAAGATGTTTATTATTTATGTCGTTGACAAATAAAATGTTTTTAATAAATATTTTGCCTCTTTTGCATGTCTTTGATTTGTAATGGACTCAGGTATGTACAAAATAATGATTTAAGCACTATTTATTTTTAGCTCATACCTTCATATTCATATTTTTTATGAAAAGAATGTCTATTTATGAAAAGATCTGAGAGAATGTCTACCGCACCTTGGGGATACAGTCGTGAACCTGTTTACGTTTAGAATGTCATTTTAAATTTGCTAGAAACGATGAAAGAAGCGTTCGAGGATTCAAAGTTTTTCCATTGTAAAGTTGTTCAGTACTAGAATAAATTAGTACGCAATCAAAACTATTAAAGCTCCCGGTTTCATTACAAAGAGCTCAATGAGCAAATTACTTCGATATTCTTGTTCCGCATACTCTTTTGTGAAAACCGATGGCATTGTCAAATGACAAAACCAACGAAACCCAGGTACCCAACCCACCAATTACGGTGCATTGTCAAAAAATCTATCTCGGAGACATTTTTGAACATGTCATTTGAAACCACCGTTCCATTACCATTATTGTGTAGATCTGCTATTGTATTTTGAACTTTAACACAGAACACATTAAGTAAAATGCCTAGTTTATCAGTAGTAAAAGTATAATTGTTGGTGCATACTCAAAAACTATTGTGCGTTGGTCCTCTGGTCTGTCACATATCCTCTCTATTGTGATTTATTTCAATAGTTTGAAATCTATAGATTTTTTAAAATTGTTCCATATGAAAGAGTTTATACACCTGCTTTATACTGGTCGTAAATATATTTGCCTAGGAATCGTGAGAAAACATTGTACCTAAATAAATATACACACCACCAATAATAAATCGTACTATTTTAGAAATAAGTACCAGTATTGAACTAATTCATACACACTCATATTTTCTATCTTGTACTCTAATAAATATAAGTATCTAGATACAAACAAATACAGTCATTTTTCTATTAAATCTTATAAAAAGTTTCAAACCTATTAACAGCTACAAATTAAAATCTCTCCTAAACTATTTTAATTTTTACCACAACATATTTGTTTCACAGCATAAACTATTTTTCTAAAACCAATCAGTTAATAACTAACCCAGTACAACCAGAGCCGTGTTAGTCGAATGGGGGTGTATCACTGGATTTTTCGTTTCGTAAAAATGTATATGCACTTTAACACGAGCTCTTAACGGTGAAGGAAAACATCGTGAGGAAACCCGCAGCTTAGTCAGTTCCACGCGTATCGACGTAATCTCTCCTGTGGGCCAGGTTGATTTAGTTGAGAGGATGGTTTAGGTTAGGTTAAAGCCTATTCCATCTCAAACAATGTCCCAGGCACTACAGCGTCCCGTTAAGTGTAGGCATGGATTGCCTCCTGACGCTGTATAAATCATCTAAAATAGATGTAAAGGCCTAAGTTTTTTTTTTACACCAACAATTAAAAATGTACAAATTTTAACTAGAGACTCCTTGTAAGATATAAAGTATTCCTTTAGAACTAATTTTAACAAAACCTTGCCATCCAGACGTGTAATTTTCAAAGAAAAAGTTAACGGCAGGCTATACTTCCATGACCTCAATTAGCATTACTAATCATTTTGTTTGCTCTGTACCTACGAATCAGAGATTCCAATTATACGGTGTTAACCTTTATTTAATTTATGTAAATTACGGGAAGCCATTTAGAATGTTGAATTGCAAAATGAGAGATTATTCGCTATCTTTCGATAACCTCTCTAATGATAGCGTGTATTTTATTGCAGGTGTATTTCATTGCAAGGAAATAAAGTTAAATTTATTATTGATTTCGTATTTAGAATATTAATAGATTAGAGTTCACTTTTATAATACAAGTTTCAGTAAAAGTCTAGTTAATTTGAATATGTTTATGCACCGAGTGTCATTGGTAAAATAGCTACTTACCAGATTGTCCAATAAGAATAAAATATTTAAAAAAACTATTACCTTGTCTAAATAGCTTGAGGTATTAAAAAAATTTTTAGTTATTTTAAACTAAATAAATAAATTTAATAATGCTGGACTTCACACACAGCATCATCTAGCCCCAAAGTAAGCAGAGCTTGTGTTATGGGTACAAGAATGACTGATAAACTACTTATATACTTTTTGTTTGTAAATACATACATATTATACATAGAAACACTCAGACCCGGGACAAATATCTGTAGGTCATACAAACATTGGTCCAGCAGCGGGGATCGAACCCGCAACCTTCTGTGTCGCAGGCGGACCTTCGCCCACTGCGCCACAGAGGTCGTCGAGCTAATCGAGTAGGTGACTATATCAAAACGTATTAACTAAACTCAGAGAGATACTTACGTTTATTAAGAGTAACTTTACTTGTAAAATGTTGAAAAATATCTTATGCGTCTACAACTGCAGAGATATTTATAGTACTTAAGATTTCTATTTAGTCTTTACAAGTCATGTCCTTCTCAATGTCCGTCTTTCTGTATGCGGTATTTATTTCACACAATGGCTGCCGACAGTTCACATGTAGGACCCCTCAGTAATTAAAAAAACTCTGACGAATAAGACCGACGAATCTTATCTCTCACCGAATCATGCATTCAAAGAAACGTAGGCGTTGTCCGCGACACCTCCTTGTCTAACACCTCCAATTACATTATACTGTGTCCTCTTCTATCATTTCAACTTTATTTTCGTTCATTAAATCAGCCAGTAATTGTTTATAATTATAATTAATTTGAATTTGGGAAACCCGTTGCCGCTTCTTCATTTTGATACTGATGGTCTTGTGAGAATTAGATACTTTATCTTTTGGGATAGGATACTGTTACTGATATGCTAGTATATTTTTATTCGGAAGCTTCAAAGCAAAATAGACTTTCTTTGTTCAGTAATAAAGTTGAGTATTTTATTTCTATTAGTTATTATAGTCAGAAGTAACATTTGAAATCACTACAGTAATTCTGTTTGAACTTTACTGGGTTCTCAAAGATAACCTTTTTTATGATCTTAATTATTAGTTATGGTTATGTTGAAGACGAAAATTTTGACGGTGTGATAATTATCGTAATTGTTATTTTATTTCTGAGAATCATGAATTTATGTTATATCTTGTTGATATCTCTACAATCTATTCAATTGATAGTTTCTCATTTTGGGTGTGCCCTTCTTGTTCTTTAAAATAATGAGATGACTTTCAAAAACTAACTCTAACTAGATTTTACTTCTTTACTAAAAATATTAAATAATTCACAAAAATCAAGATCACAAATCACAAATGATAATACAATACGAGATATACGATAACTTCAATACACTTTACAGTGTACTGAAGTTATAATAATAAAAACCTTTATTATGCGAAGGTTTAAGCGACACTAAGAGCATAATAAGCATGGTATTTTATGCGAAACCTAAATAAAAATAAAATATTTATGAAGGCTGTCTCCATAATTTGTAAAACTGTAGCCAAGTAATTACTTGGCATACTAAAATGTGACGTGAAAAGATAATTAAAGCACTTTGTTAACTAATATTTTGGCGGTCTTCTACAGACATCTAAACTTAAATAGCCTAATTAATGTTCATGAAAATTACGTTACAGTAAATAAACCCGCTTATTTAAATTCAGGGCAGATATTTCTTGACAAGATAAGATCGTTCTAATTAAAGCGTTCGTCTTTAATACCTGGCTCAAAATGTTCCCCAAAAACTTTGTTGAGGAAGTTCAATGACTTCCTGAAATCATGTCTAATGTATACTTTTGTAAATTATTAAATTTTCTCTGTGAAACTCTGTGTACCTTCAATACCTTTTGAATGTATATCGTATGACTCATAAAATTCAAAATTCAAAAAATTCAAAATTGTTATGATTTATAGATTATGAAAATCGATATCCTTTAGAGACATAGAAAAAGGTAGACAACGATAAGTCTAAACACACGATTGAATACAATAAAACTAAAAACAAAATAGTCATAGTCTAAATCGTTTTAACATACATACATTTTTTCTAATACAAGTTATTTGACTTAATGTTTGCAGGTTCTTTGATGCAGTTTATGTAACATTCTCCGTAATATAATGCATATCCATTAATATGCATAACACAAGGATGGATCTTGTAGCCAACCGTGCTCGATAGCTGAGGTTCTAGTTGGAAAGTAAGCACGTGTTAAGTATGAGTTTCGGCTTCGGCTAACGTTCGGCCATGTTTTAGCCGACCTCAAAAATACAGATTTACTCTCAATTGTATAGTCATAATATTATATTTTTCTTTTAATTTCTTTGTTACATTATTTATTTTTCAGTTTACAATGTCAGGTATTATTCAGGCATACTTCCGAGCTAAGCCGGTCAACAATTTCAATGAAATAGGTGTGACTTTCAAAACATCTTTTATCAATTTATTAAGTTATTTACAACTTAAATATTCTTCAAAATATAAACTATAATCAGAGCCTAACTTAACTAGTAAACTAGTAGTCGCCGTGGTTCCAACGGAAGACCAGCGTTGTACGAGTAGTAGTCAATGGCTATTACGAGTATAACAATTATGCTGAGTTGGACGCCATTTCGTAGTTTTAAGGTATCAATAGTTTTATGTAGTACTTATCCTTAGGTACCTACACCAACGTTATTATATTATTTTTTAAGAAACTGCGAATAAAGTAATTCTTATTCTTATAAATCTAAATTCAAACATTGGATGTGGTAATATCGCTTCATCTTACGTTGAATCAGTGAAATATCACTTGTAGCCGTGTTGGTCGAATGGGGTTGTGCCTCGACTTTAAAAAATATATAAGTACTTACTAAATATAAAAAATATTAAGATTTTTAAATGTATCCCAAAAATTAGCACCCATGCGGGATTTGAACCCACGACCTTGCCGATCCGTGGCATCGCTCTAACCAACTGAGCTAACGGGCTATATAGTAGTTAGTTATAGTAGTCCCAATAAATTTCAACTCATGCGTCGGTTGCCCGTTAGCTCAGTTGGTTAGAGCGATGCCACGGATCGGCAAGGTCATGGGTTCAAATCCCGCATGGGTGCTAATTTTTGGGATACATTTAAAAATCTTTAAATATCCCTAAGTGTGCGGTTAACACTATAAAAATATAATCCTTATAAAAAATATAAACTTGAATAATACAGAAATTATTCAAGTTTCTCAAACACTTGTACTACATGGTAGAAATTCGGCATTAGCTGCAACTTTTTTGCCACTACCACAGAATACAGAGAGCCACTACCTGGATTCTAGTTCGAAACTCTGTAATGAATTCAAAATCTTTGATGGAGCGTGGTTTATTATAGGAGTATTGTGGTGCGTCTGCATTAATTCCTAACGAGTTTGAACTTCGGTGTTGGCGGAAGATGTTTGGAATACTAGTTAATATTTCATGGATAGTTTCTAGTTTATTAACCAATTTCGGGGATATACCCCACTTGCCCAGTCTAGTTTGATTGTAGTACACTAACGAAACAGTTTCGGCTCATAGATTATTAATTGATTACTGGCTTTTGCCTAAATCAATGAATTCGGTTATTAGTTATTAACCTATGTCTATATGTTTACAGGGTGGTTTTTGAGATGGGCGGTGATGGCCAAGTCCGAAACCAAGAGAATTAGAGAAAAGTCGTGAAAGAAGACATGCCCTCGATTTATAAAAAAACAATAACTGCTCCTCTTCCATCTCCTTTCCTTGCTATTTCCTTTCATTTTTATCAATACATTTCTTTACTAAGATTAATCCTTATCAACAACAAAATCCATTAATTCTATAATACAATGTCCTCTTTTTTTTAAATCATTCGTGTCGATTTCCGTTAAAACTAAAAGATTTATAAAAAAAACTAAATATGTAGTTATTGATTATTTATAAATCTAGGGGAGTCTCCTTTCACGACTATTCTCTAACTCTCTTGGTTTCGGACTTGGCCATCATCGCCCATCTCTAAAAACCTATATGTTAAACACAAGTGATATTCGTATTAAATTTTTTTAGGTAATCTAACTTCGTCTCTCATTATCTCATTTGAACTTTCATACAGCTTCGATGCATCAAATGATTGATTTGATGAACTTAACCGTTTTGATTGTGTGGATATTCAAGCAATCATTATTGATCAATATTGTATTCCTCAATCATCTCATCATGTCATAAATCTCGAAGGCAATCACGGATGAGTCAAAACCAATGGCTGAAGATAAACGCAAAATAATTTACAGCATATGGCGCTAATCCTAAATTGCTTTAACAATCCTGGATGCTTGAAATGTCAGTCGCGACTTCTCGATGCGACTTTTTGATGATTATATCGCATGAATATACTACGAGTATAAGATAATAAAAAAAATATTAATAGACAATAAAAAATCTAATATTATCATTGCAGAAACTGCTTTAAAATTATACGAATAGGTACCTACAGTTAAAATATCTTTTCTATATGACACCTACTCTACTATCTACTTCTTACTTAAACTTCTACGACAAAAGTTTAAATGGATATACCAAAACATAATAATAACAAATTTCTCTTTAAGTAAGGGATTACAAAAAGGTACAGTCAGCAACGAATGTCGATTAACAGGTTGGACTTTTTATAATAGCTTTTGTTTACGAAAACCAAGAAAAAAATAACTTTTCTTGGGAAATTATTATGAACCAAGATTTTATCATCAAATATTAGTAAAAATGTTGGTCATGATGTTACGGGTTTCGGAAATACAGATTTGTGAAACATAAAATGTTAATCGACTTTCGTTGCTGACTGTACATAATCGTAGCACGACCAAAAGTCGCGTCTTCGAAATCATCTAGCTTTAGGACCTTGTTTGTTCTTACTGGACTATAATTAGTCGGCTTGTTATCCCTGCTCAGGCTTCAAATTAAAAGGGAATCGTCAGACGGCTCGCCGCAACACTGTTAACGATTCCGGTACAGAAAATATTTTACTTCCACATTTCTTATTAAACTTGTTTTGGGCCCTCTGTTCTATTTTACGCGTCGGTAAAGAATAAGTGTGGATATACTCATTTATTAATGTATTCATTTTGATATCATGAAGCGTTATACCATCTATGTTCATCATGTAGTACAAAATTCTTAAGTTGTAAGTAAAGTACCTATTTTATATAACATCTATGTCTATCAACTGCATGACCGCTAGTTGAATGCACTGGGGCCGTATTTGCGTTCCTTTTTTCGTTCGTTTGATAAATATTCGGATGCTTCCAACCACTATTTCTGACTTCAAGGGCCAATTTTTCAAACGTTGAAACACGGTCCTAACCTAGGACCAAATATTCTAAACTGGAAATTTCATGCTTACAATAAAATTGTTACAGGTCAAATTGTCGGTCTCAGCTTTAAAACTAATAAATTGGTCATCGATATTCTTTAGGTCACCGTGACTACTAGTCACGGTTCAACTAGCGGTTATGCAGTTGATAGCAAACCTTCCCCATAGATATAATAATAATAATAAATAATGCTGAACTTTTCACACATCATTATTATATGTTATAAGAATTTAAGAAAGTTTTTTTGTGTTCACAAAAAATGAATACTTTAAATTCAACCATCACAAAAAATGAATACCTTAAATTCAACCATCACAAAAATCGTTATTTTTCACCCCCGTAGCTTATCCACCCTAAGTTACCGTCAATAATAATTTGACTTTTTTGGTCTACCATATTCGTGCGGCGTCGTTACCCGAGGCGGCAAGGGCGCCCAATTATGTAATTACGTGTTAGTAGATATGTTTTTATCACGTCCACCCTTGTCTATCTATAATTGACTTGACCGTTGTTTTGACCATAATTCCGCGTTATTAGATGTCGCGGACTTTGGCGCCATGTGTGTACAGATGGTTTGACTGTTAAGTTGCAAGACGCTATTACTTAGTTTTAGGATGGCATAATATGAACATAGATTTCCGGATATGCGATTGCATGTATTGTACCACAATACAATTTGACAACAACAATTTGACGCACAGCTGATTATCATCCTCACCAGTTGATATTCCACTTATTACAACTAAGCGCTTCGAAAGTTATTTTATTATGCGCACTGCAAAAATTTTGGAATCAGCTTCCAGCATCTGTATTTCCGCTGAGCTACGACCCTGTTGTTTTTAAGAAGAGAGTTAATAGGCACCTTTTGGGTAAGCTCGCTCCATCATAGACCTCACTCTTGCCTGTGTAAGTTTCGAGCCGATGCATTCATCATTAAAAAAAAAACAATCTATTGTGTAATTGCCACATAAAAATGAAAAAAACAATATTGATGGTTCATGAACATGGTTTTGTCTCTAATTGTTATTTATTTTGTCAAATTTTGTTTTTATAATGTTGTTAAACAGTGTGGAGTGAAAGAAGATGTATCTTGAGGATCGAGAAAAGTATGTTTAGATGGTTTGGGCATGTAGAGAGGATAGATGACAGTCGTTTGACAAAGAAAGTGTATGAGGCGAGTGTGTATGGGACAGCTGGAAGGGGAAGGTCTAGGCGAACCTTCTTGGATCAAATTGGCGACATTCTGGATAAGGGCCAGGTCAAAAGTACTCTAAACCGGCGAGTGTGTATGAAGAATGTAATGAGAGTGAATGAGGCAAAAGTTGTGTGGCAGGATCGTAGCAAGTGGAGATCCGTGGTCTTTACCTACCCCTTGGCGTGATTTTATGTATGTATGTATTGTCAAATTTTGTATCCATAATAATCCAATTACAGTTTCCTACTACCAAGTACAGAGCCTTTTAACAATTATCGCTGCTTCCGCGGTAAAATAAGTTTCTTTAAAACCTAGCCACTTTCATATTCCATTAAAACAAATTTCTAAAACCTACCACAATTTACATTATAAAAACAACCCACAAACGCTGGGAAAAGGAAAATGAGTGCAACTCGTTAACTCGAAAATACGAGAACCTTTCAACAGTTTTGCGGGTTATTTTTGCTAATTTTGTAAGGCACGGGATATTATCGTTTGCCATATGGTTAACAATAGGGCAGGGTCAATAACATGTGCTGGCATCCGACTGGGGCGTCCCACTTGCTCTGATGACCTGATGTCGTTGACGGAAATATATTTATATAGTTGATAGTACATCACAAATCACATTAAATAAATTTGAATTGTCATAATGCGAAATGCGAAAGTGTGAAGAGATTTTTCAGTATTTCGTTATTTATTTATTTTGGTTTACTTATTAAAAATGCAGCGTTAAAGTAAAAAGAGTGGATAATGGTAGGTAAGTGAAGTCTTTACACTGTGACAACAACATTGAATGATTAAATGATAATAATAACAAAAAAATTGTCTTAAACCAAAACACTATAAAATAACATATTTCTGTCAGAAATATTATGAACACACTACAAAATGAAAGCCACAATTAGTATAAAAACAGTTATGGAAAAGCCTACAACAAAAGTCGCGTGACTTAGACATAATCTTTATGTTCTGCGATGTTTCAACAACTCTATACCATATCCGACCTTCTTATAACACCCATTACAGCGGGACCAATCAAAAAATCATTTTTTACGATATAACCCACCGGACATCGCTCATATTCGTATTTAAATTACTTCCAAACTTGTTACAAATAATAATCGTCTCGTAAAGTATATAATGTATAACATAGTTAGTAGTACATGGTATTGCAAATGAGATTTTAATACGATACATCTTCATATGGACGTAATCAGTTAAGATTATGGGGTTATTTTAAGGAATGAACTTTTCTTTAAAAGAACCCCATTCTTTTTGTACATAGTTTTATTTTAATTTAAGCAAAGAATTCTACCGTACTATCAGCTTGGACTACATTGGATAAATTCTTTATGAAAACTCCTAAATCATCCTCTTCATCTACATACATCTTACATCTACTCTTAATGGTACAAAAAAATATAATTGTGAAAAGAGTTAGGATCAATGTGAAACACATAGTGCAGTAGTGCGAAAAAATATTCCTTGCTTACATAAAATAAAATAGATAAATAAATAAAGCTTGACTTTTCACACAACATCATCTAGCCCCAAAGTAAACAGAGCTTTTGTTATGGGTAGTAGATGACTGATATACTACTTATATACTTTTCGATTGTAAATACATACATATTATACATAGAAACACCCAGACCCGAGACAGATATTTGTAGATCATACAAACATTGGTCCCGCCGCGGGGATCGAACCCGCTACCTTTTGCGTCATACTACAAATACATATAAATACATACTAGAAACGTTTTGAACGAATACGCAAGATTATTTTACTACCATTGAAATGCCAAACACAAACTCCTTTTCGGAAATAATAGGCCCTCTTTCTATCACTGAATACGTCCACCTAAATCTGACATCCACGGTAACTACACCGTAACCGCATAGATTGCTAACAAGCTCTTACATACAACCAGAACGAATCCACTAAGGTTAGGCTCACTTGCACTAGCGGTTAGCTTAACCCAGGGCTAACTATAGTTGATATGAAAATGATAAATATAAGAAACGAACGTAAAAACTGGAAACATTTTTACGACCCATCTGTATACGGTGACGGGGGAGGCCTTTGCCCAGCAGTGGGACAGTATACGATTTCAAATGTATGCTGATATCAACAAGTTAGGATCGAACTTTCAAATCAGAATCGGTCCTAACGGAAGATCAGCGCGGTTTGTTTTGTTAGTTTACTCAACAATCCGCTTATTGCTGAGTTAGGCTCCATTTTGCAGCAATCTTTAATTTATATGTTATGTTCCTACTTATTGTTGCAAATACAACATTTTCTATTCTATTCTACACTTAGGCTCAGAAAATATTTTATATATCATTATTATTAGACTGCATAGCAAAAAACCTGCTATTTCTATAGACATGAGAGTGACTAGAAAAATAACATCATCTAAAGAAACGGTGATTATTTATTTATTTATTTATTTACACACACATAGCATATAACATTATAGTGATAAGCCATGCGGCGCTTCATAATGTTCTATGCCGATCTCAGTTTATCAACTGTGCATAACCAACTTGGTTCTTGGTTACGTAGAGTTGAAAAACTTGGTTGGGGTAATTGAGGGTTAGACTGGTATTCGCAGAAAAACTTGAGGAAATGAGCATGGTTGCTTATTTCATATTTCACGGAATGCGTGGTTTATTTGCTTCTTGAGAAGTTGTGAGATGTATCTAATTCTAATGATTTGAAACATGTTATATTTGATACTCAAGGCGAACGTCCACGTGATCATAAAAAAAAACTTAGGCCTTTACATCTCTAATAGATGATAATAAACAGCGCCAGGAAGCAACCTATGCCTACACTTAACGGGACGCTGCAGTGCCTGGGACATTGTTTGAGATGGAATAGGCTTGCCCAGCACCTAAACCATCCTCTCAGCTATATCATTAAAAATAACATATCATTTAAAGTCGCTTATTATCATAGGTATTCTGATTTTGCTCCAAGAAATTTACAAATCGTTACCGCTCTGGGGCCGTATTCCGGTTCTTATTATCGTTCATTTGATGAATATTCGGATGTTCCTTACTACGATTTCTGACTTCAAGGGCCAATTTTTCGATTTGCAATATTTGGGCCTAGGTTAGGACCGTGTATTATCGTTGATCCTATCGACTGAATACAATGTAACTCGAAGTAAGAAGCATCCGAATATTCATTAAACGAACGAAAAAAAGAACACAAATAACCCCCCTGAAGTAAAGTAGTCATGCCTTTGTTGGTTAATGACGAAAAGCAGTTTTGACGATATGCATAAAACTCGATTATAATCCAGAGTACTATTCTATATGATCATCGGCCCTCAAAATCTTCTGAAAATGGACATGTCCAAACATTTTATTATTGCTAGCTTACATTTTACAAGAATTTTGCATTCCACAAAATGTTCTAGGAAAAATGTTCTTACTAAAAAATTCAAGTAAATCTGTGCTTAAAACAGAACCACCCCGACCTAATACTCAAATAAATCCTTCCTAACAAGAACAAAAGACAAACCTCAGAGGGAAGAAACACCCAAATAATCCTACGTCTTTACAAAAATAATGCAACCACAGTATTAGCTAGATGTAGCCAGCACACTCTAATTTGACCTTTGTTGCAAAGGAATAGGGTAGGTTCTAAAGAGTGTATTTTGAAACATTTCAGTGGTTATGACGGAAATTCGGAGACGTACATAAAAATATTCATAGGTCTTATTCTCTAGAGACAGTGACGAGACTTGATGAAACCTACGCAAAATATTTAGAAAATATTTATATTTTATCTGTTCTATTTTCGTTATCTCTTTCTGGAAGATGTTAGTTTTTAAGAATACGCCGCCGTAATATAACTTGAATACGGTTTCAGTCAGATTTGTATTATTAATATTCTTCTGCTAGGGAAAAAGTCATATCGAGAGTATTTTTCACGTAGGAACGTAGGTATCCCTGACACATATAACTTTTACGTTTCACGCTGTATAACAATGAAAAATTTTGAAATAAATGAAATCTAGTGATAATACTAAAAGATACAACTTAAAAAAAAAGATTTTATCTATTTCCTTTTTAATTATTTTCGGAAATGAACATAAAAGTACCATGCCACGGAACCGTTCCTATGTGAAATCTTTTTCAAAAGGAAATAGACAAAATCTTTTTTTTTAAGTTGTATCTTTAACGTAACGTAAGTAACTCCGTCATCAGAATAACCCACTATAGTCTTCTATAGTGGGTTATTCTGGTGACGGAGTTTTTAGTCCTTCTTTAGACTGACTTTATTGCCGAAATCGACAACTAATTGAGCTTATTTATATACATAGCGCTTTATCTCTGCATAGTATAGGCCTATCATTTACATAATTATTATGTTTGAGAAAAAAAACTTTCTTTATTTTTAAGTCATTAAAATAGTGTAAGCTCTCGTCTAACTTACTAGAGATACTTATTTTAGATTTCCAGTGATCCTTTGAAGATGTCTTTAAACATATTTATGGCACATGTCCACATTTCGCAGACGTTAACATTACACACGTGACGGCTCACAGAAGGTAGTACGTACATTAAACATGAACAAAAAAGTTCAGGGCTTTTAGAGCCAAAAATACTCTTACTAATAACTCCTTTGAATGTAAATAAATAATGATTAACATCCCAGCTTTCATATATCTGCACGTTTTATGAAGTTTGACATAATGTTAAAAACAAAATCAATTTATTTAGTTACAAATACATAACTTATTGGGTAGGGACTCTTCTTTTAAGTTTTACAACCTGTGTTAGAAGAGTCCCCTCTATTCTGTGGTCTTGTACGAGTAGATACACTTGTAACATCTACTAGTACCTACATGTACATCTACTAGTACCTACATCTCGGGAAGGGATATTCTTTTTATTATCTAAACTAAAATTATCTAGGTTTAGTGGACAACCCGTAGACATCAATAAATGAACTTCAGCTAAGATCCGTCTTTTCACAGACAGATACACAAATACACAGACAGACACGTTGAACTCATAACACCCTTCTCTTTTTGCGTCGGGGGTTAAAAATCGATGGCTCAAAAGCAAATACGCGCAAAACGGTTTTACAGAAAACTAGAGCGCGAGTCGTACCTAAGTCATTCATTTTTAATCAGAGAAAACAATGACGTTCATCGATTCGCACTGAATGAACTACCAGATGAACAAAGCACTCTTATGTCGCTCTTGTCATTATTATACACTGCGATGGGTCTAGATTGTTCCCTCTTTTTAATTGTTTAGCAGCCGCATTCACACTAGTTTATGTTTATAACGCCAGTTTTGTCGCTTTAAACAGGTTTATTTTCCTTTACAGCAATGTTAAAAATCTTTGTCGAATTTGGAATAGTTTAATTATGTACTAGTAGCTCACAAAACAGATATTTCAGCAGATGCTTGTTGTCAGTGTAAGATTCAGTCAAAAATAAGCAAAACATACTTTGGTCTACCTTTACAATCCTTAGCATTAGGTATCATTGATACAAATCAGAGCGTAATAAAAAAAATTGTGTGTACGAGTACATAATTATGAACCGTAACCTTCCACTTATTCTCTGACATTTTCAAAGGGTTAAAAAAAAAGAATAAATACCACGTGTGTGATTCAGTCTCGCTTCTATAAATAAGCAAATAATGTAGAAATTAGGATTCCATTTGCAATCTATCAGGTTCTGCCTTTTGATTGGCAAATCTATATCCATTGAGTAGTCATATCCAGAGAGTGCTTATCATTAACTATATCCGTCTCACCAAAATGATTTTTAATGACAAGTTATTCGTATAGAAATGGTATAGATAGCTCGGTACATAGTCTTTGAATTAGTACTTAGCATATTGCAGCAGCAAAACGCTCGTAAACATGAGGCTACGTATTGAAACTAAGCATTTAGCATTGATTAATAATGTTTTTTTTTTACTTTTCTTTTGTGGTATGAGACGTCAATTAACCTACATGTAGATACGCTATTTACAAATTTTCTAAATTTACGCTTAGGTATATTTTAAGCGTAAATGTAATTCTTTCTTTAATCTTTTTTATAATACTTTTTTGTGGCATGAGACTTCAATTTACCTACGTGTAGATACGCTATTTATAAATTTTCTAAATTTACGCTTAGGTATATTTTAAGTGTAAATGTAATTCTTTCTTCAATCTTTTTTTAAAATAAGATAAATTTCACAAAACCTCAAACATTCCACTTTGGACTTAAAAAATAATGACCCTTACCTTGATTTCACAATTCCAGTTGATTTAAAAATGTTTTTCTTAAAAGAAACAGTTGAAAAACTCTCATTTAACTTGCAAAGATAATTGTACAAACGCAAATTACACCAGCAATCGCTGCCACGTAACTGTTTATCTTTAATCACCCTTCTTTTCCCCCTTTTTTACCCTTTTTTAGCGCGGTATCCCGCAGCGAGGTGGATTAGGGCACCTAAATTATTATGGGGTTGTTGGATAATTAAGAAACAAAAATAACATAAATCAATGACTGTTTTAAATTACATTTTGAATTTATGCCTTTTTTTTTATTTTACAGAATCTATTGTATTGGATTTAAAAGTAGTTTTAAAGCTAAAAATATAAGCAGGTTAGCTTATCTCATTTTACTTCTAGCTAACTTATTTTTAAAACTGTGGGAACAGTAAACATTGTATTTTACGTCATTGATTACGAAAATAAAACAAAAGACTAAAAAAAACTACTTTTAAAGAGCAAGATAATGTTTAACGCATAGATAATAACATTAACCAGTCACTCTAATAGGTTTATTCAATACAAAAATCAATGGATCTTGCAATTTACACCACACTTCAAAAACCGGTGCTAAAGGTGCAAAGGAATTATGCAGCCTCACGCCGTCCTATTCTATAACCCTTCCAAACTCATGATTTTGCTTATCTGGTACCCAGATCCTGAATTTAAATACGATTTTGGCGGAGTTGCTCCGACGTTACGCGTTGTAGACGCAAATTTAGGATCTTGAGGTGTTCGGATACAAGTCTTGGGAAAGTATTCGTACCCATTGTGAGTGTGAAGGCTCTTTTATGCTTCGTTTTTCTGTACATTCTTACGGTTCCTTGAAAACGCTTTTGATTTTGAAGAAATGTTTTGACCAAATGGTTTTCTTGTATTTCTTTTGTAGGTAGGTAGATAGTTATTTTAATAATACTCGACAATTATTTCT
Source organism: Epirrhoe tristata (assembly GCA_951394285.1). Taxonomy (NCBI): domain Eukaryota; kingdom Metazoa; phylum Arthropoda; class Insecta; order Lepidoptera; family Geometridae; genus Epirrhoe; species Epirrhoe tristata. Next base: position 6,848,664 of record OX596146.1, on the reverse strand, counting down.
TTATTTTATTTGTTTAAAACTTGTGACTCCCCCCACACACGCTTGCGCTGTCATTCCCACACACGAAAAAACTTTAATTCCTTTTTTATTTGCTTGTAAATCGCGTAAACGTTTGTGTCTCGAAAATGATGTAAATTTTTAACTGAATTATCGCTGAGTCACCGCAATAAACTTTCAACCCCTTTATTACTATAATGACCTCAAAATTCGTATGAATTCAATTTACCCGCATTATGGTTCCAGATCGCTAGCCACACCACAGATGAAGAAATAGTTTTTATGAGGAAATTAATCACTTAGGGCATTATTCGATCGTTAATAATCGAATTTTAAGAAATTTAGATAGTTTTTAATTTATTTCTCGATAAACAGATAATTTTTAATTTCGCCGCGCTCTCGGTTTTCGATTTGATTTTTTTGTTGTGCATTCATGAGTCCTTTGATTTGATTGTGCCTTTAATTTGATTTGAGTTATGAAGTGTAGGTACCTTAATTTTTTTGCAACTATTCCATACTGTCTTGTAAAACATTATGTTTTCTATAAAAAAACAGTCCCAATCAGAAATCCATCACATGAAAAAAATATTACCTGTATCCTAGCGATAAGGCACTTTATTTCACTGAAAAAACGTTTATTATTGTTCAAACATAATTTCAAGTGAAAAAATTGTAGCATAATAATGATTTCTTTGTTCATTTTCAATTACTATAATATACGCATCAGCGTAACATTTCCGAAAATAAATTTGAATCACCTTTTTTGTTACCAATTTTTGAATATTTTACCTGTATAATTGAAAACATGAAGCAAATCAACATTAATAAGGTAAATTGAATTATGTTATAAAAATTTTGACAACAATGTTAAAAAAAAATATAATTATTAATTGTTTATTTTTAATTTTTGCGTTGGCCCTTATCATCAAACTAAGTTCTAAAAATTGTGTCTAGGTGATTTAAGTTTTAATATTAATAATAATAATAATGCTGGACTTTTTCACACAGCATCATCTAGCCCCAAAGTAAGCAGAGCTTGTGTTATGGGTACTAGATGACTGATAAACTACTTATATACTTTTTGTTTGTAAATACATACATATTATACATAGAAACACCCAGACCCGAGACAAATATCTGTAGGTCATACAAACATTTGTCCCGCGGCGGGGATCGAACCCGCAACCTTCTGCATCGCAGGCGGACTTTCGCCCACTGCGCCACAGAGGTCGTCTGTCGTATAAGTTAAGTTTGAGTACTAAATTTAACTTATAGATGTGTAATGATTTATTTGCTGAGTAAAAATCACAATAATAGCATAAAAATATTTCTAAAGTTCCGTCACAAAGGATTACTAACCAATATCTATAATAAATAATATTTTATCTGTGATTTAAACACAGAAAACGTTTTTACGGCAGTAAACAATGAACCTGCTACCACGGACAGTTGTTCGCAATGGCTGGCGAATGATCAGTCAAAACCGCATCAATATTTGCCTAATGGCCGTAAAAAACGAGTGGTGAAGCTGAGTTTATGGTTAATCCGTTGGGTTCTGTACAAAATTACGAAATAAAACGGAAAGTAAAGTATTAAATGATTATTGAAGAGAATTTAATTAATATTGAACAAACAAATACACGGAATAGAATTCCATGATTTTATATTATTTAAACGTATTTTAACCAGAATATGTAAACTATACCTACATTATTGTTTTTTTTCTATATTGAAATATTTATGTTGTAATTTTACTTTGTAGATTTGTTTAAATTGTGTGTTCTCACTCTGCCTGATGTTAAGCAACAGTGAGGTCTAAGATGGAGCATGCTTTCCTAGAAGGAACTTATTTATTCTTATGAGTAATCTGTTAATAGTTAGAACGTTTAATAGTTTAGATGCGAGTACATAGTTTTCAGTAAACAATGAACTATTCAATAAATAAGTAGTTACATAAAAAGTTAGATTATAGTTACGCTTTCTATTATTAGCTTTAGGGTTATTAGTTGTTCCTAACTATTAAATAACACGCATATATTTTTTGAAACCGTTAATAGTAATATCAATTTGTTCATATTTGTACGGAACCCAAACAGTCATTACGTAATATGGACACATCGCGGTCCCCATTGAGGATCGAAAAACGGTAAATGATGCCATTAAGTTCAATAATATACCACAAGGGAGTTATATTGTTACAGTTCACGAAAGAATAGAGCAGATTTTTATTTCTTAGAATTTATTTTTTTATACTACTTACTACTTTATGATTATGATACTACTTACTCAATTCACTAAGACGTTTGAAAAGTTTGGTCAGTTTAAATCAAGCTGCAATGTCTAACCAATAAAAAAAGTTAAGCTCGTATAACTGTATTGTAATTAGTTCTATAAGGTTTTCTAATAAAGCTTTTTTATTATTATTACTAGCTGCGCTCCCGCGGTGTGACCCGCGGTCCCTCGGGATTTTAAAATTTTTTCGGGATAAAAAGTAGCCTATGTCCTTCCCTGGGATACAACCTTTAACTATGCCAAATTTCAGCGTAATCTGTTCAGCGGTTTGGGCGTGAAAGCGTAACAAACAGACAGACAGACAGACAGACAGATAGACAGACAGAAAGACAGAGTTACTTTCACATTTATAATATTAAGTAAGTATGGATTATTATTAACTTTTTAAACTATCATGGTTATCGACACATTAACACTATTAACGGGATATTTACCATTATTCAATGTTTTTTTTAGTTTCCCGGTATTTCGGCGCAGTTGCGCCATGATCACGGAAGAAATGGTCATTGCGAGTGACACTCGAATCATGTTAAATAGTGTTAATAAAGTTAAGCTTGTTATAGATAGATAGATATAGTATGTTATAGTATGTTATGTGTGTATAGTTACAGTATGTGCTAAGGTACTCGTGACTTATATAATTACAAGTGATATAAAATTCAAACATAAGCTGATTGAGCTACAGGTATGTAGCCTAAGCTTAGAATAAATACAAATAATTTCAATTCAAATCATTTGCATTTTAAAAATAAACTTGAATTCAAAATTATTTTGTGCAACACAATTTTCAGTTATGAAAATTAAAGAAAATATTGCAATAGGTACCTACTTATATTTAAATGGAATATCCACATTATCCTCCATCGAAATTGCAGCCCAAACATCGCAAGCATTCAGTGGTAACGACATGATTTACGTAGAACTTTAACAGCATTGTATAGAAACAAAACAGCATCACCAATTTATCTCAAAAAACTATCAGATCTTCCGTTTTTTAATTATACAGGGTGTAAAAAGACGTCTACCGAAGCCGAAAGGGGTAGGTACAGCATCCCAACACACAACCAAATCCAAAAGGATTTTTCGAAAAAAACATTATATCCGGAGAAAACAACGTTTGAAGATTACTGTTTGCGTAGGTAGTGGGCGCGTTTCTTTACGTAGATGGCTGGATTTTGAGTTTAAATATTTTTTTCTTTTAAAAATGAAATAATTAGTTAGGTATCGTCTTATTATGTTATTAGTAGTCAATAATAACTGAAAATAACATAAAATGACTAAGCTAAGTCAAATTTTTTTTTGCGTTTTTTTTTCGCTAAATGCGTTTAGAATCATAGTCTGATTGCACCCCTCAGTTTTCGGTAGTAGTCTTTTTACACCCTGTATAATCAACCTAGTTTAGTATAGACGTGTTTATATTTAGAATTGCAATCATCCTATACCTGACTTGTCAAAGACATCACTGCTTGCTTATACTAACTGATGTCCTTAAGATGTTTTCATATTTAATTTCTCCAAAATAAAACGAAATGTTCAACTACCGCTTGTAGAAAAAAGAGATTAAGTGGCCAACTCTGGTGACGTTTGTAGAAGATAATGTATAAGCTAGTAAGCCACACAAACACAAAGATACATATTAAGTAAGAACCACGCGCGTAAAGACACAAATCATAAAACATCAGAACCAGTGCGTGCCCTTGAAAAATAGGTATCGTTTCACTTCAATATCTCCAAAGCCTCCAAAATCCTTACAAAATTGTTCGTCGCAAACTTTCCGAACGCAATCAAACTTTTATGAATCGTCATCAAGCCAGCATAAACCCGATTTTACACATCAGAAGATCGATCCAAGCGTCTATAGGAATCGACGTAGAGCCTTTCATTGTGGCAATCGAGTGAAAGAAATGTGCCTTAGGCTTAGGGCACACTGAAAGTTAATGTTATATAAAGGCTCCAAGAAAAGTCTTGGAAGTTTTAGGTGTTTTGTGAAATGTAAGTATACAGGGTGTAAAAAGACTGCTACCGAAAACTGAGGGGTTGGAATCAGACCATGATTCTGAACATCTTTAGCGAAAAAAAATTTGACTTAGCTATGTCATTTTATCCTTTTGGATTTGGTTGTGTGTTGGGATGCTGTACCTACCCCTTTCGGCTTCGGTAGACGTCTTTTTACACCCTGTATAATTTGAACGTTTTGCTATGCCTACAAAAGGATTGAGCTCGAGCAATGCAATCTTTTTATCTTTTAATTTTTATTACCGACTGCAGATGTACATACTTTAGGACAAAAGAAATTTTAGTGACGTTATTTCTCAAATCTCATTGGGACCAGTGAAAAATTTAGGCAAAAACCTTCGTGTTCATTCCCAGCAGTGGGACACAAAAAGTTGACAAATGAAATGAAATGTCATTTATTGTCAAAACATAGGTAAAATATAAGATGAAAAGTATGTTTAGAAGCGTACCACTATGTCACAAAAGACCTTCGTGTTCATTCCCAGCAGTGGGACACAAAAAGTTGACAAATGAAATGAAATGTCATTTATTGTCAAAACATAGGTAAAATATAAGATGAAAAGTATGTATATATATACCACTATGTCACCAAATAATCGGTATACAATAATAATTATTATTAAATTAGGATGATGTCACCATTTTATAAATTCAGATATTAATTAATTAGTTACCTAAGTATTATAAATTATTAAAGTTTTATTTATTAAAGTCAAAAAAATAGTTAAATTATAAAAATCATTTTTCTTGAAAAAATATTCTCTATTATTTGGCAAATTCAGGCCCTCCACTGTTTCTATTTTCATTAAGTACATAAGAAACTATTTAACGCTTAAAGCAGATTAGCCAAGCAACTAAAACAGGATTACTCGTTCCAATAACATAAATCTATTTACCCAAACAACGAACGAGAGACGAAATATGAAACAAATATTTGTGAAGCACGTCCCGGTTTTGGTTATATCACATCGATAGGTTGCTAGTGAAAAATAATCTCTATAAGGCTGGTTTAAAGCTCATTATCATCTTGTTCATTTTATTATTTCGAATTCAGGTTCATTAAATTCCCAAAATTGTTTGTGTATTATTAAATGTAGTTAGACAAAGTTCAAAATATATATGAAGTAATTTTTATTTTTTATAACATGATATTTTTAATATTCATAAATTAATTGTAATTTTCTTCTTTTTTTGTTGTATCATCATTGTAGCATTTTTTTTTAAGTTTTAAGTGTCGTAGAATGGCTAAGACAAAGTATCTTACGTCGTCATACTAGTATTAAGCAAGCATTGAGCATAAGGTTCAAGTGAATATTTATCACGGCAGGGTATTTAATCTGTGGCGCGAACCCGACTTTGGTATGACAAAAAGCTCTTTGCAGCAAAATAAATAGAGACCAAATTAACTAGTACATTTTATCATTATTACAATATATTTAAAGTTGGGTTCGGGGCCACTAGTCACAGTTAAGCTTAAGCCGGTTACAGCCCTCCCTATTTTCTGATAGAGATTTATTTCAAGGGATCAAAAGTTTCCAACACACACCAGCGCTTTGCATGTGTGAGTAATACGTATACGCAACAGTACGCTCGCCTGCAAAATTCGTTTCCGAAATAATACACCGCTATTTATGGACAATTCGCTGTCAGTCCTAATAAATAAATTGCCGGTGTAGCGTTCACGGTTGAGATAATAAAAATATATGTAACTTATAGAGGTCGTAACGTTTCATAACTGAGGTAATTCATTCTCTCATTAAATGTTTAATTTTAGTGATACAGCGTGTGGCCGGTTTTACGGTTCGCGATTTACGAGGCAATGAAGCGGTGTACGCGACAGTACCTGTATGGTTTCGCCAATAAACCTTATATATTTTTCCTGTAACGTGTCTGAAAAGTGTTGTTTCATGTTAAAATATTATACTCGGAAAAAACAGTCGCATCGCTATAAGTACCTACTTGGTTTCACTTAAATATTTTTAAAATGCAAAAAAAGCCTTGGCTACTAAACATTATCATAGTCTCCTCTAAATGGTTACTTCGATTAAGTATAAGTTCCTTATTATGTAGGAATGGTACAACATTTTTTTTTTGGCCCAACATTACTGATAAGTAATATCAGTCGTCATCTCAGCACACACTAAAGTGTAGTAGTAGTGCACGAAAGGAGCCTCTTTGAGGCGCACTTATAATCTTTTCACCACACTGGTTCGAAAGAACTAGTGACACCATAAGAAAAAGAAGAAGCACACACTCCTTTCATACACAGTGTCATCTTGCAAACATAATGCTGCTTATTACATAAACGTTAAACTTTAGTTGAATCCCATGTTGACAGATGTCAAAACAAAACTGTTACCACAAAAAAGCGTTCTATGTACGAGTATTTAAAGATCGTTTTTCTAGGGACAGTTTTTTATTTAGTCTTAGTTGAAACTCGGTTCATATTCTTGTAATAAGACGGAATATCATTATTACTGGTAAAGTTCCATTCCAAGTTGCGCATTGGATTTTAAGGATGTTACTTATCTTTTTCAACATTCCCACATATTTGCTCAATGTTTGCAGCTATTTATTTATGCAAGTCCTCGTCTAATGATTGGGGTGCTTTGATTACGAAGTGACATGTTTTATTGATGTTGATTTTTTGTTGTGTCAATGCGGTATGCTATCTTTGTGATTTGTAAATAAAGTTTTTTTTTTAAATATGTTAAAAGTTTTGGATTTTATATAGTTTCAAACTAGTGTTTTAGCTTTTTTAAAAAATACTACTTACATACAGTTCCGTTTATATTTAGATTGCACATAAAGTTTGAGAGTGCTTAAACTAAAATTATCCAGTGATTGCTTCATCATCATCATCCGCAGCCTTTTTCATCCCACTGCTGGGCATAGGCCTCTCTTCGCTTGTGCCAACCTTCCCTATCCTGCGCCAGTCTGACCCATGTACGACCTGCTGTTTTTGTAATGTCGTCGTCGACCCATCTAGCCGCCGGACGACCTACTCTTCTGTAGCCCTCTCGAGGGCACCACTCGGTAATCACTCTGCTCCACCGGTCATCACCGCGTCTGACCAAGTATCCTGCCCAGCTCCACTTGAGCCCCAATATGTGCTTGCTGACATCGCTTACTTTAGTCTTGCTGACATTGCTTAGTAGTTACAAAAATATAACCTCACGGTCACTCAAAACGTCCAACTCCCAAACTTATATCGCCCCCAGAAAACGATCTATTTTCGTTTTCATCGTTTCAACTCAACTTAATATGCTGTCGTGCAACTCAAAACTCACACAAAATTAGTTTTTGACGGACTAAAATGTTATTCTTTCAGCTAGTTAAAAAATATCTTCTTGACATTCATTTGGGAACTTTATACTGAAAAGTTTGTTGGTTCGAAACAATTTATTGCGCACTAAAATAGAGTAAACTGCTGTAGTTTTGTTATTTGAATAATGTTGGAGTGACTTAACAGGGACGTATATTTTCATCATGTCGCGAAATTTGAGCTTTGATTTGGTTTTCACTGTACCAAATATCACATTGATTTTTGCTTATTTTTATTATAATTTAAGCCACTGAATGTATCTAATGATTGTTTGCTGTGAGGCTAGGTAGTTCGTATATTTTGTTATGATATACAAATACAAAAATATGTATCGACTGACGAAACAAAGTTTACAAGAGACCTTACTGCTGATTCCATCTCAAACAATGTCCCAGGCACTGCAGCGTCCCGTTAAGTGTAGACATAGGTTGCCTCCTGACGCTGTATAAATCATTTATTAAAGATATAAAGGCCTAAGTTTACTGCTGATAGTCCATGCGTTTTTTTAATTTGCCACAGAATTCACTAGACTACTTGTAACATAGTAACGAGTATGAAAAAACATATATTTCTCACTTTATTAATTCCATATTAAATAAAAAAGATCAAAAATATTTCATTTTAAGATAAATTGAGTCAAAAACACTACAAATCAAATATGCTATTCTAGCATTAGTCGTAAGTCAATACAGAGCCCGACAATGGAAACAAACGGACGAGTTAAAGCATAATTCACCAATATAGTTATGGCGCGATAAATTTATTAGGTCAGTTAACTTGTGGTATTAGTTTGTACAAGTGTAGAGTATACTTTATCATGCAAGTGACTTATGAGTTCATCCGTAAACTACCTAGCTTTAACAAGTCAGTACATATTATGTTTCTATGAATTTTTAAGCTATTGCATAGCTTCTATCTATTCTATCGAGAGCGTATTGCAGAACTCAAATAACCTCATTATATAGAAAATTTTATTTTACCCACCTTACATAACGACCTCTTCTTTTTACTGATGTTCCTCTCCATCCAAAGGTTGCCTGGAAGAGATCGCTTCTTAGCGATAAGGCCGCCCATTGTAATTTTTTATCTGGTTTTTTCTTTTGTTTTTGTTTGTTTTAATTTTATTAATGGTGTGCAATAAAGAAGTTTCATTCATTCATTCATAACGTAAAAAATATCTTGAAGATCTATAAGTACTTTGCATGTCCACAAAGTAATGTAAACTATCCACAAAGTCTTCATCATTATTCTGATAAATGTGTTCAACATATTCCAGCACAAGTTACCAGTATTTATTTTATTCTTGTTACTTGTATTTTCTTTTTCGCATTTATTTTTCCTGTGCTATCGAAGTTTTCGTGATAGATAAGCTGAAGCTTCCGAAGTATTCATACCCAGTTCTTTTGTTTCAAGGTTTATTGACCGGCTTTGAATCAAAGCAGACACATGATAATACCAGAGATATTCTTTCTATCTTCAGGCATTTGAGAACTTTAGAAGCTGTCCAACAAATATTCAATTGAAATAGACAACACTCAACATACTTTTAGTTGAGTGGAATTTTAGTGCCTTTACTTTCGATCCCAAGGAATTTGAATTTCAGGACAGGAGCAACTTTTCGTGACTCCACATATTGTATCTAAATCTTAAAAAATTCAGCCAGAACTGTTAATGAAACTTAATGAAAATTTCTCACCAAAATGGCCTCGTTAGACTTTAATTACGATAAGAACACTGTTCAAAACATGAGCCCATTAACTTTAAATCGAAAATCGATGTACCAAGGGCAACTCAGCTCTATTTGTAATCAATATTGTATGAAATGTGCAGGTATGAATATGTCAAACTTTGCTGCACGTTCATCCCTGGCTTACTCTCGATAGAACGAGCTACGTTCCACTAAAGCGAGCTTATCTCTACAAGCATTATATAAAAATGTATCTACCAGCTTTTAATTTGAATACTTTTGTGCCTTAAATATTTGCGTACGTGTAAGATTTGGATTCGAATCTTATATTCGGGCGCTAACCTGATTTACAACAGTTTACGAAGAGTACATGAAGAATAATGCTAAAAAAAATTATGAAGCTAGCAAAATAATAGAGGAATAATTATATCGGATAGGTCCCAACACTACCCGTTACGTCACCCACTCTAGGCTCGTAATTAAATTACAATGTGCCAGACAGGCAGCAGTGTAGCGCCTTGACAATGATATGCCTAACCAAGGAGACAGAATTGATATTGGGTTATTAGGTTAAGCTAAGACATGACAGTCTCCTAAACATTCCTGTCTGGAGATGGAATAGGGAATGACGCTCGGAATGTATATTAATCTGTTATGAAGTAAACGGTTTTGATGGTTTTCAAGATTTCAAGGGTGTTGTTATTGTGCAATATTGACTGAGAGATATAGTTCTTATCAGTTATTAGCATAAGTTCCAGCCACTAAGCAAATAATTTTTGTTTTGACAGTTTTATGACTTTAAAAAAATATATACCTTAACTAATTTTCCTCTACCGAATGAACTTTTATGTGATCGCTTATAGAATCTGAAAAGAATGGCCAAAAAGTTCATTAAAATTATGAATATGTAAACGAAAAAACTTTAGAAATTCATTCAACGCGTGCGAACAAAACTTTTTACAAACTACTGGAATAATAGGCAGCGAACCTTTTTAATAGTAAACAATACCATTTCAATAACAAACTGGGTACAATATAGATCGTATCGTATAATTGTCGTTATACGCGATCGTTTGCATGAAATAATGCTTAATTTCAATTCCGTGCAATGAGCACATGTATATGTGTCCAAGTGATGATTTACTCAGAAACATCTCCGATGTAAAATAACTTTATTGCAATCGCTTTAGTATCAATAGCAATCGATTTAGGTCAGAACGTTACGTTTTAGTTAGAAAAAAGAAAATATGCGTACGTAAATAAGTAGCAACGAAGTCATCTTAAAATAATCTTTATAATTATAAACTTACCTACTTAATTATGTCAATTTTTTTCTAATCGTTAAAAGTTTGTTCCATATAAATTGTGTCCACACTATTGGGCAATAGATACTTCGTAAGTTCAAAACTTTTTAGTGAACTAGCGGTTTTACTCTGGTTATGTCTGGGGGTGCATGAATGATTCCAATGTATCGATTATGCTAATTTTATTATAGAAACTCCATTCGTCACGCTCGTAGAGCAGGCACTTTTTCAATTTTACAATTCAATTGATTTTCATCAATGTAACATGCTGTTTGCCAATAAAAAGGATTACGGTGAATGATTTTGGTTTTGATTGGCTGAGTTAGACGTTTTATCGATGAAAGTACTTTTAAAACTGTTTTTTCATTTTTAAATCAAAAGAAGTTAATTATAATAGGCTGCACAAGATCGATCGCTGTGGAAATCGATGGGGGAGGCCTATGTTCAGCAGTGGACACTAGATGGCTGACATGATGATGATGATGATGAATTATAATAAGTAAGTATTATAAACACCAGCAAACTTTGTGATAATGAAATGAATAAATGTGAATTTCTAATCTTGTTACATAGGATTTCAATCTATCTATATAATCAACTACTTATGACGTGATGTGCCACGATTTCATTTATTTTGCAAATTTTCATAAAAACACTTGTAACTTGATACATAAAACTTGATGTATAAAACTTCAACAAGATCAAACTTGTCTTCCAATATCACCGTCAATAAATCCAAATTGATAAAACATTGAAACGGGAGGGAAAGTGGTGAAAATTTGATTCGCCGGATCCCAGGGAACCGCGGATCGTAGTAAAATTTACGAGCATGTTTACTTTGCGCCGATGTAAGTTTGTTTATCACAAAATCGAAGGGAGCTGGCTCTAGTGCTGCGCTTGTGCAAGTTGAAAGACTTGGGATTAAAGGATCTACTAACTCTTCAAATAATATGTGCGAGGAATCATGCTTAGTGTATATATTGTTCGACAGTCAAACTTGAGCACTTTTGATAATATTTTCGAATATAATAAAATTATATTTATCCCGGAGTATTTAGTTTGATTGTTGTGGACAAAAATGTATTTATTTAGCTGTAGCCAATAATACGGCACGGTAGTAATACGATAAGTGGTCACCTATTGCTACTTATAAAAACGTAAAACCTTGGTTGAACCCCATGTTGACACTTGTCAAAACAAAACTGTTACCATAAAAAAACGTTCTATGTACGAGTATTTAAAGATCGTTTTTCTAGGGACAGTTTTTTAGTTAGATTTGGTCTAAACTCGGCTCATTTTCTTGTAATAAGCCCCATTTTGACATTATCTAAAGCATCATAGAATAAACCAGCGTCACAAAGTTCAGCTATTCTTATTAAATTTTAGACAACAACAAAGCAAAAAAAAAATAGGTTCCAATAAAATTGTATGCAATAAGCAAGACCAGTCAAGCCTATGTTTTCTATTACATCACTATGCTTGTACTGTACTGCCGGTTCCCCAGGCAATGAAAGCAGATAATTCTGTTTGCACTACAGGCTCACGAGGCTACGCGGTAAAACTTGGACAAGAAATGAAATTTCCAACAATAATGACTTGATAAAACATACTGGTTACTTTGTTTACTATCCTTATAAACCTAGCAACAATCTTTTCGTTTGTCTTAAGAATGTTTGCTTTGATTGTGTTTGCTTCCTTCTTGTTACTACTGTTTATAACTCGTGGGCGTTTTATTTTGTTTGATTTATATTCATTGTTTTGAAACAAGATAGGAACTTCAACATTATATTTGTTACTCATCAAATAAATCGTGTTTGTTATATGTAAATTATTGATAAAAGTTACTTAATCATCTTTTGATAATTTTCTTCGTAACTTAAAACCAGGACAACTATAAAAAACCTTGTTAGTTTTGCGCTTATTACAAATTACACATAAATTAATATTCTACAATCAGGATTATATCTCAATATTTTATGCCATAATATTGTTACCCGTAAAATGATTATGGGTATCAATAGGCATAAAATATAATGAGCCCTCTACATATTCGCCGATGATAGACGAATGTCGACGTTCACGAACGTGTAGCCTCATCGCATGTGTTCGCCTGTCATCGTCTTTCCAAATAATAGTTCGGCGAATAGTTTGGCAAATAGTTCGACGAATGTGTAGTGTGGCCGTTATATTAGTATGGGTATCAGTGGTGTAAATTACGAGGTGCTACAGCAAGCGTGAAAGCAAAGTGAAAACTATTTTTTAGCAAAACTTGAGAGAAAAATTGATGGTGCTATGAAATAGCAAGAAAGCAATAAATAGTAAGGTAATGTAATGTTCATTACTCGGCCGATTAAGACCAGTCAAGTCAAAGTTAAGCCAATATAAACTAACATGTTAATGATGAAGATAAATTCACAGCTATGTCACGAGTAACCGGCGTTAATTTTAAACGTTGCGTGCAGCCCGCTCCTTAATCTGTGGTCCATTAACAGGAACCATTAATCATAGTTTTAATAATTTAACCCCATATATATCTTCATTCACATGAAGTAGAAACTATACTATGCTGTTATCATTCAAATTTTGATACAAAATCGTGGTCGGAACGAATGGCGTTTTTCAATTCTTGTTCTCTGTCTATTGTAATGAATTCGAGTGCAATGCTACAAATGTTAGCTTTTGTATTTGTCCCTTTGTGTACAATTAAACGTGGAAAGATGTAATAATCTCAAATGTCTCTTTGTGTTTTTTATAAGGGGTGGTACATGCGGGGTAAATATTAAAAGTAATGACAATAATATTCAATGTTGTGCTGTGGGTAAAAAATAATAGAATTATTAAGAAAAACATGAATTGACTGTAGTTTATTTAATCGTACGATAAATATAGTTATAGGTGTAAAAACTAAAATTTAGATCAGATTGACTGTATAAATAAAATAATTTTATTTTTACCAAAGAAAACTGTGGCAAAGGATATAAATGTCAGGTCACTGAACCAATAAGTAATATGTAGGTAAAAGTGTTTATAAAAATTAGAGTATTGGCACACAACACAAACCGTATCTTAAACAAGAACCAAGTAGGTACCTATTTAAGTATTTATACTTAATATTTATTTTAAGAATAAAGTATTAGTAGATCACTTCTTGATAATCGTATGTTCGCAATCATTTTGTCAAAATAAGTAAAAATACATTTTATGTTCTGAATAACCCAACCCCATATCAATGTGACCGTGAGAACAACAAACACCACTAATGAATAGCAAACCCATAATTTCGCTAATAATAATAAACTTTATGCTCTTTAATAAAAAATAATTCACTAAACATGTGCCATTGCCATAAACGGGTAACGCAACAAAATATTAAACTGTCATAAATTGTCATAAATAATAGTACACCCCGAATTTTAGACGTCATTGCGCACACGACTCATGCTTAACTTGATTTGAACAACCCCACATTTAAACTTGACATTCAATTCATTGTCATACTTTGTAGCATTTTTTATCATAATTTATGTATTTTGTGGTAGGATATGACTGTTGCCTAAAATATTTTGTTGCGGTATAGAAAGACAATAAAAGATTTTTATGAATTAGATTAAAAGTTTTCATAATAGTTTCACATACTTTTTTATTAGCCGATTATAGAGCCGTATTGGCCGAATGGGGTTGTACCTCCACTTTCAATCCGAAGGCTGTGGGTTCGAATCCCGGCCGTGCATCAATGGATTTTGCGTTTCGTAAAATTTATATGTGCTTTATTTACACGTGCTCTAAACGGTGAAGGAAAACATCGTGAGGAAACCAGTCAGTGTTCTTATAGGCGGCGATGGGCTTGCAACCTGTCACGTATGGAATACTAACTTCTGCAAGATGTGGGCATGTATCAAATATGTGTTTGGACATGCCTCTGACCACCCCCCTTAGACATCTTCAAAGGATCTGGAATAAGTAACAAAAAAAATCTGAGAGAATGTCTACCGCACCTTGGGGATACAGTCGCGATCCTATGTTTTTTTGTGGTAGGATATGACTGATGCCTAAAACATTTTGTTGCGGTATAGAAAGACAATAAAAGATTTTTATGAATTAGATTAAAAGTTTTAATAATAGTTTCACATACTTTTTTATTAATTTCAAATCTAACATTTGAGCAGTGGGGTCGTTGGAACTTTTTATTCCTTACTTCCCCACTAGTGGGGAGGCTAGTGTGGTCGTTGGGAATTTTAAACCATTTCTAAAGCACTTAGCAACTACGCATATAAATTTAGGTTAAAGTATTAATATTTACTTAAAGGTTCATCATTCAGCATCAGAAGTTGGTAAATGTGCAAACCTATTTCATCTCAAACAATAAATTGGAAACTTCTGTGTTATGCATGACATATTATGACAACATAATAATTCCAAACATGCATTGATTTTGTACCCAATATTCCTCAAAATCTCACTCTATAAATTGCGAATTGGTTAGCCAATTATAAAGGATCGAACACGCACAGTGCCTTAGTTCATTCAAGTATATTTGATATGAAATTCACAGAATATCTTTGTCCTAAATCTGTTCAGAATCAAGTTCCTACTTGCAATGATAATATTACATAGATCTAGTTTTTGTGTCGTAATATTATAATATTTAGTACCATGCTCGTGACATCGTTTACCTATAGAAATATGTTTCAGTAATGACAAGGTTCTGTTGCCTCAAAGCCTCAAGTTGTCTGATATGAAATCCCCTAGTCTACACACACCTTTGCCTAAATTACCATTCTAAAATTACCACAATACTCAGGGGAGAATCACAGCATGTACTCGTAAATCGATCTAAATCTAAATGTTCCCGTCCGATCCCCAAATTATAGGTTAGCCCCCGGGCTATTTAGCCAAACTATATTCGTTAATAAGCTGTGTCAACTATTGTAACAATTTTGGCAGTTGAATACCAATTTCACCATATGCTCTTGGAATTGGAGTCCTGTGGTGTAACGATTTTATTTTATCGAAAAATACACGCGTAAAAATATTTTCTACAGTATTTATGCATTATTAAATGACTTAAAAAGGTTGTATTCATCGAATAATTTTAGTTCTCTTATACCAATCCATTTATTTACTTAGGAAAACCAACAGCTTAAAATAACTTAATTCGAGTGGATTTTTAAAAGAAAGCCTATTACAGGGTTTCACGTTTAAACTAAGTCAATGCACATATCAATCGAGAATCAGCCCTTCGAGTGCGATATGTGACAGGTTGACATCGCAAAATAATCCAAACCTGTTTGTTTATGATGTTTATTTTTATGGAAGGGGGCTAACGAGCAACTGGCACACCTGATGGTAAGTAACCACCGCCCACAAACAACTGCAGCATCAAGTGGCACTGCAGATGCGTTGCCGGAAAAAACCCCATTAATATAGGTACAACCGGGATTCAAACCCACAAACTGGGGGGTTAACCATGAACTCTTATTTCTGACAGTTTTCTAAATAAATGTCAATTTCGAATAACCCGGTTCATTACAGAAACGTCGAAACTTATCATGTTCTCTCGCTTGCACAAGTACAGTCGCTAATGTGCAAGCGAGAGAGCATGCTAAGCCACCAGCTGCACATCAAAAGCGTCACTCACAAACACGGTTTTAGGAACATCAACTAACTTACACCATACATTCTGTGTCGAAGCTTAGCTTATCAGAAATTTCTATCATTTTATGGCTTGGGAAACTAGGATAGGTTCATTATCACTTGCGAAGTAGGTACATGTTGTATGAGAGACGTCCATTAGCACGTTTGAAAGCAGGATGTTTTTGGTATTACGAGATGGTGTATGAATGCCAGTTTCCGAGAATTTTTGAGTTGAAAATTAAGCTTAATACTTTTATAGAATGCACTCCAAAATTGCACGCGTGCAGGACTTGAATCCACGTTTTAATGAATTTTAAAAATGTTTTATGATTCCTACGTGTGAGGTCAATAATGATTCAAACTCTATGCCCAAAATTAAATTTGAATGCATGAAAAATTAACGTTTTAATATTTTGGAAATAAAAGGCTATAATATTAGTTAACTGTAAATTAGATTATTATTTTTCAAGCCACAGGTTCACCCACAAATATTTTATATCTGTTTCACACCAAAAATGTCGTCGTTTGAAACCCCTACAAAATGTATTAAAATATTTTTCCGTTTCGACCCACAATATATTTCTGTTTCTAACTACTTATCTATTTAATTAAATAAAATTATTTAATTTTAGTTTAATGTTACTTATTTGGGAGGTCTGTTTTTTTGTTGCTAAATTACTTAACAGTCGAAGCAATTGAGGTAAATACACCAACTACCAGACACGCAGGTTCGAAAAGTTCTTAGATCTTTCAAAATATCTCAATTAAGAACTATTTCATTACTCAGTAATAACACTCACACATATTTAGGTCACTGCAGCACAAGTAGACGTGAGCTGTATAGAGTGAGAGCTGGTAGTGGCTTTCTGTCATCGTATTTATAAAAAATCTACTAAATAAATTGAAAGATTGAAAAACCAAAACCTACTCAGGCATCTTCTTGAGTCATAAAATTAAGACTATTTCTCAAACGGATAAAGATTACTTACTACGATACCGACTTTCGACTGCATCTTAACTATCGTGACATGACATTATTTATGCATGCCACTGACCTCACTACTTGTTCACAAAAAAAAATGTTTCTTTATGAAATACTTTATGAACGAAAAATACAAGCGAAAATTTTTTACGACCAAATCTTTAATGCCCTGAAAACTTTAAGAAATGCCATTTTGTATAGTGGTCAATACGTGCGAAGCTTAAGCTGCGGGTTTCCTCACGATGTTTTCCTTCACCGTTAAGAGCTCGTGTTATAGCGCATATATATTTTACGAAACGAAAAATCCATTGATGAACATTGATTGATTAAGCTGAGAGGATGGTTTAGGTGCTGGGCAAGCCTATTCCATCTCAAACAATGTCCCAGGTACTACAGCGTCCCGTTAAGTGTAGGCATAGGTTGCGTCCTGACGCTGTAAAAATCATCTAATATAGATGTAAATGCCTAAGTTTATAGTTTTACCAGGTCAAAACCGCGAAAAATTGACGCCGTGATAATATAATAACCACCATCTCCTTGACTATAACATACACGATGCGTATGTGTGCGGCCCCCACGCATAACGTGGGCACCCCTCGCGTTTCATTAAATACGTTTCCGCATATCACGCACTATGTCATTTCCTCTACTAGTGATGGGAAACACATAAATTATGCCCGTATTATCGATTAAATAAAATTAAAGTAAACTATTGTACTAAGCTTGCTTTTACGTTATGTTTCACTCTGTTAGTCATAATACTTTTATTAAAAATGATAAGGAACGGTAAAGATTAGAACTGAGATAACTAAGAGCCATTCAGTAAGATCGCACAAACTTAAGGATTCCTATATCTATCAGTAGTTAAAGTTATGCTTTGGATGATTATTATGATGAACTAAGAGGTAGTAAATAAGTAGAATATTTTTTTTAAATACAAGACACTTTAAACAACTAAATAAAGTTTTGATCATTTATTTTCATTAATTTAATGGCTAAACATTGATGAAAATAAAAAGTATCGATTGTTTTCAATTCTCTACCCCATCCCTCGTCCTTGTAACCATGGGAAGCTATTTGCGGATTCAATCAAATCCACAGAATGCTAATATTATTGCCTCAACACAGTAATGACATTTGATGAGCTTTATTAATTAAGTTAAAACTTGAGCCAGCCAGGCACTCGAGCTCACATAATCCTTAAGTACTAAGAAATCACACTAACAGGTATTCTAATGTCAATGTTTGTCAGTATGTAATAAGTAATTGCTACTGCGTGCGCATGGTTAAAAAAATATAGTGGCACTCCAGGAGAAAGAAGTACAAAAAAAATAAAGTGCAAAAATTTACCATAGTGAAGATACAATGTGTGACGAAACTAAGGTATGTATTAGTAAGAGGATGGTATCGTAACAGTCACGTTATATCACCATGAATACAATACCATGATGCCAATAGCTTGGCTACTTTTTATACCGAAAAAAGTGAAGTACCTACCTATTCCACAAACGTTACTTTCATTTAGATTTTTCAGAATGTTGGAAATACTATAAAGGGTCTTTCGTTTTAAACTACACAAACTGACAGGACCTCATTTTTGGGTTGTAAATAGACGTTTGACCGTATCAATTTAATTCCTAAGCCCATTTAAGTTTTCACTTCAAAAATAATTTATAGATTTTTTAGAATTGTTGCATAATGATTTTCAAGGAGAACAGACGTTCCATCAATCGCAGCGCAGCTACATCACGAATGGGCTAAGTTATACAAGAAGCAACAATCAATTGAAAGGATATTCTTTATCGATTTTCTCGGGATTTTCATAACAAAACAAAAAAAAACATTACATAAATATTTTTTGAACCCGATTCCTGAATTCAGTTAGTAAAATGAAAGACCCTATAGATTACACCTAGTTTTCAAAGACATTGCAAAGCTAAGGCAGTGCTTTTAAAATCACACGTTGGTCTGTAATTCGAGAGAATCCCACTAAGCCAATACACCCGTATTCAAAGTCACTGTATACCTACAAATGTAGCGTCAAACACTTTGAATAATTAACTGCAAGTTTTAAAGTAATTTGAATACAAACGCTAAATTCTCGAAACATTTCCCTGAAGAATGTTCCGGAACGGTTTGCGTGCTCGTAATAATAGCGTGTTAATTTTATTCATAAGGCACGTAATTTACTGTACATGGCATTTTTTAAAACGCTAGCTCGAGGCTCCACTAAATAGGCAAAACGATGAAATGGTGGAAATAGGAGTGAGAGGCAAATTCAGAAACGATTGTATCCCAAAAGCATGGTGGAAATAGGAGTGAGACGCAAAGTCAGAAACGATTGAATCCCAAAGGCATGGTGGAAATAGGAGTGAGAGGCAAATTCAGAAACAGCTTTATGGTTCTTTTATATACTCGCAGACCTTGACATTTGAAGGAAGAATTGTGCATTCAATTCGCCTCAGGCGGCGTGAAATTCCATTCCAGTTCGAGTACCTACATAATTATTTTCTCAGTAGGTACTTGTCTTTTTTTTTTTTAACTTGTTGTGTCCTCTGCTGGGCAAAGGTCTCTCCCGAATTTCACTGTTCTAAAAAAAACTTAGGCCTTTACATCTATACTAGATGATTTATACAGCGTCAAGAGGCAACCTATGCCTACACTTAACGGGACGCTGTAGTGCCTGGGACATTGTTTGAGATGGAATAGGCTTGCCCAGCACCTAAACCATCCTCTCAGCTTAATCAGCCTGGCCCACAGGAAAGACGACGTCAATACGTGTGGAGCTGACTAAGCTAAGACGGTGAAGGAAAACATCGTGAGGAACTGTTCTATAAATAAATAAATAAATTCATGCCCAGTTTCTACGATTCTGACTCATCTGCTCTCATTACTATCTTCACACAAGCTGGCTGGTTAAGGATACTTTAAACTCTAGAGTATTTGCATAACCGAAATTTGGACTAAAAGTGTTCGTTTTTTGAGTATTTGTTTTTAGTCAATTCACAATTTTAACAATTTCGTAGTTATACAGCAATTGAGCAAAATGTTCAATTTTAGAATTAAACGAATCTGTTTGCAGTGTGCCGGTCTCACGGAATAGGGTGTAAATGAGGGAGTGAAAATGGCTTTCGAACCAGTCCTTAGCCGCAGCTTGAAGTTAACAGCTGGTTCATTTAGTTACTTGTCTATAATGTTTGGATAAAGAGTCACCAAATCCATGACTGGAACACTCTGACACATGATACAATGAATGGAAGTAGAGGGGCTTTGAGTTTTGTCATAGAGGTGTCAAAACCAATCACACTAGCAGTTGCAGTCGAAAAAAACCTTCTTGAAAAGCCTTTTTCAAGTTTGAGAATCTACACCCTTCATATCGAAAGACAGCAAAATTAGAACGTAAAATTAGACGAATGTCCTAAAATGCCTTTTGACTACTAGCTAAAAAGACCGTGAAGTTAATTTAAAACCCAGAATTACAAGAATAACAATCAAGAGAACCAGCCATTCCTATTTTAGCTGTGTCAATAGTAATCAACCGATGGGAACTAAGTTTTAAACAATTTCCGAAGTCTCAATTTTTGATTGCATCCAATTTACAGATAGGCGAATACTATTGTAAACTAACCCCAAGCACACCCACGAATAGAAAATAATTACTTATAGAAGCGAATCTCTTGTAACTGCGGCACACACAGGGGTGTCATAAAACTAAGTTTTTTTTAATGGGTTAACATGACCTCACTCTGCCTGGTTTTAGAAGAAGCCTGCTGACCTAGAAGAAACCTATTTACTCGATTTGAAGACCCTTTTAATCTACTTTTCGGGAAATATAGAGACCGGTAGGGATTTCCATAATTTGGTTATGGTGCCACAACACCCAGATAGACATTGAATGATATATATTTTTTCTGATTCAGTTGTGAATATTATAAAATATTTCACAAAACTATTAAAGTACCTACTGTAATTATCCATAAGAACTTTTACTGATATGAAGAGTACCTAAAGCACATTGTCATGTAAGTTTCCCTTCTATTCGATACAAATATTTTTTTCATTGCCCATGGGTAAGCAAAAACGGTCACTGATATAGGGATGATAATATTGTTTGGGCGTATCTAATCTCTATGGCTACGGGATTTGTGGTAATGTATTGTTTGTAAGTTATAGTTCCCTAAAGTTTGATTTATTATGCTAATTCGGCTTTTATTTATAATAATATGAACAAAAATCCGAAGGTCGTAGGTTCCAAAGAGTACCTATTATTCTCTTAAATGTAGAGTTTTTGGAACGAAGCTCCTTTACGGACGGTATCGGATGGGGACTGGACGAAAAAAAGTGTTAGTTTTTTGCGTCACGACACATGTTTATGTCAAATCGTCACAGTGCGAAATGCGCAGCCGCGAAACAGTCCATATATTGTTACATTGTTAGTACGGAAGAGCGTTTCTAGGATACCTAATTGACAATAATATAATATAATACGTAAAAATTCCCAGTATAGATAAGTACTCTTTGCTTCGTTCCAACCGAGTGTTCTACGACACTCACGCACTTTTTCTTTTGACTGAGGTAAGTACAAAATTCTAGGCTTCTTAAAAAATGAATTTTATAATAATATACAGACAAAGGGACTTTGAATTTTATTAAAAAGGCAGGTTCATAAACCATGCCCAAATAAAACCACTCTTAAAAGATAACTCGTTTTTACAACGATGTTCACGAAAATATGAAATTATCGTCTCCACCTTAAAATACTCTTCATCGTCAATAAAATGCTGTCGAAATTGTAACCTGTCGTATTAAGCTTCTTAAAAAGCTATTTAAATGAAAATTAGGCTGGTCATAATTTGATACCTACGTTTACTAGGCACAGTATACTTTCATAGCAGTAATACATCTAAACTCAAACCGTAAAGTTAGTAACTCAATTGGTTTGAAATCGTATATTTGGCTGAGTTCTCATAGATTAAAGCAATTACTTTTGCATATATAAAAAATTTGCTAGCGAGATTCTTGTTGCAAAGAAGAAAACTAATGTGAAGCGTTACCCTTTCAGTACACCGACGCATTCGTATGCGAATGCGAAACGATGCGAACCAACGAAAAATCTGTCAGGTAGTATGGCAGAGTTTCAAACACGCTCTGTCTCACTCTAGCACATAGCTAATGAAATAGGTGCGTCCTTGTCGGTACTGTTTCACATGGAATTGCGAAATTTGTCGTTACACCGACGCAGACGTTTCGTGAGTGGTGTTGGAATGCGTTCTGTCGCATGCGGATGCGTCGGTGTACTAACGGCGTTCATCATCATCATCTCCCTGACCTTATCCCACGCTAAGTGGGGTCGGCACAACATGTCTTCTCCTTCCACTCACTCCTATCACTCGTCAATTGTGCATCCACTCCTTTTACATTCATATCCTCTCTCACACAAGTACTAACGGCGTTATACATTGAATTTTGACTTACTCTGTTTTAGTCAAAAGTTTGATTCTAAATGATTTAAATAAAATAATTAAACCTATTTTACTTTCTTTACAGTCTACTTTATCGGTATTTCTTTACTTTTTATCATTTTTATCATTCAATGCTTAGTACGCATATTTTGAATTGAGATACTGCTTACCCAATATATTTTGTATAGATAACTAGTTAGTAACGTGTTATAGAACATTAAATATAGACGTCTAAATCTTTTTGTACATCGTTTTGGTGGTCCAAACTATAAATGGAGCACTTAATTTTTTTTATTTACGATGTCACAACTTTTATTTGATTAGAATAGGAGATTTTTTTTAAGTTGTTGTTATTTAATTTGATAGCTGTTTTCATATTAGTGAAATGAAACGGATAAAGTTTTTTCGTGATTTACTTATATAAGTAATTTTTTCATCTTAATTATCATTTCCAATATTGCTTAAGTATAATTATTTTGCGTATTTTTAGGCTGGATTCCGACTCCGGGAGTGTAAACTTAAATATGAGTAAAAACTATGCCTTTGACTGCCCCATAGACATTTTCAGAGTCTTTAATGGCAAGGTGTCATGCATAGAGGAAATTAAAAAAATACACACAGATAAAGTTTTTACTTTATACAAAATACACTGATAAAGAAAGCTAAAGGATAGAATCATAAAGTTTGAAGCAAGTTTTATAGTCTGTAACGTACTAAACACATTGATTTGAGAATGCATTGAACATTCGTTAATTAGTAAGCGGACCACCAAAGAAGTTAATATACTAAACATCAATAAGCCCAAATTAAGTTCGTGTTTAACTTCAAGTTATTAAAAGGAAATGGTTAAGATAAAAGTTTATTGATTCGACAGAATTATTTTACTTCATTAGTGGGCACTAAATGTCGCACTGTGTCTAATTCCGTATGGAAAGATCATATTTGAATGTTGCGACAAAATTTGATTAATTAAGTTAGAGCATTCATTACTTATAAAGTAGGCATCTAGTAATTATAACGCATGCGCAAATCCACCTCATTAAACAAAAAAAAAATATATCTCAATAAATATGTTATTTTTATAGACTTGTTGCTATTCGTGTCTCATTTCCAATTAACAAAACAACCCCCACATATTAATATACAACATCCTAAAATGGGTAATTTTAATCACGAAAAAGCCTACAATATTTACACACGCGGAACGAGTTCTTCCGTCAATATTGGGCTTACCATACAAATGAATACATTTTGACACAATAGAGCTTCCATTTTGACCGCGACGTGTTTGCGCAGACAATTCTCGCTGCGCTGTGCCACCGTGGTTGAGTACCACACCAACTTTATTTTATACTAGCTGACCCGCGAAACTTCGTCTGCGCATTATTAGGATTCAAGTGCTCAAAACACACTGCACACTGTGTTTGAAGTGAATCAGACCTAGGAATCAAGCACGACGCAGTTTTGACCTCGGGTGTTACAGATGGCGTTCTAACCAAAGCCAAGGAAAAAGTATTTTAATATAAAAAAAATCTTAATTTCGGATGTATTGATGAGTGGATATATACATGTTACATGTTTATCATTAATATAAAAATCATTTACCATGCAAAATGAGAAAAAAACAAAAAAAATTGCAATGCAAGAACATAGCAAAAAGTGGCAGTCACCCATCATCTTTATGACCTCGCCCAGGGTCGCTGAACTTTTTTCCCCATACAAACTTGCAACCCTTATTTTCACGCCCCCTTATAAATATTTAAAGAAAAAAGTAGCCTATGTCCGTCCGTGGGGTATAATTTTTATCCATGCCAAATTTCAGCTCAATCTGTTCAGCGGTTTGGGCGTGAAAGCGTAACAAACAGACAGACAGAGTTACTTTCAGATTTATAATATTATAGTATATAGTATATAGTATGGATTGATATATTACCACTCCCTTCCATTCATTCCATAGTTCCCAGACACTTTTTAAACTATCATGGTTTTCAACATTTTTAACACAGTTAACGGGATATTTACCATGATTTAATGTTTTTTGAGTTTCCCGATATTTCGGCGCAGTTGCATACGCCATGATCAATAGTATCTATGGTATTAATCATGGTTAATATCCCGTTACCTGTGTGAAAAATCCCAGACACTTGTCCTACCGTACTAATTGATATTTATTCTGTGGTTGCGATGTATCTTACATTTTTAAACTCATGATAACTTTTGAATAAAATGTCCGATTTCAATCATTCAAAAAGTAATCGACGGGTACTGAAACAGTCTTTACTACGAAGGAATTTATTTGGATAAGAATAAATACCAAAATAAGAATAACGTGGTCTGCTTTTGGTCGGCATTTTTATTCACTTTTTAAATTATAAAAGTTGTTATTCTGACACAACCACAATAGTTGGACATATGCTATCGCTGGTTTTTTTGTAGATATTGATACGTTCTTTAATATTGTAGAACATTTTTTTGTTCTATCATCAATAGTTTTCGCAGCGCACGCGATATGAAGAATTTTATGTTCAAAATTTTTTCACCTTTGGTTACATTATTGCAATTTTCATAAGGATCTCTAATTTTTTTGAAAATAATTTATAGCCTATGTTCATCACAGATAATGTAGGATTCTAATGGTAAAAGAATTTTCAGCCTGGCCTACAGGAAAGACGACGTCAATACGTGTGGATCTGACTAAGCTGCGGGTTTCCTCACGATGTTTTCCTTCACCGTTATGAGCTCGTGTTAAAGCGCATATAAATTTTTTTGAAACGAAAAATCCAGTGATGCACGGCCGGGATTTGAACCCACGACGTTCGGATTGAAAGTCGCGGCACAACCCCATTCGACCAACACGGCTAGCATTTTTCTATAGAGGTCCTCTAATATGCAGTTTGTATTTGCTCGCCTCGTATGAGCGGTGCAGTGGCTCACAATTAATGACGCTGGTTGAATTTAAACAAAACATCGATTGGATATCTATCATTCTTAGGCATGCAGTCGTAAGCCTTTATGATTTGCCTGATAACAATCTATGCAAACAAAGCAAAACAGGTAATGAAGACAGAACAACTCAAGAAACAGTGAATTGTAATATAATCCAGGTAGTTTGGGTTAGTTATGAAGTTCGCAGCTTCTTGTGAACTTCAAACTAGACCAGTTATTATCTCAACTCAACTTAACGCCTGCGCGGATTTTATGAATTAGCTACTGCCCGTTGCTTCATCCGAACGCAGAATGAAAACGAATCTAGTCACACTATGATGATAAACAAAAAAAACGTGGTCTCAGTTACTTTCTTACTGACCATGTAGGTATTTAGAACTCAACATTTTAGCACATTTCCGTCGAAAATGTATTGTTGTACCCGTCTGCCAAAAAGGGTTATTAAATTAGTCTAGAATGTGTCAGATTTGATTGCGGAAAGCCAAAGACAAGCCAAGACCAACAAACCCAATATCGTTTTCCGTAACCCGGATACTTAGGTCGGATTAAAAAAGGTTTCCAACATGCGGGCATAATATTATTATTCCTCACAGTTCCTCCGAGCTCTGTGCGAAGCTATTACTCATCTTTTTCCCTCGTAGAAGGCTCGTTTTTATTGCTAGACGTGAAAAATACCAGAAATTTCATCCAGTTCGACCGTGGCAGGATTAATTCAAAGGGCACTTATTTCAAATTGGATTTCGTTCGAGTCGCCGTCGTCTTTCCTTTAATAGTGACCGACGCTATTGGACTCCTTTGGATGTCAATTATGACCCATTTTGCACAAAGTGATTTTGAAATATTTTCGTTGGATTTATTCAAGCGAATATTGATGAGTTCTTCATGTTGACTGCAGTGGTTTGTTTTGTTTGATGAAATGCTGCAAATAAACATATAGTTTAGAACAAAACGTTCTAACTATAAAAAAAGGAAGATGCCTCAATGTTGTTAAATTTTGCCACAGCCTGTATAGTCTCGAGGTATCTTGCTGAATCAACACGCTTGATAGTACAAAACCTTGTCAGTCAGTATTGTATTGATATCAGCGGTGCTCATCCGAGTGAATTATCAAATATCGTAAGCATCAGCGCGCCTTGTGTTTACCCGTCTAGACCACTTGGGTACGCGCGAAGGATCGGTCAAACCATTCGGTTGCTAAGATGTATCACTACAATGAACCGTGGTTTAGGTACTATTATCTTCAACAGATTACTCACTGCCTTTGCTCTCATCATTTATCTCGTGTCTATGCTTGTCTCGTCAATTCACATTGGCGTTTTATTGAACTGGCTGTAGTCATGTCTACCCCTTAGTTATAGTAAGTAAGTTCGTATAAGTTAGTGGCCATCTTTGGTTACGGAGTTTTTAGGCCGCCTCAAGGCCTCCATCATGGCTTAACGCATTAAATAGCCGGGACCAACAATTTAACGTGCCCTCACCACGAAAGCGCTCAGATGAAGATGAAGAAATAGATCGTCGCTACACATACTGCCCATGTTTTTTTTGAGGATAAAACCGATTCGACTGAGAGGTTGGTTAGCTAAGAAAGCTTCCACTCAAACATTTGTCTCAGGGACACTGAACTTTAAAGAAATTTCTGTTTGTAGACAGTAAAATTCTAAAGCCTATGTTGTAATTTAGTTATAAATTGTGCACGAGAAGAGTCTCTTTGTGGTGCACTGAAAATCATTTCACCACACTGGTTCGAAAGTAGATACTGATTAGACGCTTCTTTTAACCTTCAACAAATTCAGTATTTTACTTTTATATTTTGTTTTTTGTAAACTTTTCTCTAAAACGGTACACGGTACCTTCTTAATGTAACTCGTGGTAGGTAAGGTATTCGCGCCTTTGAATGCCACCTACGAACACTTGGGCAAACAGAACTGCTATTTATTTTTACCTTTGGTAGAGTGTGTTCTTAAAGAGTCCCTATGGCACAGAGGTCATTGCACTTTGACACTTGGAAAACACTCGGGAGTCTAAAAAAAATATGAAATATTATTGGTTTGGTAAGAAAAACCGCGGTGAGAGTTGCATTTTTTATGAGTAAAAATCTTTGTTTGGTAAAGTTTGGACAAGCTTACAATACATCACTCAGCCATTAATTTAATATTTGAGCTATATTTGGCTATCAATCAACGATCCAGAAACTCAATCATTGATTCTAGTGTTAGGTAAAGTTGTGTAAGATATTATTAGTTTCTGTATAAATAATTTGTAGATAAGTAATTTTTTTCTAAAAGCAAAGCGGCAACACCTATTTGGGCAACTGACCTAATGGCGTTCATAAGCGATGCTTGTCTGTAACCAAGAGGTTAAAAAAAACTAGAATCAAGCACTTCTGGTGTAGTTTAATACTGAGTATTGTACAGTCAAACTGCACTCACCTTAGTGTACCGACTATATAAATTGGACAACCTAACTGGCTGCGATGTCGCAGTCTGGCTACGCCTTTGTTTTGTCTACAGAACATGTTTCAATTGTTACTGCATGCAAATGTTACTTGCCATTAACATTAAGCGCACAAGTTACAACATAGGAAAGGTAATGTTAACGGTAATTGGACATATTATTTGGATCTGGTTTACATGTTCATCAAAGAGGATAGGGTATAAATATAACTATTTAACCTAATATGGCTCTTACATGTTCACCAAAATAGGGGTATTTTTGGGTCATCTTGGCGGGGGCATTACCATGCGAAATCATTGTACGAGGCACAATATCAAATTGTAAAGGGAAATCCATAGTAGTAATAAATTGTGTTGTTACGAAAAAATGGAAAAAAGGTGGGCTTTGATCAGGAAATATGGGAATTTAGTAATACTGGATGATGATGAAATATCTTAGCTTAGCCCTTTCAAATAGAATTTACTAGAAAATAGAGTTATTATATTTCAAAGTGCTGGAACCTAGTCATTAGAGACTGAACCCAATTAAGGTCTTACTAAAGCCCGAAGAAAAGAAGGTTGATAGTTTGACGTGTTTAAAAGACAAGATAGTTTATAGAAAACCGATATAGAAAACATAAAAGCTAAAATTGTATAAGTAAACTTTAAGAAATCAAAATAAAAAAGCATTTATTCAGTAGGACCACTGGGATCACTTTGATCTCAAGAGAAACGAGCCAAGAACGTCAAGGCAAATCTTACTTGGCGCATAAGGCTCATTTGACTGAAATCGACTCTTGATCTATCAACTAAATTATTATTTACTAGCTACTGCGCGCGGCTTCACCCGCGTGGTACCAACATTTTGAATAGCCTTTAAGCTAATACAAGTCACTATCTACGCCTATTCCAAGTTTCATCTAAATCAGTTCACTGGTTTAGGCGTGATTGAATCACAAACATACAAACATTCAAGATCCAAATAGTGGGATGATTCAATATGCTACAAAATAATTTTGCCCCATTCTTCTCATATTTTGTGTGTATCAGACCTTACCTTCGAGTTTACATATTGCAAAAGTTTATTTATTACCTATTTCCAGGATACTTTAATGGATGAAACGTGTATGGCCATTAAATTGAGCTGACGTGCTATTAACTTGGTAATGACGATTAAAATTGTTTCATTAACCCTGTCGCTACTCAAACTAAATAAGGTAGACTTATTTTAACAACAATACCTATACCGATTTCAACAAACTTTGAGGTTATTTTTTTTATTTGTAAGAGCTATTTTGACTACGTGGAATGATAGTTTGACCTTTGATCTGAAGATTTTTAGTTTGAATCCCATTGATCCAATCTCCAACCAGCTATTTAATATCAGTATCCTTTGTTCTGTTATTAATACCTAGCTACAGCGCGCGGCCTTGCCCGCGTGGTACAAAAATTTTGAATAGCCTATATGCTATTCCAGGTCACTGTCTACGCCTATTTCAAGTTTCATCCAAATCGGTTCCCAAGTTTAGGCGTGATTGAAACACAAACATACAAACATCTAAACAAACTTTCAGCTTTATTATATTAGTGGGATTAACTGATTGACCTCCTATAGCTAAAAAATTTGTTTAATTATCTCTTTTCATTCATCTTTGAATAAAATGTGAATTAGTTTATTTAGTGTGTTTAGAGTGTGAATCGCCATGATAAATCGAACACAATTACATATATAAAATAATATGTAACATTATTGTTTGTTTGTTTGTTTCAGTGCGTCTTCGGAACGCGCTGCGTATACCTGGCTGCCTGATGCCAGGGTCGAGTTCTACTCTCCATACGGTCGGAGACAAAGCTCCAACTCCACTGTCTACGAAAGCGACTGATGGTATGACGGCTTCGACCAGATCGAAGTTGAACTATTGTGAGAAAAGACTCAAAAAGTAGGTACTCAGTGCAATTTTGAAAAGTGACGTACAACGATTTTGACCCTTTAAAAATGTTTCGTGTAAATATGTTGGTAGTTATATGAGGTTTGTGTATAGTGTAACAAGTGTAAATTTGATAATAGTCTAAGCTTAGAATAAAATTTGTACAGTAGGTTTAGTAAGCAATAGGTACACGAAAAATCTGTTTCACAAATATTGGCGTCGATTCTGTTGTGCACTGATTAAAGTTAACTAAACTAAAATGCTTCATTCGTATTTTGTATACGCTGAAGTTCATAAAAGAATGGCTAATACAGTGAAATTTCTAAAATTACTTATTTTTAGTCAAAATCAAGTATTTGTAAGTAAAATTAGTCAACACCATTTTGCTTGCTGTGTCTATCAGCTGTTACAGAAGCGCAGAGACGCCATTTTGATTATCATTTTAGTAATGTCACTTTTTGTGACTTGCCGTTTTCGTCTTTATTGAGAACAAAATAAGAACGTTCAAGTTTTACTTTAATTAAGTTTAGTCTGTGAACAACAGAATCATCGCCATTTTTTGCTTATAAACTTTGAAAAGTTTGTTATCAACGTTTCAACCATTAATTCAGATACCTTGTCAGGATTTTTTAAGTACGGAATATTTTTGCTCATAAATTCACTAATATCGTCGACTCGAAACCCCGAAAACTTCTAGCGGTTGTCGAAAATGAATATTTATGACGGGCAACGAGTAATGCGCCATTTATGGACAAAGTTAGAATGTATTCCGTCGACTTATCGAACCAAATTGGATCACCCTCTTCGTGTTTCGATACAAGAAGTTACTTAGGAATAACGTGCAATTTTGTATGCTTGTTTTAGAAAATATTTGAATTGATAAGATGATTTTGATATTGTAATGTATTTGTGTAAATAAAAATGTCAAGGGGATCCCAAGTTATATCAAACCAAATTGACAAGTTTAGAAAAGTAATAATTTGTCAATATGTAGTCTATAAACTTTGTAATTTGGAAACGAAAAAATAAGATGTCTTGTTTAATAATAATAACATTGATTGTTACGAAATTAGTAGATAGAATCTTTAATAATTAAATTAGATAGGAAATTGACATTTGCTGTGAATTTTTTTTTTATTTCAAAGCATTCGTACTGAACACTTGTGTTTATTTTTCTAGCCTCCATTCATATTATTTAAATTAGTTTCACATAATTATGTTTGTAAATAATTATTCAAGAAATAAAATACAGCACATTACTACCTATTTATTTATTTTTGTCCACAAGTGTAACAATTATTCAAAACATTACAGATTTTGACTAAACTGTAAAATATTGCATATATTTTTATATCGATAGAATAATAATTTAACTTCCTATCTACCTTGTCTATGTACCTACTATGTCTCTATTTATTCCTATATACTTTACACTATCTTTAAGCTATTCAACATCGTTCATTATGTTCTCACGCAATGAAATAAAATGCTCAATATTGCAGAATTCAAATTTATCAAAAAATCATTCTACCTAATTAGATACATATAACTAAACATGTAACATGCAAAATGATGTCAAAATTTGTATTTTGCACTTTATATTCCTACTAACGATAATTACTTTACCCTGAACATATGATTATTATAAATTTATTTGTATTCAATGATTTAATAATGAAATGCTAAATTATTGAAATGTGCGTATTATTTAATTACCTAAATTATTATATTTAGGTCATATTTTCTTTGCATAACGATAAGTACCTATACATTAAAACTTCATTTACCACTAAGTATGGAAGGTGATATGATGCAAATTATTGGATAAAAGCCCTAAAGTTAGTAATTGAAGAATTAATTGAAGTAAGTTTTTGTGGCATACAAGCTGTTGCCCGAGACGAATTGATGAACGTGGTTCAAAATACAGAGTCACTGATTAAGTTGGATACGATTGTCACTGAGCAGGAAACAGATGAATCTGATTTTTTGGATACGCGTGAAATTAGAACAAAATTTGACGAATACTTAAACTTACTCCTTGCTTACATAAAAGAAAAGAACTGCTTACTTATAAATTCATGTGAGATAGTAAACAATTCGCTTTACGAAGTTTTCAGGCCGCCTCAAGTCCAAGGTGTCTCCATCATAACCATACTAATGTAGGAGACGCCACACTTATCAGTAGTTTGATCGTCATACTAGATAATAATGCAACTGATTAAAATACGCCACTATGCTACAACACGCTATTTTCAAGGGGCTCCTGTGAGTTGATTTCTGGGAATCGGTCCAGGCCCTTGATTCAGACTTCGGCGGAACGCATTCGGGTCGGAATCGGTCAGCTGTTGTGTGTGGCCCTTGATTCAACAAAATAGTAATAATATTAAGAAATATAAAACCACCTAAAGTTTCTTAATTAATGGACTGTCAGAGCAATTCCAATAATGTCTGAAATGACAAAACTTATCAACTCTCGATTAACGCGTAGTTTCCATAGTATTACACGTTTACAAGTAATTATCTTAGGAAGCAATTAATGCTTCACGACCTGCTTATTAACTCCTGTTCGAAACATGTTAATACGAAACACACAGGAGCCAAGTAATCAACTTGTTTGGTCTTATTAATACAGAACGTTCTAACAACTAGAGTCAAATTTTTAGTTGTACAACTTCTAAAGAATTAACATTTACATTCTTGTTGAAATTAGGTTTATAAATACAAATCGCTAAAGTTTTTGTATTCATGTCACTTGTTCAGTATTTTGATGTAAATTAAATACAACACACGAACACAGTAAATACGTTCAGAAAATATACGTAATAATATTTAGTTTTATTTTGCTGGGCTTAAGTTTCCTGATATGTGTTTATAGTTTTTAAATACGATGAATACTTGAAATAAAGAGTTTATATTAAAATACCTTCATTGAACAGAGCAGGAAAAAGGAATGATGATTATGGTAAGATATTCTTCACAGTAGTATGCAAAGATAAATCGATAAGCCTACCAGCGTTACGGACGATAGAAGCCATTTCTCACGCCAATGTCAATACACCGAAAATTTTGTAAATAGACAATACGTGGATCTTCATTTCATAATCAAACGGCACACGCTAAATTGAACCTAGTCTCTGTGGTACAGAGATCAAAATCGAATGTACTAGTGTAATGTTGATCTGGCTACCGCATAGTATTGACTCTGCCTTTGTAAACACTAATAGGAAATTCAAAAGTGGGAACCAGTTGAGATGAAACAGTAGAAATGTTAATTTTGTTGGCTCATCGTCTGAGTCTGGGGGAATTCAAATTTTTACAAATTCCAATCATAATAGAATTGTTAAAAGATAGAACAGAATGTCATTAACTGAAAAAAATATATGAAACGAACAGGCACTGTATCCAGATTACGTAATAACTTCTCTTGAATCAAATTCAACGCTTGTTGACTAACAATGATATACATAGGTAGTGTACAGTTCTCCCCTTTTGACGTTCTATTATAAACCTACACTATAACTATATCGGCTCGGTACAAGCCCACCACGTCTATCCCGCACAGTGGTTGATAGTCGACTGCCCGTTGTACTGTGTCAAGTCAACTGACAACTACCCCCACTACGTGACCGAACGAGACGACAGAATTACTTATTAATTAAGTATAATCATAAATTATTGTTATTATCTAGTATTTATTATTCTAATAAATACTAGTGATTTTAGCTGAGCACTACAGGTAGGTACATAAAATGACACCTTTTCCCCGTAGGGTGACGCAGTGTCCAAAGATGTCCATTTGCTATGATACAAATTTATTTTCGTACTGTACACACGCTGGTACACGATAGTTTCGACTCTCCATCAATTCGTCTTTCTCTAAGTTATTAGTTCGCCTAGGGCCTTCCTTTTCCAGCTGTCTCACACTTGCCTTACACTTCAATGACATTTAATTTAAAAATATAAACTCAAAGCAGGTTTTTCATTGCATGACTCGTTCCATTCAAATGACATAATATTCTGCAAATCTTAAATTTATATCAGGATAATCTTTATAATTCTCTTTCATAATCAAAACTGTCGCCCACATGCCGTCTCACATTTTTATAGCATTTTAAGTGACTGGCTCTTTCTTTAGTAGACTACTTTGACCATACTATCTTGTATGCGTCTATAGTAGAATATTTTTTATAACGTATGTATGTAGAGTCAGCTACAAAAGTAATTTATTGAGTTCTTGTTATTAAGTTGATAGAATCACTTGGCTTTCTATTTGATAGTTCTCTTTTAATCTTATTATAAAGATTATAATATATTTTTTTATTTCCATAAATATTTATGCAAATGTAGAACAAAATGTAGAATGATTAAAAACAAAACTATAAGTACATATTACTAAAAATTTCTATATGTACATTTTTATAAATTATTTATATATCATAATAAGTATTGCTTAGTTTTAGATATTTAGATATTTAGATTTTATATTTAGATATACTCGTATAGCTTATCGACGTACAATAATTTTTTTTTTTATTAATATAGTAATCTTATGGCTTGAGCTGTAATTGGATAAGTACCTATACCTAGTTAATTATATTTAATCATTCATACAACCATTTTCACCTAACTTATGGTCAGACTCGTACTTGACTAGTTATTTATTTATTAACACGAAAACACAAATGGACTTACAGAAACGTCTTCTTTTTGTTGTGTCACTAGTTCTTACGTACCAGTGTGTTGAGAGGATTATAATTGCGCCTCTAAGAGGCTCCTAAACTAGTTTACTAAAGTACAATAAGTACATTAGCAGGCTAGCCTTCCATTACTAACGGTCAAAAAGGAGTTGATGCTATTCTATTCCTTTAGGTGCAACAAGTGAACTAACGACTTAACACGACGTCAAATCTAATAATGAATAATAGCCTGGAAAATGGTTGTCATCACTGCATCCTTGGAAATAACAGTTGAGGTCTTTAGGACCGATGGCGATAGAACGTAAAATTGTAGGGAGAGTACTACTGTTACTACTAAAATGAAGCGCTCGTGGTCGTGCTTGCTTAGTCGTTCTTGATAGATCGTCGAAGTTAAGCAACGTTCGAAACGGTCTGTAAGTGGATGGGTGACCGCAAGTGGCATTCACATGTGAGCGCTTCCGTGCTTAAAATGCACGTTAAAATGTCCATCCCGGCTATTTAAGTCGTTAAGCCATGACGGAGGCCTTAAGGCGGCCTAAAAACTCCGTCACCAGAGTTGGCCACTGACTCATACGAGCTTACTTACTACTAAAATTGTATAATATCGTGGGCAGATCGTTGAATTGGGCATATCATGATATGCCCAGGCATATTGGCCGCCGAAGCGCCAGAAATTGTTCTATTTTACGATCTGCATATCATGATATGCCCAAGTATCGCTGACCAAATCGTCAAACGGAACAATATGGTGGGTGTGAGATGGGCAGAACGTGAAATAGCTGCGTTGAACATGATCTGCCAACGACATTTAAAGTAGTTTTTTATTATCACTCGAACCGTGGTTTTGTCAATACACTACATTACTTGTTCTGGCCATGTTTTTCATGTGGAGAGAAGAAAAAGACCTAATAAGAAGTTAAGAAGTTTGGGTACTCTATTTCAACAAATAATAATCACAACATTAGGACGTCGTATCATCTAGAGATGGTAAGGTCCAGGTATTATGACAACAAATTTAATTATATAAAAAAAATATACAGGGTGTAAAAACACGTCTACCGAAGTCGAAAGAGCCTACCTCTTAAATATAAATCTTTTAATTTCGTTTAACTTATAAAACAATGCAACTTTTTTACTAGAGTTAGTTTTCCAGTCTTCTTTTTCTTTTGCTCTCAACCTGCCTGCCTAAATTTTTTAACTCTAATCATAGCCTTTACTGTGTTTATTCTCCGTTGTATGAGTAATGTGTCTAGACTGACCTATGTCTACCTGATGAGGTGTAAAGTGTTGATAGTCGATTTACACATACAAATGCTACTGCAATTTCAATGGCTACTGCAATTTTTACGGTCGTTATGTTGAATCAACACTCTACTGCCGCTCGTATTCTATTTTCTAGGCTTCCAATATATTAAAAATTTACTAAAATTTACTGGTCAATAAAATATTTACTATCATACCGCTAATCCATTTCTAGAAAGTCTTGAATTTGCTTTTAAGTGTTTAATATGGTTTTAATAGACCATTTAAGAAGATTAAGTAATATGTAATAAAATAAATATTTTAATACTTTTCCGCTATGATAAGTGAAATTAGCTTAAAAGATTACGTTAATAACTAGCTGGATACCTAATATTAATTTGTAAGAATTTATTAATATTATAACCTTTATCATTTTAGAAAATCAAAATTAATTGAGGACATGTAAAGGTTGCTGGGAGCCGTTGGGTGCAGGCTGCACAAGATCGATCGCTGTGGAAATCGATGGGGGAGTCCTATGACACTAGATGGCTGACATGATGATGATGATGTTTTTAGATCTGAAAAACGAAATGATTTAGAGCATAACAAGACGTATTGAAATCATATTTTATGTATTTTTAACCTACCTAATTCACGCCTACTA
This sequence comes from Epirrhoe tristata, assembly GCA_951394285.1. Lineage (NCBI taxonomy): Eukaryota > Metazoa > Arthropoda > Insecta > Lepidoptera > Geometridae > Epirrhoe > Epirrhoe tristata. The sequence continues at coordinate 6,812,056 of OX596146.1, read as the reverse complement.
GCTATTGTATGTAAAGTTAGATACGCCCTTTTCATAATTTTAGCCTTTGATTTCTTTACATATCTTGGGATGAACCGTTTTTGATGAGGGCGGGTCGAATTACAGTCACAAAAAAGTCATGATGCGTATTTATAATCTTCGATCATATATTTATAACACTTTTTATACAATACCTATATAGGGTTATAATGTAAATATAATTTTGACATGAGTTTATCTTGGTATACATAAAAAAAATTTCATCGTCTGGCAAACTTAGGTAATTAATAAAATATTCAAAAATGCTCTCAAAACATCTCGTCTTCTTGAGCAAGAAGAGTCTTAAAAACTAGTAGGTAATTTGAAAGTCAAGAAAGTATACTTAGTCCTGCCTATTTATACTGCACTTACGCTAAGATGCACTTTATACTAACAACAAAGAGATCTTAAAACTTACCATCGACAGTTTCATGTTGTCCGTATACCTATACCATGCCTTCAAAAGAATGGTAGCTCTTGTGCTAATACTATCAGCCAGCGGTCATAAGTTATGTTACTACGCTAAGATAGGTAACAAGAATGTTACCTCACATCGTTGATTTATCAACAACGACTGGGCGAAAGTATCAAGTGCTTCAAAATGACAAACTAGTGCTCAGGGTTTAGTTTCCCTTACCGTTGTTCGACAGGCGATATAGTTATTGATGCGAGTTAAGATTTGCATAACGTGATGTACAACGTCCGATCAATTTGCATACGCGCTCTAGTGACATATTTCGGTCGTTTGATAGTGCCACCACTTATGCTACGCATCGAAATAGCTAGCCAAAACCAGGAAGATGATTAAATTGTTAGGACCTTGACACATCGTGAGGAAACCAGACATATACGAGTATATGCTAATAGACGGATGTAATATGTCATAAGGAAAACTTACATCTGCAAAATATAGGCATATATCAAATATGTATTTGGACATGCTTCTAACTACCCCTTAGACATCTTCAAATGATCTGGGATACATAAAAAAGATCTGAGAAAATGTCTACCGAATCTTGAAGATACAGTCATGATCCTATTTTTTTAAAGTTTATATGAGTATGTAAATTCTTAGCTTGTAGTTAAAAAAGACATTTGGATGTGTAAAAATTCAAGAGCGTGTACAGATAGGGGAGGTAATCACGCACAAAAGACAATCGTTACAAAACCTCCCATTTCGAGTCAAATTGAAACAAATAGTAGAATCCATGGCCACATCCGTCACCCAGAACACTCATGTGTCATCTGTCAAAAGTCCAGCGAGGTTTAATGGATTATTGAAAGCGTTTTCAATCAAGCACAGTTATTTTTTGCGGGACTATGTCACTGAGTTATAGTTTTGCAGGCGTAGTTTTTACGCTTGATTTTGATTGACGTTTGACCTGAACTGGGCGTTATGTTATCGACTGTACTTTGATGTGACCGATGAGTCAAGTTAGATTTGAAAGTCATTTTGGAATATCACGACTTCACAGTCCTGACTCGTAGTATTACTTATTAAAAGTTTTTGTAATTATTGAGACGGCAAACTATTTTATTTATTTTACCTACTAATACAATGTATTTATGTGTATATCTGTGGCATCGTAAAAGGGACCGACATTGATTCATATTACTTTTTAAGTAAAAAAATTAAGAAATCAATGTCGGTCCGTAGGCTTATATTTTTGAAAAAGTCTGTTCAGAACTCAGTTTTCAAGAAATCTAATCACGTAGATCACGAAGTCACCCCTACTTCGAAAACTATCGACTTTACGAATTACTCCGATGTCACTTACCTATTACGTATTCTGACATTGTGTTGGTACCTAATCCTATAGTATATTTGTTTTCGCATAATCGCTTACGTCATCTTCAATAGTTTGTATAGAAGTACTTCATTTATTCTCAAACACAAAGGGCTTTGCGATTTAGGGTATAACAATCACAACATGTGTTAGCAAACACAGTTGCCATGGCAACATCAATGTAAACAGCTAAATATGCGGCAGAGGGACTATTTGCAATGTAAACTGACTAGCTCTAACATGCAGTTTTACTTGCGTTTTAGTCGAATAAATACAAATTATCATTCACTCCGGTCTTATTTATGAAACATAATATATTTTAACACTACTTACTACGGAGTGATATGTCATTTAAGAACTAAAAAGCAATCTCTTTCCGCATATCCCGAATATTCCGCATATTTATTTATCACTGTAATGTATAGCTATTGTCTCAAGCGCTTACGTCACGGGAACACTGTCAACATGGCGGTTGGACGGTCGTGTGACTGTATGAGTGCTGAAGTGTTGATGAGCCGATTATTGTTATCAAGAAACGATCTCCGATCATACTAAATCTCGACATTACAATCACTAAGACAAAAAATATACTGCAGTTGTATTTTGTATTCTCTTGAATCCGATCATTTAACGATTCGGCCCAGAATCATCATCACAAGTTTCCCATTTGTAATTTTAGAAGGATGGTATCAGAGTGATAGATGTAGGGTCTATGGGAGCGATAAGTGAGTTAGGAAAGTCAGGGTTGACACCGGAATGAGATGGATCAGACTGGGACATTGCGTGCCCTGAAGATGCCTCGTCATCTATTCTGAATCACCTGTTTTATAGAGTTCAGTTTACAGTGGAAATCTCATGGTGAAGCTTAGAAGATTTTTGTGAAATATGGCAACTCTCAGAACGGTGACCGCTACTTACATTATGAATGTACAGAGTTATGTACGAAGTATTAAGTTGAGATTCCCAATATAGAAAAGTACTCTCCAACCGAGTGTTCCACGACACTCGCGTACTTTTTATAAACAAAAGGAACACAGTTCTAGTCTGAAACTCATTGCATGTTTTCAATATTTTGGTCATAGTAGCTATCTCTTTTCATTGACATTTGAGTGACAAGAAAATAACATTCTCCAAGCTTGCTGAATTGACAGATGTAAGTAAAGGTATGTATATACAAACCGGTATATACAAACCGTCAGCCTGACAGCTTCAGAAGTATTATTGCATTTTTTATTATTCTTAAAAAATGACGATCTGATTAATTACAAAAATATTCTATATTTACAGATCCAAAGATAAAAAAACATATAAAATGGAATGCTCCCTAATTTTACCTATGTAAACAAGGAAGGGGTATGTTAATGTAAACTATTTGATGTTCTTTTCTGATCCTTTGAGATAACTATTTGTTTTGAGTTCACTGTTTTTGCCGAATTCTCTTATATTTGTTTGAAGTGTGTATTTGTGTTCGTGCGAATGGAGTACAAACACGGGATAGGTTCGAGATATACTTAGTTTAAAGTGCTACCGACGGAACTTTCGAAGACGCTTGCATCTATGAAATTAGGGCAGTGAACTTAATTTTTTTTTAGTTTGTCAGCGACCTACGTAGGTAAAAGTTTATTTGCGGAAACTTGTAATTGGCCTTCCTACAGTATGTAGCCTCCTGCTGCATACTATTTATAAACTAAAATGTTCATACCTAGCTGTTAGTTTTTTTTTTTATAATATATAAAATAAAATAAAATAAATCAAAGGATCAGCATTGCCATCCAGCGTGGTAATGCCGCCAGTATTTTGGGCACGCTTTCGACTGACAGTGACCTGGATCAGTTGAGCTATCTATAGATCGTTTCTAACGATCCTTAGATAGCTTGACTAATCCTGTTGCATTTTGTAAATATATGTAAATATGTAGTAGCTTAGTTTCTGTAAATAAATCAATAAAATCATAATAAAATAAAAATAAGAAAGATAGTTTTATAGTTATAGAATCAAAAATTAAAATTATTACCCGTTATAACATTGTTGTTTTTACAATATTGTTACAATTTTCTTACAATAGATTTGCCTCCTGAATCCAGTAACCCTTATCACCATAGAACAACTGTTATAAATAAACTTGTACAGTTCAATTCTGTGAAATCTAATCAGTTCTCAAAATTAATCCTTGCAAAGTCTCGGCGTAAACTTAATTCATTCCATCCAAATCTTAGTTTGTCCAAGTTTAATGTCATAGGCTTAATAACAGCGGAGTAAGGCTGGGTAAGCCTGGAGTTTAGTTCACAGTTCAACTCAGCTTGTAGGATTCACTGGTAAAACTTTATAGAGCAAAAGAGTACTGATTCAATTGTCTCAGAGAGAGATAGGAGATCAAATAATTTAAAAATATTGTCAGTAAATAAATCAATTAAATAAGTATGTACAAGCGCAAAAACTCGTTTGAATCACATCATAGAGCACTATCGCAAAAAAAATGAGTCATCTGTTTGGGATCTCTACGTTACCACAGCCAATCACAGTTATAACAACAACAATCAAAGTTTTTGGTCCTAAAAATCCAATCGACAATATTTGTGAAACCTTCAGTTACTGTTTCATTATACATTTATTCCCACTATTACACAAGGCTGGAAACAAATTAGATTTTGACTTATGCCAGTAGCATTTCTAAGTCGTAATACCAACGCCCTTACAAGGTTATTGCTCGTAAACTTTTTACACGACTCATTAGTGGGTTAATTCTCAATAACATACGAATGAAAGTCACAAAGGAAACACCTCATTTATAAGCTATGAAATAAAAAGATTCACTTTTGCCATATATTTTGTTTCTTATTAGAGTTATATGTAATTTTTAATAGGTTTTTTAACGTTGGCCGAAGTGTTGTCTCCACTTTTAATCTAAAAGCTGTGGGTGTGATTACCGCCAAAGCCATGGATAAATGCAGTTTTCGTTTCGAAAAATAGGCGCAAGTTTAAGCAAATTAATAGGTAAATAAGACACTATTTTCAAAACTGTCACGACTAACTTAAATTGAGACCGTTTTAGAGAAAAACTAGCATCTAACAGATAAAAAGTCAAATAGCCTTAGGGTATTCAAATTCCGCAATCAGTCTTCAGTTTAAGCTCAAGCATCGATATTTTGTCAGTTCTCTATGGAAATTGAGTAAGTAATGAATCATTGTTTGAGAGACAATCGCTTGAGGGCGAGGATTGAATACGGACTTATGTCTAATACTCTCCACCTAGTGGAAGGATTTCCACAAAAAAATGTTGCTCTAAATGTTACTTGCAAAATCAACACTGCTTACTCATATCAATATAATTGAGTAGATTTGATACTTTAATTTTAAATAATAAACATAAATTCAATAAAACTCCCAAATAAAAGTCAAAACATCGGAACTATTTAAAATGATATAAAGTTCCCGCCATCACTTCCGTACGCTATAAAAATGTAAAACAGTACTTCCAACTAATTTAAATCTAATCAAACCATGCTCTGTATAAAATAGCCGCTCGAATAGGTTTACACTGAACATAAACCGACATTCTTAAACAAAATTAGGTTTCGACTTCCAATTTTGTGAATAACTTGAACCCCACAATCACGGCCTGGACCTTCATATATCATGCACTTTATTGTATCGAAACCCACAAGTATCTACTGAAAACATTATGTACCTTATTGCGTTGTGATAAGGTTGAGGAGGGATAATCGATTTCGGTACTGACCGTATGAAAGTGTCGTAAATATACAACAACAAACGCCTCATTGGTAACGTTTAGAGGCAATTCTGACCAATAAAGCGATAGCGTGGGCCGGTAACTCGACGGTGCGTCTGCTTTAGTTGACCTCTGGCTACCCGCAATTTCTCACGATTCTTACTACGTGCCTGAAGAATTGGTAACAGATCCTGTTCCACATTACATAGACTTTCCTAAGAGACTATCGAAAGATTTTATTCTACTCCTTAATGTGCCTCTAAGTTTTTTCAAAACAAAATGTGGCAAAAGGATTTGAAGTGCGCCTGCACATTGCAATCCTACAAATCCTGCAATTCAATGATTTAACTAAAAAGTGCTTGTTAATTTAATTTTTTTTCAACGCAATTTGTGCTCTCTCTTGCTGCTTATAAATTTCAAAATCCTCTTGCTTACTGGCAAAAAGTGAAACATTTGTAAGTATGTTGTAACTGGCATTTCTTCTATGGTGCGAGGTCTTCAAAAAGTGGTTACTCGCCATTCACTCGCGAACGTATGACCACGTGGGTGTTATTATTTTAATAAAATAAGTCTGATTCTGGAGCAGTTTTTGTTATTGCCAGTCAAGTTTAGTCTGGACGGTTTTATCGTTTTTTAATTCAATTTGTTTGTAAAAGATATCTTTACAGAAAAACACACTATGTATTACGACGGACTTGCATAACACTATATAATTTAATAAACAATTCTAGCCGGAGATAATTGAAATATACCTATTATATTCGTATAAAATCATTTACAATTTTTTCTTTTGTTGACTCATGTAAAAACATCTAAATCTGATAATGCTCTCCTCTTCAGACCTAGCAAATTATAAATTAAATTTTATTCCTATGTGGTTTTTAGAGTTTTAAGCGAATGTGTGTGTATTCCTAAAACACAGCTGATTCATACCCCCGCCTGCAGGATAAAATCCGGAATCTGTCTGGTTTTTTGTGACAAATCCTGGGACTTAATTTTCACGACGACCCATCGATGTCGATATGTCCACCATAATCCGAATTTGCTGCCAGAAAACAAAGCGTGTAAGTATAATATTTAATTTACCAATATTTTATTTGAGTAAACTCACTTTTCATTTGATATGCTTTAAAAATTAAAAACCACCTGAAGCGTAACGTAAACAGGTTCACGACTGTATCCCCAATGTGCTGTGGACATTCTCTCAGATCTTTCTATGTTACTTATTCCAGATCCTTTGAATATGTCTAAGGGGGGTAGTCAAGGGCATGTCCAAACACATATTTGAAACATGCCCACATCTTGCAGAAGTTAGTATTCCATACGTGACAGAATGCAAGCCCATCGCCGCCTATAAGAACACCAACTGGTTTCCTCACGATGTTTTCCTTCACCGTTTAGAGCACGTGTTAAAACGCATATAAATTTTACGAAACGCAAAATCCATTGATGCACGGCCGGGTTTCGTACCCACAAACTTCAGTTTTAAAGTTGAGGTACAACCCCATTTGGCCAACACGGCTCTTCACCTGCATAAAATTTTAATATACTTCTACTTACCTACAAATAAATAAAAAAAGAAAACTCTAAGCTATTTCGACATCGTACGTATCGCAATAGAACCCTTTGAGACACTATACTCTTTTACCAAAGGGCGCTTAGCTTACTAAACTTCGTAATAACAATGAACTCTATCTCAACTAAATAAGGATCAAATAGCAAGAAATGTAACAGGCGGCATCGTTACACAAGAATGTTCAAACGATAGCAGATGTTGGCGCGACGAAATGCAATAATTGAGGGAAAAACTTACTGATATATAGTGCAATTATATTCAGAATATAACCGATATATTCTGGACGCAAAAAGCCTATTTGAGGATCGACAGCCACGATTTTGACCCGTTTTTGCTGCAGTCCATTTTGGTTCACACGACGTCTCAGGAAAAATGTTCGGGATTTTTGCACTTATTTTGTAGCTCTAGCAAAGTTATAAAGTAAAATGTAGGCTTGCAGTTAAATTAATTAAAATTATTTTGTCAACACTATAAATATTTATAGGTATTGTTAGTAATGTCTCCTACTCGTATATTTCAACCATTGCGTCAATTACCTAATATCACAGAATAAATAACCTACATTCCCTCTTCTACTATATTATACAGCAATCATGATATACTGTGAAACTCTATCTGTCTGTCTGTTTGTTACGCTCTCACGCCCAAACCGCTGAACAGATTAAGCTGAAATTTGGCGTAGTTAAAGGTTGTATCCCAGGGAAGGACATAGGCTACTTTTTATCCCGAAAAAATGAAAAAATCCCGAGGGACCGTGGACACACCGCGGGAGCGCAGCTAGTAAATTATAAATTATAACAAAACAGTTACTACTATTAGTGAAGATTGAGTAGTCCATCAATTGAAAATTGTATCATAACTCTAAGTATTTTCCAGGCGCGGATGTTTGTCACTGGGCCCTCTAGGGTCTACGATCATGCGATAGATAAAGTGGGCATTATCCAATTTGTAACTCGAGGTCAGGGCCATTTAGCTGACAACCAGGTAATTTGAAACCATAGAACACTCATTACACGTTTTTTTAATAAGACGGTGATCAATATGCAAATTATTTTAATGAGATAAAGAATGCAATGCGGGTTCCCAAAAATCCGATGTGAAAAATAATATTTCTAATATTTCGGATCATCGATGACTCGGTTACTTAGATTTTATGTATGTTAGTCTTTAAGGTATTTATTTATAAATATGGGCCAATGGGATTGTATCATTGTATAATTATGTTGTGTTGCCTGAAATAAATGGTTATATATTTATTTATTTGCAATTATTTACAGACGTAAGTACAGGTACATAAGCTACATATAATACTATCAAGGGCTCTATAGACAGTACCTATATACATCTAGTAATTTTACTGCAACAGCGTTTAAAAAACCCATGCTCGAAATATATTAAAACGCGAGATATCACTTTCATCACAACATGTCACCGTCATGCAATTCAAGAGGCTGTACTAAAGTACTTGATTAATTGCTTTGGCGAGTTGACTCGACTCGACTGGGTTCAGGTCGACCGGAAAGAAGGGTACAGGGTGTTTTATAAATGTTGGGAAAGAAAAATAAACCAAAACAGTAGCACTACTGCTGTAACGCTAGAGCGAGGTAGGCAATAACTCAGAGCGTTTGGCTTTATGATATTATTTTGAAGACAGACTTATTAACAAGCGGGTGTTCAGAAGAACGTCCAGACCCAAATTTAGTTCTTGCCCACATTTCGCAGAAGTTAGCATACCGATACGTGATAGGTTGCAAGCTCATCATCACCTGTGAGAAAACTGGTATCCTCAGGATGTTTTACACATAATTTTTTCTGTCGAGAAATCGATGTAAAGGCCAAACATTTTAGTATCATTCTGTACATGAGTAGGTACTGTGTACATCGTTTTTTTATGTATGAGCAAGCACATGTTTGAATCGTCAAACCTGAGACATCAATTTAAGTAATAAATACCCAAAGCAGCAATAAAAATCACATTCATTCAATGTTTCCAATGTTTTATTGCATTCCCAACATCGTGAGTACCTGCTCGGAGAAATGCTTTTGAGATTATGTAGTAGCGTTAATAAGTACTTACCTATTTAGGAATTGAGAATTTAAACAGGATAAGCACATTGAGCATGTTGCAATCTACAAATTGTAGAGATTTGTAACATAAAAAGCAAGCATAATTATGTAGCACTATTGTATAAGCGAGTGGTTGAGTGACTAAATCTGGAGATAGAATTTTTCCCTTTAGTGCTTCTACGTTGAAGGATTTTTTTTTCCTACTTCGTAACCGGGTTACAAACTAAGAATAAAGTTTTCATGGCTTAGTGACTTCAGTAAGCACTGCAAGCTTTGATATTGGACTTGGAATGAAATAATGAAAGTGATTTCACAATCGAGACTAACAATTATTTATCGTTCCATAAAGGGTTTAGTTATTATGATTAGTTATTTAGATGACTTATTATTGTGTATCTATCAGGAAAAACTTAAGCGTCACCAGAGGAACTATTTTACAAGAAAATACATTATTTATTGACATAGGTATAAATAGAAAGGAAAACAGCAAACAACGAAATAGTAATTTAAAAATATTGATCACATAATACACACACAGAAAAAACAGTGGATAAGTCATTAATAAGCACTTAAATAGTAACTCACTTCCTCAAAGTACACATCGCTAAGTAAGCGTTATTATCGTAGACAAAATCACATACAAATTTCACTTTTGAAAGAGTAAATAATACATGATTTCAATACCATTTTTACTATGGAATTGTTTGCTACAAACTTTACATTACACAACTCTATATTTTATTGACTTGGCTGACTTAGTTAGTGTTTAAGTCTCAATCCTTCAACAATTTCTAGGCGCACACTAAACGGGGGTTGAGAATTTATTACCCAGTTTATAGCTTTCCGATAAGTTGGAATTAAGTGTGCCCAAACACTTTCCGATTGTACCTATTTTAAGTATTATTGTGTTTTGAGTTCAACACGGATTTGAGACGCAGCTGCCATTTTCAATAATGGTCGTCTGTTGTAAACAAAGTACAACACGCACAATCGTTCTTTAACTCTCTGAAGTATCTGCGCAGAACCCATTTTTGATGACGCCTAAAATCGTGCTATCTCGCTTACTCTACCAAACCTGCGCCATCGTCTATTGCACTTAACTTCAGAGAGCTAAAGATCCGTCATCAATCTACAGTATCATAAAAGGATTTCCTGTTTATCAAAAACTACAAATACCAAGCCAACTCCTATATTAAGAACTAATACACTAGTTCTTAAGAGTATGGTCGATGATCGAAAAGAAGCCTCAAGAGTCGATGTTTAATACCCCTCGCAGACTTTCCATCGGCCGACAGCTCAGTCGGGCTCGTGATGAGTATAGAAAAGAATCGTTGCAGTGTGCGCATCGGCCGACAGAAAAGTCTGTAGTTTGCGAAGGGTCTAAACAAATTGTGCCTAATACTAAAATAGTATGATTAAACATAGAACACGACCAAACCACCAACGACTAAGCTTTTTAGAGCATAAAATACTGGCCAAAACTTAAGCTTTGAGCCAAACTTATAATAAGCTTACCCAGCATTTAATACAGCCTGGCTGTCGAAACTGTGAACAGAACCTCCAAGATGCAAAACACTGTATTAAAATTCCAATGTAGCAAAGGCATAATTTCCTTAGCCACTCCGATTTATACGGGTCCAATGACGTAAAGTACTTGAGAACCTCAATAACAAATCACTAAGATTTAGTGCTGTAACATACTGTACAGATTTAGAATTATTTTGCCAATGTAGCGAGTTTTGAAAGTCCTACGCAGGCATGTACTATGTAGAGCAGGGAAACAATGATAGATTGTTTGAGATATCTACACAAAATCAGCTAAGACCGCGGTTTGAACGCAACACTGTTGCTTGATAAATGAAATTCTGGCCTTATATTAATTTTGGAATTAGTTCATCGTTCAGACACTGAATGTATAAGAAAATAGCTGCGCTCCATAGATCCCTCGAAAATACTTCACTCTCAGAGCGGTTTCACATTATCCGATCCGATATCGGTATCGGACGCCGATACGATAGCGGGGCAAGTAAAACTCGACTTACCACGGTTAAAAGCAGCATGTACCGCGGGAATCATAATACATGGTCGTCCATGAAGTATCTATAGTTTCCTACCAAAGGTTGGCAGTGACGCGAAACATCTTCAGATAACCCAGTTTGTTGTGCTAATCGCTCCTACTACGAATCCAAGTTGTAGAACAACTGAGATGGATTTCCTTATAAATAAAAATATTGTTTCTACTTTATGATGTAGATGTAAATATCCTTTAATCCAAAATTGCATTTTCCCATTTATTTATATCAGTAAAAACGTTTCGTGATTTTGTATTCAATTTGTTAAATTTAGAAAACATTTCACAAACAACAAAATTTGGACATTTCAATAAAGTCATTGATTGTAATTGAGACCAAACATCGTGATCCCTGTTATACATTTTGATCTACAAAGTGACATCCAATGGTAACGCTCAAACCACAAATGGGTCAATGGAGCCCTTTGATCCAAGTACTCACCTGTACTCAAGCTGGTCTTTCGCAGACGAGACACTTCAACACATCAAGCTGTCACTCCCTATAAGGTTCAATGTAAAGTCATCCTTATCACGCTGTTATTAGATTGACTACGGCGTAGACGTGTTTTTTATAGGTGAAAGTGCAAGCACCAACATTACACCAACATTACAGATGCGCTAAATATATGCGAATGCGATTATGATGCGCGAATACTAGTACAAAACTGAGAACGTGTAATCCCTGTGTAAGTTGGTTTTATCGGATTTTTATGATGTGCTTTTATCTAGTGTTCGGGGTGAGTCGATAATACGTGGCTTTATAAAAAGGCAACCTTTATTACCATGTTCTTTTAGGTGCATTTACACGACACGGTCTGAGCACGTACGAGTTAGCATCGCATGCCAATTTTTCACGTGTAAACGCTTATCGTATGCGATTTGTCATAGATGGCGCGACGCTCATCGGCACGGCTTAGCAAATTGTACAAAAAATTGCATCGTGTAAATGCACCTTTTGTACTTAGGTAGATCTACCTTTTTCTATGTCGCAGTCAAAACTCTTAACCAGTAAAAAGTAGGATTTACCGACCAATGGAGCTGGTTTTTTGAAATCAGTTGGTTAGGTTATGTAGGTTAGGCTTAGTAACCGTGGTTTGGAGGCCCACGGTGAAGCGAAAAGGAATCCCAGGCGGGGACGCCCTGGTGGCGTCTGGCGGGTAGGGTCGCGGGTGAAGAGGCGTGTCGGTGTTTCGTTGCCGCTCGCCCTATCTCCCGCGACCCAACGGTGGCGCACCGTAAGACGCGTCGGCGGTGGGCCGCAGTGGAAGAGGAGTGTCGGTGTTACGTTGCCGCTCTCCCTGTCCTCTGCGGCCGTTTTAGGAGGCTTCTCCACGCGCACCTCTTTAATTAGAGTGCGCAGTGGACGAAGGGAGGGAAAAGCTCTGGTGGTGAGTAGCGGACGCTAGGTGCACCTTCGTCCGCCTTGCACTACTCACCACGATCGCCGGAGGAGGACTGGATGAAAAGGCTGTGCCTCCATTCCAGGCGACCGACGCCGTAATGGGGCTGGTTCGTTTAGTGGGTATACCGGGAGTCCCCGGGGAGTCCCACATACGGCGAGAGGGATGCGTAACGCATTTTTCCCAGCGATAAAAAAAAACAAAGAGGATAGTGACCGCACAAAATAACTAAAACACGTTCACATTTTAAATACTTTCTTAAGTGAAACTTTTAGATTAGTCCACTAGTATTCCGTCTTTGTTTTCATGTCCTTAGCTCGGCCTAAAATTTATACTTGTTTACGGAACAAACTTCTCAAGGATTGCTGTGTTCATGACTTCATGTATCTATGTATGAAAGGCTGAAAGGTGTGGACTGACTTAAGAGCAGGCTTTGCATAAAAATTCTTTGATGTTCATATCTTCCAGCTTTAAAATCTGCATAAAACAGTTGTTACATCTCAGGAAGGCGGGTTGGTCTTTGTGTGTGCACATGCTCGTTTTTTCTGTGTGCGTAAGCGTCGGAACCACTGTCGGAACGCTCTATAAATGCGCGCTCAGTATCGCTTTCGCATATAGAATTAGACACACAACCAATCCGCTTTCCTGAAATAGCTGAACTACCAAGTGAAGTGACGATTGGAATCAATGAATCAACTCCAGAATATTCAAAGTATCAACGTTTATTCGACGATAACTGAACCGTTAAACCAATCATCATTAAACAAATAGGAATGTAAGTGATATCAATAAAATTGGCAAGATGTGATTAAAATTGAATTTTACTACTAGTTCATTTATTGTTTACAAACGGTAAATGGTCTTCAATACTCAAACAAGAGCAAAGTAACCAGAGATATATATCTTGTCCAATCAGAGTATTAGAATCTGGTTCACTAATGGTTAGGTAGACGTCTTCACACTATATAAAATAGATCAAGTTTACGGTTATTGACTAAAGGATTTAAGTTTAAATCATATTTAATTCATTTATATTTGTAGGAAGTAAGTAATCACATTGACTAATGGCAGCAGATGTTAGACGTAAATTATGTTATGCTTCCTATACAGTGAAATCATAAAAATAACGGCTAAGCCTATGAATCTCCGTAATCCTTGGAATGAATAAAAATTCATAACTTTTTAATTTATTAATCACGAGTGCTAGTCATAAACGTGACTAAATAAAACCAATAAAACTTCCAACGAATAAAAAGTTTCGAAAATGTTTTTGTAAAAATATTTTGTGAATATCTTGAATGTTCAATGCCCGATAAAAAGGGGTGTATGTATTTGTGGGTCCGGTCCGATTTGAATCATAATAGTGTTTGAAATTTATTCGCTCGTAAAACCAGAGAGTGTTACTAGGTTGGCGTGTGACAAAGGTGGTTTTATCGGTACGGTGAGCGATCGTAAATTTTACTTCGGCTGTCAAAACATAGTGTGTATCGAGCCTTTCGAGACCATGAAGATGAGTGTTCGTGTTCTGATACTCCTAGGAGTGTAATATAAAATACTATCAAAATGTCATGTGATTCCATTGAATAAATAATGTTTATTTTGGACTTTAAAAGCAAGCTTTTAAATCCTTACCAGTAAAATATGGATTAGCGGCAATCTAGTGAAATACATAGAGGTTTATAATGTATATCATTTGATTGCCAACGATTGACGGCCAAAAGTTGAAAGTGCAAACCATTAGACCACTATGCTCGTTTGAAAATATTTTGAGATCATTAGTCTATCTCTATCAGAAACAGGATGCAAAAACCAATATTTTATGGCTATAAAATAAATGTCAATACAGATCTAATTAAAACGCGATTTGCTACCAAATCGGAAATATTTTATAACCAATTTTTAGCATCCACAGACATTTATGACCACTTAAAATGTTGTAAAATTATTTTTATTAAATTGATATTTGATAAACATGACGATTCATGTATTGATTTCAAATCGACATTAGATATTTTAATTAAAAAGTATAAATGATAAAAGTCTTCATAAATTTCAATAGCTGTTTTATGGTCATGGTAGTTGTCTTAAAAATATATTTTATTTAATAACAATGTTCAACCAACGAGGGAATTTATAATTCTAGGAGCTAGGTTTTTTAGTATCAAAATCTTGATACTTTTACGAGTTTTGGATTTAAATTTTTATCCTGCACACGTTTTTTTCTTCGATAAATAACTGACAGAGCGAAGTGCAAGAGGGAAACCAGTTTCATCGACCTTGCATAAAAGTGGCATAAATACATGATGATAAACTCATACTTACTAAGAAAGAGACACTCAAAAATAATTCACCATCTCACTCACACTTCCTTCACTACGCTATTCTTGTAACAAAAGTATACTCCCCCTTAAATAAAGTATCATTTTAATATTTTAAGAATTCGAAAACGCTACACAATAAGCAATTTGAGTTCGCGTAAAAGGGACCGTTGTTTTCCTAATTTAGTACAATCATTATGCATATTGTATGCCTTCGTTGCTTTTGTTTCTCTATAAATATGGCTTGCTTTTCTGGGCCTTTCCTTTTTTCCACTTTTAGGGTGCAATACTACAACATTTTTAGGGTCAGTGCCCTAATCGTGTGCCTCATCCGTACCTAAGCGTTTTGTCAGAAAATTATTCGTTGTGAATTTGTCGGACAACTCACACTTTTTCTTGAAGTGATAAGAGGAAAAAGGAAAAAGAAGTGGTAGGAAGAGACCAAAAGATTTCTACTTAGCTACGATTGTGGCATACAATTTTCGCACAATTACTTTATTATACCTGGATCAGTTGAGCTATCTATAGATCGTTTCTAACGATCCTTAGATAGCTTGACTAATCCTGTTGTATTTTGTAAATATATGTAAATATGTAGTAGCTTAGTTTCTGTAAATATTTTTTTTTGTTTCGTTTGGTTAAAAAAAATTACTTATAAATACAATACATTCTTTTACAATATCATTCTTTTCGCTTAGTGTGTTTTTTATATAATTTCAAGTATAATTTGAAAACCACCAAACGAAAAACAAAGATACTTTACAACTCGAGATACACTCTCAGCCTATTTATTATTAAAAGTCCGTATTCACCTGTGGATGTTTCTGAAGTAGAGTACCGATATCAACCTTTTCCATTCAAGCATGTTCTATTTGCCTAATGGTTTGTAGTGATCCGGCAAGGACAAAGGTTTAAGGGATACAAGGTATACAACGGTGACGTTATTATTATTTAGGTACAAAGTTAAAAAAATATAAATTTTCCGACCCAGTAAAAGATTTCAAAAGAATGAATGAATGAATAAAAATTATTTATTGCACACCATTAATAAAATTAAAACAAACAAAAACAAAAGAAAAATCAGATAAATATGTACAATGGGCGGCCTTATCGCTAAGAAGCGATCTCTTCCAGGTAACCTTTGGAATTTTTTAAAAGA
Organism: Epirrhoe tristata; assembly: GCA_951394285.1. NCBI lineage: Eukaryota > Metazoa > Arthropoda > Insecta > Lepidoptera > Geometridae > Epirrhoe > Epirrhoe tristata. The sequence goes on along the minus strand of OX596146.1, from coordinate 6,795,930 downwards.
CAGACAACCATAACAGATAACCATAGCAAGCATTATTATACAACTTTAAGCACATGTCCCACTGTTCTTTGCTCTGCTACGAAAATATAAGTACCTATTTAAAGAAAACGGAAACAAAATAACGACTTCTATTGTTTCTTAATTTTGGTTTTGATTATACAAAGTCTGCAAACTAAGGCATCCCTCACAACATTGTTCCTGGTGTCACAAAATATGATAACATACAGTAAAAATACTTCAAACATGTCCCTGTATTCAATTTAACGCTTTTCATAGAATAATAAGAACTTTCAAGCGAAAAATTTGGAACACTGAAATCTTTTTCGATTCGGTCATACTGAATAATTATGGTGAGACGCGATTCTACAATACTTAACACAGGTCTTAGCAAATTCGGAATCTTAAAATCTTGTACAATCAACTTCAACAACTGGTATCCCTTTGCATGAGCCACGCAGGTTCAGACCGCCTTCTAGGGGGAGTGAATCGGTGACGTTTTTTTTAATTATTAACTGGGGGCACGGAAGTTTTCTGGCTCCGGTTTATGCAGGTCTTAGCCGTCGGTGCCATCGTAGAGTCAGAGTACTCAGAGATGTAGATCAAATTTTAGGCTAAGTACGGGCCCCGAGAGCTAACCGGAGCTCGGCTAGAGGCTTGGCTCTACTAGTAGATGAGATCTCATAACTTTTTTTACAGTGAAATGAAGAGTCCTAGCAACCATTACATGATTCACTGAGAAACATGTTTCAGATACAAAGTTTCTACAACAAAACGTAGGTGTTTACAGAAAAAAATGTTTCGGGGACTTTGCCGTCCACACCTCAGTTATTTCATAGCAATCGCGAGTTGCGCAATTCAGGAATTGCCGATATCAGGATATCGGCTTCTTTTTTTTAATAATTCTATAATTTAATTATGATTTTGACATTCCAAACTACTGCCATATTGTTTATAAACAACTGAAACACACGTCCACACCTGTTGCTACTTAATACAGCTGTTGCGAATGAGATTTGTTTAGGTGCCCTCCACTTCCATCGAAGTACAGAAACGTTCTAGAAATTCGTAGTGTTTACCGCAACAATTTAAAAAGTTTTTTAAATATTTAACTTGTTTCAGAAACACGTAGATTTTGTTTCTGGAACAGTGTTTATAAACAAATAATTTACTTATAACAAATGTTTCTCGGTGAATACATGGCTTTACTGTAGCACAATACCGTGTCTTAGCAATACGCGAGATGCTCGCGCCATACTCGCCGAAATAAAATTAGCCTCGGGGTAATAAATTCAAATCACAGCTACCGTAATTCCAGCCTCCTTTTTCACAAGATATTCGCGTTGGAATCCTTAATTTGGTTTCGTTTTGCTATTGTGGTTAGGACGTTGTTATTTCCCGCTTTGTACGCCTTTTTCCGACACCTTTAAATTGTTTTGATGAGAAACGTTGGGAAAGTTGCGGTTAAGAAAAATGTTGATATGAAATTAGTTTTTAAAGTCAGGTATTTTGGGATTCGTATTTTGACTGATACTCGTACATCTAGTGGACAGAAACTTTTGGTTTCCTACATATTTTCAATATTTTTTGTATCTTGAAATCAATAAACATAGCAGCATACTATTATTTTCCTATTTTATTGATACTATTTACATACATTTTATTCCTAGTCGTAACATTTTTAGTGTATTTGTGTTATGTGTGTTCTACAGTTTATTTTATTATATTTTAGCTATATAATAGGTGTTTCAGTTTTAGCGAGAGTTGGAACTAAAAATTATGTCAACCTATTATTATTATACAACCTTTACAGGCGCTATTGAAAACCTCTTTATGAATCACCAAAGGTTTTCTTAACCGGAAAATAGGGCAAATATCCTATTTAGCCGACTCAGGAGGCATTTTACCACCGGCTAAGCTGTCCCATGTTTCCTTTAATACATTTTTACCTTTAAGATTTTTTGTCTCCTTATAACCAAAATTGGATTTAGTACCCACATTTGCTTCTTCCTTGAAAAACAAAAAAATCATTGAAGATTCGTTCCTGAAATGAAAATCTTTGATAGCCTTGCAAGGTCGTAAATCGTAAATTACTGAACAAGCTAGGAGATCGTTAATCAATATTATGAAACTATTGCGTCCGTTGGGATACTGAGATGCATTAATCAACGCTTCCATTAGAGGATGTTTAACTTCAGAAGTACATTACGGAAAGTTATTGGTTCGACTAGGCATTATGTATGCCGTGCGGTTTCACTAACTTCAATAGGTTTCAATGCCTTTGTGACCTCTGAAACATTCAGTCATTCCGTCATTTTCATTTCTCCTATAATTTTCTCTCTATTTGAATTTTCAAATGCAAAAGCTGGTAAGGTCATCCTACCAGCTTTTGCAAATGTGGGCAATTATGCAAACATTTCTTCTGACTACGATTCTGAAAGGATACCTGAAAGAATTTGGAATCACGAAATATCTGAAATAGATATAACAGCACCATAAGGTGCTACCCTCTCCAAAATGAGTTAGATATATTCAAGTAAATAATTACTTGAATATATCTAACTCATTTTGGAGAGGGCTGTTTCCAGAAAACATCAAATTGCAACGCGCCCAGTACATACGCAATATACACACATTCGCAGTATACACACATTCGCAGTTATAACTGCTGTTAAATAGGATGCATGTTTTGTACCAACTCAGTTACTTTATTAAGTAGGCAAGTCTAACTGCGGTATTTTGGCTGTTTTAAAACAATACAATGAACCTGCTCTGTTCCTTTATATTTTCCTAGAATCAAACTCGGAGGGCAAAGCAAAGGTTTATTTGTTGAACAAGCAAAAACAACTTTGCGTTTAAATTCTATTTGTTTTTCAAAATAATACCTACCACAAAATTGAGCTGAAGGGGATAAAGGTGAACTGAGGTTTTATAAAAACTTAGGCTTTTACAAATACATCTCTGCTATGATTTATTCAGAGTGGCAAATAAACAGGGTGTAAAAAGACGTCTACCGAAGCTGAAAGGGGTAGGTACAGCATCCCAACACACAACTAAATCCAAAAGGATTTTCCGAAAAAATCATTATATCCGGAGAAAACAACGTTTTAAGATTACTGTTTGCGTATGTACTGGACGCGTTCTTTTACGTAGATGGCTGAATTTTGAGTTTTAATTGTTTTTTTTTCTTTTATAAATGAAATTATTAGGTAGGTATGTTTTTTTTTCGCTAAATATGTTTAGATTAGAATCATGGTCTGATTGCAACCCCTCAGTTTTCGGTAGTAGTCTTTTTACACCCTGTATAATGCATACACTCAACAGGACGTTGTGCTGCCTGGGATATTGCTGTTTGAGATGCCCTATTCCACTCTGATCCACTAATCAAATCCATCATTGGTTTTGTTTCCACTTTGAGTTCCACTCTGATCCATCAATGGTTTTGTTTCCACTTTGAGATGGACCCAGCACCTAAATTATCCTCCTATGCTTAGTCAGCTTCAACCACAGGTAACACGTTCAATATAGTCAATGGAGAATGTAGGGTCTATGTTTTTTTTCTATATTTCACAACATCACCAAACAGCCTTGCACCTTTACTTTTACTAAGAGCAATGACCATTAGTAGACCAATAACTTTCAACTTTTCCCAAGAAACATACGTTTTCTCTAAGTTAACAAGAACTGACCAAGAAAAAACGAAGTAGTCCACGTAAATACCTAATAATCCGACTAAAAGTACTAGGGTAGGTTTGCGCGCAGCTTAGGTGCGGGCAAAGTACTTTTACAGTTTTGTTGACTCAAGTTCTATTGTTTGCAAAAAGTACCTTACTGTCAAGTACCTTGTCAGTAACTTTAGTTGGTCGTAATATGACGGTAACAAATAAGCTATGCAACCTCAATTTTTTTTTCAACCTTGTGTGCCTTTAGCTTCCACTTCTTGCGCTCCAAGGCCACGGTTTGCCAATGTTATAGGATGAAAATTCGGAAATGTAAGAATTTACAAGATGAAGACTCACCTACACTATACCTTCACCAAAAATCACATTTATCTAATAAACAGTACAACACTGCCTTATAATATTTATCAATGACGAAACACCTCAATGAAAAATAAGATACATTCAAAAAAGTATCAAAGCAAGGTTATGAAAATGCACCACAAAGCGTTGGCCAGTTTAAGAAAATCTTCATGTGATTTTATGCATCCTTACGTACTTATATCTACTATGTATTGTACACGAGGGATGGTCAACACGTGACAAGCATGATAAATGAGAAATTCGGGATCATGCCTCTGGGGACTCCCTTTAGCTGAGAGGGAAGAAACCTAACAACCCATAACAATCCACAAACAACATTCAACCATAACCGCTAAGTAATAAAGCTCATATTCCACGTAAAACTTTAGCACGCAGACGCATAAAAATTCTGAAGTTACTACGAATTAGTGTTGCAAAAAGTAACTAAAGCGTCCTTTTTAGAAGGTGAAATGATACTTTTTATTGTAGATATAAAGTTCAAAATCGGGTGCGGGCTTAGTATAAGTATTTGAACGTGGAAGATCAGGGAGCACAATGTGGCATCCAAGACAGAGCCAAGTCAGGCGTGCAGTGAGCGCGGAATATTTTAATATACCCTTTCAAAGTGGCTGAAGGAAAATTACTGCTTGTTATTTTGCGGATAAATCCTGGAAAGTATAAAAAACTAGCTGCGCTCCCACGATGTGACCCACGGTCCCTCGGATTTTTTTCTAGTTTTCGGGATAAAAAGTAGCCTATGTCATTACCTGGGATACAACTTTTATCCATGCCAATTTTCTGCCTAATCTGTTCAGTAGTTTGGGCGTGAAAAGGTAACAAACAGACAGACAGATAGATAGACAGACAGAGTTACTTTCTCATTTATAATATTATATTACTATGGATAGTATGGATGAACAAATTAATTTGGATAAAATATATCTACTCATACTGACCTTATCTTTAGATAAGTACAAGAATTTCTTAAGAGTTCATTAATTAAAAAGAAACACATTCTCGCTGCACCGTTTAGAGTTCGTGGAGGAAAATATCATGAGGAAATCGGTATACGTAAAGAATTGAGGTCTATTATTTACCAGAAAAAAATTAAACGTGGTCTCGGTGTCTGTTACTGGTCACATTTATGTAGATAAAACTCAAAAAAGAAACAAAAAAAAAGTATAACCTAAAAAGGAGACGAGACGAGTCATACATGGATTTATGATAGCAACTGCGGTTTTACTGACTGGGGATGATGCGAGAGCATAATTTGAATGAAAGTCCGTAAACTAAACACCATCATGGTAAGTCCATAAGCATTATTTGTATGTCCAAGTCTAAAACCGGATATTTTTGTTACTAGCCGATCAGCCCAATTTTACGACAACGAAAATATTTAATCAAAAATACTTCATATCCGGCAAACACTATTTTATAGTTTCCCTTTAGATAAGTTAAGCTGCAATTGCTCAAAAAGCGGTGACGGAATAAAACGACCATAATGTTGTAAAATTATTATGAGAGGAGGCGTGCAAAAAATGCTGTGACACATTGCTACTAAAGTAAATATTATTAGCAACTTTTGGAATGCATTTACATAATTTTAAAGATCTGTCTCATAAGATTTTTCCATAAAGAACTAAGTAGGAACTTATTGACAATCTTTTTTCATGCACAAGCATAAGAATAATATGCACATGATCTTCAGTATGTTGTTGTTTTTAGCCCCCGCTATCCCACTGCTGGGCAAAGGCCTCCCCTCGAGTTTTCCAAGCTTTCCGGTCCAACACCACTTGCCTGCCACTGATAGTCGCTGAAGGTGTTCAGCGCCATCAGCTTCCGGTATAATAGTCCGAAAAAGTATTTTAAAATAAAATACTTTTTACTATATAAATTAAAATCATACCATCGAAGTAGATGTATCGTCCTTAATTAAAGACATCGAACCGCTGTTTGTGTTCGTTTCTTCCGCCGTCATTTAAAGATCTAATTGTACTAATTAGTACAAGTAGATCTTGTCTCTCTAAATGACGGCTGTCAAGCCATTTTCACCGCTTTTCTAGAAACGAACACAAACAGCGGTTCGATGCACCCCGTTGTTTGTATGAGAGAGGAAAGTAACGTTTGGACGCGAACCTATAAAGTTACGTACTTGACACCAAACTTGTAATACATTGTACACTTTGAGTAGGGCTACATTGTAAGCATGCATCAGATTTTTGATAAATATGATGGCGTCTCTAATCTAGACAAGAGTTGAAAACGTGTTTCAGATATGAAAATATTCATAATTTTTTAATTTTTCTAATGTCTAATAACGTTTTTTTAACAATGTTACGGTAGAAAAAAAAACATTCAAGTCAAGTCAAGTCAAAAAGCATTTATTTAGTAGGACCGCTGGGATCACTTTGAATCGTCTTAAAGCAATTGAGGGTATTCAATAATTTATGTATATTATCTTAGTTCTTTCGAACCAATGAGACAGTATGCCGAAAGGATTTAAGTGCTCCTCAAAGGAAGCTAAAGGAGCTTCCTACATTCCTACTGACTTGGACGACTATTTGATTAAGGATGCGACGTTCATAGGAAACTATTTTTTTTTATTAACCTATGGTGTCCCACTGCTGGGCAAAGGTCTCCCCCAAAATTTTCTACCCATCCCTATCTCTGGCGATCTCCCACCACTCTCTCTCGAACCTGTCGAGATCGTCACGCCAACGCCTTCTCGGCCGGCCTCGTCGTCGCCTTCCGTTCTCGGGCACCCAAGAAGTGACGGTGTTTTTTTTTTTCATAGGAAACTATATTTTTGAAAAAAGAAGGATGCTTTAAATCTAGTGTAACCCTAAGGTGCTAGTTATAGAATGTAACAGGCAGCCTACGGATATGCAAATGGCCACGTGCCACCTAACCAAGTTTCCCGCTACAAACATTAAAACGAATACTAGAAACATAAATTCTGGTCGCGACTTGTGGCGACCAGTATTTAAAAATTTTAGGGTGGTCGCACAGTCCAGCCGAGCCGAACGCGCCGAACTGTCAATTCAATAGAGAAAATGCTGCTGACGTCAGAAACGAGCCGCATTTTTTGACGTTATCAGCATTTTTTGTATAGAAAAATGACTATGGCGTGTACGGCGCGGATGAGTGTGCGATCAGGTCAAAAGGCGAAAAAATATTTCAAAATAGGATCACTTAAAGTTCAGTAAAGTTCAGGAATGACCTAAGTGATCCTATTTTCCTGAACTTAGACGCTTTCTTTCATCCTTCCACGATGCTATGAAGATTTATATTAAGATATGATCTACATTAATTGGATTGGATCTACATTTTCAACAATTTGATCTACAACAATTCGCTCTTACATTTATATTGTACTAACTGCATTTTATGTGAACCATTGTGTGAGACAAATAAACGTTATTTGAATTTGAATTTGAATTTTGCAGAAGCCTTTTGTGAGCGCAATAGTAAGAATAGAAGAGAGAAATATAATAAGTAGAAGATGTATTTCAGCTGTATTCATTTACAAGTTAAATATTATATAGCACGTCTTTGCCACAACGACCTTGTAATTAGTCGAAGTAAATACTATAGACTGTCGAACAACAAAGGCAAATGCTTAGAACTAATAATAAAGCCTCAGATTAATTGAAGTGCTCCTCAATAAGACCTTCAGACGACCCATCTTAACCGACAGATGAAATATTACAAAAATATCGCTGAAATCTCAACTGCAATCTCCAAAACGGTCAACATTTCATAATAGAGATTCCACACGCGTTTCAGTCTGGGAGCTTGAAAATATTGGCTCCACTCGCAATAATCGGGATAGCTGAGAGGACCAAACCTTATGGCTCTTGAAAAAAGTATTCGCTTAAAAACTTGAACAACATATTGAAAATAATCTACTAAATGGAGTTTTCTTTAGTTATAAAACTGCCTTTCAATTACTAGCGAACGATCATCTGCAAGATTCATTGTAACAATAAGCTCGTTTTATTCAAAATCGAACCCTTTGACGTTCATAACAAATAGCTTGATTTTATTATGTTAAAATAATAAACAGTTGTGTTCGTAAAATGGCTGCCACATTTCGTTGTTCACATATTTACATAATTTTCAGCCACAAATTTGTATTTCTCGCCAAAAATTCAAATATCAAACCACATTATCCTTTCATTTCTCACCCAAATGATAACCTCATAATTGCGGATCTTTTGATCTACAGCTCCGGTAATCGAAAAGGGTCCTACTCAAACCTCATAAGACGAATCCCTTTGAAAATTGGCCGTATTTGGAAAAATATCTTAACATTCAGGGGCGACGCATCCGGTCAGGAGCCAGTCAGAACCGGACGGTCAGTCCCGGTTGATTGCGTCCGACCCGCGGACTCTGTGAATAATACCCACTTTGTGCCCAATAAAAGTTTCCCCTCCATCGATATTGGAAACAATGGCTTTGACTCACAATTTTTCTGTCGCCATTTCCACGGAAATGCTCGGGATTATATCGTTCCTTTGATTTGAGGGTAAACGTGATACCATTTTAAATGAGCCACCCTTGCCCAAGCTTTTATTTATGAACTTAATATAGCTGGAGATTTCAAAATGAAAATACTCTTTGGACGTAAATAAGAAGGGTTTTAAAGTCAAGTGGAGATTTTGAGACCCAAATATTTTAGAATAAAGGGGATGGCATTGTACCGAGCGACACTAGTGTACCGCATTGCATAATCTCATTCCCAGCGTACTGCAATGCTACATGCACTATAATCTCAAAGTCCTTTGATATTTACCACGTGACAGAAACGCTGGGATACCTCAATGGTATTTAAACGGTATACCTCAACGTCTATCCAGCTCGTTTATCCTTATCAAAGTTTACAAGACAGAATTCAGTAAAACCACAAAATTTCAGCAAACAACATTGTCCGAAACAGACCACTAGCAAGATAGGCCTTATTATGCCTCTATCTAAATTACAATATTTTACGAGTTACAAAACAAGCAACCCTGCAAAGCTTGACTAAAACCCCAACATTATGTTAATTACTGAGACATAAATTTTTACCGGTCGATTTAACAATAGCCGAGGCGTAGGATGCTCGAATTAGACAAAGGCGGTATTAATACGGAAGCCATTAAATTGAGATAAGCGGCAAGGCAGATTGGCCGCCCTTCGGGTGGTATTAGCCCTTGAGTCCTGATAAGTGAGAATCGGGGATTGGAGAGCATCATAGAATAATAATGGAGAAACAGAATCGGTGTGTGGTAGATATTTGCCCCTTATTAACCTCAAACTGAGGAAGAATTGTTTGGTAAACCTGAAATTTGCAGTAAGGGTAAGACCGTTTGAGGATAAGTAAAATTTTGGTTCAGCTTTGCAAAAAAAATAGCGGTGATGTAATATTTGTAGAGATACCTATTTGTTTAGATATTGTTGGAGCCACAGAGCTGAAAAAAGAAAAAGAAACGTAGTTATAGACACTTTTATAACAAACTAAACTCACACTTACTTTCAAAACGTGAGCAGATACATACATTTTTTGTCTCATGGAATGTTAATATCAAAAATGCTTTTGTTTTGGTGGATTGCAGCCTCACAACGCAAACAATCACCGGCCCTAAAGTCCTGTATAGCACAGGGTGTCTATGTCGTCGGTAATTGGAACGCCGCCGGGGCCCGTTTGTCGCCCCGCAATCAACACGACGTGATGCGAAATCCGATGCGGCTGGATCGAGTAACTACGATCATTATCTTCGTCCAATCATTGCTGTATAATGGGTAGTTGTTACGATATTTTCAGGATTATCACTGTATTCAACTGTAGATATGGGTCTTAGGATTGTAAGGACCGTCATAGTTTTGGTTGTAAAATGCAACAAAGCTTAAATTTGACATGACATGTGTTTCTGTCTAGTGTAGACATTGCACATGCAAAAATGCCAAGTTTCTGACGTCATCAGCATTTTTTCTATAGAAGAATGCGTGCGGCGCATTTCCGAATATGCGATGTCCTCAACTGTTTGAGGACTGTTTGCAAATCTGTATTTGCATTTCCTTTTCTTTTAAAAGTAACTTGATCAAAGTGTTTTAGCTGTGATACTACGAATAGAAAATGGCCTTGATTTGTTTTGTCTTAGGTGCGATAAACAAGGTTTCTTTTTTTAAACCTTTTGTGACTCACTGCAAGGAAAAAAACGTTCCAAAAAGTGTTTCTCTAGTATCTGGCAAACTCCCACAACCCCTTTCAAGTTTAATAAACTTGAAATAGTTTTCAAGTGGAGCGAAATCATTTAATTACCAAATTTGTTTACCGCAAACAACTCTGTAATAAATTTGTTCCATAAAAGCTTACTTTATTCCCGCGTTATAACAGCAAAATAAATATTATACCGGTGCCTACCTATTAACAATGTTTGTTCACGTGATATTAAATCTAGAATGTTCAAAAAACAACATCCGTCATGTGACGTTAGAGGAATAAGTCAAAGATACGCCAAAAGGATCAAACGCCATTTACATAATACCATTCTGACACGATAGACATTTTCGTGAATAAAGTCTTGGGTCTAAGTCTTAGTCTTGGAAAATAGGTCTTGTGAAGATGTCTAAGGGGTTTTGGAGAGGCAAGTCCAAAATACATTCTTTGTACTTAAATGCTAAAATTGTACTTTTATGTTTGTTTGTCATTAAGTATGTCACCAATTTTGTTTCCTCTTTTATCGATTTATTCCTTATGTTTCACACTCTTTACCTATTCCCCTTATTTACTGTTGTTGTAAGTAGGTACTTCTTTCTTTCTTGACATAAAATAGTTGGTATGAAGCATACAAAACTTGGTATGAAGCGATGCGTAACTTATTCAAAGTGTGAGCATGTGCCAAATTTCTAACCTTCAACGTCTTCACAGACCTTTGAGTGACTTGACCTGAGAAAATGACAAGAGCACCTTGTTGGGGATCCAGTCGTGACTCTGTTTCTTTTTCCAAAGTCCTTGTGGGTATGTCTTTCCTTATTTGATACCTATATGCTAATTCTGTAGATTCAAAACTTATTTACTTCATCACAATTGACATAGATTTGAGGCTTCTTCTCAAAATTCCTTCTAAAAATTCCCAGTAGACTTTAAGGATTTTATTCATTCAAATTATCTTCCCAATTTATTCTTGCCGCAAAAAACAGCTCCATATAAAGTTACCTAAAAGTGTGTTTAAAAATTAATAGCACATTATACTGGTTGTTTGTTTAACATTATCACGAAATCCGACGGTGCGACCCTCGTTATTACCCGAATAGGGGATCATAAAAATTTGATGGTCCAACGAAATATTGTGCTGATATTTCATTAAAATTACCTTACAACGGAAACTGTAATTTTTAATCAGCGAGCGAAAATATTGCCGTTTTTTTATTGCCATCATATTCTGTGCTCCACTTCTTAGCTAAGTAGAGTTTCCACTTCTAATATGTTTTGATAGAGTTATAGTTTTTAAACTCACATTGTAGGTATGTTCACACCTTTCAAAAGTTCCTTTTTGTTCTACATGAATATGCACTCCAAATTATTTCTCACCCTAGCTTGCACTAGCCTCTAGAAAACAAACTTTACCTACTTTTGTTGATCTATCAATCAGCTACACCCACTTTCAGAATTACTTCGATCTTGAGTCTGTGTAAAGTATTCTTCACTGCCTTTCGTATCATCATGAACTTCTGGAGGTTTCTTTACTGCTCTGTGACTCGCTGGCGTTACCACTTTACTTCATAGGTAGTAAGTTTCAAAATAATAAATCTACCATCACGCTGCATGCTTCCGTTCAATAAACATATTCATTAAATTTAATTAATGCTTGTTATGCTACTAATTTGTTTTACCTAAACCAATCAATGTTTCAGTGTTTAAATGCTTCCTAATTAATCATCGCTTCATTAACCTGAAATTATTAGCAAACGTTTTGTTTGAAAATAATTTAGAGAAATTTTAAACAAAATATTGGTGTTTGCTGTTTTTTATAACATTTTATTAGACGTTCATAATGTTTGGTGTTTATGATTAGGGATTTTAAAGCTTCCTTGCTGGAATTTTGCTGTTGTTTGTCAAGCGTATCACTATACGAGTATTTTTGATTGAATTCATAACAAAAATAGTCATTTTAAGACACAAATGTGCTTTCTCAGTATTGGTACGTAACTGATCCAAAAATAATTGATATGTAGAATTCAAAGAGACCTTCACCCCTACCAATAAATAGATTTCAACTGAATAAAATCACAAAGTGACTCGTAGACTGGAAAATTTGGTTGTGTAGTTTACATGCGGGTGATGTAAACATAGAATACTCCATGTAGACTTAGGAAACTCAATCAGAATTGTAGTCTGGGTAGGTCTCTCTTGGGCTTTAGTAGGTACTTTTATGCCGATAAGTAAAATGGATATTGTCTTTGAAGTTTGGCCTTTGTGATATAATTTACTTTGACGGTGACTTTTGTCCGATGGAACTAATCACTTTATTATATCTCTCTTTCAGTAAATTCTAGTTTAATAATCTTACGTATTATGTTGTTGATAAAGACGGAAAAAAAACTATGCTGTTTTTTTGAGTTCTACATCACTCAGAATGATATGGGATCCATTTCGGAGCTATTCTTTACATCAGCGTAGAAACAATAGGACTCCTGTAGTTTCGGAGTTTGCAGCACACAAAAAAAGTACAACTCAATTGAGAATTCCTATTTTGAACTCAATTTCGTTCATAACTTTTCAACGCTACCGTAATACTCAAAGAATGCAATAAAATCTTTTTTAGAAAGTAGTCTGCTGTAGTTTTTCTAAAGGCTATAAAACTGCCGTTATACGGGGCATAATAAACAAATGCACAGCACAGATACGGGTGGTCGGGCACAAAACGCGCGATATGTTGACACATAGCCTTCCCCCTACCCCTTGTTTTATTTGTGCCTACCGAGCGTAGATTAACAACGGAGCAATTTGGATTTTGCAAAAAGTTCTGTCTCTTGATTATGGAGTAAGTACTGAATTTATTCGCTTTTGTTCACCTTCCGACCGCAGTTTCGCTTGCGTAAAACGCACGTTTTATACAGTTTGTGCTACTCGTATTCCAGTCTGCAATCTATTTCTCTTTCAAGTTTTATTCAAATCAACCAATCATCAACCCCACGCTAAGTGGGGTCGGAACAACATGTCTTCTTCTTCCACTCACTCCTATCACTTGTCAACTGTGCATCCACTCCATTTACATGCATGTCATGTCTCACGCAATCCAACCATTTCTTCTTCGGCCTTCCTCTTCTTGCATACCCAGCCACACTCATATTCATAGCTCTTTGGGTAACATGGTTTTCATCCCTCCTCATAACGTGTCCATACCAAGATAGCCTAGCACTCCTCACCTTTTCAGAAATAGCCACTTTCAAACTTCCTCTGATATACTCATTCCTTATCTTATCTAACCGCCAATCATCACACTGGGTGTGAGTGAAACACAAACTTACAAACATTCTGATTTTATATTTTACCCCTTACTTTTTCTAGTCTAAAATAATAATTATTAGGTACTCGTACTATTTTTTATTTCCAGTCTCGAAATACTCAGTAAGTACATGAATGAGATTGAATCCGCTTGACCCGTTCAAAATCTCCATCTGCAAATAGTTCAATTATACACCAAACCCAGTTTCATTCGCGTAACGCTAAAATTAAATTAAAGCTCGTGTTTAATTTAAATTGATTACAGTAATTGCAGAACAATGGAGCTCGTTTGCAATCGTAAATAACGTATTTTCTAATGAATCATTTATTTTGTGTCCAAATAATATTCACAAAGAGAAAACTTCGGTACAAATGAATAATGAATACAGCTGGTGTGGACTCCCGTGTACAGCTTTGACACGTTTTTAAATAATCACTGTTTTTGTACATGAATACAAGATGAGATGAAGGTACAGTCAGCAAAAAAACTCAATTAACTTTTTAGTTTTCAGTATTCTAAATCCTAATTCTGAAAGGTCACCCCAATTTTCATGAAACATGGAAAACTGTAATACCAAGGCACGACCTCTTTCTCGATAGTGAAACCACAATTTTATGGTTTTACCACGAGTCAACTTATAGAACGCCATTTACAAGATACCATTCTTGCTTCTTGCCACAGAATATGAGCTCTTGCTCCGTTGAGTTCGAGAAAGCAAGAAGCAAGAATGGTATGCCAGAATGGTATCGCGTAAATGGCGTTTAACGTTCGCAATAAATCAAAACTGAAGCTCAAAGTTCACTACGAACTAAAATATCATTCCGGCTACAAACTTCTTTATCAGTCACAACTGAATTCCTAATAATTCCTCCGGAATTTCCGAACTTGAAAGTTTCATAAAATCTTATAAAACCCGGTTGTGTTCTTATCCGAGCTCCGCAGCTCTGCGACAAATCGGAGTTAGAGTTTTATAAGTCTTGTTTATAACAGTTTGTTATCTTCTAGTTTATTGAAGGGACTCTTCACATCTTCTGCTGTTATTTAGAAAACTACGCAACCCTGAATATAATGAAAGTTTATTATTCAAGGTAAAGCGAACTTTGCTCGCGCTCGCTTGACGTTTGTGTATGAAAATCACAAGCCCTGCTGCTATGCTAATCTCTTCTGATACCTACTTATGTACTAACACCAATCGGACCCATGTTTTTTTACAATGTCAACCCATCTGAAGGAGGAGGACCAGTCACTAAAATTACCAAAGTATAACTAGATCAATATACGTAATCCATGTATTTTTTATTTTTCAATGTAAGAGGTTAATCAATTTTAAAAAACACAGTTCACCAATGCTTGGCCATGCAATTTCTGAAAAAATATATATTTGCATATTGATATTTTAGGAGCAACGGTCCAGCAATTTCCATCAGGCTGATGATGATGAAAACATCTGTTTGAAATGTACTTTATCTAAATCATTCTAAACCAAACATTCTAAGGGCCTTACTAATAAACGTGGTGTAAAGTTATTCCTCGGAAACTAAAAATAACCATACAATTTGACAGTTTACACTCAGGAATAACTTTATACCACGTTTATAAGTATGGGCCTAAATGTTCAACAAAACAAATTTTAAGCCACGATCACCACAAAACAAGACGCTGTACAAATCTCATCTTACTTAAATACAAAATGCAGCGCTAAGCCAAAATCCAATCCAGTCCTTAATATTTTAGGACGCACTTCTAAGCTGGGGCTGTATTCCCGTTCTTATTTTCGTTCGATTGATGAATATTTGGATGTTTATTACTCAGATTTCTGAATTCTAGGGCCAGTCTTTCGTATTGAAAAATATGGTCCTAGGTTTTACCCGTGTTTTAACGTTGATCTTATTGACTGAATACAATGCAGCTCGTAGTAAGAAGCATCAGAATATTCATCAGACGAACGAAAAAACTAACGCGAATAACCTCCTGATTGCTGAACCCTTGAGACTTCTTTCCGTAACCAAACTTTGAGAGGCTGACTTTGGGAAGAAAATAGGTTACAAGGCTACCACAAATATGTATGAACCCGATATCGAAAGTAACTTATAAGTACTGATATTTTTATTTACCTTTAGGTTTTGTGATTTCAGCAGTTTCAAAGAAGGTTTTTGTAAAACGCAGTAGTATTAACTTCGTATAATTTCGCGTTCTTATCTTCCAGACGACAGTCAGTAGCAAACCAGAGATTCAAATGCAAAAATTGTTTGAAAGAAGTTCTTGATTTCATTCTACTAGTAATTTATTTCAACCTTTATATGGTAAACCTTTAAATAAAACGCTTTTTTTATTAAAATAGGTCAGCATTTGACCTCACTCTGCCTGATATTAGGCAATAGTGAGGTCTAAGATGGAGCATGCTTTCCTAGAAGGAACCCATATACTCTTGACTTGAAGACCCTTATGTTGTACTTTTCAGGAAATACAGAGCCCGGCAATGAGTTCCACAATTTGGCAGTGCGTATGAAAAATGTAGACTCAAAACGCTTTATACGAACTCTGGGAATGTCGACCATGTACAAGTGGCATCTTGCTGCACTTATTGCTCTCCTAAAAGTAATAGAGATAGAGATTTTTTTTGTCCCCAATCCGAAAAAAGCGAAAAATTGGAGTAGAATTACCAGCAGTCCTACGAGTATACTGATGTTTATTATTAGGTATACATTATTTTTAAAGCTATTGCATAGCTTCTATCGCGGGCCTTGAGCGTGGAGACCGAATCCAGAAATTCCGTAACGAAAATAACCTAACACCCCCCACTCCGACCGGCAAAGCGGTGATACTTTTTAATTATAATTGCATAAGTTGATAAAAAATGCTATGCAAATAGCTTTACCGTGGCAGTCTCCGAGTGCCACACGTCTTTTTTTTTCAACCTAAGATTGTTTTTTGTATCCTGAACTAGGGTTCCCCGTGAGAATTAGAAACTACGAGTTGATCTCAAACAATGTCCCAGGCACCAACAAATACGTCTTGTTCAGTATAGATAAATAGATAGATAATGATATTTATTTGGCAACACACAGTACACACATTCATCATTTAACGGCAAACAAAGGAGAGAAAAAGAAGTACAAGGAATTCCAAAAAAACAAACAAAAACACCGAAGAAAACAACGAAAAAACAGGTAGGTACAGTCAGCAACGTATAGGTTGCCAAAAGTATAGGGTCCTTATTTTAGGTATACTACTGTCTATTATTTTGTTTGATCACAAAATATTTTATTAAAAGAACGAATACTCGTCCAAGTCTCTTAAGCTTTAGTTTTTTAAGAATCGATGATCGGAATATTACTGCCGTTCAATCGATTTCCATTTTTTTTTGTTTGGATGTTTTCGAAGTGATTCCATGTAAAAAGGAAATCATTCTGCGTTTATACATTTCTGCACCAAAAATTAAAAAGTGCCAGCCAGAAAAAAATTATGTTGTTTTATGTTAGAATGTGTCATTACCAATATTTTTTTCTATGTGAGCCAACCTGCACGTCCAACGGTTTATGAGTTATTTACTAGGTAAGCGGTAAACCTGTTTACGGAAATAAGGGTGCTATTGTTTAATCATTAGTAATTCTCCACATTTATTTAACAATTATGTACTATATTATTGTCATAATAACAAAACACCCAATTACTTAAAGCCCGGCTGCTAAAAGTTTAGATTTTTCAAGTTTCAGTTATTTTTTTGTAATCTAAATTAGTAACAACCCTTTGGTTTTACGGGTTAAGTTAAGTGTCATAGTAAAAAATAATAATAATAATAATAATAATAATAATACTGGACTTTTCACACAGCATCATCTAGCCCCAAAGTAAGCAGAGCTTGTGTTATGGGTACTACATGACTGATACATTACTTATATACTTTTTGTTTGTAAATACATACATATTATACATAGAAACACCCAGACCCGAGACAAATATCTGTACGACGTCATACAAACATTTGTCCCGCGGCGGGGATCGAACCCGCAACCTTCTGCATCGCAGGCGGACCTTCGCCCACTGCGCCACAGAGGTCGTCAAAATGTTCGTAGTAACGTGATTTAACAGTATATAATCTGTTTTCTTTCTGGCTGGCACTTTAAATTTTTTGGTGCAACTTCAAGTTTTTCCTTTTCCTCAGAGCTTTTGCCGTAAAACTCAAAAAACCTTATTCTCACTTTGTTTGTAGTTTCGAAGTCAGTTTTTTTTTAGTTTTTGAAAAATATAAAAGTTGACAGTATGTTGCTGATAAACGGTCATCACATTGAAGAAACCCAGGGTTTTAAGTTCAAACAGTCTGGTCCTCCACTCCATTGTTTGTCCGTAGAACCTTTTTGTGCAGATTTCCCCTGGGACCGGCCACGTCACTTTCTTATTACCATCGCAAGGAATATGCAAACAGATTTATAATAAAAAGAAAACCACGAGATATTAATGAGGAGATATTTAATTTGATGTTGTATTTTCTACGGTTTATTTGTGTAATTAACTTCCACAAATATTTGGGATAACAAATATGTATTTCGACGTAATTCCTACATTCTAAATATATAAATATTTAAGGAATATTATAAGCTTAGCTGAGAGAATGTCTACCGTACCTTAGGGTTCCAGTCATGATCCGCTTTCGTTTCATTATTCATTCTTTTTGGAACGAAGGAAGTTCGCACGGTATCGAGGATGGGGGCTAGAAAAAAAAGCGTTTGATTTTACCGTCACGACACATACATAGGTCAAAACATCACAGCGGGAAGTGCGCAGACGCGAAATAGTTCATAGATTGTTACATTGTTAGTACGGAAGAGCGTTTCTAGGATTTTAATAATGACAATAATTTAATGACAAATGCCAAATGTCAAAGTTGAAACTTCGTTCCAATCCAACCGAGTGTTCCACTGAGGTTCCACGACACTCATGTACTTTTTTATTTATGATAAATAAACTAGTATTACTGACCATATCGATCGGAAACACTCATTTTTTTCCAAAGTACAAGAATTTCAAAGTTAATACTTCTGGAATTGTCCATCGTTTTAAGGTCAATTACTATAAACGACCAATTTTTAATCATCTGTACCTCAAGCTGATCGATAATAATTACGTTAACTGCAAATACCATCACATTTTCACAGTCAATAATTGTAAGGTATACTCAGAGGTACAATAAATAAAGTAGCCACACAGTATGATCTAAGTTGAACAGTCAGTATAAACTTAATCTCGAATACATACAATTTTTAAGACGTTGAATAAATTTTAAAAGAAATACTGACAACCAATTACAATTTTTCTATACAGTAAGTACAAGTAAATAAAAAAAAATAACATATTAACGGTCAAACGTCTATTTACAACTCAAAAATGAGGCCTTGTCAGTTTCATCATCATCATCATCAGCCTATGGCAGTCCACTGCTGGACATAGGCCTCCCCTAGTGCGCGCCATTGCACCCTGTCCTCAGCTCGACGCATCCAGTTTCTGCCGGCAGCCATTCGCAGATCGTCACTCCACCTGGCCGGAGGGCGTCCTGCACTACGTTTGCCGAGTCGCGGTGTCAGTTTGTGTAGTTTAAAATGAAAGACCTTGTAGAAATAACATATGCCTTCACTCAACGGAATTCAAGTGCCTGGTAGATTTTTAGAGATGAAAAAAGGCATTTCCTACCATAAATAATAAAATAGGCATATAAATAATAAAGGACGACCTCTGTGGCGCAGTGGGTGAAAGCCCGCTTGGGACGCAGAAAGTTGTGGGTTCGATCCCCGCCGCGGGATAATTGTTTGTATGATCTGCACCCAGGTGTTTCTATGTATAATAATGTACTTATGTATTTACAAACAAAAATAAGTATATAAGTGTATTTCAGTTATCTGGTTCCCATAACAAGCTTTACTTAGTTTGGGGCTCGATGATGCTGTGTGAAATGTCCAGCAATATTTATTATTTTTAGCCATTTGCGTCCCACTGCTGGGCAAAGGCCTCCCCCCACTCCCTCCAGGCATCTCGGTCCCCAGCAACATCCCTCCAGTCCGTTACAAACTGGTCGAGCTCATCCCGCCATCTCCGTTTTGGTCTGTCGCGTCGCCTTCTCGCTTGGTCGGGGCGCCACTCGGTGGCCACCTTCGCCCACAGCTCACCTGGCATGCGGCAGACGTGCCCGGCGCAATTTTCAGTTCTAGTATACCACATTTGTTGGTTCCAGCCCTGTATATTTTTTTTATTTATTTATTTATTTATTTATTGGTTTACAACAACTGTTACACTAATAATATTATAAAAGTGCTTAAGTATAGAATAAAACTAAGCGCACAGTTTTCTACAGTAAACACATCATGCTTATAACTAAGTGCTTATTTTATATTTTTAGTTAAAAATTAAGTTACACAAAAAATATTATGTGAGACAATACAACTCAATTCATGGTGAATTGAGTTGTATTACTTGATTCTTAAATGCATTGAGGGTAGTGCCAAAAAGGTCGAGACTTTTACTGTTTGCGTTATAAAGTGTGCAAAACCTTGAGACGGGAGAATTAGAGCCAAGAACAGTTTTACGAAACGGGGGGTAGAGAAGTGCGACGGGTTTTCTAGGGTACCTTTTAGGGATTCTAATGTTGAACAACGTTAACAAAGTCGGTGAGTCTATGATACTACGCAGTATTTTAAAGAGAAAAACTAAATCAGAAACATCGTGACGTTTTTCAAGAGATAACATCTTGAAATGTTCGAGTCGTTTCTTATAACTCTTGGTACGGTAAGAAATACCCGCGGAGTATGCAAGATGGCTAAGAAAACGTTTTTGAACCCGTTCAAGTCGCAATGTATGAGTAGCGTAGTGGGGGCGCCATACTACACTGCAATATTCTAAGATACTTCGCACTAAAGTGTTGTACAGTAGAATTTTTGTTTTAGGATTTTTAAAGCTTTTCGTATTCCTAATAACAAAGCCAAGTGTTTTGCTCGATTTCTTAATTATGTTTTCTAGGTGAGGAAGGAACGTTAATTTATTATCAAGTATGACCCCCAGGTCACGAAGAACATCCGTCTTGGTCAAGTCTGTGCCCATGATACTGTATTGAAAGGTTATTGGATTCAATTTACGTGTAAAAGATATTTGTAGACATTTCTTAGTATTAAGCTCCATGTGGTTATCTAAACACCATTCAACTAACCTATTTATGTCCTCTTGGAGCAGTTGTGAGTCGTTGAGAGAGTTGATAGTGCGAGAAATTTTTAAATCGTCGGCAAACATAAAAGGAGTGGAGTGTATAAATCTTAAAGGAAGATCATTTATAAATATATTAAATAGAATGGGCCCAAGGTGGGAACCCTGGGGAACACCCGATGTTATTGAAAAGGTATTGGACTTGTAACCATCTACAACTACGTTGAAAGAACGGTCAGTGAGATAGGAGTTAAACCATTTAAGAAAAGAGCCAAGAAATCCGTAAGCAGACAGTTTTTGTATAAGAATCCTATGAGGTACCTTATCAAAGGCCTTACTAAAGTCTGCATACACCACGTCTATTTGTTTTTTGGAGTCAACTGTGTCAATTATATTTTCTATGAAGGGTACTAGATTGCTACACGTAGATCTGGCCTTAGTGAAGCCATGTTGGTGAAAAGATATATATTTTTTAATGTAGTTTTGAACGAAAGGGCAGATTAAACCTTCAAAGACTTTAGCTAGTGTGGGAAGAATCGATATTGGACGATAATTATTAACATCACAATCTGAATCACTCTTATGGATTGGGACTACTCTAGCAAGCTTCCATCGTTTGGGAAACACTCCCGTGCTGAGTGATTTATTGAAGATGTAGTTCAGCGGTGTAACCAAGTTATCGGCACATCTAGCTATGAATAGAGGAGGTATGTCGTCGGAGCCTGGTCCCTTAGTGACGTCCAATTTTTTTAGATATTTGTGTATGGCTTCAATATCGATATGTTGAATACACAAGCTATCGTAGCTGGCCGACAATTCATGCAAGTAGGAAGAACTTATGTCTTCATCATTCTGACCAACCGAACCATAGACTGAAGAGAAATAGGATCCAAACATGTTACAAATCTCAGGACCGTTACTTGCAGTACCGACACCATTGGACATAGAAGCGGGATATCTACTAGTAAAACTACGTTTGGCCTTTATGAAGGACCAGAAGAACTTAGGGTTGGATGATATTTTCTCCTCCGCGTGTTCAATATATTGGTTATATAGTTTCGTTGTTAGCTTTTCACATCTCTTCGTACAAAGTCTAAGCGATATCTTGTCTAATGGGTTTTTATAAATGCTAAATCGTCTTTTTAAATTATTTTTTTCATTTATTATTCTTTTTAGACTTTTATTAAACCACGGAGGAAGTGAACTGGTTTTAGGAACAGTCTCAGGAACATGTTTTATGATTATTTCATTGAGGACTGCATAAAAAATGTCTAGTGTTTCATTTACATCTTCACTAAGTCCTGAAAAAAGAACATGCCAGTCTATCGCACTCAGCTCAGTGTTAATCGCGTTATAGTCAGCTTTGTGAAAGTTAAATCGTTTATGATCTAGACATTGCTTAAGTGTGGGATAGGAATCGGACTTAATGATAATTTCTAGAGGAGGATGGAGTTTATCAACTTTACTTAGGTTATCCGTAGCGGCTGAAACCTCACAATAATACATATCCGTGAGAACCAAGTCCAGCACCTTGTTGTTCTTGTTGGGAATAAAGTTAAATTGCTTTAAGTTATTGACAAAGGTGAAGTCAATCAAGGACTGACATTTTTTTGGATACGATGAAACTCCATTGGGCCTATATACATTAGTCCAGTCAATGATGCTCATATTAAAATCGCCGATCAATAGTGTACTATAGTCGATCACCTCCATCGTCGAGTTAAAGCCATCTATAAAGTGATTCAAGTGGGATGGTAGTACTGGTGGAGGAATATAAATAGCACATAACGCAATCTTATAACTAGAGTCCACTTCAACAGTCACCCAGAGATCGTTGCATTCGCTTTCCCAAGCAGCCACTCTGTTAGCGGCAAACCTTTTAGATATTGCTACCAATACACCACATCCATCTAGTTTATTACAAAAACTGGAGGATTCTCTATCACGTCTGAAAACATTGTACCTGCTATCAAAAAGTTCGCTGTTGTGTATATTATCATTTAACCATGTCTCAGTTAATACTACAATATCAAAGTCTGAACATACTAATTTTTTATAAAATTCGTGAGTTTTGGTCCGTAAACCACGCGTATTCTGGTAATAAATGTTAAGATTGAATTTTAAAGATGGATTGGCCATAATATCAAGCTAGTATGGCTTTTTTTTTACTTAAGATTATTTAAAGAGTCCATGTCCTTAATAAGTTTGTATTCAGATTCATCATCCTTTCTTACGAAGATATAGCCCTGTATATAATTCTATCTCAATACATTTCTAGAGGTTCCTCACGTCTAAAGGGTGGCTTTAGGTCCTGCCGCCAGCAAAAACGGTAACGAGTACTTTTAATACTAGCCGCCAACGGCGATATGGGAGCTAGGCGTGTAATTGGCTATCAATAAAATTGTGGCAATTTCTGTGTAGCTATTTATGTATGGTGCTCATAAGGCTTTACAATGTTTTTGTAGTTTATTTAATGGCTATGAAAATGAAAGCACTGTGTAACTGTGTACCTATTATATACCTACCAAGACTAGCGGCACGCCTGCGGCTTTGTTCACGTGGTAAGTACGACTATTGACGACCTCTGTAGTGCAGAAGGTCCGCCTGCGATGTAGAAGGTTGCGGGTTCGATCTCCACCACGGGACAAATGTTGTATGATCTACAGATATTTGTTTCGGGTCTGAGTGTTTCTATCAGCATTATTTATTATATTTATTTATTATTTAAATACCTAAAAAAGGAATGTACTCTCCAAGTTACAGGTTTCTAGGACTTAAAGTAAGGTAGTAAGATAATAATTAGACTGACTACTGTTTGAGGATTTCACAAAATGTCTGTTATATTTAGCCTTTATTAAAAAACTGGCTGACCCGCGCGACTTCGTCTGCGCATTGTTCGGTACAGCCGTTCACGCGTGATGGCGTGACCAAGGGATATAGGGATTCATTTATTCCGCGCAATTTTTTAAACTTTTTCTGTCATAAGAACCTTCTCCTGACAATAACAAACACAACAAAAAAAATATTGATGAAATCGGTCCAGCCGTTCACGCATGATGGCGTGACCAAGGGATATCGGGATTCATTTTTATATAAATAGAGATGTTATTGTATCATAATGTATCAAGTGTCTCCATCTAGTGGTAATCTTATGTTAATGTAAATTGTATATTGCCACTCTAAATAAACGTCAGTCTATTTCAACTACACACCGGTGTTTTATTAAAAAATGTACTAGCAATTTTTATAAAATCACTAAGCTAAAAATAATAAGCCCGGTTTACATCGCGAACGGAGCGGACTCTGTACAGAGTCCGTTGAACTCCCACTAGTCAGTTTTACCTACACGCACGATTTTCACACAAAAACCCCGAGTAAAATTACATCAATCAGTTCAAGCAGTCGAATTCTCGCGCGTCGACGATAACATTTCATTCTCTGTCGGCGTCGTTGAGGAAACGCTAATTGCTCACTGCCTCTAGATATGAACAATTACACCCAAGTATTGGAATGCACGTACAGTGCGCGGTATATTCAATGGCAGTGTTGCTTTCTACAATAAAAATATGTACCACGAATGTATCCCCGGTAGACGCGGTAGACATTATCTCAGATCTTGTGTATTCCAGATTCTAAAATATCTAAGAGGTAGTCAGAAGCATGTCCAATTAACTTATTTCGGCACATGCTCACATTTTTCAGAAGTTTACACAGAAAATGTATTTGCAGACCATTTGAAAATCTAACTCACTCTTGCTTCACAGACGGGCCTTCACCCACTGCTCCACAGGGGTCGTCAAAGTTTCAGATATAAAATAAAGACGTCAAAGTTTTTTTTTTTAAATGCTGCTTACACGCATAATGAATTTCCATGTACTGTTTTCACGTATTGCAGGAGTCTTTGAGCGACGCCGCTCATTGACGATGATAACGTCTATTCATGCGATAATCCAATAATTGTACAACTCAAGGTGGGTACTCGAGGTATTGCAAATTAGGCAAACCACGTTGGAGATATCGATTTGAGGCATTTTGCTTTGTAGGTGTTTTAAATGTGAGTTATTTTGCGACTAAGTCGTTTCGCGGCGTAGGCATTGTGATCATAAAGGGTTTAGAAGACGAACTGTTTTTATCTTTAGAGATATATTTTATAACAGGATTTTATCGCGTATTACCTTTATTATTTCCCGACGTTTCGGCTGTATTGCAACAACCGTGGTCGCGGGCGAACTGGAGGTAGGTCAGCGGAGCCGACGAAAAGTGGCGGTAGTTATATAGAACTACCCTCCACTAATCTTCAGAAATAAGATCGGCCGCACGTCCACCACGGCACACTACACTAACAGTATCTTCACACCGAAAAGTCACATTACGACGCGCCTTGCACCTACTAATCACGGGATTCCACGCAGTTGGGAGCTTGAAACCTATATATCTATATATCTCTAAAGATGAATTGTGATCGCGAAAGTTTAAGAAAGACTACGAACTGTTTTGACAGTAAAGGTGAGACGTTTGGCTCGGCTGTAATTTTTAACCGAATTTAAAATGAGTACTTAGGAAGTTTAAACGTTGTACTTTGGTGTTTTTTTGTATGTTTACCGATAATATCAAATAATTTTGGACGGATTTCTAAAATTCTTTTTTTTTTTGTAAAAAAAGGCATCTCGAAGTGGTCCTTTATAAATTTTATTCCTGGGGAATTGGTACATTTCCCTTTTATTTTACTTGCCTTTTAACCCCTACACTACACTAGTAACAAACTGAAATTTCGAATTCGATTTTAATTAAAGTCCAAATTCCATAATATAATTTTCAACATTCACTATCAATAGTCCTTAGACCTTAGAAAAAAAAATATTAGATAGATTAAATTGAAGTAAATAATGAAACCAGTAGAAACTAGCTCTCTTTGATCTTAGCCCTAATGAATTGACTCTCCTTACAAATGACTTTTTACGTCTTCTACGAAACCTCTATTGAGATTTGTTTAAACAGAGCACAATTAAACCTCTTAGCTTCGCTTTTAAACCCCTGTACCTTTTACTTTCTTTTTACTGAGTTCGTAAAAAGACTTGCTTTTAGGGTTCTGTAGTAAAAAAAGCAAAGATGACGTCTCAGTCAAAAAGCATTTATTCTGTAGGACCGCTCTGGGATCACTTAAAATTGTCTTGTGGATTGTGATTCTTCTCCTGTTCCTGAATCCCCTAGGCGAGAAATTCTCTTAAATTCTAATATTGAGTTTTTCAGATTATTTGAAAACGTCAGAAGCATAAATAAATAATAATACCATAATTTTGCAGAAGGTTCTATTATAACAAAAAAAAATGCCTTTGTTGATTATCACTTATTGCGATTCGACATCACTAGGTACTCATTCGTATCATTTTTCGATTTGATATGACGCATTCCAAAGAAAATATCCCTTTCATGTTATATTAAAGTATTTTTTTGGAATATTGCAACATCTATAATTTTAGATGGTATTTGATAATATGTATTTTTAATTGACTGTATGAATTTTTAATGTGTTTTTTTTTATATGGATTTTAATCTGAATTAAATGAGTTAATAATAATAATAATAAAGGGTGCCACACGATTATACGACACGAAGAGAGAGTAGGTAAGTACCTTAAATGTTGTAAGGGGTATTTTGTTATATGAAAAGGTAATAAATATTCTTAAAATACTTAAAAAATATTTTGTCAAACTGGAATACATTAATTAGAAATGAATTCAAATGTTGAACGAAAGAATATAATACAATCATCACAGTGAAAGTCATCACATCTACTTAAAAAAGATACCGAACCCTTAGTCCAAAGCGCCAACTTACACTTTTTCCTTTTTATGGGACAAAAGTCGCTTGTTAAATAGTTAAGGACGACTTATTAATCAACTTCGCCGTTTAATTAGCAAGCGCTCTTTGTGAACGGCTAAGGCATAGATCCCTTAACAATTACGTGTGATTTAATACGGATACACTAGTGTTCGAGGCATTACATAGTTTACATTTTTATTTTTTATTTTGGGTCTTAGTCTGATACCTAGTGGTCTGAATTCAGTGTCAGTTTTCAGAAGTAGTTATATTACACCCTGTATACATACAGTTATCTTATTTTCAAACAGTAACATGCATGTCAAGGTATACCTAAAATGAATGTGTAAAATATAAGTACTGAACTTATATTCTCTGCTTTTCGCTATAAAAACTGAAGTGGTTTTCGAAATTGCTTGGCTACTTTGAAAAGGTTAATAGGTTTTCTTTAAGGAAGTAAGTAATCGCATACCCAACTGTTTGGGGCGGGTAACCATTCTTAATTCTAATCAAGAACAAACCTAATACGAGAAAGTCGTAAAAATCGGTTGAACACTACTCGTACAGTCAGTGACTAAAGCCTTTGTATTACAATTTTACGTGTCAGTCAAGAAAGTTAGGTGCAATACCATGGGGCACACATTTGGGGCAAATAGTTGTATGATATTATTTGCAGGCTACTTTTTTTTTTTCTTCTTTCACCTTCAGGTGGTAATCGTATTCACATGTCATGTTTACCATGGAACCCGGGAATAAATTAGGACGTGTCTATGACTACCCCTTTAGACATCTTTAAAATATATGGAATGCTTGGAGATAAAAGGTGTCCTTCACCACAAGGCTTAAAATCTTAATTTTTCAATAAAAACTCTTTTGTAAAAATATCTGACACCTCATTTGCAAATATTGCAACCAACTGTACCTAATTGATGTACAAGAATCAAATCAGTTCGCTAAAGCACATAAATTCTTGTTTGAGGAAAACTAAATAGCTTTACAGCAGCTGTTAAGGCTGGCTTCAGGTGAGCACATAAAATATTTACTGCTCTGGTTGAGCTGATGTCTTATAGGAACGCTGAACGCGACGTCCAGCGTTTTATCGAAGCATGTGGTAGAATCCATACTTCCATACTAATATTATAAATGTGAAAGTAACTCTGTCTGTCTGTCTGTCTGTCTGTCTGTCTGTCTGTCTGTCTGTCTGTCTGTTTGTTACGCTTTCACGCCCAAACCGCTGAACAGATTAAGCTGAAATTTGGCATAGTTAAAGATTGTATCCCAGGGAAGGACATAGGCTACTTTTTATCCCAAAAAAATGAGCAATCCCGAGGGACCGCGGGTCACACCGCGGGAGCGCAGCTAGTACGGAATAAAGGGGCGCCCGGCTTACCACTCCTGCCTTTGCCTGCTCAAGGGGCGCCTGAGGCCTCCGCATGTAAAGGGGCGCCTGGCTTACAACCATTGCCTGTGCCTGACCAAGAACCGCCTAAGGCACTGGGCGGTCGCCTAAGCGCGCCCTAACCTAACACCGCTACTGAACTTAGCTAGGGGGACTTGTCTAGAATAATCTATAAAAGTAATCTGAATTATGTTTAAGAGTATGTAAATAACTTTTAAACATTATAATATGAAACTCCTCGAATAAAGGGAAACAATTAAGTAGGTACTACAAAGAAAAACATTTTTAAAATCACAAAGACGTTGTATAAGACGTCGCTATAAAACAGGATCCCTATTTAGCGAAGGAAACACATCGGATTTTCTGGCCGTTCATTTTTCTTTGGTTCTTGGCTCACTGCGGTTGCTTTGGAAACTAAGCCCGTGTGAAAGGCGAGGGTATGAGTTTCTGTGAATCGTCAACCGCTAAATTACGACTATGATTATTATAGCATATTTATTTTACTAAGTCGCTATAAACATTTTCAGAACAAACTTTTTATTGCCATGCGAGGAGAAATTGCACTGTCATCACAGTATACCTAGTAAGTTTTATTTTAAATATTGTTTGAAACAGAGTAATGGCTTAATTGATAAACAAGACTACAAATTACCGGATATTTTACTTTTAAGTAAAATATGCAGTAATTTGTAGTTTTGTTGTTTTTATTACTTTAGTAATAAAAATAAAACACACAAATAAGATATAACTTCAGGATAAGACAAAACGTTGATTTGGAGAAAGACTGGTGGAAAGCCGAGGGATAGAGATAGAAGAACTTGGAGGAGACTTTTGCTCAGTGCAAGAACGAGATAGATGCAATAAAAATATGGTATCTATTACCTACCTATTAATATAATAATGTAGCTTAGCGGACAGTTTATTGCAGACGTTGACTTTTAGAAAACCTAAGACGTAATAATTGCAAACGGTCAGTTTACTTCTATACGTACAATGTATTTTAAGTTGAGGAAATGAAAGTATTTAAACACAAAATGTTGTAAGCAAGAAACAGTTTTTGATAACACCATTTTTGAGATGCATTTCAAAATTGTAAATTATACTGTCGGAGACAAACAGCGCATCACTAGCCCAGGAGACCGCGGCAGCGGGGTCCGGGGGACGAGACGACGCGACGCGCCCCACCGACCACATCGCAACACTCCACTCCATTCAAAACCACGGATCAAACTAGGCGCGCGTTCTTACGTCCAATATACCATCTACCTATTTTAAAGTCCGCTATTTCATTTATAATCCACTGACTATCCCCAACAATACATACATCAAAATTATAATATATTTTTAAACTACACAACTACACATTAATAGTACACGGGGTAGATTTCAAAAATTGAGATGGGACGTGTCAAAAATCCAGTATATTCTGTGTAGTTTAAACATATATCTGCATTTATTTACAGAAACTAAGCTACTACATATTTACATAATACAACAGGATTAGTCAAGCTATCTAAGTTTCGTTAGAAACGATCTATAGATAGCTCAACTGATCCAGGTCACTATCAATCGGAAGCGTGCCCAAAACACTGGCGGCATTACCACGCTGGATGGCAATGCTGATCCTTTGAGCCAAAAATATATTATGATACTATTAATAATACTATTATAATACTTTGAATCAACTACTACAAAGTGATCCCAGCGGTCCTACTAAATAAATGCTTTTACATTTTGATTTTTTTTATTTTATGTTTTTTGCGTATGGTTCTAACAGAGGTAGGCAGGTAGTTGAAATAAAATATTTTTTTATCTTTTTGAAAGGACTCACACAAAAATAGAAACATATTGTAAGTATTTCACTGTAATCATTTATTGCAAGATGAATTCCGAATGTTTTTCTAAATTAAGGCGATTTCTAGCAAAATACTAAGCAATCCGTTTATAAAAATCAGTGGGCGTTTTCTCAATAGCAGCCTTTATACGCACATCGCGAGCGATACAGCCAATTGCGCGTGATAGAACGCTTAGCAAAATTATCACTCGCGATTGCGTGCAGGCTTTCCCGCGCGCAATCCTGTACGCTCAATCACTCGCGAAAGATTGTGCGTGTAAAGGCTGCTAATATCTTAAAAATGATGATAAGCAGAAATGATGGTGGAAAAACGGTTGACCTTTCGCTTGTTCGGTGACCAGCATAATTTGTGCTCGTCACTAGCTTGACAGTAAATTACTTAACGTCTAAAAATGTAGCATAATTATTATGTTCACGGGAAAAAGTAACAAAGACAAATTGTCTTGTGATGCAAATGGTTGTTCGGACAGTACATACTTAGGTATATTAAAAATTTGTTGACTAATTTCGACGACCTCTGTGGCGCAGTGGGTGAAAGCCCGCTTGGGACGCAGAAGGTTGCGGGTTCGATCCCCGCCGCGGGATAAATGTGTGTATGATCTGCAAATATTTATCTCGGGTCTGGGTGTTTCTATGTATAATATGTATGTATTTACAAACAAAAAGTATAAAAGTAGTATATCCGTTATCTGGTTCCCATAGTACAAGCTTTGCTTAGTTTGGGGCTAGATGATGCTGTGTGAAAAATGTCCAGCATTATTTATTTATTTAAATGAAAGTGTAAGGAATTAAAGCTGTATAATGTATAATGTATATAAGACTTTGCTTCGTATTCTTTCTTTTTGTGTAAAAATTATGGGAAAAATTACCAAATAAATACCAAACAGGGGTGACACACGACAACGCGTTGCGGTTTTTTTTCTTGCCCTTTGCAGTACTTAAGGCCCCGCAATCAAAGCCGCAGGTTAAATCTAGTATAATCTTGAAGCTTAGAAATAAATTACGCTGTGATACGCGCAGCCGTATATTCCACGCTCGACATACGTGTGCCTGTGCATACGCACAAATCTTAATAGGCGTCGACAACATTTTTATAGCCTATTAATAAATATCAGATTATTTGGATATGGATGGACTGAATATGTTCCAATTCTTTTTAACATTATTAAGATAAAAATGTATTAAAGATACATAAATAAAAATTGAAAATTCTAAACAAATCCATATTGATTTCAATGAATAAACTAATTCAGACTTTGACTTTGAATAAGTTAGCCTAAGTTTAGATTTAAGATGGATCACCTAAAAAAAGCTAAGCCCCAATCCGTGTTTGTTGCCCTGGATCTTCACGGTATTGGTCGTGAAGAACAAGGAGTAAAATCACCTAGTTTTAAGACGATTCAAAGTGATGAAGTTTCATTGTCGCAACACTGCAATAGAAATTGTAAACAAGCAATGATAAAAAATGTTGACGACCACTGCACTCGAGTGCGACAGTCGGTAATTAACCACTTATTATCGTGGTTTAATATTGTCCCGCCAATGTTAACAAACTAAAATTACGAGCATTTATTTATGCGAACGAGATAAAGCCTAACACGGCAGAAGTTTAGTTTTTATTGTGCAGCGTTTTGTTTCAAAATGGCGGTTAAAGCTGTTAGGGATGCCAGTTTTGAGTAATTAAAGAACTTAATTATCTGAAAAAAATTAAGCTTTATGAACTTAGCCTTTTTCCAGAATAAGAAGGAGCTAAACATAAGTCATGCCCACATTTTCAGAAGTTGACACTCCATACGTGACAGGTTGCAAGTACATCTTACGAAATACTAACTGGTTTCCTCACGATATCTTTCTTCACCTGTTATGGCTTGTGTAATGAGCTTAATTATATTTAATTTTGACGTGACTACGTCTTATAATTCGATAGAGCCGGCTGCACGCACGAAAAAACATGACGTCATGAGGCGTTACCTCGCTCTGGGGCGTTCCATGTAAGGCTTGCGCAAGTGCAAGCGAGAGCGCGGAACGAGCGACAAAGAAGCACAATCGGCCTTTGCGTTGTCACGTTCAACTATTGTCAGTAAACCGACTTTACAGACAACCATTTTTTTTTATTTCTCCTAGCATTTTAGCTGTATCTACTGCTAAAGCCATCATGGAATGGCATTGTAGGAAATCGAAAAAAGAGATGGAGGTATTCGCATCTCATTCGCCTTTACCAAATTTTTTTTTATATTAAACTAGTAAAATATTTCTTCTAAAGCTTTATTAATATGTAGCTTGCAAAAACAAGAAACATGGAAGTATTTGTATTTGATTTTCATACCTGTACTATGAAAATACAGTTTATATTACCTTAGTAGGTCAAACCAGTACCACATTGAAGAAAGCCGCAAATAATGTTTCTTTACCTGTAATTTAAGGAGCAAAATTTACTTATTTACTGTTTTTTTTTACTTTTAATAAAAGAGCAACAAGAATGCTGCTATTTAGCAACTGAAACAATCGTTCTGTGGAGCTTCGATTACTAATAAAAGTATCTATAGAGTGATATTATTTTAAATTGAGCTAAAGGAATTTACCTAGTTATATCTTTCTTTGATAGGATTTGAAGAATAACTAAAATAAATCTAAAATGTAACGGTAAATCACCGAATTTACCGAAACTTTATGATCGTTCAAAGTATCTGATCCAAGAAAGCTCTACGCCACTATTATCTTCCACGCAGATCCGATATTAATTGACCTGTCTATACAGCGATGTAATTATTATAAATGTTCTCAGATGAAATGTTATTACTACGCGTTACTGCAATGCGTGCACTATGTTCTGTATAATTGCTGCTCTCTGATTTATGGGTTGCCTTTCTGCAAATAAAGTTGTACTATGTCCTTATTTAGGTAGGTTTGATTATATGATAACTGTGCTTATAGGTTTGCGAAGGCTTATTTGTAAATGCATGTTATTTAAACTTGCGTGTTTGGAGCAAGAAATTCCTTATAATAAATTTCATAAATATCGCTCGATTTAACTAATTTAGAAGCTACTGAACCGAATTTGATTGTCAAATTAAAATCTTTGATGTAGAATATAGCTTCAAATTGATTTCATATAATTTAACCGAAACTTGTAAACTTTTCTATCTGATTTCACCTAAAAACATCAAAAAAAAGTTATATAGAGCTAACCAACAATAGTGTTAACCAAGCCGTAGTCGAAAGACGTAGATGTTCAAAATAAAAGCTTGTGAAAACAGATTTTGGTCACCATTAAGTTTTACTCAGCTTCTGATCATTACCTAAAAGGGCTCTTACCGAACCTTCGTTCTTTCAGATCTATCCCTTTGTCCCTACTTCCATATCCTATTCAATTTGGGACGTTTGAGCGTTATTACTGTCGTTGGATGTCATATCTCCGCAAAGTTGCCACGAAATCTCACTACGGGGACCACCGGCACTCGAGTAACTTGGATTAGCAGAGACTAAGCTTCAATCTTTGGAAGCTTTTACTCCACCACGGCAAAGCAAAGCTAGAAGCAAGCATTATAGTTTGAACAGTGAAAAAATCTTAAGTCTATACTTTTAACAGGCTTTGTAAAGAGACAAAGCTTCACGCTTTTAAAGCTTTTACCCAACCGCAGCAAAGTCAATAAAAGTCATGATTTTTTTGTCTATGTATGTATTTACATGTTATATAAAACTATTCTTTTATAAAGAGCTCATCAAATGAAGTGTCGATTTGTTTGGAATTTTTTTTTCAAAGGCTTTTTATAGTCGGGTTTTAATTAGTTTTTAAGGCTCTGTAATTATTAATAGATAGGGTTGAAATGGTGGGATATTTCCTAATAGAGTTTTTAGCAAAAAAAAAAAACTAAAAACTCTATTAGTACTTGTATTTAGTGATTTCACTCAATCCCATTACGTAACTTTAAAAAATTAAATTTTTAAAACATTTGATTTTATTGAAGAACTATCATTGTTCATTGCAAGCAAAGCCGCTTATCTGTTTGCAAAACACTCGTGTACGTCCGTTGAATAAATGATTTTTAATACCCGACTCGCCCACGCACGGTTTTCGCTTTTTTCTCTCATCCCTTACATGAAGGCCATGTGAATTATGAAACGTGAACTAACTTAATATTAATTTGTTGGGCTTTTTCCTAAATTTATGGCTCGTTGTCAGCGTCACGCGTACCTGAAAAAAAAAACGAAATAAGAATACCTAAAGGTGGTGATAGAGATCACACAGTTATTTTAAGTGAACATACTTAGTTTATTACTTACCTTCGCTGGCGTGGTATTAGGCGAATGTGCTTCTGAGAGAGTGGAACAAACATTTGCAAGAAAAAGGCTTCCCCTGAAAACACCCTGTTCTCCATTCCCTGCCACTTGCTGCCTTTAGCATGAAGGACAAGTCGGCTCTAGACGTGTTAAATAGGGAGATTTCTCGACACCCTCATAATGCACAACTGGGATTAGAACTAGCGACCTTTGGATTGAAAGCATAAATGTCCTAGTGGCTCTTTTTGTTGATATTGAGTACAATAACATGACTTTCTGCGTTGCTGTCTCCACTAGCTTAACTTGTATAAAACTCAAAATCATTTTAAAAAGTTTTCTTTTAAAGGCTTCAAAGAAAATTGATTCACCAGATGAGTCCATTGCCATTTAACTTTCTATTAAGCTCTATTGTTTTAATCCAATTAGCAGCCTTTCACTATTTACCGATTGGCGATTTAATCTGAATTCAGGCCGTAAGTAAATGTTTGACTTTCTTGATGTGCTCACAGATCATGGAAAAGTTATCAACTCAGGTTGATTTGAATTTTCATTATTGATTTGTCACTTCTGTTTTGACTTCATGATAATTATTTTCTTCATTAATACTTTAAACTCTCTGAAACCAATTGGTTGAAAACTTAAAGATTATTATTTAAAGCTGATCGCACATTTATACGCGCCGTAGGTACTCGCCGCAGTCATTTTTCTTTACAAAAAATATTGATAACGTCAGAAAATGCGGCTAGCTTCTGACGTCTCAGCATTTTCTCTATTGAATTGACAGTTCGGCGCATTCGGCGCGGATGGATCGTGCGACCAGCTTCATGGGGTAGTAAGTGGGTGTAACTGTGCGTGTGCTCTTAACGGGGAGGTCATGCTGTTTTCTCTATGAGTGTAGGTAGAGGTAGGTGCCTACTCATTATGTTTGTCCACACCACGGTCCACACCGTTTGGAACACGTGTTAATACGATAAGTTTTACCTTTTGATCCAAAATCAAGGCAACGTCCCTCTGTACGTGTAGCTTCAAAAATAACTCCGAAATTCATTAGAATAAAGTTCATTTTCATTCAAAAATCATCGCTGAGTGAATCAGGATTCTTTCGTGACGTGCTCAAGCCGATAAAAGGTACTCACTTAAAACGTCAGGCGTGATGCCCCGATGACCGATCGTTAACCGAAGTTTAATTACTGTTATTTAAAAGTACCCCCATGTCAATCAATGTGCCCGCGCAAACATGCGCACAACAGCGACTCCTAAGTAAAACAACTCCATTTTTTCAACCAACTTCAAAAAAGGTGCTAGGTTCTATGATGGCTGTATGTATGTTTTTTGTATATAATAAATTTTATTCCTGAAGAATTGATACTTTTCCCCTCAAAAAACCTCTTCCTCCATTGCAATTTTATAGAAATAGAATAGAAATAGAAAAACATTTATTTTGTGTTTCATAGAGCACAAAATACAATAAGGAACTATACTAACACTTAATACTAGACACAAAAATGGACACCACTCAGCGTGTGCTGCAACAACTTAGAGGTGCTGCAGCGCTGGTATTCTGTGGCACCATCATTTTCATCATCCTTATACTTGACCTACTGCTAACATCTATACTGTTCCTCGACATAAGTTGCATTAAACGTTTTCGAACACTTTCATTTTGTTTGGTGGTCCGATAGGGCATCACTTATCACTTGGAATCTCCAATTTAAAGTGTTACTGATTTACGTAAAACACCCTTTTAATGGACAAAGAAACACTAATACTTATAAGTAGATTCTTATTTTTTTCGACCTTTAAAACGTTTTTGGTACTTAGTACCTATGTACTTTGCGAAGAATCGCGGGAAACAACTCAATGACATTAGGTACATAGCATAAAGACTTGTACACTAACTACCGACATTACACTCTTTGCTTTTTGTGATCTTTTGCGGAATCATCTTCGCAGATAAAATATAGTCTATTGTACCAAGGTACGTCTTAATTCATCCCACAAAAAATATATATTCACAAGTATCGTAGCTAATGAGAGAATATGGTAAAAGCATGTCAAACATGATTTGCGATCCGATCGCACCTCGCAGGCTTTTAAACTCGGTTTCTTAATAAACTAGCACCGCTGTAATACCTTTGTTATTTTTACAAAAATAATTTCCCCACTCTGTCTTAGTCTTGACTTTACTTGTAGTCTCGGGCAAAGTCATTTATAATCATCATCATGTCAGCCATCTAGTGTCCACTGCTGAACATAGGCCTCCCCTATCGATTTTCACAGCGATAGATCTTATGCAGCCTGCACCCAACGGCTCCCAGCAACTTTTACCAGATCGTCTTTCCATCTCGTGGGGGGCCGTCCTCTACTGCGGTTTCCGGTGCGTGGCCTCCACTCGAGAACTTTTCTGCCCCAACGGCCGTCAGTTCTACGAGCTATGTGCCCCGCCGGGGCAAAGTCATTCCAAGCCCTAAAATATGTAAAATTCTTAGGCAGTGATAGTTGGCGGTGAAGTGCGGTAAAGTAAACGTGTTTTGCATGGTGTGTAAGTATTCGAATTTAAGACTTGAGAGCTTCAATTATATTTTTCATAATTTTATTTATGAATGGATTTTGAGCTGATTATTTAACTTTCTTCAGTCCACTCTTGTGGTAAACTTGAGTGAAACTTATTTTTTCTAAAACGGCCATCATAGTATGGTCACTGCAATTTCAAAACATTGCATTCACAGGTATTATTAAACTGTCGACTGTTATTGAGATCAAGTGAAAGAGCCATTAGCACTCGCCGAGATAAGCGATATGTTCGTGAACTAAGGTGCGAGATCACTCTATAATTGCAAGAAAAAAATACTTAAGCATCAGTTTTATAACCCAAAAAAAAGTTCTCTTATAAAATTTGTAAGTCGAAATGTATTTTATCTAATCCATATTGACACAATAGAATCAACCAAAAAGTTATTGAGAGAGTTTGCAAAAACTCTCACTCAACTCCGAAGATACCTATCCGGTAACTTTCCGATGAAAATGTCAATAGAAATAAAGGAGTTGACGTTGAAAATAAAGTGAAATAAAACTTCTAACTTATATTTATAGGACTTGTAAGTTTTATCTATTTCTGAACCGGAATTCAAGGCATAAGTAGGTTATGTTACAACTTACCAACTGGAGAGCCGAGCTACTTTATGAGACCCAAATTGCCGTCTCATCCAATTTTGCAGACTCCTAAAAATAGAGGAACCAGAGGGATTATTCGCGTTCGTTTGATGAATATTCGGATGCTTCTTACTATGAGCTACATTGTATTTAGTCGATAAGATCAACGTTTAAACACGGTCCTAACCTAGGACCGAAAAATTGGCCCTTGAAGTCAGAAATCGTAGTAAGAAACATCCGAATATTCATCAAACGAACGAAAATAAGAATGGGAATACGGCCCAGCGTACCTGTTTTGTCTGATGACTGTGTTGCTGTCATGTATAAAGAGGTCAAGTATGTTGCTCTAGAGAATTACGTGGAGAAAGATGCATCAGTTGTGCCGACAACGGCCGAACCTCTAAAATTAGATGTGATGACAGTAACCAACCATTTTGATAACACAAAACTACGTTACCAAAGTTGAACCCCTACGAACTTTCTAGTAGACATAAAACAAAGGTTAAAAACGATTCAATATTATTCAAATAATTCTTCAGCACAATAATAACAGAATCGTCATTCAAGTGGAGTTCAAAATCTTGTAAAGTTAGATCAAAGGTGCAATGAAGAGAGCAACATCAGGTTCAAAACCCCTCAAAAGTAAAAAGGGCGATTCAATTGAATTAATTCAAGTAAACTCGATTGGAGAAGATATTTTGATGAAGGTGATTTTATTTGAATCGGAACTTATTTAAATTTTACAACACGTCACGATTTGATTTTGATATTTTTGTCTTAACACTGTGAGATTTCTTCGAGACAACCTTAGGATGAACTGGAAGGCAAAAATTAATATTTTTTGATTATAAGCTGTAGGTAATAAATGGCATTACTTAGAGATAATAAATTAAGTCCTTAACCATAACTTTATCTTACACATCATATTTTTTATCATAAAAATGTTTTAAATTATGAATTTTAAATGAAATCTGCTTACAAACTAAACGGAGCGACTCTCGAGACGGCATCGGCAGACCGATGCGATGCTCACTGCAAGCTTCCTCTTACATGAGAGCTTTGTTGATATAAAGTCACTAGAAGTAACCAAATTGCTAAACTTAGGCCCTTACATCTTGGAGATAATTTATACTAAGTCAAGAACCTTATACCTACGGCCGCTATGTACTGCCGGTGGATGTTGTTGAGATGGAGACTTTCCCAGTACTTAAACTGAACTTAAACTTAATCCATGTTTAAATGTAAATCTTATTATTAAGATAGGTATACGAACCTTCTACGATTATTGTAAAATGTACATACATTTTGGAAAATCTAATAAATTCACCATGCATTTAGGCTTGAAAACTGCTTACGTGAGAGAGAGCCCAAAAGAAACAAAATGAATTGGTTTTTTTAAAGGTAAAATCCGAAAGCAGTATTTATTCATGTCTATCGACATAAGTTTATACCTTGCGTGCACAATGTCATTCCAGCCAAACTGGATGCACATATTTATGTCACTTCCAGCATCTCTCTCTACCCTCATGTTCCGAGCTCTCGCACGGCGCGAAAGATTTTCATATTCAATTACAAATAGACAAGTACCGTCTCGAGGATCGCCTTTGACGTCTTCACGGTTTAGAGGATATTAGGTCCCTTCATCCCTTAGGGGAGATGAGGGGATATAAGGGGATGTAAGGGGACAAATTAGCGGAAAGGTGCAGTAATGAATTTTATATTTGCCTTTGAGGACTTTGATTGAAGTCGTTTGAACATCTTTAAGATTGAGATAATTTGGATTAATATAGATGGATAACATTGGAGGGGTCTTGTAAAGTTATGCGTATAATATATTTTGCATACCAACATAATATTATGCCTCTTATTCCAAGCCATGATCTGCCTGCTAATATTTCAAGCGTAATTGAATTACAAACATAGGTATTTACAAACATTATTATTTAATTTTTAGGATGTGTTATTACGAGAATAAGTAACATAAAAAGATCTGATAGAATGTCTACCGCACCTTGGGGATACAGTCGTGAACCTGTTTACGTGTTTGTTTACGTTTATTACGAGATTTTAATTAAGGAGCTCTCAATTATGAAGAATTTATTTACCATAAAAAATTACGCATTTACATACCGCGCCTTATATTTTTTGAAAAGCAAAGATTGCTGCGTAAAAGAGCTTTGTGGCACTTTAAATAAGGCGACTTTTTATAAACAAACTAAGCACGCTTATTTTAGTAAAAAATATTTATTTCTCGTCAATAAATGACCACAGCTACCAGCCCCAAAGATGTTTGGATCATCATATGGTATATTTACCGTTTCGGATTATACAATTTTAAATGCCTGTAGCTTCATAAGTACCAGACCCTTCGTACGAAGATCAAACAAATAATATGGAGAGGGGAGCAACGCTATGGAATAGCTTATTATATGCATAAATAGGGGAACGAAGAAAATACAAGGCGTAAAACAAGTTTAGCTAAAAATGCAAAAAAAATTTTCAACTTACCTATACGACTTGAACAAGCAACGATTAATTTAAATAAGTATACTGAACAAATGTTAGCAAAAAACTGGAAGAAACTAAACTATAAATAGTAAATATATTAAGTTTACTTCTCTGACCAACTAAATTAGAATAACTCTTTTTCTACTCCGATGCTTTCAAAAAGGACACTTGAATATGATTTGAAAAAACGTCTTTTAGTTTGAATTATTAAGTTATCTTTTGCACCCTTTATAAGCTTTGTTCGAACCTGTGTTTTATATAATTACCATAAGCGGTTTAGAAGAGGGACGTATTTTGAAATGAATTTTTCCAATCTTAATGAATGTTTAGATTGGACATACGAATTTCATCGTGTTTGAATTTCTTTTACAGTTCTTAAAAAAAGTACACCGACAGTTTACGGTAAAATTAGTGACATTATCAAGTGAACGCTTTCGTGCTTCGGCGTGCACGTTTAATTTTCACCCCAATTTATGTCGCTAAGCCATGACGGAGGCATTAGAGCAGCCTAGAAACTCCTTCACCAGTTGGCCACTAACATAAACCTACGAACTTAGGCCTTTACATCTATATTAGATGATTTATACAGCGTCAGGAGGCAACCTATGCCTACACTTAACGGGACGCTGTAGTTCCTGGGACATTGTTTGAGATGGAATAGGCTTGCCCAGCATCTAAACCATCCTCTCAGCTTAATCAGCCTGGCCCGCAGGAAAGACGACGTCAATACTGACTAAGCTGCGGGTTTCCTCACGATGCTTTCCTTCACCGTTTTGAGCTCGTGTTAAAGAGCATATAAATTTTTCAAAACGAAAAATCCAGTGACGCAAGGCCGGGATTAGAACTCACGACCTTCGGATTGAAAGACGAGGCACAACCCCATTCGACCAACACAGCTCTAACCTACGAACTAATATAACGGTATTGACAAAGAAAACGAGTCGGAAGCTTGCGGCAATATTCTATCGACAATAGTTTCTTTAGATAGTCGCTAAAGGGCTGATGAAGACTTTGGTGAAACGGGTGACATGTGTGTGGGAATTAACGAGTAGACTGTTGAATGATTCATTACTGCTTTGAGATTTAAAATTTAAATAAAAATTTCATAATTCTTAAGCGATTGAATTTAAAAATTACTTTCCAACCAGTGACATTACACGGTATATCTACCTATTTTAAAATCATTTAGTCACACGGTCACAGACATAAAAAAATGGGTTGTCGTTTTAATTTTAAAAGTCCTAATAGAAATAAAGGTTTGTAAGAATAATAAAATGAAAGAGTTACCGACAAAAATCGCCGATTAACACCAAGTTCAATACAACAAAGCTGAGCAGATTACATTGCAGATTGAGATAACATTTTTGAATAGAAACTTTTTATAGAGCTGTCATGCATCTGTCAAATTAGTACAAAACCGAGTCAGTAAGAAAACGCAGCTGAATTTAAAGTCGGGGTCTTAAAAAGGGTTGTCGCTGTCATCTGTTTAGCCAATGTCGATTTTTTTGACAGCCCTATTGTTTGATAATGTGATGTGAAGTTCAGTGTGCAGGTAGGTGTAAAATGACAATGGTTTGACAGTTAGTGTAACACTTTGACAAGGATTTAAGGGATTAAGGTATTTGATGAGCGGTGAATAAAAGGACCGTCTATGGAAATTTAACTGGACACGCAGAAAAAAGTTTTACCTAATTCTGGCTGAATTTAATAAGTTACAAATATTTTCAATTACTCAAAAAGGTAGATATCATAAAGATATCTAGTGGGCAAACATAGGCACGCTATGCCTAAGTATTTTTCTTATGATTACTCGTGACTCGTGATTTGCTGGCCGTAAATTAAATAAAAAGTCTCTATTGAAATATTTATTATTATGACCTTCTACGAAAAGTATTATTATGTAGGTACCTATACCCAAAGAAAATTATACTCTGACGAGCCTATACCTCACTGGATATCTGTACCTAAATCTATACCTCACTTCATTCAAGTTTAATAACTTTAATACGGGTTTGAAAATATATTCAGAATAGGTTAGGTCAATATTTCTCAAATTTAATTTGAAAAATTTATATTAATATTGAAAGGACCTTAATTAGGGACCTATAGATGTCAGATCTAGACAAAATAATTAGATTCACTGCGTCTTTCGTCAAAGAATAATCTTAGTTACATACCGTCGGTACCTACACAATGGAATGTTACGAAAATATTTTTTAAATGGAGCTCCTAGATAAATTGAAGCACTTTCAGACTGAAAGTTTTATAATGCTCCTCAGCTTGCAGTGAACAGCAAAATCAGATAAGCATAGGTTCAATATTTCAATGTTTTTTATGCATCATTTATAAAAGATATCCGATAATCCGAATCCATATCTGCCGAAGAACCGATAACCGTAAACGAGTTCTTGAGTGGAGACCGCGACTCGGCAAACTTAGTGTAGGACGCCCACCTGCCAGGGGAGTGACAATCTGCGAAAGGCTGCCGGCAGAAGCTGGATGCGTCGAGCTGAGGGCAGGGCGCAATGGCGCGCACTAGGGGAGGCCTATGTCCAGCAGTGGACTGCCTTAGGCTGATGATGATGATGATAAAAGATTTTATTTTACATATTTTTAGAGACACAAAATAAATTGATGTTAATCGATGTGGATTGTCAGACTATACTCTTGAATATAAGTTAGCTAGGTATGTCCTAAGTACATATTTACCTTTTTTGCGAAATAACAATGATTTATTATGAATTAGATATAAATAGTGTACTTTCGTTTCTTTGAAGTTTATAAGTATCTAAGTAAGTTTCCAATAAATATTCAGAGCAAGTTTCTCCGATACTGGAGGCTACGAAAAAATAGGAAAGGGATCCGAAATCCCGTATATCCGATGTTTGGGAGGTCGTTGCTATGCAACTATTTGGGGCTTCTATTTAGAGCCTTTTGTCGTTTTAGGCTTGCTCGCTAAATGGGTATTGCCTGTGGAAGTATCTGGGCTTTTGGTTAAACACCAAATATCATTTTGGTATTTCACAGGGATTTTGCGCTTAACATTTAGGTGGTGGAAACCTTTTTTGAAGGTTTGCCTTATAGTTTTCTAAAGTGAAAGAAACAGGACCATGACTGTATCCCGAGAGGCGACAGAAATTCTTCCAAATTAGGTCTTCTTCTTCTTGTCGTCTCACCAGTTTTTTTTCGTCTTTCGAACCAGTGTGGTAAAAGGATTTTTAGTGCGCCTCAAAGAGGCTCCTATCGTGCACTTGACACAATGTTTTCGAACTATGTAGGTTCTACGACATGCCGGTTTCCTCACGATGTTTTCCTTCACCGTACACACACATACTTAGTGAAGGGTCACCATTGTGTTACTTATCTAGAACGCCCTTCAAAGCTATTGTTATTTTTACATCTCTTTCTTTAGCATGGCTCTAGATTTCGTCACTCATGACAGAGCCGTGGCAGCCCAGTGGAGACCCATTCGACTTATGAACCGAAAGTCGCGGGTTCAAATCCGGGTGTGCACCAATGCGTTGTATGTGCATACGTCCACGTGCTCAACGGTGAAGGAAAACATCGTGATGCAACCCATATGTCCAAAGACCTTGGTTTGAGGATGTGTGATCCGCCAAGCCGAACTGGGCCCTCGTGGTGGATTCTGGCCTACGCATGAAAGGAGCCTTCTGTTTAAGGGGCGCAATTTAATCCTTTCACCAAATTACTCTGGTTCTATAATTAACGTTTTGCAGAAGCATTGCAAGTACTTAATTTTGATTCTGTGTAGCATTTTCTAAGAGAAAAATGAATGACTCTTAATTATTTATTCTTAAAATAAAAAGTTACATAGAATGCTATACCTATAGGCCCTTATTAATAAACGTGGTGTAAAGTTACGCC
Source organism: Epirrhoe tristata (assembly GCA_951394285.1). Classification (NCBI taxonomy): domain Eukaryota; kingdom Metazoa; phylum Arthropoda; class Insecta; order Lepidoptera; family Geometridae; genus Epirrhoe; species Epirrhoe tristata. The sequence goes on along the minus strand of OX596146.1, from coordinate 6,752,328 downwards.
GGGTGTAACTTAGGAGTAATCTTACAATTTGCGAAGTTAAACCCTGGCGTAACTTTACACCACGTTTATTAATAAGGGCCATAATTAATACTTAATAAAAAGCTATTAAAAAAAGTGTTACATAAAATTATTGTTTTAATAACACCACATCTCCTTACCCACCTACACTAAAGAAGAAGTGACTGAAGAAAATGAAGCGCCTTTCTAATAAAATATAGCAGACGAGTAAGGTTGCCGATATTCCTAATTGGTTTTTTTTTTAGAATCCTAAGTACCATACATTTTTTACGTTTTCTGCGTCACAGGCGGGCGCGGGTTCGATTCCCGCCGTGGGATAAATGTTTGTATGATCTGCAAATATTTATCTCGGGTCTGGGTGTTTCTATGTATAATATGTATGTAGTTACAAAAATAAAAGTATTTATAAGTATTCTATCAGTTACCTGGCTCCCATAGTACAAGCTTTACTTAGTTTGGGGCTAGATGACGCTATGTGAAATGTCCAGCATTATTTATTTATTTATTTAATGACAAGATTATGTTGGCTTGTTTTTAAGCCTGCTTTAAATCTCATTGCAAACCGAATTCAAGTTTGCTCCTAATTTCCACTCAACGAGTACCTAGTCATCAGAAGAAATTAATGTAAATTCATTCTCCTAGAACACTATTCCTATTACCTCGATGCCTCAGACAGGAGCTGGATACTACCTAGTATATATTGTCTGTGATACTACCTACCTACTTGTTTTAAATCTCTTTCTAACATAATTTGAAATAATAATATTAACTTCTACAAAGCTAAATGGTAAAAAGCGACAATAATGTAAGTAACTTAATTACTAAAATGGACTGGAATTAAAAAGAAGATCACATTTTGAACTCAATTTCAAGAGTAATTTAATCACTTATAAAAAGCTATATATTTTGTAAAATTTTTAAGTAAGTAGATTAATTTGTTGATTGCAATCTACTAATCACTTATGCTTTGAACTAAAATATTAATATTTATACAGTTCTTCCAACGGATCTAGGAATTCGTGAAGTTAGCCGTTTGTCTGCGCAGAACACAATTTTTTATGAAAAAGCGGTCACTGCGCAGACAAACGGCTAACTTCACGAATGCGTTGAGCGAACTGTACTAAGGTAAGTTTATTTCATGTTTACCCCAATCAGTACAGTGTATTTTACTAACTCTCACTATAATATTACTAACTTATGACAACACTAGCTGACCCGCGCAACTTCGTCTGCGCATTATTAGGATTCAAGTGCAGGAGTGTTACCTATAGTTTATTTACACTGTGTTTGAAGTGAATAAAAAGGAATCAAATTTTCCATACTAACTTTAACACCCTGTAAAACATCCATATGGGTTGATTTTTTTTAATTAGATAAGCATATATTCAAGTAAAAAAGCTAAAGCATCTACGTTCCAAATTTCATTACAATCGGTTAAGTCGTCACGTCTATGAAACTGCCTATTTTATTTCCAAAACGCTAAATGATCTGTATTCTTGATCTCGCAACGCTACCTAGTTGTGAAAATGAAAAATATAGATGGCGTTGCTAGCGTTGCTAATCAACGCCAAGGAAAAATATTTTATTTTCTAGCTGGTACCCGCGATTTCGTCAGTAAAATAACATAAGTTGAAAACCTATAAAAATTATCGAAAAGTCTAAGCAAAAATCTCCAATAGCTTTCAAAACTCAAAATGATCGTATCTCGACCTCCGCTATTAGTAGAAACGCCACCTAGGAGAAAAAAAGTAAAAACCAAAGCCTAAGAAAAAGTATTTTAATATACCAAAAAAATCTTTATTTCGTATGTATTGATAAGTGGAAATATACATGTTACATGTTTTTAATTAATTTAAAAATCATTTATCATGCAAAATGAGAATAAAAACAAAAAAATCTGCAATGCAAAATCAGAGCAAAAAGTGGCGGTCACCCGTCATCTTTATGACCTCGCCCAGCGTCGCTCAACTTTTTTCCCCATACAAACTTGCAACCCTTATTTTCACGCCCCCTTATAAATATTTAAAGAAAAAAGTAGCCTATGTCCGTCCCTGGGGTATAATCTTTAACCATGCCAAATTTCAGCTTAATCTGTTTAGCGGTTTGGGCGTGAAAGCGTAACAAACAGACAGACAGACAGACAGACAGAGTTACTTTCAGATTTATAATATTAGTATGGAAGTATGGATTTAACAAATATTTAATAATAACATGGCGGTCCCGGAGCGGGATGTATGATCCTTTAAAGTTTAGAGGTTAATATGTAGGTAAGGTCTAAGGTAGGTAGGGGAGTATTGGGCAGTAAGGCAGGTTTGGACACCACCGGCAAACTCCCGTGCTATGCCGGCCATACACTATCATGTCAATCCACCCCCAAAAATGGTCAATTCTAACTGATCAAATTCCGATTTGACGATAGGCATGATGGTTTCTGGCCGACATGACACGGGGGTGTCCAAACCTCCCTACTGCCCAATGCTCCCCTACCTCCCATATATACTTATTTCATTGATATATTACCACTCCCCTCTCTCATTCCATAGTTCCCAGACACTTTTTAAACTATCATGGTTTTCAACATTTTTAACACAGTTAACGGGATATTTACCATTATTTAATGTTTTTTGAGTTTCCCGATATTTCGGCGCAGTTGCATACGCCATGATCAATAGTATCTATGGTATTAATCATGGTTAATATCCCGTTACCTGTGTTAAAAATCCCAGACACTTGTCCTACCGTACCAACTGATATTTATTCTGTGGTCGCGATGTATCTTACATTTTTTTACTCATGATAACTTTTGAATAAAATGTCCGATTTCAATCATTCAATAAGTAATCGACGGGTACTGAAACAGCCTTTACTACGAAGGAATTTATTTGGATAAGAATAAATACCAAAATAAGAATAACGTGGTCTGCTTTTGGTCGGCATTTTTATTCTCTTTTTATATTATAAATGTTGTTATTCTGACACAACCACAATAGTTGGACATAATGCTATCGCTGACTTTTTTGTAGATATTGATACGTTCTTTAATATTGTAGAACATTTTTTTGTTCTATCATCAATAGTTTTCGCAGCGCACTCGATATGAAGAATTTTATGTTCAAAATTTATACACCTTTGGTTACATTATTGCAATTTTCATAAGGATCTCTAATTTTTTTGAAAATAATTTATAGCCTATGTTCATCACAGATAATGTAGAATTCTAATGGTGAAAGAATTTTTCAAATCGGTCCAGTAGTTTCGGAGCCTATTCAATTCAAACAAACAAACAAACAAACAAACAAACAAATGTTTCCTCTTTATAATATTAGTGTAGATGTAGATAGAGCCGTGTTGGTCAAATGGGGTTGTGCCTCGACTTTCAATCCGAAGGTCGTGGGTTCGAATCCCGGCCGTGCATCACTGGATTTTTCGTTTCGAAAAATTTATATGCGCTTTAACACGAGCTCATAACGGTGAAGGAAAACATCGTGAGGAAACCAGCAGCTTAGTCAGCTCCACACGTATTGACGTCGTCTTTCCTGTGGGCCAGGCTGATTAAGCTGAGAGGATGGTTTAGGTGCTGGGCAAGCCTATTCCATCTCAAACAATGTCCCAGGCACTACAGCGTCCCGTTAAGTGTAGGCATAGGTTGCCTCTTGACGCTGTATAAATCATCTAGTATAGATGTAAAGGCCTAAGTTTTTTTTATGACAACATAGCAATAAGGTACCTACTTAAAAAAACTACAAGAAAGAAAATAACTTACTATAAAGATAATTATTCCATAGTTAATAGTAGTTCTTCATGTATTTCTTCTTGATAAAAAACTTGTCTTTTGCTAGTTTCTTCTCAAAATCCTTTGTCCAATCGATGGCGTTCAAACTTCTAGCTTCAATCACTGGTGTTGGGTTCCTTGTTCTGGTCAGAAGACCCTGCAAAGTTTGAAGAAGGAAGGACAGTAGAGACAGTGAAACTACAATGTTGATGGGGTCGAATCCGATGGAATGATGATGGTATGTTGGTGCTCCATAATTTGCGTTGCCACTTGCCCCGTAACTCGTAGCCCCGTAGTGGCTACTGAAACTTCTCGATTCTAACTCCTTTTTACCTTGAGCATAAGGTTCAATTTCAAGGTTTCTCAAAGGTGACTCCACTTGTCCGACTTCGTTGTTTCTAATGGGTAATATCTTTTTCACTTTCTTCTCCTTTAAATTCTCCATTTTCTCCAAAACTGATTGCGCGTTGGTCTGGATTTTCTTCAACAGCGTTTGTATTTTAGAGCTCTGATCCTTTATCATATTTGTGACGAAGTTTTTGAGGTTTGGCGAGACGTTATTTTGCGAATCCGTCTTTACTGTTATTAATAACGCCAGGAGAAATAGTAAAGATATCACAGACATTATTGTCACTGTTCTGATCCCGTTTTCTGAAGTCATGAACTTGGGTGTCTCAGAGTTTAATGGAACAATGCTGTAAGAGGCTCTGGTTTTATACTATCGTAATATGGTCTGGTGCTCTAGATAATGGCGTGTCATAGTGTGACGCTGATAGGATGTTACCTTGACATTTGACCTAGCTGATCATCACCCATTTCTAATTAGGAAGAAAGTTCAATAATTTCTCCTTATTTGGCTGAACAAAGGTTACTATACATTTTTACTAGTTCTCTACATTATTGTGTAGGAACTTTCACACTTGACTTTCACACCTACCCATTGATAACATTAGAAGAAACAGGATTTATTCAATCAACACATCATCTTATCAAGCCTGGTATCACCAAAGGTGGGTAGCTAAATAATGTTTTGTTTGTATTTTTCAGGTGAATCTACGAGAAAGCTCAGTGGTGACAGCAGGGTCAACACGACAAAATTATTCCTATGGAATCTTAGTGACCCATAACTACCTTTTCATAACTAGAGGGCTTTTTTATTATCATATTGCTGAAAGCTCACTTATTGCGATAATTCGTGTGAGAAAACTTGACCGTGGGACAATCATAATGAAATACAATTAATAATTTGTAACTCCTACGCTGGTGCACCGCAACGCCATCTTGGTTGACTTATAGGTACTCACCAAAGTGCAGTTACGAATACAGGTTGCATTTTATAGAGTACAAAATGCATTTATAATAAATAGTTCCATACGAAATCAAAAGATGGCGCCTTAACCTATCTGCGCGAAAGCTTTAGAGTCGAGCTTTTACGTGCGCGCGCAGCTATTAAATTTAAGTAATGTTTCTCAAGATTTTTGATAGATGGCGCTTATTACAAGTGTTTATTATAATAAAACAAATCGGTTAATTTATTACCAGAGATAAAAAAATGCTCACAGCTAAAAAAAAAAAAAATCTACTTACATTTTTTAACATGGCAAAATAAGTCACTTGTGGTTACCACCCCTATTGGTATGGACTGTGGTATGAACCCTAGAAATATTTTTTCTTTTAAAATCGTTTATCAATCTAAATACTTACGAGGTAAGTCCCTAAAGCAATGTAAAATGCAAGAATCAAATGAAAAGATTCAAAACATCGGAATAAAGCTTCAACCTGCACCAAATGTAATTTAATGTTATTTAGGGCTGGTTTCCACTAAAGCAGGGTAGACCGGAGCAAAGGTGTTGCAAACGAACATTGAGATATCGTAAATACCCTTTTTCTTCATTCCTTTTTTCATAAGTGAATGGACACTTTATATTTTTTATTGGTCTATCTAGACAATCGACTATCGACACTAGACATTGCACTAGCACGTCTAACTGCGAAAACTCCTTTCTTGATTCAAAACTTGAAGATAGATCAACCTGCTTACCATGACCAGTAGAAATACATTTGAGTTTAGTCGGTTTTCAGTTTTAATGCAATTGTAGAAAAGAAGCTTTTACCTAAGCTCAAATGTTACATCTACACGCCAGCCAGCTCGCATCACCACATTATTTCATTATTTTACATTGGTTGATATGAAACACACTTCCCCTTAAAGCCACTCTTCTACGCTCATCCTCCAGTAGCGTAGCTAGGTAGCCAAGGGCCCTGGTGCAAAATAAACTGGGGCCCTAACTGAACGGTTTAGGTTTTATATGCAGTGTGTGGCAAAATGTAAACTTATTTAGAATTTTTGTAAAAACTTTTCTGGGTTTACTGTAGTTACTTTTCAAAAATCTAAAAATGTAGTTGTTTTATATTTTCAAAGTAAACATACCTATAGTTTCCTAAGAACAAAACCTTCCGGGCTCTCAGGCGAGGGCCACTTGAGCTTGGGGGCCCCGGAGCACGGCACCGCCAAGCCCTCCGGTAGCTACGCCACTGTCATCGTCTCCCTCTTCTTTAGTGGACACTAACCCTTAGACCTTTATCAAGATGCTCTTGCACAAGGCAGTAGTTTTAATCTAGTAGAAACACGAATCAACACAGCCAACAATTTATGGCTTCAGCTTAATTCAAAATTGTTTGCGCTAGGCGTGGCTTGACGGATTTATAGCGATTTTTAATTGCATTTTTTAATTATTTACTGCAAAGCTGTCGGCAAATTGAATAATACTTCGTATACGTAAACGATGTTATCGTTGAACTAGTTACGACCATTGTTCTTTATGATAGTGTTTAGGAAATTATTAGGTGATGGCAGGTGCATCCGGTATAAAAATTATGTTCATTTATTATGATCTAAATAAAAGGACCGTGTTATCCAAGTGGAGCAGGCACCTAATTCCCGTAAGTTAGCACCAAATTCTCTGTCGGTAAGTAAGTTCGTATGAGTCAGTGGCCAACTCTGGAGACGGAGTTCGTGGCTTAACGACTTAAATAGCCGGGACCGACAATTTAACGTGCCCTCCGAAGCACGGAAGCGCTCAGATGAAATGCCACTGGCGGTCACCCATCCACTTACAGACCGTTTCTAACGTTGCTGATTCGAACTCTGTCGGTTCGAATCCCGGACATGATTTCTTTTATTTTGAAGTCAAAGTTTGTTTGAATGCCAAAAACGTCTCCGGTATTTGATCCTATTTCAATGTATAGGTACCTAATTAGTTGTAATAAAAGTGCATTAAAAAAAATACACGGAATAATTTCAACCGATACTCTTAAAACATGTTAATTTCTCTACAACAAATTGTAGTAAAATAATCACTTAGGTAACTAAGTATTTTTTTAACAAATGTAGTACTTATCTTAACGACGTAGAAATTCGATTTGCAAATGTGCCTATCTCGTTCATAATGGAAGATGGAACGAGGCATAGCTACTCTGTGGCGGCAGCAGACCACAAACCAATCCTACCTGAGTACCGGATAGAGTGGGTTCGCATATACGTATCTACTTATAGAAATGTATGTACTTCCGAGCTTTTGATTAGATACAGTCAGGAAGTAAAGTTGGTGTTTATAAAATTTTAATGATTTTGAAATTTTGCAAATCAAAATAGCTACCTAAGGTGAAACACAAATTGATGAGTTGCCCATACCCATACTACGATGCTCTAAAACAAACTAGGGCTTCTTGAGCAATGTCAGTAATTTTATAGGTAAATTTTGTGAATGTACAAAAATAAAATTGGAGTAGCTTAGTGGTTGATAGATTATTTTAAAATAAGATAATTAGTTATGAAGAAGTAGTGATCCGATAATTTTATTTTTATTAAGTAATACGGAAAAAAATCCTCGAACTATTGCGAGTAGGTACATCATCATCATCCACAGACTTTTATTTTATTCCCACTGCTGGGTATAGGCCTCCCTAAGCTTGTGCCATCCACCACCCTGCGCTAATCTGTAATCTGCGAGTAGGTACACCACCACAATATTATTTCTACCACCAGACAATAAAAAACCTCAATTGTTATTTTTTAAAACGAAACAACGCCAAAGCAATCTATTTTACTTAGTTATAAAAATGCCGACAAACTTGATCTCTTTTTAACTATCATGAGAGAAAGGGACAGATTATCTATTTCCCCAAAACAGGTGTAAGAGCAGGTGCGGTTGTTTAGAAAATAGTCCAATTAACCGAATCAAAGTACACACACCTTTATGTCAGCACCGCTTTAAAATTATGTACTAATGCATTATTTTATTGCTGAAGCGCTTTTTTAGGAGTTTTTAAAATTAATTCAAGATACATTATATTTATAAAATAGCTTTCGACAGCAATTTCGTTTGCGTAGAACTATTTTACATAGCCTTTTTGAGCCATCTAAAGTAATTGCAACAAACGTACTCACAAACTTTCAGATTTTTTATATATAGGATAGGAATTTACGAGCGTCATGTTGGCCTGAAGAAAAATGCCTATCAAGTTTTGATCAAATTAAGTTCGTATGAGTCAGTGGCCAACTCTTGTGACGCAGTTTGGAGGCCTTAAGGCGGCCTAAAAACTCCATCATCAGTCATGGCTTAACGACTTAAATAGCCGGGACAAAATAACAATTTAACGTGCCCTCCGAAGCACGGAAGCGCTCAGATGAAAATGCCACTGGCGGTCACCCATCCGCTTACAGACCGTTTCGAACGTTGCTTAACTTCGACGATCAATCAAGAACGACTGAGCAAGCACGACGACAAGCGCTTCACAAGTTTTGATCATAAGACTTACGTTTGACTTATACCTACTTTTATTTAGACCACGTGTATTGAGCACTGTGTTCAAAAACGTGTCGTGGTGTATTTGAAAAATATGGTATCAAATTGATAACAAGTTTATTTTCAATCGTTTATTACAAAAATCATCAATTTTTACTTATACTTAAATCTATACCTACTTAGATCTAACTAGTTTATTAACTAAATTTTACTGGAAATATTAGAAAAAAATACCAGTCATGTGAATGAGACTCATCCACACAGCCATCCAATAATGTGGACAGTACAAACTTTTCAAACCTACTAACTACTTTGACAGCATCCATATATAGACGTCTCTTTTTCACGTCATATGAAAAACAAAGAAAAAAATATCGTGAAACAGTCGGTATAGTTTTTTTAGAAAATTATAATAAAATAATGGGATGTCACTTAGCTTAATAAGTTTGTTTCTAAGTTAGAATTATGAATTCTATTTCAAATACATATCTGAAAATAAATAAAGATAAATATTAATTGAATTTATACTGCTGAATTTAAATATATTTTACCACTCATCACGAAAAACAAACATTTTAACTATAATTATTAAACTGTAATACTAAAATGAAATTTATCTAGTACTTTCTTTTAATTGCAAGAAGTTGGCGAGAAATACAATTTAAACATTGTAAGTTATCTAAGAAACATTGCTTTTAATGTCAATTTATATTAAAGAGCTACAATATTTAAATTAGATCGTGCTAGATCAAGTTACAAATATTTCATCAAATTAAACTTAAAATTAAGCAAATTCATTTATTATTTTAGAACAAATTCAAGTCTTTAAATTTTTAAATAGGCCGCTGGCTAATTAGATATATTAAACTAAATGATAAGGTCACAAAATTCATTAAAATAAAATTAATTGAGAATAGGTAATTAATTAAAAAGTTTTACTTTTAAGTCAAATTCATTTCTTTAGTCAGTTAAAGAGACGTAAAGTTATTGTAAGTAATTAAAATATTTGGGTAATTTTGTAAATGTTTACGATGGTTCTGCAAAGTTTTGAAGACTTTAATGAATTATAGAAATTAATAGTCATAGTTACTCTCAGGCTTAGCGGCTTAACAAGACTGCCAAACGAGCAACTTTAGTTGCGATGCCGCAACTAAAAGATCCACGTGAAGTGAATTGGATGACTTTTTAATGGGATTTCATAATATTACCTACCTATTGAAGGTTTTCAACAGAGTTTAAAACCGCTTGGTCTAGATAAGAACTTTAAAATATTCGGTTTGGTTTTTCACAGAAAGTAAGTGTATTTAATTTTAAATTGACGATTTTGTTTAGTAATTTGACGTTTATTATTTTGAAGATATTTTAGAACAAACATTTTTTCTACCTTATTAATATCAAACTTAGCGTCAAGTTAGTATTATCACATTCTTGTCAACCATAAATGAAAAATACATATTGAAGTCACACAAAAAAAAACACAAACAATAATAATTATTCTAAGTAAAAAAAAATTCTATTTTTTTATAATTAATAACTAAAAAATTTAATAACTAAGAACCATGGCTCAAAGCTGTAGCTACACTTGCATTTGTGATTGGCGGCTGCGGCAACAATAAATCGGCCAGTCGGCCCGCCTCGCGCAAACCGGATAGAAACGCGCCGTGAACTGTTGCCGGATAGTTGCGCATTGTGTGCTCACCTGAAAGCATAACGCATAGAGTCGTGTTGATCGAATTGGCTTGTACCTCAATCCGTAGGTCGTGGGTTCGAATCCCAGCCGTGCAACAATGGATTGGACAAATATTTCGACGAGACTCACAGGGCAAGGGCCTTCATTTCTTCTCAAGACTTGTGATCGCTAACTTCGTTTCATATTGTACTAAGCAAGGCAAAGAATTAAATAATGCTGGACATTTTCACACAGCATCATCTAGCCCCAAACTAAGCAAAGCTTGTACTATGGGAACCAGATAACTGATATACTACTTATATACTTTTTGTTTGTAAATACATACATATTATACATAGAAACACCCAGACCCGAGACAAATATCTGTAGGTCATACAAACATTTGTCCCGCGGCGGGGATCGAACCCGCAACCTTCTGAAGGAATTGAATTTCTGAAGGTCTGAAACATGCCACTCGAATCATTATCTACAGGCATCCTACTCAGAATCTTTACATTTATCTTTTGAAGTAAAAGTCAAAATAAATCAAAGGCGCGTCTAAATATACAATTGACACAATGTTTTCTAACAAATAACGCCCTTTGCACATCTACGCTGCGAAACCAGGACCGTGGATCTGTTGTAATTTCGCCGTGATTTGTACTGACAAATGTAGGAGAAGCGGTAATCAAGCGAAACTGCCTGCTCTAACGCATAGACTTAACTATAAATCTCTTCCGCGATTCCGTCGATCTGCTCAAATTCCATTCACACCTTCGCTCTTTTTTCGCGGTTTCGCGTTGTTTTCGCACGCACTGTCAACGATCTCTAGGGCCTTATGCGAGCTAAATTGAACTTTGTTGCGTCGCTATTTGTTCAATTTTTTCGAGAAGAGAGCTTTCTGTGCTATCTGTATTATATGCACACGTGACGTTCCGCCGCCACAGTTACGCTTGTCCTTCTACACAAGATCGCGGTGAAACCCATTCAGCATATCCGCGCCCCTGGTTTCGCGGCGGAGATGTGAAAAGGGCGTTAATATTATATAACAGAATTTTCCATTGCTATCAATTATAAAACTTGATGGTTTCATCGCAGCCCTTTCCTGCGGCCTTAAACACATGGAAACTTAGCACATTTAAAACTTATTTGGTGCGTTGTAACGGACGTTTTCTTACCAGCAAAGAAAAGTCTGTTCTCTCCATCAGTGCCCGGAACTGGCGCCGCGAGTAGATCGTAGTCGGTGCCTGAAGAGCCCACTGCGACGAAACTGTACGATCCTCGAGCGTACGGATCTGCGCGCCATCTGATAAAATAATAATCTCGTTAGTACCATTACTACCATTTGAGTTTTGCTACGTCTGGACCTCCGGCGGCTAATTATACGATATTGTTCATGTCGAGGTCAGATAAGCCCAGGATCGTAGTGGATGGCACAAGCTTAGGGAGGTCTAATACTCAGCAGTCGGTCAAGTCAGGATGTGGATGAATGATATCTTATGCATCCAGTTTTTCCTTTGTACGGTCACAACGTCATCCATCCAACTGGCTGCTGGTCTATCTAAGCTCCTTATGTGTCTTAGCCACCATTTTCCCATTACCTTACTCCAACTTTTATCACCAAATCTTGCTAATTGTCCTGCCCAACTCCCCAACAAAATCAACTAGAAACAAAGGTTACCTGGTGACAACACACTCCTTAGGCTGCGGCACTGCAGCATGCCCGAAGATGCTCTTCAGCACAGCGATGCACCTTCCAACGATGACGTCATCTGTGACGTTCTCCATCACAGCAGCAGCCTCGCCGGCCACCAGAGCGAGCAGTACCGGAGCACTGTACAGGTTCCAGAATAGGAACAGCTCACCTATGCCGAGAAATTGTACAATTAGAATCTGTAGATTCTAACACACGGACACTGCAAGGTCTGCTTTGGAAACAATATAGTTAATGGATTTTAGAGGCGAGGAGTAACAGAGCACTGTACAGGTTCCAGAATAGGAACAGCTATCCTGTGCCGAGAAACTGTACAATTAGAATGTGTAGATTTTCTTGTTGGGTCACTAGTTTTTTCGAACTCGTGTTCATTAGATTCAAAATCTACTAAGAATACCAATTATGAGACTTTACTCCATACAAATCCACGGAGACGCGAAGAGATCATGAAGTAGTGACCTAGCACTGGATAAGGTCAAACTGTTTATCACTATCATAATGAAGAAACAAAAAAATATTTCTTTACTTTTTTAAGAATAATAGTTTCCAAAGAAGGCTGAGCAGTTTTTAAACAACGCATAAACTAATTCCAAAAACTTTGCTGCAACATAATACAAAGCAAATTTTCCCAAAATTTACACTCATTAATATTATCGGCCGGGAAACAAAACCACTACAAAGTGATGTTGATTTCTCGCCGATACATGCTTTAAGCGTTCTCACATAACTCTTTCGGGACATGAGATGCACCTGATACCAGCATTTTATAAACATGGCCTGAATTAAATTTATTAAAAGACTTACATCGGTTTGTAATCATGAGTTTATAGATGTTTTGGGTAGAATTTTGAACCAAATCTAATCATTAAGCGTAAATAAGCACATCATCTAGGATACTAACAATGGAATGTAAAGGTAAGTAAAATTATACTTAAAAACTACATACCTACATAAAATACCTACGCAAAGCTTCAAAAATAAAAATGTACGAGTAATTGATGAACAACAAAAAACATGTTATACATAGTGAGTATCAACTTTATAGCTCATCTAAACTTTATTCAGCAATCTAGCTCAAACTGAAATTGTAACAAAGTGATATTCTTCCACGAAATCACAACAAAAGCAAGTAATGAAGTAAGCTGAGCACAACAAAGGGCCAAGTAGGTGTACCAAAGCATAACGTTTAAAAAGACGGTCTCGGGTCGTCTTGTGATTTATAACTCCCGGTCAGTGCTTGCAATACTGACGATTAAAGCCGGACTTGGATTTTTTAATAATCCAAGATTCCGGCTTTAATATCTTGCTAAAGTTCGATAAATTTAATATCTTTACGAATTTAGTATCGTAATTTCGTAAAAAATATTTAATTTATCGAACTTTATCAAGAAAGTAACTATCAAAATTTAACAAGTAACAAAACTGACTTTGACGACCCTCATTTTCTTCAAATGGTCCCTCACTGGACCTAGACTAAAAACTAAAAAGCTAGACCCCAAACATTGTTTGCTGCCTTAATTCTTCATAGTTAAAGACTATTCTAATACTAGCGGTTCTTAGCGGTTCTTGTGGAATTCCAAAACCGGCTTTTTTAAACAGTCTCCCATCCTTCGCGCTAAATAATTCAGCTTTTAATTCGTTATCACGGCCACCGATGTTTCCACGTTCACTATTTACATCGGGAAATAATTTACGAACGCTATCTCAGGGGAGGCGCGAAAGTAGTACAAGCCACAGTTTCAGAACAGAAGGATAACTAATCTTACTTAAGAATCCATTTATGGAATTGGGGAGTTCTTTGTTATAAACTTTAAAAAGGTCATCTTGATTTCTTTTAGAATGTATTTTTAATATTTGTTAACCTTTAAAGCCTTCTTGACTTATTTATGTTACGATAGCGTCGTTTTCCTATTAGCTCAGTTGCTTAGAGCAATCCCGCATGAGTGTAATATTAGGAAATCTATCGTATCTGGAAATTGCTAGTAGTAGACAGGAGAGTTATTTACGTTCGTTTTTTCATTCGTTTGATGAATATTCGGATGCTGCTTACTACGAGCAACATTGTATTCAGTCGATAAGATCAACGTTAAAATTCGGTCCTAACCTAGGACCAAATATTCCAAACCGAAAAATTGGCCCTTGAAGTCAGAAATCGTAGTAAGAAACATCCGAATATTCATCAAACGAACGAAAATAAGAACGGGAATATGGCCCCACGTTGCAAGCCCATCACGGCCTATTAGAATTCAAGTTATTACTAGATTTAATGAATTTATGCTACTGATTTCATTGCACTCTCGTAGCTACAGTAATTTGCGGTGTATTTCCATTAATATCGATCCATTTTCCACTTCATACGAAACTAGCTAGGCGAACAGAGACAACGCTAGACCGACGACGGAACCGCAGCAACGAGAAAGCGATTTTCTTAGTACGGGATTTTCATACACTTATTAGATGTTTATTTACGTAAGAATAGCAGTGCACTGTTTTATTCTAAAGGTTTATTTGGGTGAAGTACACCTTATACAGGGTGTAACTACGGTTAGGAGGCATCAGAACTAACCAGAAAATAATAACTTGTACCTAGTAAAAGTTTCACGGTTTTGTAGCTATCCATACCAACCTTCCAACCACATCGTCTGTCGTCGAATGTCCATTGGCTTAGTTGGGATAGCGTCATCGCGATCAAGGTCGCGGGTTTAAGTACCAATTTGGGTGCAATTTTTTGGATGCATTTTGAAAAATTTATTTGTCTTTACTTACCTGATTCTAAGAGACACCATAGAAATAACGAAAACTTACCTCTACTAGCGGTAGTGGTGCCAACATGTCCGAACAGATTGGCGCTGGGATCCCAGAAAGTTCGCTCGAAGCATAACACGACTTTGTTCAAGTTGCCGTAGCCAAGCCGTTTGATGGCTGCCACCTAAGCAAAACATATAGCCATTATAATTCATAATAGACTAGCAAAAAACTTGCTTACTTTGTTTTCAAAAATAATCATTCAAAATACTTAGTAATAAAACGTTCACAGGAAGGTGTTATTCTAAGAAACAATTTGATGTTTGATATAAATAACTGGTTAACTAGTTCATTTCACATTCGGTTAAACCGAACTTCGGCAGCTTCAACCGAAGTTCAGCATAATAACCTATAAGTATCAGTGATTTAATTTAGAATATTATGAATTGCGAAATAATACAAATAAAATCTTCCGGCAGCAGATCATAAAGCATCTCATAAAACTGATCGTAAAATCGATCCATATTATTAATGAAAATATCTGCCATATTTTGTACTAATCAAAAATTATTATTATTAGGTAATAGCTGTTTTTTTATATGTACAAAGGCTTTTCTTCCTTTCCTTTCTCTCTTCTCTCTATTCTCAGTTGGTATACTATTAATATAACATAATAATTATGGGACAGTCAGCGTCACCAACATGTAAACCTCTTGTACGATGAACGCACTTCAAGCTGCCATAGGGAAATTTCTTTGCCCAGCAGTGAGCTAAATTAGGTTAAAATACATACCTTCCAATCTGGCAGGGGTGGATCAAACTTGACGTAATTCTGCTGGTTCTGTCCATTATTGGCTGCAGCCACTTTAAGCACTCCCAAGGGCAGGGTACAGAGGATCACGTCTCCTGTGAAATAAAGGTGAACTTACTGTGAATTTGGCTTGATTCACAATTACTAGATACACCCTACGAAGTCACTAGCACTCTCTTGGGAATACTACACCTTTTAAGGATAGTAAAGTAGCTTAAATATTAATCCAGAGTACTGGTAACATTTATACATAAAAAGTTTCATGCGAATCCGTTCAGTAGTTTTTGCTTTATCCCTTAAGCAAAACTAGTAGTAACAATTCAAATATTAATCAGACCAAAACATTAAAATTACGCTCTCTTATTACAAGAGAAAAAACTACAGATTTATCAAACTGTATAATCAATTCAAATTTAAATTCGACTCAAGAAAATGTATTAGTCCAATCAATTTATTGAAAATGTTATTCTGTAATCACTCGCAAGTTATTCTCTCAGGGAGATCAAACTAGATTGCAAACTTGTCACGAAAGGTTTTGAAATTAATATTCTTGCAGTCCCTAGACATTACTTTAAGATTGATAAAAAAAAGATTAGGTAAACGTATTCATTAGGCTTCAATTTAAGCTTTTAATCCTTTTTAAACATCTTAAAAAACTCTAGTTCATTTTGTAGAGTCGATTTAAAAATTCTTAATAGCCTAAATTTTACTTGCATAAATTTTGAAATAAAATGCTCAGTTTAAGTGTACATTCTCTTAGACCTTTTTATGTTACTTATTCTAGATCCTTTGAAGATGTCTAAGGGTAGTAGTCAGGTAGAGTCAGAGCATGTCCAAATGCATATTTGATACGACATGTATCAAATATGCACATATTGCAGAAGTTAGTACATATTTTTGCTACTTATATATTTTTTTTATTAAAAATCCTACCTACAGATCTGAGAGAATATTACGGAAATAACATGCTTATTCCTTTTAATATCGTTTTAGATGTAATAGTGAAAGTGGTATTTTGTCACTTACATCGCGCGCATTTCTCTTTCAAAATATTCGTACATTTCCACACAAAACCATTACGCATCTTTGTTACGCGCGTGTACCAATACATTTTTATGTTATACACATGCGTTTTCCCCGTACGCGTATCGTAATATCGAAAGCTTTTAGGCAAGTGTGTACATACAATTGTACGAGAACCCGAGGGACGGCAAACAGTGGGCTTAGCTACCGTTTCATTCCACAATCACATCGGTAAACGATACAATACCTGCTATTCCGGGAAAATATCGAGGTCCCTGTTTGGTTTCTACGCAAAACTGTTTGTGTATTGAAAGTGCTCGGCCCTTGACCGGTGGGAGGAAACATAAAAGAGAAGTACTCAATAAGGATGATTTACGGATCGCATGTATATGCTTTATTGTTGAAACGTTTAATCGTCTCGTTAATAGTTCTTTATAGACCTAGCTTGTGGAGTTGTTGACCCTGAACTCATCACTGAAGTAGACATGCTGATTTAATATTACTGGATTCTGACAGCAACTTCACTCGCATAAGACTAGCATAACACAGTCTATAAATGCTATTCTAGTCCACAATCTTTATCAGTTTCAAATTTTATCCAAATTTAAATAAAGGAGACTGTTCAAAAGCGGTCTATGAACCAATAGCGATACTTTAATGGTATTTGTGTAGGGATGCCTGATTTACATATTTGTGCAAAGGGGCATCAAAATCTGACCCTTTAGTTTTGAGATATACAGGGTGGATTTTTAATCATTATAGTTACAGGAAAACGTTTTTAGGAGACCATGCATAACTTTTTGAGGTATTCTAAACTGCACTAACTCATTTTGGAAAAGGTGTACAGTCAGCGAAAAAAGTGCTGACCATAAGCGGTCTTTGAACCAATAGCGATACTGTAATAGTATTTCTGTATTGATACTTCAACTTTATCCATATGCAAAAGGGCATCAAAATCGGACCTGGCAGTTTTGAGATATACAGGGTGGAATTTCAAGACTAGCTCATAGGTCAGGTACCTTAACCGTTCTAGTTACAGGAAAACGTTCCTAGGAGACCATCCATAACTTTTTGAGATATTCTAAACTGCATTCACACATTTTGGAAAAAATGTACAGTCAGCGAAAAAAGTACTGACCATAAGCGGAATTTGAACCAATAGCAATACTGTAATAGTATTTCTGTATAGATACTTCAACTTCATCCATATGCAAAGGGGCATCAAAATCTGACCCGGCAGTTTTGAGATATACAGGGTGGAATTTCGAGACTAGCTCATAGGTCAGGTACCTTAACCGTTCTAGTTACAGGAAAACGTTCCTAGGAGACCATCCATAACTTTTTGAGATATTTAAAACTGCATTTACACATTTTGGAAAAACAGTACAGTCAGCGAAACAAATGCTATAATCCCAAAAAAATGTTTCAAAGATTTAGGACGTGGTTTTTTAACCAATTTTTATGTCCCTTTGCATATGGATAAAGTTGAGGTATTTCTACAGAAATACCATTACAGTATCGCTATTGGTTTAAAGACCGCTTTTGGTTAGCACTTTTTTCGCTGACTGTACACCTTTTCCAAAATGAGTTAGTGCAGTTTAGAATACCTCAAAAAGTTATGCATGGTCTCCTAAAAACGTTTTCCTGTAACTATAATGATTAAAAATCCACCCTGTATATCTCAACTCTGCAGGGTCAGATTTTGATGCCCCTTTGCACAAACATGTAGATGAGGCATCCCTACACAAATACCATTACAGTATCGCTATTGGTTCAAAGACCGCTTTTGGTCAGCACTTTTTTCGCTGACTGTACACTTTTTCCTAAATGAGTTAGTGCAGTTTAGAATACCTCAAAAAGTTATGCATGTTCTTCTAAAAACGTTTTCCTGTAACTATAATGATTAAAAATCCAGCCTGTATATCTCAACTCTGCAGGGTCAGATTTTGATGCCCCTTTGCACAAATATGTAGATGAGGCATCCCTACACAAATACCATTACAGTATCGCTATTGGTTCAAAGACCGCTTTTGGTCAGCACTTTTTTCGCTGACTGTACACTTTTTCCTAAATGAGTTAGTGCAGTTTAGAATACCTCAAAAAGTTATGCATGGTCTTCTAAAAACGTTTTCCTGTAACTATAATGATTGAAAATCCACCCTGTATATCTCAACTCTGCAGGGTCAGATTTTGATGCCCCTTTGCACAAATATGTAGATGAGGCATCCCTACACAAATACCATTACAGTATCGCTATTGGTTCAAAGACCGCTTTTGGTCAGTACTTTTTTCACTGACTGTACACTTTTTCCAAAATAAGTTAGTGCAGTTTAGAATACTTTAAAAAGTTATTCATGGTCTTCTAAAAACGTTTTCCTGTAACTATAATGATTAAAAATCCACCCTGTATATCTCAACTCTGCAGGGTCAGATTTTGATGCCCCTTTGCACAAATATGTTGGTAAGGCATCCCTACACAAATACCATTACAGTATCGCTATTGGTTCAAAAACCACGTCCTAAATCTTTGAAACATTTTTGTGGGATTTTAGCATTTGTTTCGCTGACTGTACTGTTTTTCCAAAATGTGTAAATGCAGTTTTGAATATCTCAAAAAGTTATAAATAGCCTCCTACAAATGTTTTCTTGTAACTAGAACGGTTAAGGTACCTGACCTATGAGCTAGTCTTGAAATTCCACCCTGTATATCTCAAAACTGCCAGGTCCGATTTTGATGCCCTTTTGCATATGGATAAAGTTGAAGTATCAATACAGAAATACTATTACAGTATTGCTATTGGTTCAAAATCCGCTTATGGTCAGCACTTTTTTCGCTGACTGTACATTTTTTCCAAAATATGTGTATGCAGTTTAGAATATCTCAAAAAGTTATGGATGGTCTCCTAGGAACGTTTTCCTGTAACTACAACGGTTAAGGTACCTGACCTATGAGCTAGTCTCGAAATTCCAACCTGTATATCTCAAAACTGTAGGGTCAGATTTTAATGCCCCTTTGCATATGGATATAGTTGAGGTATTTCTACAGAAATACCATTACAGTATCGCTATTGGTTTAAAGACCGCTTATGGTCAGCACTTTTTTCGCTGACGGTAAACTTTTTCCAAAGTGAGTTAGTGCAGTTTAGAATACCTCAAAAAGTTATGCATGGTCTTTTAAAAACGTTTTCCTGTAACTATAATGATTGAAAATCCACCCTGTATATCTCAACTCTGCAGGGTCAGATTTTGATGCCCCTTTGCACAAATATGTGGATGAGGCATCACTACACAAATACCTTTACAGTATCGCTATTGGTTCATAGACCACGTCCCATACAACTTTGAACAGTCTTGTTTACCAATGTGGATGCAATTCTTGTATGTAGCTTTTTTAGCCATGAGGAAAAATATTATATTTCTAATATTGTTGTGTGATTGACGCCACCTAAATCATCTGTAATAGCAAAAAGTCAATGATGATGATAATACTTAGAAAAAAACACCATAAAAACACAAATATGGGGTCGAGCATACACCTAGATAGCACCGCCTCGAAGCGATTCTCTCATCTACGATAGACTCCGCCTGTATGCAAATGTAGCGGAAAAGCCTCGGGCTTCTAGAACACATCGTACTAGCTTAAACAGTGACTCACTTTATAACTATTCTGAACATAAACGAATAACCACGTTTTAAGAACTAAACAAAACCGTCTTCATTGTTGGACTGGGTGAAAATGACAAGCGAGAAAGAGGTTTTTCAAGTCGTACGGGAAAATGTGAATCCTTCAAGAATCAAAATATTGTACTACATTGAAAGACCTACACCTTCAAAACTAAAGAAATATTACGAAAATCGGTTCACAATTGCTGGAGATACCTACCGATAAATAACCTACTATTTTTATGAAGAGGGTTAACATACAAATTCAGATTGAATAGTAATTTTCGCATCCCAAACGTCTGAGATTCCAAAAAGTTCGAAGTTTCTTGGAAAGCCAATTTTAGCAAGGATTTCATGGTGAAGGAAATATCGCTATTTCGGTCAAGTACCGGTTTATGGAAAAGGTTGAACCACAGGTTGAACCAAATTGTACCAGGACAACAATATGAATAATAGTAGAATAAAACATTTCAAAGACTAGATTACAAATTTCACGAGTTCAGATTTCATTCATAAAAAGTTGTGCGTCCTATTTATAGCAAAACTGAAATTGCAATCCCAAAACTTAAAGGCTATAAGAGCATATTGTATTACAAACATTTCTAAAACGTATCACGGTGTTGCGTTACTTAAATCGCTTTTACTACCAAGACTAGGGTGGGGATAACAAGACCATCGGGTCAACACTGAGCGTATTTTTGCGCCTCTACAAAGTAAAATTAACACGTTAGACTTGCAAATCACTCGGTAAAGAAATGACAAGAAGCCGAAGTTGTTGATTTTTCTCATAGCCCCCATTATGCTTTGTTGTTATTCTTTTTTACGTTCGCCTTTAATCGAGGCAAGATGAATTTGATTTTTCTATTTTAAAATGTGCTCGAACACAATTTTCAGAAGCTGCGGCCGAGTGAACGCTATTTTCCACTTCGGATTAAAAATGCAAAAACCTCATCGCCCTCAGCTCTCTTGGATTCTCTGCGTCGTTTGTAGGAAATATAACTGGTGTAACATATACACTGTTCTCAGTAAAATGGAAAATGTTAGTTTTCCTTAGTATATCTATACGAACTATCTTGTTTCGTAAACATATCAATGCAAACTTACATACCCACATGAAAAAAGAGCTGAAAACTTCCAATTATAGAGGAAAATGTAAACTTAAAAAAATTATTTAAGATTCCATGACGCCATTTAATGAATCGGGTAATTTTAAGCTTATTCACTTTGACACTCCAATGCCAACACGCGAGCAAAACACACCACTATACCCAATCCGTATTCAAATCTTGAGAAAAGTTTTTATTCGACAATACATACACAGCATGATGTGTTTACTGTAAAAAACTATGCGCTTAGTTTTATTCTATACTTAAGCACTTTTATAATATTATTAGTGTAACAGTTGTTGTAAACCAATAAATAAATAAATACATGGTACTATGAAACGACAAAAAATTAGCTGTAGAGTACATGGCGATAACTTCAAGCTATTTTTAACGGTAGTTATAAGGAATGAAAACCTAAACGCAATATGGAGCGTGCCGTCGGCCAAAATCGATACAAACGGGTGTTTAAGCAGCGTTGCGATGTTTGAATAAACTCACAACCGTATAGGTTTATGTTCTTAAAAGTGAGATGCGGAGATTTTGGTTGAACACGTATTGAAGTGAAGTGATGCTTCCTATATAGAATAGAATAGAATAAAGTTATATTTTCTCCACATCATATACAACAGTTACAATAGGTATATGTTTGCACATATAGTTTCCTGGCTGATCGGGGTTTTGTAGTTTTTTTTCATCAGCATCACGGGTTTATGCACATTTTAATGACTTGGAAATTCACGTTAGTATCCACGATAGTTTAGAACGTACGAGTATTTCCAGTATGTCTGGCCATTTTTAGTCTAATTTTAGTAAAAAAAAAACACGAATTTGAAAACTAACGATTATTTCAATCGTCAAAATTGTGATGTAAGTGGAAGATAATTTAGTTGTTAGTTGTAATAAATGGAAGCGCTCGTGGTCGTGCTTGCTAAGTCGTTCTTGATAGATCGTCGAAGTTAAGCAACGTTCGAAACGGTCTGTAAGTGGATGGGTGACCGCAAGTGGCATTTACATGTGAGCGCTTCCGTGCTTAAAATGCACGTTAAAATGTCGATCCCGGCTATTTAAGTCGTTAAGCCATGACGGAGGCCTTAAGGCGGCCTAAAAACTCCGTCAACAGAGTTGGCCACTGACTCATACGAACTTAATTATCTAAAAAAAAATAGGAAATTCGCTGATGCGACCACGATTTCATAACAACAGAAAACAGGCAGTGTTTATCATAACTACATTGTATTGCAATAAAGCTTTTTCATTTAATTTCATTACAATATCCCGTACCTTTGTAAACTTGTGTCTGGTTAGGCGTTCTGGAGTTGGTCGCTTTCACTATTACTCCTGGACCAGCATATGAGATCTCTGTAACAGCTGTGCCGAGTTTGATGTCCACTCCATCAGACAGAGCCACGGGCACGCACGAGTAACCATTGCGAACTGTAACAAAACATAGGCTGAGCTTTAAATCTACTTATTTTCTATAACTAAAGTTTGAGTGAGATGGCGAATAATTTTATCATCATGAGAGTGAAGGACACAACAACACGAGATTTTTATGGAAATACACAAATTCATAAAAATTACATCGGTCTCTGCCTTAGCTACAAGGACTAAGTACTTAAAACTTTAAAATAATCGATAAGTATACGAGTAGAAACTAGGTACTTACTAAAACCCTTCCATCAATGATCGAAGCTAAAACCTATTACCCATTAGATCAAATTAAATTAATATTTTCAACAGACGACGGGTTCGATCCCCGCCGCGGGACAAATGACCCGAGACAAATATCTGTAGATCATAGAAAACATCATAGAAAACATCCAGATGTTTTCTATGTATAATATGTATGTACTCGTATTTACAAACAATAAGTTTATAAGTAGTATATCAGTCATGTAGTACCCCTCTGCTTAGATGATGCTGTGTGAAAAAGTCCAGCAATATTTATTTATTTGTATTTATAACAAAGATTTTTCAAAATTATACAAATTAATACACCTAGGAAAATCAGAAATTTGATTGGTCGAATAATACTCTCAGCTTAAGTTGGGCACAATCACGAACTCTCTCGTATGGAAAACACATTGTTCGAAAATTTAGCACGAAATTTTATAAGCTCTGGAGCTCACATCCTAGCTAGATAGTGCATAGCAATATTCTACATGAGTGATTCAACTTCTACATACAAACAATACTGTCTTCTTTTCATTTAAGGGATAGTCCCTTGTCGACATAACTGATGCATCCTTTTCCATTTATTTTTATCCTTTTTACGACATGACACTTCTCCTTCACTTGACTCATGTAACTAATCCTTGGTCTTCCTCTACCCCTCCTTCCTTCCACTTCCCCTTCTATGATGTTATTAAACAATACCTACATTGTAAAATAAATGAATTATTCTCCATAGATATTATATTTCGGTTATATTATTTTTTCTAGATTACAGAAGGCTCACCAATACAAGCAGTGAAGCAAAAAGCAGCGGTGAGATTTCATTAAAATTAAAATTTTCAGGTTATTTGAGTTTTTTTCTAAATAAGTGTTTTAGAAACTTGTATTTGTTAGTGACATGAGACACTGTTTTATAATGATACAATGTCAACGATGATTGTGTTTATTAAACTATGCGATAAAGGCTTGCACACGCTGGCGACCACAATACAGTTTTCAATTAGGCTGATAGCACAACCAGCGGTAGTACTCCATTGTGTTTTAATAACTTTAAGTGAATTCCTTACTCTATTAACAGTTTTAACGCAACCCAACTTCACCATAGATGCTTGAAATGAATTCTAAACTTAAGGGGCCAATAATAAAGAACTCTAAAATAAAGTACTGAAAGTGCTCTTAACAGTTTAAACATAAAGCGTGCAGAGCTCATCTTTAGTCCATTAGGACGTTTAAAAGTTTTAAAATATTCCTTGCTAAATATCACACAGCATTTTAAAATAATATAAGTTACTTCAGAAACTTGCGCAAAAACTGGCCCTTTTCAGGCGATAACCAGCCACTTAAAACTTACAGCACTTTATTATAATGCTGATGGATTACAATATAATTTCATTTTTGGTCATGTTCTAAGAAAACTTAAAAGGAATTTAAAACTTATTTTAATAGTAAAGAAACAAGTAATCCTCAGTTCTTAGAGCTTAAAAGGCTTAGGGACAACCGCACACTGGGCCACTCTTGGCGGTCACTTATCTCCAAAGCGATTTGACGGAGATACGGTTTTATGACAAACTGTCGTCAAATTGGCGACTAGATCTCAAAAGGTTTCTAGCAATTTTATTGTATTATTAAGAAGTCACCAGTTGAAGATTGCTCGCCTTCTCAACATATCCTATCTTCCGAAAGCAACATTGTCCCATTCAGTATTATTGCCTAGCGTCACAAGCAAACTGGCTGGAACTGAAACATCGTAAACGGAGACCACGAAACGCTCTCAGACGACTGGATCACAGCCAACGAGGGAAATAACTGGTCCGCTATACAGAACATGGGTTGGATCGCCATTGTTTAGAGAGTTACTTTTGATTTGGATAATAGCTAAATAATGAAATTACACTTTCGTAAACGATACACAAATGACGTGAGATATTTGGATAGTAGAGGAAAGTTAAGAAAACCAAAATTTTTATCGAGAATTGTTTAGACTGCTCCGTCTGACATTTTGATAAGATTCTGTGTAGAATCAGAATACACTATGATGCTACATGAATCTTAAAAAAATATTAAAAACAGAAAATTGTTATTATAATATTAAAATTATCACTGTGCAAATGCTAATGAAATGCAGAAATATGCTTTAGGACACATCCGCCAGATTCCACATTCGTCAGATCATTTATTTATTCCACATTCGTCAGATTTTTTTACCTCTGACGAAACGATGATTCCTCGTTCGTCAGATTCCATTATTCTAACAACAACATTTCTGGCTAACGAGTGTGCCGCGGCAGCGGCCGCCGAAGCGCCAGAAATAAATAAATCTGACGAAAGGGTCATTAGAAGTTATCCACATCCGTCATTCATGACGAAACTGAACTGAAATTATACAAAAAACTACTTCTGACGAAAGTGGAATCTGACGGATGTGTTCTAAATCAGAAATATCTAACCGTACCTACCCATTGCATGACTGATACAAATATCTGTATTGATTTCCACTGACCTATGATAGAATGATCTAGCCTAATCATAATCAAGCTGTGGTGCTATCTAGACACTATTTAGTCCGTATTGTTAATACAGTTTAAATTAAACGTACTTTTGTTACTGTTATTACTGAACTGTTATAGCACGGTATTAGGTTATTTAGCGGTTACCAACGAGCAACTTGGATGCAGAAGTGTAGCGGAAAATTTTATTTGTTCCTTGAAGCTGTTAAAACGGTTATGATCGGTTATTTCATTACGTTAATGTTTTGTTATAAAAAGAATATAACTTAAGGTTATAAAAGTTGTTTTAAGCTAAATGACTCCTTCTAGATTAGATTATCACGATAACAAACTTGATTCATTCGACAACTAGTCTAACGGCCAGTTTCTTTAATTCTATCCAACTTCAGTATTGCGTATTATGGATAGATATAACTTTTTGAGTATAGAAATTCGAAATATCTCATCACACTGTAAGCAAAATCATATTGAAACGTTTATCATGTTTGTTCTGTCGCCAGAATCACTTGATGCCACAAACTATTTATTCTGAACGCTCTGGGGCCAAAACCAAAGTAACCGAGAGCCAATTACACTACAATTTACAACGACACGTATTGCAATAAACCAGTTCTCAAAACCTACGGTTAAATAATAAGAGGGCTAGTCGTGCTCGCTCATAAATACTTACAAAATACACACGCGTCAAAAATGGAACCTGCAATTTATACCACGCTTTCTGTGTTTATACTGTTTCTCGAAGTACCTAATTGGTTTTCATTTATTTACCTTGATTTCATGGTTAATATAACAGGACTTATTGAGAATCTGGAGAAGTGAATAATTTATAAAAAAAACTGATTCTATTCGCGACTGAACTTATACTTATTCAATAATAAAAAAATATATATTCGCAACTGAGCGTCGCAGGATGATAATATTCCTCTGTGTTTACCTATAATGGGTTGAAACAATTACCTTGTTTTATTAATATTTATGTTAGTCATCGTGCGATGTTATGTAGTTTGAGCTCAATGCTTACCCTACCGAGTTGGTGCACATTGTAGCATGTAATGTCATTACTTTAGGTTTGTTGCGTTCTATGAAACAACGCTGCACTTACACAGAGCTAACAAAGATTCGAAGAGGTTATCTTGAATTTATCAAAATGTTTTAATAATTACTATGTTTTTACTACGAGTAGTACCTACAGTATTACCGAAAATATTTTGCGACTCAGCAATTATCGTAGAGCTTCTAAAAATTCTGTTGCTGCGTTAAGTCGCGAAGATTGGAAGGGAGGCCTTTGCCATGCAGTGGAACAACTCCGGCCAAATAAGAATATTAATACAAAAATTGCATTGTTTTAAAGGCACACAAAGATTAACGCGGATTAACTCTACATTCCATTCAGTTCCATATACGGTACAACCAACATTATTAGTTTGTATGAGTGGCCAATTCTGGTGACGGTTTTTTTAAGCTGCATGAAACCTATATTCATACTACTGTTATATTGGCTCTTTTATGAATTTATCACAGCAAATACAGTTATTTTAGTAACTGAAGACAAATTACACACTAGCATAGGATGGCAAAGATCTTGAAGGGCATGTAAACTTACCCTTTCATTCATATTTGAAACATAAAACCGTACAAATGTCACTAAGAGTATTCCATTGTGTTCTCTGACGACAAAGTGCTGTTCATTATACTCAGCTAAATAATTCTGGGCAGAAAGTGAACCTAAGTGTTAAAAATTCGATACAAAGCTTTTGCTCAATTGTTTACCTTCTGGGAAGGTTACAAATAAGATTTACGTGCCACTTCCAAAACAACAGTAATATTCTAGCATGGTTTACTAGCTCAATGCCAATTCTTACAAACTAGCATAGACCCAGCCCTCTTCTAAGCATTACAAACGTGGTACTTACAAGAAATAAAAATAAATAGTTACTTAGGAATTCAGAATTTTTAATTTAAAATCAATTCAGTTTAAGTTGTAATGTTTGAATTCTTTCTTTTGTTGTGAATTTCACTACAATTTTGAGTAATAAACTTCATTTCATAACAACACGAACCGAATGAATAGTAACTTAGTTTCATCAAAATTTAAATTTACTAGTAGGTTCAATGTATATTCATAATAAACAGACAATACGAAACATCAGGAATAGCTAAATGCATATTGCACCTGATTCAAGTGTCACATGCAATCACATAACATCGCGTTCCCAGTCTTCCTTGTTGACGTCATCCTGCGGTGAGTATAGTTGTTACATCTACTAAGGTGGGTTAGTCTTAATTGTGTGTGTAGATATTTTGTTTCTGTGTGAGTAAGCGATACTGAGCGCTCATTCGTCCATGGAGCGTTCCCGAGCTTATGCACACAGAAACAATGTGCATGTGCACGGTGTGCATCTACACACACAATTAAGAGCCGCCTTCCTAAGATAGAACAACTGTACACAGCTTAAACAATGTTACTCCGCAGCTTTCAGCTAGATTACATCGCTTGAAATTGCAGTGAGTTCAAGGTTTATTCTGAAACTGTAAATATTTTACAGACTGAAATGCCTACATGGGATAGGGATTTTAGAAATTGGTTCAATCCTGAAGTGGTGTACCTACTCTGAATTTAGATACCTACATTGCACATATTGAATAACGTACTACACTACTACATAAATCTTTTTTTTTTGTGCCTTTCTTGACTTTTCTAGTGCTTAAACCAGATTTTTGATCCCTACATGTAGTAGGATCGTTTAGCACCGAAACAAAATTTCCAGTTAATTTTTAGTACTAAATGTATGGGAAAAGTTTTTGACAATTTCTGACTTTTATTTTTTTAGTACTCAAACCTTAAATGACCCAATAGTTTTTTATCCCTACATGAAACTGAATCGTTTGAAAAATTTTTTTTTTACTTTTGTCATTTTTGTCGCTGACTGTTATTTTTTCTCAAAATCTGTGAATGCAGTTCAAAATATCTTAAAAAGTTAGGTAAGAGCGTTTTCCTGTAGCTACTAGCTAACAACGGTTAAGGTACCTGCCCTCCGTGGCCCATCTCAAAAATCCACCCTGTATTTGCCCCGTTCTCGACCACACCGTTGCTTAGCATCAGGCAAGTTGGTGCCAAACGAGGATGTTTTGTGTAAAGAAAAGTTGAGTACCTAAGTACATTGTGAAAAATCGAGGCCGAAGCGTTATTTCGATAACTGTGTTCGCATAATAACTGACAACGTTGGAACCCTTCCATCGTATCTAGCGCTAACATACGTGCCTGTTTCTCCCTAATGGCCGCATTAAACACGAAGAACTTACATACAATTGAAACTACAAAACGACTGCGTATTGCATTAACGACTTTCGAAACTTTGAAATATCAAACCGTGCTTTGCCCGACCATTTAAATGGCGAAAGTTCACTGTTGGAGTATATTACTAGGTGTATCTTGAATTACTATCTCTGCTGAAATAAAAATACATAGAAAGATAATGAGATCGGCGTTAGTGCCATTTTCATTTTCGAGAATTTCAAATTATACAATAAAATTATTTAAATTAAAAACACATTCTTACATTGTGGAAAATGTGTGTTTTATGGGTCAGTCCTTTAGACACACATTTTGGATCGATGGTGAATGAATCAGCTTATAGAGTAAATACCTATAATTTCATGGTCACCGAGACAGTAGAAAGAAATATAAATTAGAAATGTGTGCAGTGAATTCATTGACTAAAATATAACAATATTCGATAACGCATTTTTTTCAAGTATTACAGAAACGTACTCAATTCCTACTAAACTTGATCAGGTGGCTTCTGAATGAGGTCATGCGGTTTAATGTAAAGGGGTCAAATCGTGCCCAAACTAATAAACGAATGTGAACAGGGGATGGCAATAAGGAAAACAGACTAAATTCACAGCGTAAGCTCTTTCTTCGAACTGTCCAGACGACAATAAAACTCTATGGCAGGCTTTTCAAAAGTTTTAATCCTCCTGTACATATGATTACATAAATGATTTCATAATTAGTTCTTAACTAGCTGTCTGTCGCGGTGTTACCCGCGGTCCCTCGGGAAAACTTCAGTTTCCCGGGATAAAATATAGCCTATGTTCATCAGGGATAATGTAGGATACTAATATTATTTATTATTTATTTTTATTTTTTTATTTTTTTTATTTATATTATTTATTTATTTATTTTTTAGATACTAATAGTGAAAGAATATTTCAAACCGGTCCAGTAGTTTCGGAGATTCAATACAAACAAACAAATCTTTCTCTTTATAATATTAGTGTAGATTAAATTTGGAAAAATTGTGTTATGTGATGATCACATCTATGGTATAACTGCGTAACTATAACTATGTAGACAAATAATTTGTAAGGTGTTTTTCACGTTGCGTCACTGAATTTTTCGAAATTTGGTGAAAGGATTCTTATGATTCTCAGCTCTTAGTTAAATTCAAACTCGATAAATTGCAACATTCTGGCATTTGAGAGTACAAAATAATGTTCCGAAGTTTGTCGTGAGAAGATACATGCATAGATAACTAACTTACATCTAAAATGACTCTATAAACTAAGTAACAATTTACAGATGTAAAATCTCATTTCAACATTTGATAGATATCAAAACAGCGAATGTATGTAGGTAGGTACTACATAGTGAGAAATTAAATATAAAGTCCCAATAAATCCCACTATCCCACTAATATAATAAAGCTGAAAGTTTGCGAATTTGTTTAGATGTTTGTATGTTTGTATTTCAATCACGCTTAAACCAGTGAACCGATTTGGATGAAACTTGGAATAGGCGTAGATACAACACACAACACAACACCCAGTCGACAAAAAATATTCCCAGATCATGCAAACATTAATCCCGCTACGACAATCGAATGGAATAGCATATAGGCAATTCGAAATGTTGGTACCACGCGGGCGAAGCCGCGCGCAGTAGCTAGTCTTGAAATAAATAACCATAATATAGTCGATCCGTGGAAAGTACATTTGGCAGGACCCTATAGGAATAAGTTCATTTTCTTTTAAAATCAGGACACCAAACAATTATAAGATCATTTGATTTCAATACCTAAATTAAAAAATATACTTTTTACCATTTACAACATGTGAGCATAACGAATACAACCTTATTTTAATAAATTTGATCAGTCTAATATTCATATAATTTATAGCAACGTAAATTTTATTGAATAAATGAAACAAGGATCGAATAACCCATTCGGTCAAAATAAATAAACCTTTCGTCGGTCTTCAATAAACTTCAGCGCTGGGCAAATTGTCACATGACATAATAATGAGAAAATTAACAAATGAATCGTCAAACAAAACAATTGGGTTCATCGTAAATGCATTGCTAATTAAATATTTAAATAGTCGACACATTAAATATTAAAATTTTAATCATTCCTTTTTTATCAGAGTGTTTCGAGCTATTGGGGAAATCCGTTCATTTCAGTTAATGAGAAGCAATTAATAAGTAAACCTTACGTGATATGTATGTAATATATAATAATATATATATAATATGATACATGACTCGGTTGTACATAATAGTGCTGGTCGTGACGTGGCTCCTCTGGCTACCAACTGAAAATCAGCGCTGGGTAGGCGCACCAGTGTGTACCTATCCAGCACAATGCTGAGTTGGGGCCTGTTTGCTTTGACTCTGCTGCGCACAACTTTAATTTTAATCGTAATTTTAGGCATATCTTTAAGTTTAGTGTGTTTGTGTTAGTAGTGTCTAAGCAAATAAAAATATTTTCTTTCTTTCTTTCTTTCTTATTAATAAAAAAATAAGGAACTGAAAACATTTAAGCCATGTAGGATTGAATGTTTTCAGTAAAATGCACGTAACATAGAAATAATGACTTCACAATATTGTGGTTAACTAATAATAAATAAATTTAAAAAATTGCACGTCTCGTTTTAAATGTATGTACATAAATATGAAGGTTATGGCAAAGCGTAGTAGCATCAAATAGATGAAAATTGCTTTAAAAAGTACCAGCTTGAACATGAAGCCAAGTAAAAATCTCTTCCTTTTTGTGTATAATTTGTCCATTATTGTGACTTTTATTACTTTACGCTGCGACAAAATCCAGCGATTTGTCACTTAATAACAGCGAGCTTGTTTTACGAGCATATACGGAGTCCGTATAAAATGTATATACACAAAAAGAATGAATTACGTTCAAATTGTATACATGAGACAATTTAGTGTCAACTGTCTTCTTAACTGGATTACAGACATGGATAACCTTTTACGAATTTATAGCTTTCGAGTAAGTACCAACATAAATATCAAAACGCATAAAATAAATGTTATGTCAATAAGGATTTTAATTGAAATATTTTATTAGATGTGCATTGATCTAAAGTACTGATAATAATTTGAAAACAGTTTCTTTTACACAAAAAAATACTTATGTTTAAAGTACTTACCTACACTTCGTTAAAATCGAAAAACATGACTAATCATTTCATATTATCAACTGCAATTTATCTTATGATTTCACGGATCGTTAAGAAAATCTAACCGAATAATCAATTAATCTGTCATTTCTTATCCTAATGTGGTTCATTACAACTTACAATGGAGGGTCTCAGCCCCTGGTATAATTCATAACTTTATCGATAAAAATGCAATGGACTTTTTACAATCGTAAAGAATTAAATGTCGTGGCCCATGTCACATTTGATTTGGGTCTCGTCGATTCGAAATAAATCGTCGCATTCGAAGGAAAGCTATTTGACCAGAAACAACAACACATTCTCCATCGTCTTCGGTCGCTATAAAAATAACGTCCATCCTTCGTTTCGGTGTACAATCGATAAATCGACACACCACGTACGGAAATTCAATTTCGATACATTGTCGTGCGTGGGTGAGATGCCAACGATACAAATGACGTCGATCGAGGTTGTTCAAGATTGAGTAGTGAATAAATTGTAAAAAAAATAATTAGTGTGTGTATACGTTAGGCTAATCGAGCGTTTGACGAGGGTCGAGGTCACGGCGTGCATTGCTGCCGAGGGAACGCCACTACTAGGGCCATTATTCGGACAGACGCGCTCCGACGCCTTTTAGCCCTTTGACGTGGAAAGGCCCCATTAGCATTGGGCGGCTTGTTGATCTTCCCGTTAATTACTGACCTCCACTTTAACATCGAATAAGCCTGTCTGGGCTGTGGCTTGATGAAACAAAAACAATGCTCAAAAGCCGCCTACAATCATCGAGAAATTCAAATGATGGACAGCGTCAACTCGCAGCATGCATCGGACCCGAAATCAAGGCAGCGGAATCGACAAATAAAACTGTTGATTACGTACCGCGCAGAGTTACGCTCCGTCGATCGGAATTTTATTTACTTGTTCGTTCGAAAAACAAATATGATCTCTTTTAATTTATGAGCGAGTGTCCGCCGGAGTGAAAACTCGCCTACCACGTATTGAGTCTCGATTCTCAAATTCGTGATATTTTACCCGTTCTTTTTATTGGATCGTGACGACGACGGTGCGCGGACTAATGGAGATATCGTATCTGTCATATCGGGAGTACACCATTTGACAGTTTTATTGCGATCGCATGTGATGGCCAGATAAGGGACGGACTGTCATCGACTCGTTCTGTAATCCATTATTCGTCGATCGGATGTAATGAAGATTGTGTCAATGAATGACAACATTGTTGTTGGAGATTGTTATTCATTCGGTGGTAAGGTGTTTAAAACACACTTTTAACAAGAATAAAGGAACAATCAGTTCAAATTGACATGGATACGAACTATATTTTTTATGGAAATCTGTCAGGTATGAGTACAAAATGGTAGTGCATAGAGAAACTCTTAGAAAATGTTGAACTGGTGCTGCTGCTGCCTATAACCTAGCCCACTTCTTACCATCTAGCAGTATTATCGCTACTCAGTAAAAACTTGGCCGCGCATTAAATCTATATATAGAGAATATCATATCTATGTAGAACTCACAAGTTATGCTCATCAAACTGAATAAATAAGAAGCAATTTCTTTTTATACATTGTTTAATATGGTTAGTAGATGACTGGCACGACTGGTTTTACGGTTTAATCATAGTATATCCAGAATATTCCAAAAGATCGAGAACCTTATAAAACAGGGATGAACTTTCTCTACTTCGATTGGTTGTCGATATAAACTCTTATTTATTATAAAACGTGAATTTGTGAGTTTATACTTGAGTCCCAATTAATCTAAATTCCAAATTAAGCGAATAATTCCGCTCACATGGCTCTCATCACTGAGTAGGACTATCAAACAGAATTTTGCAGTTGTTATTGGTAATTTCACGAGTGCAAATATTTAAACCTTTTTAGTCGTCCCATAAATATGAGATTAATGACCATCATAATTATGTGGTTTCAAAAGCCTTTAAACATTTTGACTATACAAACAAGCCTAGTGGAAAGTATATTTCAATACCTGGACTAAAATGAAGTTTGACCATACCAACAAAGACAGAAAGAGATGGAACAGACTTCGTGAAGCAAATTGTTCACACGAGAAATCTATCAAAGATGCCACCTCGAAGCCGGCCAGTTGCAAGCAAAAAAGGTAGCTAATTAAACGAGTCCAGTGGCTAAACAAGTAGTTGGCCGACCAATTACCATATATCTAAATCGGATTATCGAATCGCAACACAATTAACACTGCATCGCAGACATTGTCGCAGCTGTGATGTTGAATACCTGGTTTAGTTATACTTACTAGGAGTAAGGATTCTTTGTTTTGGTACCAAAATGTGCAACCAAGAATAGATCTAAATCAAATGCAATATTGTGTTACTGTTTGTTATTTTATCAGTGACCACTTCAGTCAGGTCAATCAGGTCCATTCTAAATGATGACCCTGTAATGAAAATAGGGAAAAAAATAACATGATTTTGAATTTTTGTACATAAATATGGATATAGCAATGAAATTTTGTACAAAAATATGGATTATTTATGTAGTATGTAAACAATATAACCAGCTATAAGGTTTTAGGCAGTTGTCCGACCGCGAGCGTTGAGCGTAAAGCGTCAGGCGATAAGCGTGAGCGTTGAAGCGAGTATAGTTCAGTCGCTGGGCTATGACTTCTTCATGGCTCGGCGTGAGTTTTGAACACTGCGCGAGTATCGGTGAGCAATTACGCCGAGCGAATTTTGTCGCCCGCGACAAAGCTTTTACCGCCGGCGCTATAAATATTTGTGTCTCTTTTTACTGACACCGAATCTTATATCTTTTGTTCATCTCTTGAGCGGAAAAATCACAGATCGCTTGCCGCTCAGTCGCCTGCGGTCGGACAAGTGCCTTACACTGTTCAAATATATATTAATAAAAAAATCACAAATGTGTCAAAGTAAAAAAAACGGTATTTACCAGCCGGCCTGTTGGTTCTATGGTGGTGTTTACTTAATCAGTTCGTCCTACACTTGGCTATAAACTAATTAGTCTTTAGTTATTGTAGGAATACTATTCATGGAGGTATTACCGATTGATTAAAGCTAATTGGAGCAGCTGATCATAATAGCTAGCTCCTATTAATTGGTGGGATTATATCAATAGAGATACTTTATTATGCTATTTGATCATCAAAATTATGGAACAAATGAAACCAATGTGATTTCACACTTATTTACTATTACTTCCTCGAGATTTTGATAAACCTTATATTTTCCAAGTGGGATACCTCGTTTTTCAATACAAAAGTCGTGAGTTTGACATGTTTCGTTTCGTATCAAACGATATCTCTCGATATGAGACGAGATAGGTAAGATATAAAATATACCTAAGAGAAAAACTTTTTCGAGGAAAAGCAAGTCTTGTCTATAGCAAGTCAAAAACAGTTTTCCAGTTTGAAAACTTTTAAACGTTTTGCCTGTTTGCCCATCCGCGCGATTAGCGGAAGCCTCTAATATGAACTGAATGCATCCAAAGCAACTGGAGCGTGCCTAGATTAGATGAATCTCGGGTAAAAAGGCCCAAGCTTCAATCACGGTAGAAAATCGCAATGGTAAGCGGATTATTTAGTAATCACTATCACTAGTATCATAGTATAAAACGAAGTCGCTTTCCGCGTCTGTCTGGTCTCTATGTATACTTATATCTTTAAAACTACGCAACGGATTTAGATGTGTTTTTTTTAATGGATAAGTTTATATAAATAAATAAATAATGCTGGACATTTTCACACAGCATCATCTAGCCCCAAACTAAGCAAAGCTTGTACTATGGGAACCAGATAACTGATATACTACTTGTATACTTTTTGTTTGTAAATAAATTCATATTATACATAGAAATACCCAGACCCGAGACAAATATCTGTAGGTCATACAAACATTTGTCCCGCGGCGGGGATCGAACCCGCAACCTTCTGCGTCGCAGGCGGACCTTCGCCCACTGCGCCACAGAGGTCGTCAATATGTACAATACGTGCATTTATCACTGATACTAAATGCACGTATTGTACATATTGACGAATGCTGACATTGCACCCGTGCGAAGCCGGGGCGAGTCGCTAGTCGAATAATAAATTAAGTTTTCTGCTCTCTGTTATAAATAACTAGCTTCGCTCCCGCGGTGTTACCCGCGGTCCCTCGGGATTTTTTAATTTTTTCGGGATAGAAAGTAGCCTATGTCCTTCCCTGGGATACAACCTTTAACTATGCCAAATTTCAGCTTAATCTGTTCAGCGGTTTGGGCGTGAAAGCGTAACAAACAGACAGACAGACAGAGTTACTTTCACATTTATAATATTACTAGCTGCGCTCCCACGGTGTGACCCGCGGTCCCTCGGGATTTTTTAATTTTTTCGGGATAAAAGTAGCCTATGTCCTTCCCTGGGATACAACCTTTAACTATGCCAAATTTCAGCTTAATCTGTTCAGCGGTTTGGGCGTGAAAGCGTAACAAACAGACAGACAGACAGACAGACAGACAGACAGAGTTACTTTCAGATTTATAATATTAGTATGGATAGTATGGAAGTATGGATGGATTCACCGGACAAAATAACAAACAGGATCACGTCAATGGATATTCTCTCTGACAGGGGGATTTCTCTCGTTGTGGGTATTTAAGATCTTTCAAGTATCTAACGGGGTGGTCAGAGTCACGTCGAAATCCATGTTTGGCATACGCCCACAATTCGCGAAAAACAAAGCTCAAATCCTAAAAATGACTCTCACACACACCTCTAACCTATAATATCATTCAGCTTTAAAAGAAAAACTTTTCCGTTTTAATATTCCTACAATATTTTACACAACAATAAACCCTCATAGCGAACGCATAGCTCCATACCCATTAAGCTACCGATGTCGTAGCTTCTTCATCTGCATACATATGGTTGCACATGACGTGCAAAACGAAGAAGCCCAGAGTAGGGTACAAAGAGATGCCGAAATCAGATCTCGTGGACGTCTCCATCGGACCCATGACGGTTTTGTCCGAAGCTTTTTTGCCTTGTAAATCAACGCATCAGTTGTCGGTGCGACTCGCACGCAAATCATGTGTAAAAAGAATAAACTTCTAGCCGATTTAAGATTACTATGATATCAGATTATAATGTATCAGTTAACATGTAGGTAGTTATGTCGTTAAGTAAAGTTGTTATTCCCTTTTTTTATAACCGGATTTCCAGGGAAAATTAGTTTTTAAGTTTGTAGTGACCAACTCGATGAATGAGTTTAAGGCCACTTAAAGTCATAGGATACATCCATCTTAAAAAATATACACACAGCGCAATGCTGTATAGTATGTACTCCCAATAAATTTCAACTCATGCGTCGGTTGCCCGTTAGCTCAGTTGGTTAGAGCGATGCCACGGATCGGCAAGGTCGGGGGTTCAAATCCCGCATGGGTGCAAATTTTTGGGATACATTTAAAAATCTTTAAATATCCCTAAGTGTGCGGTTAACACTATAAAAATATAATCCTTACATCCATCTTGTTTGATGAAATTTATCATATAACAATAAATATCAATAACAATACATTTGCTTATTTCACAAAATAAAAAAAAGCAAAAATTCCATTCCATCAAGATTTCATTTCATCCTTTTGATCTACTTCGATCAACAATGGCGGAACTTGAAAAATCTCATGTTTTCAGAGACTTAACGCCGCCGATATTTTTATAATTTAAAATCAGCACGCACAAAAAATACGTAAACTAAATTATCCTAAAATGGAGGATGCTGTAATGAAATTTGTGAAAGCTCCCCGAGTTGGCTTTGTAAATATCCGACCTCGGGGGTTCGAGGGGGACGTAAAAACGAGCTTAGCGAGATTAGCTAGTTACCTAATGTAATGGAAGATACTTCAAAGGTTTATAGCTATTTCTCAGGATACATTCTTCGTTGCTTCGGGGAAAATGCGTGCCACAAATCCACGTGTTTTACAAATGTACCTACAACCTATGTAATGAAATGAGATCATTGGACTTTTGTTTGTTACTTCTAAGTACATTTTATTCAACTTCGTAGATAAGCATTTCGGAAATAAATTAAATATTAATTTTAAATCAAAAGCGGTAGGATAGTATTCATTTACAATATATATCATAGCAGCATAGGTACTTATTTAGCGTTTATAAATGTATATTGTATATTTTTGTCTTTGTTCTACTACTTAAAACCTATCTAGAAATAAGTTGTTGTGCTCTCTTTTACGCGCGTTGTGATACCCTATAAATGGCAACACTAGACCTAAAACATTTTGTTTTAACTCTTGTATGTAAGGTGTAGTACAGTGTACACCCGTGTTGTAAAAATAAAACTACATATAAACGCGTGTCTTCCATAGCCAATGACGTATTTCATATCGTTAACTTAATCAATCAAATATTACAATCTTCTTTTCACTGATGTTCCTCTCCATCCAAAGGTTGCCTGGAAGAGATCGCTTCTTAGCGATAAGGCCGCCCATTGTACATTTTTATCTGGTTTTTCTTTTGTTTGTTTTAATTTTATTAATGGTGTGCAATAAAGAATTTTCATTCATTCATTCATACAATTGCAATTTTAGAACTTCTCTTCTGAGTATTAATTAATCTCTAAATTTACTAACACACTCCCCCTATTCTCATACGGGATGTATTTGCTTTCCAAGTATTACAGTAATAATCGCGTCTTCCTTGTTAGCTTTGTTTGGTCCTTCCGCTCAAGTTGCATTTTCTTGAAAAACGGCAACCGACATCAAGGCCAAATTTATGTAATAAATGATCAATAAAATATTTAAAAATATTGAAATAAATCCAAAATACTTCTACTTCTAAACTTCTTCTACGTTAAAACCGAATATAAATCCAGTTACATTCAAGACAATAACTAACAATACCTTTGTCGTGGACAGTGGATTGCATAAAGATAGTCATGTTAAACATTACTATCTTTATGCAATTATACAATCCATTGACCTCTCGACCTCTGTGGCGCAGTGGGCGAAGGTCCGCTTGCGACGCAGAAGGTTGCGGGTTCGATCCCCGCCGCGCGACAAATGTTTGTATGACCTACAGATATTTGTCTCGGGTCTGGGTGTTTCTATGTATAGTATGTATGTATTTACAAACAAAAAGTATATAAGTAGTATATCAGTTATCTGGTTCCCATAGTACAAGCTTTGCTTAGTTTGGGGCTAGATGGTGCTGTGTGAAAATGTCCAGCATTATTTAATTAACAAAATCGTCATGATTTGATTTCAAAAAATAGCGTCACTATACCTAACATCTTTTACTTTGAAAGGAAAAAAAATCCTAAGCTAAGTTTATGTCCAGCATATGACGGCCACAGTTTGATATAAAACTGGAACATCAGTCCACAAATATTTACAGAGACGCTTCATATTGCAACGCTTCTGAATTTAATAACGAGTAGGTCTAATCAAACAAGGACACTCTAGCTATATTAGTTCAGTAGAAGGAAAGGGTATTTTTATTAAACTTTAAAATGAGGAGTTTCGTTTTGACTGCTCGAAGTGGCTTTATACTCGTACTACTATGATTCCTAAGGAGTTGTTACTGTTCTCATCGGGTCGAGAGCACTAGTAGTCTAATGGTAGCGGCCCCATCTTCTGATCTTACGTGTGTCGTCGTGGGTGCGAATCCGGTTGTGCTCAATGCGTTTTTGCTCAAAAATATTTTTTTGGGCAGAAAACTCATTGAGCCCAACCGGATTCCATTCACACCATAATATACATATAGCACATAATTCGACTATGCCAGTTCTTTCAAACTGTGAAGGAAAAACGTGAGGAAACCGGCATGTCGTAGAACCCAAAAAGTTCGAAAACATTGTATCAAGTCTATGATCGAAGTATCAAGTGCAAGAAAGGAGCCTGTTTGAGGCGCACTTATAATCCTTTCACCACACTGGTGGACACGATAAAAAGAAGAAGACTGTTCCTGTATTTTTTTTTTTTACATTTTACCGTTGTTTAAGTTTTAACCTACTAAAAATAAAATCAACAAAATCGGCCAAACGGCTTGGAGAAGAATTACAAACACACACATTGCACACCGGATTTTACATTAAGCTTGATCAACAAATCCGGTATTTGACTATTATTTGCTAAGCAATTTGTTCATTAGACATTTCAGTGCCGTCTAGGCGTTAATTAACAGGTAAATTATGTTTTCTGAGCCGTCGACCTATTTATTTTCCTTTTCTCGAGTTATTTATGTGCTAATAAGCTTAATTATACTGGAAACTGTTTATCTTTATGAATGGTTTTCCATTCTAAGGTCAAAGGGTCACCTAGGGTTCACCATCGTGCCTATATTACACCTGTCTCTATAAATCCAACAGCTGTATTCTGTGCCAAATATCAGCAACAACGCTATACTCGTATACGAGTAATACCCAGTGATAGCTCGCCGATGATGTGCTTTACATGCGTTAGATTATGTCACAAAAACAATGTACATGTTTTGAAACCTAATAAATGTATTTTGTATTGTATGCTTTAAAACAATCTACCATTTTTACACATACTTTTATTTTATAAAAAATCTGTGACTCTTTACAATCATCACCATCGAAATTTGTCTGCCCTTGTCCCACATTGTGTGCAAAATGTCCTCTTTACAATTGAGATTAGTAAAAAAATATACGCGTCGACTTGATAACCTCCTCCTTTTCTGCGTCGTTTAAAAAGGGTTAGTTATTCGCCGTCGATAGTAAATTACATATCAAGTTACATAGCAGTAAATAAGGAATGACATATCTTTTAAAATTGATTCGAAGTATCAAAACACAATAAATCAAAGGGCTTACACACTAGGGGTACTACAGTGTATCACAATATACACATAAAGCTGTCGGTTCGTCTCTATTGACCACAGGTCGCAGCCAATACAGGACACAACACGTCAGTTACGTCGATGAAACCGACTCAATACTTATGTTTTTTTAATCCCTGTCCTTTTACGATAAGGTATGCAAAAACCACAGATTTTCACTTGCCTGTCATACTATTTTTTTCATTCGCTCTTATCACATTCGTCCAGTTATTTAATATTCTTTAAAATACTCTCTTTTAACGTAAAGAGAAATTACGTAATTTTTTTAACTTAGATAGAAACCCTATTGCGATCTTTAGTCAAGCGTCAGCCAGTTATCAATATTTTGCAACTGAGACTTCAAAGTTGTGGAGTACTGTAACAGTTTTATGACATTCATAAATAGAATTAAGGAATGAATGAAGGTTTTTGCGGAATGACGAATGATGTTCGACCACTGGCGATTTAACGACTGGACGTAAACGAACCGGGTACTGGAAATTTATAAAATCGCCATTGTAAACTAGGCAT
The DNA here is from genome assembly GCA_951394285.1 of Epirrhoe tristata. Lineage (NCBI taxonomy): Eukaryota > Metazoa > Arthropoda > Insecta > Lepidoptera > Geometridae > Epirrhoe > Epirrhoe tristata. The sequence goes on along the minus strand of OX596146.1, from coordinate 6,710,978 downwards.
GAAAAAAACGGTATACTTACCTATACCTCTTTTTACTGTCCCATAAACGAAGTAAAAGGATGTTATTCAATTAAGTGATTTTAATATTTTTAATTTATAAACTTGACTATTTGAAGATTTATATTGCGTTATGGGATAAGGTCACTTAGCGTGGGATAAGGTCACTTAGCGTTGGATAAGGGCACGGAGATGATGAGTTATGGAACACATAAAAATATTGTACGTCAATAAAACACGCAGACCTCAAAAAAAATCTGAGATCGCACAGCCATTTTATTAAATACTACTTCACAATCCCATTTTGGGAAATATTACTAAAAATATTACTTGAATTGGTCAGCCAATCATCATCATTCTCATCATCCTAATCCTGACAAGTCCCACATTATGTGAGGTCGGTTAGCCATGGCGGTAACATGCAGGCCTTCATCCAAAACGCGACAAAAGTCATCGAAAATGATATGAGTATCGTCTACAGTACAAACTCCTAGAGCGCCTGTGTAGTGTAAACCTGTCAAGTGTGCCGCGGAAGTGTGGCGTTTATAAGTCGTAAATCAAGAAGCTTATCGGTTCGTGCGACGCCACGCTCGCCGTCCTGTCGCGAAATATGCAACGTGGATGATGACGTAAGCGAATCGTTGCATATTGCGGAGCCTCGCAGTGTGAAGTTTTATTTTCAGAGGAAATTTCTTATCGTTAGGATTTTAAATCTAGTAGAGTTTTTATTATACCATGTATTTAAATTCAAAGGAGCTCTCAATATTAATTGTAGAAATTAAAAGCATTTGTAAAAGATTAAGAAAGGAGCGATTTTTGACTGAATTCCGAGTCGTTCATATTTTAATAAGTACCTAACTCGCTCAAAAAAATCGTTCAAAGAAACAATATTTTTGGAGCCTAGGAACAAGGAATTTCTAGAATAACAGTGAAAATGACTGTAAGCGTGTAGCAAAAAATCAAGTGTCTAAAGGTAATATACAAGCACGCTTACATGCATAAATTTCCAAACACATAAAAAAGAGCTTTTATCTAGTTAGTAGATTTTTAAGCATACTATGTTACATTTTAACGGCTCACAAAATAGTTCCCAGGAGTTATGTATAGAGTACGTCAGTGGGACAAATTGTATGACCATTGTGGAACTGTAGTGCAATTTCGACGCCGAACTCTAGTCAAACTAGCATAGTACCATATTCTACATAAGTTTATTATGTACATAATATGCTCACTATATAGTTTTGTGGCACAGCACGAAGTTACAGTTCGGTGTTCTGATCTTTGAAGGCTCTATTGAGGTTATGCTATATTATTATTGCGGCGTTCCTCAGGGTGTGTAGTGTAGTGAGGAAGAGGTTTTTTGAGTTTTACGGGAAAACTATCAATCCCTCAGGAACACTTTTAAACAAAAAAATTTGGAAATCGGTTCATAATTGACGGAGATATCGGTGAACATACATAATACATTCCATACATAAAATCCTCCTTTTTTGAAGCCGGCTAAAAATATATTTATATATCATGCAGATCGACAAAAAGTAATTAAAACAAGTGAATAAAGGTAGACTTCCACCGAGCTTTGATAGTTAAGTAATCCTCATTTGATTTTAATAAAAGTTTAATAAACAATTAAACGAATCAGATACACGGACACTAAAAAATATACATTTGCGCGATGTTGAGTCTTAAACCATCGTTATAGAGTTCATTTTCAGTCAAAGGTTATTAGAGAGAGACTAAGCTCTAAGCTTTGATCGTAGCTTCAAACGAATACTTCGAGACGATACATTTACGGCAAATCATTTCACTCCACTAGAAGTCTCTACATGGGGCTGGCAAATAGGCGTCTAATTAAAAAGTTTACTAATTCAAACTCAGAATATTACATTCATACATAAATCACGTCTGTGACCATTGATTTCTACTTACACACATATGTACACACTACTGAAACAAATTTACTTTAATTACATTCTTCAAAGGCTTTCCAGTGGGTACATTTTATTTTCGTACCAAACAATATTGAAAATCAATACATCCCACATCAATACCTACATCCTACAACCAAAATAATTGAACCATCTAAACCAACGAAGCCTTAAATCAACAAAATACTCAATGATCGCAAAAAATACTGGTACTCCGGTAATTTGAAGTGTGCGAATTCCACTTGGGATTGATTCGGTATTGGAAACGCTCAGTTCGTGGCCCGGGGCTTATTATTCACTGAGCGTTCTTTTGTGTCCGGTACGATATCAATCTGATCGTCTGAGAGTAGCGACGCCTTAGGCTCCGCTCTTCACCTACCGACGTGTAATTGCGATAGGCCGGGTTCACAGAGAAAACCGGAGCTTTTTTACACTCAGATTTGCAGTTCAGGTTGTGTATTACCAAAAATTACTTAGTTCATTATTAAGTCAATGTCTAGGACATTTTGTATTTCATTCTTCGCTAAAACACGTAGCATGATTTGTTTTACATTTGTTGCGAAACGGGAATTTAAACTCGCCTTGGGATCGTCGTTTTTGTCTCTTTAAAGTTGCTAAATTTCTATGAAATGAACGCAAAGGACGCCTTATAAAAACATTCGACTACCCGTTTGTATCATCACATGCTACCAAAGCTCTATACGGCTAGACTAGTCCAGTCCTTATAATGCCCATCTTGAGAACAGGTAACAACGTCCAACTGCCAATTAATTGCTAGTTGCATCGGTGACGAAGCCGAAACTATAAATTTTACAACGATCACTGTGCCACAGAGATAATAGTGCTAACGATGGTGTATCTTTATTGGTTGAAAGCTAGATGTGTTACAGACTAGCACCGACTTTTTATAGTTATTACTAAGCGCAGCTATATTTGTACATGGACAGCAAAACATAGACAATTTATTTTAGGTTCTTAATTTTATTGTAAATAATAATGTATTGCGCACGATATTGTAGGTTCTAAATGGAATATTAAACCACTTGTTACAAATTTGCAAGCCCACACACAATTCTATGAAATAAAAGGTAACAAACTTTTGACAGATCAAAAATGTACTTTAATTCCATTTTATGACGACTGTTACACGTAGATAAAATCGTTTTGTATTTGAATGAGTTTAGTTTCCTCTCTAGTGGTAAGCCACTAGCGACTAGCTGACTAAGGTCAGCTCAGTTTGTGATATTGCTTAAAATGGCCTAAATCAAACTGAGACCTACATTATGTCATCATTTGCATTACAACTTACTGAGTTAATCCAAAAATTGGTGTATTTCTTTTTCGACCCGCAGGTTCAAACCAAAAGCAGAAAATAATAATATTTTTTTGCGTTTCGCACCACCATATTTTTTGATTTCTGTTTGAACCCACATAGAAGCAAAAGAGCCTAACTAAACAAAGTATGGCAAGGTCGGTACAGTCAAACTAAAAGCGTGAGACTTGTTAAAAATAGTTTAATCAAATAAATAATGCTGGACATTTTCACACAGCATCATCTAGCCCCAAACTAAGCAAAGCTTGTAATAACAACATTATTGAAATTGCAGTTTTTTAATAGTAGTATTATAAAGACAAGATAAGTAAATCGTTTTGAACATAAATTGAAATTGAATGGTCTTTTTATGCACTCTCTTTTGGTAAAATTCCCTTCCTTCACACACACCAATACATCGTTATTTCTTTTTGATTTGGTTAAATAAAAATCTACAATACCTATCACTATTACGCGTTGAATCGGGCTCTTGCATTTTTTTGTTTAAAAACACCACACTAGTGTACACACCGAAGTTACGCACTTGCGAAACACTTGAAAAAGTTTTGTTTTAGGTTAAAATTGTGGTTGCAAGAAAAATCCATACTATCCATACTAATATTATAAATGTGAAAGTAACCCTGTCTGTCTGTCTGTCTATCTGTCTGTCTGTCTGTCTGTTTGTCTGTTTGTTACGCTTTCACGCCCAAACCGCTGAACAGATTAAGCTGAAATTTGGCATAGTGAAAGATTGTATCCCAGGGAAGGACATAGGTTTTTTTTTTATCCCGAAAAAAATTAAACAATCCCGAGGTACCGCGGGTCACACCGCGGGAGTGCAGCTAGTGTTTTTATAATTTAGACGAATTTTTTGACTTTAACAAATAAAACTTTAATTACTTATAACACTTAGGTAACTAATTAATTAATATCTGAATTTATAAAATGGTGACATCATCCTAATTTCATAATTATTATTATTGTATACCGATACTAATTGGTGACATAGTGGTACGCTTGTAAACATACTTTTTCATCTTATATTTTACCTATGTTTTTACAATAAATTAAAATTTCATTTGCTTTCTTAGGCTTAACTGATAAGTGTTTTGTATCATAGTGACAATTTTTCAAAGTCAAAGTCAAGTGGCTCTAGTAAATATTTTTTACCTGGTCTCTAAACTTTTGCTATGTTGTTGAACCTGGTAAGAAACTGCATCTACCTAAACATTATCTAAATTATTTCAATTTCAATTTTCAATTTCATTTATTAAATCAGACCAAGATCCATAAATTGTTAGTAACATTACATAAAAATCAAATAAGTTAGTAGATCAAAAATGGAACACAATTTAAACTTAACCTAGAGTCTGTAGAACCATCCCACTCCTACATGAAGGAGCATCCAGTGGTGGTTTATTGGACAATCCAGTCTGTTTGATAATACGTTGAGGATGCTGTTAGGGCTGGCTTGCACTCTGCTACGTAGAGATATTATACTCATATAAAATACTTGCCTAATCTACTAATGTACCTATTAGTTCGACTGTACAAATCTATTATTTTCGATGTGGTATGAAACAGAAATATTTTGTGGGTCGAAACGGAAAAATATTTTAATACATTTTGTAGCGAGTCGAAACGACGACATATTTTGGTGTGAAACAGAAATAAAATATTTGTGGGACCAAACTGTGGGTCGAAAAAGAAATACACCCAAAAATTCGAAGACCTGTGCATGATACGGCAGACCTGCAAGTAAATATGGTCTAGAGACAAAGAAACAACTCACTGACTTGCAAATAAATCCCGAATGGGTAAACCACGCTTCCCATTCATATATTCACGTCGAGACCTGATGATTTTGAGGCGTCAGAGCGCAAAAAGAATGGCGTGTCCACTGCGAGTGCATTTACATACAAAACGCGGTCATGGTGTACGGTTGTCAAACTTGGTCATTCTAATCCTAGAAACGCTCTTCTGTACTAGCAATGTAACAATCTATAGACTGTTTTGCGACAGCGAACTTCACACTGTGACGATTTGACATAATATACATGTGTGGTGACGCAAAAATCGAAAAAAATTTCGTCTAGCGGATGGTATCGGATCCCTATCCGATACAGTCCGAAAAGGAACTTCTTTCCAAAAACTATTTCTTTACTTACTAACTTTATCTTTGGAATTAACTTATAGCGGTTCGGCAATTATACAAGTGTATCTTTCAAATAATGAATTTAATAACAAGAAATATATTCGTTCAAATTAGTCAGTTAAAAGTCAAGGAACTTATTCAATAGAACCACTTTGATCGCATCAAATATAGCTGTTTAGTTTACTTTCGATGGCAACTGTACACAAGCGTGGCATATCTAATCTGTGGAAGGCTGTCAATCAGCCCTGACAGGTCCGCATGTTACATGTTCCGGATCAGTGAACGTTCTGACGAATGCTGCTAAGATTTTCGGTGACGTTATGCAAAACGGTAAACTGTTCGAAACGAAATATTTTAATACTCAACTGCTGCTACAGAATACGAGATAATAATATGATGTACGGAAGTAAAGTGTAAAACTAAAGATTGAAGTATATATGCGCAAATAAAATCCATACTAATATTATAAAGCTGAAAAGTAGAGGATTAGCTAGTTTATATGTTACGTTCCCCAAAACGCAACGATAGCGCGATCTAATTTTTCCTGTGGCGCCATCTATTATGTAGTAAAATGTGTCTGTCTGTCTGTCTGTTTGTTACCTTTTCACGCCTAAACCACTGAACAGATGATGCTGAAATATGACATGGATAAATATTATGTCCCAGGGACGGACATAGGCTACTTTTTTTTTCAAAACTAATCATAAAAGGCGTGAAATAAGGGTTGGAATTTTGTACTTACGTGAAGTTCCAGTTGAATGCCACTAGATGGCGTTGCTGTCCTATGGCTGAGGTCGAGATGGCGCTATTATTGCATTTTTATTTTCAGAAGAGAATCTTCTGAACAGCAGTTTTCAGTTCTGTTTTTATTAAGTATGTTATTTTGCTGACGAAGTCGGGGGTACCAGCTAGTAGTAGTATATATATAAAGAGTATTGATAAGCTTCACATCGCAAATTATTGTTCTATTTACCTACTACAGTCCAAGTAACACCGCATCTAGAACAATTCATATAAACAGAGCCGCATTAGATACATTGTAACAAAATACGCGGTAGATCGATTAAATACAAACCGTCGTAGATGCCACAAAAGTCAATATACAAAGACAATGGACGTCAATATCGAATATCAGTGCCGCCCTGATTCCGACTTCAGTCATATCGCCCATAACTCTCTCATCCACACAATTACATTACAGTTTAGCGAAATAACTTCCACTTAAATCTATCGTAAACGTTTTGCACTAGGGTGTCCATGAACTAGGATATTAGGATACGGCAATGGAATACTTAATGTCCGAGAGGCAGGCGTTGGCTCCACATTTTAACTTTTACATCTGCCAACATTCGCATTATTTGTATTGCCATTGTTTTTGTTTTTTGTTTAAATAAATATAATGTAGTTGTTATTGCTGTCTTAAACTAACACATTTTTTTTCGAAGGACAAACAGCGATGTGCCAAAAAGTCACTATTTATTGATTTTTTGAGATAGGCAATTTCTTGATGAACTTTCTTTTAACAAAAATATCCATAAATAGTTTCAAGCATATGGACACCGAGTATAAAGCGGACGCATTGAAGGAAATATAATAAGCTTAGAGGGTATTCGGTATCAATTCTCGGTGTGGGGTAATTTCCCGCGTGTACCCATTGCTGAGGTGAGCAGAGTAAATCAGGCGTTTAATCGACCATACTTTACAATTTAGGATCACATAGAATATGGCTTCTCTACGCATATTTAGCACCAGAGATTTACCGGATACTAAAATTTATATTAGGCCTCATTGACATTATCAAAACAAAGAAGTTGGTATGAAATATTAATATAATTTTATAATCTCTGTAATTGATAAGGTGCTTTCTGGTAAGATCGGACTATTTTTGAGAAAACCTAAAGAGTCTTAGAAAATATTTTATTGTATCGCCTCTAGTGACTCTTTTACAATGCCATAGCAACCAAACTGTTGCAAAAATACAGAGGTTTCATTTCTTATTTGTAATGTTTAGATAAACACAACGGTTGATGTTTTATGAATGATCAAACAGAGCAAAATTTTTCAGAATGGCAAGTAAAAGATCGGACCGTGTTAAGGTAAGACCGGACTACCTTATAAAATCACCTCTGTAACAGCTAGAATAAGCTCTATCACAGGAAAATATTCGGACTTACCTAATAAAAAACATAGTACAAATTGTTATTGAATTAGTTTTCAAATTTAAGTTTTAGCGAAGATTTAATACATTTTTTTACTCCAAATGTCCGATCTTACCCCGCATGCTTCAAACATAGATTTTTGTGTATCTCAAACTTTTACATCTAAAGGCTCATTAGACTCATAATTACAGCAGGCAGACAATTTACAAAATAGAAGTCAGTTTTCTGAGTTGAAACTTGCATTTTCAAGCTCTAATAATAACAAAAAAATTATTATCAATCAACTTTATTCATTATAAGCTTAAATTTTAATCTACAAAAAAATAAGCAAAAAATAAAAAAAAATTATGTAAAGTTGAACATAACTAAATACCTACTGTTTAATAGGACGAACATTTCAGTCTGTAGGTGGGCACTTTACTCTTAAATGTTTTTTTTTTATTTAACCTATACTGTCCCACTGCTGGGCAAAGGTCTCCCCCAATTATTTTTAACCATCTCTCTCCTTTGATAGGTTCCACCACCCACTATCGAAGGAGTCGAGGTCGTCTCTCCAGCGTTTCCTTGGCCGTCCGCGGCGTTGTCTCTAGGGTGTTAAGATGTTTGCCCATTTTTCGCTGTGCATCCGGCTCACGTGCCCTGACCAGTCCCACTTCAACTTGACTGTTTTGCGCCCTACGTCGACAATACCAGTCGTTGAACGCAGCGTGGTATTCCAAACTCGGTCAATCCACTTAAATTATTATTAAGTAATATAAATATGCAGTATTATAGCACGTTCTGTCAACAAATCTTAATACTTACGTATTTTATACAATCCAGAACAAACAAGAAATCAATCAACAACTAAACATAACAAATACTTCTTTAAGTAAAAACAAAAAAGTAAGTACTTTTACAACATTATTAGTAAAACAAGTTACATTTTAAACATCATAAATTTAGGTAACTTTGATAACTTACTTACTTGTAGGCGAAAACAGCCAAAACATCCGTACAAAAGCTTGCGAAAGTGAGACGTTTGATACAGACAAATCGAATATTGAAAGTAAAATAAAAAGCATGTAAAGTAAAAAGTTTGAGAAACACTTTAAAGTGAAAGACCGGCGGATTATGTCCGATCTTAACCTACGAGGTTAAAGATCGGATCTTTGTCTACAAACGTCGTAGACATGATTGTATAGTACTAATCAATTAGTCTTACATCGCAAATGGTAATAAAACAGCAAAACTTCAAAAATAAACAAAAATTACCTACCAAATTGCTCACAGAACGTTTCAGGTGGAAGATCGGATCATGTCTTTTTCCACTTTTGGTACATCCTTTTTTTGAACGACAATAGCACACGTTCTGCTGGGCATAGCGTAAAAAGCAGACTGTAGGGAGGGGCACAACAAAATGGCGCGTACGGTGATGTTGCCATCATTTAAAAATATTGCTGAATTTAGTAGTTACATGACTTATCCGGACTTACTACTTGTCCGGTCTTACCAGAAAGCACCTTATAAGGACTTTTGTTTTTGCACGCGAAGGAACAGGAGTAGAATCACCTAGTTTTAAGACGTTTCAAAGTGATCCCAGCGGTCCTACTGAATAAATGCTTTTTGACTTTGACTTTGACTTTGCATCTAAAATAAAAACATCCAACTGTCTTAGACATAATGCTGACCGCGAACTATGATGCTTTTTAACATGGTTATATATCAGAAACTATGAGTACACCCGGAACAAACATTGTAGAACATGTGGTCACATAATATATAAGTATTTTATGACCGAGCAAACTTCAACAATCAATCAAGAACTACTAGGCAAGTTAAACCACACAAATAATGGGTTTAAACGATCCGTTGTTAATAAATCAAAAGACTTCAATTTATATTTAAGCAAAACACAAAAAATACAAAAAATGCGTTTTTATAAAATACTAGTTGGTACCCGCGACTTCGTCAGCGAAATAACATACTTATTAGCAACGCCATCTATTGCATTTAACTGGAACTACCAACTCCCCATACAAACTTTCAACCCTTATTTCACGCCCTCCATGATTAATATATATTGTTTTTCTGTCATAAGAACCTTCTCCTGACAATAACAAACACAACAAAATTTTTTTTAATGAAATCGGCCCAGCCGTTCACGCGTGACCAAGGGAAATAGGGATTCATTTTTATATATAGAGATTCAGAAATCATTGCATTTCTTAAAGAATTCCTTATTCAAAGTCCATATTTTACAATTTAGGATTGCACGGTTCAGTAGTAAAAGTTTAGTTAAAAATGGCAAAGCAAATTTTCATTGCACCATAAACGTCGCTGGATGAAAATTTAAACAGATGACGGGACAAGTATTCTACCGTAAACATAGTAATGGTCGCAGTAGTTGATGAGGTAACAAATTTAAGGTTTTATGTTGAAGAACGCGAAGACGCTCGTTATATTAAAATGTTAAAGTATTCGTTGTGGAGTTTGTGTTACATTATTTTATTGCATTTTGTGAATTTAATTTAACGTTTCGAATCGTTTCGTTGAAATATAATTTACAGAACGACTATCTACGTAAGAAAACACAAACCTAATCATTTATGGAAAATCTACTTACAAAGCAATTTACGAGGATAAAGCATAACTGGAGTACCTATATTACATTATTTATTACTTAAATTCCCACTGAGACTAAAACACATGTAGCAAAAAACAAGTAGATTTTCCTAAAGGTTTTCCATTTTCCTAAAGGTTTTACATAACTAAATCGATTTATGTTTAAAATAATTCATGAACGCTTAATCTTTTGGTAAACTTGTACCGCATTTATAGATGAGAAAACACTGACTACATTAAAAGCTTGGTCACATTTTCCGAGAAATAAACAACTCCATTTATTTTCATTAGAATATGAAAAGAAACATATTTATCTCAAACAATTTGCTTGTTTCATGGAATCTAAATATGTTTTTACACATTCTTTGTGATTTGTGTTGTGTGCCGAAGTGGTGAATATACGTCTGTCTATGTTTATGCATTACCCTCTAGTTCTCGAAATGAGATGGAAATCATGTATTTCTGATTGTAGTGCACAGTAAATTTTAAAATATTACTACATCTTCCATGACTTGCAAATCAATAAATGTTTCTCAAAGTAATATTTTATTTATTTATTTATTTATTTTAGCCTGCATTGTCCCACTGCAGGGCAAAGGCCTCCCTCCCTTCCTTCCAGTTTTTCCTATCCATGGCTGCAGTGGGCCAGTCTGGAAGATGCACATCTAACTCGTCCCGCCATCTCCGTGGTGGTCTGCCGCGTGGACGTCTTGTGTTGGGCACCCATTCAGTTGTGGTCTTTGCCCACAAGTCGTCCGACATGCGACAGACATGGCCGGCCCAATCCCACTTGAGCTGGGCGGATTTTTTGCTGACGTCGTAAACTTTTGTCTGGGAACGCAGCACCGAGTTCCGTATTCGGTCCGTCAAGCGAACACCTAGTATGCTGCGTTCCATAGCCCGTTGACATACTTCGAGTCTGAACTTTTGCTGAGCAGTCAAAGACCAAGTTTGTGCACCGTATGTGAGGATGGGGAGAACGCACATGTCCATGAGTTTGCGTTTGAGGCAGAGTGGAAGTTCGCCTTTCATTAGTTGTTTCATCGACCAATATCTCCTCCAGGCGTTTTCGGTGCGTCGAGCAACCTCTTTGTCTTGTCGCGCCTGAAAGGAGACTATTTGGCCGAGATACACATACTCATGGACATATTCAATCTCTACCCCCTCTACGTGTAGTCTTCGTTTTGTGCTGTTAGTCATTAACTTGGTCTTCGACATGTTCATCGCAAGTCCGACCTCGAGGCTGGCTTGGTTTAGATCGTCTAGCATGCAGCTTAGTTCTGTGGCTGAGGAGGAAAATAGAACTATGTCGTCGGCGAAACGGAGATTAGTTAGCCGCCGTTCGCCTAAGACAACTCCCTTGCCGGCCCAGCTCGGTGCCAACTTCCTAAAAACTTCTTCTAAAGTTGCAGTGAAAAGCTTTGGGGAAAGCGGGTCTCCTTGCTTTACCCCTTTTTGTATCATAAAAGGAGGACCAGTAGATGCAAGTTGAATAGCACCTGTACTGTGTCTATAAATGTTACGCAAAAGATTAATGTATGTTGGTTCAATATCCTGTTTAGAGAGAGAGTCGAAAAGTGAAATATGTTTAATACTATCGAAGGCTTTGGAATAATCAATGAATGCTAAATATAAGGGTAAATCGTATTCGGAGTGCTTTTCTATTAGTTGGTTTAGGGAATGTAAGTGGTCTGTTGTTGATAAGCCTCGGCGAAATCCAGCTTGTTCAGGCGGCTGATGTAAGTCAAGTTGGCCAGATATACGAAATTCAATAATTTTGATAAAAGCTTTATATAAATGTGAGATAAGACTAATTGGTCGATAATTTGTTATGTCGGATTTGTCACCCTTCTTATGAAGAAGGATAACATTGGCATGGCAGAAGTTTTTAGGAAAATTACCAGACTGGAGTATTGAGTTGAAGAAGTTAGTTATAGGAGAAAGTAGTGCAGGTTCACCTATTTTTAGGGCTTCGGTCGTAATGCCATCTTCGCCGGGACTTTTGCAATATTTCAAGCTACATATAGCTCGATGAACTTCTGTTTCTGTTATCGGCTCTATGTCTTCGGAGCAAGAATATGCGGCTGTTTCAGAAGAACCTGCATGTGGGTCAGAGTATAGGTTCATATAGAATTTTGTACAAATGTCTAATATTTTATTATTTTCGCCATGTTTAACGCCATCACTGTCCTTAAGCTTAGTGATTGATGACTTCCCTACTTCCATTATTTGTTTAGCTCCTCTTAAAGATTGGTTTTGTTCTAAAGCTGATTTGATAAGATTTATATTAAAGTTTCTAATGTCTTTACGTATGTTTCTTTTTACAAATTTATCTATTTTTCTATAATCGGGGGAACTAAATTGTAATGTAAGTCTCTTTTCAATCAGGTCTTTAGTGTGTTGACTTAGTTTTTCATGTTTTTTCTTAGTTTGCTTTATTTTCGAACTAGCTTTTTTAATACTATTTTTAATGTTGTTATATTGTGTTTCTATGTTTACCGAATCTGTGTCCAAAATGCCAAAGCTATTTCTTAATTCTAAGTTGAATTGATCCTGGCACGTAAAAAGAGAAACTTTATCTAACCGTTTAATGTTACCTTTAATCATTTTTATTCTTTGAATTTTCAAGTTAAATTTTAATGTTGTACGGAGAGGTCTATGGTCAGAGCTAAATCGAATTTTGTTTATTATTTCTACATTTTTAACTATAGTTTTGTTGGACGAAAGGCAGAAGTCTATTTCATTCTTCGTAACTCCGTCTCGAGAGGACCAAGTCCAGGTAACCATAAAATCTCTAGATTTATAGCTGTTCGCATTTCAATAGCTGTCTATGAAAGGATTGGAAATTATTAATTTGTAAGATTTCTGTGGCCAGTTTGGCAAACTGGCTTTGTATATTATGCATTTTTGTTGTAAATTAAAAAAACATCAGAGCTTTCATAAGCTTCGACCTGCGATATTGTCCGCGTGGTACCATCAGTTGACGTAGCTTTGATTCCAAAATACCATCTGCATCTATGCTTCTGCACCTGCATGTTGTATTGAAACATATTCTGCCGTTAAATAAGTTAAGCCGTTACAAACTCTTGACACAGAAGGATTCGATCTTACAAAGTAACATAATATAATATTCAAGCCTTTCCTCAAAATTCCTGAAGTTTTCTTTCGGCAAGCGACAGATTCCGAATAAATTGGGGTATCTACATAAGCTACTTTCCGTAAGACCTACTGAAAAAGCAGGACGCGCCGCACTCATCCCTCACAGTATCACGAGGCTCATTGTCAATACGTAGACGTAACAACATGGGGCGTGAGTGGAAAAATCGAACAATTTTCTGGATGCCGTTATAGCTAATACGGCTTTTCTGCGCGTCGCACGATTAATCTCTGTCAACTGCGGCTCGTGATATCACTCGATGGTAACTATGAAAAACTTGAACATGCTTCCGACTGTAACCCCAAGGTATTCTCCATGAAGATTAGTTATTCAATTGTTTGAAGATGACCCTATTACTCCACACACGTAACACACGTTAAAGTATTATACAGGTGGCTAAGCAGAAACTCTTATGTCCAGGCAGTTTTAGAAAATGCATGGTAATTTTGACATAAAGAAACGAATCTGAAATGGCAGCGCTTATCATGCTGTCTCGCTTGCACATTTGTGACTGTACTAGTGTGCAAGCGAGAAAACATATTAAGTTGCGACGTTTCTATAACGAACCGGGTTATTCGAAATCGACATTTAGGAAATAAGAGCTCATGTTAACCCCGTGTTGGCTTATATGAGAACTTGTTACTTGATCATTCGTGTATGTTTTGCGTGTCAAATAAAAAAAATATTGTAGATATTCATTAATATAAAACATGTTTTCTAAATTCTATGTTATATTACCATGGTGTAAGGACTAAAAACTGTTATTTTCTATCATTGCAGCTACATTCTACTTACATAAATTGGATGTACAGTAGTGGTATGAAAAGGTTCGCCAGTTTTCAAATTGATTCATTTAACGTTCCGCAAGCACATATTACCTTTTCAAACTAAGTCACAGAACAGACTGGTTCACAGAAAATTATGTTTAACTGTTTGACAATAAAGTTTAAAATTACAGATTATACTTGTTTGATTTTCTGTCTTGACCAAGAAGATTATATAATGTAAAAACTTTTTATTGGTTTCAACATCTCGTTGTCTGTCATTGTTGACATTGCAATTTTATTTTTTCACGTTTCTATATTTTACATAAAATGCCGAGACCTTTAAGTGTTGTAGAAAGAGCAGCAATTATTGCTGAACATGAAGCTGGCTACAATATCAGTGAGATATCGCGTCGTCTTAATGTAACCAGGGATAGTGTAAGATTTTGGATCCGGAGATATGGTGAAGAAGGTGAACTCATAGATCATCGTCACAACAATTCTGGTCGCCGTCCTATCCTTAGTGCTGCACAAAATGCCGACATGAGACGGCAATATGAAGAAAATGGCTTTGTGTCAACCAATCATTTCGCTCAACTGTATGAAGTTTGTCCTAGAGTAATAAGAAATGCATTACACTCAATGGGATTACATTATAGACGACACTCAAAAAAAGTTGCTCTGACACCAACCCATAAGGAAGCACGCTTGAGATTTGCAGAGACCTATTTGAACTTTGATTGGAGTACCACTATATTTACCGACGAAAAATCCTTTATGTCAAGCCAACATGGGAGGCTTCATTTGTGGAGGTATAACGGCACGAGATATACAGAAGACCATGTAGTGCCCAATTTTAGTTCTGGACGTATCTCTGCCAATATTTGGGGGTGGATGTCAGCGGATGGAGTGGGCGAGCTCGTTCTTCTTCCTTCAAGGGCAAATGCAACTCACTATCTATCGGTTCTGGAAGACAGTATGCTACCAAGTGTCCGTACCGTATATACAGCTGCTGACTTACCTCAGGTCAGCTACGTTCAAGACAATGCTCGCACGCACACTGCTCGTATTGTGAATGAATGGTTCAATCGGCACAGTGATATAGCGGTGATTCCGTGGCCAGCAAGATCTGCAGATTTAAACCCGATCGAGAACCTATGGGGTTTAATGGTGCAGCGATGGGATAATAGAAACGAAAGAACCAAGAAGGCTATAGAAGACCACTGCCATATCATTTGGGAAGATACACGAGGGACGGACCTATGCTCTCGCCTTGTTGGTTCTATGAGAAACAGGTTACAATGTGTGATTGATGCTAATGGTGGTTATATACGTTATTAAATAAAATAAAGTTATTATATTACTTATTCGTACTATTCTTTCATATTCGGTCCTATCAACAAAGCGGTTTACCCCGACAGTAATATCTCTGTCAATAAATCTTGGCAGTCCAGGAAAATAGAGTATAATTAAAGATTACAGTAATCTAAATAACGTTTAAATACAAATAACCTATATCAAAATCTTGTTGTTATGGGTAATTGTTATTTTTGTAAAATTGACAGGATGGAGTAAAACAGTAAACAAATTATGCAAAACCTTTTTGATATGTCATTGCCTATAATCGATAGTAAACGCTAAACATAACAAAACGTAATATTTATTAATTAAAATGTTGGCAGTACTGGTTCTTGCACTCGTGCAAGCAAAAGTCGACTTTAAGATGACGAACCTTTTCATACCGCGACTGTACCATAATCTAGCAAATCTTCATATTTGTAGAGCGTCTTAGTACAGAATTAGTTTATAAAGAACCATTTTAAGTAGAGCTCGGACACTTCATACAAATCGCTAACTAGTTCGACTGAGTATTTACAAGTGTAGTAGTATCGAGGGCCGCTATAAATTGGACGAAGCATGATTGGTTTTAAATAAGTTTAGGAGTAGTTAAAACTGTAAATAACTTGTAATCTTTATTGTAAAATCTTCAATTTACTATCATGAATGACTAATTAATAGAATGAACATCCATAAACTTTTGCTTAGGTTCTTGTTTGAGTCAATCTTGCATTAAATAGATAGATAGATAAAAGAAACTTTATTGTACACCACATGGACATTACAGAAAAAAAACAAAGTAACTGGATAAAATACCGTAGCATTTCACTATTTCTGATTTTCACTATCTATTTGAAACAATAGCTTTCATTATTTCATGGAACATTTTCTATTTAGTTCACAGTTCCATTTTATTATCTCCAGCGTCTACTAAAGTAGCTCAATAAAGGCTATTTAGTGCGAACAGCGAGAACACATGGCAACTCCACCGTTTTAATCAGCAAAAGGCTGAAGCAAAACACGTTAGTCCAATTAGGCAATTCGGAGACAAAGCTGCAATTAGGCTTTGAGGCATTCTACTTTAATCCAAGCTCATCGTCCTTTTAATTTGCCCCCACTGCTGTTTCCGCGTCAAGGAGTAATGAACAAGCTATCAGCTTAGACTGACCGCATTCCTATACAAATCGATACCAACGCAGACGCACGCGAACACGTTTCCATGTAAATAAGAACGTTTACGCCAACCATGGACTAGTCAGGCTATCACTATAACTCAGCCTTTAGTAGAAAATGAGCTGTATTGAACTCTATTTAGACGCAAAACTGATAAGCAGTGAATATAGTCATACTTTAGAAGAAAATGTGTATTGTTGACAATGGAATTTGAGCTGTTACTTCTAAACTTTAAGCGTCAATATCGTTCGAGGTGCGAGGTTCAAAATCAGTGTGGGAGGATTATTTTCCTTATGGTCTAGCCCACAATAGTCATTACCACGTTTCAATTCCCGTCCAAATTGCCGTTGCACTAAACAGCTAAGCGTTGTAAAAGGAAAGCTACGAGCGCAGCACGCGTATGTTTCACATGAGGAATATTCATGACTGCCGGTAAATGGAGTAGCGGAGCCAATTCAATAGCGACGGTGCTGGAGAAAATATCGAGCCGAACGTACGGATGGAGAGCTCTTTTTGCGAGGAAACCATAAAGAGGTCAATTTCCTTGATTGCATTCAGACGCTTTTTCGGAATAGTTCAGTGGGTACTGAGGTGAAAACTATTCAACCCTCTCGAATATTTATTTCGTAGGTAGGTGTTTTGTATTCAAATACGTCACGAGTCGCAGTCCTTTTGTATCCTGCCTTTTGAGTTGGAGTCGTTGTTATTCATAAATAAACATTCAATTTCTAGTTACTGTCCTCATTCAAAAACAAGCAAGAGATCGCCGCTCGACTATTTTTCGTATAAACATTTAGTGCATTTGATTCAAAAGCTTTAAAACGCAAATTGTACACATTTTCGCCAAAACAAATACAAATAGCACTTAGCGCAGTAACAGTACTAAAATCCGCTAAAAGCCAGCCAAAATGAAAGAGACAGGCGACATTTTTATAGCACGATGGTCAAACAGTATATACGTATCTAAGATATCAAGGCTTCAATGAGGAGCAGATGGAATTTCCCATCGGAAATAAGTTATTAGCTAAAATGCTGTGCCAATACACAGTTGGGCCGTGTCGGGGAGATTTTACTCTTCAATTTGAATTCAATGGACGGAATTAGAGAACGTGAGTACAATGTAATGCTGTAAAACAGAGCTTTATCTCTAAACAGCCCTGACCCAAATCGTGCATACGTTAGATACCTGAAACAAATTAAATCCTGAGCGTAATCCTCTACGTAGAGAATATTTAGGATAAAATTATTACGTGAAAATATACTATCATATTCATACCATCTATCCTACTAATATTTTAAATTTGAAAGTTTGTATGTTTGTGTTTCAATCACACCTAAACCAGTGAATCGATTTGGATGAAACTTGGAAAAATCCTGAAACAGCATATAGGCTATTCAAAATGTTGGTACCTAAGCTTATATTCTATAATCATCAACATCCGAACCTCGTTTTTTATGACTTATATACAGGGCTATTTGTAAAACACCGGTAACCTCTCAGGACTGTATAACTATCATCTTATACAACAACATTTGTTCTATGACTTTTAAAAATTCAGATTTTCATACAAAAATAAAAATATTTAAATTGAACGCTCGAAATTTTACGAAGTCTATGCGAAGCAAAAGAAAGCGATAGTACAATAGCGAGGAGAGCTGGGTTAGGGTGGCGGGGGCGCTTGAAATTGACCAATTTAATATAGAGTTGAAATGTGTTAGATAGGACTACGAAATCTTGAAGGTTTGTTTTGGTAAATGTATTATGTTTTGTAAAAAGTCATAGAACAAAAGTTATTGTTTATGATAGGAATATAGTCCTGAGAAACCTCTCAGGACAGGTTATTTGTAAAACACCGGTAACCACCGGTGTTTTACAAATAACCCTGTATATGAATACATAAATGTTTAAATCTGTGAAACGGGTACTGACAAACAAAACAATACGTTTTAATATAGAAGTAGCATTTTATTATAGAAACGCACGCATGGTCTATTATTTGTATGCAACCAGGCCAAATTATGAATGAGTTACTGCGCTCCACTTACACTGTACAGAGAGCGTCACATTCTGAGAACCACGAACCCATAAAGTGTCAACATTATGTGACACTAGATTTTCTGAATCTTGCTAAACTGCCTCACAATCAAATTGTTCTGTCCCGGCTGTTTCAATTCCTGGCAAATTACGGCCACGCGAGCCAATGTACATTATATTGTTCTACAGTGTTTGTATGGTAATGCTATAATGAAAATAATGTTATTTATTCAGCATAAAATTGCAGGATACTTTTATAGTTAGTTAAAGATACTTTTATAGCTAGTTTCATTCAAAAGTAATAAAATTCTGCAACCGTTTAAAATAAACTAATTTAAACGATACAGGATCACAAAAAGCGAAGCGCGGTAGACATTATTTTAGATCTCAGTGCATTCTAAATACTTTTGAAAATGTCTAATCGGGTAGTAAGAGACACGTCCTAAGACATATTTCTTTATGACTATACTTTGCAGTAGCTTGCATTCCAAGATTTGAAAGTTTAATAGGAGTAGGATATTTTTAGGATTTTTGGAACGAAGTTCCTTTTTGGACGGTATCGAAGAAACAAAAGACTGAGGCTGTTTGAGGCTGGAAAAAAAATTTGTTATATTTTAACGTCACGACACATGTATAATATGTATATGTCAAATTGTTAGGTACAGTGCGAAATGCGCAGTCGCGACACAGTCCATAGATTGTTACATTGTCAGTACGGAAGAGCGTTTCTAGGATACGTAATTGACAATTCATTTATTATATTTACATTTGCCCATTTATTTCCAGTATAGAAAAGTACTCTTTGCTTCGTTGCAACCGAGTGTTTCACGACACTCACGTCCTTTTTTGAAGTGAAAACTTCTTTAGGCGCGTTAGCGACATAGAGGAAATATGAGTAAAAACCTTTGGATTCAACTAAGACGCTGTCACTTGACCTAAGATGCTTTAATGTCAAAACGCTAAGACGCTTTAATATCAAAACGGTAAGACGCTTTACTGTCAAAACGGTAAGACGCTTTACTGTCAAAACGGTAAGACGCTTTACTGTCAAGACCATAGATTTAGCATGGTACCTTTTTATGGTCAAGACGCTAAGACGCTCTAATGTCAAGACGCTGTCACGTGAACTAAGACCACACATATCAACTAGCACATCATAACAAAAATGTTCGTTCGACTTTAAAGGCGGCCGTTTAATTTAGTCGCGCCATCTAGTTATAAATTTCAGAACTACTTTCAGTAACTGTTCTACACTGCATAAAGTTTAGGAATAGAGCTTTTGTTTACATTTAGATTAGATATAATAATTTAATAAATAATAACATTAGAATAAGCTAAATTAATTGGAGAAACTATAAAAAGGTCCCAGATCGAGCATTTTTATGTATTCTAGAATATTGTCAGTGCTGTGCATAGAGAAAAGTACCTACTATCTAATTGTGTTACATAACATACAAACTTACCGAGTGATGTGTGATTATTTCGGATTTTTTAGTACAGTGCATTGGTACATGACTCACACACAGCTGATTTCTCACTTTTTGATTAAAACTTATCCTATGACAAATATGTATGATAATTTTTCCTAGCAGCATTTTTTCAGAAGTAAGTATTTTTACTTGTGGCTTGAAGAAAACCAGAGAGGAGCCGGAACATTCCCAAAGCTATTTCTATCCAACTAGATATGTAGGTACAAAACCTTCCTAATCCAAAAATCCGTTTGATCTAGCTTTTGTCTTACTTTCAGTTCGCCCAACGGATCTAGGCATTCGTGAAGTTAGCAGATTGTCTGCGCAGTGACCACTTTTTCATACAAAATTGTGTTCTGCGCAGACAAATGGCTAACTTTACAAATGCCTAGATCCGTTGGGCGAACTGTACTCTTGAGTTGCATGAAGCTACTAATAACTATCAGTGATGGTGTTCATAGGGGTTGCGCAGACACTTTTCAAATCATTGATTTGTCAAATTGTATATGTTGCGTTTACTATAAATTTAACTTTTAAATTATTACAATTGTTCAACAATAACACTTTATTTTATCTAAAACCTCTGCCTCTGTAGGTACATCTATACTAGATGATTTATACAGAATCAGGAGATTCAGGAGCGAACCTATGCCCACACTCAAGACGATGCTGTAGTGCCTGGGACATTGTATTTATTTACCTAGCTGCAGTAGTATTAATTTAGCTGCTGTACCTACTTTAGTAGTACAAGAATAGATACTGTAGTAGCGCTACCTGTTAGGTACAGTCGCCTGCAATGAGATGTATACGTACAGACATTCTACAATTTTTGAATCACACTCACTCAATCATCACAAAAGTATCACACTATTTATATGCAATAACTTCAGAATACTATTGTTGCTACATAGTTAAAATTAAATGTATGTTAGTACAATCACTTTTTAGTTTTGATACAAACCAAATATCTATTTTTGTAAGTTTGTACTTGTATCAGGCAATGTACACTGTGAAGGCACAAGCCTCAGCTTTTCAAGTACCAAAAAAAGTAAGTTCATATGAGTCTGTACGCAACTCAGGTGTTAATTTCTAGGCCGCGGTGTAAAGCCTCTGTCATTTCTTGTTGTCTGTCTGACAACCGCTGTCTTCATCTTTGTGGGTCATCATAAATGGGTTCTGCGCAGTAACTTTGGAGGGATAAAATTCATTGTGCGTAATGTACGTAATTGTTCAAGTTTTCACTTCTGTCGGCACTCCCGGAGTGCCACAATTTTTTTTTATCAATAAATGTAAGCACCTTGCAGGTGAATTCATTTATTTGCAGGTCATCCTAGCTTCGTAAAGACGCACATAAAACTGCAAAATCCCGATTACAGTAATTGTGGCCATTAATCGAGATCAGACTTGCGTCGTATCGTGTTTAATTAACTAACGAGTTGACAGAGTTGAGGTTATCTGAACCCGATGCGAATGTTCCGTCGGGTGTCTCGGCCATTTGGCGGAGGGCTCTTTATAGATCACTAATACATTTTTTATGAATGTCCTATGAAACGATGGAGTGATGAAATCATAGCTACGGCAGGAAAAGACTGGATTAGAAAAGCTAAGGACAGAGAAACATGGATTAGTCTGGAGGAGGCTTATACCAATATGGGGGTTCCCACCCAGGAAGATGGAGAACAGTGTTAGGATAAAATTAAAAATGTAACCGAGGATAGGAAATAAAAGAAGCTTATTGTTATTACCAATAAGTTTTTTGAAAAATATTTTTTTGGAATAAAAGCTTTTAGTAGCCTTGAGCTGTTTCAAATGAGCCCAAACACGGATATTTTACTGTTATTCACTGAAAGGTACCGTTGAATAGCTTTTGACTACATGATCAGACCAGCAGCCTTGTTGTCTAACTTGAAATCCATTCCCATTCAAAGTCAAAGTCAAAAGGCATTTATTCAGTAGGACCGCTGGGATCACTTTGAAACGTCTTATTTGTCATCCAAATAGAGCTCAACCAATCACATAATAGGAAAATGACAATTGAAGTCCAGAATGGGTTTCAAATGTCACCAGACGTAATGTGACTTAAACGATGTGCCGATTTTCAACAATGAATAGCCTAGTAAAGATGAAAACGCCTAAAATTTATGAATATTAATTCATAGCTCAAAAGAATAAGACACGTACTCAAATAACATTGAACTCTGCTAGATTTTAATAAATTATATATAAATCTATGCTAGCTTTTAGTACGCACGACTGAAAATTTCTTTATACTGGATGATCCAAATGGCCAGGCATGTCTCAATAAGATTTAGCTTCTAATAATATTTGCGAATAAGCATATTTTAATATTTACGTTTCGTAAAATGGATTTACTTAAGATAGAAAATATTACTTTGCGATTGAAAATGACAACAAAGTCACAGCGGATTAATAAATAAACTGGCTAACTGTGTGTCAGGTCATGTGCGTAGGGTTCTGTTCATAAATTATATTTAGTATCTACCTGTTTTTAAACAACTAATAAAGTGAGTGCTGAGATGACCACTGATAGAGGGAAATGTAAGAGGAAAAAATGTTAAGAAATGTTCAAATTCATGGTCTTCCTTTCATTTGTGACACTATATTATTTAGCAAAAAATAATCCTTATGATGAAGCCTTTCGATCGGTATGATAAAGCTAAAAGTGATTATTTTTCTCATGTAACGGGTTCGATTTCCGGTTCAACCATGTAATATTTCATCAAATAATGTCTTCTTTCAGTAAAATGTTCCATCTACAATATTCAAGGTACTTTCCCTCCATGTGGCATATCCGTGGGACGCCTGTAGATATTATATTAGTATAATGCAAGGCACTTATTATGCTGAAGGCCAATTAAAAGTTTCCACAAATAGACATTGGAAATACATAAAAATATATAATCGTAAGTGTATGTGCAGGAGAACAAAAATGTAATGTTAAAAGGAGACTGTTCAAAAGCGGTCTATGAACCAATAGCGATACTGTAATGGTATTTGTGTAGGGATGCCTCATTAACATATTTGTGCAAAGGGGCATCCAAATCAGACCCTTTAGTTTTCAGATATACAGGGTGGATTTTTAATCATTATAGTTACAGGAAAACGTTTTTAGGAGACCATGCATAACTTTTTGAGGTATTCTAAACTGCACTAACTCATTTTGGAAAAAGTGTACAGTCAGCGAAAAAAGTGCTGACCATAAGCGGTCTTTAAACCAATAGCGATACTGTAATAGTATTTTTGTAGAAATACCTCAACTACATCCATATGCAAAGGGGCATTAAAATCTGACCCTACAGTTTTGAGATATACAGGTTGGAATTTCGAGACTATCTTATAGGTCAGGTACCTTAACCGTTCTAGTTACAGGAAAACGTTCCAAGGAAACCATCCATAACTTTTTGAGATATACAAAACTGCATTCACACATTTTGGAAAAAATGTACAGTCAGCGAAAAAAGTGCTGACCATAAGCGGAATTTGAACCAATAGCAATACTGTAATAGTATTTCTGTATAGATACTTCAACTTCATCCATATGCAAAGGGGCATCGAAATCTGACCCGGCAGTTTTGAGATATACAGGGTGGAATTTCGAGACTAGCTCATAGGTCAGGTACCTTAACCGTTCTAGTTACAGGAAAACATTTGTAGGAGGCTATTTATAACTTTTTGAGATATTCAAAACTGCATTTACACATTTTGGAAAAACAGTACAGTCAGCGCAACAAATGCTAAAATCCCAAAAAAAATATTCAAAGATTTAGGACGTGGTTTTTGAACCAATTTTGATGCCCCTTTGCATATGGATAAAGTTGAGGTATTTCGACAGAAATACTATTACAGTATTGCTATTGGTTCAAAGACCGCTTTTGGTCAGCACTTTTTTCGCTGACTGTACACTTTTTCCTAAATGAATTAGTGCAGTTTAGAATACCTCAAAAAGTTATGCATGGTCTTCTAAAAACGGTTTCCTGTAACTATAATGATTAAAAATCCAGCCTGTATATCTCAACTCTGCAGGGTCAGATTTTGATGCCCCTTTGCACAAATATGTAGATGAGGCATCCCTACACAAATACCATTACAGTATTGCTATTGGTTCAAAGACCGCTTTTGGTCAGCACTTTTTTCGCTGACTGTACACTTTTTCCTAAATGAATTAGTGCAGTTTAGAATACCTCAAAAAGTTATGCATGGTCTTCTAAAAACGGTTTCCTGTAACTATAATGATTAAAAATCCAGCCTGTATATCTCTACTCTGCAGGGTCAGATTTTGATGCCCCTATGCACAAATATGTAGATAAGGCATCCCTACACAAATACCATTACAGTATTGCTATTGGTTCAAAAACCACGTCCTAAATCTTTGAAACATTTTTTTGGGATTTTAGCATTTGTTTCGCTGACTGTACTGTTTTTCCAAAATGTGTAAATGCAGTTTTGAATATCTCAAAAAGTTATAAATAGCCTCCTACAAATGTTTTCCTGTAACTAGAACGGTTAAGGTACCTGACCTATGAGCTAGTCTCGAAATTCCACCATGTATATCTCAAAACTGCCGGGTCAGATTTTGATGCCCCTTTGCATATGGATGAAGTTGAAGTATCTATACAGAAATACTATTACAGTATTGCTATTGGTTCAAATTCCGCTTATGGTCAGCACTTTTTTCGCTGACTGTACATTTTTTCCAAAATGTGTGAATGCAGTTTTATATATCTCAAAAAGTTATGGATGGTTTCCTTGGAACGTTTTCCTGTAACTAGAACGGTTAAGGTACCTGACCTATGAGATAGTCTCGAAATTCCAACCTGTATATCTCAAAACTGTATTGTCAGATTTTAATGCCCCTTTGCATATGGATGTAGTTGAGGTACTTCTACAAAAATACTATTACAGTATCGCTATTGGTTCAAAGACCGCTTATGGTCAGCACTTTTTTCGCTGACTGTACACTTTTTCCAAAATGAGTTAGTACAGTTTAGAATACCTCAAAAAGTTATGCATGGTCTCTTAAAAACGTTTTCCTGTAACTATAATGATTAAAAATCCACCCTGTATATCTCAACTCTGCAGGGTCAGATTTTGATGCCCCTTTGCACAAATATGTGGATGAGGCATCCCTACACAAATATCATTACAGTATCGCTATTGGTTCATAGACCACGTCCCATACAACTTTGAACAGTCTTGTTTACTTAAATACAATCAGAGAATTGATAGAAATGATAGACTAAAAAACCGTAAACATAATTAGTATTAAAAAAACTTAGGCCTTTACATCTATATTAGATGATTTATACAGGGTCAGGAGGCAATCCATGCCTACACTTAACGGGACGCTGTAGTGCCTGGGACATTGTTTGAGATGGAATAGGCTTGCCCAGCACCTAAACCATCCTCTCAGCTTTATCAGCCTGGCCCACAGGAAAGACGACGTCAATATGTACACGGCCGGGATTTGAACCCACGACCTTCGGATTGAAAGTCGAGGCACAACACCATTCGACCAAAACGGTTCTTATATATAAATAAATAAATAATATTAATATAGCTCTTATAATATTATATTTATAAAAATTTATATTAGGTGAGACAAAATAAAATACTAACGGCCTTACTAATAAACGTGGTATAAAGTTATTCCTGAGTGTAAACTGTCAAAATGTATGGTTATTCCTATTTTATTCCAAGGAATAACTTTACACCATGTTTATTAGTAAGGGCCTTAGTCAGTAATCCATGAGAGACTCATGGATTACTGACAGAATATTCGAATATGAATTGCAAAGTCTCTTGAGAATATAAAAAGCTGAAACTAAAGATCTTTAGCGAAGGATAATGTGCATCAGGGATCTCGGTGCACTTATCTGATAATTGAGTTAAAATATTCAAAGTTACTTAAGTGCTACTCTCACAGGTATCTCTAATAGACAAAATATTTAACCAATCACTATTGGAAGAGTTTAGTTAGATATTTTTGTATCTGGTCCTCTCGTTATTATGGCAAGGATTTGTGATGATTATTTTTACTTAGGCTATCATGTCCCACAGCTGGCTATACAGGTCTCTTTAAATTCTATATCCTGCGCTTACTCATAAGGCCAATCATTGTGTAGGTAAGCGTGTTTGTACTACTACTTCTCCTCCTGAAAACTTCCATACACTACCAAGTCATGCGACCGCAGCTTGAATAGTGACAACGCCAGAACAGCGTTATGTACAGCTAGCATGAAAAGTCAATGGATTATTTTGTTATTTTAATGAGCAGTGTTGGTTTAGTAGAATCTAACGACTTTAGATTTAGAGGTCGTAGCTTCAAATTCTCTAAACGACCGTCTTAACTATACAGGATGGCAGTTAAAATATCTGAAATAGTGATGAACGTTTTTCTGTAACTATAACGGTTAAAGTAAAGTACGTACAACCGATCTTTAGCTCTCTGAAGTTAGGTGCACTAAGCGAGTGAGCGAGGCAGCTATAATTACGCTGTCTTCGTATTTAAGGCGTCTAGGCGTAATGTGTTCTGCGCAGCTACTTCAGAGAGCTAAAGTACCTGCCCTTACTGCCCATCTCAAAAATCCCTGGCATTATAAAAAAACTAAAGCGCCTAAACTACAACTACTTCAGAGAGACAAAGATCGGTTGTGCGTATTATTCTTATCTTTTTATATACGTATCAATCGATTCATGATTTCTGATGTGGTTCAGAAGTTTTCGTCATTTTAGTTGCTGTCTATACACTATACTATAGAATCGCCTGGTAACCGATACTAGCGGTAACTGCTAAATCCCAGAGCTTGATCGTCACGTTATCATGCATGTACAATTAAACAAACAACATTTTGCGGTGAGCGAAGCTTTTGTTTAACGTTTAAGTGGATGCACGCATTGCGAAACTGCATACGGTTAGCTTTGAATTGGCACTAAACAGAAAAATTATTAAATCAATCAATTTTAAAAACGAATCTGTACTCGGTTTTATGACGCAATTCCCATTTATTTCTTTATAAAGCCTGTGTACTGCTGTACGTCATAATAACTCCATAGGAAGTTTTAAGTATCTGTTAATTACCTACCTATTATCAGTTCTAGGTTCTATGATTAGCTGTTCTAGGTATAAGTTAATGCATAAAAGTAAAAATATCCGGTAAACTTTTATGAATTGCTTTATTCATAAAAGTAATGATGATTAAAATTGATGATCATAATCTTTTACCATGTCCAATACATACAAATTAAATGTTACTTATCGTTCTTTAATTGAATCTTCCTCGTTGCATTTATTTATTATTTCATAAACGTTGAGCAGTTAAAGTATTTATATAAGTAGTTCAATTATTATATAATTTTGTATAACTCTTGCAAGTATTAAAATTTACTTTAAAAGATATCAGATGATGGTGAAATTAAAAAAAAAATATGTGCTTAATCTGAGTGCGGGCTAACTTAATCTGCGCATGGCTAAATCTCTTAATCCTAAACAAATATCGTCGGTTGTTGGACCCAACAGATCACTAATATGTGGCTTGTATAGGTTTCGCTATAGTGATATACCTGCCATTTAGATGGGCTAAGTATCCCTATATATCACTGAAAATTTTGCTTGCATTGCAGTTTTCATAGAAAATACATTTTTTATAAGCTTTTATTATGTAACCGTGAGATAAAGATGGATAGTTTACTGTCGAAATGAGGAGTTCAATTATACAGTACTTGACTTCGTCGGCACTTGACAGTTGATATGCTAAGTTTCTACTGAACGTTGAAGCTTTTAACTCCATCATCAATTTGACTCATTGTCACCTAAACATTGTTACCAAAGGCGTAGAAAGATTTAAGAAACGAAAAACTTACTGTTTCATCTGAATAATTCAAAATAGAAGCTACTTTTCTCATAAAACAATAATGCATTACATTTACAATTCAGTCTGAATTAAACATTATAGCTGAGAATGCAAAAGTAACCTATCTCTAGATTGAAAATGATCTTCTGATGTACCGCAGTTTACCACAACCCAAACAAGAGATATACTCACAATGTAGAACGGTAAACGGACGATTAAATCGCGCACTCTCTGGCAATAATATAAACAACTGATTAAAACCGGCCGAGCGGACACAAAAGGAGACATTAGTTAAGAAGCAGCTTATAGAATACAGCTTGCTCACTCCATTAAAGGTTAAAAAAGTTGTAGAAAGGTTTGAATGTAACCCTATAAAAAATATCTGTTTCAATTCATACCTTGAGTGTTGTTACAGCCATCGGGCTTTTGTATAGTTGTTTCATTAATGTACCTGTAAACAAAAAGAAGGTATATTAGATCAGAACTTCATGCGAATTTAACGTGCCCTACGAAGCACAGAAGCGCTCAGTTGATAATTTCACTAGGACCCATTCACTTAGCGGTCAGAACGTTGCTTACTTCTACGATCTATCAAGGACGACTAAGCCCTTCAATATTAGGCTGTTTTTTCGATATCTGTTAAAACTAAAAGATTTGTGAAAAAACTAGATATTCAGTTATTGTTTTTTATAAATAGAGGGCATGTTTCCTCTCACGACTTTTCTCTAACTCTCTCGGTTTCGAACTTGCCATCAGCGCCCATCTCAAAAAATCACCTTGTAGAATTCAGCGTAAAAAGTGAACTATCTGTAATTTTTTGTCTGTGGATAAGGGCCGGTCGCTGCGTAGCGAACCGATAATGGTAGGAAGTGATAGGGTAAAACGGTTGCTTATAGAAAACTGGTACACTCTGTACGTTAGGTGGAGTAGAGTTGTGATAAATGGTATGGGTTTTTTTCGGGCAAATCCTTGTATAAACTTACTATACTATTCCATTGGGTTGAATGACACTTACACTCACATACACTCCACACACACGCGCTTCAAACAAACACGCACACACACACACGCACACACATTTCAAAAACATAACTTGATATTTAGTAAGTTTTCCTTTTCTTATCTAGTTATTTTACTACTTTTAATCAAATAGTTAACTTAGACCATTCGTTTCTTTGGATGGAACTAGTATAAGTCCGGATGGGGGCATTGGTGCCTGCGACACAGTTTTACAAAGAACTTCTGCAGGTATCATCGTTTCCACTGTACTTATACATAAGCCACTGTTACTGTTCCTAAATAAACTTGATTTGATTTGATTTGAATGACAGTGTTCAAATTTTTAATGGCCTTATAAATGGTAGCTGTTTCATAGAAGCAAGTTTCTGTAAGTACAAAAATCTTCTGTAATTCTTTATTGAAAATGTAATCTTATTCAGATAATTTACAAAAATCAATGTGATCTTCGAAATTGCGAATCAAATGTAGATATGAAGGTTTACTAGTATTCAACAAAATTGATGGCAATTTTCAGCACATTAATTCGAAGAATATAATAATGAAAAATATTTTTATGAAAATCGGTTACTTCTTCGTTTTTCGCATGGACACAAGCCTATCTAAAGCTAGTAACGAAACCAGCTGATTATTGCAATGAGGTTTGTGCCTATTGTTCTGTTATCAGAGTAAGCGGTCCGTTCCCGAATATGCCTTAAAACTCATTATCTGAGTATGCGCATAAAACCCCGTTCTGGCCTTGTTACCGCCTAATTGTAAGGATTATTTTACCTTGTTAGCTAAATATTTTACTTTATTATTATGAATATAATAATAAATGGAGAATACAGCTGGGGTGGGGCGCGTTCCACAGGCTGGATGACATATTAAAATCCCACACTGTTCCACAATGTCTGAAGACCCGCCTCTTTAACCAATGTGTTCTGCCAACTATGACTTACGGTGCCGAGACATGGACGCTCACGAAGGAGACTGTGCACAGGATGCGAGTAGCACAGAGAGCCATGGAGCGTGCCATGCTCGGCATCACACTTTTAGATCGAGTCCCCAATACCGAAATTCGCAAGCAGACAAAAGTCCAAGATGTCAGCAAGCGAATATTGGGGCTCAAATGGAGTTGGGCAGGACACGTGGCCAGGCGTGATGATGACAGGTGGAGCAAAGTGCTTACTGAGTGGTGGCCTAGAGATGGAAAAAGGAGTGTCGGTCGTCCACCTACAAGATGGGTCGACGACATCGTGAAATCCGCAGGTCGTACATGGGCAAGACTGGCTCAGGATAGAGGCGAATGGCGTAAGCGAAGAGAGGCCTATACCCAGCAGTGGGATGACAAAGGCTGATGATGATGATGATGATTATTATGAAACAATACTATTTATATCAGATATGGTTATAATTTTAATCAAAAAATAATCGTAAGATTTAACAAAGAAAGGTATATTATTATACACAATTAAATTCATATCAAACCTGTTGTGTTTTGATGTTTCATAATAAGTATTATCCATTTTATTGCGAAAATGACTGGAAAATTGTTGTTAATTAAACCAGTAAGTTTAATTTAAAATTATCTATACCTTCTTTGCCAAGCAATTTGTAAGTTGTTACTTGGAATATAAAATGAGCAAAGAAGGGTTGCGAGGCCAATTACCTACAGCTTTCCATCCACTTTTAGACAAGTGGCAGTCGAAAAACGCGACTATCCACTTCAACCACGACTGTATCTCAAAGGCACGGACAATGTATGCCAGTACCTACTTACGTACCAAACGGTGAAG
Source organism: Epirrhoe tristata (assembly GCA_951394285.1). Taxonomy (NCBI): domain Eukaryota; kingdom Metazoa; phylum Arthropoda; class Insecta; order Lepidoptera; family Geometridae; genus Epirrhoe; species Epirrhoe tristata. The sequence goes on along the minus strand of OX596146.1, from coordinate 6,680,221 downwards.
GAAAATCGTGAGGAAACCTAAAACGTTCGGAAACATATTGTGTCAAGTGCACGAGAGGAGCCTCTAAGAGGCGCACTTAAAATCCTTTCACCACACTGGTTCGAAAGAACTGGTGACACGATAAGAAGAAAAAGAAGACTGACAAGGTACATTTTCACAGATCAGGGAGTTTAGGATCTTTGAAGTTAAGATGTCTTATTCTTCAATGTTTTTTTAATTCAATATCATGCTGTGGGAAAAATAATTAACGACTAAACAATAGATCAAGACACGTCACTAAGTACATTGACTAAGTACGAACGATTGACTCTTTCGTTTTGGATCCTTCGTTTTCGATTGTCACTTGAAAAGTTAGGTGGAAAATGACTATCAAACATCGTAGCAGATAGAAGCGTAGGAAAGAGACGGACAGCAGGATTTGTATACTATTGTCTCGCTCTTAAGCCGAACAACTACAAGAGTTTATATCCCCAAGCTTTATGGGGCGGGTGCTAATAATTAGAGCAAAACATGCGCCGCCACGCGACGTCAACCTTAATCAGGGGCTTAAGTTATCAGTGGTTTAAGTTTTTAACAGTGGCATAATTAAAAGCTGTCGAAGGATTATCCAAAATTAATAAAGTTGATAATTTTAAACTCTTCAAATTGAAGAGCCGAGTTTGTATGAAAAACAATAAGTAATAGAACTTTATACGTGTACTTATTCAAAATGTCTTACGTCTGCCGCGTCGTATGAATTCCTATCTGTATTCTGTGGTATGAATACAGCCGTGATCATGTTTTTGATAGTTTGTAGTAAGAGTAAACCTATCTATCTCTATACCAACCTAAAAAAAGCTAGGCCCCAAACCGTGTTTGTTGCCCTGGTTCTTCACGGTATTGGTCGCGAAGGAACAGGAGTAGAATCTTAAAACTAGGTAGTTTTAAGATGTTTCAAAGTGATCCCAGCGGTCCTACTGAATAAATGCTTTTTGACTTTGACTTTGACTATACTTATATTACCTAGACAAAATATAACAAACATTGATGTTCATCACACAAAATGTGTCATCGAAAACCTACAAAGCATGTGAAAGCACACAGCACCGATATTTTGCTTTAAAGCGCTGCGCTGTTTGACTTTAAAGCGCTTCAGCTTGAAGTTTGGATCAAACGTATCTACAAACATTGCTATCTCAGCGCGCACTCGCTAATTTGCGCCAACTAACTATCCGTCAGTCCTGCCTGTGATTAACCATCGGATGATTTATTTATAGTCCGTCCTTATCCGTTTGCTAAGTAGCCAGCGAGATAGCATATTGAATAATGCTTAGCTGGCGTCAATCAATTGATTATTGTTTTGTTTTACAGATTGTACTCGTGGTTGAACATGTTTTTATTGATTGATTTTCTTAGTAGGTTACTGCAGCGGTGCTTTTAGTTTTAGTCCAATAATTTACTAAAAAGCGAACCAAAAACTGTAGGTATTACATTCTTTCTACATTTTAGTAACTGCAATTTTTTATGATTTGTACATGACAATGATATACTTCAATATTATTCGCCTTCAGTGAGCTAGAGATATTTTCTGTGAGAAACCGGGAAATTTTCTTTTATTGGTGCCCCTACATTCAAGCAAGAGCCGACATGCTTTCACTACAAACTACAAAAGACGGGAAAGTCACCAAGCATACCATAATCTAAGCTTTGATGCGCATCTAACGCTTGAAAAATTTGTAATTTCCGGTGTTTGTCTTACCCTCAATTTCGTTGTTTGCTTCAAAAACAACTTTTCTACTATCTACTATTCATGCTTCACTAAATATTGTTTACAAGGTAAATTGAACTTTATCTCCTCAGCATTAGAATCATATTTTTGGACGGGTACCTATAATTATATGATGTAAAATAACAAAATATAATATACTTACTACTCGTGTTAGAAGAAACTTACGGTTTAGCACAGAAGGTACAGTAGGTATGGGGGTAAATCTAACATTGCACTTTAGCTAATAGCTGCTTTGCATAACTGACTGACTGAACTAAATAAGAGAAGATAAAATACGACGTTGATGCACTGACTAAAATCAAAATATCAGGCTTAGGGTCGATTCACATCTGACGGAAGATGCGTCGAGCGTATTCAGGGGTCTTCGTTATAATAATCGCGTATCATCGGTCAAGTGTGAAAGGTTGAATGTTTTCTCATGTAATTGTCTGTTCTGGCGTTACGCGACCGATAATACGCGACGCATCTTCCGTCAGATGTGAACCGACCCTTAGTCAACGTCAACCGTGTATCTACAGGTGTATCAAGAAAGGTCAGTCCACACCGTCAGATAACTTTCTTAATTTCTAAGGGATTTATGACTGACTAGCTGCGCTCCCGCGGTGTGACCCGCGATCCCTCGGGATTTTTTCATTTTTTCGGGATAATAGATAGCCTATGTCCTTCCCTGGGATATCCTTCCCTGATATATATATGGGATATTCCCTTATATGGGACCTTTAGCTATGCCAAATTACACCTTAATCTGTTCAGCGGTTTGGGCGTGAAAGCGTAACAAACAGACAGAAAGACAGAATGACAGAGTTACTTTCATATTTAAATTATTAGTATGGATAGTATGGATTGATGCTATAACGCGTAGTAACAACGCCAACTTATTGTTATTTTAACAAACCTACATGAATAATGACGCCTATTTCCCGTAGGAACTCCTGATGTTAACTTGCTTCGATCCTTAGTCGCCCTTCTAAAATAAAAATCATCTTTAAATAGTCCAGACAGTACGTCCAATCATTGTCTTTAGAGTGACAAAGAGACCGCGGTACAGTCACGTCCAAACGTAATCAACGGACACGGTACTTTAACAAGACAAACAATACCAATCAGTAGCAACAGCAACCATACAAAAATCTATAGAAGCGATGTTTTTGTTAGCGTCAACCTTGGGATGGGTGAACACGATAAATCAATTAAGGGCAATATTTTGAACAGGACGAACGTTGGAAAATACATATTTTTGTTTAATAGAATTTGATTGAAACGGTTTTTAAAGTTGTTTCGGGCTTTGTGAGAGGTTTTTTTGGGTAGACAAGATCCTGAGGCCGTATTCCCGTTCTGTTTTTCGTTCGTTTGATAAATATTCTGATGTTTCTTACTACGATTTCTGACTTCAGGGCAAATAATATTTGGTCCTAGGTTAAGACCGTGTTTTAACGTTGATCTTATCGACCGAATACAATGTAGCTCGTAGTAAGAAACATTCGAATATTCACCAAACAAACGAAAAATTCAAATGGGAATAAACCCCTGATTCGGTGGCCAGAACAAAACGTGAATAGTGTTTTTAAACAGCAACGTATTATCACCCATTAATATTTTTTAACCTTGTACAATATGTTTGTGTAAAAATATTTGGTAAATAAGTGCGTAACAGAAACTAAGCTACTACAAATTTACATATTTATTTTGAAAAGTCCAGCGTTATTTATTTATTTATTTACAAAATACAACAGGATTAGTCAAGCTATCTAAGGATCGTTATACATAACACATTAATGCGAATTCTATTTGCAATTCTCGACCCTGACATACTTCGTTTGCTTGATTCATTCGCTTCAAATTCCGATCAGCTACACTCACATATTTTTATATTCATCTGTAGTATCGTATCTTCAGTGAATTAATAAGTTATGAATGAAATAAATCATTATAACTTCAGATCACCTGTATCGGTAAACATACACTAAGATCTTCGGATGACTCGTTGATATACCCAAGTCCGATTCTAACCTTAACTGTTATAAAGTCAAAGCCAAAGTCAAAATATTTATTGCATTACCATTTTTTATTTATTTATTCTTAGTGGACTTGTGTATCTCTTTCAGCTTGAACGGCTGCTTAATTTATTGCAATCACTTTTCTTTGCCATGAAATGAAAGAAAAAAATCTCACATCCTTGCCAATTTTTATTTTATTTTTAACAATGCTTGAAATTTCACACATCTAGCCCCAAACTAAGCAAAGCTTGTACTATGGAAACCAAATAACTGATATACTAGTTTTTTACACTTTTTGTTTGTAAATACATACATATTATACATAGAAACACCCAGACCAGACCCGAGATAAATATCTGCAGATCATACAAACTTTATTCCGCGGCGGGGATCGAACTCGCAACCTTCTGCGTCCCAAGCGAGCTTTCACCCACTGCGCTACAGAGGTCTTCAATTGAAAATATAATTTTGAACATCTCGTTTACCCGTAACTTCTAGTACTCTTCTTCCTCTCTTCCTAACTTCCTAACTCTTCTTCCTAATACAGATTTCGCATATAAAGATACACTATTACGTAACACAATTACACAACAATTTAAGTACGATTTGACGCCATTTTCCCGGTGCCTTAGATGTGCACTACACGGCAGTCGACAAGCCATTGTTTGCAAATGTCGAGTAAAAGCAGCTTGCTGAAGAACCGACAGCGAAAGAGACGGGAAATACATAAAACATGATACAGAAAGAGATATCTAATAAACTTGCGGCTTTTTTGTGGTCTTCTATTTCAGTGTCCGATTGGTAGTAGTGTTTTTTCTATCCCCAAGGCGCGGTAGGCATTCATCAGATCCTTTGAAGATGTCTTAGGGGGTAGTCAGAGGCATTTCCAAATATGTAAACATAATCTGAGTGACTGACTTCATACTTATAATAAAATTCAGACGGGAATACGAGATTACATCACCTATTTATAAATTACTTCGGAAAGTCTAAGATAAGAAAATATCGTGAGGGGAGGCAGAATATCAGGAAATAAATTCAACCTGAAGAAATCCCGAGCATTTCAATAGTTTTACAACAAAACCATGGTTTATTCTATAAAAGTTGTCGGATGCGGGATAAACTCGGAGATAAGCTTTCGCAGTCACTCAGAACCAGATTTTTTGAAAATTGAACTTTATAGTGCTGGTTCAAGATGCAATTATGACTGCGATGCAATTAACTCTTTTATAGCTACTACTTTACGTCAATTTAAGATGGTTTTAAATAAAGTTACGTTTTAAATTAAAAAGCCGTGAATTCCCTCAGACTCAATCTTCAAATATTAAGGTATTTTGTAAACCGATTAAGGAAGCTTACAATAACCGTTTTTCGAATAGCACAGTCTTAATATTATGTAAACCACATAATTCATACATAGTTTATTATTATTATGTATGATATACCGTAGCTCACACTCCATAAGTCAGGTTTAATCCTATTGCCGCCTATTAGTTTACTAATTGGTTTTATGTACAGTCACGAACAAAGCTATTAACGGTTTCTGTTCTGCTGAACTGAAATAACTAAAGTTCTTGTAATCTTCAAAACGAATCCAAATGTAAATAAGTATTTTAATAATGAGCCCACCATGACATAACTTTAGAAATGTGAATCTACTTTTGTTAGTGACTGTATCTTATTTATTATACTACTTACCTACTATCCTATCTTACTATAAAATTCTGTAAAGGTTTGTATGTTTGGATGTTTATATTTAGATCACTCCCTAACCAGTGGAACAATTATTCAGATGAAACTTAAAAAAAGGTACTGAACGTAGGCTGTCCTGACAAAATATACTAATGCTTTTTAAGATGTTAGTAACATGCGAGCGAAACCGCAGGATTCTTCTTTTGACTGCAATATTATCTGTGGTGTAAGGCTTTGTTCAAAAGAAACCGTCGACAATCTTCCTCGGATCGGATCTTATCCGGATCGGATTCTGTCGCAGGCCGGACGTCTCGGGACATCTGCCGGGATAACGGACGCGTTGTCCTTCCTCATTCCCGTTTTTCCTTGTTTCTCGATGTGTACACAGAAGCGATATTGTTGAAAATTTTCATTGAACATTACATTGTTAAACATTGACCAAATACTTTGTGTAAAGGTCTCAATTATTTTTACTATAGGTTGAAGTTTAAGATTATAGTTTTGATTTTGTTTTGTCAACTAAAATATTTGTTAAAGAAACATAAGGCATTATTTTATGCATTATTATATTGGATGCACAGCGAACCTGGTCACCTGAAGGGAGAAGACGCCGCGAACGGCCAAGGAAACGCTGGAGAGACGACCTCGACTCCTTCGAAAGTGGGTTGTGGGAGCTATTAAAGAAGAGAGATGGTTGGAAAGAATTGGGGGAGACCTTTGCCCAGCAGTGGGACAGTGTAGGTTGAATAAAAAAAGGCATTATTTTATGTGTTTAGCACTACAAATGCAGGCGCAAATGTAAGCCTTTAACAATAATTATAATAAAACTAGCTGGTACTCGCGACTTCGTCAGCGAAATAACATACTTATTAGCAACGCCATCTATTGCATTTAACTGGAACTACCAACTCCCCATACAAACTTTCAACCCTTATTTCACGCCCTCTATGATTAATATATAGATTTTTTCTGTCATAAGAACCTTCTCCTGACAATAACAAACACAACAAAAAATAATTTAATAAAATCGGTCAAGCCGTTCACGCGTGATGCCGTGACCAAGGGAAATAGGGATTCATTTTTATATATAGAGATGTTACTTAGTTATTTTAATAGCATTTTCGATGTGCGGGTTGCTTTGAATACAAGGTTGATATTTTTCGTTTAAAATTCTGTTTTGAATTATATATCTGGGCTTTCAGCTTAAGACTTCCGAAGAGCATTTAAATATTATATCTTGCTCCGACTCCACATTTGTTATTAAAAGTAAGGGTTGTTGCGCAATTTTTGTTTAGTTAACAGTCCAAAACATTCTACTCGTAGGTATTTGATTCCAACAAACTCTAATGCAATTAAAAAAAAAAAAACTTAGGCCTTTACATCTATATCAGATGATTTATACAGCGTCAGGAGGCAATCTATGCATACACTTAACGGGACGCTGTAGTGCCTGGACATTGTTTGAGGTGTAATAGGCTTGCCCAGCCCCTAAGCCCCTCAACCCTCTCAGCTTAATCAGCCTGGCCCACAGGAAAGACAACGTCTATACGTGTGTAGCTGACTAAGCTGCGGGTTTCCTCACGATGTTTTCCTTCACCGTTAAGAGCTCGTGTTATAGCGCATATAAATTTTACAAAACGATAAATCCATTGATGCACGGCCGGGATTTGAACCCACGACCTTCAGATTGAAAGTCGAGGCACAACCCCATTCGACCAACACGGCTCTCCTTCATGCAATTCAACAGTTAGGTAAATGGTGTTACGTTATTTCACTAGGTTTCAGATAGACGTAGGTATCGGGTAACAACGTCGTATCAAGCGTTAGGCTTTTACGAGTAATCCACCAGTAAGCTGGATTACCTAGCTTAAGTGTTCACTTGTATTAAGCGCCTTCAAATGACGTATACCCTGATACTTAGGTCGATATCAGTTGAGACTTAGATTTAGGCTTAATCCTAGGTATTCGTTACCTAGGATTAAGTGTTTCTTGGATGTTTTAGTAGTGGTAAAATCAAAACAGTCATAACTTTACATAATGAACTAAGTTAATTTGAAGTTGAAACTTGAAGAATTTCATCTCAATTTTTTTTCGCATGTTCTAAATACGTAATTGGACGTGTATCCTCCGACTAAAACGATTCGCAATCGTATTACATAATTTCATAGTACCCATTATGGATTTTGGTCTAAAAAAGTTATCTAAAACTAGTCTCTCTAAATCAGTCTACAACTAGGATTAATAAAAACTGAAACAAAGCAATCAAAGCAAAATAAACTATCAGTGAACAAAAAAGTGAAAAAACAAAATGAGTTTTCCGTTTGTTTGATTGAAAAACGTATTGTGCTTCAATAAAAGGCTTCAGCATTTCGTATTAATTGTACACACGTGTGCTTGAAAATGAACAGCTGGGCTTGTTATTTCGCGAATACTTAAATTTTTTAGCACATCCGTACCTACCCTGAGGCCACCTGAGGCAGAACACGAATGCTCCATTTTTATTTAGCAATTGCATTATCGTGCTTATCGAAAAACAAATACATGTGTGCTTTATTTAATTAAAATTATATTAGTTTCAGCTTACAGTTTTTTCTGAACAATTTTTTTTTTTAATTTTTATCATAATTATCATTTTTAAACACAATCGGGATTCAGGATTAAAGAGTAGACAGTATTATTATAGTAACAAACATGGGCAAGATAATAATATGTCCCAATTTAATACAAAATATTAGTTAAAGTAGACATTAGTTGCCTTACTAATAAACGTGGTGTAAAGTTATTCCTTGGAATAAACTAAAAATAACCATACATTTTGAAAGTTTACACTCAGGAATAACTTTATACCACGTTTATTAGTAAGGGTCTAAGAAATTTTGCTAAAAACAGAAAGTACTTATAAAAAAATAAATCTTACATAACGCAAAAGAAACTGTCCAAGTCCAGTAAAGCTTTATCTATAAAGCCAGCCATGGGGTTCACTTCGATTCGATCGGTCAGGCCGTCCCTCATTAGAGGGGATTTATTAACGTGACGGGGACGAACCGACGTCGGCACGACGCGCCGGCCACGCCGTATGCGATATTTACGGCGAGATCGGTGAGATACCAGCCACCACGAGCCTTGCAAGTGTTATTTAGAACCAGTAGGTAAACTACATAATATAATAAATAATGCTGGACATTTCACACAACATCATCTAGCCCCAAAGTAAGCAGAGCTAGTACTAGTATTCATTATATTGTGGCGGTGGGAAGGCATTGGATTCGACTAGCACAGGACCAGAAAAAGAGATGTGAAAACGAGGATGTCTGTTCAGCAGTGACTGGATGAGTGTTGATAAGATAGTATGGTAAATACAGATGACAAAGCGCGAACTTGGTACACTATATTCATAGCATTATAGTACCGTTTTCAAGTACAAATTACAATAGTGATGAAAACCATAAGTCGAGCAGTGCTCTGCTCGACTTCTAAGTCAAAAAAACCCAGAGAACTTAGGTGGTAGATCATACCATAAGTCAAACAGTGTTTTAGGAATTTGGATGCACGATATAGGTGCTTTTATAGTGTCGAGAGTATTTGTACTGATTTTTCACACACTGTGCCTCGATGGTGCCGTATGGTCTCTGAATCTCAGATAATTAAGATCTTTTAACAGCAGATGGCAATGGCAAGTGCCACGCTAATGACCTCCCCTTACTAATAAGAGCAACGATCGTGATATCAACTTTGGCTCTACAAATACTAGATGAAAAATTAAAATATACATTAAGACCATTTAGTGTACTAGCCAGTCGATCATATAAAAATAATATTTTCCGCATCAAACGACTCCGACTGTAGGTATATTCAGTCATCTGATTCCTAAAATACACAATATATACCCATGATACAAGCTTTGCTTACTTCGGGGCTAGATGGAGCTTTGTGGAATCCCTAAAAGTAATTATTTTTATTGACTACTTAGTAATTACTACCTATGGAACTATGTTTGGCTTTGTTTTTACTAAGCTTTCGAGTTTATAAAACAGTACATGCAATTCCTCTGTTCATTATTATCGGGTTACTTGTGGAGCGATAGCACGGACACGGAGACGGGTGCACGAACCCGATGCTACGGGACAACTATTTATTCCTAAGATCTTGTAAGACTGTGTCACTTGCAATCCATTAATAAGAACTGGGCTTTTCATACCAGTTTAGTAGAATCTGATAGTGAGACCCAAAAGGTGCGAGTTCGTTTCTCGCAATAGAAAATTTTTGCATATCTGCTGGATTTTTACTTTTTTAAAATGCAGTTCAAATTTTTATCAAAATCGAGCCTGTGACTCCGTTTTTCCATAACTATAACTATATTTTTCCCGATTGATCTGTATAAAATTGTTTTTATTTTCTGATAAAAAAATGTATCTAACGTTTTGTTAGATACATTTTTTTATCAGAATGCGAGAACAAAGTGAGAATTTTCTAGAAGAACTGTTATAATTCTGTGCCGCAAGTCCCGTCATTTAAATCTTGCAAGATTATCCCTTCGCTGGTAGAGTATTGTTACCTGTCCTCCGAGGGTGGATGGTGTAAAGTAACTATCGTAAATTTCCAACTAGTAGTGCTCGTTACCGCTCTGTAGCTTCGTGTTTCTTTCAAAACGTTTTTCTTTGCATGTACTCGTAAGGCCTCGTTTGGACGAGTTAAAAAAGCATAACGTTAGCGTTTTTATAACGTTTTCGACATTTGTACGTAAGAGCGCTTTGAAGTCAGTTTTAGCTAACAGTAATACGTGAAAAGATATAAGAAAAATTACTAGCAATAGCTCCATACAAAAGCGTCGCGTTTTAAAAGCTCTGACATGTGAATTATAATCATTTTCAGCCTGACTTCACCTACCGCTGGCATGGGCCTCCTAAACCTTGTGCTATTCTGCGCTAAGTTGACCGATCGACGGCTTGCAACATGAACAATGTGGATGTAATACATAATAACTTAAAAATTAATTTGTTTCAATTTAACGCTTATTTACCAGACTTTATTAAAACTCGTCTGAACGAGGCCTAACTGGTTCAACGCCAAACAATTTTGTATCAAGTGTTTCTACTAAACGAAAATGGATAGGATCAGTAAAGACTAACTACGCACTAGATATTTTCCACTTCTGTATGCTTTCAAGATTGTTTGATATGTGGACATGCCTTTGACTAGCCCTTACATATAATGACGTGACTACCTGAGAGAATGTATGTGAGGTTTCAGTCGTAATCCTGTTTTTATTTTGGCACTCTGTAACAAATAGGTTCTTGTATGTTAAAGGATCAATAAAGAATCTTTTAAGAATTTCATGTATTTTCATCCGAAATCGTAAAAAGACCCCACGAATCGCTCATTTCATATAAAAGTTAACAATAAACACTCTTTTTATTGAATGGCGAACAAAGATTCCACATAATTAAAAAATCGTTTGATTTAATATTTTTCATACTTTCGGACAATCTTTACTTTAAGCGTATTGTTTAATAAACAATTCCTTTTACCATGCTTGATTTAAAGCTTTTTATTACGCAATAATTTCAGTTGCAAAATTGCAGTCATTTAATTCGAGTCATATAAATTTTCAAGTTATGACCGGTTTAAACAATGGAGTGTAAAATATCGTAAAACAAAATTACCCACGCCCTGTTTATAATCAAAACGGCTTTCTATTTATATTGCATTTTTTAACATTTTTAGTGTGATGAAACTATTTTTATGTAGTATGTTTTCCTATTTCCCAGTCTGAATTTACAATAAGTATTATTGCTCCAGACAGTGGTGGAAAGCTCCGGTTACGTGCAATTTTAATTTTAAACCAAGTGCCTGCACAAACTTTACACTCGAGTCACGTATCTAAGTTTGAAATTCCAAAACGTTAAAATCAGCGTTTGAATGCAAAAATCCAAGGGGTGTGAGTCGCTAGGGACGGAGCAATGAGCTTATCCGATACTCTATCCACCGCCTGATTATGTAAAGTTTGCGATACATATGCAATTGATTGTTGATCGCTTATTGGTTGTAACTGACGGACCTAGCACCACTGCGATAAAGTAGCAATCACTAGAACTAAACTGTGTATGTGAAACCAAGGAAATTTTAAACCTACTACAAAGAGAAATAGCTTGATTTTAGAGGCAGCACTGACGAAAATCGCACAATTTTTGCTATCGCTGTTACGTAATAACCCGGACTGTATCCGATGTTCAAGTTATCGATACAATCGTGACCGTAAACGCGAGGATATCGTATAAACTGAATACGCGATGGCCACTTGACGTAACCGAGATGTGTGCTCGACGCTCAAGTAGGGTAAAGTTCATTGTATCACGTTAAAATGGCTTTTAAAAGGCAAAGTGCTACTTATATCAAGAGTTGGTAGGTTTTGATTGCTATAAATAATCAAAGTATTTTATTTCTATAAATAACATAAGAAAAATTTGCGAAAATCTGACAAAATTGCTGAAACGCTTAGAAGCTAAGACAATGAAACAGTTATTAACGTTACGATTGCAGGAAATATTTGGATGATTCATAGTTAATCATCAAAATGCTAATGGACATTTCCATGTTTCACATAACGTAAACACAAATTGATATGATAGACTAGACATCACAAACTGTCGTAGAAAGTCACGTCGCTTCCCTGTCACCTATCCGACGATTTGTGGAAAATTGACGTTTAACGAATAGACAGACGAAGACATCAGCACTTATCTTGAAAATAACACAAACTCTATTTATATTTGAGCCGAAAGATATTCTTGCACAAGTAAGAAATGTAGAGTTAGTTTGATATTTTTCATTCCATTCTATTAATAAATGTATACACGCTGCGCTCCATGGTGTTACTCGCGGACCCTCGGGAACACTTCACTTATCCGGGATAAAATAGCATATGTGTGCATATAGGCTTGAATCTATATTTATGTCGAATTTCATCCAAATCCATTCAGTAATTTTTGCGTGAAAGTGTAATAAATATCCATATGTATACTTACATCCTTCTTCACAAACATTCGAATTAATATTATTAGTAGCATAGTATGGAAGTATGGATGGATTTAGTTTAAACAAGAATTATTTTGACTTTACAAGCGCAGAATTGAACTGGCGCCAACGAGTTCCGTATAATCTGGTGTAAGTAGACTAACCTCTTGACAGTCGCCGATAACCTAAGTACTTAGCAGCTTAGCTACCACATCTGCAATGGCCGAAGAGGCATCCTCGTAAAAACTCAAGCACTTACATTTCAAGAACACGTAAGCCCCATATGACTCCAAATTAGAATTTAATCTTATCCTTAGAATAATCAGCAGGAATCTGGCCACTAATGTAATTCTATTACGTTTTATGCTCATATTTATGGAGGATCGCACTTATGGTTATAGTACGATGGTAGAATTAGAGTTATGGAAGATGATATGATCTGAGAAAATGACTACCGCATCTTGGAGATGCAGCTGGTGTCCTTTATTTAAATGGAGATTTAGACTAGAAGGGACGAACATTTTGTTTCAAATGTTCGCCTTTTTGCAACACAAGCTAAAGTAAAGGACCTCATCATAATCATTCGTCTGCCTCTATCCCATTAAAAGACCATCGTGAGGAAATAAGTTAGTCATTAAAATCCAAATGGGTGCAAGCCATCGTTTTGCATTGTCTTAATATCTTAGATAACGTTTATCGTGAACATGGATAAGCTCAGAAGAAATGTGTACGGGCAATATGTAGATTAAAACTAACTGACAGTTGCAAGCCACATTTTATCAATCTTAAGATTCTAACCCTAGCCTCAATTTATATCTTCGAGATGGCTGTATTTGTTAAATTAAATAAGGCACATTTTAGGACTTTTAGAAGTGAACGCCTTAAACTACATAGACTACTACTAAATAGACTTAAAATATGCATCCCTGAAAGTAGGTCGGCCCAGCTCCGCAACAGCGTCTTCTGTATGGCCCCGATGATTTATAATCAATTACCTAATACACTATTAGAACTAGAAAATATTGAGCATTTTAAGCACAATCTTAAAAACCTATTGTTTAAAAAGGCGTATTACAATATTAACGAATATTTTATGGACAAATTTGAAGAATATAACTGTTTATAGGACTTACTAGATATTCAATAATTGTTGGACTGTTATTAACTTTTAATTGGCATTGACATTGTATTAATTAATTACTTATTTGAATTGACATGTTACTTAATTTAATAGACATTTTACTGTGTGACATTTTGCATGCTTTAAGCTGATCATGGTGGTTCTTTAAATTTAATTATTTCTGTTTTAGACCTAAGTTTACCCATGTATCGCGAAATGAATAAATGAATATGAATATGAATGTATAATGATATACAGTGTGTAAAAAGACCGTCTACCGAAGCCGAAAGGGGTAGGTACAGCATCCCAACACACAACCAAATCCAAAAAGATTTTTCGGATATTTTTCATTATATCCGGAGAAAACCGACCTCGCACAGCTTGTCGAGCGTAAGTACTAGGCGCGTTTTTATATGTAGAATGATGGATTTTGAGTTTTAATTTTTGTTTTCTTTTATAAATGAAATTATTAGGATGGTATGGTCTTATTATGTTGTACTAGTAGTAAATAACTAGAAAATAAAATAAAATTACGTAGTTAAGTCAATTTTTTTTTTGCGTTTTATTTTTCGCTAAAGATGTTCAGAGTCATGGTCTGATTGCAACCCCTCAGTTTTCGGTAGCAGTCTTTTTACACCCTGTATAATATAATAATAATAAATAATCGTGATAATGGATACAGTCATGATACCGTTTCGTTTATTTCGAGTCATGGTTCAATTTAAGCAGCCATTAAGAGTTATTTATCAGTTCTGAAGCTAATCGATCTCGCATATAGGGTACCGCAGAAAACAAGCTAGCAGCTTCCGTAGATCCTTTTGTCCCATCGTGCCCCACCCTCTGTTCCACCACGCATAAATTATTTTCTACGATCCTACTTAGGAGCTTTTTCACCTACGAAGTATAACCTAAGAAACTCGACATAATATTGCTATTTTGCAGGTTACAAAATGTGTTTTCAATAGTTTTTAAGTAGAATAGTAAATAAAGAGATATCATAATATGGCATAATGAGTTCCTTAATATTTCTGAAATAATAAGGACTTGTCTAAGTATCGGAACGGAATAATTTGGCAGAGGGTCAATGAAAATGTGTTTATCGTATAAACTACATCATGTATACCTACCTGTTTCTTGTTATTTTAAAGGCATAGCCCTCGTATATCTACTCTAGTATGCTGAGGGATTGGGAACTAAAATTTGCGCGATGAAATTTTTGGCTCGTTTTGCTGAGCCGATATCATTTAGCGGACGAGCGTGCGTCGCACTTACTAACACATTAGCAGCCGATGACCGTTTGCAGTGCGATACGATATCGTATCGGTTAAAATTCTTCCGTGTAATGTAAATACTATTTTATAGTCCCATTGTAATCAAGGCATGACGCAAGGTTGGCATATCATGCGTTGGTGAAAGAGGTCTTTAACTTCGTATCCCGTTCCATTTCTCCCGTATTAGTTCCGGCCGATGCGCAACAATTACAAGCCTTTATGTCTGGATAACGCCAAAATCATCCCCGTTTTGGAACGTCAATTTTACGCCTCACTCTATTCCTATCATAGAGTTAAATTAGAAACGACTTAGGAAAATTATTCCGCGATTGAGATTTGAAATTCACAAACATTGTGTTTGTGTTTATGCTGTAGCGAAAAGACAAAAACAACTGTGTGTAGTGACGATGATAATAATGATAATTTAAAGAATGTATCAAGCTAATTAACAATATTACAGAATGGTTTAAGTAAGTAGGTACATAATTCGTTTTGACAAAAAAATATTCAGCGTTACTAAATTATCAATTTCTTGAAAATAATTGCATTTCCCAAATACAATAAATTCAAAAACCAACATTTAGAAAGTTGTGAGCAATGCAGTATTTACATTATTTAACGAGGGAGGTCATACGAAATATAAAATCCAATTCCACGTATAATGATAATCTGTCTTGTGTGTATTTTATTGCTTACATTTAAAAATTCGACCAATTCATAAGGGCGCATAAAAGATTTCAAAGGATACTTTCATTAGGGTGTATCATAAAAACCGCATAAATATGAGTGATTAAGGTAGACATCGTAGCAGGGGGCAGCGTAGGCTGAAGATTTGTGCACGTGCGTAGTGCGGCGGGACGCGAACGACACGGAATATTTTTATCAAGGGCCTTTTCATCTAACGGGAAATGTGAGAATCGTATCACTTATAATAGTTATAATCTGCAACAAGACATACAATACAGAAACTAAATAATAGTGATTTTTAAAAGGCAAGTTGCAACATAAAATATGTTTCAATGTTTGAAAGCTTTTGTGAGGAAATCAGCCGTAATTTTTTTTAGCTTCCACTTCTTGCGCTCCAAGGCCACGGTTTGCCAGTCTGGCTCGAATGCATCCAGATCGTCTCGCCACCTTTTCCTGGGTCTGCCACGTCGTCTTCGACTGTTTTCAGACACCCACTGAGCCGTAATTATGTTTTTAATACACAACAAAGAAAATACTCATGTGGTAAAAACATCATCATCATTTTCCTGCCCTTATCCCGCTTATGCGGGGTCGGCACAACATGTTCTCTTCTTCCACTCTCCCCTATCACTCGTCATCTCCGTCATGTGGTAAAAACATGGGTTAAATTTGTAAATTAAGTATATTATTTTGTTTAGAGGTCCTGCTGCAAGCTGAAGTCGTCCCGTACCAATCAAAATAAAAATCAGAAGACATTTTATGATGACAAGCAAACAAAGTAACACTAACATTACGTACTCGATTAATATGGGGCTAACTCACTTTAACTGCATTTTTAATAGTCTACGGGCTCTTTTAAAAAAAAATACTTTCTTTTGATTACTTACTTCTTATTTTATTGCAAGTTCTTAGTATTAACGGTTGTCTTAATCATAAATTTAAAGTGGATGAGACTTTTAAACATAACTTGCGTTCTGAGAGCGTTTTAAAGCATTTCTTGTAATAAATTCTTTTTATGGTCTAAGTCACTCATCACGCCCAAAACCATCAAAATTTCAACCTCAAATAATGAACTTAATAACTGATGTAATTAAAAAGGATCTTCCATACTTAATTCGGGTATTTGGTAGTAGCTACTAATATTATCAGTAAGTAGTTTGGTTTTGCATAGTTTGAGGCTAAGTGGCGCTTTCAGAAATCATTTCTACACTATAAACACACACGTTTATTTATCATTCTATTCCAGTACTTAAAGCATCTTAAATTCCAAATTTCATCCTAATCGATAAAGTCGTCACGTAGATATGTGGCAACAAACATTCGCACACCCACACACACACACAGACAATATTAATAGGATTACTTTCTTTTAAAATAATTTTATGAATAGATGCAGAACTTTCAGATATTACCCTATACGTTATAAAAAGACAAGTGGAAGAGAGAAATATATAGTGCCGCTGACTCCACATAAAAATGGGATAAGGGTAAGGAAATGATCATGATGATAGAAGTATAGATTAGTTCTTATTAGCTCCATAGAGAGCACAGCAATTACTTAGATAAGAGGTGGCGGTTGTAGCGCGATCAATCGATGCCACTTTGTAGCGATAACTTCTTGTCCTACAAAGCTCACAGCTCACAAAAGTATAGCAAGGCATTCATATTAATCGATTAGAAGAATGATTAGATCAATTTAAATCGTATCTCACGAAGAAGGTTGCGTGGCGTGCTTGACTAAATATAATATAAGTATAATATTTATTTTCAAAAAGCTGTGTGCTGCTGCGAAAATCGCAAAAGTTCGATTTTCGCAGCAGATGCATGATCAGCAATATTTGTACCGCGGCTAGGTGTTGCGTTACTATGGTACTCGTAGTTAATCATAATACAGGGAGGTATACTACGGTATTAGGACTATGTCACCTAATTAGTCCTAATCCCATTATTGGTCTATTTATTAAAACTGTTCAGTCGAGAGGCTAGAAGTGTTGTTCTAGACTAGAGTTTCTATATTTTTTGAAGTGTTCTAGCTGTCTTTCACTGTCGATATAATAGTATCAGGGTGATTGATAGAATCGAGACCTGGGCACCACTTACACCATCTATGAGTAAATTAAGACTTACCCTACTAATGGAACATGTGATCCATCAAACGACCCGAAATTAAGACGGTGCCAACGAATGACCAACAAATTTATCTAAATTACGGGCGTTTTTATGGAAAACAATTAAGGGCAGTTCCTAACCCTTTAATTTGGAATTGTAGTTGGTTCAACAGGACGCGTCCCGCAGACGCGACCAGAAGTCGCGATTCTTGCAAACCTCATTATTAGTATGTGTACGTGCACTGCACTACTAAGTGCCAGTCAAATAGCTAACAAGAATTCCTCGTCAGAATAGTTACCGAGATACCGCTAAGCAGCAAACATGCCACGAACTTGCTAGGATAATATGCTACACATCTATTCAAGCTTTAAACTTGATGGATGTCAAACTTGACCATTAGTACGTGTTCAGTTGGTTGGCTCTTGATAAACTTGCTATGCACAAAAGTGTAATACATGCTTTTTTTATTCTAAGTGAATTCACCGCATGTGATGTTAAGAGGAGCATTCTATCTATTTCTTCAAATGCAATGGGTAGTGATAACATTGGCAGAAACATGATTATTCCAGTAATTGATGATATCATTCCTATTATAACTCATATCCTAAATTTTTCTATATCCTCTTGTACCGTTCCATCTTTATGGAAAGAAGCATTTGTAATTCCTCTCCCAAAAAAATCAAAACCCTGCTCTCTCACTGATTATCGCCCAATTTCTATCTTACCATTCCTTTCAAAAGTACTAGAACGTCTTGTCCACAATCAGCTTAGTCTTTTCTTAACCAACAATAATCTCCTCAATCCCTTTCAATCCGGTTTCCGTCCTGGTCATAGCACTACCACTGCATTAGTTAACATCACTGATGACATTAGATTGGGTATGGAAAATGGCCAGGTAACTATTTTGACGTTACTTGACTTTAGTAATGCTTTTAATACTGTAGATTTTGATATCTTACTTGGCTTACTTCGCTCGCTTAACATATCTCCATCGGTGGTTGACTGGTTTCGCAGCTATTTGCATGGTCGCCGGCAGCGGGTACGTGTTGACGAAACTTACTCGCTTTGGAGTCATATTTCTGCCGGTGTACCGCAAGGTGGCGTATTATCTCCTCTTTTATTTGCACTCTTTATAAATTCAATTTCAAATCTTCTTACTTCTTCCTATCACCTCTATGCAGACGACCTTCAAATTTATACACAAGCTTCAGTGGATGACTTACCTGATGCAATTGCTTGCATCAACACCAACCTGCTTCGTATCAGTGACTGGAGCAAGGCTTACGGCCTGAAGGTAAACCCCTCGAAGACACAAGCAATTGTGTTTGGTAGTTCCCGCACAATTGCCAAAATCAACTGGCAGTCTCTACCACTGGTACAATTTGATAATGTGACAGTTCCTTCTTCCGACACTGTTAGAAACCTGGGTGTGATGATGGATAGCTGCATGTCCTGGAAGCCTCAGCTTGGATCAGTCAGCCGAAGGCTATTTGCTTCCTTTAGTTCGCTTCGAAGGATGCGGAACTTTCTTCCGATTGCTACTAAGATTACGCTTGCACAAACGCTCTTACTCCCTATCCTTGATTATGCTGACGTGACCTATCTTGACCTTACAGAGGAGCAGTTAAATAAACTTGAGCGTCTTCAAAATGTATGCATCAGATTCATCTTTGGTCTTCGGAAATATGATCATGTTTCAGAATTTCGCAGTAAACTCAAATGGTTGCCTATCCGTCATCGCCGTAGCTCTCACATTCTTTCACTTTTATTTAACATCCTTCGTGATCGCTCTGCACCAAAGTATCTAAGGGATCGCTTTGAGTACCTACATGACCAGAATCCACGTAATCTTCGCTCCTCAGAGAATCTCCTTCTCAAAACCCCTTCACATAGGACAAGTTTCTTTGCTAGTTCCTTTTCCGTCCAAGCTGTGCATCTTTGGAACTCACTTCCTATAACTGTCAAAAAGTCTTCTTCTCCTGCTATTTTTAAAAACAGAGTTAAATTGTATTTCCTCTCAGTTTGAATTGAATCGTCTAATTAAAGTACTTTGTGTACCTATAGTTTGTGTTTATATTTATTTATATTTAAATATAAGTATGTAGTCTATAATATTTATTAAATGTATGTTTATGTGTTTAGGTTTACCTTTGTATGTTTTATTTATATTTTATAAATATTATGTACCTATTATTATGTAGTTTATAAGTTAATTGTATATATTATATGTATTTAGCCTATACTTAACAGCTTTAAATTCATTTTCTTTTCACTATACACCTGACCAATCCTTCTTTCACTGAATTTCTCTCCATCCAAAGGTTGCCTGGAAGAGATCGCTTATTAGCGATAAGGCCGCCCATTGTACATTGTCATTATTTGTTATACTTATTATTTTGTTTCATAGTTTAAGGTGTACAATAAAGAGTTCTCATTCATTCATTCATTTAGATAGTTATACACACACTGATTGAGAAATAAACTTTATACTACCATAATGAAGGAATCATCATACAAATTACAAATAACCAAGAAAACATACTTACATGAGAATAAGCATAGACTGTGGAAATAGTCAACTGATACGATAAAGTCGTGAAGATATCCTTTATCTGTTGATAAACACTAGTCTTATTAAAACAGTTTTATTATCAACCCTCGAGTGCGACAATAAGTCGCGTCATTCCATAACCGGCAACTTCACGGTTGACAGCCAGGTATAAAACGACCGTTCAGATGGCAACGAGGGGAAGTTAGTGTGGTGAACGTCATAGAATTCGTTGAGATAATTAAGTGATCCTAGGGCGAGCGTACAATGATCGTTGAGTTTGAGTGCTCTACTGAAAACGGCTTCAGCAAAGAAGGATCAACTTTATGGTGCATGTTATAAGCATTCTGCTTAGCACCACAGTCTATATAAAAACGACCCATGTTTAAAAAATGCGGCTCAGCATGCCTTTTTTTTTATTGAGCCACATTATTTTTTATTTGTTTTAGTTTTAATTCGGCCATTCGATGATCATTTTAGGTAAACATTTTTTTAGAGCAATTGATGTAACAAGTTCAAAATTCACAATCATGATGTTCAAATTAATTTGGTTTAGGACATTTCGATAAATTATTATAGTTTGAAAATAAAGAATAATTTGCAACCTTGACCCTTAGATATTTTAAAAGGATCTTTATAGGATTGATATTGAATAAGATCTGAGAGATTGTCTTCCGCGTCTTGTGGATATAGTGTTGTAATCCTAATTTTAATCTAATAGAATTTAGTCTTGCTTAACTAATAACCAAAGACTCGTTTTACTCTTTACTCTTAGTAGAAATTTTGTAGATTAAGTTTACAACTTGCACCAAACCACATCTGTTGCTCCAGCCAGGTGAAAACGACTCCCATTTGTAAGGAAAAACAAATTGCCACTCTCATTACGTCATTCGGAAAAGTTCGTCGCGATTTCACAGTCCATTCAATTTTGATGGCGTTATTAGAACTTCGCTTTGTGAACTCACGTTTGGGGCCACGTGACATTTGTAATTGTAATTGGTAGTTCTGTTAGAAGTTATATTAGCCAAATTAAATTTCTTAATTAAACACCGTTCTGTGTTATGATTAATAGGTGACCAATAAACGCATTAGCTGTCTTGTATAGATTAAGGACCAAATTCCGTATGCTGTAGGGTTTTTCTAAAATCATCTAACCACAATGGGAATAAGCTTATGAAGAAGTATGAGTTGCAAAAGTAGCACTGTGCAAGGTTGTGCAAGTTGCAGAATATGCGATCATGATTTTTAAACTCGCACGTCTTACGTCGGAGCTGAGCACTCACCTGCTATGCCACAGAGGCGTGACCTCTATCGTCAAGAGGTTTGGAGAAATGAGCTAGCTAATACTTAAAACAGGATTACACGTTCGTACTTCCTTGCTTGAAACTCGCTCAGATTTTCAGATATTCAAACTTTTTTTATAGCTCAAAGTTTTGAATAAACACGAGCTCAGTGTTCTAGAAAGAACAAAGCTGATACAGTATCGCCTGTATTGCCGTTGTCGCCATCTTGTCGCACTGACAGGAAGTCGGACCGTAGTCATTTCACACTCGGTCGGATTTCAATTTGCCACGGCCGTGTCTGTTTATCGACGGACGAGATGTTTTACTGTCTCGTGTGAACCTACCCTTTATTTTGTATACGCTTTGAAAATAGAAAATAAAGCGATGCTGTTGATCCGAGATAATTGAGTAGATAGTTTTGTAGGTATTTTTTCTGATCAGCACATCTCTCATAATATCTCTGTATTTCCGCTGAACTGCGACCCTGTTGTTTTTAAGAAGAGAGTTAATAGGCACCTTCTGGGTAAGCTCGCTCCATTGTAGACCTCACTCTTGCCTGTGTAAGTTTCGAGGTCAAGAGCCGACCCATTCATCATTAAAAAAAAATTGTGTGTCAGTGACATTTATTTATAGGAGGACAGATTAAAAGTCCTATAAGCTGGCGCTAAAAGACCTGAGAATGATGAACAAATATGTGAGAACCGTAACACGAGGAATCTGTGATTTTAAATTGCATGTGTGATTATTGATTTATTTTTCAATTTAATGTTGTAACATCACGAAATGATTTATAAATGTTAATAATTTTATAATTAAGCATAAACAAGCCATCGTTACGGAGCAATCATAACCTGTGAGGGTTTTGGGCAAATTGCAGTCGTAAAAATTCATTCAGACAAGCAGCGCGTAAATAAAAGTAAGTAATATGTGCGGATTGCCTCGAGAAGGCGTGCAGCGAGCCGAAACAATATTTGACAAGCAGTTAATATTAAATTGGACGCGAGCATCGCAAAAAACCGACGAAACAAACCAACAATCATAATCCACCGAAACGGCTATTCATCGCCACTCAGTTAAATCTTCCGAGCCCAATATGTTATCTCAGTTTTTAACAATAGAACAATTTTTCATATTGTATGAAGCGACAAAAAACAGATGCATAGATACCGGCCGTCTAGAGCACTGACAGATATAATTAAATTCACCGCCAGCGCAATGTTTAATTTGTTTTAAAACAAATCTAATCTATAAACATTTGATACGTAAAGAACAAAAACGTGGTCGTTCAAATATTGTTTCTCGAGCAACGCACCGGGGAATTATCATGATGATAAATAAGATACACGGCCGCCGGGACAGAAAAGCCAATCACCATACATCACGGCCCATACAGCCAAATAAAACACGGTAAAACAAAAGTATATGCCTGTTTTTGTGTCATGAACAAGTGCCAAAGTAAACAAATTGTAGCAAGGAAGCGATGGTATCATACTAGGCGCCTTAAAGATGTGAAAACTAATTAAGATCAAACGCTTTTCTAACGCGATAACTCGCGGCTGACGGACGGCCGGACGTGTTTGTGTATTGGCAATCAAAACAATTAACTTTTTGCTGCACCCACCTATATCTAAACAACTTATGTTGGCTTTACTCCGAACGATCCTTGACCTCCTCATGGAATTTCCAAACCAACGATACTGGCAATCGTTTCAATAAAGATAAATCAAAGCAATAACCGAAAAACTTTGCCGAAGCTGGAGTTACACGAATTTTACGTTAAAACAACAGGGAGAGGAAATTACAAAAGTTTCTAACAAAATAATAAAAAAATATAAAAATAAAAGCGCTAACTAAACGCCGCGGCGCGATCGAAGCGTGAAATAAATAAAATGGAAGCGCCTCGCGCAAACGAGAAAAAATATATAAAAATTGTGGCGTTAATTTTCCAGCGAGATTTCCCAGCAGTCTCGGGGAGTGGTGGAACGCGGCGCGTGTACTGGACACGTGAATTAAAAACGTTAACAATGGCATCGCGACGGGCTCCTTAATGAACCCGACCCGAGCCTCGCCCGGCGCCGACGTCAGCAAGGGCGCGACCCCGACACCTATAAAACGTTCGCATTACACACGCTCACCGATCACAGGATTTTTACAAAATCACAAAAATGTATAATTTTACATCACCACGTTCCGTCTATCTTCAACTTCCGCAATTAAAAACATGATGAGGGCGAATAAAAAGATTTGCGAGAAAAGCACGGAGGGCGAGCGTATGTTTCTTTGTGAAAAACGTTTAAAAAAAATATTTTTAATGTTTGAGTGCAGTCCAGCCTAGACCAGATTTTAAATTAAATATGGAAGGAAAATTAAAGCATTTACTTATTCGTTTCTGTAAATATTTGTATAGCCCCTTCAGAGCTTGAACCTTCGCTATGAAACTTTACAATAATTTAGGACATTAATTTGATAAGATATTTTGTTGACGTTATTAAACAAAGCGGTAAGAGCCAGCTCTCACGGTGGGATGTGCCACACTGATCGGCAATTTGTCCTTTGAATATTCAGCATTAAGGTGGGATAATTACCTAAGTAAATAACGAGCATAGCCTCCATACCGTAAAAGAGTAAAATTTCTTTAGAAGGAGAATAAGCGTTATTGAAAAAGAGGCAAGCCTGATATATAAATAAAATACGGGTTCAGCTATCGCCGGCTTGTTATCGCATGCCTCGATCTCGGTTATTAAGCCAAAATGACTGCTATACCAAAAGCCGTGGGCATATTTTCCTTTAAGCGAGCGGCAGGGTGCCGGCACCTCGTTATAATAATGTGAACTTGGGGAATTGCGACGTCCACAGAGTCGAACCTATTGGAATCTACGGTATTTTTGCGGTGTTCATTGATAAAAAATGAATTACTTTAACTTTGTAATGATATTGGTAGAACTTTCCGGGACTATAATAGGTACATCTGTTTTAGGGGAGAATTTATTAAACAAAGCAAAGGAATAATTTTATCATAATAACAGTTAAAGAAAATGAACCGCTTTAAACAAAATAAAATATAACGAAAATGAAAGAAAAGATATCAAAAAATTAAATTATATATTTTTTTATTTAACCTATACTGTGTCCCACTGCTAGGCAAATTAAATTATATAAAAAATAAATTAATAACAATTATAACTTTCAAAATATATTCAGTGTAAACAAAAAACTTCTTACGGCGAAACAAGTTACATGTATTATAATAAATAGATGAACACTACTGCACACCATTTCTTGTGCGAGTCAAGAAAGAATTTCTTTAACATACATAATAATTGCGCGTTGTCTTGAGGCGTCACGATTCTCTTGCATAATGACAAAGTGCATAGTGACGTGAAAATTACTCTACGCATCGATATGTCAGCAGATAAAATTGTTACAGCAAAATAAGAATAAACTTTGCTGAGAGAGTAGGTACAACACTAAAAATAATTTATCAATTTCAGTTAACGTTACGTTTTCTTTTACAAGCTGATAAAATGCAATACGAATTATCAACAAATTGCGGTTAAACTACTATCATTTATGATTATGTTTAAAAATAATAACGATTGAAGAGTAATTAATTACGCCTCGAGTCGTGTTATGGGTAGAGTCACCTGCAATAAGATTTACACTCTTACAGCCTTACTAATAAACGTGGTACAAAGTTATTCCTGAGTGTAAACTGTCGAAATGTATGGTTATTCCTATTTTATTCCGAGGAATAACTTTATACCACGTTTATTAGTAAGGCCCTTAAAACTTAGCACTCAATAAAGATAAATAATTTGATATTGGGGACACAATTGATTAAAAAAATTGACTTGTATCGGAAATATTTGAAAATGTTTACCGGTGACATTGGTTTAAAAAAACTGGAATTGATACATTTTATTGCCGACGACTGTACACAAATTGCTCTTATTTAAATTTTGCTCAATTATTTCAATTTTACCTAAATTTAATATTTTATTTCCCCTACTTAACTAAAGAAACGCCCGACATTTTTAAAATTATAATTGCACCGGTTTCAGAAAAGTAATCGCAAATGAAGCACTGCAAGATAAAACGCAAGCTGACGTTAAAGCCTATTTCAATGTGAAATAAAAAGTGCTACGATGCACTTAGCCCTCGCAATTAATGACAAAGTAGCACATTACAACTGAGCACTAAAACTACTGCCATTTAAATTATTCCCTCAACAAAACAATCTTAATGTGCAATGACACATCCATGCTGCTTTATCTCGGGGTACGGAGCCGGTTTGCCGTTCCGAGACAAGTGATGTCCGATCCAGTAACCGTATAATCGAAGACATTCCAATCTACGCGGCGGAAACGAAAACCTACAGACATTATTTTAAGGTTTAAATTTTAATGTACCTACGGTTTAGACATACGATTTAAATTAGTGGAGCAAAATGGTCGACTGCATTTGATGCTTTGCTCGCGCATCAGTGATAGCTTTAATAATTTGTCATGAAATAATCGTAGGTACTGCTAAATGGTATTTATGACAAATATCTTAGTATTTTGATTAAAAACTGGTCTTTTTGAGCGTTTCGTTTGTTCCAAATTGACTGTTCCACCCGTTATTTCATTGCCAACAATATTGAGTTACACGCCAAAATCATGCGATAACAAGTGGATACGACACATTGAAAGGAATCCGATTGCGACGCGAATTCTGAAGCGTTCAGACGTAATTGGATTTCGCTTACAATAAGCCCCAGAAGACTAATTTTGCAAAAATAAAATTTGCTCACAAAGGCAACGCAAAGGAGCAAATAAAATTTGTATGTGTCAAGGCAGTTAAATCGAGATAACGAGAAGACTCAGAAAGAGCTCAGGATGATGGCACTTTCAAAAGTAATCTGCCGGGTGACTAAAGACGTAAAATGTTGGAATGTATTCTGTAATTGCTCTCGGCAAATGTTCATACATTGATAAATAAAGCTCGAGATAAAACTTACGTTCAAATCAGAAATGAATTAGTAAAATCTTTTCAATTTCAACAAAAGACAACTTTATTGGTCTATAGTGCCGAAGACCACATATAAATTAACACCAAAAATTACGATTAGGTTACCAAACCACTTGTGATAAGGAATAAAATTCAAATAAGATAGTATTTAAACTTTCGGCGCTTTTATGTTTAAAAATTACGATACTACGGTTATAACTTCTCATTTCTATGGAATAAGAGAAATAGATATTAACGTTAATTCTG
Organism: Epirrhoe tristata; assembly: GCA_951394285.1. NCBI lineage: Eukaryota > Metazoa > Arthropoda > Insecta > Lepidoptera > Geometridae > Epirrhoe > Epirrhoe tristata. Next base: position 6,653,476 of record OX596146.1, on the reverse strand, counting down.
TTTTGGAACGGAGCCTTCATCAGTCTTCGACAACATTTTTATCGTAAGCCGCGTATTTATTGAAATGATGACAAATAACATGACGGAGGAGTCGAATCAAGTTGCCGACCGTTTCATGTTCATAATTATAGAAGGCTTAACATATCGAGGTGCTAATGTATGCATCTATTCATATACACCGTGATGTATTACAAAAACTGGTAAATATTTTATTATGGTACATTTATAGACGATAAATTATCTTGCTTAGGTTTCGGACACCGTAGAAGATTACTAAATAACTTTCGCCCAATGATGTGACTTGGAGCTTACACAATTTACGATTGGAGTGTCGTATATCAATAATGTAGTCGTGATTGATGCTTTGGTATAGTAAAGGTGACGAACTCTAGTAGTAAGCTATCAGAATTAAACGCTTTTACGTATTAGGCTGGAAAGCGAAGGAGAGATCATGTTTAATACAATTGTGGTTTGGAAAATCAATACCCATATGATTTAAAAAGCTCTATTCGAGGTTTTAATTTCATGCTTATGACATGTCAAATCCACGCGAATAGAAGACAATGAAAACATTACATGTAGGATTCTGACTGTATTCGATCTTGCAATATGACTAATAAAAAGGTAAAGGAAGTACATCCAAAAACACATTACCCATATTCTTACAGAGGTTAGCATTTCAGATGTGACAGGTTGCAAGCCGCTTATTAGAATACTAACAAGTTAAGAAAGTTAAGGTACTTACAAAACAACCAGGACATTCTACTCTTTTTACACACGCCAGTATATCGCATTCTACAAATTCGTCACACATAAAATAGGTATGCAATTTAACTGTCAACCGCTAAACCAACAGTTTTTTTTTCTTGTGAGTGATCCATCCTGTTTCCATTCCCATTACCTTTATTAAACCTTGCTGCTAGTTGCGACGCTCTATAATTTAAGTAAACGACATCCTACAATAGAATTGAGAGTAGACGTGTTGAAAGAAGCAAAATTATAGCTTTCATTACTCCAATATATTTATTGACTTTGATAGCTCGAGTAAAAAACTTGCAATGCTTCACCGAGCCGAGGCATGTAAGTTAAAAAAAAAAAATTGTTGAATTAAAAAGCCACATATTCAAGAGGTAATGTTACTTGTATGAACTCATCATGATTGAAATTAAAGTATATTCAAATTCAAAATAGCAATGATGTAGCGCAAAATTCGGCAACAGTTTAGAAAGTTCACAATTCCATCAGACATTTGAATAAAGTTTGTAGTTTGGTTTACACAAAAGGTGGCTTAAATGTTCTTACTACCTAAAGACTTATACAATACATATACGTACTACTTGAGTAAAAAAGGAAACATCCTAAAAGCCGTGTCCTGCATTAATTATTTTAGCTTTAAGAAAAAATAATACGGTGAAGGAAAACATCGTAAGGAAACTCGTTTGCATTCTAAGAGACAGCGATGGTCTTGCAACCTGTCACGCATGAAAGTCTAACTCTTACACTCTTCTTAGCTGAACTGTCTGAGTGATTTGGGAAGTGAAATTATATACTTCAAAAATCTCTCAATATTGTGCCTTAATACCTATAAGACAACTTAGAAAATTGCCGGCCAATCGAATTCAAGGAAGAAGATAAGTCCTGACGCGAATTGTATCGCCGACGGCAATCGGCTCTTAAGAGTAGTGATGTATCAGAACACAGGTGATGTCTTCGTTTTGGCAGTTTTCAAGATATTTAACTTACTGATTGTATCAAAGAAAGGTTTTTTTATAATTAAAAAAATTGTAAGTACTTTATAACAGGTAAATGGATCAAGGACCCAAGGCACAATTCAACCATCATTACGTTCACTCGAACCTCGATTTTTCCTTTGTTCAAGATTAATAGACAACTAAAAATAACAAATTGGTTGTTCTTATACTTTTTAGATAAATAAAGCGTATGAAATTCGGTCGCGTAATAATATAAATCCCAACCCTACACTTGAAGTGTGTTCTCGTCGCATTCGCGATCGGCAATGTCGATAATTTAATTGGGTACCTGACATTTAATCAATACGCTTGACTAAATTAATTGAAGAGATGCACTTTTATGGCGCACCGCCTCTCGATTTGGTAGTACCGGCTGTATCGACACTAGGTATGTGTATCATGCCTTATATGTACCAGTCTATCCAATTACTATCCATCTGCTTGATGAAATAATTTGGACGCTCAAAGTTGATACTGGTTCGATGTTATTCCAAGGACGTTGGTGTCAGACGAGGGTGAAATATTAAGTAAGTTCTCATAGATAATAATATGGTAACGCAAGAGAAAAATATTTCAGTGTCTCACGGTATAATTTTTCAAAGCAAAAATCAACTATGACGCCAAATTTAGAGAAATCAGAGCTCTTATACGAGTCATCAAATATTCAATTGATGTCACATAATTATGTACATTGTAATGTAAATCAAGCACGCAAGACACAGACGTTATTATCGTAGGTGTAATAGAAAAGACGCATTAAAAATGAGAAAAAGTTTCAAAATTACATGTAACTGTACACCTCTGTCATATAAGAGTGAGTTAAAAAATTCAATGTACACACAATACTCGAATTAGGGGGAATAGGGCGATTAGTGTCACTGCAATTTCTATGAGATGGGTTTGTTCGACTTAATGCGTCTGTAATTTGATCCGTGTTTCGAGATTTCTAATGTAATGAATTAAATTCAATCACTTCTGTCATGTGGAAAGTCTACTTCTTTGATAAAAAGTTTCCTTTCTATTCAGAAGTGTTTAGTTTCTAAAACTGCATGGAAATATGTTTTTAAGGTCTACAATTGAATTGACGAAAGTCAAAAAGCATTTATTCAGTAGGACCGCTAGGATCACTTTAAATGTTTCTATAGTATGTAAGTAGGCTGTTCTTATTTTTTACAACTTAGCTCAAGTTTAAATTAAAGTTCCGTAAAAACCGAGGATTAATAGCAACATTCGCTTTCTAAAATCCATCGAAATTTCTACTGGAGTGTGACCGATTAGCGTTTTTTGCTTGTTATTTTTCTAGAAAATATCACCGCAAAACTTAAACAATAAACCAAATTATTTCCCTGCGGTGTAATTTAGAAAGTTTTTCCGTGCAAATAAACCGTAACAGTTATTTCTTGTTTCATTCGAAACAGTTACACTTTTCATGGACCGCTTGATTTTAGGTTGCGGCTCTGACCGATTGGGAATAATCGGTGAAAACAATAGCTCTAAATTCAATTATTTATGCGTCAAAATGAAGACTTGTCAAACTATGAATGAGGTTTTGAAACATATTAATTATGCCTATAAATATGTATGGAAAATAAAGGTCAAATTCTACCTCCAATTACAAAAGAAATTGCAATAACACAAGGTAACAATAATGAATGTAAGTATACATTTTATAATAACAACACCTAAGCAAATAATTAATAAGTACGGCTATATTTTACAGCTGAGTATTATTATTCAAACGTTTGTATATTTTGGATGTACGTGCACGGCCCGGATAGCTCAGTCCGTAGAGCATTGGACTTTTAATCCAAGGGTCCAGGGTTCAAGTCCCTGTTCGGGCGACTATTTTTGTACTGTTAATATTGTTATTCATAACATCATAAACTAGTCATATAGGGTAAATCATCTTGATCTTGACTGATCTTGGCACCCCCCCCCCCCCCCCCAAATGATTGGCACTCTGGCATAAAAACAAGCATTTTTTTGAATAATAATACTCAAAAAGAATATTTAATTCCATATTGGTTACATTCATTTATGTTTAGAATGTCCGCCTTAGCAGGAAGACAACAACAAGTTTTAGCAAGGATGATAAAACCGATTCAAAGCAATGGTCATTATACACAATTCTCATACGTTTGTACGTAGGTAGGTAAGGTACTTATACAATAGGAAAAGAAGAGAAGATAAAGGAAATGAAAAACTAAAAAATATTGTTCATACACACAATACTCATACGTCAAACAATATTCATACACACAATAAGTACTGGGATCCCTATCACCAAACTATGGGAAATTATCACCAATAAAGTTGGTGCCTACAAACGCAGGAAGATTCCAAAATAGAAGAAAAGATAAAAAACCAACACAGAATTACATATAGGGAACTAGTAGATATGCTAGAAGATGAATAATTATCGTTTTCATTAGGTAGGTCTATTCTCTATAGGTAGGTCTATATCTATTAGGTAGGTACCTAGTGCCAATCATTATGCCAATTAAACAGTGACAATAATTATACTTCAGTGGCAATTATTGTACTATAACATAGAATTGAGTTTAATTTAATTTAAAAGGTATTAAACAAGTTATTTTTGAGTTGTTGTATAATTTTAATTACGCCTTAGGTTAAAATAGGTTATTTTAAAATAGAGCAATAAAAATGTATAAACTAAATTGCCAACAACAGAGATTTTAATACATAATGACCAAGGTCAGCTTAGAGTGCCAATTATTATACAGTTTACCCCTAATGTAATTACAATTAGGGAGGATAATTATACAACAAGGTCACAATTCAGTAAGAGTATGTACCTACTTACTAGAGTTTATTCACGAGGTGGTATTGCCATAGCATGACGTTAGTGTTTAATTTTCACTTTTACAAGTGACATTACGAATTAAGTTTTATTTTATTTTCGGCAAATTTTTAAATAGTTTTAATCAAAACGATGTATGGAATAGCACAAAAAGAGATACAAATGCGAAGCATTCGATACCTTTCGGAGAATACGACGAAAGAATTCAAATTTAAAAGTGAGTTGGGGCCGAGAAAAAGTCAAAAAATAAGATAGAACAAAGGATGGGAATGAGCGAAAACGCGTTTGACCGTGTTAGCGACTAAACACTATCAAAATGTATTCCGGAATTTTATGTTTTTTAAGCCATGCTCACAAGAATAATTTCCAGAAATCCCAGACATATGAAAAGACATCGTATAATGATAAGCTCCGCTCACAAACAAGATGGATTGACAAATAAGATTTGATAACTGCTAACTGTGGCGTGAAATGTAAATCAAAGACAACAAACGATTCCGTGGCCTTAATAGAAACGAATGCCAAACTTCTGAACTTCATTATAGCGGCGTCCAAACTTCTCATTCAGAGGCGAACGGGCGAACTAAACGCAGAAATGTATATTTTATTCATCCCTACGACACGCCGCGCTCTCGATTGGTATCCGATAAAACTAAGCAAAATAAGCAACAAAAATAAGTGTACCTGTCACTCGGACTTTGTTCTTGTTTCTAAAATTTGTATAAAATATTCCGATACGGCCGCGTCGCGCCGACAATGCTTTCGTAGCGAATAATAAGGCTAACGCAAAACCAAATAAAAATATTGGCATAATCGTGTTTGAATTTCAATTTTAAATGAATATAGCATTTTTATTTTACACATAGCTCTGAATTTATTAGATTAAATTAATGTTTTATGTTATAACATTATTGAAGCTTCAGTAATAGAACAGAAAAGTTTGAACTAAATTCAGTTCAAAAGTAAAGTGCCATATTTACATATTATTTATGTAAGTATATCAAATTACCTAATTTGCAATTGCAATGAATAACTACTAATTATTTTTTTTGTATTTATTTAAATATTAAAATTTAAAACCAACGCAGATTTCTCCGAAAACAAAATATCAAATCAGAGTTACGTGTCAGTCATTTCAATAATGTCACCGTTTCTTAAAACAATGCGCTTGTGTCCTTTGTGAAAATATTTTGACGCTTCGACGGGATTATACTTTTGTCGCTCGTTTTTCTATTCCAATCGTGGGAAATCGGGCAATCTAGCGTAAAAAGGAACGCGTTTTTGATTGAAATGTTTAACGGCCTGATAATGAGTTTAATAGGTTCTTTGAGGGCATACTTCTGATTCCTGTCTCCATACATTTGTTTATGGCGGGGTGCGAATGTGATGGAAAAAGTAGTTTCTCTAGCGCGAACGGGGTCGTAGTGGACGGCAGGCGAAGTCCGTCGTCACAATAGGACAATTAAAATGCCAACAAGTCCGGTTGCCAGCCCAATCCAATTACAGTGGACACCGATTCCGAAGAGTAATTGGAAGTGAGGCTATACGGCAGGCTGGATACACAGACGTAAGCACGGTGGTAGAGGACCTGCCATTACTGCTCAATATACTGTACATATGAATACTTTAAGCGCATTCAAATATTTGTTTCCCTGTCTATTTATCATACAGAGGACTTCTCCTCTTGTTTTTGGTTCAACATCAATTTAGTAAGAGTATATCGCAAGATGTAAAACTAAACTGACTTGGGGAGGCACAGAGGCTCAGAGCAGATGTTTGCCGTACCTGCTGATCGAAAAGGAAACAATGTTAAACTGTAAAACAAACTGCCTGCAGCGCTTTTCGAGAGCAGTGCACATAACTATGATAAGTTGGTCACAGAGGTATAGACAATTTCGAGCCAGATGCGGAACAACAAAGACTAAGGAGTAACAAAACTGTGTTGTACTTATTGCCTTTGAGTGGAACGTTTTCGCATTAATTTATGTTTAGGTTTAACTTGAATGCTAAAGGCTGCTTGTTTATCATTTAACCAAGGTTTGCAGCAAAGTTCAAACAGGAGCCAAAAGTAAGTGAACGGATAACAATTTTTACAAACAAGAAGCCAAGTCACAAAAAAGGAAGGAATCTGATTATCAGACACAGGAGAAAGAAGTTTTCCTAGAACGACTACAAACCGAACTAATCTCGGAATCTGAACACTGCTTAGGTCCGAAACTTTGCTGGAAAAGTGTTAAAGACAAAGACTGCACGCTCAATGCAACTACGAGTTTAAAATTAAATCGGACGTAGTACGATCAAACAAGGTTTTTGAATTACCGAACAAATAATTTGACCGTCTCAAAAACGATTTATTGAACATATCGCTGGAATATATGACTCTTATCTACTTCCAATTACTTTAAACGAAATTTAAACTTACAATGTAAGGACGAGGATGTTCGGAGCGAAAATAAAGTTCAATTCAATGTAACCGCTATCAACCTCTTTGCTTAAGACAGTTATGTAATCAATTAGCTAGATTTATAAAGATATTTATCAGCCATGAAAAAATAAATTATTGGGTCACAGGTCAGTTTGAAAAGCTTGCCTCATCTGTATTCCCTCCGAGTAAAAACTGACCAAACTGGCTTCCGTTGATTCAGTAAATGGCGCATATAAATCTGACATACCGAATACAGCCTGTCGGATTAAAATGGAATATTGTGAGAAATACGAGACATCACCTGAATTGTAGGCGTTACTTAAAATGTATTCGAGCATTGTTGGCAATTCTCGCGGGCCGGAGAGCGCGTGACATAAATATTGGGCACAGTGGGCACGCTCCCGAATGCGATCCGCGGTAAATAACTCCAGCATCTTTTCAGGGTGAGCGGTGTCGCCAGCCCCCGCCGAAGTGCGCTCACTAAATCGCGTCCAAAAAGAACGAGCCGATATAGCAGCCGTATCGAACGGTGCTAAGTTACGATCGGTGCGACACGGCCTCGCTAAGTGGGCTATCGTGTTTTGAAAAATTCAAAAACCGAGCTTGTCGTTTGGAGAAAAAACACATTGGGATTTGACGGGCTTGGAGCCCCGCCATTAATCAGGCTTAAGCGGGTCACGAGGCTTTCTGTGCGATGGCGCCTAGACGTTTGGACGCCCGACAGATCCCTCCGTTGTCTGAGCGTTGCTTTAGCTATATGTTATCTTCTATTGTTTAATTGCTGAGCTTATTTCAAAATCGAACGTTGTGTTTCATCCTTGGCTTGGTGTCAGCGTTTTACCGTTACAGAGAAGGTCAATTTCGTAAAATTGCAACGACGTAACTCAATAACTTAACTGAAGCGCTCGTGGTCGTGCTTGCTTAGTCGTTCTTGATAGATCGTTGAGGTAAAGCAACGTTATAAATGGTCCGTAAGCGGATGGGAGACCGCCAGCTGCATTTTTTTTTTATTTTTTATTTATTTGTTTCCAACAGCAGATACAAGTAAAGAAACATACATAGAATCTAGGCTTAGGTATCTAATAATTTATGTTAACTTTGGTCGCCACACTAGGATACCCTGTGTCGTGGTGACCAACATTGAATATCTAATAAGTTACCACAGCTATTACACTGTTCGATATATCCAAAGATGTGATTGTGCATTTTCAAATTACATTTATACAAAGACAAAAGGGGTATTCAGCAACTATGAATTAGGGTATTGTATCGCAGTTCAATGGAAGGTTTCAAGTGATTTGGGGGAGTGTAGGTCAGTATAAGCCAAGACGGAGGCCCTAAAGCGGCCTAAAAACTCCGTCACCAGAGTTGGCCACTGACTCATACGAACTAACTAAGATTACTGCAACAAAATGTTAACAATAATTGAGTTAAATAGGGCCCGCGACTGAACATTTATTCAGTCAGACACATATTTATCCGTACTCTCCAATCGAAGCAGAAGTTCGCTAATCCATCGAGGTTACATACAAAGGAAGCTGCGGTGAGCCTGAAAATTAAGTTGGCTCGCTCTATTGCCTTTGAATTAAGCCACGGCTTTGCTAAAACTGTGTTATATCTCCCGACTTGAATGAGGTTAGCTTTGATATGTTATGGATGCTTAACTGATGGGAAAACAAGAATTAGTTTGAGGAGGGGCTTGAGGGGTTTATAAGTTAAGTGGGTTTTGAACTTTCGACGATATTTGAACTATTTGCTCATTCTGGATTTTCGCGGTTGTAATAAATAATGTAGGTACTCATTTAAATACAGCTTCCGTTGGTTTATCATCATCATCATTATCATCTCCCTGACCTTATCCCACGCTAAGTGGGGTCGGCACAACATGTCTTCTTCTTCCACTCACTCCTATCACTTGTCAACTGTGCATCCACTTTAAGAAAACCAAACATTATTTTTTTATGCAACTGACTCAATATTAGCGACTGATTTACAATTGGACATGAACACCTCTGATATCTCTCAAGTCACGATCTGCAGTGGATCGGTCGCGACGTCGGTGTCTCGCAAGAATAATTCAGAGGTGATTTTTCCTTTCGCTTCCGCGCCACTCAAAGCCAATGAGGCCACGGGCGGTGATAATAATATTCAGGACCTCCTCTCAAATTGCTCGGACGTGTGCTTGATTTCGGCGAAAATTGCCGCCTTATAAAACTGGAGCGATAACTGTTGACCTTTTCGTTTAATGATACGTTTATTATGCGACTTGTTTACGCTTTGTGCGAAACAAGAAATGATAACGGAAAGTGTGAGATAGACTGTCAGTTACGATCGGAGTGGGCCACAATGATTGTAGCTCATGGAGTAACAATTGCAAATTTAGACAATGTTTATTGCAAAGTTAGACGTATTATAGAGCACAATTAGCTGCTTAGTTTACAAAGTTTTAAAAGTTGCGTTTATATGATCAAGTGTTATTTTTGAAGTGAGGCTGTAAATTCGCGAGTTGCGATGACGGCAGCGCCCGCGGCGCTTCGTGACCCGCATTACTTACTCTTTTTTATTGTACCGTAAAAACGCCAATTTTTACAAGACAAGCACGGTTAGTCGCACGTGGATCCACGCGCGTCGATAGCGCCTCGTGAACGCTGTGTTACAAAAATCTTCCCCAAGATTATTTTTAAACATAAACAATATCATGCAGTACTAATCTAAGCGACAGCAATCTTAAACTAAGGCATTTCTGAGAATGGAAACAGAATATCACAATGGCATTTAGGGTAATGCATTTCAACAGCGAGAGTCTAAAAATTCAGGCAGAGTGCTTCGCTATTTCGCGTTCACTGTCTCATTACAGTGGCAGAAAAGGGTAAGTTCTGTCTCAGCAGTGGGACATGCTTTTCGTAACAATTCAGAACAAAAGTACCAAACATCGAGACAGAAAGGTTGTGCAACAAATTTGATAAATATAGTTGTAACTACAAACTATTCTGGCGGATACTGACTTCGTTTGGAATTTCATTTTCGCGACAAACAAAGCTTTTATACTGTCACAATTCATTGTGGCAAACGTTCGCACTTACCTAGTCGTTTTGCATTTTCATTGTTTAAATTAAAACGGGTCTTTGTTCGCATTAGAGTTATAAGCTGTATCGTTTATCGCATAAAACGTTTTCTAAGTAGACAGCGTAATAATTAACATGAAAACATAAACACAGAGCAATATAAAAGGCTAGGTAAAAAGAAAATGTGTTCTAAAATTCAAACTGAAAAAACAGTTTTACAGTGATATCAATGAAACGACCAAACCTTTCCCAGATAGTCAAATACCGGCCGGAACCGTGAATACAGGGCGTAACGATAGTTTGAATAGAGAACGCTGCTTGTTTACAATAGCTGCGGGTACTTCGTGAGCCGCTCTCCATTTAGATGGAAAACGCGTCGATACCGCGGCTTTGGCGGTCATAAATTCACCACCTTTTTCAGACCTCTGCCACTAAACTTAAATTAGGGAAAGCGGGGTTGAACAGTGAATATTAAGAGGTCTTGTTGTGTTGGCCCTTTCGCCAGCGACGCCTCAGTTATGGAACTTTATGGAATGAAGTGCGTTTATACTCTCTTTGATGTTCGGTTTCACGCTCCCAGCTTGTAGTGGCTCCCGTGGGGAGAAATAACAAAGTTGAGGGAAGTGCCTAAACTCGTAACCTAAGCTCAAATGTGCTCGAATGTTATACACATTTAGATAAGTATAACGAGTTCCAGGAACGTTTGATAATATTATTCGAAACAAGTAGCTGAACTTAATTAAATACCAACATGCTTACACTGTACCGTCTATTACTATCCGTTTCTAATTCTATATTTAACATATTAATTATTTTGATGAGCTGATAACTAAAGATCAAGAAAGTACAAAGCATGAACCTGGTTTTTAAATCTAAGTATATTATTATAATTAATAAAATGATTGGCATAAGGAGAGGGATAATATTGACTGCGGATGATGATGATATAACTTTTGTATCGCTTGATGCAGAATCACTTTGACCAAAGGGAATCGCTTATGCCCCATGCCACTTTCAATAAAACTAATCTTAAATTTAGCGCTCCATAAAACCCGAGCTAAATCTCTAACTCCTAAATTCTAGATATAAATCTCTCAGAATAAACCGACCATTACGTTTAATGACTGAATTTCTTTTAATCTTTGCGAATGAAAAATGCTTTACAAATCACAGTAAAATAAATCTCATGAGATGAACTATAAAACGCTCTGGAGTAATCTCGTTAAAAACCTTTGCGGGTAGTTGGGAACAAACAGGGCTCTGGAGGGGCAGGGAGCGGGGCGCGGGACCAACTCTTGGACAACCGAAGCCATCGCGAACTACCTAATTAAATGGGATGCTCTCATTTCGTTCGCGAATGTTTTATAAGACTCAAAGCTGTAAACTAGGAAATTTACTGTAAGGTGTGCCCAGCGTGATGGATAATTTTATCGTCTGGTAAAGTTTTTAATGATCCAGGAAACTTCAGAGCTATGTTGGTGATACTTTTATTGATGGTTTATCAATACTGTGTCAAGAAAAAAATCAAAGATGAGCCGTTCCATTTCGCATTTGCCCTCAAAACTTTGCCTCTGGCATTATTTTTTGCTTATTTGCAGCTCTTGATTGGATACCCAAGAAATAACGAACGTATAAAATACAACCTTAATCTCAGATTATTTTAATCTCAAACACTCGAACGAATTGCGACGATTATAAATTTAATTTCTTTTAATTTAAACCTAAAAAAAATGGTGCATGTTCATGTAGTGTTTAAGCCGATTATAACGTGTGATAACGCGATACGCGCAAATATTCCTTTAAATATAACTTTTTTATGATCAAAAAGGTCTTATTCCTTGAAACTGGGATCGAAGCTGGTTTTATGTTTCGTGAACTAATTAAACGCCTCAAGTGATATGAGAAAGATTCAACCTGTACGCTCATAACGTATCAAAGTGTATTTTTTTGGTCATAAACGGTTTATATCCTAATCATAAGCTAATCTTGTGGCACCGTTGAATACATAGTTTTATAATTATACTGACACAGGGCAGGATTTGAAGGGACAGAATGTTATGCGCGTATTACTTGTTATAAAGTTCTTTCTGCGCATTCTCTTGCGATCGAGTTTTGTTTGGCTTCTCATAGAATCCATTTAATTTTATGTTGATTTTTGGTCAACCTTATAGAAGTTTTTGTTGATACATGGCTGGATGTTAAATAACTATTAAGAAAATACAAAATTCAGTTGTTCGATAAGATGAGAGAAAATAATAGAAAAATGTAGACTAAACACTATTTTTAACCGACTTCAAAAAAAGGAGGAGGTTATATGTTCGGCTGTATGTATGTTTTTTTTTTTTTTTTTTTATGTATGTTCACCGATATTTCCGTCAGTTGTGGACCGATTTCCAAAATTTTTTTTTTGTTTGAAAGGGTATACTCTCATTGTGGTCCCATATAAATTTTATTCCTGAGGGATTCATAGTTTTCCCGTAAAACTAAAACAATCACTGAACTTTAAGAAAATTGTGGCCCGATTTCCAAAATTTTTTTTTATTAGAAAGAGGAATACTCTCAAGGTGGCGCCATATATTTTTTTTTGCTGAGGGATTGACAGTTTTCCCGTAACATTAAAAAAACCTCATTCTCACTACACAACACACCCTGACTCACAATCTGAGTCAAACATTAAATAGTTTGAAAGGGTATTTACACCCGAGGTAGTCCAAAATATTTTCTTTTCCTTATGGATTGATAGTTTTCCCCCTTGCTGAACTCCGGTGTGTCCTTTAGTAGGTCTGCCCATGACTTCTCTTATCCTTTCCTACTTAAGCTACGATAAGCAAAGTCTTAATGTACTCGTAGCTTACTATATTATTTACACATACACTTTTATTTACACAGTATTTATTTACTTACACTAAAAAGTGAAAAATAAAACATTTATGAAAAAAAAATTGAACCGACTTCACAGAACACAAACAGAAGAACCTTCTACACACTAAAAAGACAAAAATAAGAATATAATTTGAAGTCGGTGCCAAGTGAATACGATTAGGCACCTATAAAAAAAAGGAATCGAGCGATAGCGTACCAGGATACAATTTTGCATCCAAGTTCTTTTGAACTTCTTAGATGTAAATGAATAGTTGGCACCGACTTCAAATTATATTCTTATTTTTCTCTTTTTAGTGTGTAGAAGGTTCTTCTGTTTGTGTTCTGTGAAGTCGGTTCAATTTTTTTTTTCAAAAATGTTTTTGTATTCTTAAAACATAGTACGTGTTATATTACTTCATTAAAAGTACTTAGCAACATTGTAGCGGCAAGTATAGCTGGGGCAAATTAATCTCAAAGATTTGTTACTTACGGCAAATTTTCAGCTATGGGACAAATGAACACTCACAAAAATAACATAGGTCTAACATATCATATATCCCTCGATCCAACTCTGTTGATTATCATAAAAGAAGTGAACATTTTAATTAGGTGCTTATCATAAGATTGACCGGTCCATGAGTTGGGTTTAATGTCAACACCAAAATATGCGTTCTGGGTAAATGTTGGGTCCAAAAAAATCTTGCACTTTATACAAAATGGAAAATCAATATACTTAAAAAATGTATGGTAATGTATATTTTGTGAATTTAACAAATTTTTGTTAAGTAAGCCCATTGCTTTAAAAAAAATATTCCATTTTTGTTTGTTCGTATTTTTATGTAACTTTTTTTTAAGTTACATTTTTTTTATTTGCATGTTTTTATTTGATGTACTTACCTATAATTTGTTACAAACTTTGAAAGAACTTCAATTTCTACTATTTACATAGTTCTTTTTTCAGTTCAATTTAACTACAGTAATGGAACTTCCGAGTGCTAGACTCGCACTTGACCGATTTTAAATTGACGAAGGTAAAGTAGCGGGTGAAAACTTTAGCGGGTTTTATCACCTGTTTTTCAGCTCAAGCTAAGTAAAAAACAAATAAGAGTCACGACTGTATCCCCAAGGCGCGGTAGACATTCTCTCAGATCAGGCTACGAGGTGTGAATAAAGCACCTGTATTGTAACTTAATCAGCGCTATTATGAAGATAGGAGTACATACAAGAACAACTTGTTACAACTTCTCCTACATTGTATCAACTGTTGCACGTTGCATCGTTTTTGCTATTAATTGCTGGTTTGAATTAACAGGAATCTATATCCCTCTTCCATTCATAGGAATGGACGAGTGGCATTTGGAATTATAGGACCAGATTCATAGTCCAGCCCCAAGCGTAACTTGTATCTTGGAGCGTTGATTTACTACTCAATTTCAATAGATAACTTTATGACATCGATGTTTAAGAATTAAAACTAATTAAATACAGTACCAGGATCACCTGTATCTCAAAGGCGGATATTCTTATACTCATATTTAAAAAAAAAACGCTTTTTGCAAAAATAATCTCAATGAAACGTAATCAAACATCTTGGAAGTTTCCTAATAAAATATAATCAAATCCTCGCCCTCCTGTGTTTGTGGCCAGATTTATATAACTCGGTGTCATCTGCCAGTCACAACACTTGCCACTACGTGAAGTGAAATCTAAAGGAAAGGAACTTGAAGCTTAGCACCTAGAGCTTAGAGCTCATAATAGGGTATAATTAATATATGAGGCGCGAAATTGCTTTTAGGGATGGCTCGATTGTTTTTAATCAAACCTTCGAGACTTCAGACTGTACTGTCGCATGATATTACTATTTTTTATAAGAAAAATTCACATCTCAAACATTCATAAGTCGAGTTCAAATGTGCAAGTTTGCTGAACTAAACAGTCGCAAAAATTGTAGTTCAAAATGCTAAAGCCTGACTAAAACAGCAAATCTCGCTATTATACTTAAAAATGGACTTAAGTCCATTTTTGTTGCAATCTACTATTTCCCAACGGAACAGGCACCACACTTTTTCCATAGTTCAAATTCTCCTTTTTCTTTCCAGACAATGTTTTGTTATTCATAACTTCATTCCGCTATATTCCCTAGGCATGCAAAGTTTAGTAAAGAGTGCAACCCTGAAAGACGGCGACAAGACACGGGCCACCTTGGCCGTATTGTTCACGGTACAACAGCGAGGCAAATTTATATCGATAGTTTAACGTGTCTGTCGATCTTCGACATCCCTAGTAGCTCACGGCAAACGCCCGGTTTGTATGGGAAGCTCTGAACAACGGACGGTGGAATTCAAATTAAAGTGGATAGATCTTGAGAAAAGCAACTAGCTACTTAATTGACGGATTTATTCGATGGCGCACTATTGGCTGGCGGATATCTTGGAGGGACATTTCGACTGTTAAATTTACTTCAGTGTAGTAAGATGTTTCAGAAAATAACGTGGTTCAATGAGTAGCGAGTTTGCAAAAAAATTTGCAAACTCTATTTATTTTACTTATCTCAATTTGTTAGATTTTACATTATTTTCAATTGAAAAACCCTGCAGGTATATTTTGTCCTAAAAGTTCTTTCGAAAAGAATGTTTAGCGTTACAAAAAAATATATTTGTTTGAATAAAGAGCGGATCTGACAAAAGCTCTAGGAGTTCTTTGAAACTTTTACAAAGTAAGTAAGCTTGTATGAGTGAGTGGCCAACTCTGGTGACGGAGTTTTTAGGCCGGTTTTTAATTAAACTTTTACACATGTTGTGCAATGTACATACATAAGCAAAATATTTTATTTTCTTCCGACAAAATAAAGCCAAGGGAAAACTTATATTTTTTTATGTAATCATATCACATAAAACAAAGGAGCATGATTCTGACGTGTCATGACGCGACCCAGAACAGTCAGTCGTGGATAAATCTCTCCGGTCCCAAACTCCCCAGATGGATAACGGAAATAGTTTCGCACAAACAAAGATGCGACGAAATTGAGTTTGGAATACGGAATCATGCCAAAAATCAAATTTAGCTTGTATGTCAAACATGTCTCGTACAGTGTTTTATTAAAGGCAGTGTATATCAAAAGAGGTGTCGTCGCGGGGCGCACACTGTTTACGTGTGGTGAATATTGTAATACCCGAGCCCGAGTGATGTATGTAAACAAATTTGCCAAGTTTTGATTAGATCAAGGACGGTCGCACGCGACTTAAATAAAAGCAAACTTTCAAGCGACATGCGCTGAGCACTCTGAACGATCTAATTTACTTCGTTGTATAAGCTCGATATTATGTGACATCTGTTCCAAGCAAAGCCTCCACAAATCGAACAACATAAAAAAGTAGATTTTATTTATGATTTTAAGTGTCAAATACAAAAATACCTGTAGCATTATCAAAACGAGACACAAAAGGCTAGAATACACCCCGAAAGATCTAAGAAACTTTTGTAACTTTTGTTTACGCGTCCAAACTACACATCTACCTATGTACTTTATTTACCGATAAATGCGTACATTTAGATGATGAAATAGCGTAATGTAATTTTTTTTTAATCAACCTATTGTTTCCCACTGCTGGGCAAAGGTTTCCACACGTCCCTATCTCTGGCGATCTCCCACCACTCTCTCTCTTAAATGTAATTTTAATGGAATAAAATTTAATTATGTCTAATAATATAATACTAATGTGAAGTCATGCAGATTATCATGCATTTCATTACTTCTCTTAGGCAGAGACCACAACACGGATTTCGAATTTCAACCCGAGTATCACACACCAAAACACAAACAATCAAATGAGACAGACTAGAATAAACAGGTCAAAAGCTTCGCGAACTGCAATCGGGAATGCATACATTCCGACGATGCCAAATGGACGCTACACCTGACAAACATTGCAGGCCGACATCGACGGTCAAAGGAGCAAGTTTGGGCTAATTCGGACGTTTGCCAGTTCTGAACCGTAGCCGAATTTACCTATCAATATTTATCAGATCTCTTGAGAATCGTCTGCTAGTCGGGTTTGACTTTCATGAGGGGAAGCGTCCAGAATTTTTAAAGCAACACTACACAGTATACTTTAATAAATTATGTTCGAAGGCAATACTTCAAAGCTGTGTTTGGTTTTCCTTTTTCTCCGCAGCGCATCCAGTTCATTTTATACAATGCCTACATTCAGAGCAAAGTTTTTGTACCATACATGAACACACATTCAAATAAAGGCCACTCAAATACAGCCGGCGAAAGAGAGCAAAAAGTCCAAACTTCATATGCTTAGTTAAAATGCGAGGATACGACGACATTTCAGATTGGGTACATTAAACTTTATACGGACGTCGCTAAATTGGACTGTGTTGGCTAGTTTGTACTTTGCCAAGTTTTTTCCTTTGCGGAGTCGTCGAGGGCCCGGGAAATGGTCGTGGACCGGGTAATTGTGTTAAAACTTTCATCAGAAAGTGCGAATTTTCGCGGAAGCCACAAGGCCGCTGCTGCTTCACCTACAAGTTTAATCCGTTTCAAAATAACACGAGCGTAAGGAATAAGGTTGCTGGTTTTCAAATTAAAAAGAGGCAGATTATCGTGTTTATATTCAGGACAGCGGCTGGCAACAAGACACTTGTGTCACGATCACGAACAACGAATGAATAAGCAATTACCGATTGACGGACATCAACGGCTCTTAACACTCAATTAAAAATTTGATAAATAATTCATTGAATATACGCACTCATGTTGTATTACTTTTATTCAATGAGATGAAGTGATGCGGCGAGCGACATATGCTGCATACAAATGTATAGACACTCGTTAGGAGGTAAGCCTTCGTCTACGACCACCGGACTGCTTGGCGCCACTCGCCTATTGATGTTAATGATGATAATCTCACGTTATATTGTAGATGCGAAATTCTGTTTTGATGTAAATAGTTTGATCGCTTAAACGGCTGGAAGATAACTTTTACTATCGCTTAGGTGCATTGCGTGCACGCATGTGGAATTTTACGTCACTTACGAATTGTAAGCGGAAGGACTGGCTATAATTTGTTAGGACATCATCGAAATTCCAGTAGCTATGCAGTCAGGTAGCTACCGTTCGCATGGACACGTTACACGTCCGCTGCCGCGAAAAGGAAGTAGGTAGGTACTTATTACCAAAATATATGCAAATTACAAGCTCAGTGGAAACATACTTTTTGTTGCAGCGGTTTTTGTTCTCTACGCCAGTGGTCTCGTCATTTACATATTATTATTGGTATGTTTTAGGGATAACGTGTCGGTTTCGAATCGCGTTCTTCCCTTGAGGCGCTGCGAGCTGAATGAGAAGTATTTTCACACGAACCTCATCCACCTAAGGCACTGCTCAGTTTTGTTATTCAAAACGTAACTATGAAACAAAGATTATTTATTTAAAAGGTACCCGAATGATCGCTCCGCTGCCTCCACGCAACGATAATATAAACGTTATAATTGGAACCTTAAGGAGGATCGTATCGTTAAGCTTTTATAACCATTTAATCGAAGTTAGGCAACGGGCGTATTAACTTTCCGCTTTTGGTGAGACGGACACAATCGTTAAGTCGACTAAAATAAATTTCGTGGGAAGCTTCCTAACTCCTACCGAGTGTATCTACGGCGATGGGCAAACAGCCCTTAGCTAGTCGGATGGAAGGTGTATAATGGCCTGTGTGGCCGACTTTTGAATACCCGATAATAAAGTTATTGAAAGTGGTAATAAGATTAACGGCTTGTTCGTAGCGCGTAAATCACGATGCATTACGTCGCCGACGACAGCGAGCTCGTATCGTATTACAGTAGATTAATTGCGGTTGAGCCGGCTGTGGCGACAACCGGGGCGGGGCCGCAAACTGCGCACGCGCACAGCTAGCCACTCTCGCGACTGATAGAGCCCAACTCGAAATCTGAACCGCGGTTTAATTTAAATTTCGGATCGCCCTAGATAGTTACTGAGAAACGGCGATAAGAGTCGAATTACAAGCTTACCTCTCGCCTTTGAGTAAATGGCAAGCGTCATTATCGGTAAGTGCACCGAGCGGAGGGATCGCCACAAATCATCGAAGGCAGCCGCCACGGGCCGCGCCCTGTCGCTCACTACCAAAATTAATTTCCCGTAAAATCGCTAAAGCGATCTATCTTTTTCCGAGAAAAATAATTCGAGACTCAATAATAATTTCGCGAGGCACGCTTAATCTGCAACGTACAGCGGACCTGTTTATCTCGATAGGAATTGAGTCTGCCCACTTGTTCTTTCGCCTCGATGTGCAAACAAATTATTAAGTTTCCTTATAGGGTTTGAAGTGCGTTGCAGTAGCCTGCCTTTAATAGACTCTAGTTCTTTTTCATCAGACAACCTGTCATTAATAATGGCTTCTACAACAGTTCTGTTACAAATGGTTAACACTAGTTTTTGTCTGTATTTATCACAAACCCAATAAAGTTGTCAGAAGTTATGAATATTTCAATAAAAAACTCGAAAGATGAAGCTGTTTCAGAGCAACTTTTTACAATAAATACTCGCCCTTAGATAATTTAAGTGTTTCTTACACTTTGCAATATTTTCTACAAAATAATAAAAACAAACAAGAGAATAGTAATGGGTAAGCTTTCGATACATTCAGTAAATGATTTGTAAACAATACACAACTATTCACCGCCTGCATCAAATATGGCAAGCGAAAAGAAAAGGGGCATAACATAAAGTTATGTTCTCCATAGCGGGCATTATACCCGCTTAACGAACGGAACTGGAGACAAAAAGCTTGCGTTCTTCTATTCTCGGCGAAGGCCTACCACCGATTAGTTTTTATCTCCGTAGAACAAGGTAAACTTATTGTATTTCATTCTTCTAAACCAATTATAATGTCTAATAATTACATTTTTTTTTATTAAAAAGAAATCCGACTTCAGTTAGGGCGCAGCGTGACTCAGGGCGTTAAGTGAAGATGAAGTTTTTAGAGTTTTACGGAAAAACTATCAAACCCTCAGGAATACATCTGAAAAACATACATACAGCGGAACACAAAACCGTCTCCTTTTTTAAGTCGGTGAAAAGAAATCAGTCCAAAATAAATTATTAGAATCTTAAAAGTAATTTCCTGAGAAAACCCCTTATGTTATGATCCAAACTTTTTGTACTAAGCTCATTTATTTTTAGCCAAAAGTCACTATAGCGCCAAGCCAATCGTTTACCGATAAAATGAACTCGCGTAATAGGTGTTTCCAAGCAGTTTAAAAAGATTTTTCTGACATCAGTAAATGCTTTGACCAGTTAATAGAAAAGTTAGTTTAACGCGTTTATTTTCAATAAACAGGTCTATTCATTCTTGACTCCTGCTCCTGATGCTATTTCCAATAGCCAATAGGTGCCAATGTATAACCTGAATGCAGTCAAGGTCTTGATAAAATGCTGTATAGAACTGAAACTAGCTTAATTTTTACATAAAGAGTTTGCTTTCCATTGAGAGTTTCATTGCGTGGGGATGAAAAATAACACAGGTAGGTATAGATAATGCTGGTCATTTTTTACACAGCATCATCTAGCCCCAAACTAAGCAAAGCTTGTACTATGGTAACCAGATAACTGAACTACTTATATACTTTTTGTTTGTCAATACATACATATTATACATAGAAACACCCAGACCCGAGATAAATATTTGCAGATCATACAAACATTTATCCCGGCGGCGGGGATCGAACCCGCAACCTACTGCGTCCCAAGCGGGCTTTCGCCCATACTACTACTAGGTACATACTTCTTTCAAACATACCGCTTGTCGAGTGAGTGCGTTTCTCTCATGTTAGACGCATATGCAGCGTGCACGCAGCTTTATCAACCGACTTCAAAAAAGGAGGAGGTTCTCAATTCGTCTGTATGTTTTTTTTTTTTTTTTTTTTTGTATCTTGTTACGCGATTGCTCCGCCATTTGTTGACTGATTTGCAAAATTCTTTTCATGTTTGAAAGGGTTTACTCCAGAGGTGGTCCCATATAAATTTTATTCCTGAGGGATTGATAGTTTCCCCGTAAAACTCTAAACACCTTCCCTCCTAGCCATGTCACAAATAGAAATCGAATCGACAGCTTGACGCCCTGAGTCACACCGCGTTTCGAGTCAAACATTGAAGTCGGTTTTCTTTTTAGTATAAAAAACGTAATTATTATTTGTGGAACAAGCTACTCAAGGTAAGAATAGCCCCAAGAAACGCCAACTAAACGTTTGATATATAATAGCGGACTTAGATAATCATGTTTGCATTAAATATGAATTGAAAGGTAGTTTTGTTCATTCATATACCTACATTTTTTATTTTTTTACGTGCTTTGCCTGTTTAAATCAATACACTGCCTTTATAAACACATCGCTCGATACAGTAACAGTTTACAATATTCATGAATGTTTTAGTTTCACTTCTAAGTTGTAGATTTTATAGTAAATATTTTCTTGGCAGGATAATTGCTTTGAGTTCTTTAGCCGTTTTACGTAATATTGGTTTTAATAACTTAGGTAATTTTACATATTTAAATACATTCTAAATAGTTTATAAAATAAGATAACCTTATTCAACCTACCGATTTTAAGGTAAAAATTCTTACTCAAAATTTAATTCTACTTTGAAAACTCGTAAGCGGCTTTTGCGAATTTCAAAGTTTGATTTACAAATTATTACAAGGTTCGATGAATCTTTATAATTTATAACAAATTCGTGTGATTTACAACCTACCAATTGTCCTATCAACAGTTTCTCTACATTATCAATGGTAATGTTTCTGTTGTACGTGGTCTAAAATTGAAAAAAAGTACGTGAGTGTCGTTGACACTAGGTTGGAACGAAGTTTCAACTTAGACGTTTGGCATTTGTCAAATAAATTGTTTATTAATAAATAATCTATGGACTGCTTCGCGACTGCGCACTTTGTACTGTGACGTTTTGACATATACATGTGTAGTGACGCAAAAATCGAACACTTCTTTTCGTCTAGCCCCTTTGATCATCGAGCCATTTGATACCGTCCGAAAAAGAACTTCGTTCCAAAACCTGCATTTCAATGATATTTTAATTTGTAATTAATGGTGTTTTTTAAGTAATTCTAAACACAAACAAAACGGGAGTGACTAGAAGACAAAGAAAAATACAGAGATAGTCATTTTGTTAAATAACAATATCACACTCTAGGTACATTTAATAAAAAAAACTATACAAACATCAGATTCAGCACTAATATGTTTTCATAATAAAAAAAAATACTAAGTCTCCTTTTTCTAAATATATGGATTAACCGAATTCAATGGTCCATAACCGAATGCAAATACCTCGCATTATCAGTTAAACAAGTACAGACCTGGTAGATCTGTGTCGATACTAGATGAGCCTGATTTATGCTGGCCAACAACGCTAAATTACATCTAGATCGGACATCGCTATAAATTACGAGTGGTACTGTAAATCTGCCTGTGTATCGGACGGTCAAATCATGCCGATGGTTTAGTGCTGACGTGACCGGGCCCGCGAAAAGCGTACTGAAAACATTGAGTTCGCAATCTAAAATAACTGAAGCATATTTTGAAAATAAACAAGTTTGTTTTTATTGCACCATCAAGAAGCGAACAAGTTTTTGAAAGGAATAAGAATAGATTTTTCTTCTGAATCGATGGTTTAATCAGCCGTTCAATTAAACGCCTAGCCATTTCATTAAATAGAGCCGTTCAACTAACAGCCTGAATAATATTCAGCCATTTAATCAAACAGTGCCTAGCTGTTTGATCATCTCAACATCATAATTATCTAAGTCAAGAAGCCTCACACAGTAAAAAAATCGTGAAAAATATTTATAAGTAATACGAATTCTATTGACTTCAATTATTATTAACAAATACAAAGCCGGTTCAATATATCAGCTCAAATTGGCTTACAAAATGTGCGTAATCAACACCTACTTATCCTAAAACGAGCACACAGTTTGTTGTGTTAAATTCATGTAATTTACATCACACGATTTCTCACAAAAAAGATAATTAACACTCCACTGGTGTGGTACGCACGACCCACTCGAGCCCACAAATTTCTACATCCAATACACACAACTACAAATCGGTGACCGTTAAAAATAAATTATAAATAACAAGGCAATAAGACCGTTCGCGGGTTCAAGATGTGGACAGATAAATCACGGTCGGCTGTGGGGCCGGTTCGACCCCGTGTGTACTGTGAGTGTTAAAAATGAGATATGTGATAATATGCTCCATCTACATATTTTAATAGCGCGTGAACACTGTAGTGTTCTTGTAGAGAATCAAGTACCTTGAATTTTATGGGATAGAGTACACAGCACATTTGTCTTTTCACAACTAAGAAAGTAACGAATGTTTTAGGATCTATTTAATTTTGTTTCAGTTCGCAACTCTTTTTTGTAGCCATTTTGAGAATTCTTGAAAATCTAATTGACTCGTTTCCCAGAACAATTTGAGTTGAAACTGAGAAGGCATGCAATCGTATTAAGGTGACATCTTGCGAAAAAAAAAAAAAAAAAAAAAAAAAAAAACATACCAAAAACATTTTTTTGGTATGTTTATTTTTAAAATTTGGCTCCTTTCTATGCCGATAAATGAGTGTTTGTAAATAGATCGAAATCCTTAATGGATTTACTATGCACCTGCCGTGAGACCAAACAATAAAATATTTGCACATTTTCAAAAGCGTTATTGCAAACAAGAAACGCAAATAAGCGAGAAGGTGTTAAACTTGTGTGTGTTTGACACGTACCAATTAGCACTGGGCCGATATTTACGCCAACTTGTAAAGCGATTCCTTCCTCCATCGATAAGGGAGTGTGAACGATTAATTGGCGATTAATCCGTCAATATAAAACACACAGACAGACCAATCATTCCGTCACGAGTCAAGACGCAGGATATTCAAAACATGTACTTAGGGTACAATTAATAGTTGTGAAATTGAACTTTTTATAATACTGGAATCATAACTTCACTAGCTTACACCGTACAAATGATAAAGCACCTAAGATAATGATAAAGCAGTTAAGTTCACTAGGACTGCTGCTAAAGTCACCAATAATTTCACATAGTGGGATAAAATTAAGAAAGGCGAAAGAGTGCTGGCGTGACGAATTGAATTCTAGTACTTTCAGGATATAAAAAAGTGGAGAATATCACACAAGGCATTTGGTATACCTAATAGCTGGTTTCGATCTTCACACCAACATTAAAAACATGCATTTATTCTTTTTACAGAAAAACTTTAGTTAATACCACTCAGAGAAACCGGTATCTTGAGTAATTTATGTGTGGAAGAAATATACGTAAGCGCAATTTTTTCTCATAACAGTAGTATAAAGCTGTGAATTAATATATAACTTTCAACAAGTCTCGTGTTGAAATAAATAATCCGATTAAATATTGATTGCATATTCATAAAGCTACCAGATAATTTGTGTGTAAATGTCACAAAAGTAATTTTATACTAGTAAAAAAGCTTATACGATATTCTTTATTATTCGACTGTATAATTTTTGGCTCTACAATAAATTAATATGAGAGATCAACTAAGCGCCTAATCTGACTGCTAAATAAGATAACTAAGGATTTAGGCGGTATAACGACGGGCTTGAATATTCAATTCTCTACTAGGTGTCCGTTCATAATAAAATCTGATGACTGCTTTCATTGAAACGCCTCAAGTTATTTTAATAAGCTACATGTCGATTTTAAGATATACCACTAATACCTTACACGTATAGAATGATTGCTTTCAGAAAATGCATGTGCCAAATGAGTATTCGGAGTTTGGAGTGTATGCGACTACTCCCGAAACATCCTTAAAATATCTTGAATGAGATAGACTTGGAGCTTACTACAAATGAGCCGAGTTTTGACAAAGTCTAACTAAAAAACTGTCCCTAGAAAAACGATCTTTAAATACTCGCACATAGAACGCTTTTTTGTGCTAACAGTTTTGTTTTGTCATGTGTCAACATGGGGTTCAACCAAGGTTTTACGTTTTTATAATAAGCAGCACTATGTTGAACATTGTTATTGGATTGTTTCATACAAAAGAATTACAGGCCAAACGCAATAAAAGACTAGCCGTAATGAACCTCGAAGAATAACTTCCGAATGTAAATAATTGGCGCAACAGGTGTAGCATAAATCTCAGACAAACGAGGTTGTGATTAAGAAGGCCGTTTATCAACTCACGGCAATACACGCGACGGTACGGCTCTATTCGACTAGTACATTGATTTCAAATAAATAAAAGATATACAACATTTTTATATGATTTATTTTATCTATGTTACCTACTGGGCCAAGGTTCGTATTTCTACTCGTAAATCCTAAACTGATGCTCGCTCTTACCAACTACACATTGCGGGGTTAGTAAAAATGTATTATGAAATAAGAAAGAGTTAGCAACATTATTAATAGTAATAATCTAAAAACCTGCTTTTTATAGCTGGGGTTTTTTTTTTACAAAACTTTTGCTATTATTCTCACTAATACATGTACCAAACAATATTTTTATCTCAGCAGAAACATCTTGTTACACTCTCACCCTCATAGGATACATTAATGGACATGTTCATAAATCCTAATGAAAATACATCTAGTGGTCATGATGTGGTTTGCGGCCATAAAACCAGTCAGCGCAAACGAGTAGGTACTCTAGTTGGTATGCATGCAAACGATTTTATCGTATAAACTTTCTGATTTTTGATGCGTTAGTGACACTGCAAATTGAAATTGCGTTTGCAAATATCCTACTCATATTTTATGAACGGAACAATGTGCAAGTAACAAACGGTACAACAATCGTCCGGCGCTCAGACACCGTGGAAGTCTATTTGTCTAGAGTGAAGCGAGCTCTATTTGACTCTGCTTTTTTGGAGTCAAGAGTGAGCGATTTATCGTTTGCAGCTGCGATTTTTTCCTCCGCCATAAATCGCGTCGGCTGTGAAATTTGCGCTCACAATTTGGGGAAAAGTCGTATGTCACGTGTCTAAATTAAAATGACTTTAAAATTAAGCTTGAAGTTTCCTCCGGCTTATTGTACAAAAGGAATGTGTCAGAAGCATATCGGGAGGATTCGTCTGTAGGGCTACATTTCTCGGTGACACGCCAATTAAATAGCAGTTGGTCGGCGGCTGTAAACAAATTTATTTCACGCGCTCGCTTTTATCTTGTATCAGAGGGATTGTTCTTTCCGTAACAATCGAGACTCGTTGTTTTTACACTTGACTCCTTTGATTTATATGAAAGAAGCTAACGTGTTTGCTTAGAAATTAAAATTCTTTAGTCCTTAGGTTGATTTTTTTATAAACTTATCCAATAAGTATCTTACTTTTCCATATCCAACCAATGATCTCATTTCTCGATAAACTTGTTTACGACGGAATTTATTAATACATATACGAATTGTAAATTGTGTTTTCTAAAGAGGATACAATAAATATCCGAAAGGTCGTTAACAAGCCGGCGGACGCGAAGCACGGAACAATAAAGAACGATGTGGCTAAAAACTGGAATACACAACAAGTGAATATAATACTGGCCAATTTGGCAGAACTTTGATGTTGAAAATGTTGAAACGTGATAAATTCACGAAATTGTGCGGTCTTAGAATGTAATAAAATAAAACAAGGGATCGAAGGATTGGATTTCGAGATGCCTTCGCGCGCAATGATCCGTTTACCTCTCCGCATATTCGAGGATATCGCGTAGATCTCGCAAAAAGCGCGCTCCGATGCACCGCGCCCAGCTTCGTCCGTAATGATTGCTCCCATATCGTCCGAAAGAATCCCTTGCAAAATTACCGCCGCATAATAGGTAGGTAGGTACGTATTTTCGGCAAGATTTCTGATTCCTTCTTTATCATCTTATTTCAATCTTTCGCTTGTTATGACGCGCTCACTTCGCGGACTGCGGAGTGATTGAGCCGCTTGATGTTTTTGTGCTGTCAGGTATTTTATTCTTTTACCTTTTTTGCGTGTTCTTATTTATATTTAAATGAAGATACAATACTGATACGGTTTTATGATGGTTACGGGAGAGCTTTTTGTGATGGACTGTCGACGAGAATCTTGTTTATGGAAAGGATTTACAAATACATATACCTTTCGGGTTATTTGGATGTAATATTTAACGAGGTTATTGATATAAAATAGCATCATTACGCTCATTGCTCTTTTAAAACAAAGCCAGCAACTGCAAAGTTTCTTGGAAGTGGAACGAAATGGAACTGTGCAAGGTTTCTGCGAACCACAGTCCTTAAGATAACGGTAGGGCAATCGCGACTACTAAGATTGAAATGTAATTTTGTTTGGAAGTAGAACCTGACCCGCACTGCGGTTAAACACTTAGCTCCAATCAGCTTCATAAACGGTCATTTTCAATAACAATTTACATATTGAGCGGGAGTAAATAGATTAACCTTTAAGCGCAGAATCATGAAGTGTCAGTTTAAATTTAAATAAGCATACAAATATTTTGTTTGAAGTGATTTTTAGATATTCTGTATTAAACTTATTTCAATTTTTTAAACACCTATGAATAAACATTAAATTGCTTTACGAACGAATATACCACTCATTCTTGCGATAAGGTTCAACAGTATTTTGCATAAAAATAAGGTTACCTTTGATTCTGTCTGTCATTTACTCAGATTTTCGTCGTTAGATAGACCACAAAATTTATTTTAAAACATTTTTTAAAGATTCAGCCTTATATTGATTTTAATTCAATGTTGAATGACCACAGCCGTACTATTCTCTGTACTATACACACTCATATTAAAGTCGATAGAGCGTTCGTTTATAATTTTTTATCTGTTTCAATTACATAACTCTCTATAAATCTGCGTTCCAAGCAGACGGTTATCGACAAAAATCTTACAATTATTAAGCGACACATCAAGACGTCGTGTGTTCTGTATGTGACCACGAACGTGGGAAACCACTATAAAATAACGTTGACTGTCCAATGCTGACCCGTAACGGTACCGCGATCAAAACATTACGCAAGATGTACTTTCAACTTTTTATTTAACCTACACGGTAAGGGCCTCTACCACAGGCGTCTACCTACTACTGGGATTTAGAAATGAATAATTGATAGTCAAATAATAAATTTACTTACCCATCGATTTATTCACATAGTACTGCGCTCTTGAATTGAAAAATAAAGTTGATTGATTTTACACGCTTCACCAAAAAAACATCAAAAAACTCAAAATTCGAATGCACGAAGTGCGTAGTGCAAAAATTGACCGCCCAACGTGGGGCTCGAACCCACGACCCTGAGATTAAGAGTCTCATGCTCTACCGACTGAGCTAGCCGGGCTTGTGAAACGCTTCCGAAATTACGTATTGATATCCGCTTTCGATGTGAGTGCCAATAAACATCAGAACAAAGTACTTCCATTGATCTATTTTTGCAGAGTTATTTACAGCCCAACAACGTGCTTACATTCATGGAGAACTGTAATCTCTGCCTACCCCTTCGGGAAAGAGGCGTGATTTTATGTATGTATGTATGTAACGTGCTTACAATGTTGTTACAAAACTAGTATTCTCTTGTTCAGTTTCTTATCCAGAAACTTCATAATTGAAAATAACTTTGTTAAAATTACAGCATGATATTATCCCGAACAGAACTCCATGTTAACTTACGTTTGAACTTTCAAGTTCCGAAAATAATTTGATACTAAGAAAATAGTTCGGTGTGCAGAGAATTGTGAAGCGGGCCACGGGAGAGATGGAATGGGCGGACCGCAAACACTTCCGAGCTATGTAATTTACTCGTTAGCTCGTATCGGGATTCTATAGGAACCGTTATTTTATGTAAGAAAACTTGGCGACCGCCCGCGGCAGACAACAGCGGAATTCGGACTATTGCAATTTTGAAAACTTTCAAAGAAAAAATATTTCGTTGAGTGTAAAAGTTTCAGGCGAGGAATGTTTAAATGAAAAAGTTCGATCTGAATTATAACAAAAAGTCTTATCTACGGATGTGGAAGATTATTCAAAGTCAGATTTAATAATAAAGAATATGCAAAAAAACTTATTCTTTTTGGACATGGATGAAATTCACTTGAGATTTTTAGAAAAATATAAGCTTTGATAACAATATACTGGTAGCTTGTTATCAATTTACCTTTAATATGTTTGAATTGGCCAAAAGCTCAACCATCTCAACGTGTTGTACCTGTGAACAAAGAAATTTTAAAATATTTTTTTTTATAGAGGTCGTGAAACGATATAATTTGTATAAAGAAGGCATGTAGCGTATTTTGTAATACCTCAAATCTCCTTTAGCCATATTAAAAACATGAATGTATACCAACCAAGATCACGACTGTATCGCAGAGATACAATTATTATAATTAAAGGTAGACAATTCTTAGATTTAGGTATAAATAGATATAAATAAAATATGCAAGATGTTTTCTTACAAGTTATAGGTACTCTAATAAGACATCTGTTTCGGCTTGAGATACATTTTAAGTAGAAAGTGTTTACTAAAAAGAATTCTACTTTAAACAACTTTTTAACCGACGAAAAAAAAGGAGGAGACGTAAGTATGGTAATGCCAGGAACTCACGTGCCGCGGTATTTGACACAAAATGTATGCCATTTTAGAAAATAATGCCATTAGACGCAGGTGTAGTGTAAGCGTTATCTGTCGATTCGATATGTAGGTAATGCGTTAAATTTCTTTGTTCCCTCATATCTCCCAAACGACTGGATGGACGACATTTAGGGTATCGTTAGATTCGTCTTAATAACCTGATTGTAATGTATGACCACGCATAACTTTTAACTGAGTAGTACGATTTAGTAATTAGTAGATTATAGCCACAAACAATCCTAAAATAAAACTTTAAAACAAAGAATTAACCCGCCGAAAGAACTATTATTAAAAATAATATAATTAATAATAGTTCTTTATTATTAAAAATAATATAATTAATAATAGTTCTTTATTATTAAAAATAATATAATTAATAATAGTTCTTTCGGCGGGTTAATTCTTTGTTTAAAAGTTTTATTAATAGCCAAAATAGTAACAGCTGTAAAGTTCAACCAGTTCAACCTTTATATCGATTCAAAGAAACTTTTGCAGATGTTTTTTCTTCAGATACTTTCTACAATTTTAAGCCATATTGTTAAAGAGTTACCGTTCAAATTCATATCATAGACAGTCATGGTCAAGTAAGAGCAGTAGCAATAACAGTGAACAATAGTTATCGATCGATTTGATCGCAGATAACGCAGTAGGTATATTGAATGCGATCGACGCATGCCGCGCTTAATGCCATAGGAAAGGTAAACACAATACAATAGATAATGTTGCTTTTGTAGAACAATAAATTATCGATTTACAGTCCATGTATACATAATAAGTCTTATAATAAAATATCAGTATTTTCTATACATTCAGATGTATCTACGAAAATCCACAGCTCGAGATATAGGCACAGTATGTGTCGTGTTCGTGCATACCGCATTTTTTTCAATTTTATTGTTCAATGAGTGATATTATTACTACTAACATCACCAAAACTCTGGTTTTAAATCTCAGTTTTTGAATGAAACTGTATTTTTTTAATATTATGTAAATTAAAATTGAGTATTCTCAGGATTTCAAAGTTGTTTCAAATACGTTATGCGTAGCCGGACTTTTAACTTACAATGAAACAAAACGAGTTTGTTTCAGGGTCATACAAATAAAGGTATGAATTCACTGTACCAGTTCTCATTATAATGTATAAAAGACCTAGGCCTTTGCATCTATATTAGATGATTTATACAGCGTTAGACAGGAGGCAATCCATGCCTACACCCTATCGGGACGCTGTAGTGCCTGGGACATTGTTTGAGAAAGAATAAGCATTAATACCTATACATTACGTATAGGTATTAAGTAAACTTGCATTCTCATTAACGGTAAAAAAAATATCGGGATATAAGTAAGTACGCATAACATTTTGTTGGACCAAAATATTTATCTCTATGCGACCTTCATAAAGTGTGATACTAGACAAACGAAGTGCAGTTTTCCAAAAAGTATGTAGTAAACAATAAGTTCTACACAATCGATGTAACATATTAGAAGCAGATACAAACAGGAACTCCGACAGAGTCACTTCTGGCGTTTATTAAAATAGTTTCCAGCCAAAGGCATTCCCAATACACATAGAAGCTTCTGCCCCCGGCTTCACATGATCCAATAAAACGTTTATAATCTTACAGCAGGGATCATGTAATTCCAGAATACCTAATGTTTAGAATCAGATCGAGTTTTGGTATTTTTGGTGCGGATCGGATTAGTCCCAATACTTGTTACAGACAAACAACTCTACCTCAGTTTCATATTGACATAGAGTATAGATATTCCGAAGCGTTACAATGTTAAGCAATATATTGTAGACACAAGGCAACTA
The DNA here is from genome assembly GCA_951394285.1 of Epirrhoe tristata. Classification (NCBI taxonomy): domain Eukaryota; kingdom Metazoa; phylum Arthropoda; class Insecta; order Lepidoptera; family Geometridae; genus Epirrhoe; species Epirrhoe tristata. The sequence continues at coordinate 6,622,047 of OX596146.1, read as the reverse complement.
AGTACTAGTATTGTGAGAACTGAACGGACAGACTTTCAATGCTCACACGAGTTATGGAATTGTGATATTAGTAAACAGCAATATTAAATACCTCTAGGAAACAACACTGACATAGTTTTTTGGGTTCATATTATTAAGGTGACAAGGGTCTACGAAGGTAACTCTGTTCGTCTGTTTATCACTGTCGTTCGTTTATCATCAGGGCAGTATCATTAAAACTCAAAAAGAAAGACCTTTTTCTGAGACAGTGCATCTATTAAAAAAAGTTTTATCAAAAAAATTACTAAGTCCGGAACTCCAACGTGCAAAAATTCAAAGAAGGTTATTTGAAAAGTCCTGTACAATTTTACTGGTATTGTAGTCACTTAAAATCCTTTATTAATGTATTTTAAGTATGGAGAGGGTGAAATAAGTTAGTAATTAAAGCTTATATGACGAGATAACAGCATTCAATGCGGACGAAATCGCGGGACACGGCTAGTTTACTCTCACAGATGTACACTGTTGACTCATAAATATTTGCATTCAAGATGGATGCTTAATCATTTCATCTGTCTACAGAACAATATTCTTCGGAATGCTCATTCCAGCGCGTATCAAGAGACCAGTGGCTGAGGAGCTCAATGATGATATCAATTCTCTTCCTATCGCCTGATCGGATCTCCGATACGCACCGTCCGTTTCTCGGCCTTGTCAATCGACACAAAAGCCGGACAAATATCTTACTGGATAAATAAAGAACCATAATCAACGCAAAACCAAATATAAAAACATCAAATAGCATAGTTAGTCAAATGAATGCGAATAGACCATGGAAACACCTAGCATAAAGCAGAATTTGGCCGGACAAATTAAATTCATGGCAATTGTCCGGATAAATCAAAGTGCCCGTCTCAGGGATCAATGGACACGAGATAATGTACTACATCTTATAAAAAATTATCATATCACATGTCAATTTTGTAGATAAGGTTTTATGATAATTGCAGTTACTCAGTCTCGTTTCACGATCGTTCGTATCGAGACAAAATGATGCTCTCAATCTTACATAAGTAGATAAATAAATCTAAATACGATATTGATCAGAAACATAGAAGTCATGAAGATTTTGAGATAAACATTTTATAAACAAAAAAGACACTTGTATGTAAAAATGTAAGCAGTTACTATTTAAATGAATAAATTAATTGGTACATTAAAAAACCTACTAAACTGAGGTGTGACATTTTAATGTTACACCTCAGTAATAATGTAATGTCAGTAGTAATGGGTTTTAACCCATTTCTAAATAACTTGTTAATACGAATTAGCTATAAGTCAAGACAATTACACGCTTAACAGCGCAAACTCAATATTAATATTCAAAAGCCAAATGACAAAATTAATACGCCCAATAAGCATAATGTAATGAGCTTCTTTGAATGGTATTTTATATTAATGCAGATGTATGCAATATTCTCATTACACGGAAACAACTCTATGGATTAGCTTATCTTGAAGGTATTGAGAACGGTTAATAATAGTAACACAGCACGAAAGTGGAGAGCAAAAAACATGTGTAGGTACAACGACACGCGAGATCGGGCGACACGGTTTAAGTAATGGCTAGATGACATTGTAGATACGAATAAGTAAAGCATCGACTTAATAAGCCCGACTCAATTCTCAGATACGGTTATAACTCGATAAGAGTAGCTTGGCAATGTCGCTCGCACGCAGTGCACGTAGTCGGGTAAATGAGAGAGCTGCGTAACGGAGTGAAGCCAATCTAAAGCATGCCCGAGTTGATTTACTGTAGATTTTTACAGTGTCTCGATTGCCTCGGCCATCGATTGCGAGCGTTATCTCAATAAAGAGCAAGGGAGTGCGTTCATTAGCGCTCTGACACGGTGGAATCATAAATTGCGGCACCCCGCCGCGGCCCGTACGCTCCCTTAACACCCCCGGATACCTAACCCGCATTCTACTCTTTGCCATTTTCATTGTTTTTGGAAAGAACCCCATAAACCGTCACGGTCCCGATTGCCCAGATAACGCGCAGGTGTCGCCTCCACGCATACCGACGTAATTACACACACGTTTTTACAATATATTCCAATTCGCGCGGACGATAAGCACACAGCTGCGCTGAATTAGCCGAAAGTCCGTTGATTTGTTATCTAATATGTTTTTTTCGGTTGGGACCACCGTCATTCCTTATAATGGTGAATATGACAGCCGCGATAAAGTATACTTAGTAGACAGATAAAAAGAAATAGAAAAGCGATTAAGAAAGGCATCCATCAATTAAACTCTGTTTATCTTCGAACGGTTCATGAATATTCACACATGAACGAATGACTTCAAATAAAATAAACGTGTTAGATTTTAAACTAACGAAAACAACACTAGTAAAAGTCAGCGTAGACGATCAAGCTACATAAAATATCGTATCCAAAACTTACAAACATGGGAAGTCATTAAACCGACCGTCCCGGCACTTACTGAGCTGGTATGGCCGTCTGGCCCAGCATAAAGATCAATATCGATGTGGCTCGATGCCAAAATCTTTTTAATATCGTCCCAAGAGCAACTGAAGAGTGGTTAGAAGCTGGCGATAACAACAAAACTATGAGGTACGTGAGGGCTTCGTCCTCGAATCTTCAGAATCGGACCACCGCAAACTGGAAGAGATCATCATTATGGACCGTGTGGGTGTATAAATACATTATTACTTACCAAGTAGGCAGAGTTTAATTTAGATTGGCATTTTAAATGTACCATCATTTCATTGTAATGAAACTTCTTTGCATGTTGATAAATCATTTATAGATGCAATAATCTCGAGCGCGCCATCCCCAGGTTTGCGCCCAGTCTGCAACGATATCTATGGCCGCTTCGGTTTAATCTTATTGTATGGGACAATGGGGAGTAATGGTCGGGACAGACTTCCCTTGAAGCACTTTTGAGTTAGCTGATAAATTCCACCGAGTCCTTGTCTCACTTTGCCTCACTTTCGAGGGTTCTTGTGGTCGCGTATAACTTTTAATGAGTGCTGTTAGTTCCTTTACAAAGAGCAACCAGAAATAGTTCCGTGAACTACTCAGACACCGAAGAATTCTTTATAGCTGATAAGCGGATGAAGTTTTAAGCAAATAACAAGGTTTGTAGATTAGAAAACAACATTGAAGTATAAACCAATCTTGAGTTTCTAAATAGTTAGAAACTTGATATTCTTTGTCTAACTAGATAAACAAATTGAATTTTAAATCTTATAAGTAAATCTAATAATGAGTAATAATATGTTTATTACTTATTGGAATTCAATGTTGAAAAATATTGGTACCTAACTATTTAAGGATTTTTTTTATTAATTTTGATATTATTACCTCAGTGCCACAATTGCGCTAGGGGGCAATCTTTGCATAGTGAAAAAAATCTAGTTAGTACAATTATGTCGACAATAGAGATCTCAATTCAGTCCCTTTCAGATTCAAATGTTTTGTACTCATTAGCACTGCGTCATAAAAGGCGAAAACCGTGAACTAAACAAACACAGCGATAAAAAAGTGAATCTCATCCGAGTCTATTAAAAACGACATTGGCTCGCTAAATCAAGTGCCTCCATAAAAAGGCGCGTGAATGAAGGCGTTAAGTTTCACACCACATCGCTCCCGCGGACGAAGCGCGTCGAAATGAACGCCTATTATCATAAAGCAAACAAAGAGTTGAGAAGAAAAAAACAAAAAACATAAGGCTTTAATGATTTGGTAGTTCTTGGGTTGAATGCCAACGAAACTGAGAGAGGAAACTGCAGTAAAATAATGTTTTATTGCGGCACCATTCATTGAGAATTATAATGCAGCCGCCGAATAGTTGCATATCGTCCAACTGTATAAGAAACAAATTACATTTATTTCTTTGTGACTGACAGTGATCTGGATCAGTTGAGCTATCTATAGATCGTTTCTAACGATCCTTAGATAGCTTGACTAATCCTGTTGTATTTTGTAAATATATGTAAATATGTAGTAGCTTAGCTTCTGTAAATAAAAGTTCGTTGTTCGCTTTGTTGTTACGTCATGATAAAGTAATTCTCGAAACGATAGATCTTTTTTTTTGTAGACAAATAATAAGTAATTCAAAAATGTAGTCACCCTAACGCAAGCTAGGAGGTAACATGCTTGCGTGATGCTCCGATGCTATGTTGTGTTGCCTGAAATAAATGGTTATTGGAACGAAGTTCCTGTTCGGACGGTATTGAAGAAAAACAAACTGGGGAGGATGGGAGAAAAAAATTTACCGTCACGCCCGTCACGTCACGAAATCGTCACAGTGCGAAGTGCGCAGCCGCGAACAGTTCATAGATAGTTACATTGTTAGTACGGAAGAGATTTGATTTGAATTTGAAATTCCCAGTATAGAAAAGTACTCTTTGCTTCGTTCCAACCGAGTGTTCCACGACACACGTACTTTTATTTTATTTATTTATTTAAAACATAGTCCTATAACTCTGAAATAAATCGAAATTTTATTTCAGGTCATGTTTCGGCTTTAATCTGAATCTATTCCGTCGAAGCTTGATTGAAACACAATTCCAGAAACTTTCAGATTTATAAAAAGTTTTTAAATGTTTTTTTTGGACATTGTCTAGTCCTATTAAGTAGTATATACCTATGTAATCCTTTAAGATTATGGTTATCCAAAAACATCTGTTTTGATACAGTAGTGAGCCTGTTGTTTAAAGAGCCAGCTTCTTCATAGCTTAGTATATCTTAGCCATTGACTTTTATGCTTCCGAATGTTGGCTAACGGTGTGATGTTGAGTACATCGTTAAGTAGAAATATGATTATCGAGTGCTTTTATATCTAGGTAAGCAAACTCACATAAACGCGCAGATTGGTTATCTTCTGCACTTTTTATATGTTTTCCCTTAACGTGTGAACTTAACGTCTGATTTATGTGAACCAGTCAATCGCGGCAAATTGGAATAGTACTTGATCTTCCAAGATAGTTGCCTTCTTGCTCCTATGAATCCTCCAATTTTTTTTTCGAGATTCGAACTCCTTACTTCTGATAAAATCCCAGGGAATCTAGTTCAAAACAAAAAAAAACACACCTGCGTAAAAAACTCACCCAACCCCAATGATATATTTTTTAACATCATTGCCCAACCTGATATTAAAAATTTAAAAGTAAATGATGACATTACCCTTCAATGATTACTAGATAAGATCTAAAATTACAATACTAAAAGTAAATTGTGCGCGCGTAAAAACTTAAACACTTTAAATAAGCCTTTGTACATTATTAAAATTATTTTATTTAAAGAAGAGAACAAAACAATTTATTTTCCGCTGCGAGCTTTTATGAGCCATTATGAAACACGTCTATTTCCAATTCTGGAATCCAAATTACAAAACAATTTCAGCGTTGTCATCGTATTCGAGGCACATTTATAAGTACCTACTGCATATAAATGGGTTGATCATGGGTTCTAACTGCTACTGTGTGGCGAAGACCTTTCGGAAAACTATCACGTATAGCGTCACGAAGATGTTTATTTATTTTATTGCTTTTTAAGATTACTAATTCGAACACCTAGGGGAGCTTTGTTTATAGAATTATTATAATACTATAACTCCTTGGAAATATCTTTCTTTAACCATTTCTTTCATTATTTCACATTGCCTAAACAGCTTTTCTCAGTCTTTTAAACAAACAAAAAATTGTGAGATTGATAAAAATCGGCAATAAATATCGTTCCAAAAATAGCACAAAAACATGAACTACAACATTTTGTATAAGATTATATGACAAAAAGCTTAGTTACTTTATAAGCCAAATTTATCACCCTTGTTGAAAAGATGTATAAAACTATTAAAAAAGTATACTAAACGGGCACAGGAAGCAATTTAAAAAAAACTTCATGCGCATCCGCCACGAATAGAGTCTTGACACGCTGGAATGTAACTAATGACAAAAAAGTGTCTATCGCTTCATTTATTCACAAAGACCCACCGGACAATACCCACAAATATTTTAGCCTGACTTTTATAGTAGCAGCGAAATGTTATTAAACAAACAATTCGCCCATTCGGCGACATGTCTTCGGGCTGGGTTTGTATAATTGATTCTTTCCGGGGGCGTTCCGGTCCGGTCTATTGTAGGTACAACCTGCTTACTATTTCCTACAAATATGTTTATCAAAGCGATTCTTCGGAAAATTCCGTCTCATTTCCGGTTCTTGACAAAACCTCACACTCCGATAATGCCGCGCTACGACTCTCCAAAGTGAAATGAAATGGGATGTTATGACAATATGTCGGCAACATAATGCGCGGCCGCGACGACAAATGTGCTGTGAAAATATTTCGACATTCGGTATGAATTCAAATTATTCCACGAAAAATGGTCTTTAAAGCTTTCTTATTATGTGAAACGTTTCTTATCGTGTGAAATGAAACGTTCATTGCCGCAACGGGGACGTCTACGCGAGAAGGGTAGGAAATTACAGGCTCAAATAGAAAATGTTCTGCTAACCTGATAATGTTTGGGCGTGACAGTTCGAGTGGAGTGGCAGGCTGGATAAACGAGCAGTATGTTGTTTTAATTCGATACATAATCGATGTCATTACAGACAGGCGCCCGTCGATCCACTCCTGCCACAAACGTGGGTAAACGGTGCCAACCCAAACCGTTTCTAGCCATTCATTAAAAAATATTTAGCGATATATCTAATTTTGTAAATGATACAGGGGGGTTATTTTATTAGAACAGCCGTAATAACTAGGCATCCGGACGCAATACGCCCCCAAGTTTTGGATAATGACCGGTTCGAGGGACCCGCACCAGATTAAAACATCCGAGGATTCGAATAATAACAAAGGGAAAGACAAAAAACTAAAACGGCCGTTAAATGCTCGATTCTACCTGGTTCCGTAAGGTGATGGACTTTTTGAGGGTTCGATGTGCGTAGCAATCGAGCCTGTGATAAAATCCTCCACAAATATAATAAATCTACGCGATAAAATTCTTTGCTCTACAAAGAGCCCGACTAATTGTTTCTGGAAACCAGTTATTAGAGCAAACAGCCCGGAGGTAACCTATCCTCCTTACACGAGTTTCATATCATGGGAACAAACAAATATTTTTTGTTCTAAAATTAATTTACTAGAGTGATGAAAATCTAATGTAAACAGAAGAGTGAGAGGTTTAATAAGTGGGTCAGTATAATTATTGTAGCTTATTATATTTTAGGAAAAATAAATTGGACATCGGGGACCGTGTGCCCTAAACTGGTATTAAGAGAACGTTATGCAAACTTCATTGTCGGCAAGGGTCTGCAATAAAGAAACAATAAACGAGCAAACGTCCGAAAAGGGTTTACGGTGGCTAAAAAATATTTTTCAAGCAACTAGACAATAGCAGACGTTGTATTCAGTTATAAAATAAATGAAATTTTTAAATGCCACCCAGCATTTAACTCTTTGGGTGCGCAATAAAAAAAAAAGAAAGTAGCGGCTTCACTTTTTTCTTTTATTTCAATTATTTTCTATCGAACTGCGTAATTGCTTTGCTACTTCTAAAACTACTACTAAAAAATGGACGCAAGACTTATAACTTAAGAAAAGTCACTCAATTATTTTAGCTAACTGCTGCAAGTATGAAATGCGCTAGACTAACTTACCTACTAACTGTCAACTTTGATAGGAAAATCATGGCCAAGAATAAACAAACTACTTCTGAACAAAGCAGTAGAGCAGAGACAAATCCCAAGAGAAAATTTACTGCTTGGTTATAGAATTCACAACTTGTACTATAGAAAATTCAGATCTGAATTACTTTGATATTAGCACAAAGTCAAACCAAGATTAATCACTATCATGATCTTCTCAAACGCATAGTTCCCAAAAGGAACAACACGGTGATTCATACTTTAATGAACAAAATGTCTAATGACTCAGCAGGCACAATGCATGTTTACCATCCAGTTATGACAAAGGCCAAAATTCCAAATGTCAAATGTAGTACAACAATAGGCAAAAACATGTGCAAGCAAGCTGCTAAATAATTGTAGCAGAATTATTATTACCAAATGCAAGAAAATAAAACAATTTCATCTCTATTCTCAAGTTTTTGGAAACAATAAGCAGTTAAACCATTAGGGCATAGCAGACGCAGTCCATTTGCAGCAAAAAATGTGTAAAGAAATATGACACCAACATTGCATTAGTGCTGGCGATAACTCAATAACGGACTGTTTCAAAGTCTATAGAACGCACTTAAAAATAAAGATGAATACGTCAAAAAGTAAGATTATTCTATTCGTAAAAGATGAGGCTTTAAATAAAATCGAACACGTTAAAAAAAATTATGAAAACAATAGTTTTGTTGAATAATGTCTGTTTTGACACTAAATCAAAAGCGCCCTAGATTATATTTCTCCAAATAATACCCGAGGTGTTGAAGGAGTATTTGAACATCAGTAAACTGATACTTTACTGTTAAATACACAGAGGCGCGTGAGTCCTTTTCAAATAATCTCTCCGCTAATGAAAGATAAATTGCTCCGATTTGCCAGCAGAGGGCGGAATGTTGGTTTAGTCACCTTTAATAAGAATCGAATCGTGATTCTATAAGGTGATCGGTTGTAATGTAAGACAATTTCTCAATATCAACATAGCTAAGATGTAGAATAGCTAGGTCCGCGTTTCAAACTAGCACTTTTCTGATAACAATCGATAGACATATTCGGAAATGCCTCTGGCCACCCTTAGATTCTCTGGTTTGAGTAGAAAGATCTTTGGAGGCACGGTCATAAAAGTCATTTTGACACTCAAACAATGTGTTTTAATAACATATACCAAAATATTCCTTGAACCGATTATATTTCATTTTCATCCTTGTTTGACGAGTTAGACTACTACGACTACACCTAGTACGCAGAATAAGTTGGACCATTATCTCGTGTTAGACTTTAGTAAAGAATCAAACAATATCTGTTAAAGTAAATGAGCTATTCTGTTTTGTCTAGTACAACACTCACACTTTGAGAAGGCTTCACGCAATCGTATCAACCGCAAGTTATTTGTTATCAGAGTCAGTAACAAGCGCCAAAATGTTATGACTCGCTCTGACCACAAAACTATTTTAATGGCTCCATTAAAAAGTGATAGTTACAAATTGGTTCTATGGGTCACTGATAGTCCACGCGTTGGTTTTATATTACCATTCGGCAGGAAATGTCTTCATACCTTTCGTATCGATTTCGAAATCAAATAACTCATGTAGCGGTAATAAAACAAAGCAACGTTATTAGAGGCTGGTAGAAAACTGTACGAATTTATTATTGTCACAACATTTTAATGGTAGGGAACAGTAGGCGAGCCGGTGACGTAATTGAATAAGCATTCCAAGTGTGAGGTCCAGTCAAGCGATTCATTACAATTTGTTACCAAAACAGTGTGACATGAAACAGTCGCTCACGTCAAATCCCTCATTAATAACCGCTTTGGGACCACTTCAGCGCGCCCCCCACGCTCGAGGAGGGAAAAAAATAGCAGAGGCGCCTTTCATGCGGTCGTAGCTTGTTCAGTGGCGGGCTTTGCATCGGCGAACGTACCTTCCTAACAAAACAATGTCTGAATTGCGGCATTGTCGGCTGCCACTATTAGAACGAATTGCCGTACGTGCCTAGTTCCCTACAACCTTCCAATATTACCCCCAGTTTTGCACTACTTTTGTGTGCTTGACACGTCGCCTGTCTGGATTGTAGGTCCATTGAATTTTTGGTATAGATCACAGAGACTTTTAGATTACTCATAAATAGTCGATTGATTCGAGTAATGACAAGAAATAGCCTTGTTTAGCAAAAGTATTTTAACTATACTTAAACAAGACTTGCTATTAATTTTATAGCAATCTCGTCAATCTCTGTTTGTTTTGGTCATATGATAGGTGGGTGATACTTGAATTCGATACTGTACAATGTCAGCTAGTGAAATTACCAATTTATAGTAACTGATAAGAAAAATTAAGTAGATTTATCGTCTTAGATGCTGATGATAACATGAAGTTCAAAAAATGTTTACCTAGGTGATGATCAAAAGTTGCAAATTTTGTCTAGAGCTACAAAGTTTAGTCTCATTATTTTAAGAATTTTTAAAAGCTTTTTGTTTTTGTCATAATTTCTCAGACCATGGTCATTTGCTCCATCGGATACTCAGAAGTTTGAGATATCTGATCTATTGTGTGTTTTTGCGAGAAAAGAATTATCGATCTTCGGGTAAAATGTTCAAGCTACTTACAAACTTTTTGTCTGAGGAGAGAAAAACTAGAACGCACACAAAAATAGAGATCATTAAACCATAAAAACACTTTTACTCTCACTCAATACCATAGACTTTGATTAACGCTCAATACAGACATGACTTTGATGAACTTGTGAGTTTACTAATATTTTGTCATCGATTCGTATAAGGGTTAACACAATATACCAACAACGACATGCATGTAAACTATGCACACATAGAATCACACTAATTTAGCCGGCGACATCTGTTAAAAACATTAGCTGATAATTTAAGCGGATCGACAACAAAAGCCACGTTAAGCCCGACCGGCCAAATGCCGGCAGCCCAACACGAGTTAGATTCGCATTAATGAAACGTGGGCGTACCAACGACTAATCTAACCTCCCCCGGACAATGGCACAAAAAGGACTAAACACTGAAAAATAGTTCGACCGATTTTAACGGCAATTACACAAAATGGACGCTATCAACGCCACGGGAATCGGGCATAAAGCGTAAAATAACGCCGGTCACGTACAATCGGGATTCTAAACTCGGAAAAACGATGCACCTGTATTATAAACGCATCGCACGCCCTTTGTTCATCACAAAAGACTTTAAATTGCAACTCGAATTTCTCATATCGAAAACGGACAGCGCAGGTAGTTGTTTTTTATAGGCACGCACGTTATAAAGGGCTGAGTTGTAAAACCGTGATGAATTATTTCGATTTACGAGTTAGTTGGACGTGGCCAGCATTAGCTTCTAAGTTCCTATTTACTGCTCTACGTGGTAGACCAACTCATATCTGCTGATTCATTTTCATATTTTTCGTTTATTTATTCATCGGCTAACGTAAAAGAACTATTTATTCGTTACTTTCCTTGTATGTTAATTTTATTCGTTGTAAAATTCAAAATCTAGGTACTCGTAACTACCTCTATCTAATTTATTGGAGATAAACCTTTCAATTTTACTATCTCGTCGAACAACTACCACAATTAATAGACACAAGGTATAAAAATCGTATTAGATTGGTGTGAATAGTAATGGCCGGTTTATGGTCACCATAAAGTCACAACAAGCAATGTCACACAGTCACACGAGATGAGGTTCGTATATCAGTTATTCCAAACAAGAACCTTGTCTCTACACCTCCTCACACGGTTTACGAGCAATAAAAATAATAATCAAAGTCCTTTCGCGGGAAACTAAAATTTGCCTACGCTGCTAAATCAAACACGGCATCTGTTTATTGTGTCATCTTATCTGTAATCCGACAGTATCGTATTACAGTAGGCACATCATTTAAAATATGATGACTATAAATTTTGTTAATGACCAAATCGACATTTACATCTATCACAGTAAGCAAGTTTCCATGGTTTCTCGTAGGTATCTCATATTTTATTGCCTTCGCAAAAGCTGACGAGCAAACAACATGCCGCGAAGGCTTCATTGAAAAAAGTATCAACCGTCTCCCGGTTGTTTCTCGTTTTGCTTTTATAAATTATGCATTTTTGTGGTCACAACAATCGACTGATCTGTAATTATAATAAGGAGTGAGTGAGAGTCACGTTCAACGGACAGCGAGAGCTACGGGCACATAGAGTGTGTAAATCGTGTCGATATGCTTCCCATTCGGTCGAAGGCGTGTCCGTGGTTCTAGTACTGAATACTGTTGCATTGTAACGGTTAACAAAGTATGATTGCGTCAATATTACACCGCTTTGGACCGGGGCCTAATGCACCGGCGCCGATAGAGTCGATCACAATACGATTGGCTCAAAGTAGATTGCCACTTGGCGCGTCTGCACTTGAATCGAATAAGCGCATAAATCCGACGCATAAATCAAAGATATGTTCAATTCATCTCGAGCTTATTAAGAGCATAACGGCCTACGGGCTACCCACGTACAAAACTCTCTTACATAAATAACAATTACAACTGTTATTAGGACTGCAAATCTGAAAGCACTTCGTAAATCTATTTCGCATTGAACCACCTCATTAATTTTATTGCAAACGTAAAGTAGCTTTTACACTTCTATTCAGATAACATGATAATCTTTCTTGTATAGGTTTTATTAGTATCTTTGTTTTATAAAGCACATCATAACTTTAGCGTAAACCATAAACTACAGCCAAGAATTGTACTAAGAAACTAACGGAAGAGCAGCGTCAAGTGTTCGAAGAAATCCAAATAAGGCAGGGCGATGCAACAATTTTATGAAATCTCTATTTTATTTAGTTTCCGTGACTTATCTTACCGACCTCGTAGGCGACCTTCCGAGACGTGATAACAGTATCCCTGACCTAGGCTAACCTGCGAGCGCCGTCATAATGACTGGCCGACCGAGTGCTCACAAAAAGCATAACGAATCGACCACAATGCGAACAGCGGCGCCTGCACATGTAGACATAATCGATATTCAATACGTTTGTGATACCGACCTATAGCACTGACAAATTAATTTTAAACGCTTCTTCATGGAGATCATTATTTTTGAAACAGACTATTAAAATTGTAGACCCAGGTTAGTATTTTGGTGGTTAGGTACATAAATTATACATAGTTGGCCACTGACTCATACGAACTTACTTTTTTTATTGTTTTTTTTATATTTACGTTGTACTTATTTTTAAAAACACAGGGTTTTGTTAAACAAATAAATAATTTTATTTCATTTAATTAACGTTCGAGGTTTTTATTTTGATGTTGTTACCGTTTCGTTCTTATGAATGTTAGCAATGTCGGCATAAAAATGACATTATTCGTGTTCATATCAAAACTTGTTTATGTTAGTAATTACAATTTCACGCGAGCTTAATAGGTAGTACAGACATGTTAAACTGTTGCTCACGCCACACGCTGAGTCCGCAGTACAATGACCTTATACCTACAAATGAGCTTCAGCTTTTAACTACCTTTATACGCCTCTTGGGTGATAAACTTCGAGATTTCAACAGAATACATAAACTCAGTACACTGCTCATATTAAAGTTGAGTAATTCGTAATCCAGAAGCTTTATCGATTTCCTGAACAGTTATATTTTATATCTAGTCGTTCGAAACTCACGACAAAATATATACTTAAAATGTTCATTAGGTAGTAAAGACGCGAAAACCAGCATAAAAACGTAATCGAGCCTTCTTAATTTATGGATGTGGTGGTATGACACTGATACAGGCTCCACGAAGCAGTGAAGGAAATTGCGCTTGCCATGACGGGGCGGGGGCAGGAGATACCCGAGCGACGGTGATACAGCCGGCACGCACCGCGGAATAAACGCCCCGTGAAGTCATAAACCCAACCACGGTTATACGAAAGGACGCCTATAAATTCTTTATTTTATGTTCTCAAACATATATTTAATTCTAAGGGCGTCCCACTGTTTCCTTTTTTAACCTTATAAATAAAGAATTTATAGTGCATTTAATACGTCCTGTAATCAGTGTTCAAACGCCTAAACAAGACTACGGTCGGACATTAAACACGTTAATGAGGCGCGATATCTTGGCCGTTGATGTAAATAACGTTATTATTTTTGAAAGCCGTAACGAATTGATAAGTCATCGTCAGGAATCATTCGGTTGAACACATCCCATCTTTTGGTTATTTGTTGTAAAGAGACCGCCTTTGATGATAGACAGCACAATAATGCTGTTTAGAATGAATGTCCATTGCCCATTTCCTACATGATCACAATGCAAAGCCGACCGAACCAGGTAACAAAGAAAATTTGTACCAAAAATGCACGAGAGTATTAGTAGTACTATCTCGCTGTTCCGATGCACAAGGTAGGGTTACCAACATTTAGGAATTGATCAATACATTTAATAGCATCTGCTTTTACCCAATCGCCGATCGTTATTTAAATAATGTAAATTAACCAAATATCATCCCGAGGACCACCTGCCTGTTCGTCAATTATTTGGAAAAAAACTATGGAGTGTGTTGTGTATGTGACTTGACTTTTCTTTAGATCGAGAAGCGAATATGCAACTCTTGCGTTGTAACCTAGCTATCATGCCACCGAGGTCAATGTCCAAGTCGCGGAAGACTCAGTTCTTTTTATGTATTCCAGATCCTTTGATGATTTATATGGGGATAATGATTCGAATAAGGACCATGTATAAAATCAAAATTTTAGTTCTAACCTGCGCATGGTAGCCCTATTTATAGATGATTCTCAATTGTTAATACCGAACAAAAAGAACGAATTTCTTACATGTTTACTTTTTGAACAATGTGCGTAGGAGCGATATGATAATTTGATACTGAGTCTACTATTCTTGATACTAGTCTAGACCAATTATTACAATGAAGTAGTTTAAAATGCCTTTAATGTTACTTTTACTACAAAATATAATATGTAGTAGTTGTGGGCCATTAATAAAAAATATGGATTCTTTCTCTTCTATTAGAATCAAACTTGATACATTGAAATTGGACTGTCCTACCAAAACTCAGACATCTTGCTTCATCAGCGTTTTGTCGCCAACAACAGTTACAGCTTTCTTCAAGGAACTGTTTCACAAAAGTCTGTTACACTCTTTTCTAGAAGTTAAACAGTACGCAGAAAGCAACTGTACTAATAACTGGTTCCCGATAGTATTCAACACCTTGCCAAATATAACTCAACTTCACTCACTTCATTGTCGGTTACTTTAAATTGTTTAATATCATAAACCCTTAAAATGTAAAGTATCAAAACACTTTATTCCAATAGCTCAAGCACAGTTCCCTATAAAGTCCAGTAAAGGCGAAGCGAAGGCATCAGAGCAAACAGTCCTTGCGGACCGACCGATTTCATACACAATAGGACCCGAGCCCTCAACGTCATACCCATCACATTGAGCAGAAACACAAACATTTAAAAAATCATCAGACACAATAATACCTTCGGATAAAAAAACACGACCGCCTACAATTATCGTCACCGGGTGCATAATAGTGAGCCTTACAAAAGTAAACAGTGGCCGTAGATTTGAAGATGCACTATGAAAACATTTCTATGGAAGTCCGGTTCGGACAGTTACTCTGTTTTGGATGTGAGATAGTGTGAAATTCTGCGTAATCGGTTGCAATGGGATTTGCGGCGGAAGTGTTTGAAGTCAGTCTCTTTCTTAGACCACCTAGAGATTATTTATGATAAAATCAATTTTTTTACATTATGTATATTACATTAAGGACAACATGCTCTTGGATATTTTATTAACAGCGCGAATTAATCGTAAATTTAATTTATTAAACCTATCTATATCGGGCTACTTAGATAAAATAATAATCTTCAGCATTTGCAAACCAACTATGTATTGCATTCATAAATTCTTATTGCAATTGCAAGATAAATCTGAACAAAAGAGCCCGCTGTTGGTTCAGGTGTCAAGGACACAAAGCTATCATCGTAAAGTCAATATTTACCAAAGATTCACGTCAAGATCATATTTCTTAGCGAATATGTTATGCAACTCAGTTTACTTAGGACTGCTTTGCGAAACCGTTTAGGATTACTTTCAAACTTGATGTATGTAGAGATCATGACATGCCCAAATTGCCCAATTGAAATACTACCATGGGTGTGAGTATTCTTCATCAGAGCGATTCGATCACCCTCGAAAACCGTCTAAATAGTTTTATAACCATTTAAAAATATTTCCTAAACATTTTGTATGGTATTTTAAAATTTAATCATAGATATTGGTTTTTAGCATCTCATTTTCATACATTTATTTTCAATTCTAAACAATAATGCAACAAAAGCTGGAACTTAAAATAATTTACGGCTTATAACTTATGCCCACCACTAACACGGCACAGCACAGCAGTAAACATACGCTATAATTTGACGAACGAGACTGATATTGACAATTTGTTTCAGACACAATGCCCTGCGCATATACCACAGCAACAACTTCAAGACAAGTGGGATAGCACAGCTTCAAATTTGTTAACAATAAAAATAGCCACGGACTGGAAGTTCATCCCACGGCATGTTGGCCGCCCACACTCAGCCGTGCTACATGACATAGCAGTAATCATTCCTGTGGAATAGTTTTCAATAAATTTTGATTTATTTAATATATTTTCATATTCTCCGGACGACAAGATTGTGGAATGCATATCAATATCGAAACTGGTCGTATCGATGACTCGGAGCCGTCAAAAGAACCGCTCATTAAGCTTGTACCATTATCATTAGTTATCGGCATTAAATCTCTATAAATATAGATTTATTCAGTGTTTTCATTCTGATTACCGGACTGTTACTAATTCGTTATTTCAACATTTTTATATTTCACATCGCTCATTCCACTGTGTTTTCTCTATACGACAGGTGTCTTATCACCGGTAAAGTGAGTTCATGAGGCATGATTTACTTGAATCAGGTAAATGAACTATTTTCTGAGGAGTTTTGTTGATCAGCTCTTGAATCTATCGTCGAATCAGCTCGCTGTTACCGTATTATTTCATTACATTTTTCAGTTCATCGGACAAAAGAGTTTAAATAAAAGCTTATTACAACAAGAACGAAAAAATAATTATTTTTGAGAGTCTATTACATAGTACCCTGGTAATCTCATTTTTTTAGTTTTAAAAGATGCTAGACAGTTCATAAAAAATACTTACAATAGCCTCAAATCATATTTTATGGGTTTGTCTAGCCTACAAAAGTAAAAAAAAATTAAAAAATATTAATGCCTATTATTCTGCTATTGTTGTGGCATTTATTTAACTTATTGTTTGCCTTCTATGACTCAACAATCATGGTCTTTACAAACAGTTGCCGAGGCTACTTAGTTCTCTTTGGCTTGCTCAAGCTAAAAATAAGTCAGACAAACCCGAAATTCCCTTTGATTTTTTTTGTACTTTTGTAAATCACCAAATACGATTACTCAACTCTTTGTACTTAGCCACTATCTAAATAATCACTTATTTTAAGGAGGCACGCTTCATTGCATTGCTCTACCTGTAGTGTAGAACAATAGAAAGAGGTAGGACTACTTATCAAAAAATGCATCCCTTTCAGTAAGGATTTGATTAGTACTTTGGATGCAAGTATGCGAAGCATTGTCATTGTTATACTTATAAATAATAAATAAAGCCTATGTAAAAAACAGCTTATCGCATGAACAATATAATAATTAGAAAAGCAATGTATTAGAAGCAAGCATTAAATTGTCCAGTTTGATATAAGTAAACCAATTTAAACTCCGACAATATTATTTAAATATTAACACTTGAAATGATGTATCGATTCGAGTGCGCAATCGATATAAATAAATCGAATATGTGAATACAGACAGTGTGTAACAAGTCAGTGATTCATCACCATAGAAGCGTGCCGGACACAGCGCACATACTAAAATAGAAACACGCAATGTATAATAATCAGCGCACGCTATCTTCTTTCCGTATTAATTCAATCACGCACTCAGATCCTGAAAGTGAAGCTTTACGATGTTATAACAACGTGTAACTTTAAAAGCTAACTACTAAACTTAAGGCGGAACAATCACTATCTGAGAACGATCAGAGAGTTGCAAGTTGTTTGGATCCTTAGACGGTGTGGAGTTATATCTCTCAATTTACATATACTATGACCCATCTTTGTTAGCATAAGGCGTGGTACAAACTAGTGGGAAAGAAGAGGCACTTATAACTAGGCAGTAGTCTGCACTGGTTGTATTAATCACGTGTCGACGCCTATGGGGCGGGGCCAGCAAACTTATTAATTCGTGGGGCTATTAAAATCGGCGGCGAAGGATGTCGAAAAATGTACGGCGTCTAACAATAGCTTTTTAAGAAAACGGTTTCATTTCAACTGGTATTTCTGTTGTTTTGATTAAAATTCGAACTTTTATTAAACTACTATTTTAAATTTAAATGAAGTAGTACAATGCGTCAGCATTAGAATAAAATGATTATTTACTTACGAAACAAAATTTCACAATCAACGTAATGAAAAATTATGACGCAGCTTGGCGCCCAGTAGAGCATGCATAAGATGACTCACTGCGAAGAATTTGAAAGAGCTGTGACTCGTAAATACAAGCGTAGAACACGATCTTTATAGAGTTGTGTTAATTTCGAAAAATGCTATAAGTACCGAGTGCCAGCTCAGTGGTAAATAAACCTTCACGGCAATGATTTATCAGGTGCCGCGATAACTAAATAGCTTGTAACAACGGTAGAGAAGAAACAGTGGGTATCTAAGCTTCGGATAAATAAGTTACGAGTAGTAGTGGTTCGATGAGAATATCATATTATAGAAATAATACATTATTTCAAGAATAAATCGGGTACCAATAAATTTGTACTTACCTAAGATTGCTCAATTAGAAATAGTTTAGTTCATATTTAGTAAACGTTCTTAATATTAAGCTCACTTTATATCAAGAGCTGTTAAAATATGGATAGTTGAGACAAAATTCAATTGAAATTATGAATTCAGATCACTTCATAAAGTTTTACGTAAACGATGCTAAAAAGATAAAAACTTTAATAGTTCTTATAATTTGCAGCTCACCTGAGACGATAAGTAAGACTTCTTGAGTTGTGTGCGAACTAATGAACTACAGAATTGTATCATTTATTCAATATCTAGAGACGATCTAGTCGTAAATTGTTTTATAGGCCACTCTATCTGTGATCTCTTTACGCTCTTACTTAATACATATTAGCCACTTTACTGATTCCCAGCAATACTGTGGTCGCGGGTTAGTTGAAGCACTTGCTACCGTAACGGAGCAAGGGCCAGTTAATTATATCTAGTCGTAAAGCTGTTTAACAACTGTGCTATTTATTGGCGGCTAACGAAGGTTAATTGTCCGAGTCGTGGCTGTAAACGACACCGCGAACTGAATTAATATTGTGGATCAAAATAATTTTAATTACACAATTTATTGATAAAATAATTTCAATGGGCCGACGCGTTGGTGCGTAAAGGTTTGATAGTATCGGCTTTCCGTTATAATATTAGTAGTTTCGTTGATTTATAAAATCGTTGGTGGTATTATAAAAAAAGGCACAATGTTTATTTTACATATTAAATAAGTGATTATACAAAATCGAGGTTTAAGTCCAATAATAAATTGAATAAATGACCTGTTATGCTTGATTTCAGAGCTCTCAATCAAAGATATAGTTAAAAGATAATCTTCTATAAGATGACGACGCACAAATAAAACGTACACAAAAAGTCCATCATAAAAACAGTTAGGCATTAATTGAATGACGTGTTACAGCCGTGAGTTACCGATAAATAAAGTAAAAAATACACAGTGAAACAAGGGTCATAACTTGATCAATTCATCATTACAACACGGGAGTAAACTGCAAACACTACATCATCTTCATATGTTCGACTGGTACGTACGGTATCGGACATCGGTAAAAACGCGCGCTGTCTGATGAGAGATTCAATCGAATCGATCACCGTCACATGCCTAAAATAATGCCGAAGAATATACCTGAGCTAAGCACTAGGGATGTTAAACATACCGAAGACATTTAAAGCGGTTTCTTCATTCAGCTACGCTGAACGATGAGAGAAACAACATAAAGGTGGTTAACGATGAACGCTGTTACTGTAGATGAATTTCAAGAGGACGTAAACCTGCAAAAACATATTAGTTATCAGAAAATCTAACCTAGAAAACCTGGCTTTCTCCAACACAGGTACTAACCGTCCAGTTTAAAAAAAAACTACACGTGAAAGCTGTAAAAAAAATAACATTACATGGGAAAGAATAAAGAACGCACACGGGAGTTTTATAATGAGAGATAATGCTTGTGTTTGATTGTTTGATTATTGATGATGTACTGGTCACTTTTGCCTGGTATATCAGCTCTTATCTTTTTAGATTTTTATTTAACATTTTTGTTCTATAATATTTATGGAGATGAGCAAGCCGGTCAACACTCTCAAGGAGTCCCGCTGTGAAATAAAATAACTAACGATACACAATCAAATATGCAATTTGCTCGCCATCATAAAATTATACGATTGAGTGTTGATTTTGCCAGTACTAATCCGACAAGTGACCTTTCATTATGATTAAATGTTTGATTCCTAAATCAAACAGTTTGATTTGCAAGTAATAGCAATTAAATCTTTACATCACGCATAATCAAACCTGTGTAATTAAATAACACCTGTATTGTTTGATTACGATCGATGTAAGATAAATTAATATTAAATTCTCTAGGGTACCTTCAGAATACAATTAAGTATTTATTGCTTCTCATAAAGGAACAAGGTAAATAAGCAATAACAATTTAACGCGATCCTACTGCAATCAATCACAACAAATGTTACGCATCAAACGAACAATGTAAGAATAACCATTTCATATCATTATGATCGGAAGCAGTATGGTGTTCAACAAAACTTCGGATTAGAAAGCGTCGAGCGAGCACAGACCAGCCTCTTGGGTATAAATTATTTATGTAAATTTTCGGCCTCACGAAATTGTGTTTCAGTATCTTTGTGATTAATGTTGACGGATTTTTCACTCGAAGAAGAAAGCTCAGAGTGGGAATTCATTAGATGACTAGATGATGCCCATGATTTGGCTACATTGTTCGGTTGACAAAGAGATCGTCACAGTCAGGGACCAAAAGAGGAGTTTTATTAAAAATTGTCAGACGGTGATAAGAGACAATCAAAATCCTACAGCGTGTCTCGAAGGCACGTAACAAGACGTAAGTAATGAATTGCCGTTTTTATAAAAGTGGGTTAAGAGCTTGTTCCACCACACAATGTAAGGTTCCGTAGTAGTTTTCGATTAAACCTAATCTCGCAACAGATTAATAATAAGATAGGATTATTATACTTTTCAATGGGTCAGATTAGCACAGTGCTGGACGGTAAAAGCTTGGGGAGGTCTTTACCTAGCAGTTGGGTAAGTCTTATATTTTTCATTAGAATATACGGCTGGTTTTGAAAATTTCGATGCAATGTTGTTTTTGGAGCTTCTTTTTTCGAGTACGGAACTCCAAAGACACGAATATTTTAAGGCTTTAAGGGTTGGGAATGTTTTGGGAATAATTTCTTTGGGTTCCAATGAACCTTATTACGAACAATCCACGGTCGGATCGAGCCCACAGCCACGCTCGAGTGATATTTCCGACAGGGGCCGAGGGCGCATGCGTTTAATGAAATCAAAAGGATTAAGAGCATCTGCCTGCTTGTTATTCAAATCGATTGAGAGCTCGTTTATCATTTAAAATAAGCTACTGCTTAGATAAATGTGGGGTGTGGTTCTTGTATAACAAAAGGCGCGGTGCTCGGTAGCCCAATTAACTAACCAGTTATTAATGAAAACGAAGCCTTTTGTAGTGCACTATGAATAGAATTCGAGTAAACTATTGGTTGTTTCTTACATAGTACGTGAATGTAAAACCTACGTGAGGTTTACATATTATATACACGAATAATTTAAAATAAATCTCATATGTAATGGAAAATGTTCAACGAGCAAGATAATCCTGATAAGTAATTACTTTCGGTTTACACAAATAGCCCAATCTCTCCACAGAGCAAAGCGATTTAAATTCCCATTGCGTATTCAAATTTCAGATGATCACAAAGCATTTAAGCAAATGAATATCGAATGCAAGCTTCTAGCGGGAGCCGTGTCGTACAAAATGACGCCCCGTGTTTTCCCAGCGCAAACAAACAGTCGAGAGCTCAGAACAAATTACGAGAGCATTGTCGGGGTGTTTAGAAAATTGGGCAACAATCGTCTCGCCGAGTTAAATCTCTGATAATGTCTTTGTATAGTAAGTCGTATGACGTCGAGGGGATAAATCTCGCTTAATTGGAACGGGCCGCGTCGCGCGACAACATAATGCGGACGCTTTGTTGCCCGGACATTCTTCCTCACCGGACTCAATGCAACAAATCAACTCGAATAACGACTATAGGAACTTGTGACAGCCACGCCAGACAAAATGAAAAGACGGAGCGAGTCACTTCAATAAGCCCGCAACCAATATGTACGGCATGAAGGTTAACTTAACGTTCCGAGCCCCTCTGAAAATATTCCTTACAAGAGATTTTTCAGTCATAAAATAAGAATATCGGGCGTATGCTAACCCGAGCATTCGTTCTGGGGGCACTCACTTGTAAAACTGCTTACTTTATTGCTCCAGCGCTCTGGAAATACGAAGTTCGTTGTAGTTGGCTGCGCAGTGTTATGCCGGAGTTTTTACTACGACACACCGGTCGAATATTCGTTAAACTAGAAACGGTGACGCATATATTAAAGGGTTGAGAAAGCGATCGCCCGATAAGATCCAAGCGTTAGAGAAATACAAACTAGTTTAATTCAGAGTGCCCAACCCAAAAGGAGGACAACAGTGTAGAACACAAGTCGAGACTATTGTTAAAAATTTATTGTCGGGTGGGAGTCGAGTTAGTATCGTTTGATTAATCTACATTCCATTTAAATTAGACATCAAATAGGTTACTGCGGTAATTGTTACAAGCTTATCTAAATGTAAATAATGGAGCGTTTTTAATTTATCTTCCTAGCTTCTTTTTAAATTAGATTTTCTTTTGTAGGTAAAGTCAAATCGGAACGTGAAGATCGCGGAGTTAGTTGGATCTCGCTCGGTCGGGAGCGGGTAGACGGTGAATTCAAGCTGCTTGGATGGCCTGCCTGCAAAAAAGAGGAGCATACATCGCGATGCCAGCGGCAAATCGCTCGGCAAACATTAGCTAAGCGCGCGTGAAATTGTCTGTGAGCCAGCGCTGGCCAGCGTCCATTCCTGCATACATTAGTTTATGATACGGAGAGCTTCTTGTATTTATTAAAGCCACCATAAAACGTGTGTTGACCAAATAAACAGTTGAACTGGCAGACATGTAACAGCGTGGTACAGCTTGAAATTTATTACGCCCTCTCATGTGAGATGGAATGTAAGAGAAGAATCGTAAATTTCCATTATTGATCTGTCGCTTTATAGATAATCATTTAATATTACTACAATTAAAATCATCATATTTATACTGTTCTTATTAAATTAAGATTAAGCAAAACGTTGATAAGGATGAATAAAATAAAGAATATACCTACGAGATTGCCTGTATCATTAGATACTTAGTAAAGCTTTAGATTATTTAAATCTCTTCTTTTATAGCACTTGCAACAATTCAGTAGGTATTTTAACATGAGTGGCATAGGTGCATTTTATGATAAACATTATTAGTGAGAGTAGATGTGATAAGTAATAAGCAATTCCGATAAAAAAGATATATTTTAATTACATATATTATTTTAATACATATTCCTTAATTTCAATTTCAGAAACATTTGCTCGCAGATTTTTAAAATATTATTTATGTACGAGGCGCACAAAAAATAAACAGACATTTAAGTTTAATTGTTAGTATTTTTAATCTGTGTTATTCCTACAAGAGCTATACCAGAATCAATATTATAATTAGAACCAGTGATACTCCTAGCACTATCACCAGCCAAGAAGACAACCAAACCCGCAATTTCTTGTGGTTCTATTAAATTTTTCAACGGCGAAATTTCTTTCACTGTTTTCCAATTCTCTCTATGTTGTTCTTCGGTAAAGCCTGCGTTAATACACAAGTTTGTTTCTACTCCGCCGGGTAACACTGCATTTACTCTGACTCCGTGGGGAGCGAGTTCTAATGCAAAGCATTTAGTCAAATGACTGACAGCACATTTAGATACACTATATGCAGTCATTGTATCTGTAGGCAATAGAGCACAAACACTAGATATATTGACGATACATCCTTTGCTTTTCACTAACTCAGGTGCAGCACAGTTCGTCATACAAACAACAGCTCTTAAATTTACTGCCATTATCTTATCAAACACTGGCATTGCCTTTGGGCCCAAAATGGTTCCATTTTCGACATTGTACACGCCAGCACAGTTTATTAGAACGTCGATTTTACCGAACTCCTTCACTGTATCGTCCACAACTTTTTGAACAAGCACATCGTCCCGCAAATCAGCAACATGTTGTAGCACTTTCACTCCGTTGATTTCTTTACATAATTCTGAGCTATTCTCTAAATGCTCCCCATTTATATCAACTAAAGATAAAGTTGCTGATAGCTTTGCAAAACTCAAAGCGATAGCTCTGCCTATGCCAGACCCAGCGCCAGTTACAACCACAACTTTGTTAGAAAAACTCATTTTTTTGCTTTCAACTTACACGGCTAATTTCCAAAAGTGAATGATCGTTGTTCCGATAAATCGATTTTTATATGATTCCAATGGTTCAGATAAGGTTATCGTATTTAAAATTGCATCAGAACTTTTAAAATCAATAGCTGTGTTTAGTGTCCTTCACTGTATTATCATCTACAATTTTTTCATGATGATTCGATTAAGATAACAAATATAAGATAGCCTAAATCCATAGATAACCTTTAAAATTTTCAATGATAAAAAGCCAATATAATGGTTCTAGAGATTATCGTCCACTTATAAACTATATAATCAAAATACAAAATTAGAACTCGGACATTCCTCAGAAATATGCATTTAATTGTTCGTAGATCCATCAAGTCAATTTATAAAAACTAATTTGTGGTGTCTGTATTGTAATATATTTCTATGTATGTTTTCTGTATCATCATCATCATCATTTGCCTGCCCTTATCCCGCTAATGCGGGGTAGGCACAACATGTTCTCCTCTTCCACTCTCCCCTATCACTCGTCATCTCCGTATCCACTCCTTTCTTAATCTTAACACATTTATTAATATAAAATGAATTCACTTAAGTTATTTAGGTTGTGTTCGCAATTTAACAATTTTATGCACTTGATGTATTAAAGATTTGATGCCTACGCCGTAAAGCTTTGACTACGTTCTATAGCTTGATTTTGCCTAAGTATTGAGTAAATGTAAGTTTGCACTACAATTTACCGCTATCATGAAATGAGAAGAATGTTGTTAAGAAACCTACGCAAAACTCATATCATTTAGATATCATTTAGAATTATGGTTTCTAATAAAAGCAATACGCAGGTTTTACAGTAACATTCATTCAAACATTTAAAAACTTATACCCCAAAAATTATAAGAAGTAGTCAGTTAGTTATTCTTTTTGGCATCATCATCATCATGCGCAGCCAAAAATATCCCACTGCTGGGTATAGGCCTCTCTCTGTTCACGCTATTCAATCTGGTCCTGTGCCTCACGCATCCAAAATCTATGGTGACTCTTGTCATGTCATCTACCCATCTCGCAATTGGACGACCTCGACCTTTATGTCCGGTTCTAGGCCACCATTCTTTTTGGCAATAATTAATAAATAATACGAAGAGTCTTTAGTCACAAAATGGATGTGTGAACGCCAGTGGTTATAAAAACATGAAAGATTCCATGCTTTGAAGGGCACGTTATATTGTCGGTCTAGGCTATAAAGTCGATACGGAGGTCTGGCGGTCTCAAAACTCTGTCATTAGAGTTGGCCACTAACATTAACGACCTAATTTTATACGATCAGATTTTAAATCATTAAATGTTTATCCAATTATAATAAACAGATGCAGTTTCATTAAATCATCGTTGAAATAACACACAAAAAACTAATATCTATTTACAAAGGAACATTAAGTTAAACTGATTTTGACAAACGTAATAATTCTACAGTTCAAAATGATATCAAATGAAGGACCTGTTATTATGTAATCAAAAACTACTCTGATATTAATCATAGAGAAGTTAAGATAGAAAAACAAACATTTTAAAGAAGATAACCTTATGGCCTTCGGGTAACAAATAAGAATGGTATTATTAAACATTATAAAAAACATATACCTATCTATAAAATATTTTAAAATGTTTTTTTCACAGGTCAGCTGAATGATTTCAACTAAAAACCAACCTGCACGAATAGTTTGAATAATTTGAAATAATGTTGGTTGGGCCTTTGCCAGCGAAATATTGTAGAACATATTTTTTTATTATTGTGTTTCATCTTCAAGGGTGATCTCCTTACCAGTATAGAATTTATTTTTTTATCATATTTGTCGCGCATGAAAATCTCAATCCAGAGTCTATGGGAACTTCAGACATCAAAGCATCACAAGAATTCACAAGTGCGAAAACCTGACAATGTGAGCTTTCCGAAAAATCTCACATTTCGTATTTCGCGGCAGCATCGATAAAAAATGCCGACAATCCCTAAAAAGAATTTCGCAGCCAATACCGATCACATGTTTGAAATCGAGGAGCGTTCCTTTCAATCCTTTGTCGCAGCCATTTGATTAAAGTAAAGGGGCCGCAATCACATACGAAGTGGTTTTGCGCCGAAGGAAGTATCGCGTTTACAAAACGACACCGCCTGCATTGTGACCGAAGAAGATTCCTAGTTGAAGTCAATTGAAGCCGGAAAGAGATCCTAAAGCTCACTTGTTCGCTTCACCCGACACCGTCGGCAGAGTGCGCTCGTCAATTCAAGTCTACCGACATCGATATCTGCAGGTGAATAAAGAAGGCGGTTCTTGCAACAATATCAGAATTCAGGTAAATGATGGGCGTGTGAGAACATAAGTGACAGATCAGAGGCAAAAGTGTTAAGGTGTGGCGATTCCCACCCACATGATTAAGTGTCAACGAAACGGCAACCACCTTCGGCGTTTTTGATCCAAGGCGATATCGTGCACTTAAATTAAAAGGGGTGCTAAATGGGCACGTAGTTTCGAAAAACCCAAAACGTCTTCCGTTAACTTTGATATCAGCATCAAACGTATTTTATATGATGAGCTTAGATATAAAATTCTGAATAAAATAAAATCTTGCATACTTATTGAAACATAAATCGAGATGAACTCGAAAAACCACTTAAAGAGTTACAGTCCGAAACCCACGCTCACCAAAATTGGAAAAAATATTTTGCGCAAAAAGTCAACAAGACTAAGCGGTAATTCATCCGGATCATTAACGAAGTGAGGATTTACGATCACGCGAGAGGAGTCGCGGTCGTCACGAGATGAGGCAAAAGGGCGAGCTATCGCACCGATGCAACTAATTAAATCCTTAAACGAGTGTATAACAAGGATGTGTTTTTGAGCATCGTCGCAGCGGAGAGCGCGAAGGTACGACACTTATGTATTTACGATGAGTTTTCGCGGCGGGGGATACACGCCTAATTTCTTAGCGCGACTCGGTCTCGCGCGATTTATTTAAAATGAAATTCTTTTGTCGCGCACCCCGCTGAGCGACGATCGAAAATGCGAGAACGAACCTAGATTGGATCGGCTAATGTTGATTAAGCCACAAGGCGATTCACCTTGCGATTCGGCTGGTAGGCATTAATCTTGTAGCTTCGCTCGATGAGATACCAATATTAATGAGTGTTACCATGATAATCTTAAAACATTTTTCCACTCCGTAATATTCTGACATCAATTAAATCATTTCGAACTAGATAATATACATCCTATTTATTTGAGTTGAGCATAAATAACTAAAGCAACGTCCTTTTATTAGAAAACAATGTTTTGGCACAAACGTACATGCATCTATTTTCATTTGGATTAAGCGAGAGAAGGACAAGATTAATAAAATTTCAAATAAATGAACCCTTCCATCGGAAAGTTGTCCGGTAACATGTAAACACACTTAGCAACATATCGCAACAACCCACGATTTTCATATTTAGCGACATTTCATTAAATTCGGTATCACAATTTCTGATAACAAAATAAAAACCTATAAATGAATGAAATAAAAACCTACACTTTAAATAAGGTATAAAATTAAAACGAAACCCATTATGTTAGGATCTCGTGCTCATTATAATTTTTGAATGCAAAAGTTTCTTATTCTCATTAAAATACTCTGCTATTTTTGTCGATATGTTTATTACAAAAGCCATCAATTATCGAAATCGAAAGCGTAATATCGCCGGCGGCAACAAATCTGCTCTCAAATCTGGTGTTGCCAATAATTAAAATGCACTAATTCTTCAGCTTTCTGTGGCGTCAATCCGGACAGAATTCATTAGCGTGGGATCGCTCGGCACATACCCTTTGCGGTAATTACCAGTACATTCCTTCTAAAATCAAAGAGTGTGGGACTGTCAAACTTAATCGATTCTTGCGTCAAGCCCAACGCCCGAGGCTTGAAGTGCTTCGCAGATCCATCACCGTTAACGACTAGACACTTCCTTGTCGAGGAAATTTTCATTCGCGACAACAATGCCATTAGAACGTGGGCATGAGCTATTCCTCACTCGTGCATACTACGATATGAGCATAAGAATAATTTGTTTATTTTCTTGGCAGCTTATGTTATATATCAAAACAACTGTCCTATTCAAGTAGTCTTGCAGGTAGGCAGATGGAGTAGAAAGATAGTAATATATTGGATTACAATTATCATATCAGCGCTTAGATCGGGAGTGCTTTATAGTATCGATAAGGCGACAGCTGAGCTCTGCGTATAAAGACACATTTTAATGAGAAGGCCCCCGCTTAGAATGTGAGTCTCGTCCCCCTGGGTTTATATCTGTGTTAAAAATCGAAGGGTTATTTTATGACTTCTAGGTAATGTCGTCAAAATGTCCATAAATAGACAAGCGTAGCGACTTCAGAAGAAAGTGGTGATAACTTTTCATGTTGACTATGAATTTCGCTGTGATGTGATAGATATAAAAATCATTCATAATATGGAATTTGCAGTTTGTTGTGTAGAATTGAAGAGTATTGTGACTAGCGGAACCTGTCCATCTTGAGTGGAATGGTGATAGCATTGAACAAATATTGGTGAAGCGCGCAAAACCATCCACATCGTCGGTCGTGTTGACCCCAGAGAGGTGTCAAAAGTTGGGCCGAGCAATTGACACGAAGCCACGCGTGAGAATATTTGAACAAATATCTCACCTTAGTTTATTCTAGTGTCAGTAATGAATCACATTTCGTTAACTGACAAGCTCAGTACTTGGGAAAATCGAATGGTGTTTGTAAATGAAGCTGGGTCATTCAACCCATTTATTTAAATAACTGCCTTGACATTAGAGCGACGAGATGAAGTCACACCAACATAATTTTTCTTGGCAAATTTTGATGACCAACAATTCTAAATGTCAAAAAGGTTATTCGTACAATAGCTTCGTATATAATATAAATGATTTGCAACAATAGCTATGTTTCGGGCATTTTATTTTTATTATATTGCATAAAAATTCAAATTAATTCAAATGAAAACCAGCATGCATGAAATTAGAAACTAAATTATTATAATACGTATTTATTAGCACCAAAATGAAACAGATATCGCACATTCACAGCGACACATGCCTGCATTTTTGCAATTTAGTATGATTTAATGAATAGATCCGCAGTTTTAGACTGTCTAGGAATATTAACAGCCAATAAAATCTGAATTTGCATAATACAAGATAAGCCTTTTAAAACATTTCGTCTATAATATCAGGTGTTGTCTAACACCCTATAAATAGATGTGAAATGTCTCCATCACAATGTCACAGCATACTTAAAAAATATATTGATTTGTGTTGTATTTATTTAGCAATTCATGTTGATTTTATGATTATGTATATCGAAATCAAGCGTTATTTTTAGTACAACCGCGTCCTGTTCATTTTACACAGATAAACCTACTGGCAATAAAAAAAACCATTTAATCGCTGCCGGCGTAAACTCATTAAGCTGTGCCACGGTAGCTGGAAAAACATACAGAAGTTTAATATTAGTGTTTAGTGTCTTGAGGAAAAATTTAATTGACAAAAAGACAAACGGAACGAGAACGAAAAAGGAATCCTTTGACATTTATTATCCTTTGACATTTGAAAAGCTCTGAAAGGGAATATCCTTGAGCCTCTAATAAGGAGCCAAAATTATCTCGGAACATTCATCACGCTTGTAAACTGAAAGTGTCATATTTTTACTGTAGGTACTCGTAATTCATAAGACACGTTTTACCGAAGAGAGCATCATTAGTTTCGGACGGTTTGAGCTTTAATTGAGATGTGAAAGATGTTGAAGGATGAGTTTTCCAGATGACGAAGTATGACAGCAAATGCTTTTAAATAACATACAAACTTCACATTCTTCATTACACATAACAGCTCGCCGATTTAACATTTATACCTACCAAAAATAAGTACTTACCTACTACGCACCTGATAGTATATCAAACATTGCCACTAACATACTTATCAAAAACATTTCAAATCATATCATCGTTTTGCAAGTCGCGGAAGTCATAAAGCTCGGAGCATACGAGATTTTACCCCTAAACACAGGCAAAGGGGTTACTTTCATCATAGTTAAAGTAGATATTCTCGCTATAGGTTATTTATAATGCAGTTACTTTTTAGTACATTTGTGTGTAACGTTCGAGACGCGATGCGGTTGTCGACCACCGGCAACATAATTATTCATAATTACGACCGACTCTACGACAAACAATCTCGGATTTATGGCGTCTAATGAATGAAACTACGGACCGGCCGGAGTTTACTAGCGTATACAGTAAACGAATCATCGATGCATAATTTTACATCGAATAATATGCATTAATTACTTTGGAGTATAGATTTCTTAGTAGAAGAAGAGGCAGAGCTAGAATAATTTTTTTTTACTTGACTTAAAATATATTTGAAGGATTGTCATACAACCGCACTAGACTATGGCCCTTACTAATAAACTTGACATAAAGTTATGTCATGCATAACCTATGAATAACCATACAAATTTTTAGTTTATGCATGACATAACTTTATGTCAAGTTTATTAGTAAGAGCCTTAGAATATAAATATACCGCGAAAAGTGGAAGGGAGATAGGGAGGCATTTGCCCTGCAGTGGGATGATCCATGCTTAAAATAAATAAAAGATATTTATAAGTAAACATTTTCTCACTGATGATGATGATACAACAGGTGCACACAAATCTTTACAAAAATTGAAGGATACTTAATACCTATGATGATCAATACAACCGTGAAAGATCAAACTAGACCTCTTTATATTTAAAAAATACTATGAAAACATGACACCAATAAGTATCTTCTTTAACTAATTACAGTAAACTGATAGCAGATAATAAACGAGAGACTGAATTAATAACGGAAACACGAATTTCGACCAAACGACGCAAACAAATGTCTGACATCAATTACTAAAAAGCCAATGTTTAGAACAGCGAAACGTTAATGACAGTAAAATTTCACACCAATGAAATTAAATTATTTTGGTGTTTCGTGTTGAAATAACAAAACCGTTGAAAAGTGGTTGTTTGAAGACATAAAATTGAGTAGAATTGAAGGTTATCGCATCTTTTACCTCGGCCCTGACGTCTAAAACTCCGCCAAATGTAGCAGTTTTCATACAAATCCTTTTAAAATAGAGAGGTGTCTTGCATCCTGTGCCTTGGTAATTAAAGCGCTATTTGCTTGAAAAACAATAAATCCCTTTCTAACATCGCGCTCGAAAGACAAGTTTTTTACTTTACCTGCAAGATATTTTGTTTTGTATTGAACCCAAGGTAATTTTTGTGCTTTCCTAACAAACTCATCCACAACATTTTCAATACAAAGTGATTTGTCACCCAGCCAATTAAGATGTCATCGTAGCGTTTAGATTTATATGTGGCAATTAGACAACTATAATCTGGACATGAATATTGATCAGTCTCAACTCTCAAGACATTTATAAACAGCTTACAATTAGAACTACAGACCGACCCTAGCAGCGCAGTATAACATACCAGAAGCACATGTTTTCCTTTCACGTTTCACTAAGACTAATGACATCGACGAAATTTTGAAGACTTCGTTTAGAAAAGTGCAAAGTCTTTAGAAAAGTTTTGCTAAAAAAATGTTTACTACATTCGTCATCAACAACAAATTCACATTGAAACTTATAAACGTCTACTATGAAGTACCGTGGGTAAACGCTTGTAAAGTTGTAACATAACTGATGCGTGCCAAGTTTGAGATATTCAAAAGCACAAATATCTCTGCACTTGTATAGGAACACAATGACGGACCGCTAAGTGCCCTCTTATGCTCGCTACTCAAATATTTGTAAAAATACTTGCGTCAAGCACACGGAACTTTGTTTACAAATTGATCAGTGGGAACGAGCCAGACTCGTAAACTTCACAAAATATCACCTTAAGTTTTGGCTTTGAACTAAAATATACACAATTGCAATTTGCATTTTCGTGCAAACCAATAAGACAGTATATTATTCCGTCTACACGGACTTTACGGACAAAGTTTTCTCAAACGGTGATTCGTTCAAGCTCAAATTACCATTGTAGACTAATAAAAATAGTCGATTGGGAGAGTTCCCATTGAATTTGTAGTAGACAAATAAAAGTCAAAAGTTGGTAGACGCGTAACGTGAATGATCTCAGTTTACACTGGTAAATATTCCGGTTCGGATAAAATGGTGAAGCATCGTGAGCGAGTCGCCAAACTCCCTGATCCCCGAGGGAAACCGTACGCAATAACGCTCAATTTTCAAGAAAACAACTATAACTCAGAGCAGTGCACTCTGTCGTCTGTGTTCCTTTCTTCCGGGCAATTTCTATTACCATATAGACGCGCTACTTTTCAATTCTTTTCCATTAAACTTGGTGCATCGCTGTGCGTTCTGCGAGCGGGAAGTCAGCGCGACTGCGACCCGTTCGCTATTCTCCGAACACATTTATAAAATGCTCTTTACTCGACCGCGGCTCGGTCCCCTGCGACTGACATTCTATTGCGAATTTCAAAGTATATTTTCCGAATAGGGAAAATCGCATGCTATCAATGAAACTTTCACAGATGTACGGGAATAGCGATTTATTCACAAACAACTCGCGGTAAAACCACTCGAGCCATAACTATTTTAAAACAATTTAAGTTGACGGCTCAAATAACTGAAATAGCTTAATATTGGAAATGGAAATACATTTTATCTACATACTAGATAGCGACATTGCTGTCTACCGATAGGTGTATCAAGGTGGATCACGTTACTCATGGCGACGAATCAAACAACATTTTCAACAGCTATAAGTAAGTGTTTTTTAAGATTTTTTCAATGGATAATTTTAAACAAAATAAAGAGATAAGTAACATACATTTTTGAAAAGATATAAATAATTTTAAATTAATAGTACCTAACACGAAATTGTGATATTTACCAACCCGTGATAAGTAAGTCCATTTGCCTGTTCATCAAAATAACTCGAGGCAATAATTCAAAGAATTCTGATCTGGACAATAACTTAACCAGGCAGATGCTACACAAACGAAAGGCTTAAGAACGACCTCACAATTTGTCACAATTCTATATTTCATAACCAAAACACGGCACAACAATGCAGTATTTATAAAAACAAACAATCATTTTTCAACAAAGATATCTCTATCGGTAGCAGTCATGTTTCACAAATAAATAGAGCCTATTTTATATCACAATGGGAATATACCGAAGTTGATTCGTGAGCATTGAGAAAAAATCTATTTATCAAACAAGAGATGGGTTCCAAAAGATAACTAGTAGAGTCTATTATTACCCCTTTTCAATCTGTTTTGGGGCATCGTAGAGTTTCGAGATGAAATCGCAAATCACAAAGCAACTGGTCCTTTGAGACTATTGCTAGAACTGTAAATTATTTCATTGGTAGTTTGGTACAAAGGTGTTTTAAAGTATATTCACAAGTATTCCGTGTGAGAATTGACATGTATCTCTGTATGTTTATCTAAGCATAATGCACCTGCAAAGCGACAAGACCCTAAACTGAGCCGAATCGCTCAACCGTTCATAGGTATAAGTACCAGAGGTCGATCTGCGCACGATCCGAGCTCACGATCGAACACCATGATCGAAATCCGTGTACGCTTATTACCATAAAGTATTTACCGTACGGTATGACGACTCTTTTACTTCGTGTGGAATATGAATTCGTACACTATGTACAACACGAAATCTGAATAATGCACCAAAAACGTGAAATGTACACATGCTGTGTAATGATAACGATGCATTGTTACTTTTTATCTTTCGACTGGCATTTATCCAGTCTTGTGATATTCGTTTCTACAAAATGCTTAGTTTAAATAAATATGTATAAGTATTTAATATTAGCGTTTGAGTTTACGTGTAAGTATAAGGTACTATGAATAACTACTTACATCTAAAAGTTTTCAAAGGTAGATTATTCCAGATGGACATAGGCTGTTTGTTAACATAAGCGAAGTGGTGCCAGGCTGCCTGTACTCACATTATCGAAGACCTAGGTATAATTAGTTGTAGTAAATAGTAAAACAGTGATATTTACGTCCCACTTACACCGTAATATCAATAGCCTAAGTGTGGCTTCTACTAGTAGGCAATGTTTGTAGATTACGATGTCTGTAGGTTGGCTGGAATTCATAGCATAACAGTTATGCTCTTTCGTATTATGTCCGTACTGTTATTGTTAGTGCTTTCACAGTTTACCATTAAACGAATGGTAATCGTCAAACAAAAACATTTCCTAGTCGCAAAACCGCCAAACAGCACCATAAAAACAAACTAAAACAGCATTTGGCAAATACTAAATAGAAACGAGTGCCTTCAACTTCGTCGAAGATATCAAAAGTCGCTTCGAGTTTCCATTCTCCTTCCTCATGTTCGTAAGCATGACTCGGAAACAAAACAAAGTAATTAGGTCCCAAGAGTCCCGACAATAACACTTCACAGTCCGCTTATAGCTGCGTCACAGCGCGCCCAGGGCAACTTGTTACCTCTACAATTTGCAAAAAACTATAATTTCACTAGCGAATTGAAATGTTTTACAATTGCAACTAGAATTCGACACTATGGTGATTGAATACGTTTTGAGAGATAACAATCATGACGTCCGATACGCTAAATTATGACTTATGTATGAGTATAGCGATTGAAAACTCGTATCAGGGACTCCATGTATTGCACCATGTCCATCATTGACACTATTTGAAATATAACGTGTTAAATGTTGAAACAGACGTAACAAGAATTCTACAAACTGCTCCTTGAACCCCCATATTTTTTTATATCAGTGGTAAACACGCCAGTACACTCACATCAACAACTACAAATGGTGCCGTAACAGGAAAGAGGAATACATAAAGAAGACCAGCTATCCTCCTTTATCTCAGTCTTGGGGTAATTGCCAAACGTTCTAGTTTCCCTCTTTACTTACGGGTCACAGGTTCCATGCTTAGTTTCATCGATTTTCTGAAAGACGTCGCATTAAGAAAGGAAATCATTGTTCTTAATAAGAACGGACTATCACAAAAGACGTGACATCTCCTTTGCAGACTATCCACCCTCACTTGTAATCAACTGGGATATATATTACGAAAGCGTATACTACTAACAGTACTAACAGTAGAAATACTTAGTCAGAAACAAAATCTACAGCTAAATTAAAACGAAGTTTTTTTTCTAATTGAATGACGTCATAGATTATGTTGAGTTGATAAAACGATATTAAAGCGATCGGTCATTGTGTCGGGCCGGGGCTAATCGCCGGCGACATAAGTAGGCTCGCGGCAGGCACGCATCATTTACACGCCGTCCGGTGCGATTAACTTCAGCACGTTGACACGGGTGCCGGGTGCCGCCGGCCCGTCTCTGCGTAATTACTAATTCGGATCCGGCGAACACCACTTTAACGACTCTGATGCCCTAGTACTTGATATGTCGTACGCTTATTAGCCTAGGGTTAAACTTTAAACAGGTTCGAATTATCCTCGTGTGATTGTAAGAGCTTCCCATTTGCGTTTAATAAAACGCTGCGGGTAAGAAAAAACTTCATCTTTCACAAAACATACTAACAAGTTATAATCAAAACATAGTCCTTTATACCAATCCAAACATTTCCATAAATTGCTCGTCAATCTTATTTTAAATCATTACAAAAAGTAAAAGGAACCATAAACCAATAAACACTTACTTGCCTTTGCACATAACAAATGTGATGGACTCCCGCGGCTTTCGAATAACTTCGAAACGGGTCGGACGTTTAATTTCAGCTTTATAATAAAGGACATATTGTGTTAGATAAAGGATGGGTAGTAATAGTGTCGCGTCATCTACATTAGTAATGACGTCGTGGCGGGGCGTCCCCGGCCGCGACTAGACCGCGTCAAACGCTGCGACGCGACCGCGCGGTTTTATATCGTGTAATATGGCTAACAGAAAATAATAAAAAGAGAGAGCCCCCGAGTCGACCACGTTCCAAAATATTTATTCAAATAAGTTGCCATCAAGCCGACCGTAAAAGCACGCAGAGGGTTGAGGGCTAGCAGTTTTATTAATATTAAAAGAACGCTTCAGTTGACACAAATTGGCGATAACCAAAGCGAGTAGGTACCTCGTAAAATTTTTGTTTCCTTTTACTTTTATTATTCGCATCCCTCCAAATAAGATTGTGAATAACATACAACTGTGTTGAGAATATTTTAAAAATGTTTTCCGCTCAAAGCTAAACGTCTGCATCTAAATCTCAGTGCAGTAAAACGAACAGCGTTCTATCAGTAAATCGATTTGTGTGAGAAAACAATCACGCGCGTGATTCGCAGTAAAACTGATACGAGTACCGAGCCAATATTATTATGCCACTATCATATAAAGTTATATTCTATTGCTCTTTCGAAACAGCGAGAAAAGCATTTGTACGTGGTTCTCTGAAGAATTTTACTATCACGTTTTAAATTGAAAAGAGTATCACATAAAATTGTGATGACCTTATAAGAAAAGAGTGCTGTTTAAAAACATAACGAAGACATTTACAATTAATTCAGGACCATTACTTAAGATAACCCAAGTAAGGGGCGATATTTTACTGTTAACATCGGACAATATTCCCTCAAAATGCGTTGTTTCAACGAATTCACGCGCTCGACCAAAAACAAAGCAGTTAATTAACTCGTAATTTATATAAATGGGTTCAGTCGCAATTCGGACAACAAATTATGTGCGATAGACGATCTACTCTGATAGCGGCATGAAAAATATCGTGGAAGGAAACAAATTGAGTTCGCGGGAAATTCAAGAGGTCGGCGGTGAGCGAGAGTCAAGTGACAGGAGACGAAGTTATTCACCCAGTCACCCAGTTGGTAGATATGTGGGGCAATGAGACGTCGACGGCGTCGGCAAGATCTTTAGCTGCGGTAGCGCGGCGAGCACTGTAGATTTATTGGTATGATATGCAAAGTGAGCACTGATAGGAGTAGGTATTTCTCATCGAAAAAGGTTTAGGATCGGTCGCGGTCTACATACGCCCCTAAACTATTCAATAAAACTAAGCACGCGGTTCACTCTGGCAAATGCCAGCTAATGTCTGGTAATCTGTTCAACATAGCAGCGACAGTTTGACAAACTGTCTCCTATGTGGTCGATGATGGCTCACAACGAGAAATGTATCCAAGATGTACGTCGATTGCCACTCCTGTTTTATTACGGAGTCACGGGAACCCGAAGCCAATTAAGAAGAAATCACAACACGAATTTCGTGCCTGAAGGTTCTCGTTCGGTGACAGACTATGAATGCTATAATTTAAAATTATATTTGAATGGTATTCTGACGGTTTCAGTATTCCAGGTTGTTAGCGGAAAATGTCATCGTCCCACGCTAACAACATAAGATCTCACTTGAGAATATGGAGACATTTTTATTTTATTACGTTTTGAAGAAATATTCCTGCGACAATTTTATTTTTAGTTAAATCGAGAAGAATATTAAAGTTAAAGGAAATTGAAAAATAAATAATGAATCGGACATACTCGATGCTGCAGTTAAGGGACATAATGGAAGTGTACGAATAATTCTCACAATGAGCATGCGAGTGGGTGCTGGGACATGTCACATTTCGCATTGTCCTATACAAAAGTGTGTGCATTATTGTCGAAAAATGTGAGGTGCTTCACCTCGAGACGGGTAAGATACGACGGCAAGCCAGACCCCGCTGCGAGGAGGCCTACTCCGGGACTCCTCGCCGTAATTTATCGCAAACAATCACATTACCATATCACTAATGTAATGCGGTCGAATCCGCGAATGCGCCTTAAACGGTTTTTCGTATCCTTTGTTATCGGAAATTTATGAATTCTGCAAAGGCTTTTGTATCACGCCCGAGGTTTGCGCGGTCGGGATACTTTATAAACATTGTTTTACAATCGTCTTACATGAGCTTTGTGGGGAAAGATAATAAGGTGTATGGGGAAATGTTTGCGAGAACTGTTTGCGGCTTCCGACGCGTTAAAGTTTGATTCATGTTCATGATTGTCTGGCTCTCACTCGATTTCAATTATATTTAATACCGGATAGTATTCATTTTATTTTGTTAGTTTATATCTTAACGCGCCAGGGCTTTAATGATCTACCCAGGATCATCATACATTTAACTGCCGCTTCATCAATAACCTGAAAGGCTGTTCAATATATTATTTATAGAACAAATAGTTTTTGTGATTTTAAATCCTTCTTTTTTATCCATTGTATTATTTCATAATTTGATATGAAATATCATGGCAACAAGAGAGTCCCAGGTAGAATAATCGAATAAAACGAATTACATAACCAGTCGGGTGCTCTAACCCTTACAATATTATTAAAAGCATGGAACCCATCATATTATAGTAATATTCAAATCAAGTCACAACAAAAGAATCCCATCTCGTAGCTCAGGTTTCAAAGAATGCGAGTTGTACGGGTAACACAATACAAGAGGCCGGAGTACAAGCTTCGAGGGGTACCGTCCTAGTAACATAGGGTAGTTTTTACGCATAGGACCTCACTATAGATTTGCAGGAACGAAACATATAGATAAGACACTAGACAAAAAAAATATAAATTAAGCACAGTACGCACAATCAATCTTTATCTCTCTGAAGTAGCTGCGCAGAACCCACTTTTGAT
The DNA here is from genome assembly GCA_951394285.1 of Epirrhoe tristata. Lineage (NCBI taxonomy): Eukaryota > Metazoa > Arthropoda > Insecta > Lepidoptera > Geometridae > Epirrhoe > Epirrhoe tristata. Next base: position 6,582,846 of record OX596146.1, on the reverse strand, counting down.
GACTTGTATAGCTGCCTCGCTCACTCGCTTAGTTTGTTGCATCGCGCTATCTCGCTTACTCTACCAAACCTGCGCAACCGTTTAGAGCACCTAACTTCAGAGAGGTAAAGATCGGTTGTGCGTACTGTACCTACTTATAACACGAAGCTCCACAAATGATTTCTGGTGTTCATGATGATTGAAAGTTACATAAATAGATATTAAAGTAACTAAAAGACAAATGTGTACCATAGGTTGTTTTTTTTTTTAGTTTGAGTCTGATTTACACTAATTATCATAAATTCATAAACAGATTTTTAGCTTTATCCAATCATCGGTAACTTCTAACGTTTTCAATTTTACTATCAGCTAGCGTAGGATTGGTAGCAACAGAAATAACACTAAAAATACCAAACAAGAATTTCCAGATGCAGTACTAAGTCAGCTTTACAATGTTACTATTTATGTTGTAACTGAATACTAGCTTTCATCCCACTTTTACTTGTATTACAAAAAGGAAAATAGTTTTAATTTGTGCGCCGTGGTTGTCTGGAGCAGCTAAATGCTTGTTTTAGCTTACTACTAGACAGAATTACAATGGTACACCAGATCTATTGGAGCGAGATTTAACAGCGAATAGGTACCTTCATATTTAAACTATTTAGCAAAGTATTCTGTTTATACTGGTATTTGTTAACCGAGACAGCCTCGATGCACTGATATTTAGGGAAACATGCCGAAGCCTTATACAGGGTGTAAAAACACGTCTACCGAAGCCGAAAGGGGTAGGTACAGCATCCCAACACACAACCAAATCCAAAAGGATTTTCAGAAAAAATCATTATATCCGGAGATAACCGACCTCGCACAGCTGGTCGAGCGTATGTACTGAGCGCCTTTTTATACGTAGATTGCTGGATTTTGAATTTTAATTGTTTTTTTTTCTTTTATAAATGAAAATATTAGGTAGGTATGGTCTTATTATGTTGTAATAGTAGTAAATAACTAGAAAATAAAATAAAATGACGTAGCTAAGTAAAAATTTTTTTGCGTTTTTTTTTTCGCGAAATATGTTCAAAATCATGGTCTGATTGAAACCCCTCAGTTTTCGGTATCAGTCTTTTAACACCCTGTATAAATTCAAAGTTTCAAAATACTATGTAAGTAACATCTAAGTATAATCAGAAAAAAAAAAAATTGCAGTAACATCTCAGAACAGGCGTGACTATTTCAATATATAAGCTCAAATTCCATACCCTCAAATATTTATTAGCCGGGATTAAATACAAGCGTTCTTGGGTGCATTATGAAGCCATGGGGAGCAGCTATACGGCCAATGAATAACACAGCGTTAAAATAGAATAACACGACCCATTGCGGCAAGAAGCATGATTGACACGTGATCCGTGAGCTCTGGATTCTCAATAGCCCCTTTTCAATTGGATTTTTTACGCATGTACTTTTATTACCCCATTGTGGGGACAGGATTAGCCCGCAGCAATGCGGAAAATATTTAATAGAGAGTTAATATCACAATGGTACTCGGTTTGGTGTTCTTTAACTTTTTTACGAGGGTGCCTGGTGCGAAGTTCATATTAATTCTGATTGGCGCATTGTTACTTTAACATACGGTATAAATTCTTAAAACGGTTCATTCAGAATCGAAACACCAAAAATAATTCCATTGATAAAACATCAGAAGGGATAACACGTTATTTCGATTTCATTATTAAAAGATCGAGTCTTATCAAAGGGACTTCCGATTTACGACTTTGAAAATTAAACTAAATATCTTAACGGATACACTAAAATAACATAAATTGGAGCCTTTATCTCTCGCCGGATAAAATATACTTGAGCGATATTTGGAGAGCAATGCGTGAAGATAAGGCTTCGTTAGGTATGCCGGCGAGCCAGCTCATTTTGCGGACGAATGGTAAAAATGCGGTAGCCCTAAAAAAGGGACCACCATGTAAATTATTTTCCTCGCTGGCCAACTTGAATTATCGTACTTGAACTGCAATAAAACTCCCGACAGCAGCGCAGCTTTTATCAAGAATGAAGGAACATGTTGCCATATTTCATTAGTCCAACGGTTCACTTGTTTCCGCGCGTAACAATCCCACTAATATTATAAATAAGAGCCTTTGAACATGACACATTATTATTATCTTTCATTGTAAGCATGAAGCGCTCGTGGTCGAGCTTGCTTAGTCGTTCTTGATAGATCGTCGAAGTTAAACAACGTTCGAAACGGTCTGTAAGTGGATGGGTGACCGCTAGTGGCATTTTCATCTGAGCGCTTCCGTGCTTCGGTGGGCACGCTTGTCGGTCCCAGCTATTTAAGTCGTTAAGCCACGACGAAGGCTTTAAGGCGGCCTAAAAACTCCGTCACCAGAGTTGGCCTCTGACTCATACGAACTTTTTAATCGGTCAGCATTTGACCTCCCTCTGCCTGATGTTAAGCAGTACTTATTGTAAGCATGACTGTGAGCCAATACATGTTTGTGCGAGTTGAAGAAACTTGTTCAATATACATATACAAACTGATTTTACCTTCAAAAAAAAATTAACAACAAGATAGGGTCAAATATTATGGGGTAGCCAATTAGAGTCAGCACTGCGCAAGTGAGTTGCGTATAAAATTATAAAGTTTGCATCATTGTCCCTTGTTCGTTGAATATTTATTTTGGTAGAGGACTAGGCGCGGCATCAGTACCTTCCTGAGTCATGTGTTCGCAAAAGTCAGAGTTGTTTACTGCGCTTAAAATAGGTGACGTATTTGTTTTATCTTATGCTGTCCGTTTGTTGGTTAGGAAGTAGAGTTTCAGAACTGACAACAAATAAATAGGCTTCATAGAAAGAAATGTTATAAGTAAGTTGAGAGGATGGTTTAGGTGCTGGGCAAGCCTATTCCATCTCAAACAATGTCCCAGGCACTGCAGCGTCCCGTTAAGTGTAGACATAGATTGCCATCTGACGCTGTATAAATCATCTATTAAAGATGTAAAGGCCTAAGTTTAGTAAGTACTTATTTTTCTCAAGACAGCGATAAACGGGTAGATCAAGGGAAGGTCTTTGCCCTGTAGTGATAGGCTAATTTTATATTTATTTGTTTGCTGTTTTTTGGCTTTGAAAATTAAGTGTTGGATCATTCTATCTTAATCTTAAAAAACTAACAAGCGCTTCTGACAGAAAAATTATATAATAATTTACAATGTTACTCGCAAGCAGTATCGTTACAACTCGTTATACCATTTCACACTTCACCAAGCATAAAAACTTGACTTATTATAATGCGTAGTCCAATTAAAATAAAAAGAAATTACAGTAGCCGTCCGCGCCAATAACCGGAGAACATATTCTGTAAGAACCGTGTAGCAATAAATATAAGTGGGGCTAAGCTAAGTAAATCCGACAAATAACTCCGTCGAACGAGCCCGCTCGTACATCACCGAGAAGAATTTAATCACGCAAGTCAACATAGTGGTCGGTATGCCGATGATATCTGGGAGCCAGTGTTGTAAGGACCCTAAACATCAACCGGTTGATAGTAACGGATGATGTTGGACTTTCAAGTTCCAATAATGCGTTTTATTAAACTTTAAGGGTAGAATGGTTCTGCATAAGCTCACAGTTTCTCTGTGCATTTTTAAATTGCTTTACATTAAAAAATATGCAATATTAATATCTAGTATCTATCGGTATGATACCAAAAGCAGAGACAACATCACTACTTTACTGATAAATGAATATTTAATATTGAAATCAAAAATGATTATTACAATTTTACTTCATCCATGTAAAAAACAAAGATGACTAAGGGTTCGGAATTTACAGCACATCACTATCATGTCCTTCATTGTCGGCGCAATCCCTACAAATTGTAGGTGTATGGTGTGTTTGCGGGCGGAACAATCGCTACAATTGAAATTTCTAAAATTCCTGCTAACATTTTCCTTAGTAGAAATCACGTATTTCACTGCGGGAGATGCCAAGCGTTCCAGAACTTTGCAACTAAATGACACAATGACATTACGAATGTGTCTAATTGTATCGGCTAGGCGCAATATGATTCGGATGTGACTCACCCATTTTTTTAAGGAACAACATTTGCACCCAAGATTTGTAAATGCAAAACCTTTATCTGGAAACAAATATGCTTTGTCCGATTTACCGATAAAGCGTTGGAATCCGTACAGGATAGATAACTGTTGTGTCATTTTATCAATGAGCCGGTCAATCATTCATCATCATTACTCAGCGTCTGTATTCGAGCATTTGAATAGACAAAGCCAAATTGGATAGCAACTATCAAAAGACGTATCAATGGCTAGCTTAAAACGCTTCAATACCAGTCGATACGACTTTGTAAAGATCCTCATTCACAAAGACTCATTATTTTGCTATTACTGTTTTATCACCGCTAGAGCCTAGATACAGTAATGTGGACGCGACTTTGTTTGCGAAGAGATATTTCACTAGCACCCACTACTAGGACCACAAGTAAATGCATACTATGTAGTATGATATTCTTCTAATCTAAGTAGACAAAAATCACGGATGTTTAGGTAAGTCTATTTCACAGTGGTCAATTAAAAACACCTATAAGCGCCGCCCATTTTACTAGTTTGGACCAATTTTTTTAGTCAGTTTAGATATTTCTGAGTAAAGTTAGTTCGTATGAGACAGTGGCCAACTCTGGTGACGGAGTTTTTAGGCCGTCTTAAGGCCTCCGTCATGGCTTAACGACTTAAATAGCCGGGACCGACATTTTAACGTGCCCTCCAAAGCATGGAAGCGCTCAGATGAAAATGCTACTGGCGGTCTCCCATCCACTTACAGACCGTGTCGGACGTTGCTTAACTTCGACGATCTATCAAGAACGACTAAGCAAGCACGACCACGAGCGCTGATTTCTGAGTATATTTTTGCTACATTGGTTTTCATTAATTTATTCAGACAGACAGTAAAGCTAAAGTTTAATGTACTTAGTAGTTGTAACGTTGCTTTAAGCTTCAAAGTTTAAAGCGATAAATCAATCGCTGCCCAAGAGTATAGATGAGTATGACGAGTATAAATAAGTAAAAAAAAACATGTTGTTTACAGTGTTAGTAACTTTACTTACATTACGTTTCAATGTGTTTTTGCTTTACAAAGTGAGGTGTATTTTCGTTATCGCTATGGTTTGTAGTCTGAGAATACCAAATATATATTACTACCAACAGAGAAACCCAATTCTACTATAAAACTTCCTCAATAAATAGAGAAAACAAACGGGCAGATACGGAGAATACAAAACATCTTTTTGTATTTCTAGTTTCCTGTAGCTCTGATATGACGATGCTTTATATTTCTACGAGAAAAGGAATTGCATAATAAAATCTTTACCCTTATATTTTCAATATAAGATTTATATTTTAGGTTACCAGAACCACATTGTAAGCGCAGCAAGTGAAATAACGTCTGATATCATAATACATATTATTGAAATAGCTTTACAACTTACTTTACATTGGGTTAAAGCATTAAAAAAATAAATTGCATTCATTTCCGATACTTCGAATTCACACTCAAAAATAATCACAAACTTTATTTGATGAATGTATGCTAGTAGTATATTAAATGAGTTCTAAGCAAGCTTAGAATGCACCAAAAATATAAACAAGAATTCGCCTAGCAGGGACTCAAGAGAAGCATATCGCGAACCAAAAAAACTTTATATTAGAAATATCAGTATCAAGGTATTCAAATTCCACCAAATTCCATCCAAATTCTTGGCGATGGTACAGTGAATGAATCGCAATTAGCAGATGCTCAGCGTCCAGCTATATATTACACGGAGTGCGGTGACACGGCAGACACTGACAGAAATACAGTGCTGCGAGTACAGCTGGTTTACTCCAATATCGTAATGTTAAACCGAGAAGCAGAAAAAAATAGGAAAAACTTATGCTGTTCTTTAGCGCAGTTATGATTATTTTGGGCTTTTGATATGAAATTGGAATACTTATGAGTTATTTTGAATCATTTTAAACTTGTCGGTTTCAAATAATAACTTGAAACTCTTTTGAACTGGTGTTAAGTGAACAGGCTGGTGACACGACAAAAAGAAGAAGACCCTGGGATTCAAATACGATATTCTGAGATTCATGAGCTACCCTACAAAAAGTTTTCACTACCTGCAATTTTTTGGTTTTTAGACAATTGCCTGGTTAAGATTTCGAATCTAAGTGTACCAGCTTCGCTGTTTCGACTAGGGTTGAGAGAAGGGCGCAGATGTCGGAGGCGATTGTTTGCAAATAACAAAGTGAGCCCTGGGTTCCGCAACAGTTTCTAATTGTGCCACGACAATGCGTAATCTAACCGGTCCCATTCGTTGGCACGTCCGTCGCGCGTCTACAATGGAACAGGGCTAGGTGGAGCTGACGGGGTTTACCTATGCAAGATGTGCTCATGATTAATTATTCAATTCTATTTTATTTAATTTCAGAGGTTTTATTTTCTGGTGTAAATCTCTTTTAAGTTTTTTTTTTATTATTTTTTACTAGCCTAAGCTGGACCAAAGGCTTCTCCCGTCACTTTAATTAAATAGCCTAAATAAATGACTGGTACCCGGTAAGAAAAGTACTTACTGCCTTATACCTATACGATCGATGTTAATGGTAATACAATCGTTTTATGAGATAAGTACGCTATGTTCATGATTTACAAGATTATATTCTCAAATCAAAGTAAGTAGAAATGGTAGTAAGATAGATAATGCATAACTGCACAGAAATAACGATCGACTCCATAGATTTATTATTCTGCACCCCGTGGGTCCTGAATCGCCAGGTGCCGAGGCGAAATAAAGCAGAGCTGCTCTCGCGCCAAATTGCCCGTGTCGTGATCTGACGCACTACTAGGGGCTCCGTTCACGTGTTAAATCACATCAATTTATACACACTATCAACCCTACCCTAGGGCGAACACCCATATGTGCGACTGTTTAAACATCGCATTAAAGTTTATTTCCACATCTTATTCGTAAACAGGATTGCGAGCGCAACGCTGCTTTGCTAATGCAGCAAACGTTTCGAAATTATCTAACTTCTGTTTTTGTTTACCTTATTCCGAGATTCCGAAATGTTAACGATGATTACCTGAAACAAAAACCAACATCATTAGCTTAAATAGTTAACACATATGTATTTATCTAAACGTTATGCAAATACGTAAAGTACATGATAGTGTGTATCTAACCCTAATTCTAAGTCATTTCCGTTTTCATGTATCCAGAGACCGCAGCCATTCGCCGGACAGGACGTTAATTAGAAAATTATGTGGGAAATTATTAATAGGTCGGCCGTGTAGCCGATTAGATAACAAACTAGTCCATTAGTCGACAAGGATAAAGCCTGTTCGGGTGTGTGGCGGGACTGGCAGCCTGCCAAGGGTTTATGACCGTAGCCGCTATTGTCTTAGGGTTCACATCGAGTTCGATGACGTTAATTGAAAAGGACCTGGTATGATAGAGCAGTAGCGAACAATACGGCGTGTGTCGGTCCGGGGGCGGTTGACGCGTGGTTGAGGAATGATCAACCGCGTGGAAATGACGACTTAATGGATTATATGTGTCCGCCGACACCGAGATAAGTGTCGCGCCAGCCCCGGCCCTGTCGCCGGAGATTAGGCAACGAAATTACAAAAATTAATAACATAATGGAAATCAACTAAGGAATCATTTTACACAGCGATGCACTCGGCGATAACGCCACCTTTTACATGTTGCTTCGAAGGATGTTCGACGTTACTTTCAGAAGTTACTTTGAAGGCTTAAATATTGTTTTATGTGTGAGGTAGTGCGGATTTGCTCAGTTCGCTCTCATTTTACATAATTTGCAATTTCCGTTTATTTCCATCAATATAATAAGCTGAACAAGTGAGAGGCTAATAACAACATTCAAGATTCAAGTGATTACAGTTAAACATCATGTTCCTGGTAAATTTGGATTGAATAGAATAGTGCATCATAAAGGCAGTGACCCACATCAGACACATGGGCCCACGCAACAATCCAACACCCGACAGTTGCGTGTCGACATGAACCACGGTAAATTGAATACGGACATTGTAACGGCTGCAGTTGCCGGCCCTCGAAATAAACATCAAATAGCGCCACAATAACCTACGATTTACCGGCAATCTATTCTTTTATAAAAGAAGTACAAGAAACGCCTCGCCACTTACGACAAAAAGTCTAAGGATAGATCTCCCGCTGTTGTATTGTGAGTTTCTAGGCGCGACCTGGACAAACGAGCCGTGGGAGCCGATGTGAGTTATTGAGCCGGTGTCACGGCGGGACGGACGCGATTCCCATTACAAAGCCATTTGCGCTGTTTACATAAAGGAGGAGGTCCGAGGGTGCCACAGTTCGTACTGTTGCGATTGCAAATTTTCCGCTTCTCGCGTGTCAAAGGAGATAATTTATTGCAATTGAGATACAGCAGGCGCCCGGGGAACGGCGAGCAACACCTCGCATAAATAGCGCAGCGAGCCCAACCCGTCCTCCTATCATCCTGACACCAAATAAAATTATGATCATGACCATTTATTACGCTGGATTAAACATAGTAGCCGCCGTAAACTACCCTATTGACTTCACTTTATTTATATTGAAAATTTAAATTGAGAAGAAGATAAGACGCGATAATTATTCAGGCTTACTTTATGTGATTATCTCACGCAAGTAAATTTTATTTCTTTTTCTTTTCATAAAGTATGGCATGTGGCTACGAAAACCATTTTGGAAATTTCAAGTTAAAAAAAACACTGGTTGATCACCTATTGTAAAATCTCTCATTTTCTAACATAAGTATCTATTGTGTGAGGTGATTTTATGGTAAAATGTGTAGACAACCATTCGGGGCACGTTCGTTACAATTTTTTGCATAATAGCAGGTGCGGTTTGGTCCACTATTAGCATCCTAGAGAAAAGAAAAGCGACACATGCTCTCATACAACAATCTAAGTATTGGTAGTGCAAAAAATTATCTGGTTCACGAAACGGTAACAATATGCCACGTAGGTACCTACTTGAATTTTTAACCGACTTAAGAGAACTAGGTTCTGTGTAGTGTAGGCATGTTTTTATTTAATGTGTGTTGAGTGCTAAGATTTTCATTTTCTTCTGTTTAAAAAATACTGTTGACTTAGGTGTAAGTACCTACTAAGTTAATTTCATTTTATAAATTAAAATAGCACGCCATGTTTCATTGCAAATAAACAGCATTAAAACTAAAATTTATAGATCAGTAGCTGTACTAAAACCTAATGTTTCAAATAAAGGCAGTCAATTTAGTAGATATTATTAAATAATTGTAATTTATAAGCCAAGTTAGTCAACATAAACTAATTAGGTACACACAACAATTTAAATTTTACATCATAAACGTTGCGAAATCTTGAGTGAATTGGCGAGCGCATAAAATATTAGTGGGCAATCAGAATACAAAGCTAATAACACAACAGTAAAACGAAACGTTTAGTTTATTATAAATCACGAATCACAGTCTAACATTATCCACACAAAATCGTTTTATATAAATTGTTAAATCAAACGGTTGTGATACAAATTGGTGGCTGCGCAAAATGCATAAGTGTAGGTCTAATTTGATGAGTGGTTTGGGGTTTTTGGGCCGGGAATTATTTCAAAATCGCTTAAAAAAATAATCGTCGATTAGCCAGTTTCCAGAAAGTGCATTTTGGATGCATCATAGGAGCACATCGCGTGCACGTCGCAGGAAATGTATTGAATATTTTATTTGATTGAACAGGTAGCATTCGGATGATGGCATTCGTGATACCTTAGATGCTAAATGATTTTCTAAAATCTTAATTTCAGAGCTACCTTACCGTTTGGTAAGGTAGCATTTATATTTTTGTTAGCTGTATTATATTTTTATCATTAATATTATGTATTTCTAATAACAGTGAATACTTACTCGTTTTCGTTGTATTTTTTAACTAAATAAAAAGAGCCTACTTTTGAATACTTTAAAATCAATGAACATGTTGTTTAACATTTTAAGAAAACACAAATAGATGGATTTGCGTAAATAAAAACTTATCACTTTTTTTTTTTAATTTAAAAAAATGATAAGTAATAGACTTGAATTCATCATCCTAATATTTATAAATTTCACATCGTTACCACACGTATTCAGCACCTAATCTATATCTAGAATTCTGACCTAGTAAATATTAAGATCTTATTTTCACAACATTCAAGTGATTGCAATGAAAATAAGAACAGTCATCTAAACTCGCGATACAATTCTATCAGCTTGAGTGTTAACAAGCAGTGACTGTGGCAGAGCGCCTGAGCACTACCTGGGCAGCTGCCTCTAGCCCCACCAATCTATGCATAACTCACCCCGCAACTGTCCTTCTATCTCACTCACACCTACCACTCAAAAGCTCGCCTTTGAGCCACAAAAAGCGGTTCCATGCTCTAGTGTGCGTGAAAGCGTAGACTTGTGTGCGCAGAGTATATTTTTCTGACAACCTTTATCGCACAAAGAATAAAGGCAAAAGTAAAATGAAGCTGACGGCTCTTAAGCCGTTTTGTATTCAGGTGCGAATTTACCTGTTGGAACGCGTGAACCGGCGCGATGCGGCCTTGTGCGCGAGCGCACCACAGGTTTAACTTCGAATCAGTCCCACCCCAGACCTAAGCGTGGTCGGTCGCGTCGCGGATTATTTTATAGAGTACTTGCGGACACGATACCGTCCAATTAGTGCTCTCGCGAGAAACGAGTTAAGTGGCCGGTCGGACTAGTGAGGCACTCTTGCTGGAGGCAAAATAAAATGGACTAGTGCGCTGCCGACACGATGTTTATGTGGAATTTCAGTGTTAAAGGATTATAAAACTATGTAATAAGTGTGAGTGAAAACAAAACGATGTATCTGGCTTGGTTCACGAGTACCTTGCTGGTACTCATCTTGGCATCGTCGGCAAAGAGTGCATCTTTGTCGGCGACTACCGGGACCCGTTATCAAGCACCGGATGAATGTGTCTGGGTCAACGAGCTCGATGGAGTTGCACTGCAGTGTAGGTTGCGGACTATCAACAGCGAACTGGACAACACCAACTTTAGCACGATCCAGCCGCATCCGACGGTCAGGCTGCGGCTCGAGTGTAGCGATGCAATGTTTTATCAAAGCTCGCTCGCTCCGGGCAGTTTCCGACAGTTAGTGGAATTGCGCGAACTTACCATCGAATACTGCAAAATTGGGAACCTCTCGGATAGTGCATTCACAGGTCTTCGTGAATTGCGGAATTTGACAATAAGAACACACAATGCAGATTGGTCGGCTATATCACTGGAAATTACACCAAGTGCATTCTCCAGAGACGTCCAAAATTTAGAACGGCTGGACCTAAGTGAAAACAACATGTTAGTGTTTCCCGATGGAGCTTTGTGTTCCCTCAGAAACTTGATGTATCTGAATATGACTGGAAATAGAATGAGGGATATAACCCACTTCCAGTTTTCCACAGCTCATAGACACCCAACGGAAAAATGTGGAGACAATCTTGTTGTTTTGGATCTTTCAAGAAACTTCATCGATACTTTGCCTCCGAACCTTTTGTCTGGACTAAAGACGTTAGAGAAACTATATCTCCAAGGAAATGGGCTCAACTCGGTCGCAGATAGAGCACTGGAAGGGCTTGTTTCTTTGACTACCATTCGATTTTCTGACAACCAACTCACAAGCCTACCGCCAGAACTTTTTAGTGATACGAAGGAATTGAAAGAAATTTATCTAACTAACAACACGATTACTGTGTTAGCACCTGGGCTTTTCAGCGATTTAGTCAAACTTCTTGTATTGGATCTTTCTTACAATGAATTGACATCGGATTGGATCAACACTTCTACATTTTCGGGACTAAAACGACTGGTTTATTTGGATTTTTCACACAACCGTGTTTCGAAGATGGAGATTGCACTATTTAGAGACTTGCATAATTTACAAATTCTAAAAATGCAAGACAACTACATTGAGCACATACCCGAAAATGTATTCAGCTCATTGAGTAAATTGCAGTCATTAACATTATCGAACAACAGACTGACTAATGTGGATAGCTACGCATTTACAGGATTACAAGTGCTCTCTGTTCTTTCTATAGACAGCAACCATATTTCCAAAATACATCCACATGCACTCAGAAATTTTTCATCACTACAAGACTTGCACATCAATGGAAATAGGCTAGATGAAGTTCCTATTGCTCTAAAAGAAATACCTCAGCTAAAAACTCTCGATTTGGGCGAAAATCTTATTACAAGCATAGAAAATGCTTCATTTATGACCATGGAACAAATGTATGGGTTAAGGTTAACAGAGAACAATATTGGAAACATAAGTAAGGGAGTGTTTGATAAAATGACCTCGCTAAAAATTTTGAACTTATCAAAAAATAAAATTCATAAAATTGAAAGCGGCGCATTCGATGGCAACGTGAATTTGCAAGCTATAAGGCTCGATGGTAATTACTTAACAAACATTGAGGGGCTCTTTGCAAAACTACCAAACCTTGTGTGGCTGAATATTTCCGATAACCGATTGGAATGGTTTGACTACGCTATGATTCCAACTGGATTGCAGTGGCTGGATATTCATGCTAATAGGATCGCCGAACTGGGGAACTACTTTGAAATTGAATCACAACTATCTCTCAGCACTTTCGATGCTAGTTCCAATAAGCTAACAGAAATTACTGGAAGTGCGATACCCAATTCTGTAGAGATGTTATATTTGAACGATAATTTGATCTCCAAAGTGCAGTCCTACACTTTCTTCAAGAAACCAAACTTGACGCGTGTTGATTTGTTCGGCAATAAAATAACAAGTTTGGATCCGAACTCGTTGAGAATATCGGCTGTACCACAAGATAAAACTGTGCCTGAGTTTTTCATCGGCGGGAACCCACTTGAATGTGACTGTACAATGGATTGGTTGCAAAAAATTAACTCTGGTAACCGAGCTAGGACTCAGCCCAAATTGATGGATATAGACAGCATCCACTGCAAACTATTATACAGTCGGGGCAACGCTTTTGTGCCACTAATAGACGCCGCTCCTAATCAGTTTCTATGCAAATATGAATCTCATTGCCATGCATTGTGTCACTGTTGTGACTTTGACGCTTGCGATTGTGAAATGACCTGCCCGAACAACTGCACATGTTACCACGATCCAACTTGGTCAGCTAACGTGGTGGAATGCTCGAGCGCCGCTTATGTGAACACATTACCTGAGAAAATACCCATGGAGGCCACACAACTGTACCTTGACGGTAATGACATTAAAATGCTCCCGAGTCACGCTTTCATTGGCCGAAAAAAATTAAAGATATTGTACTTAAACGCCTCGAATATTGAAATGATTCATAACAGAACTTTCAACGGATTAAAAGAGCTGGAAGTGTTACGATTGGATTTTAACAGTTTGTCATCGATTGAAGGACAAGAATTCGACGGATTGGATATGCTACGAGAACTCTACATCAACAATAATAGGATCAAAACAATTGGAAAAGACATGTTCAATCACATGGCCCGATTAAAAATATTGCACCTGCACAACAATAGATTGATAACCTTATCAGTGTGGAAAATAAACCAAGCAATAACAGAAATAACTCTGTCTTACAACCCGTGGTCTTGTGATTGTGAATATACAGAAATGTTTAGAGAGTGGACAAAAAGAGTTAGCTCTATCACTGACCTGTCTAGTATAAAATGTATCTACTCGAAAGGCGTAAATACATCAGACGTTGCTATGTATAATGAAAACATGTTTGACGACCCAGAGACTGGATTCAAGATTGCATACGAAAACGGAACGATCTGCACCGGCCAGCCCAGTATCAACAACAGCATCAATGGCAACTTGACGGCGAACAGAACAATTCTAACAAATGACGACGAACCAGATTACACAACCGTCATCGCCACATCAGTGTGCTTCTTGTGCGTGCTGCTAATCGTAGTCTTTGTGTTCATATTCAGACAAAACATGAAAGTGTGGTGTTTCTCTAAATTTGGTGTGAGACTTTTCTGTGGTGGTAATGATATGGACAGAAGTGATTCCGAGAAAATGTACGACGCGTTCTTGTGCTACAGTACTAAAGACGAGGCGTGGGTCACAGAGCAGTTGGCACACGTACTGGAGCAGGGCGAGCCCTCCTACAAGCTGTGCCTGCATTACCGCGATGTGGGCGGCTACGTGACCGACAAGATCCGCCAGGCGGTGGAATCTTCGCGGCGCACCGTCATGGTGCTCAGTGACAACTTTCTGAGGACCGAGTGGGTTCGTTACGAGCTCAAGTCAGCGATGCATCAAGTGATGACGGACAGGAGGAGGAGACTAGTGATAGTGTTGCTAGGTCAAGTGTCTCAGAAGGATCTCGATCCTGATATACGTCTGTATTTGAAGACGAATAAGTCTCTGCATGCGGACGATAGGTTGTTTTGGGAGAAGTTGAAGTTCGCGTTACCGGATGTGCGGGGTAGGCAGCGGCACCGAGGGGTGCCAAGTCCAGGGGCGGGGGGGTTGCCGATGCATAGGCACCACCACTCCCGCAGCCACCAGGACATGCTGCCGCCGCCGCCCTTCCACGGCGCGCACCCGGTGCTGCCACCGCACCCCTCGCACCCCTCTCATACGCCGCACCAAATGCCACCCCGTGCCTCTCCGCGTACTATGTCCGTCCATGTATAGTGACTAGTAAGTGACAAGTGAAGTGATTTGACTCGGTGATACAAAGACTCGTGTATATTTGTGAAGACTAGTCGGAACTCATAAAGACTGTAAATATTTGTATTTAACTAACGGCACTGTACGAATACCAATTGATTTGGAGCCAGTGTCAATGTGTCCATTCCTTTAATGTTGTACTTAATTTTCCATTACAAAGTGTCTTGTAATTTGAATGAATATTCGAGTCATCATGTTGTAAAGGTGTACATAATTTAATCGATTTTAATTAAGGTAATACCATCATTATTGATCAGAGAATACTATTAACTTGTGTTTGTGACTTTAGTGGCTGTTAAATCAGTTTATAGTTCAAACGTCGCATTTGTAGAAATAGTATATGAAATGTAAGCTTGGATTGCAGTAATATGTAAAAAGAAGGTAGGTACATATATAACTAGGTATGAGTTAGGCCTAGTTGGCTGTGTTTGTTGGGCAATACTTGCCGCCAATTTAATGTTACTATAAACGGCACAAATTGCCACTATCTGTGATAAAATTAGAAATTATAAGCTTTTGTACTATTCAATTTATAAATATGTACTTAGTATCTCTAGTTTAGTTAGATAGCCTATTTGGAATGAAAAATATTTATTATTACATCAACGAATTGTGAATTTTGTCACGAAAGTTAAAAATGAATATTAAAAATCAATGAAAATAACTTACATTTTTCATTTCTCTCATCTTTGATCCCTATAGCAAATAATAGCTTAGTAATTATTTAATAATAGTTTCGTATTTAAGTGATGAAGTTCTTACAAGTATTTCGATTCATTGCAAGAATGTAGGTAAGAATACTCGTACATAACATAGTCATGTTTTTAATAGCATTGGCCAAACTCTGCTAAAAGCAAAAAATTAATAATATTTATTAAAGTTTTATTAATAAATAAAATAATTCTTCGTAATGCAAATTTAGTCCTAGGATTGATGCAGTTCATCAAACATGAAAGTTATTTAACAGCAATTTAAAAATTAATAAATCAATTTAATCATTAATCAGGAATGAATGAAACCGCGACTCAACA
Source organism: Epirrhoe tristata (assembly GCA_951394285.1). Lineage (NCBI taxonomy): Eukaryota > Metazoa > Arthropoda > Insecta > Lepidoptera > Geometridae > Epirrhoe > Epirrhoe tristata. Next base: position 6,567,022 of record OX596146.1, on the reverse strand, counting down.
ACAATAGACAATAGATAACAAAAATACTGAAACATTTGCATATAATTTATTTTAAAACAAGCTATAGTAATTAACACTTAAGTTAAAACAAGCTTCTAGTGGTTTTTAGTAACTAAAAGTAGTAATGAAATACGTTAAACAAGTCCAAGACTTCGTTATCAGATCCACAGTCATCATAATGTTACATTGATAGATTATATACAACGCATACATTGGTGTGCCTACTTTCGGCTCAATGAGACAACATAAAGTGCTTACAAGAATGATTTGAACGAGCAACATTTTAAATTAAATAAAAGCTTGTAGATATAAATGTCTATTGTCTATGGGTTCAAAATAATCTGTCTTTAGAAATGATCGCCAAGTGGTTTATTATGCTAAGTATATTTATTATCTTTAAACAATATTTAAACACAGGTAAACTTATGTTATAAAAACCAAGCTAGCTCATTCTTAGAAGAATATAAATGTCTTAACTATTGGTAGGAACTAAGTATATATAGTTGCTAGAATACTTACCCTGGTCTAGGCTAACATACCTTCGTTAAAACGGCTGCTTAATCTATTGTCACCTCTGCAACGTATAAAAAGACATTCTCTAAAGCTATGCTAAATTTACTATGAAGGTTTTAGGTTTTTTTTTAATATAAAATATGATATCGATGTATGACCGGAAGAAATCTACTGCCCAAACTGTAAGCGATGTAGAAATAGAAATAGAAAATGTTTTATTTGCAACGATAAGTAGGTACATAACGACAGACACGAGAATAACTTAAATTCTAGGTTGCTGCAAAATGTAGCCTAACTCAGCAATAAGCGGATTGTTGAGTTGACAAACAGAACAAACCGCGCTGATCTTCCGTTAGGACCGATTCTAATTAGCGGACATGAAAACTACTACTACTGTCTAACTAAAGAATAACATACTTACAAAACTAATTTGGTGCACAAAAGTTACAAATGAAAAACAAAGCAAAAAATTAAATAAAAGAGAAAACAAATTTGTACTAGGCTAATAGGCTCACACTTATATAGCACTTGTATCCAATAAAAGGCTTTTTTTTTTTTTAATGATGAATGGGTCGGCTCTTGACCTCAAACTTACACAGGTAAGAGTGAGGTCTACGATGGAGCGAGCTTACCCAGAAGGTGCCTATTAACTCTCTTCTTAAAAACAATAGGGTCGTAGCTCAGCGGAAATACGGACGCTGGAAGCTGATTCCAAATTTTTGCAGTGCGCATAATAAAATAACTTTCGAAGCGCTTAGTTCTAATAAGTGGAACATCAACCAGGTGAGGATGATAACCAGCTGTGCGTCTGAAGTCCCTGTAAAAGAACGGTGAAGGCGGAATAAGGTCGTGTAGCTCCTGGGCACACTCACCATAGTACAATCTGTAGAAGACCGACAAACATGATACCTCGCGACGATGGCTCAGACTATCGAGTTTTGCTTCGACAAGATAGTCTTCACCTACGAGCTTCTTGGCTCTGCGCTCCACCGAGTCAAGTGCAGCAAGTTGGTACTTAGCAGAACCTTCCCAAAGGTGGCTGCAATACTCCATACAAGATCGAACTTGAGCCTTATATAAAGTCAAAAGTTGACCAGGTGTGAAATATCGCTTGACCTTATTTAGGATGCCCAGCTTTTTGGCCGCAGTTTGTGCTTTAGACTCGATGGAGGTGCCAAAGTTGAGGCTAGCCGTCAACTCTATGCCAAGAAGAGTGAGGTGGTCGGTTACTTCAACCGATAAACCCTGTTAATTCAACCATTAAAATATTTTTAATTAATTTTTTTTTTATTATTATTTTTTATTAATTTTTACCCTCAAATTAATTAATATTATTAATAATCTTTTCAATGTAAATGAAATGCTTTATCAAGCTCTCTTTCCTGCGCTTTCTGCCAGTCAAATAAATAAACTTTTAATTTTTTTCTAAAACTAATAACACCCTGTCGGGCTATGGTGGTAATGACGCCGAAAGCAGCTGACAACAGGAATGTATGAAACGTATACCCTACACAGCAGTTTACTTATTGCTCATACAAGCTCATATTTTTCGTGTATCAGGCTAAAATCAACAACAACACCTTACATCACTTTACAACATTCCAATCAAATGGAAAAGAAGCTCTACAAGTTGCGCCTATGAGACCGTTCTTGAGCCGGTTTAGGGTACAGCAGCACGCTTTGCGACTGTTTCGAAATAAGTTTAAATAAGATGTTTTAACTATTTTAATTACTTGTTATACCTAGACAATAACTGCAGTTTTATGGGCAAGAGACCACACCACAGAATCATTTCATTTGACTTTACATTTGACATCAAAAACATATTACTAGACTTAATTAAAATCTAAAACTGATTCAATTTTGGACTAGGTAAGCGAGAATGAGATTTTTATATAACGTATCAATATTTCATAAATAAAATTTATACAAAACCATAACTTTCTAAAGTCAACAATTGACGGTGATATACATACATAACAAATACTCAAATTAATTGAAAAACATAAGACTACGAGTAAGTAGAAGTCCGTTTTTTATATCAGTTAAAAACGAGTTGGAACCCAAGATGAGAGTCGGGAACTTAGGCAAGTTTTGAACGTGATCCGTGCAGATACCTGCGGCCGACGACCGCGCACCTTCAATCTAAGGTAACGAGCTCGAGTCTCGCAGTCCTAAGTAGGTGTGAAACAACAGCCCGCAACAAAGGGATAGCATATCTCGCTTTATTTTTACCGTGCAATGATTGCCTCCAAGCCAGCCCATCTGCACATTTGCTTTATGAATGCGTAGACCAATGAAAAGTCAACTTTATGTTCACTGTAAATATTAAAAATATATAAAAACAAATGGGATAGCTGCTTATGACGTATCAACAGTTAGTACCTAAACAAGCTTTCGTTGAGGATAGAATTTTGTTTGAAAAGCTACCAACAATTATTTATAATTATGCGATATTAAATGAAATACTCCCTGGAATAAACTTAACATTTTATTATGTTAGTTGAGAGGCCATAACGTTCAAATAAATGTTTCCTGGTTTGAGTTCAACGCACAAGTAACTCCAATTGGAGATAATACCCTACGCGAAGATGGTTTAATTATGAAGATGGTTAGCCTTCATCAAATTTGATCATAAAAGTGCCAGTACTCACTGCACAACATACTTACCTAAATCAAATCTCCCGATAATAAAATATGAGAATAATCAGCAGTTTGAGCATTATGTAGCGGTCATATAATACACACAATTTCAATGTAACAATGAGAAATCGGAGGCTCAATCGCGAGTTGCGTCGCTCGCCGACTCACATAAATTAAGCTAGAGAAATAACACAGAGGTGAAAAAAATAAGAACGCGACGCCGCACTCTGTACAACATTAATCAGAGCTCTGAGAAGGCGTAGAGAATTTATTTTACGATTGTTACAGCGTTCGATGAAACGTTAAAAATGCTGTCGGAGCCTATATTGAAACATTCGAGGCATTGTTCGAGCGCGATTGAGCCGATAACGCACCGCGGTTCCGACTTATAGCCTTAGCACCTTGTTGATTTTCCAGCATAAACTGTCGGATACGACCCGCCCGTAACTAGTTTCTTTTTTTATTGGTACTGGTTTAGTGTAGAACGGAACGCGACTCCGTATCGATCGTACGATTAAGCCAGGAGATATCATAATCACCGGTCTGCGCGTTTATCAAAAGCATAATCGGAGAGCGGCAATAAATTTGTCTCATTTTGATATCCTAGAGCGTGTTATGTTCCGACATACAGTGTGTTAGAGCTTAAATCTCGTTAGAAAAGTCACGTGCAGTGCGCGCCCTATCCTTAGAAAAGACTTCAACGCGTTGACTTAGCTTTGCTTATACTTTCTTAAAGGAACAATGAGTGATTGCAAAACTTCATAATAAATAATGAAATGAAATGAATTTATTTTTCAGAAGAATGGTTATATAAAGATTTTAGATATTAAGTAAGTGTCACATTCTCCACCGCATTAACACGGTATACAAATTCTTAGTCTTACATACCAAATAAATCTTCAAATTTAATCATGTCATAATTTAAATTCAACATGCAATAGTAAATAAAAAATAATAAAAAATTAAAAGATTGATGTCAAGCTCTACATTATCAAATTAACTAATAATTGAATTATGTACATAATATTATTAAATTTTTTATCAATTATTTAAAAAATCTGAAACAGTATAATATTGCCTGTCATATAACCACAATTTTAGCTTTATTACAAATTGTCTAAGAGGCAGTTCCTTGAAACTATCGGGGACCTTATTGAAGATGCGTCCACACATAGCATAAGAATTATTTAGGTAGAGCTCCGTTTTAGGGACTCTTGAGAGAACAATCCTGTCCAGATTCCGCACACATCTATTGTAGATATCACGTGCTTTAACAAAAGTATCAAAATGTTCTTTAACGAACTTTGCAGCTTCAAAAATGTACATGCTTGGCAAGGTAAGAAGCCTTAGCTTAGTGAAATAAGGTTTACACGAAACCCAAGGTGGAACTCCAACAATTGCACGAATGCATTTTTTTTGTGCAATAAATGCTAATGCTAATATCAGTAGAGTTGCCCCACAGAATCAGACCATATCTCAAGACAGAAATAATCATTGGTGTATTTCTCAACTTATTTTTAATAATGTTAAAACCAATGTAAGATTACTTTAGAGGTTAAGTATTTTACTCAGCAAATGATCTTATCAAAAGATAATAACTTTATTATAAAACTTCACATTTATTCCAGTTACTCACTAATTGTTCAACGGCATCAAACTTAGTGCACTTTTTATTTCTGGTTTTTACGTAGCCATTACAATAAAACATGAATATGGTAACATGTAATATTGTAGAGCAAAGACGTACGTTAAAACATATGTTAACGATATCTTTATTCAGAATGTCGCAAATTAAAAATACAGGATAATCAACGGCTGCGAAAAAAATAAGTATATATAATAATTTTACTTCCATGGGAAATTGAATGTTTTTTTGTTATTACTTATTACTCACATCGAGAGGCAAAATTGTGAATGACATGGCTATATAAACTTAAGTCGTTTAGTTATAAAAATATAGTTTTATTTGTTAGTAGAACAAGGCATGTTAGTTAATTTTTAAATAAATTTTAATTACTACATTTATAATCCGTTATTATTTAGAACAAAGCACTTAATGAATAAAATAAAATTTGGTAATCTTGTTAAGATTATACGCAACCTGTTATTTTGTAGTCGTTACGAAACCAAACAATATCACGTGTGCTTGTTTTGATATAACTGAGTCAATAGGGTTGCCCTTTGTGACCAACAGCCGGCTTAGCATGCTACGTTTTGAAAAAATAAACAATTTCACGAAATGGTTTTGATCTGTTTTTTAATTAATCATTTTGATCTCAATTTTCTTACATAAATGTAAATAATATGTAAAAAGTAATTTTACAATTATTATATTTGTGTTCTCTCTATTTTCATATTAACTCACGTAATTATGTGTACCAAATTTTATGAAATCAAAAATATTTTTAATTACTTTTTAGTTATGATTTTTTGGGCTTTAAGCCGGACAATTTCACAAAAAAGACGGATGTTTTCAAAATATAACTGGCAACACTATCCATGACTCACTCTAACGATCTTCATTGGACGCGAAACAATTTTGACGCAAATTATACCCTGTTATGAGCAAAGACGTTAATTAAGTTGCCTGCACCGGATTAATTTGATTATCAAAAATCTTATTTCAATTTTGTGAACCGTTTACTGGAGCAAAGCTATTTGTTCTTGAAGGCGTATACCCCAACCTAGAATCAAGGTGTAATTTTATATTTTGTGAACTAGTTGCTATTGTTGAACATTCTAAAACAATTAAGTACTTAATGATATTCTAATCAGTCTGTATAGATCGCCAACATTATTGTCAGTTACAATATATGGTCACGTAAATTGTATCAAAATGAAAAAAAGCCTATTTTAAAAAACATTATTTCTCATTCAGTTTAACCTAGTTTGGGATAAATAGTTTTGTGAGAAAAGTCTGAGATTTCATAATTGCTAATGAAGTATTCAAAGCAAAACTAATCTACTTATTTTCATAGTAATAAAGTAGGTACACAAGCGCTTTGGTATATTGTAAGTTAAATATAATTAAATTAGTTCACAAATAATAAAAAAAAAACTTAGGCCTTTACATCTATATTAGATGATTAATACAGCGTCAGGAGGCAATCCATGCCTACACTTAACGGGACGCTGTAGTGCCTGGGACATTGTTTGAGATGGAATAGGCTTGCCCAGCACTTAAACCATAAACCATTATAAATAATAATATAATTATAATACGCTAATTTCTGCAAGCTGAATGTCAATGACCTCGACCTAGCACGTTATTATAATCTTAACCTTTCCAAACAACAAAATCTCAATTGGTAACAACCATAATTGGTTGCCGCAGGTTTAAACGAGACGCCCGATATTCTATAATGGTTAGAAGTATTTAACGGTGAGATAAAATCTTAACAAAAGCGATTTGGTTAGCCGTCTTGTCTCAGTACTTATACACTTCACGTATGCATCTATACTCCAATCTAACACATGTCCAGCGGCAGGAGAACTACGATGCTCGATAGTATAGGTCTTCATTAAGTGACGATTGATGGAATATGGGTGGAGCAAGAGGTCTATTTATGTTGGCTGCTAAGTAAATATATTGACCCCGGCAGCGTGCTGAGAGTGTCGGTTCCGTCTCTGATATGTAAATGATAATTGGTTCCCGAATAGAAAACGTTCTGTTTATGTTGCGATCACCGTTTTAGGAGCTAGTGCCGATAATTTTAATATGCCTATATCGTACACTTTGAGAGTAATTATAATTATGGCGATAAGATTCTATTGGATGTAGTTTATTGTGTCTTCAACGAAGGCAAATTTGTAAATGTGTATCTTAATAATCTCGTATCTGATCTATAAAATGTTATGCTGATATATAAAATACTACTTATCAGACGAATCAAATAATTAATTCAACCGTTTTAGCTTTTGTACCGTTTTCGTATTATAGCTTTAGCTATATTTTGTGTATTATCTGATTAACCTATTATTACTCCCGATTTATACATTTGTTTTACTCGATTCGTTCGGGGACACTACAATACACGTAATTCATTTGTAGCACGAGGAAATAACTCTTGTTAAATGAGCGGCGAGTCCACCCCGGGGACGGGCGGAGGTGGCGACCGAACTAACCGTTTGTCCGGAATGTCACGCCATTCGAATTATCCGAGACGCATTTACTCATTAATGGACGGTTTTATTTGCTTTTATTTAATTTAGCATTTATTCAATCTGCCCCCGGCGCGATACGTGTTGTGCGCTGGTGTTATTTCGTTGGCACCTTTTGTGACAGGGCTCATTGAGTGAGAGGTGTCGGGATGTGTTCCCGGCGGCTCGCGGCTCAGTTTACGCGCTCGGCTCCGGCGCCTTTCATCGAGCACAAAGCGTAATTGAATCCCACAGAAACCTACGCAGCCCGTAAGATTTAATAGGGCATTTAAACACTCGCATTGGCCATTGTGAGTCGGTTTTGTATGCGATTATTCATCGCGAAACCGCAGCAGAGCTAGCTTTCCGCGAGCGCGCTGCATGTGTTGCTCGAATGCGACCAGAAATGAACCACCATTTTGTGCACACTACTTAACAACACTACAGGCTCGCATACCGGTCTCGCTTATAATAATGTAAATGTTGTTGTACTACAACAAATAACTTAGTGCCATTATACGCTTGAGCGTTCCTTTGTCCTAATAGTTTAATTGTTTTCACAGCAAAAGGAGCAAGAATATGCACTGTACCTACTGTTTTCCGACATAACTCCGGGTCTTAGGCTTTTGTTGGATAAAACAGTATTTATGTTAAACACTACGCGATGACAGTACCTACTCGTACATTGAGTAATATTAACCTACGGTATTCTTTGAGATAACTTAAAAGTACCTAATTAAAGATTATAGGTGAAATAGACTAAGTTGATTTAAACTTTGCGTTTGGAATTGAACTACTGGTACCAGTTAACCAAGACCCTAGCATAGAAACACAATTGCAATGAAGTTGATAGAAATGTAAACGTCTAACATGGCTGGAAACCAGTCAGCTCGTAAACTTGCAGATGGATCATCGTAAATCGGCAGTATTGGAGACTCACAAATTGCTGCGCGTACGCCGCATTGCATTCATGTTCCTGATCAATGTGCGCAATAAAAAGTTCAGCACTTGCAATTTTATTTTATCTTGATTCGATTAAGTAGAAGTTGTCTCCCTGAAAAACGATTTTATTTTTAACTCAAGCTAGATTTAACACATGCAATACGTGATGTGATGACACAGGCTGTCCAGTGTCCACTGATAAGGTCAGTGAACGGGTTAAGTAAATATTACTAGGAATTGTTTTACTGAAAGGAAACTCTTTATTTATTCTTGCATAATAACGAAACACAAACTAAATATTATAAACGTAAAATATGAAACAATACGCGTTATATTTACAACGCGTGTAACTTCATACTTTTGTATGAGGAAGCTCGTAGTGGGCGGCGCGTATAAATAAAATTAACTTGTAATAAAAGGTTTAATATGGTAGAGAATATCGTATCCTGTTTAGTTTTGCTGTTGTTAACATAAAATAAATATGGATATAAGTTGCAAGAAAGCAGAGCTTGGAGGTAAACAGATAAGTAAAGATAATTTCCATGTAAGTAAGATATAAGCGCAAAAATGAAAAGTAAAGAAATGTTAGACACCTTTACGATAACGCGTATACTTGTACATAGGTAGCTATGTATGTATCTTAATAATAAATAATAAATAATGCTGGACATTTTCACACAGCATCATCTAGCCCCAAACTAAGCAAAGCTTGTACTATGGGAACCAGATAACTGATATACTACTTATATACTTTTCGTTTGTAAATACATACATATTATGGTTAGAATAATCAACGTTTTCCAATCTAAAACTGAGGAAAAAAGTCAAAGCAAAAGTTTGATCCATTATTACAACAGCCAAGAACCAGTGACTCGAGGTGGATAACAATAGCCTGACCATTCTGAGCAGCTATCTAATCGTAATGAATATAAATTTACAGATGACATTTACGATCAGAACGCGGCATGATACCGCCTATATAACGTGTTGGACACACGCACATTCGTATATGCACAACAATCAAAAAACACAATAAAATAGGCGCGGTTTAAAACGATAACAGCCTTACTTCGATCAAGATTCTTAATAGTTTCTTCATTTAGGTATATTAATATAAAACAACTATATATTTTGTACAGCTTATGCAACGGAATGTAGGTGTCAGGAAACCTTTCGTATTTGAATATTAAATATCAATGATTGTATAAAAGGACAGCATTTGGGAAACTGGACGACATTCAAGATACCACAAAGTCTGAAGACCCGCCTTTACAACCAATGTGTACTGCTTACTATGACCTACGGTGCCGAGACGTGGACACTCACGCATGAGGCTGTGTACCGAATGCGAGTAGCACAGAGCCATGGAGCGGGCCATGCTCGGTATCAGGCTTATAGACCGTGTTCCCAACGTAGGGAATCGTATCGTGGAGCTAAAATGGAGATGGGCAGGACACCTGGCCAGGCGAGGTGACGACAGATGGAGTCAGGCGATAACCGAATGGCGTCCAAGAATCGGCTACAGAAATGTTGGTCGTCCCGCAGCGAGATGGGCAGGCGATTTAGTATGCGTCGCGGGCCGCACCTGGATGAGGTTGGCACGAGATCGTAAGAAGTGGCGTATACAAAGAGAGGCCTATACCCAGCACAAGGCCAGCAGTGGGCGAAGTCAGGTTGCAGATGATGATGATGATGGTGTGTAAAAGGATGCTTTCGAATGAATCAAAATGAACAGATGTCATCCTTTGATCATAGAATATTCAAGATCCTTTGATGAGGTACCTAGTCAGATAGTAAGTTATTTTACAAATTGAATACTGAAATGCATAGGTAAGAGAATTGCAGGGTGTTTTATTAGAGAATCCTAAGAGACAACAAATTCAAGTACTTATTAACTTTGTATACTTATTAACAAAGAACTAACGCTTTTTTATAAGATAACTGGCCCAAAGAAATAACGAATACAATTATTTCCAAGCAAAATTCCCGCATGTGCGATACCCACTGCTCCATAAAGGCAACGACTTTTATCTTTGCAATTTATTTCACCTTAGCGAGGCACGAGAAGACAATGTTATTGTAACAAGTAGAACTGCTCCAGAACAAATTAGTTTCGGGATATGGGACAGTACTGTTGCAGTTTAACCGCACTTTATGTAGGTTTAGTGTGATTGAAGTTATTGGTTCAGCTACCAAGTGCGCAATATTTAGTCGTTTCAACATTGTCAAAGTCAAAAAGCATTTATTCAGTAGGACCGCTGGGATCACTAATTTTACTCCTGTTCCGCACACCGTTTGGAGCCTAAAGTTTTTTGATATTTGTGTCTTTGCAGTTGTGCGTATGTTCGAATTTTTCTCCAGGTCTTAGCCGCTTTTCATATTTTTATTACCAGGTCTAGGTATATACCTACAGTATTTTTTTCAAAGTATGTTACTAACTTTTCTAGAAGGAATTTTATAACAATTTCTTATTTGCTTATTTTAGAAAAATACTATTTCGTTAGAACTTTTATTGGTAAGATTAAATACTAGGCTTTGATATTATAGTTAAAGTACAATTTTTGGATATTAAAATATATATTATTTTTAAAAATGCAATTAAAGTAAGGCCCATCACAACTGAAACTCTGGCAGCATTTCAAAAATAAACAGACCAAAGCCACTACGTACTCTCTGCCCGCGACTTTGCTCACATGATCATCGATAACACAAAATTAAAACTGTGTCATATTGAAATAATCTCATTTGTACCGTGATTTACTGTGTCCGAACACTTACTCTCGTACCAGCCACGATGGAGTGAATTATTTATCACAATGACATCAGCTGGCGTATAATTTGCCATGCACGCTCTTCCATGATGCTTTTAAGCGATTCATTGGATATAATGAGCATCGTTCGCTACCGGTCGCTCTTTGTATGCCCGGGCAAAGACAGAAACCAGTGATGAGATATTTTACCTCAAAGTTGCTTCATAAAGCAAACATTTTACAGGCAGCTGTTAGATGAAGCACGCCTGGCTACGTTTGTTTTAAGTAGTGATTTCTTTCTGTGAATCCAGATAAAGCATGAAAGTTTTCCTTACAGACTATAATACGCACATTATGGTTCAAAGTCTAAAAAACATAAATCAGAAATCCTATTGTTTATTGACTCTGACTAAATATCAACTTGGATATCACTTTGAGCGGATATTACTGTCCCAGATACCATCTTGGGACTTTTTATTATTATGAGCCATTGCTGTCCCACTGCTGGGCAAAGGCCTCCCCACATTCCCTCCAGACGTCGCGATCCTGTGCAAGGCTCTCCCAATCGACCATAAATTTGTCAAGGTCGTCTCGCCATCTTCTTCTCGGTCTGCCGCGTCGCCTTCTCGCTGGGTCGGGGCGCCACTCGGTGGCTACCCGCGCCCACAGCTCACCTGGCATACGACAGACATGCCCAGCCCAACTCCACTTCAGCTTGGCGGCTTTCGTCGCTACGTCTGCGATTTGTGTTTGGGAGCGCAGTTCGGTGTTACGGATTCTGTCCATTAACTTGACACCCAAAATGCTGCGCTCCATCGCACGTTGGCAAACCTTGAGCTTGGACTTCTGATGTTGCGTCAATGACCACGTTTGCGCACCATACGTGAGGACAGGGAGAATGCATGTATCCATTAGTTTTCGCTTAAGCGACAATGGCAAGTCTGGACTTTTCATCAGATCTCCCTTGGCCCAATAGCTCCTCCAGGCATTCTCAACTCGTCGAGCGATTTCTTTGTCTTGCCTGGAATCGAAGGAGACTATTTGGCCAAGGTAGATATAGTCCTCGACATACTGCAATTCTTCTCCGTCTACTCTAACTCTGGTTTTAACGCTATTGGTCATGACCTTGGTTTTTAACCGGTTCATCTTAAGTCCAACCTCAAGGCTTGCGATACTTAGGTCTTTAAGCATATCCTGTAGCTCCGAAGCAGATGTTGAAAATAGGACAATGTCATCGGCGAAGCGAAGGTTAGTTAACTTCACTCCGCCGATGTCAATTCCTTTTCGCTCCCATCTAGCCACCAGCTTCCTAAAAACCTCTTCCAGGGTGCAAGTAAAGAGTTTTGGTGAAAGTGGATCACCTTGTTTGACGCCTTTTGAAACTTTAAATGTTGGGCCTAATGATTCAAGTTTTATTGATGCTGTGCTGTTTAAATATATATTTTTAAGTAAATGGATGTAGGTGGGCTCGATGTGCTGGTTCGTTCTTGGGACTATTTGTGTTATTTTATTATCATTTAATTATATGACATACAAAAATCACTGCGGACTCTTTAGGGTAGTAAATAGATGTTGCGGTGCGGTGTTGCGTGAACTAACTAAAATTGCCGCAAATACCAGTGTTTTGGATGATGTCGTACCGACGGCAACTCTGTGCGATGACTTGCTATTTTTCTAACTACTATTGATTGTTAGAAAATATTTGTGATGATTGTCGGCGTTAATGAACTCAAAAGAAATGACGGTTGATAATATAAAATGATGTTTACCAAACTGGTGTAATAGTGCTCAAAGATTGGATAACATTATAGAAAAATCGCGGTCCTTATTCGAGTAGAGCAGTATGAAAAATACTTGCTGTGTTTGAATTTAGACTTTTTTACCTTCATCATCATCATCATCATTGGCAGCTCAATTAATAACCCACTGCTGGACATAAACCTCCTCCCTCAAACCTTTTCCCTTTTTACCTTACGAGTACCTAATTAATTGTATAAACATGACTTTACCTACTTTTCCAAGTGTTCGAGTATTACCTTTCAATTCAAGGCGTAGACACCTTTGTAAGTGTGAAACCTAAGTTAAATGTAAGAAATCAACAAAATGCGTGTAATATTCTCAAATATATCATGCTCTAACAAGAAAGTTTACCGAAAACTTACAAACGATTAATCAACGCGAAAACGTATGAATATTAATTAAAGACTTTCTCATTAAATTATAAATAATATTCAGTCTTAAATTTTCTATAGGATGGTGCGGTCGTAAATCTGTTATTCTTAGCTCCATGTCTATAAAGCATATCATTTCTCGCAGTGGAGTTCATCAATTCTATTTAACAAGGTGGGCATTCGTGAAAGTGAGAAATAAATAACAATATATGATACGATTTTAGTACTTCCAAGCAATGGCATTAAATATTTCAACACTTCAAAAATGACGTTGTTGATGATGATAGCGCGGCCGTAAAGTATTAAATACTAATTTTAAATCAGATAGAACTCGGCGCAAGTAAGAGTTACTGCGCGCCTTCGATTGGCTCGGTCACGCCACCATTCATATTGGCTTTTAGCCGATCGATGGCAATCAAAGACAAGGCGCATTGTTTTAGCCTATAATTATCATGAACCTATCGTGATGCTGAACAAACTTATTTTCGTTTACGCCGTCTATTGCTGCATCCATTTTTTTCATTCTCATCGACACCTTATTCATAAAAATCAGATTAGATGTTTAAACGCTACGGTAGAACAGGTTAAAATCATAAACCTTTGGCTTAACCGTAGACAGGTATTATTTTATTAGCATTTATTTTGTTATTGCTGCATAAACACTGATTGATTTGAATGATTACGCACAAACACGAAATTGCTTTGACCCGATGAGGGAACGATCCTTCTTGTCATTATTATCTTATCTTCATAAATTATTTAATGAACGGAATCTAAATTATCAAATTAGCAAAAATGACTTCATCATTTATGTCGAACCTGATTGATATCCATAACTAAATATATACCGATTCAAAAATATATTTTGCAAATCTTTGAATCAAAACATATGGTTATAAATTGTTTTCTTATTTGAATGATATGAATTATTTGATTTGTCAGTTTACGAATATATTTCTGTCTGCTATTTGTAGCAGACAAAAAACTTAAATAGATAAATAGACATGATAAATTGTTTTGGAAATAGTGAACTATGACACTCATTCAATTGTACTGCTGCAAATATCAGAGGTCGCGCAAGGATGAACAGTATTAGCTTGACGGTCTGTATTAATGAATTATCAAAGTAGATGAATGTTAATGTTAAAATTATAAATACTATAGAAAAAGTTTGCTGTGTACTATACTATTTGGCCAAGACTTAGAGTAATAGGTAGGTACTTATATCATCTGAACCATTTAAAATACAACACTGCCACGAAAACGCTCTTAGAACTAGTATTATGTTTTGTTTGTTTTTTACTGGTTATTTTCAACATAAATAAATCCTTGCAAATTTTTATAAAAAAAACTTAAAATATAAACACGTAAACGTAAACAGGTTCACGACTGTATCCCCAAGGTGCGGTAGACATTCTCTCAGATCTTTTTATGTTACTTATTACAGATCCTTTGAAGGTGTCTTAATATATTGACACAATTACTATAATCTTAGAAATTGAGCATGCTCATGAAACCCCTGAACTGGTTACCACTATAATATGAACATCAACAACTAAAAAGTAGGTACAACATGCCAAACCAAGTTGAACAGACATGCCGACCGTGGATTCAAATGTTCCGACAAAAAAGTGACATCTTATTGATGTATGTACCGTAACCCCTTTACAGTACCGTTAACTAGTTAACAAAATTACATATGTTGAGCTTAACTTAGATAGTGTTAATTATTTTAAAAGCTGTGTTGGCCGAATGGGGTTGTACCTCAACTTTCAATCCGAAGGTTGTGGGTTCGAATCCCGGCCGTGCATTAATGGATTTTGCGTTTCGTCAAATTTATATGCGCTTTAACACGTGCTCTAAACGGTGAAGGAAAACATCGTGAGGAAACCAGTTAGTATTCTTATAGGCGGCGATGGGCTTGCAACCTGTCACGTATGGAATACTAACTTCTACAAGATGTTGGCATGTATCAAAAATGTGTTTGGACATGCCTCTGACTACCCCCCTTAGACATCTTCATGGGATCTGGAATAAGTAACATCAAATGATCTGAGAGGATGTCTACCGCACATATACAGTCGTGAACCTGTTTACGTTTTTTACGTGTGTGGCTAGTTTTTTATTGAGTTTCACAACTACCTACGAGTATTCACTGTTTTGTTTTACGCAGGATAAGTAGATCGAGTAAAATAAGAGGGGTGACAAAATTGACGGTGGCAGGCATTGGCACGATTAAGCCAATCCGCCCGCCAATAAGGTGGACACTTGATGTATGCCTTTCCATTAGGTACGCGTGCAAGAAATACATCACGGCGGGCCTTAATCAAAGACGCGAGGAGACCGACCAAGATTAATACGTAGACATAGGGAAGGAACGCGCGGAATTAGGCATCGGATACGTCCAACCCTTACAGAATGAACTTACGAAGATCATTTCTATTCCGGCCGCAACGCCGAACCATCTGCGCTTGATTAATCGCCTCCGTAAGCCCTGTAAAAAGCTAATTTAGCAAGAAAGGTCCAACTGGATTTGATGAAAAAGTTTCCCGGCTTCGTGTTATAACTATTTAGATTTATTTATCTATCTTAAAGGAGATGAGATATTAAATTAGAACATAATAAGTAAAGCATTTGAGATGGTTTTCCCAGTTGCATCTCTTCAGTCCATTGATAGGGAGTGGTGGAACCTATCAAAGGCAAGAGACAGTTGGAAGAAATTGAAGGTGACCCTAGCCTATGTGGGCCTAGGTTGAAAACAAATAATGAAATGTGTAGATACGAAAAAATAATATATTTATACGAAGGTAAGTTGGTTTTGGATACGCGGTAGTAACTCAACGTCCAAAGTTGTAATTGATCTAAAGCACGGTCTCGGGTTCGCTGAAAAAAGTGAAAGTTTGTAATAGGTCGAGCGCGGGCGCCGCGGAAGGGTTAATTAAAACGAATGGGACGGTCATCCGCGGGCGCAGAATGTCGAAGTTTAGCGGATCACCAATTTCAATGCTTTAATATTGTTACAAAACTCGGCTCCGCGTTTCTTTAATTAAAATTAACGACGCAAAACTTTGACAGTCAAACGAATTATTAGTACAGAAGCAAACTTTTAATTAGTTCGCCTTCTTCCAGCAATACTTTTGTGCATTTGTCTGAAGTAATTTAAATTAATTTGAATTCTTCCCGACTACGTAAAAATCCAAACTTTATTACTTATTCGATTAACATTTTAAAAGCTATGTTTATTTTTTTTGGGTCATTGATATGTAATTTTCTTATATGATAAAACAATGTAATTAATGTTCTGTAATAGCAAACGTATTACGTTTGATGAAAGATGCATTCATAGTAAGATTAGATTGAATGCTCGCACTGTGTGCGCGCTCCCAAATTGAATGAAAGGCGATAACTCCGAAATTACAAATTTCACGGCGGCCTCCGTGTACGAACGGATCCATGACAATATTTGACGGCCTACACCGAAGCATTTCGACATCATGCATGTCTAAATACTAAATTATTGATAGGAAATGGAAGCAACATCTCAAATCCATTTGATGCGGTTCTTATATGTAATTGTATAAAGAAACCGGAATACATGCAGAGATTTTAGAGAAGGATACGATTGCTACACCGTGAAAGCGCGAGTTTGCGGTTTTCTTTGCGTAAACCACCGAACACAATACAAATTGGCATACGGCAATGATTATGGTTTCTACGGCATTCATTTCAATCTGCGGCGATTACTTTCAATAACTTCCTAAGTTTATTACAAAAGAGCTTTCATAAGTCGTTAGGGAGTTTAATAAGGTGTCATTAAAGCGGTCCAGAGGCAATCAGCTAAGATTATTTAAATTGTCGCAGTGCGTGAGTCGTTATAAGTGCAGCGTTCCATGTGTTCACACCTCATGAAACCCCGGGGAGCACACACCGCCGCACAGACAACGTAGTAAATACTCTAATACAGTCAACCATTATCGTTTGCTTATGTAGGAAACAATCGTCTGATTATTTGTTTATCAACCTAAAGGTATAATCGAATTGAAAACAGATCATGTAATACATGACTAAAGTCAATGTCGCGGGTCAAAATACATGAAAGACATAGGTACATGAAAAAAACCTTACGTCTTTCTTACTATGATATTTACTAGAATTTTGAAGAAAATCTCTATGACCGTTTTTTTAACCTTACTGTTTTTATAAACCTACTGTTTCTTTTCGTTGGTGAAAATTATCTAAATGGTGGTGAAAACCACATCAAATACCGTTGGGTGGTTAGGGTGAGTTAGCAGACAAACAGATAGACGCAAGCGACTTTCCTTATTACAATGTGCTCTTTAGGATTGTATTGACGTACTGATTTTCAGTTTTACTATGGTGGCATGCCGCCAAGGGAGGTTCCAAGGGCTTCGCCACGTACGGTCATGATGAATAAAGATGCACTTCTTTTCAGTAAATTACCCAGAACTAAACAGGTCTTTAGCAGTATTTTAAAAGTGAAAAACTCGTTTTGTTCTAACAGTTTATGATCGGTTTAGGTGGTATGAGGTCAGTTAATTATGAGAAAAGATAAGAATACTCGTACAATAGTGAAAGTTTTTACAGAAAGCTCTCATGGCTTATCGACTTTATAATCAAAGTTTAACGTAGTTTCAGTTATTAGATGATAATGAATGCAGTGAACTAAATCACAACTAAAAAGACGTGTGGCATTCGGAGACTGCCGCGGTAAAGCTATTTATTGCATAACATTTTTTATCAACTTATGCAATTATAATTATTTATTTATTTTATTTATGCAGTATTTTTTTTATAAAAAGTCATTAAAAGTTTTGCTATTCATCGATAGATGGCAAAACTAAAAAGTATCACCGCTGAGCTGGTCGGAGTGGGGGGTGTTAGGTTATATTTTCGTTACGGAATTTCTGGATTCGGTCTCCACGCTCAAGACCCGCGATAGAAGCTATGCAATAGCTTAAAAAGCTTAAACAAAAGTTAATGCTACAAGCGAATAAGGTACTATTTCCAATAAGCTTACAGAACGTATTATGCGTAAATTATAAATATGTTTTGAAGTAAACCTATCGCAAACAGAATTCAATGAATTATTAAGCACTTACCAAAACAATTCCCAGACATCCCCAAGTTAAATAATTCCCTGCCCATGAACACTGAGAAAGAAACATTGATTGCTTCATAAATTGGCGTAAGGTAAGGATGAGTTTCTTATGTTCCGAACTCAGAATAAATAAATTCATGCATATGAATATGGCCAATTGTACACGAGGCCAGTTATAGTGCCAGTGCTAACGAATTTTGGCTGCAAATCTAACTAGCCTGAGATATGAACACTTGGAAGGGACTTGAATCAGTTACCTATAAAGAACATTTTCGGCGAAGGAGGGTTAAAAGTTAATTCTGGAATTAAAATTAGCAGCTAGCTTACTTAGCACTTTGCTTTTATGTAAAAAGCATAATTATTCATTCATACCATTACTTTATAGATCACGAGTTTAATTATAGATATAAAAACAGATATTAGAACGCCAACGTTGAAGTAATAAAAACTAAACTCGTGTACAGAAACCTTAAAGCTAAGTGTTTTAATGCATTTCAAATATTACTTTTAAAAATACTAATTTAGATAAATGTGACACTTGCAAGTCTCTTAAAAGTTATAAATTGCGCAAGATTCGATTTAAGATAAAACCCAAAAAATACTTAATCATTGCTTGTACACTAAGATATATTTTGCTAATATTTTTTGTTAAGCGTTATTTTATCGCATCCATAAAAAAACTGTAACACAACTATATCCGAGAGGGCTATTGTAGAGGTATTTTATTATAAATAAACTATTTTATATAGCCTATGTTTATCCTATAGCTTTTTTTCTCCATAAAAGTGTTAAGGTATACAGGATGGATTTTTGAGATAGACAACGGAGAGAAACCACTCTTAGGATACCTTTTTTTTTTTACAATTTCTGACTTTTCTAGAACTCAAACCTCAAATGACCTTATAGTCTTTTAATCCCTACATGAAACTGAATCGATTTGCAATTTTTTCAAAATCTGTGAATGCTGTTCTAAATACCTCAAAAAGTTAAGAAAGGTCTCCTAAGAATGTTTTCCTGTGGCTACAACGGTTAAGCTACCTGCCCTCCTTGGCCCATCTCAAAAATCCACCCTGTATCCTGTATAAGTCGCATAAATAAGTATGACACATTTACGAGTTCTCCCAACAAGCAAGGAATACTCTATAAAATCTAATAAGGAAAACTAATGTGGAACACAAACAAAGAACTTTCAAAACAATAGACACACTCGATACTAGGAAAATAGAGATGAGAAAGTGAGATAAACATTGTTGGGAGTGTTCACATATTGTGGATACTAAGTACAATCATTTAATGTGTAAGTATGGCAAGCGGTCTAAAATGAGATAAAATATTTTTTTGAAATTAAGTCTCAAATCATCTTTACAACATAATAATAGTGCTATCATTACTCTAAGATTATTTAAGAATCATTATCGCCACTATCCGATAAAATATTAGTTACTAGCCGCTGGCCATCCTTGTTTTGTCCAAATTATTGTATTAACTAAGCCATGATATACTCTCGATACCGTTAACAAAACGAACATCGAACCAGACAAATTGCTTACGCTCCTAATATTTTAGACACCTTCGTTCCGAGCCGATAGGGGCTTTTATCAACTCATAACATCAGCTCTGTGTTTAGATCCGGAGATAACTTGATCAATTCGATGCGAGAGCTCTCGCCACACAACTAGTGCTGTGCCGCGTTTTCTAAAAAAACGTAAACGTAAACAGGTTCACGACTGTATCCCCAAGGTGCGGTAGATATTCTCTCAGATCTTTTTATGTTACTTATTCCAGATCCTTTGAAGATGTCTAAGGGGGGTAGTCAGAGAGAGAGAGAGAGAGAGGGGCGCGTTTTATACAATACAAATAATAATAATAAAT
This sequence comes from Epirrhoe tristata, assembly GCA_951394285.1. Lineage (NCBI taxonomy): Eukaryota > Metazoa > Arthropoda > Insecta > Lepidoptera > Geometridae > Epirrhoe > Epirrhoe tristata. Next base: position 6,546,872 of record OX596146.1, on the reverse strand, counting down.
GGTGCTACAAACGTTCTACTAGAGGTTTAAAAACAACAATCTTTAGATTACCATAGCGGTTGTGTGAAAACTAACATTTAATAAAGTTGTATTAAAAATGACATAAGCGTAATACATAAATACGTCTCTTTTGAACACACGGTTAAAGTGATAAAATTTTATTATTTAAAACAAACACGAAATCGCGATCAGGTCAGCTTGTTTAAATAAAGTCCTGAAATCGTAAAGTGACCGTGCACAGGCTGCGATACAGACGAAGCTAATGGATACGAGGTATCGTAAAGGTGTATTTACGGTGCTGTAACTTATTTTTATTGATGGCACAACACTAGCAGGGACAAACTAGTTCGCGGTACACGAGAGAGGCAGGGCTGTCTGTCGCACATCAATACGGGAAGCATAATCAATATGTTAATATCTGAGATAAGACAGAGAGATTCCTAAACATACAGTCGCCGGTCGAACAGGGGTAACCCACATTCTTCGTGTTATCATCATAAATATGGCCGTTTGGGTGATTTAAAGACATCGTGTTTTATGTCTATTTTAGTAAGTAATGTTATGAGCCCTCAATATTCTACTGCTGGGCAAAAGCCTAGGTAATGATATATCACAAATTTATTCTTGTAATGATTTTTATGGATTTTTATCTGAAATAAATGAGTTAATAATAATAATGATACTTTTAGTTAATTACAAATAATGTATATAAAAATCTGTACTTATCGCTCGTCTTGTTATCTACATAAACAAGTAAATAAATAAACGGTTTAAACTAAAACACTTATCAATTACAGTATTAAAATTTATAATTAAATACGCATTTACCAGTGTTTTAACTAATTAATATGTTAATCAACTAATATGTTTACGAAAATAATTAATTTCATAACGAATGATAAAATCTGTTAGGCACTTATATCTATTCTGTTTTTATTTTAACTGCTTTTCTAATTCTCAACGCATTTTAATGTCCATTTTACACAAAGAATATTAATTTAGGCTAATGCGGTGATTTTGATTTTTAACTCGTTGTAAATAAACTTGATAAGAAAAATATAATTATTGTAGTAATGTTCTTTCGAAACAAAGCGTCGTTTTGAACCCACGATACTCGGATCGATGCCTTAGCTTACAATCCACTTACCGCTCGACTAACTTTTGTTTTATAGTACGTGGTTGGGTATAGGTATAGGTACGAATACAATCAATTCTACTATACTCTTCATAATCGTATCACAGTAAATCAGCATCTATGACTAACAACTAAACCTATGTATCTATTTTTTGTAAAATCGCCGGTTTGCAATTTGCTTAGATAATACTCAGCTGGTCATGTTAATTAAACTAAGCCATGAAATAACTTTAAGAGCCCAGCTATACCAGTTTGAATATAAATATTGTTTAATTACATCAATTAATTTGTGACATGTAATTTATTAGGAATGCTTAGATCCCCGTGTAGAGGCAGAGCCAGTAAATGTCAACGTCCAGGTAAATTACAAATAGTCCGATCCCAGTTTCATTAAGAGTTTTATGCTTTGTGCAGATGTCAGAGCCAAGCAGCAGTATTTTAATAATAATTAAAAACTCAAAATACGTACGCCGTAAAATCGTGATTGGCTCGGAGTGAAAACTCGTTAGGTAGATCGTAAAAGTCGACAATAATTAGGCGGCCACAACCGCGAGAGCCGATATGAGCTGATTACGAAAGAAATACAGTCTTACGGCGTTGATTTATTGAACGACGAGCTGTGTTTCATCGCTCCACCTCGACTGCACCGCACAACCACCTAAACTTTAATGTGCGCTTAATGAAAAGAAATTCTTCACATTTGTCTTTATGTCTGTGAAAGTGAAAATACTGACATGGTCGGTTAACAAGCTCAATAATCGTGAGTAACCTTCGTACGATAATAATAATTCCATCGTGAATATTGAAATTTTGATTGTAAACGCGATAATTAGGATGCGAATGTAAGCAGCTGGGTATTAAGCGATCAACGAGGCACACCGTTCCTTAACGAGACAATTGTAAGCGAAGCGAGTACACAGATCCTTGAGCTTCATTTATGTAACAAAGCTTGAATTAGAATGCAATAAATTCTCGCTCCAAGCAATTTCAATATTCTAAAATGATAAACGATTCGTTCAGGGGAGCAATTACGGTGTGCTGTGGCAGTGTTAAAAGTAAAGCAACAGGTACACAAATGCGATTCGTGCCACGAAATCCGTGAACCATTAACAGTGTTTACCCTACTTACCTTACTAGGATTTACGAGCGTCTTGCACATAATAACTCATTACTGCTATTACTCGTTGTGTTCACTAGACATCTTACTTAGAGTGCGTATCGACTGACACACAAAGGTAAAGCATTACGAGTATAAGTAAGTACTAAATATGACAAGAAAATGTAAATAGTTTCACGACTCTATACCAAGGTAGAGTAGAAATTATCTTAGATGTTCAGGCACTCAAGTAAAGAAGGCATTCCTCAACTTTTTCAAAATTGTTTTTTGTCTTAACAAAACTTTTGTGCACTACAGGCCTATTTCTGCTTCTTTAGTTTATTTTCCATCCAAAGGTTGCCTGGAAGAAATCCCTTTCAGCGATAAGGCCGCCCATTGTACTAAGAACTTGTTATTGTTAATGTTTTTGTTTTAAATATTTTTTTGGTGTACAATAAAGTGTTCATTCATTCATTCATTCACTTAAGTTCTAAAACTTTTAAACAAAATAAATTCGCTTATTTAGGTCTCGGTAATACGAGTAGTATCTACATAAATATCTGTATTTAACTAAAATTGCTCTTTACATGACTTTGAGATAAATTTCACAACAGACATTTTGCGCGAGTTCTTCTTCCATTAGACCTACAGCAGTTTTTTGATGCGTTCTGTTTTATCAAGTTTTCACAGGCGCTACATTTTCCACAGAATTGTGAAAAGCTAACTGTAGTTTTGGTCGGACGGGCATTGGTGGGCGGAACAAAGCCTGGCCCAGAAACAACTTGTCGCCTACATTTGTCAGTCATAGATCGTGGAACAGAATAATATACAGGGTGTATACAAAACTATTAATGACTAGCTGTCCGTCTCTATGTTACCCGCGGTCCCATGGAAATGTTCACTTTTTCGTGATAAAATTTAGCGATAGGATTTTAATGGTGAAAGAATTTTTCAAATCGGTCCAGTAGTTTCGGAGCCTATTCAATACAAACAAACAAATCTTTCCTCTTTATAATATTAGTATAGAAATATTTCATATTATAGAGAGATGAATTGGATGCCCACATAAAGGAGTAGTCTACAATAGCCCAGAACAGGGATGAGTGGAGAGAGTGAAGGGAGGCCTTTGGCCTGCAGTGGAACACTACACGCTCCTAATAATAAATAATCCTAATAATTATAATATAAAGGAGCGACCATACCAAAAAACTCGTAACTTGGTACTCTGAGCGAGTGTACCTTGTTAGTTGACACTTGACTAACTCAACCTTTTGATTTTATTAACAATGAAATAAAAAGGAAACAAAAATTCCTTTACACAAATAAATGAATTTTCCAAAATAAATGTAATGTCTCTTCGAAGAGGCTGTCATTACAATATTATTTTAAAGGAAATATTTTTATTTTCATAATAAAATAAAATAGTTAATAATAAAAGGTTACAGCGCGGAAGTAAGCAAATATTACACAAAGCAAGCTAGCCATGATTCAGCCTTCGATTATTTCTAGGACACCCTGTACGATAGTGCGAGGCACGCGTTTGATCCCGGGGTCATGCATGCCCCGTTTCTGGCTCGTTAACACGCTCATTTCAATCCGACTTGCAACGTTTTAAACAATGCTATGTCTATAATAAATACCGCTGCCAATAAGCTGCTCGCAAAAGCTGATCTCGAATAAATCAGCGATTTATTAAAGATAATTAGAATATTTATCGACTATTAACTGCGTTGTACATAACGATTATAATAAGTTATACGGCAATAAACGGCAAGTATTCAAATAAATAGTAAGCGAATATTAGTGGCTCGAGACACTTAATTAAAATTGTTCACTCAATAAAAATATAAAAGCTCAAAAATGCGGCTTTAATTACGTAACTATAATAAGTTTTATCAGTGGTCCTTAAAATATAAAGCGAAATAGATGACCTCTTCATTAAATAAACCACAAACTTACTATTATTCGGTTCGTATAATATGCAAATTGCGATATAAAATGAAAAATCCATATAAATTAACCGCAGTAGACAGTAAATCTAGCAACTAATAATAAAAATCTTGAAATATTATAGATATAAAATGTGTCTTACATATTTAATAGCCCCCTATTTCTTTAATCGGCTACTGAAGGAGTGAACGGTACTAATTTTAATGACGTTTAACATCCAGTGTCATATATTCAGCCCACATGTAACATTCCTTTGTTTTCGAGATATTTCGAAATATTTTATTAGTCTACATGAAATAATTGAAAAACAAATCTGTCAATTCAAGCTAGCAACTTCATGTTCGAATATCAACAATAAGCTTGAGTCTTATAAAATCAAAGGAGGCAAAGTAAAACTCTCATATAGATTGTGGACTGGAATAGCAATATAGGCTATGTGAAATGCTTGTCTCTCGTGAGCAAAGCCGTGGAAAGCTCTAATAATATGGTCAAGGTTAGAAATCATGAAAAAAGGTGCTTGACTAAAAAAACTAGGTACAACTTAGAAAGTATAATTTGTTTAACCGGTAGCCAAATCCTCATGTTGGTCGACTTTTATTACCGACAATCCAGGATCGTAAGGTTACCTTTACGTGTTGCAAACTTTACATTCTTTCGACATGAACCCACATGAATACTGAATTCCTTTTAACGACATTGCGTACGTCTGAAGAAAATTCTGTCGTTGGTGTTAAAACCTGAAACAAACCCTATGGGAACTGGCACAAATAAATTCAGTAAGTATTCACTATACAATGTACAATCAGCAACAAAAGTCGATTAACATTTGATGTTTCACAAATCTGAATATTTCCGAAATTCGTAGCATCATGACCAGAATTTCGACAAATTATTTGAAGATTAAGTCTCAGTCCATAATAATTTCCAAGGCAAAAGCAAAGGTTTGTTTTTCATTGGAAATTGAAAATAAATGGCGTCCTAAACAACCAAACTGTTAATCGACTTTCGTTGCTGACTGTACATGGTATGGTAGGTGCTGGCCGATATATTAGAGAACCTAATAAGTACCTACTTTATGTATCGGACATGCAAACAGGAGTCTAGGCTCTCATTGGTACCATTTGGTTATGGAACACTAAAGACGATACCAGCAAGGTCGCCTGCCATCTATGGTAGCTACGTTTAATCAGATAGTAAAATTGTTCTCAAGATACAGTTTAATCTTAATTACAATTGGAATATCGATAGCCGATGGGCCGAGAAATAAATAATTGCATGAATTATGCAACATTTCATAAAATGGCGTCCGGTCATACATAACAAAGAACAGTTGTTCCTATCTAGGACAGAGATATGTTTGCTAGATCATAAACTAAGACAGGCAATAAATTATCTCATTATACTTTCATGTTTTAAAGGAAAAGACAGTTTTTAAATTAAGAGGCCATAGTTTTAATGGCGCCGTCCCTGGATATGAGTTTATATTTACCTCCCAGAGGGTGCCAGCCAATCAGTTATGCTCTGATTGTTCTGCCAATGCAGGGTGATTTCAAATGGTTTCAACTCAGTTTTAAGCAGGTACCAAGTGAAGAAGCACTGGTCTTCAGTAGAAAACATAGTTGTGCCAAAGCTTAGGTCAATTGGTCAATCATGAACTTAAAGTTAACTAGCAAGATCTTGCCAAATTAGATCAAGTGAAATAAAAGCTTGTAGAACATATTAAACATGAAAATCTTCAAACATTATGTAACAACGGAATAATAAATACTTCATTTTGGCTCTTCAATATTCAAATGGTTGTCAGCATCGGTATCTTGTCAAAAAGTTATATGTTGGCAACAGTAAAATGTTTACTTGTAATCCGGGTCGGTAACGAGGTGGGTTCCGTAAGTAAGTTCCGTAAATCGATGATACGTCAGCCACACGTCCCGTCAGGCGATAGATAATAACTAATACGGCACTAGTTGGATACTGGGTACTGCTAGTCTTGATACAACGCTGTATTTTTAATCTTTCTGCTTAGCTAGTGCTTCGCATTCATAGTTTTAACTGTCTGTGATTTTCCAAACAAATCAAAGTAAAGATAAAATAAGTATAATTATGTACTTACCGCACTAAATATAACATTAGTGTCTCACATGACTGATTAATGAACCTGAAAGTGTAATTTTTTACCGACGAAAAAAAAGGGTTATCAAGTCGACGCGTATTTTTTTTTATAGTTTCAATCTAACAAATATCTACTGCTCGATTAAGGTCTTTTCTCTTTTGCGCCACCTCTGGTAGTTCTGTGCCAGTCATATTCACCGAGCTGCTACTGCCTTGACAGTATCATGTAAATTATTCGAATACCTGCCTACTAGCCAGCACTTAAGACAGACTAAAGCCATCTCCACTTTGGCACCATTCGGTGACGGCTATAATTAGGATAGTTTACTGCTTGTATTCGGGCTTTCGGTAGTAAAGTCTCCACTCTATTGATAACTGAACAGCAACACGCGAAGATAGGTGTTTAAAGCGAACCAGTAGCCTGGGTTAATCGAGTCAGCGGTATCTCGATATGTCATTAAAACTGCATCACACAGGCGTCCGCTCTTCTAACTGGACTTTGAAAGCGACAGGTACAAGAGACAGTGGTCTAAGCAATTACAGAGTACGTATAACGTACTCTGTACGGCAAGAGCTCTGAAACTAGAGAGGGCAAACTGTTCAACATGACATAAACTTGTACTTTTGAACAATCTCAACTTGCATCAATAACAAGCATGTATAATTTCTGCCATCTTGTGAAACTGTGGTGGTTGAACTGATATTTTATAATACAATAATGACAATCAAAACTTTTAATAAATACAAATTACGTGGTGTGCGAAAACGTAAGAATGCGTTCAATTCACGCAGCGCAAATATTTATTCCTAGGTCGAACGACACCACAATTCCAAGTATGGGTTAAAAGTTGTATCTGATTTGACTTGGTCGAGAAAATATCGACACGATAATTTCTGAGAGACAGATCTCGACTGCTACGCGTACCACGTCAGTTGGTCTATTAAATACCAAATCGAGATGACTGAATGGCACGAAGTGATCCACGACAGGAACTACCCATTAGAGAGTTCCACTTTCAATAAATCAATACTATCCCAACTAAAATGTGAAAGTTTGTCAGTTTGTGGTTCAATTAAGGCATTTCTGAATTAATTGGGATGAAATTTGGCACCCAGATTTACGACCGGGTTATTTTATACCGGAAAATCATGTTTACATTTAGTATGATAATTTTGTAATATTAGATGAGACGAACAATTTACGTAGACCAAATTTTAAGTTAACTATGTATAACTATGAGAAGTTTCTTAACCCAAACAATTACGTATTTTGACCTACTTATTCAACCTAAGCCGTGTGCTCTACAAAGTTGCCATGTGCATTTAATCCACATTATTTTTATAGTGTTGTATCCGTGGAGTGGCGCAGACAGCGTGCGACTGTCTCCCGACATGCCTTCCCATTACCGCGAGCGTTCCGAGCAAACTCCAAAAATTGGGAGAACGGGAGACAAATTGTAAATTAAAATTCCAACCGGGAACCGTAACTCAGTAATCACTGAACTATGTAAACAGTCGGACTAAATTTGTTCGTCGATTTTAACGGTATGCTCCACGTTTTTGAATGCTGCTGGTAGAGCATTGTTTTTAACCAAATTACACGTTCAGCCAATCAATAGATTCCCTTGTTTGTTTATTTTGTGTTATTAACGAATTATTCGTATATGCGAATACTTAATCAAATGTAACAGATGTGAATAACAGTAATAATAATACACTGTGTTATTCATTGTAATATGGTGATGATCTTCTAAGTACTTACTTACCTAATAATGCGTTTTGGTTTTTGAATATATACTCGAAACACATTTTCCAGTAAGAATTCTAGAAAAATAAGGCGTGAATTGTGCTTTTACATCTTAATAATTGATCACGAGAGCAAATTTATTGCAGTCTTGTACTAAAGATAATTTCACAAAGTAAAATAAATACGACAGAGGCGACCAAGGCCATAATTAAGAATTAAAGCTTTTACCGAAATTGTCCCAAAGAGCCGAGAGCAAGACACCCTGATTTATTGCGGTGGAATAATATTTCCAGTTAAATTGAAAATGTTAGTAAGAAACCGCAGATGAATCGATAACTGATGCAGTTGACTTGCCCATAAATTTTGTGCACGAAACAACTCGCTATCAAAACGGTATCAGCAAAAATTTGCAATTAAGTTCGAAGCGTGAAGTATCTGCGATCAATGATCACTTGCAGCAGTTTGTCACTTCAGCTTTGCAGGATGTTAAACCACATAATTTTAACAAGTATAACAACGTTTAAATTGTACAAAACAGTTTTAAAGCGATTAAATTGCATAAAAGCGTACACAGAAATTTAAGTCAAGTTCAATTCGTTCCACACATGCAAAGGTATTCACAAACGAAGCTGAAAGTGAGAAAAATCTTCAATTTTGCCGGTGAATAAAGCGTGCTGCACACACGAGAAGGTCGTGAAAGTCAAAGTGTGGCGCGACAAGTTTGCGGGTGCAAAAAGTGCTTATGTAGAGCCGGCAAGCGAAACGGGCCCCGGTTTTTGTGTACAGCCGTCAGCCGTCAAAGCCCGGTGACTCGACGCGCGAGACGACCACTCAAGAGCGCCTGCCTCTAATTGGAACGTCTACCTGTTGCTCCGACTTACCGTTTTTTAGCAGTCGCCAGAACACTCCAACGAACCCTCTACGTGAACAGCCTGATAATACCGGTACGTAATCTTGTCTGTCCCTTACAAGATTTCATAAGGAGTTTCGGGTAATGTTGTTGATATTTTTGCTCCAAAAAACATGAAGACATTATTTTAAATGATAGCTGTATAAATAAAATCGAAGCTATTGTAGACATTATATTCAAACGACCGGTGTTATACCATAAATGATATGAAACAGGCTGGTGAATAGCATAACGGCATTGCCACGTCATAACACGCGCCGTCCCCTGATCGGTTTATTTTCGTCTTTCGTTAATCAACTCTCAGTCAAGCGTATCCGATGCGTATGAAACTGGGTTATTATAAGAACAAGAAATCTCCATGAGATACCATACTTTTTTAGGTACCTACTTATCACCTTGTGTTAAGATCGAGGTGCTAACTTGTTAAACCAGCAAGTTCAATAATGTATGCCAGGAGTGGCGTGATAGATAAGAGTATTTAACTCAGCAGTCTGTGTAACCTGCTGAATAGATTTGAACAGAAGCAGCTCAGGTGGTCAATGGTCGGAAGCACACCTGTTACTTTGATCAGAATGACAAGGCACCTCACGATCAGCGACCCTGACTCAGCTGTACCGGAGTCCGTCGCGTACGGCGATTCTTCACGCAGGCCGCCGGCCGCCGACTCGCCGGAAACGTTGTGACAAGTCGATAAAAAATCACATTCATTCATTCACGTTTTTTTAAACAGGTTCTGGCCGGATTTTGACGTTTAACTAGAACTAGAACATAAACAAGAGCTATAAATATTTTAAATCTGATATTTTTCCAGAATTGGCCCAGAAGTTTTTTTATTGTAGTATTTGAAACCAATTTAATCAGCTATTATGTAAACTTGTAGGTCTCTCTATGTAACTACTTAAAAAATATGATCTAATAGCTTAGTGAGCAACAAAACCAGGATTCAAATAACATTTTCCTACTTTTATCTTAATAATTTATCCGTCCAGAGAGCAGTAAAGATGAGTGTAAAAATAAAATTGGTTTTGAGCGTATCCCCCGGGTGGCAGCACGATCGCCCCCGCAGCCGTAGACGCCATTGTTTTTGACGTGCCGGTTGATTTGTGCGCGAGCGCAGCTATCGATCGCGCGACCGCCAATTTATTGCTTTCCCTGGTCTCTTGCTCGGCCAGTGTTACCCGCAAATTAGAGAGAACGGTCGTCCTACTTGTTCCGACTGAGCTCCATGATACAAGTAGCTTGCGCCGAGACGTGAGCTTTCAGATGTTTCCCTCGTTACCATTTACAACTAGAATCGATCATGATCATGACCGTAGCGCACGCAAAAACTGAGCCATTTATTGGATACAGTAAAATGAGGTTTTTGCTGCAGCAAAAACTGGTCAATGCTCTCGTATTTATACAGATCACTAGGCTTTTTCAAGCCGCGCATACTCCATTCACAAAAGTAGTCAATTAGTAGCACAGTTTATCTCAGATTCGCTTCGCTTCTGTCAACACACAACTATCTTGTTTAATTAAGCCGCAGAAACATGGTAGTTTTTTATGGCTTTTAGCTAAAGGCATAATGAAGTAGATTGAGTCATCAAAAAGAGAAAAAGCGAATGTAATAGTAGAGTGAACACGTAATCTCACGTGAGCCGATAAAGGCAAACTCATAAAACTAGCACTAAAGGTGTAATTAATGAAGCCAGCATTGATTATACGCAAGAACTTTATACATGGCAAGAAAAACGATTGTAAACAATGATTCGATTAGTTGATCCACTAAGCGACCCATTTCGAAAACAACGGACTATAAAGACCAATGTTGCTGATTAAAAGCCATAAGGAAAGAAACTTTAAAGATCCGGAAAGGCACATTGTAGATGCCACAAGTGTACAACTATACTTAAGTAACTAGGATTTCGCCGTAAACTAAGAACTAGCTATTCACACATACACGGTTATACCCGTGTTCACACACCCAAATTATCAACATAAGCTCGTTTAACTGGGTTTCCATTAAATATTTTACAAAATAAAATGATTGGATGGCTGTTATAGGTATGACATGGAATAGCTGAGTTTTAGTGCACATTTAAATGTACGAGTCTAAACAATCCATAACGTCGCGACAGATGCGATTGAAACCCGTAAATATCGGGAGCGGAGCACACGTGACACAGTGCGATCGCATATAAACTACGAAGTCAGGATCCAATTTCGGTGAAATTTAATGTAAATGCATGAATTTTCCCCGTGCCACTCGTACAATCAGTGTGAGCTGACATTTGCATATGCGTTGGTGAATTTCTGAATAGCTATTCCGCCAAGCTTAACCAAGTTCAAAACTCAGCGAGCACCCGAGTAGAGGAATGTTGCTGGAGTGTAGCGGGATGTATCCTCATGTCTTACATGACATAACGGGGTGAGCGACTCACCAAAATCTGAAATATTCAAATGTGTGCAGCATTCCTGGAGAGCCTCAACGCCATAAAAATGGCACGCTCCTGGCCCTGAACAAGACTGGAGTGTTCTTGAGCGTAAGTAATCTTTACGGCATATGTTATTAGAGGTTCGTGAGGGCTCGAGCCACGTCAAGTGCGTACTTTAAGCAGATAATTATGCTAAAAAAAGTAACGCAGGTGCTGGTAGCAGTGCGCGCATAGGTAAGAAAATCTTATCACGAAGCTGCGCGGCTGTGCCGCGGTCGGATGACACTCCACATGCCAGTAACGGCTGTCGCGAATCGCACAATGCATGTTCAATTCGCCGAGAGATTCTTGATTCTATGGCTTCTCTTATACTTTGTTGCAACTACAAAATATTTATAATGTAGGTCACGTAACCTTCAATCGTCAGTATTTTAATTAAATAAAACATTTTTGAAAAAAAAAATTGAACCGACTTCACAGAACACAAACAGACACACTAAAAAGAGAAAAATAAGAATATAATTTGAAGTCGGTGCCAACTATTCATTTACATCTAAGAAATTCAAAAGAACTTGGGTGCAAAATTGTATCCTAGTACGCTATCGCTCGATTTCTTTTTTTGATAGGTATTTAATCGTATTCACTTGGCACCGACTTCAAATTATATTCTTATTTTTCTCTTTTTAGTGTGTCTGTTTGTGTTCTGTGAAGTCGGTTCAATTTTTTTTTTCAAAAATGTTTTATTTTTCACTTTTTAGTGTAAGTAAATAAATACTGTGTAAATAATATAGTAAGCTACGAGTACATTAAGACTTTGCTTATCGTAGCTTAAGGCTGTGTCCCCAGTAGGCAAACTGTTAGCGGCCGACTGAAAGAAGAGCAAGAAAAAACGAAGCGGCAAACTGCGTACAGTGAGCGCAAAACTAGCAAATTGTGGACACTCCATTTCATATATATGGAAGGGCGTACTAAATCGATACGCCGCAAACTCAGTCGGCCGCTAACAGTTTGCCTACTGGGGACACAGCCTAAGTAGGAAAGGATAAGAGAAGTCATGGGCAGACCTACTAAAGGACACACCGGAGTTCAGCAAGGGGGAAAACTATCAATCCATAAGGAAAAGAAAATATTTTGGACTACCTCGGGTGTAATACCCTTTCAAACTATTTAATGTTTGACTCAGATTGTGAGTCAGGGTGTGTTGTGTAGTGAGAATGAGGTTTTTTGAATGTTACGTGAAAACTATCAATCCCTCAGGGAAAAAAATATATGGCGCCACCTTGAGAGTGTGTCCTTTACACTTTCTAACAAAAAAAATTTTGGAAATCGGTCCACAATTTTCTTAAAGTTCAGTAATTGTTTTAGTCTTACGGGAAAACTATTAATCCCTCAGGAAAAAAAAATATATAGCGCCACCTTGAGAGTATACCTCTTTCTAACAAAAAAAAAATTTTGGAAATCGGGCCACAATTTTCTTAAAGTTCAGTGATTGTTTTAGTTTTACGGGAAAACTATTAATCCCTCAGGAATAAAATTTATATGGGACCACTATAAGAGTATACCCTTTCAAACAAAAAAAAAATTTTGGAAATCGGTCCACAACTGACGGAAATATCGGTGAACATACATAAAAAAAAAACATACATACAGCCGAACATATAACCTCCTCCTTTTTTTGAAGTCGGTTAATAAGCTTTAAACTGGGGCACCATTCACAGAACGGTACACAACTCTAATCAAAGATCAATCATTCGCTTGATCCGTGAGAAACATCAGGGTCCCTACTCTGGAGCGTCGGGTTTAAGTTGGCCGTCCAGCGATATCGCCGTCTCTTTCAGTTCCCTGGCTTTAGAAAAGGGCGGTGTAAATTACGTCGGATCGGATATGACAAGGAGTCTCGAATAAGGCGGCGGAGCTGTTAACTATCTTCTTAGAGCGAGTTCGTTGAAGGCGTTCGCCCGACTGATTGGAATGCCTCGTAGACAACGGGTTCGGAGAAAGCAATCACAATTTATGGTGCTCCGTTGCAAGGACGATGACTTACTTTGTTGTTCTTGTTTAAATTACTAATTTCAATGTAAGTATTGAAAGTGTTTTAACAGAAAATGATCTCTTGTTACGGTATTGGTGCTTAAGATTGGGTAATCTTGATACTTGAGTATAGAACAAAGCTCTAAAATCGATGATAAGAAAAAAAAATTACTGATATTTTAACTAAATAATCATAAATCACTTGTAGATAAAGAATCGAGAACCTGTTTTTTAAAGTTATTTTCAAGCAAAGCAACCTAGTATTGGACATAATCAGATTCAGACTAAGTAGGTCCTTCATAACACCGTTGCTTTTCATTGTACTCCACTAAATAGAGAATGTATAAATGGAATTGCCTCGCACATGTCTCGTACTCCCAGCATGTACAACAAATTAAGTCCCATGTAAGTTGAGTTGTAAACTTTTAATTGAACTAAGTAACTGGTTTCTGAAGAATTGATTGCGGTGAACTTGGGAAGTAGTACGGGATTTTATTGGTTATTTAGATAATGCGATGCAAGTTGTGCTGATTGAATTTTTTTTTTTTTGGAGGGCCTATGAGGCCGTTTTAGTGTTACCGGACTGTGGCGGGCACTGAAGGTGCCGAGACGCCTAAAGAAAAAGTTACGACAACTTGCGCAAGGGCACCTGTAATAGGTACGGACCTCCGCTTGGGCTGTTGCCGGAGAGAATTTATCTACCTATCTATCATCACTAGATGTGGTATCACTTCACCATTGGCGTCATCTGGATCGCCAAGAACGCCAAGAACGCCAAGGGGTGAATACGAATTTCCGCCTATTGCGGGCGCCGACATCGGGTTGCCTGAATTGTTGCTTGTATGAACTTAGTATTTTATATACTAGTCTTGCATAATAATCATAGGCCTTTTTCTGTAGAGCAAAAGCTTTCTTTTCTCCTCTTCAGTGGTTCATGAAAGGAGTTGGACCGTAATTCACCACACGGGTCCAGTGCCAATTGGTGTTTGGAGCACTAGAGCTTCGTTTGTAGATAGGCAGGATATCACGGTGAGGCTGGTTCGGGGTCTTGAGGTGTGGTATTATATTCATTACAATCATCGTAGTAGTGCTCAGAAGATTTTCATTTCATACCTACTGATCGTGGCTGTCTTCCTAATTTGTAAGCGTTATCGAAACAAAAAACAAGTTTAGGAAAGGATGCTCTGTTTTGTTTGAAAGGGTTATCTTTATCTCTTCATCCGTTACTTCCTCACTCTGTCCGTATGTAAGCCAAGGATTACCGAGGGATTTGAGTTCTGTGCCTACTTGAAATGTTTACTTTGAATGTTTATTTATAACAATGATGAGTTGAACTACATTTTGAGTTGATGATAATCATTAAAATGAGTTTATTTCATACACTAAATTTCTGAATTTCATATAGAAAACATTGAAATTTTCACATCAACAGCACAAAGCGTTTTTATCCGTCTTATTCACAGGACATCTTTTGCTTACTGAGTCTGGTTTTACTAAAAAATCATTGTGCAAAAATGGTCCATGTCCAGCACTTTTCGTATTAAGACAAAATGTCATGTTAAAGACGATGATAAGACTCAAATCAAAGTCGCCACGAATACCTTACGCTCGAATAAAATACAACATGTTCCTACAACACTAATGGAACTCCAGTTCGCAGTGCCGTCATCACACAAAGAGTAGGTACACATTATTCAACGGCATCGTAAAACCACAGACAAAATAGAACTTATGCGTTGTTGTTTCACTTTTACAATATTTCGGTCAGAAATTAGCAAGAATGCGAACGATTGTGACAAGTAGACCTGAGGAACTCTTATTTCTAGGTATTTTTAGGTATCACGAGGCTAGGGCACGTTAATTTTCTTGGGAATAAGGTTAAGGAAAATTTACGAATACTTACTTAGGTAAGTACTGAAAGTTCCTGACTTTAAAAATGGTAAACATGTTCCGATCAGTATTGAGTCCAAAGTCAGAGTGATAAAACTCATTTCACAATGAGCAACAATTCAGAGTAAAACTGGTTCAGTAAAATCTGGAAACGTAAGATCCATCGTAAACGATGCCTTTGTCAAGTGAGATTAAACCTGACAAATGCGAACAAGATCGCAACAGGGCTAATACTTTTACTCCAATAGGAAATGACAGTCCTAAAAGTTTTATAGGTTTTCGGATATAACTAAGCCCTTATTATAAAAGCTGAAAGGACTGCATCCATACTGTCGCAGTAGAACTCAGTGTTTTTTTTATCTGTTTGAAGCGTTAGGAAGCGACTTATAACCAGGCTTACATTATTTTTTAGAGCATACTACTCTTACAGATTTTTCCACCATTTTAGAACGATTTTGTGCTACTCAATGAAATATTTTATTAAAGCAATTAAACGCTCTCAATCACTGGCAGTTAAAAATATAGCATGGAAAATAATTGAATTTTAAATAAATAAATATCGGTTGCTTATTTTATTGGCATCACGGCCCACGAGCGGGACATTATCCGTTATACATCAAATTGATGTAGATGGTAATAACTTAATATGCCCAATAAAACGGAGCCACTATTCTGTATGGACAAAAGTCCGAAGTTCCACCACGATATCAAGTTTTAGACATTTTTCTTTAGAGTGGATGGCATGGAATTAATATTGCTGTACAGAATAAACACGGTGGTTCTTAGATAGATGAATGATTCAATGTCGAAATTCATGCTCCAGAGGCTACCATAGATATAAAGTAAGATATAAAAATGAATAGGTTACGATAATGGGAATCTATGCGCGGGGCAGAGAAAGCATTGGAACTGCCCATATCGTAAAGCTATCAAAGAGTGACGCGGCGGACGTTCGGGATTCAAATTAAACCCACGCCAAGCTCACATTTCAACTCGATTCTATTGCTACGGTTTTGTGTGAAAACAGAGGAATACGCTCATCTTGGACTCAAAGAGACTGGGCCACACAAAACCACTCGATATCAGGAAAATGAATAAAGAAGATATGCATAAGGAGTGTTGAATCAAATCAAATCTTTCTGCTTTGCTGACATTGTAGGTATTCGAGGTACATATTCATGAACTAATAAAGGGGACTCCTGGGCTAATTAATTAAGTAGGATGCTTAGGAAAATTTGTATAATAATTAATTTATTAATAACAACACCGTCAAAATAAACATATGGAAAGCCGCATTATGTATTTGAACATTATCATAAAAACTTCTGTTATAACTTTACTAAAACTTTTATATTAATACAGAATTTCTGCAGTTCCCCTTTAAAGCACTATTACCATTAATTCAGTCGAGATAATAAAATAAACTATAATAGTCACATAATGTTACTGCGACCGGTTATCAAAGTAGCAATTAAAAGACAGCGCGCGAATTGAAAGCCACTGCGAGCGATCAATTTATGTAGCTACGATTATAACAACAAGCTTCCGCCCACAGCCTCACTCGTGACAAGAACAGTTTAACTTGGATAACACTGACCATTGTTACCATTTTTCTTATTCGTTTTGATTTTCAAGGAAAACAAACGTTTTATGATAATATAAAAGAACATAAATAAGTAAACAATCAAACAGCATCCATCATTTCAAATTCCATCATGTTTTTGAAGTTTTACAAACTTGTCCAGATAAATATATTAAATATTAGTTTGATTCTTTTAACAAACATAATTTAAATAAGGCTGTTCATGTAGCACGCATAAAAATATGTCTACGATCGTAAACTATGAGTCAGAGAAACGCCCTCTCATAATTTTCAGGACGGTAGATGGGGTGCCACCCATGTGGTTTTCTAAAAAGTATAATACTTAAGTGTATTAACAAAAGCTCTATACCTTTTCTAAAGCAAAATAACAGAAAAGATATCGTAGACAAGAGGTACTCGATCATTGATCGAGGATTTTCATTAAGTGTTTCTCCAAGAAATCTATAAATAAACATTATAGAGAATGCAACGTATTTATATAAACGAAGCATTGACGTGCTGACACTGTTGATGAGTCATGACGCAAGATGCCTGTCTGTCGGCAAACGCAAGACCATAGATAATATAATAGAGAGAGTACACCTGCAATTCTCTAAAACCTTGTATTATAGTATAGAGCAACAATGGCACAAGAAGTCAGCACATGATCCGTCAACAATAACCTCTTTTTTCTTCCAAAATATTATATTTTGTTCGAAGAGTTCAGGCTGATATCACTACATGCTAATTTGAACTTTAGTTCCGCGCACTAAAACCTACTTTATATTGAAAGTATGTTACTGTGATACAGGTTTAGCAGAAGCATGCCGCTGTTTGCGCAAGTGACGGCCTCATTGCATGCGTCGTCCGTGCGAACTTGAACTCACAGCGAGCGGTCAAGCGCAACTTTACGACCGTAATATTACTCGATTCGCTCTTCTAAACCTAGAATAATAGTTATATGACATAATCAAAACATGCTCTGAGCAAAACCATTCAATAAGGACATCCGCAATGAATGCTATGGCTATAAAATAAAAAAGCTACAATTATGTTTTGATGAATTTATTACCCCAAAAATGGGTGGAGCCCCAAGACATTTAAATTGGTTATCAACACCTTTCAGAATCTCATTTCCCCGTACACAACATATAACAGGAAACCTAAACTAGTTCACCAATAACCAATATATCAAATATGATAAACGTCGAATAGGAGTTTGAAATGAAATTACGATCGGACTCGCTACCGCGGAAGGAATCCGTGAATTTCCCATAAACCGTATCGAATGTTGAGAAGAACCGTCGCTATCTAAGCTTGAATTGTCGATCCGGAATCGTTCGGAATGTCAATCGATTGTTCGGGGAGCAGTAGACAAAAAGTTAATTAGGACAGTGGCCGACGACAGTGCGGTGAGGCAGCACTGGTACCAAAGGCAGGGTGGTTTTCCACATTACGTACGAACGTCGTACTAGTTGGAGCTGCTGGATAAAAATGTGACCGCACGACCGACGTCAGCCAGAAAGCTTATAAGTAAACTTCCTATTTTATCGAATGGTTCGAGTGCACTTTTTCTCAGAGTGGCACTGATTTATGTGCGAACTTCAAAGACGATTTAAGGAATGCAATTTTTGTATCACGACTTGATCCCACACTAGGGTTCTCTCTCTGTGAACATCGGAAATGTTGAGTACCATACCATTTAATTTTGAATCGTAATCACACCTTTTATTCGTCGATACTTATAACTACTATCTCTAGCTCTTCACGAAGCACGATAAAGCAGTGCCATGGAAACGCGCATAGAGAAGCCGATAGCAGGTGGCTATGGGAAGTGCGTTCGTGCGGGTCGGACGAGCAGCGAGACAAATCGCCGCTAATTGTACTCGCACTGTCCACTGAGCCGCGTCCTCATAGAACAGACAGGTTCATGTTACATCTTTGACGCACCACTGCAGTTTAAAAAACGAACCCACGAGATGGAGAGTATATATGTATAATTTTACAAAGGTTATAGCGTTGATGACATTTTCAGAGAAATTGAGGTTTTTATGGAAATAATCGATTACAGACTGAGTCGTAAGCAGATATAGGTACGAGTAAAAGTGAATAGGACAGGAATGTGTGACTTAAGGCAAGATCTCTAAAAATTATAAACTTTATGACAAAGCATTACAGATATCGTAATTTCATACAGAGATCGAAAAAAACAGTATTAAACATAACGAATGAGGTTAGTGCCAGAGCGGAGAAAGTAGCCTACGAGGAATCTCAGTAGGTTAAAGTGAGTTATTTAGATACGCATATGCAGGCATGTGTGCTAAACACGAACATTTATCATACAAATGTATGAATAATGACATCTACAAGTCATAACAGGATTGACAAGGTTGATGTTTGCTTCGATGCACGTGGCTAAGTTTTCTCTGCTACAAATATGAGGCAACTGAGTTTTTGCAGTTGTCATACTCGGGGTTGGGTTAGTGGTGAATTATTTATAATAATTGTAATATTTATGTACGAGTATTAAGTTTTATGTATAAATTGATTTGATACTTAAAATATACACGAGATCGACTTGTTTCTAATAGCATAAGAAAACGGTTGTGCTTGCGATAGTCAAGCAAACATTTATTGATATTTCAGTACGGACTTAAACTACCTTCTAATATTCACATTTACACTTTTGTATTTATTATTTTGTTGTGAAGTATTATTTAGTAGGACTACATTGAGTACACAAAATCTTCCTAAAATATAAGGAACGAGTATGAGCCTAGGTATTCGTATCGAGCGTATCGCTAACGTGTATTGAATACCTAATTCCTGGGAACTTTTTCTCTGTTGAAGAAATATCGATGGTTATTACGTCTCCGCCGAAGCCGTACTCGTATCATTTTTATGACCACTTCGTCGGGAATTTCAATGCCAAATTGCGTCAAAACGCCCATGTCTCATGATTATAGACATTTAGTGCGAAAAGAATACTGGCATTTTGGAGATTCATACGTGGAGATGAGTTGCCTTTTGAGTATTAAGGTTTATTTGGATAATAAGTAGACAACAATTACTTGCTCACTAAGTTGCTTGATTTTTTACAAACAGATAGACGGTCAGTCAGTATGTAGAATATTTTTTTTTGTTTCTAGCGATTTGACAAAATATTTTTTGAACATAAATCGGAATCGAAGCTATATTGACTTCTAATTAAGCCTGTAAAACAAACTTTTAGGAGAAGCCTGTTCTCACACAATATTTTAATCTATCAACACAAACAAGAATCAAAAGCAATGTAATTTATATGAATGACTCGTTATCAGAATTAAAATTGAAGATTAAAACGTTCACGAGGGCCAACTAACACGCATAATATCACGATTTACGACTGGGCAAAGATCGTATATCATCGAAATACGAAAGTCCTTTCCGCGGATCGCAAAATCAACAACGAAGCGAAGACATAAATTGTAATTATGATAAAACGAGATAAAAAATATGTAACAAGAATCGATACTCGACTCAAAAACATTGTGTCTGTAAATATTACGCTTTAAATATCACACTGCTGTACTATTTCGAAGCGCGCATAGTGTAGCTTGCTAAGTCGTTCTTGATAAATCTTTTAGTAAATGGATGGGTGACCACTAGTGGCATTATCTAAGCTATATTAACTGAGCGCTTTAATCAGAGAATCAAATTTGCATCCATAGCGTCAAAGCCTAGTCGAAGAGTTTTGAAAAATCGGAGCGTGTCCACTCTAACATAAAAACTCTTTAGGGTTCCTTGGTGAAAATTAGAAACCTTTCACAATAAGTAAGGTCGAGCTCGATAGCTAGTTTTATAATAATGTTACATAATCGAGGTGAGATCAAAGAACGGATCCGGGTGTCGTGTGTCCCGTTGCTCCTTGATCAATGTCTTTGTAGGATTTAAACATGAATTATGAATTCAAAGACCTGTAATACCAGAAAGATTAATGGGGCTACAAGCAACTGTTGTACATTCAAATTATGTGTATTTCATTGTATTTAGTTTGTATCCTTATCCTTACTAATATTATAAATGTGAAAGTAACTATGTCTGTCTGTTTGTTTGTTACCTTTTCACGCCCAAACAGCTGAACAGATTAAGCTGAAATTTGGCATGGATAAAGATTATACCCTAGGGACGGACATAGGCTACTTTTTTCTTTAAATAATTATAAGAGGGCGTGAAAATAAGGGTTACAAGTTTGTATGGGTATGGCAAGTTTATATATATTTCCACTCCTCAACACATCCGAAGTTAAGATTTTTTTGATATTAAAATACTTTTTCCTTGGCTATGGTTAGAACACCATCTATATCGCCGAGGTCAAAACTGCTTTTTACTTTTTTCTCCAAGGTGGCGTTTTTACAATAGCGGAGCTCAAAATACGATCATTTTGAGTTTTGAAAAGTTAATGGAGATTTTTGCTAAGAGTTTTCGATTCTTTTTATAGGTTTTCAAGTACCTACTTATGTTATTTTGCTGACGAAGTCGCGGGTACCAGCTAGTCAGTCCATAAACTTTTTACCTAACATGCACTAAAAAAACATACCTTATTAGACATTGATTCCATTACTGCCGGAGAAGTGGAGAAAATTACCTGAAATGAGAAATGTAATAAAAATATTTATTTAAACACTTGCATTTTTGTAACTATAATTTTGTACAACATTTTAGTTGGATGTTTGCATGAATCACATTTCAACAACGGGCTGAATATTTTAAGGAAACTTGGCTCGTGACATCACATGTATAGCGTATGCTAAAGTAGCATGTGATGTATATGCTACTTTTAATCCATGGACCACACCAAATAAACACTTAACAAATGTTGTTTAATGTTGAACAAGAAGTCATAGGTACGACATTCGTACTAGCGTGTCATTCAATGATAATGGTTATTGCAAGAGGCTAGTTAAGTCTTAGTTTAATGTTTAGGAGCCCGTTAATCTCAGTTGCGCAGTATAAATTTCAACGGTTAATGGGTAAACCCTTGTAACCGAGACCTATGAGACCCTCTTCATTATTATGTTTCATCGTATATTCATATGCCTGCCACAAAACAGGTAAGATATAACCTACCTACAATAATTCAACATTAAACATTTCATTTAATGTTTTTCCTCCGGAATCCTTAAGCTCCACTGCTGTTTAGGAGCTTGGCAGCTAATTACAATAATACTGTAGAATCGTCGCTCTATATGGCATCAATAAAAAGTCATTAAGTATGTTAATATAAAAACTGATCACAAGACAAGACAGCTTTTGATTAAATGTCAACATTCTCGTCAAAGATCATTCCCATATTCGTCAAAGTCATTCCGACGGTTACCAAATACTGATTACTTTCGGCAGTAAAATTTCTATAAATATCCATATTTAAATGTATAATTTTGGATGATTGGGAGTCTCGATACCCGTTAGCTGTTGGCTGCGTGGCTGCGCGTGCACACATCTTTCGACGCAGCTATTAACGCGCTAAGATCAATTGGCCCTCGGCCCGTGGGCGGAACGTTTCATTAACTATTATAATATAAAAGCAGTCCAAGCTGATTAGTTCCTTGAACGTCTGACGCGCTTTTAACCATAATCGATAACCATACAAGAATATTTAAAGGCGTGTCGTGATTATGAAAACTACATCTACATTTTGTAAATCCAGTACACCAACGTACGAGAAGGGTGTGATTGAAAAGAACACCTACGACGAACCGAATTTATAACAATGAAATAAACACGATGTTATAGAATGTAGCGTTCATAAATTGATATCTCTCGAGACGTGAGTAATGCATAGCATAGGCGATGCATTGGGAGAGGTATAATGGTCGGGGACACAGGAATTACCCGGTAGCGAGCGCTTATCTGATAATAAATATTGTGGTTCATTCTTTTAGGCGAGAGGGTCATTAATCGAGTGGTCGATAGCGAAGTATCGCCTTACCGGCCGCATTGTTGCTCCAACAGTTGTTCCTATTTATCAAGATGCCAGTAATATTGTTGTATTACACACAAAGAAACTAGCTCGCAATGCCGTCCTTTGTCTCGTGACAATCGGTATTCAAATATTAAATTGAGATTATCCATCGCTTCAAATAAGTTCTATAAAAGAAAGAGAAAGATCATTTCTTACACTTACTAAAAATACCAATTTGAATAACTTATTCAAATTATCAAGAAGCCGATTAATTTTAGTCGCTGTGCAGTATTATAATAACTTTAGCATGTGACAAATTAGAAAATATATAATAAAATTAACACCATTCCATGCTGGTAAATGATTAATTCTCACCTATCCGTCTAATGAGTACCGTTAGTACACAAATCCGAGGAGATTTTTAGCTTTGGACTGCGACAGCAGTATTAGAGTCACGAAATCATCAAGGTTGAAGTCATTTGCATATAAATTACTTTCGACGATGCGTAAATCCACGTGTTGCTCAGCGAGAATAGAGATTAATGTGGTAGGTGTCTGCGTCGGCCGAGTGACAGACAAGTTAAGCCGACATCCGTCAACGCCGGCCCATCGTAATCACCGGATCGAAGATCGATGCTAAGCCGGCTTATTGAACTCTTCTCGCGTTTGGAGCTCGCCTTCTATTGCTGACTTCTAAGTTCACCACGTTCTGTACTCTCGACACGCGCAGCCCACATGTACCAGTTATTATTTATTAAATCTGACAGCAATTGGACATATCAGAACGTTAAGAATGAAAATGTATTCGTAATAAACCGAACGTATATATTCTATCCTACCGTCATCGTGAGGCTATTTCAGTCTGGTCGTGTCTTATCTATTGAATTGCAAATCAATTGCTTCCACATATACATATACATACGAGTCATATAGTACTATCACAGGCTAGTTCCGCACCAAATTAACATCACGATGGTCAACGATATAGAAATTTGTGCGTTAGCACGTCCTGCCGATCCCGTAGAGGGCTGTAGATTCCCTTTGGCATCGGGTACAAGTGCTCGTGAAATTTTACGAGGGCTACTGACCCGCGCATAACACTAGCTTTAGGAGCTGTCTGCAATTATTGTAAAATCGACGCGGGTAATCGAGACTGCCTGTGATCGCTGCGCCGCCGGCGAGCCACTTTGTCAAGCCTTTTACAGTAGCCCTTTTTAGCCGCGAATTACCTACGGCGGCACTATTACACTTTGTGATGAGCTGAGATGCTTAATACTATGTCGTCGTTCAGGTCAATCCGCATTACAGGCTTGCGGTTTGCTATGCGCTATCATGTTAATTTGATCCCCTTCCAATCTGAAGGTCCATTAGTAGGTAAAGAAGCCTAGTGCTATTTATCATGAGGAGTATCAGCATGTTCGCGAGGGTAATAAAGAAGCCAAAACTTGGACAGCTCGTAAAATAATTAATGTAGATCATTATCAATTCCGTGTTGAAGGATCGATGAAGCTGAGAGCGAAGGTGTACCGGTTTGAGCACGCAAGCGATTGCAACAGGACCACTCGCACGCAAATCTGACAATGGCTGTATTTAAGTAATCAGAATGATCTAAAATGGAGGGACATAAATAGAAGCAAATTGTGTTTGCAGAGGGTGCGGGGCAGAGAAGAGCCAGCGACGAAACGAGGAGCTGCGTATTTATTCTATTTGCTGAACGTGCCCCGCTGCTGTGGGTGCTGTTTGACAATGCAAATTTATCGCGACGGTTTATAAAACGCGAACAGACGTCATTGATTCTCAGATGTTGCTCATTAGAGGTTAACGCCTAACCGTCATGCGGGTCCTCTGTTCAGGGTTAGGCATATATCCTTGTAAACAATGTATGTCTGCGTAAACATCATTTAGGCGCCACATCTTGACGACCTCTGTGGCGTAGTGGGCGAAGGTCCGCCTGCGACGCAGAAGGTTGCGGGTTCGATCCCCGCCGCGGGACAAATGTTTGTATATGACCTACAAATATTTGTCTCAGGTCTGGGTGTTTCTATGTATAATACAGGGTGTAAAAAGACTACTACCGAAAACTGAGGGGTTGCAATCAGACCATGATTCTAAACATATTTAGCGAAAAAAAAACGCAAAAAAAAAAATGAATTTGCTGCTTCATTTTACGTTATTTTCCGATTATTTACTACTAGTACAACATAGTAAGACCATACCTACCTAATAATTTCATTTATAAAAGAAAAAAACAATTAAAAATCAAAATCTTGCAATCTACGTAAAATAACGCGACTAGTACGAGCGCGCGAGCAGCTGAGCGAGGTCAGCGCACGCGCGCGCGGCCGACGACCGCCGCGGCCGGCCGGGCATCGCACCCGCCCCGCTCTCGCGTCGCCTGTCTACTGCACCTATGCAGTTCCACCAGTGCTATAAACAAAATCTTAGTTACGTAAACTAGAAAAATTTAACATAAGTAGGTACCTAACTTGACTTTATTTCAGCTATTATTAGTTACATAAATAAAATGTTTCACTATTGAGTTCATAAAATCGTAAGTAAGGAAAACTTGAACGAAGTTTCAGTAACGGTTATAAACAAAAAATAATAGTACAAAAAAAAAAAAAAATTATAAAAAGTTATTCTCCGACTCTAGGATTTGAACACTGGGCCCACGCACTCAAATCCTAGACTGTTCTAGCTCGGCTATCATGAGTTTACTGTGTGCAGCGAAATTAAGCTTCATTTCAAAAAAAATTTACTGAAATTCGATTGAACGCTGCACGTGTCGGCGGCAGAGTCAAAGGGTTCTATCAAAATCTTCTAACTTGATTGAAATAAGGTTCAGATTTCTATTTCGCTAAGACTAAGACTGAATCCTTTGTAGAAGCCGGTCGGTATAAAGCTGCGTCTACAGTGTTTGCGAATTTTATGCTTGACGAAGAATTCGTCTAAGACCGAGTTATCGAAGTGTTTGACCAGCACTTTATCTTTAACCTCGATTGGGATACACATTCATTATGTCAAAGTTTATACTAACAGCAGCACTAGATCAACTGTTCACTACATAAACAAATAATAAGTAAGTAAGTACCTGCCTAAGTAAACAAATAATAAGATTAATGGTTGATAAGATTATCAGTTTATTCTATCAAATATCACTAGGTACAACAATGTAGTGAATGATCAGTGAATAAATCCATCAGTTTTCAACTCTTGAGTAGTGTGAAACATGCCTTGCTAGGCATTTTTCAGTTGACTCTTTGGCGGCTTTTGTCAAAGATATTAAGAAATCGTCTTCTAATACTATTGAAATAAGGTTCAAATTTCTATTTCGCTACATTTTCTTTCTAATTTCTCGACTCGTTTTGTTTGATTTTATTATTTATTAATTAGTTGAAGTTCAATATTCGTACGTATTGGACGCTCGCGCAGCGCATACAAATTGCATTACCGGTACTACTGTCGCGAATGAGTTTTATGGTTTTATTAGATGATAATTTAGTACCTACTTAAGTAGTTAATTATCGTATCTACCTACCTAGTAGGTACCTGCCTACATTTGTTAAGAAGAGAACAGTGAGTGTCTGTTTAGTGCGAGTGTGTTCGGTCAAAAGTGCTTGTTGTGATCGTGTGTGAAAATGCGTTGTGTTATGGGCCTAGCGCGTAATGCGATAGGCCCACAAAATAGGTAGGGTTGATCGATAGTTAAGTTACCCGAACCAACACTGATCTGGAGGCTCTGATCTGCAAGTAGAAGAGCAGGTCTTGATTCTTTTTGGGAGAAACGCTTGGGTACCTACAGCCAGGCAGGCTCAGCTGTGCTTGTTGAGCAGATGCTCAGTTTGAGGTTACAGTGGAATTAGGTAAGTCTAAGTACCTACTTACCTCACAATAATCAAATTTCTACGCTACGCACATAGTAGGTAGGCACTGCCGAAGTTATCGCGTGGGGTTCGGAATGCGTAGCGTACATTGCTGGCTGACGAAATAAATGAAAATCTTCAAACGCTGTTTTCTCGGAAAATATTTATTTTTTCGGAAAATCCTTTTGGATTTGGTTGTGTGTTGGGATGCTGTACCTACCCCTTTCGGCTTCGGTAGACGTCTTTTTACACCCTGTATGTATGTATTTACAAACAAAAATTATATAAGTATTCTATCAGTTATCTGGTTCCCATAGTACAAGCTTTGCTTAGTTTGGGGCTAGATGATGCTGTGTGAAAATGTCCAGCATTATTTATTTATTTATCTACGAATTTGAAACATAGAGATGGTATTTACAAACGATAAAAACGAAAAAGTGTGTAATTAACTCATACCTTCCGTCGTAAAATTTGCGTATTCAACAGAAAGCAAGTGGAGTCTGTGTCGAAATGGCCATATATTTAATTTACTTTTAATGCCCATTTGAAAGAATGAGCCTCGTTTGAATTGATTACGAGGTTGCGGCGCCGCTTCCACACATTTTTTGCGCCGTAAAGAGCTTGTTTGTAAAAATAGCAATTTTCTTGCCAATACGCCTCCTTATTTGAAACTGGCTCGTTCGCTTCTCATGCAAAAAGCTCGGGCAATGTGGAAAAAAAGAGATAGCGTTGCATTACCGCCCGCTGAGAGAATCGCGTCTTTACACTTTTCCCGCTGAACGATATAGTGTCAGTGCGCCACACCTGTCGGTAACAGCGACAATTTAGCGACCGAGTGTCATGTTCAACACCAGTGAGATTTTTATTCGCTCTTCAGTCTACAAGGTTGCATATTGAAGTAAAGTAGAAACCGGTACCGCGCGGATAGGATTCGTAGATCTTATTGCTGTTAGGAGTACAAGTTGTTAGAGTGGCCTCGTTGAACTGCAGGTAAGCGGTTGTTCCGCGAAAGCAACACGAGTTTACATCGTAGCGAGCAGCCGCAACTACAAACTAGGAAAATACGGAGCGGTGCAGCTTCACAAGTGAACTCAGGTTTATACCTCCTTTAGCGAGATCGACGCGTTTACCTCTAGCGCGGCTTGGCGCAAATTGATGGTTTCGCCTCCTTCCATGCAAAACGATCATAGCGTCCTTTTCGCACGACGCTAGCACCATACAACGGCAGTAATCAGTTTTTGAAACGAGAATAAAACGACACGCAACTCAAAGTATATGGGACGGGAGAAAAAAAACGAAGATACTGCGGTATTCCGATAAGTTTAAGATAAATAGCGCGCGGAGTTTCACTTGGCCTTTGCTCGATTGTTGTTTTTTTGCGATCCAATTCTGCGCCCACAATCTGAACACATGATCGATTTAAAATTATAGTATCGTTGTCGAAGACAGAACTCGTTATGTCTTGCAACTAATTAAACTATCTTAATCGTATATTCGGCTAAATTACGTTTTGATAGAGTAAAACGCTTTCTCTACTCGAATACGAGCCTAAATTTCTACAAAAATAGGAGTGATAATCTATTTTGTGTCTTTTACTACAGGTCATTGGCCATCAGGCCACGTAGGTTTTGATGAGAATAAAAATTGATTTCGTAGGTCATTGCTATGAGAGCCTCAATCTCAACTCATATAGTACCTAAAAGAGAAATCTTTGACCCGTATCATGTAAGTAACATAAGTATTATTTTAATACAATAGACGTGTCAGGTAGTTGAGAGGTGAGCACAAAGACGCATCTCATTTATGGATACAAAGACAAAAGCGGCAATTATTAGTTAATAAATGAACTAAAATATAGGCTAAAGGAAGTCGGTTTTTATTTTCAAGCAGATAAGGTTGAATGAGTACAGAAGTAGTACAGAAGTAGTTCAGACTTGAACCTCGCATTATATATTTAAAAGCAATAAAACAATAAGGTTATTATTACCGAAATTAAGCTCCCAATTAAAACGACTCGGTTAATTTATTCCTTAATTGACTCTGCTATAAGCAAATAAACTGTAAAATACAGCTCTCTTTCCTCAATTTAAAAGTTTGAACAGCGTAACGAGCAGGTGAGAATCGAAGTGAAAAATGTTTTGTAGTCGAGTCGAGGTTTATAGCTAATCGTATAAATTCACTCATTATATAACATCTACAGGTCATATTGAAATAACAAACGTTACCTATTTCACACAAATTGCCGAACATGACTTTAAGAATTAATTTAATTAAGTATAAAGTTTATTTTCCTGGAAGAGTTATTTATAATAATTGAAGCATTGAATTAGAACTAATATTAGAGCTTGGTTCACACAAAAAAAGGTTTTTTATGAATATTGTTTGCAACAGTTACCATATTTTTCTTATCCTAGGAGTTGTTAACATGAACTCATAATTCCGGTCAGTTTTTGAACTGCATGTCAATTTTCACATAAACAAACGAAATCTGAAATGGCAAACTAGTGCAGTCATTAGTGTGCAAGCGAGAAAGCATGATACGTTGCGACGTTTCTTTATTGAACCGTGATATGCGAAATTGACATGCAATTCAAAAACTGCCAGGAAATAAGAGTTCATGTTAACTCCTGGAAGTACAAATAACTATTTTAACCAGTATAATGTTTTAAGCAATGCACAATGCAGTAATAGTCTCATGCCATCCACACGTGCCGGAAGACAGAACGTCAAGCGTCACCACCCGCAGCCAAATGATAAATGACGTCAGAACGGTAACAGCGTCAAATGCAACGTCACACGTTATGATAAATTCTCATACAGAAATTATGGAGTTTAGTGCAGATGTAAAATCAATGGCTAATCAAATTAGCCACAAAGCCAAAAGAGATCATAAATGCCTGGAAGAGAGTAAAAGCTTCAAGGATTATGGCATTTGAGTTGAAAGGCCAAAGTGGCTAAATTGAGAGTCAATCATGCACTTATCTATACAACACCGATTTAATATAAGCTAGTTAAAACTAGAACTCACCATTTGGCTGCAAAGAAAGCTAAATTGCCGCAAGTTTCAATTTAAGTTGCCGCAGCCACAGAGCCTGGGTATTCAAAAAGACGGCAAGCTGGGCGTAATAAAATAGCTATGTCAGACCCCTTTATTCCAATTTTATAGGACAGGTACAGTACTGAAATCCTTTCAGGAGCGGATAGTCTTTATCCGCAAACAACTCGTAGTTCAGTGCGCGCGCAATAAACACGGGCACCGTCTGCTAAAGGAAGTGACCACAACTTCACAAATAGCAGGAACCGTTTCTGTCAAACTTTATAGACGTTAGATTCTTAAGCAGTTCCGAACTCTGTTTTAAGTGGAAGATTTCGGAAACTTCAGCGATAGTTGTGTGGGATACGTTTTCTTATTTTTTATACTTACTAGCTTCTTTTTAATTTTGAACATCATTCAAAAAGATTTTGTAAAAAGTTATACAAACATATTTTCTCTGTTAACAAAGAAAAGTATATTTATTGTCAGCAGCAGCCTTATTGTCTAACTTGAAATCCATTCCCAGTTGTCATTCTAATAGAGCTCAACCAATCACATAATAGGAAAATGACAATTGAAGTCCAGAATGGATTTCAAAAGTCAAAATGAAGCCTATATCCATTCCCAGTTGAGTTAGACAATAAGACTACTGGTCTTTAATTTAACACCAAAACACTTCATACCTAAGGGCGTGATACATTTTCATATTTGAAACTACAAGCGCAGACAAACGAAGAGTATTGGAATCCCACCCTATAAGTCTGATTAAAAGGCTTAGAATCAGGTCACATGTAAAATAATAATGAAACAAAGCGATTGTTACGTAAAAAACACGAATGGCTGGAAACGGCTGACTTTCACGAAAATGTATAAACCTTTTCTCCAAACAAAACCTTCGCTTTTTAGGCTATGTATACAAAATTTGTAGACACAGCCTAATTTCGTGGGCGACACGCGTCACTGGGCAGACGAGGCAGATAGCTGCTGCACAGGTGGTATTGTGGCAATTCGTTTTACATCGCAACCCTCTCGCCGGAGCGTGTAGCCAATAAAACTGTGGCGAGGTTGACGTCGGTGTACACTCTCCTTTATTCCACGTTAAACCCACCCCGGGGAGGGGATTCCTGAACGTCAGCTTTTAAGCTTAAATGAAATAGGTTTCTATTCAATTGAAATAAAATTAGATATTGGTTGAATGTACGCTATACTAGAAATACTAAATTCATCTTAAGTTTGAACTATTCACTGTATTTTCAGCAGCACAAATCGGAAGGCATGTATAAAATGTATCAAACTGAGAATAAGTGTGGAATCCGAGCGATTCACGATTTGGAAACGATGCTTAAACAACAAAGGCTCGGTCGGGGTGTCAGGTTGTTCGCGTGACCACGCTCGGGATTCCTCTTTACTCATTTAGTGGATCGACTTACCACTACATTCCTGGGAGGCAGAGACGAGGCTTTATTAGACCCGATGAACAGATCGCACGGTTTTGTCGAGTTCAAAAAATCACTCTCAATATTTCATTGTGCATTACTATAAGAGTGAGAGTAAGTATTATTTTTGGTAATTCAAAAATGAATTTTGGCGACAGAAAAACTATAACATTTTGTTTGGCTTATTATGTTGAAGGAGAAAACTTAATCAGCACGACCTTTTCGGCAAATTAATATTTTAGTTTCCCAACAGTGTGAGATAGGCTAAGAAAATTAAATTAAGCACGCACGAAGTACCCCCGACGATAATGAGAGAGCAGGCGGGCGAGCAAATTATCATC
Source organism: Epirrhoe tristata (assembly GCA_951394285.1). Taxonomy (NCBI): domain Eukaryota; kingdom Metazoa; phylum Arthropoda; class Insecta; order Lepidoptera; family Geometridae; genus Epirrhoe; species Epirrhoe tristata. The sequence continues at coordinate 6,515,387 of OX596146.1, read as the reverse complement.
TGGTTGGCTTCACCGGGTTACGCAAGACAATAAGCAAACAGCTGGACCGATGTGCAATAGGTAACCGCCCCCGTAATGGAGGCTGATCATAATCCTGATAATGCGCGGCAATATCAGGCCCATGAAGCAAAATGCCTACCATTTTGCTTCGTGGGCCGTGTGTCGCACGACCGACGGCCGCAGTCGAAAGTGAATTGTCGTGCGCGCAAACAACACGTCGCTTATCATTATCCGCAACGTGACTAGGCCTTCGCGCAATCAAACATTGCGACAAACAATAAATGATCTTAAACATCGACTTTGATGCCACGCAATAGTAGGCAATGTGCAAAGTAATTCAAATTCGACAGGCCTGTATTGAGCCAACGTTGACTGTGGCGTCCCACAGTGTTTAATGATCAAAATGAATACATTACGGATTACGTTTTTGTATAAATACGGTTACAAGAACCGTGATCTTAAATTAGTAAGTTATTATTGTGAGAAAAATCTTTAATCTCATGGAATACCGTACGATATCAAATTATGATTGCGTGATACAAGGCTTAAATCGCGATGAAAAGTATGCTCGGGCACAGGTTAAGAGTAATATTTACATTATCAATTGTATGTCATCAGCGAGCGGGTCCGTAGCGATGTTTTCACTCGTTCGCTCGGCGTGTTACCTTTCGAAAGCGTCGACTCATAAACAAAGCGACCTCTGAACTTAATAACAATGTGAGTCGGGCGTGCGAAACGGGAGATGCACTCGGCGACTTGCAATAATTCTTTGGGGGCCCATCGAGTCTCTAGTTGCATGACGCGCCATAATTTATTGTAGATACTATACAACCGGCAAAAACCGCTCGTGCTTCGCGGCGATCGCTCACCGAGATAATAACCCTATAAAGAAACTTTACCGTCACAATTCTGACCCACATCTGATTGTACCAACATGGAGATGGATTATTGTGAGAAATTGAGCACTCAATTTTATAAAAATAATCATAGCGATGAAAGTTACTAGCGGACAATAGATGCAAGGTCAACGTGGATTTATTAACAATAGAAATATGACTTCAATTATCTGATATGGTGGAAATCGTGATCTACTCGTACTTGCGGCCAATGTGTACCTAATTTAACATCACTGACATACAAATGTCCTTGTTCTAATATGGAAACCTTTCTCAAAATAAACAATACACAAGATTTTGAATGTTCTTTAGTGTAAATATTTTAGCGACACTACATTTGGATCATTGTAAAAGTAGTAAAGAATGGGCCGAGCAACCCTAGAGAAAAATTCAGCTCGCGACCCGTGCACCCACTGGCTTTACCCACCGGTGGGTGTAGGGGTAATTTCGGAATTACAACTAACAGACCTATAGCATAGGTTGCGAGGAGCGAAGCGACGATTATTTAGGTGTATAGTGAACAACCACGCACGAGTCGAGCCGAGCGAAGCGTGCCGCGGTAGCGGCCGGCGAGTGCCAGATCCGAATAACCACAACACCCACCGGTGGGTGAAGCCAGTGGGTGCACGGGTCATCTCCCAAAAATTCATACGCGAACAAAAATGTGATCCTCAAAAACATCATGTAATAACAATCCACGTTGTTCCATCAAATGTCAAGTATTAAAAGTCAGATAAATATCGATAAATCGTGTTACAGAATGAGGCAACCAGTAACCCCTGCACTGCTCAGTTCTGCCAATTTGCGCAACAGTGCTGCACCAGACGTAATCCCTACGTTGAGAGTGCAGACCTTTCTGTCATGCATGTAAAGTGAATTCGTCTCAAACGTAGGCGGATTTGTAGTCAAAACAGCTGGTTCACAGAACAAATTAAGATTTAACAATCGCCCAAACATTTAACTTCCTACGAGTAGTTTAGGAAGTTGCTAGATTTCCTAGAAAGTGGACTTTCTTCCAGAGTTCTTTTCGAAAGCTGCTTATATCTTGAGAAGTATGAAATCTGATTTGATACACAAGTGTAAGTAAATTATCAAAATCATGTTTCAAATGAGCACGATGAAAACCCTTCGGAGTGAAAAACAGAAAACGGATGATTTCAAACTACCAAAAAGTATCAAATCTGATATCACTTGCAGTGGAGTTTCATATACAATTAGCTGTATTAATGCACTAGCCATCTTGGGTGGCACCATTGGCCTTTGTAATTGCGCCTTAAGTTATTCCACTGTTTCTTGATCTGAACGGTATCGAGCTAGTAAGTTTGCCAACTATTCTCATCTCAGGCTATCGCTAACGTCGTCAGAGCTAAAATCAATGGACATTGGACAATCCAGTTTACAGGACTACATTATTCGATGTGAAACCTACAATCTGATGCACTTTGCTCTCAAACGGGACAATAGGAGAATCTGTTGAGCAACCCAACTTGGGAGGTTAATGCCTGTTTACAGAACGGGACATTAACTTAAATTGTGCTTTATTTGAAGTTTATTACATTCAGTAAACCGCTAACTTGTAAAATAAACGTACAAACAGTTTGGTTTACGGGTGAGAAGCTGTTTGCAAGAATCAAGAACTGTCAAAGTGTCAAGAATAAGAATACTTTAGCATCACTGGAGTCATGTAAATCTTTTGTCTTGAGCCAGGTATACAGAGCATTCGACTTTAAGAAATGTTGAATAGTACATCAATAAACTTACTTGTCTTATTCATAAGCTAAGCATCCATTTGAATGAATCAACCTTGAAGCGCATATAAACTACGTACATTTAGGTAAGTATAGTTGTAGTTTCAACTATCCTCGCTAAAAGCACTTGTGAAGCAACTTAAAGCACCAAGACCGCCACAAAGGGAAGCTCAGCTGCTTGCTTTGGTTATTTAGAACGAGTAAATACTTGAGTGTTTTGATTCAAGAGAACTAGGAAAGTTTAAAGTTCTTATTCACCGAGCGATCACGTATAAGCTTTTGACGCGTTGGTTGTAAAGACAATCTACTTAGATTTATTAAAAGAGGAAAAAAAGTAGTTTTCTCTTAACCAGTTGTGAAAATCAGTTGCGAAAGCGAACCAAACGGATTTATGGCCATATTCGTTTTACTATAAAAATATTATTATGATTTTATTGTTGGTGTTTTTGAATAATAGTACATAGTTAATATAAGTACTTCAGTTTCTAGTCATATTTATTAGGCGCAAGATAATGCATACCCAAATATTTTATCATAAAACAAACACGATAAAAATGACAAATGTGTATCTGGCAATAATAATAACAAAACATAAAACAAGACCTTGCAAACACGACGCACTAACCTACTCATACCTATATACGGGTGCTACAGACACTTCCAGATATATGGAGACAGATATCTACATCCCATATTGGGTCGTATTTCCTCGAATGGCCGTACACATTGTGCTGCATATCAATTTTGCATATCTCTCAGAGTGCTATACACAGAAACATTATCGGTAACATATTTTAGTCTGAATATCAAATATTTGCGTCCACAAATCGCGGTATACATTGAACAAACACGGCTGAACATTTTCAAGGGACCTCTATACTCTGCTGAATAAAGCGCGGTAGGTAATTTATGTTCAGGCATTCCTCAGTTCAGATAAAATTGTATTTTATTCGTATTTTTTAATGAATGAGTAATATAACATCGAAGGATTGTAGGACCTAGTATCATAGTCGTTTTCAGTTCTAAAAAATAAGAAGTGGTAAAATTAAATGATATCGTTAAAAGTCAAACTCAGCCAGGCCGGAAGGCAAGATGCTAATGTCAGTAATCTTTGCATTTACAACTCGACACCTACAAATTAAATTCGTGACTACAAACAATTTTCAAATTTACAACAATATGATTGTTTGTTCTCACCATTTCCAACAAACGGCTAGGCTATATAAAACGCAGTGGTAATAGGGACAAAACGGTACCAAAATTAAATAAACACTCGTAGGAACGCTCCGTCGAGTCCGGTATAATTCGATAATTTACAATACGCTCGCCTTGGGCTTGTAAATAAAATTCTCATGAAATTCGGCGGCAGTCGGCGATCTTATCTCTGGCACGCTATCCATCACGCGGCAATAGCTACGAAACCGACTAATTATTAATTTCAAAATACAATTTGTCATTAATTGTACAACACAAACGATAAAAACACATTGATCGATAATGCATTCACGCGGAGCGCGTTATAAGTGAATAGTTTTTGTGAGCTCACTAGCCTCCCGACAGTAACAGGTGCACAATCACATCACGAGCACCTTGTTATTGAAACAGACAAGCGGTCACAGCAGTATTAGCCATCACTGCACTCCAAATGAATAAATTAAGATAAAAGCAAAAGAAACGATTCTACACTTCAATTACGGCAACCCACACAATGATTAGACGTTTACTAGTGCTGAGGCTCGATTGCGGACGACTTGAATTATTAAGTGCTAGCTTTGTTATAAATACATTCAACATGACGTAGATTAATGGTATAAAATGCCGGGCCTTTTTATTCTTGATCGTCTTCATTCCTTGTCAACATTCTAACTCCCGGATTAAGTGCAGTCGTTTATCTAAGAATTTACGTCGTGAGGAGTTTGGTCTTTTACGGGTTATTTTGTGGCAAGTTTTATTTAGGGCACTCGGGCCAGTTAATACGATGAATGCCGGGACTGCCGGGATGAACGGCTGTCGGCGCTGCGCTCGGATTGATGGCCACCATACGTCATGTGCGAGATCAGCCTATAATGCATCGCCTATGAAAAGTGTTTAGATGATGGATCATTAGTATTCTATCCGTGGACACAAACTGTCAGTGACTGTAGGATATTTACAAGCTAACGCGAGCTGTATAAAGAGTAAAAGGAACTAAGTTGTTCGTTATCTCGAGCAAAAAGGGCGACCTTCAACTCCGCTCGACCTGAATACTGAACAGCATAATAACAAGAGACACTAGGAGGTTAGCATCGGAGTTTCGTATGCAAAGGACGTTAAGTGTTAGCCGACGCGGTTGTACGGGCCGACCATTAAACAAGCGGTCGGGAGCTAAAATAGAAATGGGTTGTTTGAGTAGGGTTCTTTCGCGAACGCAATTGTAGTCGAACGTGTCTTGTTAGCGAATGCGTTATGCAAATGGTGGCTGCGGGGCCACTAGCATTAGTCGCATTACAACTGTTATAGGCACTGCTGCTGCTCAAATTGATTTTAAATGGCCATGTGTAATTAAAACAACAGCAGGAATGGTTTAACACGTACTTACGTATGATTTTACAGCCAAAAAGTACTAGCATGAGGGTATGGTCGTCATTTTCTGAAAATTACATAAACATAACAAACAGGATCACAAATGCATTTCCCCAGTAACCCTACTTCCTAGACATAAAATGTTAAATAATATTTTTCCGTATTTATGATTCTTTGAAGATATTTTAGAGGGTAGTCAGAGGCACATGTCATTTGGGATTTTTTCTAAGAATAGAATAAACTTTTACTTAATTATTTATTTATTTATTTTTATTTATTTATTTTAGGAAGACCATCACATAAAAATACAATAGAAACTATTATAGGTTACTACGAGGCCATTTAAAGGTCTCCACTTATAGTGACTTATAGTGAAAAATTAGAAATCATTACCGTTGTAAAAAATGTAAACAGGTTCACGACATCCCCAAGGTGCGTTAGACATTCTCTCAAATCATTTTTTTTATGTTACTTATTCCAAATCCTTTGAAGATGTCTAATGAGGGTAGTCAGTGTAGTGCAGCAAAAAAATGGTCATGCGTTATATGTACTTACGCCTATTAAATTATCCGACATAATCTTCTTCTTTGTATGTATATCCTCCTACGAGTATTTTAGTTCGAAAATGAGATGCAATTAACATTAGTAGACCATTGCCTATTCATGACTTCTGCATGCGAGCAAATAGTACGTCTAATCGCATAGAGGCTATCGTCGTTTACGATCAATAAATCATGCAATATAAGCACTTATAGGTATACTAGCATTCAAGTGCTATTAATTACTGCTGATTAAATACCAATGGGTGTATTGTACACGCAATCAGTCAATACCGGACAGTTAATATGAAATTATTGGATGCTAAAATATTAATTGGTTAATCATTTACCCTATTATACTTGGGGTACATACATTTAAAAAAATAGCAATAGCATTCAACAATTCAACAGCAATATGCAAAAAAGATAGAGCTGAAGTTTCCACAAGGGAAAGACTATTTGAAACTATTTCTGGAGGAAAAAGGAATGTTTGAAGTTTTCAAAGTTTACGCATTCCAAACGTATTGGGCACGTCCTGGCTGAAAATGTAATACAAGCAACATAATAAGAAGAATAAATAATTTACGAATTCAATTCTTATAAATTAAGAAATTAAATAATTATGTGCCTTTATTCGATTGTAATTCAAATTGAGACAACATTGAACGACCGGATACGATGTTCGAATTGCTCCACGCAGACTAAATAGCTTTCGTAAATTGTCGATTAAGACGGTACACATTCGCACGACAAAAGCGGTGCGCCAGGCGGCCGCTGTGCACTGGAATAACCCGGTGCCATAAATTTCATAATTAATTTTATTATCGAGCCATTGCTCTCGTGTCGACTTAAAAGAGATTTGCGATCCAAAGCCACCGCAGCCGTCCGCCTTATCATTAAACGTTCACGATACTCCGCCGCGCGCCCCGATTCATAATGTCCCATAATGCGCTGTAATTGTTTGCGAATGAAAGAAGCCTGTCTGAAAGGGTTCGACCCGCGAAGCGCGCCCCTGTCAAAAGCCATCATTGTAATAGAGTTTTCTTTCTGTGCCGCACGGTTATAAAGGCTAACTTCTTTTTCAAAGAAAAGTAATGAGAATTTAACTTAGCGGAAAACGGTTTGCGAGGCTCTACGTTTCGTGCGCGGCGGTGGAGGGGAAATGTTTTTACGGCGACGACGATGGTCCCTCGCAGCCTCTCAGCGCCCTCACAAAGGGCGGGCGCCGCGTTTCTTTATCATAGAGCTAATGCTGGATACCAACGGATTTAATGCCACTTTATGCTAAGCGACGCCCTGTTCAAAGGAAATTATGCTATAAGTCGGCAATTAACATAATACTGAATGTGTAAGATTAATTAGACGTTTGAATCAGAGTTCCGCGGCGTGTTTTGCCGTAATAACATTGGCGCCGTATGGTCATCGTAAATCGTTTTCCATACATCGATGAAACGTGATAATAAGACCGCGGTGATCTTAATTTAGACATAATAAGCGGTTCAATGAAGGTCGGCACCGGGGAGACCTTTAGCTTCGTTAACGCCATAAACGGTGGTAGCATTGTGTCCACGAATGGTGTTTCAGCAAAATCGTGACTTTATTTTACCAATTATCCTAACTCAGAGATTTCATTAGCCAATTGCAAAGCTCGCATCCGATGTTGTATTTAAAATCTTTTCTGGGCAAATATTTATTTACCGACGCAAAGTATATGCAGAACTTAAATAGTAAAAACTGACGCGATTCTTCTTGCATACTACATGAATGCAGCTTCAGACTTCTCAAGTTTTGTAAACGATTATAATGCGCGCGTAAACTTAGTGTTTACTTCATTGTAGAGCGAATAGAATGTTGACAAGCAAAGAATCATTGGTAAGTCCTAGCAAACGAACATCGCATACCGGAACGAGCGAAATATGTGCATACTGAGTGCACTAGTTACAAAAAGGTATATGTGCATACATTCAGTGCAAAAAGGTACAATCTCCGAGATAGGATAACAAGATAACAAGCGTGCAGCGGCAGAGTAAGACGGATAAAAACGAGACTCGGAGCTTACCTTGTACCTTGTTTACTTAAACGAGGGGTACATTAACTGCCTCTGTAGGTTCTCTGCTGAGTGTTTATAATGTGGCACAACGCTTGGCACAGCCATGTATCCGTTAACAGCTTGAAGTGAACATCAAAAAAGCAACAATATAACGCAATAAAATGCATCAGGTTTAATTTACCACAACAAAATGTATATGCTAAATGTATAATGCAATGAAAACTTATAGATTCCGTGCACTGCACTCTACATTGAAACACAAAATGCGTATCAGCCAGCAAAATTAAAATCCCCCTTTTTAAATATTGAGTACGAATTAATGGAATTAATATCAATAATGAATATATATATTTTTTTATGTATGAATGTATGCCAAAACCAACTAGCTATTATGTCAAGAATGTGCGTTATAGAGATTACATTGTTTCGAAAGTAAAGTTCACACCGACCGACGCCTGAGTCATTCAAATATTCCATGAGGCTGTGAGCAGTTCTCATGCGCACATCAGATAGTGAGGAACGAGAGAGTAGGCCGACGTTGTACTATACTGTAATATTTTCAAGATGAAAGATTATAGAGATTAATTCATTTGAAAGAGACCATGGCGTAACTTTGTATCATGCAATTTTAAAAAACTAATTGCCAATTCTCACTTTTAGAGACACTAGAATTGAGCGATTTCCAAATTCCTCATTATTTTATTTAATGTTTGGGCATTAATACCGGATATACAACTAAAGCATAGTACAAAGACGTTTCGACTTTTGTTCCAACATCAAAATAGTTTATTCAGAGTCGCTGTATGCCATGACTTGTACGGTTCCTGAAGATCTGTCATCAGACATACTATCGTAGGCGGAGTACGTGTGTAATGACGAGATTGCTTCCGATAACAATAGATAAACTTGTAGTGGGGTACCTGGCAAGAATAACATATTCCTTACTGAGGCGTGAAGTACAAGGTACCAAAGCGTTTGTTACCAATGTACCAATTGTAAAATATGCCACCTAATTCGTTTTGTGTGCTAATGAACTTGCTACGAACAATTGCGTGGGATTATTTCTTGGTTGCGAATTTGTGGAGTGCACGTATCGCATAAATACATTCATGATTCTTTAACATCTTCGGAATACTCAATGGTACCGGATTCCACATACTAATACGGATTCGGAGTATTTATGTTTTAGAGAACGTGTCTGAAAAGTCAAATGGTACAGCGCACATTGATACATTGTACAAGAATAATTATGTAAATGTGTCTGCATTTAGATTTTTACTAAACTTGACTTTTACGTGGAAGTCTTTCTTTTGTTTTTCGATTTGCAACCTTTTCTAGACGACATTCGATCAAGTACACACCTTATTAGAATGTACACATTAAGACTCATCAAACAAATACCGTACTTAAACTGGCGCCCACGTAATTATTCACTCTGATGATACCTTACAAACCTGTGAAAGTAAACACGAATCTCACGGATATTGTTAACACAGGGTAAGGAGCCGAACAATCGCTCGTCAAACATTAACAACTCATGACACGATAGAAACAGAAGAGTGCTGTAATCAACTCTAATAAGAAGGTGAGAAGGCGCTGCGTATTTATTACTTTAATGGAATATCAGCAATTAGGGCCGACGATAGAATCAGTAGCGCTGACAAGGTGCAAACGAGAGTGGTCTGACCGGATACGTAGGGTCCACCTACTAGTAGTACCCTTATAATATCCCATAATGGTCAGTGTCCCGTCCGAGTAAAGGCTATAGTGCTGTGCTCACATCGATAGGTATAATGAAGCATTGTACGAAAATAAAACAATGCCGCCGATGAATTACCATAGAGAATGAGCGGAACGGACGGATTAAGTGAAATACAATCAAACAAGGAGGCGTGCTCGGCGGGAATTTAAAACAGATAAAGGGGAGCTTTCGATAAAGCGGTAGAGCGGAGGGAAATCTGTTTGTTTCCATCTGTATAGCCATTTTGAATTTTTGTTGACTCAGCTAATGTTCCTTTGGATAGATTTGAATGTGCTTGGAATAGGGACTCGGAATTGTATCGCAATAAAGCGTAATATTACCCACAGCAACGGTCAAAGAATTCCTAAAAACTCTACAATTCAATGTTTGCAATCTTGAATCGAAGGGATGCTGTAGGAGAGTCTTGGTTCTGTTCAACACGAATTGAACTGCAAACATCATTCAATTCTTAACTCGAAATAAAGCCTTAGAAGCTAACTTTTTTTAATTTGCTATAAGACTCTGTGAGACGTGCATAATAGAATGCTCTAAGTACAAAAAACGTAAGTTAGTCTTGATGAGAAAAAAATAGGTATAGCTCGTATATTTTCGTTAATTAATTTATAGAATGTTGGCGATAAAATCGTCAATGTTCATTAGCTGTCGATCGCAAAGCCATAATGTAATGCCTAAGCATCAAATAGTGTAACTGGGCTGTCATGAGTCATGCGCGCTCTAAAAAGCTGGCAATCTAACACGACAGGGAACAGCGTGAATGAGGAAGCACTTCAAGTCCATAACATCAGTTGGGCGCCCGTCAGTGTTCAACTACCCTGACTCAGCACGTCTCCTGGGCCCTGCCGCCATTAGCTACCTTCCTCAACGTATCATTATGTCGCTCGCGCACTTCGCACTACTAAACCGACCAGTCATCCCACTCAACTCGACCAATTAAAGGCAACTGCAATTTGTTTAACAAAAAAACCGTGACGAGATGTCGATATAACGTCCTTGTTAAGCACTGTAAGGAATTTTAATTTTTTGTAGCTGGTAAATTCGTGTGAACTTTTTTGTTTTTGCTATGATTATTATCTTTTTATTCAGAAGCGGTGAAGGCATGCTAATGTAGATACTCGTAAGTAGCACGATAATTAACGACTGAATAATAAAATCCACGGCGTTTTCAACTCTTGCCTTATGTAGAATTTCATCATTTAGTTATAAACGCAAAGTTGAATAAGTAATTATCATTATACCTGGAATTGTACCTGCAAAAACCACCTGTCACCTGAAAGTCGCATGACCTATGATTTCAATAAAATCGTGTTTTTTATAAAAAAAACATTACAAACAACGAAGAAGTCATAGTTAATAAAACCATTAAGACTCGCCAAAAGAAACGTAGTCGGACTCTTAACCAATCAACATGTCAATGACTTGTCTGTGACTCTTGCAGCTAAACGGTATTTAGGGAGCTATTAACTCAATTGGAAATAAACCCTTTGGTAATGTATTGAGTTTCAACAAACGACCTGCTAAAACTGTGATTGATAATTATTATTTTAATAACAACCAGAAGGTAGGTTATTTCAAATTTTACACTTCTAAAGGAAAAAATCAAGTTGCACCAAAAAGTTTAAAATGCCAGCCAGAAAGAAAAAAGATTATATCCTGTTATAGCACGTTACTACTAAATTTTTTTACTATGACACCTAACCCGTAAAACCAAGGGGTTGTTACTAATTTAGATTACAAAAAAATAACTGAAACTTGAAAAATCTAAACTCTTAGCAGCCGAGCTTTAAGCAATTTGTTGTTATTGTTATCATGATAATAATATAGTACTTCTACTTCTTGAATAAATTTGGAGAATTACTTTTAATTAAACAATAGCAGCCCTTATTTCCGTAAACAGGTTCACCTCACTGCTCTCCTAGTGAATAACTCATAAACCGTTGGACGTGAAATAATATTTGTAATGACACATTCTAACATAAAATAACATAATTTTTTCTGACCGGTACTTTTAATTTTTGTTGCAAAAATGTATGAACGCAGAATGATTTCCTTTAAGGTTCAAGATAATTCGAGCTTAACCACAAATAACTGTGTATATGTGGAGAAAATAAAACTTTATTCTATTCTATTCTAAATAATATCCTGTAGGTATGCTCGAATGTTTTACAAAATTAAATACTTAAATATGCAAAAGTATATATTCAATATACAGTAATTGCAGTTATTGAATAGGTGCAAAAATAACAGCTACTTTATTGTATCGCAAAGAATCTCATTCCAGGGACTTTCATAACTGCTGTCTCGACAGTCGACCGAAGGCTCATTGTGCTGTCATCGATTTAACTGACAGTACACAAAATAATCCGCTATTCATACATACAATTACTCGCAACCCGAAGCCGGGACAATGCTAGTCTTACGGAATCGACACGCCGGACAATTCATTTAATTCACACTAAGTTACAAGGTGGTCTAGTAAAATTTCCCAGGGATGCGTCAACTATGAAATAATAGTATAATTTTTGTTAAACTAAGAATTGCCAAGTTAACCCACGGTGAACTCATTGATTACCTTGGTGTTTATTACAGGAAGTCAAAAACGATTAGCTAGCTCACTAATTAGTACCATATAAACCTATACACAATATAATTATCCAGGTAAAATTCAATTACGTTCCGTACTTCATACCAGTGAATTACTCGTATATCCGCGCAAGAATTATATCCAGTTTATGCCTTCGACGAAGCTGTAAAATATTCTATAAAAGCTACCTGCTTAAAGGTTATGCTGTGAAATGAATAGTAAAAAAAGTGAGAAATCATCATAAAAAACTATGGTAGTACGTCTTTCTTAGACTAGACACTCAAAGGCTCGGAAAGTTGTAATATTGATTCCAACAAGCCAGCAACAGAGCTAACAGAGCACATTCCAACAAGCTAGCAATAACACAATTTATATTGAAAGGGCTACTTATCCGAGTTTTACTGGTGAAAAGTAAAGCTGAGCAAAACCTACATAGAATTGTGGATAATTGATAGGTGTCGAGCTTACGGACGAATGAGACGTCGCAGACGCGCAGAGCTTGAAGCATTCAATTTGCTCTAAATCAGCGCACGGAGCGCACGGCTCGACGGCAATTAAAAACCAGTCGAACACAGACCCCGCAGCATATAATCTGCATCAACAAACTGATGACCGTCCAATTTCAAAATATTGCCCTGCGTGTCGTATAAAGAGAAATCCGCGACAACCAGTCGATGAATGCTTTTTAATGAAGCTCGCACTGAACATTTAAATTGGGCTCTGAAAAGATCAAACATGAAACTCAATCAAATTCATTTCCTGCATCATACTCGTACCAAATTGCGTCCGCGGAAATCAGAGCGGTGTGATATGAACCGCTTTGTTCGGTTCATAATCAAACAATGTGAGAACAAACACAATAAAGCATATTGAAGGAGCAGCGGAGCGTTATTAATAACGCAGCGGTAATAACTTGAGACACAATAGACCGTAGTCGAAGTCTCAAGACTGAGACAATTGGAAGCGTCGCAGCGTCAAATGAGATGTTCCCCCGAGAGCCAATCTCGGAGTTCAATTTGCTCTAAATCAGAGGCACGGGCGCCCCTGCAGCAAGCATGCAATCCTCGTAATTTTACACGCATAATTATAAACGCTATCAGATGACAACGTGAACGATGCTCTCGCTCATCTCAGTCAGAGGTTAATTAATATGCTATCGCTTTGTAGCTTTGTTAATCAATAATTATTAGTTTTGTGATGTTTATATGATAACGCACCCGGTAAAACCTAATAACTTCGCTGATAACTGGGAAGGTGGGTTCCGTTGATTGTAAAATTTCCGTTTTTATTTCGATTTAGAAGTCTAGTTTAGGTTTTTAGCAAACGCGTGCATTTTGGTGCGTCAGCGGCTTTCTATTCAATAGGGATAAGTTGAACGTTATAACAGACTACGATTGTGCCTATAACGTAAGTTAGTATGAGTGTAAAATAAGTGGGTGAAAAGGGTATAAAATGTCTAAAACGTCTATTGGAAGCGCGAATGTTCGAATTAATGGACAGCATAATGCCTGCAGCGGACAATGCGCCGTTAGACGTAAAATATCCGCTCAAAGCTTTTCAACGTTCGTACTTAGGAAATGATACGGACGATCATAATTTTAGCTTTAATATTGTGCTTGATACTCTGAGACTGAGAGTAATAGTTTATGAAGAGGACGAAATAATATTATATTTTAACATATTTTTACTGTTGTTACAGTTTAAATAAGGATGATTGCTAAGAATTCACCCAGTCACCAGTTTTTTTATTAATAAGATTCGTAACGTATTTACATTCATAAACCTGATTTAAAGGGGAACCCAGTAAATCTATGTAGTTATTTATGTATGTCAAACCCTGTAATTTTAATTCTACAATTACGTTCCCTCTACACGGTTCACAAATTTTGCAAAAAGAAGAAGTAAAAATAGAGAAAAAATTTAAACAGATGTATGGCGAATCACATTTCTTTAGGGGAAGTCTCGTGGTGACTGGTGGAGTAATATTTAATTATCCTCCAGCGGATATGCAAGGCGGGGTCGCAATGACCCCACCCGATAACAAAATGGCCGCCGACGTTACAATTATACTCTTTTATTGCCCAAGGAAGTTACCACTTACATGAACACAACCGCATGTAGGTCTATAAAAATAAATAAAATATTCATTTTCTTTCAAAAACAAAATTTACATTAAAATAAATACACAATAAGGAATCTAAAAAATAAATACTTTGTTGTAGTTCCAAGACAGTTGTTGAAAAATCCAAGAAAGTTGTAGAACCTGATGAAACCCACAAGGTATCCCACAAGTTAAAAAAAATACAAAACGATTAACACTGAATCAAAATTTACATCAGCCAAGGACACAGATCAATAACTTTCTGTTACAACACATTCATTTCTACAGCCTTTAAAAGTCCTCATTATTTTCTCCAGTCTTAAATGTACACACCTACGGGCGAAACATAAATTTTTGCAACCAGAAAAAAGCAAGTGCAAAAGCAATTAAAGCGTTCGCTGCTGTGCAGTTAACATTATAAATACACATTGCTCTCCCAAAAGAAATGCCCCGTTGTAGTTATTTAGCCTTCTCGATCGCGCACAAAAAGTATTTACAGTTTTGCGGCATTTCGCCAGTCGCATTCAAAATATAAGTAACCACAGTTACAATTAGATTAATAAGCGCGATATTAAAGGCGTCGTCGCTGACGTATGACGTGCTCTTATTAAAATTTCAAAAATGGATCTCAGGCTAGACTTATGCCCACTATTTTATATTCGAAACGAAAAGTAACCTTATTTTTCGAAGTATAAAGAAGAGATTCCTTAAAGTAGTCGGGATAGATCCTAAGTTGGCGTGAATAATCGCAAAGCGCTGTGAATGTGCCACTGACACTACCGTTTAAATGGCATCTAGTACTTACGGCTGCAAATTACTATCCTTGGACAATAACTAACTGGCTTGTAGATATCGACCATCTGAGATACAAACTAACTACGTAATCACACCGATCGAGTTTCTCGATCTTGACTTATTTGATTTATGAATGGGTTGCGACCATCGTATCTTTTTCTCATTCATAAAAAAGCTTTAGTCATAAACCTATCAAATACATAGGAAACTATAGGAGAGAGTTTTATATTTATGTATTTCGAAATAGTTTATATACGAAATGTAGACAAGTGATGCAACATTTTGTATCAAAAGAGCAAGTGAGAGGAGCGCGTTGAACTCTTTTATATGGCATCCCTTTACTGATGGTAAGAAATACAATTCTTAGCAATGATTGAACGCGGTGGCAATTTCGCACATTCATTATTTATGCATGGACAAAAAAAATAAAGTTTAAAGATTAAACACTCGTATCAATCTTAATTAAGACGAACAGTCGAGAGGACGAAATAAATTGGGTGTATTAAAGGGTGCATGAGATATTTAATTATGGTTGATTTCGATCAATTCGCCCAACAATTGCGTGACAAAGTCCGAAGAAGTGATCAAAAAAGTTTTATTTAGTGTACAACCGTGTACATAACTTTGAATCAATTTTTTTATTCACATTGAACTATCTTTATGTAGCCTGTATACTTATTATTACTACAAACCTCAACCGAATCTTTCTGCTGATAAAAAAACATTATTGAAACACTAACTATTATGCAAACATAATCGTGACAATCAGATTTATATTACTAGACTACTCATAGTATAGTATGAATTATAATTAAGTATTCGAAGAAATTTTACGAAGAAATTATGTGATACCTACTACGACATAAAATCATATCTCTTTCCCGAAGAGGTAGGATCCTGACGCACAGCTTTCGATGTGATAATTGAATTACTTTAATTATAGCAAAACATTTAGATTACGACAGTACAATCGCGAACACTTACGCTCGGGCACCTCCCGGGGTCCGATTAAATGCTCGAGTAGCTCATGTAATGAAGCAAGATAAATCAACAGCGTCACACGCACCCGTTCCTTGACTCATGACCCTGCATGTCATCAAATGCACTCATTTAAATTAAACGAAGCAATTCCGTAGCCGACTGTACGTCTCTTAATAGGATTGGATTCTAGGACTGCGTTGCGTTGCGATGTAAATAGAATCGTCATTTATGTATTTGACCGCACGTTTCTCACGATACCAACTTTAATTTAATGCGTAAAAGTTACCCACTGCCACGGTTAATATAACGTATGCATTTGGAATAACTTTGTAGTCCACGGTTAGACTTTTTATCTTGATATTACTCGTATTAGAATAAAATAGATTATTGCGAAATATTTTTGGCGTTGATAAAAAAAAAAAACTTTATTACCAAAATGTAAATCAGCTCGATACATTTCGTAACGAATTATGATTACGATTATACCCCTAAGGTGCGGTAAAAAATATTCCATGATTCAAGATACATTAAAGATATATAACGGGGTAGTTAGAGGCAAGTCCAATATATACATGCCTTCTTTTTGCAGAAAGGTTGCAAACCCATCGCCGGGTATTAGTTACATTACAAACTGGTTTCCTCAGGATGTTTTCCTTCGCCGTTTAGAGCACGCGTTAATGGGCATTTAGATTTAATATGCATTTCATTCATATGGAACGTAGGTAAATCAATTCCCAATAAACATACTGAAACCAAAGATACATTTATCTAAATTGTTATGTGGTAAACATGTTTACACAAAGGAATTACATTTATATCAAATAAACCATCTGTGCTAGCGTGATAGTTTACCACTTGTACATTCTAGCGAGTCCCTTTGGACTTGGTATGCTGCACGTTCAGTTAACGTCTATTGCCGCAGTGTACACCAATCCAAACTAAGGCAGGTTTGCATATATCAGCAACTCAAGATTGATGCAAACTAGAATACTCCTTTAAATACCTGTAGTGCAACTACGTCGGCATTTTAATTGGAAAGGAAATTCATATAAACAATTTATCTCATTCGTAAAATGTAACTGTAACAATAAATAATTGCAAAGTTCACAGAGCGACACATAAATCAAACACAGGATACAAGTCGCTATTGCTTTAATTGATGAAACATGTAATTCGTAATCGTCAAATTGTCGATTTCAATCCGAAAGCAACTTTTAAAATGCAATTTAAGATTAAGCGCATAACTTGGCCCTCCAACGTTTTAAGTAGAAACAATAAATTCATCGACACTAATTGGTGGTTTTCTCCAATTTATCAGCTCATTACATCACAGTAGCGCGAATAAAATAAAATATGTGTGCGGAGCGGTACGTGCGCCGCCGTGGGCAGATCATTCGCATGCGATAAGCGCCGGTCAGGCACATCGTAAATTCAAAGAGCAGGCCCTGCCGAACTACAGACCTGATTGTGGGCCCTAATCAGTTGTGCCTACTCGCAACTCATGCCTCCTAGCCGCGCCCAGCACCCGATAAACCTTGTCTCTCCTCTAAATATTGCTATGCACTTATTAGATTATGAAATAGAGGTGCTTTTATATGTTTTGTTTTCGATAGCTAAATAATTAAAATTGTTTGATGTAACATTAGTTTGGTTTTGTTAAGGCTTTTGCTTTTATTTTAATGATTATAAAAATGTCCGTGAAAACTTTGTAAAACTTCCCCTTTATTAAAAGATTTCAATAAATACCTACGTCTTAATTACTATGCTTATGATTGTATCTAAATTCATGTATTGATTTATGATAAGGTTTGTGCTAATCTTTTAAAATGTTTGGAAATATTTGGATGTACTTATACAAATTACACTTCCTTCACTGTAAGATTGAAATAAATACGTAGGTGATCCTTATTGTACATACTATGTGCCTAAATTCATATTAAGATTTATCATAGGGTTATGTGTAGATTAGTTAAATGATTAATGCTAAAATGTAATTAAAAAATAGTAACTTCCTATCATTAAACCACGCCCATGTTTAAAAATGTGATATTATGGAATGGTGGGGCGGACCGATGGTTCGAGGCAAGGCCTGTTGGACAGCTCATCATTCCGCTCCAGACCAGCAAGTTGGAAAGATATCCAAGCAAAAGGTATATTATTATACTTATTATATTATTGTATATAGATCTAGATATTCGCTTGTAATATAAACACTTGTAAGATATTATTAAAAAAAATAATGATCTGTAATTATTAGTTTACTGTTATTCCTATCTCCTTGTAAAATCCTAACGTTGTGGTTCAAATAATAAAATACGATTGAGTAAATTATCTTTTATTTCATTAAATTCAAGTAATAGGTCACCCATCTTAGGAAATCTTAGGTTCTACATTAGTTAATCTAACATCAGAAGAGTGGGATCGAATAAAACGAATTCTAATGCATTTGTACAAGTTTCAGAATGGATCCCGAATTTCTGGAAGGGTTCCTGAAAGCGATTCGCGACGCCGTGTCCACTAAACGCCGCCATGATGATGACGTCGCGCTTCCAATTTTCGACCCATCAACGAGCGATAATGGAGCCGCAGGCTGGTGCGATAACATCGAGGTGCTCACCAAGGAATTTGGATGGAGCAGTATTGCAGCTGTTGCTAAAGCCGGTAAGGCTCTGAAGGGCTCTGCATTATTATGGTTCGAATCTTGGAGTCCTGAAACCGGGCGCTCGTGGGTTAATTTTCGTAATGATTTGACCGATTTGTACCCTGAAAAAAAGAATCTATCTGAAAAATTGACAAAAGCTGTGTCATACGCGTCAGAAACGGCAGATTCTTACTGCGAGTATGCCAGAGAAAAAATTAGGCTATTACGTAATACTAAGATAGCTTTTACAGAAATCCAATTGATAGAATTAGTGTGCGGTAGTATAAGCGATGTGAATGTTAAGATGGCAGCCCTCAACAGTAGCGTTAAAACTACGTCTGAACTTATCTCGCTTTTCACTTCATATGTGAAACCCAAAAAAAGGTCCATTGAGCATAGCGCATCCGATATTCAGTCTGGTACACTTAATAGGTTCAAACGCTCCAAGTTAAATGATCGTAGTAACAGTGACCCTAGCGAAAATAAATGTTTCTCCTGTGGCAAACCGGGTCATTATAAGGCCCAATGCTTTTTGAATAAAGAGAGTAAGCCAGCTGAAATTAAGAAGAACACTATCATACCAGAAAATAAGTCGGCAATTGTAACTAAATATTGTACATTCTGCAAAAGGGCAGGTCACACAGAATCAGTCTGCTTTCACAAAGCACGACTTGAAAATAAATCTAACGTTAGCAATGAGGTTAATTTTTTAGGTCGGAATTAAAGCTGACAAAGGTGTCAGTAGATGATTTAGAAATTGAATGCCTTATAGATACCGGAGCGAATTGTAGCTTAATTAAACAATCCTTAGTAAAGCGCCTAAACTACAATGTATTACCTCATTATGTTTGCCATCATGGAATTGGTAGTGGTATTCTACAGACAATCGGTATAGTTACCCTTCCCGTAAGATTTAATGACGTCTGTCTCGAACTTGATATATTTGTAGCAAAAGACGACCACCTTAACTTTAATTTTTTAATAGGAAGAAATGCTATTGAACATACTGACATACAAATTGTTACTGATAATAGTGGCTGTAAGATAATACGAAAACCCGACTCGATTAAACAACTAGATGTTTTTTGTATCCAAAATAAGAGTAATGATGACTCAATAATTGAACTTTTGCCCAAAATTAAACATTTAGATCAGCATGTACAAGAGCGTGTTATTGAAATATTTAAGAAAAATGAGGGTGTCTTTAATGCCTCAGGCACAGTTACAACAGGAGAGCTAAAGTTAAGGGTCAAGAATAGTAGTGTCGTCTATTATCGTCCTTATAGATTATCTTTACATGAAAGAGAGAGGGTAAACGAAATTATTCAGAACCTCTTAGAAAATGACATAATTCAAGAAAGTGACTCTTCATTCGCCAGCCCTGTCCTTTTAGTAAAAAAAAAAGACGGGACCGATAGGCTATGCATTGATTATAGATCCTTAAATAAAATTCTTGAAAAAGATAGATACCCTCTCCCTCTCATCGAAGACCAAATCGATAGATTAGGTAAAGCTAAATATTTTATTTCGATCGACATGAAAAACGGCTTTTACCAAATACCGGTAGCACCTGAATCTACTAAGTATACCGCGTTTGTGACCCCAGATGGCCATTGGGAATTTAAAAAAATGCCCTTCGGCATTTGCAATGGTCCATCGGTATTTCAAAGGGCCATTTCTAAAGCTGTAAAACATCTAGACTTTTTGTTGGTGTACATTGATGACATACTTATACCATTCTTAACCATAGAAGAAGGACTTCAATATTTAGAACAAACTGTTTCTGCTTTAAATTGTGCTGGTTTTACTATCAATCTCAAAAAATGCAAATTTTTTGTACAAGATATAGAATATCTGGGTAGGCGAATATCACACGGAGAGGTTAGGCCTAGTAACGATAAGGTAATTGCATTAGTTAATTCACCAACCCCACGAACAGTTAAACAGGTGCGTCAGTTCATGGGCCTCGCCAGTTATTTCCGTAAATTTATCCCTAATTTTGCCACTCGTACCGCTCATATCTCTATGTTGACGAAAAATAACCAAAAGTGGGTTTGGGGAACAGAACAAGATGAGGCAAGAAAATATGTTCTAGATCAACTTTGTGCCTCTCCTCCACTTTCTATTTTTGATCCCAAATTAGTGACAGAACTTTACACAGATGCTAGTTCACTGGGCTACGGCGCTATTTTGATGCAAAAAGTAGGAAATGAATCCAATGTTGTTGCCTATTATAGTAAAAGAACAACTCCAGCAGAATCTAAGTATTGCTCTTATGATTTAGAAACTCTTGCTATATTTAATGCTATCAAGCATTTTAGAGTTTACCTTTTGGGTATTAACTTTAAAATTATAACTGACTGTAATTCGATCAAGTCTACAATGAATAAAAAAGATCTGTCACCACGGGTAGCCCGTTGGTGGACATACCTTCAAGATTTCAACTTTGAAATTATTTACAAAAAAGGAAAGTACATAGGTCACGTAGACTATCTCAGCCGTAACCCAGTGGAGTCTCGTGTTCATTCAGATATTAATGTTATCACTGACCCCCAATCTTGGCTAGAAATAGCTCAGCAAAATGATCTCGAAACACAATCATTAATTGATAAAGTTAGGTCAGGAGAACTTGATGAAAATCAATACAAAATAAGAAACAGTTTGTTGCATTATGTACCCTATCCAAATAGAGAACCTTTGCTATACGTTCCCAAAGGTACCCGCTTAAGCATTTTACGACTGTTTCACGATGAGAATTGCCATGTAGGTTTCGACAAAACGATAGGTAAAATTCGTGAACATTTTTGGTTTCCCGGTATGGCAACATTTATAAAAAAATATATTTCGCACTGTTTGGTATGTATTAAAAAAAAGGTTCATCATGGTCCTAAACAAGGATTTTTACATCCCATAGACAAAACAGCAATTCCATTTCATACAATCCATTTGGATTGCACTGGCCCGTTTTCTGTATCTAGTGGAGGGTACAAACACATTTTGTTGATGGTTGATGGTTTCACGAAGTTTTGTTTACTAAAACCTCTAAAGTCGTTGAATTCTTCAGAGTTAGTGCCTATAATACGCGAAACTATAACTGTATTTGGTACACCTTCGCTAGTCATCACGGATCGGGGAACCAATTTTAGCTCTCTTCAAATTCAGTCCCTTTTTAGAGAACTACAAATCGAACATCACCTAATCGCTACGGGGACTCCTAGGAGCAATGGTCAAGTAGAGAGATATGTGTTTACGGTGGTAGATATGCTCTGTACTATGTGTAGTAGTATGTCAGATTGGCCGAGCGAGTTGTGGAAAGTTCAGCAATCTATCAACACAACTATCCAAAAGTCGACTGGTTTTTCTCCACTGCGTCTGCTAATTGGAGTTGAGGCTAATATACCATCTGTTCAGGCTCGGTTAGATGATGTACTAGGTGATGATATCCCAGAGCCGCGAATAGATGTTCAAGCGGACCGTGAATTAGCAAAGCAACGTTTGCTTCAGGTAGCTGTAAAATTCAAAAATCGTTTTGATGCCACTCGACGTAATAATATTACTTTGGCAGTAGGTGATGTAGTCTATGTTAACCAGGATCATCGACGAAATGATAAGCTTAAGCCTAAGTTTAAGGGCCCTTATGAAATAACAAATATTCTACCAAATGATCGCTATGCTTTGAGAGGTTTGGGTAATTTAAGAAACATAACAATAGCTAAAGAAAAATTACGGTTCTGGCCTGGTGAGCTAGTTGAAGAAAATTCTATTGTTGAGGATGCCATATTACCATCTTTATGATTAGTTTCTAGAAAAAAAAAAAATAATCGTTTGTAAAAAAATGTTAAATCCTTCCGCTGGTCGACTGTTTACTTGCTGTAACCTAGCTTACTTGCAGCGGGTGAATGGGGTTACATGGCTATGTAATCAGTAAAGGAATACACAACTGAATGATAATGTAAAAATAGGTAGAATCCTTCCGCTGGCCGACTGTTTACTTGCTGTAACCTATCTTACTTGCAGCGGGTGAATGGGGTTGCATGGCTATGTAATCAGTAAAGGAATAGGTACATAACTAAATAAAACAATAAGATGTATATTTTATAAGTAGTTAGATATTATGATTAAGGTATGCCTTTAATAAAAGTTACTAACAGGTTATTAAGTAATGCTTTGATATTATAGATAAGATAAGATTTTAAAGATAAGATAAGATTATACTTCGCGAGCGAAGTATTTGTCAGTATGGCCGTATTAGATTATGAAATAGAGGTGCTTTTATATGTTTTGTTTTCGATAGCTAAATAATTAAAATTGTTTGATGTAACATTAGTTTGGTTTTGTTAAGGCTTTTGCTTTTATTTTAATGATTATAAAAATGTCCGTGAAAACTTTGTAAAACTTCCCCTTTATTAAAAGATTTCAATAAATACCTACGTCTTAATTACTATGCTTATGATTGTATCTAAATTCATGTATTGATTTATGATAAGGTTTGTGCTAATCTTTTAAAATGTTTGGAAATATTTGGATGTACTTATACAAATTACACTTCCTTCACTGTAAGATTGAAATAAATACGTAGGTGATCCTTATTGTACATACTATGTGCCTAAATTCATATTAAGATTTATCATAGGGTTATGTGTAGATTAGTTAAATGATTAATGCTAAAATGTAATTAAAAAATAGTAACTTCCTATCATTAAACCACGCCCATGTTTAAAAATGTGATATTATGGAATGGTGGGGCGGACCGATGGTTCGAGGCAAGGCCTGTTGGACAGCTCATCATTCCGCTCCAGACCAGCAAGTTGGAAAGATATCCAAGCAAAAGGTATATTATTATACTTATTATATTATTGTATATAGATCTAGATATTCGCTTGTAATATAAACACTTGTAAGATATTATTAAAAAAAATAATGATCTGTAATTATTAGTTTACTGTTATTCCTATCTCCTTGTAAAATCCTAACGTTGTGGTTCAAATAATAAAATACGATTGAGTAAATTATCTTTTATTTCATTAAATTCAAGTAATAGGTCACCCATCTTAGGAAATCTTAGGTTCTACATTAGTTAATCTAACACACTCTTGATACTACTCTGATATAATATAACCTGAAACATAGAAATACAGCCTGACCTGAAACACGGATTTCCTGGTTCGGGTTTAATTCTTGAACCAACTAGGCTAGTACTAGTGGTTTATAGAAACGTAATGTTTTTTAAGGAAACATTCACACGGGCTATCACACAATATACTCGTAGGAATGTATCCCGGTTATGTTCCAAATACGTTTGGGAAGCGGATTCGCAGCGGTAGCGAGACTACAAATCCGAATTTATCCGAGCGGCTGCACTTTGAAGACGACCACTGCGTTGCATGCATGCAGATGAGCGGACAACGTTTAATCGTTTAATGGAGACTACATTAATGTATCAGATTGAATGTTTATTTTTTATTTTAAAAAATAAACTTAACTAAGGACTGGGTACAGTTTCTTATCGGTTCGGTGCAGCGTTTTATTAAGTGCAGTTTAGCGGCGCATTTAATAGGCATTATTGAATTGAAAACATGTGGGTATCGCCAACAAACGTTCGAATGGCAAAACATAGTTATCGAAATCGTAAACAACACGGATGGGGGCTCGTGGCTCGTGGTTCGTGCGTTGTTGAACTTTGAAATCGGAAACAATGTTGCGAAAATTAATCGATACGAAAGCAAAGGTTTTCTTAGAGTAAATAGGTACAGCATTCACCTTTATAGTCGTTGCAGCGCCAAAACAAACATTTCGTAATTACAGGGCTTATACGAGCAAATTACGGCTCCGAAGTCCGAGTAATGGTTGAAAGAGTAAGAAATAAATAGAAAACGTACTTTTGTCTGATAAAATTCACGCTGATTTACTGAATGTGGTTAACTGGAAAATAACATTAACTTAGCTATGAGGATAGTGTTTTAAAAGGTAAGACTTGCAAACAATAACATTGTTGATGATCTCTATAGTTATGATACCACCGATTAATAGATTTTCTTCAAGTAACTAACGTGGTCAATAATGCTGTCATACGGCGAGAAATATGATCTAAAAATTTCCCAGATTTACTAGGGACTGATTTTATGAAGGGGTGTGCCGCCGAACGTAGCCAAACCCAACCATCTGGCGCTCGTAATATAAAATCAATCAATCAGTAGTACCTTACGCAGCCGGTGTTAAATTGAAATGGAGACGTAAATTGCAATGAAACTATAAATCGGTTGTCTGTGTCGCAACTAATAGAATCTAGAACAAACTTAATGTGTACGTAAATTTTGCAGTGTTTCTAAGCTTGCTGGTCACTCAATGTAGTTCAATTCGAATTATTGCTTCCGATCACGCTCAATGGATGCTGAATATATAATTTATGGGTGTATGTAACCAGCCCAACTTATCTTTGTTTAATCTTTAATTTTATCTTGTATACCGGGAGCAGTTTTTGCGCAACTGAACAGGCCATATTTGTTACAGCTTATGACGGTTCTTTCGATACAAATAGATTACACAATTTGAAAAGAAATATCGTTGATCGTTATAGTTTTTTTAGATACGATTATACCACTTAGAGGCTAGTTGCACGACAAAGCGGACAATGTTATCATGGTGTCGATCTTTATCGTAGCAATTACCTATTAGCGGGAGTTACGCAAGCCATGCCGATATTTTAGCGGGCATTAACCGGTGCACGCAACACATACCCATGGCAATTAGTACATAGTCCAATGAGCGACAGCGTGTCTAAACCGATTATATCCAGCATTATCGCGAAATCGCCGGCGACAAAGCCAACATACGTGTACAGATTCTAGCGCAATGACTGACACCCAGAACAAACCAGCTCAGCGAACCCAACAATACCCTTTCTACATCACAACCGGATCCTTTTGAAACAGCTAGTTGTTGCTATCAAACGATCTGATTTAATAGTAGCGCTATCATTCTCAAAAAACAAAACAGCGGATGGGACGAGCCCAAGATTGATCAATGACTTATGCCCAAATCTATCAAACAAATTGCACAGTATCAAACTGGAGTCCCCCCAGAAATCTTACGGAAATCACTGTAACTAATATTTTACGGGAACCTCTCCTGCAAACGAAAATTGCATTAACATTTTTCGACAGTCACCAGTCAGGGCGATGACGAGGACGTTTAGTGTGAGCGCTGACAGTGAAAAATTACATCTCCCAGCTCTGCGTTGGCGGTGCGATCGTTCGATAGTTCCTACTAATGTATCGCTGTCAATCGCCTGTTTTGACGTGCGGAATCACTTCTCACTATCGCGAGTCATTACCTACATGCTATATTATTGTCAGATGGTATTCTCAAGCAGAAATAAGCGTCACCTTCACGTCAATTTTGCAATTTAAATTACATTCAACGCGTGAACTTTTAATTGCATAAGATTTACAGGAAACCCTTCGGTTATCACGTCATCGGTTAATTGAATATGTGAAAGTGGCAATCCTATTATTGCTTATTGTATTAGGCGTGAATAGGCTAACGGATAAGTGACACTCCTGACATACTGGCAAAACTGGTTCACTAACTCTGAATCAAGCAGTCAGTGGATAAAAGCATACATAATAGTTGGCAAGGCAAACCGTGCTGACCTACATGCAAATCAAGTCACGGTTCGACCTAAATTACCTCTAGACTATTTGTAGCTCTAAACAAACCGCAGGGACCAAATAATTGAACAAATTATGCTCATCAGATAACGACACCACTGCAATTACGCAGCGATTCATGCTAAATCAAAATTTCGTGAAAAACAACACTATTAAAAACAGATTTAGCGATGACGAACGGCAAAAATAGCATCATAAGCTCGGTTTAGGCAAAACAGCGGACGTGATTATACAAAATTGTCCCTAGATCGACTTACCGTATAATCAAATATTTGTAATGTTTTCTGAGTAACCGTATAATACGAGTAATTTTGATTTGTCTAATAAAAAATAGCAAAACCTTACGAACATTAAAGAAACACGACTTTTTTTAATCCTTTTTGCTTCAGTGCAAAATTGCATAGGTTGTTAAGTAATACTCGTAAATCAAAGCCACGCACGAATAAACCTATAAATTTTTGTGACAAATGCAACCAACAAATTAGTTTACAATAATGTTGCAGAAGCATTGCAAGCCCCGGAGGCTGTACGACAACGTTGCGACGAGAAGACTGCCGTCCTCTCACGCAAATGTCAGGTTATGAAACCAGAAGGTTACATGGAATAGGAAAAATATTGATGCTGTATATTCTTGCATTTAAAGAAATAATTTCAGTTGTTGTGGCTGTTTCATTACAGCATAAAATATATTTTTTATGATAAAAAAAAAAGCAAGTGAGTTCGTATGAGTAACTTAATAACCGAAACCGACAATTAACGTGCCCTCCGTAGCACGCATGCAGCGTAATCAGTTTTTGAGAATGGCAAGATTAGTGCACGGTGTTGGCGAAGTGGCACTGAATATCTGTCCACGCCTATGCCCTTACATAATTCTTTTTTTTTTATCGTGTCATCAGTTCTTTCGAACCAGTGTGGTGAAAGGATTTTAAGTGCGCCTCAAAGAGGCTCCTTTCGTGCACTTGACACAATGTTTCCGAACTTTCCTTCATCAAAGCACCATACCATATCCAGTTACCACAAACGTTCGTACGCCATGGCGTAACCAGCGAACACAGAACCACGACTATTTCCCCATTGTCTTTACCCTCGAGTTGAATACAGGTCAATTTAAATTGGCGGTGATAATAAGTATTGTTGCGTCGCTCTTCAATAGCTCACTTGGTGTCACTGCGTGCTCTAATTTCGCTGGCACGCTCACCGTGGGAAGCTTCTATTTTCAAGTGTTACTTAATTAAGTTGAAGCAATTTGTGTCATGCAATGCTTTAAGTGAGGAATAAAAACGAATCTGTCATTATTTTTCAATCATAAATGTCATTCTACTTGGCTGCTGGTGACAGCAAGTCGAGGGAGACACTGCAATGCGAAAATAAAAGTTTACTAGTAAGTAACTAGAACTTCTCCTGAAGTGAATTCTCTTGAATTGCTGAACATCTGAAATGTTTAAGTGCGTGATACTGTTCCAATTTTTCCGAATAGTTTTCCTGGACTTTTATTGCATAAAGCAGGTTTACGTACCACATAAACGATTACCAAATAAGAGAATCGGCGAAATTTTTAATAGTCTACACTCCATCTATTCTGTAAAATGGCGGACATTCCAAGTTTAGTATAGTAGCAAAAACAACTAACTGTACATATAATAAATTCTCCGCAGATATTTCTGAACATCAAGCCACGCAATAAACTTAATAATATATCAATCGAGAAGCCGTTATAAGTCTTAGTTTCAAGTTGGCATTCTAGATACTCAATCAGCGTCGGCTTTGTCAACTGATACTTGGAGGTGCGCGTGCGCAAATCAATTTGCTCGCAATCTCGATAGCGTGAGATAGTCAATCTAACGAGCTACTGGCTGCTCTAACGCTTTATATAAGTAAGTTCTGGAGGTACGAAAGCTATTTGAAAACAGATTATAACTATGGACTCTACTTTGTACCTCATACGTCATCGTATTACGTTACTTATTATATTGCAACTTATAACTTGAAAAAGAGCACTGGTGGTCTAGTGGTAGTGGCCCCGCCTTCAGATCGTAAGGTCGTGGGTTCAATCCCGGTCGTGCACCAATGAGTTGTAAATTTATGTGCACTGGCATAGTACTCTCAAACGGTGAAGGAAAACATCGTGAGGAAACCGGCATGTCGTAGAAAACATATGTCAAGTGCACGAAAGGAGCCTCTTTGAGGCGCATTTAAAATCTTTTCACCACACTGGTTCGAAAGAACTAGTGACACGATAAGAAGAAGAAGAATAAGAACTTGAAAAATTTCCTTTTCAAGTTAGACTAAATACTATGGGTACCTTAAGCTCATTATCATCCTCATCGGCAGCTATTTTAAGTTACCCAAAAACGATCAACGACTTCGCTGATCGTTTCCGACGAAGTCAACTTAAACTAGTCGCGAGCCAAATACTAATAAAAAAAATTGTGATAAGTTTATTTAGAAATTAGTTGACTATGTAAATACTTGCAATTTGAACGCTATTAACTTATCTTACTCATGAAATTATGACAATTCTGCTAGGTAACAATCTCGACTATAAATGAATTATACTAGAAGGTTGCACTCATAAATTTATGCTTAGGTGATAAGATATAGAAGTTGTACAGCTGCCAGTCACTTTCATTTCTTGCGTGAACAAAGTTAGTTTAGAGTCGCGCCTATAGTTTAGTATATATTTCAAACCACACTGTTTATTTAATATTAGGCGGCAATAATGAAATACTAATGCAATTTATTGTGGCTCCAATGTTGTCAGACACTTCGTTGCGGCCAAAAGTTGGCAACCAAGTTTCAATCTCCACTAAATATTATTGAATCATTTTGGCAGCGCTTATTGGAAACAAATTTGCAGATTTATTTACGTTGGGTAAGATATGTTAACAAATTGAAAAATATCGGTACAAAATAAGTATTTTCTTACCAAACGTTTAATCAAGCATGAAAAATGCGCAGTCACAATGAAGAGCTTAAACGCGTGTGCGCGACGAAAAGCGATGGTTCTTTTCACACGTAATCTGTTTACAGCTGAAATACGAAATTATCTCCCAAACATATGAAGTTTGCTGGGAGGCAATCAATCATGAGGGAGGGGTTACGGGAAGCTGCGAACGTGAAAACCGACGAAGGCACTCTTGTGAAAGCAACGAATAATACACCACGAATCAATCATAGATTCTGCGACGATCCATCATGAAATTTCAATAAAATCGAATTGTACCGATCATAATAGCGTACAAGAGTTACTTGCTACTTTAGTTAGTCACTAAACGAAGTTGCCATATTGAACAAGACAAAATGTTGATTTTATCTTACAAACAGTAGAGTTAACTGATAAGACTGCATGTAAAATAGCATTTAAGCACAAATTCAACTGACAAACTCCCATAGACATTAACACTTCTACAGACGATTGCCGGTTGATAAGACTGTAAAATAAATGTGCGCTGCCAGCGCAATAAGCGATCTAACAATAGATTGAACTCAGAGCTAAAAGCAGCGTGTCTCCGCCAATCTGCCAATTCGATCTCGCTTCCGCGAAGAGTCGAGTTCTATACCAAACCAGTCAAACGCACGACAAGTGCACAAAAGGGCGTCGGACGTTGCATTGTATAGTAGCTTTAAGAAGGCAAAACTTCCCGGCGAGTGTCGATAGCACTAACATACGAGAGCCTGCCATCTTTGAATCTGCTGTTCACTTATGCAGGCGAGAAACTGGAATTCGTGGAAATCTGCAAGCATCGACGAGCCTCGAGTAGTGTTAACTTTGGATGAAACTCTTAATGATATTCATTTCACAAATCCAACAGAAATTCAACATCTGCGAACACTTTGCAATCCGTATGTGACTTTTCAAGAGAAATAAACGAGTTATGTATCACTTCCCGCTCAAACCATAATGCATTCGGCACTAAGCTTAAATATTGCCTCGAACATATAGATACATATCAATAAAAATTTACACATGTTAAAGGAACATCTTAAACGCGAAATACGAGGCGGCAATGTCGTCTTTCTAGATAGGGATCTAGCGCGCGACCGAGTGCGGAGGCCGAGCCGAGGCGGTCCTCATGCACTATTGTGCTTACGGGACATTTGTATGAATGTCACCGGACATGACAAAAGCATTCAATAATAGCTGCAAAGGCCGCTTGCTCGGCAATTTTTACAAACTTGAGAAATCTACAGCTTACCTAAACGTGCAATCATTTTATTTTCTGAAAAGTTCATTTATCTTTTTGAAAGTGTTTACGTTCGCGTTTTTGCTAATATCGGATGCTGCCGAATAAGCTAGCTGCACTAATTTAACTCGGTTAGCTAATTTATCCAGTATTTAGTAGACGGCAAACGTGAGATCCATATCGCGTATACTGCAGTTTAAGTTGGCTTCGGAAGCGCGCGCTGAATGCGCGGCGGGCGGGCCGATCGAATTACACGGAACCTGCTGAAACTATATTACTTTTATTTAATTAGCTATCTCAGAAACAAAATCATATATTTACTGCAAAACCTAGATGATTCGGTCTATAAATCGTATCTATCACTTGAGTGAAATGGGACGAAATAATAGATAGTTTCATAAAAGATGCAAAATCGACATCATGTTTAAAATTTCAACGTGTTAGATGAATATCAAAGTAAGATCGGCATGATAAAGCATCGGCTCACATCACATTATACATTCCCTCTGAGAAACTCGTGAATCTCTGAAGATTCAGTTTAGACTGGGATCTCCCAGTCTAAACTGAATCTTCAGAGATTTGAATTATACAATACGTCTCCGCGTAAGAGGTTGTTCTGCGCACCTGTTGGTGTCTTCTTAAAACGGATAAAGTAAATCTTAGTAGTGCCTAAATACTACAATCGCCTATTCAAAGAACGAATTCATCTAAAAACATTTTAAACATTTACTTTTATTTGTTGAAATTGGTTATAATTATAAACATTTTCATATTTCAAAATTACGACAAAATGAATTGACATTTTAGGTTAGGACATCTGAGTGTAATTTAGTATCGCACCTCAGCAAAATATTATACGAGTAGTAGTTGGGAATATTGGCTGGGGTTCAGCTAGAAACAGCAGCGGCCATAATTCTATTCAAAATCAGCAGATATGGGCTCACCATAAGAGGAAGTCACGGGTGCAATCGTGGCCATCTCGCCTCGCCGTTGTGGTGGCTGCGAGAACATTTAAATTATCGTGAAGTCAGATCCGCGCGGCCGTAATCACACCGTTCATTTGTAAGTTAGACCAGCTAACAGTAAAGCCCGCCTGAACGAAAGTATCGCCATCAGATTACCTGGGGGACTCTCAAGCTCAATATTATTCAGAACTGAGAAAAACAATCGTGCCTCGTTAAATTGCGATAGCGAGCTCGCGATTGTTGCATCGAGTTCCTGACTCTACACCTCTATACAAATATGTATCCCTGTTTTCTTATTCTATGAGTTTTCCACTAGCACGTAACTTTATAAAGGCTTGTTCACAACTACTAGAGTACCAAAGTCTCTAATTACGCACAAGGTTCAAACGGTCACTAAAAAGACCTTTACCGTCAATGTATCAATCCAAGAGGTAGGTAGATAGTCGGCAGCGATCGAGCCATGCTAATGAGACCGACCGGTTAAAAGGGACAATTGGTTGCCTGCAACTGTGGAGCTATCTTTTAGACATTTAAAGGCTGTATTTCTTGCGCTCCTAGACTGGAATAAGAATGTTGTCGGACGTTGATTGATCGCTCTCTAACTTAAAGCAAGGTTAAAGTATCTATGCTACTGTGCGAATTTAAATTGATAATGTAAATCATACCTATATTACTAAAATAGACTACGTATCTAGCCTGGGGCAGTAATTAAATTACCGTACTTTGAGCTAACACACTGTAGGCCACTAGCTAACTAATTGAAAATATCAAAATTAATCTACTAACAGATATAAGCAGAGCTATTTTGTTACCAAAGTATGGTCATTTCCAGTTTAGAATTAGTTGCGTATTAAACACAACATTTTTTTTTATGAAAATACAACTACCGTTATGATCAACAAACAAACGAACAGAAGCATTACAAATAAGCGCAATAAACAATTTCCAATCCTGAAAGATAATACAAGCTCATCGATACAATAAATCTATTGGTACCACTATCGAGGCAGAGCATACAAATACGAAATTGATTGCTTCGTGTGGCGAGTGACATTTCAGTATCTGCAGCAGGGGTAAAGCGCGCGGGAGGGGCGCTTCACACTGACATTTGAATAGGTCTGTCTCGGCATGTACCGGCACCCACCGACGTCCAACGAGAGGCGACAATGTACCACGAACACAGAACAACATTCCCATTCAAAAGAAAATTTACTTTTATTCGACGGCCGACAATGAGGCACCTTATTTTTCAACCCGGCCCGGCGCTGTTGCGTTGATAGTCGTGAAAAAGACTATATACGTGCTTTAAAAAGCTCTTTAGGAATTCCACTTAATGGGACCAGATAATAAAGTGAAAGAAGCCAGCGTCGTTAGCCCGACGAAAATGTTTTTTGATAAAGTAAAAGTGTATTAAGATACCTGTTAACTATGCGAGAGTGGTGATAATGCGAGTTACTGACGTAACATTTCTGTGACCTAATGTGTTTTTAAAAACAGCTGCCCATTTAAATTCTGCTAGTTATATTAGAAGGCATCTGGTGTTTACTAAACATAACGCAAGTAACCGGTTAAGAGCTTACAAACAACAAAAGACGTCCCGAAAACTCCTTCAACATACTATCTTGACTTACTTATTTCGTAGAGTATTTATGTAGTTGTTATTTTATAAAAAGATAAGGAAACGGAGATGTTATTCTTGGCTGTTGGTTTGTTTGGAAAAGGTAACTAAAATGATGTCGTACTTGCTAACCGTTTTTGTCGAGTGGAGTGCCTTGACTTTATTTCCGGTCGTAGATTATAATCCTGGGCGATCCTAGCGATCCTCACGGGATTTGTGTTTCGGAAAATATACGGACTTCGTGAGGAAACATCTGTTCTCCGCGGTTTGAGTGACACATTTTCACAGAACATCATCTGGCCCCAAAGTAAGTAGAGCTTGTGTTATATGAACCACATGACTGATATACTACTTATACGAGTATTTTTTATGAGTATCCGTAAATGTATATTTAAGGAATTGGCTCTAAATATTCACTCACTCACTCACTGAAATCAGTCAAAGACTTCAGAGAAAATTACAATGATAGGACAATGTATGTATTTATGTAGCTCGCTTTATTATTATTACAAACGTGATCGCACATGGTAGAACACATTTCAAACAATAAATGCGTCATAACGCTTCTGCATTAGATTATCTGTATGCGATACGTGTTCTGAAATAATGTTATGGCCGCGTGTCCGTTCTGGCGAACGTTTCAATAAAACTACTGAAATATGCTGCGGAGCCGCAAACTATTCTTTGTATCTGGCGATCTAAGACATTCTCAGAAGCGTACGTCAGCTGAAATGAATTGTTTACTCAAGTACTGATCATATCATCATATCTTCATATCCGCAACTGATGTGAGATGTGAATTCAGGAAGAAATAAACGATCCTCGATTACAAATCATTTTCTTTTATTGGTCATCTATCGCGGTAGAACACAAGATTAAGGTGCAGTAACTTATGTAAATTCGAATAGCGAAGCATCTCTTACTACCCGTTCCAGGATTCCTCGGCAGCTATGTGAGAACATTGCCAAACGGAGGAGCCTGCGAATTGTTTGTATACATTTGTATAAGAAATGAGGAACAAAACAGGAAGTTTACTCTTTTTGTTTACCTTGATGCTCAGGCAGTGTTTGAATATATTTATATTGTTTTATATGATAAACCGCGACACTATCGGATTTGAACTTACCGAATTTTCTTAATTCTAACATTCAGCTACAGCAATATTACTGTTAATATTTGTGCTTTGTCTTCTTAATAAAAATCGAGAAGATGTTTTTATGGCGTCAATAAAACTACTAGAGTTGAAAGCCATACGCGTGTCAAACCGTGACAGTTGAGGCGAATTGATTTCACGGACATCACACACCATTTACCACATGTTAGTAGCATGCGTTTTATAAAACGAAAAGCACCTGTTACAATCTGAAAAAGTAGTGTATTGCACGTTCGCAATATGCTGGTAAAAGGCGACTATGTGCCCTCCAAGTAGGTATTCAATAACTGGAACTATATGCAGTCATAACTTACGAATTCAATTCGATTTGTGGCAGTCGTAAGCGTCGATAATAAACATGCAAATAGAAATAGTACTGGTTTGCTCAGGGGTCCGAGGCCAGGGGGTCGCATTCACCACCTGCACCGCTAATTGCCGCGCCTCCTAGGAACAGTTACTTAGCCCACAGAAGAAATAATACGATCCAGTAAAGAATTTTCACTTGCAAAGAAAAGTACAATATTGCATGTTGAGCAAATCGATATGATAGTGAAACTTAAATCAACGGGAGACAGTTCAATTTAGTTTAGCTAATGACACACATGCACCGAAATATTCGAAACTTAATACGCCAAGTTGAATCTTAATGGTAGAGCTATAAGGATAATTTTAATGTAAATAGATAAATAGAGAAGCACGCTGGCTTTGCTTAGGTACTCGACTCACAGTGACCTCGTATGTTCTATAAGTAAATACTGTTACGATGTTCCTGATTATATCAAAACGCGCCGCATTGCTTCTAGTATCTCTTATTAAATCTTGTTCTTCGTGAAAATTCCTTTGTATCTTATTAGTTTGTTAACGCCTTCCTATTGTGTAGGGTTTTCTTATTAGTGTTCTTCAAACGGTGTTTAATTAAGATAGTGCTTTTCAACAGCGCACCTGGTTCCCAGCTGGATCTATACGTTTCAGTGAAAACAAATCGATACCATTTAAAGGTTTTTTATAACAGAGCTTTATTTATCGTTGGGCTTAAAAGTAACAGTCAGCGTGGTTACTGCTGATAAATGTCCGTTTGTAAAAGCTTTATATCATAGGGTCCAATAACGGACACCATACATATCGAGGATCCAATAGATAATAAATCCCATGAATACATTGTACAGAATCAATGGGCAGGCGTGACCTAACGCCAAAAGGCAAATTGCTATTGTTTATAAACGAGCCGCGAACACCTTTCATGAAACAATACCCTAGGAAGTCGGAGCGCATTTATTTGTCTACTTGTAAACACAGATAAGCATGTGATATTGCAAATTTACTAACAACGAAACGTTGTGGTAAATATCTGCAATAATTCGCAGGGCGCTAACACATATCATTGTCCGTAACGTGGAAACATAGTTTCCTGTTGGTCTATGTTAATTCTTGACGATCCAGACTAATATTCCATTATGTTAATTCTTGTGAAATAACACAATGCATAATTTTGTTTGTTCTTAGCTCGTAATATTGACTCTCAAAATGTTTCAATAGTATCCAGACTAAGTGGTATGCATGTAAATGCATATATGCTAAGGGTCGCATTCTCGGTCCCAAACACGACAATAGATCGGATAAGAGCGATATTACAAAAGCATTGTGTAAGAGTCTAGACACATTAGTTTTTATAAATGGAGACTTATATCAGATTAACGCTTGGACCTAAAGCCGAAAGTCTCACACCTACAATGATAATGAAGAGAAATCGCTCTCTGGGGGTCGAAATTTTCTGCAGAGAAGCCATTTTATTTGAAACAAGTGAACGGTCATCTGTATCGTGTGTGTGACTGTATCGTGCTAGTTTAATGCAAAAGGCATAAAAAGGCAACCAGTAAAAGGATATATCAGAGAGCCCCACTTCCGTCAAAGCTCGTGAAGCGACTGCGTGCGTAGCGGTCACGGAACTACAATTCCACTGGGACATCTTCGATCGACATCGTGTTTTATGTATCACCTTTGTAAGCGAGTGTACTGGATTTACAATGTTCAATAAATATAGAGGAGGTGACAAATCAAGTCTTCAAGTAGGAAATTTTTCCTATAACTTTGTATGACAAAGAAATTTGAATATTTTAATGCGATATAATTTAGTTTCGGTCAAAAGTGACTGGAATATTAGGATGGTAAGCGTTTAACGAAACAAAATAACAGGATCACTGATGTATCTCCAAGGAACGTTAATTAGACATATGTTTACTTAGATTTTTGGCTAGAAAGTTGTAATTTGCAGGCGTTGTAGTTAAACAATAAACATGCCTCTGACTACATCTTAAATCTCCAATTTCTTAAAAAAATCGAATGATGCTCGGGATTCGTAACCACCTTCGAATGGAAGGTCGAGGCACGCCGCCTGGCCGCCTTTT
The DNA here is from genome assembly GCA_951394285.1 of Epirrhoe tristata. Lineage (NCBI taxonomy): Eukaryota > Metazoa > Arthropoda > Insecta > Lepidoptera > Geometridae > Epirrhoe > Epirrhoe tristata. The sequence goes on along the minus strand of OX596146.1, from coordinate 6,478,736 downwards.
AGCCAGCGTTTAACCATTCTTCAATTTATAACTTTCCGTAGGCAGTATTGAAATGTGTCGATTAGACCGAGCGGGCAATTACCATAAGGTATTGTACATGAGTTTCGCGGCTTGCAAGACTTGCATTGCAACCAACAATTTCTATGTCGTCGATATTGAGTTACGACGGGGCTAGCTGATGCTGCGATGGTTTATAATCCGGTCCATCTCTTCCGCCCTTGTTGGTCCGATCACTCGTGTCGCCGGGCTAACGGTCGTCGATACATCCGCGTTATTAATCTTACCATTGTATTAGACACGAACATCTCTTGCAACGTGTGCGCATTGATAACAGTAATGGTGATCCCGGTTCATAATGCAATCAATAACTTCGATTACAGTTACTGGACACCTTCTTATCTTTGTAGGAATGTTATATTTTTTGTACGACCTGGTATGTGTATACTGTGTAGGTATGAATGTGCATGTGTGAGTTGTGTAATAAGGGTGAGTATGCCGTCAAAATAATTTTGAAGTTCGTCCCGCCCACCGCCATCACCAGGCGGTGCTGTTCACCTACCCTCTCTCCAATTATGATAACCATCACTCAAGGCGAGCGGAACGAAAGAGGGCAGGCACCGGTTAAAACGTAAAATTACACTTCAATTTTTACTCGACGTCTCGGCACACAATAAAAAACAAATATTCTCATGGAGTATCGACGAAACGTGACCGGCCTTCGTCAAAATAGTCGGCTGTTGTCTTGGCGGCGCTTTACATCGCGCCAAGTGCTAAAGTGTAAAATGCTGCAGTGTTTATGGTCTTCACGTCACGATTATTGACTAATGACTTGAAGTCAAACCTGCTTGTTTAATATCAGTATCACACTTTGTCGCACTTCGAAACATCAAACAAATATAACTGGGTATGTTTAGTACTTCCATGTAAATATTGAGTCGTAGTGCAAATCAAGTCTTTATAAAAGGTCAAAGAGATACGTAATATAATAATTCAGACAATTTATTCAATAATCCCGAGCGCTAACTAGTATAGCGTGAGTTATAAAATATTAGTCTCTTCTTATTTATATGGTTGCTCGTTAACTTAGATCGCCGAAGGGAGTGTCCATTTATATCTGGTTGTCGAACCATGTGTTTTTACATGGGCAGCGTGTGTTACAACAATTTCAACAAACAACCGGCCCTCATCTATCAAAAACGCTAACGAGCTCAGATGCCGCGGCAATTTACAATCACCACGCTCCACTCCAATAATAGGTATGAGATGATTCCAATGGAACACAATCCAAACTAGATACAATATTAATGGCGTCAAAATATTTATGGTGGAAACCACAGCAGTTATATTGAATTTCACTGATGACCTAGTAGCCGCATAATATCAAGTTCAAAGCGTCAATAAATTACTATTCTCACATCATTTAAATTTATTTTAGACTTGTTTAAAAGTTAACAAAATAATTCGAGCATCAAAAGCAATACAAATATCGATAAATTAGCGAAATTGTAGGTCAGATAACACGATTAGATAATTTGTCATGACAAGGAGATCAATCCACTGATCATTCCTTCACAGTCAAATCAATTGTGAAATCAATTTATCTTTGAATCGTATAGATATGAGTAATACGTAGGAGTATAATGGAACAAAGTATAATGTATTGAGGGTAATAGGTAAAGATTATCCAAGGCTTGTCTGTAGTGCTTTAGCCTAATGGACGTTGTGCAGTGGAAAGCTCTTCCGGGAGGGCCCATACATGGAATATTCATGTGAGAAGAATGGGCATACCGACGTTCTATTTGACGGTATTTTTATTGTTATTGTGTGTACGGAACTTCAAAGAGAATTTTCCGTTGTGAATAAAAGAGCAGATTTATCCAAGTGGAATTCTCCTGTAAACAGAACATAAAAAAATACCAAAGGAATAGCGCTACAATGTCTTTAATTCAGGCTCACATCGTTTACGATAACTTGGTAAAACATTTTCTCAAACTTAGCTTGTTCAATAAAGCGGCAATGAGCTTGCAATATGTCACGTATTGTCAAATCAAATCAAATCAAAATATATTTATTGAGGAACACAAACAATGTGTACAAAAGCATATGAAAGCGATGATTCCTGCAGTAGCTTTTAGAAGCTGTGTCGCAGACAACAACGCCCTCCTCCGGATTGTATACTACCTTCTGCAAAATGTGGCTATGTGCCAAATAACTTTATATTTGGACGTGCCTCTGACTTTCCCTTTACACATCTTTAGAGAGAACCCAGCAAATCACATTGAAGTTAATCATGTTGTCTGTTTTCACTGCAACTTTAAGATCTGAAAGGACACCATAAAAGGTAGATCTCGTTAGCTCTATAAATGTAACTGATCACAAAACCACACTGCAATGTTCATTATCGCGTCATAATGTTCAGTGACAATCAAACGAAATTGCAAATTGCTGGCACAACTAAGTTGGTATATACTCTCGGAGCGTGTACCACATATTTTCCGAGAGACAGAAATGAACTACAGAAAAATTATGTCACAGATTCATTATGAAGACATAACATTAGGAGCATTTGTGATTATGAAAAGAATGGGAAGAAAATGCCTGAAATTCGTACCTTGGAAATACCTTTGAAATACCCTTGATGTGTCACTGCTGTGTAGTAAGCATCGCGAAGTTATGTAGCAATCTCATGTTGCTGACTTTACGGTTTTACGCCACAGGCGATAATATGTTGCAACGTAAAATGTCACATTTTTAACCGCAAATATATGCCACCGAAACGGTAGCAACAATGTAAAATTTACAAAATTATAAACCATATTGGGTTTATAATAAACGTGACAACAATAAAGTAGGTGTTTTTCAATAACAATAATTACGTTTTAATACTAAAAAGAAAACCGACTTCAATGTTTGACTCGAAACGCGGTGTGACTCAGGGCGTCAAGCTGTCGATTCGATTTCTATTTGTGATATGGAGGGAAGGTGTTTAGAGTTTTACGGGGAAACTATCAATCCCTCAGGAATAAAATTTATATGGGACCACCTCTGGAGTATACCCTTTCAAACATAAAAAGAATTTTGCAAATCGGTCAACAAATGGCGGAACAATCGCGTAACAAGATAAAAAAAAAAAAAAAAAACATACAGACGACTTGAGAACCTCCTCCTTTTTTGAAGTCGATTGAAAACAATTATCGATCCGCGTGCCTAATGAAAAGACGCCATATGCTGGTATCATTAGAGCATTTTGAATGCAACTTTCGATTCGTGAAAGATATTTAATTCTTTGGGTATTATTAAAAGCTTCTTTCAAAGTTTTTTCTATAATTTCACCCTCGTGATAGTTTTTATACAATTGCGGTATGGGATCGGGCTAGTGGTATTTCAACTTTTTACCGTTAAAAATAATACCGAAACTTTTAATGATTATATTCTAAGACCGATATCCTTTATTCACCGGATATGACAAAACACTTTTACGTTTTGCTCATTAGAGCAAGGATAACCGTAACGCCAACGGCACATTTACAATATTAGGTAAATGAATTGGTTGAAACTGTGCATAGAATTACGGCATCGATTAAGCTAGCAACTTAGGAGGTATAATAGACGAGAGTATTCAACAAATCCTGGCAGTTAATTAGGTTGAGACAAGCGAATGGTGGATATTCTTTCTCATTACAGTGGCGGCTGGCTCTCATTAGGCAAGGCTATGTCAGCCGCGTGCGTAGCCCCGGTGGCCGGCCGTTTGTCCTGTCGCCGTGTGCAGGGGACATTTTTCACTGTGACCACAGAACCAGTAATAGTGCCAGAGTACAGTATCACTTCACACTTTCAAAACGATCACGAGCAATGCAAACCAACACAAACAAAGATCGATGCATCGATGCATTATTCTTAGAATTAAAAAACATTTGAGCGATATTTTCTTTAGATGATAAGCTGGAAGTTTATTTGTATTGGGAACAACAGAAAAGCTCACAGCTAGTTTGAATTTTGAACCTAAAGACTGAGCAACAGAATTCATTTTAAAACTATGAACTTATGCAAGTGATACAAGCTTTTGTGACGTAATAAATACGCGCCAACGCACCTGCTTTTGCGCGCGCAATGACAAATAGTTGACGTTCCCGATCGAGTGATTACAGGCGTTTTGTTTTCGCTCCTCACCGGCCATGATTAATGATATGTAGGGCGATTACAAATAGTTTTGAATAAATTACTTTGATTGCACTAAATGGACACAGCGGTGGACATGGCCTGTGTAGTACTTAAATTAATTGTTTCTTAAAAAAGCGGTACTTGCATACTTAATTTATAGAAACAGTCGTGTAATAACGAAAGACTTTATGAAAATCAGACTTGATGCTGCTTATTACATAAACGTTAAACCTTAGTTGAACCCCATGTTGACACATGTCAAAACAAAACTGTTACCACTAAAAAGCGTTCTATGTACGAGTATCTAAAGATCGTTTTTCTAGGGACAGTTTATTAGTTAGTCTTAGTCTAAACTCGGTTAATTTTCTTGTAATGACGAGACGAGGTGTGTTTGGAAAGTTGTGACGTTTCGGTGTCGTGTGACACTAAATGAACTTTCACGTTCCAAAATTGAATTACATCATACCGTTCACATAACCTTTTGTCTAAATACGTCAATTAGGAACTCGGAGTCGCATTATTCTTACGACACACACTTTAAGCGGTTACAAGTCTTACAACTCGCAAACTCTGAGAGCGTATCAAATTTCAATTTGCATAATAAAGTAAAAGCTCATACGCCGATACAGGCGTGAGCACGCCCCACATTAACAAGATTAAGTCAACATTACGTGACGTATCTGTACCGAGAATGTTTACAGTGCGGCAGCAGCCTACAACACGCATAACAATTTCAAGTAGCTAGATACTCAGGTGTTGAGGTATCACATTTGCGGAAACTATTTACATATTTTACGAATATAAGCAAAACACATTTTGACGCAGCACAGTGTAAGTGACAAACCCAATAAAAAACAGCTTCAGTTTTATGAATTAGATGATTCCGTTAAGACCATCACATACTTATGAGCCAGCAACCGGCCGGCAACCAACTGTCCACTTCTCGAGGTTGGAGCGCTCGCGGGTGGTCTCAGTGGTCCCAGCGGGTGTCCCTCTCAACTCTTTACAATGCCCATAATTCAGTGATTCGCGCGAATACTAACTAGACATCGCTTATCCGAGGCGACATTCAATACTCCACCAACAAGAGAAAACACTTAAACAATCTTAGTCAGTTTATCTCTAAATATTAATACAGGAAATATTTATCAGATGTAAACATTGCATTGTAACTGTAAAGAGTTTACTCAAAAGATAATTTAGCAATAATGAGACTGTGGAGATTGCGTGACGCGGAATTAAATGACTTTGCGGTTAGTTTCAATTTGCGGCTAAGTCGCTTGTTAGAGAGCTACCATAAACCGTTTACGGCCAAGAGCTTGTAAAATGACGTAAAAAATATATTACACACTAATGAATGTTCTTAATTGAATTGGCGAATTCCAAGATTGGTCATTATATCCGTTAATGGTGCGATTAATTTCGATCAGTGATGCAAACAAGTCGAGCGAGATGATTAAATATGAACATATCGAATAATGTTTTGAGATATACTCGTATGTAGATAACAACGATGTTGTGTTAATGGTGTGAAGTGGGAATAAAAGGCCACCAACGGCGTCCACGGGGTTGACATTAGATGTTAGCGCGCCAGTGCTTGACGTCAGTCTCATGAACTAAACATATTCATGCTCGACACAACACAAGTGCATTCGGACACTACTTAACATGTGGCCGTTGCATTTCATTCGGACGCATACCGTGAATGTTAGCAGTAAATATGAGTAAATGTGAAATAATGCTGAGGATTAGGAGTTGTGCAAACAAAATACGATACAAGTCGTATTCAGTAAAGATTTACCCGGCTTTTAGAAGGCAATTTTCATATTTCATGACTCTACCGTGGGGTTTACAATGTTTGTACATTTCTAATATTTAATAGTTCCGGGATTGTTCTGTGTCAGTTATCTTTGTTTCTACTTAAAGCTTAACTTGAATCGCTTTAGTTGGGTAGTGGTGATACTTATTGAAATTATTGGTGCATTATCATTGCATACAGTAACCCAATATAGATGTAACTTTACTTTACAGTTTATTAGGGTTACTAGCTGTCATAGCTAACGGTATTATCAGCAACAAAGAAGCGAAGCGTTTTCCAAAATTTTGATAAAGATTTACCAGATTGCAAAAACTTGCTTAGTAGTTTATAAGGTTATCGCGATAAGAATAGAACTAAGTATGGCTAATTAAAAACCAAGTTTCTTAATAATCTTCATTTCTAATTTTAGTTTTATAGTGTAAACCACACTTAGGTATATCATTGACAAAATGAAAAGAGAGACTGGAGGAGTTGGTCGTCTTATCGTCGCGGGTTCGAATCCCATCGGAATCGAAAATTTTGATCTTATAATTTTCTTAACCTTCATTTGTTGCAGACTTAATCAAAAACAGCCTATTCAATTTGGAGCCGAGCACCGTGCAACAATAAAGGGATATGGCTTTAGCAGTCAATTCAAGGCAAAGCTATTACCCACTTAATGAAGGATACAAGACAAACTAGCTTCGAAGGAAGCCATCAGAGGCATCTACGCGCCGCGAAACCACTTTACTGGAAGCACATCGCCTAATAATGCCGGTTTATACAATACAAGGCGAAAACTGACTAGATAATAATGAAGCCTGTAAACGCTCTTCTAAAGTACAAAATATGTTAGAAATTCAACGTATCGATAACGGCTGGCCTTCGCAACAAGATGAAAACAACCCATGCATGGAAATGTAGTACGTGCTTGATTCTTTAACGTTCTGTGAGATTAAATGACGCGATAAATAACCGCAATATTATCAACCATCATGTATAAAAACAGCACATGACCCGGAAAACTTTCCTATCGCTCCTTAGACTACGGAAAAGCCGCCCCGTGTAAAATCCCCCTAACTAGCTCAGCTCATTCCAATGTGTACGAGCACTGCAAGCTAGATAATACACTTAGTAACCGCGTTTGTTTAAAGGCAAATGCAGTTGTTACGGCTTTTAGTGCTGCCATACAACTATACGAAGTATTAAGAGGTTTATAAACTTCGATCTTAAAGCTTTCAACTTCGCGCATAAGAAGTTGTTTAGTTCGGAAAGAGCGGTACGGTTCCGCTGGGAACTAAAACAGGTAGAAACAGCATGAAAGCATAATCAAGCTTTTATGAAAGCAACACTAACCGCTACTTCAATCAGAATCTAGTTTCTAATCAGATGTCCATTCGCGCTGAGCAAGTAGCAAAGACAGTACAGGATGATGGTGTTGTTTTAGAGAACTGCACACGAAGAAAGTCAATTTCAAATAACGAGATTGGATTAAACTCTATTAGTTCTCTCTTCGCTTTTGCGGAGAGTCACGAGAGGCGTCATGAGATGAAGCTGTTGCATACATAGTACATACCCGTGCCTTATTTGAACTGTAATGTTTTGAGATTGCTAACCTAAACAAGTTTAAAAATGTAAAAAAGAAACTCAGATAATAATTAGTGTAATTATTTAGTCCTTTTGTTTAAAAACGCTAAGAAACACAGAAAACAGTAATGAAACATTTAATTATTGTAAATTAGCTCCTCGTTAGTGAGTGACACAATTGCATAAACGTTTAAACGCACGCAATGATAAAACATCAATTAAAAAAATGAGTCAAAAAAATTAACAACTCGGAAATTAAGCAATTTGCTAAGTAACGACGGGCGATCGCAATCTTCACAATAAAGCTTTTTATTTCGAAACATTTTTAATTATTATAATCGATATTGTGGAATTATTTTTATTTGACGTGTAATTTTCTCACGAGTGATGGCGGGCGGAGTCACGCAATCTGTAAATGTGTCGATGTGGGGCGACGGGGGGCGAAATTACGAGATATAACCAAGGAGTATCATAATGAGCATGCTATAGGGCCCGCTATGCAATATGTATGAACAGGTGAAGAGTAAGCAAAAGCAAGTTCCGTCGGACAATGAAATGATGTCAAAGTCAAAGTCAAAGTCAAATAGCATTTATTCAGTAGGACCGCTGGGATCACTTTGAAACGTCTTAAAACTAGGTGATTCTACTCCTGTTCCTTCGCGACCAATACCGTGAAGAATCAGGGCAACAAACACGGTTTGGGGCCTAGCTTTTTTTAGGTGATCCATCTTAGATCTAAACTTAGGCTAATTTCTTAACTAACTTAGTTGTAAAATTAAAAGTAAAGTTAGTAAAATTCAAGAAGCTAAGCAAGATAGCAAAGGCATTGTGCACACATCAGCTGTCGAGGGGCAGAGCGACATCAGGCCACGCGAATTTATCATTAATATAATCACCAATAGAATAGTACGCTTTCTTTATAAGATTATTTTTTATGTAACTTTTAAATCTTCGAATAGGCAATTTAGTGGCATTATCTGGAAGTTTATTATAAAAGAGTACGGTATTTCCCATGAAAGAACCTTTCACTTTTTCTAATCTAAATTCAGGCACACAAAGTTTATCCTTATTTCTAGTATTAATTCTATGCACGTCACTTTTTTTCTTAAAGTCATTTATATATTTATGAGCGTGCAAAAGGATTTCATAAATGTATTGTGAAAATACTGTTAGAATATTAATTTCTTTAAAACGTTGTCTTAGCGAGTCCCGTGGTTTCATATTGTAAATCGCACGGACAGCCCGCTTTTGCAAAACAAAAATATCTTGAATATCGGCTGCTTTACCCCAGAGAAAGATACCGTATGACATCACACTATGGAAGTAACTATAATATACTAGCTTGGCTGTCTCTTCATCAGCCAAACTCCTAATCGTACGAACTGCATATGCAGCGGAGCTAAGTCTACCTGCAAGTCTTTCAATGTGAGGTCCCCACTGCAATTTGGAATCAACAGTCAGCCCTAAGAAAATTGCTGAATCTACAAGATTAAGTGTTTCTCCATTTATCTCAATTTTAGTTGGTTTGTGAACCACGTTAGGCAAAGTGAATTTAATACATTTCGTTTTCTTGGCATTAAGTAAGAGATTATTAGCCGTAAACCATTTTAAAACTAGGGATAGAGACGCATTAACATCATCGTAATTTTCTTTATATCTATCAACTTTAAAAACCAATGAGGTATCATCAGCAAACAGAACAATGTCACACATGTCTTTCACAAAAGAAGGAAGGTCGTTTATGTATACTAGAAACAAGAAGGGGCCTAATATTGAGCCCTGAGGTACACCCATATCAATTAGTGACCCTGCAGACCTTTCACCACCTACATCAACCTTAAGAACTCTATTGGATACATAGGAATCGACAAGGTCTATAGCTCGATTATTGACGCCATAGTATTTTAACTTAGAAATCAGAGTCTTGTGACACACGCAATCAAAAGCTTTAGAAAGATCGCAGAATACTCCGATCACGTCTTGTGAGTTTTCAAAGGCATCATAGATGTGCTTTAGAAGCAAAGTACCTGCATCAGTTGTTGAACGACCTTTGGTAAATCCAAATTGATATTTATGTAGAAGCCCGTGAAGGTTAAAGTACGCAAGCAATTGATTCAACATAACTTTCTCAAATATTTTACTTAACGCAGGTAGAATCGAAATTGGTCTGTAGTTAGCAGGGTCGCTTTCATTGCCAGACTTGAATAATGGGATAAGCTTGCTAAATTTCATAAGATCAGGAAAAACACCCTCGTCTACACATCTGTTAAAGACATAAGCTAGACATGGAGCAATATCAACGACAATAGTGGCTAATATCTTAGTTGATATCCCCCATAAATCTTCAGTGTTTTTAATATTAAGAGTTTTAAAGGTTTTGACAATATTATCTGCGTTAACATAACTGAATTCAAAGTCACTTCCACACTGAGCAACACCAGATTCTAAAAATTTAAGTGCGCCAGTAGCCGAAGAATTAAGTGGCTTGGTCGCAACATGGGCTATATTCGAAAAAAAACTATCAAACGCGTTAGCTATTTCAATGTTATTAGTTAAAAGATTATCATTGACTTTTAATTTAATTTGTTTGAAACCAGGTCTTGATTTACCTGTTTCATTATTTATTACTTTCCAAGTGGCTTTAACTTTATTTGATGAAGACACAATTTTATTTTTAAAATGTATTGATTTAGCAGCTTGACATACCCTTTTGAAGATTTTAGAATAGTTCTTAATGTATAAGATATGCGATGGGTTATGAAGCATAAGTTCCCTAGTAGCATAAAGATCATAAAGTCTATTCCTACTTCGATAAATACCTGGCGTTGCCCAGTCTACAAAGCTCACACAAGTCCTAGTTATGCAGGTCTTTAATTTAAATATTTTTTTATGCTCTTCAATAATAAGATTTGACAAACTGGTGAATAGGTCATTCGGGTTTTCTAGACAAGCTAAAAGTGACATTCTGAGTTCTATATTACTCTGGAATTTTAAAATGCGACTCTTAGTGACAGGCCGGTAAGAGAACTCAGTAGGTTCATTTAAGATGAAATTAGGAAATACTACACTTTGGCCATAGTGATCAGAGGCAAAATTCTTAATTAAAGATTTACTAATTGGTTGGATGGATTATCCTATCCTGAAAGTAACTCTACTTCATGATAAACTAGAGTTTTTTTGTCATTACCGTGCTAGGTATTTTGAAGAGTACAAGCCCCGGAATTACAAAACTTCGTTTATAATGGCGACTACGATATTTTTTTGCAGTCTTTAAATTCTAGTAGTTAAATTGATAATTATTCAAATCCATTACGGATGCCTTCGGCTTATTCGCGATACAATTAACCAACTTACGGTTTAACTATACTCGTAGTGCGGTGATGAGACGTGCTTATTTTATCGATAAAGATAGGTAGACTTTCAAGATCAGTTTATGTTAACCCTGAGGTAAGTATCTCCTTCTTTTTTCTGCTCTTTACCTTGATGATATATCAGATATTGGAATACAGAATAATTGATAATTTACATTCATAATGGCGGCTAACGAGCTAAGATTGCGATCGGCTAGTTCGCACCGCTACGCTAACCGATAGCAAGATCGCGTAAGCAACACTAGTGAGGTGCGTGCACTGTGCACCATCGATAACTTTTCTGTCCATTAAATGAATATTTGAACACTGAAAGCAGCAAGATCTGCATGAACTTCGGATTTAGAGGTTAACTTCATATACGCATAGTACGCCTAGTTCATGTTATCCTAGAAACATTGCGTGAATCAAAGGACTTTGACACTGTATTAATCATTCAGAATAATTACAGATGCCTAAACAGTATTTGTACTTAAATCTGCGAGTTCTAAAACACTAATTAGTTGTATGTACTTAAATGCATTTAAACGCTTGGAACGCACAGCTCTACCGCAGTTTCCTAAGTGGAAAGTTGCAAGCAATATTAAACTTTTGCTGCTAGTACTCACAAAGCAAGGATGGAAAATGAAAACCTATATGTTAACCGAGTATAGAATATACTCTGATAAACTAAGAAATACAAAGAATTTATTTCGAATATTTTTCGTAACAAAGTTTCTAATTTGTTTCATAAAGTTTGATAGACTAAGTTAGTGCTCCACTGATTCAAAATGTGACATACTAATAGGTTCGTGAATCGAAACATACATTAGGAAATTAGTTTATTTAGGAGGAACTTAAGTAACTTTTCCTTGTGAATCAAACAAGTCCCTCGGGAAGAACCAAAACTAATTTCATGTGAGCCTCCGGCCAACAGCCCGATAATAATAAATAGTTGTAATCAGTTCTTGTCACAAATTATTGGTGCAAGTTCTGGTCGTAAAATAAAATATAGATATGTTTCGCAAAGGTATTGCGGGGCACGTCTGCATGTTCAGTGTAAGTTTTTTTTTTAATTGCCGCTATTAAAAGTGGTCGCAACCGGGAGTCGTGTCACCGGCAAGACCACCGCACATAAACACGATGTATCAAATTATTCATACAAACTGCCGTCTCTAAAGAAATTAATTCGTAGTGGAAGCTGCAGTTCAATAACATAAAACGATGTCCAGTTTCGTTCTGATTTAAATACACAAGTAAACAGAATTGGAACGAATTGTCAAGCCGCGAACAATGGAGGAACATCATATTGTGTAATAACGCCTACGTTCGCGAAGGCAAAGCAGCTCGCATTTATAGCCTCCCTTTTCTGTACAATTCGATATCCTTGTTTGTATTAAAAGTATAACGAGCGAATTCACGCATCGAATGGAACTCGCAGACTCACAAAAGATGTAAGTACGTATAAGTGGTATGTAGATTTCCATACACGTACCAAAGAGCAGGCTAACAAAATTAAATACAATTCAGTTTCCACGCGTAAATTGAAACAACTTTTACTTTATACGGCAGCGGTTACTAATTACAAACATCTGTACGATTCAACAAAGATTTATTTGCATAATCTTCACATGCTGCGATGGAATACAATTACCATTAAAACTAACTACAGCGATATAAGTGAAAAGGTTATAACAAAAATGAAGCGAAGGATACCAGTCGCGGCAGATGGATATAATTGCTGACCCGAATCTAGGAAAGAGTCAAGCTTTACTTCTCTGAAACAATGGTCCCTGCCTCTGTTGACATAAAAGAATGCAAATAAATACCTTTTACAAAAACTCGCACGGGTGTGATGGCACGCGTTAATATTTGCTTTAATAAAGTTCCGTAATTTGCGAAAAAATGAGAGGGCGCAGAAATTAACTGCAGGGTTAGGCTGAAACGTGATTGCAGAGGGTTAAAAAATCCTGAACACATGGCGACGTTATTTAGAAATTAAAATTAATGCGTGAATTTTCCAAAATTAATTAAAGCTAAGAGTGACGAACTGCGAAACGCTGCCGGCAGAAGCTGGATGCGTCGAGCTGAGGACTAGGGGAGGCCTATGTCCAGCAGTGGACTGCCATAGGCTGATGATGATGATGATGATGACGATGATTCTTTTTTTTATAGTATGTGAGTTCTCGATTTATATAGATTGTGGATGATAAAGTTTGAAATAAAATATAAGAAAGGTGGAGAAGTTGAATGAACATTTTGAGAAGCACGCTTATTTTCTTCCCACGCAGTATGAGTTGGGCGACTACGAATATTGATGCACATTATGCCGCATCATAACGCCAAATCTAGAGAGCGTAATTGAATGAGCATTATCACTAGCTTTTGTTGACGTCTTCACTTGTATAGAATTCTGGCTAAAGTGCAATATGCTTTACTACAGAGGTGGCGTTTTAGTTTGACTTAAGAGTGTGCAGGAGCCGCCATTTTGTAAGCGGGACAGTGAGTGTGATTTGTTCGGCGTGTGAGAAGTACAGAGTCATTTACAGCGCCAAACCCCTTTTTATCCAATTACAAGTTAAATAACAACCAATCGAAAAATAAAAAGACACAACTAAAGAAATACTCCAAGTTGGTTTCTTGACAAAACAAAAAACCACCAAAAAAAAGTGTGCTGTTTGTGAGATAAATAGCAAAATGTGTGCAAACGATGTATTTTTCAAAAAAATATACTGTCTAGAAAACTTTCACCAATCGTGTTTTTAAAACATGAAATCCAAGATAAAAGTGCGAAGTATAATTTCCCTAAATATGAAGGTCGTAGCTTTCCCAGATTCTGAGATAAATGACTACAAAATTGCTTAAATCGCTCCTTAATGTTTTTTTTTACGGTGTTAATTTTTTTCTGTGATAAACTATCACCATTGATTCTATAGACTTGATTAGGCACGAATTCGCTTCTTTTAGCAAAAGGTTGCAATTAAATTTAGTTTTTTTTGCTAAAGAATAATAATGTAATGGAACTCATTTTCATTATTTACTTTATAGTTTTCAAAATTTGATAAAAAAACGATTTGTTAAGTATAATAATTTTCAACAAACAGAATTTTTTACAGCATACTCGTATTATATGATATTTAGTAGTCAGAACGGATCTCAACTATCCTAAGCAGCTATACGTTGACTCATTGAATAATATAACGAGAGATTGAATGACGCAGCGACTGCTAAGTGATTTGATTGTTCATTGTTATGATGATTATATTCAATTGATTGGCAAAGCAGCCCAATCATAGGTAAGTACGTATTAAGACCTTTTAGAGAGGTCATTACGCAAACCACTTGCCAAAAGCAGAAGTGAGATTTAAAGCCAAGTTCACATGCTTTCATGATCGTGCTGTCATGCTTAAATCTAATCATCAATATTGTACTTTATGTCGGTCACTGGCCCAAACGCAAGTGTAAAAAAAAAACAGAAATAGATAGAGAAATCTATGGAACTTTTGTAGAAAGTTTATACTGGCATGGTAATTGTGTACGATGCTGTGTTGATCGTAAAAAGAAGAAACTGTTTTAAACTAAAAAAGAAATGTTTTTTGTTGCTTCATCAGATTGAAGTTACAATTTTGGGACAAAATTAATCATGTTGACCCTTGTCTTCGAGTGCACAATATGCAATATTAACCCTTTATTTCCCGTTTCGGTGTTCCGCGTTATTTATGATGCGCCTGCGCAGCGAACACGCACAAGGACAAGAGATCCGCCTCGTGCGTGTCGCCTTATCGACCAACTCGCCAAATTAACTCGCGAAATGAAGATATACGACAAGGTCCAGCAGTTTGATTTATTCCTTGCTTAATCATGTTCGCGGACATTGTTTTGGAGTCCGAAAAGGGTTAGATGCTATCAAGAAGTAATACATTTTTCTCTCCGAGTGTAACAGTACGTAGGCGTAATAAATCGTATTTATGCGATGATTCATATTGTGTAGTTTATTTTTACAAGCAATAAACCGGTCTAAGCAAGCGCCGCGTACGCATAAAGAAGAGATACATCAAAGGAGAGAAACTCCTTATAAACCCCCATTACTTTGGCGGAGACATCACGACTATTCACGACTCAGCGGGTGTGATCCGTTTCAACGCACAATGAATACCAAATAAGAAATCAACGCAGCCGCACTTACCCTCGGCAATTTTCTTTCATAGCCAATATTTCCAGAGCATAAGGACCGCTCTAAAATATGTAGCGGCACGAACTTGCTTTTTTTGTTCAGTGTGCAATTTGGAGCTTTATACAGCGTGTAAAGGGATCACCACTTAAACTTTAACTGGAGGTTATAAAGATAGAGAGGACAAGTGTCGGCTAATAATAAACGTATCGCCATGACTTAAATGCAAATCAAGATCGTCGTAATCTTGTTGTATATTTTTTTGCGGAGGACATCCTCTCACATCTAGATCCTTTGAAAATTACTAGGTAAGCTTAGTTAAATCGCCAAAATATATTTTTTCTTGGCTTTTCGACCCTTTATTATTGCACTAAAATCAATGGTATATACAATTTTGAGTGATTTTTTATCTCGGTGTTTTGAAATAAGAACAGTGCATTAGTTTTGTTTTTAAGAGTAATTCCACATCCTGTATACGTTTAAAGCAACTGTAACGCAACCAAAATGGTATAATAAATCTAAAAGTCCATTTTCATATAAAAGAAAACCGATTAAGGAGCTTTTCCCGATACCGATCTCGAATGAAGCTATATATTTTCATGATCGAGCGAATCCAAGATCAGAGACGGCTGACGGCTGGTGCGTAAGAAAATTGAAAAGGAAAACTTTTAGCTACTCTAACGGAACGTATTGTCCCACGGTTCATTTATTTGCATTTCCTTTTTCTGTTCGGGCACAGTTCGGAGTTCGAATGTAGGTTCTTTAGAAGCGTTCGAATACTTTCGAAGGCTTTCTCATAAGCGCAATCAGCATCTGAACGGTCGCATCGTAAATAAGAAGCCGCTGTTATTCCACGACTATCCACTTTATTATCTACTTTGAACGTTTTTCAAAGAGGCTCGTAAAGTTTTGAGCGTTTTATTCCAGAAGTTAATTTCAAATACGTTATTGTTGAATGGCAATAGAAAGTGATTTATGGTTTATATTAGACAAAGATTATAGAGGCGTAACGATTTAATGCATATTATAACTGTTACTAAATGACGAATTTAATCACTAATCAACCTAGCTATGACAAAAAACTTTCTACGAAAGAAAATACTGCCGCAACGAGAGGAGCAAGTTGATCTTCTGAAGAACAAAATCTTATTAAGATTGATAGATAGATAGATAAACGATTTATTTGACACACATAACATAACACAGACACAAAAACAAAGACAACTAATAAGTAGGTAGGTGCATAGGTAAACAACAAACACGTAGTCGGGCACCTACATAGGTGTGTGCAACAGTGGTCTGTGTGCTGTAGAGAGCCAAAAAGGTCCAGTCTCAGCTTATTGATAATCCATGCCCGAAGGCACAGAGTAACGCTGATTTTCAGACTATACCTGAGGAAAAGTGACATCCCGAACAGAACAGAAAGTATGAACAAAAAAAATACGTAAGAAGAAAGATTAAGAAGGAAGATTGATTATTCTTATTTCAAGATTTATACATATGTTTGTGGCTTTTGAGGGAAAGATGTATGATCATTCCTTTATACAGAGTGTCCCGTAATGAGTGGATAATCTTTTAGCTACGGGTAGGGGGCATTCATAAGGAACCAGAAAAGCAAATCTTGTGCCCAGTAATAGTCTCACGGTTTTCGAGTTATGGGACATTTAAGAAATTTTCATTTTTTTCTACTCTTGTTCATTCTTACGATTTCATCATTCTCGATGCCAAAATCACAAATTAAGGAATTTTCAATCTGTTTTCTTTATAGCATTGTTGGATAATTGTGCTATCCAATGATAATTGCCATTTACATGCCAAAGGAACAGTTATCCACTCATTATGGGACACCCTGTATGTATGAGACATATTTTTAACATAAAGTAATCTCATTCTATAGAGTAATTGTTTGAACACGTATCATGTAATTTACGAAGATTGAGACATATCCGTGTTTTTGTTACGGATTCAATTGTAAAATTATTATAATGGAACTTGTTAGCATGCCCCCTGGCCACGGGCGGACAGTCTGACGGACGATTTGTTTGTCACTCATTCACAACTTCACAAGCCTCATTTAAGAGCTGTGGTTAACAAGCGTAATATTTCGAAACTCGTTTACCGTGCGACAGAACGCACACTTAATATTCAATTGTTCGAAAATCACCGTCCTCTAAATTATTGTGCTACGAATAATTCCACGTCAAAAAATAATTACATTTCATGTGAGCGTAAAAGAACGTCGAAATAAAAAGAAAAACATGATTTCGTTTTTCACATCACACAGATTAAAAAGATATTTGTAACGTCATTCCCGATTTCCTAACTGGATTAAACACGGATGAAATTGACAAGCGAACGGACGGCAGCCAATAAACGAGATTCCCTAAATATTTTCCTTCCATAAATAGTCAATAAAGCCGTTTTTCCCACGCCCGTTTCGCAATCTACTCCGGGTGAGCCGATACGCGTTGCGCCACATTAAATTCTTCACGTTTAATCAATTCCGGAGTTTTGCTTGTGAAAAAATATCAAACTGAAGTGTTTCCTTCCGTATCGACGGCGCCGGGGGAGCAGAGGGCAGACAGCAAATAAATCGTTGGCGCAGTTTCAAAAAGCACCAAAATTGTCGGGGTGGCTTCGTGGACACGCCTTTTATCTGTTACGTCTATCAGCCTTCACGTCCGCCGCTTAACGTAAATAAGCGCAAAAAGTTGCCGCGAATAAATAATAAGGACCAAGAAAATGGCTGGATGCGTGCAACCGTGCGGTATTAAAAAATACTCGACAGCGCGGATCCGCCTGACCTACTTCCGATCCCGAGCGACGCGACCATCATTACGATAAAAGCTCGTTTAATGAATTAACGCTCGTCTAAAGCCACCACGACCTTAAAATTATTGAGAGGAATTTATCAGCAAGAGCCTTCGAATTCCAATAAATAGTTAGAAGTTTGCCCTGAAAAATACACATGAACGTAGCAGGTCACGATGGCTGGCCGCGGCCGCGGTGACCGCGCGCTCGTTACGGCTGCTTTATGTGGGGGTGCAGCTATCGGCAACAATGCGCCGCGCAGCCCGCTCATAAATACCAAACAATTAGACAATAAATCCCCATTTGAATTAGTATTTTTATTTGCACGTCACGTGCGCACGCCCGACCTTCTAACAATTTATGTAGCGAGGCGTCAAACGAAACAGCTCAAAGAAAACAAGGCGCTCTAAGCTTCAGGCGAGAAGAAAGCCTATAATTTCGTTTGCGATTTATCGCCAGCCGAACTATAAACAATTTATTTGCAATGTCTTCGCGCTCACCCTCGTGGGCTTCGTCTACATCAAGTCTGAGATCTAATTTCGCCAAGAATTAAACGTCCAGCATGGGAGAATATCGAGAGATAAAAGCCGAGTACTTAGCATCGAAGCTGATTTGCAACCATTACCGTCCACTCGGGCTGATCAAGGGCGTGATTAAGAAAAACGAATACGAGCTCGAGCGTGACACAAAAGCGGAGCGATAACAGAGGAAAAACGAGCAGAGAATCGCCTCCGAGCAGACGGTATCGGGCCCGCCCGGGAGTTATTAAATATTAAAATAAACTCGCATTCCGACACGAGTCCTACAGATACGCAAGATTACGGCCAACACAATGAGAGCAGGCCGCGATCGCTCCCGAGCCTTATCATATCAAAGCACGAGCCTACATAATTCAGCTAGGGAACCAAAACGATACAAAATTTAAGGCCTGTGTAAACACGCGATGCGGGAAATTCTTAGCGGACCATCTCCTTAGCATCTCAATAATAAATTAAGCTTTAGGGACGCTATCCGATAACACAAGACGTTTCGGGCGGATGGGACAACATCACGTCATTTTAACACGTTTATATTGGTTGGTATTACGATATTCACGATACGGTCAACACAATAGGAGCAAGCGACGGTCGTATCCTTAGCCTTATCATATACAAGCACAAGCCTACATAATTCAACTACGACGGTATTCCCACGAGGGTTTACTGCTGATCAAAATTTAGGGCCTGTGTAAACACGCGATGCGGAAAATCTTTGCGAACCATCTCAACCTAAGGGTATTTTCTCACCATTCCTGTTAAATGGCATAGAGACCTCTGCACAGATACGAAATTATGTTCTTGAATTTTACTAGGCTTTCCTTCCCAGTTTAATATTTACTTTGTTGTTATTTAACGTTAGTTGTTTTCTATTTAAAATCGAAACTTTTCACGTGATTTCTTTTGCTATATCTTTCTCAGTTAACTCTATATAATATTGGTATGAAAACTAGACGCTGCCAAATTCTAAATTTCAAAATTTTATGAGTGAAGCTTAAAACTTAGCTTTAATCCTGTATTTTACTAATATTTTAAATCTAAAAATTTGTGTAAGCTGATTAAAAATTTAGCGACCTAGCGCGTATAACCGCAGACTGACCTAGTATCTCAAATCTACCTAATATCTTTGTCACGACTCTATTAGTTAATTATAATCATCACAGATGTTTCGTTATTACAACCTTTTGGTAATAAAGGGCATGCATTATATCGTTGAATGTCAATAATCGCATAACTCACGTTGCAACACCTCTTAAGAGTATCGGTGGTCCTATCGGTTGCCGAAGCACCACGCCTTCTTACCTGAAACAATACATCATTACAATATAGGTATGCACTTTAATCGGCACCTACCAGCCTGATAAAATGCATTTTAATGCGGCATTCTCATTTTATAGGATCAGAGGGATTTAGGAGCTGAAGTGCAACAGGAAAAGGAACTTTGTTTTTGGAACGAAGTTAAAAGAAAAAGAGTTCGGTTTTACCGTCACGACACATACATAGGTCAAAACGTCACAAGATGAAGAGCGCAGTCGCGCAAAACAGTCCATAGATTGTTAAATTATTAGTACGAAAGAGCGTTTCTAGGATTTTAAATAATTTATTTGACATATGCCAAATGTCAATGTTGAAACTTCGTTCCAATCGAGTGTTCCACGAAGGTTCCACGACACTCACGTACCTTTTTGGTTTTACGGTGTATTATGAATGATGATGAATTGATTTTATGGTTTTTCAGAATGACTTCAAAAAACCTGATAACTATTTTTAGAAGGACAAGGTTTAGGTTTAGGTTTTTATTTAGGTAGGACGCTTTTTCGGATGAAATCAAGCTGTTCCATATAACACCAGAGTCTACAATGCTCTACCTATGTATATCAACAGGTCGGAACTAAGTTAATAATAACTGTAGTTTAAATTGACGGCAGTCCGCCGTCAGAGTCAGTTCGCTCCCCGGGCGAATGATTTAATTATCGAGACTTATCGACTCGTTAGGCTGCGGGCTGGTGCACTCTAAATCAATTTCACTTGAACTATTCTCAATCATAACTTTTTAATTTAATATAATGTCATAATGACAAAATAGTGCGTTTACTGAATTTGGCAATATGAAAGTAGTGAAATAAGTATCCTTCAATGCAGGGAAATCGCTTGTAACAAATAAGACCAACCTGCCTTTGTAAGATGGAAAAACTATAAGCAGGCTGGCATCGAATAACGCGCCGGGTATCCCACTAACGCAGAGTGAAGGGAAATAATTACTTACAACATTCGTCTAAAATATTGTCCTTAGAATTTACTGAGTTGGTTTAAATTAAATGCATTCCGTCTGAACATTACAAGAAAATGAACCGAGTTTAGACTAAGACTAACTAAAAAACTGTCCCTAGAAAAACGATTTTTAAATACTCGTACATTAACGATTTTTTGTGGTAACAGTTTAGTTTTGACATGTGTCAACATGGGGTTCAACGTTTATGTAATAAGCAGCATTGAGTTTATAATTATACTAGCTGACCCGCGGCAAACGCTGTTTTGCCAATATCGCTATTAAAAATCTCCATTTCAGCCTTTTTGAGGGTTGTTTTAAAAAACCCTGAAACACGTGTCCATTTATTTTTAGTTATTAGTATTCCAACTGAGTTTTCAGCAAATCGCTCGACGTGATCAATGTGTCTTGCCCACCATGACATCCGAGACGTGGACGCTAACCCATGAGTCTGTGTATAGGATGAGGGCTGCACAAAGGGCCATGGAGCGCGTCATGCTCTGCATCAAACTTATAGACCGAGTTCCAAATGCCAAAATCCGAAAACAGACAGATTAGCGTAGGATCGTGGTGGATGGCACAAGCTTAGGGAGGCCTATACCCAGCAGTAGGTGTACACGGACTGTGGATAATGATGATGAGTTTATAATTATTTCCGGTCCTAATATGTAGCAAGTGCATATGTAGAAGCTCCTTGAGGAGCACATCAAATTATTTCACCATACTAGTTCAAAAAAGTGAGATGACAAGAAGGCAGAGCAGCTAGCAAATTATCTCTCAAAACGGATTTTCACATAGACTGTGAGCAAAATAAATGATGAGGTACAAAATTTGTTTATTATTGTCGCTAAATCACTGCCGCACACTGTTTGCAGACAGAAATTCTGCTGATTTAAGTGTAAACAGTAAAACGTAGCACAGTAATTCCAACAAGACTGCAAGATAGAGTTTGTTATGATAAAATTTTATACAGAAGCATTAGCATTCGCCGTGGCTTATCACTTGGCGCTTCCTAGTCGTACACGCACCTGTAAATTTTCCCATTAGAAGAGGCACTTTTGAGATAGGAGTTGGGTTTGTACTGGGCGTAAAGATATAAAAAATAAAACATTTTTGAAAAAAAAAATTGAACCGACTTCACAGAACACAAACAGAAGAACCTTCTACACACTAAAAAGAGAAAAATAAGAATATAATTTGAAGTCGGTGCCAACTATTCATTTACATCTAAGAAATTCAAAAGAACTTGGGTGCAAAATTGTATCCTGGTACGCTATCACTCGATTTATTTTTTTGATAGGTACTTAATCGTATTCACTTGGCACCGACTTCAAATTATATAGAATAGAATAGAATAGAAAAACACTTTATTGTACACAAAAACACATTACAGGAAATACACGAAAATAAGTAAGTAGGTACAATGGGCGGCCTTATCGCTAAAAGCATATATTCTTATTTTTCTCTTTTTAGTGTGTAGAAGGTTCTTCTGTTTGTGTTCTGTGAAGTCGGTTCAATTTTTTTTTTCAAAAATGTTTTATTTTTCACTTTTTAGTGTAAGTAAATAAATACTGTGTAAATAAAAGTGTATGTGTAAATAATATAGTAAGCTACGAGTACATTAAGACTTTGCTTATCGTAGCTTAAGTAGGAAAGGATGAGAGAAGTCATGGGCAGACCTACTAAAGGACACACCGGAGTTCAGCAAGGGGGAAAACTATCAATCCATAAGGAAAAGAAAATATTTTGGACTACCTCGGGTGTAATACCCTTTCAAACTATTTAATGTTTGACTCAGATTGTGAGTCAGGGTGTGTTGTGTAGTGAGAATGAGGTTTTTTGAATGTTACGGGAAAACTGTCAATCCCTCAGGAAAAAAAATATATGGCGCCACCTTGAGAGTGTGTCCTTTACACTTTCTAACAAAAAAAATTTTGGAAATCGGTCCACAATTTTCTTAAAGTTCAGTGATTGTTTTAGTTTTACGGGAAAACTATTAATCCCTCAGGAAAAAAAAAATATATGGCGCCACCTCTATCTAACAAAAAAAAAATTTTGGAAATCGGTGCACAATTTTCTTAAAGTTCAGTGATCCCTCAGGAATAAAATTTATATGGGACCACTATAAGAGTATTCCCTTTCAAACAAAAAAAAATTTTGGAAATCGGTCCACAACTGACGGAAATATCGGTGAACATACATAAAAAAAAAAAAAAAAAAAAAAAAAAAAACATACATACAGCCGAACATATAACCTCCTCCTTTTTTTGAAGTCGGTTAAAAACAAAAAAACCTTTAATATTCAAAGACATCGGTCAAAATTTGTTTTTAAGGTTGGTAACTTGGTTGATATTCCACTTATCAGAACTAAGCGCTGTCAAAGTTCTTTTATTATGCGCAAATTTGGAATCAGCTTCCAGCGTCTGTATTTCCGCTGAGCTACGACCCCGTTGTTTTTAAGAATAGAATTAATAGGCACCTTCTCTCGCTCCATCGTAGACCTCATTCTTAACGCTTGTGTAAGTTTCGAGATCAAATGCCGACACATTCTTCATAAAAAAATATTAAGAAAAAACTGGTCGAACTCAAAATATGTGCTCTTTCTTAGAGCGTAATTTTATGTTCTTACGGTGTTTTATGATTACAAATGTATCTTAAAATACAATTAGAATACATTTCAGTTCATGGAAATGTACTGAGAATGAATAAGGTAGTGATTAGGGACTTTTCAAAAAGCACTGTTTTTACAATTTAAAATTTTGACACCCTGTACTTACAAGTACGAGTTTGTGTACAACTCACTTCGTCTTATCATTATTTTAAACTGTCAAACCTGCAACTGACTACGAGTAGGTAGAGTTAATTCATGTATTTAAAGAACCACATTTGTCGTATCATGTTGTTGTTGTTGTTGTTGTTGTTTTTAGCCCCCACTATCCCACTGCTGGGCAAAGGCCTCCCCTCGAGTTTTCCAAGCTTTCCGGTTCAACGCTATTGTCTGCCACTGATAGTCGCTGAAGGTGTCCAGCTCGTCGCGCCATCGCTTGCGTGGTCTGCCGCGCCGTGTCACTGTCTCATGGCTCCAATCAGTGGTTATTTTGGCCCACAGTTCGTCCGGCATGCGGCAGACGTGCCCCGCCCAGTACCACTTGAGTTTCCCGGCTTTTTGAGCTACATCGGCGACTTGCGTTCGAGAGCGAATGGTGGCATTTTTAATTCGATCTGTTAGTTTTATGCCCAGTATACTTCGCTCCATCGCTCTTTGACAGACCTCGAGTTTGGACTTCTGAACATCAGTAAGGGACCAAGTTTGAGCACCATAGGTTAGAATCGGGAGGATACAGACGTCCATGAGTTTACGTTTCAGAGATAGTGGTAGGTCTCCTTTAAATAGTCCTTTCATCGACCAATAGCTGCGCCAGGCGTTTTCGGTCCGTCTTGCAACTTCCTTATCCTGCCTGTCTTGAAAAGAAACTAATTGGCCGAGATAAACGTACTCATGAACGTATTCCATATTCCCCCCATTCACCGCGATAACCTTCTTCGTGCTGTTTGTCATAACTTTGGTTTTGCTCATGTTCATGTGAAGTCCAACTTCGAGGCTTGCCGTTGCTAGGTCTTGTAGCATTTTCCGTATCATGTTAAAACGAAAAAAATATATAACAAATAGGCATCATCTGGATGCTTTTTCAATAACATATGTCAAAACGAAAAAAAAATTATAACCAATAGGCATCATTCTGGATGGTTTTTCAGATTCGACTACAGCACCACGGATAGTTCTAAGAACTTGACTAGACAGTTCCATTCATACTAATAGCATGGTGCTAGGTATGAAATGAAAAAGTATAAAATCTGTCAGCTTTTATCCGATCACATTCATAAACTTATTTCCGTGGTCCATTTACATATTGGGATGATCGATAATTAGGAGATTAATTACCTGGCCAAAATGACGAAGCTCATTACTCATATCTGGAGCCTGTTAATCACCATTTGGGCTGAGCCAGACATTTTCATGATAAGCTATATGATTATGAATAATCGCTCATTAAACGTCATAAAAGTCACTGATATAAGGAAAGCTACTGCTCTGGTTTATTGCTTTACTTTTATGAGTGTATTGCGATGATTTACATTACGCGACAGTATTGGTCACCTATACTGACCGTTTAGAACGTTGCTTAACTTCGCTGATCTATCAAGAACGACCAAGCTACACCACGAGCGCTACAAGAAGTCTTGGTAAAGTTAACGGAAGAGCCCAACCCGCATAGATCTTACATGACGATCGGATTACAATCGGCAGGACATTAACGAGTTCGGTTCACTCGACAATCTCACTTCGGATCTGCGTCGTGTGGAGGCGCTGATGTTGAGACTAATGCTGCTTAATTAACTCGTATTCATTATCGTGGGGTACACGGCACTAGGCGCGTGCGCACACAGGTGCAACCAGGAAACAGGACCACCGGACAACTGCCTGCAGTTTCTGGGTCTAGCTTTGGCACTTGATAGATCACAACTGGTCAATAAGTATAATTAAAATCTGAGGCAGTACAAGTTCACCTACCCATTTTATAAACTGTATGATGCAGTTAGATAATTGGTTTTAAATAAATATTAATATAAGGTATATATTTGATATGGGCCGTTTTTAAGTATTTAACATCATGTACTAAAACTATTTTTGCCTGAAATAAACGTTATATTATTAACGTTATTTTTAATACACTTTTAGTTTTGTGTACTACGGAACACATAATGCACAGTGTACGGATTAATCATTTTGTGCCACAGCAATAGACTGATACTGTATATACTAGTGTATCTTCTGTGGCACAACCACAGCTTTAAATCCGTGGGCACAACCCACCATATTCCTATTCCAATCGAGTGTCTTCAATTAAAATTCCGTAGTGAGAAGTATGGAAATTCGTTTTTGCTTCGATGTAAGTGCGGCCTGAATCGCCATTAATGTTAGAACTTGTCTGTTTAACCATAATTTTAATCTACATGCATTTCTCTAGATTTAGCTAAGGATGGGTTTGCTATGTAACCAATGTGTTACAGGAACTATCACGTTATTTCGAAACTTTATGTGTACAAAAGTATTACATACCTAATGTATATTTCCAAATTATGTTAGTATAATACGTAATAATCTCCTTTTACAAGAGTCTATCAAAAGGTCACTTTGATTAAGGGCCAATAAGCTGCAGGCGATGATAATATACGAGGATTAGATATCTCAAGCCGCAATTGCAATACGTATATCTTCTTGAACCATACAAGATACTATTAATCCAAGCGTCAAGGAAGTTTCGTCGTCGTCGGTGCACTTGGAGAAATATTAAGGCTATTAATATTAGGACGTTGCACACAAGAGATAGCTCGTGCGGGGTCAGGTGACCGTAATACATGGCTTTGCATATCTCAAGGCAAGTCTCAAAATCAAGGATTATATTAAAACTTTAGCATATTAAATAAAAACATGATTACCTTTTCCGTAATAACAAAAGATCTTTACACGAAAAGGAAAGACATAAAAGCAAGACTATTCTCAAGATTGCTCTCTGGAGTGACGCGCACGATATTTTAAGCTCTAGGCGATTAATCCTCTTAATTCAAGAAGCTAAGGCATCACCAGTAGGCCTGGAGCGATTCCACGAGAGCAAAATACGCGTGTTCCTCGTCATTATGCAAAACACACACCGGATACGCAGGTGAGTTATTAACCACATAATAAGTCTCATCTCGTTACAGAGCAGGCTCATTTCACTCCGAGGGAAATTACTTACGGCCTCGAGATCTCGCGCGCTTTGTAAATAGGTGCCATGCAAATATTTCACAATTACATTGCTCGCAACGAGCCAAATAGGCGCAAGTATCGAATACTCGAGCGTAACTTTGCATGCTTTATGAAAATGGAGAACAAATAAATTCTTGTTATGTGGTAAAAGGAAATAGAATTTCGCAATGCGGTAATGAGATGGCGTTTACAGTTATTGCTACCATTAGGCGGTTCGTGGATGTCTTGTGCAAATAGAAATAAGTAAACTTTACTCAAAACAGGGAAATTACCTGATTACTTTTATTGATATTGTGCCTTTAAAATGTTGAATGCGATAAATTTACACCCGTCGTTCATTTGCATAATTTTGTGTCCCGCGAAATATTTACATAAAAATATTTTAAATGCTAGAACAACAAATATATAATACTCTTTTCAGGGTTCCGTTCTCAAAACAAGGATCCGTTTACATAACATAAACTGATTCCTTATAGAATAAATAATAATAATAATTTGTTTAAATTTTTGCAGATCCAAGGTTTCAGTGCACGAAACAGAAAATGTCAGAAAAATAGTTATGTTTAGTAATGCCATAAAAAATTACAAGTAATGTTGGATAAATTGAACATGTAGTAGTTATACCTTACACACGTAACCCTCGATCAAAAAGTCTTACTCGCACTTTTTGACATCAATCACGCCAATGGTATTTCAAACCAATCGGCAACCCCATATTTCATTGGGCAATCGTAACGTGTCATAAAACTGATATAAATCTAACATTATCTGCAATCTTGTTAACTGTCACGTTTTAGCGTCTCGACGCGAAAACTCGATTAACTATTGATTATATAAGGTGATCTGATCTGTAATATGCAAACTGGTATTTTGAAACTGGGTATGACAAATAGTCTGTGACAAAATGTAAAACGATTTTGAGAATTGCTAAGAACGGAGTCTGAAGTAATCATAGTTAGGCTACAACATTTAGATCGTTTTACTAACTTGCGTACGTAGAACCATTTAGGTACCTAATCAGTAATCAGTCCGCTTGGTCCCATTGCTGGGTGTACACAATCAAAGCATCAAAATCGTTCAGGGAGGAATTACGAGCACACATACATTAACAATTATTTTGAACAGGCCAATGTCTAATGTCAAAACGGTGTCAATGATACTTCTCGCACTCGATCAGCCTTTATTCCCAAGATCACTGATGTTGTGTAATTTTGAAAGGAATTTACAAGTTAGCCGGCTAATAATCGTATACATGCCAAGAAGATGTCTGTCCGAGCAGCGACAACCGTCGGACGCCGCTTATGACCCCACTACGGTGCCGATTTATGATCGTCCCCTTTACTACAAATGCGGCCACTTTACGACTTAATTTAAAGCAGGGCATTTACTTTTTCAGAGTGTGGGTCGATCTAACGCCTCGACATTTTAACCGACGTCTTTGTTTTAAAAACATTCAATTCTAATAATGTTGTAATAACCGCTTTTTTTTTTTCAATTTAATAAGGACGGCGAATTTCATTTGTAGCTTGACAATAAACTACATTTAGATTCATAAAGATGAGCTGTTTATCGGAAAATTATAGCTTTGATTATAAATTGGTATAGATATCAAGATAAAAACAGATCTGGTTATCTATAATTTGTCTAATATGCTAATGGATTGAGATAGGTAGATATAAATTTGCATTCACAGCTTACGTAAATGGAATTTGCAAAAAAAATCGAACACACCTTACACAGTAGGTGTCTACATTTTAAATTAGATAGCAATTTAAAACTGATGAAATATCGGAGAAGTTGTGAAACAGGACACCAGTAGGTCAAAGCCTGCAATTTTGTAATATAGTACAGGACAAGTGTCATATTGTTTGAATAAATGTGAGACAACATCGTGACGTCTCAATCAGCCGTTTACGGAAAAGCTCCATTGAATCCGCCGTCGGGCCATCATTGCGCGACCAAGCGTCAATCACCGGTTGCATAACCACATAGCCACACCGTTGTGCTCGACTAAAGTCAGTGATACACATACTAAATTGGAAGTTAGGTACCTTTTTAAGATATAATGGGTTAGTCAAGCAGAAGTGAGCATGTGATCCGATCCTTAAAAGATATTTTAGCATCCGCGCAACTCGTTTCGTCATTAATCCAACAATTGCTTGAAATATTCTAGATTCTTGACAGCGCAACGTTTCCTCTTTTCGTATAATTTGCACTATTAACATAATTTTAATTTTGGGTGCATGAGGCACGGACCAGAATGAATGGCGTAAACAGAGGAAGGACTATACCCAGCAGTGAGATATTCTTGGCTGGGCGTGATGATGAATATAATTTTTATACAGTGATTTGTCACGGCATTTTATTAATAACCTATACACTAGATCCTAGAAATTTACTTACACTGTATAGAAAGCTTTATGAAGAAAATTCTTTGCACTTCTAAATGTCGCGTTGGTGTGTGACAATACGTCGATACCCGATATCAGAGTATATCATCTCGACCGACCGACGCTTGCCAAATGCTCTTTAAAAATGTTACGTGTCGTGTTCGACTTTTAAAGTGTTTGGCGTATATTAGATTTTATCTTTGGTCATAAAATTATTGGAATACTAGACTATTTTGATTTGAATCGATTATGTTAAGTCGAGTATGAGAATATCAACTAATAAATTTGAGAATGAGACTTATTTACTTCCCAAACAATCCTGAGTATATAATAATTCCAATTTGTATTATGGAGCTTTTTGATCTTTAGAAGCATTTTATTTTTAGTTACTCAAAGACAGTTCATTTAGTCAGAAATATGATATGTTATTGCTGCCTTCATCCCCAACCCATTTTAATTTGACACATTATCAGGACAACATAATCTATTCTAGGCCAATTTGTTCATAAACTATTCTAGAACTGACTGCCTACATTATCGCATGAGTATTGAAACGTACAAGTTATTAATGTCCCGTGTGAATATTCATCTGATGATGGCAGGCATGCGTAGGCCTTCAGGGCGAGGCTGGTCGCATTAGAGACAATGCGATTTGCATATGAGGGGCGTTCCTAACTGTCAACCAGAACATTCACATTAACTAATCTGATGCGGTAATGAATGCGAAATAGTTCAATTATACGCTCTGTATTCGATTACGCCCATGCGATGAGGTGACACATGGATGAACTCATTACATTTATAAAAATGCAAACTTACCACAAAGTTAATGAAAGAGAAAGAGCAACAATAGAGTATCGCAGCAGAACGTAACATCCAACCAACTAAGCCACTTTAACAGTATGGTAATTTCAGAGGAAAAAGTGGGTCGGCTCCCGAGGCTTTAAAAGCGATGTTCATTCCGAGTAACGTAGTACCTTATACTATGAATACTCGTAAGTTCGCCTGAGAGCTTAGGGCGCATTGTACA
The DNA here is from genome assembly GCA_951394285.1 of Epirrhoe tristata. NCBI lineage: Eukaryota > Metazoa > Arthropoda > Insecta > Lepidoptera > Geometridae > Epirrhoe > Epirrhoe tristata. The sequence continues at coordinate 6,448,824 of OX596146.1, read as the reverse complement.
TTCGAGGAGCGTACGAAAGCGCCACCAGCGTCGCAGTCAACACTCTTTGCAATAATGCGCTTATTCTCCCAGGCTACTCTACCTACCCCCATAATTCCATTCTTTGTGCACCGCGTCTTGTGCCCTAAGTCGAAACTCGTGTTACCGCCAACAGCTTATTAAGGAGGTACAATAGGTAGCAAACAATATTTCCTTATCCTATTCATAATGGAATTAGGAAGGTAAGCCTTAAAAGCGCATTTTCTTAGAATGAAAATGAAAATATGTTTTTGTTGGGTGACAAGGCTTTAAGGGTGTTACGCTCTATTAAGAGAGTAGCAGGTGTGACAAGATTACTTTTGTTAGGGAATCATTGTTTGTGTTGGAAGAAAAGCGTTAGTAAATCAGGGCCACAGTTTAGCAATTACAGGAGGAATCCGGCAGGGCGCTATCTCTGAACTAATGAGTGAAGACGGTCGCTGGCCGGCGCACTCAGACTTATCTCCTTGATAAACAAGTACAAATGGGTTACACGTTGCTTCCACCCCTAAGTCTCTCTATTTCTCCTTTAACGTCTCAAGTGAGATAGCACAACTTTTATCTTCTGTATAGACAAAGGCTTCGTTACAAACTCGTTAGTTTAATTTGTATCCAGAGGTTTATTTTGTAACAAAGACCACAGTTCAGCTTTTTGTAACAAAATGGGATTAAATTTTACAGTGGAGTTAATTAAAATCAAAGACAGATTCAGTACGTTTATTGGGAGCAATAGAGGAGCGCAGTGCAGGTCCGTTCATAAACCGTCCCCGACAATAAACGGATCCCAACACATTCGGATATTGTCCGAAGCGTTTTATTGCCACATATTTTAGAGAAGAGTGGAAATGCCGCCTGATGGCACGTTTACGATACATGGAAATTACATTGGAATACGAATATTCACTTTAATTAGACAGGATTAGCAAGCTACATATTGTATTAGATTGTTTTCACAGCTTGGACTTGTTTTATTATAGTAACAGATTGTTTTATGTATTTTTATGAGTAAAATATAATTTTAATATGAATACATTAATATTATGATCCAAGAGAGGATTTCAACTAGGGAGTTAATTTTAATCTTTTACGTGCTCAAACTAGAGGCAATTTTACATGAACAATTCATAGCTCACACGTCCTAAAATATTTCACGCCACAATACGTGCCTCAAGACCTCATTATGCGGGGTGTTAAAATGCTAAAGCGGGACGGCCGGGGGCGGCGCGTCCGCAGGAAGCCGACCGAAGCTTTCAATAGCGCAGGAAAACCACAGAGAGCAATGGCGCGATGAAAAAGACCCTTAATGAGACCTCTCATTAGATTCCTCTTATAATCTTGCACAAACATGGTCTCTGTAGTTGTCAAATGTCGCCTAGGGTTAAAGCTCCAGGTAAGTTGAGTTTACAGCGATCCTAAACGAAAGACACGCACTTCAAGTTTTTTTTACAAGTAATCCAGAAAGCACACAGTTCTTCATTTGAAGATATTGAATAATCCGATGTGAAAAATCACTCGATTAATTTATCAGGTACTGTTACTAGGGTACAGTTGACAAAGATAATTTAGTGGTGCCACGAACAAATCGACACAGCACGCGTTCTGCATGTCCACATAAAAATAACTAGAGAGTCAATTTGTTTAGATTGTATTACACAATCGAAATAACACGCTTCTCTAATATTTATTGCCATGATATCGAAAAATGTAAGACATCGCAACCGAAAATAGTTAATACATAAGTTCCATAACCAATAAAATATTATAGCACTGAATTTATGACATAAATAATTTAAAGGCTATTGCGTTTTGAGTTTTTATTGCGTCCTATAACGACACATCCGTTCGGAAAAGAAATACGACGTCATAACAAGACCTTAACTTCCATGCACTATTAAATCTGTACTGATAAAATCAAAATCAACATTTTATTAGATACTGGATCATAATAATATTTGATCAGAATAATTATTTTCGTAACTTATGAAGAAACATGAAATCTTGGAATTGGACTAAAAAACTGAGTTGTGGTTTTAGAGGTTCTAATTATTTTTCAGTGGTTCAGGTATACAGAATCCAAATAATTATAATTTGGTACAACAAAGTTTGGGAGAGATCTAGCAGGGAAAGCGTGGTTAGGACGGCGAGGGATAGAGAGAGGTGGAAAAGCCTGGAGGAGGCTTTTGAAAAAAAAGGAGCAAGCGGATGATGTCGATGTCGTAGATAATGTAACGTAAATTAAGCGAAGTGATAGGTAGCTAAGATAATATTTGTATTAAGGCTTATAAATAAATAAACAACAAAGTTTTATTATAAATATTGTAGAACAAAATAGAGCTAGTAGGAGCTAGTCACACCGAGACTGAAAAAAAAACTTAGGCCTTTAAATTTATATTAGATGATTTATACAGCATCAGGAGGTAACCTATGCTTACACTTAACGGGACGCTGTAGTGCCTGGGACATTGTTTGAGATGGCTTGCCCAGCACCTATACCATCTCTCAGCTTAATCAGCCTGGCCCACAGGAAAGACGACGTCAATACGTGTGGAGCTGACTGTGAAGCTGCGGGTTTCCTCACGATGTTTTCTTTCACCGTTATGAGCTCGTGTTAAAGCGCATATAAATTTTTCGAAACGTAAAATCCAGGCCGGGATTCGAACTCACGACCTTCGGATTGAAAGTCGTGGCACAACCCCATTCGACCAACACGGCTCACCGAGACTACACTGCACATAATGAACACAGTCACACCGATCGCGACGCGATACTGCGATTGTCATCATTGCAGGAAACATGAACAAGGGACCATGGACATTGAGAGAGGCAAGCGAACTGAAATAAAGCTGTCTCACTCTTACAAATAAAACAGTGTGTTAGAACTATTCTGAATCTTTAGCGAGTTAAATAATATAAAACGCTGGTTTATACGCATAGAATTATCTGATTGCAATAACATGCTAAACGTTTTATCAACACGGCACACATAACAAACGATTAAGATAGATAGGGTTAAGAGTATCTTCAGCAACGCACACAGCCAGATAAAATAATTGGATCTGAAAGAATACACCTGCTACACTTTTGAGTTCAAGATAGAGTTCAAGTCACAAAAACAGTAAGGTTATCGTCTTAGCTATCAAGTCTTTGACACCTTAACACGAAAAACAGGTTAATAAGACCCGCCCTTCAATGAGATGTGAAAATAATGTGTGATATTATCTCAGTAGCTGCATTACTGTATATAACTCCAAGTTGCGCCTTGCATTAAGAGCCTTTGCACACGACCACCATTTTGTTTTTTGCTGCAGTATCCCGATGTAGCAGTGATCTTCGCAAGGTTAGCCGTATAACGATCGTAGTGAGCTATAAGCTTCCTCAATAAAATGCCACCAAGATCTTAAACTGCCTACGTCCTAGGTCGATATACGATCGGTAGACGTGGTTACGTCAAGTACTTTACAATATTTACTCGCAAAATAACGCAGTAAAAGTCAACATAGTTAACACGCGATGCAATCGCAAACGAATGTGGCAATCCATTGAGGAATACATTCACGGCTTAGTTGGCAATTAACTTATACTTTAAGTGCAGAACTTAAAATAATATATCGTCCGAACTTTAAGTATGTTCGTATAAGTAGTGGCCAACTTCGTCATCAGAAACTCCATATATTTTAAAAGTGTGTAAAGCACTTAAATATTTTTAAAAAGACGAACAAGCATTATTGCTGTACATTTCTACGGATTTTCTCCCATAGCAATGAGACAGAGCTTGAATAACCACGACCTATGCTATATCAACAAAGTTCGTTTGATAGACTCTCTTCAGGCACTCAACTTTTAAAGATCTGCTACCTGTATCAAAACGGAACTGTTAACCAACCGTTAATGGTGACTGTACTCTTGACGACACGACGCAGCTTCCTGAAACTTTCGCAAAGGCGTCATGTGCAAACGCTCTAACCGCCAATCCAGTTAATGAGCGCCGAAGTTTTTCGCTTAAATAAACATTAAGAAGAGAATGGACGGTGCGCCCACCGAACCTTTTACCGGAATTACGCGGCGGTTAAGTGCTCGCTTTTAGAACTGAGAATGACGATGCATGGAGCATTCTAATGTCTGATAGAGGCTTAACGTCGTCATAATTCTTAGTCGACGTTTGCGAGGATATAGAATACATCCAGTTTACCGCAGATATACGAGTACAGTAAAGAAAGTGGTTGCAACACGGTCCTAGCGTTTGAACCTCTCATGATTTTATAGAGCCATCTATTCGAACTCAATGGAAGTTTACTACGAAGAAATATGAGTATGGCCGTTTAAAACACTCGGTTCACGTTATTGCAGGGCCACTTTAAAGTGGACCAAGTTTAAGTACAAAGTGTTGTAACAAATCAAGCTAAATATTATCAAACAACAGTAAAAGAACAGTTTCTCAAAGGGATGTTGGAAGCAACCCCAGCAAGAGACGAGATTAAAACTTTGTTACTTGAAAGTGCAGTGGCCGCACTGTAGAAGAGAAATTTACTCGAAGCAAAAGTTAATATAAGCGAAATTTGTCCTGTGGCGAGCGGTTTGCGGGCGTCCCGGCAACTTCCAACCTCGAGAACTAACTCCCGGCTATGTGGACACCTGTGTTCGCTTCCACTTTAATTCTCGCTCTTTCTTGTTTTTATCATGCAATTAGTGTAAAAGCCGAATAGGAACAAATTCACCAAATCTAGCTCGGACAGTCTGCACCACATTCAGATACTAATAAGTATTTTAAATGCTTTTCGTATTTTAAGTTGAATGTTATCATTCAATCGTATATAATATACGGAGCAAAAATGCAGAATTTAATTAAAGTAACTTTTAACGTTTTTTTTTGTTCTGTTATCAGATGCGCGCTCTGACAAGCATCAGATGTAATTGCATCGGCAATGCTTGAAATGTGCCGCCAAACAGACGCACAACGTATCCATACGCGAGTAACTGGAAAATAAACTGCCGTTTGAATAAAACACCCAAAAGTATTCACAATACAATTTAAGGCTGTATCAATATGGAGTTATTTTCAGTGATGTGTATTAATGGACAATATGGAGCACAATAAAGTGTGGAGAATTCATATTACATTTTAAGAGCATTCCTTTTTTGTTGCAAACTGCGACTAAATCCCTACAAAAAATATTCTAACGACACACGGACCATGTATGAAATGGCACATTATCGTAAACATTCATTTTAAAGTGGTGCGATGGCGTTGTTTATTTTAAAATGTAGAGAACAGCTTGCTCTCTCGGTGTTCCGAGTAAACAGCAACAAAGCCGCGGTCGGAATGAGGTCGGAGATAGCTCTAGCACGAGCTCCAAACTTAGTGTAAGCATAAATTAAAACAAGCGTTTCCATAAAAAGTTGATAAATGGCTATCCACAGACGCGTCACCGCAAAAAGGGGGCCGATGTCAACCGAAGCGCTAGCATGTTTCATTTTGCGACTGCCGGCGTCATCTGCACCGTTTTCAGCATCTCTAGCGATCGGAAAGCAATTTGAACAGATTCGCTTGCGCTCCAATGCACTTCTCAATAACCGCAGCTCATTAAAATTGAAAACCAAAGAACGGTACAGAAAGTAGCAGTGGATTAAAAAAACAAATCACGAAAACGATAAGAGAAATGAATGAAGATTTTATATTGTTTCATATTTCTCGCACGTGACTGAATACCGCTAGTTGGTAAAAACTTCGTTTCTAGTTGAGGTTTTTCGCATTTGCACGTATTGGAAAACCGTTGACCAATAAAAACTGGACTAATGCTAGATACGTGTGGATTCAAGATTCAGTTGACTTTTAGTTTTTGCAGGTACAATTCGTTTTCCCGTTGTTGTTGGTAAAAAGCGCAGGAATTAAAGCAACGCTGGGAGTTGGGGCCGAGCGTATTCACGCTGCGCTGGCCGGCTGAGCACTCGGCTGCACAGGGCGACTATCGTAAACCTACCTACCCGCCTACGTGTTTCTAACAGAATACTGATAAAGCCTTTTTTTATTATTTAGAAAAATGTTTACCCTTTGAAATGATCATAATGAAAGAAATATCAACTATGTGTCATTTGACAGTATACAATGAACTTCGTAGTATAGGTTTAGGTGTAATATAGTTTATTCACAAAAAATACATTACACTGCCCTTACTTGTGAAAAAGTTTACATTAGCATTATTAAAGGTCGTTCTAAGGTGAAGGATAACCACTTTAAATCCGTGAGGATAACCCACCTAACACATGTCATTTGCTAAGAAGTGTTCGATTTTGCAGAAATGCGGGTAATTTTCTTTTTAATGTGTTAAATGAGTTTATATTTTTGTTTTTTCGGATGGTAGTTTATTGTATAGCTGTGCGCCTTCAAACGTCATCATTTTAGTATTTGCATTAAAATTAAAACATTGCACAAATTAGATACAAAACAAACAGGAACTAAATGGAGTGTAGTCCAGCAAGACAATATTATCCAAACTAACAAAACCGATCCCCAATCGAGGATTAAACAAACGTTTAATTTCCCGTACAAGTTATAACCCACAAACTATTCGTGTACAGAAAGTTGTATAATCCACAAACGTTCCCTTTAATTGGTTTACCACAGACCTCTATTAACGAAATAAGATGGGAAATCAGAGTATTAGCATAACAGTGAATTCAATTAGGGTTCACAAAGAGGATTACAACTTTTACAATGAAAGGAAAGTTAAAGCGGAGGGCCGGTTTAAACTAACATGGTATAATCAAAATTTCAACGAATGCGTACTAAGTTGAAATTAAATTGGAATGTTGTCAAGCTTAAAATTATTCTGTAACTATAATGGAGTTATATCGAACAATGCTGCTTCTGGAGCAGATATAATATTGGGAAAATAAATATAGTAGGTGGGAATTGTGCCAAGGAATATCTGAAATCTTTATAAACGTTGGCAATAATGAAATAGCGCCAGTGAATAGAACCCTTTAATAATGTCCGAGGAAGCAATGCAAATAGAACATTTCAAAATTAGTCAGCGAGGAGCTAAACAGCGAACTTATATCAAATTGTTTGACAAGCGGGCGTGCTAATGCTTTCGGATAATGGCCAATTGTTGGCAATAAAACTAGAACCGCTCCCGATGCAAATTATATTTGTACTGTACACCCCACAGAGTGCACTCCAGAAGCACAGAATATATTTGGTCAAGAGTAGCGATACAATTTTTCTAAAAAGGTTTTTTGTACCATACCTACCTATGAAAAACCCATCAAGATGAAGACACTTCGTGAGAATCATAAGATGACTTTACCAACTTGATAAGGTCTCTTTTTGCTCTTGCCACAGTACTTTACTGTACTTTAAGACTTATAAAGTGATCCCAGCGGTCCTACTGTATAAATGCTTTTTGACTTTGACTTTGACTCGGTTTTATAGCATCCTCAATTCCTCATCCAATGATTACCTCGACGCTCACAATGTCAATAAAGAAAGTTGTGTTTCTCCTATGATTTATGACTTTACATGAAGAGAGCTTGCAGTGTTACTGCATGGTAATTGTAAACCTATACTGTGCCGAACACCAGTTCTACTACATTTAAACTAGATTACCAATAATCTAAAACAAGTTATCTATTTGGAGATAGCTGGCAAAATCTGCGCTTCGATTGGTAATGCCATTATTCGGATTACGGTTTATTTAGGGAAATTGAACACTACTGTTTGTATAAGGTAAAGCATGGATTTAAACTGCTAATGTTTCATAGAAAACATTGAAAATTGAAGGTATCGATACTTCATAATATCAAATATCAATAGCAAGAGATGAATGAAGAAAAGAAAGTATTCTGTTTCAGCTTGATTAGCTTCTGTTAATATCAGAGCACATGTCACTCAATCTTCTACTTCGAACATATCTATTGATGTGGGAACCTATATACTATACAACCACTTCACTCCAGATGCTTACTTCTAGAAACAATGTGTGATTCATTAAACGTGGAACAACAGAATCACTTTCCTACACTTTTTACGGCAGCAAAGTTCCACAAATTATCCTCAGTTTATCTCCATCTGTTACAAATGTGGCTAATCTAGACAAAGGGAGTTCGCAGAGCGCCGCATGTTGCTGGCAATATAAAACTATTCGGCAATATCAGCAAGTTCTACACTGTTTTTGCACGCGCGGCATGTCAATGAACTTTTTTATTGGGATGCCACATCATGCCTGAAATATTTCAACAAAACGGCCTTAGTTATTTTCAATATCTATCCATATATCGGCCAGCTTAACATAATATTTACCCGTAACAATATTTATAGAGCCAATTTTTAAGAGTTGTTTCAAAAAATAAGCTCAAAGAGTTTCAAAATAATACAATTACGGCAACGAACCCCTTATCTTTGATGGAAGCATGTCATGTAGTAGCCAGGTAATAGACACGTGTCTCAACACATCAAAAGAGCAAACCAGTTACATTTGCGCCTATTTATTAGATATACGCACATAAATCCTTGGCCAGATTGTGAAACTGTAAAGGTATATTTATTTTTATTTTTATATTTAGAAAAAAGGCACTATTCATAAAACTATCTAAATAAAATTTGAAAGATATGACTAACAATAGATATGATGAATAACAATATATTTCTCGCTAAGATCAGTTTGATAACATTGTTTCTTTAACGTATCTACTATCTTTTTCAATATTGAAAAGCAGACAAAATATTAGAAAAGTTCGTACAACGTTCTAAATTCTACAACGCACTTTAGAGTCTAGACTATCAAGTTACCAGTTGTTCAGTACGGTTAGAAGCCCACCAAATAACAAAGGCAGAGCAAGGCTAGAGCCAAAGTTACTAAATTGCCAGCTACAGTACTAAAACATCAGCGCCACTGAACCTCGCCTTTATATCAAAACTATAGTTTTGTGAGGAGCTTCCCGTCCGCTACGATACGAGCGTAGTCACTGGCAAAAAGTTTAAGCAGTGCTATTCCGTATTCAATATAATAACACGTATTGAATTTCTAGTTTGTTATGAGAAACGAACCTCATGTGTGCATGTTTGAGTATGGATAGATGAAGCGTTTAAAGCTGGCAAAAAGATCGATGGAGCGTTTGAAAGACGATATCAAATAAAGAAGATTGTATGTTGAGATAACGGTTGCATTGCATAGTGCCAACATCGCATAAAAGTAGAATAAGAGAGAAGACGATGTTTCACAGTTTAAAGCAAAGCACATTACAAACTAAACTCGAACAGTTAAGTTTGTAATAGATATTAACTAAAAATCGACTGATTCACAGGCAGGATTTCAAGATCTTTGGATTCAAATTAGAAGCACAATGCGTCACTTTATAAAATACATAATATCTTCGCGCATTTATGATATTAGTTGGATATAGGTGCTCGTTACAGGTGAGACGGGACGCGTTTCCGGACACTTGTCAATTAGACGCAGCAGACAACCCGCTGTGACATCGCACCACATAAATCGTACACCGACACCGGTGTAGTGAAGATCTAGTACCGCAATACTATATCTCAATTTCAGAGCTTAAGGGTAGAACCGACAGCATGTAACTAGTTACGTTAGGTTCTAATATGTTCACTAAACCAAGTGCTTAAATAGAAAAGGAAATGCAATTATTCAAATTAGCTTTACTGTTCGTTCATTGGTTTTTCTGAATAAATAACAGGTAGCTTCCGTATCATAAGAAGTTTGCTTACAAAAATATAAGGGCACTATCTTAGATGTTCCAAAAGAATTGTGTGTTCCGTTCCTGAACCACTACCTGTGCCACTACTATGGCTTTACTATGGCATAACTGCTGAATCACGCTGTGATATCACTGTGTAGAGCACTCCTGCTTTACGCGAGTAAAGCTATATAACAACTATTGCAGTAACTGTAGAAGAGTTATGGGAACGTGGACGTCGTTCATGTTACTACATTCATTGAACTGCTAATATCAAATAAAGTATCAAGTCAGTTGTTTCATTGTCTACTGGATATTCACGAGCTTTATTCTGGTGATAAAGCTCCATCGATAAAGGAGATTTAGTCGAGAGCTCGGGGTAATAGGCCTGCAAAACAAAACGAAAACGTCGCCAGACAATAAGCAGGTAGCGCAGAGTTTTGGCACATTGCCACCGATTCGCATACCGAGCTATTTAAGGCTAGATAAATGCAAATTGCACTACATCCAGCACCGAAGGCATTTAGGTCGTGAGGGCCGTGACGTCATGCAAGTGAAAGCACAAAGCGCAAGACGCGAACAAAACGTCTCTTGCGCAATGGGGAACAATGGCTTAATAGAGCCATTCGACGGCTCATTGCTTATTCATCCACGCCTCTGACGCCTTCGATGCATGTCCTCGTGAGTCTAACTGGGTCTACGACTGGTTGTTGCGATCTCGCGAGCTCGCAATACACTCAATCACTGTTATTGAGTTACTCGACCTGAGCTTAAACGGCAGTTTTATAGATCTCGTTCTGCTATACTTTCACTAAGCTCTAGAAATGCCACAGAGACTCGTTGCTTGATAAATGGGAGTAATTTTTCGCAAAAATTGAATTTTATGGACTAAACAAAATACCCAAAAGGATCGAATAATACGCGCGTCTATCTATCATTATGCAAGGGTCTGTCACTAAGTTTAGTTGAGCAATATTTCACTGTCGGTGAATACAGCAGAGATTCGGTATAACGGAGTATTCCCCGGTGGTAGCTTTGCGCCGGACAAAGCAACAAGGGCTGAAGCAGGCGTGTGTCACTAAAATACAGCGTCTATTGCAAAGTCAACTTTATGACTATACTTTACTGTATATTTTGGTTTCATTATTGCCTACAATGACAATAGTAGGACTCTTTTTGTATCTACTTCAAACTAAATTAAGATTTAATGAAATAAGTTTAAGGTTCAAATTCGTAAGGTTGGGTTGTACTTACCATGTTTGTTTTAGCGACATGCGGATGCCGTGCCTCTTCGGTCGTCAACGGAGTGGCATGTCTGTGCTGTACCTTCGTCTGTGGCTGTACAGTGCGAATTTCTCCAGAGAGCTAGCACTATTAGGAACTAGGCTGAAGATTGCAATCACCGCTGCGAGCCGTAAGCGTCCCGGCACGAACAGACGCTATCCTTAAGGCAACTTGTCGAGATATTTTATTCATAGAGGCGTTTGATAAATGAGGGAACCGAGGCTGTATCACATTCATTATTGCTATTGCCTCGCGCCACGCACAGCGTTATCAAAACTTGTTGCCGCTAAGAGACCGCCTAGCGTACACCGTACGGTCATTTGGCCCGGACACCACCTAGGGGACTTGTTCCAAATGCCATTTGTCGTTGGTAAACAGCAAAACAGCTCATAATTCAAGTCGACTATGGCTTTGTTACTTTCGCTTCATGATATATGTGTAAATGTCTGCTGGGAGTAAGAAGCCGATAAATTATGTATGGCCGTGGGTTAATTATTTTCATTGTGTAACTATTTTTTTTTTTCAATATTAGTTACTATGAATTCGGGAGCCTGCGATATCAATTATAGCTTCAAGCTTTGATTATGATTTGTTATGAGACTTTAATAAATGGTTTCCTAAAACATTTCAGAATAGCATAAGTCTCTAATGCAACAAATACATTGTAGCAGAACCCTTGAAATAACACTGTGCTTTCGTCGAGCAATTTACATAGTAAGAGCTAACAGAACTTAATCCTCGCAGAGAGGAAGTACCGTATTCTAACAAAATACGATATCTTAGTAAATATAATAATTCCGTGACAAGTCACGATATACAAGCGTTTCAGTTACCAGGGTTCCATAGAACAGTTAACAATCGTTCAATTTGTATGGGCCCGCGGCCGCAGTACAAGCCACAATGGCCGTGCACGCGACGAACTCAGGCTCGACATTCTCATGAGTAGAATAACATACAACAATCAAGATGTCATTTTTCAACTACCCACGCCGCGTACGGCCGAGTACATCGAGAATTATTACCGAGAACGCACGCACAGAACCGACACACAAAAGAGGCGTCTCAACGTGCGTTGTTGCAATATTCATCTGGACAACGCACCTACAGTTCCACCTCATCCCTTTTTAATACTAAATCATAATCAAGAAACGTATAAAACCTGAACGAATGTCTATGCATTATGAATCTGACGCGAATAACACAAAGTCGTGTTCGCTCCATGCATAGATCGGAGATAGGCAGGTGCACGTATTTCATTCGGATTTATTTTATTTCTTAGCCATAATTAACCATCAACGAGCTAAACAAGTACATCTAAGTTGTTAGGGAACATGTGTGTAAAGGAGCTAAGTGCGGGGCTTGCGTTTCTGCAACGGTCATTATGACGATTCACAGAAGTCAGTCGGCAATTTATCGGCTGTGGGAGATGGAAACCCGCGAGAAATGATAGTAATTATTGACACGAACCGCCGCTCGGGGCTAAAATCCGCCATCCGCTGCTAAAGATCACAACCGGCCACTAACTCGAAAATTCCACATTCATAACGGAGCGGGCCCCTGGGCAGACGGAGGCTGCACTTGCAAAGCTCAATTGATGTTCACTGCTAAATTATAATGTGGACACACGAACAACTCTACATAATATACATATTATAACGGGAGCATTATCCGCCCACTCATTTTATACGTTTACAGTTCACCCCAAACCTTCAAGAGTAAATCAAGTTCGACATGTTTACTCGACGTTCAAAACTCTAAACAAACTGAAGTCTTCATCGCATCTGCATATTCAATCAAGCAAAACTAACGTCCCTATTTGTGAGCCTAAATACGCAACATCGCCATAAGTGAAAACAAATAAGGGACGAGAGCAAAGTCGTCCTTTTAAGGACGTGTATTTCTGCGGTAGCATCTTTTGTGTGTGATACAATGGAGCATCGATCGCGGCGGATTGCGCGGAAACAGTCGGTAAAACGCTAACGAGTGCCGTCTCAAAGCTAATTGAAGTTATTGCCTTGCCGATACTAGTCCCAATGATTCCATACACTCCGGGAGATGCTAGGTAACGGTTGCCCCCCATACTGAGCAAATATTTCCATTGGAAATGAATAATTTCATCAAACGGTGACAGTTTGAAGCTAGGATTTGTTGAATCGTGGAGGGTGGAATAAAATTACTGCTGCTCTCAGTTTCTTTCTCATTCACCTCACATTCTCGCAAACTGTTTTAATGTTTACTGCATTCATCACGGAGCCAATATGAATAGACTATTTCTTCTTCTTTATCACTAGTTCTTTCGACACAATTATGTTGAGAGGATTTTACTATTAAATGTCCCTAGAAAAAGTCCTGAGTACAGCCACGTGGTAACACTGATTACTGATCAGTGAGAGAACTAATGGGCTGTTTCGTTATCGAAGCTCCTTTGCCACTTCATCGATCAACTAGACACCGATTGGTCCATGATTGATGACTCCAATTTTATATCAAGAACTGTTTCACATGATAGCTTGAAGGTACAATTTGTTCCATTCAAGTTAATTACAGAACTAGTTTAACCTCTCGGTATTTGAACAGACAGCTTCTAGACATAATTTTTACGAAATTATGGAGATAATCTAATATTTTATTATGATTGCATTTTTATAATATTTTCGGTGGTTTTTATTACAATTTTATTTACTTTTTATAGCTCTATAAATATAATAAACTTGTTTGTGTCCTTGAATTAAATATCACCTATAAAATAAATAATATTTTTAGTGTAAAAATAAGTTTCAAGAAGTTATTACTAAAATGTAATAAGTTTCACAGATAAGATTGTTTTGATAGATCGGCGAAAATGTTATGCTTATATTAAATGTTTTCTTTTAAAAGAAATACTCGTGTAGTACTCGCTAGCCAATCAAAAGTATAATACGCTCAATCGTTCTTTAGCTCTCTGAGCGCAGAATCCATTTTTGATGACGCCTTAAGTCGTGCTATCTCGCTTACTCTACTAAACCTGCGCAATCGTCTATTGCACCTAACTTCAGGGAGATAAAGATCCGTTGTGCTTAGTACGAGTATACTTATTAGAATACTTGAGCACTCTTGATGTAGATCGCTTAATTGTTAATCAATCACCGTCTTCGTCTAGTTAGTTTAAAACATACCTGTTAAATGGTTCCCAGTGAATTCAAAGTCGTCGTCTTGGTCCCAATGTTTCAGCGACAGATTTCCTAGCGGTGTTGCGTTCGCGAACTCCAAGTTTGCGAAATGCCAGTCCAGGATCTGACGGTCACGCACCGACAGATACACCGAGCTATAGGGAAAACTGTGTTAGTTTCTTTGTAAGCATAAGAAATTGTCGTAGCTGCGAAGTATGTGTATGTTTGTGTGTGTGTGTGTGTGTGTGTGTGTGTGTGTGTGTGTGTGTGTGTGTGTGTGTGTGTGTGTGTGTGTGTGTTTGTGTTTGTGTGTGTGTGTGTGTAACTGCTATTGCTTAGTTGTGTAGTAAGACTTTTGTGTATTGGTGTTTAATAAATTCTCACTAGGCGGAAATCTCCAAATCATCGAACACGCAACAGTATCAAATACAATAAACATTACCTAGGCGGGTTGACCTCGAGATGCGTAAGTTTATCCTCAATAGTAGCATTCTGTGTCACCATCTGATCATAATCATTACATAGGATCCTCATCTCACGAGCTAATCTGCGTAAATTGAATTCTAGTAGAACACTCGCGTCTCCCGTCGCACCCTTATCTCTTTCGACTAGCAGCGCGTCCTTTTCAACTTTCATTGATTTCAACAGCTCCTGGACTTCACACATTCTGTGAAACAAAAGTTTAAAAATAAGAATAAATCATCATCATTTCAGCCACATACCGTCCACTGAACTTAGGCCTCCCCCAGCGATTTCCACAATAAAATTTATAATAAATAACGCTGGATAATTTATTATTTATTCTTATATTAATTCTATTATATATTTTTTTCTAATTTGAAACGGAAACCCATGCATGACTCATGCATGAGTTATTTTATGTGTGTTGACTTACTTGTTGATATTATTTTTGATTCTTTCTTGCAGAGTTATAACTGCTTTTAAGTGCTGAATCTGAAAGAATTAAAAGACGTAGTTTTAACCACACAAAGTTGATAATAAAGAGACTATCTGTTTCCAAATAAGATAAGTAGAATACCTGTTTGTGTTTAACACTCTTCTGTTGCAGTTTAATAACCCATTCCAACGCTTGCCCAAGAGAGACGGGAGTATCGTTGTAGTAATTGAAGTCAACTTGGTGCGAAAGATATGAAGTGGCATCGAGAAGACGATTGAATTCGCGCTCCACCTATGAAATATAGATTAATTGAATAGTATTAGATATATTTTACACAGCGCCATCTAGCCCCAAATAAGGCGAAGCTTGTATTATTTTTTACGCCACCCAATCACACAGTCCTGCCTGATTACTATCAATAAATAAATATTAGATAATTCTGGACTGGACATTTCACACAGCATCATCTAGCCCCAAACTATGCAAAGCTTATACTATGGGAAACAGATAACTGATAAACTACTTATATACTGTGTGGAAAAGTCCAGTATTATTTATTTATTTTATTTATACTTTTTGTTTGTAATAAATATTATACATAAAAACACCCAGACCCCAGATAAATATTTGCAGATCATACAAACATTTATCCCGAGGCGGGGATTGAACCCGCAATCTTCTGCGTCACAAGCGGGCTTTTACCCACTGCGCCACAGAGGTCGTCATAAGAGGATCACATATTATGAGGATAAAGCTCTCACCTATTGCATCTTACTTAACTAGACAAGTAAGTTCGTATGAGTCAGTGGCCAACTCTGGTGACGGAGTTTTTAGGCCGCCGGCCTCCGTCGTGGCTTAACGACTCAAACAGCCGGGACCGACAATTTAACGTGCCCTCCGAAGCACGGAAGCGCTCAAATGAAAATTCCACTGGCGAACACCCATCCACTTACGGACCGTTTAGAACATTGCTTAACTTCGATGATCTATCAAGAACGACTAAGCTAGCACGACCACGAGCGCTTCCGAAATATTAGCTTACAGCTACTGTTCTTCCATTTTAGTGTTTTACGAAGGGAGCTAAACATAGTTAAAAATGCAAACAAAATATAAGTTAACAAAGCATTTACCATGATCCCCGAAGCATAATAATAAATGCACATACCATTTCATCCTTGTGCTTAGGCACCTGATTACCAGTGGCCTCATACAACGGACATTTCTGTTTAATCTTATGCAGTTCCATGTTCATCTGAACAGATAGCGTTGTGACTGGGTTCCCGCCAAGACCTGTGACCACCATGGCTCCTAGAAAATAAAATCGAAAACATAAATAATAAGTTTCATATATATATATTTATTTTTTCAATGAAAGCTTATTTTATATTTCCGTGAACTGATACTATAGGTAGCTTTAGAGCGATTTCACATTATCCGATATCGGATACATTTTACTTGCCCCGCCATCGTATCGGGCCGATACTATCGGCGTCCAATACCGATATAATATCGGATCGGATAATGTGAAACCGCTCTTAGCTATACCCGGTATTTGAAGCTATTGTCGAGATCCAGCTTTTTTTGAATAAGTATAATATCCCTTTTTAAACTCACACAATTAAAATACACTGTCCTTAATAACGGGAAGAGGCTGGGGGATGTCTACTTTAGGGATTTGTTAGTAAGATTCTCACACAAACTAGAATGGACGAGTTATTGACAGAATTCCTCTTTCAACATTTTCTACCGGTTTTTGCGGGGGACGAGGTAGCAAACGAACGCATTTTACACATACTTATGCATTTAAAATGACAATAAATAAATAAATAACGCTGGAATTTTCACACAGGCCTATCATCTAGCCCCAAAGTAAGCAGAGCTTGTGTTATGGGTACTAGAATGACTGATAAACTACTTATATACTTTTTGTTTGTAAATACATACATATTATATACATAGAAACACCTAGACCCGAGACAAATATCTGTAGGACATACAAATATTTGTCCCGCGGCGGGGATCGAACCCGCAACCTTCTGCGTCGCAAGCGGACCTTCGCCCACTGCGCCACAGATGTCATTTTTAACTTAAGCACACTCTTGCAAATTTCGTATGACGTACGTAATGAGGGGAAATACAAGGTAAAGGCGCATCCTGTCTTTATGATCTAAGGTAAGATTAGACTAATTTTTCAATTGAACTTACCCAAGTCAGCAACATACGGGCCTTTTCTGTAGGTGCAAATCCTACCGCCGACTCTGTCTCTGCCTTCCAGTACCACAACTTCACAGCCAAACGATTGCAGTTGTCGAGCAGCGGCCAGTCCAGATACACCTGTTATTATTGATCATTAAAATCCCAAGCCATCAAAAATATTTTAAAATGCATGCCAAAAATTACACCTACGCGGGACTTGAACCTGTGACTTTTACCGATCCGAGGTAACTCAGGTCACCATCACAATCTGAACACATACAGAATACCATTCATATTTTCGGCTCTAAGTTGTTCACACACGATGGAGGCCTTAACACATACTGTGAAGGAGGGGCTAATGCAATGCACTCAGCTTGCAATTATGTTGGAAACACTCAAAATTTTAAAGTAGTGTAAGCCCTTGCTCTGATGAAGATTTAATTATTTAAAATTAAAATAAATAAATAATGATGTACCATTCACCATCACAGTGCGTCATTTGGCCAAAAATTAAATAAAATCAATATTTAGAGTGATTCACTATAAAATTGTCATCATCAAATTTAAGAGCTCAGCTCTTGTCGGTGCAATGATGCAACTTCCTCCACCTCTCCCTTTCCAATGCGGTCTCCTTTACTTCTTTATACGACATGACTGCGATCTTCTCCTTTATCTGACTCATGAAATTTATTCTAGGCCTTCCTCTTCCTCGTCTTCCTTCCACTTTTCCTTCTATGATGTTCTTGATAAAGCTGTCATGTCGTATAAGATGTCCAATCATTTTTCCTCTTCGATTTTGAATGGTGTTCATCAAAACCCTTTTCTCCTCAACTCTTCTCAGCACTTCCTCGTTGGTAACCTTCTCCGTCCAGCTAATCCTCTCCATCCTTCTCCAGCACCACATTTCAAAAGCCTCCAACCTCTCTCTATCCCGCTGTGTCAGAGTCCAAGTTTCGCATCCATAGAGAGCTATGCTCCACACATATGTTTTAATGAACTTTTTCTTAAACCGTTTTGCTATTTTCGAAGTAAATATGTTTCTTTTGTTATGGAATGCCTGTTTCGCCATAGCTATTCTAGCTTTTATATCAGGCGTACATCTGGAGTCACTAGTGATAATGCTCCCGAGGTATTTAAAACTGTCTACATTTTGAAGTGTTATATTTTCTAATGTTATTGGTTGTACTGGAGGTATTTGCATTTTAGAAGTTATTAGTATTTTAGTCTTATTAATATTTATTTTTAATGAAAATTCCTTGAAAATTGTATCCATAATGGAAATTAAATCTTGTAGGTCTTTTTGTGTTTCTGCAATGGCCGCTATATCATCTGCGAATCTTATAAACTTGATCGTGTCACCGTTGAACTTAACACCGATATTTGAAGTTTCCGATATTTTCCTTATAGCTGTTTCTATGAAGATGTTAAATATCAAGGGTGAAAGTGAGCACCCCTGTCTTAGTCCTTGTCTGATCTTAGCTTTAACTCTTTCGTTACCAACTTCTATTATGGTTTCCTGATTTTTATACAGCTCGTATTCTTCTGTTTCTATAACCTATTCCGATGTTTTTTAAGGCTGTCATCATTTTATTCTAATCTACTTTGTCGAATGCCTTTTCTAAGTCGATGAAAGCTATGTGAGTATTTAAACTTAGGTCCATTCGTCTATCTATAATAAGTCTCAATGCCAAAATTGCTTCTCTGGTTCCTTTATTTCTTCTAAACCCGTATTGGTCTTCACTTAAATTTTCTTCTATTTTTGTTCTTATTCTGTTTTGTATAATTTTAAGTAAAATTTTGGAAGCTTGAGAAATTAGGCTAAGTGTTCTATGTTCTTCGCATTTAAAGGTGTTTGCTTTTTTCGGTAGTGTAACGGTTTTAGTAATCTTAAAGTCTTCTGGTATTTTTCCTAATTTGTAAATATATTTAGTAATTTCGAAAACTTCATTCAGCAGAAGGTCATTATCCGAATATTTAATCATTTCAATGAAGATTCCGTCATCTCCTGCTGCTTTACCATTTTTTATGGATGCTAAAGCTACGTCAAATTCGTCTCTTAATATTTCGGGACCTAAGTTGTCTTCTTCTACATCCCTTTCACTTTCAATGTCGTTTTCTGTTAACCCATTACCCTTATATAAATCTTCTATATATCTTTTCCATCTATTTACTACTTCTCCATTATCTATCACTAAATTGTTCTGTTCATCGAATATTGCCGTCGATTTTGTTTTTGGTATCTTGCTTATATTTCTTATAATATTGTATGCTAAATCTATTTTACCTATGTTCATATAATAATCTATAGTTTCACAGTCTTTCTCTATATCTTTTTCTTTGCATTCCTTGCATTTAAGTGTTATTTTATTGGTAATTTTTCTATATTCTCTAATACTATCTTCATCAGTTTTACTTCGTATTAGTCTTCTTTCTTTCATGAGATTAATTATTTCAGTATTTCACTTCTTTCTAGGTTTAATGATTTCTTTCTGTAAACTCTCTTCTGCACTAAATCTAATAATATCTCTAATATTGCACCAGTTATTGTTTATATCATTATTATTTTCCTTATTCTCTTTGTATAATTGTAATCTATCATCTAACTTATTACTATATTGCACTTTTAAATTATTATTATCATTTTTTAGTATATTGAGATCAAACATTTTGGTTTTCGTTTTCCTTTTTATCTTATTCATTTTAATTTCAAATCTACCGAGTAGTAGATTATGGTCAGTGTTAAGATCGGCTCCTGGATAAGTTTTACAGTTTAATACCATGTTTTTATATTTCTCTTTGACAATTATGTAGTCAATTTGATATCTTGCTAAATCTCCTGGCATTTTCCAAGTATATCTTCTCCTCTTAGGTTGTTTGAAGGTTGTGTTTAAGATGGTTAAACTGTACTCTTCGCAAAACTGTACTAACCTACTTCCTCTTGCATTCCTTTTCCCTAGACCGTATTTACCTACAATTTTCCCTTCGTTTCCTTCTCCAACTACTGCATTAAAATCTCCCATTAAAATTAAATTATCTTTATCTTTAACTAAGGCCATAAGAGCGTCCAGTTCTTCGTATATATCTTCTATGTCTTCGTCCGAATAGCTTCCCGTTGGCATATAAACTTGTATTATAAATATATCTGAAGGTTCTGCTTTTATTTTTACTGCTGTTATCCTATCACTATGATGTATTGTGTTTTCCACTTGATTACCCCATACCTTGTTTAATATTATTGCTGTACCATTACTTCCTTGTGTTTCCCCTGTATAAATAATTCTGTAATCGTTACTCCAGTAGTCTCCGCTTCCTTCCCATCTTACTTCACATAGTCCTAATATCTCTATTCCCAATCTATCCATTTCCCCCGTGACTTCTTCCATCTTCCCCGGCACCAACATGGTGCGAACATTCCATGTCCCAATTTTGCAAGGATTTCGCAGGATGACGACCTGGGTAGCCTTGTGCCTACCCCTGCCGGACTCGGACCGCCACGGCATGCTACATCGTGGAAGCCCGTTGTCAAGAACGTTACTATCTTATGTATGATATAAAATTGTATGATTAGAATATTATAGAGATGCAGATTGGATAATTTTCAGGGTTTTAAAACCAATTTTAAGCTTCAACTTACCTGCTCCAATGATAATAACTTTGGGCCTTGATTTTCCTTTGGGTGGTGTAGGGATGGGAGTCACTCTTTCGTAGATACCATAGTTTATGAAACCATGTCGCTCCAGAAATGCATGAGTTCTGATAACTAGTGCAGGATCTCCATTGTAAGGAGGCTGGAAAAAAAATAGAATGTATTTGCACAACATAAATTACTAAGAAAATCTTTCAAATGGGTGGCTTGGATCAGTTGAGTTAAATTACTAAGTACCTTCTTTAAGAACTAAATAATGAATAACATAACCAATGATAAAATAATCACAATTATTACCTCCCCAGAGAACAATAAAATCACTGACGAATCTCATTAGCACGTCAGTGTTAGTGAATTACAAAATGATAATTACGTTTTTATACTAAAAAGAAAACAGACTTCAATGTTTGACTCGAAACGCGGTGTGACTCAGGGCGTCAAGCTGTCGATTCGATTTCTATTTGTGACATGGCTAGAAGGGAAGGTGTTTAGAGTTTTACGGGGAAACTATCAATCCCTCAGGAATAAAATTTATATGGGGCCACCTCTGGAGTATACCCTTTCAAACATAAAAAGAATTTTGCAAATCGGTCAACAAATGGCGGAACAATCGCGTAACAAGAGACAAAAAAAAAAAAAAAAACAAGTACAGACGACTTGAGAACCTCCTCCTTTTTTGAAGTCGGTTGAAAATAAGCCTATTATAGTTATTAAATGTTATATTCAATAATTATATTTCAGCTTAAACTTACTTCCATTTTATGCAAGGAATGTTCTTGTGTCAACTGCTTCTTTGGATCTTCAAACCATAGCTTCAATACTCGGTTTCTAATTTGGATAAACGCAAGTGCTGATGGCCCGTGCAAATCAGAGAAACATTCTGCTTCTAGCGATGACATTTTATCAAATGGTAAACGAGACTGAAACGCTGCTCCTTCTAAGCTGTAATTAAAAATGTAAGCGCTATGAATAATAATGCAACTAATAACTAATATATTTTGGATGCAAATAATAATAATTATGATCTGTGTAGGGACTATTTTTTTAGGACTAGCAACTGCGCACGGCTTCGCCCGCGTTGTACCAACATTTTTATAGCCTATATGCAATTCCAGGTCACTATCTACGCCTATTCCAAGTTTTATCCAAATCGGTGGCACTGGTTTGGGTGTGATCGAAACACAAACATCTAAACAAACTCACAAACTTTCAGCTTTATTATATTAGTGGAAAGTTATGAAGTGAGTCTACGGAAGCTTTTACATACCTGTTGAGCATTTTCTTGTAATTGACCTCTTCAATATCATCTGGTTTAGATTCTTCTAGGATTACCTTCTCTTCTTTTTTGACTTCTTTACCATCTGTCGTACGACTTGAAGATGATTCTCTCCTTCCCGCCACAGTAGCAGGGCTGATAGAGACAACTTTGCTTTTTTCAGATTGATCAGATTCAGAATCATCTTGTTTGAGTTTTTCATCCAATTCGCGGTTTTCTACCTGCGAATCGATAAACATAACCTGTGTTAAAACTAGAATCGAATTAACAAATATTATAGCACTCTGTATATAAAATTTACTTTTGCACGCTTCCTACGACTCATTTTCAAAATATTTTGAGAAAAAACAGAAAATCTCAAATTATTTGCAATGAAATCAAACAAAACAAACACACACAAACAAAATGAAAATATACACCGGCTGTAAGTTAAGCCAGCCATACACGCACGGATATGCCCGTCGGATCTGCCGTGCCGATCTGCCTGTCAGACAGATCCGTGATTTCGCACACACGCACGGGCATGCCCGCCAGGCAAGATACGGTTGTCTGTAAAATGTCTCTTTTAAAGCAAAAAAATTTAGTTCAAATGTTTTTTTTCAAACAAATTACGGTGAAATCTGGTGTGCACATCCGTCGCTACGCAGCACTGTCCTACAGGCAGATTCGACGGGCATACCCGTGCGTGTACGCAATAAAAACTATTAAACGAAATGTACAGTCAGTCTCAAATTTTAGTAGATACATAGTTATATATTAATTATATTATTATTTATTATTATTCCTATAATTATGGGAACACTAGACCTAAGACATTTTGTTTTAACTCTTGTATGTAAGGTGTACACCCGTGTTGGGTATCCTTATTATTATTATTATTATTTATCCTTAATAAATAAAATAAAATAAATAAAATAATTTAGGTAATACGACATATTTAAATAAAACTAAAAAAACTAACTTAAAAATATTACTTATTCCTTAAAAAATCGCAGGGTGCTTTAGATAGTAGGTCCCTACTTATTTTACTTTGCTTTGACCATTATTTGTCAATAAAATATGAACTAGGTACCTAGGTACCTTGCACTCCGTGCTTTTTTTAACTTTAGAAGTTAAGTTTAGAAAATTATTTACTAATTTTATTTCGCCTGAATACGTTTTTTCAAAAACGTTTATTAACCCCATTTCATCCCATACAAAATTTAACATCCTACACTACATTTAGGGTTAGGCCTGACATTATTAAACCTATGTGGGTTGAATTTCGCTATTCTTAATTATTTTGATTGATAAAGAAAAATAATAAAGATTTACTTATTATTTTTAGATCTATCTTATCTTCTTATTTTATTGGGAGATAAGAATAAATTCTTGGATTCGCCGTGTGAGTCACGTGACTGCTCACCGACACCACCAGTAGCACCATCTAGTTCTGTACTCGGTAAACTTTTACGGCAATTTTTTATATTTCTTAAAGCTCATTTTATAACTAAACTTAGCTTAACACCTTTTGAGGCATTAAGTTTTCAGGAGAAATCTTGGCACCCACCAGTATGTACCTTCTTATAAAAACAATGAATTGGGGGTCAAGGGCTTTAATAAGTACTTATTTTACATTACAAAATATGAGATCAGGAGTTTTCCGCTTTACAAAAATATTCGTGTCATGCAACCACATTTTTTTACATAAAAGATTTTCTGAAATGGTTGTGGAGAGGGCCTTCTTCTGCGTAGCCAGTTATTTCTTGGGGTATAATAGCACTTTCATCGATGCTTCCACAAGGCCGGCACATACATTCTAGCGGAGCCTTTGTCGAGACCTGAGAACAAAAAGTTATAATATGATTTAGTACGTAGGTGATTTTCAAAATCCAGTTAATAAGTAAATTTTGTAGCAAAAAAATTTAAAGGTTTATGGCACCGAGTTCAAAGTTTCACGTCTTGTTGTGTCATGTTGGTATTGGTACGTCTATTGGATGGAAAGCATTGTTGGCTTTATATTGTTGTATGTTACCTAAATCTATAACAAATTACCTAAGTATAAAGCCAACAATCTAAGCTCCAAGAACGAAACTTAGATAGAATAAGTTACCTTCCTAAATCTTTTCTCTTCACTCTTGGCATCTGGACAATATAGGATGACAGTGGCTTCTCTTTCTCCAGACTCCTGGCAGCAATTACAGGTGCGCTCCATTTGCCATATCTTGCTTCCAGATACCTACAAAGTATAAGATTGTAAAAATAGGCAGAAATTGTAATAAGTACCAACCTTCTTCAGGCATCTACCCAGTTATTTTCACCGCTCCTCAGAATCACATAGGTAGGTAGGTTACAAACTTACCTGAACATAGCTAGAACACTTCCCTATACATGCAAATGATGGTATGGCTTTAGGCTTACAACCAGAATGTGTCAGAACGTGAATCACGGGTGTCATTTGACATTCTTGACCTGTAAGAAATATGAAACAAAATTATAAAATTATCATCAGCTGTAAAAATATTACATCATCTTACTGCCTAGGACTAGGTACCTAGTCAGTTGGATAAAATAATACGTAGGTACTTACCCGGAATCATCTGTACTTCCAGACCTTGCACTCTTTTTTCATTAATTTGATAAGCAACTAAAATTACAATACAAAAAATGAATGATTCAAAAACTGTCATTTTGCTAAAAGTAATATACTTCGGCACACTCCTTAAAGATGAGATGCTTCTGATTTTTATAGCTCAGTTCGGCTTTTATATAGATTCAGTTCCAGTATGCGACCCCCTTCGACCCCATTCTCACTAAACAACGAAAGCCATTTAATAAACACACCCCCTGTAATGATCTAACATGATTTTTATGGCTTATTAAGTACTAAAAAAAAATATGTACAACTAGAAACGCATCTTACTTTATCAGGTTTAGCTCTGAAATATAACAGAAAAACGACAAGCTATTTCAATTAGAATTCTAATGTCCTGCTGTGTTGGTTGTAATATTTCTCCTCTTTTGTTCAAGGAACAAACTATATAAAGAGGAAAGTTTTCCATATAGTTATTCATTTGTGACTGTGTCAAGATAAAGAAAAGTTCAAATTTTTAAACAATGGGATTTTTTATATATCCTAAAATATTATTTTACACTTTGACAATACTTTTTGTATTTAACAACAAATGTATTGCAGAAGAAACATGTGAGACTCTATCAAGTGAAATACACGTCATCAAAGGTGGGTAAAAAAAATTTTAATACCTTAATACGTAGTAGCAAACTTCTCTAAAATAAAAATAGAAGGAATTTAATAATGTAGTTTGAAGAGCTTCGTGAAAATATGCAAACAGACTGTTTAGATGGCTTTTTCTTTGCAGAGGAATACGATGATATTGGAAGGCTTTTGCGATCTTGCAGTGGTGAAGTAAGCGTGAACAAGTGTGATGGCATGTGTACAAGCCAAGTTCGCCCTTCAATTGGTGCTCCTACAGGATTTTTGAAAGTAAGATCCCACCTTCCTAATTATAATGTTATATAGTAACAAATTCAATATCGTTTTATCAGCTTGAGGGCTATGCCCGCCACAGACATCTATTTTATACGGAGTTATTTTCTGTATATAAGAATAAAATAATTATTATGTCAGATATTCGAGGTGATAGGAAATAACACTGCAAATGTAAAGCGGGCTTTACATCATGCCAAACATTGACGAAACCAAACTCCTGCTTTCTATAAATTGACCATTTAAAAAATATTTTAGGAATGCTTTTGCTGCCGAGAGAACTTCCTGCGTGAAAGATTAGTCACTTTGACGCATTGCTACGACCCTGATGGCATAAGGCTAGAAGAAGAAGATAATGCCGTTATGGAAGTTCGTCTTCGTGAACCAGATGACTGCAAATGCTACAAATGTGGAGATTTTAGCCGTTAGTAACTAGGTAATTGACTGAATTTCTTTATCGTGTTTGGATAGTGAATAATGCATAGGCACTTACTATTTTGTTAATGGTCAAGGGCTTTTCATAGTCTAAGTTATAATATATACCTACCATTATTTGTACCTAGGTTACCTACCTACATAGCTGATTCATTTTAAGTCGTTGTTATTGTTAAATTGTTTAAATTAGGTACCTACCTATCTAAATTAAGTTAGATTATGTATGTACCTAGGTAGGTACTTGCCTACTCACCTAATGCTAGGTAGGTACTTACCTACCAATATTATTGTAAAATAAATCTATTACAAAAATGTGTTTGCAATTAATTAATTATTATTACCTAGTACTTACGTACATCATTACCCCATGTTTCCGTGATAAAATAACCCGATCTTCATTGAGACTAGGTAGGTATCGCTAGTGATGGAATTTAACAAAAATTACAAAAATTTGTTCATCAGAGGATTGTTTATTGTAAAACAGCCTCCTATTATTGAAATACAAAATTATTATCTAAGTACTTTTTAGTTGGGATAACGGTTGTACAAAAGTGTAAATTTCACTCTCTTCCTACCTTATCAGATTTATTACCGACAAGGAAATATCATAGAATTTTAGAATATATCAAAATAATCATCTCTTAATCTCTTTTGTTATGTGCAAAAGTACAGTCAGTCTAAAAAATTATGTAATAAAAATTAAAAAATATGTAATTTTTATAGCTTTGTCAAATTGATTGAATGTCAGCTGTCACACAGACTGACTTTGATGGATTGCATTGGTTTGGTTTGGTTTGGTTTGGATTTTCGGTTTCATCGGTTTGTTGCGTTGAGTAGCTTGGAAACGTCGACTTTTCAAGCGTTTATAGAAAAGTTTTGCTGCTATTGATTAGAAAAATACATAAATTATTGGATACGCAAATATGCAGCTGGACGAGGACACGTTTCTTTTACTTATACTCGCATTTCTCTGGGGAGAATTCCTGTGGGAGAGATATCTCGCTTATCGTCAGGTATGTGTGTAATTCGTTTTGTTCCTTCATTGGATGAACCAAACCAGACTTTTGATCATAGTAAAGGTTGCCAATACTTACATGATTCCTGATTATTCTAGGAACACCTTATTGAAATTATAAAAAAAATGTTTTTGTAACTGCTGCCTGATGATTCCCAGAAATAAAAAAATATTTAACTGACGTGCTCCTAATTGTTAACTACATTTTGTACACACTATAGGTAGGTTTATTATATTTAGATACAT
Organism: Epirrhoe tristata; assembly: GCA_951394285.1. Taxonomy (NCBI): domain Eukaryota; kingdom Metazoa; phylum Arthropoda; class Insecta; order Lepidoptera; family Geometridae; genus Epirrhoe; species Epirrhoe tristata. The sequence continues at coordinate 6,421,478 of OX596146.1, read as the reverse complement.
TTACATGATGTTAACATACAAGAACACCACCTATTAAGTTCGTTGACTGCAATATTTAGAGGTCATATTTATTTGTTGTTCATTGAGTAGCTAATAGGTTAGATGACAATCATTTTATTTATTATTTCAGTTGGTGGTATACAAAACTAAAAATGAAATAGCTGATGTCCTGAAAGATCACATCACCCAGGAATCATTTGAGAAGGCTCGACTGTATGGATTAGATAAGTCTAATTTCAGAATGATTAAGGAAACCTATGAAATATTTTTGACTACATTAACATTGTACTTACGATTGATGTATGTGGCCTGGAGCAAATGTGAACAAATAGCAGAGTACTTCAATATCTCACCACTTGAGAGTGAAATATTTATGAGCAATTTGTTTATCATAGCTGCTACCCTATTTAATACAGTAGTTTATCTGCCATTCACAATTTACTCTACATTTGTGCTAGAAGAAAAACATGGCTTTAACAAGCAGACAGTAGGATTCTTTATAAAAGATCAAATAAAATCACTCTTGTTGAATCTAGTCATCACATTGCCTATTACATCTATAGCGTTGTACATTATAATGCTGGGTGGTAACATGTTTGTTGTCTGGTTGTGGTTGTTCACTACAGTGACAACTCTCATTTTGATGACTATTTACCCATCAGTTATTGCTCCTCTCTTTGACAAGTTTGTACCTCTTCCAGAAGGCTCTCTCAGAACAGGTATTGAAGAACTAGCTTCAAAGCTTAAATTCCCACTATCTCAAGTTTATATTGTTGAAGGTTCAAAGCGATCGGCTCACAGTAATGCATATTTCACTGGTATATTTGGTGAAAAGAGAATTGTTCTCTTTGATACCTTATTGGAGAAGTATGATGAGGAGAAAAAAGTAACAACTGGATGTACTGAACAAGAAGTGCTGGGTATTTTAGGTCATGAACTGGGTCACTGGAAGTGCAACCATGTCAATAAGTCAATAATTCTTACTGAGCTGAACTTGTTGCTTATATTCACTGCATTTGGATTACTTTTTAAGTATCCTTTGTTGTACAGCACTCTTGGATTCCCAAGCGGGCAGCAGCCTCTGATAATCGGTTTGATAGTAGTCTTACAAATTATACTTGCTCCATACAATACCATTCTCTCATTCTTAGCTGGCGTTTTGAGCAGATCCTTTGAATATGAAGCAGACAATTTTGCTGTATCACTTTCATTTACTGATGAACTCATCACCTCCCTGATTAAACTTGGCAAAGATAACAAGGACTTTCCCTACTATGACAGATTATATTCAATCTGGCACCACTCACATCCCACTCTCCTAGATCGGATCGATAATCTGAAGAAACAGATTGTTGATAAGAAGAATGAATAACATATATAGTCACGGGTGCACCAAAGCCAATTTTTTTTTTTCAGTACAAGTAGTATACTTATGTGAGATTATGTGTAAGCATTTGATTTGTACATATATTTTTTTCAAAGAAACAATACCCCACTGACGGCAGAATCATTTGAGGTACACAAACATCATGCATTTCGTTACATTTAATTTATTTAAACTACTATTACTTCAGGGCATGTTTTTTAATGAAATTAGAATACATTTTAAATATAACTGGATACATTTCAAACCTTAAAAAAAAATTATTTATAGGGTTTTATTTATATTTTTATGGTATGGTAGTTATTGAACTCAAATCTAAACAAATGTAGGTAATTATGTATTCTATTTATTGTGTTATAAAATTCTGTTTTAAGCTGTAGGTAAGTCCAAAATTTAGGGAACACAACATTAATGGCACAAAATTGTGTAAAAAAACTTGTATCTTAGTTAAATGTATAAACCAGTCAGTTTTATAACTTTTTGTATAGAAATTATCCAATTGAAAGGTTGTAACTTGGTTATTTTTATAAAAATAGGGAACAGCATTTAAAACATATTGAAGTAGTGGTCATTCCATTCTATGAGATAATAATGATTGTACCTACCTTAATTGTATACATCTACAAAGCTTAGTATAAGTAAATATTCCAACTAAGCTATTATTCTCAAAACAATCACTGTTTATATATCTAGCTGTATTGGAGGTTTTCCTATCAATGACCTTTGATACTTTTTTAATAAAATATTTCTAGTAATTTAAAATGTTATTTATTCATATACATTCTCCTAGGTTAGCTAGGTACCTAGTGCAAATTTTCTAAGTGAGTAAGAAAGTATCATAATAATAATATACATACATAAGTATCTACTTAACATTAAAAGACAACTATAGTAAGTATCTGAAACAAAAAAAAATACATTTATTGAAAGAAAAATTCACTTATGTACTCTTATAAGTAGGTACTTTTCACAATGGCGGGTAAGTTATTTTTTTATTGTTAAATGTTACCTTAACAAAAACAATTGAGTTACTTACCTAATAAAACGTTTCAATCTGTTCCAGAGTATCTGGGAGCGGGATGTCCTTTGTTTCAGGAAGAGGAAGCAGTAGAAATATTTGTGCAAACGACATTATTGCCAGTAAGATAAGCGGCAGGTTAGCGAAGAAGGAGTCTAAGCTGACGACAGCTGGCGCGATCATTGAGGCAATTCTGGCGAACATGGTCACTCCACTCACTCCAACGTTGCGACCCAGTGTGGGAAACAGCTCGCCAGATAAAAGGTACAAGGCTGGTATAGAGCCCTGAAAGTACAGACATAAGAAACAGTCATGTTAAGTAACTACCTACCTATATAATTTTTTAGGAAAACGCGTCAAACATAAAGGGGCTTATTACAAGAAAAAGAGCAGAGTTTAGACCAAGTCTAACTAAAAAACTATCTTTAAATACTCGTACATAGAACGCTTTTTGTGGTAACAGTTTTGTTTTGACATGTGTCAACATGGGGTTCAGTTCAAAATAGGCTCAATCTCCAAAGGTTGTCTTGAAAAGTTTGCTTTTAGCAATAAGACTGCCCATTGTACTTCAGCCCTTTTATATTTATTTCCATTATAATTTTGATATGATCAAATATGGTGTACTTATGTGCAGTGTAATAAAGTTTTTTCTAACTATATATCTTAAAATGGTAAATGCAGATGCTGCGTCGATATCTAGGCCGACTGTGGGTGATTTTTTTGCAAAAACGAAGTCCGTGAAATTTTGCCCCATCTCTATGTAGGTGGGTACCTTACCTACCTACCTACATCCTGTAATTACTTCTGTCTACTTGATGCTGGCTGACGAGTTTGTTTAGGTACCTAGTTGTGAATGAATGCCTCCCCTGACCCAATCTGCAGCTTAAAAGTCATCAGAATGTTTAGTGACCATCGCAATTCAATTTAACACACGGTCGACTTACCGCCATCCCTGCAAATCCAATCCCAGCACATAATAGCCTGGGCCAGTCATTCGCAGACATATCTTTAGGTATAACCACCAACAGAATGAAGCACACTGTAGTGCTGAGTTGGAATATTCCCACAGTTGTTTTTCTTCCGACTCTAGTCACTACAAAAACACAAATGATTCCTCCGAATATTGAAATGAAGCCTGTAAACGCTACAGTCAGAAATACGTTTCCTCCGACTGCTCCCAAGTATTGTGAAAACGTGTAGAACGCTAAGCCTGTACAAAACCTGCAAAAATTTTGCGAAATATTATAATCTTTTATAAAATCTGAGGACGTAATTTCAAGAGGATTACATACAAAATTTATTACCAGTTCATAGAAAGCAGAACTGTTCGCAATCTCATCTTTTTAGACTTGATGAAGGCCATAAACCCAGGCTCTTTACGTTTGTGAGCATTTGATTTCGGTAAAAGTTGATTTATCTCTTTTGCGTTAAACTTCATGTTGTTGAATTGGGCTGCACTTTTTAATACTTCTGCAATCAAGATGTTATTATTATTGACATAAATTGTTAAGTACTAACAAGTGGGCAATTGGGCATGTATGTACCGTACCAACTTAGGTAGAGTTCGGCGAAGGTACCTAATCTCTCTATACCCTTGCCGCTGATTATCCATCCACCAAAGAGTTCCACTTATATCAACCTATCTTCAGCTTACCTAGAGCTTTCTCGGATTGCCCCGTAGCCAATAGCCATCTGGGGGACTCGGGAATCGTAAACCAATATAAGATGAAGAATGATGATAAAGTTGCAAGTCCGAACTCAAGTTTTCTCCAATCTCTTAGCCAATATGCCAACCCTGCCATGGCTGTGTTTCCAAGCCCAAAAGGAAGCTGATAGAGAACTGGTATCGTTGTACGGTAATTTCCACTTACTATCTGTAATCAAGCTAATAATGAGCAGTTGAGCAGGTACCTAAGTAATACACACAAGAAAACAGTTCCGCGACATTTTAAATACTTACAATGGCTGTTACCATTTCTCTGCTTATACGTTTTTCCATTCTCATTGGTTTGGGTTTTAATGAGAGATTATGTAGGAATCGAACAGGTTTAGCCCCTTTGTAAGGTAGGTGCCACCTGCAGTTTTCAAGATAGTCAAGTTTACCCTACTTCTTGCAATCTAAGAAGTACCTATCAAGTACCTACCTGAAGATATGCTTTTCTATGAGCATTTACGTGAAGCCACCACGCTAGATATCTCGTTTTCTGAAATTAGTTATTAGGTACCTAGAGTACCTACACCTACCTACTCACGAACCAGTAAGCAGGGGTAAAGTAGGTAATACCTCGGTATTAACTAACCTCCATACAAATTACGAAGGATATAATTCCAACTCCTCCAGACGCAAGTGCTAGTATGAACCAGTTGAATAGGAACCACCAGTACCACGGCAAAAAACTAGCTATGAAGCTGCATCCACTCTGTATTAATATTCCAATCATAAGCGGAGTTTTCCGGCCATATTTGTCTGCCAATATACCGAAGATTATTCCGCCAAGAAGAACACCCCACATCATAATGCACTGGGTCAGCTGAAATAAATTGTAAGTAGGTAGGTAAGTACATAAGACCTTTACATTATGACGGCTCTAGGTAGGAACACCTTCAAGTAAATAGGTACATATGTACCTTGATTGAAAAGGTTACGCAATGACTTACGTGTACTAGCCAGTGCTTAGAGCACACCAAATCAAAATCAGATGTCATGGTTTTATTGAACATAGACTGATTGTAAACGAATTTTTTACAGTGCACCAGCGGTACCAACGATTTGTCGACGTCCGGAGTGATAGCCAGCACGTCCGGGTCGAAGATCAAACACGGGTGCTCTTCCATTTTCTAAAAATTGAGATAGGCATTATCAAAAAATCTAATGAAAGGTCAATCAGGACCTAGATGATAATCTTACCGGTTTACAAATCATACGCCATTCCGTTTCTGAATATTTGAAAGTTTCCGGTTTGGCGCACCAAAACTCCTGCGGTGGAGCCATGAATATTATGTTCAACTGGTACCAAGCAATTGGTAACTTTAGTAGGGTCATTTGAATGCTTATCCACATTTGCCATCTGCCAAAATCACCGATTGCCCGAGCTGTTAAATCGACTGCAGGTTTAGGTGATATGTGGCGCTTTGATACTGCAAAAATAATCGGAGTAATAGGAGATGGATCTAATTATTTCAGCAGATGAAAACTAGATTAGGTACCTACCTACTAAAATTATATTTTCTGACCTTTGTATATTTTGTCTGTGTTACATCGGAACATGATGAATGGATTCGGTGCAGGTGCTAAATAAAGACTTCGTAGGTAGGTGGAAGCTACCAAACCAAGCTCCTATTTAATATTATTAAAGACAGAGCTAACACTACATTTTATAAATAAATCCCTGGGATTGAGAGTTCTATTATCTGCAAACTTGCTAGATATCGTTTACTATATTTAGAACCAAGCTGCTCCAAAGTTTGTAAACACCATAATACAAAGAGAACCAAAACAAACTATGCGTTAGCATCTAATAGTTTGTGTTGTAACACCATGTTGCCAAAATTCTGACATCCCAGTTTTGACCTCTTTGGTTTTGACGAGTAGACGATGTACTTACCTACTTATAGGTAAGTACCTACTTTAGGTACTCTTTGGTTTCGGCCACAGAGGCACAGACAACTCAACCTAGGCCACAGAATTCTACATAGTAGCATAGTAGTTAGCATTTCTCTGACCTAGGACTTATACCCACAGAATTTTCTAATAGAGCAGTTTCGCAATTCTCTGCTTATACCTACTTAATCTATGCCTAGGCCTCCTAGGGCCTAGGGTCCTCGTCTCTCCCTGGTAGTATAGGTACCTTCCTAACCTACCACAGCTTCCTACACACCAAACATCTACCGACTCCGTGCTATTTGTTACTTAATTAAAACTTCACAGTAAACTCACCATCGTCTGCCATAATATGATTTTGTGCTAAGTCAGAGCAAACACTAAACAACCAGCCGTTCGCTTGTACTGGACGAAAATAACTTAGACAAGTAAGATTGAAAAGTGTTAGTAAGATAAGTACCTACTGTACTACCTGTGTGATCGTGGATTTTCACCTCGCCAACAACCGGTATGATTACATGATCTGCTTTGCTAGGTGTAGGGGAGCCGGGTAGGTGGGTAGGTTATCTAAGCAAGTGATTTGTGGTAAGGCCTACAATGAAATTATACGTAGGTAGGGTAGGTACGTATTTCGGTCCTAGTGGTCTGTGGGTCCTAGTAAAGTAACATATTGGTGGAGCTGGTGGAGTGAAGATTTGGTGGCGATAGACAGTCGGTAGTCGTAGGCACTTGTGTCCGAATTGCATAGATTGATAGTACCTGTGATAGTACATAATTACTTACCTTAACATTAGTACTGGCATTAGGCATATTCGTAAAGGGCGTGATCGGTCGATTCGGTTGCTCTAAGAGCATTGCCTTCGAACATAGAAAGCTGTACAATAAACGTGTGGGTGGTTTGAAGTTAGTAGCTGCTCCTGAGTGAGCAGCGAAAGGTCCTTCCGGTCAATGATCTTTTATAACTTCATTGCTTCCGGTCCTTAGACTTTAAGTTCCGGGGCCTTATTGTGTAATTCACCTGGCAATGGACATGGACTTCATTTTGACATTTGAAACTCATTCTGGACTTCAATTGTCATTTTCGCATTTCGGATTGGTTGAGCTCTATTGGGATGACAACTGGGAATGTATTTCAAGTTAGACAATAAGGCTGCTGGTCCTTCGAAAGGATTTCTTTCGTGGCGCGGACTGGGTGCTAAGTATGAATTTTAGTCACCACTAGCTACTGCGCGCGGCTTCGCCCGCGTGGTACCAACATTTTGAATAGCCTATGTACTATTCTAGGTAACTATCTACGCCTATTCTAAGTTTCATCCAAATCGGTTCACTAGTACTACACGGTACTTACTAGTACTTCACGGTATGTTTGTGTTTCAAATTTTCACAAACATACAAACATCTAAACAAACTCACTTACTTTGGAAGAGCCTGGTTTTTCTAGGTAAAAATAATATCTCTATGGTTTGTCTAGGTCATAGAGATTATTATCGTCTAGGTTTGCCAACGTGTAAACATCTCTATGGTGTAAACGTAATATATATAAAGCATCGCGTCCACTAGGCGGACGCATCGCATCGGAAAAATCCGCCTCCTATACATTTTGTACGAAACTGCGTCCACTGCAGGCGGGGCGGGGCGGGCCGCATCGGAATCCGTCGGCGGATCGCTCGGCGAGCGTATTTTTCCGCCGATGCGGCCCGGTCCGCCCCGCCCCGCCTCTAGTGGACGCAATGCGCGACGCATTTTTTGTAGATCGTTGCTGCGAGCGGACGGCGGCGGCGGCGCTGGCCCCGCTGCTGCGCGCGCTGGGCGCGGCGTATTTATTGAGGGAAAAACCGTAAAATGAACGAAAAACTACTAATATCGGTAATGCAACAATATTCTGAACTTTATGATAGGTACTGGAAATAGAAAATATCACGATGCGTTGAGGAGAAATAAGATTTGGACTGAAATTTTCTTGCATATGGTGAACCCTGACTTTATATTTGTGACGTTTATTATTTTTTTGCTCCTCATCCAACAACATAAATAAAAATAACTTCATCAGAACCATCCATCGTCACATACAACCGCTTACTAGCTTGTCTTACGTAGGACTGGCTGTAAAAATCCGCCGATGCGGCCCGGCCCGCCGTATAGTGGACGCAGTACGCAAAAATGCTCGCCGATGCGGCCCGGACCGGCCCGTCTGCAATGGACGCCTAGCTTTAGACGTACTCATAGGTACTGGACGTACTCTTTGCTTTGAGGAAAGACTCTTTGGGACTGCTGATACAATGTCAGTGTCAACTGTCAATTTCAAACTCCCGTCTCTTCACGCTCTCCGCAACGCATAGAGATCCGCAACGCGAACGTAGGGATGCGCTTTTTATGCCCGATCTGATTTTGTTGATTAACGTCTCGAGTCTCAATCTGTCCGATCTGCAAAAAATATAATGATACACTTTATTAAATAACCGAAGGATATTAAATGTTATTAATATTAAAGTTAACTTACGAAAGAATTGATAGATAGAGTTTGTTACTTTGATTGACCACCACAAATCATTACATTTTAGCAAACTCTAATTGAATTGATCCGCAGTTTGAATTGCATGGTTTCATTCCGATCCGAAAATTGATTATATCATACGATCTAAACAATTTTCGGATCAGATCAGATCGTGGGCGTATATAAATATTTCCGTAAAGACCGGATCGGATCGGCGCATCCCTACGATTGCGAGTTGACTCGGCCGCTAACTCGAATCAAAACTAGAGTTGACTCGACTCGCATCAACCGGATGGGATCTGCTTCGCAGCAGCAGCCAATTGCAAATTAATTATATACAAAAACTTAACTTTAACATAACAGAGAACTCCAAATCGTCGTAGCTAATAAATACTAGTAAACATAAGAAAAATATACACAATAGCTAAACCAATCGGCGGCGAGTCGAGTCAATATCACCGAATTCGTATTCTTGATTCGAGTTTACACTTGCCTTGCCGAGTCACTGAGTCGAATCGGAATACGAATTTTTGGTTTCGAGTTGATGAATCACGGACTCGCGTGTAATCGCATTCGAAATCTACGAACGTATCCTTCTAGCTCGCATTTGGTCCGTCATAAACGAACTAAAACTCCTCCCCAACGAACAGTTTGGCTTTCGAGCCAGACACTCGTGCCCTCAACAGGTACTCCGCATCACGGAGTTCCTGTAGGTATTCGAAACTCTACGACCCACTCCATCCCGGCCCAGCGGGGGCTGTCTTTCTCGATGTAGCGAAAGCTTTCGATAAAGTCTGGCATAACGGCTTGATTTACAAGCTGTTCAACTTCGGAATGCCAGACAGGCTCGTGCTCATCATACGAGCCTATCTTCAAAATCGAAGCTTTCGCTACCGCGTCGAAGGCACTCTCTCCAGCCCTCACCCGGTGCATGCTGGAGTCCCTCAAGGCTCAGTCATCGCTCCCGTCCTATTCACGCTGTACATCAGTGACATCCCCCGTTCCGAACACGTAGAACTTGCTTTGTTCGCTGACGATACAGCCTTGTATACAGCGAATCAATGCCCCCGGATTATAGTCCATCGACTAAATAGAGCCCTCAGTCAGTTAGGCGATTGGTTTCGTAAATGGCGCATCGAGGTGAACCCGACGAAAAGTGCAGCAAAGCTCTTTACGTCGGGCCTCTTCCCGCGCGATACGCGAAACAATTGCATCTCCCTCTACGGCGAACCCATTCCCTGCCCCCTTAGCATGGCGATTGTCTAGGTACCGGAGAATAGATAAAAGTGACATTAATGACAGTAGAGTGTAGATAAAAGTTACTTTTATCCACATTCTTTCCGTTTTATCCACACTCTAATGTCATTACTGTCATTTATATCTATTCTCCGGTACCTAGACAAACGCCATGCTAAGGGGGCTGGGTCACCAAGTCCAAATACTTAGGTATCACCTTAGATGAGCATCTGAACTTCGATGCCCACATTAAAATAGTCAGTCAACGCGCTAAGTTCGTTCTTAACCGTCTACATTGTCTTCTATGCAAGCAGAGTAAGATGTCCCTTAGAAATAAGGTGACACTTTACAAAACTTGTATACGTCCAATCATGACCTATGGCTCAAGTTTTCGGACACGCCCGCGCTGTTCGAAAACTCCAAATAGTTCAAAATTCGTTCCTTCGTAAAGCTACCGAAGCACCCTATTACGCGCGCAATGTAGATCTCCACCGCGATCTAAATCTCGAGTCGATTGCTGCTTTCATAAAACGCGCCGCTCGGCGCTATTATGACTCAGCCTCGCATCATCCGAACCCTCTTGTCTCATTCATTCCAGAGTATCCAGTTGTCTACGTGAGGCCAGAGCGGCCACCCGATGTCGGCGCCCGCAATAGGCGGAAGTTCGTGTTCACCCCCAGACGGCCAAGAAACGTTCTTGGCGATCCAGATGACGCTATCACTCTCGCCAATGGTGAAGTGATACCGTCATCTAGTGATGATAGATAGGTAGGTAAATTCTCTCCGGCAATAGCCCAAGCCGAGGTTCGTACCTATTAGAGGTGCCCTTGCGCATGTTGTCGTAGCTTCTCTCTAGGCGTCTCGGCACCTTCAGTGCCCGCCTTAGTCTGGTAACACTAAAACGGCCTAATAGGCCATTAGTATTAAGCCCTCCGAAAAAAAAAAAAAAAAACTCGCATTCGTTACCGCTCACTTATTGTCCGACCGTAGGTGTATGCGAGTTGATTCGAGTTGCAAATGAACTTGATTCGAATCACCTCGTACGTATAGACTCTGATTAGAGTTATTCGAATCAGACTTGAGACAACTCGACTCGTAACATCGCTATGTCACGGTCACGCACGTCACCCACTGCCCCCGGCCGCCGCACCTCTCCCTCCCTTCAGTCCCCTCACGTATTCACGTCATTTTCACGTCGCATGAAGTCGCTACCTTTTATAATTTTATGAATGAGAAAAGGCTGTATTTTAGTTTACAGTTTATGTTTATTTTACATTAGTATTAGTTGAATGTTTATGTGTAAAAGTTAAAACAATGCCTTTGGCCAACACCTCGGATCCCTGGCGAATGCAAAATGTTGGCGATAACACGGTATGATTCTGATTGTTTGCGTGCATAATTCAATTTAGGGGTTTTTCCTGCTTTTATTAGTCATGTCTTTATTATTTGTTATTCACAACATATTCGCAGGAATCTTGGAAATTCATAGCTTGGCACAATCATTATTGCTTGATCTCTTCACTGTGTGTAGCAGTAGCTGTTTCACTGCACTGCGTTTGTGAATTAGTGTGGTGTCTAATTCGGAGTAATACGCTTATTTTCTCAAACGTTCTTAGTGCAAACATAATTATTATCATCTATATAGATATGGTTGAAAATCCTCAATGTGAATAACTAAAATGAAACTATTTATAACTTGTAATGATTCATACCTATTTAGCAAGATAAATTAAACCAGTAAGAAGAAAAAATGCGATTTTGATAGAGTATTGAACAGGTTCATAGTCAAACAATCATGACCTTGGTGCTACCGAATGTAAGCACATTGATTTTTCCCTTCTATTTAGTCAACAGTGTGATATCTAACTGATACCTACCTACTATTTGATAATGATAACTAGCAGAGACTATTGTATTCACGGATAAGATAGTGTGTGTTTCATCTCTAAAGCTATTTTAGAAGAAATTTGCTTTTAGTACCACAGAAGAGAAGTAATTCCTTGTAATATAAAGTTTGATAAATAAACTACCTAAATTGCTTTATGTTACATCCTTATAATATTACACTTTGTTGAAACAGTAATATAATTATTTTTTATTTAACCTATTTGGTCCCTCTGCTGGGCCAGGATACAGCTTTAATATAATACTTATCTATAAAAGTCATAAACTTGTTTAATACAGTAGTTTGTGTCCAAAGCACTTGTGTTGACCATTATTAGTAGGATAGGAAACAGAATATAACATTATTTTTAGGGTTCCATATATTTGTATGATATTTCTATACAAAAACTTTTTTTTTTGACATCTATTTTTCTTATCTAATATTAACTTTGTAAAATTATGTTTGTATGCTAATCAGCAGGATCTAGAGATTCTTAGTTTTAACAATACCATCTACTCTGTAACCTAGGTTCACAAGCAATAAATGAATTATGAAAAAACGAGAACTCAACCACAATGTTAACCGTTTCATTCAGCATCCGTAACATTAATAACTGACTATTGAGATAGTCAGTTATTAATCTCAATGCTCAAGTGCCTTGGTGTTCTGGTGGCTTAACATGAACTCTTATGATATAATATGGGTGAAGGAAAACATTGTGAGGAAACCCGCAGCTTAGTCAGCTCCACACGTATCGACATCGTCTTTCCTATTGGGCCAGGTTGATTAAGCTGAGAGGATGGTTTAGGTGCTGGGCAAGCCTAATTCATCTCAAACAATGTATACAGGCACTACCTACGTTAAGTGTAGGCATGGATTGCCTCCTGACGCTGTATAAATCATCTAATATAGATGTAAATGCCTAAGTTTTTTTTTATGACATAAAGAAACAAATCTGAAATGGCGGCGCTTATCATGCTCTCTCGCTTACATTAACGACTCTAGTACAGTGTGCAAGCGAGAGAACATGATAAATTGCAACATTTCTTTAATGAACTGGGTTATTCAAAATTGACATTTAGTTTGAAAACTACCAGGCACATATTAACCCCCCTGGAGACCAAATAACATTGCTAGTTCCACCTTTAAAGTTGATGAACTGTGGGTATTCTTTAAACTCATTGCTAGAATTGGTCACTATAATAGTCTACGATTGAACATGTTATGTTGATAAAATTGATTATGAATGATGTAATTTTGGGAAAGCCAAATAATATGGACCTAAAGATTATATTTTTCATGGTCACACAAAGCAAAAAAGCAGTACCTATTATGCATGTACTCCCACAAAATTTCAACCCTCACCTCAACTGCGAATTTGCTCAGATGTAAGACTAATAAATCTAAACAGCTTGAATCCCACTTCTGGGCAAAGGTCCCTTCTCCTACCATACTCTCTTGTTGGGGCTCCAAATTCATATCAAAATCCTAATGTACAATGTAAATGTTGCTTGAAGCAATAAGTATAGTCCAGCTGATGTATGAGTCAGGATTGTAATTTTTCTTTTGTAATCAAGATTAGTCAGTATGAGTTCTGTATTCTGTGGTGTGAGTGCGTCATAATTTTTGCAGGGCAAAGGCATTTTTCTACCAGTCCTATAGAATGTGCGGTTTGGTCAAACAGTATTTCGTGTTAGAATCTAGTTCGCCTTTAAATTCGCCGCGATCTGTCGTTTTTTCGAATTATTGATTAAATGTTCAAGTTTTTACATACTCATTTTAAGCTGGTTTGTACGCGATTTTAACTAGAACTGACAAATGAATTGTTGATTTTACTCAGTATTCTTAGAAACTCAAAATAATAAAATCCCCCTTATTACACCTTATTTTTACTCCTGTAGAATTATGGTCAGCCCAACAGTCTTCCAGTAGTGGTTGAAAACTCAGCCGAATCCCGTCAAGCCTCGACCACAGAAAGTTTGGACTCAGGAGATATCAACTATGAACGCGAAGTGGAGATACAAGATGTCGTCAAAGAAGGCCATGAGAAGGCGGACCCCTCACAGTTTGAATTGCTCAAGGTGCTCGGTGAAGGTTCCTTTGGGAAAGTTTTCCTTGTTAGGAAAGTTTCCGGAGCTGATGCAGGCAGTCTGTATGCGATGAAGGTATTTTTTATTACTATTGACTAAGTTTTGATTTATGTAGAAACCCCAAAGCTTACAATTAATATCAATATTGTCTTCTAGAGGTAATTCAGAGTCGACCTTTACCAAAAGTATCATCGATATTGTAATAATAATGTTTATGTGTAATGTTTTTGTTTGGACGACTGCGTAGCGGTAGTCCAACTTGTAAATTAGTAATTGTATACGGACTTGCGCTATGAATAGAAAATGAATTTAATTTTCAGGTACTTAAAAAAGCAACATTGAAAGTAAGAGACCGAGAGCGCACGAAAATGGAACGAAATATTCTAGTAGAAATGGGCCATCCGTTCATCGTAAAATTACATTACGCATTCCAAACTGCTGGAAAGTTATACTTAATATTGGATTTTCTACGCGGTGGCGATTTGTTTTCTCGTCTCAGTAAAGAGGTATGTGAAGCAGTATAAATACAATGAACTGAATGAAACGAGATTACATCAAGACTTGTGAAGAGAAATTCCATTGTATTAGTTTGAAATGGATGACTAATCTGAATTGCTCGTACTTTGTAAGATCATTGTGTTAGCTGGGTATGTCATAGCATTAATTTATTGGTAGTTTTTAGAACAAAACTGTGGGTGTAATCAGACTCTTGCAATGTTTGAACAGTTGCGTTGATTAGTTCCCATATGTTTTTATATAATTACTAGCGGAACGCCCGCGACTTCGTTCACGTGGTACATATCAACATAGCCCTTATCACTTGAGTAAGCTTAAGCTTTTCATCACATTAACTAAACTGAGTGACTGTGACTGCAAGTTCAACTTTGATGACTGAGTCTGAGTCCGAGTCTCACTCTAAATCTGACCCTCAATCTAACCCTTATCTCGCTCTCACTCTTAATGTGACTCACAATCTCACTCTCACATTGTAATCTGACGCCCCCCCATAAACTCACAAATCCATAAATCCACAAATCCATAAATCCATTAACCCCACTTCCAATCTCACTCCCACTTAAGAAATTCCACACATACTTAATCACCGCCAACACCCTGTTTCAGGAATTATTTACAGCCCTCCCTTTCAACCCACCCCCTAAATACAAAAGTTCACCCCACCCCTACGAAATCCTAAAATGCAGCAGAAGAAGAATGTATCTTCCAAGTTTCAAGTTTTTAAGACTTATGGTTCTCATAGCAACTGTTACTCCCTCTTTCACCCCCTTTATAGGGGAGTTAAAAAAAATGTATATAAAAATATTACTCAGTACTCACACATAGCGAGTTTCAAGCGAATCGGAACACGCATTCAAAAACCCCATACAAACATTAACACCCCCTACACCCCCTTCTAGGGGTAGTTTTGATTTTTTTTTTAATGCATACATTTTGTAATTACACTAATTAATACTCATACCGAGTTTCAAGCGAATCGGACAACGCATTCGATAAACCCCTTACAAACATCTACACCCCCTTCTAGGGGTAGTTTTGAAGCTTTTTGAATGCAGACTTTCATTAAAACTATCATAATTCTAAATTACATGTCTCTAAGTGCCAGGAATATGATTTTTTCCCGTTATTTTCCACTTATCCCACACTATCCCATTTCCCCCCACTTTATCCCGCATCATCCCATTTTTTCTCGCTTGATCCCGTTTTTTCCTGCTTTTTCCCCGCTTTATCTTGAATTATCCCGCTTTATCCCACATTATCTCGTTTTTTCCCTGCTGTATCCCTCTTTTTCCCAGTTTACCCCGCTTTTCCCGCATTATACAGATTCTTCCCGCTTTATCCTACTTTTCCCCCACATTATCCCTCTTTTTCCCGGTTTATCCCACTTTTTCCTGCTTTCCCCCCACTTTATCCCACATTATCCTGCTTTTCCCCAGTTTATCCAGCTTTTCCCCAGCTTTATTCCGCATTATCCCGCTTTTACCCCGCTTTTTCCCGATTTATCCCCCTTTTCTCTCCGCATTTTCTTGGTTTATCCCGCTTTTTCCCCGCTTTATCCCACTTTTTCCCCACTTTATCCCGCATTATTCTGCTTTTTCCCAGTTTAACCTGCTTTCCCCCCGCTTTATCCTGCTTTTTCCCAGTTTATCCCGCTTTTCCCCCGCTTTTTCCCGCATTATCCCGGTTTATCCAGAATTATCCAGCTTTATCCCTGTTTATTCCTTTTTTTCCCGCATTATCCCGCTTTTTCCCCCGCATTATTCCGCATTCTGCCGCATTCCACTTTTTCCCGCTTATCCCTTATACGTTATCCCTTCCCCAAATACCCCACTTCCACTCCCAATGGACTTATGGCTCCCATAGAATCTGTACTGTACTTCCCCTTTTTCACCCCCATTAAAGGGTAGATTTTGAAAAAAAAACATGCAGATATTTTTATTACACTACTGCTAAATACTCATACCGAGTTTCGACCAAATTGAACCACGTATTAAAAAATCCCACGCAAACTTTAACACCCCTTTCACCCCGGTTTAGGGGTAGTTATGAAATTATTAGAGTGCGGAAATTTTTTATTTACATTTTTAAATAATCATACAGAGTTTCAAGCAAATCGGACCACGCATTCAAAAAACCCCATACAAACGTTAACACCCCCTACATCCCCTTCTAGGGGTAGTTTTGAATTTTTTTGAATGTAGACTTTCATTAAAAGCGTTGAACTATCATAATTCTAAATTTCATGTCTCCAAGTGCCAGGAATACGATTTTTCATACAATAGTTTTTACCCCTTTTCACCCCGTTAGGGGTTGAATTTCAAAAAATCCCTTCTTAGTACACCCCTACGCACCAAGACGGACATACCCTCAAAATTTCAAGTCTCTTCGACCAGCGGTTTAGGCTGTACGTTGTCTATCAGTCAGTCAGTCAGTCAGTCAGTCAGGACAAAGATTCTTATAATAATAGATGACGTGAGGGCTGAGTAATTGCTTCATGCTCTGTGATATTTTATGTGTTTATATTTACAAAACTCAAATGATTCTACAGTTCTGTTCAAACACTTCTCCAATGCCAAACAATATGTTAGTACTTTGTTGATATTCTTCACCGGATCATCGGAAAACATCGTAAGGAAACCAGCAGCTTAGTCAGCTCCACACGTATTGACGTTGTCTTTCTTGTGGACAAAGCCGATTAAGTTGAGAGTTTAGGTGCTGGGCAAGCTTATTCCGTCTCAAACAATGTTAGGCACTACAGCGTTCCGTTAAGTGTAGGCATAAGTTTTTGTTAGTTTTAAGTATAAGTTGATATTCTGATAACCCGAAGATGAAAGGACATCATCCATTTTGGTCCAAAATCCGAAAGTGCCGGCCAATAAAAAAAAGATCTATATTCTGATAGAAAACGTCGGCCTTAGCATCCATACTATCCATACCAATATTATAAAGCTGAATATTAGAAGATTAGCGTGTTTATAATGTTACACAGTCCAAAAGGCAACGATAGCTTTTGTCTGTGTCGCCATCTATTATGTAGTAAAATGTCTGTCTGTTTGTTACCTTTTCACGCCTAAACCACTGAACAGATTATGCTAAAATATGACACGGATAAAGATTGTGTCCCAGGGACGGACATAGGCTACTTTTTTTTCGAAAATAATCATGGAGGGCGTGAAATAATTGTATAAAAATGTGAAATAATTTGTATCGGGAATTGGAAGTTCCAGTTAAAGGCAACTAGATGGCGTTGCTAACCTATGGCTGAGGCCGAGATGGCGCTATTATTGCATTTTTAAAAGTTTCAGAAGATTCTTGCAGTTTCAAGTATGTTATTTTGCTGACGAAGTCGCGGGTACCAGCTAGTTTGTTAATATGGCACCAAAGCTGTAGCACCACTATTAGAGGTGCTATAAGCTTTGGTGTTTTCATTTTATGTCACATTTCTTTAACATAAACACCTATTTATCTGACATTTCATATATTTTTCGATCAGGTACCATGATATTTTCGAAAATGTATAAAAAGACGGACTTTTAGAACTCAAATATAACGAAGCACAGTGGTGCTACAGCTTTGGTGCCATATTAACAAATGCTAAGGCCGACGTGTTCTATCAGAATACAGCACTTTTTTTTTGACCGGCACTTTTCGATTTTGGGCCAAAAATGAATGAAACGTGGATGATGTTGTTTTATTTCTTCTTTCAATTTCCAGGTGATGTTCACAGAAGAAGATGTCAAATTTTATTTAGCGGAACTAGCTTTAGCATTAGAACATGTACACAAATTGGGAATTATATACAGGGATCTAAAACCAGAAAATATATTATTGGATGCCGACGGGCACATAGCGTTGACAGATTTTGGACTGTCGAAACTACCTCCGACTAGCGATAAGGCGTATAGTTTTTGTGGAACTGTAGAATATATGGCACCTGAAGTGGTCAACAGGAGGGGGCATACCTTTGCTGCGGATTGGTGGTCTTTTGGAGTACTTATGGTGAGATATATAATTAATTTTATACATTCTAATCCATAACCCAATTTCTCTCAATGTAAGCGGTTGACCTTTTTTTGTTTTCTCCACTCTGTGGTCGCTACTGCTACACTCTTCTCTATTATTCACTATATTACTAACAATGACAAATATTTATTTATCATTGTTAGTAGCA
Organism: Epirrhoe tristata; assembly: GCA_951394285.1. Taxonomy (NCBI): domain Eukaryota; kingdom Metazoa; phylum Arthropoda; class Insecta; order Lepidoptera; family Geometridae; genus Epirrhoe; species Epirrhoe tristata. The sequence goes on along the minus strand of OX596146.1, from coordinate 6,403,083 downwards.
CCTATGTCCAGCATTGGACTGCTATAGGCTGCTGCTGATGATGATGATGATAATACTTTATACTCTATGGCCCTTATTAATAAACGTGGTGTAAAGTTACGCCGGGTATAACTTAGAAGTAACCCTACAATTTTTGGAGTTTAAACCTGGCGTAACTTTACACCACGTTTATTAATAAGGGCATATTAATATAGGTTCATTCAATTATGAAGCCCTACCTAACGTATTGCAAACTTTTGTCTTGATTTGTGTTAAATATTGCTTTGTTTTCAGTTTGAAATGCTTACGGGCAATCTTCCTTTCCATGGCTCTACGAGACACGAAACGATGACGCAAATTTTAAAAGCTAAGCTCGGTATGCCTTCCAATCTCAGTGAAGAAGCGCAGTCCTTGTTGAGAGCTCTCTTCAAAAGAAATCCACAGAATAGGTCAGTCATTTATTTATATCACATTTATAGAAGTTAATAAGATTATGTGATTCACTCTGGCATCAATAATATGCTAATAAGTATATCTAAATAAAACCCCTTTACCACTCAGGTAAAAATATTTTGAAAATGCATCCCAAAAATAGCACCCATGCGGGACTCGACCCTTTACCGATCCTTTGTAATGCTCTTATCCAACCGAGCTAATGGGCATTCGACGCGATGGTTGTATTGTTTGTGGGAGTCCATGTAGATTCTTAGTAGTGGAATAAACGTGAGTTACGAAGCATTCTTACATAAATTGCAATATTTTCAGACTTGGTGCCAGTAACAACGGAATTGAAGACATCAAAAGCCATGAATTCTTCGCAAACATAGATTGGGACGCGTTGTACAGGAAAGAGGTACTTATTCCGGAAAATACGTGATTTTTATGTAAATGTCCAATAGTTTCCTGTTCACAGCAGGACACATTCGTTATTACTTGTAAGGATGTCTGATTATGATTAAACTCGATGTTTTGTTTCATACACGTGATTTGACACGTAAGTAAAAATACCTGGTTGCTAGTCATAATGCGGCTCTGTTTTAAAAAATAGACCAGGGTTTTTCGCTATGCTCAATACGTGTAACAGGAAAACCAGAGTACAAACGGTGGCTTTCCGTTTGCGGTCACAAAAGAGTATGGATGACCGCTGAGTGGCATCATCAACTGAGCGCTTCCGTGCTTCGGAGGGCACCTTAAATTTTTGGTCCCGGCTTAGTCATTAAGCCATGACGGAGGCTTTTAGGCGGCCTGAAAACTTCGTCACAAGATTTCGTGTGACGAAGTTTTCAGGCCTTCAAGATGCACGTTGTTTCTGTGTGCGTAAACTTGAGAACGCTCCGTGGACGAATGAGCACTCAGTATCGCTTACGCACACTGAAACAAATTTACACATAATTAGAGATTAGCCTTCGTGAGATAGAACAACCTGTACAATACGCAAAACCGATCTTTGTCTCTCTGAAGTTAGGTGCACTAAACGATTGCGAAGGTTTGGTAGAGTAAGCGAGATAGCACAACTAAGCGAGTGAAAGAGACAGCTTTACAACGCTCTCTTCGTTTTTTACGCTCCATCAAAAACGGGTTCTGCGCAGCTACTTCAGAGAGACAAAGATTGGTTGAGCGTATTATACTCATACGTTCTTTTCAGGTGGTGCCACCATTCAGGCCGGCGGTATCGCGAGCTGACGACGCGTTTTATTTCGACTCTGAGTTCACTTGTCGAACACCGCGTGACTCGCCCGGAGTACCCGCCTCGGCGAATGCACACGAGTTGTTTAGGTAACTATGGTCAATGGCTTTTTATTTTATACACGCTTTTTCATACAATTTATTTCAATTTTTCATAGAAACTTGTCTAGTGCATCGTCGGATAACTTCTTGAATCTCTAGATCCATATTGTACAGCTGATGAATCTAGCTATTCAAGAAAATTGCATTTTCGAAGTGCAGTAATTCTCGCTGATGAAGTTACAGTTTAAAAAGCCAAGATCACAATCTACACGTTTTCCTATGTTCATCTAAATCGGTCCACTGGTTAAGGCGTGATATACAAAACATTATAGATATTTTAGAGGTGTTGTCATTCGAATAGTTTCAATTAGTCTACAAATGTACCTACATCAACATAATAAGTAATGCTCTCACATCTACAACCGGTAGTTGTATAGTTAATCATCAACTTCCCGGCATTATGCAAAGCAAGTAAACTTGACAGCAGATAAAGTGAAGCAAGTGATGTCACGTGCAACCTTCAATTATGTACACAGATTACAACTCTTCACTAGGCGCGTTGTAACTTTGTCATATATTGTATTAGTTAGTTACAGTTTTACTTACGTTTGACAGTTGACTGATCATGTTTATGGATTTGTATGTTTAAGGATCGTTATGCAAGTCGCCCTTGGTTTGGCATCCGCTTTGTTAGGAAATATCTTACATTTTATTATATTTTAAAGCATATAATCAAATAAAACATGGTTTGATTACTCATACACACATAAATCAAGTCTCTTTCTCGTAGGAGAAAATAGATATAACATGATAATATTTCTACATACCTACTACAATCCTGACACAATTTTCCCCTTACTTTTATTTGATTCAAAGTCAAAGTCCAAAAGCATTTATTCAGTCAGCTGGGATCACTTTGGAACGTCTTAAAACTAGGTGATTTTACTCCTGTTCCTTCGATTCTTCATACTAGCTTGCCCTTGAATTTTAATTTCATCTTTTCAGAGGCTTTAGTTTCGTCGCACCATGTTTACTGGAAGATGAGGAAGAGAACAAAACGGTGACCAACACGAATCAAAATCACGTGGCGCAGAATGCGAAAACATCGACCGAGGAGTTTTGGTCTGGTTTCGTGAACAGGAACAATTTCTATGACGAATACAGGTTTGTAAAAAAAAATAAGTTAAGTGTACTCGTATGAGCTATTTATTTGGGTAGATCGTGGTATGAATTCCGACTTTGCGTCATTGGAATTTTGGTTTCGGAAAACGTAGAAAGAAACTGTTCTGTTAGTATTGAAAATGACGCTAATAATATGTACTTACACGTATTGTAATCTTATACTATGCAAATTGATTACACAGATATGGATGAATTCCTCTTTACGCGTTTTGTATTGATAACACAAAATATTTACCTTTATTATTAATCATTACTGATATTATGCAATTGGTTTTATCATTGTTATCTTTCTACTCGTAAGAGTTTTGTCGCAATTGAATTGCTAATCTTATCATCTAAGATGTCTGTTTGACAGCTCATAGCGTAGGTAAGAAAGGATGCTTGTAATAAAATCCAACTATGAATAAATCAATAAAGTAAGCTGGTATGTAAGTAAGTTCGTATGAGTTAGTGGCCAACTCTGGTGACGGAGTTTTTAGGCCGCCTTAAGGCCTCCGTCATAGCTTAACGACTTAAATAGCCGGGACCGACAATTTAACGTGCCCTACGAAGCACGGAAGCGCTCAGATGAAACAGCCACTGGCGGTCACCCATCCACTTACAGACCGTTTCGAACGCTTAACTTCGACGATCTATCAAGAACGACTAAGTAAGCACGACGGTATGAGTGGCCTACTCTGATGACGGAGTTTTTGGCCTCCGTCATGGCTTGAATACGTAATAGCCAGGATCTACCATAAAATTAATTAAAAAATAAGCTGTACGACCGTAATTTGAATTGTAAAAAAACAAGCTACAAATGAGTTAACCAACTATTTATGTCTATAATATTTTTGTTATTTCAGATTAATGGGTGAGCTAGGCACTGGTTCGTTTTCCGTAGTACGCCTGTGCGAACATAAAACATCGCGAGTACAATATGCCGTCAAGATAATGGACAAACTGCAGTACGATCCGAGGGAAGAAATTGAAATTTTGCTAAGGTAAACATTAGTATCATCATCATCAGCCTTTGTCATCCCACTGCTGGGTATAGGCCTCTCTTCGTCTTCGTCGTTATCACTTTCTAGTTTCTATACGTATGATATCATCGGAAATAGTTTATTTTATCTTATCTTAGAATACACTGACGAAATGACGTAGAAGCTCAACAAATAACATAATCTCTTCATCATTATCCTCTTTTCCGTCACACTCCAGACATTACAAAACTCCAAACAAACACATCTTTATAATTTCCTACATATCCCACTCACACCAACAAACAAGGTATACCTTCAGACTTCAAAACACCACTTTAGATATACCTGTTTTATACAAGCTAAGTTTTCTCCAAGATTAGTTTATAATAATATATTCCAAACTTTTATATACTTAGGACTTCTTTAGGTGTGATGTGAACAAAACACGAATTAAATTTGTCGGGTAGTTCCCGATAACGACGTAGGATGAACTACATAATTATGTGACTGTCAGATGGTATTGATTATTGTACATACTTTTATACAGGTACAGCCAACACCCGCATATAATCAGCTTACGAGGCGTATACGAAGAGAGCGGCCGAATATTCGCAGTCACGGAACTTTGTCGCGGCGGAGAGTTGTTGGAACACATCACTCAAAGACGTTGTCTGCCGGAACATGAGGCTGTGCCTATACTACGGAATGTAGTCCAGGCTGTTAACTATCTGCATAGACACACTGTTGTGCACAGGTATGTTTATACATTACAGAGTCATCGTGAATGGTCTTAAGAGCTAGGTGATTCCTCTTTTAAGACCAAAATAGAGATTATTCTTAGAACTAAAAGGCCGTGCCTATAGTCCAATGTGATGCTACAGGATATTCTATATTCCTATAGATCCATTGTGAAAGGTGATTCCACTTCTGTTCAATTTTTTTGCTCTTGTTTACAGTTGACAATCAGTATTTTCACTGTAAATATTAAAGTCAAAATAATAGCCTTGTACCGAAATACTCTGTAGAAAATGTCGCTGCTTATATGAATCTGAATGAATGATAAACTCCTGTAATTCCAGGGACATAAAACCATCGAATATACTGTTCGCAACGTCAGAGAAACGGCCAGAGGACATACGTTTGGTAGACTTTGGTTTAGCGAAACAGCTGCGCGCTGAAAATGGTCTACTTATGACCCCGTGCTACACTGCCAATTTTGTCGCGCCTGAAGTGCTGAAAAGGGCTGGATATGATGCCGCGTGCGATATATGGAGCTTAGGTGCGTATATCTAGTTTTTCTACTGTGTGCTTGAATAATTTTTTGGTGAATCTTTTTCTAGTCATGTCATGTCAAGGTCTTTCAAACCAATCAGTGTGGTGAAATGATAATGTGCACAATGAAGTGTAATGTAACGTTTTAGGTAAACTGTTTGTTAATTGTATTTTATAATTTAAAAAACAGCAAAATGAGTATGTGCCGAATACATTTGGATTTGCCTTTTACTACTCCCGTATACCTTCAAAGGCACTTGAATGTTTTTTTTTAAACAATTGTATGTCATTTTCTTTACAGGTGTTTTAGCGTACATAATGCTGTCGGGACGAACACCCTTCGCTTCAGCTGGAGATGATACCCCCGAAGCTATTCTAGCGAGAATCGAGTCTGGAAAAGTAAGTTTAAAAAGAAGGTAAAATATAGACAATAGTAATGTTATGTATAGGAGTGAGATTCGATCACTAGAACTAAAGTCTCATGTGCAACCAATGAAATTTCAAACCTACTACGTACGTTAGGTTTTATTGTCTTGTAGAGGCAGCACTGATGCCAGAGCGCGAAACAAGATATGAAAGAAAAATGAAGCATTATTTTTTTTTTTTTTTTATCTTTATCGCCAATACATATACGGAATTAGCAATTTGGAGCGCGATTTTTGCTTTTGTTCATACGTAATATCCCTACAGGATAGTGTAAGAATCGTCGTGCACCAATGAGTTTTTCTGTCGAAAAATTTACGTGTACTATGCTAGTACTCTCAAACGGTGACGGAAAACATCGTGAGGAAACCGGCGTGTCGTAGAACCTACAAAGTTCGAAAACAATGACATGTGTAAAGTGCACGAAAAGAGCCTCTTTGAGGCGCACATAAAATCCTTTCACCACACTGGTTCGACAGAACTGGTGATACGATAAGATTTTAGAAGTTTAAGATTGACTACCTAATCTTTGTTACCAAGGTGGAGCTATCAAGCGGTATCTGGCGCAGCGTGTCAACTGAAGCCCGCGGCTGTATCCGTCGTATGTTACAACTAGAGCCGGCATCTCGGCCGCGCGCCGCGGAACTAATCCGAGAGCCGTGGCTTAGAACCGACCCCGCGCCCCCAAACCCGCGCGCCCCCCCGGTGGAGGTCGACGCACCGCCCCCCGCGGAACTCCGGAGAGCACTTGACCTTACCTTCCAGGTCAGTCAAAGTAAAAAAGCATTTATTCAGTAGGACCGCTGCGAAACGAAAGAGTCAAGCTCCAGTGGGGACTCGAACAAAAGTGAGGCTCGTCAAAGTTTGTGTGTGTACGCGTGCATAAAGTACAAAGAACTAACGCCTCCTTTTTTAGGACCTCTGGGATCACTTTGAATAGTTTAAAAAAATAGGTGATTCTTCTCCTTTTCCATCGCGACCGTTATACCGTTATAAATAGCGTTACTATCTCTTCTTAGTAACCAAGAACATGGAGCACATCGAGGATTTCAATATAGCGCTCGTACATGAAGTATTCAATACATTCTAAGTTAACTCCCTCGCACCGCTCGAAACTGACTTAAAACGTCATAATGATTTATGATAATTTTCCAGGCGTTAACGTCCTCGCCAATGACTCCGCAAGTGCTCGGCCCAGTGTCACAGTCTACACTTGCCCAGCGCCGCAACAAGCCCCAAAGACGTTTTCCACCTACCCAGCTTTAAGGTATACGATATGAACAAATTGCCAAATAATAGGATTATATCCTTAGTCGAGAGAACGAAAATTGCTTAAGTTAATTGGGTTTCACAGTGACGCCCCTTTTTTTCTGGTATAGGATCTAATGTGTATTTGTGAAGGCTTTAAATTGTTGTCGAAACGCGGTAAGTTGACTTTCTATTGTCAACGTACCTGTGGTAGCGATGGGTGGCATGTTTACTTTAATGATAGAGTGATGTACAACGGAGTTCCGTTTCTGTACGCTAGTATTATTTTCTTTATTTAAAAATTATGGGGCGTGGCTTCGTAAAGGTTAAATTTACTATAATTTGTGAACGAGATCAAATAGAAATAACTATATAAGATAATTATTGTGTTGCCTAGCCGCTGTGAACATCTTTAGATCATTACGGTTTCAAGGCCTTGACCATTTGTTGAAACGTGTTTGGTTTAACGGAAGAGCTAATATTTTTACATAAAGTGTTATTTGCTCTTGTAGATAAATCATTATAGAAACGCGATATACTTAATAAAATGAATTATTTTTATAAATACTTACACTAATAATAAAACGAATTCGTTGCATTTAGTTTTAACTTGCGTCATGAACGATTGGTCCCATACCAATATATTTTTGTGAATATGCTTTATTTTATAACATTCCATCCTCATTTTGTGTTTCATAGTGTAGGATAAAATGTATAACTGTTGTCATTCATGCTTCTATTATTACTGTACATGCAACGCGATGTTTTGGTGTATTTATTCATTAGAAGTAGTATTTTATACAAACAAATTGATTGAAATTGTAAACCAAACATCACAAGAGTAAAGTATTAATATTTTTTCTACATTCATAATAAGAATGCATAATAATAATAGCTACTTAGAATTTGTCTTCCTCAAAATATTTTAAAATTAGAACATTGATAAATGGTTAAGCTAAAACAGTCTCCCACCTTGACTCTCGAAGTATCTCTGTGCCATTAGAGTTTACACCTTTTGTAATACTGTATACTAAACATATAGTACATATAAATCAGTGTGCAATGCATAATATTACGTGTAAATGATATATTTTACTGGATTTAGTATTTTAAATAACATATATTTTATTTTTTATACAGTATTCTTCACTATTTCTAAATAGTTGTGTTAGTGTTGTTAGTCTCAATAGTTTTATGTTAAACCAGATGTTGTTTATATTTTTGTATTCTCTTTCTCTCAAAAATATTTTATGCAAACATGATTTTAATGAAATTGAAACAATTATTGTCATATCATGGTTTTAATGGCCTAAATTGCTTATAAAAGCATCAGCTAGTACAATTTTGTACATATAAGTAGTTACTTATAGTAGCGAATTTATTATTCAGCCAAAGATAATAGTAAAAATTGTGTAAAAAATTTTAATTTAATTTTTTTGGTATTTCACCAAATGATTTTTTTCTGCGAAAGTTACTTTGTGCCATTTTCGTGCTTTTTTACTAAATTGAATGTTTATTCATTTATAATATGGTTTTTAATTAAAATTTAGGTGCATTTATATAGGAGTTATTAGAATATTTAGCATGTAATTCAATTCAATTTTATTTCAATATGTAAAAAGATCAAAAATAATGGAAGTAAAAAACTATTTTTATAGCTTAGTCAAGCAGTTTAAAATATGGAAATGGACATTTTAATTATTTAATACAATTCTTTAAATAGTTTTAGTTAAACACCTTACTATTTAAAAAAAAAAAACTGTTATTCATAATGGACATGAAGGCTATAGCCCAATCAGCTGCTAATCCCGTTGATATCTCTTTTCTTGGATTTTAGAGTGTCTTAAATTAGGGCAGGGATTCCCAAAGTTGTTGATATTGACCCAGTATAGTTTTAAAATAAGAATAGAATAAGAATATTAAACTTTTATTTTATCCACACCTTATACAACAGTTACAATAGGTACTTAAATCTACATAATTTTATGTGGGTGAAAATACGGCTACCCCTCAGCATTTGCTCCAACAGCTCGAGAGTGTTGGAGCGCTGGTTTTCAGTGGCGCCATACCCGTTGTGGCGCAGCTCTTGCTGCGACACGCGTCTCATCGCATAATTATCTCAAAAATCTAAAATATGAACAACTTGTAGGTACTTAGACTTACCCATGAATCATGATGATATAAGTTCTTGCTCGGTTGATCTCTACATCTATCTGCTGTCTATTATGATGGACACTTGTATCTAATCCATTATAGATTGATACAAATAAATATAAATATTTCGTATTTTTAATATTTCCTGCTAAGTAACTATAGTATCAAATGATGGAATTGAATTATTATAATAAAGAATACAGTTAAAAGCGTTGTATGTATTAAGATGTTAAACAAGTATTATGTAAGAGTATATATTGCCTACTCATCATACATATCTAGCTAAGTTACTTGTGACTAGATAATGTATACCAGCAATTATTAGTAAATCATTTTGAATATAGTTATATTATATTGTAAACGAAGTCACAAATATGAATAACTAAATAATATATTTTATTAGAGAAAATGCTTATGCGAAAGAAATTAATTTTAATCAATATGTAAAATACTGCATTTTATGAATGTGTTTTCAAATCATCAAAATAAAAACTAGTCATTTAAATCAAAATCATAATGTGGGGTAAATACGTAGAGGAAAAATGTTTATAAAACAACAGTAATCATTGAAATAACTGTTAAGTACAAACTCCTTTCATAAATTGTTATTTTAAAATAGAGTAGGAAAAGAAAATCATGTTCAAAATGAATGTATCATAATAATTATACGTATTTGTAACTCATATTAAAAGACGAGAGATAGCAAATATTATGAATTCTTTGAATAATGAAAAAAAAACATGAATATTTGCATTAAAAATTGTAAGGCCAACTTCAGAAACTACGATCATCCGACTGAAATAATAAGTTGACTGTGGTCTTGACTTAAAACACAGATAATGAACAACAATAACAAACATTGACTGTACTTTCTGGTATGGTTCATTGTCTTGGCTTAAGTTGGCTTACTTGGCAACTTGTTGATACAAAACAATAACTTACCCCGGCGCCAGACCTAGCTTCAAATGTTTGAGCACATATTTGAACACATGTGTGGCACAAGACTTTGACTATAAAGTCTCGTGCCACACTATATGTTCAAACATTTGAAGAAAGTCTGACGCCAGTATAAAGTTTAGAGATTATAAAGAGATTTCGCCCCAAATTTAAGAATTTGATCGCACACTTTTGTAAATATTAGAATTTGAGTAAGCTGTAGATGAGTACACAAATGGCACACTAAACTGAGCTTGCCAGCACTCTTGTTGATTAATTATAAAGTATTTCCTATTGACCATTAACAGAGTTGAAGGCATGTTATTAATTTCACAAAGTATTGTATACTTAAATGAAACTGCATATTTTTGTAACAATTACCCATGTAAACAGGACCACATGTTGAGACAGTACATTTTAAGAGGTGCTTAGCATGGAAAAAAACAAATAATTAGTTTTGTGGTCTTGGTGTTAAATGTTAAATCGTCACATCTGTCTATTTTTCTATCTCCGAAAAGGAAATGCTATTTCTAAATAGTGCTAACAGCAATTGTTGTATAGAGAACACATAGATTGTAATATAAACATTGTTGACATTGCTTAAAATGTTGTTTTATTTCAATTTGAAAAATAAATATTCTTACACACATTTACATTGGATTTTATACCTTAAAGACATGGCACATACAAATCAAATTCACTTTACATTTACTCCTTTAAGAGTGGGTGCAGTGACAGATCCTTTTCCTTGTACAACCAGTGGGGTTCCCTTATAGCATGCCACTTTGTCATCATTAGTCTTGAGGTCTGGAGCGCATGTTTCAAATATCTTCTTCTTAGGGTTGAGAACTGGTTCAGGCTCCCGGGCAAAGCCTTCACATGAGACCAAGTCTCCAGGGATGGCAGTAGCAGGAGGAATAAGCACTTCTACTTTATCTACGGATGATGCACACATGACCATAGCTTCAGAGGTAACTCCTCTCATCTGGAAAATAAGATAAATCAAACATAAAAAGGAATTAGCTTCATTTACACCTTTGTCTTTCACCACTGTCACTTTGTTATTGATCTGATGACAATACTACTAATACAGTTCAGACAAACTGCTAATTTCATGAATGCCTAGATCCGTTGGGCGAACTGTACAATACATACATAAAAACATAGCTCTTTCCTGTAGAGGTATACCTACATAATGAAGCTAAACTAATTATTTTTGTCAAAGGATTTTGAATTCCCTAAACACACTGTGCCTTGAAATTCTGTTTTTTTTTAGAAGACAAAGTTATTATATAAACTCTTCAAGTGGCTGCTGATAAGCTCAACAAGTATGGGCTTGTTTAGATTAAATAAAAACTTTATAGCCTTATTAATTAGCTGTTGACATTCTTAATTTAGGTCTAATTCTCAATGCACATTGAATTGGCAGCGAGGCGACAATCAGTTTTAATAACAAGACATTATAAACCTTAAGAACAATGTTATAAGATATAATCTAAAGCAGCCTCATGAGCAGTCTCGCGCTGTTGCAAGCTGACGTGCGTCGGTTGTTTCTATATGTTACTAAAAACGATTGTCGCAGCACTGCCAATTCAATGTGATTGAGCCTAAAGAGAACTACAGAGCTCACCTTGACTGGTTTCAGGTTACATAGAACCATTACAATTCTTTCCTTCATTTCCTCAATAGGAACATGGTTAACAAGCCCAGACACTACAGTGCGGGGTTTTTCTTCTCCACAGTCAATCTTTTCAACATACAATGAGTCTGCATCAGGATGCTTGTTAATCTCTATAATTTTTCCAATTCTAAAGTCTAGTTTCCTAACGTCGATGGAGTCATTAGTAGGTTCCGTAGCTTTTTTAGGTGCATCTTTTGCCTTTTTGGAAGCATCCTTGTCTTTCTTCTCTTTCTTATTTACAGGTGCTTCAGTTTTGACTGGTGCCTGTTCTGCAACAACTGGAGTTGCTTCAACTTTTGTCGAACTCACGGACTTTCCCGGCAAAGGATATTGTTTTTTACCATTTTGAATCTCGAGCGTTATTAGTTCTGCTTTTGCAGCTTCGACTTTTGATGCAAGAATTTCGTTTTCTTTCGTCAGTTCTTTGATTTTCTCTTCAATCTTGACTTGTTTAAGGCTTTCTAACTGAAATAAAAAGAAACCGGTCAGATGTTGCATTCCAACACGATAGTGAGTGGACACTGTACTGTAGAAAGGTTATAAATTTATAGCTCACTTTGCTTTGAAATTTGAATGTGATAAGCTTACCCAGTTTTTAACTTCAGTTAGCTTTCCTTCTGCGTTTTCTGCAGCTTTAAATAGCCTACTAATGTTCGTAGTCATAGTTCTCGCTATTCGATTTAGCATTGATTTGATTGAATTATAAAATTACGAGACGCGAGAAAGAAAGAAAGAAAGCAGACAAACACTTCCTTCTTCGAAGTTCCAAGTTAATTTTCTGTGATTGTCTACCACGTCACGAGCGAGGTTTTGTCACTGTCAGAGTGTCAGTAATATTATGAGTTACATTGGGCGATATAGTCGCTCAGTGACAAAGCCCTTTTTTTTGTGAATAAATAATAATAATAATAAAAAGGTACGAAAGGTATCATGCTAAATCTATGGTCAAAAGCGAAGCAAAAAAAAAGAAAAATCTATGGTCACCATACTAAGTTATATCTATCTTCGATCATTTGGATCATAGAGACGTAATGCGCCTTAGATAAGTAAGAGGGGGATGAGCCTTACCTTGTATTTTCCCTCTGCCAAATGTACACGACTCCGAATCATGTGCGTTTATAAAAACTACTTCGGCTGCCATTTTGACACAATACTTCGGAACCTGAGCGAGAACAGAGCTGCCATAAAATGCCGATTTGTGCTGTTTTTTGTTGTCGAAACAAGTCGGCAACATCAAATTTCAAAAGAGACGGCATTTCTTTTCATTTTTAAGTATTTCTTTTTTTTCTCATCTATTAATTTCTACTATTAATTTGAATTTTTCACCATAAGAATGAATGAATGAAACAATACTATGTAGTATTCTATGTATGTTCTCGCACGAGATGTCACGAGACTACTTGATAGGGTTGTCTCTATAATAAAACTCATACAGATTAACTAATAATAACTCCAGGTGAAATAATTAAGTTTTTAATTGCGTTTCATTCTTTCTTTTTCAAAAAATTATGTGTTACATAATTTAACATTTAGTAGGTAGAACTGCAAACAGTCCAATCAATAAAGGAGTTGGAGAATGCGTGATCAGTAGGTATCTAAGTACGCGGTTCCTTCAGAAACTTATTCAAAATGCGAAATGAACATTCCTGTTGTCTTCCTAGACAACAACCTCCTGGTGAGCCGGAGTGGGTAAGGGAGCGGGTTCACTAATATTTGAAAACAGTGCATTGCAATACAAAAGCTTCTTATGCCAAATGAAAGATCATACAATTATCTTCAACTTTTATTCCATACCCTTTTTCAGAATTTCCAACCGTTTTCAAGCTCCGTAAAAACTTTTTTTTTCTATAGGTATACCTTTTTAGCTTAACATGACTGATTCTGAAGTTAGAAAGCTGAGGAAGGTAGCTTCCTTTTATTCTTCCGAAGCGTGTAGCTTTTCTTTTTCCGTAGCGTGTGACCCAAAACAGGCCCAAAGCTTTTAGTCATACGACGCACGTATCGTTATCGAAATATAAGCGAAAAGCGCAAAAGTTTTTCCCCTCCCCCAATCCGATTTATTTAACTGTATACCTACTGTGAATTAAAAATATAAACAAACCATTCATATTTTAATGTATTTAAAAAAAAAAAAAAAAATCAAACTGGTGACAACCCTAACTTGACCAGTTTAGTGCAGTGGTATTGATATCGATAGTTTAAATGAATGAACGGAAACATTTTTAAATGTTCTGTATGTAGGTACTACTTTTATTTGCTTGTTTATTTTAGGTTCCCAAGAGATTAATATTTAAAAAACAAATGGAAACAAGCATGCAATAGACATCCATCCTGAACGCCTACTCGGACTAGTACAATATGCTCAAAACATTTTAAGACAGAAATGATTTTAGAAAGCAATAACAGAAGAAAGTTAATTGATCAAGCCATCCCCACACTAAATTTAATTGATTCTGTAAGTATAATTGGTACCTATAAAATTATTCTGTACCTAGGTACCTACGTGCGTTTGTCACCTAACTCCTCTTACGGCTAGACCGATTTGGATGAAATTTTCCTACATATTTCAGCGGTTCTGGGATGGTTTTAAAACACAATTAGACCCGGTAGGTGGCGCTGCTGTTGGTATGTCACTGGTTTGATCAACAGTTGACAACAATTAAGTATAATTTTGAGCGGTAAATTTTTTAACCAAGCTAGAAAGAATATACAGTTAAAAGTTACCTACCCGTATCCTTTTATTATCATGAAAGACTCCATTTTCCATGCAATAAAGAAATTTGAATGGTTGATTAGGTAAATAAAAAAATTAAGAGGTTACATAGGTGCACGTAGACGACTTTCAATCTATTATCCGCCTTATAGCCCATACATGTCATCAGACAGAATTTGCTTGTAATTGTATGAGCCTAGAATGTACAAACTACATTAAATTAAAAAGTAGAGTTAAAATAAAAAAAAAACAAAATAATGCATCTAAATAAAACATCCACGATGAATGTAAATATTATAGTTTTTAAATTATTTCCTACGTATATATTTGTATAGAACAATAATACATAAGTAGGTACTTAGGTAATTATAAATTATTATTTCAGGCAAAACCGAAAAAATAAACTAAGTATTCGAGTGTTACCACAAAGTTCCAGAAAAACTATTATACCTTGTTATTATTATCTTATATCATATTATATTATATCTTGTTGGCTGTATCATAAAATTTTACGCTCTAACCGATTTTTACGTTTTATTTACTTACCTACCACATTACAAAGCATTGTTTAGTTAATTTTATTCACAATACAAAAAGTAAGATTCCTATAAACTAAGACATGTAAGAAATCATTTGTCATCATTCACTCATACACCCACTTAATCGATATCGATAATATTGTTCATGTTCCCTTCCCTAATTTTCTTGTAGTGTGCTTCTTTCTCTTTTACGTCGCTACATTATATTTATACGAAATTTGCAATAGTGTGTGTAAAAATGTGTGTGTGTTATCAATTGTATTTAGTGTGCTCGTGTAGCGATACAAAAACGAAATGCATACGTGTGTGTAAAAAGCGTTCGTGTGCTACCTCGTCCCCCGCAAAAATCGACAGAAAATTTTGAAAGAGGAAGTCTGTCAATAACTCATCCGTTTCTTACTTATCTAAGTAATGCGCCCATGGATGCACCTTTTTCTGTCAGTTATGTCTTTATGTCAGTCAATGAACAATTCAAAAGCTCTGAGAGATGACTGAGCTGAGCTGAGTGAGACAGCTGTCAACTGCAAAAAAACTGTGTCAAAAAATATGCAGGCTTGCTCGCGGCCGGGCCTGTCGAGTGTTTAATTATTTATTTTTCGTAGTTATTGTTTGTATTGTGTGAGTTTTGAACATAAAGAGTTCTAAAAGTGGTGACATACACTAATAATAGTTTTATGTATACTACACATGCATTCATAATTTACGAAATAAACGACTCAATTCGTAATTTATTTTCCGACATCGAAACAATAACTTTTCGACCATAGCACTCGCATTTGATGCACCATGTGCTTATGAAACAGGATCGTCAGCGATATTTACCTTGATCGAAATGAAGACAGAACCTCAGGAAAACTCTGATTTACTGGTATCGAATAGTAAAAGCCAGATTAATGGACATGCAAGGCCTAGAGAGGTTGCCGACGAACCTCCTGATGGGGGGGTCAGAGCTTACGCTGTTCTTGTGGGGTCCTTCTTGACAAATGGCTTGTTGTTCGGCGTGATCAATTCTTACAGCGTGATATATACCGTTCTGGAGAAACAATTGGAAAACGATGGCGTTTCTAATTCAGAAAGTCGAGCATGTAAGTTTTTAGAACTAAAATAGCTTACGGTGACTTAATTTGTATTTCATCTTGCAGTTAGCGAGCTATGGCCTCACTTAGGTTGTGTTTATTATTTAGGTGCAAAATAATAGTGATTTATATCCATGATGAATATTTTGTATTTGATTTTTGTATTTCTATAATAGTCAAAAACTTATTTAAATCTTACATTATACAACACAATAAACCACAACACATGGTTTCTCTTAGCTCTGATATGTTAGAGAGTTTTAATAGAAAAGTTATGTACCAGGTAGGTAAAGTGCTACATAATTAATTAATTTATTAGTTAGTAAGCCTTGCCTGACTATTCTAACACAAAAACCAGGATCTTTAAATTTCCTTTGAGTTTTTGTAAAGCTATGAGGTATTTTAGAACGATGAAGTGGTTCTATTCTACCTATCACAGTTTGTTGAAAAAGTAGGCAACTTGAGTAGGTAATAAGGACCAATCCTACTATTGAATAAGTAGTAAAATAGTTTTTTTTTTTTTTTTTTTTGTTGTGCGATTATCTGCGATCAGTCCCAGGACTATAAGCAGGTGTGGTGTGGGCGGTGGTCTTTTTGAGAAATAGCTCCAGTGAGCTGTTCCTCTTTTGTTTTACATGTCATGACAAATTCAAGTCGATGATGTGTTGTCTTTTCAGCCTTCTAGGGTAGCATATTGAAGTCAGCTGTGAAGCCAGGTGATTTGGGTGATTGCTTAGACGCTTCTTATATTTTGTTGCATACAGTTGTATTTCCTCTTTGACAGTGCTGATATCTAGTTCATTGTGCAGCTCGTCGACCTTTAGGAACCATGGAGCGTTCGATAGGTTTCTTAGGATGCCATTTTGTGCTCTTTGTATTATAGCCACATTTGACTTGCATGCTGATCCCCAAAGCTGTATGCCGTAGGTCCATACAGGCTTCAGCACCACCTGGTACACCAGGAGCTTGCTGTCTAAGCTCAGGACTGAGTTTCTGCCTAGTAGCCATTGTAGGTTTCGGTATCGGAAGTTTATTTCGTCTCTCTTTTTCTCATCTACAGAAAAAGAGAGACGAAATAAACTTCCGCTTCCGCTACATAATTAATTAATTTATTAGTTAGTAAGCCTTGCCTGACTATTCTAACACAAAAACCAGGATCTTTAAATTTCCTTTGAGTTTTTGTAAAGCTATGAGGTATTTTAGAACGATGAAGTGGTTCTATTCACAGTTTGTTGAAAAAGTAGGCAACTTGAGTAGGTAATAAGGACCAATCCTACTATTGAATAAGTAGTAAAATAGAAAATAATATGTCATGTAAGTATAGAAAGGAATTTATGTTGATAAAGTTATTTTATCATTTACATACTCGTAATATTATTCATGCCGATAACATTATCAGATTGGTTCTACTTTCTAACAAACATGATTGAAAGATTCATTAATAGTCCTTTTCACATAGGAATGGTTCCGTGACAAGGCTCTTTTATGTTTATTTCTGAAATTACTAAAAAGGAAGTAGACAAAAACATTTTGTTTTAAAGTTGTATCTTTTAGTATTATTATCACTAGATTTCATTTTTTCAAAAGTTTTATGTGTCAGGGATAAGATCCTACGTGAAAATTACTATACTTAAATTTTCATAAAATGAGGTGCGTTAGATCCCTAAGTAAGTAGGTATTATTAAAATAACTCTCAACCCATCCAGACATGGATATAAAAAAATTAAATTAGATATTTAGATACCTACAGATAAAAAATGCCACATAACTTTATATTTTTCTTCCCATAAAATGCCCCTAATTATAGAAGGTAGGGAAGTATAAAATAAAGTATATCTGAATACTGCAGCTACTTATAATTTTCTACAATGAGAGGTCACACTGCCTTGTAAAAGTTATATTAATAGCGTCCATATAGCCTACACTCAAAATTCGAGCTCAAAACTGTTGGTTTTGGGTTCACAGAATGTATTTTTGGAATCGGGAATACTTAATTTTCCCCGGAGAAAATAGCCTAGATGTGTTATTCCATCCAGGTTATGATCTACATCTACTCCAAGTTTAATCCACATACGTTCAGCCGTTTCAGCGTGATTGAGTAACAAACATGCATTTATCCATCCAAACCTTCGTATTTATAATATGTATTAGTAGGCCCTATTATTTCGTTCGCCCAACTAATCAACTATCAATAGAATCGTTGAAATAGTTACTAAAGTAGGTAGGTAGGTATTAACTACGTGTTGGTTTCCCGAAACGATTAACTCGTATTTTTATAATTCTTGCGTCGTTTTACGAAGCTGGCGACCGCAAGTCTTGGAAAATAATGAGGGCGACCATTGCTCAGCAGTGGGATAACATAGGTTAGAAAAAAGATTTCTTTTTTGTTTGTTTAGTTATTCGAAATCAGAACATTTATCAGTCGGCACACGTACAAAACACGAGCTTATCGACTTTCTGTTGAGGGCATGAGTCGAGGGCAGACTTGGGTTATCATAACCGTTAAAATGAAATATTGTTAATATTAGATATTATAAATCGCCCGAAGCAAGGAAGGAAAAGTCTCACATTAATATTACGTGTGTAATATTAATTGCAGACTTTTAACTTGGCAATTCACATAACTTAATGCAACAAAAGTTATAAAATACATACATATAATAGTTCAATTTCATAATAAAGAAGTAGCGAGTTTTGCATCAAATATAAGTACCTCTTTTGATTTAAGTTCCCATCGTCTCCAAAGCCTTGAAATACCACACAACCTACCTTGTGTGGTTAGGTCTTGTTGTGGCATTGTACAAAAAAGTACAGCTTATCATCCTCTGTCTAAATGGGATGCATTGCAGGCCGTCAGTAATCAATCATGTATAGTATTTCAAAATGAATATACGATAAATCGTTGTAAGCAGAAATACGACGCATAGAAAGCTGATAAGATCTAGTAATATGATCATACCCGTATCAATTTACATACCAGCCACATGTGGTACTGAACGTGGAATATGTAGAAGTAATGTAGTAGGTAATACACACTTGGTACTTTACACTTTCCCATTTCCTACACGAAACCTCCTTTTTCCTACTTGTACCTATTCTAGAATAATAGATATACGTTGTATATATAAACATAAAATAAACAGAAAAAATTTGATCGATTTTGTAGCAACTAGACATTTTGGATACAATGTTATGTTTCTCGTAATAGCGATCGCGTAAAAGTTATATTTTATTAAGGTAGGTAACTCGCAATCTAAGCCTCTACAATGGGATATACCTAGGCATTTATATGTGGTAGAATTCCCATAGGCGTTTAAGGTAGATTTCCCATAACTGCGACATTTGTTTGCTGGCCCAAATGGCTTACAATACTTGTATGGCCTTGAAATTTAAATGGAAGATTAGTACCTACACTGATACTCTGGGTAAAAAGCTATCTAGACCAAAACAAATAAAAAAAAAACCTCAGCGAAATTGATGCCAAGCGAACCATTAAAAATTTATGATTCACAGAAAATCTTTCACTTTAATAGGGTGTTACGGGATTCAACTCACTGGCCGGTATTCAAATAACCAAACAATCCCCATTGGTCAGTGTTATGGGTCATCCCCCAGCCGAAAGAAGGAGGCCTTTGCTATGCATAATAATCTTGCATTATTTATTGTATTCTGATTTCTGACCCTTAACTTACTATAACGTCATATTGACTGGCAATTGAATAAATACGACGAACTAACAATTATTGCGCGTCTGGTAATATTGATTTTATTAAAAGGCTTTAAATCATTTATTTACGAGTGTAATACTGACTTGGTTTTATAAAAAATAAACGAAACAGGATTATCCTCTTTAACTACTGGTAAAGAAGTAGCCACTTTATTAAACGTTTTTTGTACGATTAGTGAGTGCAAAAATTAAACACGGTTTACTAAGTGATATTTTTGTAGCTGTTACATTCAATTCAACCTAGCTGCCTGAATTTTGTTTCTGGATCAATAATAATAATATCTTATCAATGGAAAATTTAAAAATCTCCTCGGTGTCATTTAAGGGTATGGCACCGTAAACATTTTGTAATTTTCTAGAGTGCCTGGAAATAAGAAGTCATATATTAACCCACCAGCCCCCTTAGCATGGCGATTGTCTAGGTACCGGCGAATAGATAAAAATTACAGTAATGACATTAGAATGTAGATAAAAGTAACTTTTATCAGCCCCCTTAGCATGGCGTTTGTATAGATAAAAATGACATTAATGACATCGTTACTGTCATTTTTATCTATACAAACGCCATGCTAAGGGGGCTGATCAGTACAGGTGGTTAATAGTCTCTTTAACTCGAAAAGTATTTCACACACGCTGTGCGTTTGATCGAGAAAGAACTTGTGACGCGACGCGGCGGAAGATGCGAGGCGCAATATGTCGAATTGAACGTACGCCGCCAACGTTAACTGTGCTGCACAATCATTTAATAGAAAGATTGTCTTCACCATACCTAATACCTATCTAGGTACTTTAAAAATTGTCCTGGCGCCATTTGAAGTGTGCGCTTGATTGTCGGCCGCCGCGAAGGCCACTTGAATCCGAATTATGACGTCCAATTTCATCATTATTTTAGTGTATTTATTATTTCGCCGAAATCGCTGGTGCGTGCCCTTGATAACTCGAGTTTATCGTATGCCTAACTATGCTAACGAGATGCCTTATTAAAGTGATCCATTTATCGAGGAACGATAGGTACTTACTTATGTAGTTGGTTCTGGCTGATCTAATGGGAAACCTGGGAATCTTCTGAACCTTGGGAACACTCGGGAGAATACCAATCGGTTAATTGATGATCTAGGATAAAGGCACTATTACTAACATCAGCAAAAAAATTGAGAAAAGTTAAACTTAAGCCTAATTTGCAGCAAGCAGAATTTGAATATCTAACTGAAAACTGAAAGCCCAATATTTGTCGATGCGTTCTTTCGAAATTAACAATTACATTATCAACTTTTGAGTGCATGCTCTTTAGATTAACTTATCATAAGTATAAGTAGGTATCTATTTAGGAATAGATTTCATAGATAAGATATAAAATAGGAAGTCATTTTACTAAATTATTTACTACTTATTATTTTATTAGTAAACACAAGTTGTGTTTACTAATAAAATAATGACATTTACATAATATTTACTGGTCTTTTTACCATTATTATTTCGAGATTCCCTTTCTGGTAGTAGTTGAAATCAAGAGTTACCTATAAAATTTATTTTTTTGTGTAGATCTTCCGTACAATCGTGCTAATTAGAACATCATAGTCTACAAAATATTATGAACATTGTTGAATATCTCCGCTGTACTTTGGCTGCGAAGTATGGTTGACCCGTTTAGATTACGAGACGATTGTGTGTCACTTGTAACCCAATGGTCGGTTATATATTTAGATTTTTCTTCTTCTAAAACGTCGCTAGACGTCCGGCTATCATTTAAGTTCATTTACCTTAGTTAGGTACTAAATAATTGTACGGAGGCAATAAAACGGCGAACAGTACCTACTTGACGTCCTAGTTCTAGATTCATTTCGAGGAAATGTGACCGCATGCCTATTGCTCCTTTTCTAGGTTTGTGACAATGTGAACGATGTCAGTGCGTAGGCGTCATAGATTACGCTGATTAAGATCAAATAAAGACGGTTCGGTTCAGAGACAACGCTGGTCTTTAAAAGCAATTTGCCAGTAAATTGCATGTTTATGATCATTACATATTTTTATGATATATTGTAATAAGGGGTTCGTTTCACCTTGTAAGTGTGATTTATTTGTATTTCAGCTTTGGTTGGAGCGCTGACGCTGGGCACAACGTTCATCCTATCGCCAGTGTCGGGCGTGCTGACTGGGATACTCGGCTTGCGGCTCACAGCAGTGCTCGGCGGCAGCATAGCTACCACCGGCCTAATCTTATCTTCTTTCTTTACGAAGAGCGTTGACGCCCTATACTTCACTTATGGTGTAATGTATGGGATGGGAGCCTCTTTTGCCTACACACCGTCTCTTGCTATCCTTGGACACTACTTTAAAAAGCGTCTCGGCCTTGTAAACGGCGTCGTAACTATAGGCAGCTCAGTTTTCACGGTCATCATACCTCCTCTAATGGAGTACATGCTCAAACACTACGACTTAGCTGGGCTTTTTCGACTACTAGCGGTTTTTGCATTCGGCGTGGCTTTGTGCGGTTTGTTGTTCAAGCCCACTCCCTCGATGACAATAAAGCCTACCAGGGAAGACAATAGTTGTAAATCCGTGCTTAAAAGCATAATAAATACAGAAATTTGGAGAAATAGAAAGTATAAGTTTTGGGCTCTTTCTATGCCGGTCGCTCTCTTTGGTTACTTCGTACCTTACGTACACATAAAAAAATTCATAGAAGGCTCATTTACAGACGTAAACTACAATTTGCCGCTTCAGTGCATCGCAATCACATCCGGTGTAGGTAGATTAGTGTTCGGTTTCTTAGCCGACAGGCCTGGCATCGATAGGATAATGCTTCAGCAGATATCATTTTACGTGATCGGAACGCTCACTATCATCCTGCCATTCGTGGAGTCCTTCCCGTTGTTGGTGGCGGTCTCTTTGGGGATGGGGATATTCGACGGGGCGTTTATTGCGTTGATAGGGCCGATAGCTTTTGAGTTGTGCGGTGCGTCTTTTGCGGCTCAATCTATAGGCTGCATGTTAGGTTTGGCAGCTCCCCCCCTATCCATAGGGCCGCCGGTGGCTGGATTTCTATACGGCTTACAGAAGAGTTACACGTTACCCTTCGTGTTAGCTGGCATCTCCCCTCTCATTGGCGCGACACTCATGTTCGCCATTCGCTTCCAAAAGTGCAGTCGAGAGCCGCCTGACTCTAATGGACACGCGGTAGCGATGAACTCTGCTGACGCTGATGCAGGTGTGTAAAGTAAACATATTTCTCATTATTTCTATGCATTCCATACATACTCATAGATTTTTCATTTACTTGTTGTATTCCACCGTTCACTGACCTTGAATACCGTTTCTTTCGATAATTTTATATTCGGGCCGTTAATTATCTTCAGGCAGTATTTTCTTTATCAGCTTGGTCCATCTCATTGCAAATTATAGTCATGTTTCTTTAATATTTATTATATTTAAACTTTGTTTTATAAATTCCAATTTATTTTTGTTTCAGAGAAACCTCCAGTCCCTCTTCTAAAGAACGGCAATATAAAACAACAGACAGCATTATAACGACACCAGCATTTAAAACCCAAGACTGAGGCGTGGATGTATATTATTTATATGGAGAGTGCACGCACGCCCCTTCATGTCGCATCGACTCTAACGTTTGTGGTACAAGTGTCAATTCTATAAAAATACAAAAATATTTTTGTAGATGTAGCTCACAGAACTATATCTAGTTCTGTGATATAGCTCCATATTTTTGTAGATAGATTCTATTTAAATATTGCATTTTACTTGTTTTTTTTGTATTTGTTGTTGTTAGGTAAATAACTTAATAGTTACCGTTAAAGTTCCTAGTTTAATTTATTTAAATATAAGTTTTAGGTATATATTTTTATTAATATTTAAGTACATAATAATATGAAGTGCGTCGGTTCTATTTATTTTTACAAACCCAAAATTAATAATATATTTATTAATCAAAATATGTCAGTAATATAATAAATATTAGCTTATAAGTTTATTCGCTAATCTATATAGGGTGTAAAAAGACGTCTACCGAAGTCGAAAGGGGTAGTTACAGCATCCCAACACAACCAAATCCAAAAGAATTTTCCGAAAAAAACATTATATCTGGAGAAAACAGCGTTTGAAGATTACTGTTTGCGTATGTACTGGGCGCGTTGTTTTACTTAGATTGCTGGATAAAAAAAAAAGTTATTATTAACTGTTTTTTTCTTTTATAAATGAAATTATTAGGTAGGTATGGTCTTATTATGTTGTACTAGTAGCAAATAACCGGAAATAACATAAAATGACGTAGCTAAGCCAACATTTTTTTTTTTGCGTTTTTTTTTTCGCTAAATATGTTTGGAATCATGGTCTGATTGCAACCCAGAGAGACAGTTTTCGTTAGTAGTCCTTTTACACCCTGTATACTTAGTTATCTTGCTTAAATACTTAATAAGTCGTGCCTTTATTAAAATCTTTATTCCTTTAGAATCTCCCTAGTTCCTAAATACAAATACTTTAAGTATAGATTATAATAAGTTGAGTAATAAGCCCCGGTTACACCACGTGCTATTTGAATATTTTTCTGTCTTCAGATACCTAAATTGAGAAAATTATATTTTTCTTATTCACTTTTCATAATCAAGCAATACAACATTAGGTACTTAACTATAAAATATACTGTGATAAGAATTTAATAATCATTGTTGTTGTCTATTCATATCGTTACTACATACCTACAGTATAATTTTTTTAAATAAATAAAATTGTTCGATTTTAAATTGTGTAGAGCTTAGATGATAAAAGTTTGATAAATTGACAATGTAATATACCTACAGGTGGGACAAAATTTTACCAGAAAACCTATTAGTTAATAGGTTTTGTTACTAGGTAACTATAGGTATATTTTGTCGAAAAATAAAATCTTTAATGATCCCTAGAGTGAGGTTAACACTAAAAAATATAGTCTATTTTCGATTTTTTTAAATAAATGTAATAAGTAGTCAGTAAACCTATAGTTTCCTAGAATAAAACTTTCTAACTACAAAATAAAAAAACATGCTCTCAATAAGATGAAATTTTGCATCAGCCTGTATTATTGTTATAAGTAACGGAAGTTTTTAATACTAATTTAAGGTCTATTGTTTTGATTGAATATTTGCTTGAACAAAAAGCATTTAACACCCTCTAATTTTCATCGCTACGAACACAAACAGTGGTAACGAAAGAATTAGATGCCTATATACATATCTAAGAACATAAAAACACGCCTTTATTCCTTGGGGGTAGGCAGAGACCACATATTTCCACTAGATACATATATAATATACCTACAATCAAAAACGCCAAACAAGTGCATTTATTTTCTATAAAATCTTAAATTTTAATTTGTGTTGAATAGTGTGGATTTTTATTCGTATTTGGCTTGTATTTGGCACGTAAATATACGCGTGTTGGCCTTTATCGTAATTCTATATAATTTCCGAACGCTCCTTTTTACAACTGCGCCATTTGTTCAGTTATTTTAAACAATATGCGTAGTTTCCATGACGCGTAACTTAGCTCATATTCCAGTTATAAACTTTTATTGTTAGCTATTTATGTTTAAGTACAGTTCGCCCAACGGATCTAGGCATTCGTGAAGTTAGCCGTTTGTCTGCGCAAAGACCGATTTTTCATACAAAATTGTGTTGGGCAGACAAACGGCTAACTTCACGAATGCCTAGATCCGTTGGGCGAACTGTAGATTCAGTTTAGAATAAGAATAATTTATATTACTTATCAGTTATCGCAGACATTTTTTTTGAGTGTATTATAATGTATTTTTAAAATCGAACTATGTATGTATTTCATCACTATCAGTTAGTTTTGCTTCGTTTGGGGCTAGGCAGTGCTGTGTGAAATGTGTACCTACCTACCAATATTTTTTATGTTTTATTTTTCTGAGTGTTTATTTTTTAATTGCCTTTAGAACGGAGTAGATGGTACTTAGTAAGTTTTAAAGAGTGCAATCAGTCATGTATGTTTACTATGTATCATACCTAATTACCGATGAAAAAATAATATTATCTGCTAAATAAATTATTTCTATAACAACGTAGCCATCAGAGTCTATTTTTCTTTTTCTTTTTTACTATCTAAGTATGTACTTATAGAATGATTTTTCAAGTATATTTTTACGGAAACATTGTAAAATAAAAGTTTATTTCTTATTTAAATTACAAATTGAAAAACATAAGTTTACAAAATATGTAAGTAATAGATTTTTTACAAATTTTGATTGTGGATAAGAGTTGTATAATTAGCTTACCTAAATAGGTACATAACTACGTTATTAACGCAATTTTAAACTTATTAAAATAATGTATCACGGAATAGTACAATTATCTTAAAAAGACTACTATTCGCAATAAAATATAACTTCCACTATCTTCGTATGTACGTATCACTGATTTTAAATTAGGCGCAACAAACAGTTTGCGTGGGGAGACTTACGAAGCTTCTTTGATCGATATAGTGAATGAATCCTTATCCTATTAAACATATTAGTTACATCAGGCTCTTATCCTATTATGCCGTTGGTTTGGTGGCATTCGGCTTTAAAATATAAAAATTGGTATTTACACCATTAACTAAAAAATCACTAATCTAGAGCCGGCGGAAAGACAATATTTTTAATTGTATTTCCGCCAGCTTTAGATAAATGCATAGAAAATTAGAAAACCTGAAAGATAAAACAAGACAGCAGTACAATTATTATTGTGATTTTAATAATGTTGTATTTTATTATTCGTATCAGATTACACAGATTTATTTGTGGGCGATTTTATCACACTTTGTGGCCTGTTATGTTGTGACGCAACTAAAACGATCATAATATTTTTGTACTCTAGAATAGGCAGAATAGGTGCATACGAAGTAGGTTAACATACCTACCCAATTCACTTCGCCATATTAGTTACTGAAGTAAATTGTTTTATTTACTTAAAAACACTATACTTAAACAAACCGGTTACATCATTTGCCTTATCTTAAATTATTAAATTTTGTAAAGATGTTTTTGTCGCGTACCTACTTTGTTCAGTTGCATCCTAACACTTGGCAAAGGCAAAATTTAATTTGTGACAACCGTAAACGTATAGTAAAGAAATTCAAATTCAAAATTATTTATTCAGAGAAAAACTGATTACAAAAGAACGATGAGAACTGCAAAAGTTTAATAAACTGTGTAGCAGTCTCAACGCCACCTCCTTGACATTACAACATAGGTAGGTACCTAGTTCTGAAGGAAACTTTATGTAGGTATCATTTAACACTATAGAATAAGGAGTTGGTTAAAACATTGCTGGATACATCCGCCTCGTTGAGCAAAGTAAATTGTCGGTCCGGCTATTTAGAAGTTAAGCCATAACGGAGGCTTTGACGCGGCCTAAACTCCGTCACTAGTTTGCCACTAATTCATACAAACTTTTTGTAAACGGAATCACGTCTATGCATTTTCATATTATACCACTTTGCCAAGAGTCGGAGCGTGACTTAGCAGTTCAACCATTGCTAATCAATTTGTACAAACTGTAGTAGAGCAATAACATTGCATCTGCATTTACCTACGTGAATTTGAAAAGAACGTGGTAAATATGATAGCTTTATTTACATAATAATTCAATGTTTGTCAGACATACTAAGCAATAAGTTGTAAATAATGTTTAAGTTTTAGAACGAATATATTGTATTTGACGAAAACGTAGTTTTTATAGTTCTACTTCGTTTATTTCACTTAAGTTTCTTTCAATGTAAGCCATTTTTGGGATCTAGTTACGCCAAATGAAGATCTGATGAAATATCAATATAAGTAATATGTCTACACTCGTAGTATTTGATTGACAGACAAATGATAAACGCCCAACACTGAAGCAATTGTTTCAATTAATGGGATAGTTTCATACGTCGTCAATACCTACAATATGCGCAGGTCATGGAAGATTTATACTTACTCGTACAAAAAAAAATCTAGAAGGTGCTACATATTGGGTAAAAGTTGTAGGCTTGTTGTGGTTTGGGGTAGGTGTTTTTGACTTGACCTATACTACTCGTAATATAGAAGACCTTTTTATAATATTAAATGGAAAACTAGAAACTTATCTCATAGAAATTGGATCCTCCTAGGGATTGGTTGGTATGTGGACTGGGTACCGGAAAAACTGTGGAGATAACAAATAAGAATGCAAGTTCTTTCGATTTCATTATATTCTCTATTTTATATCTTAGCTACCTTCGTCTTAAGATCTTGGAGATGGGTCTAGGTAACCTCACTCCTATTCTTTCCGCTGGCATTCGCGGCTCGGAATGGCTATGAGTGGCGAGGCCTGCGCTTCCGAACGAGTATACCCTTATTTCTACTTCCTCCATCGATGGTGAGCTTGTCTTCTGGGTCGCCCAGCGAAGAGGCTTCGAAAGCCTGAAATATGAACATTAGATTTTTATGAAAGTATGATAAAAACCTATCTGTTTTTTTTATCGATGGGTTTAATAATCCTGAAGCTTTATCATGAGAGCTCTTAGTCAAAATGTTAGATGAAGAAAACCACATCACCAAAAAGTATTCCAATAGGATACTCTTATAAGGGAACGATGATTGACTTGCCATATTCTTTTATTTATTATACCATACTTACTCAGCTTTGTTTTTTTTTCGGAGGGCCTAATACTGACATGGCCTATGAGGCCGTTTTAGTGTTACCGGACTATAACTTACTCAGCAAAATAATCCATATCCTCAATGACATCAGGCAGTTCCCTTCCATCTACATCGGGGAAGAAGCAGCACAATCCAGCAGCTATAGCAGTAGCGGCCGCCATGACAGTCGAGAAAGTGACGTCATCCATCGGATGGAACAATAAGATGATGTAGCTGACGATGGAGCCTAGTTGTCCGGTCGCATGGCAGCATCCGAAACTAGTCGCGCGAATGTTGATCGCGAACACTCGAGGGGTGATGTTTAATAGCAAGGCATGTACGATAACGCCTGATGAAATTGCAATCGACGATCCGATGCTGCGTAGCAAACCCTAAAATAAGCAGGAACACGTTTATACATGGTAATAAAGTTATTTAATACGATATAGCTAGCTATTTTTGAAAGAAAATTGTTCTAAATGTAAATTCTGTTGCAGCTTAGAATACATGTGCTGGTTCTTCATACAAAAGATTTCAACGCGCTCGCTCTACGGCACAAGTTCAGAGAAAGGTACTTTTTTAGTTTGAGATGCTTATAAAAATTTGTTGACTGTTGATATAATGTAATTAGCCTGACTTATATTTTTTAAGGTTCGACATCTGGCCAACATGTGATGTGGTGCCAAGGTGATGAGTATTGAGACCAGCTTACTGTTATGGTAAGTCAAATTTTTTATTCTCTATTTCTTATTAAGTACGTAAGAACTATAAAGTAAAATGATAATTTTAAACACGTGCTTACTATCTGCAAGTATATGACGCATACAGTCAAAGCGCCTGTCGTAATAATATGAATTAGCAGTAGATGTTTAAGTGACAATTTCTTCGATAGCAATATCGTCAGGCACCCCAAAACCCCGACACAGCATAGTACTTCCAGAACTAGCTCTATCAGTTTCTCTTCTTTGTAAACTTTCACGTACAAAGAACTCCATAGAAAGAAGTAGAATGTCCAAAATGACGCTAGTATGATGAACACAGTTCGTACATTATGTGTAGTTAGAGCCCCTATACAGGTTGTTGTTTCATCCAAACTGTGGTACGCCTGAAAAACATAACTATTTACTATTTTGTATAATAACATATCAACGGAAAAGACTGCAATATGCAATTTTTAAAACACACCTACTCTGTGGTTCACGGGCCTTATCTTGAAGTCGCTGCAAAGTACGATACCATTCACTTTTGCAGACATTTTTAGAAGAGTCTCGGCTAAATGTATTTTTCTGTTGTACAGTAGCCACTGTGGGCTTTCGGGGCACCACCTGGAAATAAATATTTTTTATATTTATTTCTAGCAATATCTACATACTAGCATTATATATAATTTCACTGTAGCACCTGCTAGTTGGTCCTCATTTGCTGACCAGGAAAAATATTATTCAGGTAGGTACTAGAGTATAATAAAGCGAAATAAATGTTTGTACGTACATAATGGGTTATCCCTCGTACTACTAATCTGAAAAACGAATAGGTGAAAGTTCACGAATAAAGCCCCGCATCGGAACAATTTTTGAGATGCATTTTAAAATCTTTAATGTTCACCATTTCAGCTACATGACACTGAACATATGCCTCGCCAATATATCGGCTATTACCAATATTAAAAAAGAAAGTGCTAAAAAAACATAATATATAAATAATCTCACCTCAATAACACGACACAAACGGCGCCAAAGAAACAAGCTATAAAGCTATACGTTTCCGAGTTAGGTGTAGAGTTAGCTAGGACCACCATGCATACCACAGCAAACAGTCTAGGTGTCATCACTATTAAGCTCAGTGTAGAGCGCCAACCGTTACTGGAGATTTCGCATACTGAAACAAATGTATTATGTTGTCTGTGAAATATTTTTCGTAAACCAAAAATTTTTAGTAGTAGGTACTTTCAATCAGAATATTAATTCCAAAAGCAGTAGGTAACTACCTACAAGGAAACAAGGCAAATAAAAACACAAAACATAGGTAATTAAATACAAATCGACGATGAAGTCACGATTTATGAATAAAATGCAATTTTGCATTTTTACGTAAGCTGGCGCCTGGTCCACTAACAACAGGTGCATAACAATTTTCCTGTCGCATCGAATGCTAAACTGTTGGCCGTTGGCCCCAATGCGGTAGACTACGGGTGAACTGTTCCGAGAATCATGCTTTGTAGCTATTTAATATATAGTTGGTGGTTTATTTTCATAAAGGAGTATCCGTGACTTACCTACACAGAATGATTTAGGTACACAATCAATGATTGGATTCAACCTGTTTTGTGAGAAATGGACAAAAAATCACAAATGTATCTGCAAGACTCTCGACTTTACTAGCAACTTCTCTCAGATATTTATTCAATCAAGATCACGTCAGAAATATATTGTGGTTAAAATATGATAGTGCTCCAACATGGACGGGCCTCAGACTATAATTCTAAACTGTGTTTTGTATATTACTCTAAGATTAAACAATTAATACTCACTTAAAAGAAGGCCCATATAAAATGATGCGCTTCCGAAAATTGACTTTAGAAATATGATCAGACGAAACCATCCTTCAGAGTCGCAGAACGTAACGGCGAGTCCCAAGCCCAGCGACGCAACCAGATCTATTTTTATTGCCATTTTTCTGCCAAAACTGAAATGGTTTGTGTATGTTATTGAAAATATTCATTACGCAGTTTTTAGGAATTCTGGAGCTTGATGCTATTCAAAATTTACATGCTTGGCTAAGTTTGTGTACACATATTATGTAATAGGGCTTGTTTCTAACATATTAGGTATTCTGAATACGTTATAGGTCTTAAATTGTTAGTTGTAATAAAAACATGCAAATAAGTTAATAGATAGGTATACCACGATGATATCATTTAAACACATTTTTCACAAATGAGAAATAAAATAAGGATATTTGGCAGCTATACCTATTAGCTCAATAGAATAATAGGAGAAAGGAAGTCCTTTGCTTTGCAATGGGACAATAATTACTTATACCTGTCAGAAACAAATCCGTATATAACACATCCGAACATCGAACCAAAGCGGCAAATTATAGATGTAGACAACAGTCTCATGTGCGGGTCGCAAAACACTAACCACTGAAAATAATGGCATTATTAACGCTGCCTATTTCTTTCGCATAAACATTTTATTTCAAAATATATTTTTTAAAACTTATATAATCTGCAGATTCTATTGATTGAGATGACGAATGATAGAGGAAAATTGAGATGGGAAACATGTTGCCGAAGAAGATAATCAGAAAAACATAATAAAAATATATATAAAATCAAGACTTTCTAAAATATCATAAATCTTTCAGTAAGTTTCAGAGAATTTTACACTTAAATGTCCAGTCAAGTAAAAAAACTTACTGATTTCTTCAACCAAATAAACCACAAAAGCTTCAAATTCCACTTGTAACACTTCGACACCTCAGTTCCATTGGTGACGTAGCATAGACTAGAGTTGAACACCTCGTGGGTATCTGTTGGGATGCAGATTGCTTCTGAAGGGTGGATGAGGAAGATGTCTTCATACTGATTGAATATAGAGGGAGCCATTAGCACGCTAGTCACTAAAGTCACTAGCCATTGCCAGGAACCGATCTTGCCGACAACATCTGTTGTGACATCTTCGTGGATCGTTCCAATTCTGAAATTATGTTGTTGCAAATATTTTATATGTTTGTCTCGGGCCCGCGAAATAAACACGCTCTTAGCATCTTTGCCGAGTGTTTTAAATGATTGACAAACAGCTAAATTATTACGACTGTTATCCTTGTTACTAATTAGTAGGTTGGTATGTAAGTATTCTTTGGTATATTTACAGTAGTAACTTGAAGTTCATACCTAGGTATATTCATTCAAGTTCAAATTCAACGAGATCACTACTTACAATCAGATTTTAGACTGTTTCTACAATGTTATAATTCAATGTAACATATTTATATGGACTAGGGAATTAAGGACAAAAGATTATCACAACATCACCACCACACCAACCAAGGGTTGAAAATGCTAGAGTCCCTTAGAAGCCTAACTTGTAGGTATAGTAATAAAGTCGTTATCTTAGTAAGTTCTTTATAATATCATGATTGAAATGGAATATATCAATGGAATAATAAACATTACATACATGGACATATCAGGTTAAATAATTCAGCATTTGCCCCGTAAAACGACATTCTCTCGTGGCTATGTGGATTTTATACCTACTCGATTTGACTTTGAAGTTAAGAATATAAGCGTGCAAAGCGAGATATTGTAACAATGGTTTCTATAATTTGGAATTATTTAAGGCCTTGAATTTTAGTAAGTAAATGGATTGTTTTGATTCTAAACAACCTATTTTTAAACTTTAGAAGAACAAGCTATCTTGCAAGTAGGTACTTGTACACTGCGTAAAACTCACCATGATCTTTACAGGGGTTGTCAATTGAGGATCAAATGAGGATATAATATTTATGCCCCGTATCAGACATAAAAGTACATTATCCTAAGAATACTGCAGCGGATCGGCCATGAAACATGCAGGTATGCACTGTATAAATAATGAGTTAGTTTGCTATAAAACTTCACAACACCACGCGATAGTGATCGTCTCGCTAGATGTATCACGACTAGTGGTATAAAATACTGTGCAACAATTGCCTGCCATATCCATTAGGTAGTGCCTCTACCTTAGACACTGCTCGTGGGTTCGATTCCCATTGAAGACATACATTTTTGTGAAGCACGTAAGTCAAGTTATGTGTCTAGTGGTCACAAAGTATTATATGAGTATGTATTTATAAAAACTTACACAAACTTACAAGTTTACTAAGTTTGGGGTTGATGCTGTAATATTTTATGAAACAAACAAGCGTGTAGGTAATATTTTCTTGCTAATAATGAAGTACTCGAGTGCCTTTATTACCTGCCGAAGTAGGCAATTGTTATAATTATTTACCTACGAGTTAAGATGTTTAATTAAAGTGTGCAATAATTAATTTGATGTACCTACATCAAATAAATAAGAAGATAAATACAGCACCTGCTGTATTTATCTTCTTTAGCTACAAAGTGTAGGTCGACTCGCAACACATTGAGATAGGTCAGCTTTCGTAATATAATTGACATAAACGAGTTAGTAACACGAAACATATTTTAAATATGATAACGTTTAAGTTATTCCTTTGTCCTTTATTGAAGAATGAGAGTAGAATGCAGTCACCCAACAACAAAGTGATTAACAGATTAATTTCATAATATTGTTACATAGTGTTGAATAGCGAAATGATAATTTTAATTTACATACAAAATGATATCTCACAAAGCAATACAATTATCAAATCTTATTAGTCTTTCAAAGCAATATTTTGTGTGTTTATTTAAAACCAAACACTACCTACACTTGTTTCAAATATTTGTGTAGAGGTTTTTGAGTAATACAGGTAGTTTCTATTACAGGATATATTATGTTCAGCAAAAAAATTATGTTCTAAAAATAGAATTACGAAACAATACCTAACTTTTAGATGACATGCAAATTGTTAGTCAAAATTTTCTTGTACAAAAAAGGAAGACGTGCGTACAATATACACAAGGATGTAGATACACGTATTTTTCCACGACACATCGAGGAGATCGAACTCGGGAGGTCGTAATGTACGTATAACAATAAATGATATCAGTTAGTGTTCTATTGTCCTGGAAGATGAACGCATCTTATCATAATGGAGTAAAGGGTAAACAAACAGTTATTGACGAGCAGAGCCGCAATCGAGGTGATGGCACTATGCCTAATCGAAGTAATAAACAATACAAAATATTTTAAGCAATTACTTTCATGTAGGCATTTGGTTTCTTAGTCATGAGTATTTGAGAAATATTATTTTAATGCATTGCGGTTATTTGTATCATAATGTGGTCACTGGTCATGTTGCGGTGAGTTCGTGTAGAGCTGAGCAAATAATCACTAGGTAAGCTGGACCTACTTGCGTATTTAACCTTGATCCAAAACGGCTATCCGAACCATAATCTTATCGATAAAAAATCACCAGAAAAAAACCTCCAAAAAAATCCTTCGTTTTCCATTTCGATATATCAATGGATTGCACACGCAGTTCAAGGAACAAGTTAGCGATCGATCGTTCCAATCGCTGTGTTCGTAGTTTAATGTTCAATGGGCCTGGGTGTGAAAAAGGCACTATAATAATGTTTATCAACAGTTATATTTAATACAATTATATGAAATGGATATTTTATCGACAATAAGCATGTACGAGTAGGCATGTACCTACCTACATATATACTAGGCCCCACTCATATCACATGATACCGCATTGTGGTCAATATTTACAATCTGCTACGCTTATTCGTTAACAAGTTTTATGCAGCAAGCGACATCTTTGTTATTTCTCGTATTGAAATAAAAACGATAAAGCTTACTGCAAGCTTTTGTGTAGGTCAAATGCTGCCGCTAAACGTTTAATTTTTAACAAAATGTATGTCAAAGCTCACCATATTCATGAATGAAAGATCTTTGACCGATAAATATTTATCGCGGCTAGAAACCTACACTTCAAATTATAAATATCTAAAGGTCCAAGGCTGCGCAGGTTGTATCGACTCCGAAACTTAGCTGGATAAATCAGCAACCTTTACTGGGCTGGTCAACGAGACGGGCAGCGGGAGCTAGAAGTATGCGCGTATCGCTGGTGCTGTTCTGAAGATAAAGAGGTTATGTTTTTTCGCGCGATTGCGGTATGCGACCGTGGGTCGGTGGCGCCGCGACGGGTATTTGCCATCCATTCGTTCGTCCGCCGGCACGCACGCCTGGCGCCCACTCCACTCCGCCACACGCGATCTTACGAATCACTATCAATGGTGTTTGTGAAACTTACAGAACTTCGGAAACAAAAATAAATTGAACACCACCACCATGGACAAGGATCACGCGCTGGAGGAGATGATGGGGAAACTGGGTGAGTGCGAATCATATTTATTCGAAACATATGGTAATTTCTCGGTAGCATTTGAAGAACGTTTACTTACACGTTGTTATTGCAAGTACATAGTCATTGTCTGAATTATAAGCCGGTGTAGGACAGTATTACAGGCTATTTTCATCGTGCACCATCGGATAGTACCTATTCAGGAATAATGTACCTACGTTTAAACATCAGTGCGCTTCCTTTCTAATTGAACATAATCATCCATGTTTACGTAAATAAAACAAGAAACCGCATTTTCTATGTTTTAACGCAATGTTACTTTTACTTGATTTTCTTGCTCGCGAGCTTTTGGCAAAGACTTGAGCAGATTTAAGTGTTCTGACCGCCTTTCGTTCTTCGGAGCGTGAGTTGAACTCACGCTCGCCAATTTGGGCTACTTGAATGCAAATTATACTGGCTCGGTAAAGTTTAATGTAAAACCGGTATGGTGTCTTTTCGGCCATCCACCATATATTGAGGTTGAACTGCATTTTGCTGACTTAATTTATTTTCACTTTTCATAATGGTAAACTAATGGAATCTATTATAGCCAACTTTATTGCCTTCGTTACACATTATTTTGGATCGTAGTGTAACATGTAAAATATTCAGTTTTGTAGAAGTAACGTAAAATAAATTGCTTTTGGTATTCAGGTATTTCATTGTGACTGATGACTGAAATCATGCCGACATGTGTATGCACGGGTATAATTATTACGTTCATTTGTCATGCATGTTGCATAATATATTGCATTGCAGGTAAGCTTAATTACTTACCGCAGTATCGCTTTAGCATATCATTAAAGCAAGTGGCGAAGGTTAAAAACTTTCATAGGAAAACCCGCCCAGAAAATGCAGCCGCTTTCAATTCAACTGTCATATCTCACTTGTTCTCCTACGTCCAACTCGTGATTCGTTCAAAGGCAAATTCAGAATACGACAGCTGAAGTAGAGTATACGAGCAGATATAATTTACGCCAAATATATATTTTTTTTGGTAGTTGAATACAAAATACAAACGAACGTTATACAAAAATAAACAATGCTCGTAGAAGAATTAAGTTTTGGTTTGAAAATGAAATAAAATTAGATTGTTTGATAAATCCGTGCAGAAAACAATTAGCTTATATTATTTATGATTATTTGCCCAGACAAAAGCTGTTTAATATACCAACTGAAAATAATACTTTAACAAAGACCATAGTTTCATGTGCTAGTCTTGTTTAAAATTGGCTTTTGTGTGAACGACCCAATGTTTACGCATCTGGGTAGTCGTCATTTGGCAAAACAAACGTATTTATTGATGACCTGATTATAAAATGTGCATGTATTTTTACGTGTAGTATTTGAAAACAAACAAATGTACCCATGCTACATAGACGTTATTCAAAAAAGGCTTTTTTTAGGATCGTAAACTTAGTCACTGTCGCCATAATTTTTACACTGCGCCAGGTTTGTTCTTTTATCCATATCATATCATATATCTTTCAGAGATAAAGTAGGTGATATTTGGGAAAAATTGAGAAACTTTAGATGTGCGAACGTGCTAGAATGATGATGTACATTTGTTACACTGTGTACTTAATTCGTGACGACATTATCGCTAGGTTAATCATTATGTAGCTACTTTTTGTTATCTAATTTGTGATATAATTAGTTAATTCAATTAACAGTTTAACGTACAACATTGCCGAATAAGAAATTCCTATCCTTTTAATACGCCGTTCGTGTAAAACTTTATTTTGCTTTTTGGAAATGTTTCGTAAACAGCCCGTGAAGTTCTTTCTGAAAAATCCATAAATAGATGACTTTGATTGGGTTCTAATGAAAAGGTAAACTTCTTTCAACAGATTTTAGTATAGTTATCATGGACTGAGCGTGCCTATAACCCGTCTGTTTATTAGCAATTCAATTATAATCCGCAAAAAGCAAGGTTAGGTACTCCAGCATTTAGTATCATACAACAGTTCCATAATTCATTGCAAAAGGCAAGTAGGTAACGTATGAAATAAAAATAAGCATTGGTGAAAGTGAATAGCCTTGATGGTAGGTACTCAAACCTACATTTTACGCGATGAGGCAACCTGCTCATTAAAGGGAATGCGAGCTTTCAGCTATTTTTAGAGTTCCCACAAGAAGTTCTACTACAAATAGCAACGCGTTGAGACAGCTTTACTAAGCATTTCCTTACATAGCGTTTATTTATGAGATACCTTGCTATGACCAGCCATAACATTCCGGAATAAGCATGTAAGCATTTAGATTGGACACTGGCTTTCGCCCTTAGCTTCTTTTTATGTTTTTGAATGAAAAAGTAGCCGTAAGTAGGTAGTAAGGGGCTGCCAAATAGTGAACAGTAAATACATTCAATCAATGATTCTGATTATTTATGATTAAGTACAGTAGAAATATTTTTAGTTCTCTCTAGTTATTTTTAGTTGTCATCCACATTCATAACTAGACATCATCGGTATTCAAATGAAAACAAACTAAACACGCCAATAATTGGAGTCACCATGACTTAACCTTGCTTGCATTACCTATGCGAAAATAAACCAGTTTTACGTATAGTAAAAGTAAAATTTCGATATATTTTATTTAGTAGTCTAGTTGATTAAATGGGTCTGTATCTATTTATGTACCATTTACTCTAGTCTAAAATAACTATAATAAGCGTATTTGGATTAAATTCTAATAGTGTTTTTTTCCGCGGAGCGCTGCTAGATATTTAATGAAGTGTGATAAATCAAGAAAAATATTAAATAATTTCTTTATCTACATGTAAGAGAAAATTACAGTAACATTTCATAAGAGTGCAGTATCGTAATAATAATCGTCATTTCGTGATTTATCACATTAGTAGTTGATTCGTAAATTTAATGAATGAGATAAGTACCTAGAACGCTTATCGAAGTGTTATTATGTGTATGATTATAAATGTAGACATTCGTTTATTTACTACATAAGTACATATTTTACGTACATATTTTTATGAAACAAAATTATATTTGATGTCTAGCTTATATAATAAGTCTTATCGTAAAGTTGGTAGGTATCTAACGTTATTACGTTTGCTAATAATGATTATGGGTAAAGCGGAGTGTTTCTGTCTATACGAGTATAAATGACTCTTATTTTTTAACCGACGAAAAAAAAAGGAGGAGGTTATCAAGTCGACGCTTATATATATTTTTTTATGTTAGACCACGCATAACTTTTTACAAAGGAGTCCGATTTTGATAATTCTTTTTTTAACTTTTTTTACGATATTTTTTCACGTTAACAATTAACAGATTTTTAATCAACAATATTAACCATACTTATTGAAATTGTCTAAATCGATGCATCCGTGCATATCCAGAGAAGTTATGTAACGTGTTGTTGGAGTAAAATAGACGTTCTTGAAATGTCAACGTAACACTGTTTGTTCTGTATTTTGAGTAGAAATGTGACCAGCAACTGCCAGAGACGTGGTCAGCTAGTAAAAGCGTGACTCCTTGGTGTATTGTTAAACAATAAAAGTAAAGATAGTCGCTACGTCACGGCGCCCGTGTCTTTTGGAGGTGTGTCAAGTTATGTAAACGCGAGCCCGCTGAAATTTTCTAGCATACTCATTTGTTTTAAAATTACCTTCGTTTGACGTGTCACATGATTTAAACTGAGTCAAGTGTTATTTTAGGGAAGCTAATAAAATTAGTAATAAGATGTTTCTCTATAATAACCCTGACTAGCTATTTGGAACTTGTTTTTGATGATCCTTAGCTTTTGCACTTTAACTGAAAATATGGATTTTCAGATGTTTACGCCCGCAGGTCCTGTGGGGCTATGATGAGCAACGTGAAATTGTCACGGCGTGAGATAAGAGCATTTGTCAATAAGTGAAGTGAAACCATAAAGAATATGAAGACCTATATGATGAAGACCTAGACCTAGATGATGTTTATTACCGATTGGGCGATATAGTCGCTCAGCGACAAAGCCCTTTTTTTTGTGAATAAATAATAATAATAATGCCGGCATTTTTATCATTTTGCGCTAATATGAGCGCCATTACAGAGACTATGTCACACTATCTCACAATTTGACATAACGATATGAAATAACGGGCTGCGCATGACTACAGACACAGTTATGACGATTTTTAACGAGAAAACGAGTCGAGAGACTTCAGTCACGGTGCTCATCATAGGCCCACTGGTGTGGTTGTGAATTAAGGCTTAGAACAATGGTCCTACTTCCGCGATCTGTAAAAGTAAAACTATTGGTGTAAATAGAGACTTGCTCAAGAAAATACTAAAACCGGGAATTCCCCGGAATTTCAATATTTTTAGGTACCTAGGCTATTTTTATTGAACTTATTATCGAGAAAGGTATTTTTCAGTATCAGTATGTACTTTAAATCTATGTTAAAAAAAAAACAGTAAAATATAGTAATATAAATTTTATCCTCATAAATATAGACTATATTGAAATTTTCATGTTTCGGAAGAAAGAAACAGCAGACAATCATGATATAAATCATGATATGCATCTGCCTGATATGATATAAATCTGCTGATACTATCATCTTATCATGATATCGACACTTAAAAAAACATCGTAATTCTATAACCGAATATGATCGATTCCTTATCAGGGTTGACAGATCGAAGCGGATATGTACCTATCATGATATCAATCTGCTGGTTTGAATCTTTGACCTAAAATCTTTTGGACATTTAACACGTAGGTAATGACATCCTTTTTTTATAGAAAAGGAAATTGCTCTACTGATTCATGTTTTCTAAAACTGGTATATGTTAAACCGTGATTTTCGGAAACTGAAATTCCCGGGATTTCCCAGGCTCATGCCATACCCTAATTTCGTGCATTTAGAACAGCTAGATAGGATAGATCACCTCCGGCTTCTGAAACATGTATTAGAAATTCACCTAATTATGATTATCAATAAGCTACCACATCAAAATGCTCCCAACACGGTAACAATTTTTGTTTTTCCAAAGTCCGAAAATAGCCATTGTTCTTTTGAATGATCTAAATTCGTCACGTTTGCGCATGGATTGTGGTTTCAAGGGGTTTTGGTTCTGTCATAATTTATTGTTTTAGCAAGCAACATAACCATTATTTGAAGGATAGGTGTTTTTTATACTCTGTAACAAAT
Organism: Epirrhoe tristata; assembly: GCA_951394285.1. Classification (NCBI taxonomy): domain Eukaryota; kingdom Metazoa; phylum Arthropoda; class Insecta; order Lepidoptera; family Geometridae; genus Epirrhoe; species Epirrhoe tristata. Next base: position 6,362,629 of record OX596146.1, on the reverse strand, counting down.
TCCTACACGTCACTTTATGAAAGTAATAGGTAATCCTACATAATCTTTAGCGCCTTATATTAAAAATATCTTTATGACTTTAATAATTATGAACGAATGCCAAACATCGTGCTGTTTTCAGAAGTTGCCAGCTGGTGACACTAATTATAGGTATTATAAAAGTAAACTATTTTAAATGAGGTCAAAAATACTAGCACAAAGTACCTATTCTCGATAATAGGTTCTATTTATTAGGATTTGCCAAAATAGTTGAATTATTACCGTCTGCCCCCATTTATGGCTATTCACCACGACGTATGAAAAATTACAGGCACACAGTAATACGATATTACCGTCCGCCACTGCGTCTAGTGCCATGGGGTGGCAGACGTGAATTTTAACAATGATTTATAAATAAACTGCATCGCTCGTTAAGAATTTGATTGAAAGTGTAATGAGATTCACACGGGCAATTAATCCAGTTACACAAGAATGTGCACACTTACATCCGAAATGTCTTCACCTGACTTGTTTGCCAATAATGTAATGCACCTATTTGAAAAGTTTCCGTGAGTTTCGTTGACAAAATCCATTTATCTTTTAACTAGCTGTCCGCCCGGCTTCGCACGGGTTTATTGTAGGTATTTAACAAAAATTTAATAACAACATGGGGGTCTCGGAGCGGGATGTATGATCCTTTAAAGTTTAGAGGTTAATATGTAGGTAAGGTCTAAGGTAGGTAGGGGAGTATTGGGCAGTAAGGCAGGTTTGGACACCACCGGCAAATCCCCGTGTTATGCCGGCCATACACCATCATGCCAATCCACCATTAGTCATGCATGAATTTTTCAAATCGGTCCAGTAGTTTCGGAGCCAATTCAATTCAAACAAACAAACAAACAAACAAATGTTTCCTCTTTATAATATTAGTGTAGATGTAGATAATGAACACTTTCAGTACTTATTCATATTAGGAGTAGTAAATAAATGAACTACATATGTTACATATATTTACAAAATACAACAGGATTAGTCAAGCTATCTAAGGATCGTTAGATACGATCTATAGATAGCTAAACTGATCCAGGTCACTGTCAGTCGGAAGCGTGCCCAAAACACTGGCGGCATTACCACGCTGGATGGCAACGCTGATCCTTTGAGCATCTTTATCTATAGATCGTTTCTAACGATCCTTAGCTAGCTTGACTAATCCTGTTGTATTTTGTAAATATATGTAAATATGTAGTAGCTTAGTTTCTGTAAATAAAGTTCATTTGAGGATATATACATGTTAATAAATGAATACTGCTTGATATTTAACATAACACCATCTGGCCCTAATTTGTGCAGAGCTTGTCAGCACATGACTGATATACCTTTAAACGTAGGTACCTAAATTTACACCTATATATTTTTGTAAATACATACATTGAAAACACCAACCCGAGACAAATATGTGCAGATCATACAGAGATCATACACGTCGTACGACGTATTTGTCCCGCGGAGAGAATCGAACCCGCAAATTTCTGCGTTACAATTACATTAGAACCTTTGCCCACTGCGCTATCGTCGTCAAAATATTACGTAGATGACGAATCCAACTCTTAGCTGTCGATTATGTAGACATAATCATGTTGCACTTGACATAATACGAGAATTTGTTGTGGCGTGCCATCATTGATTGTTTTTCTAACGTTTATTACCGTAATATTGCATATTATTAATGAAGCAGGATTCAATGAATATTCTGTCGTGACTGTTCTGTTTTCATTCATTGTAAGTAGCTCAAGAATTAGGTACTTTCATAGAATTACGAGTTATACCGTAAAATAATTACCTTTTTATTTTATTCGTATAAAGATGAAGACATGACAGATGAAGAGATTTGAAGTTTCATCGACCCGTAGACGATATAAAGTGTCGATAAAATTTGGTTCAATTACATAAGCTTGTCATCTGTAGGAAATGTTAATTATTAAAATTACGTATAGTTTGAACTACGCACTTAATTTTTGGTTAATTAACAATTCCGCGTGTTTAGGTAGATAGGTACACGTGCAACTCGTGCGCAGATTATGACATAAGATAAAATATAATTAGGTACCTACCTACTTATATTTTTTGACTAAATAATCTCTTGAAAGGCCACATAAACAGCAATGACCTCATGTCAAATGTTTTGAATTGTTTGTATTGTATTAATCTCAACACGAATGTAATATAACTAAGTGAAAGCGGATCGTTTTCGACGCATCTTCAATGACGAAGGTATAGGATCATAAAAGCGTTTGCATTGGATCATGTTATGGATTGCTTAAGCAATTATAGGTATGTTTGAACCATTACAATACCTACATACTTCAGTTACACAGACGTTAATTGTAAATAAGAGGTCAGCGGTACACCGTGCACCGGTAGACGCATTTACGCCAATAAACAGACGTCTTAGCTTATGTAATTTTGCCAATATTTTACTCGAGTAAACTTCTTAGATGTTCCCTTATCATATTGCTAGTGTTTAACCAAGGCATGGTGTTGTTACTGCTGTGGTCAATCTTCTTTGGCTACATTCATTATTAACCCCTCGATCTGTAGGGAGATGTCAAAAAAAAAGATGGCGACAAGAAAAATGGCCGTTTTTTCTTGCCCTTTAGAAAATGATGTATTTTGAGTAAAATAATAAATGCATGATTTTTTGGATTCTACCTCAATAATGACACTGAAATTTCCAATTGAAATCATATTCTAAAAAGATTCTTTCTTCAACCGTTTTACGAGAATCCAGGAACAAACACACGCTACAGAGAAAAGCGGAACAGTCGAGACATTCATTGTTTATACAGGCATTACAGGCTTATAGAACAAACGTACTTAGATGATAAAATATATTATTTACCTAAATAAATAACTCGTTTTATTTACCCAGACCAACATTTTTGGCTAATTCGAAAATAAATGTACGGCAAAGTTCAATGACATTTTGCTCGAGTGATAAAAAATAAATTTTGAGTGAAAAGTCTTCTAGGACCATAGAGTATCGTATATCATTCGAAAGGTGTACGTTCACACTACGTTGACAAATACAGATAATAGTGCATCGAACCGGCAGATTGCTCCGGTAATTATTTTTTTTGTAAAATTCCCATACCAATATTGGGTCAAGACAGATCAACGAAACGTCCGCGATACCAAAGTTGGGCTCCGCCAACGCGACCGGTGTTGTTGGGATCAGTAGTAAAGTTCATATGGCTCCAGAAATCTAGCATGAACAGCAGGTGCATCACTGTTACTGAAAAGCAAGTCAAGTCTAAGAACGAATATTTATTCAAAGTAAATTAGAATAAGCGTTGTATTATTTAGAATTATTGATTTAAGAGGGGATGTAAAATATTTTTGCATGAATTCAAACAAAAACTTATTCCAGATCCTATGAAGATGTCTAAGGGGGGTAGTCAGAGGCATGTCCAACCACTTATTTGATACATGCCCACATCTTGCAGAAGTTAGTATTCCATACGTTGCATGCAGTTGTACGGTTGCAAGCCCATCGCCGCCTATAAGAACACTAATAACTGGTTTCCTCACGATGTTTGCCTTCACCGTTTAGAGCACGTGTTAACGCAAAATCCATTGATGCACGGCCGGGATTCGAACTCACAACCTTCGGATTGAAAGTTGAGGAACAACACCATTCGGCCAACACGGCAATTGCATGAATTCATCATTCAAATTATTGCACAGGTATATATCAGATTCATCATAATACCTACTCAGTTAAAATTGAAAGAGACTTGAACAGGTAGATATGTTTAAGGCAAGTCTACACTACCTCGTACATGATAAATGAATCTTTTCGACCGGTTTGACGGTTCATTGTTGGTACTTCTAAATACTTGCAAAAACGTGCAAAAACGAGAGCAACTATAATTAGGTTTCAATTTGTGTGGTTTGTAAAAAAGTAAGTAATTTAAAGTTTATAATGCCTATCTATTTACTTAATATGGTGTTCTCGTTTGTTGCTACTAAAACTTTGATCTACAGCATAATATTTGTCATATTTGGAATAATCAGGATTGTAAAATGTTTCCAATTCAAATTATTTTTGTGCTGTTGACCGACTTCTAGGTTTAATTTAAATCAGAACCTACCTTATGTCGGTCACATGACGCTAGTCAGTGAAGTGTATTGTAATCGAAAGTGATCCACAAATTTGACCCACAGTATTAAAATTATGTATACATATAGACAAATGGTTTCGTGTCCTCTTTCTTGGATGTAAAAGAGTTTTAAGCACGTTTATTGCATAATAAAGATATAATTTTAAAAACGCACGTGGCTATATTAAAATTTCAGGGAATAAAATCAGAAAAAAAAAATATCACCTAATAGAATTCGCGACCGGAAATAAACTTATGGCTTGATGATGACAAGTAATCAAGCCGAGTTCGCAGAATCACAACTGTATCCCAAGGCACGGTAGACATTCTCTTAAGCCTAGTTCCGACTAGGCTTGTATTTTAGTCGAGTAGCGAGTAGTTTAGTAGTAAAAAATTACTTGTTACCCTACTCGACTAAATTAGTTTGGTGTTCAGACACGTTAAGGCAAATTACTCGCTACTCGACTAAAATAGTCCTAGCTTTTGATCAAGTCCTAAAGATTCTTTAAAGATGTATGCACGCACATGCCAATTAAACTTTGAAGCATTCGTTAAATAAATATTTAATAAGTTATGTGTTTGTGTACTTGTCAAATCATTAAAAATGTCTAAGTAGTCTTGTCAGAGGTAAACGAGATTATTTATCTATTCAGCTTCTTTTGAAGTGTAATGTGTGTGACATGTCTCTAGATGTAAGGTATATATAGATCAGTTATTATCAGTAGGTAGGATACTTATATCACGTATCACCTATCAATCTTTTTAAATACATACGTGTCTAGATAAATCGCAGTTTATAGCACGAGACCCAGATATTGCCACATATTGCGCTAAAATATCTTTACAGTTTCTTATACGTGTGAATTATCTCTCATATGATTTACTCAAACTAAAATCTGTTGTTGCTAACTGATATTGCAATACTTTACCTACCTAGGTATATTAATTCGATAGGAGCCGTGTTGATCGAGTGGGAAAATGCCTTGACTTTTGCACGTCTACCATAAAGTGCAATTGCGATATTTCTGACCACAATTGCCGGCAATAAGCACTTTGTAACATTAGTCCGGAAATTGGATCCGATGATAGACCTGCGAAGAATCTTACGCGAAATGTTCATCAAAATAACGTGTTTTTGATAGGACTAAATAATTTTCTTGTCGACGAAGCTACGTTCAAATGCGTTGATGGTTGCCCTAACTGATGTCGTGGATGTTTGGATTTCTAATTGGAATTCTGGCTGTGCTGTAATAGATTTGTCTTTTATGTAGGTAATATTCTTTTTGTTAATTTCCACCTAAAATAGAACAACGCTATAAGGTTTCGTCGGTATTCCGCTCGGCAAGTCTTTCGCTATACGAGTTAAACCTTCACAATTTATTATCATTTGTTATCAGCCACCGTGTCTGATGCTATCAATAACATTTGTGTCAATAGTTGACGGGTTAGCGTCTCGTGACGCGAAATCTATTTGCCCTTTCAATACTTAGCGTACAAAATATACAGAATGTGATAAATACCTACCTACTAGTATGAATGGTAGACTGAAGACTTTTTGTCAAACCAGTTAACTTCAGGAGCAAATAGGTACTTTAAAGTATCTACCTAAATATACAGTTCGCCCAACGGATCTAGGCATTCGTGAAGTTAGCCGTTTGTCTGCGCAGAACACAATTTTGTATGAAAAAGCGGTCACTGCGCAGACAAACGGCTAACTTCACGAATGCCTAGATCCGTTGGGCGAACTGTACTAGTTCAATGAAGCATAATCAAGTTTTAGGATATTTCTACATTATATTATTACTACCAATAGTTACCGGCAAATAATTGATTTCTTGGCAACCTAGGCTTCATATACGCGTAATTAAAAAAAATGTTGCATTTTATACGAAACACCCTGTTCGTCATCATGGCCGCCGTAATGTTTACATTATTTCAGTCTCCATAACATGCAGTATCCATTATTGTCTAGATGTGCGTAGACATATCAAGGGTATTGCTTACACATTACATTACATTTTTGGCTCCAGTCTATTTAAGAACCTTGGTACTCGACCTCCCTTGGATAATGCTTGGTTATGCACGTGTCTAAATATATGACCGTGAACTACTTCGTTTTTGTCACTGAAATCTCTTGGCAGCAAGTATTTTTGTACTTTCCTAAAACTAATTTTATTTTTGTCTGTTTTTTACTTACTAACGGACAGCGGTCGGTCCTGACTTCGCCTGGGTTTAATAGCCTGTATCTGGAATAGTTTCTGTAAAAATCGAATGAATAGATTTAGAGATTAGCACCAAACCTTTTATAAATAAGTGTAGATGTGAAGTATTATACCTACTTACTACCCCAGATAATATAAACCAAGTACCTACTACCATCTACCGTGCTGTACCTAATTGGTTAGATACTAGGAGTTGATTCGAGTACTTAACTTAATGAGAAAATGTTAAATTATAAGGATCCAGACAATTTTATCGATATTGGACGATGACATTATGAAATCGTTACCAAGTCACATAATTTGCTGTTAAAATAGTCTTTATTGCGTATATTTAATGGCAAAACGATAATGTTTATATTAATAACGTGAACACCACTTAATTTTCAACAAATCAAGTATACTGACGAGTGGAATCGCAGGTCATCGCGGGTCAAGCCTGATAGCTGTATACCTACTCTATTGTATACAACGACCGCAACATTATGTATTGCCTTTATGTACTTACAATGCGAATAAAAATCTATTAAAAAACCAGATTAAAAACGCGATTCAATTTATGATTGCTTGATGATCCGTGTAGTTGAAATAACTATTGTCATTTGCTACCATGATTATGTAACAAAGCATAATATTATGTTAGATGATAAATAAACAACATAAACATTCGTAATCGATCTCTTATTTTTTTAAGAAATAACTAGCTTCCACCCGCGGCTTTGCTCACATGGTACCAGTATTGGAAATAGCTTATTTGCAATAGTAAATAGGCGATGCCTTCGTATTAGGAAAGTACTTTTACATGACCATTGACGTACCACAAGCACCATAAGGTGAATAAGAATAATAAAGTTTTATTTTCTCCACACCTGCAACAGTTACAATAGCTACTTAAATATAAGTGACATGGCATATCTAATGTAATGTACCTAATATAAATGTAACGTCACTTTCGTATAGGTGAAGTCCACGCACTATACTTACAATATCAAATAAAAACTATTTGGTTGTTGGGATTAAAAAAGTATTGACCAATAGCTTATTGTGAAACTACCAATTTCAGGCGACTTCGGCCGCTACCAGTGCTTCCAGTTCTTCCTGCACATCCTGGCAGCTATGACGGCCGGCATGCATATGCTGTCTTTGGTCACCGTGGCAGCTGTACCCGAACACAGGTATTAAAACTACAATTCAATCAATAAAATACGAAGAAACTAAACTTTTAACTTGTTAAATTACAATTTACAGTCAATTTGATAACGTCTTTGTTGAAGCAGTTTGAATAGTATTTAGATTAGTTCCAATTTTTTATCAACATTAGTGATGCTTACAAAAAAAAACCGGCCAAGTATGAGTCGGATTCGCGCACGAAGGGTTCCGTACAATTTACATATAAAAACGGCAAAAAAAACACATTTTTTTGTATGGGTGCCCCCTTAAATATTTATTTTATATTTTATTGTTTTTTAGTATTTGTTGTCGAGCGACAATAGAAATACATCATCTGTGAAAATTTAATCTGTCTAACTATCACGGTTCATGAGATACAGCCTGGTGATCTGTCACCAGACAGACTGACGTGCAGCGAAGTCTTGGTTCCCGTTTAACCATAGACAACGTTCAATAACTCTTAAAATTACAATTTAGAGTCAAATTAATACAGGTTTTTGTCGTGATTGCATTGTAAAATATGTTAACTATTTTATTGACATTGATGACTATTCGACTGCAACGACAATCATCTTATTCTAGTTCTAAAATAACGTTGTTTCATTCAAGAATCTATTACATTGATTTGGACATGATTCGCAATTGTTAAAGATTGTCAATAAGAAAACTCTCTAATTCATTGTGTTTTGGTAGAGCGAAATATAGGTAAAGAATGCATGAGCATGAACGGTTGAATGGTTTTACTCCCGGGATCTTTATACCTATGCTACCTATGCCTACTATTACTTATACCTGCCTTCATCTAAGATCTAATTATATTAGTTTATTATTGCCTCTATCTACAATCTAATAATTTAGTTTTACACATAGCAATAAAGTTATATTGCATTGCCACACATAGGTATTCTTGATCACTCGATTTTTGCTAGCTCAAGCCAAGTGAGTTAATATTTCAGTGGCAAGTTTGGGGATTTTTCTGTTCGTTTGCTCATTTTTTGTTTGTTTGTTTTTATGTTTATCTTTTTCTGTATGTTATTTCGATCATATGCCTCGAAGCGCTGATCCGATCTGCATAAAATTGGATATATTGGATCTGAGAAATATGATGGTAGATCACGTAAATCATATCCTTCAAGGGGTTAAAGATAATTTTCTTATATTTTTTTAATAAAGAAACAAGCTTGGTGACGGGAGAGACAGGTTCATAGTTTTTTTTATACATACGTATCTTCTACTATAATATGACACCCAGATCACGAGTTCAAATACTTATCTTTACATACATGTACCTACGTGTACGTATATTATTATCGATCCTAAATTAATATTTTATTCACTTTTTTCACAACAAATTGCCGTTTGTAATATAATGGGAGTATTATCGATAAACGAAATCCTAAACAATGATATCTTGGTCAATAATTTAATTTGTTTAGCTTTCGTATGTCGTGATACTTCAATTATCTTGGAATGGGGTGCTTTTGGTTATAGTGAGTGTACAGTATGGCTTGATTCGGGTACCGGTCACAAGAATTCAGCTTTGGTTTTCAATATTTATCTACAGGCGAGTGAGGATGGTGGCCATTACTGTATCCTAAACGTAAGTATCTTTATAACGTTTTATTCCTGCCTTGGTGAATGGTTTACACCTCAATAGCTTTGTATTATGGTATGTGATTGTTATTTATGTGGAATGCGGAATATAGCATGCTATCTTTTAAAATGTGAGTGTGAAACATTTTGGTAACTACTTAATCATTATTACATTTTAATCATCTAGGTACACACTTACCTATGTATGTAGTTACTTCACTCAATCTAATAAGTGTGAAAAGGGGTGAAGGAAGAACTTCATCGTGGTTCGTTAGTTAGACCGAACCACACTAACAATGGCGATAGGCATAACACCGCGGCACCGCCTTCTCAACTATTAATGGCACACTGCAATTATATGCAAGCTACGTGATCCAATTCGATTAATATAGGTATTCAATTGTGCGCTAGAAATGCAAGTAAAACCCCAACATTTCAAAAAATGATTTAGTTTCGGTACAAGCGTGGTAAAATAACTTCAATTAAACACCATGTCCTCACAGTTGTTATTCTTCATTCATTATGGTACCTACCATAAAACATTTGATGTTTGTAATTAGGTACTTTAAGTTTGATTCATCGTGCAATAAGTGACCCATAAGTAGTTAGATTTATACTTAACCAACTCATGTTGGCAATAAATTGCTAAGTACTAACCAATTTGTGCTTTCATGTTGTTTAAATCACTACATAGTTTTAAAACCAAGCACCTAGTTGCACAGCACATTGTACCATCACTGCACGAAGCACAAATGCAACAGCATTACTAGAAAATTAAAATCGTTCTTTATTTTTCAGATGCTTCCTGCCAGGAATTGATAGCAGTAACTACACCGAGCCTTGGAACTCGTCCCTAGTGCTAAACTCAATACCCTTAAATGACCACGGAAAGCTGGAGTCATGCGTCATGTATGGAGCCAATAAGACGGTGGAATTATGCTCGTCCTGGGCATACGACACTCAGTACTACTCATCCTCCAGGGGAATAGAATGGGACTTCGTCTGCAGTAGACGTTGGATGGGGGCCTCCGCGCAAACCGCTTACATGTTCGGCGTAGTCGCCGGCTCCCTTTTATTCGGCCGCCTCTCAGATAAACTAGGAAGAAGAACCGCTTTTCTCTGGTCTGGTCTATTACAACTGATTCTAGGATCTTCTGTCGCTTTCGCTACAGACTATTACACCTTTGTTATCCTCCGATTCTTATACGGAATTTTTGGATCTGGCTCGTACATAGCTGGCTTTGTGGCGACGATGGAAATTGTCGGCCCCAGTAAACGTACGATATGCGGAGTTACGTTCCAGATAATGTTCGCTGTTGGATTAATGCTACTCCCCGCGTGGGGATACTTCATCGACAATAGATTCCTGTTGCAAATCATTTATGCACTGCACGCTGCCATCTTACTTCCTCATTGGCTGCTAATGGATGAATCCCCCAGGTGGCTGTGGGCTCAGGGGCGAGCTCGCGAGTCGGTTGCGATCGTGGAGAAAGCGTTGAAGTTTAATAATTCCACGGAGACGGTCGACACGTCGCATCTAGTGTCCCACTGCAAGGCGACATGCGCTAAGTACACGGACGAGCATTCCGCTGGGACCATTGACCTCTTCAAGTCTCCGAGAATGCTTCGGAAAACCCTGATTATCTGCGGGTGCTGGTTCACCAACGCAGTGGTCTATTATGGTCTCTCTCTAAACAGTGGAAAGCTGAACGGAAATCCCTACTTCTTGATGTTTCTCATGGGGGTAGTCGAACTGCCTAGCTATATTATCATTATGTATTTCCTAGATAGAGTCGGGCATAGGGCTCTGATCAGCACGATGATGATGCTGGGCGGGGTGGCTTGTTTGGTGATAGTGGCTTTGCCTCACGGCTCGACTGCCACCACGGGAATTGTGATGGTCGGCAAGCTGTTCATATCGGGTTCATACTCCATCATCTACAAGTATTCGGCCGAGTTGTTCCCGACCGTGGTCCGCAGCTCAGGCGTGGGGCTCGGCAGCATGTGCGCCAGCGTCTCAGGCGCTCTCACTCCTCTCATCAACCTCCTCGACACTCTCAACCCGAAGATTCCGACGATCCTATTCGGTTTTTTGGCCTTGCTTTCTGGATTTTCTGCTTTTTTCCTTCCTGAAACCGTCGGCCGCAGTCTACCACAGTCTTTGGAAGACGGCGAGAAGTTTGGCGTGGGTGATAACTGCTTTACGAACTGCAGTGGCCGGAGAATGAGTGATGCTTCGGTGGAGCTGCCGGAGACTATGGTTCCGTTAGATGGAGAAAAGAAAGGGCAAGATAAATAGCTGTAAACAAGGAATAGAATTGTTAATGAAAGCGTCGCTGCGATGAAGTGTCTGATCGGCATACGTAAGTACACTCAGAGAGAACGATGTGAGCAGGACGAATATCTTTACATCCAGTGAATGAAATTTTCTTACCGATAGTCCCTTTATACCAGTTTATACGTAAATTTCATTTATTTTCATGAACCATGGACGTAGTAATAATAATTATTTTTTTGTTTAATAATATTAGATGTTATCTAGTCAAAGTATACTAAGCAGCCACTGTTCAGTTTTTTTGCTTTAGACTGGATGATTGCTTCTATTTTACCAGCTTGTTGACTAACAAACTAATATACTTACCTACTTATTCACTTTAGTCATAAGCGCCAAGAAAATAATGCAGGATTAGGAATAAGGTAGTACGTGATAAGGAAAGTAATTAAAATTCCCTTTTAAGACTATTTCGATGAGGCTTTTATACAACTCATAATTGTAATTTATGTGCTAAAAATTATGTAATAGTAGCAAATAGTCACCTCAACCCTCAGTTTTGACAGAAACCCAAAGACTTCAATTATGATCAAGTAAGTTGCTCACTTCCTGAAAAGACTGGTATTTTTTACATTGTATTAGTCAGACTCGAATGTACCAATTGTATAATAATTGAACCTCAAGTGTCATTTACCTCTGGTCTAATATACGAGTCATCTCGTTTTATACATATGTACCTACCAACATCTAGTCTAATTCACATGGTTTTTTGGTTTAGTAAAAACTCGATTAAACAAGATTGGTATTTCTTTTAGAGCCGATAAAATTGTCCATTTAATCCAACCAACTCTGGTGACGGAGTTTTTAGGCCGCCTTAAGGCCTCCGTCATGGCTTAACGACTTAAAGTCAAAGTCAAAAATCATTTATTCAGTTGGACCGCTGGGATCACTTTTACTTCACTGGGACTTAAATAGCCGGGACCGACAATTTAACGTGCCCTCCGAAGCACAGAAGCGCTCAGATGAAAATGCCACTGGCGGTCACCCATCCACTTACAGACCGTTTCGAACGTTGCTTAACTTCGACGATCTATTAAGAACGACTAAGCAAGCACGACCACGAGCGCTTCTGCTATCTTCCTATATAACCTATCAATGAACAGAGATGAATCATGAACATAAATTAAAAAAATTGCAAATAATTTAAATGAAGACTTTATAAGTACATGAGTAACAGGGTAAACTAATAATATTTTGTACTACGAACATAGTCATTAGACAAGACTTAGTAAATACACTTAATACTTTAAATCTAGGCTTACGGAATGGTATTGGCATAAAAACATTTGTTTCAAAATGCATTTATTTCGTAATTTAAAAAACAAAGTTTTGCAGATGCTTACCGAACAATACCTACATACCGAATAACATAAGTAAAAGGTGTAATAAACTACTACCAGAGACAAGTAAGCTTCAACCTCGCTTTCGTTCAGTTAACTTTACGTTACAGCTTCCATTATTCTCGTTTTCGAGAGTAATTTTTGTAGATACTTACACCTTTTCAATTAGAAATAAGTTTACGTAATTATTAACTCTTATTATGCATTTAAGTGTTTTAACTTTTGACTTTTAAAGTATATACTATGTACCTAGGTGCTCTTTCTTATAATATCTATAAAATTTATTCAATAAATTGTGATACTATTAACACGTCATTTTATTTATTTCCTATTTCACTGTCTGAAGATATTACTTTTAAAAAGGAACGTAATTCAGAGTTCAAAATATAAAATGAAAGATTGAATAAAAATACTAAATGATTTCTTACTAGGAAATGTGAACTGGTTAGGTTTTGGAGATTCGGTACTTAAATATAAAAAAAAACTTAGGCCTTTACATCTATGCCGACACTTAACGGGACGCTGTAGTGCCTAGGACATTGTTTGAGATGGAATAGGCTTGCCCAGCACCTAAACCATCCTCTCAGCTTAATCAGCCTGGCCCACAGGAAAGACGACGTCAATACGTGTGGAGCTGACTAAGCTGCGGGTTTCCTCACGATGTTTTCCTTCACCGTTAAGAGCTCGTGTTAAAGCGCATATAAATTTTACGAAACGAAAAATCCATTGATCCACGGCCGGGATTTGAACCCACGACAAGGCACAACCCCATTCGGCCAACACGGCTCTTACGTAAGTAAATATAAAAAGTTTTCAAAATCGTATGTCGTAAATTATTTACGAAAACAAAATCGAAAAAATATCAAGATTATGTCCTCTAGGCACAATAGACATTCCCAAGATTCGATATTAATTATTGTTTGAAGTAAGGTACCCACTTATTTAATTTTAAAGAGAGACGTGTTGGTCCAATGTCTTAGCATCTCGCCTCTCCATCCGCTGCGGATTCGAAACCTCAAATGCCTTATGTTTTTGAGTAGGTAGGTAATGTTTGCTAATAATATGTATCTACGGTAGGTACCTCAGGTACTAACATCATAATGTGAAATAGTACCTACCTATCTCTGCTGATTCACTTCATTCATGTGATTTATCTTGATAAAAAATCAGGAATTTATTATCTTCATAATCATGATATACATCAGCAAATCATGATGATCAAACGCGGCCACTTAGCTAAGTAACGCTGAAGGTCATTGAATCATGATATAGGTATTATCTTCTTATACCTTCAGGGTGAGTTCACTCTACCGCCCTATAAGGAGATAAAATAAACGATATATTTATTATATGGATAAATTATGTAGTTAGGAGCTTGAGATACGGGATCAAAAATATGAATGAATCATAGCTTTGAAAATTAAGAAACATTAGTTTCTGCCCGCAGCTTCGCTCGCGTGGTACCAACATTTTAAATAGTGAAGATGTACTAAGTAGTAATAGATCTACGTCGATTCCAAGTTTCATTCAAATCGGTTCACTGTCTAATGCGTGATTTAAACTCAAACAACTAACAAACTTTCACATTCAAATTTAGTTTATGAAATATTCATATTCAATTAGTTGTCGCAAATTGAGATATTTTTACGCATAATAGTACTCATTAATGAATATTTGGTTTTGTTCCCTTGCATGGCTATTGCTATATTATTTTTGTAGGAGAATAAACAGCGTTACGAAAAAGTGTGCGTTTAATTTTTTTCTTCGTAGCACTTCATTGTAGCACTTTCGTAGCATTTTTGGTTAGCGGCGTAGCATTTGAAAGTTAATTTTCTCGGATTAGAAAAGGTAACTACCTACTTTGGTACTATGGATAACATACAAAAAAAGCCCACCGGTCGTTAAGTTAGAACACCTTTCGCTTTTTATATAAGTACCTACTTACCTTAAGTATACCTACTTATTTAATCGATTAATTTAATAATTAATTGTATTTTCCAGATGCTGGATCGACGGGGTAGACACCAACGAGTCGATAGCAGCATGGAACTCTTCCGAGATATTGAACTCAATACCGCATACCATATCCGGTGATGTGCACGCGTGCCTCATGTTCCAAGGCAACGATACTATCTCATGCTCCAAGTGGGTCTATGACACCACCTACCGATCCTCTTCAAGGGCTATGGAATGGGATCTCGTCTGTGATAAAAGATGGATGGGCGCCTTAGCGCAAACAGTATACATGTTGGGAGTTTTCACGGGCGCGGTCGTGCTTGGAGGAATGGCTGACAAGTACGGCCGGAAAACTATTTTCTGCTGGTCTGGGGTTCTACAACTAATCTTCGGTGTTATTGTAGCTTTCGTACCGGAATATTGGACTTTCCTAGCTGTTAGATTTTTGTATGGAATTTTCGGTTCTGCTGGCTCTTACATCACTGGGTTCGTGTTAACAATGGAAATAGTAGGACCTAGCAAGCGGACTGCATGTGGCGTGGCCTTCCAAGCTGCGTTCGCGTTCGGAATTATGCTGGTCGCCGGGTGGGGAGCGATCATCGATAACAGACAGATACTACAAGCCATCTATGGGCTTCACGGTCTTCTCCTCATTCCTCACATTTGGATAATGGACGAATCTCCTCGTTGGCTATGGGCTCAGGGCCGTTCTAAAGAATCCGTCGATATTGTTGAGAGAGCTTTAAAATGCAACCGGTCAGAGCACACTTTGGATAAAGCAGATTTAGTGTCCCGAGGCAAGGCTGAAGCATCCAAAGCATCAAACGCTCCCACCGCAACTACAATTGACCTATTTAAGACTCCGAATTTAAGAATCAAAACATTGAACGTGTGTCTCTGCTGGTTCGCTAACTCGATTGCGTATTATGGGCTGACGTTGAGCACGGGCAAGCTTGAAGGCAATCCTTATCTGATCACGGCTATTTTAGGATTCGTTGAATTTCCCAGTTACGCAGCTGTTATTTACTTCCTTGACCTGTGGGGTCGCAGGCCGCTCATCAGTGCCATGATGTTGGTGGGTGGAGCATGTTGTATCATCGCAACGCTGTTGCCAAACGGCAGCATGGTCTCTACCGGTATAGTGATCGCTGGAAAGCTGTTCATTGCAGGATCATTCGCTATTATCTACAATTATTCTGCAGAGCTTTTCCCGACAGTAGTCCGCAACTCTGCGTTAGGCCTGGGGTCAATGTGCGCTAGGCTTTCAGGGGCCCTCACTCCTTTGATCACGTTGCTGGACTCCTTCAATCCAAAGATTCCGGCTGTTATCTTCGGAGTAGTAGCGCTAATATCTGGCTTCTTGTGTTTCTTCCTGCCCGAGACTATGGACCAGCCCATGCCGCAGACGTTGGCTGATGGGGAGAAGTTCGGCAAAGGTGATACTGCCTTCGCTGGTTGTTTTGGACGGAAACGTCGCCAGGCTTATTCTGAGGATGATAAAACACCTGAAGTAATGGAACCGCTTGAAAATGTAAGTAAAAAAGTGTAAGAAAAGAGTAGGTATGCTCACTTAGTTAACTAGGTAGCTAAGTATGTCTTTCTAAGTAAAAAAATATGAGTTCAAACAAGTCTTTCATAATAGGTTCTTGAGGTCTAAGAATGCACGTCCCTCCACAAAATGCACCTGACGATGCACAGATAGGTTTTGTTTTTGTGTGAAAGTAAATATTCGACGACCTCTGTGGCGCAGTGGGCGAAGGCCCGCCTGCGACGCAGAAGGTTGCGGGTTCGATCCCCGCCGCGGGTGTGTGAAATGTCCAGCATTATTTATATTTATTCCTCAATATTTATGTTGTATGAATGGTGGTAATTATTAGGAAATTGTAGAATCTCGAGATTTTATTAGCTGTTTTATTTTTAAAAGAGATCTAGACAAAATCTAGTTTTGTTGTAATTTTAGTAGCATGCAGTTTTTATTAATAAAATATTTTATTTGGATAGGTCTGGGTTTTATGGAGACGCTCGTTAAATCTCAAACCTTTTAGGTCTCACTTACCTATTTAGATTCTCGATTGTATTTTTTTCAATTAAATAATGAATAGAGTACCTACAGGTACTTTCTCATATGTAATTTGACATTCTCAACGAGAGGCAGATAGGTAAATTAACATTTTAGGTTTATTTAACGAATGAATGTGGCTATGGCTATTATACCTATTGTTAATACAATAGAACTTATGTACCTGCGCGGAAAGCAAGCCAAAGAGCTTAATTGTTACCTACTCTTATATTTTCAAATTAATCTTTAATTATTTAACTTAGTTCTTGTAGTAGATATAGTTCTCTGAGCGTTAGAAAATAATTAGCATATCAATACCTATATTATGTCGTATATTTACCTGTTGTCGATTCTTGGCTAGTGAACGACTGTTCCTATTTACCAGTAGATATTTTGTACCTAACACGTCTAAAAAAATATTGTAAAAATGTAAATAATTAAATAAAATATTGTAATAAAAGTTAAACTGAGTTTTCTTTAATTCGTAGGTATGTAAAGGTATCTTATGTGTTTGAAAGCAGAGCAATGAGCTATACAGGGTGTAAAAAGACGTCTACCGAAGCCGAAAGGGGTAGGTACAGCATCCCAACACACAACCAAATCCAAAGGGATTTTCCGAAAAAATCATTATATCCGGAGAAAACAGCGTTTGAAGATTACTGTTTGCGTAGGTACGGGCGCGTTTTTTTACGTAGATGGCTGGATTTTGAGTTTAAATCGTTTTTTTCTTTTAAAAATGAAATAATTAGGTAAGTATGGTCTTATTATGTATACTAGTAGTCAATAACTGAAAATAACATAAAATGACTAAGCTAAGTCAAAACATTTTTTGCGTTTTTTTTTTTTTCGCTAAATGAGTTTAGAATCATGGTCTGATTGCAACCCCTCAGTTTTCGGTAGTTGTCTTTTTACACCCTGTATATCTACAGACACTAAATAAACGTAAGTAGTTACCTAACCTTTTACATAACAGTTCTAAATTTATGTACCTATCGACTTAGATACCTACTGCCACATTATACACATCTTAGATAGACTCAACCTTTGATAGACTAGACTGACTGTCATATACCTACTTACTCAGATTAGTAGACCTTTTATGTGGCAAAAAAAATCGGACGAATAGAGTAAGTGCCTACCTACAAGGTAGGTAAATATAAAATCGTATTTTAAACTCATTAATATATTAATATTTACACCAAACAAATAATTTAAATCACAGTGAGATAAAAACATCAATAGAGACAACATTGATGTCATGAATAGTGAACTTCAAGCTTGGAATAGCTTTTAAGAACAATAGACTTTTGTACAAGGAAACATTGAAAATTTTGAAACATTTAAGATACTAGAGATAAAAAGAAAACTTAGAACTACCTACAATAAGTACCTACCTAGTTTGACCCGAATTAGGCCTAGGCCTTTATAGAATATGAATAGAACTTTTATTAGGTAGGTTACATAATATCTAATCAACAAGGTTTGTTCTAATGAACTTTGGGCCTCATTACCATACAAGACAAGACTAATTTAAAAGTTAATTCATGATCCAAAAATATTTCTCATTTTACGGATAGCTGCCTGTTTTCTAGAAGATTAGTTTTATTTTATTGATCTTATCTCATAATCTCAATATATCAGAAAAAATGCTTTACTTTCAAGATTTTTCCCTTGAACCAGCTTAAATATCTAAAATTCAGCTAAGTAAATCCAAACAAACTTAAAACAATAAACACTATTTTACTGTTATTCTACTTGTGTAAAATCTATATAAAAACTAGATGCATACTGTGCCTTCTTAACTTGACAAAGCAATGTTTTGTTAAAGTCAATTCAATTAAAGATAAAATAAATAAAGCGTTGAGCAAGCCAAGACAGAAACTTATTTTGTCAGTTAAAAATATGAAACTACTAAGTAACGTAATTTGCATCAAATTTTGTTTATTATAATCTAGCTTAATAAATAAGACAAGTTTCAAATATTTACTTAATCATTATCACAAATTCTAAACCATTTAAGTCTAATTCTACTACCTTGCATCAATGCAAGCGAAGCTCATGAATGAAATTTTAAAACCACTGAATTTATTTATGGGCCTGTTCCTACATTCTATCTAGCTGTGGATTGCGTACTGCTATGTAGTTATTTGTTATTTTTAGCTTGACAGTATTATATTTTGACATTATCCTTGAAATAATGTAAACAGAATCACTGATACTAGTGTAAACTGCTTCATACCCACTTCAGTCAATGTTTGGATTTAATTGTTTTGGTTACATGATGGTTGACACATGCCTTATAATTTACACTATGTTTACAGATTTATCAACAATCTCTGATACAATAGATCATTGGGATTTACAATAAATATGTACATATCTGCGTAAATACTATTTTACAGAGATTTATAGAGATACTAAAACTTCATAATAGTCAACATCTTAACAAAAAGCAGTGCAGAAGATAACAGTGTCATTATAAAAGTAAGTATGTTCGTATCAGTCAGTGGCCAACTCTGATGATGGAGTTTTTAGACCACCTTAAGGCCTCCGTCATGGCTTAATGACTCAAATAGCCACTAGCCACCTGGCCACTTAGACCGTTTCGAACGTTGCTTAACTTCGACGATCTATCAAGAACGACTAAGCAAGCACGACCAAATGTAGTTTTAATAGAATTAGGAAAGTGAAGATTAAGAAAAAGATCAGCTTGAAACCGAATAACAAAATTAAATTTACAATCCAACTGAATCAGATGAAATCTAAAAGTACCATGATATTTTTCCACAAAAAAGAGTCAACAGTTTTGTGCAGAAACTGATTAAAGAAGATATTAATTATTTTACTATACCATTCACAAAGTAGCACCAATTCAATTTAACTATGCATCAAAATTATGATTACTTATATTAAAAAAGCAATGCAACATTTCAACTAATGTTAAAGTGAACTTCTATTTAGCTATTTGGTGTTGTTCTTTGCTCAGATCTTCAGCCAAACGCAGCTGGTTCTTTGGCTTCATAAAAAATAACATAAATTGTGAATAAAATACGATAAGCTTTATGTAAAATCTACAAATTAAAGTAAAACAATCAAAACTCTGGACAGCGGGTGTGTTGGATTTGACCAATTACAGCTGTCTTAGGCTCCGCAGTCATGGCTGTGTGGACTATAATGGCCGGTTGAGTAGGGGTGGGAGCATGTAGCTCATGACTTTCTCCTGGAGTGAGGCTTGCGAGCGCAGCCAGTAGATCGTGATTCACTAATGGCTCATTTTCTTCCCGAGGCTCCCAACCAATGGGAGGACTTGAAGGAGGTGAGATCAAAAACTGTTTAACAGGCGCTGGAGGTCTCAAGTTTTTGAACGACACTGGAGTCACAGGCTGGGCGAAGTAACAGTTGATTGGATTGTGATAGAACTGATACTGATGCAGCTGCACACGAGCGTTAGCCGCCGCTAATGGGCTGTCGTAGTTAACACGCAAACGCCTGAAGCTTCGGAGCCACTGAAAAGTTGTGTTTTCTGAAAATATACGAAACAAATCTTCCATTTCTTTTTTTAGCTTTTCGTCGGCAAAAACGTCGCTGTGGATATTGGTAACTATAACAGATTTTGGCAGGTCATCCAAATCGTCAGCTTCTTCCTGAGTGTCGGATTCGTGTTCTAAGTTTGCAATGTTTGGATGAACATTGGGCATTCCATCTTCAGGATTTATGTAAACGTCTGCGTCGTCTTCGGGGAACAAGTCGTCTTCTTCTTTGTGTGCCATCATTCCACAGTGGTAGATAACTTCCAACAACACTTGCACTAGATGAATGTAAGATATCGTTAATCAATTACTATGCTTTTCAGTACTCAAACAAAAGTGCAAGCAAAACAATAATATCGATCGGCAAACTTCAAGCTAAAGAAAAATAAAAATCAATCAAAGCAGAAGTCTCCCCCCCCCCGTCCTCCAAAATCCATGACACTTGCGTTGCGTTGACATTGACGTCTGACAATACTGACAGTATTGTTTTTTTTTTACTATCTGCCACTGTCAATGTCAAAAATAAAACAAACAACCAATTTTAAAGCAATCTATTAACTGCTACTGCTTGCTTTCTTTCTTTGGCTTGGAGGTGTTATTTATTTTGTTGGTGAATGTTGTTTTCGTAAGTTTTACCAAAAAACCACGTATCTTTGTATATCTTACCTTTAGAGAAAAGGTTTACACAGAAAAAGTTTCGTGAAAGCATGAAAATGGCGGGATTGGAGTCAATGGTGGTCGAGGAGGTTAAGCCTGCTGAGAAACCGGTCGATAGAGAAAAGGTAAAAGGACTGAATAAGAAATTCATTGAGATAAAGTGTAAAATTCACACTAAAGCTTCCATCCAAATACCTATAAAATTGATAAGTTCATAATAATATCACAAACTTTCTTATTTTTCAGACCTGCCCATTGCTACTAAGAGTGTTCTGTTCAACTGGAAGACACAATTCCCCTGGAGACTATGCGAGAGGCAGTGTGCCTCAAAATGAGCTACAAATATACACCTGGATGGACGCTACACTCCGAGAACTGACTGGCCTTGTCAAAGAAGTGAACCCGGAGACCAGACGTAAAGGCACATACTTTGACTTTGCTATTGTGTACCCTGACAACCGAACGCCTACTTACCGAATGAGGGAAATTGGTGTGACATGTTCCGGCCAGAGAGGAGGGGATGACAATAAGTCCTTGAGCCAAGTGAAGTTCCAAGTAGGTCATTATTTGGATATATCTATCACTCCGCCTAACAGAATGCCGCCACCAATGAGACGCCCTCAACAATACATGAATAATAGACAATACTAAGTCATTCAAATATTTTGATAAGTGAAACCTAAAAATAAACTTGAATTTTCCTATATAAGGTGTATGTTACATTGTTTTGTAATATGAATGGTGAATAATAGTGATAATGTCTTGAGATATTTGTTTTATTACATTCAAAAATTATTAAACTTTTTGCCCTAAAGTCTTGCACCAATCAACATGTTTATTACATGATACTCTGGTGTTTCATGTATGTGATAAAAAGTGTCTGCATCTGTGCAGCACTTAAATGCTAGTTTTAATGAATATTAACTCCTCACAATGTGTTCCTGCATGCAATGACTTGATTAAAAAGAACTTCTTCACCTCTGCAATCTTTGGTTTGTACAATAGGCTACTTTGGTTTGTAGTAAATGCGCTAAGGTAGGCTTTGCTTTATTATACTTACACTAATCAGCAAATTGTAATGAAAAACTATTCCAATTTTCACATTTTATTTCCACATCTCATTCACAAAATATTTCAAGCACAGAGTGCAAAGTCCCACTTCTCAGTCAATGAAATGTTACACTACAATAACACTTATTTGACAAGACGAAAATGTCCTTACAAAATATTTCCTACAATAAATTATAATATGGCTTTAAAACTAGTGATTGGTGGCCGCTCTGAAAGGCCTCTTGGACTTCTTGCCCATCGCGGCGAGATCGATTGTGATTCCATTGGGCAGCACTGCTTTGTTCTCCTGGTAGTCAATGAAGCCTTTCTGTTCCTTTTCCTCCTTGTTCTTGTCGCAGAGGATGCCGGTCTCATAGTTGTACTCGCGCTTCAGGCCATCGGGATCCACGTAGCCGTACTTGCCACGAGTCACACAGTCTACTCCAATAGTTTCCTCCTTGAAAGATCCATCGTCGTTCTCAAAGCCCCACGTGATACTTCCATCGGGGTTTTCGTCTCTGTATTTACGAATGATCTGCGCTACGGGCTTCTTTTCTCTAGGGTTTAATGGCACGTATTTCTGAGGTGCACTCTTGGACGGCTGCCGGTTGATGGGCTCCTGCGGGCGCGTGTACTGTCTCACTGGCTGAATCGGCTCCTCTTCTTCTTCGAAGGGTTTCGGTTCTGGTCTGAAAGACGGGCGCTGGGGCCGGCTCGACAAGGGCTGTAGTCTCACGGGCTGAGGCTTGAACACTTCGGTCTTTATGGGAGCGAACGCTTGAGGAGGCAGCGGCCTGTAGGGCGTGGGTCTGATCAGCTCTGGCTTGAAGGCGGCCGGAGTCGGCGGGTACGGCGAAGAGTTGTACGCCGAAGGGGGCTTCGGCTGCGACGTGGTTGTGATATCGTAGAAGTCATTCTGTGGTTCGGGGGTCGAGTAGATGCTGGGCGAGAAAGCTGTCGGGGTATTGATTTCTAATTCATCTTCTGGTTCTTCTGTCACTGGCTTTGCGGGCTCATCGATGGATTGGAGGCTCGGGCGAGGAGAGGCATCCACGGATTTGAAGGAGGGCCTGGATAGTCCCGGCCTCCGGATGCGTGTCACTCCACTAGGGATGGGCACGCTTTGTAGCCTGCCTTGTCTGAAGCCACCCCGGCTGCTACCGCCGACTGGGACGGCTCCGGACACCAGAAATCTCTGCGGTGCAGGTGAATCGTATTGCGCATATACTGTGACTGCGCACAGCATGCATATCTGGAATTAAGAAACATAAACATTAGTACTTTACATACATACCTACTCTTATAACATAATTATTTCAACCTTTCCTAAATTAAATGAGATACCTACCAATTAGTGTAATAGTTTTTAGCTTGATTTAGTTGACGGAATGCAGTCGGCGCAACGAGCGGGCATGGCATACTTTCAAGTGGACCTTGCGAATGTTACACCTGACTTCATAATACGTATACCTACCTACATAATAAGTTGATAGTATCATGGCACAACCTGATTTCATTGTGCTTGTAAAATGTACTAGGTAACTTTGTAACCAGCTTAAAAATACTTTGAACTTCATTTGAATATAATGTGAGCTATGATAACAACGGAGTCAGTGGGCGTGTAACTTATCTAAATATTAAATCATTTAAATCTTGCTTAAAGTGACTTTGAATTTTTCGTCACGGCAACAAGCGTGAAATGTTGCATTATTGAAATAGACATTACATTCATTCACTGACTTAATTGCTTTTGGTGTTTGCAATAGGCTACAGTTATCTACGCACGATATCTGGTTGTAAACGTATTATTATTTTGTGGTTTTACTTAGATTTCACAAGACACATGGGGTGTATAAGATAAATAATAGTTAGCTAACTAAGTTCTAGTCTAAATTATCCCAAGATCATCAGATACTACATCCATTGAAATACTAACATTAGGTGAATCTTGTATAAAATGTGACCTTTACGCAAGATGACTCAAGACATTATTTTTTTGTCACTCTTTAAGTCGACGAAGAGAGATGACAGCCGTTTGAACTATGGAACACAGCTTACAAGCCCAATTTAAATAATATGTAGGTACATAAAGCTATTCACATTATATTTTGGGCAGCATTCTACCGTGCCTGTGGTTATTTATCATACAATTTCGCCAAGAATTGGGCAATCTGAGTCAGTTTGGCTTTATCACCGGTGTAACTCGTTGGGCCGCAAGCATTGTCGCAACTACGCAAATGTTTCTTTACTACCTACCATACCTACACTGCACTGTTTTCTCGAATCGATGGCCGATTTTGTAATTTACAAGGCTTTTCCATGTTTTTGTTTATATTTCATGTCGTACTTAAAATACTACAAAATTGTTGATAGGTTGAGTGCTTTGGATTATCTACTTATTTGGACCCGTTAAACCGCCCTTTGTGTTTTTGGATCGAACGTCCTAAATACTGTCTCATATAACTGATGATACTCAGAACCTCATAGAAGTTTATTGATCTTCAGTTGCGTGCCTTTGAAACATTGCATTGTTTTATGCAAAGGACACAAACAATAGTAATTGCTTAGTTGCCTTGATCGCAACGTTGTCTTGACGATTGGTTGTTGTTTTTGTGAATTTGAATTGACGTAAAATAATTTATTGATGACTCTATCTTATTGACTCTACTTATTCTTTTTACGAGTATGTGTAGCTTAATAATAATAATAATAATGCTTAATAATGTTAAATGAGACAAGTATTCATTTACTGCAGATATACCTAGCATACTTAAGTACCTACTTACTTACGTATAAGTAATTGAACTATGTGACCATATTGCTAGACGCAGCTTATGTTAGTTGATGTCTGATCTTCTCAATCTATCTTCTATTATTCTATCAACTATTTATTAGTAAAGTAGGTAAATGATTTGGTACGACTATTATAAAAAGCATTTCCGGTTCCTATAAATTTCCCCATTTCACCCTTAATTAAACTAGCCTCTTTGTGGTGCATCAAAAATAAATTTACCACACTGCACTGCTGCACTGGTTCGAAAGAATTAGTGCCGTGATAGCAGAGTGTTCATTTCCTTCATCCGCGGTAAAGTAAATGTCCTAAGGTCCGATGCATGTTTCTCTTTCTGTGATACAATTAGTGTTACAGTTGTTATGGCAGTTTTTTTAATTTTCCTTTCAAGTGAAACTGCTCTAACCGACAATCACTTTCTAATAACTTATCTACAGAGATAAATAAATAAATAAATAAATAATGCTGGACTTTTCACACAGCATCATCTAGCCCCAAAGTAAGCTTGAGCTTGTGGTATGGGTACCAGATAACTGATATACTACTTATATACTTTTTGTTTGTAAATACATACATATTATACATAGAAACACCCAGACCCGAGACAAATATCTGTAGATCATACAAACATTTGTCCCGCGGCGGGGATCGAACCCGCAACCTTCTGCATCGCAGGCGGACCTTCGCCCACTGCGCCACAGAGGTCGTCAAGTCGTCGTAGATCTCTCTAGTGTGTAGGTAAGTAAGTATTAGATTTGTTCCATTCTATTGAGATAATCTAGATGCACTATAAATTACTCAGTATTCATTTTATTTACTTATAGGAAGTAGCTGTAGCTACCCAGCTTATATACACAACCTGAACTGATGGAATAGTTCTTTGTTAATGTCTTTAGGCACCTGTTTGTTTTCTTGTTTCTAAGTCATATCGTGGTTTAATTATAAATATGGTTGATAAATACTTCGAAAAAGGGAAAACAATATTAATTTTATTTATACCTAAGTATAGTTAGTCTGTCGTGTTTTGATATTCAAGTGTAATAGTCAATGTATAAAAAAGTAAATTGTTGTAGAATGCCGGTTATAGGGTGGGCTCAGACAAACTGAAAGTGTTAAGGCTAACCGGCATCGAGCTTCCGCCATCCAAGGTTACGGCTACGAATCATAGGCTGCTAATGTGCACCTCTTGAGAGACAACTAAACATTTAAGATACCTACCTACTCTACTTTAATGCTTTGTAATACTAGGTAGGTACTTACCTATTTATATTTATTTTATAATACAGTAGGTATTATCTTTTATTCAAACGATAACGAAACAAAATTAGGATCACGCTTCCATCCTTAAAGCACGGTAGTCATTATCTAGGGAATTAAAGATCGTTTAGAGATGATTAAGGAGGAAGTTAGAGACACGTCATAATAAATACTTAATTTCATCATCAGATACGTCCATCGTTGACGAATTGTTATAAGAATATGAGTACCTAATTCCTAAATGATTTCCCGACCATGACTCCTGTACCAACTAAAGCTCTTGTGAATGCACATAAGTTTCCGATACAAAAAATGCACGGTCGGGATTTGAACAACATTCGTCCCAGACTCAACGTCAACACGGCTGTTCAATTTTACAGTTTTTAAATTTCCCTCCTTTTATTATAAAAAATGTCTAAACTACCTACATACAAAAATGTACATATGCATTATTACTTCCATTAAACAGTATATTAATGCGTGTCGGCGGAATCATAAGACGTTATAATTAGATACTAGTTCGCTAATAATGCAGACACGCAAACATTATTCGCGTTACATCCATCGCTGACATTATCTAACAAGAAACGAGACCGCACAATTTGTATAACTTGTCTTGATAACTTAATTATTGTAATTCAATCTTTCAAAGAAATTGCGTATTTCCATGCTTTACATCATAAAGGTACCTTATACGAGTAGTTGAAATCTTTTAAAATATCGAACAGGAGCGACAGAAACCGGCATAAGTTTTCAGTGATTACAAACAACGACAAATCTAAAAATCAAATTTTATTGACATTAATTTTTTTCAATTACTACCTAGATCATGTTATTGCGTTATTCTCACTTATTTCAAAATTAAAATAGAATTATTATATTATTAAGTACCCAATTATGTGAAAAATTGCATGCGGATCACGCTGAGTATGGCTGCACTAAATTGTATCACCAAAGAACTGTTACAAACCCATATTACGCAATAAAAGACTTTGATTTGGATGTTTTTACTTAAGCTTTTTGTATTGGTCGAACTTAAGACTTCAACGCGCGCTCGAGGCATTGGAAGCCTGGCTTTTGTATTTTTGGTTATTCTAGAATTGTTTTAGACTTATCTTCTACAATCGTATAATTTGCCTAATATGTTCCTAATCGGAAAAAAAAACTAAGGTCTCTATTTGATAACTGTAGTTAAATCTATCGCAATAAGCTCAAATCAATTTGCGCCATACAAAAGATTTGAACGCGCGCCAAGCCTAGACTACGATCACAAAATGCTAATACTCAGTTAAGCTGTACTTAGTGTACATAAATGTTGTTTGCCTACGCTTATTTCACGAGATAGTAATCTTTATTTCATAAGATTTTATAGTGATAGAATGAAGCACATCTATTTTAAATAGCAAATTGTATCCACGCGTGACCTAGAAAAGAGGTGTTACATTGAAACAAAATGCGAATTTCTGGAAATATATTTTTGAATTTCATTATTTGACCCACCAACTTTTGACAGAAACATATTTTTTTAAGTGCGTTAAGGTCAATTGTGTAAAATAATTAAAGCTTCTTAAAATAAACAAATTGATAGTAAATAATCTAAGTGATTGAATTACCGCAACTTCCTTTTAGTTTTTGGTGATGCAATGATATTTACAACCAATTTTTTATATTATTGCAACAGGTAAGTACCTAGGTAACGACTTGAAAGTGATAAGAAATATTTTCTCACATTCATTAAATTCTGAGCCTATTGCAAAATCCCAAAGTTATTATCGATTAGTAAGCGCGAGACCGGTAAATTATCAAAACTTGACTTTTGCGGTGAACGTGTACCTACAATTTGTTATACACTTACTGGAACTGAACTAGTTATGCTACCTATCTATCTACCCAATGACCGGTAACCCGAACTAACTAACAGTGTAGCGGGTGGTTACATAATGCTCTATTAAAATGACAAGTTACCGAATTATGTGTTGCTATTGTAAAAAATTGGTTCCGCTTTGTTACTTATAAAGGGCGTTACATGTAAAGTAACGCTCTGAAACGACCTGCCATCTCGCGATCGCTTTCAAGGTTGAAACCGACACCCACTTCGAATGTCACTCGGTATCGACCTAAATTAAATTCACTCTTAGTATGTATTCAAATGCAATGGACAATCTGAAGTTATTCAACGAGATAATTTAAATTCATGATCATACTGCACTTGGCTGTTGAGCTCGCGCTAGATAACTTTCACGACTTTGTAGTGTCCTTACAAAAATATGTGCTTCACTTCACGCTGCGAGATTTGTAAGCGTTCTTAGATAAGCGTAATTTTCTAGTGTAACAAGGAACTGAACTGAGCACTTTGCGCAACGTGTAAAATGTGACAGCGGTATTAATTTCTTTCACCTTGAAGTATTGCGGTCTTAAAAATGGTATAATGTAGGTACGTACACATTGTACAGTTAGCTAAAAATAGCACCATGAACTTATAGAAAAAGTAAGATTAACCTTCAAGAATTATATTATATACCTAGGTACGGTCCGGTTGCCTGCAATTAAATGTACGACCTATACCTAAACTACAAGCTTTTCAAAATAATGTAAAGCCAATAGATGCGAAGTGATAATGAATTAACGTAGTAATCATTTACCGTTATGAAAAGTTTAAAAATATTGGAATGTACTCAATGTATATGTGAATTTCTTATTAGTGTAGGCGATTGTACATTCGAACAATTATATTTATATATTTTACATAAGTAAGTAGACACCTAGGTACTTTGTCTTTTATCAAAAATATTACGACTATTTAGGCTGACTGCACTTGAAAATTACTGTCAATTATTATTAAAAATATCTCAAGGTAGAAGGTACATAAGGAAGTCAAGAATGTATGCGCCCTTGGCAAGGGCTGTGTACTCACCAGTAGAGTACGCATGATGTCCTGTGGGCACGACACTACCACGCGGCGTACTACCAACAAATAAAGGAAACCACTCCCGCGCTAGCTATATGAGGTCGCCCACTCTCGCCCTGCTTCAGACGCGACCACCATACTTTATCGAGCCCGCTGCAAGGTGACCAACTGCAAACGTACACACTCCTCACCCGCGTTCTGATAAATGCACCACTACGCAAATTGGTTGCACTGGCGCGAATATACCGCTAAACGGGCTAATTAATGAATTCGGCTATTTGTTTTACGTATTCATAACGATAACTCAATTGTTCGCATTTTTATGAGTTGAATATTTTTAAACGGTAACGTGGTGATACCCTTCAAAAACTTTTTCAAAGCAATATAAAGTGATCTCAACACTTACTCGTTGCATGATTTATTGCTGTGTAGGCAATGTGTATGTAGGTAATTGTTAAACGGTGGTAACTGTGGTAAGTGCTGTTAATTCTTAAAGCTTAGTGCAGAACTCTTAACAGTGATGGAAAAATCGTGAGGAAACCCGCAGCTTAGCTCCACACCCATTGGCGTAGTCTTTCCAGGGTCTAAGGATCTATTTAGGTTAGGTGCTGAGCTAAGCAAGCCTATTCCACCTCTATTAATGTCCCACTTGTCCCAGGCACTACATCATCCCCGCATAGGTTGCGTCCATCCTGACGCTGTATAAATGATATAGTAGGCAGGTATAGATGTAAAGGTCTAGGCATACCTAGCGCAGAGCAGCTGAGAAACGTTGTTATGAATATGTAAGATTATTTTGGGTGAAATTTTTTCGTTTCCCCTAAAGAGAAACATACAGGTTGAGGTGATGCAATTTTGACTTATACGCAAATGCTGATGGCCTTTACTACGATCGTAAAGTTGGGCTCGTATTTTCTGACTTTGGCAATCATTTCAAAGGTTTTTCGCGTGACAGGCTACATGTTTGCATCTGATTCGAGACGCATGTTAATAAGCATACAGATATTGTTGCAAGTCCCTGAAAGTTAATGTTGAAATTTTTTATGACTTGTCTATGCAAACCAGCTAGAAACTTTAAGCGTTGTTTTTCGGTATCGCTTCAGTCTTCCCAAAGTTCTTAAAATATTATGCTCCTTAGTTTCAGTGAGCAACTAATATTAATATAAGCTCACGTCTCTATCTACGGGAAGGTACGGTAGACATTCTGGATATGATATTCAGGAAAGTAGGTAGGTAATAAGTAAATCTAAGAAAATACGTGTTTGCTTGGTCATCATATTCCTGCAAAAATCAGCCTGTCAATTTACCGTGACAAATTCATAGGTAAGTTACTAGTCTAGGACCAAGGTATAAGTATTTCTTTCACATTTCAGATTACAAAACAAATGACGCAAATGTTTCTTGTGCTCTTCACTTGCATTGTGGTTTTCGATTTGTAATCAATTGAAAATGTGCACAGCATGTGATGGTATGAGTTGGTGAGGTAACTTAGATACCAAAATACTGTTCTTGGCATGCTGCAGATGTTTGTTAATTCTTAGCGCATTTTATTAGTAACGGACGAAAGTCGAACTTAAGCATAATAATTTTATCCTATTGAGGTGTACAAAGTTGGTATGGGCATGTCATTAGGAGAGATGAAAGTCATACACATCGGTTCATCAGAGCATGATTGTGAAGATTGATAGACTGTGTGGAAGGAGCGAGTTCTGAGATGACGAAAAATGGAAGAGAAACATCTTGTGCTGACCACACTTAGTGGGTGAGGAATCTTCCTCACCCACTAAGTCTACCCTCTCAGTCCATCATCTGATGATGATAAAATACACGAATGGCCCTGGCATTAACAGTGTACAATTTTCAAATACGAACATTGAACAAAATATTTAAGCTATTTATCTACGGTAACTCAGTTTATGTAAACAGTAGTAGGTAAAAAAGATAATTACCGACGCATTGAGCAGCTTGTTCCAATGTTCAACAGGATAGTGTATTTAGGGTCTTACATCAGATGTTTCGTCGCAAACTGTGAACATAGTCAAGTCACGCAAAAACCGGAAAGTGTAGCAGAATCAAAACGAGTGAGAGTTACCTATACCATAACAGGTCATTCGCTGCTAGAGGGTCTTTATAACGTGCTCTATATTTTAAAATTACAATTAACTTGCCTACCTAGTTTGCTTTAGAGATTAACCTAATTATTCACTTTCTTTGTAGGTAGGTGATATATCGAAACAAAGCAGGAGCATGACTGTATCCCCAACTTTCTCTATGATCAAGTCATTAATTAACACCCGGGCACATGCTTACTAATATTATTTTCCATTGATTCCGTATTTTTACAACCCTATGAATAGGCATTAGGTAGGTAGGTACTAAATGCGTTTCCGCTAAAAATCATCCGCTGCGTATGCTGTTAGCTGTTGAGCATAATTATGAATGTCCGCATGCATGATTTATCATATTAGTTACTGACATATAACGAATTCTATAGTTAGATTCATAAATTTCTTAGTAGGCACCTAGTATAGGTGCCTACTAAGATAATTATCTTATCTCTATCTTATCTTATCTTATCCTGATAGACTAAATAATACTAACTAAATAATGCCCTAGCATTATTTTATCTAGGCCATCAAATATGTTATGGGGTCACTTAAACGTGTCTCGTGCGAGTTCGGTTCTCGCGGTGGGCCAAATGTTTGCATGATCTGCAGATATTTGAATCCTAGTGTAGGACTTTATTGTGACTGTTGGTTGTTATATCGACTATTAAATAGAAGGCACGAACCTTTTGGGTAATAGTCGGTTACGATTTTTTCAGACAAAACCTCTACCAAGAGGTGTGCTGGCTGGCATATCGAAATGCACTTCGAGTTATTTTTATAACTTTACTTATTTGTGTCAAGTCTATTATTTCCCCCTAATCCATTGACTGAGTAACTTGTAAGGTGGCATGCGCAGACACAGCCCCGTTACCCGTCCCGTATCGCCTTTTTGAATGGCTTGTTTCTGATTCGACACGTACTCTATTTGCCGCCACAATAGGACCTGTCACCAGGTCATATTCATAAGCTAAAAACTATGTATTCGTGTCAGGAGTAGCAGGGGTCAATAGCCGGGACTTAGATTGACCGCTGATGGATTGCGCAGGCTTGATCGGAACGGAACGCAATCTTCTATTTCTTCGTTGATTGTTTTCTTGCAATTTATACTTAGGTATTCAACAAAATAAGTATATTTTTTACTAGACCAACTTACATTTTATAGGATTTTTAACGTATTTTGACCATAGACTTGCAAGTAGGTATCACAAAACAATCTTCAATCAAATTAAGAAAAGGTTTTTAGAAAACTACAAATATAAGAAATTGTAACAATAGATAGCAGCAAAAAAAAAAAAAAAAACTCCAGATTTTTTTCAGCTTTAATTATATTTCATAAGGAAATTATCTAAAATCCTTCTCCTCTTATCAGAATGTAAGTGAATAAATGTATTCAGATTCGTTAGAACATTTTATCTCATTGCTTCATCAAATACGTAGACACCAAAAATTGTTCTCTACCAAAGATGTTTGACATCCTTCTTATGGCGACTTTGTCAAAGTGTTTCAATACATAGAATTTTAAGAAGGCTCTATAATTAGCATTTGAAGTGAGGAACAGTGCTGATGAGGTGTGATAATGTGAGTCACGTACCGCCGGCCACCGTTAGTGTTTTGTAAGAGTTACGAAGGGAATGCATTGCCCTAGACGTGGTGTCAATGTACTGAAGAACTCTTTTATTTGACCTAATCACGGTTTTGTACCCGAAGGGTGCCAACGGGCGCCAACTGTATTACCAGAGAGAGTTAATACCTACTCGTACCTATATGTGCTAAAGTAGTTTGTCATAGAAGGGAGGGTTAAGCTTTCTCTGATATTATAAAGTTTCGTATAATAACTTATTAAGCCACTGAGTTTTAGGACTGCCATGGACGGCTTAGCGGTATTACATAGACTACGCCGTGGTTGGTATGTCATAGGGCCATATTTGAACTGTAGGTAAGTATACCTATATTATCTGGGGCCTGAGGGATTTAGTGATTCAATGATTTCGTAAATTGGTTAATTAAAAGTAATAAAACTAGATATTACAATATTATCATCATTATCATTAGTTTATTTCAACACAATTCGTTTACAAGTTATTTAATAGCTATTAAAAATAACATAGATTGTATTATTTATTTGATGATTTTTGCGTCTTAAGGGATGGATATTTGGGGATGTCTAAGATGGGGGTAATTGAATAACATAAGACCCCATAGGTAGGTATAGATAAGCCACGACCTTATTCATAATAATCTCGTAAACCGTGGATAAAACATGTCATGACGTTTAAAATTAATAAAAAAAAAACGTGATAAGCTTTCGAATAATTATGAATAAGGTCCTTACAATTTATGGAGATAGCTGTAAGTACAGAAGCCAGTTTTTATATTTTTAACACATAATTAAAACTAAACCGTGTTGTTACAGGATGCCTAAAATATTAAACTTATAATATTTTATTGCATAAAATAAATAAGCTACTAGAACAAGAACAGGTACATTATTATTACAATTAATTACAGATTATTTACTACTGTACAAAAGCACTAACTCTAAAATCAAGATTAGCCTAATTACCTTGATGTTTCAAAATAAACTTAATTATTCATATTATTATTTATTTATACTTAAAAAAATAACATTTATAATCAAAAAACATATTTCAGAAGTTACACAAAAATGCCGATGCGCACAGTATTTATGTTACAAGACACTGAACTTTTAATCTTCTTCTTATTTAAGGATTTACTCCTTGGCACACACAACTGATGAATCCCTCTCCATGTATCTCTTTCCAGGGAACTTTTAATATTGTAGGCATTTTTTTTAATACTTGTCTTATCTTGGTAAGTAAATATAATTTTCCGTTACATTCCACGTAGGTAAATGCCACAATCTGTTTGTAAGTATTTAACTAAATACCCACAAAATTAAAACTTAAATTATCAAATTATTTAAATTAAATCTCACTAACGCTGTACACAAGAGTCTTTGCTGTTACAGAAATACTTTAGTACATCACTTATATTTTTGTCCTTCTTTTTAAACATTATTAATAGGTATTTATTGTCTTTTTCATATAGGAACGGCTCCATGACAAGGCTCCTTATGTTAATTTCTGAAATTATTTAAAAGGAAATAGACAAAATCATTTTTTCTGAAGTTGTATCTTTTAGTACTACATATCACTAGATTTCATTTATTTCAAAATCTTTAATTGTTGTAGGTACAGCGTCAAACGTAAAAGATCCATGTGTCAGGGATACGTTCCTACGTGAAAAATACTATAGTTACTTAGTTACCGTTGTTCAGTAAAACACAAAAAGATCTAAACAGTTCTAGACGTCATTTCTCGTATAAAAAACCTTATAAAGTTATAACATTCCACGAGTCTCCCCAAGCAAGAGCACAGTAAGTACACTATACTCTCACATGTTCGTCCTATACACTATTATTTGAAGATGTCCAATTTTAGTTGTCAATATCACATTTCACATAAATATTAAATATAACTACTAAATACTTTTGTTTTCACTGAAATGTATCAAACTAAATTCATGTTTCATACTAAATTCACTTTAAGTTTTTCACTAAGCCACTAGTGCCCTCTCTCGTCAGTGACCGTGAACGTGCCGTTGCAAGGCGTGCTATCGAACGAAGGCCTGCAAAGAAAATTATCATTTTGATGAGTTATACTAGTGAAACAAGATGGCGCTACGCGTTTATTTCTTAATACGCTCACTGTAATAATGTAGCTACAGTCGCCTGCAGTTTTACTTTTGAGAACAAACTTCACAAATTCAATTCAATTCAATTCAAAACTTTTATTGCTTCATGTTAATAGATAGATCTTAAAATATAATAGTGTTTCATAACATGAACCCCGCTGGGGCACTGCAACATTTGGTATTTAGCTTAGGTATTTCTAACTTACAATCTAACTTAAGTAGGTAAGTAATAAATTGGCACAGCCCTTTTCTAAACTTAATCTAAAAAAAAGCACACACAGTACTATTATCCAACTAGGTCGTATGACTTGAGATCTAGTCGATCGAAAAATAATTTTTCAGGGGAGTTAAGAGCCAAACGGTTCTAACCTAACCCCTTATAGAGTCTGGCAAATGAAAGTAGACCCTGAAATAGAGGCGGCAAATTCAAAAATATAAGCGTGACAACCCATTAATTAATAACTCTAAATAATATACTTAATATAATTATTATATTTGGTACTAGAAAATAATAACCAAGTATCAAGTTGTGTTCTTCCAAATGTCCTTATGGGGTTACACGCTTATATTTTTGAATTTGCCGCCTCTTTTTCAGGTTCTACTTTCATTTGCCAGACTCTACCTACGGCCGTTTCTACATCTTCATCCTAAACATCTTTTTTTCAGGCGACTGTAAACTGTTATTTTAAAATAGTTTAAATTAACTGAATCATTTTTCGAGATCCGTGGTCTCTGCCTACCCCTTCGGGAAAGAGGCGTGATTTTATGTATGTATGTATGTATGTATGAATACTTTTTCGAACACATGCAGTGTTTTGGCAATAAAACCATACAGAAGAACGTAGGTACTTAGTTTTCAATTTGCATATTATGAGAGTTTAGCACTGATACAGTAGTATAAGTAGGTTATAGATAAATAGAAAATTGCATATAGGTCTAGTAGTCTAGTCTAATCAGTAGTAGGTTATAGATAAAAGGTCTTACATTTTTTCCTTAACAGCAACAGGCGCCGTTTCTTCGTGTCTGACAGTCTCAGGCAGCATGAGGACGATGGCGCCCCCTATCGCCGCCAATGCGGACAACGTTACCATTGGAAGGTGCACGTTAAATGTCGTCTGAAACCATCAATATAAAACATTAAAATTATTCAGAAACAAATTCGGATTTAAACTTATTAAGCTTTCGTGATTTGATGACATAATTATTTTTTGGATAAACGGGTTTTTATCACGTACTTGTTTTATTTGGTCCCGACGTTTCAAATAAAACAAGTACAAGTACGTGATAAAAACACGTTTATTCAAAAATTTATTAAATTCGGATTTGGTTCTTTTATAGGGCTTGAACGTCTTTGTAGGTATTTTTTTACGTTTAACGCAGTATGGAATATTACAAATGGTGGAATAGGCATCATAATATTTTCACCACACTGGTTCAAAATAACTAAGTGACAATACAAGAAGAAGAAGTAAGTCTGTATCTGTGACTATTATGTCTTTTATTATTATCTGTGGTTATTCAAAATAACCATTGAGCTATCTTAGGATGGATGATGAATTACTTACTGAATAAACAAGAACATTGTTAGGAATTATTTAAGGCGGTACCTACCTACAAATCTCTTTGATTCCGCAGTTGATGAACTAAAGATAACCGTGTGAAATTGTTGTTAACGAGCTTACAATAGAGCATAAAGATTTACAAAAAATATTAATTTTACAAGATTTTGAATGCCTAATTTAGCCAGAACTCTTTTTGAAATACCTACACTTACATCTTTAGGAAACAGCCATCTCAACAAAAGATAAAAAAAACATAGGTAAATATGCAGATTGCTCATTTTCAGTGCAAAATTCATTTCGATACCTACGTTTTAGTTTCTTCACACTATACATAAATTATATTTCAAGATTTTTGCCTTATACTCGTAACTCGTTATTATATTATCACGTTTATTTGTAACTAAAAGGATCTATTTCGCCTTGGTGATACTGTCATGTTCCTGTTTTAATTTTATACTACAGTAGAAGATTTTCTTACCAATTTCCATAAATACGGTATGAAGATCAACGCAAGTCCGGCTGAAACTTGGCTGGCTCCCACGCCAAGGTTTCTCACCATAGTCGGGTAAAGTTCTACTGTGAAGATTGGCAGCATCATATTCGTAGTGCCAATAGCGAACTTCCCTATCATCAAACAAGCGATCATAATCCACTGATCATCGAAGGAAATGGAAAACAACTCGCTGGCAACACATGCCAAACCACAAACAACCATACTGATGAAAATAGGTATTCTACGAC
This sequence comes from Epirrhoe tristata, assembly GCA_951394285.1. Classification (NCBI taxonomy): domain Eukaryota; kingdom Metazoa; phylum Arthropoda; class Insecta; order Lepidoptera; family Geometridae; genus Epirrhoe; species Epirrhoe tristata. Next base: position 6,325,503 of record OX596146.1, on the reverse strand, counting down.
CAGCTTTTAAAAGTATAGGTATGCTGCATGCTATCGCTGGGATTTCTACAACAGCGAGAATTATCGAAGTAATGTGAAGGTTTCCCATATTAAAGTTGCCAATGTTTAGAAGAAGACCATAGTAGGCTATTGTCATCGCGAACCAAGCTAAGAATAGACATATGGTCCGTCTTTTTAGAACTCCTTTGAAGAGCAATGTGACGCTAGGACCGTCGTTCTGGTTTTCTGTTTTACACAACATGAGAAGTTTGTCTATATCGGCTGGCATGTCTCGATTGTTGAATTTTGCTGCGTTTTCTAGAATCTGTTTCGCCTCCTGCGTTTTGCCCATGCTGATTAACCATCTCGGAGATTCCGGTAATATGAACCTGAAAGTTGTATTCATTAGTTAGAGATGAACATTTTATTTGCTTTGAATGTGATTGATGCAGGTACATAGGATACATACAGGAGTTTAAATTTACTGAGTGATTAAAACTAAAAATCACTCTGTACTGTAATGCCAATTTTCAATTAAAAGGTTTCATTTATCTCAAGTAGTTTAGTTCACACAAATTCGGCGCCTTAGATCTAAAAATATATTTTATTTTTTGAAGGTCTATTCAGCAACTCGTAAATATTAAATGTGCAAGTTACAAAAAGTTGTGTATCGAATTAGTTTTATTCTAAAAGTTAACCTTCAGAAGGACCCGTCATTCATACGAGCATGTAACAAATATCTCGTATTATCTTGGCTGTATCTAGACAGGTAACGTTAGGCTTTTTCATGTACTTGCCTATTAATAAAACTGTTATAACTTATCGGTTAAACTCACCATAACAAAGCAAGAAAGCATCCAGGTATAGACAGTGCAAGTTGCAAGTCCCTCCAATCTGGCATGACCAGAGATAACAGAGTCACTATCAGGTACGCCAAGGGAAGTGGGAAGAAATTGCACACTCCGGCTATGGTCACCCATTTCCCACCAACCAGCTCGACAGAGAGAACGAAAGCCGCGTACACAACGGATACGGACACGAAACCCATGACAAGACGCACGGATACATATTGCACGTACGATCGCACTAGGAGCGACAAGATAGCCAGGGAGCTTTGAGCAATTATCATGCATATTAGAACTTTCTTGCGGCCAAATCTGAAATGAAAAAAATATAATGAACAAAATGAATGAATTAAGAAGCGCACTATTCATTCTTATCATCATTTTTCTTTAGTGGGTACCTACTAGGTAAGTACCTACCTACTTTGATTTGTTGTTTTAATTGAAAAAGTTGACTCAAGTTTTTGATTAAAAACTAAGACAAGTGTACCTGTACCGGAAATGATACGAAAACATATCATAATACCTCTGTAATTTAATCAACTAATCCAAGGATATTATGGAAGTGAATTATACTTAGACATATAACCACAGATAACATAAGAGGTGACAGAATGAAAGAAAGAAATATTTATTTATTTGCCACCAGAAGAAAAACATTATTTTACATATATAAAAAAATACACAATACCTAACAAATGAATAACAAATTGCTAAGCTAAGAGACCGATGTGGTTAGATGCTGGCCTGTTAGTAAAAAAAAGTCCAACAAAAGTACAAAAAATATTTGGTCCAGCAAAAAAATAACAAACACACACTTACTAGAAATTTATATTTAAACAATAGGTTCCTAGTACATAACCGATCCAAATATTGTATAAGCAATTCAAGAAGATTGTTTTGATAGAATAATGTAGATTTTTAACTCTAGTTATCCGAATGGAAAACGCGGAAAATCCGTTTTCCTGCCAACTATTTTGACTAATTACATGTTAAGATCCTGCTGAATTAATATTTAATAACAACAGCGCTGCTGGAAATAATTGAGTGGAAAATAACAGGCTAGGTTTTATTAAATTAATTTTGGTGTCTAACGTAGTTTTTAGTCCAGATCCATGCGAGCGTGTATTATGGTTTTATTGAACTTTTAAAGCCCATATTACCATAGCATAGGTACTGGATACACATATTAAAGTTGATAGCAATTACAAAATTTAGGTACCTACACGAATACTTACTATCAATTGCATTTTTACGACCGATTCGAAAATAATCTGAAAATATCCTGACAGACAGACATTACGAGATGGTAATGTCTGTCTGTATTTCGATATTAGATTCTAATATCTTACATATAATATTCTATTCCTTAGTACCTATGCAAGCAAATTGTGTAGCCGTGGCCGTGGGCGGAAAGAAATATTCTAAATAGAACCATTATGGTGTCGACGAATATTTGTTGCCCGTTCAATTATGCTGCAACTGCTAATTGAATGTGATATTTTTGTATTTATTGAGATGTTTAAAAAATATTCTTAAATTTTAAGTTTTTTAGGGTTAATTTGAAACTAAACAACATAAGCATGAACCTCTTTCTGTGATGATGCTTTCAGTCATCCTTGATAAATCGTCGGTATTAAGCTACTAGTCCATTAACGCTTATAGCGACCTCGAAGTTCATTAAATACCAGAGTTAACTGCTCATACGAACTATTCATAATTTTAGGTATGAAAATGGAATGATTTAATGGTTGGAAATGATTTGGATAATAGAATGATGAAATAGTTTTAAGGTTGAACTAACCTATCTGAGATCCATCCACCAACCACGCCACCCACTCCCACTCCGACTAGAAACACCACTTCAGCCAAACTCGTCAGACTCGCTCTATCACACACAAGGTCCCACTCCGATATGATGGTGTTCCCCACCTCCGAACGATCGTACTCAAACTCTGTGCACTGCTGAAATGCATCTAATATCGGTGCAGTATGGTTCAGAATGCTTTCCACAGTTATTCCAGATGGCATCGTTCGGACGCTGCATGCGTCTTTCGGCTGGCTGTAGTTGATCCAGATATTTAAGGGTAAGTTTGTTAAGTTATCTGGTCTTTTACACCAGAATTTCGTTGCTTTCGCCTGAAAAAAAATACATTTTATCAAATACTAGCTGAACCGCGCGCGCCTTCGTCTGCGCATTGTTTGGTCAATACCGAGTTTAGAGTGAATCGGATCAAGGAATAAAATTTTCCATATAAACTGGACCACCCTGTATACCATTTTTCTGTCATAAGAACCTTCTCCTGACAATAACAAACACAACAAAAAAAAATAGTGAAATCGGTCCAGCCGTTTACGCGTGATGGCGTGACCAAGGGATATAGGTAGGGATTCATTTTTATATATACAGATTAAATGTTGTTAAATTAGGTACATCACAAGATGTAACAATAATGTTATAATTACAAGACACCTAATATGCAGATGACATACTTATGAATTAAGCTATTAATCAAGGCAAAGTCTTCGGACCAAATCGTTTTATTGTTTCGATGTTGCATATTGACTAGTTACACTAAAATTTATTTAAATTAATCAGGCACATATCTATTATTATTCTATTCAGCTGTCTTGCACGATTGTTTATTGAATATATATTCTGAGTCAGACAGTTGTTTTGAAAATTTTCCTTTAACTTAACTCTTGACGCTTTCGAGAGAGAGTGGTGGGAGATCTCGAAGGAGAGAGATTGTTGGAGGGGAAGCTTTGCCCAGCAGTAGGACAAAACAGGTTATTAAAAAAACTTGAACCCAATTATTATCATTTCAGACATAATAATATTATAAGTATCTCCAGAAATCTACTTGTGCACACACATGGTTGGTTGGTACATGCATGGTTATTACAGAAATTGACAACTTCTACCACAGTGACGGCACTCGATTGAAAAAGAGCCTATAAATGAATCGATAGTTTGAGCTATTGCGCAAAAAAAAAATAACAGTAATATCATATTCGGACTTCCTAAGAGCTAGTTGATTCTACGTCTGTTCTTCACGGCCAAAGCAGTAAAGTCTAAGGTCGCGTTACCATCTTAACGCATCGCTTGCAAGGTGCGATTGGACAGACGACGGGTGGAAATTTCTCGCGCAAGTTTTCTAGCAAAAGCAACAAACTCATCGGGCTAGAATCGGCTGGCTTTACCATTAGATTAGAATTACTTTAATTACTTTAGATTCAGAACTCATCTTCAAGCTAGGCGTAAAAACTCACAGTAAAAGTAGGCAGGTATATGTGGAAGGTACAAGGCAGGGAGAACAGAGACAGCAGGAACGTCATCAGCAGCTGCCACCGCCCATACTTCCCTATGACAGTGGACACCACGTCGGGTCCATCATCCTCCACCGCAGTCACGGCATGACTCTTCTCTTTCAACGGCTGGTTTGGGATTACTGAAACAAATTAACTTAGTAATGAATATTAAACTTTAAAATAAACCTTTATATTACACGTCTTGGTCCAAACATTATCTTTTTTAACCGTTTAAAAAACAATTGGTTCAATAAAAATAATATTAAATTATTTCTCAAACCAGGAACTTATTTGAATAAAAGTGTGAAAGTCGGCAATCTTAGATAGTTTGTCACGGTGTTTAAAGTCTTTGAATGTTTTTTTTTATATAATACCTAATGGGTTTTATATTTGTTAAGTACCTATATAAATATATATTTTTAAATAAAATCAGTAGGTAAGTAAGTTCTTTGTGGAAAAGAAGGATTCTGAAGTATTTCAGCTCTTCGTCTAGAAATCCTTAATAACGAGCGGGAGATGCGATGTCAGCATTATTCAACAAACTAACATTTTTGTTTCATAATTAGGGTTTTTGAACTCTAAAGGTTAACAAAGCATTATTCAATAGGCACATCCTACTGTAGCAGTTAGTAACGCATCGGTACTTTATGCTAATAATCAAATTACTAGAATTATGCTGTAAACAGATATGTTACAGTAGATCAAGATAAAAGCGATTATGCTAAAAACTTTTTTTTGTTGCGATGATACAAGAACAGTCATAAGCGTTTATACCGCCTGCGACGCAAAAGGTTGCCGGTTCGATCCCCGCGGCGGGACCAATGTTTGATGATCTGCAAATATTTGTCTCGGGTCTGGGTGTTTCCATGCATAATATGTATGTATTTACAAACAAAAAGTATATTGGTAGTATATCAAACATCTATTACCCATAACACAAGCTCTGCTTACTTTGGGGCTAGATGATGCTGTGTGGAAAAGTCCAGCATTATTTATTTATTTATTTATAAAAGTTCATTATGACGATTGCGATGAGACAGCGATAATTAGATAATTGATACTTTATCTATTACGCTATTACTAAGTACTTATTCATATTTATAAAAATTTTTGAAAAAAAAAATTGAACCGACTTCACAGAACACAAACAGGAGAACCTTCTACACACTAAAAAGAGAAAAATAAGAATATAATTTGAAGTCGGTGCCAACTATTCATTTACATCTAAGAAATTCAAAAGAACTTGGGTGCAAAATTGTATCCTGGTACGCTATCGCTCGATTTCTTTTTTTGATAGGTACCTAATCGTATTTACTTGGCACCGACTTCAAATTATATTCTTATTTTTCTCTTTTTAGTGTGTAGAAGGTTCTTCTGTTTGTGTTCTGTGAAGTCGGTTCAATTTTTTTTTTCAAAAATTTTTTTTTTCACTTTTTAGTGTAAGTAAATAAATACTGTGTAAATAAAAGTGTATGTGTAAATAATATAGTAAGCTACGAGTACATTAAGACTTTGCTTATCGTAACTTAAGTAGGAAAGGATAAGAGAAGTCATGGGCAGACCTACTAAAGGACAGACCGGAGTTCAGCAAGGGGGAAAACTATCAATCCATAAGGAAAAGAAATATTTTGTACTACCTCGGGTGTAATACCCTTTCAAACTATTTAATGTTTGACTCAGATTGTGAGTCAGGGTGTGTTGTGTAGTGAGAATGAGGTTTTTTTAATGTTACGGGAAAACTGTCAATCCCTCAGGAAAAAAAAATATATGGCGCCACCTTGAGAGTATACCTCTTTTTAACAAAAAAAAATTTTGGAAATCGGTCCACAATTTTCTTAAAGTTCAGTGATTGTTTTAGTTTTACGGGAAAACTATTAATCCCTCAGGAATAAAATTTATATGGGACCACTATAAGAGTATACCCTTTCAAACAAAAAAAAAAAAAGGAATTATCTTAATGAAAACTTAAGTACTTAAGTTTTCATTAAGATAATTCCTAGAATGGGAATTGCAAGGGCTATATTCAAGCACAACACAAATGCAATCCATATCAATTGTGGACTATTAACGCTATAATCACGAAGTTATTAGCAAGTAACGTCTCGTCGTCGTGCGCCTGGGCAACCACGTGTGGATATGGCGGCCAGTGGGAAAGCCGGATCATTTTATATCTAAGTCCTGCATCTTCCTAGACCTACGTTACTAGTTCTACGTGTTCCTAATACTTTGCCCTGGTTCAATATTTATTATAATAAATGAAATGAAATTAGTAGAGTAGAGTAGTCTCTACGTCCAAGTTCTAGGTTCAAGTTCTACGTCCAAAAGTGCTACGTCCAAGGTCTACGTCCAAGTTTTACGTTTTCTCTAATTACTTTCCTTATGGGACCTAAGTTTGGTTCGGCCTTTCTTTTTTACACTAGAGTCTCGGCCGGATAAAGTTCTGGGAAGCCGGTAGAGCACATCTCTGCGCGTGAGCAACATTTCGCGAGCGACAATTATGACATGCGCTTGCCTTGGCAATGATCTTCGCCTGCACTCAATGAACGGCCTCTGCTACAGGAAAACAGATTTTATTACTTTTTTAGTTAGGTCTACTTATCAAAAGGTTTGTTTTATTATAGAGCAAAAGAAGAATCGTTAGAGCAGTAATCTTAAGTAAAGTAATCTTATTCACTGAAAAACATTAGTTTATAAACACGGTTTCTGAAATATAATCTACGTGATTCTGAAACAAGTTAAATTGTTTCAGATACTTTTTAAAATGTTGCGGTAAACACTACGTGTTTCTAGAATGTTTCTGTGCTCCCCGATGGAAGTGGAGAGCACCGAAACAAATCTGTTTCGCAACAGCTGTAGCAAGTGTGGACGTGTCTTTCAGTTGTTTATAAACAACATGGCGGTAGTTTGGAAGGTCAGCGCACAGTTTTATTATATAATTTATGTGCACTATGCCAATACTCTCAAACGGTGAAGGAAAACATCGTGAGGAAACCGGCATGTTGTAGAACCTACAAAGTTCGAAAGGAGACTCTTAGGCGCACTTAAAATCGTTTCACCTCACTGGTTCGACAGAACGGGTCTACGTAAATACGCAGATTGTAATATTAGAGCCACGTGATAATTATATTTTTACGTGGAAGAAATACAACTGTCACCACAACTATTCCTTTGAAGTGAAACAGATATGTGCACTTGACTTTTCGCTGGCCTTCAAAGGCTTCCACAATCACATTCATTTGCACATGTCAGATAGAATAAAACCACGATCTAAGTACTAACATGATAATAATAACATGAAATTAACATGCAGTTTTCGTTTTATAAAAAATTATACCTACAATGTATTTGTGTTTCTATTTAGTTTAAAATCTAAAAAGCGTTTTTCATTAATTTTTATGCAGACTGGAAAATGAGCATCAGATAACACGTCCTTCACGGATCAAGAAAGCAAAACACCTACATTGTTCTAAAATGAAGCTAATTTAATCTTGTAACTTGTATTTCAAAATGGCATTCACAAACGACACTTTCGGCACCTTTAGTATCATCAATATTATTTTTTACTTAGATAAAATCAATTTTGCGTAAAAATATAAAGCAGCATCACCCGAGTCATGTTGGACAGTTGGAATTATTCAAGATTATTCTAGTAAACAATGGAGAATAGCACATTATCTAGTTTTCATCTAGTTTACTCTTGCAAGCAACGGTTTTGACCGCAAAGAAATATTTAACACCGACACCGTTATATAAGAAAAACAGTCCATTGTGCACAGGTCAATGCTACACCAAGAAGATCAACATTCATTAAGTAACCACGTGAATTGGCAGTAAAGTGTATTTTTTCTACATGCTACTAATTACCCAAAGAAAAGATCTATGGCATTTTATTTGAACTATGACATTCAGAGACTAGCAAAGAATCGTGATGGATGGCACAAACAAAGTGCCCAGAAGTGGTCGAATTTAGACTGCTATTGGATGTACCTAATGGCATTTTTTTGGGTTGATGCTATTTTTCTTCATATTTACTTACATAACTTTACAAATTACACTAAAAGCAATTTACGGACAGTTGAAAACGACCTGCTAGTCGGATGCGTGCCCAAAACACTAGTTTAATTACTGCTTGTGGCCACGCTGACTGGCAATGCTATGCTAGTGCCTTCAATAGAAACTGCCGCTGAGTGTACTGTCATCGATATCCCCACGACCTTGGCCCCGAATGCATCCAGATGAAGAGTAATGTCTCGCTTGTTTGTAAAATCGAGTACGCACGTAATCCTCGACACTGCGACCTGGAATTGATACATCCGGCTAGGCCTCGATGATAAGGCGTTGGCGTGCTCTACTACTTTTACTACATGGGAGTTGTCGGTGTCCTACTGAGATTTTTCAGCCCTGCTTGGCGCCCAATTTCTGATCTTTCTGATCTCTTTGCTGTTTTATCTAAGACCGTCATCATGAAAACAACTGATCTTGCTTCAAGGCTTCTTAAAACATAATAATCATTGAATGGCAAACTTAGGCCAAAAGATCTGTATGTATTTTTTATTTACACTCGAGAAATATTGCTTTTCAATTTAAAAATCACAGTTTGAAATGTAGAGTCATGGTTTTAAAGTCTCTGAAACTAGAAGTACGCCACGAATTGAATTCAATGCAGGTGGATGCGTGCTATTAGTATTGCTTTTCAATTCAAAAATCAGACTTTGAAATGTAGAGTCATGGTTTTAAAGTCTCTGAAACTAGAAGTACGCCAAGAATTGAATTCAATGCAGGTGGATGCGTGCTTTTAGATATGACTGCGTGTTAAAATCTCATAATTAGCCAAGGATCAGCCGCAGTCGACAATTGAACCTTGTGCTCGTTTAAAGGGCTTATTTTATTCATAACATATTGTTTTACATGTACCTACTTGCCGTGTTAAAATAGATCAGTTACGTTGCAGAATGATACATAAAGATTAACAATAGGTACTAGTAGGTGTGACCCGTAATACAATTTATTAAACCTGACCTAAGCTACTATAAATACAGATGTGTTTTAGTACGACTAAAGGCACTGCTTATTTTAATCGACTTTGTAAAAGAAGGTTTTGAATTCGGTTATATTTTTTGCTTGGTATTAAGTTTCAAATTGAGATAGCCTGCATGCTTCATTTAGTAATACTTTTATATTTTTTTCAAGACCTAAATAAATCCAATATTAAAAAATTGACACCTAAACGAGCGAAAAACACTAGGTCAAAGACCGCAACAAGATAAGCATTTACCTAGTTTACGTTTTTACTGCTTAATTTTGCTGGTTATATCTGAATTGATCATGACCTGCTTTCTAGTATTATGATTTTACAGCCTTGCGTACTGAAAATACGTGTAAAAACAAAGTTAGTAAGTAGGATTTTTTTAATACGCGCATGATCATCCTTTGCATTCACACTTTCTGGACAATCTTGTACTAGGTATTCTCTACCTAGAATACTATAAATTACACATGCCTACATTGTTTATTGTTTTTTTATAGGTCCAGTATAGCATAATTAGTAAATTATGACGCGATCCTCAAATATATTAAACACATCATCTGTCTAGAATAAGTCTGAAGTGAATGAGATCTGTATGAAAAAAAACTTACAGTGTTTGTGACGAATTCAGCACCACAAAATGAACAATAGGTCTTCTAAGCATTTTCCGTGTGCACAGGATATGAAAAAGTAAGAGAAAAACTAATAGAATTAACCGATAGGACTGTTTCCTGCGAAAAAAGTACAATTCGACTGTCATCAGTGGCGCTTGAATGAAGAAGTCATAACCTATCGAAGCCGCTGACGTGTTAAATTGGTTTTTCTATGGTTTTTGTCAGAGCATTTTGTTGAAAATCCGTGGGAATCGAAGATTTTTTTCTTTCATCAGTTTCCTAATAAAAACGCAACCTATAGTCATAATATGATATCGTAAACATGTTTATAAACGACGAAATGGATCAAACAAATGTGTGATCGCAAAGGGAAATTAGTCTTGAACTTTTTTGTAAGGCACATTGACAGTCTGAATTTCAAAATCCACGAAACCTTTCAAATAAAATACCTTAGTGACTATACCACGGTAATAGGTACATGTTACAGACACAGATAATAGTTTGACCTAGAAGTAAGATCACAATGATCATACGCAAGTTAAGGTTTATGTCCAAAATTCAATTGCATTAGATTTTACAAGAGGTTAAATCTTTCTCGAATGTGCATTTGATTTCGTTTGCATGTTAGCATCAGCGTATCAAGTGGCTTATTAAGTAAATTATGCTTAAACTGCAGGCATAATTTTGATCGACAATAATTTTGTGAAAAGCTAACAGAATTGTATAGATATGAAACGCCGACACAAAGCCTAGTGAAAATGTGGCTTTTTACTTATTTTTAAAATTTAAATTGACAAATGCATGATTGTATTTTTTGCGAGATTTGTCAACTGTGTTCCAAACAGTATTCACATTTATAACACTACTTGTGTTATTATTAAAGTACCAAACCAATCTTATGTTAGACTAGCTACGCTCCCGCGGTGTGACTCGCGATCCCTCGGGATTTTTGAATTTTTTCGGGATAAAAGGTAGCCTGTGTTCTTCCCTGGGATACAACCTTTATCCATGCCAAAGTTCAGCTTAATCTGTTCAGCGGTTTGGGCGGGAAAGCGTAACAAACAGACAGACAGACAGAGTTACTTTCACATTTATAATACTACTTGTGTTATTATTAAAGTACCAAACCAATCTTATGTACTATATATACTATATATAGTATATATAGTATGAATATAATGAACATGAATTGTAAAATATTTGATTTTAAAATAAGCTGAGAAAATGCATTACAAGGCAAGCAACACGTAGGAGTTTCTCCTCTATGAGTTTTTATGAGGTGCTTCTGCGATAATAGTTAATTTAGTTATTGTGTCGTCACCTCATAACCACGATGAGTGAAGACATTTAGCAACAAAGGTAAATTGTCTGTTGTTTGTCATGGCAAAGTTTGCGGTGACTACTGAAATTGTGGTATATAAAGACCGAGTATGGCATTAAGTATGAGTGTTATTTGCAGTTCTAGAGAAGAATAATGCATCAACATTGTATTTGAAAACCGTTTTCCCAAGTTCGCTCGGTTTCAATATAAGCCTGTACGCTATTCTAGGCTATGATTTATGTACACCTATTCAAAGTTTTATTCATATCAGTCCAGCGATTAAAACATCACAAACAACTAAAAATTCTCTCACACTTCAGATTTATTATTTTATAAATAATAATAATTGCTTCACACAGCGCCACCTTGCCCCACTAGCAATGCTTGTATTATGGGAACATGAGAGAAAATGAAAAAATGTCTTATCAGAATTTTAGATTCCGACGGGATTCGAACCCGCGACGATCAGACAATCCTTCCTAAAGCCGGAGTGCCTTGAACCGCTCGGCCACAGAATCAGTAACGTCGCATTGGAAATTCTTGATAAGCTCATATTCGGTTTTTAAGCTATTTCATATAAGACTTTTCATTATTTCTCAATGAAATACCTAAGTGTGATTTACACTATAAAATTAAAAATTACAGATAACTGATAGTATACTGGTAGATTTCTTTTGTAAATTAAATATGCAGGTGTAGGTGAAGCTAAGCTTATTTTTGGCAGTGTTACCCTGAACTGTGCATACCAAAACCTTTTTGGTATGGATGTTAAATGTGTAGGTGGTGCGTCTTCCTCGCTGTAGGTTTCATTTGGCTAGAGGTTATGGCCCTTTTAAACACGTGTAGGTCGATAGGGCCGGATGTGCTATTGTTAATATCAATGCCTTTTTTTTATGATCAGAATATACCTTCTAGTCAATATTGCCTTGCAAGGAAAACCACTGTACAATTACATATGACTAGTTTCTGCCTGTGACTTCACTCGCGTAGTACCAACGTTTTGAATAGCCTATTAAATGCTATTTCAGGTCACTTTTTGCACTTAATCTAAATTTCATCCAAATTGTTGACTGGTAACGGTGTAATTGAAATACAAACATCCAAACATACGCACTTACTTTCGCATTTATAATATTGGTAGGTATTAGTAAGATGTTTCCAATTTGTTAATTCGCTCGCATGGTTTTTTATTGGTTTCTTTGCTACCACTTAATTTTGGATCGTCATTCCGATACGTTGGAAATACCGATGTATTTATTGGGTATTAGGTGAGTCGGAGCAGGAGAGCAACCGCGTCTGCGTTAGGGGACCTCTCCGGAAACTGGCGTACAGTCAACGGCGCAGCAATAGTATCACACACCTTATTACGATTGAATAAAGCTCATTTTCGTTTCAATGCGCTGACCACCGTACTCAATAGAGCTGATTCGCGCCGTTCGGTCACTGTTCTGGTTACTCATATACTTGCTACAAATTATCGCGGTTTATTTCCTATATCTATTCCTGCGGGTTCTATGAAGCGGACCTGTTAAAATGGATTTGTGTGAGAGTGAGAAAACACTGATGCGTGGTAAATCCTTACTTGGCACAGATCATGTAATACAGCTAATGGTAAATGTTTGTATGTTTTCTTCTTGCCTCTGCTTCTTCGTCGTTCTCTCATGAATGACAATTATAACCGCAGAACATCTCTAGAGGAATGTGATACTACATACATACATATACTTATGTTATCGATTTCTAAATATTACTAGTATGAGAAAAAATACTATCTCCAGATTTTATATTATGAACAATCATAACGAACTCTAATGACAAATTCATAGTATCCAACGTCTATGATTAGAGTATCTAATAGGTATAATTATGTATTTAGTAAAGAAGAGTTCATTCACAAGACACTAGATTATGTTTGTAGTGTCTGTATGCGCTACGCAGACACTCTTAATTAACATGTTTGTATACGTCTTGATAAGCCAAGCTAATAGAAATATCCATTTCAGCGGCACATTATCTCTTACTCTATAAATAAAGGTAAACAACATATAAACGCGAACTACTTCTTAGTAGTAGATAAAAGGTCAGTGAGTGAAAATAACAATTACCCACAATATATTTTTTTTTACAATAACGGAGTAGGAAAAAGTCGTGAACAAAAGAACTTTCGTAAGCAATACGTCAGTAGGAAATACCGTCAGTGCTGATGCCCTTAAACGACTAGGGTTATGAAGCACGAGTCTTTCGACCCTACGCCCTTTTAGCATTGAACTGTGACCATGCTGGCATATTATTCACTGGCAAGAGTTTACTTTATATGACGTACCTAGCTATCGTGTAGTAGGAAACTTATTTACTTTGCTTAGTTTATACAATGCAACGTGCCTGAATCAATCAACTACAAAATATGCGGAAGCTATCTCTTGAAAATTAATTTATTAAAAATCCAGTAAATGTTTTATATCATCATCTTTATTATGTATATATTTTACTAACTTACTATTTATTTATACTGGCAAACAATTTACTGGACCATTGATAGGTAAGTCGTTCGTCAATTATTGGGATCACATCCAAACTATTAATTTACTAATGCTTGGCCTGTTATTTTCCTGTTTTGCATAAGAAACGTCATGTGTCGGTTTCAGGCTTCCCAATAAAATGGGTTGCAGGATTGCAGATTGTAAAATTGTCTGCAGTCCTAACTCCAAACTAGGATTTCCTGTGCAATGAGCGACAGTGCGTAAGGATCAATGTCCCACGAGCTCTCGCATATACATGCAGATATGTTTCAATATATTTATTAACTGCAAATAATCTAAAACATACAACACTTAATAAAAAAGAGATCATTACAAGTTAGGTTTTTAAGCTACAAGCCAAATCTGGGAATCTCTATAATAGATTAGATCTAATAAAAGGATAAAAGGACTCTGAAGATAGCGCGTAGAATCTTTTTTATATAAAGATAAACATATGCGGGCGGAAACCCGATGAAGGCTGACCCATATTATTGTCTTAAACATAATTTAAGCTAAGTGGAGAAGAGTTGATACAATCATGCTTGCTTCCGCCCACTAATTTGAATATGAACGCCCTGCAGCTTCTGTACCTCGCAAGGGAACTGCAGTAATAAGTGCAGAAGATAAGGAAACTAAATCAGTAGGTATATAAAAGAGGTATTTCAGAGGCAAACTTTTAGGTACTAACCTAATTCACCAAACTGTCAAAGAGATACATGATTCGGTTTAGTCTGTTCAATAACTCGACAAAGAAAGCACCGGAGACTAAAAAATAAACTTTAAAACATCCCACTTCCCACTAATATAATAAAGCTGAAAGTTTGTGAGTTTGTTTAGATGTTTGTATGTTTGTGTTTCAATCACGCCTAAACCAGTGAACCGATTTGGATGAAACTTGGAATAGGCGTAGATAGTGACCTGGAATAGCATTATAGGCTATTCAAAATGTTGGTACCATGCGGGCGGAGCCGCTCGCAGCAGCTAGTACCTAATAAATGTATTTTTTATTTGTACCTACGTAAGTCCTTTTCACTTCCGTCATTAACATGTTTTCCATGAGAACTTAATAAAAGAAAAAAGTATGTGAGTGTCGTATAACACTCGGTTGGAACGAAGCAAATAGTGCTTTTCTATACTGGGAATTTCAAATTCAAATCAAAGGCTCTTCCGTACCAACAATATAACTAAATTTTATTTTATTTTATTTAATTTTGTAAATGACATGTACACATATGGACCTCGACATAGAACAATCGACCATAGAACAATCTATGGACTTTTCGCGGCTGCGCACTTTGCACTGTGACGATTTCGTGACGGTAAAATGGAACGAAATTTTTCCAGCCCCAGCCTGTTTTTCTTCGATACCGTAAAAAGGAACTTCGTCCAAAAAAACAATTATGAAGCTCATTATCATCAAGCACCTCCATAGTGGGTTTGCAAAATCATTTGCAGGTAAGTTTAGTATGTATGTCAGAGTAAGGAAAAGCTAGAAACGGAACAAGGATAGCGTCAAACAGTTACTCACTACATCTATTTCCTTAACTTAAATATCAAGGTCCGTCAAGAAATTGAAAACACATAAAAGTTAAAGTTCTTAAATAATTCAAAATAATGTCAACCATAAAAGTTCATTTCCGTGTATAATTAATTAAGACAATACTATACTATCACATATTGTCGTAGGTGGAAACCATTATATCACTTAAAAGGACAACGGATAAAAAGCTGAGGTTGACCTTACCTATGTTGGAAACAAATAGGTATATGCAATCTTCGTATTAATAAACATTTTTTAATAAATAAACTCACAAAAACGTATAGCTTGCATCCAAAATATGGTAGAGTAAGGTCAATGTTCTATTTTTCTCTGACGAAATTGGATATACTTAGTTATAAAAATAGCAACAATTTTTAACGAATGAGGTAAACCTACACAGGCACCAAATATAAATGCAACCGGAAACAAAGATAAGACATTCATGCCCGGATATTAAAAAAAAGTTATGGAATTTTTAGTTACCTTATTCGTAGGCACGTTTAAATTTTGTTTGGTTTTGACTTTTCAAAATACATACAAAGATTTTCAAAGAAACATACAAAATCGCTGTCTGTACGAGTATATTAGCATATTTCAAATTAGTCTAGCTATCTTCAGTAAATCCCAGCAATTACACTTGTACGTGAAGTCTGAACATAAAAAGGGATACACAAACATGAGGCATGTAGCGTCTCTGCATACTTGAACAGCTCGTGAAAGAGTTCGTCGAGCGACGAATTATTTATTCAGTGTTCTGTTTTGACCCGAGAAAAGTCTTACACGCTATGAATAAAACTAGAGACACGTGATTTTTTGTATTCTCGGTCTTTTAACTTCCAAATTTCGTTTCAAAGAGAAATTGGTTTCGTTCCATGAATTAAAAATATAAGTAAGCGAACTGTACCTAAAATACTTATACAAAGATTCGTAATATTATATAACTAAAGCATTTATATCTATCATGATAGATTAATTCCTACCCATAAAATAATGTGATATTTAGGTATCTTATTTTAAAACAATTACGTGTAGGTATTGTAAAAGATGAAATATTTAGTGGTTAATATTTTAGTCTAAATTATGGTTCACAATGAAATATGTACAAGAAACAGTATATTGCAGTAGTGTAATAAACGTAAATAATTAGCAAAGATATTTAAATTAGGTGAAAGATATAATTCATTTATTTATCATATGATTATGAAGTTATCACGTATGTTGGACATTTATTACAAATATTGTTAACCTTTCATATTCTCGTCTGTGATGGAGAAAATATTTTTTCACCCAATCTTTAGAGAAAGGAGGAAAATAATAACAAAGAAAACCCCCAGGGTTGTCAGCAGGGTTACTGTGGTTGGCGCATAGTGCATTCAATAGAGCCTATAATATTTGTTGATTTTTATCTTTATCTTTTTATATATACAGCTAAACAACGAAATCATCAAAACTCACTTTCAGAATTTGATTTGTGCTTGTCTGAATTGAACTCTATTGTGAAATAATCTTTTAAATAATATATTAGTAAATAATATATTAGTATTATAATTTAAATGTACGTAGTTGCTTTCGCAAGATCCGTTCACCGTCAACCGGATGAAGATGCAACCTGCAATTTGTCTACGCGTCCTTCAGCGTATGCAACTATAATAATACCTTTGCAACCACTTCTCAATTATGCCTAATATTTCCATTGCCTTGAACTAATTTAAAGAATGCGCTATGCATGATATTCTAAGTAGGTACGCTTTGTCCAAGAGAACAGGAAAACTAAGCGGAGATTTCGTGCTTTATATTGTTTATCATTGGGTTGAAGAAAATTGTATACATCACGTTTGACCCTTGTGGTTTGGCAAATTATTTATACTTAGCTTCTTTGAAAAATTACAATTCGGATCGTGTCAGCCTCTTTATAAGGAAGAAACTTATGCTTATAAAAATAATTTGTCTCGTAATAAGAGCAAAGTATATGTCTTTAGGTACCTCACATCTCAATTATTGTATTGATAAAAGATAACCAGACAACTATTGCGTAAACTTAAAACACCTTCGATTGCTCGTCACCCTTTCGCAACTGGACAGCACAATCTTCAATTGATTTATAGTGATAACAGGATCATTAGGTTTATCAGCGCGCTTTATTATACCTACAATACAAAGAGACAGGCGGCGTTTTCTCGTATTATTGAGATTATTTACTGTTTCATAGGGGATGATAGTTTCTATTTCGATTCGGGTGTCATTTTCAAAGAGTTGTTCTCAAGACATTTTAAAAGATAATACCTTCTTACTTATTCCAAATATTGAGAAATAATTTTAGTTGTTACTCCATGGGACAAAAATAATAGTCAAAGTGTAACACATCATGAATGGGCTTCTATTGTCTGATTTTACTCATTTCCGTCCCACTCAGCTCAAATAGGTAATAGCCTAAACGCGACAAAAAAGCCATTAATTTTTTATGACATTTGGCAGTAGATAAACCGATAATTAATAGTCAATTCATCTATTATCAGTCTTACACTCAGTGTATTGCTAAAGCATTGCCTGCACTGAGATAACTAGGAAAACGTAAAAAGTAGCTGTAATTCAGCAACATTCATTTCAAGAACTGTATGTATTTGGTTGTATTTAATAACATCTGCATCTTCTGGGTCCAAAGATACAGTTCTTCATCTTTCACTGGACCTTTCCATTATTATTATTAAAGTTATGGACTGTATACAACCAACTCATATTTTTTTTAATTATGGAGTGTATATATTTGCATACTTACAACTTTGCTGGTGACTGTACAAAATATCGTTATGAATATTGATAAACAAATCCGTGTTTTGATGTATTAGGTTATTATGCCATATATCACGACCTCGGCTTATCTTCGGAAGTATGCCGCGGAAGTAATACAAACAGGTCCTTTGTAACATTGGTGACTTGCGGCTGTTTTGCCCCAGTGCTGGACCGGTTTGCCGCTGTCATTGACTTGTCTAAATATACAGCTTACGTGCTCCAAATTAAAATGTTTGGGGAAGCGAATTTATTTTATACAATTTATAAGTATGTATCGTAATACCTACCTGATTTCAAGGCTGAAGAGATTCGAGATAAATACAATAAAGATATGAAATTCGAAGAATTGAACCAAGCTAATGTTTTACTAGACATTCATAAAGTTATATTGTTTTAATCTGAGCAGCTTAGCACACTATGATTAAAAGTAGGTACCTAAAATTTGCAATATTCTCGTAGACTTGGCCAAAGAATGCAGTTGCGAAATTCTATGAGACCACAACGTTTATCGTACTTTACTGTGATTATTGTCTGGTAATAACACCAGAAAATTATTACAGTAGTTAAGGCTGTTGGCAGTCACAGATATGATCCCTCTTTGATAGATGTAGCCTTGTTTGGTAGGTGTGTGGATAGATTTTTTTATATGTGGAGAAGTACTCTCCGAGCCTCTATTATTCGAAAAAAATACTAAAAATGTATTTTACCATATGAGAGATACATTTTTACAGAATACCCATAAGTTATTTACAATTTTTTTTTACCCGACCAAAATTGGGGTAGGCCTCTACACAAGCCGCAAATATAGAGATCCAAAGAAGAAGAATCTTAGGCATTGCTATGTTTAAATCAGTTTTTTACTGATTCACCTAAGTTTTGGAGTCGTCAATAATTTAAAGTTCTTCAAATTAGTTCAGTCGGTAACTAAATAATATTTTTTCCGTTCTAACAAATTACCTAGGAACTGAACAAAAAAATGATTTATGTTTCACATTGTAATTGTTATGTGAAAATGTTTTGTAGCAGTTAATAGCGTTTATTAATATCGTACACGAGTATATATCTACGTTTAGCAAATTATAACGATTCTAAATAGATTGATATAATTAACTACATAAAAAATATTTTTAAAAAGTTGCTGACAATAATTATTGCAGTATTTATCAGTTTAGTCCTTGTATCTTTGTTGGATTATATCTTTAAATAAATAAATAATGCTGGACTTTTCACACAGTAATGAAGTACTTACCTATTTATTTTTAGCAAACCTCGTCAAAAATAAGCATTTGATACCATACGTACGGTGTACCTATTAAGATGTTATTTCAAAGTAGTTTTTACTTCACGTTGTTGTACCCATTTATTAAAACAATAATTATTTACATACTGCTACGAGATCAAATTAATCTAAATTAGAGCATCCGTTAAAAACCCGAAAATATATTGCGTTGTTGCTTTTCTAGAGTCAGAATTGTCCAAACATTACAATTATAATTAAATATAGTAAATGGGTATGGGGTATGAAGGCTTACATTTACGTGGTAGTTTTACTAAGTTGACTTTTTCATTTACGAGTAAGTATAGCAAAAACTATCCAACTGAGATTAGCTTGCGAAGGCAGCAGTTAAACAAGGTATAGGTGGTAGGTAATAAATGAATATTTACATTGCATTTCATACAACGGGGCTCGTAGTTTCATATCTAATACAACATATCTTTTTACATGTAAAAAGGCAGCTTGTTATGAAGAGCATCAATACGGTAGTATATTCCTAGCATTGGATACTGTGTATTGTGGACTTGCGGCGATGCATGCCGGCCGTTGATTGCAATGCTGTGTTTGATCAACGCGGTCACTCGCCCGAAAAAAGTTGCACTTCCTTGCACTGTTTACATCAATATGGTTAAAGAAGCAAAACCTAATATCCATTTAATGTTGGTACTTACCTACTTTTTTACCTACTCGTGCGTGATCCTGCATTGGTAACAAATTCATCACGACTGTATCTCCAAATTAGAAAAGTAGAACATTCTCTTAGATCTTATTTTAAGGAATTCGAGAACCTTTGGAGATGTCTAAGGGGGTAGTCACAGGCACGTCCGAATAAATATTTGGAACAAGCCCACATTATGCAGAAGTCGTTTTTTTTTTACTAGAATTATACTAAAAATAAATTTGATAACTCACTGGGTACAGGCCTCCCTTTACTTTTGTTTTTATTGATAAAAGTTTAACCAGTGGTTATCGAGAATCTGAGGACAATTGCTTAATGTTCTTTATTGTATAAAATAATTTTGCCTACCATGCATCTCTGAAATAAAGGTTTATTTTAAAAATTAAAGTAAAACAAAAGGAAGGAGGATGTGTTTAACAGTCTGTAGGTACAGTTCAGTTAAGTTTTTTGCCTCATGTTTTTATATTTTCTGTCTTTTTAATTGTCCTTTTATCTTTATATTATATATTTATTTTCTCTCATCTTATCAATATATTGCGTGTTTTGCGATTTCATTCCGCTTAAATGTGGGTTGACTTTTTAGGGCAACAAATAATTAAAACCAAGTTAATAGACAAGCTATTTAAGATTATCTCAACGCATTGATATAAATTAGACGAAGTCATATCTACCTATCGAGGTGCATACATATTCGTCTTATTCATATCAATAAATGCCTATTGTTAAGATACCTGCACGTAAATTCCAAGATAATTCAGTTTATATCGTAGAGCAATACTATTTTTTGGTATCAAATACTTTTGCGTGAATTTCAACTAGAACACTTGTACTAGGCGAATAAATGCTTGTAGTGTCCGCGACTGTGTACAAATTAGTTACGAGATATGATATAGGATAGGTCACAAATTTTATGTCCTTGCAAATCCTTTTCATTTAACAATGAAATTGAATTCCTATTTACGTTAAAATGGTATGTGTTTCGTTTAAAAATCCGTAAAACGATATTAAAACAAGCATCTGATAATTCTAATTAAATAAGTACTTACTTTTGAAAAGACCCATCTTGAAGCACTTTCGCATAATGTCGGCAAAAGATAACTTATTTATTTCTCCCATTAATAATAAAATCACTTATTACGCAATTATTATAACGTATAGTATTTTCAAGAGTTCAATTTTTGTGCATTTTATTCAGTTTTCTATAGGATTATTTATTTACGTTTCGCGTGTGAAATATATTTTCGTAGAGGCGTAGCCGGCTCGCTACGCGCTGTCACATTATCAGACTGAAAGCCGCGCCGGTGCGCGCGCGCACTATAACAGCTCTCATTGCCACTCGTATGTAAATTATTGCAAGTATCAATTGTCAGATGTGTATTCAGGTGTTTAGTTTAAAAAAAATTAAGTATGATTATCGTATAACCGCTTTTAGTAATATAACGTCAATATAGTTTGATTTGGTAACTAATGCCTCATTTCCGGTTTCAGTGTAGTTGTTTAAATTTTTAACTGAAACTGGTCCAGTCATGTGTGAAACTAAACTGTCTTAATGTATCCCAAAAAAACAAGAAACAGTGAACACGACTCTTTTACGCTAATATTATGTAGTAACGGCATATTTACCATGATTCAATGTTTTTGGAGTTTCCCGATATTTCGTTTAGTCTCAGAGCGGTTTTGCACTACGTCCGATCCGAGTCCAATCAGTATCCGTGAAAATACGGATCTATGGATTTATGGATGACGGAAGCCGGATCTACTGCGTAAACTACCATAGAAATATTCTACGAATACTCCGGTTCGGATCGGATTCGGATCGGACGTACCTAGTGCGAAGCTGCTCTCACGTCTATCGTCTAACGTCTATCTGTCCCATACACGGACCCATGTGTGGCAGTGGGCTGTAATAAGTTGATGATGATAATGATTTTATCTATATAAGAAATATGCAAGCGCGCATGTAGACATATTTATTCACTTTTTGCATTTTAGGACAATAAAGCCATGACGCAAGGATACATGAGCTGGTGAGAAATTATACGTGGGTATCTACGATAATAATATGTGTTTTCTAATAACAATGAAAATAGTAGTGCGTATTTGTCAGTACTAAAATTACTTTAATGAGTACTAGCTTTTTTTTAAATTAAATAATAGCTAAACATTCATTTATATTCTGCATGCATAGAAATAAAGTTTAGTACCTAATATGCATCAATTGTCTGCAATTTTGTAGACAAAGGCTAATCCAGATTCATGACTTTTAATATTTTTATCAATTCTTGGTAAAACGAAATGAAGTAGGTACATAATTATTTGCATGCCATTATTAAATTAGCGAAATCTTATTTTTCTACTTTTATCTTTACAACCGAGTGAGCAAAATTGGCGGGGTAAACTGTCTCAACTTTCAAGCAGAATATCGTGGGTTCGAATCCCGGCCGTCACAGGGTTTTAAAAAGGTATGTTTTAGGAATATCTTTTCGGTTTTAATCTCTTGAGATCTAGCTTAATAGTTTAATAATAAATCTAGCTTAATTACTTGGCTGTGTAAGTTTATTAATAAACTTAAACAACTTTTATTGGTGTTATGTCTGTTTAAAAATAGTGAGTTTTAAAATTACGATTGTATTCCCGGCCAACAAAGCCTTTCACTTACCTTTTTTTTAATAAATATTGCTTAATTTTCTTAACACATAGGTGATGATAACAGTAAGCGATACCTAAACGTCCTTAAGAATTGAGTTTGGTAACAATAGATAATTTTAGTGAATTAGGTCATGTTATAGTCTAATCTAGTCAACCTTTAAGATATATTTATTTAAGTCTCTGTACGAGTAATTATTATAAAAGTATTCAAAAAGGTAAGTAGTAAAATACCATTCGTGAATTTGATTTTTGAGAGTCACAAGAAAAAGTATCTATTAGCTTCAATCAAAAAGTAACTTTCGATAAGAGATCGTTGCTATCAGACACTCAACTCCGCTACAGCTATTAGATACTTAACCTCTTTAGGTTAAGTATCTAATAGCTAATATAAAGTTATATAAAGTATAAAGTTAGGATGATTTACGGAACTGTTTCTTGTTCTTTAATTTCTTCTGATGCTCAAGAATAACGTAAACAAGTATGATTGTAAAACCAAACCTTGACCTTCAGTGAGAAAGTCAATAGCTTAAGCCTTGGTAGAAACCAAGGTTATGTGTACTGAATTTATTTTTTACATAATGGTGAAGAAAAACTTAGGACTTTACATCTATATTAGATGATTTTTACAGAGTCAGGAGGCAACCTATGCCTACACTTAACGGGACGCTGTAGTGCCTGGGACATTGTTTGAGATGGAATAGGCTTGCCCAGCACCTAAACCATCCTCTCAGCTTAATCAGCCTGGCCCACAGGAAAGACGACGTTAATACGTGTGGAGCTGATAAGCTGCGGGTTTCCTCACGATGTTTTATTTCACCGTTATGAGCTCGTGTTAAAGCGCATAGAATTTTTTCGAAACGAAAAATCCATTGATGCACGGCCGGGATTCGAACCCGCGACCTTCGGATTGAAAGTCGAGGTCAACGAGTCAACCCCATTCGACCAACACGGCTCTTGGTGAAGAAAACATCGCGAATAAACATGCGGCTTACGGAGATATCCACATCCACATGTGTTTGACAAGGTCGTTCCACCTGAATGTATACATAAAGGTATTTCTATAATAAAAAATATGACTGTTCGAATTAAATCTAGAAAAAACAAACTCAGTCAAAATCAACTTGAAAATTAATTTATCGAAAAACTTCTTTACTTTAATTAAGAAGACTTACTCTATGTGTCGTAAAACCAAATTTATTAATGAGCCAGTTCAACGTGCAATGTATGTGTTTCTTTCAAGTAAATGAATAATATAACTCCTTACAAAAAGCTATTAGCAATGCACATTAAACATATCTATTAGACTTACCACCTATTATAATTTATATATTAATAAGGCCAGTAGAGAATAAATTGAGTGCTTTTAGAAAAATGACGGGCTTGCCATGTTTATTTATTTAATGTAACATGCAGAGCACCGAATTTATACAATATTTTTTATATTTCTTTAATTTGTTTTGAATAAGTTAGTAACAACGCGAGTTCTAGAGCAAAAAAATATCTGCAGGGTCTAATCAAATAAATGAAGAAAATATTAAAAAACATGTAATACATATTTTCTGTAGGAAGTTTCATAATATATTATTCTTTGCCTAACAAATATTGTACAGCAAAGTTACATCTACGTTTTTCGTAGCAAATTTCGTAGAGGCTATAATGACAAAAATGTTTTGTTAGTAAGTCAGACCTAACATTTTTTTAGGACAAGTATTTAATGAATGAAATGCTTAGGGATATTGTATTCTAAAAAAACGATTTTTTTTATTATTGAATGCATTTATAACTAGAATTTACTTACCCAACGAAAACCTCAAGTCATTTGAAGCTGACTTTCTTGAATGTACTACGAGTAGTGGTAGGCGCCTACTATTTTAATAAATCAGTTCACATTATCTATGAAATGAATCTATAAAAGGGGTAGTAAGTCGGGATAGCTAGTAATCAAATACGATATTTCGCCTGACAAATGGTAATAAATTCAACACTGAAGCTTTGCTCTGCAACAAATGGTAGTTTAATATAGTTTTTTTGAAGGGCAATTACATTTGATATTGCAGCTCAAATATGTTAGGCGCTACATTGGCTTGAAGTTCTATAGAGACTTTTCATGCCGGTCTTTTAGTATGAACGGTTAACGAATTCTGACACCGTTTTTTTTAGTTTAGAGAAAAATCCTCCTTTTTTGAAGTTGGTTAATAAAAGTGTGTTAAAAATGCTACAAGGTACCTAATACTGAATTTACAAATCTCAGAAAAAAAAATCAAGAACTCACTATGTTTTCCTTCATCGCCAACAGCTAAATGTGTATAATATATTTTTTTACCGAAAACCAAATTAATATACGGCCAGCCAGGGCATGAACCCACGAACTTCCGATCCAAAGATTTGCCAAGACGGCTCAAAAGCGTTTTAAATGTAAAGAGTTCGTCAAGAAAACCTCTTATTTTTTTTAAGAATACGAACAGACCACCATTATATTTGACCGACTATAAATCTTGAACGACACATGATATTTGTTTACTCGTCTCACGTAAGAACAATATTGGTTTCGCTTAAGAGGTGTGATTTGTATTTAGTACAGTTTCGTTTTCTGTGATGAAATCGCTCTGCTTCGCAAATGATATGCAAAACCTTCAACAAGGCTAAACAGAGCAGTAACAGTAGTAGTTTCTGGGGTATTCTTACGAGAAGTTAAATCAGAGAACTAAAGATTTGATGAGTTTTCTAATATGTTTCAAGAATTTATGTCCAGCCATCCGTTTAAAAGTATCGGTTTTATCTATAATACAGACAAGATTAATGTGCCTTCAGCTACAGTAGTTAACTAAACTGTATGCGCTATTGAGTATACCTATGTGCTTTTTTAACTTTCACTGCAACAGCAGTAAAACCTTATGCGATTGTATCGTAAACTCGTAAATAGTTCAGTTCTGAATTATACAAAAGTTTAGATGATTGGAATGATATTAGGTTAAGGCTGACGATAATAGCGATGGCATAGTTGTGCTTAAGTGTACTCACAAAAAAGTCTCACGCGTACACGAAAGTACAGTCGCTTACATCAATGATGATACTAACAGAAGGTCCAACATTAGATCTGCGTAAATTCAATGCCAAACGCGTGCTAGCAATTTTAAGACGTAGATTGCGCAAGCGCAATGCTAGATGTAGCGTATAACTTGTACAAGATGTGTGTGCGTTTAGATTAGATTAATAGAGGAGTTATGGCTATTAAGAATGTTAAGCTACGCAACAGACTACTCACATTAAAGAGCCTTATGGAATTGCCAAGTTTTATTGAAGACTTTTTTTTTGATACACTTGATTTTAACAGTTTTTCTCATTCCTAAAGGACGAGAAAGTTTTTATAAAAGTATACGTAAGTAGATTTGCTAGACAAATGAAAGTAGACCCTGAAAAATCGCGGCAATTTCAAAAATATAAGCGTGGCAACCCATTAATTATAAGGACAATGGCAAATATATTAATAATACATTTACCATTGTCCTTATAATTAATGGGTTGCCACGCTTATATTTTTTGATTTTGCCGCGAATTTCAGGGTCTACTTTCATTTGCCAGACTCTAGTACCTAGTGCATATCTATTAGACAAGTATTTATTACATACGCGATGATTTCACCAATAATTTAATCGTATGTGTTCTCAGCTTTGTATCTCCTAAAATAATATCAGAATGGGCACCGTACGGCTGACTTTAGTTGCATATTCAGACAAATTCGGTATAAGTATAAAACACGAAGTTTGCCAAGGCGACATTTTGTGATAGGTCTGTACAAAAGAGGCATTATGCGTTTAAATACTATCATGGCTAATAAAATGAAAACAAACTAAGTAATAAAACATTACTGCAAATGATTAATGTGTCGCAGTGAAAACTGTCCAAGCTGTACAATGATCTTAAATCAAATTATTTCTAGCATCTACTGACGACCGACGTAAAATCAGTAAAAAATCTTATTAAATAGATACTCCTAGTACCTAAATAAATAAAGAAAATCAAGTTTATTATTTCAACTTAAATTATTCATAGAACAAGCCATCGCGTCATGCTTCACGCGCTTGATCAACAACATTATATTTAACGGCTTTGGTCATTAAATACTAAGCTATCAATAACGACAACCTTTATAAGTTTTTAATTGAATTGTAAGTATTATTGTGGCATACATACTTTGCAATACAGCATAATTGTATTCAATTGTTTTGTCTATGTAACGAATTGACTCATTTATAGGTAGGTATATCTAGACAACAGATCAATGGAAAAAAAGGACGTCACTAAAATATGCTTCGCAACCCGTTACACTACAAGTCTACAACTCAATGATAATTATTATATTATTGAATACTTGATTATTGATACAATTTAATGTATTTAATTTATTCATCTTTCTATTTCTAATACCTACTAGACCGCATCTAACCTTTAGAGAAGCACCTAGAGTATGTTTTTTTGGCATGGATTTGATCCATTGCAAAACTCTTTTATGTATTCAGGTATGTACTTATCATATGACAGGTGAATATTTTTAGTAAAAGTTTTAAGTTTAGTAAAATATTGCAGATTTATTTTAGGCAAAATATATTTAAAATATGTATAAATAAAATATTCTGCCTACCACTTCACATTATTCATAGATTTATCTAAGCAAGAATAGGAATTTACTTCCGAGATAAAGCTAGCGTAATTGCGAAATAGCCACGTATAATCTACTATGCGATAAAATGTAAACGCACCAGACTTGGTATTTTGGTTTGGACCATGGACTGAAAATTCTAGGGCTCTAGTTTATAAAGCGAGTCTGTAATTTTTGACATACTTTTTAAGATCGAAAATATGCATAACTAAGTACTTATTCGATGAAGAATTAGCAATAAAGTCAAAGTGAAAGAAAGCTTTGCCAATGAAATCACTCGCAAAAAGCTGATTGATTAGGAATACTAGGTAAGTATGTCTTATCATAAAGTGACGAACGAATAATCAGCCAACAAAGGCGGGACAACTATTTGCATGTTCTGCAGATATTTCTTTCGGGTTATTCCCGCTCGTCCCCACGCTTCGTCCCCATCGGGGACGAGCGGGAAGTTTTTTTCCCGCTCGTCCCCACTGCTCTTACGATGGGGGTGAACGGGAAGTTTTTTTTCCCGCTCGTCCCCACTGCAATATTAATACTTACATATAGGTAATATTAATACTTACATATGGGTAATATCGGGCTTGTGTGTTGTGATATTTACCATGCTTTAGTCCCCATGACTAATCATACGAGTGATGTTTTTTTTTGTTAAAAATAATTTTGAATTTATTGGGACACCTTTATCAAGATAACTTGTGATTAGTTCTAGTATTTGTCTTATTGCTGGTGGGCAAACACCTGCGCTATGCAAATTGTATAACCGACGTGGTCAGTCTTGTAACAGGTAAAGCTGCCTTGCGGAGGAATTCCCTTGACGCTAAGGATATTCTGAGGTGTCGCAAAATAAAGGTGTGGCTTTTCCCACGCACCGCAAATAGCTATTTAGCGAAGCACTTATTGAAACTAAGTAAATACATTCAAAGTTCTTCCCAGTACCTTGTGTTTGGCATTGATCTCGATTACAGCAAGTTTTTAGTTCATCAAGTTTTTCTGAAAGAGCACATTTGATTGATCTTAAAAAAATAAAACCTATCACAATGCACGTTTATACACAATTAATTATATTTTTGACATTCAAATTTTAAACATTATTAACTCAAAAATAAAAACGGAAACTCCTTGGAATAGTAAATTTTATACCTAACTTGTTTCATTTGACTACTTGACAATGCAATACAATATTATGTAAGTAACAAAATTTTGTATTATAATAATACTTATTAAAAAAATTGTAAGCAGAACATCTCATATTTATTTATAGTTAGTTGCATGGTAGCGTTGTGGTTGAATGTGGGTTTTTTTTTAATCAATCAAAAATCAATCAATTTAGACCATTCTATTAGCACAAAAGCGCAAAGTGCCAATTTGTGTACTCTAATTATAAAACCCGTAACCCGTAATAGTCATTTTACACATTTTACGAAATTGAAAATTTTCGGGAAACTATTGCAATTTTATTTCTAAATAATTTCCAAAAACCAGTTTTTTCTGAGGGTGGCACGTTCCCTACACCTAACTGAAAAATCAACATCACACCTTTATGAAATTATCTTTAATTTAAGTACTTAGTTTAGTAGGCTGGTTTACATTTGTTAAGTGATGAACTGTTAACTAAATGTTTAACTAAATAATTTAGTTAATTGTATGTACCAGCATTCACTAAACCGGTTTATTAGTCAACTTCTCCTAAAACACTAAATTGCTGGTAACACACACAATTAACTAAATTATTTAGTTAACAATTAATCACTTAACAAGTGTTAATCTGACTTTATAAACTTGTCGTGATTTTACTGTCATAATTGCAATTGTCATTGAAAATGGCCACAACTAGGTACAATCGATTACGAGTAATTTTCATTCTTAAGAGGCAATACAATTAATATTGTCGTCCTCGGTACTACACGCAAATACATAATTTTTAGTTTGTGTTCCAAGACAATCCACAAGGTGTCTTTTAAAGACACCACAAAGTTTTAATATGTAGGTAGGTATGCTATAGCTTAGTAGGTTTATACTAGTTAGAACATGATAATGGATGCTAACATTAAACAATTTATTGCCAGTTTAATAAGTTACCATTCGTTATAGAGTCAAGTGCATAGAATTTTATTAATAAATCAATCGTTGAAAAATATCAATAAAACAACTACACCTATTATCTGAGAAAGAAAAACCTTGTGTTAAAAAAGTATTTTTTTAAAGTGTTCTAGTTCCTTTCTCTTTTTCAGGTTCATCCTAGCCCTAGGTAATCTTATCTAAAACATAGTTAATAGTGGTTATTTTATTATGGTTTTATTTTATTTGGTCTTATAGGGAGAGCGTGATGTTTAAAAAAAAAATAACCGACTTCAAAAAAGGAGGAGGTTATATTTTCGGCTGTATGTACGTTTTTTTTGTAAGTATAATTTTATTTGTCAAGTGCACGAAGGCTTCCTGGACGCGCACAATCTTTTCACAACACTTGGTCTAATGAACCAGAAATGCCAATAAGATTTTAGAAGACGACAAAATTAAAAAGAATCCGTATCCGGGCGGACAGTAGTCCATTAATATTGTCGTAAAACTCGTAGATGCCTACATTACCGTGCGAATTTTAATGTAGTTCCGCTTGCTGTTCCTCTATGGTTGACTCGAATATGTAATCTCTGTGAGCGTGTACAGACATACACTTATAGCTGTGTATATTGTAGCAATGACAGGTGAAGGTTTTGACATCCTTCCAACAGTTTTTGAGCAGCGCACCATCTACAAGGGGGTTTGCCAACCGCGAAGGCCCTATTCAACAAGGCTACAGTGTCATTTTTATTTTATACAAAACTTTATTTATTATACAGGATGGATAAACAATTACCTATACAGGTTGGGGCTTGCCTAAATAAAGGGCATATTATTATGAATTATCAGCAAAGATATTCGAATTTTAGTATTCGGATACCGGCTCTGGCAAACATCTTTTTATTTTTTTTAATAAACATGTAGTCAACCTAAGTACCTTCCATCTTTTATTTTATGTTTATAAAATTATTATGTATCAAATTTTAAAGTTCTTAGGTACATATTATTGTTACTATCGCTAATACGAGTACAATCAACTCACGCGAAGTTAAAAAATAGAACGTATCTTGTAAGTTATTGGGAGGTCACTTTTTGATCCGGTTTGTCCGGCAACTGATGTTTTGTGGATATAAATTCTTACGATTTTTATCACCATACAGAACTCATAATCAATGAAATACAGGTACTATAACATACGCATCCCTTAAATGATGTTAATTCGTCCTTAGGATGTTGTGTGATAATTAAATAGTTTTTACCTGATCGTGCTAAAGAGGGTAATATTGTTTGATTCTACTAATGGCTAAGATAATGTAAGACAAATGGATTTCGTCCTAATTGACACAAAAGTTTTTGTTGCAATAAATACAAAAACACTCTGAGTTTAAATAAATACTTGTTAATTTAAACAAAAACAACCTGTATACAGTATTATCAGTAATCACAATAAAAACCTGCTTCAGTTCACTGCACTGACCGGAACAAAACTTCAGGTCAGTGCTACGACAAAAGTAGAACTATCAATTAATTATAATTACACTTATTATCTGCTAAAAGATAATGCGGACTAGTCTATTTCTTACTTAATAGCCCTTTACTTTTCTACAAGGACTTTTTGTAAAAACACGCAAAATACCTTATCGACTTTTTTGTTAACGCGGATTCAATTTTATGCAATTGGTTCAAAGTGATCCTGATAAGATTACAGTGAATGCGAACCCTTTTTTACTTGCAGTGGGGTGTTGTTATTTTATTCTAAGCCATAACACAGATACTTCTACCATGCTCCAATTAATCCCACTGTGGCGTCCCTAGCTTTTCAGTGCCTAATACTAATTGGTCAAGAACATTTTTTTTCATCACAATTTTCAGATTTTTTGATATTTTTTTTTTGCCTTCATTGGTGTTGACGACTAAAAAAGAATAAGCAGACTGAGGTGTACGAACTAAACTAGTAGAAATAATGCAAAACCTACCCTGTGTAGCTAAACTTTTACGGCCTTACTAATAAACATGGTATAAAGTTATTCCTGAGTGTAAACTGTCAAAATGTATGGTTATTCCTATTTTATTCAGAGGAATAACTTTATACCACGTTTATTAGTAAGGCCCCTAGACTAGTATTTTATAATTTCAAATTTAGAATGTGAGTCTAATTGCATAACGGTCATTTCAATCTCTGAGTAAATAATCTGAGATCTTTTAGATTTTTTGTAAAATATTGGTAAGTATGCATACTGGAATGAGTCATACAAGAATTTTATTTACTCGACCCCTTAAGAGCTTTTCCGAACAATATTTATCTCGTTAAAATCGGTACAGCGTATTTTATGTGAACCAAAATTTTCACAGTTCCTAAAAATTAGTAACAACATATCACTTTTATATTTATACTAGCTGACCCGCGGCAAACGTTGTTTTTCCATTATATCGCTATTAAAAAATAAGGGTTGATCGTAGAAGGGTGAATATTAAGGATTGTATGTATTTTTGTATGTTGTATCATAAAAAAATAGAAATTAAAAATTTTGTCTAAAAATTAAAATAAAAATTTAGGGGTGGACTACCCCTAACATTTAGGGGGATGAAAAATAGATGTTGGCCGATTCTCATAGATACCGGATAAGCACAAAACATTTCATCAAAATCGGTCAAGCCGTTTCGGAGGAGTATGGCAACGAAAACTGTGACACGAGAATTTTATATTATAGATAAGCTAGTAGATACCTGGCTACTGACTGGTATTAGAGATGCCTACTTCTATAAAAAACCTTACTTCTACTGTATTATTTTATCTGTGTGTGCCGTGCCTACATACTAACATACTAGCGGAATGCCCGCGACTTCGTTCACGTGGTACATATCAACATAGCCCTTATCACTTGAGTAGGTAAGCTTAAGCTTTTCATCACATTGACTAAACTGAGTGACTGTGACTGCAAGTTCAACTTTGATGACTGAGTCTGAGTCCGAGTCTCACTCTAAATCTGACCCTCAATCTAACCCTTATCTCGCTCTCACTCTTAATGTGACTCACAATCTCACTCTCACATTTTAATCTGACGCCCCCATAAACTCACAAATCCATAAATCCACAAATCCATCAATCCCACTACCATTCTCACTCCATCCACAAATCTATAAATGAATTAACCCCACTTCCAATCTCACTCCCACTTGGAGAAATTCCACACATACTTAATCACCGCCAACACCCTGTTTCAGGAATTATTTACAGCCCTCCCTTTCAACCCACCCCCTAAATACAAAAGTTCACCCCACCCCTACGAAATCCTAAAATGCAGCAGAAGAAGAATGTACCCTCCAAGTTTCAAGTTTTTAGGACTTATGGTTCTCATAGCAACTGTTACTCCCTCTTTCACTCCCTTTATAGTGGAGTTTATAAAAAAATATATAAAAATGTTACTCACTAGTACTCACTCATAGCGAGTTTCAAGCGAATCGGACCACGCATTCAAAAAACCCCATACAAACATTAACACCCCCTTCTAGGGGTAGTTTTGAATTTTTTTTGAATGCATATATTTTGTAATTACACTAATTAATACTCATACCGAGTTTCAAGCGAATCGGACAACGCATTCAATAAACCCCATACAAACATCAACACCCCTTCTAGGGGTAGCTTTTTCAATGCAGACTTTCATTAAAACTATTGAACTATCATAATTCTAAATTTCATGTCTCTTAAGTGCCAGGAATATGATTTTATGATTTTTTCCCGTTATTTCCCCGCTTTTTCCCACTTATCCCACATTATCCCATTTCCCCAAACTTTATCCCGCATCATTCCATTTTTCTCGCTTGATCCCGTTTTTTCCTGCTTTTTCCCCGCTTTATCCCGAATTATCCCGCTTTACCCAGGTTTATCCCACTTTTTCCCCACTTTATCCTGCTTTTCCCCAGTTTATCCCGCTTTTCCCCCGCTTTATCCCGCATTATTCCGCTTTTTCCAGGTTTATCCCCTTTTCTCCCGGATTTTCTTGGTTTATCCCGCTTTTTCCCCGCTTTATCCCACTTTTTACCCACTTTATCCCGCATTATCCTGCTTTTTCCCAGTTTATCCGGTTTTTCCCGGTTTATCCCGCATTATCCAGCTTTTTTCCTGTTTATTCCTTTTTTCCCGCATTATTCCGCTTTTTCCCGCTTTTCCTCCGCATTATCCCGCATTTTCCCGGTTTATCCCGCTTCATTCCACTTTTTCCCGCTTATCCCTTATACGTTATCCCTTCCCCAAATACCCCACTTCCACTCCCAATGGACTTATGGCTCCCATAGAATATGAATGAATGAATGAATGAATGAATGAATGAGAACTCTTTATTGTACACCTTAAACTATGAAACAAAATAATAAGTATAACAAATAATGACAATGTACAATGGGCGGCCTTATCGCTAATAAGCGATCTCTTCCAGGCAACCTTTGGATGGAGAGAAATTCAGTGAAAGAAGGATTGGTCAGGTGTATATACTGTGTAATATGTACTGTACTTCCCCTTTTTCACCCCCATTGAAGGGTAGATTTTGAAAAAAAATATGCAGATATTATTTATTACACTACTACTAAATACTCATACCGAGTTTTGACCAAATTGAACCACGTATTAAAAAATCCCACGCAAACTTTAACACCCCTCTCACCCCGGTTTAGGGGTAGTTATTAAATTATTGGAGTGCGGACATTTTTTATTTAAATTTTTAAATAATCATACCGAGTTTCAAGCAAATCGGACCACGCATTCAAAAAACCCCATACAAACATTAACACCCCCTACATCCCCTTCTAGGGGTAGTTTTGAATTTTTTTTAATGTAGAATTTCATTAAAAGCGTTGAACTATCATAATTCTAAATTTCATGTCTCCAAGTGCCAGGAATACGATTTTTCATACAATCGTTTTTACCCCTTTTCACCCCTTTAGGGGTTGAATTTCAAAAAATCCCTTCTTAGTACACCCCTACGCACCAAGACGGACATACCCTCAAAATTTCAAGTCTCTACGACCAGCGGTTTAGGCTGTACGTTGTCTATCAGTCAGTCAGTCAGTCAGTCAGTCAGTCAGGACAAAGATTCTTATAATAATAGATTGTAGGTACTTACTACTAGATAAACCTAGGTATCATAAATAACTCGAAAAATGTAGCTTCTCGCTTAGTTTAAGTTACCTATTGTACCTACGACAAGACCGTGACATCTTAACCATTTTTGAACACTAAAGAGGTAAGTTTCTAACTACCATTATTTCATTTGTGATCATAAGTAAGAAATTGTTGTAGTTTTGAATAGGTATTGTCTGTTTATCGAAGCGAGTGGCACAATACGTATAGTTTAAAAAGGATTTCACTGATTTTCTTTTTCGGCAATTTTCAACCTCGAATGCGGAAATGTTTTTTCATTTTAATTCTATTTTCAAAATAATAATGACTTAACTGGATTCACATGCTTTGCACAAATAACTGCATTTTTGGGTAATATTTTGAGTCACCTTTAGCTAGAATGTCCTTAAAATTATTCAGCAATCCTTAGGTAAAATATAACTATAATAATTTAGAGCTTTAGATCAAGTATGGTCATAGTCAAGTACTAACCAACTGGGTTGCAAAATGCTTAATAAAATGTTCGACTGGTAACGGTGTTTGGCTGACGAGAGCGATCTACGTAAGAAATTTGCATAGTGTTATTTATATGGATTCGTTTGGCAATAATATATCGGGGAATACCTTAACGATGACGTCCATAGATTTGACCTAAGCCTAGCCGAATACTATATATTCCGATATTTGTGCAGCTTTAACGAAAATAAACGCATTTAAAAATTGTGTAAAATGGTTACAATTAAGTTTACTTAGCGGGTACGATAGACGTTTTTTTTTTTTTTTTTTTATGGAAGAGGGGGCAAACGAGCATGTGGCACACCTGATGGTAAGTGATTACCACCGCCCACAAGTGACGTTAAATTTTCCTACCATATTTGGTGCGAAAATTTAGATCAGGCAGATTAGAATTGGGCAGAATAATTGCATAGCAAAAGGCTATAAACAAATTTAATTTGGCACTGTTGTGTGATGGATTTTGGTCAATTGCTCATAACCAATTTTGCTAAAACCCAATTGTGTGTTGTACCCTTTGTAGGCAATTTCAATCAGACCGAAATATATAAAAGAAGTCTTAAATGCTGAGTGGGCAACAATTATGGTAATGTATAGTCAAATATACCTAATAATTGGTTTTCGTGTCTGTAAGAGTAAAATTATTCAACAATCATAAAATGAGCAGCAACAGGTACAATAAAGATAACTTATTAATAGACAACTAAACTGGTATAATAGCTTATTATTCAATTTTGTGCTTTGTGGATCAAGCAGCAAAATGAGCAAAGCGGTGACCTCTCTCAAAACTGTTGGCGGACCTCTCAAATAGCTTCTACCTATAATATTTTAGTGGGGTGTCCTGTTGGTGTCCACCCAAGGTCAAAATCAGACAAAACAAATTAGTCATTTGGCATCGGCAATCGAATAAACAATAAGACTTAATTAAAGGAGCACGTTTTTATAATGTATCAAAGAAAACATGTTATCAGTTTCAAATATTATTTTTCTAAACACAAGAAACTTCGAAGAAAACTAAAATGGACGTAGGTAGCTAACCGTTATAGGCACTACAAGTGTTAAAAAGGTTTAATTTCAAAGCAGAAATATACTGGATAATCAGAGAAATGGTAAGGCCAAGAAAAGTCCACTCGTAGGATAAAAAACCTAATTTTAGTCCAATGTTATTTTATTTTTTTGATAACAATTGGATTTAAAATGACAACAGCTTGTAGCTGTATTACCTAGTTAAAATGCTCTAGTTTCGTTTGATGGAGTTTTTATTTTCAGTTCACCTATGCCCTATGTTCCTATGTTCCTTTGCCTCCCTATTCATTTCGTAGGCACTTTTCTATTGACATTCTTATGTGTACAAGTACTTATGGGTATGAGGTAATATTTCCTACATTTAATTTAATTTGTTAAGATCCATTAATACCTGTTTTTAGAATGTTGATAAGCCTGTTCTTACTAGACAGAAGTGATTATAATAGTATTAATGATCGAATATATTATTTTTATGGATTTATCTCGAGCGACGCCCTGTAGGATACGAGCATAACTAAGTATTAATATAATACATACAACGATAGTTTTTATCTTATTAGCATTAATTACTATATAATATAGATCACTGCACTAGGAAAAAAATGATACCAATAAAATACTTACATTAATTTTACCGATATTAAGTATTTTATTTGAAACTAGCTGGGCCTCGCGATATTTAGGTATACTTGGTGGTCCAGACTTTAAATGATATGAAAATAAAAAGAAGTAATAAAAGAACACTGCAATTTTATCCAAGCTTACCACAATACCTGCAACAGTGAAAATTGCAACTTAATCGGTTAAGCCGTTCTGACATCAGGGTGCAAAAACGCACAGACAAACAGATAGTTAGTAAGTAGATTCTTCACGGTATTGGTCGCGAAGGAACAGGAGTAGAATCACCTAGTTTTAAGACGTTTCAAAGTGATCCCAGCGGTCCTACTGAATAAATGCTATTTGACTTTTGACTTTGACTTTGATAAAAATAGTTTTTCTCAAATTATTTTCTATTACAGACATCGATAAGTACTTTTTATAAGTACCTAGTATTATGGATAGATGGGAAAACGATTTTAAGCATGTGATAAAAACACGAATACTATGAATTTTTCAATGAAACTAAAATTCATGGGCATGACCTGCCTATCTATTTATTTATGCATTTTAATTATGTGTTTATTCTACTGACAAAGATCAAATTGTGCCGAGAACTGGTTGTTGTTATTGTTTGTATTTCCTCGCGGAGTCACCGCAGGCGAAGCATGCTAGTAGTGCGTACCTGCATTCCGGAGCTTTTGCTCAAATAATACCTTCGTCTGTTACTCATCATTACTCTCACACAAAACTCATCACTTTTAAACTAGCACAATAACAACACAAACACCGGTTGGTAGCTGTCAGATCCGAGTAAACAATGAGAGACATTCGAAACATAGTAAAATCTTTTCCACACTCATCTGCATTTCAGTTACTTAAATATTTGACCAATAATAAGTAATTGTTATGCGTGATTTACGTCGTACGTCCGTTTACCGGAACGGATGGTATTGAGACGTCACCGATTCTGAAAAGATGATGACTGAAACTTGAAAGTGTGAAACACGTACTTATCGTATGTTTTGTTTTCTCAACGAGCGGGAGGCTGGCCGGCTTCTGCAGCAGCTCCTGCAACTCCGGCTGCGGCTCCGTCTGGTTGTTCTTCGACTTCATGTTAACGTTTATCACATTCACTACAAATCGTTAGTCGATTATCATTTCATCACAGAGAGTATCACTGAAATATATAGGGGTGGATGGATGCGGTTTTCATATGTCCGGCGGAGGCATCGTCCTGGACTGGCGCTGCGCGAGGAGGTTCAGGCTATATGTTGCGACGCGAGGGTACAAGCAGAGAGCCGCGCGCGGACTGACTGACGCCGCCGGTCAAGGGTACGGGCGGACGCGGGCTGCTGGACCACGCTGTCACGCTGCTTTCGTGACTTACCTCTCCCAAGCAACACTATTCCGCACTAGCTCTGCTAACACGCAGAACTTAATTGCCGTATTGTTCGAGCAATATTAGCGATATTTATTGGCAATTTATTGTTTCTGAAGGTTTTAGCGGTGAATGCTGCTTCTTGAAAGTCCCTATACTGATCTTGAAAAAGACTCTCGGTTTATGAGTCAATAGTAGAAAACAAATAAATCAATAAGGCCCCATCATGGTTTTTCCGTTTCGGAAAATTTATCTGCGTTTAACATTTCGAGGAAACTATTTTGCATTCTACGAGTAATATACGGGGATGAGCTTGCAACCTGTCATGTAAGGAATGCTACCTTCTGCAAAATGTGGGTCATCCCCCTTTTATGAAATAAATAAATAAATAATGCTGGACATTTTCACACAGCATCATCTAGCCCAAAACTAAGCAAAGCTTGTGCTAAAAATAAAATGGCATAAAGAGCAGTATTTTTTTAAAGAGAAGTTTTAGTTTTTGTAAGATTCTCTTGGTATTTACAAATAAATGTATATTTGCACCTACGTTTGAAAAACCTAAAGAATGTTAATCCTGTCGTAAAACCAGTCCTTTTTGTTTTATGTGTTTTGAAATCCTTGAATCCCGAGGCAGTATTTCATCTTTAATGTAGAAGTACCTACAAGTAGATCGATTTGATGAACGAGCCGATGCTAATATCGATATGATTTATGAGTTTTTCATGCAAAACCAAACTGATCAGCATTCAATATTTTTTATACTTATTATGTTATTGTAAGGTTTTTTAGAATAATTGTTCGGCATGGTAGATTATAGAGACCGATGTAGAAGGACAGAAGTATATTTGGCCTACTTCTTTATATTAGGCCAAATAAAATGTGGATGGATTGTGTGAAAGAAGAAACACCATACCCCTGGGGGTAGGGTGGGACGAAACCATACCACTATTAGTAGTGTTGGGAATAAGAGGAGTGAATGCTGAGATGACGGCCGATCACTCGAATGGAAGAATAGGTAGGTATGCCCATTTTACATAATGAGAGCCAACGGTAGGAATAAGATGATACGAGTGACTATGTAGAATGACAGAAGTATTTCTAAGAATATTTCTATTAAGAAATAACACAGCAAGTTATACAATATTGCAAACAATGTACCTCATCGCATTACAAGACCTTGTTATTTATAACTTTTATATGGATTTATGCATTTTATACATTCTTATTATAGCTGCATATCTTTTCCTACACCTTTATAGGTTTTTTAAAGTGTGCTGTGTTTATTAGTTATTTAGATACATATGAAATAACAAGTGTGACCCACTTTTTTTTAACATCACAAGCTCTAATTTTTATTCCCTAGTCCGAATAGCTTGTCGAAATCTTCAGAGTACTATGCAAATTTAGGTACCAGTAATATTAAGAACTTGAACACTCAATAACGATTTTATAATACAGGGTGCAACATTTAGAAAAGTCTGAAACTATAAGACATAGTTCAAGTTTTTTTGAAAATGTGTGAATGCAGTTTTCATTTATACTAACATCGATGACATGGTTCCTAAGAACAGATCTTCGTATATGTTTAATAGTTTCAGACTTTCCCATACTGACCGTTCTAAATGTTACACCCTGTATAGTATACAGGTAGGAGTTAGGACTATGATGTGACTGTTGGGTACAGAAGTGTTGCAATTACGAATTAATAAACTTCTTAAACATTAAAAATATCTTAATAATTTAAAGGAATGAGTTTATTTATAAACAATATTAGCATTCAGCAAAATATCTTCTACCTCGTCACGACCCTTTAAGCTAGTAATTTGGATACATATCCAATAGACTTGTACTCGTAGTAGGTAGGTACTACGAGTCGAGTACAAGTCAGGTAAACGTAAGGAACATTGCAGATCAATTATCTCCTTCAACTAATGAATGAGACGTTTGATTAATGGTTTTATTGTATTCAATTCATAATTAGCTCTAATTTGCGTGTAATTATCAGCGTGGAATATTGATTTCATTTATACAATCGACTGACGAACCGTAAACCCCGGTTTTGATGCAAATCAGTAAGTATAAAAGATCACACAAGAAAAGATGGGCTTTATTTAACACAACTATGTACCTATATCTTCCTTAGTAACTTTCCGAAGAAACGTTGGGAAAGTTTGATGTAGGTAAATAAGATATTTTTAGAAGTAACTCGCGAGTTGATTAAAATTATTCTGACGTTCTAGTGGTTTTTTATTTATTTGGAACTAGTTGCGCTCTCGCGGTGTTACCCGCGGTCCCCCGGGATTTTTTATTTATTTCGGGATAAAAAGTAGCCTATGTCCTTCCCTGGGTTACATACAACCTTTAACTATGCCAAATTTCTGCTTAATCTGTTCAGCGGTTTGGGCGTGAAAGCGTAACAAACAGACATAAACAGACTGACAGACAGATAGATCGATAGACAGACAGAGTAACTTTATATTATTTATAATATTAATATGGATATGGATTACGTTCTTCTGACTTCATCAAACCACGCTAGCTGTTACTATAACGTTATGTAAGTACAATATTCGTCGAAGCTTATCAGCCATGCCAGGTTTCAAATTTATTAAATTTTTTGATCTGTATTTATATCTGCTCGTTGTCCCACTAATATTACAGTGCCATCGAATTTTTGGTGTGTCGAATCTATGCCTAGTTACAGACAATTTATTTGTAGGAGATGTCCAAAACTCTAATACTCTAAAGATTAAAAAGAAGAGGCCCCACAGAACAACTTTCATCAATAATTTATCCGAAAACTGATCGTAAAGAATGTACTTACGAACGCAAGGTCTACAATGGTGCCTAGATATTAAAAAACCTGAACTGCAATAACATTAAATTATTGCATAAGATGAGGCAAAATTCAATACCTAAGTTTCATAGGTTGGTTACTAACAAAATGTATATAGTATTGTCATTATAATAATTCTCAGAAGACGGTAACATAGGTATCAACAACTTGACCGCAGCTTTCATTCACTTATTGACCACTAAATAACGACGGCTAACCGCGGGGATTTTTTTACTCCTCCTATTTGGTATGTAGGAAGATATTGAAAGGTAAATAAGGAAAAGTGGTCTTCCTTATCTACCCACAATAATGGACATAATACTAGTGGTTTAGGAGGCCTATTTTGTTGGCATTTATATTTAAGTTAGGCACGGTTTGTATACCTCGCGAATCAATAAAATTTCAGGTGCTTTGTATTTTCCAGTAGGCTTACCAACATTACCTATACAAAATAGGGGCGTAAGTTTAAGTGATTACTCGCGTCCTAGGGCGTCGAATCTGTTCGTCCATAGGGTCCATAGGGTCAGCCAGGTGCGTCTATAGGGAAGGGAAGGCGGACATTGCAGGACTGCGTAGGTATGAGTATAGGTAGTATAAATTTAACGAAAAAACGTCCTTATTATAAAGCTAAAACAAACTTGAGATTAAAGATTTTTTATTTCTCATAAGAACTACAAAATGTTCACTTAAAAAGAGATACAGAAATATGATAAGTACTTCATTATATTATCCCCCCTTCCACCTTCCCTTTTGAATATTTTTTCATAACATCTTGTGTAGAATGAAGTACTTAATATGCCTTTCAAATTTGATTCAAATCCGTCGATCCGATTATGTTTAAAAAAAAATTCTTACCTACGAGTTTGACAATCACAATAATTCCGTTTTGGAACATAAATATGCAATTATGATCAAGGACCTTAAAGTAGGTAGGAACTTACAATATGATTATTCAAGTTTTGATTTAAAATAAACTATAAAATTTAAAAAGGATTTGATTTAGTATTATTTTTGAGTAAGGTTACGAATTTGGATTTTGACGGAACCGGCTTTATACTGACCAAAATAAAATGAATTTTAAGTACAATGCCTAAATATTGCGTTATGTTTTACTTACCTAAACGGTCCCATTTACCAAAGCCGTCAAGTTGTTGCTTTGAGTTTTTTGGTCATAAATTTTTAATCTGGGCTAATAAATAAGCACAAGTTTGTTAGTGTGCCCTTTACCCTTTTCAACTTAGGTACTTACTACCTATTCAACGGTAGCATGTTGAAAAAAAAAAGTACGTAAGTGTCGTGGAACACTCGGTTGGAACGAAGCAAAGACTACTTTTCTATACTGGGAATAAATAGGCAAATTTAAATATAATAAATTAATTGTCAATTAGGTATCCTAGAAACGCTCTTCCGTTCTACCAATGTAACAATCTATGGCCTGTGTCGCGGCTGCGCATTTCGCACTGTGACGATTTGACATATACGTGTCGTGACGGTAAAATGGAACAAATTTTTTTTTCCAGCCTTACACAGCCTCAGTCTTTTGTTTCTTCGATACCGTCCGAAAAGGAACTTTGTTCCAAAAAAAATGCCTACTGTTGTTACACTCGTAGGTCTCACATTAGTTAGATGGTGAAATGTCACCCTCATCAATTGCCAAACCTTTTTAATTAAATGAGTCGACTCTAATTTATTTACTGAGTGGGAATAAACTGGATTTCATTGAAATAAATACGGAAAAATACACCTTCCTGATGCTGATTAACTCACAGTAATCGTTCACACACAGTGACACTAATTATTAGTTTACAATATCAATTAATAGATCTGTACGATCGAGTTATTAAAGGTACCTACTGTTCTGGTTTTGTTCGCACACCCACACAATAAACTGGTGCCTTTATCAACATATCACTCTTAATCGATGGGTATTTTTACTTGAAAAGGTATAATGTACCTATCGGCGATAAAGTTTAAAATCTTGAAAGCTCTTTGGTTTAATAACCTATTCAGAAAAAGATCACATTGTAGGTATCATAAACGCTCGACAGCGGCTGGAACTTTTAAATGACTTTGTTAAATCTACCGTTCATACTACTGTTATGTGGTACCTAAACATGGACATACCATGTCATCATGTCACAAACATTTGAACAAGTTTACTAACGTTCAATAAATTTATTTTCAAATAATGATGGAATTACCTACTTTTGCTGTGGTTTACGAATTGTCAAATCAGTGGTTATGCTGAAAACTGCTATTCTGTAGGCTAAGCTAGCTGTTCTGTACACTCGGAACGGATGCGCTCTGATCGATTTCCAGTCAAAAGGTTAAACATTAATTTCAAACACCTTGGGAAACTACTAATCTTATCTTGAGTTTTTTAGGTACCAGGTAGGCTGCGCATTTGTGCGCATTTTTATTTTAATTTTGAGACAGCACTATAACGACTAACCTTCCTACTTGTGCCCTAATTTTCTATGAAATCTCAATCGTTTTATACAAAGCTATGTTTTTCAAATCCGGTCATTTTTTAAATTTAAGTAAGTATAAGTTTGTTAGCACCAACTTAGAGTACCTAGGCTCTATGTAAAGAAGACACATATCTAACCACGGCTGCGGTCGATAGATAGGTAAGCATTTTGTTTATTTAAAATTAAATCATTTTTTATAAC
This sequence comes from Epirrhoe tristata, assembly GCA_951394285.1. Classification (NCBI taxonomy): domain Eukaryota; kingdom Metazoa; phylum Arthropoda; class Insecta; order Lepidoptera; family Geometridae; genus Epirrhoe; species Epirrhoe tristata. Next base: position 6,282,094 of record OX596146.1, on the reverse strand, counting down.
TCAAAAAATACATTAGGAACTACTCATTAAACCACAACCATTAAATGGTGATTGTAAACATGACTCTGATGTGAGTATTTAGTTTACAAAACAACTATAAGTTAACCTACCTACTTATATCTAGTGCTACAAAGGAAGTTCTGAAAAGTTCTTGACCTCATTCTGTCAGCGCGATTATATAAAAGCTTATCTTATATCTTTCAAGCATACACTTAATACTTACACTAGGAAAAGGCAAGTTTCACCACTTTCGGTGAATGTGTGTGATAGCTTGTCAGCAATTTAACCGACAGAACTTAGGTCTCTCTTCTCTTCTCTCTATGATTCTGACAATCTGATATTAAAATTTATCTGGCAGATGTTTTAACTAGATGTGTATAAAAAGATAATGTATCAGCAATGGGTGAGATTGAGCCTTAATTTATGAACTTGAGGAAAGAACAAAGTGGCTCTACTCAGTGTTCGTGGGTGATTCCCACTACGTATTTGATACTTAATGATATTCTTTTATCGTGTTCCTAAATACAGTTTTTTTTTTGCTATATCCAATCCTTGTCAGATTGCCCTAGTAATCGTATATAAGTACCGATATATATACGATTACTTTGGTGATGTATGCTACTGGCAGAAAATTTTAAAAAATAAGGAGGGAGGCTTTTGCCATACAGTGGAACAATATGGGTGAAATAAATAAATGCTAATCCAGGTCAGCTATGTGCCTAATCCAAGGTTCATCCAATCGGTTCAGCCTTGAATCAAACACAAACATCTAAACATATAAACTCACACACTTGCGGCGATATGAGGACTTCTAGAACACTACGACTCAGTATATTCTGAGTCAGAAATACCTAGTGTTTTTTTATATTTATTTGCGAATATGCTTGTGCTACCTAAGTAAGTATCTACATGTTATACATAGGTGAAAAATACTAAAAGCTCAACGACATTCAAAGAACCGCAACTGGCCTATCTGGGTTGATGACAGAACTAGGTAAAGACGAAGATACATTTTACAGTGTAATTTATCGAACATCTTATAAGTAGTATCCAGTAATATCAACTGGAGTTGAAACAGTACCAAAGTAGGTACCAATACTAACCACCTAGGTTACTACTTTTTAACTAGATTTCTGCTGGTCGAAGAAGACAAAGCGATGAGTATTTTAAAATATTCAAAAAACCTGTTCATAACAATCCAATCATGTTTCGTGTCATCGCAAGTTATTTATTTACTTTTCACACAGGCATTAGGTAGTACCTTCTTGTTGTTATATAGTCCATTAATAATAATGAGTAGGTATATTGATATGAATGAATAATTGAATGAAAACAAAACTTGTGCTGTGCCTGGGTAAGTGCCTACAATGATGCAATACACCCCTAGCTAGTAAAAAGTTCCATATTTTTCCTAGTAGGTATGTCATTCCTATAAACATCGTGGCGCCTGACATGATGCTTATTTACCTTTGAAATAATAGGTACCTACTTAGTTACTCATACGACTCTACATACCATTCGTCATGCGGGTTTTTAAATAAGTACCTAAGCAGTTGGAACTTTGAAGAACCGCTTAGTTTTTTTTAGTTTTTTTCAATACAAACAGAACTTTTCCTTTCATTTTTGGGTTCCCTGACTGTCTGTTCATCTGTGTGATCTGTCTGAGTGTAAGATTAACCTAAAACTTTAGTTGATATGATAAAAGATGATAATTGATAGAGAGATAAAATGATAATTGATTTATTGATACTGATTATTGAATACACGCGACGGCGGTCGAACGCGTACTGATTGCTTTAGCAATGCATCGCATGCAAAGATGCAAAATGTACAATTTACAATAAATTGTACACACGGGTCCCATCTATCTAACAGCTAGGAAGTACAGTCACTCATTGAATTTTCACAGACAAAACTCAGATTTATTTTAGTAATAAAGTAGAACAAAACCACTTTAGATATTAGTAACTTTGCAAAGGGCATGCATCGGTCCGTTAAAACCAGCCAACCGTAGCCATAGGAAGTTATACCTTGCGTAGGTAAGTACTTAGCACCTACCCACTTACATTATTATCAAGGATATAAATATTGCACCTACACCTTTACTTTTTTACTTCCGACTTAAGAGGAACAAGTATTGTTTTTTGATAAGAGTATTAAGTTTTACTCGCATTCCTAACTTAAACGAAGCAATAACGAGCGCGGAAAAATTGCCCAAAAATACATAAGTTGGTAACCCTATGTATTATTTAAATACATAAGTATACTTACGTGTCCTCTGCCGAATCGTGGTTAAAGAGAGAATCCGAACTAACAACCTTCAGATCGGAAGTCGAGGTACATCCCACTAGGCCAACACGAATTAAAATTATAAACCGGTAAAGTATGAAGCAGTTTGTCATCATGAGGAGTTATCGAAGCATTAAACTAAGCTAAGGTCAAAATATTACTTAGTTAATGTAACTTCCCATTTTATTGAGGTCAAAATAATGTTTTAGAATTGGAGTTCTCGTCATTATTTAATTAAATTAACAAAATATTGGGCCCTTGACGGTGATTGCTTGAAACACCCACCAAGGAAGTTAGATCTCGGTGCGTGATTGTCACGAATAAACCGATGACCTTTTGATAAACTACTTACTTGAATGATTGTCTAGTATAACAAAAGTTTCCATAATAAAATGGATCATGGATCATTTTATGTTTCCGTAGTCGAAACAACAAAATCTAATTATGCCGATCTTCGGCTATCGTACGACGACCGACGGTACGAAGCAACAGATATTGAGTTTTAGCATAGCTGCTGCTGTTGCTGCTGCTGCTGCTCCTACTACTACTACTACTACTACTACTGCTACTGCTGCTGCTGCTGCTACTACTACTACTACTACTACTGCTACTACTGTTTTGGTAACCCAAAACGACACGTTATTTATACTAAAAAAAACAAATTTTAATATACCTATTGGTTAAGTAAATAATAGTCCTTTTAATTAAAATAAATTCCTAATAATAGTCCTTTTCACATAGGAACGATTCCAATGATGAGTGACAAGGCTCTTTTATGCTAATTTCTGAAAATATTAAAAAGGAAATAGACAAAATCCTTTATTTTTGAAGTTGTATATTTTAGTATCATCACTAGATTTCATCTATTTCAAAAATGTTAATTGTTGAACAGCGTGAAACGTAAAAATTCTGTGTCAGGGATACGTACCTACGTGAAAAATACTATTGATGAATGATTATTCTGATCATACAGCCCCATTAAGGTACCTTTATTTTAGAGGGCATACCTGGTAAAATTGGTCTTAGATATCGTATACTATATTATCAGCTTTTTCTGTCTTCTGTATAATATATTTAGGTAAATTATATGGAACCTTTACCGTGTTTACACCGCATGCCACACCTGAGCGGTCTTTGACTATTTGTTTTTTGATTCAACATGTGATTTATATCTATCCAACCCATGGCACGCATGGTAAATAAATCTACCATCTAGCATCTACCTACGCAAAAACTAGCCACTTTATCATACTATTGCGCAACATTATGTCATTCAGATTTAGGATATGTTCATTAATTTTGGTGCTGGTAGTGAACGCTTACATGGAAGCATACCTTCAGGAAAAATAGACGCGCATTTTCATGATATGATGTCATGACGACCGACAGCGAAACCTCGGTAGGTGGTAGGATACACTGCGAGCGGGCGCGAGCGCCGGTGCGGGTACGAAGTATTTTTTCCTCAGCTAGTAATATAAAAAAAACCCCTATTAGGTTTCATAAATTACTTACGAATCATTTTTCCTCGGATAGTGATACATATTTATTTATAGTTCATTGCCCTTTGGATTATGAATTTTATGATATACCTAATTTGACCTAAATTATTAATTGACTAGCTGTCCGCCCCGGCTTCGCACGGATTTATTATAGGTATTTTACAAAAATTTAATAACAACATGGCGGTCCCGGAGCGGGATGTATGATCCTTTTAAGTTTAGAGGTTAATATGTAGGTAAGGTCTAAGGTTGGTAAGGGAGTATTGGGCAGTAAGGCAGGTTTGGACACCACCGGCAAATCCCCGTGTTATGCCGGCCATACACCATCATGCCAATCCACCATTAGTCATGCCAATCCACCCCCATACATGGTCAATTCTAACTGATCAAATTCCGATTTGACGATAGGCCTGATGGTTTATGGCCGACATGACACGGGGGTGTCCAAACCTCCCTACTGCCCAATGCTCCCCTACCTCCCATATATATTTCATTGATATATTACCACTCCCCTCTCCCATTCCATAGTTCCCAGACACTTTTTAAACTATCATGGTTTTCAACATTTTTAACACAGTTAACGGGATATTTACCATGACTTAATATTTTTTGAGTTTCCCGACATTTCGGCGCAGTTGCATACGCCATGATCAATAGTATCTATGGTATTAATCATGGTTAATATCCCGTTACCTGTGTTAAAAATCCCAGACACTTGTCCTACCGTACTAACTGATATTTATTCTGTGGTCGCGATGTATCTTAAATTTTTTAACTCATGATAACTTTTGAATAAAATGTCCGATTTAAATCATTCAAAAAGTAATCGACGGGTACTGAAACAGCCTTTACTACGAAGGAATTTATTTGGATAAGAATAAATACCAAAATAAGAATAACGTGTTCTGCTTTTGGTCGGCATTTTTATTCACTTTTTCTACACTAATATTATAAAGAGGAAACATTTGTTTGTTTGTTTGTTTGAATTGAATAGGCTCCGAAACTACTGGAACGATTTGAAAAATTCTTTCACCATTAGAATCCTAAATTATCTCTGATGAACATAGGCTATAAATAATATATATAAGTAGATTACTAAATAAATATAAATAAGTATAATATAAATAAGTAGATTACTAGACAAAATTTAAAGGTAGCTGTAACTACACACTCAACCCCATAAACAAGTCTAGCTTAATTGTAAATTAAATTTTTCATAGGTATTATAAGTAATTAAGATTATTTTCAACGCATTAAGTTATGGTTTAAAATAATTACTTAACGAATTTATGAAGTTACCATGAATATGTGAACTATTAGAAACGGCTAACGACGCTGCTTAAATAAATAATAAATAAATAATGCTGGACTTTTCACACAGCATCATCTAGCCCCAAAGTAAGCAGAGCTTGTGTTATGGGTACTAGATGACTGATATACTACTTATATACTTTTTGTTTGTAAATACATACATATTATACATAGAAACACCCAGACCCGAGACAAATATTTGTAGATCATACAAACATTGGTCCCGCCGCGGGGATCGAACCCGCAACCTTTTGCGTCGCAGGCGGGCCTTCGCCCACTGCGCTAGAGGTCGTGCTTGTATAGCTATCGAGATGACAGGGTTCAGTAGGTACTTACGTACTTAATAAAATACACTAACAATACTTAAAGGTCAATTTATAGCGGTTGTAGAAAAGTTTTTAGCCTAAACTCAAATGGCATTTTACTCTTCCATAGATAACATGGTCATGGTAAAATCGGGCTGGTCTCCGTCATGGCTTAACGAATATAACGAAGACCGATATTAATCAATCGTGCCTTTTGAAGCACGAAGCTCTCAGGGTTCAGAGTTTTTGACGTAGATGCTTACTCGCATAAGATTTGTAGAAGAGAACAGCGCCATCTATCGGTGTACTAATGAAAACCAATACAAAAAAGCATTGACGATGTTCGAGTAAATAGTTTGCTCTCTAGCACTGCTAATAGTGGTCACTCATCCATTTTCGATCTGGTAAAGATTGCTGGGAGCCGTTGGGTGCAGGCTGCACAAGATCGATCGCTGTGGAAATCGATGGGGGAGGCCTATGTTCAGCAGTGGATACTAGATGGCTGACATGATGATGATGATGATCCATTTTGGGACATAGTACTTTCTTATTTATAATCAATCAAAAAACTATCTGCAATCACTGTTTTTATTCACTAGCGGCCGGTCTCAATATACGATCTCAATCCATGTTTGCCTATCTGTCATCGACACTTTAATCCATTTCTTGTAATTGGTGTTTCAATATGCAATCCACAGATTGACGCGAGACTGCTCGCGAGGCTGCTCGACATTATATCCTATAACATTGTGGTTAAAGTTTACAATGCCTTGTTATTAAAACTGATTGTCGGATTGAGCCTAAATGCTTCTAGCTACTGCAATTGTTACTATAAATATAATGTTCTACTTACTACTCTAAAGAATCTACTACTCTTATAAGATTAGTAGATCATTTATAGTTTCAGGAGGCATTCAGGCCCTTATTAATAAACGTGGTGTAAAGTTACGCCAGGTTCCAAAAATTGTATGGTTACTCCTAGTTACACCTGGCGTAACTTTACACCACGTTTATTAATAAGGTCCTTAATGTCTACATTCAACAGGATGTTGTAGTACCAAGAATGGAACTAAAATGAAATTACTACTATACATACAAAATTTCTTTATTCCGGAGTTGCTTTCAGGGCCTTCTTGGCCATTTTACTCTTAATCCGCATTTGCTTCTTCTCCTGAGGAGTTTTCTTAAGACCCTTCATCTTGCGCGTCTGCAAACGTCCAATCTCCTGCTTGCCGATATGCACACGACCCAGCTTAGAGCCAAATGCATCTCTCGAAATATTCTTCTTTTTGATTGTCTTAACTTCTCTCGGTATCTTACATGCTTCTTTGAGGAGGTCAGCGGATGCCAGTTTTGTTCTCCTCAGTTTGAAATCTATTGAAGGCCCTGAAAGCAAGAAAATAATCAATAACAAAATACTTAACTAGACAAAACAGTAATTGATGTCCAATTTTAACAACTAAAAACTATTCACCGCGGAATCATACCAGACTAGCTTTGAATAATGCTCATCAATCTCTAATTTTCAATAATAATTATCATCCCTTCAATTCACTTCAATATTAGTCTTTCTTAAACTTTCGCGATCACAATTCATCTTTAGAGATATATTTTATATTCACTTCAATATTTACCATTAAGAGCCTTACATTGCATTGAACCTTCAACACTATATGTTGAGAACTGAGGCTTTATTATCTACGTTGAATCCAAAATATTGGTCGTTAAGATCAACCTATAAATATGGTCCTAACCTAGGAGCAAATATTTCAAACCGAAAAAGTTGGAAATTGTTGAAAGAAAAATCAAAATATTCATTGAAATTTCGGATTCAATGCCCCTGAGAATAAGGCCCCTGTGTTTCGATAATTAGTTCTAGAACTAACCTATTTCTTCTAGTTCAACCCTTGGTGTTCGCTGACCACTCTTTTTGAGCTGTATTCTGTAAGACCTGAGGTAGACGGCGCCGTCATCCGTGGCTGTGAAACTCAGCACATGCTCCAATCCTTGCAACCGGATTGTTTCAACCTGCAAATGTATAATTTCACATGTCAATATACGCAATGGGCTTACAAACTGTCACATGGAGTGCTGACTTCTGCATAATGTGAGCATGTGCCAAATATTAATACATGCTTCTACTACCCAGACATCTTCATAGGTTCTGGAATACATAAAAGATCTGAGAGAATGTCTGTCAACAGCGACTTGGGGATTCGGATATGGGGCCTTATTGTGTAACTCAACTGGCAATGGACATGGACTTCAATTGTTGTATTGTGTGATTAGTTGAGCTCTATTGGGAGACAACTGGGAATGGATTTCAAGTTAGACAATAAGGTTCTGAATCATTCTATCATAGCAACTGGCATTATAGATTAGTTGGTGCTAGCTCTGCCTTCCGTGTTCAGTTAGTGGGTTCCAACTGCATAAGACATTATAACTGCATAAGATATTAAAGCACACAGGAATCTTACGTATTTTTTTTTCTCTTTATCTGCCATCGGCTCGTCAGCAATAATCAGATGCGTTCTGGGAGGAGGTTTAGGAGCAGTTCCATTGAATTGCCCTAATTACTGTTTTTGAACTTCTCAGTTCCTCTGGTCAAGCGAGGATATCCCATCTTTTAAGGCGTTTTATTGTGCTTTGGCAATCAGTATCAGAATCTTATGTATAAACCAATCTATGTATATTAAACTAAAATGTAGGTATACATGTACAGTTTGATCTACGCTTTCTCGATTGACATCTATTGAAAGCAAAGTGTATAATACTAGTTTAGTTTATAGTTTTAGCTAAAATTTACCAAAATAAACTTTTTAATACATACCTTTTCTCTTTGGAAGAAATCAGTGAAAAGTGACTTTAGCTGCTTCAATTCCTGGTTCAATTCCCAAGCAGGTCCATTGAATAGCAGACAAGGCTTCAGCCCGGGCAGGACTTTCATGTTCTGGTATTCTGACATTGCTTTGTAGCCATCAGCTCCGAGCTCAATCATGTCTAGGATACCATAGTTGAATGTGCGCCCTAATATTATGTTATGTGGTCTTTTTTTACTGTGTGATCCTACACCAAAGAGGGCTGCTTCTTTCTTGTAGCATAACCTGAAATACAAATGTTTACATTTCTCTAAGAACTTTAGTCTGTAAATTCTGTTAGCAGCTATTAGGATTTCTAAATATAGACCATTTTTCCACGTGTGAATTTACTTACTTTTCTATAAGTGTGGCATCTTCAAAAGGCACGAAATCATTCTTGCGTGTTAGGTAAGCCGCGTCGGGTTTTTTCAAATTGTAAATATCTTTCAGTATTTCCCGTGTGCGCTCTGAAGGTTTCCGCCCCTGCATGAAAATACATTGTTTCGGCCCTTCGACTGGCTTTGGGTCTCTTGAAAGAAGCGCCTTTTTACCCTTACGAGTCGTGGGTTTTCTGAAACGCAGAATAAACAAATTATAACTCAAAAACAATTGTTCGAAGTTAAACAACTATTAGCAGGATTGTCAACTTACTTTATTCTCTGAATAACAGGCATTTTTATTGCTATATCTATCAGAATTCAGAAAACACGAACGAAATTCGAAAATAAAAAAACAACACACACACACACAACACGTTGAACACGTGTTTTTATAAGTGAATGAATGAAAATGAAAAATGAATGAATGAAAGAAAGCCTTAGAGTGACGTCAAGCATGCCACTGTCGAACTCAAAATTGACATTGACACTGACAGAATTTTTGTAAGAATCGTATTTTGAGAAAAGTTAGTTGCCATTAATAAAAAGAAGAAGAAGAAGAAGAAGAAGAATCTTTTCTCGGGACTTCTTTCGCCATTTTTGAAGGAGCTAGTTAGTGGCTCTGCTATTTTATTTAGTTTTCTCGGAAGCGTGCCCAAAACACTGGCGGCATTACCACGTTGGATGGCAATGCTGATCCTTTGAGCCAAAATCCAGCGTGGTAATGCCGCCAGTGTTTAGGGCACGCTTCCGACTGACAGTGACCTGGATCAGTTGAGCTATCTATAGATCGTTTCTAACGATCCTTAGATAGCTTGACTAATCCTGTTGTATTTTGTAAATATATATGTACGTATTGTACGTAGTAGCTTAGTTTCTGACATGGATAAGATAAAGATTATGTCTCAGGGACGGACAGGCACCTTTTTTTTTTCAAAACTAATCATGGAGGGCGTGAAATAAGGGTTGAAATTTTGTATGGGGACTTGAAGTGAAGTTCCAGTTAAAGGCAAGGAAGGTTTGAGGAAGGTAGGTAGTAACTACTTACCTAGATATTGTAATTTGTAAGATTAGTAAGATTTGCTTCGAGGTAAATCCCTCATAACAAAAATGCTAAGTAATATGTATTACCATTACTGTACATACCTACTTATCATTACTAGGTAGATACCTACAAGAACAACGTTACGGAACACCTGTGCTTATAGGAACTATGTAGGTAGGTATGGTACCTACCTATCTAGGTAGTTATAGGTACCTGATGACGATTTAATGACGATGATAAATTACTAACTAGATTTTCCTTAACACTTGTGAATTTTTGTGAAAATCCAACCTAGGTAATCACAATCTTATTAGACCAAAGTAAGACGTAGGTACTTAGGTTAGTGTTACTACTTAGGTAGTAGGTAAGCTACACCTAGGTAGGTGTAGCTTAAAATAATAGGTACTTATTAGTAGGTAGGTAGGTACCTACGCACTTTAGCCAGGGTAGGCAAGGCAAACCTATGCTTTGACGGTTCTCGTGAGTTTTAGAAAGAAATACGCAAACAGACTAACAAGTCTAGGTACCTACCTACGAGTCACTCATGCTTGACCTCACGCACGTGTCTTTGACTGCGTCGAAACGTGAGAGATGTGTGGAGTTTGGTTACAAGAGAAGATAACTAGATACCTACCTACTCTCACTTGCATCGGTATTCACAAACACTGTGAGGTCTCACAGTGCGCGCGGACGCACAGGATCCCAAAAACCTACTCATTTTGGGACCCTGTGCGTACGCGTGCACTGTGAAATGTCTTAATAATGTTAAGTATCTGCACTTAGAAAGCCAGAATATGGTAAGTAGGTAAGTACCGTTTTCTCTCCTATGACCGCTATGGAAAAACAAAAAGTGTAGTGAAACCAGAAGAAACCAAGAAGTGAAGTGAGAGAGAAGAAGAAGACTAAGCTAAGATGATACTGATTGGGCGGTATAGTCGCTCAGCGACAGCCCTTTTCTTTTATTCATGTAATTAAAAAAAAAAATGTCTTACTTGCTTGGCGGGTACGGTCTACCTACCTATAGTTGATTACGATCTATTCAGATCTGTCAGAAGTCATTAATAAATTTATTTATTTTTATTTAACAATAAAAAGAAAAGGGCTTTGTCGCTGAGCGACTACACCGCCCAATCAGTAACATCTTAGCTTAGTCTTCTTCTTCTTCTCTCTCACTTCACTTCTTGGTTTCTTCTGGTTTCACTACACTTTTTGGTTTCTTCTTCTTATTCTTTTTATTCCTTCTTCTTCTTCTTTTTTTTTTATTTAAGTACAAAAAAAAGAAAAGGGCTTTGTCGCTGAGCGACTATATCGCCCAATCAGTAACATCATCTTAGCTTAGTCTTCATCATATAGGTCTTCATATTCTTCATGGTTTCACTTCACTTCTTGGTTTCTTCTTTTTATTTCTTCTTCTTCTTTTCACTTTGACTTCACTTCAAATCTTTCTTCAAATACGTATTACTTATGTCACGTCAATTTGAGTCAATTGACGTGACATAAGTAATACGTCCTTTCAAAACTCCAACGGAAATCTTTCGTCAAATGAGAAAACTTCTTGAATACTCCCGCATTCCATTTGACAAATCTCCTGATACGTATCCAAGGCTTCATTAGTAAAATGCCACCAAGATTACAAAATAAAACCTAGTAAAACACGAGAAAACTAAATAAAATAGCAGAGCCACTAGTTCCTTCAAAAATGGCGAAAGAAGTCCAATTAATAAATCAAACCAGCTTCCTACGTCGTAATAACTACTATATTATTGTTAAAAACTGTTTTGATACTAACCTACGTTTTTACGTCTAAAGGCACAAACCTGTATTTTAATTACCTTATTAAGGAAAACCCTCTTAAATATTTTTAATGTCTCGCAATATTCATTTTACCAATATTTTAAGTTCATTCAAAAATGAATCGTGTCTCATAACGTTGCGAGTTCTGATTATCTTGGCAATATAATTTAATCGTAAAAACCAGTCAGTGCAATGCCTTTAATCTGATTTGAGCTCTTGTGGTTTGGAATAAAGTCTTATTTTGTTTAAAGCTTCTACAATTGCGTGTTAGCCGAGCTTTTAGGTTTTTCGCGGACAGTGTCGTCAGTTCACTAGCACTATTACTGCTTCTGTGGTTGAGGAGTGTCTTGTCTGTCTCCTCTAAATACAGTTACTCGGAAGCATGACCGTCAATTCGTGGTGGAGCGCAGCCGAGACCGCGCTGTGGCACACGATCGGAAAAAAACAGAATAACATTCTAGCCGTTTTATGTGAAGTGTTTATAAGTTTTGAAACCGCATCAAAAGTAAGTTTATGGACCACTTTACATAGGTACATTCTTTCATCGACGCCCGTTCTTATTTTTCTTCTTCCCGTGTTCAAACGCTCTTTAGCAGAGCAACTCATTTTAACAGCACATAGGTAGGAAATATCAACGCAGTTCAGAATAGGTAGGCTACAATTTTATTTTATTTTGGTTCGTATCGTTTTGGTTAGGTATTCCTTATTTTTAAGCGAAGAAGTTGCGGTTACACAAAAGCCGGCTAGAGTCTTAATGAAAATTAACATAGTAGGTAGGTGCCAGGTGCCGAGAAAAACTAGTCAAGTGTCCATAACACACCCATCTTCATTTATTAGTAACATTCCATTCATCATCATCATCATTTCATATCGTTTGCATTCCCTTTTGTGTATAGCCTGGGGTATAGCTTAGGCCTCCTCTCTCCTCTCTAGTAGGTAAGTAGGTACCTACGCTAATTTTTCATCCAATGATTTCCAACTTCACACTGCTGACAATATCGTTTGACCAAAACGGGCTGGTTGGTCTGCCCTCGGTCGCTAAGCATCCCTTGACCAACATTCTCGTAATTCAATTCAATTCAAAACGTTTATTGCTTCATGTTAGTAGATAGATCTTAAAATATAATAGTGTCTCATGTACATGTTAACTTAACCATTGCATGGATGAAAAGAAAATACTTACTTACGTACCTAGGTACCTACGTACCCTATCCAGACCATACCTAAATCCTCGAAGTTGGTAGTAGGTTAGGTACTTAGGTATATTTTTGTCTCCGTAGCCTTGCATCTCACAGGAAATGTTGCCGGAACTGAACTGTATCGGAACCCCAGACCATCCGGAACTATCCGCAAAATGCATTCGAATGTCAACCTCTTTCATTTTTTAATAAGGTAGGTTACCTACTTACAGCATTCCTATAGTAGGTAGGTAGGTACCTGCCTAGGGTTGCCTGCTATAGGTCTTTACATTTATAGTCGTAATATTCAGTGTTACTTCTTTAAAGAAAGAATAAGCACATTTATTTACAGAAACTAAGCTACTACATATTAACATATATTTACAAAATACTTTTATCTAGGATTAAAGCTATCTAAGGATCGTTAGAAACGATCTATAGATAGCTCAACTGATCCAGGTCACTGAGAGTCGGAAGCGTGCCCAAAACACTGGCGGCATTACCACGCTGGATGGCAATGCTGATCCTTTGAGCAAAAAATGTGCCAGCTCTCGGATCACGCGTCGCTTCGACCAGACGCCCTGAAAGAATTTTGAAAACCCGAAGGGCTCCAGAACCCCACGGACCTAGGGTCTCAACCCCAAATGGTTTTGAAAACCCGAAGGGCTCCAGAACCCCACGGACCTAGGGTCTCAACCCCAAATGGTGTATATAAACCCTATCAAGATTTATATATTTGCGCCCTTTGAGATCCTCAGCCGAATCTGCCCCCGCGCCAGGAACGGATGTCCCCGGTAGATGTGAAAGCGCAAGGGTGTCTACGCAAGTAGCGTCCCACACCAAAGGCCTTCCCCTCTCCCAAGGGATAAGAGTCATGCCGTTTAAAGAAATACTTGTAGGTTTCTTGACAAAACAAAAACCCAACAAAAAAATGCTATTCCTGAGATAAATAGCAAAATGTGTGCAAAACATGTATTTAAAAAAAATATATTATCTAGAAAACTTTTACCAATCGTGTTTTAAAACATGTAATCCTAGATAAAAGTTCGAAGTATCATTTCCCTAAATATGAAGGTTGTAGCTTTTACAGATTCTGATATAAATAACTACGAAATTGCTTAAATCGCTCCTGCACACCCTTAACTAGAAGAACAATTTGACTTTGCCCCCGTAATCTAGAATAATAGTCAAATGTAAGAGCCCGTGATATTGCATCAGATGATTTAACTAACATTACTAAATTACATAGTAGCAACTTTACCCTAAACTACTTATTTAAGTATTAAAAATCTTGTCTAAAATCTATAACATCGAGCATTCTGAATTCTCTTCTGAATAGCTTCTTAACTAATTTGACACAGTACAAAATTGACCAATTGGAACAGCAAAATTTTTAGGTCTATCAAGTTTCTTGCCCGCACTTAGAGAAAATGTTAGGTAAGTGTATGCAATAGAATCAGCACGATTGGTTGTTTGGAGTTAAAGCAGTGGGATATACTTAGGTACATATAGAGGAAGTCCAGCTGAGGGTTCCAGAAAGTCATCAAATTCATCAAAACTCAACATGCTTTGAAAAGGACCCTTGAATTGGTGCAAGCTCGCAGGCAGGTTGTATGAGGAATGGATTAAACGGTAATTTAATTTCCTCTTATATCGAGTACCAGTGTGAGTCAGATTACACTCACTCATTATCATAGTGTGTGTAGGTACCTAACACGGGAGGCTTGGCTCCATAACTCAGATAAAGATGATAGCTTTGTCCCGACGTCGCGCAGACTCGCTGATATTGGGGTTGCTAAGGGTCACGAAGCATTTTATTAGTGTTTTGTTAAACTTTGTTAAACTTAACTATGATAAAAAAAATACAGTAGATAAAAAAATATTATAATTTGGGTTGGTATAGGTACCTATAAGTAGATCATAATAATCATCATCATCATTTTCCTGCCCATTTCCCACTTAGCGGGGGTTAAGGGCAGGGGAATGACCTTATGTAGGGTCAACACCACATGTAGAAATGGGAATGGAAGAGGAATCCTACATGTTGTGTTCACCCAATGTGATAGTGTAGTAGGTACCAATTTTCTAAAGGTGGGTACTATGTAGTTAGGTGCTTATATTCTCATCCTCATGAAAATTCAAATGGAAGACAGTAAAATTTAGTAATAGGTATTGCTCGGCAGATAAGACAATACTACTTTCGGCCGTATACTTGTTTGACATAACTACTTACATTTACAATGAATTTGAACTTCAGTTGCGTAAAATGTAGCTATGTCGCTTTACCATGATAATGATTATACTTACCTTACCTATATTTTCGCGAGCATCAACAATAATTATTGTTTAGTGGTAGGTTAGGTACCTATTGTTGATCGAAAAGCGCGAGAATTCTTTCCATATTATGGGCCTACCTACCAATTCCAAGATTGATGAAACGCCCAATCTAAATTGGATCCATCGAATTACCTAATTAAATCTAAGAATCGTCCTATAGGTAGGTACTGTGTAAACATGTTTGTATGTAGGCTAAACACGAGACCCGGAAATTATAGTTGAGTACTGTCTAAGATTGACCTAATAGGAATCAAGCGATAGTGCATATTACGCATTGGACCATAATACCTGATGTCGTAACGTCATATATTCAAATTTGAATGTAGGTCGATCGTCGATGTGGGTATTTTTTTGCATCACTTTGTTCCACTAAATAGAAACATTCCGTTGCACTAAATAGAAAGCATCACCAAGGAAAATAAGCTACGAGTAGAAATATACCTAACTAGCTGACCCGCGCAACTTCGTCTGCGCATTATTAGGATTCAAGTGCAGGAGTGTTACCTAAAGTTTATTTACACTGTGTTTGAAGTGAATAAAAAGGAATCAAATTTTCCATACTAACTTTAACACCCTGTAAAACATCCATATGGGTTGATTTTTTTTAATTAGATAAGCATATATTCAAGTAAAAAAGCTAAAGCATCTACGTTCCAAATTTCATTACAATCGGTTAAGTCACGTCTATGAAACTGCCTATTTTAATTTCCAAAACGCTAAATGATCTGTATTCTTGATCTCGCAACGCTACCTAGTTGTGAAAATGAAAAATATAGATGGCGTTGCTAGCGTTGCTAATCAACGCCAAGGAAAAATATTTTATTTTCTAGCTGGTACCCGCGATTTCGTCAGTAAAATAACATAAGTTGAAAACCTATAAAAATTATCGAAAAGTCTAAGCAAAAATCTCCAATAGCTTTCAAAACTCAAAATGATCGTATCTCGACCTCCGCTATAGTAGAAACGCCACCTAGGAGAAAAAAAGTAAAAAGCAGTTTTGACCTCGGTGATATAGATGGCGTTCGAACCAAAGCCTAAGAAAAAGTATTTTAATATACCAAAAAAATCTTAATTTCGTATGTATTGATGAGTGGAAATATACATGTTACATGTTTTTAATTAATTTAAAAATCATTTATCATGCAAAATGAGAAAAAAAACAAAAAAATCTGCAATGCAAAAACAGAGCAAAAAGTGGCGGTCACCCATCATCTTTATGACCTCGCCCAGCGTCGCTCAACTTTTTTTCCCATACAAACTTGCAACCCTTATTTTCACGCCCCCTTATAAATATTTAAAGAAAAAAGTATCCTATGTCCGTCCCTGGGGTATAATCTTTATCCATGCCAAATTTCAGCTTAATCTGTTTAGCGGTTTGGGCGTGAAAGCGTAACAAACAGACAGACAGACAGAGTTACTTTCAGATTTATAATATTAGTATGGAAGTATGGATTTAACAAATATTTAATAATAACATGGCGGTCCCGGAGCGGGATGTATGATCCTTTAAAGTTTAGAGGTTAATATGTAGGTAAGGTCTAAGGTAGGTAGGGGAGTATTGGGCAGTAAGGCAGGTTTGGACACCACCGGCAAACTCCCGTGTTATGCCGGCCATACACCATCATGTCAATCTACCCCCAAAAATGGTCAATTCTAACTGATCAAATTCCGATTTGACGATAGGCATGATGGTTTCTGGCCGACATGACACGGGGGTGTCCAAACCTCCCTACTGCCCAATGCTCCCCTACCTCCCATATATATTTCATTGATATATTACCCCCTCTCCCATTCCATAGTTCCCAGACACTTTTTAAACTATCATGGTTATCAACATTTTTAACACAGTTAACGGGATATTTACCATGTTTTAATGTTTTTTGAGTTTCCCGATATTTCGGCGCAGTTGCATACGCCATGATCAATAGTATCTATGGTATTAACTATTAATCATTGTTAATATCCCGTTACCTGTGTTAAAAATCCCAGACACTTGTCCTACCGTACTAACTGATATTTATTCTGTGGTCGCGATGTATCTTACATTTTTAAACTCATGATAACTTTTGAATAAAATGTCCGATTTCAATCATTCAAAAAGTAATCGACGGGTACTGAAACAGCCTTTACTACTAAGGAATTTATTTGGATAAGAATAAATACCAAAATAAGAATAACGTGGTCTGCTTTTGGTCGGCATTTTTATTCTCTTTTTAAATTATAAATGTTGTTATTCTGACACAACCACAATAGTTGGACATAATAATATGCTATCGCTGACTTTTTTGTAGATATTGATACGTTCTTTAATATTGTAGAACATTTTTTTGTTCTATCATCAATAGTTTTCGCAGCGCACGCGTTATGAAGAATTTTATGTTCAAAATTTTTACATTATTTACATTATTGCAATTTTCATAAGGATCTCTAATTTTTTTGAAAATAATTTATAGCCTATGTTCATCACAGATAATGTAGGATTCTAATGGTGAAAGAATTTTTCAAATCGGTCCAGTAGTTTCGGAGCCTATTCAATTCAAACAAACAAACAAACAAATGTTTCCTCTTTATAATATTATTATTATAGTATTAAGTATTATATACCTAATAAACAAATACTCAATTTCAAAGCGCTTCGCGGTCGTGGTCGTTCTTGATAGATCGTCGAAGTTATGCAACGTTCGAAACGGTCTGTAAGTGGATAGGTGACCGCCAGTGGCATTTTCATCTAAACGCTTCCGTAGGAGGTCGTGTTAAATTGTCGGTCCCATCTAATCGGAGGCCTAAAATCTGCATCACCAGAGCTGGCCACTGACTCATACGAACTTACTTTTACTCATTTTTTTTGCAAAAGTAGAGATTAAAATAACAGGAAGTTATAGGAAAATAATAAAAATACGTACTTACAGGAAAATACAGGAAAATTATAAATGTTATCAACTGCTACCGACCAACTAACAGCTACTACCAACTAGCAGTTGGTGCTCTATGTATGTAATTAAAATCAGTTTAGCAAATTTTTATAGCTTTTTTATCTCAATATCCATTAAAGCTCGGTTATGATTGTTATGGTTCACACGAAATAAGATAAGTAGATAGAAGACCACTCGGATGTTATATTGGAGCGCGTGATTTCGTCCCACCAACATCCATTATCCAATTTTAACCAGTATGTTATCCACAAGTAAGATGGACTCTCCCTCCATACCTATTCGTAATAGGTTGAGCGAGCTGTCAATCCGAGATACAGTTTAGCAGAATCATTTGCGTGTGGATCATTCACAGATCGCGATCTTTGCCATACACACATGATCAAATGTTATTATTTTGCGAAATAAAGTGATTTTTTCAAAATGGTTAATAAATTAAACAACGACAACAAATTCAGTAAGTTTTATTTCTTGGAATAATGCCAAAAAGTTAATTTTATTCTTGCTACGATATGTGAGGTAGGTATTGTGAAACAAAATATGCAACGTTTTTGCGTTAAAGATAGATAAATGACGTCAAAGGCAATTTAATATGAATTCATCATTAATTATCTTACAATTTTAAATTAAGTACTTTTTGTGCAAAGTCATTTAGGTAGGTACTAGGTACCTATACAAAGTTACCCGTGAACAATTCGTGGTATGTTACTTAGAAGTTGAACCAAGATTTATTAAGTAAGTATTTTCTTTGTTTTTTTCAGTGTTGGAGAATGAAGTTAAAGACGTTGAAATCGCAAAATCTGAAGATCCATTCACAAAAGCCATCGGCGCGATAGGAAAATGGCAAATATGGGTTTGCTTCGTTGTATTCCTAGTGAAATTCCCCGTGGCGTGGCATCAAATGAGTATTATTTTTCTCGCACCTCCTATGAATTTCACCTGCTCAGAAACTAGTGAAACGAAAGTATTTGATAATGTATGTCAGGCCAACTGCTCGCACTACGAATACGACACCAGCATATTCCATAATACTATTGTATCTGACTGGGATCTTATATGCGATAAACATTGGCTGAAGAATTTGACGCAGACTGTCTTTATGCTTGGGATACTCGTCGGTAACATGATGTTTGGCCATCTCTCTGATCGGTGAGTTCTAAAAACTTATCTTAAAACGTTATTAACTCTAATATAAAATAAATAATATTCCCTGCATCTTTAAATTGGCACATCCTGGAGTTTAAGACGAGTCACCTCGCATCTCCGGATGAGGTTACTTGAAGCCCTCATAAACGTGGAAGTTTTATCAGGGCATTGTTCTATTTGTTTTGTACGGCATCCCAGTTTTCCATGACCCTTGCGATGTGACGATGCACACGATGAGATCGAATGTTTACGTACGAGAATGTGCATGTTTGTTTACTGTGAGTTATTTGTAAGTAGTGGTATGTCTCACGAATTGATAACCTATAGGTAATTAATTGCTAATATAATGAAGTCCCCTTGAACGACTGAGTTTCCTGTCTACATTCATGGGCATACTGAAGAATAACCTACATAATACCTAATATTAATATTTTATTGAGAAACAACAATGTTTTTTTTTCAGATTTGGTCGCCGCATTCCTTTCCTTGCTGCTGTGTTCCTCCAGCTAATTTCTGGAGTAGCAACTGCTTACTCCATCAACTGGTATATATTCACCACACTGCGATTTTTCCTAGCAGTGGCTACTGGAGGGACTATGGTTACCAGCTTCGTGCTCACAATGGAGTTGATTGGCTCCAAATACAGAGACACTGTTGGAATCGTATACCAAATTCCTTTTAACCTCGGCCATCTGACTCTACCATTATTTGGATATTTCCTACGAAACTGGAGTACTTTCCAGCTGGCAATATCAATGCCGTCTGTGATATTCCTAAGCTACTATTTCCTGCTACCTGAATCGCCAAGATGGCTTTTGACAGCTGGGAAGTCTGAGGAAGCAGCCAAGATTATGGAAGTTGCAGCTAAAAGGTAAATATGGTATAAATTATACTGAATAGTAAAAGCATCATCATCATCATTCCCTTGCCTTTATCCCACGCTAAGTGGGGTCGGTACAGCAATACATACAATAGACTATTATGTTAAAATCTAAGGTCTATAGGCTTATCTATATATCCATATCCTTTGTTATGAGTAGGTAGGTTAGGTACACACGTCAACAAAGAAATAATGTTGAATAATAACTGAAGGTCAATTTTCAGGAACGGTCTTCCCACTGAGGGAATAGCATCCGTCACTCAGAAGCTGGCAGTAGAGATGAGCAACAAACAAGAGGAACGTGCTTCCTTCCTCGCTCTGTTCCGAACTCCTCGTCTGAGAGCTCGCACTATCGCGATCTGCTTCAACTGGTTCGTCTGCGGCCTTTGTTTCTTCGGAGTCTCCCAGTACATTGGACACGTCTCCGGAAATATATTCAGCAATGTCGCCATTTCCGCCGCTATACAGGTATTTTGAATTAAATAAAACCGGTCTAGTTCACCTCTTTTACTTATGAATTGTTTATATAACATGTATAATTTCATGTTTATCTCATTTAATTATTACAATTTGACCCAAATGCCTCGATACTATCGGTGGCCAATAACAAGACTAACGGTCTTGATAATGCGTATTTGTCTATGTTTATTTTATTTCTCGTATCTTAGCAGCAATGTTTAAATTCCTCTCTTATTTCAGGTCCCTGGCACACTGATCTCTATCTACGCGAACAGAATTCTCGGACGTAAGATAACATTGATCAGCGCCAACTGTGTGACTGGCCTTAGCTGCTTACTTATCATCGTCATTCCTCACTCCAGTGCGAGCAATTTGACTCTCGGCTGCATGGGTCTATGGGGCATGAGTATATCTTTTGCTACTGTTTATCTATATGCTGGAGAGTTGTTCCCTACTGTGGTCAGGAACTCTGGCGTTGGGCTTTCATCGACAGTAGCTAGATTAGGATCGATGCTCGCTCCTTTCGTGGCAACGCTCTCGCACACAAGCCCGTGGTTGCCTCCTCTAGTATTCGGAGTTGTGCCGTTGATAGGAGCCGCTTTATGTGCTTTGTTACCTGATACTCGAGGCAGAAAACTTCCAGACACATTAGAAGAAGGAGAAGTCTAGTCGCTATTTGTTTAAATCGACACGCGTGTCGTACTTCGTGCAATTATGGTTACCGTAGTGAGTGATGCCACTTTTCCAAAGTCGTTCTAAAAGTTACAATTAAATTGTTCATTTTAAATTATTTATGTATCTTACCTACATTTGATAAATGTGAGCAGGTAGGTACCTATACCTACTGAAAAAAACACTGCCAGAGTTTTTTGTTGTCATTTAAAGAACTTCCTTAATACTTTTTAAGTGGATGCGCAGTAAAAACTTTAAAGTAGATTCCCACAAGTACGTACAATCTTGTCCTTCAAATTAGCCTCAAAATGCCGCGCGGTGGCAGCGCGTCTGTAGCGCTGCAGTCGCGTTGTTTGGAAATGGTAGTGTTGTACATAATTTAGTTTCACGATGGATTTTGATGCAGAAAAAAACAAAATAAGAAGCCTAGGAAAACGTCCCTAGTCGATCAATGAACTGACGCGCGGCTGCAGCGCGGCCTCAGTGCTGCTGCCGCGCGACACTTTACGGCTAATTTGAAGGCGCCCTAAGGTATCTACGGAACCATAAAGGTACCTACAAATCGAGATTACGACAGAAGTTCAATTGACCCAGAGCGCTAATTGTATGTAAGTGCCTTAGATGCTAGTTAGTCCACTTGTAATTTTATTGTGCAATGTTAATAGAATTTTAAGAAATTGATCAAGATGAAATAATAGGTAATGTATTTTAATAGACTAATAAAAAGTCTATAGACATAGGCTGTGATAATTAGTTTTTTAATGTAATTTATATTGTTTTTAGATAAAACGATTGTTTTAAATCCTTGTATTTTATTTTATTAGTGTTTAATAAAATTTTCAATATAGGTATAGCCTCATTTTGAACATACCTACCTACATTCAATCGCGTATAATGGTTGTTCCTAGAAATTCTAATAATTAAACGATTTAATTAACGATAATGTCCAGCATTATTTATTATTATTTAATAAATGATCTACATCCATTATTTTAATAACGGAAACCGTATGTATCCAGACAATTCGATGATTTTCTTTTTATACGTATACCATGTGATCCTTATCTAATGTTTTATACCGAATGATAACAATAAGTAAATTTACCTACAAAATACATTGTCTAGAGGCAGTCCCATTATCTTACAAAATAATACGATAATATTAAGAGATGTTTACGAGCGTAACTAGAAAATACCGTCACGTTTCACGCCGCAGTTCGTGATTATATATTCCGAAAGACAGACATGTAGCTCTTTGATCCAATTCTAATAATTTAAAATGAAAATATAAACGTTTTTTGTATGAATCTGTGAAAATGAGTGATTCATTGTCTGAAGATCCTATAGAAACTTTAATAGGTCGCTTCGGGAGGTATCAAACGTGGATATTATTTCTTGTGACAATAGGACGCCTGCCAACGGAGTTTCAACTAAACAATGTTGTGTTCGTCATACCAGGTGTGGAATACACTTGCTTAGATGAAAATTCCAATAATGGGACGAACATTTGCCCTTGTGAGAATCCTCTGTATGACCAAACAGCCGTAGTGAGTTCCGTGACGACGGAATGGGATCTCATCTGTGGAAGAGGATCATTGGCTAGCCTGGCTCAGTCTATGATGCAATTTGGAATCCTTGTGGGCAGTTTAATCTACGGACATATTTCTGACAGGTAATTCCACACCTAATATTGACAATGCCTACGTCAAATATTTATCTTGAGATGTAATGTCATTTTTATTTG
Organism: Epirrhoe tristata; assembly: GCA_951394285.1. Taxonomy (NCBI): domain Eukaryota; kingdom Metazoa; phylum Arthropoda; class Insecta; order Lepidoptera; family Geometridae; genus Epirrhoe; species Epirrhoe tristata. The sequence continues at coordinate 6,259,270 of OX596146.1, read as the reverse complement.
AGATAGGAGTAAATTACTTTTGTTTGCCATTTGGTCTCATGAAACTTAGACTAATACAGTTTTTGCGGTGTTTTTGATAATTTTAGTGTTTGTCGCACTAGCCGTAACAGCTGGGGGGATTTTAATTTTTTCTTCACTTGAATGGGGCTTAGCTAGATATTGTTAAAACCTAGATTCTAGATTTTTACTTACCGACCAAGCAATGCTGCTATAATCTTTCAAATGTATAATTTATTTACGTTGAACTTTACAGATATTAAAAGATCTGAGAATACTATCTATACCTACCTAAATGAGAAATAATTAAATTAAATTAATTCTGAACAGTCGGTTGTTTTACTTTAATTTATTTTAGATATTTTATTATTGTTTTAATAATACACGTTTTTCGTTTTTAGGTACGGACGTAAGCAAGGCGCCCTACTGTCAATGGCTGTGGAAGTGCTATTCATAATATTATCTGCAGTAGCGCCTAATCTTTGGATGTTCCTTATCTGCAGGTTCCTAATAGGAACCTCAGTTGGAGGAGTGATGCTTTGCTTCTACGTCATTATAGTGGAGCTCAGCGGAAAGTCTTTCCGACCCTATGCTATTGGACTTCAGGAAATATCATTTGTCTTGGGCTACTTCACTCTACCCATCATAGCATATTTTGTTAGAGAGTGGAGATACCTCCAACTTGTCACATCAGTGCCATGGTTGCTGACTATATCATTTTACTGGCTCATACCAGAGTCTCCTCGATGGTTGATTACTACTGGGAAGAAAGAGAAAGCAATCGAGCTACTAACACGTATAGCTAAAAGGTTAGTCATATCGATTATTCTCTACGTCTCTATTTTGTTTGATAATATTATTTCTGAGTAACGAAAACATCTTTATTCTTTACAGAAACAATCGTTCAACGCATAACATTGAAATCGTCGTTAACAAAGTATACGAGGACACGTTAAAGGACATGAGCCAAGGCATTTCGTACTTGGATCTGTTCAAGACACCGAAGATTAGAAAGTACACAATTATAATAGCATTTATTTGGATGTTCTGTGCATCCACTTTCTTCGGCATCAATCAGTACATCGGCAGGCTGGAAGGCAACTTGTACATAAACGTGATGATAGCAGCGGCTTGCCACGCTCCTGGTATAGTTTTCGTCATAATTGCAACTCTACATTTCAAGAGGAGAGTCAGTGTAATAACTAGTTTCAGTGTAGCGGCAACCTCATTGCTAGTGTTCTTATTCGTGCCGTATTCAATGAGAGCTGCATATCTGGCGTTTGCTATTATCGGACAGATAGGAGCGTACACATCGTTTATGCAAGTTTATTTGTATTCATCTGAGGTGTTTCCTACCGTTGTGAGAAACTCTGCGATGGGTTTCGCTTCTGTGTTCGCACGGGCCGGTGGTTTTGCAGCGCCATTTGTTGTGAATATAGGAGTTGAATGGGCTTCTATATTAGTGTTCAGTGGTCTGGCCTTCTGCGCGGCAATTTTATGCTGCTTTCTTCCAGAAACAAAGGGTATTGTGCTACTTAATACGATCAATGAAACAGAACAGAGTAAGAAACAAAAACAAGATACAAGTTCATTATAGTAGGAACAAATTAGAAATGAAGGCGTTTGCTTGTTGCTAATAAGATAAGATACTTAAGATATTTTTAGCTAAAGAAGATTAAAACACTAATTACCTAATTCATAAAAAAATGAGTTTGCGAGGTTGTTTGAGTTAAGATAGGATAGGACCTTCCTCCGACTTAGATAAAATATTAGGTAAGTACATAATCCATCCAGTTTTGCCCATATTGCCCTAGATGGTGTATACCTACCAGTCTGTTCCGATTTTCGGTACCTCGGTTCAGTAGTACAGAATGATGGTGAGATAGAGAAGGATGTAAGAAGTCGAATAAATGCGGGATGGATGAAATGGCGACAGGTCTCAGGAACAATTTGCGATCCACGTATGCCCCTTAAGCTTAAGGGGAAAATATATAAGACGATCGTAAGACCTGTCGTATTGTATGGGTCTGAGTGTTGGGCAACAAAAGGGACGGATGAACAAAAGGTACACGTGGCTGAGATGCGAATGCTGAGATGGATGTGTGGAGTGACGCGAATGGACAGAGTAAGGAATGAGTACATAAGAGGAAGTGTGAAAGTGGCGCCAGTGAATGAAAAGATGAGGAGCAACAGGCTAGCATGGTATGGGTATGTAATGAGAAGAGAAGAAGGTCATGTAACTAGGAGAGTGCTTGGTATGAATTTTGATGGATTTACGAGTAGAGGTAGGCCAAAGAAAAGATGGATGGATTGTGTTAAGGATGACATGAGTAAGAAAGGAGTGAGTGTTGAGATGACGGCTGATAGAGGAGAATGGAAGAAGAACACATGTTGTGCCGACCCCACATAATGTGGGAAAAGGGCAGGAAGATGATGATTAGGTAAGTACATAAGTTGGTGGTTTCGAGTAGAGCTGCGGGTGGTAGGCTAGCTAGTTTTCTTTAGGTAATCATTTATCTATGTTATACATCGCAATGTTCGATAATACGTATATTTATTATTCATGATTAAAACTCAATCAGTGAACACATCTAATTGCAAAATTCACCAACGTTAATAAAATTTTATTTAAAAATCTAGTGATATTCAACAATGAGTGCGGTGGACGATGACGACCCAATAGAAACATTGATTGGAAGATTCGGAAAGTATCAGACCTGGTTAATGATCCTTTTGCAATTTGGCGCATTTCCGACTGACTTCCAACTTCTCAACGTAGTGTTCGTCTTACCAAGCGTTGATTACATTTGCTTGGACGAAAATGCTAATAATGGAACAAATATTTGCCCCTGCGAGAACCCTCTCTACGATCAAAGTGCCATAGTGAACTCGGCGACGAGTGATTGGAATCTTATATGTGAGAGAGGACACTTAGCCAGTCTGGCTCAGTCTATTTTGCCGTTTGGATCATTGGTTGGCACTGTGATCTACAGCACTATATCTGACAAGTAAGTTTGGTTTGATATACAAATAACCTAACAAAACATACGAGTATATACATATAACCCAAAAGGTAAAAAAATCACTCCATTGCTACATCACCTCGGTGAATAACCTTCTCATGACAACCTTTCAGATACGGGCGCAAAAAAGGTGCAATAATACCCATGGTACTACAGATTATATTCATAGTCGGCTCTACCATAGCCCCAACGTTCTGGATGTTTCTGATCTTCAGATTCCTAATCGGAACCTCAGTTGGAGGAGTCATGCTGTGTTGCTTCGTCCTCTTCATTGAATTCTGTGGAAAGTCATTCCGGTCTTACGCAATGGGTTTTGAAGAAATATCTTTTATTATTGGATACATCACCTTACCTATAATAGCGTACTTTGTGAGGGAGTGGAAATATCTGCAATTAGTGACCTCGGTACCATGGGTGGTGACATGGTCGTATTTCTGGTTGATACCGGAATCTCCTAGATGGTTGATCACGGCCGGGAAAAGGAAAGAAGCAATAGAGCTTCTAACGCGCATTGCTAAGATGTAAGTTACTTAACATTTATGCTATAAATCATACGGCGGTCTAAAAACTCCATTACCATAGCTGGCCGCTGACTCATACAGAATTTACTTACTTAGTAAAAATATGAAACCCGATTGCTTTGAGTCATCTAAATAAATTCACTATGTTTATTCTTGTTTCAGAAACAATCGTCCCACTGATAAAATCGAAAGTGTTATCGAAGAGTTGTACAAAGAGTCGATAGAAGATAAACAAAACGATGTTTCAGTGCTAGAACTGTTCAAGACTCCTATAATAAGACTATACACAGTAGTTAATGCTCTCATATGGATGTTTTGCTCCACGACTTACACCGGGATCAGTCAGTACATCGGTTTGTTGGAAGGAAACCTGTACATCAACGTAATGGTCGCAGGAGCTTGCCACATACCTGGGATACTAATCGTTGTTATCGCCACGAGGTTTTTTAAGAGAAGAATAAGCGTAGTATGTAGTTCAGTTGGAGCTGCCATGTTTCTAATTGCCTTTATTTTCATTCCGTATTCTTTTAGAGGTTTGTATTTGGCATTTGCGATCTTCGGACAAATGGGAGCGTATGCTGCTTTCGTAAAAATGTATTTGTATTCTTCAGAAGTATTTCCTACTATTGTGAGGAATACAGCATTAGGATTCACTTCGATGTTTGCAAAGGCCGGAGCCTTTGTTGCGCCATTCATTGTGAATATAGGAATAGAATGGGTTTCTATACTGTTATTCAGTGGCTTGGCTTTATTTGCCGCAGTATTGTGCGTATTTCTTCCGGAGACTAAAGATATTGTGCTCCCAAATACTATTCATCAAACGGAACAATTGAATGTAAATAAATCAGAGTCTAATAAATGACAAATAAATGAAATAAACTTTTAATTACTTACTTTATTTTACACATTTTTGGCATTGATTGAGAATTCACAGAAATCATTGATTATATCCAGACAATTGCTAAACTACTCTACTAGCTATGACTAGAATTCAGTGATTATATCTAACTGCATTTTTACAAATGTTTTATCTAAATAATTTAACTACTTAACCCTATTCAAAAGCTTGTACTGTATACGGTGCAACCCGCCGAAGTACCATGTCACAAAAACGAAAAGTAATGTATGATACAAAACCCAAAATCTGACCATCACACTTGTATACAAAGCGTAAGCAAACCCAGCGTCTACTAGAGTCCATAACATAAACACTACTTTTGCTAAGAAGAGCGATCGTGGTGCTCTGAAAAGTGGACATTTACCACTAACAGGATCGATGAAATTACCTGAAAAAAAAATATTATTTACTCTTACAAGTCAAAGAAACAAAATATGCTAGTCAAAACTATGAGAAGCCGTGAACTTTATGTCACAAGCGTGAACTATTACATATTTTTCTGTATTTCCGCTGAGCTACGACCCTATTGTTTTTAAGAAGAGAGTTAATAGGCACCTTCTGGGTAAGCTCGCTCCATCGTAGACCTCACTCTTGCCTGTGTAAGTTTGAGGTCAAGAGCCGACCCATTTATCATAAAAAAAAAAATTTTTTTTCGACCTTTGCCCAGCAGTGGGATGTCATAGTATAAATATTCGATTATATCTATGAAATTAAGTCGTATGCTAACCATCATTATGGAATTTACGCAGACTCTTTTCTTTCTCCTGCCATCGATCGTTAAGCCAAGTACGTAGAGCTTCTTCGTCACTGGGTAGTTGTTCAATAGGGTACCTGAAATAAAATTATTTTCCTAAAAAAGCCTTATATTTTCTCAGGATACCTAATATAATAACCCGATAGGTATACTTATTTTCACATTTTTTGCTCCTAGTCGTAGATGAGATCTACGACAGGTCTACGAAAAAGGGAGTCTCGTAGATGGTCTACGAGCGTAGCCACTCAATTATTCTTTTTGTAATAATGCTATACTTATTGTTTACTTTATGGATGGTATTAGGATTTCGTGGTTATGTAGGTTCTATTTACGTTAGAAAACATAGTTTTTTATGTATAGTTTCACTCGTAGCTTACTTTTATACCAATACGTAAATAATTTAAACTTACCGCTTAAAATGAAAGAACACGTTCCTGGGAATTCTACCCTTGAGCATATCGCCCTCAGTTTGAGCCGGGGTGTCGTACGCAACCGTGACGTCATAGACTGACGTCAGTCCCGACGCACGGAGACGGGAACTAAGCACAGCCCAGCCAGTAGTTCGGGGGTGGAGAACGAAGTCGTATTGCTTGGAAATAATAAAAACCCATGATCATTTTTTTCTACTATTTTCAAAATATCCTATGAAGCAAAAATATTATTACTGGCATGTTGTAGAATCTCTTCTAATTATTACTATCGAAAGCGATAAGTAAGTTACCAACCAAGCCTGACAAAATTAACCAAGCAAAACTCATCGTTCACCTTGTAAATATCCTCAGGTACCTACTTTATGTTTATACGTTTTATTTGTAACTCATAATTAAGTAAGTACAATAATAATAAATAAAATGCATTTTAAGAAATGAAATACACGTCGATATACCTACATATATTAGAATTTCACTCAGCTTTCACTCCAATCAATTACTTATTACTTATTAACTACTTATTTTTTTTTACTTAGGTAAATCAGTTAAATTGGAGGAGGCCTATGCCAAGGGTCACACAGCCTAACAAATAACATAGATAGGAATAAGTTATAGAACTAATAATTTATAAGTCTGAATAAACGGCTATATATATATATAATAAATAAATAAATCAGTTAAATAACGTTGTAACGCTACTAAATAGTATAAATTTGCTTAGTTGTAACTTGTATGTTAGTAGATAATGTCATGTCAATAGGTCAAAATAAATAAATCAAAAACTGCCTCTACCAGTGTTTTGTTTATCAAGTTTATCAACTAACCGGCATGTTATGAGCAGCGGCAAACCTATCGCTTCTCCGTTTGTTGTTCTCGCTGAGGTCAGTGCCCTCAGGGAACAATAACAGCCTGCACTTGTAACGCAGCTTTCTGTAGTACTCCACATACTGAGATACACTGATCTCGTCCTCCCGCCAGTTTCTCTTCACGAAGAGGAAGTAATTCAGTTGCATTATCCATCCTGGAAGACAAGTATTTTTGTGGCACGTCACTTGTGTAAAAATTTTTAGATCGCTCCGTCAAAACTTAAATGATAATGTGACTATTTAAAATTTAAAATTACCTACAGTTTTATTTAAGCATAAAATATTCTATAAACTCGGAGTTGAAGATGAGATTTGATTTAAGTCATGGTCTACGACGACATAAGTTCAAAAAGAGTATTTTCCTTCTCTTTGATTATTGAGCTGAGCAAATTATCTTTATACGCTGGAGAAACAGTTTTATCAATCTTGAAAAGTCTATGGAACTTTATCTAACCTTACCTAAGCCAGGTCCGAACTTGATTTCATCCTTAAGAACAAATTTTATCTTTGCTCTACCTCCAAGATCCAGCCAACCAGACCGACCTGAACCATCGTAGTACGATGATTCTCTGCATATACAATGGTTTCCAGCATTAGGGTCCTGTGAAGCGTGGTATAAAGCTATCCACACATAATTCCAGTCCACTCTCGTTCGATGATTCATAACTATAATGGTGCTTTCATCGGGATTGACATAGTTCCCGAAATGGTGAAGTTCTGTGCCACAACAGCACTGAAACAATCCCTAGAATTGTAAATTTTTTCCCTGAATAAATTGTGGTTTTAATTTTGAATCGTTTAAGACCATGGATGAGATAGCGGGGTGAATTTGACTCCTTTGAGAGGGACTGGGAGGACCTTATGGCATTGTGCATAGTGATCGACGGAAATGGGGGAAGGCCATTGCTCAACAATAGGATAGTGTAAGCTATTTAAGGCCTTATATTCATTATTAAGTTTCCTCACCACTGGATACAGTTCCCAAAGTGCAAAAAGCACATCAACCACTTTTCTGTACAGCTTGTGATTGATGAACATCAAGTACATAACAGGGCAGTAGAGAACATAGAAACCTGAAAAATAGGTGTTATAGTTTTAAAAAAACGTTCGGTACTAATAAAGCCATTAGCTGATACAACAAACAGAAGCTAAACTGATAGTTCTAGACAACATATTTCCAGATTACTTGTTTTTTAAATTCCGCGAGTTTACCTAGAAACCGTGTAAAAAAAGATTCATTGCACTGAAGATATCGATGACCATATTGTATTTTTATTTGACACGCATCACTGAGTAACTAGTAATACCTACCTTCCTTTTGTTATGTACTCGTACAAGGCACTGATTTAATTTTTGTGTAAAAAACACTGTTTTTGTTTATAAAATAAGGAACACCAAGTAAATTGCCTTTCTGTTGCCATTTCTGGAATTTACATCCCGCACAGTATGGAGTAAAGTACCGGATGTGTAAAGAAACTGTTTTTGTCTTAAAAATAAGGAATCATAGCTTGCCTTTGGTACTTACCGCACAGTATGGTGTAGTACCAGGCTGCGCAGAGCAGCAGGCCGGCTGCCATGGCGCCGCGACACTGCCGACTTCACATGGAAGCCCCATCACTCCAGATTAGAACCCTTACAAGCTAAGCTCCTTATAATATACACCTCGAAATTCATGCTTATCCCATTTTAACCTTATAAATAGATGGCGGAAAATCCTAGTATTAAACAGTCGCTTATATCAATTATCTACCATTTACATTTACATTTAACAAAACATTCTGCAAGTTTTCACTTCATTTAATTATGTACATTGTATGAATTCTTCATTTAATATTGCTATTCTGATTCGGCAGTTTGTCTGGCTGGTTTCTTACCAAGAGCTTCTCCCTCTTCAATTGTCATCATGAGTTCACAGTCTTTTGTTTCTGGTAGCAAGAAACAAAGGCCTGCAGCGATCATTGGCATTATTCCAAACCCCACCGGAGCACACCACTGTCCATACGGTCTAAGGCCAGCCATGAATGGTGCTAACATCGCGCCAAACCGAGCCATCATAGAGGATATCCCAATGGCTGCGTTACGCACTACCGTCGGGAACATCTCCGAGCAATATAAATAAACAACTATAAAAACTACATAGCTAAAGAATATTCCGAAGCAGCCAAGCACAACAGATCCTACCCCTTCGGGTATAAAGGCTATTATTATTAAACATATACTGCTGAATCCGTTTCCGAGGATTACAATGGTTCTACGATTCATAAATTTTATGACAGGAATGGCGAAAATGCACCCACATAGGCAAACGCTGCCGCATGCCAACACGTTGATGTACACGTCTCCAGCCAAGTGGCTGATATAATAGGCCATGCCGTAGAAACAGTAACTACACACGAGCCATACGAACGACATCAATATGATGTTCTTCCGGATATTTGGGGTCCGAAACAGATCAATAGCGTTTCCTTTTTTCTCCCGTCTAGTTTTATGTTTCAGTTGATACAGGTCAATCTTCTCGGCGATACTTTCGGTTGGTAAACCATTTCTGAAAATATCACGTATTTTGAACATAATTTGGCATGACGATAACCTACAGAAAAAGTTATGAAACTAACATTTTAGCAACACGTTCCATCAAAGTAATTGCTTTAACATTTTTACTCTTAGCAAGCAGCCATCTTGGCGATTCGGGCAACACGCAAATGTATATCAACAACGTAATAGTTGACGCAGATATAACCAGCTGGAAGTACGTATAATCTCTTATCAGGAATCCGAACAGGGCAAGGATGATATGTCCCAGAGTGAACGGAATGTGATAGCACGCACACACTATGTCCCGGTGGCGATTGCCGACGTATTCCATAATTATTACAAATCCTACGACCATCACTCCACCGATAGCAAAACCGAGAATCATTCTCGTGATTGTGAAACTCCAAAAATCTGGGAGAAATGATGCCATGAGTCCGGAGAACACTTCCAATACAACAGCTATGAGCAATGTGGGTTTCCTACCATACCTGTAATCAATATCAGATTTTAAGCAAAACTTAGATTATACTGTGTGAAATGTCCAGCATTATTTTTAGTTACTTAAAAACACTGTTTATTACTAACGCGTCTGATGATATTCCAAAGATGAGACTACCACTGAGAACTCCAAACTGAAAAATTGTTTGATGCAAGTCTTTCAGCCAAGCATTTTGGCATATCAAATTCCATTCCATCACAATAGTGTTTTTGAACACTGATCTATCAAACACTGGGTTTTCACAACATGTGACATTTATACCAGGGCATAGGTATTGCGCAGGTGGAGCCAAAAATATGATTGCCATTGTATGAAATGCCACACCGAATTTGGACATAAATATGAGCAAACACAGACATATCTGAAATTTTCCTAAGCTGCCGATCAATTCGTTTATCAAAACCATGGCAAGAACAAGAGCTAGTCAATTAACACTGTGTGGATGCATGTAGGGCTTGGGAAAATAAACTAAATGTAGAACTATGTCTTTAACAGACAGCTGCTGTTCGCCGTTGCTCGAACGAGTAGGCTATGATTGGTCTGGTCATGCATCAATGCCTCCTCTAAGACACGCTTTTATCGCGCTTCCTTCATAATTTAAATAAATCGGAACAACTGGTTTGATTTTCAGTTGCAAGTCATGCATTTGATTTTGCAAGAATACCTATGTGTACCTAAGCATAGTACCTACCTACTAGGTAGTAAGTACCTATATTTTACCTGGGGTACACAACCGAACTACTGAGACGGGAGGTAACCGTCACTCTTAAAACATATCAATTAATCGCTTTTAAAAAATGTAAATGAAGCAGAAATATCCCTATTCCTAAAGATGTTGATAATTGCAGATACCTAAGTAGTTTTCCTTGTCCTTACTTTTATCAAGCCATTAGTTGAAAGAACAAGGTTTACCTTAAGAAGATTAGGTACCTAATACAAATTCCTGTCTCTATATAAATATTAGGTGTTTTGCAAATCTTATCTTTCGAGTAATAAACTAACCTACCTAATTATGTCTGTTGCCATCGTAAAGAGTCGGATTAGGCATCTATCTATTAAACACAATTTAACTTGATTGCACATTTGGCCACGCCGCCGTACGCGCCGCAGTCATTTTTCTATACAAAAAATGACGTCAGAAAATGCGGCTGGCTTCAGAGGTCAAACCAAAGCATTTTCTTCTATTACATTGACAGTTTGGCGCGGATAGGTCTGCGACCACGCTAGGCCTAGCTTTCCTTGTAGTTCATCGTAACAAATCCGAATAGTGGGGACCGTAGTAAGACTAAAGTCATAACAAAGTTCTAAAGGCAGCTCATAGTTCGATTTCTTTTCACAAACAAACATGGATCCATGAAATTTCAACTTATCGGTTTGTTCCTCATAATAACGTTTATATATCAAGTTTTGAATAAGAACTTAAGGAGTAGGTACCTAACATACCTATGCAGACCAAGCTGAGTTAAATAGAGTGAACACTCACAACTACAAGCTCAGCTGAGCTTCCATCAGATTCGCTAGGCGTAGACGTACTTTAACGGCCTTACTAATAAACGTGGTGTAAAGTTATTCCTCGGAATAAACTAAAAATAACTATACATTTTGACAGTTTACACTCAGTAATAACTTTATACCACGTTTATTACTCTATTAAAATTATTTAAAATAACTAAACTTAACAAAATCATACGATGGAATAAATAGAGCCCAAACATCTTTATTCTTTGGGGGTCGCTTAGTTGACAGTATGATTTTAAGGAATGACCTACAAGTACCTAAGTAAGAGCCCAAACATCTTTATTCTTTGGAGGTCGCTTAGTTGACAGTATGATTTTAAGGAATGACCTACAAGTACCTAAGTAAGAGCCCAAACATCTTTATTCTTTGGGGGTCGCTTAGTTGACAGTATGATTTTAAGGAATGACCTACAAGTACCTAAGTAAGAGCCCAAACATCTTTATTCTTTGGGGGTCGCTTAGTTGACAGTATGATTTTAAGGAATGACCTACAAGTACCTAAGTAAGAGCCCAAACATCTTTATTCTTTGGAGGTCGCTTAGTTGACAGTATGATTTTAAGGAATGACCTACAAGTACCTAAGTAAGAGCCCAAACATCTTTATTCTTTGGGGGTCGCTTAGTTGACAGTATGATTTTAAGGAATGACCTACAAGTACCTAAGTAAGAGCCCAAACATCTTTATTCTTTGGGGGTCGCTTAGTTGACAGTATGATTTTAAGGAATGACCTACAAGTACCTAAGTAAGAGCCCAAACATCTTTATTCTTTGGAGGTCGCTTAGTTGACAGTATGATTTTAAGGAATGACCTACAAGTACCTAAGTAAGAGCCCAAACATCTTTATTCTTTGGGGGTCGCTTAGTTGACAGTATGATTTTAAGGAATGACCTACAAGTACCTAAGTAAGAGCCCAAACATCTTTATTCTTTGGAGGTCGCTTAGTTGACAGTATGATTTTAAGGAATGACCTACAAGTACCTAAGTAAGAGCCCAAACATCTTTATTCTTTGGGGGTCGCTTAGTTGACAGTATGATTTTAAGGAATGACCTACAAGTACCTAAGTAAGAGCCCAAACATCTTTATTCTTTGGGGGTCGCTTAGTTGACAGTATGATTTTAAGGAATGACCTACAAGTACCTAAGTAAGAGCCCAAACATCTTTATTCTTTGGAGGTCGCTTAGTTGACAGTATGATTTTAAGGAATGACCTACAAGTACCTAAGTAAGAGCCCAAACATCTTTATTCTTTGGGGGTCGCTTAGTTGACAGTATGATTTTAAGGAATGACCTACAAGTACCTAAGTAAGAGCCCAAACATCTTTATTCTTTGGGGGTCGCTTAGTTGACAGTATGATTTTAAGGAATGACCTACAAGTACCTAAGTAAGAGCCCAAACATCTTTATTCTTTGGAGGTCGCTTAGTTGACAGTATGATTTTAAGGAATGACCTACAAGTACCTAAGTAAGAGCCCAAACATCTTTATTCTTTGGGGGTCGCTTAGTTGACAGTATGATTTTAAGGAATGACCTACAAGTACCTAAGTAAGAGCCCAAACATCTTTATTCTTTGGGGGTCGCTTAGTTGACAGTATGATTTTAAGGAATGACCTACAAGTACCTAAGTAAGAGCCCAAACATCTTTATTCTTTGGGGGTCGCTTAGTTGACAGTATGATTTTAAGGAATGACCTACAAGTACCTAAGTAAGAGCCCAAACATCTTTATTCTTTGGAGGTCGCTTAGTTGACAGTATGATTTTAAGGAATGACCTACAAGTACCTAAGTAAGAGCCCAAACATCTTTATTCTTTGGAGGTCGCTTAGTTGACAGTATGATTTTAAGGAATGACCTACAAGTACCTAAGTAAGAGCCCAAACATCTTTATTCTTTGGAGGTCGCTTAGTTGACAGTATGATTTTAAGGAATGACCTACAAGTACCTAAGTAAGAGCCCAAACATCTTTATTCTTTGGGGGTCGCTTAGTTGACAGTATGATTTTAAGGAATGACCTACAAGTACCTAAGTAAGTTTGGTCGTATAAAAAAAACATCAAGCAATTAAGTGATTAAACCCTAGAATTATCTTCCATAAACTACTTTTCTCTGTACCTGTAATAGGTACCTACCTACTCATTCCAATTATGTGTAGAAACACCACTGATTTCATTGACAAAAGCAAAACAAGTTATAATACGAGTATAAAGTTATAATAACCTACTGTTTGTAGAATATAAGAGTTATAAACTACCTACAGATAAGTTGAGCCAACAACTTTCAAATTATGTGATAACTACTGGCTTCTAGCTTGTACATTATCTCCATTAAAACGATTGATATACTCGTACCTAGTTTTCACAATGCGAGTAGGTACACTACACTCAGACCGAGTTCAATCGGATCATACATAATCGTGTGAACATGCAATTTGAGAGACTACATAGTCGTAAGTATACTCGAAATAAGAGATGTGCAGCTACTCTTATACATTTAAATGTATGTATACCTACTTTACTTTTTATGATGACTGACTACGCTCAATTCAAAAAGATATCTTATTTACTGGGAGTCTGTGCTGGGATTGTATAGCAATAGCTTAAAACTTATTTTTAACCGACTTCAAAAAAAGAGGAGGTTCTAAATTCGACTGTATGTTTTTTTTATGATTGTTACGCGATCATTCAGATAGATGAATGGATTTTGATGATTATTTTTTGTTTCAAAGGGTATGTACCCCGAGGTGGTGCCATATATAAATTGTATGAGGGATAGATTTTTCCCTTAAATCTCAAAAAATCTCAATTTTCGACCTGAGTCTAACATTTAAATCGGTTTTCAACCGACTTCTTTTCTTTTTTATATTCGGAATTTAATGTTGAACTTCATAGTTCGTATCTTATTCGTAGAAGGCATAACAGTGCCGTAAATAAACATGGAAGCATCTCTATATTAGGAGGAGCCAGTTAATCCTTCCGTTTGATAAAAATAGATAGGTACCTTGAAATTGAAAGGTTTATCTGTAAGTACCTACCTTCTAACTAGGTAATATTTAAAAGATTTTCCTCCAAAATACGAAATAAAAATTGCCTAGGTACTCACAGCTAGCTAGGTAGCAGCTTAGTCAGCTCCACACGTATTGACGTCGTCTTTCCTGTAGGCCAGGTCGATTAAGCTGAGAGGATGGTTTAGGTGCTGGGCAAGCCTATTCCATCTCAAACAATGTCCCAGGCACCACAGCGTCCCTTTAAATGTAGGCATGGATTGTATCCTGACGCTGTATAAATCATCTAATATAGATGTAAAGGCTAAGTTTTTTTTTAGGTACTCACAAAATATGCAAAGTAACAAAGAAGCTTATTTGTTTCAAACGCGTTAAAATCTTTTATATGAGATTTTAAGGTAAGTACTTACCTACGTGACAAATTATTATTGTTGGTAATTGGTTTTACTTTATTGGCAACAACAAGTTGATACATTAATGAGGATAGGGATACAGGATACAGGGTAGATTTTTACTATTTTACTTGAATGTTCATTGTACCTTAGTGTACCACAAAAAATATATTGGCGGAACAATATATATTATTTCTTGTATCAACAAATAGATAGTGGGTTTATCTATACCAAGTGCGTGTCTAGATAACTATACACCGCAGAAGTTGGTAGATACTTCATGAGATCACTAAACACAGCGAGCAGTAAAACATAGTAATAATAACTACAAAGTGACCACTTTTAAATGATTTATTTCATTTTTAAAACATGCATTGCATTACCTATCTTCTCTATATGTACTAGAACACCGTATTTACATTCAATTACTTTAACGACCACAAAAAGTAAATATAAGACTGATAAGTCTCCATTTTGCCTTGATTCCTGAACATGAGAGATGCTAACATTGCACTGAATTTAAAAATGGCATTCGTTAATTGTTGAACTTAGATCAGATAGATGCACGAAACAACAACCAATCTATCTCATATTTTGTCTCTCTATTATTGAACTATTTACTCTCAAAGGTTGCCTTATGTACAAGTCAACTTGACTTTTGAGAAATATAAATTAAATATGTTTTAATTCGTACATAGTTACAATAATTACCCTTTTACACATTTACGGCCTTATAAAACCGAGATTAAACATAGCCCTGGTTTAGAAAAAAGTAGGTAGGTATTGAACTGTAAAAGTTAGGTTAGACACTTATTATACTTATATTATTTTTTCATTCACAGGATGCGTTGACCGTTATACCTAACAATAAATAATAAAAATAAAGTTTGAATTATACAGAAAATATAAACACAATAATCTATGTGGTAGGTTAATGTTTTAGAAAACCACGATTATTATATTACAACCCATTGTATAGACTACGTAACTAACAATAATCTTATTCAAATGCATCAAAAATTACCTACTCAAATCCTATTTACCTAGTTTGTCCCGGTATAGGCCTACAATCTAAGGAAGTATCACAAAACTTAATGTTCTTTGTTCAAAGCTCTACTTCGCTGTTTCCGATTTATTTTTCTTTCCAAAATTTTCACCCTCTTCTATCGTCGTCATCAGTTCATATCCCTTTGTTTCGGGCATCAGAAATGCGACACAACCGGCGAGGATCGGCATTATAGCGAACACTAGCGGTGGTAACCACACCGCTACGCCTTGTAGGTCTATGACAAACGGCGCCACCATAGAGCCAACCCGAGCTGACATCGAGGCCACTCCCACAGCAGCGTTTCGCACCACCGTCGGAAACATCTCGGAACAGTATAAATACACGACTGTGAACACAATAAAAGAAGAAACGACGCCGACACTAGCTAACACCACAGAGGCCGCACCCTCAGGAACTATTGTCAGAATAACTAAGCACAAAGCAGCCACAAAATTAAACGTTATCACTATAGTTTTTCTACCAATGAACTTCATCAGTGGTATGGATAGGAATGTTCCTAAAAGTGTGACGCTGGCGCTGGCTGCAACATTCACGAAGACATTGCCGCTAAGCTGGCCCACGTATTGGGATACTCCATAGAAACAGTAGCTGCATGATAGCCAGTTGAACGCCATGCATATTGTATTTTTCCTTATGTTTGGTGTGCGGAAAAGATCGATGATGTTGCCTTTCTTCAACTGATCAGATGACAACTTCGCCTGGTATGACTCGACAGTAGATCGAATATTATCAGTAGGCAATTTATTTCTGTAAAGATAAATGCCTTATTAAAATATAAAAATTTCAAGAAAAAATGAATATTATTATACTAAAGTTTTTATGGAAGAAACTTTAACTTACACTTTAGCCACTTTTTCCAAAATAACAATAGCTTCATCAGTTCTACTGACAGCGATGAGCCAGCGCGGCGTCTCTGGCACCAGGAAGAAGTAAGCGAGCATGATCGCCGCCGGCGCCGATATAACCAGTTGAAAGTCGGAATAATCTCTAAAGAAGTATGAAAACAGCGGAAGCATCATATGCCCCAGATTAAAGGGCACTTGGTATAGAGCACCGACAAGTTCTCTGTGTTGCGATCCCACGAACTCCATCACGATGACAAAGCCAGTCACCATGGTGCCCCCGACTGACATGCCCACCAGGAAACGCAAGAACGAGAAAACCCAGTAGTTAGGCACGAAAGCGGCCGCCACTCCAGCCACTATCTGCATCACAACGGCCACAAGCAATGGAATTTTACGTCCAAATCTAAAACAAAACAATCACTATTAGAATCTACCTACAATATGTATGAGAATAACCTCAGATAGTCATGACGTAAGGAGTTGTTGTGAGGGTTCATAGAAAGAATTTCAATGTCACCTGTCCGCGGCGGTTCCAAAGGAAACGCTACCCAACAGCACGCCGAGTTGGAACAAGGTTTGAGAAAAGCTCGCCATCCATCTTCTGTCACAAATGAGATCCCACTCCATAATTATGGTGTTATTGAAAATAGACGTGTCGTAAATCGGTTCATTGCAAGGACACTCTGTTGCTGTGTCAGTTCCGCAAGTGTATGAAACTCTCGGAGCCAGGAATATTATAGCCATTTGGTGATAGGCCACAAAAAATTTAGAGATCAAGATTATGATACACAGGAACAGCTGGTACTTCCCAAAAGCTCCTGTAATTTTTTGGATCATGTCCACGTTGGTATCAGGCGGTTTGGACCCTGAAACAAACGAGATGTTTTTATTTCCTCAATAAAAAATAAAGGTGTTAATCATGATTATGGTCATGTAGTTGCTGTGCAAATATTAATAGTGCATATAATTAGCATTTTTTGAATAATTTTAGTAACCTACTTACCTACTAGTAAAACGTGTCCTCGAAAATGAGTTTAGAATTAATAAAAGTAAGATAAGTAATTATTAGAATACGACTAGGACGAATGCTGCACTCGTTATTTTTAAACTTGTTTTTAAATAATTAATTAGGTAGGTAGGTATTCAGTTGACAATCCTGTTTGAGTCGCTAATTTAGTTTTAGTCATACCTATCTATTTCACGTGTGTAACTAATTAATTTTTAAATAAGTAGGTACTTAATTCAAATATATTCATAAATTTTGCCCGCGAGAGAAACAGTAGGTAGATATAGTCGAGTACCTATTAACTTTAGGGTAAACTAAATAACAACAAAGAGACATGCGTGCAGAATTGACCACTTTCATTTTTGCACGGGGTCCTTCGGTAGAGTCAATGCCACGTACCACATTCAATGAAACAATACAATATTCATACTTTCACTAAACATACCATTAACTTCCTTTTCTTTAGGACTCTCCATCTCCATGGTTTATTTAGTTTACTTTATCTTATAACTATTTTCGCGTTAAGTTGTCAGGCCGATGATGCCTGCGACAGCGACAACAGACCGCCAGGCACATACTGAAGAATGAGCGCAGCGAATGATCAACAACTTCAACAAGCTGCGCGTGCGCCTCTCTCAAAATGACACTATCTGGGTCTATCTCTCCGATTCTGCCAACAAAAACTTGCAACTTTATGACGAATTAGGTACCATAGATAGCGAAATACATATTTTTTTATTGATTTATTATCTACTTAATATTCGAATAAAATTTTACTACCTACTTATTAGCAATAAGTTAGTTCTATGACAGGTAGGTATATTATACCTACCAGTTAGGTAGGTATTGAAGTACCATTAGGTACCTATAAATATAATATCAAAAACCACTCCAAAGGTCAAACCTTTGAATCGCCCGCTTTTATCTTTTTTGTACAGTAGTGGTATGAAAAGGTTCGCCAGTTTTCAAATTGATTCATTTAACGTTCCGCAAGCACATATTACCTTTTCAAACTAAGTCACAGAACAGACTGGTTCACAGAAAATTATGTTTAACTGTTTGACAATAAAGTTTAAAATTACAGATTATACTTGTTTGATTTTCTGTCTTGACCAAGAAGATTATATAATGTAAAAACTTTTTATTGGTTTCAACATCTCGTTGTCTGTCATTGTTGACATTGCAATTTTATTTTTTCACGTTTCTATATTTTACATAAAATGCCGAGACCTTTAAGTGTTGTAGAAAGAGCAGCAATTATTGCTGAACATGAAGCTGGCTACAATATCAGTGAGATATCGCGTCGTCTTAATGTAACCAGGGATAGTGTAAGATTTTGGATCCGGAGATATGGTGAAGAAGGTGAACTCATAGATCATCGTCACAACAATTCTGGTCGCCGTCCTATCCTTAGTGCTGCACAAAATGCCGACATGAGACGGCAATATGAAGAAAATGGCTTTGTGTCAACCAATCATTTCGCTCAACTGTATGAAGTTTGTCCTAGAGTAATAAGAAATGCATTACACTCAATGGGATTACATTATAGACGACACTCAAAAAAAGTTGCTCTGACACCAACCCATAAGGAAGCACGCTTGAGATTTGCAGAGACCTATTTGAACTTTGATTGGAGTACCACTATATTTACCGACGAAAAATCCTTTATGTCAAGCCAACATGGGAGGCTTCATTTGTGGAGGTATAACGGCACGAGATATACAGAAGACCATGTAGTGCCCAATTTTAGTTCTGGACGTATCTCTGCCAATATTTGGGGGTGGATGTCAGCGGATGGAGTGGGCGAGCTCGTTCTTCTTCCTTCAAGGGCAAATGCAACTCACTATCTATCGGTTCTGGAAGACAGTATGCTACCAAGTGTCCGTACCGTATATACAGCTGCTGACTTACCTCAGGTCAGCTACGTTCAAGACAATGCTCGCACGCACACTGCTCGTATTGTGAATGAATGGTTCAATCGGCACAGTGATATAGCGGTGATTCCGTGGCCAGCAAGATCTGCAGATTTAAACCCGATCGAGAACCTATGGGGTTTAATGGTGCAGCGATGGGATAATAGAAACGAAAGAACCAAGAAGGCTATAGAAGACCACTGCCATATCATTTGGGAAGATACACGAGGGACGGACCTATGCTCTCGCCTTGTTGGTTCTATGAGAAACAGGTTACAATGTGTGATTGATGCTAATGGTGGTTATATACGTTATTAAATAAAATAAAGTTATTATATTACTTATTCGTACTATTCTTTCATATTCGGTCCTATCAACAAAGCGGTTTACCCCGACAGTAATATCTCTGTCAATAAATCTTGGCAGTCCAGGAAAATAGAGTATAATTAAAGATTACAGTAATCTAAATAACGTTTAAATACAAATAACCTATATCAAAATCTTGTTGTTATGGGTAATTGTTATTTTTGTAAAATTGACAGGATGGAGTAAAACAGTAAACAAATTATGCAAAACCTTTTTGATATGTCATTGCCTATAATCGATAGTAAACGCTAAACATAACAAAACGTAATATTTATTAATTAAAATGTTGGCAGTACTGGTTCTTGCACTCGTGCAAGCAAAAGTCGACTTTAAGATGACGAACCTTTTCATACCGCGACTGTACCTACTTACACCTATTCAATATTCAAAACCACAGCTAAAATGCCAACTTTGAGGATATTAAATTTAGGCTACCTACCTACCTATCTATCATACAGGGATAGGTACAGTATACGTCACCCATCATTAGGTCGGTACAGATAACAGTGACACGCACAGATCCACATGTTTTTCTAGTCTTTACGGTAATGTTTGTACTTACATAAAAAGCAAACAGTCATTTAAATTAAAAAATCTTAATCTTTTAATACCTAGGTAGTTATGATATTCCTTATGCAATAACTACTAATTTATTTCGTTAACCTGCGGGTCACACTCCAACTTCGATATCTGAACACATTATAGGTATAGACATAATATGTACTTACTTACCTACATATATGTATATTTAAGTAAGTTATATTTTCAATTCGATATATTTTTACTCAAGCCCTATAAAGGCTTTTATTGACCGTTTTATATGTTCTCGGAATATTTCTGGACAAAGTATGTAGGAACTTATCACTTCCTGTGTCGTCAATGACGACATAATTCTTTGATAATAATGACGAGAATATGAGATGAAATTGCATTTATGTCACGTAGGTAGGTATATCTATAGGTAGAACTGAGACACAATGCCAACTTTAAACACATCTCAAGTTTACCTAAACCTAGACCCTACATAGGTAGGTTCCTACTCTAATCTTTTAGGTTGAGACAATTCGAGATTAGGTCATTATTTACTACTTTAATACCTTGCTGTCTGTCGCTTATGATAAAATTATACTTAATAACATTTACTTAACTAGTTTGTAAGGAATAGTGTACCTTTTTTGCATTACAAGATGTATATTATGTTGGTGGCTCTACATAAATAAATTATTAATTTGACCTACTCTTAGATCTAAGGACCTACTAATAACGGTTATCTACTCCAAAAAAAGTAAAATAGTATCTATGGATTAACAACAGTGACTTGATAAATTTTATGAAGAGTAAATAGGTACCTTTGCTATGCAAAATGCTTCCTTCACAAACAACCATTATTAGAAGGAAAAATAGTTACGTTTAGGTACTTACTTAATGTTATTTGTGACATCCAATTGTTAGGATTAAAGCTATGCGTTCACTCACTGTGTACAAAATATATAAAAAAAAAAAAAAAAAGGTACACTGTAGCCAATGATTCTGAACAATTTACCTATGGAGTTCTGACCAAGACCAAAAAAACCGACCAAGTCCGAGTCGGACTCGCGCACGAAGGGTTCCGTATCATCCATACTAATATTATAAATGTGAAAGTAACTCTGTCTGCTGTCTGTCTGTTTATTACCTTTTCACGCCCAAACCGCTGAACAGATTAAGCTGAAATTTGGCATGGATAAAGATTATACTCCAGAGACGGACATAGGCTACTTTTTTTTTGTAAATAATCATAAGGGGGCGAGAAAATAAGGGTTGCAAGTTTGTATGGGGAACAAAGTTAGCAACGCTGGGCGCGGTCATAAAGATGATGGATGACCGCCACTTTTTGCAATTCAGTTTCTATTGTTTTTTTTTATTTTGCATGATAAAATGTAACATGTATATAAACTGTCTAACTATCACGGTTTATGAGATACAGCCTGGTGACAGACGGACGGACAGACAGACAGCGAAGTCTTAGTAATAGGGTTCCCGTTTTCCCTTTTGGTAATGGAACCCTAAAAACAAATGCTATATAGTTGACATTTCGCTAATTTGAAAGATTTTAATATGCCCTTAGTTTGTTTGACATTCTGATTGACCTAGAGACAACATTGACATTATTGGATGAGTAGGTATTATATTCACTCGATATCTGTAGGATAATGATAACTCAGGATCAGACTAAATTTAAAATAATTATAATAATGTTGCATAATATTTCTGTGTCCACTGTCCATGGTAATAGGTAGTGGGCCGTAATTTGTCACGTTATCAAATTTCACAGTTACGTTACAAAATTGAGTCCATTAAGTGCACGGCATTCATGAATTGTCATTCATTAAATTGATCATCGGTTTTTGTCTGTTTTCCTGATGACTCATTGTTTTAATTCTGGTCTCTTAACTGGACGCATCCGGAAATTATTAAAAACATTACGTATTTTACGCAATTATTAACTAGGGTAAGGTTGACGCCTAACAATTTAAACAATTCATGAACATTTTTATGTTTTTATTAATTTATACATTTCTGTTTTCAATGAGTCTGTCTCTATTTACATACAAATTATTAAAATATCTACATAAATAAATATGTATCTCCGAAAACAAGATGTTGTTTTCTATTTGAGTTTTATATACTTTAATAATTTTATATACAGAACAACAAACTGAAGTCTTATAAAATGTAGGTACTCAAGTCAGAACAAATTATACAAAAACTTGGAACCCAAAAATAATTACTACTAAGTTACCGTGTTGAAAAACTTAATTAAAACAAATGACATAAAAACTAAAATCAAATGCCTGCATAATACAAATTAAAGAGTTCTACGGGCATAGAAACT
This sequence comes from Epirrhoe tristata, assembly GCA_951394285.1. Classification (NCBI taxonomy): domain Eukaryota; kingdom Metazoa; phylum Arthropoda; class Insecta; order Lepidoptera; family Geometridae; genus Epirrhoe; species Epirrhoe tristata. The sequence continues at coordinate 6,236,767 of OX596146.1, read as the reverse complement.
CTACAATTTAGTTAGACTCTTCCCAGATTCAGGTGAAGTTACATTATACCACAAGTATCGCTACGGTCTTCGAGTCAGCTGGACCTTTTCTGGCGTCGTTGATCAAATCAGTTCGAATGAGTGCCAGCTCCAAACTGACCAAACATAACTAAAATCTTTATAACACCTTACCAGTGCTTTTTTAAAAGGTTGATTCATCGGTTGTAGAGTTGATTACTATTGGTTTTGGTCACAGTATACGTCGTTTTAATTAGTGAGAAATACAAAGACGTATCACTTCGTTTTATCGATGGCCCTTAAATAAACCGGTATACAATACAATGATTTAAAAGAAGTTTAAAAGCAACAAATTAAACTTATCTAATAGTTATGTCATGTGTGAAACTTAAATTTAAAATCACTTTTAAAAAATAATTATTTATCACGCTAACAGACAACATTGAATATCACATGATGAAAGTTTAAATTAAACATTCTAATATAATAACACTTGAATGGCAAAACAAAATATAGATAGGTCGTTCCAACCTAAGAAAGCTCTACAAATAAAAATACTTCTGATAGTGAACCTTTAAAGAGATGCCTAAGGAACAATCAACACACTTAAACAACAATCAATGAAAATTGTATGTTCCTAAATCAAGAACATTACTAATATAAATGAGAAATGTAGCTATTGGTTGAACTATTGGTATTCGCGCTAGCGTTTCAGACTCAAGATTTGAATGTAGTCAGGAAGAAACCAACTAATATTATCAGCAACATTTTACCTCAATAATGGAAGTATTACGAAAGGTATATTATTTTTCTAATTAGCGTCATAAGTAAAATAATCAGAATGCAAGGTCTGAAGCTGCTTTCGGAAGTCGGTTACATCGTGTATTATAATATTATTTCCTTCCAATTATTCTAAGGAATATTCATAATTTAGATATTGCTAGGATTTCTGACATTAGGCTGCGTTAAGCTTTATTTTATTTTAATATCAACATTCTTAATAAAATAAAGCCTATAATTTGTGTTATATAATTTGTTATCTTTGCTTTCGGTTTAGTTATAACCTCAACTCTCAAGTTTTGTTTCGTATTTAGATAAACAACAACAGATGTTATCTATGTATAATTTGCATACAATGTGATTCCTATAAAACTTCAACTTACATTAGGGTTTGATGTACATTATGTGTAATGAATTATGTAATACGATACATTAAGTAAATCGTTAAACCTAGCACCCTATAGTATGTAGCCTTGAAGTTTTATACCAATTACACGGCCAATTTTATTATTGTATTGTATTAGACAATAATCAAGTACGATCTATGAATAAACGTTGAAAGGCACTAGAACCTAAGCTACAATTTCTGTACTTAAAGAGTTATACGGCCAGAATTTGGAAGATAGTTTGTAATGTACTTATCTCAGGCAGGTTAACGCGCGACTAGCCAATATAATGTATGATTTTCCTTATGTTCACATAATATACTTAACATTTTCTCATATCATTTCACTCGATCTACAAAAATCGAATGAATAATATAAATCAAGTGAAGCCATACAAAAGTTATCCTAGAATATATAAATATATAGTTTAAATTTACTCTTTACTATACCTAAGCGATAAAAACAACGATATCTTTAAGGAAATACATGGAAATGAGCACTAACTACATTAAATGCAACTTTACTCATTCTAAATACTTATTTACATGACTAATGCTATAAATTTTAGGGGAAAACTGACTTAAGTCTTATTATATCGTAGAGATTATTCCACTAGGTGTTAAGTTAGCATAATAGTGACAAATACTTTGAAACTTTATTAACATTGTCAGGGGAAAATATAATGTCTACACAATGATTACTACCAATAGAGTAACATAGACATAGCGAACTAAAATTAGACACGACCGCTGTCATCCATAATCGGTTTACCGACTTTCTGAAACCCTAGGAGTTATTCGAAGTTTTACATTGGTTTGTGCAACAACGGTAAAAGTATCTTTTTTTAATTCAATGATTAATTTCAAAAAAGGTTAAAAACACAAAACTATCAAAAGACATGGGATAGCTAACCATGTAGCAAGACGACCATCTCTGAAGAGAAAATTAAAAAAAAATTATGTATAATGTGGAAAAAAAAATCTTTGCTTGAAGGAATTTCTAGTAACTTCTATTTTGATTCATAATTCAATCTCTATGCTAGGAACCAAATAAAAAAAATAGGCTTTCAAAATCATTATTTCGAAGAGATCGTTGTGATGCTACGGAAACAATAGCTTGGCAAATTTCTACGCAATGAAGTCTACATAGTTCCCAGAATAAAAAAGCTTAGAGATTCTGACGAGTGTCATCTAAAGCGAAAACTGTGACTGTAAAACCTTATTATAAATAGCATAATATAGTTGAAACTTAAAGTTCCTAACTTTGAGATTAATGTTATAACTCAGGTGCTGTAGTGCCTACGTGTTTTAATCTTGGTTACGAGATTGCATATCTTTAGTGCCGGACCTAACTTCAAACCCATGTATTTCATCATCATGTCCGAATTTAGCAGCAATAGCGCTTTCCCGTCGATTTCCTGCAACAAATAAAATTATTGAAGAACAACGAAGGACATTTTTAGACTTAGAATAACCTGCAAAAGCAACTAAGCAATTCGGTAGTTATATTGAATATTCTTGCAGACGACTTAAAATAGACTTTAGAGAGGGATTAATATGAGCTCTTACTCCTAGGCGATGGCGCCATAAAGTGCCTGGTAGTGTCATTCTGTGGTCTCAAAAAGAAACTTTACCCATTTTTTTTTATTACTTCTTTAGAGTAGCTCTAAGCTACCTTTGAGAATTTAGACTCAAAATAGAAAAGTGGGTTCCTAGGAGGCAGATTTATTATGCGCACTGAAAAAAGATTAAATCAGCTTCCAGCGTCTGTATTTCCGCTGAGCTACAACCCAGATGTTTTTAAGAAGAGAGTTAATAGGCACCTTCTGGGTAGGCTCGCTCCATCGTAAACCTCATTCTTATGTCTCGAGGTCAAGAGCCTACCCATTCATCATAGAAAAAAAGATACTTACATGCTTCCTGAACAGATCAGCGTGCGCAGCTAAAGCCTGATCAGCCGCGGCTATGAACCCGATGACATCTTCAACAGACCAGTCGGCGGGTGTGGTGTGCGGAGCGGGCGGGGGCGGCGCGCCGGTCGTCGACGACGCTGGTTCGGGCCGTTCCGGAGAAATGCGAGCCATCTTGCTTGAACACTCGCCGTTGGTATCACTCGCTGCTGGCTCTTCTGTACTCTGCGGGTAGAACAGGTTATATATAGTTTTTGAACTATGTTGACCCATTGTACGTTTATTCATTAGTTTTTGTGTTAATTATTGTGTGATAATCATTCAAGACCTTTGCTTTGCAATGGGCTGGGTGTACATGCTGAATAATACGATCGGATAAATGACTTTCAAATGCTTTCTTATCCTATGACTGCAAAGTATGAAAAGACCTCGTGATCCAGGACCCAAGGTATTTTTTATGTTCATTGGGCATTGAATTATTGAGATCAATTTGTCTATGCTATTGATACTCGCTTGAACACACCACCGAAATAATCAGGTGCTGGTTTTTCATTTATGTTTTCCTGTACATTATATATTTTATTTTACAATCTCCTCGTAAAAGCGCTTTATATCTGAGTAAGACGATTATTTTTTTATGAATTAACTATGCTCACTAATATGGATCACATTGAATTACCGATTTATGTATATATTGGTTATTGGCTTTCGATTATTATATTAAAGCTAAGTTGCGATATTATACTAACAAGATGTAAGCTTAGATGATGCAAATTATGTGATAAAAATTATTTTTATCATTGTTTGACACAACCTTGACTCTGGGAATTCGTTATCAAAAAGAAGGGCGTACGTAATCTCTATTAAGACAAGCAGTTCCCACGTTTAATCATCGTCACGTTTCATATCGTAAAGTGAAACGTTTGATTGCTAGATAAGATAAAACAATAGTGCATTTATTCAATGACTAACTATGCCATGCAGTTTCATACCTATATAATATTACTCATACATTTTTTCCTAAGCAATTTATTAAACGTGACGATGTGATTATGTGATACAATAAAAGATGTGAGAGAATGTCTACTGCGCCTTGGAGATACAGTCGTGATCCTAGCTGTTTACGGTTTAAATTTTTATGACAAAAACTGTTGCTTGCTTTTCCTTATTTTTATACTCGTGTCAGTAGTTCTTTCGAAAGCAGTGTGGTGAAAAGATTCTAGGTGCGCCTCAAAGTGACCTAAGAATTGATTATAACTTCAGCTTGACCTCCAGTTCCTGGTAAAACAGGTTTTAAAATACAGACGGATGGAAAGTGATACAAGTTCAATGTTTTTATTTCGAGTGCGGAACCCGGAGTGTAAAATACTAACCTAAAAGCTTCCTATCAGTAAACAATGTTACCTCTGTCTAGTAAAACTCGTGATATTAATTACGCTTATAATTTTTTCATCAGAAATTAGACACTGAAGGTGAAATCAATGATAAGTAAGTTATAAAAAAGTTCATCGTAAAACCAAAGATCGTAATTTTATGTAGATATACCTGCATACTTCACATTTTATAATGTCTTTATAACATCATATTGCGTATATAATATAATTTAGATAGTTCTTATCATTTTTATATGCATGTACCTACCTCATTGCCCACGTTTGCTGCATTGATATAGTTTATTTAAGAAAAGCTATAAAATAAGAGAATAAACTCTAATATTGCTATTTCATGACGGTTAAACAGAAATTTATAAAACCGCTTATCCCTAAAACCCTATTGCATTAGTTTATAAAATGCTTTAAAACTTCCGTGTTTCCGATATTCAATCACGCGACTTAAAATAACTTCACTCATAACTCAATACTTCACCTACAAACAAGGCTATAATTATAAACCATGACTTGTATGGTATCTAATCTAATATTAGTAACTCAATGGAACTTACACTAGTCCTCTTGATGGCAGCAACAGTGACAGTTGAAGTGGACTCTCCACACAGGGTACAAGGGCGACCAGCAGCCTCGCCATTGTCCACTTCTATCATACCCTGACAACTGCCCACTTCATCACAGATACTCTTCAACCAACTCTTTAGGTCATCTAACGTCAACTCTGTGGGCACTTTTACTGAATAACTCTTGCTTGATGTGGAAACCTGGAAGAATTTTTTCAAGGTCAGACATAAACGGTTGCTTTGCCCTGAATTGTAATTATTTTAATACAAAATATTGGTGGAAATTGATAAGGAAATTTTGAACAAATAATGCTTTACTCAGTTTACTCTTTAAGAGTAAGTTTATGGAGTTAATCCTCCTTTTCATGCACATTATAATGTATTCCAATGAATGTAAGTTGCAATGATAATATAGCAATTACCTGAATATCCGTTATATTAGAATGACTACTGGATGCAGTAAGTATCGCCCGCGTCAGCCTTTGTGGATCCGGATGGACACTGATCAGCTCTTTGACTAGAGTTTCAGCCACGCCGGTTGGCCCTACGCCTATAATAGCAGCCGGTAAAGCACTGCTGCCGCCTGTACAGCTGCTGCGAATACGCAGTCGGATCGTCGGCGCAGGTATCGGTATCGCACTTGTCGAGTTATTGGTTCCTGTCGACCCACCTTCGGGCAACGCTGGGTTAGTGATTGTTGTTTGACGTAATTTGAACCTGAAATAACACAAAAGTTTTTGAAAATCAATGAAATAAATGAAATAGAAAACTCATTTAGTAATGATTGAAATCCATTAGTTGTAAATACAAATACAAAAGCATCATAAAAAGAAGCCATAATTTGGAACAAGGACTAGATAATACCTATAGTCTTTTTCACATAGGAACGGTTCTGTGAAAAGGCTCTTTTATGTTAATACTAGCATATAGGCTAGTTAATACTAGCTTCATATATGCTATTCCAAGTTTCATCCTAATCGGTCACTGGTTTAGGCGTGATTGAATGAAACACAGACATACAAACATCCAAACATCTAAACAAACTCACAAACTGTCAGCTTTTTTATATTAGTTTCAAATGTTCATTGTTGTACCTACAGCATGAAACATAAAAGTACTATGTGTCAGGGATAGGTTCCTATGTGAAAAATACTATAAAAACTTTCCATGTTGGCTACTTGTCTATACAAACTTACTTCATAATGAGGAATTACTATAGAAAACTCACTTGGAAGGCGTAGCACTTTTTTGTCCAGGTCTCTGCAATGGATGTCCAGCCCGTGCACACCAGCCCACTGGGAATATATCTCTAGAATCATATCTACAATAATAGTCAAATGCTCCTCTCCATCCATCAAATGTCACATGAATCTGGTCATTCTTCACTGCCCCCACTGTTGCACAGCAAATCAGTTGTGGATTCTTCTTGTCAACTGCCTCTAGTTTTTGCCCAACAACAAAAACATTTGTTTTGGGTGTAGGTGGCTCTGGTTGGAACACCTTAGCTGGAGCCATTTCTGCTCCGTTCAATGTCTTCAGTAAGAACATTGGCCAACTGCTAGCATTCATACGGAAACCAAGGGGAGGCTGCAGCATGCCATCATTCTTCTCACAGTGTCCTATCGGGTGTATGTCTCCAGCATCAACTAGCCTCCAGAAATCATTCTTGTTATCACTGCCATCAAGTCTCAATCTCAACCTCGGTCCCAAAATACCTACCACTGTTGCAATACAAGTAGAAGTCAAATTTCTTGGATCTAAAGCTTCCAATTTCATTCCTACCTTGAAATCATTCACAGGAGGTGATGGTGCCTGTTTGAAACACTCCTGAGGTGCTGCTGTGCTATTGGATTCCTTCAAATAATCACTCCAATCAAAAGACTGATAGAGATCATAGAACGATCCTGTAGAATTATTGTTAGAATGGTTCTCAGTGCCATTAGCTCCATTACCTGACTGAGGAGAAGAGGTTCTCTTTTCGTTTTTCTTCTGGTACTTGTTGAGGCAGTAGGTAGAACAAAAGTTCTTACTGCTTGAAGGTGCATTTCCTCGAATAACATTGTCGCAATGAAGACAGGCACCTTTATTGTAAGCCTGCCTGAACTCTGAGAGACACGTTTCAGAACAGAATTCCTTTTTCCCGTTCTCAGTTGGCAAAACGTATTTGAGAGGCGTCTTACTTTCAGCGCACCATGTGCAAGTACGCTTCGGAGGCCTTCCCGGTCCACGTATTTTGCCGGGAGCAGGCCCTGACGAGCCGACAGTGTTGTTCGACATCGTTCCCAAATTGATTTCAAAACATTATCAATCAGTTGGATTAGTGTACACAAAGGAGCATTCACATTATTTTATCACTGCAACTAATCAATTTAACTTGGGAATAGCAATTTATGTAACAAAATTCTGCGCAAATATAAACAACGTCAGAAAGTATCTATGACGCGCTCGTAACGGCCATGTTGATTTTTGGGCCAGAGACTAGAGTGGAACACAAACAAGTAAACAAAACATCTCGATCGAAAGCACCTAGACTATGGCATCGATGCTAGTGTTGTATTAAAATCGGTCAACTCGAGATTTTAATACTTTTCTGAAAAGGCCAGAGAAGTAAAAAATTGGGTACAAAATCGTACCTACTTCGGTAATTACCCAAATTTTTAACAAGTAGTAGATAGCTAACATATTGAAAATAAAGTTTAAAACTGTTCTATTTTTATATGTAGTTGCCTGAATTTTGGAGCACCAAGATAAAATACGCGGTTGAACTTCAGTTTTATCTTGGGTCTAAAAACTTAGCATAAATTCTAATTTGTGCTAGGGAGACACCTGAGACAGATTCCTGTTTACGGTACTAAACAATAGATGGCGCTGACATACACTTATGTTATAGTTATCTCCGCTAGATGGCGTAGTATAAATTCTGAGCCTTGCTGCGCAACTGTGAAAATGAAGAAAAGTTTAATTTTCTCCACTCTCCATACATTACACAACAGTTACAATTAAGTAGATAGGTGCTTAAATCTTCAGAATTTTATGTGGGTGAAAATACGGCTACCCAGCATATTTTGCTCCAACCTATGGCTCCAACAGCTCGAGTGTTAGATGGAGCGCAGCGCTTCAAATATTACTCGAATTAATAGAGTAAGCGAGATAGCAAGATTTTAGGCGTCATCAAAAAGAACGATTGTGCGTACCTAACCTACACAGCGTGCTACAGCTAATAATGGGCAGAAACGTAATTCTAGGATCTTGGCTAAGTTTGATCAGAGAAGAAAACAACAAAACCAGTTGTTTTATGGAATTTATTCCAAAAATGTTACCATAGATGTTTGTAACAACACAGTTATTATTAATACTTTATAATTAGTGTTGAAATAAGCCACCAACAAATAAGTGATGCGTAAAACTAAACATTGAAAGAAAGCAACATACTCTGTGATAAAATTAAATGCGATCCAGTGTTTTATTATTAAGACTTATTAATACTTTTAAAATAAGCAATTCTGTAAATGAGAGTTCATAAATTATGAAGAATTAGGATTCATCATCACTTCCACCCGGGGCTTTCGGTTTCGGTCCTCCCGCTCTCTTGGCCATGATGATTTGATCAACTTTTAGGATCGTGGTTGCCGCTCCGACGGCGTATTTCAGTCCCCAGTGCTTTAGGACAAACAAATCCAAGATGTTCTTTTCTTTAGCATCACAAATGCCACTGTTCTCAGAATCAATGTCAAAACCGGCTGTTTTGTTGCCTTCCTGAAAATAAAATATAGCATCATTAGTGCATGATTATATCTAAAACTAGCTGACCCGGCAAACGTTGTTTTGCCATATAAATAAAGGGTTGATCGTAGAAGGGTGAAAATTGAGGATTGTATGTATTTTTGTATGTTGTATCATAAAAAAATAGAAATTAAAAATTTTGTCTAAAAATAAAAATAAAAATTTAGGGGTGGACTACCCCTAACATTTAGGGGGATGAAAAATAGTTGTTGGCCGATTCTCAAAGATACCGGATAAGCACAAAAAATTTCATCAAAATCGGTCAAGCCGTTTCGGAGGAGTATGGCACAAAAACTGTGACACGAGAATTTTATATATTAGATAGTACAATACTACTAATGAATGATAAAAATCTGAAAGTTGTGATTGTAGTATGTTTAGTTTAGTTAGTCACTTCTTTCTTCATAGAATTTGAAGATTGAATTATTAGATCTTACTTTATGTGCTTTGTAGATGTTATTGATGACTTCCGTGGCATTAGCGCCAGAGTTTTCAGCAAGGGCTCGTGGAATAGCCTCCAGCGCTACTGCAAACTTCCTCACAGCATACTGCTCCAAGCCAGGGAGAGTGTCGGCGTACTGTAGAAGACTTTGTGCCAGCTCAATTTCTACGGCGCCAGCACCAGGCAGGAACCTGCAATTGATTTATCTTTTATCACTGAGGCAACTCACGCAATCTTCAAATATTTTTTTTAATATTTCTTCGCGTCGCGTATAAGTGCGAGTTGACTATATTTTTACAAGTAATTTTGTCTTAAATAGAGACAGGGAAAGAACGTGAAATAGTAGAAGACTTTACTCTGATGATAGGGAAAATGCGGGCATATTGTAGAGAAAGAATACTTTAAAAAATAGCTTTGGAAGGTTGGGGTGGGGGGGATATAAAGCATAGCCACTTTTAATATTAAGATTTAAATTAAAACAGACTTGGAGGAAACTAAAAGTGCTCACCTTCCATCTCTTGCGATTCCCTTGAATGTGTTGACACCATCATCAATAGCCCTCTCAATATCGTCCATGTAGTTGTCAGTGGCCCCTCTGATCAGGACGGTTGAGATGCGTGACTCTGTGCTCTCCATTCGGAATACAACAACGCGAGTGTCACCTACTTCTTCCACGGTCACCGCATCACAGTATCCGAGTTCATCTGCTGTGGGTGTAGTCAGTCTAGGCAAAACCTGGAAACAAATAGCTTTATGAGGACAATCTTTCTCTCATTCTGATAAGACTAAGATATACATGCATCAGCTCTGAGAACTGCCTGTGTATTATAAATAACTAGCTGGTATTTTGCTGACGAAGTCACGGCTTCGTCAGCAAAATAACATAGGTAGGTACTTTAAAACCCGTGAAAAGAATCATTAACTCTAAGCAAGAATCTGTATTGAACCTTTCAAAACTCAAAATGATCGCATCTCGACCTCCCTCCGCGCTCGGCCATAGAAGAAACGCCACCTAGGAAACTTTTAAAAATGCAGTTTTGACCTCGGTGATATAGATGGCGTTCTAACCAAAGCGTGCCAAAGCCAAGAAAAACATCCATACTTCCATACTATATACGATACTATTATTAATATTATAAATGTGAAAGTAACTCTGTCTGATGTTCGGCCGAAGTTCAAATTCGGTTAAAATCACATTCGGCCCATCACTAGCTATTAATGATATAATTAAATTATTTTGATGTAGTCTGGCTGTGAAATGTTTCAACTTAAAACTAGGTTGGTCAATAGACAGGCTTACAATTTAATTGAACCAAATTGCAATCAAACGAAAGCAGTATTTTTTCCTGCAAAAAAAAGTTGTATTCAGGCTCATTGTCAGTCCTGACAAGAGATATCCATTAAATCTCTTGAAAACTTTAGATAATCCTGAAATATACTTACAGTAGCATTGACAGTTCTAGCTAAACGGCGCAGGTCAAACTTGGAGTTTAGACGGACAGCCATTATTCCATACTTGTTTAAGAAATGCATAGCCATGTCTCCAAACTTAGCACCAGCAACGATGACTTTCACACCAATTTCAGCAATTTCTTTGATCTGCTTCTCGAGCAGTGATTCCTCTCCTCTACTGAAGTTTAGGAGTTCATCTGCCGATTTGATGAGAACTGTGCCTTTGGTCTCTGTCTGGGTGATGTCAATGGGACAGGTGTAAACAGCCACCTTGGCTTTGGCTGCTGATGTGACATCACCTTCAACTTCACGCTTGAACACCATGCCGGAGAGCACCTCTGATTGTAATATACCAGCTCCAGGAATCTGTAGCAATAAATAAGATAAATTGAGGTTTTTAGTCATTAAAACATAACAGAGACAAGTAGGTACAGTGTGATTTTTACCTTGCATATCCTAACATTGTCTACATTGAATGTAGTCTTCTCAGGCAGAATACCAACACAAGCTTTAGCCACAAGGTCTGCAATGAAGTCTTCGTATCCAAACTGTTTTGACATTATTGCAGAAGTAACACCCTTGGTAATCTCAACAACATTTTTGGGGTCTTTGATCTCATGGCAGATAAGCCCTGGCAGGATTTCAATACATTTATCTAAAGCTTTTTCATAACCATCGGCAATTTCACTTGTGGTCACTCCCAGTCTCAGTAGTTCTTCTGCAGACTCCAGCAGAGCTCCAGATAGCACAATGACAAAGTTAGTTCCATCTCCCACTTCAGCATCTTGCATCTGGCTGGCAAGCACCATGAGTTTAGCGGCAGGGTGCTCAACATCAAGTTCACGAATAATAGTCCCGGCATCACTGGTCACAAATTGCTTGTCGATGTGGTTGATGATCATTTTGTTCATACCGTTTGGACCGTAGGCTGAGCGCACGCTTTGGGCAAACTGTTTGCAAGCATTTATGTTACGGTATACTGCTTCTTCCAAACCTGAATACATCTGAAAACATAATATTGAATAAGATATAGAGAATTCTAACGCATGATTCATGATCATAACTATTGAAAATCAACTTGCCAAGTACCAGGTAGGAAAGCAATTAGGAAGTACATTTTGACTTATCCAGTTAAAAAATTTATATAAGAAGATTTATTGTTGTTTATACAAATTTACATGATGTTATCGAGAATTTTAGTAATTTCCGACTCGAAAGGTAGAAAACGAAGAAATAATGAACAAAAGAAAAAACATTTGGCCGGCCCGCATGACAGAAGTGGTTATAAATAATTTGTGGAAATTTGACTTACCCGTGCTCCATCCTTCAACATTTGTGGTACGCCCGGAGCCTTTGGTATATGTAGAGCCATTTTCGTCTGTTAATATTTCGATTTTAGATTGAAAAATTCTAAAATTTCTAGCAAAATCCGCGTGAGGAACTGAGGAACAGAAAGAATGAATGAAATGAATGGGACGGAATTGGGAGCAAGAGCTGTCGGCCGAGAACGACGTAAGGGCACAGCCGGCACAGCCATAGAGATGGCACAGCATATATCTCTATGGGCACCATAGATTTAGCATGGAACCTTTTCTATATATATGATGGGCACCTATATATATCTATATATATGGGGAGTTCTTTCGCCATTTTTGAAGGAGCTTGTGGCTCTGCTATTTTATTTACTTTTCTCGTGTTTTACTAGGTTTTATTATGTAATTTCGGTGGCATTTTACTAATGAAGCTTTGGATTACGTAACAGGAGATTTGGTAAATGGAATGGGGGAGTGTTCGGGTAAATTTCTCATTTGACGAAAGATTTTCGTTGGAGTTTTGAAATAACAAGTCGCCATGTTTTTTCAAAACCAAATTGACGTGACATAATACATATTTGAGAGGTGAAGATACTTGACATTTGCAGAATATACTGTTAATACAGTTTACAGTGAGTTACCATTAATAAAAAGATGAAGAGGAAGAAGGAATAAAGAGAAGAAGAAGCCGGGGAGTGAAGTAAAACCAGAAGAAACCAAGAAGTGAAGTGATAGAGAAGATGAAGAAGACTGACCTAAGATGTTACCGATTGGGCGGTATAGTCGCTCAGCGACAAAGCCCTTTTCTTTTATGTTTAGATAAATAAATAAATAAATAAATCTATATATATATCTCTATGATGGGCACAGCCTAAATACATCTTTAAGGGCACAGCTTTTTTTTAAGCTATTGCATAGCTTCTATCGCGGCCCGCGGGCCTCGAGGGTGGAGACCAGTGGAGACAGAAACCAGAAATTCCGTAACGAAAAACCCTTAACACCCCCCACTCCGACCGAAACTCAACCGTATTTGAATGGCATTAGAAAACTATTAAGATTGAACGCTTTGAAACATGTCGGCGGCAGAGTCAAAGGGTTCTATCAAAATAATCTTCTAACCTCATTGAAATAAGGTTGAGTTTTATAAACTTAGTCATTTTTTTTTTTTTTTAAATGAAGCTTAATTTCGTCACAAATGGTTTAGTCATTATAGTCGAGTTGAAACAGACTTCGACTTATGTGCAAGAGCACAGTGATCAAATCCTGGAGTTGGAGAGTAACTTTTTGATTTTTTTTTTATACAATTATTTTTTGTTTATAACCGTTAGGTACTGAAACTTCGTTAAAGTTTTCATTACTCACGATTTTATGAACCCAATAATGAAACATTATGATTGTTTCCAAAACACACAGCATGGTGAAGAACGCATTTATCAATTTTACCGATTTTAAGACTATAAGCTAAACGAATTCATACATTTCTTCTAAAATCATAGACAAATTATACTTTCCTTTCACAAGTAGAGCGCGCCAGGACGCCCCTACAGCGCGCTTGTCAACGTCAACTTCATAGCTTTATCTTTTTTACCGGGAAAAGATCGTTAAAATTTTCTTACTAAGTTTTTTAATGATATTTCGAGTTTTTCCAGTGTAAAACAGTGTTTAGTTAATAGTAAAGTGACCCGTAGATCAGTGAGCAAAGATGAGTTCACATTCAACTCAAGAAGGTAAGACCGGCGAGGGTGCACACCCGGAGGCCGCTGCTTCGGAGGAAGAGTTGGCTTATCGGCGTCTTCCGCTGGCTATTAGTAGCGAGCGCTCCTATTCCTCGTCCTCGGAGGGCGAGTGGGAGGATGCAGAGCCGCCGAAGAAGCGCCGCCGCCGTAAGTACCATAAACATGTAATAACTCGTGAATCACGGGATTCACAAATAGACTCGCTTGTGAGTCAAGTAAGCGCTATTACTGGTTACTTGGCACAGCTCCAACAAGTCCAAGACCACAGGGCGCAGATTCCGAGTGTTCTCGAATCCACAAAAACTGAAAATTTTTTAGTAAACCCATGTCTGAAGTCAGAAAATTTTAAACTGGGAGAGTTAAGTACTGACTTTGATCCAAAGAAAGTTATTCCAAGCGCCAAGGCTGACAGGCTTGAGAAGCTAATCCAGCTTCAACATTTCAATACACAGGCCTGGAAGGGTATGAGATACAAATCAGTTTTGCAGGGTTATTCTGCAGCTCCAGGATTTATTGCATTGAAGATTAATGATGAACTATGTCATCTCAACAAATCAAAAGATTACCTAGCCTCGTCAGAGAATATGTTAGCAGGTCTAACAAATGCAGAACTTGAACGGCAGGAACTGTTGAAGCAGGGTCTGCAAGAGCTTCTAAATTGGGCTGCCAAAACCCCTGGTAACCTGAACCCAAACACTCTTTTTGAGAAGGTGAGTGAATTGCTAGGGCCAGATTCTTCTCTACACAAGTGCTCTGAGAAAATTATGCAAATGATTTGTGGCAGACGGGCAGAGTGCATAGAGATAAGAAGAGATAGAATTTTGAAGGAAATCAATAGCCCAACGCTTAAAGCTTCCCTGAGGGACATACCTCCTAGTGCAGAACATCTTTTTAGCCGAGAAGCATTGCAGCCCGTGGTTCAGTCACTAGGAGGGACACAAACATGGTTGAACAAGCCAGATTATTTAAAGGAGAAAGGGCAAAATAGGGCTAGACCCACTGTAACCTACAGACAGGACAGGAAGCATCTGCGTTCAACCTTTAATAATAAAGGAGCAAGATCAGACCAGAGAGGTAGACAGAGTAGCTATCTCCCTCAAAAAAAGCATACCTTTCGTGGAAACTACAACAAGAAGAACAATGCCGACCAAGATAAACAAAAATGACTATATAATGAAAGAGCGGCCGTTCAGGGGGGGGTGCCTAAAACACCATGTACAGGCATGGATGAAGCTGGGTGCAAACAAATTCATTCTGAACACTATCACCAGCAGCCGCATACCCTTCAAGATGAAACCCCCTCTACTTTTTCTAACTCAAAATTTGCTCAGAAAGTTCAATACAAGAATCACATCAGACATGACCACAATTATGCAAGACTTGAAGGAGAAGGGAATTCTAGAAGAACCTCCAGTTCTAGACTCCGGGTTCCTGTCCAAGATGTTTTTAGTAAAAAAACAGGATGGAGGTGTGCGTCCAATATTCGATCTGAGAGGTTTGAATCAATATGTAACAACAAAGTACTTTCAGTTGGTTTCCCAGGCAGATGTGGCAGAGTTCCTCCAGGAGAAGGACTGGATGGCAAAGATCGACCTCCAACAAGCCTACTTTCATGTGCCGATAGCAAAATCACACCGTCGCTTCCTGAGAGTCTACTACAACAACCAAGTTCTACAGCTTACAGCCCTTCCATTCGGCCTGTCATCAGCGCCCCGAACCTTCGCCGCCTTATCCAACTGGATAGCGGAAGTTCTAAGAAAGAGAGGTATAAGGCTGTTAGTCTATTTAGACGACTTTCTTATTGTAAGCCAGGACAGAGCCAAGCTACAGAGTCAGGTCTCGGAGACCTTAAGCACTCTGGAGAGCCTGGGCTGGTATGTAAATTACAAAAAGTCCGTAATGACACCGTCTCAAGAGCTCGAATACCTAGGCCTCCAGTGGAACACTCAAGACAGCACCATGGCTCTACCCCTGAGAAAGGTATCAAAAATAAAGCAGGTGCTAGCGAGGTTTCTAGAAAGGGGTTATTGTTCTCTAAGGGAAATACAGAGTTTACTGGGACTCCTAAATTTCGCCAACCTAACGACTCCAAGAGGACGCCTACACTGTCGACTAACACAGAGGTTCTTGAGAGGTTTCAACGGTTACAGAGTAAGACAAAGGAGGTATCTTCCTCCTCTAGTGAGACAGGAGCTTCGCTGGTGGCAAGTTGCCATAGACAGCAGCAGGATAGCTCTGCATACAAGAGAGGTGACCCACTTTTTGACCACAGACGCAGCGGATGCGGGCTGGGGTGCTCACCTCAACGAGAGTTACCTAAAGGGCGAGTGGTCAAGACATCAGATGACTTGGCACTCAAACGTAAAAGAACTGTACGCCGTTTACGGTGCTATAAATTGCCACAGACGTTTCCTGCAAGGAGCACACATATTAGTCCAGTCGGACAACAAGACACTGGTGGCTTTCATCAGGAACGAAGGCGGTACACGGTCACTCGCTCTACTAGAACTGACGACGAAGCTTCTAGAGCTTACCGAGAGGTTAAGCGTCAAGCTTTCGGCGGCGTACCTTCCCGGTAAGGTACAACGGCATAGCCGACCGCCTGTCCAGAAATCGACCAGTGCCGGAATGGCACTTGTTGCCCCCAGCCACGGAGGCTGTATTCAGAACCTGGGGCGTTCCAATCATCGACTTGTTTGCGTCAAAAGAAACCGCGGTCGTAGACCGTTATGTAACGTGGGACTCCAGAGATGGGTCAGCCGTTTTCTTCGACGCCTTCAGTCGAGAGTGGCACTTCGATCTAGCCTGGGTGTTCCCACCTCCCAACCTAATTCCTCGAGTGTTACGCCACCTCAACACTGCGACAGGTACCTACATAGTGATAGCTCCGCATTGGACAAAATGCTTCTGGCTAACAGACCTGAGGGCGCGTGCCCTAGTAGAGCCATTACCAATAAGGAGTCTGCATCGGAACTTAGTAGACCTCACAACAGGCAGGACCCCTCCTCAGGTGGAGAAGTTGGAATTACTAGCATGGAAGGTTGGGGGTGGAGCAATCAAGTAGCCCATTGGTCCACAAACGAAAAAGACCTTTTGAGAAGAAGTTGGCGTGAGTCCACCTTAACCACCTATAAGGCTCCAATTAGACGTTGGATTGTATGGTGTGAGCTTAACAATGTTAACGCAAGAGCTCCGCATGGTAATGATGTAGCTAGATTCTTAGCAAAGTTGTGTCTAGAGGACAGACTAGCTTATCGAACCATCTTATTACATAAGTCTGCAGTATCCACCTACTCAGCAACCAGAACAGAGGACCTTTCAAGAAACTTCTTTGTACAGCAGGTTTTGAAAGCTGTATCATTAGTCAAACCTCCTGAGAAAAAGCCACCTATTTGGGACACAGAGTTGCTTTTTAACTGGCTCAAAGATTTTCCATCTTCTGAAACATTATTTGATATATCAAGAAGAACAGCTGTCATTCTGCTACTAGCTTCAGGTCGAAGGGTTCACGACCTTACACTTCTGGAAATGTCTGAAGATAGTTTAATTATGGATGACACTAATAATGATATATTGATGTGGCCGAAATTCGGCTCTAAGACAGACAGTGCAGATAGTAGGCAGTCTGGATGGCTGTTGAAACAGCACCCTGATGAACGCTTATGTCCGGTGAGGCATGTTAAGAAATTACTTGAAGCTTCAGAAAGTAGACGTTCAGAGGGAATGCATATATATAGCCTGTTTATAACTGTTTCACGGTCCCTGAAACCAGCTTCGCGCACTATGATAGCTGGTTGGGTCAAAACAGTGCTGAAAGAAGCAGGAGTAGATGCCCCTCCGGGGAGTGTAAGATCAGCAGTTGCCTCCAGGAGTTTTCTAGAGAATAGACCTATCGAAGAAATTCTACGGAGAGGCAATTGGAAGAGATGGGAAACTTTTAAAAAGTTTTATTGTCGTCCAGTAGAGAGAAGTTCAAATCAAAGTTTAAACAGTGAGGACAGGCTGGTAAACCAATTCCAGATTCCTTAGTTGTTTTGTAATTTTAAATTGAGAGTACCTGATTTTTAGAAGAAATTAATAATTTTAGTTATGATTACTATACCTAGGTGCAATGGAAGTAATTTGTGATACATTAAGTTTTGATCTCTAAATAGTTAGAAGAAAAGGAAGTATAACTCTAGCTAGAGTATAACTTAAATTTATGTTTTATCTGTTAGATGTATGTTAGTTTCTTCTTTTTTCTGTAATAGTAGAGGTTACTACTTAGTAATAATTAATTTTGGTTTTTAAAGAAGATAAGTTTTTGTTTATGTAAGGATTACTCCTACATTGTTATGTTTTACTTCAATACATTTTCATATTCCTAGATGAGGGTTTAGTTTTATTTATTAAGTCACATAGCTTTATCTATCATAGACTCTTTCACCAGCAGATAACAAACAGGTCTTCACCATGCTGTGTGTTTTGGAAACAATCATAATATGACTGTTTTGCACTCCAACAAAACAGTTATTATGTTTGTGGAAAAACACACAGCATCATAGCAAGGTGCTTGCTGGTTCTTGATGAAGACTATGAAGTTGACGTTGACAAGCGCGCTGTAGGGGCGTCCTGGCGCGCTCTACTTGTGAAAGGAAAGTATAATTTGTCTATGATTTTAGAAGAAATGTATGAATTCGTTTAGCTTATAGTCTTAAAATCGGTAAAATTGATAAATGCGTTCTTCACCATGCTGTGTGTTTTTCCACAAACATAATAACTGTTTTGTTGGAGTGCAAAACAGTCATATTTTATTTATGTAATAATAGCTGAAATAATGTTAGGCCAAGTTAGGTATGTTTAATTCCCCCCCGATGGATTCCAATCTTGTCGCGATGGGGGGGCTCAGTAGCCGTGAGGGAGACACGGTGAAGCTAGAAGGAATCCCAGGCGGGGACGCCCTGCATGCGTCCGAGGAGGGTGGGGTCGCGGGAGAAGAGGCGTGTCGGTGTGTCGTTGCCGCTCGCCCTATCTTCCGCGACCAAACGGTGGCGCACCGTCTGATGCGTTGGCGGCGGGGCCGCAGTGGAAGAGGAGTGTCGGTGTTTCGTTGCCGCTCTCCCTGTCCTCTGCGGCCGTTTTGACGAAGGGGGTAGCTTCTCCGCGCGTCCCTCTGACTCGCAGAGGGCGCAGTGGATGAAGCTAGGACGAGCTGGTAGGCTCGTAGGAGGCCGAACCCGCTCGGGATGGAAGGCGGGAACGGGTTGTTGGCAACATCAGCCCCGCACCGTCTGCCCCGCGAGGGGGCGAGTGGTATCCCCTGCCCAACAGGGGACTTTTCGGGTCTGCGGGCGGTCGGAGTGAGGGCTCTGGCTGTTCATCATGCATATCCCGGGAGGGCGGCGACACTGTGTGGCAAGTGTCGTCGTGAGCCCCACGCACGTGGTTTAACAGCCGCGTGTGTGGGTGCCGGGCGTGGCTGTGGGTGCCATTACCGGGATTGTGCTCAAGGCAAAATGCGAGAGGGGCACCGCGTGCGTTCCGTAGGAGATCCCGGAGCCCCTCGTTATGCATAGAGGCCGGCCATCGGGTAGTTTTTTGTGGGTCGTCGAGTGTTCGACAACCCCACACACCCCAATTACGTTCCCTCGACGTAATTGGATGTCTGTGAGCAGATTTTCTATCCGTAAAAAAAAAAAAAGGTATGTTTAATTATAAAAAAGATAAAAAATAGCTTTACCGGCTTTACTGCGGCCGGCAGTCTCCGAGTGCCACACGTCTTTTTTTTTTGCGGTTAAGACTTGACTAAGTGAGTCAAGTCTTTGTAAATGTCAAAAAAAGTCTCGAAGTGAAGTCATGAAGTGGCCTGCCTGCCTCACTCAATAGAAATACTACGCTACGGCCCACAGAACACTATTATTATTATTATTATTATTTATTCACAAAAAAAAGGGCTTTGTCGCTGAGCGACTATATCGCCCAATCCATAGATTTAGCATGGTACCTTTTTGGTACTCCTATATATATGGCCCAATATACATAGATTTAGCATAAATAATAAACATCATAGATTTAGCATGGTACCTTTTTGGATAAACATCATCTAGGTCTAGGTCTTCATCATTATAGGTCTTCATATTCTTTATGGTTTCACTCATATATGTACCAAAAAGGTACCATGCTAAATCTATGGTTTCACTTCACTTATTGCTTTCTTCTTCTTCTTCTTTTATTCCTTCTTCTTCTTTTCACTTTGATTTCACTTCAAACTTCAAATCTCTCTTATTTATTTATTTATCTAAACATAAAAGAAAAGGGCTTTGTCGCTGAGTGACTATACCGCCCAATCGGTAATATCTTAGGTCAGTCTTCTTTCTTCATCTTCTCTATCACTTCACTTCTTTATGTATTACGTCACGTCAATTGGCCTGCCTGCTGTGTTCTGTCCAAAGAGAATAATAATATATAGGGTTCTGTCGTCGTGGCGATTACGATAATATTTTTCTTTCTTTCTCTTCGCACAATTTCAGAGAGTTCCTGAGTTACGTTCTAAGAAGTAGCATAAGCTGTCTTCTCTTCTAGTTTAACGAAGTTTCGTGATGGCTCCCTCCACCGACTGGGACGAGATAAAACGATTAGCAGCTGATTTTCAGAAAGCTCAGCTATGTTCTACTGCACAAAGGTACGTATTTAATTATACACAACAATAAATAAATAAATAATGCTGGACTTTTCGACACAGCATCATCTAGCCCCAAAGTAAGCAGAGCTTGTGTTATGGGTACTAGATGACTGATATACTACTTAAATACTTTTTGTTTGTAAATATATACATATTATACATAGAAACACCCAGACCCGAGACAAATATTTGCAGATCATACAAACATTGGTCCCACCGCGGGGATCGAACCCGCAACCTTTTGCATCGCAGGCAGGCCTTCGCCCACTGCGCCACAGAGGTCGTCTTATATAATAATAACAATACATTACCAGAATCCTAAAATACAGCTATTATTTGGTCGAGGTATACGAAAGGGTGTGCAGTGATTAGAAGCAGCTTACTAAATTTTTATATTATTCCAGACTTTCAGAAAGAAATTGCATCGAAATTGTAACAAAATTAATTGAGCTCAAACTTATTGATGTTATATTCACCACTGATGGTAAAGAGTATTTGACATCTCAGCAACTGATTAAGGAGATTAAAGATGAGCTTTATGTGCATGGGGGTCGCATAAACACAGTGGATTTAGCTAAGGAGCTTAATGTGGACCTCAGCCAGATAAACTCCAGTGTCACTGAAATAATCAAAGGCAAAGAAGTGCAACTGGTATCTGGATACCTAATCACTCACTATTACTTGGAAAAGATTGCCAGAGAAATAAATGAAAAGTTGCAACTGCAGGGGCAAATATCTGTTGGAGAGTTGACGCTGCTATATGACTTACCTGCAGAGTTATTGCAACATAATGTTCTTGAGAAATATATAGGTAAGATCATTATTGGTAAGCAGGACCTTTCTGAGCCCAGAACATTTTATACGGAAGAGTACATTACTAGAACAAAAGCTAAAATTCGAGGTGCACTGATGGGTCTCTTGAGACCAACACCTGTGGCTGTCATAATGAGCCACTGCAATGTGGCTGAACGTTTGTTTATGTCTCTCTTTGACCAAGTAAATGCTCCAGGCATGCTGACAGGTAGGCAAGCTGGTGCTTCTTATGTCCCAGCATGTTATACAAAAGCCCAGAATGACTGGGTGATAAGTTTCTTCAGACAAAACAACTATTTGGAATATGATGCTCTGACACGCTTAGGTTTGTCTGATCCAAAGGGATATGTAAAGAGAGCTTTACCGAATGAGGAATTGACTTTCCTCAGCAGTTGTGTGATTGGTACACTTATTACTCAACAAGTGGAGACTGCATTGGAGGAATGTATTGCATCCAAAAGTTACCTGGACGTTGTTTCCCTGCTACCCTCAATATTATCCGATGCTGACATTGAGAATGTACTCGATAGTTTGTTGAAAAACTCAAAGTCTACCATACTATTTGAAAATACAGGTAAATATAAACTAGCTGCTCTCCGAGCGAGTCGACTTGATTGCTTGTTAATTCTGTAAAATGTTTTGAACAAAGAATGACAATTGTCATGCATCAATGCTTATTTTTGGCGTTTCATTTTTATTAAATGTTGGTTTCTTTGATTTATTCTAGTTAAGTGAATATTTCTAATTTCAGTTTTCAGTAATCAATACATAGAAAACTTGAAACTGGCCTGTATGCCAACTGTACAGAAAAAAGCTGAAGCTGTAGTTAAGTCTGGCAAATACCAGCAGTATTATCTTGAGAAGCAGTTGGCAAAAGGGGGAGACATTCAGCCAGGTTTTGTCGATCACAAAGCCGAGAGGAGGGAGGAACGAAGAAGAAAAGCTGCTTCTGGTAAAGCTGGAGGTGGCTCTCAAGGAAGAGAAACTAAGACTAAGGCTGTAAAGAAACATCAGAGATCCAAACAAGCAGCCCATGACTCTGACTCTGATGAGGCCACCAGTGTGCTCAAGAAAATTCAAAATGTCTTAGAAATTGTTACAGTTGATGATATTGAAGCCATCATCAAAGAATTCTTAGTGAATGAAGGACTTGAAGATTTGGTATCCAGAATAGCAGAATATCTTCAAGGGTGAATATTGCCTTATTATTTGGGGATAGAGTACTGGTAAACTAGTGGTAGTGGCCCCGCCCTAGTTTTTGTTAAAAAATTTACATGCACTCAAAGTCAAAGTCAAAAAGCATTTATTCAGTAGGACCGCTGGGATCACTTTGAAACTACACTATGCCAGTACTCTCAAACGGTGAAACATTGTGAGGAATCCGGCATGTCGTAGAACCTAAAAAGTTCGAAAACATGTGTCAAGTGCACGAAAGGAGCCTCTTTGAGGCGCACTTAAAATCCTTTCACCACAATAAAAAAGAAATTAATTTGTGGATTAATAAATTTTAATGTTTACAGAGCTCTCAATCAGACAGCCTTAGTCATAGCTAAAGAAGCAGCTGATAAAATTCTTCAGGATGCTGGACAAAACAGAAAACAAACTCACTCTTCTGCACAAGACAAGGTTAACATTCTTGTCAATGATATAAAATTATATGAAAAAGGATTGAAGTCTTTCCCAGCAGAGCAGCAGCCCCAGTTTATTAAGTACCTCCTTAAATCTTTAGGAGGGGATGTTCTCACTGAGCTTTGCAAATATGCAGCCAATCAGTGTAATCTTTCAGTTCAGGGAGATGTATTGTCAGTTGAACAAAGGAACAAAATCCTTCATGATTTGACAGAAGAGTTCAAGAAACCACTGGTAGCTCTCAATGCTACCTTGGCTGATCAAAACTTGGAGTTGTTTTACCAGTCTCTTGATGAATGCCTTTCAGAATTTGGTATGATTCTGAAGAAAATTGATAAAAAGAAAGATAGGTAAGAATATAGATAAGCATAATAATACAATAGCTTACACTCCCATTTAAGTTGGCTTATTCTATCTGCAATCTCATTTGGTTATCACCTACTAAAAGCATCCCATTCTTTACTCATCCATCTTCTAGGTCTTCCGGTAACTACTTCCCTAAAATTCTAGCTCAAACTGCATAAATCTGTTTATAATAACATCCTTGATAGATGAATACCTCTAATGTACCTCTAGCTTGAGGTTCTAACATAAATATTTAAATTTAACTTTCATTTTATTGCAGGCTATTAATTCAAAACCATAGGGAAAAGCTTATTTCTGAATTGGAAGTTTGTGAAGATCCAGCATTGAGTCTTCATCTGGCAATTCTTGCAATATTCACAATTCTCACCCAAAATATGTTACATGCATCTGGAAGACAAATACCTATAATAATTGGTTTCTTGAAAACTCAACTCAAAGAAGAAGATTATGGGAAACTTCAACTGTGTCATGGTGAGCAAAAAAATATTTTAATTTTTTTCTACTGGCAGAAACATTAGTCATACTTTATTTTAGAGTAAAGAACTGGAAAACTACTTTTTTTCATTAATTTTATTTTTCAGAACTTGTAACGAAATACCTAACTGCTCCTGAAGATGAAAAGACTTCAGCAGAAGAAAAACTCAAAGATGAAGTGCCAGCTTTGAAAAATATGGTCCAAGAGATAAAAAAGTATAAGTAGAAACAAACATAATTTACTTCATTCATTGTTTTTTGTTTTAACTAAAATCAATAAAAAAAAAATTATTGTAGATAAAGGAAAAATAAAATATCATTAACCTCAGCAAGGAATCATTTATTTTACAATTAATGTAGAAGTATTTAGTATGCTTGGAAGAATCAATTATTAGCTAAACATATTATTTGTAATAAGCAGGCATAATATGAGTAAAATGGTTACTAATAAGCTTGTTAATAAGAACAAAATCCATCAGCAAAAACGTAATTACTCATGTATTACATAAAATCTAAAAGGCTCCCCCAACATTCGTATCAGATAGACTACGAAATAGGTTATTCACAGGTTAGGAAGTAAATTAGACTAGTAAATAAATCTTCCTTTCAATCAATACAGTCCAGGGTCTCTTACGGACGTGTCCGGTTCATTCAACGTCAATATGGCCAAATACCATGAAATATAATCTATCAACATGGAGAAGAAATCAGTAAATTCAGTTGTGGATAAAATTTATGTTGGCGACTAGTCCTCGTGGGATTAGGAGTTCAGATAGGTATCTATAGTAGTCATTACTTTTCAACACTTATTTTGTGTAATATATCTGAAAATGTCACACCATTACTCCACACTATTCCAACAGATGCAAGACCAGTCTTATCATTCGAGTGTGATGTACAGAATTAGCAAAACTGTTTTACTGTTCCTATGTTGGTTCATTGATAACCCTTAGTTCTTAGGGCAAGGAAAATTAGTGTACCTACAATTTATTCTGTGGTACAGCTTAATTTTTAGGCCTTAATAAAATATGCTAGAGGTGCTACAATAATATTTGTAGAGAATTTCCTTAAGAAAATTGGATATTCAACCCTGTTCTGAAGCTTCTCAATGAAATTGGGGAAGATCAGTTATTGCAATACATGGCCATTTCTTCCATGACCTTAAGGTATTTAGTTCAAGTAGTGTTCTGTGGTGTAATAAATATTATGATGATTTGGCTGCTTGGCGCCTTTTGACATCCCAGTTGTATACTCTTGCCATGTTCACTTCTGTTGTAGTACATTGATCTCTGAAATTAAATATTTTAGCTTGTAAAGTATAATTGTTATGGTGGCTTGCCCCAACTTTTTTTGGGTTTATTAATAATAATAACGTAAACAGGATCACAACCATATCCCCAGGGCGCGGTAGACATCCTCATAGATATTTTTATGTAGTCCAGATCCTTTGAAGATGTCCAAGGAAGGGATTAGTCAGAGGAATGTCCTAAATACATATTTTATACATGCCCATATTTTGCAGAAGTTAGTTTTCAATATGTGGTTGCAAGCCCGTCGCCGCCTATAAGAACACTAACTTTACTAACTTTCATCATGATGTTTTCCTTCACCATTTAGAGCACTAGTTAAAGAGCTTTAAATTTGATGAAACGCAAAGTCAATTAATGCACAGCTGGGATTCAAATCCACAACTTACTTGGTTTGGAATCATTGGCCTAGTTAGAGGTACTTTGAATAGATACGAGTAGGCATACTTATGTGATAGAGATAAGTGTGACTTATAGAAACATTTTCTTTTTAGGTAAGTAAGTACAGTTCTTCCAACGGATCGCATTCGTGAAGTTAGCTGTTTGTCTGCGCAGAACACAATTTTGTATGAAAAAGCGGTTACTGGCTAACTTCACGAATGCCTAGATCCATTAGAAGAATTGTATGTATAATCGGTTATTCACCTGAGGAAATCTAAGTCATGCTCGACACATCCTAAGTTTTTCTTGGCTGTGGCCATATTTGCAGTGAGCAATTGTTCTGCATCTTCCAAAGTATATTCCAACATAACATTGGCTCCCAGCCATAAACAAACTCTTTTCGTAGGTGGTACATTTGCCTGAAATAGCAAAACAATAGTGTCACAAGCAAGTTTGTGGTATTCACAATGAGCTACAGAAAAAATGAAACATTTACCTTTAGAAATACTTGATCGCTGAGTAAAAACTGAGTCTCCATATCTGTGGCCTGAACTTTCAATTTCTCAATCATTTCTAATGAGCGGGCCAGGTCTGGTATCTGTTGCCTCAACCGCCTCCTTTTCGTGGCAAGGGAGTACTCCATTACTTTATACTTTCCATGCTGTTCGTCTAGACTCCTTAGAACTTTATCAACACCTTCAGAGTTCTCAGGTTGGGTCATAAACTCATCTACATTATCCTGAAAAATGAAATTCACTAATTTTCAATCCTGAAGTCGCGATATAACACGATTTCTAATACATAAAACAGTAGAAGGCAAGTAATTCAAAGAAAATAATCACAGGTGGGGTGCAGTGATGCAGGGCAGACCGAAATAATAACCTATAAAAGTAATCGTTCTAAGCATTGCAAGTAAAAACATAGGTCTAACTAATTACACAAAATGCATATTCAACAGAACTCACAACAAATACAGCTTCGGGTATCCCTGAGTAAGATTTTTGGTTCGATTCAGCTCCGTCTCCTTCCATTTTTAAACATAAAATTTACACTGCACTAATCGCGGCTTTCGCTATTTTTACGATTGCTCGCACTTGGAAAAAGAAGGATGCTATTATCATAGAGTATAAAAGCGTCCGCGCGTTCGTCTGGCGGCGCCCCGACCGACGTTTAAACCGCATAATTTGTCAAAGTCTTGTCAAATGGTTGCCAAAGTCAAATTTTCAATTTACCTTCATTTTCTCAATCAAAGTAAGTTGCGTGTTGCGATTTCTCATTTCCTTCAAATTATCAATTTATTGTGAAAATAAAATTTCACGTCGTTTTCGCTTTTGTAGGTATCGATTTGTCAAATTGTTTAGCTAACTACCTACATGATAGCTATAATAGATAAGAAATAACCGAGCTATTGGTTTTCAGGTCTAAATTCCCCGAGGTGTACGGCTACGCCCAGTTTTATCTCGGAAGCATTGTTTGATTTGTATTCATCATAGGCCTATCAGATACCGCCGTCATGGACATGATGGTTTCAACGTTGCAGCAACAGCGCTCGGTTACCGAGCAGCTGAGACGAGAGGCAGCTATCAAGAGGATTCCAGTATCATCAGCAGTGGCTGATATCGTCAAGTTTATAAATGAACACGAGCAAGAGGATTGTCTACTTGTGGGCTTTTCTAGCCAAAAAGTAAATCCATTCCGTGAAAAAAGTTCCTGTACAGTACTTTAAATTTGTTTTTGTTTGTCAAAACAAAATTTCTTCAAGGATCTATCTTTCTGGCATAAAAATACCTCTTAATTATTTGTCTTAACTCTGTGAACTATGTCTTTGTATTCTAAATTAAAATCCATATTTATGTAATCATTTACTATTTTGTTTTATTCATGTGAATAAATAATAGACATCAATTCCAATAAAAACTAATTTCTAACATGCAATTCCACGAAGTTAATAAAGTACTTCTATAACAGTCAATAGTCACATACTGTCTAAGCAAGCAGCCTCACGAGGCAGTCATATGTTGTCGGTTTTTGTTGATGCAAAATCGCCTCAGTTGCTGCGCGCGAACAAGATATTTGTGTTTGTCTTGCCGAGGCAAATGCCTGAGTCTGCTCGTTTAGTCAGTATGCGGCTAATAACATAACATTTTACAGAACTAAATAGCTTTCACAAATCAATTGCATAAAATAGTGGAATGTTTCAATCACTTGTGTATGAGTATTCATTCACAAGAATTGGATTGTTGATCAATTAGCTAATTTTGCTTGGAAGAAGCATTGTGTAAACATGATAAAACAACAGAAAAAAATCAATTGAGTTAGTAGTACTTGTACTATGTAAGTCCACAACAGTATACAAAGGAATATTATAAAATGTAAGCTAACACAATGTAGGCCTTTGCCCTGCAGTGGGACAACAACGGCTAAATAATAATAATAAGCTAACACAGTCTGGGAGCCTGGAAATACAGGGTTAGTGATATTGACAAGCTCCTCCTACAATGGGCTGAGTTTAAAATTTAAAATGTGCAAGATGTAAAACCAATATTTTTTGGCTATATGGTGGTGCATTACACAAAATACCTTACAAACTAGTATACCTACTTACATCTTGTTATTACGACTAGCACAGCAAATAACTTTTCTAATACTACAAACCTTACAAATCTTTCATGCATATTTGATATCACCTAAGGTTTAAAAAAAAGACCTAACAACTTTCAACATAAATGGTAGTTGTTTTAAATTAGTTTTCATTTCATTCAATAGGGCTTGTTGATTAGCATAATCTCTTTTTATGACAAAAAAGAACAGCAGCACTACAGACTGAGTAATACAGAAGTAAAACAAAATCATTCACACCCCATTTCCGATACATACCAACCAGTACATATAATGCAAATACCACAGAACTATTATAGTTCTGTGGCAAATACATACGTACCTACATACATAAAATCACTAAAAAGAAGAAAATAACAGAGCTAAAAGTGAGGATACTTAATAAATGGCATTAAAATAAAGAAGGGAAACATATTATAAACATCTATTCATTGTTTGAGCACATTGGAACAAAACGAATAAACCTTACACTAGGGGTAAAACTATATAAAAAAAATTACCAACTATCAGTCTTTTAAATTGATGTTGATTTTTAACCTTGTGGCAATTTGTCTCTCAAAAGTTTACAAAATTAAAACTATCAAACACTATGGGTTATAAATATTCAGCGCACTACTACATAACTACTTCCTGCAAATTTCTGAAATACCATGGCAGTTTTTTGAGCACTGAATTTGAACAGCTGTTTTAAAATAATTGAAATACTAAATTCCCACCACTGTAAGAATTTTGATAGTACAGACTACTAAAATAACTACTGCCTAGTGTAATTCTATCATACATTTACATTAATAATATCATAAGGTTAAATACTTACTGATTACAATGATTTAGCTCATATTCATAAGATTAGCATTTACATACTACCATTAATTATGTTATTTTAGAGTATACTATTATTAGCCATTACCATACTTAAACTAGACATGCCTAAAAGTATTAAAAGATGAAAAATTATACAGTATCAAAGAGTACCAGCTATGAAACCTATCAATGACTTATTTCAATCAGTAAGTGGCAAATAAAATGCAGTAACATCAATTTATAATAATAATAACATAGTATAAAGGCCTCAATATTTGGTGTTTGAAATGTGTTACATTACCAATTACACTTACTTTTCAAAATACCCTCTTTCCTTACAAATCAATTTGGAAATAGGTATTTGTAAACTTTTGAGATGAACCATCCCTTAAAAATAAACTGAGGGTTTTATATCAGTAGGTTCTATTGAAAACTCATCTTGTAGGCATTTACACTCGCTCTTGTTTTGGAGGGGTTACATCCTCCGTTCCATTGGCAACACTTTGATGGTACAACTTCAGCAGTTCCATTGCATCTTGAGCTTGACGCTTCTCCAAGAGAATCCTGTAAAAGATCGGGAAATAAAGTAATTATCTGTCAAACAAAATGTTTAGAAGGTCAAATATTAACAGTTGGTATAATTTCAACATTATATTTGTATGAGATTTTGATAGATAAGTACATTTTATAACATGTAGTATCCCTGGAAAAAAACAATACTTTAAAATTTACTAAAGGAATTATATTATGCAAATATTTACCTTCCGGATGCCTCCTTGATGTGTTCCAATATAATTCTGTTGTCCCTATCAGTCACAATATCAGCAAGGCTGTCGGGGTCCATGTCTGACAAGAGTTCCAAGTCTTGCCCGCCAAGCAGAGAAATATGGCAAAGATTATGCTGCAAGCGCCCGACCAGGTTCGCTACTTGTCCTTTATCTCCCAATGCTACATCATCAGTTTGATCTAAAGAAACTTGACACTTGGGCATGTTCGGCGTCCACTTCTCATTACCATGTAAAATCATTAGTGATGTGTCAGGGTCTAAAGTTGAGAAATACTCTTCGTCATCAACTTCGGTGCCATCGGATTCCAAAACCACCGTCAGATTTTCCGAAGGAAGCCCCAACTTTTCCGGCACTTTTGCAAGCAGGTCCTCTAGGGACAGGGCTACGATACCCTTCTTCTTATCTCTGTTCACGTCACATATTTTGTAAGGTTTGTTGTTATCGTTTTCCATTGTCTGAGAAGTGTAAAATAGCTTTGAATTTATATTATTTTCAGACTCACTACTCTTCGCTCAACTCACGCAAAATAAAACTAACTAAACTACAGATAAAAAAATCAATTTACGTCGAACGAAGTGGTGACTGGTGACGTTTTATAAAATTACCAGTGAACAAAAAAATAATATTGTTGAATGAATGAACGTTATTTAGAACCACTATGTACTGCAAAATTATTTGAAAAATTTAAAACGTAGGTGCTTTTCGTAGGTGTACCTGCGTAATAAATTGTTTGTTACACCTTAATATTTTGTACTGAGTGGACTGCCTTCCACTGTCTCCTGAATCTGACTACTGTGTTGTGTGTGTGGCCGCCGCCTGGCCGGAGGCGGCGCGGCGCGCGGCGGCGGGCGACCGACGCGGCTGGGGCGGGCGGTAGGTAGGGTAGGTACGTGGGTTAGCCGGTTAGCTTGCACTACGATGCAAACACAGTAGGTAACATGTGTTTAATAATGAATACCTAGCAAGGTACCTACATACCTAATTTTAGAATTAAATCAATATTATTATTACATGATATCATGGTACTACATACAATGTAAAAAAATGATCTATCGACTAAATTAATGTCGAAAATCGAAATCATTAAATACTAGCTGGTACCCGCAACTTCGTCAGCAAAATTACATAAGTACATAGGTAGGTACTTGAAAACCTATAAAAAGAATCGAAAACTCTAAGCAAATGATCCTATCTCGAGCTAGAAACGCCACCTAGGAGAAAAAAGTAAAAAGCAGTTTCGACCTCGGCGATATACACACATCAACATTGTCTAGAGATATTCAACATTTTGTTGATTTTTACAAAAACTGAAAAAATCTTTATTTTGTGTTGTTTTTAATAATAATAAAATACAACTGTTTGATAATATTTTTTAAGGAAAATTTAAGTAGGAACAAAAACTCTAAAAATCAGAAAATTTACAGGGTTCGATAAATTGTGTTAAAACTATTTAATTTTTTTTTTTTTTTTAAATATTTTAGTTAAATGTAATTTTATAAAGTCATTGCAACGTAAACATAGTTTTAACGTGTAACAATAAACCCTGGGATACAACCTTTAACTATGCCAAATTTCAGCGTAATCTGTTCAGCGGTTTGGTCGTGAAAGCGTAACAAACAGACAGACAGAGTTACTTTCACATATATAATATTATATATCCAATATCCATATAACCATAATATCCATATATCCATATATCCATATCCATAATATCCATAATATCCATAATATCCATATATCCATATATCCATATCCATAATCCATATCCATATCCATATATCCATATCCATATATCCATCCATCCATCCATTATCCATTAATACAATACAAAAAGTAAGGATATAATATTAGTAAGGAAAACTACTTACGTTTTTGATGTTTTAGGTGCTGAGCAAGCCTACTCCATCTCAACAATGTCCAAGGGACTAAGTAGGCAAAGAGTATACGGTATGGACTAGGAGACAAACAATGCCTCAATTCAAGTTGCAATTGGTCTAATATTATGTTTTGGAATGTAAGTAGGAGGCGACTGTACATGCGTTTCCTCGCAAACGTCGGAGCGGGTACCTTTCATGAAAATGCACTATTGGCATTGAGGGGCAGGCAGGTGCCCCCCAAGGGCGTAGGGTCACGTTCGGTCAGGGCGCGACGAGACGGGCCCCAGATCAATAGTCTCGGCGGCTTCACCTCCCACTACCCAGATGCATTTAAAGTTTGCAAGTCAGTACTTTGCAAATCGGTTTTAAATTTTCAATGTTGTGATATCGTTTTTTCGAAAACCCGTTTTTAGCTTTAACTTACGTGGTAAAAAAGTAAGTCCCTACCTACATAAGTTATAATTTATTATAGGTACCTACCAATATTATAGTACATAGGTAGGTAGGTTTGTAGGTACCCAAGACCCATGCAAGATAGGTACCTAACCTACCAACCTAAGTAAGTAGGTAGGTACACATTACATGTCACATTAAAATGAGGATGTTACCCATGTTACGCACATATATATCTTATCTTATCTTATCGTATCTTTGACGACCTCTGTGGCGCAGTGGGCGAAGGCCCACCTGCGACGCAAAAGGTTGCGGGTTCGATCCCCGCGGCGGGACCAATGTTTGTATGATCTACAAATATTTGTCTCGGGTCTGGGTGTTTCTATGTATAATATGTATGTATTTACAAACAAAAAACTATATAAGTAGTATATCAGTCATGTAGTACCCATAACACAAGCTCTGCTTACTTTGGGGCTAGATGATGCTGTGTGAAAAGTCCAGCATTATTTATTTATTTATCTTATCTTATCTTACTAATATAATAAATGCGAAAGTCTGTGTGTGCACATGTTTGTCTTCGCGTATCTCCGTGACAACTTGACCGATTGTGATGAAATTTAAAACGTAGATAGTTTAAGTTCTGGAATAACATATAGGCGTATAAATTTTTCAAAAATCAACCCCTAAGGGTATTTACAGGATGTTAAAGTTTATATGGAAAAAAAATATTCCTTGCTCCGATCCACTTCAAACTCGGTATGAATATACTTTAAAGTAAATAATGAAATTAGTATTTTTAATTTTTTTAAAACAACTCCTAGGGGTGGTGCAAGGCAGTTTCAAAGTCTGTGTGTGCGAATGTTTGTCCTCGCGTATCTCCGTGACGACATAGCCGATTGTTATGAAAGGACTTAAGATAGTTTAAGTTGTGGAATAACATATAGGCGTATAACATTTTCGAAAATCAACCCCTTAGGGTGTTTACAGGGTGTTAAAGTCTGATTCACTTCAAACACAGTGTAAATAAACTTTAGGTAACACTCCTGCACTTGAATCCTAATAATGCGCAGACGAAGTCGCGCGGGTCAGCTAGTATATAATAAAATAACTACTTATAACCTTTTATAGGTACCATCTTTAACGCAAAATGCAAGTTATATCGTCACAAGTAAACAACCAAGTTGCCAGTCAAGTCATTTTTCGGCTTGTAGAGCCGGCTGCGTAGCGACGTAGAAGCGTAGCAGCGTAGCACACCCGTAGCATAATAATACAGGGTCTTTCATTTTAAACTACACAAACTGACAGGGCCTTATTTTTGGGTTGTACCGTTTGACCGTATAAATTTAATTCCTAAGCCCATTTAACTTCAAAAAAGGTTTCACTTCAAAATTTATCATTTGTTGATTTTTTAGAATTGTTGCATAATGATTTTCAAGGTTCAAGTTCCACCAATCGCAGCGCAGCTACATCACGAATGGGCTTAGTTATACAAGAAGCAACAATCAATTGAAAGAATAGTCTTTATCGATTTTCTCGAGATTTTCATAACAAAACGAAAAAAATCATTACATAAATATTTTTAAATTTATTTGTTGAACTCAATTCCTGAATTAGGTTAGTTTAAAATGAAAGACCCTACATCCATACTAATATTATATATGTGAAAGTAACTCTGTCTGTCTGTCTGTCTGTCTGTTTGTTACGCTTTCACACCCAAACCGCTGAACAGATTAAGCTGAAATTTGGCATAGTTAAAGGTTGTATCCCAGGGAAGGACATAGGCTACTTTTTATCCCGAAAAAATGAAAAAATCCCGAGGGACCGCGGGTCACACCGCGGGACCGCAGCTAGTAATATATATAAGCTTCGCAAGGTGAATAACTTTTTGTTGTTCTTATTTCCGTAGGACCGTTTTCTGCATGACATGGTGTTTTATTTTTACACTAAAGAATAATAATTAAAAAAACCTACTAACGACATAATTTAATATTGCAATGGATTATTAATTATCGTTGAAAAACGCGCTAAATCATTATTTCTTTGAACGACGGTACCTACCATTTCGGTGTAGGTACCTACTAAGTGCCGCCACAGTGCCGCATCACTTATCCATGTTCATTTACAATGCGCACCTGATAATGGAGAGTAAATTCTTACTATAGGTACCTAGGTACCTACGGATTTGTACATAATGTAGTAGGTACTACTTTTAACTGGGGAAACACTTGACATAAGTACCTGAATATTTTTGTGAATTTTCCGTTGGATGTCCTAATTAAATAAAAAACATTTTTGAAAAAAAAAATTGAACCTACTTCACAGAACACAAACAGAAGAACCTTCTACACACTAAAAAGAGAAAAATAAGAATATAATTTGAAGTCGGTGCCTAACTATTCATTTACATCTAAGAAATTCAAAAGAACTTGGGTGCAAAATTGTATCCTGGTACGCTATCGCTCGATTTCTTTTTTTGATAGGTACTTAATCGTACCTATTCACTTGGCACTGACTTCAAATTATATTCTTATTTTTCTCTTTTTAGTGTGTAGAAGGTTCTTCTGTTTGTGTTCTGTGAAGTCGGTTCAATTTTTTTTTTTTAAATGTTTTATTTTTCACTTTTTAGTGTAAGTAAATAAATACTGTGTAAATAAAAGTGTATGTGTAAATAATATAGTAAGCTAAGAGTACATTAAGACTTTGCTTATCGTAGCTTAAGTAGGAAAGGATAAGAGAAGAGATGGGCAATTTTTCACTTTTTAGTGTAAGTAAATAAATACTGTGTAAATAAAAGTGTATGTGTAAATAATAT
The DNA here is from genome assembly GCA_951394285.1 of Epirrhoe tristata. NCBI lineage: Eukaryota > Metazoa > Arthropoda > Insecta > Lepidoptera > Geometridae > Epirrhoe > Epirrhoe tristata. The sequence goes on along the minus strand of OX596146.1, from coordinate 6,202,091 downwards.
AGTAAGCTAAGAGTACATTAAGACTTTGCTTATCGTAGCTTAAGTAGGAAAGGATAAGAGAAGTCATGGGCAGACCTACTAAAGGACACACCGGAGTTCAGCAAGGGGGAAAACTATCAATCCATAAGGAAAAGAAAATATTTTGGACTACCTCGGGTGTAATACCCTTTCAAACTATTTAATTTTTGACTCAGATTGTGAGTCAGGGTGTGTTGTGTAGTGAGAATGAGGTTTTTTGAATGTTACGGGAAACTGTCAATCCCTCAGGAAAAAAAAATATATGGCGCCACCTTGAGAGTATACCTCTTTCTAACAAAAAAAAAATTTTGGAAATCGGGCCACAATTTTCTTAAAGTTCAGTGATTGTTTTAGTTTTACGGGAAAACTATTAATCCCTCAGGAATAAAATTTATATGGGACCACTATAAGAGTATACCCTTTCAAACAAAAAAAAAAATTTGGAAATCGGTCCACAACTGACGGAAATATCGGTGAACATACATAAAAAAAAAAAAAAACATACATATAGCCGAACATATAACCTCCTCCTTTTTTTGAAGTCGGTTAATAAATAGGTACTCTTCAGAATATAGTTTTTCACTCGATTTTCGTCTCGCTCGTTTGATGAACTTTATAAGTAGGTATTTACATCGTGTTTTGATTTTTTTTTACCAAAAAAACCTTCCAGACTTTTGGTGATTCCTAAGATAACCTAGGTAACCTAACCTAGATTTGTTACAAGTCAACGTCACATCAGAACTTTATAAATATTTCTTACTCAACCATAAGATTCTAAATTGATTTTGTGGGCATCTATCTATCCACGTAATGAACCAAGCTCTTCCATGTAGGTAGGTGTTCATGTTCACCAAATTTTTTGCTCAAACCATTACCATTACGTCCTTAGGTAAGTACATTATCTAAATTGCAGAATGGCATCTACTTAAGCTGTCAAATATTCTTTGTGAGGTGAAACGACACCGAAAACACGTGAGTGATGTGTGGGCATTTGCATGCCATTTGCGCAGCTGGAATTCTTGTAGCGTTTTCAATTTTAAAAATGGACTTTTGGTTTCTAATTTATGTATGATCTCGCTACCAGAGTTCTCATTAATATTGCCTGGAGATCTTCAAGGCAACAAAAATGTTATACTTTTAGGTAAGTTAAGTAGGTATGAACCCGAACAGTAACTTACCTGCTTATTAGCAAATAACCGTTTGTCCGAGTAAAGGTTTAATTCTTTGTTGTGTTTTCGCCAGTAGAAATCTCAAAAAATTAAAACAAGTGCTCTTTTATTTTGACTTTTTAGTGTAGCCAGCATGAAGTTCAGTTTGTTTGTGCCTCAACTAAGGCTGTGACATGACGCGCTTCTGTTGAATTTATTATGGCATAGTTACTCGCCTAGCTATGCCCAACCCAAGCGTGTCATGATAGATAAGCTGCAGTGTTTTAGACCTAGCATGGTATTCAATTGAACATTTTTTTTCCCATTTAATAAATTCCTAAGGCATCTAATATGGCCAGACCTTTGCCCAGCAGTGGGACACAACAGGTTAACTAAAAATAAATAAAAATAAAAGTAAGTAAAAAAAGGCGGGAGGGGGTTGGGGCAACCAATTCCACCTCCAAAGCTCTTGTGATTTTTGGAACAAAGTTCCTTTTCGGACGGTATCGATGAAATAAAAGACTCTTTGCTTCGTTCCAAACGAGTGTTCCACGACACTCACGTACTTTTTTAAAATCACACTCTGACGGAGGTCGAACCCACGACTTACATCCCACGAAGTCAACAAGGCTCTATTTGGTTTTACGTTTTTCATTCATGTTTTCCGTTTTTCTTTTGGGTGGTACCTATTCATTAAATATTCTGTAGGTGTACTTACTAAAAATTTCATAATACCTAGGTAACCAGTCAACCTACTAAAAACGAAAGGTTACTCTATTCGAGAATTCCAGAGTTCCAAGCGGCCACTAAACAGATACTTACAACGAAAAAAATTTTGATAGCTAACTTTTTTCGCTCTGCAGCAATGCAGTGCTCGGATGATGGTAAAAGTTTTAAATCAAAATTTTGATTACTGGTAAGAACATTATGCAAACCATAAGTACATAATTATTTTAAAAATAAACAAGAAAGTAAACAAGGCGTGACAATAATTATTTTCTTAGGCCCTTTTTAATAAACGTGGTGTAGAGTTACGCTGGGTGTAACTTAGGAGTAACTATACAATTTTTGGAGTTTAAACCTGGCGTTACTTTACACCACGTTTATTAATAAGGGCCTAAAAGTTCAAATAAGTACTTACTTATATTTTTATAAGTGTAGCCTCTCTAGAATAAAAGAATCATCCTTAATGGGTCTCAGGTGTATAGTTACTTACTTAGATAGAGTTATTTTTCTGCTCATGACTATATTTCATAATATTTAATTACGAGCTTTGTTGCCTTACATTTAGGTAGATTACAGGTGGAAAATGAAAGAAAGTTAATGGAATTCATAAGGTTAAGTTATATAAAGGAAGCAACCGAGCCTTATAAAAAATTCGGGCGTACTATAAACATTAACTTTTTTGTGTTGGTACATTGTTTGTGTTGGTATCTGACATACGTAATGAGGACTATTGAGAACGTCACACTACAAGCCAAATTAAAAAAAAACATCACCTTTTAGCAACGAAGGGATCACAGGATGGCCACTTGGTGAATCATAGAAAGAGGTATCATGCGTCATCTATGAGGTGAATCATCAACCGATGTGGTCGGACTTGCAACAAAACGACAAGCTGTTCCTAAAACCTTACATATTTCTTGGTAAAGACCACGGATTTAAGTAAAGACAATTCCCAAAAACCGGCAAGTGTGAGTCCGACTCATACTTGGTATCTACATTATTTTGTTCAATATTTTTTATTAAAAAAACACACAGAAAACTAAAAGTAGGTATGAATTATCTTCTATTCAAAAGATATCTACCTACAGCCCTTTAAAAGACGCATGGATGCATTGAACCAATAATGTTAAAAAATATATCTTGCATTGAACTAACAGACAGTGGAGCCGTAGAGCCTCATTGCAATGGCACTCCTTGGATACGGAACTCTAAAAATTTATAAATTAACTTTTACCTACTTACCGGACGCTAAAACATGCATTCTAAGTTCCAAACTAAATGTGACTGGGGGACTATTTTCAGCGACAGAATGTAATGCATCCACCTGCCGCGTGCGGTTCCGCTGGGTCTAATGTAAACTTTGCTGAACAAGGTTCCTGCATCAGGGAGGAACAGAAGCATCAAGCCGTCACTCGATGTCACGTCCCAGTGATGCTTTCTGAAGGCAACGCTCCTGTCACCTCAACATCGAGTTAATAACACAATAATTTTCAGAGAGTGCTTTCGTGTTGAAGTTTTTATTACACTGCAAGGTTTGAAAGATTTGTAAATGAAAAAGAAAAAATGAGTACATAGTACCCACGAAAAATAAATTAAGGGACGTCTAAAAATAGTACCTATTACCATACTTATCTCATCATTGATGTTATGAAAGGAAAATATTGCAATGATTTCACAAAAAACAATCTCGTAGCACTCTCGTAGCAAGGTGTAGAGTGGTTTAATATTCGTTGTTGTTAAGATTTTAAACCAACAGGTAAAACAATAGGAGCGCTAGTAAAGCTACGAGTACAGGATATAAAAGTAAATTGGGACATGCAATCTACCCTTTTGTATTGAAAAAGACAGTTACCTGGCTCTGTGTTGTGGACGAGGCATTGTATTGCAGGTCATGTGACCTTCATAGCTCGATATCCAGGTCGAGGTCGCGTCTGTGACCCCAGGTTCCAGCTTGCTCCCACTGGTACATTAGCGACAAAGTTGTACAATTCGACCGCACACGTTTCGCCACATTTACATCGGGAATCCGGGATCGAATAGAAGCAACTTTTAATCAGGCTCATTTTTTTTAATTTCAGAGTATTTTGCTAGTTGAATTGAATTAAGTAGGTACTTAGCAGGAACTTACCTACTTATTTTTGGTATTTAGTCGATTTTGGACAGGTTTTAGACCTATGAGGCATAAAACATATTTTATTCACAGCATGGAACCTATAAATGGTACATTGTTTACCAATTGTTGGGTAGGAGTTTTTTCTTATATTATTCAGAGATTAACACGTATATTGTATCGAACCGTTGCTGGGAATATCCTTGGGAACTTTGGAGTGTAGTTGAAAGGGAAAAAAAAGGTACAAAGAATGTAGTACGAGTACCGGTGCCATTTTGGGAACAGAGAAGAAATTGTGAGGAGTAATTACCAAAACTGATAATAATACACACTACATTACAATATTTCATTGTATTGCTGTTCAGTGAATTATGTGTTTAAAACACATCATCACGCAGTCATGATGATCTATCCCCATGGTGCGGTAGATGTTCTCTCACACACCTAAGTGTATAAATAACAAAGACAGCTTTTGTAGAGCGTGTGATATCTTCATTTTCTCAAAATAAAAGTTGTCCAAAGAGACTTCTAGACTTCTTTGGACAACTTTTATTTGTCCTAAAAGACTTCGTAGATGACATTTATTTCGAGATAGGTAAAGGTACTTATCTACATTTTCCAAACTAGGTCAATAGGCTTCTACAACTTGGCCGATGCAGCCGCTTCCAAGAAGTTTCAGGCCAGGCTTACCGAGACTATATTTCATTTTGAAATTAATTTTCGTGACACTATTGTCTCGCACGCTTGTTTATGTGGGGTATTTTGCCACCTCATTTACTTAGGTGTTATTTAACCACATGCTGGGCTTGAGTTTAGGAAGAATATTTTATTTTCTACATTGTAGGAAAAGGTGCAATATTAATTTAGTATATAATTATGGAGTAGACACAGCATCTTCTAGACTCGAACTAAAAAAATCAATCTTTGTACCTACCTTTAATGGGAACCAGACAAGTGATGATGTATATAGATACTTTTTATAGAAAATTCCTAGTTACTTCTAACAATATCCACCGTAGGACAAACTTAGAAATATTGTGTTGGAAGTAAATGTAAAATTTAAAACTATTCATGCTGGAAGCATTGGGTTGCATCGAGGTGGTAAATAAAACTGTCAATTTTATTTTACTTTTATTTTTGGGATATAAAACGAAAAGACTATTTCAAACACAGTCTACTTAAATAATAAATAACTAGACAGCATGTCGCATTTAAATGCATTTAAAATGCAACAAGCCTGTAGCGACCGAGCGAGCCCGAGCTCGCTCGTTGCGATAGCTCTTACAAAACAAGCTTCATAAATACATGAAAGTGACACAATCCATAAGTAAATTGCATAGAATTTTATATAGTTAGAACTATATAAAATTATATGGTAATTGTAATACATTTCTAACTACTTACGTAACAAAAACAAATGCTTATAAACTTGGGGACACAGGAAGCAATTCACGACGTATATTATACACAATATACTTAACTATTAAAATCGAGCTAATTATTATGTAGATTAACGACGTGTTTCATAAAAAATTTGGGTAGACATAAATGTCATATTTACAGTACAACTCTACACTTGTTATGAAACCGTTATAATTATGTATACTTATTGGAGAGTCATTATTGCATACTTACGTGTTTTGTTCATCATAGATATTTCATAAGTAAAACAACTTGTCTCGACGAAGGTGTATTATGTAATTCTAAATATACGACACCCACATAAGTTTATTTTGCACGTTTTAATTTCTTGACTAGAAATAATACATACCTACCTAATAATATAACTGAGAATCATTGAAATTGCAATTGAATTTCGCTGTGCAAATTCTGATGCTGAAAAAGTTATAGCGTTTCATATCAAACGCGAAAATGGATCAGCAACACATGTGAATGACAGATTTGATCGAGTGCCAACTATTAATGAGGGCAAACTGACCTGGCTACTGTGCCTAACCATCAGACAGTTATAAATAGCAACACTATCTCGCAATACATAGTTCTACATAAATCTGATTTCTACTATTGTACCTATTAAAAATCGAGAAACTGCATTGGATAAATACCCACAAATATACACAAAAAAATCAGAGATAGATTTAGGTAAATTCCTTGTAGAATAGATGTCACTAACAAGGCTACACAATCTAACATCAAGATAACTAGCCGTCGACCGCAGCCTCCCAAATGTACGCGGTCCGCTTTGAGGGTGGTTTGTTAAGTAGTTTTTTCAACGACGTGCCTCTAATGGGTATAAACGTGTTCGAGTGGGTGAGAGCCTGCCAAATAATCAGCGAACTTCTCCGATGAAGCTTAGGTACCTACCTACGTAATATTAATGCGTTCGGTCTGTTTGGTGGGATTTATTGGGACATCTTTGCCGCCAATGGACTCCTAAATTGAAAATATTACACGTGTAGTAACAAAAATTATTTACTTTCTTACTCCAATATTGCTGCTACGAGTATTAGGATTTTTCTTACGTTGGTTGGAGTATTCTAGGAAAACATTAATAAAGTTTATCTGGATCTACCGTAAAAAGGTTTTACGTTTCTTGTTTATTTTCATTAGGGGAAGTTTAATATCACCTGAAAGACCTTCCCGTGTTTTATGGTAATTACCTTTGATTGCATCCTGTCAGAGCCTCCCTCACATTTTACCTTTAAAAGTAATAAGAATAGTATTTTCTTACAGGTTAAGCTATCGTTATTCATTATCCTGTGAGGTAAAATAAAATGATTATTTACTTTAGTTATTTACAACTCTTAATGATCAATTCGATTGTATAAATATATTTAATATTTCGTTGTTATAAAAAACGCCAACAGTCATGAATTGACTCACAATTGTTATTGTAGCATCATTGAGCTTTTCACTTTGTTGATTTTAATACATTAGTTTGACGGCGCTATACGGTTAATAGTCTTGTACTGTACATCAGGAATATTGGCGTTTAGATTATCAATATCTTTTATGCTGCAAACGCCCGAAATTCTGAAAAAAGGTCTTGTAAATGTGGCAGCATTAAACGCCATTGCGAGAGCGATTAATTTAGAAGAGTGTAATTATCGCGCGTGCCATTTTTGTTTGTCTAATCGTTGTAGAGGCCTTCGTAGAGGGATCGAGGCATGTGCTCGGCCAGCAGAGACTTCATCTTCTCGCGGGGCGAGACCGGGGTGTAGCGGGGCAGGGGGAAGGTCCTCGTCACGCCGTCACTCAGGGCGCGGGTCACGGCCGTCAAGTCTGCGTCCTATCATAATTAAAAACGTATTAATCAAGGCTTGAAACAGGCTGTGACCTTTGAAAATCTACCGCCTTTATTACTGTAAAATTCTAAAAGGTTATGACTTAGCAGATAATTAGGTATTTTTCTTATGTTAAAAAGTTGCGTTATGAAAATGAAACTGTATTATGTATGAGTGTTTAATGGTAACAGCGCAGGTTAATATAATGCAGGCAATTATAAATTCTAAACTTTTTTACTACATGTAGGTACTTCGGGAAAGTCTCTGTTTGTTATTTTATAATTCCTTTACATCGCGAGTACAGTCAACATGCACAATTGGAGATTTTAAAGCTTCATATTCATCATTATTTGTGGGGAAAAAAATGCCTATTTTTTCCATAAATAGTAATGGTGCAATGCAAAACATCGAATGTAAGCTGAAGTTTTATCTAAAACCCTACAAACTTCGAAGATGTTGAAAATTTAAATACATCAAATGTTCATGAACTTCTGTCGCTGACCGTACACGGGAATACCTACTCACTTTGTTTTGTTATTCCAGTTTCGTTATTTTACCCGAGCGGGACTGAAGGTCACCTATTGCTGTCTTTTAGTTATAGAATTCTTATATCCGCCCTTTATCAAGGTCATTCTCATTTTCCAAAAATAGTGAAGGTTATTTCAGCTGCTTCATTGCTTTATACTTATTTTAATTGATGTTTTATGTCGTCCTGCTTCAATACGCCGAGGGAATGGAAATAATAAAAAATTGAAACCTTTGAATACCTCACGTCACTGAAAATCAGCGCTGTCTCCCTCACCTGGGAGCAGCACTAAAGCTGAGACTGGACCTTTTTGGCACCACAAAAATAGTTTTTTTTTATGATGGATAGTTTGTTTTTATTTTTTATTTTAGTTTATTGTTTTATTATGTTTCTTTGTACCCACTCGTGTTTTATAAATGTTTGATGTTCTATTTTCATTGTATTGTGTTGTGTGTGTCAAATAAATGTATTCTTATTCTTATTCTTATTCACGTCAATCCATGTTCAAGCTTCGAACTGAACAATTTTAGGTCATCTTTCCCTCTTAGCTAGATACTTGTTTAGTGATAATGCCCTGAAATTAGGCGATGTCACGTTTTACTCACGGCGCTCTTGGTGTATTTCTCGAGACTTCGCAACGCTTGTTCAAAGTAGTCCTCTCCGTAGGCACCCTTCTGTTCGTCACTGAGCCGCTTCCACATATCCCGTGCTTGTTCCAGTAGCTTCTCCTCAGACAGCCATGCACTGCCGGTCGTGTATTCACCAGCTGCTACCACAACCTGCGTTGATATAAATATGAAATAGAGCACATAAGTAACAATTATAGAACTGATCCCAGATAAATAATTGGTAAAATAGTAAGAATCGTAGGCGTAGGTAATAAAAAGATAAAGAGCATTTGAATGCTTTAGAAGCAGCAGCGACAGGAGCCATCGACAAGAGTTACTGGTAGGTACTTCCTCCAAGACTGGTACCTGGTACCCTCAGCTAGTAGCTAAGACGAGTCAGGCGATGTTGTCGTGCGTGAGTGTCGCTTGTCGCCCGTGACAGAAGCAAGCTTTTAATTATTTCTGGAATCGACGTATAACTGTTTTCTAACCACAAGCCCAAAAGCGCACAAATTAGTTTAATTCAATTCAATTCAATTCAAATTATTTATTTCGGTTTCCATATATAAGTCCACCATATTATATTAGTAAAATGCTTAGCCTAATGTTAGTAAGTAATCACATAAAATAAATAAAATAAGATTAATACTTAATTAGCTTCGTTATAGTACGAGAGGCTTTAAAGTGAATGGTTTTAGGATCCACATAGGTACCGCTTAGAATTCCTTTTGTGAACTATGAACATCTATTATGGGACGATAGGTATAGAGAAATGCGTAGGATGCCTTGAGTAGGCACTGTGGAATGGATAATGTACGAATAGGTATAGAACCAGGTATAGGACGTAGTACAAGCACAGAATGTATAAATATACATCGTTGTTGATATTGGAACGGATAGAATAAAGCAGTATTCGTATCTAGCTGTATTTCGATTTATTTTGGTTCAGGGTGAGTGTAATAAAATTTATAACAGTTTGAAACTGCTTGCAAATCAGAATCTTAGAGATTTATCTTCAACAAACAAAAAATTTAAGACAACATCTGGATAACATCAATGTCCTTGTTATTTATGGTGAGTTATGAGGTAGGCACAATAAACATAAATTAATTCAGATTCTTGACCTTGAACTCGGATCCATTAACACTCAGAGTACATTCGATAAAGTCACTCAAAGGTGACTCTAAAATATCAGGAGCATTTTTTCGTGAAAATATTATGATTGTAAATTATGTTTCCGATGCATTTCATACAAAATTATTCTCTAATTATAACGCTGTATTTTAAAAGTGTCACTGACTTATCAGGAGACCTTGTATTGACCTTAATAAAACGAAGAAGCCCGAATTTTCACAACTCAGCTACATCAGCAACGTAACAAATTAAACAAGGACACATTGACCTTTGAATTAGTTTATGATTATGTTTTAACATTGCTTTTGCAAATACTTTATGTAAATAGGTACCTAATACCTGTCGGAGAGATGATAATATGAATGCGAAAAGAGTGAATGCACAGTTGACAAGTGATTGGAGTGAATGGAGGAAAATACATGTTGTGCCGACCCCACTTAGCGTGGGATATGATGATGTTAATACCTAATAACTCACGTGTAGGTAAAAATATCACAGGTAAAACTTAACTGGACAAAATTAGATTTGACTGAGCAAATCAGACAAAACACAAAGAAAGAAAGAAAGAAAGAAAATATTTTTATTTGCTTAGACACTACTAACACAAACACACTAAACTTAAAGATATGCCTAAAATTACGATTAAAATTAAAGTTGTGCGCAAAGGTAGTAGAGAGAGAGAGAGTAGAGCCTTAGAACTAACTCTGTAATTTATACTTGTCCCGGAAAATGATCCTGAATCCTGAATCTACATAAAACTGTTAACCATCACTAGTTTACCACGAATTATTACAAGCTTAGTCTACTAATGTTAATGATACCAATTATAATTTGGTACTTGGGTATATTTATGTTCATTGCCTGTGTTGTTTCAATCAATTAACGGGAAACGTCCGGAGTGCTTATCGGATTTAATCTTGTTCAATCAGGATCAGTTTAATCAATCTGCATTGCAAATATCACGCCATGTTTACATTTTCGTCACTTTTTATTCACACACATTTCATATAGTTGAGTGTTAGCTTTAGGTGCCACTCTCGAAAATTAAATGTCTGTTTTTATATCTCATCATTCTTTAAAGTGATATTGATACACTTTAATATGCACACTCATCGTTATCATTACTTCGTCTGCTGCTTGGCGTAAAATGCGTCTCTTTTCAGTCGTTGCCAGTCTATCTGCACTGCTCTCACCTGTTATCAAAAACCTTATCTAGTCGTATTTTGAAGATTGAGAAATAAGAGGACTTGGCGCCGCGCCCAAGCCGGATTCCAAACGGGATGGTGAACTATGTTTTACTCATGAGAGAAACGCAATTTCTATAGATATAGCAGAAAAGTAGTTCTCAGTTCAATAAGTTAATTTAATAACCCATCGAAATATATAATATTTCAATTAAATCAGCGGAGTATTGAACTATTCGGAGTGAAATACACAATGCGAATAATTAAAATAAAATCTGTAAATTTTAAGATATAAAAAAAATTTGACAAACGACCGCTAGAAGGTCGTCTAATGGTTGAAATTATATTTTTTGACCACTAACTCATATGAACTTACATACCTAATTAGATTTTTATTTTCTAGTTAATCAGAAAAATTTAATAAGTACAAGAATGACGTTTTGTGAAACGCCAAGCTTTGTAACGATACAACGTAGATATAGACAAACCAAGTCGAGAGTCAAACTTCAAGCCAATTACCAAACTTTGTATTCGCCTATCTGGTAGACGTCGACACTTAAGCCACCCTCTGCAATTGATTCTTTAGGGGTTTTGTATTTTCTTTGGTTTTGTACCTAGGTCACATTAACTATGTGATTGTGATGTAAATGTGTGTAGAAAATCCAATTGATGCACGACTGAGATTCAAACCTAGAACTTGACCTTCGAATTGAAGGTCGATGCACATCTCCACTCGGCCAACACGGCTCGTGTAATGAGTATTTTCAGGAAAATATGCGCAGAATTAAACTGAACATCGTTGTCCTATTTCAAGTTCATGAATAAAACATGTAGATAGCGCTTCATTGAGGGCAGGTATGGATTTATGCAAAATTGATAGCCGTCAGCGCGTCAAAATGCATGAATATAAATTGCGACTACACAAGCACCACTTATGTAAGACATTTCTACTAAAATGTGAACCATGTTTAGCGTAAAGCTCAGTTTCCTGTCAGTCTTGTTCCACATGCAATTTCAATGTACAATTCCCGACCTTATGAAATAATCCTTGCAGATGTAGGTAGGTCTAGATACCCCTAATATATCCTAATATAAACTGAAGTTTTGATACACGCCACCGCTAGAAACAGACGGCGAGCTTCCTCTAATACTGAATTTCTGGGGTTAAATTGTTCATTAGTTATGACTGTATAATCTGCAAGCTTGGAACCTGAAACAAGGTGAATGTCCAGGTGCACCGCATTGCACTTACTATATTACCTATATCCATTATTTAATTCCAAGAAAAGTGCCAAATTGTTACGTTGGGGCTTTCTTAGACTTATATGGTCTGGTATATAGTGTATGTATACCTGAGTGGTACCGTTACTTTCAAGGGTGGAGAAGTTTGTTACTTTTGTGTTTGAAGCGTCAGTGTAGCTTGCTTAGCCTTTTTTGAGAATCGGAGATTAGTGATTATCCTGTACGGGCATAAAATTGAGTCAAGCGATTTTGTGCTTCAGAGGTCACGTCAAATTGTCAGTTCCAACTAAGCCATGACGACCATAACGCTTTTGTAGGAAACTCTACCTACATCATCTAATTTTAGCCTTTATAATCCTTTTACGCTTGTACTTACAACATCAACGCCCCTCGGTTTGAGCTCCCGGCGGAGGCAAGCGGCGAGCGCGTCGAGGGCGGAGAGGGAGGCTGCGTGGACCCCGCGCACCGGCGCCGCCACGTGCGTCAGGATCGAGGATGCGAGCACCACACGGCCTCGCGCGCGCCTCACCAGGGGTAACATCACTTGCACCAAACGGGAAGGACCTAAACCGGAAAATGTCTTATAAAATGGCGTATAGAACACTCCATGTCCTGCAGCAATCGAGACGCCCTTCCTCGAGTTCTTGATTGCAATTTTATGAATGAAGAGAGCGCTACACACACAAAAGCGCGTGTATAAGAAATAAACTGTAATGTCTGTAAAAATACACTGTCAAAATTTAAGTTTGTATTAAAGCAGTGTTGGTATGAAAAAAAAAGAAATTGTGCAATCTAGTAGAACACTGGTCTAGTATACTAGATTGATTAATTCATGTTGGTAATATACTTTCTAAAAAAAATATGTTAACTGTGTAATACGAGTATATTGTAATTGAAAACAAACACTAGTTGGCGTATTGTTTATTGTATCAAACATACAGAGTATGATTCATTCCACAATTAGACATCACGCTGCTGGCGGTTCTAATCAAAAGCATAAGGCAAACGGCCCATATTAATAAACCTTACTCAGCTCAAGAGGCCGCGCTTGATATCAATCTTGAGATCCTGATCATACTAATAGACACGATTATAGATGTTCTCAAGTTGCGGATAGGTTTACGCCATCAACTGAGTGATGGACTGATTAATAAACGAAACTCAAACTTAAGTATACAATGAGTGCGGGTTCTCGAGATGCTATTTCGTGCGTGCAGGCAGTCCGTGACTTGAGATATGATTATAGTATTTATGTGTCTATTAATTAGCAATAATCTTGAGATGCTGATGACGTCATAATGGCGTATCAAATGATATCGCACTTGAGTACGTTGTTGAGTCACAACTTATTAAAACGGGTCCAAAATGGCCCTCTACATATTCGCCGATGATAGACGAATGCCGACGTTCACGAACGTGCAGAGGGCCTCATCACCTGTATTCGCCTGTCATCGTCTTTCCAAATAATAGTTCGGCGAATGTGTAGAGTGGCCGTAAGATTGAGGCCAATCTGAGGTCAAATAGTTCGATTGCACGAATGTTCGCCTAATTTTAAATCAGTAACCTTATCCTTGGTTAGAGTTAACGTCGATTTATTTATTGGTGAACCTTAAGACGGCTTTTGTTTGAAAGGCGGTTAATTGGATCTCGAATAATTTGTGACGTGACTGAACTGAACGTGTTCTAAATTCAACATACAATGACATTAATGAGACGGTTTTGTTGATCTGTGGTTTGTTCCATAGACGTCAAGTTTATTCTTGATGTAAATGCTGTAGAATGTGACTTTCTATTGTCAATTAACATTCTATTGTATTCCCAAATAAAAAAGATTCATCCGTTTTGGTGTACTCGTTACCGAGTAATTTGCAAAAACTTTTTTGCCTGTGACCACATATTTTAGTGAATATATCCGCAACTAGACCGTCACAAATAAAAAGAAGCACACCAGGCTGCGTCACCTACGAGTCACTAAACATTAGGATAGCATCCAGGTCTCTACGTGTTTGGCCACAGGGTTCTGATGTTAACTCTATCTCACTGAAGTTGAGGTCTATCTCGCAGAGTAGTTCATCAAAGGTCTACTTACTTTCTAAATTAAATTATGCTTGCAATATGCTTTGCTTACCTACCATTTCACGAGAAAGGGAAGTAGCGCATCAATGAGGAATTAATTATCCTTAGCACTTAGCTCAAATGTACTTGCTAATTAGTCTGAAATCTATACTATTTGGCTTAAACTCTATCTTATTACTTAGGTACTGCAAAACTATTTTATCTCGACCAAGGACATTTACTTAAAATAATCAAAATGTTTATTTGTTTTTAATTCTATGTAACAACATATTGTTACATTGTAGTAGTTTAGTACTTATAAAAAAATACTAAATTCGTAAACATCAAAATTTAAATATTTACCTACCTGTAATTGTCATTGTAATTGTAATTCTTTATTGTACACAAGATAATGGTTACAAAAACAATATTAAAAAAGTACATGTACAAAGGCGAGCTTAACCCTAAAAGAGTTTTCTACCACTTGGAAAAATTTAGTGCTTTATTTTTTTTCTACGTATAACCTAGTCTTCAACTTTACTACTTGCTCGCAGTCTACTTACTAAAATAAACAGAAGTAAGATGCTAGTCTACATTTAAATATATTCGCACAGTTGCGTCAGTTCTCGTATCGTGCTAGTAACCTCATGTTTATGTTCTGATGATAAATCTCTGGGTTTGGTCCAGTTTACGTTATAACTGTGGTTATATTTAAGCCTGTAGGCAAGGTCATTATATTCAAGACAAGGTAATTTTTAGGGTTCCGTACTCAAAGGATAAAACGGGACCCTATTACTAAGACTCCGCTGTCCGTCCGTCTATCACCAGATTGTATCTCATGAATCGTAATAGTTACGACAGTTGAAATTTCACAGATGATGTATTTCTATTGCCGCTATAACAAAAAATACATATAGAATAAAATAAATATTTAGGGGGGCTCCTATACAACAAAATGTGTTTTTTTTTGCCGTTTTTATAGATAATGATACGGAATCTTTCGTGCGCGAGTCTGACTCGCACTTGGCAGGTTTTGGAACGAAGTTCCTTTTTGGACGGTATCGAGGATGGAGGCTAGAAGAAAAAAGCGTTCGATTTTACCGTCACGACACATACATAGGTCAAAACGTCACAGTGCGAAGTGCGCAGTCGCAAAGCAGTCCATAGATTGTAATTGTAGTATTGTTAGTACGGAAGAGCATTTCTAGGATTTTAATATTTGACAATGCCAAATTTCAAATTTGAAATTTCATTCCAACCGAATGTTCCACGATACTTACTTACTTTTTTTTTAAACAAGCTGATGTTCAAAATATCAACAAGGTCTACATCAACAATCTGCTTGCGAACATTTGTCGGTATGTGTGGGCATGTAATAGAAATTTAGATTTTTTATGGTACCATTATGGGTAAGATGCGATGTTCGCGCCATCTATTAGTTACATAACGTGCTACGAAGCAGTCTCGTAGCAGCGCGTAGCTTGTAGCACTTACCCAAAAGGTTCACGTCCATTGCTCGTTTGATGACTGAAAAGGGCACCCATTCTAGTTCGCCCAGCGCACACCAGGATTCACAGTTGACGATGGCCCAGAGACCTTGCGCGCCCTCTGGTAGATGGTCTACGATGTACAGAGACGCCGACAGGATCTGTGCAAACTCAGAACCGTGAGGTGAGGGAACATTTAATAGCTTTGTTGCCGATAGAGCGCGCTACCAGCTAAAAAGAAATTGATACTGATAGCTAATGAAATGTGGATTATTTTGTTCTACCATAAAAATATTATGTAAATATATAAAACATTTCAGTCTTATGTAACTAGCGTCGCGGGCTTTAATAGCAAGTTTTTTTTTCTGATATTAAGGTATAAAGTAGGGTCCCACTTAAAAGTTTGAAGATATTTTTGTGCAGCTGCGGGTTGAGATGGACGTGGGTGTCAAAACTGGAAACATTTTCTTTAAATTCTAACCATAATAATGTATGTACAAAATATTCAAAACTGGGTTTTGTGAAAGCAGTACACGTAACCTACGAAATTAATTTACGAAGGTTTAGGCACAAAATATGATTAAGGTAAGCCTCATAAAGGCTTTCTAACAAACTTGCGGCCACGAATAGAAACGACCTAGATAGAGAATTGGATAATCAATTCTATTAAAATTCGACCGAGTTGTGTTATTTTAAATCACAAACTTTCAGAGCGACGGCGAGTAAGAAAATTTGAGGCTAAATGAGTTTCCTGTACCAGCGTGGGACGAAACTAAAAGTTCTCATCCACCTTCATTGATATCATAGTTATTACTATTCTATGTAAAGCCATAAGAGAGCAATAACCCCGAAATCGACCGAAGTTTTGTCATCATTTGAAGAGTCTAGTTTATTTATAACTCTTCGTACTTTTATTGTTCGTTACCTGTGTTTCGGAAGTGATGTCAAGTTGAAGAGTGTGCAATCTGCCTGAGCAATCTTCTTTGAGCATGTCAGCGTCTATGTTGCCGGATTTGCTTTGGAAGCCGGCGAACACATGATACCCCATGTCGTCTAGCCTTCTCGCCAGCGCGTTGCCCAGGACATTGTCGCAGCCGGTCACCAGCACTGCCTTCCCAGCAGCTGTCACCTACATAACACCATATTTGTGAATATATTGAAATAAGTAGGTACTAATTATAAGTATAACTGACTAGATTTATAGTTGTGAATGGTAATAATAATACTCGCAAGTCGTACAATGAGCGCATGGATCGCATATTGGTTATCTCATACGCTTGAATGATGGTAGCCGCGCCCCGTACGAGTTAGAGTACAAATTATTATACCTAATTTTATAGTAGAGTAAATAAATGTATGAGCTGGAGAAATGAAGATTTATATATTCTGATGTTCTATTAATTAAGCTGATGAGAACATCTCGCCGGAATGGGCCCAATCATGCCGGTATTGTTTGTATTTCTATGATTAAATTAATTACATCTCATCTGAGCAGTACACATTGGGCGTTTACAAACGTGCGCTTTGCAAACGCGCGTTTTGAGTACCAGGAGTTTTATCGGGGTTTCAAGCAAAGTGTCACGGAGGCAGCGTTTGCAGCTCCAGCTTCACTGACGTTGCGGTACGTACGCTTTGGTGACTTTGGATATAGTTCCTAGACTAATGCTTATTTTAATTTTCAACATTCTTAGTTTCGAACACGCGATGCGACTGTGCTTCTGTGGCGGGTATCTAAAGTTGCGAGATGTGCAATAGTGATTGTGACTCTTGCTTCAAAGGTCCACAACTCCGCTCTGCGAAGGCGTCATTGACGCGGCGGACTCATTTCACAGACGCTTAGCTCGAAAGTCCACCTTAAACTTAGCGATGTCTGATGTAATGGGCGGCGACGAATGAAGTTTTCGACGCAAATGTACGGTGACAGGTTGATGGATGTCCGTTATAAATAATAACCGGCAAGTGAATATTTTATTCAAGCATTGTAGTACGTGCGGTAGGTACTGGGCATGCGTGACGCTGTGACGCTCGAGGTTAACTATTTCAGGGTTCCTTGATCGTTAATTCTTAATCTCCAAGTCTTCTCACTGTTCCAAGTCACGCACCAATCACAGTTTGCATAATTTGTTAAATGTGTTTGTACATAAGTAACTAGTTCAAGTGATAAAAATAGTCTGCTTGTATTTTTTAATATCAGTGTAACATTAACAAACAAAAGTTAGACAAAAACGTACTTAGCTAAGTTTATATCAGCAGTAAAAGAAAATGCAGTGATGAATAATGCTTTATATCGTAGTGTCTATTCGGTAAAAACATGACCATTAACCTATTTTAAATCGTACTTTCGAATGGATTGGTGACGCAAGTATAGAGGCTGGCACAATGGTACAGTTCTTACCATCTCCTTGGCAATATGTAATGCGACAACATTCGTGTAGACATTTTAGGAGCAGTATTATACAGTATGGTACAGAAGATATTTTATAGTGTGGTGCGGACGAAGTGGAAACGCGTGGGAGTAGTGCAGACCACATGCTTTATGACGTCACATCTTGCACTGAGCTTTACTGCTGATCCCGCATATCTTATACGGTCCAGGTATTTTATCTATGAGAATAGTTTCTTAGAAAGGCACCTTATAGATAATAAACATGTCCAATATTATTGGAAGTACATACAGTTACGCATACGTATAAACTTCGTTATTATATTGGTATCGTTATCCATATTATCCATAATTACTTACTTATATATAATATTAGTATTATATGTATATGAAAGACCCTATTATAAATGTTAATATTGTTAATGCGAAAAAAACTCTGTCTGTCTGTTTGTTACCCTTTCACGCCCAAACCGTTAAACAGATTAAGCTGTTTGGCATGGTTAAAGGTTGTATGCCAGGGAAGGACATAGGCTTACTATTTATCCCGAAAAAATGAAAGATCCCGAGGGACTGCAGGTCACACCACGGTAGCGCAGCTAGTTGAAAATAAATTTGTAAAGAAATATGCGCTTTATCAAGAGCTCAGCTTAGTCAGCTCCACACGTATTGACGTTGTCTTTCCTGTGGAGAGGATGGTTTAGGTGCTGGGCAACCCAATTCGATCTCAAAAAATGTCCCAGGCACTACAGCGTTCCGTTAGGTGTAAGCATAAGTTGCCTCTTGACGTTGTATAAATCATCTGCTATTAGATGTAAAGGAAATATAAGAATCAGTGATTCGCCTTTTACGCGAGCCCTAATCACAATAAACTGCCTCTGTGCGGCCGAGGATGTTTATATACCTAAGTACTTATTCTTAGTTAGCTTGATGAAATTCACAAATAAATTAAATAAATAATAATATTTAATATTGTAAGCTCATTTAGTAATTGGCTTTTCATTGTCCATTTGGTGTTTGCTGTAATGTTTGTTTTTATAAATAAATAAATAAAGAGTTCAGTAAAGAGTACAATAAGGTGTCCAAAAAGTACCTACCTAAATATTTTTAGGTCTAAATTAAAATTAAAAATAAATGAGCAAACTTCAGGAATATGTAAGTTACTACTCCCACTGATCAAACATTAAACCGTTTTAAATAGAAACTGGTCGTTTTGAGGCGTGCCTCAATAGTGTTTTAACTTCATGTTAAAGTGTGTTTTGCCCTCACTTGGGCATTCTATTTTACGAGCTGACGAACAGGTAGCGCGGTGGGATTGCAATATCAATTGCTTTCAACCAAACTGTCTCTTTTATTAATAACAACTGGGTACCATAAAGCTGGGCCATTACATTTCGAAAATAAGAGCATTTGTGGCCAATGCGACGCGTGCGCTCGCGCATTATTAGGCTTAGCCACAGAATTCCATATTATTATTATTATTATTATTAATAGCCCGTGATGTCCCACTGCAGGGCAAAGGCCTCCCTTCGTTTCTTCCACTCCTCTCTATTGTGAGCTAATGTGGTCCAATCAGGAGAGTGAGAGTCAAGTTCCATATTCACAGAATTCCATATCATTCTAAAATTTATTTGGGCTTAACGGATCAGCAGCACTGACATTCAGCGTGGTAATGCTGTCCAGCGTTTTAGTTGGGCACGCTTCCGACTGGAACTGACCGGGGTCAGTTAAACTATCTATAGATCGGATGCAATGATTCTCAGATGACTCAACTGATTCGAGTGTATTTTGTAAAGCTAAGTATGTAAACATGACTCCATTTTATACAGGTAGTTTATAAAAATTGATTTAAATTAATTTGCTTCTCATTACCACAGCATTACTGACTGATCTTTAAAAATAGGCTTTATTTATCGAAAATCCATTTAAATAGAATCCTATGACATCAACGAAAAAGCTTAGACACGATTCTATAACAAGTTGATAATGGCAAGACAGAATTGTTGCTTCTATAGAAGAAAATTAAGAAAGTTTCTTGATTGCTTCTGGCTTAAACTAACACATATTTTTTTTGCACCCAGTACCTTCAACAAAAAGAAGACGTGAAAAGATAATAATAATTTGAGATTATTTTATAAAATGTGTAGGTGACGAGTGAGTCAAGGCAGCGAGTCACCCGGAGCCAGAGAGATGGGGGCCATAATATCGGCTTACCGTTCTTTTGGCATTTAATCTCCGACTTGTGGGAGTCCAGGGACGGGAAACAGAAAGCGTGGGTGTTAAAGGCTTCGTAGAAATCCTTTAACCAATCTGATGTGAATTTTAATCTTCAAAAAACCTTTAACAGTCGAATCACGCACGTTCCGCCTGAATGCAATCTTATTAAAAACTAAACAACAGTCGAATCACGTTCCACCTGAATGCAGTCTTATTCAAAACTAAAATACATCACTGGTTTAGAGAATTACCTTCGTGGGTATATTAGAGGTTAATTGAATCATTTCTAAAGCGCCATCTACTCGATACCATTATCGCTTATCATTCTTGTCTCTTGCATACACAAACTCAACGTAGCAAGTGGCAAGAATTATATGTACCTATATGCGAGAATAGTATCGTGTAAATGGCACTTGAATAAGGTACCTACTACCTAATTATTTATTATCAACACTGAACACAACGGAAGTTTAATTTGTTCTGTGGAGGAGTCGACAGAAGCAACATGAATATTCATAAAGTTTCCTGGCTGTTTCTTTATATAATCTAGCGTTATGAGCCCCTTCATATGGTAATTCCTAGCGGCGAACATATTTACATCTTTGCTGTCGTACTTTATTAAATTATTACTCACCTCGAGGATGCTACTTAATTTGGGGTTAAGGTAAACTGTTTGGAAAGTTTCTTGTTCTTCTTGAATTTAACCATTTTCAATTTACTCTATAACTCAATGGGGTAGACTTATGCCCAGCTGTGGGACCAAATGTCCCGCCCAGTCCTATAATATAATTTTATTGTCAACAGAAATATTGGTTTCCTCACGGTGTTTTTCTCGCCAAAATTCATTGCTAGTCGAGTTTCTAACCTACGAACTTCCAAATGAATGTTAAGCCTGCTCGATCTCTCTGCTCTCGATGTAAATAATGAAAACGTAGTATCATAAAAACTCACCTGCAAATTATGGTAGAACCAGAGTGAGCCAACGACAGATATGGCGAACCATAAGAATAGTGTGAATACTGACACTTGGCTGATGTGGAGAGCATTCAGCACTGTGGACAGTACCACTGCGACGGCATGGCACAGCACGATCGGCAGGGCGCATCGGTCGATTATATCCCACGGCACTTCCTGGGAACAAAACAAGTTTAAGAACAGCATCGCGACGGTATTTCAAAGTCTCTTAGACTATATCTCTGATCTAGTTAGGTACTCAACTTCCTTTAACATCTTCAAAGGGGGAAGTCAGAGACACGTCCAAAGACATATTTGGCATAGAACATTTTCGAGAAGTTAGCATTCTATACGGTTGCAAGCCCGTCGCTGCCTATCAGAATACTAACTGGTTTCCTAGAGATGTATTCCAGCACCGTTTAAATATCGTGTTAATCCGCATATACACGTGCTCTTAAATAAAAGCTCACACATATCTACAATTAGTTCAGTTAGCAGATGCAAGTAAATGTTTCAGTTCAGCTAGTTACCAACAAATTCTCCATCTGTTTAGATTCTTTTGACAGTTGTTTTCACAGATCTCTTTTTAACATTATCAATCGCCACTGTACAGCGTGTGCGTGTGTGTGTCGGTGAATGTGGCCTTAACATGTCAGATTAACAGACACCATCCTGTTTTTTCCAGTATAATTTTAAAACGATAAAAATTATTGGATCATTTCTCTAAAACATGCGATATCTATCATCACTTATTTTGGACCGGTATATTACATCACCCAGCCACTTCTGAAATAAATGTTCTACTTTCATGAGCACAGAAGAAATTCTGTTGTTGATCTCTAAGCTTCATCTTACTGATATGTAGTAAAAAATAAATATAATCTAGTTAAAAATTTTCGCAGCTCGAATGGTGACTGTTAGTTTATTATTTATTGATATTTTATTTTTATGGTGAAATGCAACAGCTAGTTTGAACAAACAGGTAGTCCAATCATTGTTAGGTGTTTTTCGTAGATAAATGAACAGAATATGCGAGATTCTGAACCTCAAAGTATTATAATTATTCTGAGGATTAAATATGTAAAGGTTGAAGGTAAGCCACACACACTCAAACCTGTTGGAACATGAACACATAACGCAGATCCTTTGCAAAAGCAAAAGCTTTCACAGTTTTTGATATTTGATATAAGTACCTAATATGAAACCACTCGTTATGGCCTAACCATTAAATCAGTTTAAGTTTAGCGTGTTTTTAATCGACTTCAAAAAAAAGGTGGAGGTTCTATGTTCGACTGTAATTATTTTTATGTATTTTCATTCACCGATGTCTCCGTCAATTATGGAATATCGGTGTTTGATAGGGTATATTCCCGAGGTGGTCCCATATTAATTTTATTCCTGAGGGATTGATAATTTTCCCGTAGAACTCAAAAACCTCTTTCTCACTACACACCCTGAGAAATGCCGCCCGCGCCCTATAAGTCAAATATTGAAGTCGGTTTTCTTTTTAGTTTTTAAAAACGTAATTATTACATAACTAAACACATATTAACTTTAATAAACGGGTTGATGTCATCTGGGACACAAAAGATTTGGACACTTTTTACAATAACTAACCTTAGGTTACGCTGCCTTAAAGAATTTCGTTACTGTAGAGTAAACACTTATTAACATCATCTGTTGTGTATGTTACTTACATGTAGTTTAATACTAGTATAGTTAGGTACGCATTCCCAATGATGCGTTATGCGTCATAGCCAATTTTTAGTATTACCTGTGATTGTGTCTGGGGATTCTTTATGAGGGAGCCTCGCCTCGCCGACGGCCGCCGGTGCATCGACGGCGCCGTGATGGAGGCCCGCCGGGTGACGTCGCCAGCTACCATCCTGAAGTACTACGCACTTCACGGACAACAAAGGTCGATAGCCCTTTCTACCGACTAAAAAAGCATGCAGGGATTAGTACCGCAATGCACAATCAAAAAGAAATCATGGCATTTTGTTCGCGTGAAAGTGAATCTAAGGTGTACTCTAGGTAGAACTGGGATGCTGGGTCGCAAATAGAAAGTGCAAGAGCGTTGTAAATGTCGCGTATTGCTGCCGAGCGAGTGGGCGGCCAGCCGGACACTCGTTTATTTTTATCAGGTTAACTTCGGCCTGATATCTTCAAGTGCCAGATTTGTTTACCCACTGAAAGGTTGTTGAATTATCAAAAATTCATTAAATATTGAATTAAATATTGTCAATCTACAAACAAGCGTGGCTAATGGCGCGGATCAATTAGTTACCTATTTTTTATATATTTTTTTAACCTATACTGTCCCACTGATGGGCAAACATAAATAAAATTATAATACCTATTATTATAAATTAAAAACTCACAAATACGACGGACGAGTCTAATCCCAATAATTTTATCTCTTTTAATCAACGTTCGTCTTTAAAATGTTTCATGAATTTATAGATCGTAAAATTTATTACCACCGCGAGTGGAACTTTTATTTACGGATGTGCGGTTTACTCCTAAATGTAACGTCCGTGCGTAGGTATATTCAACTTTTGATAAGAATATAGTATAGTGGAAGTTGCAACAAATGTCATCTTTTTCCCGAAAATCCGTACAGCTATACTTTTAGGCAATTAACATTTATTAGACTAACTAACCAAATTGAGATACGGTCCTAAAGCTCCAAACCCTTTATTTTCAACTGTAAAACTGGTTCAAATAAATCTGAATTCTAGCCTTTTCTGCTTGGCTTTGATGTTGTTGAAGTCGCAGAATTACGAATAATTTTTCTTGCAAAAAAACCTAGCAATAAACGCTATACGAGTACGTAGGAGTTAGTTAAGCATAAAAAAAAGCTCTAAGCATAAAGTTACCTTTAATTTTAAATAAGTTTTATTTATATTTAGGAGTAAGTACCTTTGTTTTAATAGCTTCAGTTTCAACAATGAAACCATGGAAGAAGTTACTGTAGTGTAGGCGTTCTGATTTGGACTTTCGCAAGAAATCCATACCAGTCAGTGACGAAGTCAACAAAAATTGGCTTAATCCCAAAACCTACGCAAATCCATGAGTTATGTTGGCTTGATTTGGATTCCAAAAGGTCCATTTGATGGCAAGTGAAATTTCATTCATAATTATATATTAAAAAAATACCTTAGGAAGGTCGTTTCAAATTTAAACTTTTCGAGAAAATTGTGCAGTAACAAATGTATTTATGATTCGATTTGTATTTTCGGGACATTTATTGGCAGTGTATCGGTTTGCTTTGAAATCTAATATAGCATATCAAATCGGGCATAATGTATTTTACTTTAATCATAGGTACCTATACCCATACCTAATTAATAACCTATCAGGCAATTTAGTTTTGTCTAAGAAAAATTGAATAATTTTACAAAGAACATTTTGTATGTAATAATTTTGCTACGTAGTTTGTATAAGTTTGTCTCATAAGTCATGATAGTTTTAAAATTAATTGAAGGCCAGCTGTGGGAAAAAATAAGTTAATAGTTTTTTAACTAGTATTTTGTTAGACATAAAATTGCTCTTAACTAAAT
This sequence comes from Epirrhoe tristata, assembly GCA_951394285.1. Classification (NCBI taxonomy): domain Eukaryota; kingdom Metazoa; phylum Arthropoda; class Insecta; order Lepidoptera; family Geometridae; genus Epirrhoe; species Epirrhoe tristata. The sequence goes on along the minus strand of OX596146.1, from coordinate 6,177,494 downwards.
AATTTGCTATAAATATTAATAATAATAATAATTTTCAAACACTAAGTACGTCGTAGTGTAGTATACATTTTGTATCGTAGTGACTACGATATTTATATGTGTTGAGGACTTGCACCTATACTTAATACTTTTTTGGTTTTATAATATTTTTATATATATAATATTTTACAGTAACCTATTACTTGAAGTAAAAGTAATTTTTACTTACCTAATAAATACTTATAACTTCAATAATAAATAAATGAATTAAAAACTATAAAAATGATTACTCTATTATAATGCAGTGGGTAGGTACTTAGTTCATAACATTAACTTCTGGCTAGTAAAATTGGATGTAAGTACAACGAGTGTACTACCTAACGGTTGATGAATTTTGATGATCAATGGATGAACATTATGAAAGTACATTGTTGAATTTTATTTTTACTTATTTTCTATCATTTTATAATAATATATGCATTATCCTTTACATGTTTACTTTATGGTAATTAATTTTAGGAAAATCTACCAATATGACATATTTTTATATTGGCAATGGATTTATAAGATTGTGTTTTTCTATTAGGTATGCTTATTTTAAATTATGCATTTTTAGTTATGTCTTATGAGCGGAAAAAGATTTCTGCGAATAATGAAAATTCATTATTTATTTATTATACAAATTATTCTATACGAAAAAAGTAATGCCAGTCATAACCTTTTTTACTAGTGTGAGTTCTTTTTGTATAAACATCAAAGAATTGTTTTGTTCTAATGGGTTTTGTTTTCTGAAACGGATGTTGTATAAGTGTAGGTAGACTGTTTTATTTTCCTTTATTAAATTTGCAGACAATTGACTCAACTTTTTGCTTTAGTTGAACTTTTTACCTTAACAATGGTCTTTGTTGAAATTTTTTTTCACGTGAACGTATTTTTACATCACATTAAAAATCTTAAATATTATTTTAATGTTAAACGTGTAAACGTATTTTTACATCACATTAAAAATCTTAAATATTAATGTATATTTTAGTAACACTGCACTTTGAGACCTAAACATACATTCGACTTAAAGCCAGAAAATAATTCACTTGTACGCAAACAACATAACGCCAAAATATTTTAACAAACACGTACAATGCTATTTTTGAGGTATGTGCTTGGTAATGCCGTGTGTGTCGGCGCAGGCGCAGGTCCGTTCCGGCGGGCTCGCGGAGTCTTACTGCACCGCCGCGCCCACGCCGCCGCCTGCCCTAAAATTAAACGCAAACGCATTATTATTTATTGACACAACTTTTTAAACGCTTTAAAATTAGAGTACAATTTTCAACAAAATATTTAAAACTAGTGGACCCGGGCGCGACGACGTCTGCGCATTGTTTCGTCATACAAACTTTAGAGATAGAACTACCTTGTTCCAGTGCAACCCATGGAAACACTGAATTCATTTTTGGATTTGCTGTCTTTGAATAAGTTTTTTTTTTAACTTTATGTAAGTACCCATCTAAGGAGTTGGGTAGTTTTAAAAATAATAAATACGTGTTTCGCTATTTAAAAAAAACTTATTTAGGCATCAAAACCCCACAAATAATCTTATAATTAAAGTAATGTAAGGGAACATGGTTCTATCAGGGTTTCGGTGTAGATTAGAGTTCGAAACACGATTGGTACAGCAAATTGATTTTATATTTTAGAGCCTCGCCTTGTAATATATTATTTTTCTCAAAACTGAAAATGAAACTCACTTTAGATGTAGAATAAAAACGACGTGTTTTAGTATTTTCGAAATCTAAGGGGGTTGAAGGCTGAAAAGGTGTATAATAAGTTTTAAATAAAAAAAATGTAATGAATATTTTTTATAAAATATTGAAACAACCTAGTTACCTAATTCTCATACAAACTTTATCACGCTCTACACCTCGTGTTGGAAGTAGTAGGACTTTTACCAAACTGATTGAAAAATCTCTATTTATAAAAATTAATCCCTATATCCCTTGGTCACGCCATCACGCGTGAACGGCTGGACCGATTTCAATATATATTTTTTTGTTTAGTTTGTTAATGTCAGGAGAAGGTTCTTATGACAGAAAAAAACTATATATTAATCATGGAGGGCGTGAAATAAGGGTTGAAGGTTTGTATGGGGAGTTGAAAGTTCCAGTTAAAGGCAACAGATGGCGCTATTGTTGCATTTTTAAAAGTTTCAGGAGATTCTTGCAAATTTCAGTTCTATTTAGATGTTTTCAAGTATGTTATTTCGCTGACTAACTGACGGAGCTAGTATAATATAAATGTTTCAAATTTGTAGATGACGCTGCTGTGTGAAATGTTCACATTTTTAATTTATTTATACTTTTTGTTTGTCAATACATAAATTGAATACATACTAGAAACACCCTCCTTTTGTCGTAGCTCCTAGTTTTAGAATACTCCCCTCTGCACCTCAGCAAAAATCGGAATCCTTGGGGTTGACATCACGAGCGATGTTCAATTTCGTGGTCATCTGGAAGGAAAAGCTAAATTAGCCTCCCAAAAGCTTGGAGTACTTAACCGGGCTAAAAAGTATTTTATGTCGGCTCATCGATTGCAACTATATAAGGCGCAAGTACGGCCGCACATGGAATACTGTTCTCATCTTTGGGATGGGGCACCCCAGTACCAGCTTCTTCTTTTTGATCGTATACAACGAAGAGCCGTTCGTGTTGTCAACGACCAAGTCCTTTCCGATAGGCTTGATCCATTGGCTTTACGTAGAGATGTTGCATCTCTATGCATCATGTACCGCATATACAATGGGGAGTGCTCAGAAGAATTGTTTGGACTGATACCAGCCGCTGAATTCCGCCATCGTATGCAACGACAGCAATACTCATACCATCCACATCATGTGGATGTTTGGCACTCCACAACTGTGCGGTTTTCACGCCAATTCCTGCCTCGCACACAGACTTATGGAATCAGCTGTCGCCAGCGGTATTTCCAGACCAATACGACTTAGGCACCTTCAAGAAAAGAGCCTATCCCTACCTCAAAGGCCGGCAACGCATCTGCAGTGCTTCTTGATGCTGCAGTTGTCTGTGGGCGGTGGTAATCACTTACCATCAGGTGTGCCACTGGCTCGTTTGCCCCCTCTTCCATAAAATAAATAAAATAGAAACACCCAGACCCAAGAGCTTGCTTTTATTAATTTTATTTATGCTTTTATTAATTTTAGACATCATGTTTCATAGTAACATTTACATCGATATCATAGAGATAGTTTCATTTTTCAAAACGTCCGGGTTCGATTCCCGTGCTGAGTACAATTTTTTTGAAAATCTGAGAATGTAGTTTTCATTATTACTAAAATCGATGACATGGTTCCTAAGAACAGATCTTCGTAGGTCTTATAGTTTCAGACTTTCCCATACTGACCGTAGATTTGCAGATCATACTCGTACAAACATTTATCCCGCGACGGGGGATCCCACCCGCAACCTTCTGCGTCCCAAGCGGGCTTTCACCCACTGCGCCACAGAGGTCGTCACGTAGGTAGATATTTTTATTTTCAATCCCACTGCAATGCTAAATCATTAAAGCCAGCTCAGTGCTCGATTTCTCTTCATCTATTGGACATCGTGTAATCCAGATTGTCAGGTTTATCAGCGGTTCCTTTCCAGTTTGTTTTTCAGGTGTTATTCAGTTAGTTAATCAGAACCAAGGTAAGGTTTTATTTTAATCTAGCAGTTCAAGCCACTGGAACATTTGGGGTGCACATTATAAATATGTTGTACTTGTTTATGTTGAGTTTACTGTTAATTTTCCCACACATGTGGAGGTAAACCTACGCAGAGGCCGTAGGTACGTAAAGGGCAAACGTGTTTCAAGGAGCTTGAAGAGCAATCACCAAATTGAATAAACTTCAATAGTAAACTGATATGATACTTGAGATCGGACGTTTTAACAAGACCTCTTTATATAAGCTTTTAAAGGTATTGCTATTTTAAAAGTACTATAACTTATAGAGTTCCGAGTGAACAAAGAACACTTAGAGTGAGAAACCTTTTAGAAAAATGTACACCGAAAAAATGGTAAGTATAGGTACCTAATAAATAAATATGTAGAATAGAGAAAATTAACTCGCTTAATTTTACGACGGCCGAACATAGAGATCGATATAAAAAAGTCGAGTCTTGATGCGTTCGATGGTGCAAAAGTTAACGTTGAACAATAATTATAAACGGTCCACAAGTTGCTATAGACCTTGCTCTAAGAACATCTTAGATTAACAATTCATAAGGTTTAAAATATGGGCTACATGTTGATTATTATGATTTTAGGTAAGTATGTCAGTGGAAATGGAGAGGGCGACATACCGCGAGCGGCCGCGTCCGCCGATTGAACCGGTGCCAGGCGCCGAACTACCAAAATAATTCACAGTACTTCACACTCATCAGTGACGGAATACTCTACAATATCTATCGCCAGTGGATTCCGATCGCGTAAAATGGCCCGTTTGACTGAGCACGTTTATATCTGGACCAATCAAAACACCCGTAATATACATCAATAATAAATACATACACTTCAGAAATCCGTTTAATGACCAAGTGCTACGACGAGGTCAAGCCAAACTTTTCCCACAAATAATCTGATATCGCTACCAAGTGTCTGAAATCCCGTAGAACTTCAGATATGGAAAGTCCTCATAACCTTTAATAACTCTGTCTTCTCGGGCATAAAAATCTTTATTGCAGCTATGAATAATACAGACGATAAAGTGAGCGTTTTGTTGAACGCAAACATATTTATCTGTTTATGACAAAGCATCGGCTATTGCGGAAGATATTTACGAGAAGGTGTCGTCGACAGGCTCGTAGGTATTGTGGTGTCCTAGCCACATTACAACTACAAACTCTGTTAATATCCTCGACCTTTCAAGAGTTGAGTGAGTTGCAACTATGTGAATACTTTCGGTCTTTTGATATCTGATCTGAACTCGGCTACAGGGTGGGCTCTGGGTACACGGTTAAATTCAAGGGATTACATCATACGTGCCGTGCATTCCCCCGGAATAAATTCGTACCGCAACAATCATATTATATATCCTAAATGAAGCCTGACGCTTGGATCGGCATACTGATGCTATATTCATTAGGTACCTACTGTTACCATAATTTAAGATTATTTATTATTATTAATCATTATGGCATGTATCAATTATGTGTTTGGATATGCTTCTGACTACCCCCCTTAGACATCTGCAAAGGATCTGGAGTAAGTAACATAAAAAGATCTGAGAGAATGTCTGTCTACCGCACCTTGGGGATACAGTCGTGAACCTGTTTACGTTTTTTTACTTTTACCAACATACTCATACTTACGATGCAACGATACCTACGAAGTACTATATAGTACCTAATTGTGGTATATTATTATGAGATTTGTAGTTTCAAAATATTATCTTTCTACTCTTTTCTCTGTGATTAAACCCAGACATATCCTAGCGTGTAGGTATATTCTAAGAGTATTCTTGATCGAAGCCATAATATCCTTGGCCGAGTTGGGGTAGTGCCTTGTCTTTCGATTTATAAAGGTCATAGGTTCGTATACCGGATTATTATTTTCGGAAAACAGTTTATATTCTATAAAAGGTAGCTATGGGCTTGAACCTTTCACATAGGTATAACCAAACTTCTGCAAAATGTGGATCTTCTTCTTTCGAACCAGTGTGGTGAAAGGATTTTAAGTGCTCCTCAAAGAGGTTCCTTTCGTGCACTTTACACATTTTTTCGAACTTTGTAGGTTCTACGACATACCGGTTTCCTAGGTCCCAAATATGTACTTGGCCGTCCGTGCCTCTGCCTACCGTAAGATCAAAGAGCAGCTTAAAAAGATCTGAGATCATCTGCGGTGCTCTGTGGAATACAGTCATGATCCTGTTTTGTTTTTCTTAACTGTTTCTAAAGAACTAGGTACTCATAAATAAGAGTAAAATCATTATATTTATTAACGAGTAACTTAATCAACAGGAGAAAATATTGAAGTCAACTTTATTGTGTACTAAAGTCACTACGATTACCGTTATTTTGTTACAAAAAAAAGATGAAAGTCGATAAAGTAATTCTGGTCCGTAATTGCTCGTAAAGCGCTATAAGATTTACAATATTTTGGCAATAAACGAGCGTCTTCCATGGCTTGAACGAGGCTCAAATAACTAAATATTGATCGGACTGTATCTCAAACTTTTTAGGTCCTGAACCTTGAAACGGTTCATTCAATGATAAGAAGGTACCTACCTTTTTTTATACCGAATCAATAAGCTTTTTATAATTTATTTGCTTAAGACTTTTTTTAAAGTAACTACAGTACCTACCTATTTATTATTTTTAAAGAACTTATCCTACGGAATGATTTTTTAACAGCAACTGTGTATTACAGCGCTCTTAGGATAAGCTTTTTGAAAACAATAAATACCTATCGACGTTTTAGTAAACACTCTAGACTAAAAAATAAATTGAAATCTTAAACACATTTTCTTTATTGCTAAGGAGCAGGTAGAATTTAAAGTCTAGTGTGTTGCAGTTTTCGCCTTCAAGCTCGTAGTTTCCGCATCGGCACTCGCAAGTTTCAAGGATTTCTTCTCAAATAGGAACTTTTTCTTTGATTTAAATGGTAGTGAAATAAACTGATTCCTTTCACTTTAAGCGAGGGCTATTTTAGAAGCTAAATATTAAGTGGGTTCATGACATTTAGAAAGAGCTATATTTGTATCTACAAAGGTGAAACAACTTGAATGAAAACAATCGGATGCTTAAGATTGACTAGGCTAGTAATTAAATAGGTAACTCGATAAATCAAAGTCGTGGAAGTAAAGTTTTCTATAACGAAAATACAATTTCAGTGAACCGAGTTAGGTAGGTACGTTAGCACAATTTTTTGCAGCCAAGGAAAGTTAGACGAAGCCCACCTAGGCGTGAGTGAACCTTATATTAACGTGTAGGTAAGTACAATCTCTGTTCAAAGTTAGCATGGCCATTTAGTTCCGATTAATTTAATTCAATTCGTCCCAAAACAGTCATTATTGAGACTTGGGGGTCGTTCATTAATTGTCAACAAACGGCAAGCGAATGAAAAAGATAGATAACTAGTGGACACGGGCGCAACTTCGTCTACGCATTATTTCGTCTTACAAACTTAAATACATACGAGATAGAACTACCTTATGACAAACATTCGCACAAACATACTTTCGAATCTTACGACTTTGAAACTGCCTTGCACCACCCCTAAGGGTAGTTTTGAAAAAATTAAAAATACCGGTTTCATTATTTACTTTAAAGTATATTTATACCGAGTTTGGAGTGGATCGGAGCAAGGAATATTTTTTTTTCATATAAACTTTAACACCCTGTGTAACACCCTTAGGGGTGATTTTCGAAAATTTTATAAGCCTATATGTTATTCTAGAACTTAAACTATCTACATTCCAAATTTCATCACAATCGGCTATGTCGTCACGGAGATACGCGAGGACAAACATGCGCACACACAGACTTTCGCATTTATAATATTAAAGTAGGATAGGATAGGATAGGATAGGATAGGATAGGATAGGATAGGATAGGATAGGATAGGATAGGATAGGATAGGATAGGATAGGATAGGATAGGATAGGATAGGATAGGATAGGATAGGATAGGATAGGATAGGATAGGATAGGATAGGATAGGATAGGATAGGATAGGATAGGATAGGATAGGATAGGATAGGATAGGATAGGATAGGATAGGATAGGATATGATAGGATAGGATAGGATAGGATAGGATAGGATAGGATAGGATAGGATAGGATAGGATAGGATAGGATAGGATAGGATAGGATAGGATGGTTCTACCCGGTGCTATTTGATGAAACGCGTAATTTTCAATGTACTTAGTATTTCAATGTAACGCGCGCGATTTGTGAATAATCAAGTGAGTAATAAGCAATGGCTTAAAATAAAAATGACCCCGAGCATCATTAGAATCATAGCGGAAATATACTAGTTTAACATAAACTGCTACTGAAAAGTCAGTAAGTTACCATCTGTGATGACGAGGTACTACTTACCTATTACCTATCCAAGAATTTCTAATATTATAACATTCTGGCCTGGATGAATAAATAATGTGTCCCCAGAATAAATATAGAGCAACAGATTTAGTAAAGGTTGATGCGACTAATATGAATCACGACTTTCTCTAAATGTTATTGAAGTAAATTAATATTACTTCGTTAGGTTGCTTGAAAGTAAATGAATAAACTGACCTTTTAACTACAATGCTAATAAAAGGTACATCATCCACTCCAGTTTTCTTGGTTAGAGATAAGTACCTATATAAGGAAAGTGGGATTGTAGTTAGTAGATTGTAGATTGTAGTACGGGCTCTATATAGGCTTTTAATGTAATAAGGAAACGTAGCCTTTAAATCAGAACTGAGCCCGTAAATCCCATTTAAGTTGCTCAGAAAACAAAGTTTATCTACAAAAGATAGTTCAGTTATCATTATCACAGTTCATTTCAGACTATGTTTTAAGACGTCTCTCATTATTATTTGCTGATTTTCAACTGACTTCAAAAAAGGAGGTTCTCAATTCGTATTTATGTTGTATTTTATTTTTTTTGTGTTTTTTTGTATCTTGTTATGCGACTACTCCGCCATTTATTAACTGATTTGCAAAATTATTTTTTTGTTTCAAAGAGTTCACTCCCGAGGTGGTCCCATATAAATTTTATTCTTGAGGGATTGATAGTTTCCCCGTAAAACTCTAAAAACAGCCATGTTACATTTTGTACTGACGATTTACTATTGTGAATCGTCAGTTTGACATTAGTAATGCCAGAGTGGTTATTCTCGTTACTTTTTCGTGAGTTTGATGAACATTTGGATATTTTTTACTTCGAGCTCAATTGTATTCTGTCGATAAGAAGATCGTGAGAGACGTTAAAACACGGTCCTAACCTGGAGCAAATATTCCAAACAGAAAAATTGGTTCTTGAAGTCCGAAATAGTAGTAAGGAACATCGGAATATTCATCAAACGAACGAAAAAAAGAACGAGAATACGGCCCCAGGAAAATTAAATCATGTGCCGCAGTACCTACTTGACATAAAATGTACGTACTTACTTAATTTCCTTCCGATCAGGAAGTCTATAATTTCCAAATAATGCCATTAGTCGCAGGTGGCATTTAAGCGCTATATCTGTAGATTCGATTTCTATTATTTTTCGATTTATAGGGTGGGCCGCGTCCTGAGTCAAACATTGAAGTCAGTTTTCTTTTTAGTTTTTAAAACGTAATTATTTTCTTAGCCGTAGCAGACTTCAAACAGCCGCATTTAACATTTTCAGCGATTGAAACACAGTAATATCTGATGAAACGACGAGATTATTAACCATTGAAATGAGTCAATTCAAGCACGAGATTTGTTATGGCTTTATAGGACTGCCGCAGTTTATGGTGAAAAGATTTAGTTATTTTTTGTATGTATCCGAATACATTTTGGCCCAAACACGTGATATGAAATCGTTCTATATGTACCAAACTCAACAGAGTTCTCGTTGAGGGCATAATATACAGTTGTGGCCATACAATTAGGAACGCTTAATGAAAGGGAAGATTTTTTTCGAAGTAACAAGTAAAACTAATTGCACGTATTTTTTTTTATTTCTCTCAGTATCGCATAACTTTTCCATACTAGTCTTACATTCGTTGATACACATGATTGGCAAAAAAATTATCGATATACTCTATACATTAGATCTCGACCTAGTATTACTACTTACTGGCTGGTCACATAATTAAGAACGATGAATAGTTTTTTTTTTAATTCAAATTCAAATAGAAAACACTGTGGTTCTTTGTCAATATTCGTATAATTTTGGCGCCATTTAATGCTGTAAAAGTCTTAGGAGTGATTGCTTTATAATAAAACAATGGGGAAAAATAAAAGTTGTGATATGCCTACCAGAGCAGTAATAATAAAACTTCGCCAGAAGAATTGGTCGTTTAAAAAGATAGCCGAAGCATTTTGCCATGAATCAAACTACTTCAAATGTACTGCGTGTACCTAAACAGAGAAAGTCATCTCGTGGTGATGATCGAAATATCGTTCGTTTGGCAAACAAAATCCTTTTAAAGGGTCTAATAAGCTGAGAAAAGAATATTTTGGTGAAAACAACCCCTTAGCAATCTCAGCACGCACTATTCGAAGGCGTTTGGTAGAAGCAAAGTTGCACGGAAGGATAGCAAGGAAGGTGCCCATGTTGAAAAGGTCGCATAGGCAAGCCCGACTTGCATTTGCAAGAAGGTATGAAAACTGGACATCTAGACAGTGGAAAAATGTTCTTTTTTCTGACGAGACAAAAATAAACAGGGTTTGTTCTGATGGAAAACGATATGTCCGACGCCCTCCGAATAAAGCATTCGACCCAAAATACCTACACAAAGGTGACATTAAAGCATGGTGGAGGAAACGTGAAAATTTGGGGGTGCTTTTCAGGACATGGTGTTGGACCTGTAAAGTTGATTGAAGGAAATATGGATCAATACCAATACAAAAATATACTGGAAGAAACAATATTACCTTATGGCGAAGACGTGCTTCCGGTTATTTGGACATTTCAGCACGATAATGATCCGAAACACACTGCACGATCCGTAAAGGAATTTCTAATAACGCAATCAGTCTCCGTTTTAGACTGGCCAGCTAACAGTCCAGATCTCAACCCGATAGAAAATCTTTGGTGCGAAGTCAAAAAAAATGTTTCTAATCGGCAGTGTGGCAATCTAAGAGAGCTGTACGACGTTTTTTTAGAAGAATGGAACTCTATTTCTCTTGCGAAATGTCAAAAATTGGTAGAGTCAATGCCTCGCCGGTGTAAAGCCGTGGACATGCTACTAAGTATTAATTTTAGTTTAAAATGTATTAAATTGGTAATTTTTCTTACGCGCTTAACGCTAGTGTGATTTATTCAATCTCAGTTTCATAAAAAGTATTTCTCGAACAGTTTAATAAATCGTTTTTAATTATTTGTCCAGCTTCATTACTATTTGATTTTGATAATACAGAAAATAAATGAAATTTGTTATGAAAATAGTCCGCGATTTTATTTTATATTCCTAGTCCCGTTTGCTCTATTCGTGTGGCTATTTCATAACATAAATAGTCACTTCTAAGGAGGAACACATAACCACACATGACATGATTTAGATAAAAAAATCTGGAATTTCAGATCGTTCTTAACTATATGGCCACCACTATATATCGCGGGTAAACTTACTGATGCAAACTAAAGTTTAGCATCAGAATAATTGTAAAACCCGTTTGAACACTAAAGAAAATTGCTTGCATACACTCGGTAGAACTTTACTCTGTACTAAAGTACCCTAATGAACAGTGCAACAGGTATTTTCATAATGGGCAGTCATTCCGCTTTAACGTTTACTCCACATTTTATAGCAAGTAGTTTCATTGAAAATACAATGCAGTTGACTTGCGCTTTAAAACATAGTATGTTTTGTATTACAATGAATTCAAGATAGATACATTTATGAAGATAAATAACGTCTACTTGATCATTTGATACTGAATCGTATCGACGAATTTACAGGCGAATCCGCGCTGGCATAACAAACTAAACGCCTTCAATAAAGATTGGAGAAAAACCCCAGAAGATCGCAATAAGTGGAAGGCGACGGCATAGGCCACTGCCCAGACATAGACTAATAAAAAAAAACGATCTTGGTAATGGATAACATGTTAATTTATATTAAATTTAAGGGTGGATTGCGCTCAAGTATTCAATCACAATCAATTAAGAGAAACTATTATTAAGGACACTTTTGTACACGTACACAAACGACCGTTTTCCTTGAGGAAATTATACCAGCAGGAAATCGGACAGTTTCGTAATATAACCTTTTACTGAGAGACAAATAACATCGTCTTGAACAATATTTACCTAATCGTCATCTATCTAAGATCCTAGTCAGAATAAAATCAAAGTAATTTCAGATAAAATGTATTCCCGGACCACAGTATAGAGGTAGTGCAATAGTAATTTACCTATTTTTGTTACTGATTGGGCGGTATCAGCGACAAAGCCCTTTACCTTTTTGTTCATGTAAATAAATAAAATAAAAATTACTATTGATTGATAGCTCATTAGCTATATCAAAAAATTTTGCTCATAATTTTCTAAGATTAAATAATATGAGCTCTCGTTTAATATTAATTGGAATATCTACGCTATTGCTCCTAGCAATTTAGTTTGGGTAAATGAGCAACCAGACCTGTGGCAAATTATTATTCGTATTCGGTTTCAGATTCAAAGGTCAAGTTTACCATGAACTTGCTATAATTATTGAATACTTCAACGGCAAATTCATAAAATATAAGCGTGGCAACAACAAAAAAATAGTAAAATATGTAAGAATATTTAAAATCTCTGCAGGGTAAATTTTCTAGCACTATGTTTAAAATAATAACCAAGTATCAAGTTGTGTTCTTCGAAATGATGGGTTGCCACGCTTATATTTTTTGAAGAAAGTTTATTTTTATCTGCAAGGGTCAATTAATGTGTATTTTATTTATTTATTATTACCAACTAGTTTGAAATAACTGGTGACACGATAATAAAAAGAAGATAGCTTGAAATAAGGTAAGTGCATACATGTACCTAAACTTTGTTTGAAAAAGGCGACAGAAAGAATGAACCATTTACTAAGAATTTGTAAGTGAATTATAATGTATTATCCATGTACATATACACATTATGTTCCATAGAAATAGGTACATACCATAGATAACATTGAGTATATTCCTATTTATTGTCCGACCTATTGGTACCAGTTATAATACGAACCAACCAACATACATATTGAGTAGTTAGGTAGGTAAGTAGGTGTTACACTTACAGGATGGTATACTCGTAACATTGATCTATTTTTCTATGTCTACCTAAGTATACCATTCTTCACCACAACTGTTGCTCTTAATTCTTTATCGACAGTGAAAGTTATTATGTAACTGAAAATAGCTATAGTTACCGATACTACGCGACAAAAGTGATCTAACTGTCAATGAGTAGGTAATAATTCAATAAGTTTGTAACTTGATACAAAACTTGACCCTGTCGATAGGGTGCTACCACACTAGCGTTTTATGCGTTATGAGTTATGTCAAAACGATCTGTCAGCGTGGATCTGTCACGACGTCTTCGCGGGTGTGTGGGTACCTCGTGGATACGCCATCATATATAAAATATGATGGCAAGAGTTATGCAATGCGAGAATGGATATGGGATTCATTTTTTCCGCGCAATTTTTTAATTTTTTTCTGTCATAAGAACCTTCTCCTGACAATAACAAACACAACAAAAAAAATCGGTCCAGCCGGTCGCGCGTGATGGCATGACCAAGGGATTCATTTTTATATACAGGGTGTAAAAAGACGTCTACCGAAGCCGAAAGGGCTAAGTACAGCATCCCAACACACAACCAAATCCAAAAGGATTTTCCAAAAAAATCATTATATCCGGAGAAAACAGCGTTTGAAGATTACTGTTTGCGTATGTACTGGGCGCGTTGTTTTACGTAGATTGCTGGATTTTGAGTTTTAACTGTTTTTTTCTTTTATTAAGGAAATTATCAGGTAGGTATAGTCTTATTATGTTGTCCTAGTAGTAAATATCCGAAAATAACATAAATTGACGTAGCTAAGTCAAATTTTTTTTTTGCGTTTTTTTTCGCTAAATATGTTTAGAATCATGGTCTGAATGCAACCCCTCAGTTTTCGGTAGTAGTCTTTTTACACCCTGTATAGAGATTTAGTATAAGTAATTAGAAAATATAGTAGGTATAAACCTACTATATTTTCATAAATACCTTCAAAAGAAACAAAAACTTAGAATAAGAATATTCTAGTATTCACACAATTTACCCTGTATCTATATACAGGATAATTGTGTGAATACTCGTAAATAAATAATGCTGGACTTTTTCACACAGCATCATCTAGCCCCAAAGTAAGGAGAGCTTGTGTTATGGGTACCTACTACATGACTGATATACTACTTTATATTATTTTTTTTGTTTGTAAATATATACATACTAGCTGACCCGCGCGACTTCATCTGCGCATAAGTGAATTGAATTGAATCATTGAAGTGAATCAAACCAAGGAATAAAATTTCGAATCTTACGACTTTGAAACTGCCTTGCATCACCCCTAGTATACATATTATACATAGAAACACCCGATACCAATATTTATAGATCATACAAACATTGGTCCCGCCGCGGGGATCGAACCCGCAATCTTCTACGTCGCAGGCGGGCCTTCACCCACTGCGCCACAGAGATCGTCGAATGTGCACCTAGAGCTTCGTTAGTTTACGCAGAGCTTCATTCATTTGATCATTGATCCGATTCGCCTCATGATCCGATTCGCCTTGATCTACTACAGGTTACCTATATTATTTATTTACAGAAACTAAGCTACAACATATTTAAATAAATTTACAAAATATAATAGAATTCGAAATACTTACCTATAATTATTAGTTTCATTAGCTCAATACATAATAATTGAACACGAATCGGTATCAAAACAACCTTGTAGGTAGGTATATCTAGGTACTATTGGACAAAAGACACGATAAAAATAAATAAACGTCATCAAACAAATATTATACCCTTTTTATAACGTAATAATGTATGTTCTTTGTATTATTTGTTATCATTGTAACTAAAAGTTTGTATACATATGATGATCGTTTATTTGTGCGAACCATTCACTTGTTTTCCTTGAAATAAACGGAGGAAAATAAAATCATTTCTAAAGTGGTGAGACCTACCTAGATAAGATGGATGAATTGAATTGTGAGTTGTGTAGTTCATTATTAATTAATACTTATACGTAGGTACCTACTTAGGTGTAGGTACCTACAATCTACACTTTTACCTTTATATTTTTGGAGATTAACTTAACCGAATACCTTATGGCAACAAGCAGTGGGACACAAAAGGCTAATTATAATAACAATAATATAATAATTTAACCTACCTAAATGTGAGTTGATTGTTGCATTTATAACGACCACTGTGGCGCAGTGGGTGAAGGTCCGCAAGAGGTTGCAGGTTCGATCCCCGCGGCGGGACCAATGTTTGTTATTAATTTATTTTTTATTTATTTATAATATGTATGTATTTACGTACAAACAAAAAGTATACATATAAGTAGTAATGTCAGTCATGTAGTACCCATAACCATAACACAAGCTCTGCTTACTCTGGGATCTTCTTCTGTGCTTTGGGGCTAGATGATGCTGTGTGAAAAGTCCAGCATTTTATTTATAAGCCTTATTAATTCGCACCATTTTGCAACAACACGTGGACCTTTTAATATTGTGAATTAACGAAAAGCTTCAAAAAGTAAATTATTGATAGGCGTGTATATGTGGGAGACATGCACTCAGTAATTTTGGTAATGACTGATGAATAAAGTATTCGGTGTTTATTTCGCAGCTCCATGATTTCAACGTTGCTCTGCATTCGTTGTGGTGTCCGAATAACCAACGTTGCGACACGGTGACGTAACATTATGTTTCTCTCTTTACTCAATGCTTGACAATCAACACGCAACAATGAATTTCTATTTCACTCCCTTTATTGCACAAAATCTACAATAATTAGAGTGGGTGAGTGAGATCATAAACGCACAACAATAAAATAATTTTCAAAAATCCTAGGCACAATCATTTATGTTGTAGATTGTTTTATACTAATTATTACGCGAAGGTTATTGCTATGTAAGTAGATATATTTTGCAGTAAGCACGTTCACTTTTTATAAGTACCTACCTAAATATAAAATCACATATAAGTAGAATATTAAAAGCCGGCTCAAGGCGGAGCCTTGAAGATAATTTACCTTTGTTTCAAGTTACTTTTAGGATGAGACAAGATGGCGTTGACTGTTCCCTAATGAATCCTACGAAATTTAAACTTACCTAATGATTTAGATAAGTAAATAAGTAGTGGATGTGGATTCGACGTTTAAATATGATTATGCGGAATCAATCCTGATAATTTAACATGTTATGGCAACAATTTATTTTAAGTAAAAAACAAAGTATCTAAATAATATAGGTTCTAAGTTCAATTCATAGTTAAAGTTCGTAACATGTTTTCCACTATTGGCACCTCGTTATTAGTACCTTCCATACCTAATCCGTAAGGCGAGTACGCAGAAGTCCGCAAGTAATAAAGTCCCCGAGTCGCGGTAGACGACCCATATCCCAATACTGCAAATTCACCAGATTCACAAGAGTTTGATTCAAAATGTTTCCAGCTCGGACATCGAGCACCCACGAATGATTTAGGGTTCAGTACGCTCTCTGTGTAGACTTGCGCCGCTCTGAGGTGACTGCATGACGGCATCAAGCATCCCGGTTGGTTTGGTCCACCTCCATTAATATAGAAGTCCGCGTGACCTAAGGGCTCGACAACACCTTGTACTAAACGATTTGAATGTATTATATCCACATACATCGCGTCTGTTTTATCTAATCTTTGGTCACTGTACGCGTATGAGAAGCATGGCCCGGCAGGATCCAATCCAGTGATGCGTCCTAAACTTTGACCTTTATACTGCCGGAAATATTTGCCCGCCCACCCGGCGATGTGTGCACCCAGGCTTATCCCTAATAGATGAAAATCTTCAGCGTTCACTCCAAAATTTTCGAGATTGGCCAGTAAATTACCAAGTCTTTTCCCGACGATTCGTGCGTTCGACGCCGACAAGATGTACCCTTTGTCTATCATCTCTTCGGCATCCACTAGCAGCACATTAAACATTCTGGTTCCATTAATTTGCTTTTTGTTGTAAGCTTCGGCCAAATTCAACGGCACTTGAGATCGGGAACTATCTTTGAAACCATGAATTATAATTTTGGTCTGTTTAGTTATGTCATAGACGGAAGGTTTGGTTAACGCAATGAAACTTCCATCGATTGGAAATGTTCTGACCGTGTTACCATCCAGTTGGACAATTTTCATAGTTTTGATTAACTTCGTTTGTTCATTCATTGAGTTGAACCGAAAATCCATTATAGCTCGACCTGCAAATTGAAACCGTATTTATTTCCAGGCATGTTTATAAGTGGTTCGATACAGAAGGCAAGGACGTTCACTTACATGCACCAGACATCTTGGCGTAGACAGTCTCGGCGAAGGTTAAATCGGCAGTGGCGGCGGCAGCGGAGCGGCGCGCGCTCCTGGCCGCGCCGGCTGCCGCTAGCTGGCCGACCGCGATCACGAGCACGAGACCACTGTAACGCGCTGCTAGGTACATGGCTCAACCTCTCGGCTAACGCGGTCACTGTGCCACTGGTCGCGAACAGAGAAAGGTTCTTCGCGAACTATAACAGTCGCCTTGGTGGGGATTATCTGGGTAGTTCCAATATCGTACACTGCACTTGGCTTCACAAGGCCGTTGACCGTTACATGTTATTTATCGATTATCTTGATTTGTGGCTATTTGAAGTTTTAAAATAGATGTGGTAATATTTTAAGTTTTTTAAATGGAACAGAAGTTTTAAGACTGCAGTTTCATGTTAAAGTACCTATGTCTCCGAAAATTTCTAACCTTGATGGTTATGTTATGTCTGTATCTACTTATAAACTTATTTATAAACTTAAACAAACTTGTGTTGGTTGAAGCTGCTGCAACCTAAATTTCAATAGGTTGATATTGAATATTCTGGTTAGACTAATAGGTATTTTTAAATGAGACCATTTTTGAATGCAAGTTTCCAAAAAGCAATTACATAAAGATAAAGGTTAAGTCACAACACTTTACGCAAATTATGTTTTTTAGAGACACTAAATCCAGTCTTTTCTGGTACATAAAGTAAACCTTCAATGTAACATTCATTATTAAAATACTTAGTAGGTACCTACATACGTACATAGGTACCTACGTTTTGTTGAAAAGCTGTAATTGAATGGGAAATGTGTTTGACGAGAAGCTTAAGATATAAGCTAACATGTGCTAATGGGACTTTAGGGATCATACGTACACTCAGTCGGCGCAACTGCAGCGCTCCCACGCAAACTATGAGTATCTGTTAGTGCATCCCCGGGGTCCAAACACCTGAGTTTAGCGTTATTTCCTAAATATACCTTCGAAATATGTAATATATCGTGTTCTGGTCCATAGTATCGAAGAAGCAAGGTGGATGCCGATGCCGAAAGAAGGTCTAAATGAAGACTCACGATAATTTAATTGGTTTAAGTTATAAAGGGTGAATGAGTAAAAAATGAGAATATTCTTAGTTATTATTATATACAGGGTTATTTGTAAAACACCGACCACCTCTCAGGACTATAATTTTATGTTGAGGTGAATGCAGTAAAAGAAATACGCCAGGCGATGACTGCTCTTGTATTAACGTACCTGACTTTAGCTTATACTACCTACTGTACGTAAGTATATAAGTACCTAAGCAGAATAGCATGATTTATTATTAGGTACATAATTCATTTAAATTCAGTAAAATATAATGTAATATAATAAATTTACAATTATTACAATATATAGTGAACATTCACATTCAGGGTTCATGTGCGAACGAAGTCACAGCTACAGCTAGTATATAGTACAATATAATAGTCCAGTCGCATACTAAACTTTGCTTTCAAATAACCGTTGAAAGGGCAACAATACCTACTGAACTCTTATATCTAGCTTGTCCTAGTGATTTATTGTCTAACAATATTTCATCCGCTTGACACAAAAAATAAGCCGTAAATAGACGGAAGCTTATAAAAGGAAGCTTCGAGTCCTTGAAAATTGCCTACCTCTTCACCTTAATAGAGTTGAAGCTAACTTTATAAAGGACTTATGATTTTGTGAAACATTTTGTATCTTGTTTCACCTTAATATCAAATTGTCATGGCGGTTTATACTCTTATATAACGTGTACTTATATCGCTATCTTGGTTTTTATGGGAATGAGACTTTAGTATGAAATACTGAAATGTGTAGGTGTATTTTTGTGACTCACTCGAAGTTACGATATTGCCTTGAAAACTAGTCAGACGTTTTCACTGAACTAGCGAAACATGTTAATGTGGATGATGTTGTTTATCTGATAGGCAAAGGGAGGTTTATCCATTAATCACCAAACCTACTCGTCATCCTACTCGAACGTCATAATAAATAACACAATTGTAAGGTCGCTTTGAACAAATTGTTGCAATATCATTCATCGGTTAAAATCGAGCACACTGAAAGTAGTTCAATCCTACAAATCTATGCTAAGTACAGAAAAAGTACTTATTAAGTATTTCTTTACATTACTCTGAAAACTCATGAGTTTTTAAACGAATTCAAAAAAGAAGGGAGGTTCTATGTTCGCTTGTACTGTACTTACAGTCTACAGTGTACACTATGACGCATATTTTTTTAAGTGTTCACCGATATCTCGGTCAATTGTGGGCCAATTTCATAGTCGAAATTTTAGTTAGGTAGGTACTTAATCGATTCTGATAACGAACAACATGATGAGACATCAAAAGCGTTGGAGATCATACTGAAAATCAAACTGAAAAATTCTGAGTATTGACAGTTAACTTTATTACGAATTTGGTTTTATGAAAGTACCTACAAGTACCTATACAGAACTTGCCACTTTGAAGCGCATTTATAACTCTCACCGTACTAGTTCGAATGAACAAGCAATGAAAGAAGAACCCTCACCTGTTTATGATATTTTGGCGATGTCTCAAATCAATGTGAATGTTGATGAGTGTTGCTGTGAATATTTTCATTTTTAAGTAGCTTCTAGATATTTCTGAAAGGTTTAAAAATGGCGGGAGTTGCGTTGACGGTGGCGACGTCACGGCTACGTCACGGGTACGGGCCGGGCCGGCACGGGTTCGGCGGCTGGTGGCCGTGGGCGGCAGGCTGCGCTGCGCTCACTCGCCCTCAGTATCTGCGAGCTGCCGCGCCAACCGCACGTCCCAGGCAGCCTTCCTCCCCCAGCCCTACGCGGCCCACGCGCCCCGCTCGCCCCGCTCCGCCGGCACAACAAACTCTCGCGGACTTGCGGTGCCCTTGTGCCTTGTGCTTACCACTAGCGTCCAGCCACGCACCAGCGGCAGCGGACCCACCGCACTTCACCGGTAAGTCGGACCATTATTATAACTGAAACCGTTTCTATTTTTAGCAACGTAGTCACTCAACGTAATTGTTTTGTATGACAAACTTACCGTCATTGAGCTTGTTGGATAAACGACGGTGGCAGTAGGCAAGCTTGGACAATAATTGCTATAGTTTGATTTTTTATGTGAGTTATAAGTGGCGATGCGAGAGTAGGCTGTCTTAGTACTGTAAAACAAACAGTTTTGTATTGAACCTCAAGTAGAAAAATAACTAGGTTATTTATTAATAAATACATATTTGAAATAAATAACATAATTTTAAAAAGTCAAAAGCTACTACTAAGTAATTTCTAAGAATTAAAAATGTCGTCCGCCTATATAATACTTATAATTTAAAAACTTTCAAGAACCCTCTTAAGCATTTTTACAACTCGGAGAATGCTTCTTAAATGTTGCAGGAAAATACCTATAATGTCTATTCGTATCGATGAAATAGAGATATTGACACGATAAATCCAGACCCTACTACATTATGAACTCAGGTGCAGATAAACCCATATTACTTATTGAGAGGCCTGCTGAAGACAGTAATTGATCAGCTTCTCAACAGAAGCCCTTTACTAAGTGCTTTTCAATAATCACTGTTTATGACATGGAGACATGTGTTTAAGGGTCTGGAACTGACAATGGAATGAAAGGAGCTGTTAACTAACATTGCTACATATTTTAATTTATAACACTGCATTCTTCTTGCTTCATCTAATTCGGAAACGCTATTCCAATCGATCGAAATTCATTTTGTCATTAATTTTCCATTTAGTCACTCAGTTTTGAGGTTTTTCTATGAAAACCTAGCGCCAAATCGACTACATTTCTTTGTGTAAATTGAAAGAACTTAGCGATCTGACCAATAACAGACCGCGAGTACCTACCATCCTGCCCGTCAGCATAAAATTTATATTGGAGTTGGATTATGGGAAACACTTGTTTAAGGGTTACTCTGCTACTGTCAAGCTACTGTTAGATAATTGGAATAAACCTTACTTGAAAATAGGACTAGATTTAGAAAACAATCCCTCCTGAGAGCAAGGTTATCGCAATGCATCGCAGTTCCCTGGTATTGGTTTACTGGAGGTCCAATTACACTAAAATAGCTGAACTGATTCGTATGAATGGAAATAACAAAATTAAATCTTACCTATGGATTATTCTGTATACTGAAAGTATATGAAAGTTTAGGTATATAAAATTACACTAGTAAATATTAGCCTCTAATTTAACATCTTCTAGGGCCTAGAAGATAAACCAGTGTCTTGTGTCACGGGCGGTACCTATATTCAAGCATTCTAAAATTTTATAGCAGTCAAACAGATTGAAGAACAATGATTTGAACGGTAATTAGACAAAATATTGCAACTATATAAAGGTAACAAAATCGGCAAGCAAAATAAGTTCATCCTTGCGCGCGGCTAACCAAGCGAAAGCTGTTTGAGTTAACTTAAATTGGCTTTGGCTTCTACGAGTACAATATTAATTCTGGTATTTCTCGTGGGCAATTATGATTGACACTTTTATTTAAGAGTTCATACTTACCTGTTAACAGTTAAAGCTTTAAACTGCAAAAATAAATTAAATTATCCTCAAGGTGGAAACCAAAGTTCGCAACCTAGGTACTCTTAGCAATCAAATAGGTTACTGTTTTATGAAAAGTAACTCTAGTCATGCGTGAATATTTATGAATGCATAGACTATTCCGAAGCTACGCCTGTAGCATTATTGGCGCCTCGAATTCTCTTTACTAACGTCGCTTTAGTGCCGGTACCAAAGACTTGGACTTCATTCAAGAACCCTCTTCTTGCCATTATGACTTGCTTACCTAAGGCGGTGTTTGCCTTTGGCAAGGCCCCTTCTAATTTTGCCAAGATTTGAAACTGATTTTCCTTTGGTTTTGAAAATAAAACATTAACTTCGGTAATAAATAAATAATGCTGGGCATTACACAGCATCATCTTTTTTTTTACGGATAGAAAATCTGCTCACAGACATCCAATTACGTCGAGGGAACGTAATTGGGGTTATCGAACACTCGCCGACCTACTAAAAACTACCCAATGGCCAGCCTTCTATGCATAACGAGAGGCTCCGGGATATCCTACGGAACGCACCGGTGCCACTCTCGCATTTTGCCTTGAGCACAATCCCGGTAATGGCACCCACAGCCACGCCCGGCACCCACACACGCGGCTGTTAAGCCACGTGCGCAGAGCTCACGACGCCACCTACCACACATTGTCGCCGCTCTCCCAGGATCTGCATGATGAGCAGCCAGAATCCTCACTCCAACCGCCCGCAGATCCGAAAAGTCCCCTGTTGGGCAGGGGGTACCACTCGCTCCCCCCCCGCAGGTGGTGCGGGGCTTATGTTCCCGCCTTCTATCCCGAGTGGGTCGGCCACGCTCCGAACTCACTCCGCGGCCTTGTCATCCAGACCATACAAGTGACTGGTGCCAAGGCAAGTCAGTCAGTGTCTATCCGACCGAGTCGCCAAGGCGCCCACATCCCATGATACCGGGCAAGAGTAGCGAAGGCGGCGATATTGCGTACTACGCACTCTCCAGAGGAGGTATCACCGCCTTCCACCTCTTTGGTGTTCCCCCGCCAACGAGCCTACCAGCTCGTCCTAGCTTCATCCACTGCGTCTTCTGCGAGTCAGAAGGACGCGTGGGGAAGCTGCCCCCTCCGGGCAACACCGACACTCCTCTTCCAATGCGGCCCCGCCGCCAACGCATCAAACGGTGCGCCACCGTTTGGTCACGGAAGATAGGGCGAGCGGCAACGACACACCGACACGCCTCTTCTCCCGCGACTCCACCCTCCTCGGACGCATCCAGGGTGTCCCCGCCTGGGATTCCTTCTAGCTTCACCGTGGCCCTCATCCACGGCTACTGAGCCCCCCGATCGCGACAAGATTGGAATCCATCGAGGAAGGCAAAGCATCATCTAGCCCTAAACTAAGCAAAGCTTGTACTATGGGAACCAGATAGCTGATATACTACTTATATTTGTAAATACATACATATTATACATAGAAACACACAGACCCGAGATAAATATTTGCAGAACATACAAAAATTTATCCCGCGGCGGGGATCGAACCCGCAACCTTCTGTGTCCCATGAGAGCTTTCATCCACTACGCCGCAGAGGTCGTCAATATATTTTTCAATGGTGAAAAGCTGTAGACCAGAAAAACAATACAATTCAATTTATTTTGAGCGGTACATTTAACAGAAATAGAAACAGAGATTGTCGCATTTTAAAAATCTAAGTTTACTTTTTATTTATTCTTTCCTTTTTCCTCAATTTTATAAATCCGTAGGTACCTAAGCAACTTTGGTGACAACATTGCCTTCGTGGACTGGCATAAGATATCATTTTTAAAGGAAACCTATGATGACTGACCTCGATAAATACCATACTTACATAAAAAAAAGCACATGAGTGTCGTGGAACGAAGCAAAGAGTACTTTTCTATACTTACTGGGAAGAAAATAAATTCATTGTCAATTAGATATCCTAGAAACGCTCTTCCGTACTAACAATGTAACAATCTATGGACTGTGCCGCGGCTGCGCATTTCGCACTGTGACGATTTGACATCTATAACAGTGTCGTGACGGTAAAATGGAATATATATTTTTTCCAGCCTCAGTCTTTTTTCTCTTCGATACCGTCCGAAAAGGAACATCGTTCCAAAAAAAAATTGTTGTTGTCATCGTCATAGATCTAGTTAGGTTTAACTGGTGAAGTCTTATAAATCCAGTTTACAATTTTATGTATTACTATATAATACTATATGTATATATTGTCTTTGGTAATAATGGTAAGGGTAGTAGGTTGGAATTTTGTGTAAGTTATAATAATTCAGAGAAGTCAAAACACCAGCTAGCCCTCAGGCGATGTTTCGCTTTTTATGTTGAAAATTAGTTTAGGACCTACACTGTCTGTAGTCAATGTAGGTACTTATTAAAATTTTTCACTTCATTCAGCAAATAACTTTTTTGTGGTTTGGAATATAATGAGGTTGTTTAGGTCTACTTGAAGATAATTAGGTAGTTTTTTTTTTACAATGGATTAGCAAGTGGTACCTATTTCGGAGTCCTCCTACATACAAACTCTACCTTATAATAATAATAGGTACAAGATAAGATTAGTAGGTTTATATACTTAAATGTATTTATCAGTCGCAAGCAACTGGTTTAATCAGCCGTGCAATGAGGTTAACGCCTAGCCATTTCATTAATCGGCGCCGTTCAACTAACTGCCTGAATGATATACGGCCGTATGGTTAAATACAAACATTTCATTAACTGGTTGGCTAATGCCTTAGCTATTAATATAATAGGGCGTTTTAAATATTTTTTATAGATTTCTGGCGCATTGGCGGTACGCTCGTTATAATACGCTCGCTCGCCTCGCGCGTAGTTTTTCACTAAGTATTATATTCTAGTATAACCTAACCAACTGACTTTGATCTAAGATTTTATCTTCTATATAAAATGTCTGCCTGCCTCTGAAACATATTTTTATATAGTAACATAAAATTGAGCTATTAAACAACGATGAAAGTATATGTACATTTTACTAAGTACAAGCTGTTTAAACTATGTCTAAATAAAATAATAGGTACCTATATAAAAGCTGAGTCAAACTTTCAGCCTCACAGAAGTCTCGGTATAACGGCAACTATACCTAATACAATTCTCTACTCAGCCTTTATAAAAATTATAAAAGTCTGCCGGTCGCTGGTTCTAGTACCTACCTACCTATAATGTCAATCCAAGTTGAAAATCGAAATTCCGGATTTTTATGGCCTAGATACAGGGACCGAGTCGTAGTAAATCGCCGAAATCAAATGTAACGAATAATAGATTGGGGTTATGCAACTGTAGTAAAGCTAAGGGTATTCCCGCTCTCTCCTATCATAATGGCCGCAGCAGGACGAACAAGAAAAGTCCCTTTTCTTTATCACCTCCGAATGAAACCCTGCAAATAATGAACAGAAAATCTGTGCAATATACAATGGTTTGCTCGTGGATATAGCTCTAACAAGTAAAAATATTTCGTCACTGTGAATTTCTGAAGCTAAGTTTAACTGGTTTAACCTTTGAGATAATACACAATTTGAGCAGATAATACACCGTTGACTATTTAACACGATTTTCTTCTTCTTATCGTGTCATTAGTTCTGTCGGACTTGTGTGGTAAAAGTATTTTAATTCATCAGTGGTAACTTGGGTTTATACTGTATTTTGCTTTGTATGTTTGTGGACATATAAGTCAGAGCATAACTGGTGAACCGTTGGTCCAACCTGCTTGAATCTCGGTAGGTCAGTAGGTTGTGACTGCTACTACTAGTCTATGGTGCCACTGAGAACCAAGATCTCCAGACATTGTGCTGCTGGAGCAAATGCTGAGGAGTAGTATTATTTTGACACTTAATTTAGTACTTCTGTTTGTATTACGTTCCGTTCATTGTATCCGTTGCTTGTGTCGCAATTCGAAACCTCAAAAGAATCAATTCAACCCACATTTTACGATGCATCAAACAAAACCTTGTATAAAAATACAACGACTTTTATAAAAACAGAACGAAATAGGTACAAAATTGAAATATCTTCGTCATACTCAATCAATCAACAACGCAATCACATCGGAACCTAGGTACTTTTTTATACCTAAGTATTATAGTCTAAATCAGACTTTTGCTAGAAACACGATTCTAGTCAAAGTCTAAATCTAAAAGAGATTAACTAAAAGCCAGAGTTATTTTGTCCTTAAATTACCAACCTCGTCAGCAATTTGTGATTCTTTAATTAGTTAAATAAAACGAGAAATGATTAAATTTTTCATGAGAAAACTTTGTATTATTTAATATATTACATTATTTTATAAAATGTTAAAAAGTTGAAAACATAGATTCGTACAGACCAACTGCCATGAACCAATTTATTGGGCATACGTATGTATGAGAGCACAGTGAATACAACATCAATAAATATCTCACACGCTTTTTTCACAGATTAAAAAAAAATATTCCAATTAAAGGAGTCTGCAACACCCCAGATAAAATATATTATACGCAACACCAACATACTTGTATAAGTATGTTGGTATTATACGCAAAAATGTATTATACGCAACACCAACATACTTGTATAAGTATGTTGGTGTTGCGTATAATATATTTTGTCTGGGGTGTTGCAGACTCCTTTAATTGGAATATTTTTTTTTAATCTGTAAAAAAAGCGTGTGAGATCTTTATTGATGTTGTATTCACTGTGCTCTCGATTAACTTTTAAATAACATTGTTTGCTTTCATATTTAATCATGAACATTCTTTTATATTATTTATTTAAAGGTTATTTTGTCAGAATAATTCCCCGTAGGTGTGTTGATACAGCGTATCATAGAACCAAAGCTAAGGTAATAATAAAATAAAGGTTTTGCTACCTACGCGTACACACGTGTTACGCGTTATTTAAGCGAATCAAGAAGTCCGTGAATATTTTTGCAGATTCAGGTAAGTATAAATAATAACAGTCCAAAGGCGTGGCTCCTTTTATGAGAAATATCCAAAACATTGATTGACGGGTTTGTTACCCTAGTAGTTCGTTTCTTTAGTTCGATCATCGAACTAGTGCGATTTTTTTACTTAATAGTTCAACCGTCGAATTTAGGTATGTTCAAAAAGCTGGTGCTGGTGCACATCTCGGACAGAAAATAAATCAATGAAAATAAAAAAAAAACAATTCAAAGAGGTAATGCCGCAATCCTTTTGGGCACTTCACCTGTCGGTGATCTGAATAAGTCTCTCTGTTTTCTTTCGACAGTCAAATTCATCAAACAATGTCAATAATTTGAAGAACCTAAAAAATTCAGGTCATTTCATTTTATGGAGAAAAGTTTCTCTTTTAGTTTTCCGCTTTCTCGATTCTCTATTTTGTGAAAACATGATTTACTTTTATTTGATGCATATCCTGTATGTTTCACTGGTATATAATATACTAATATCATTTTTGCGGAGATCGTGAAAATATGCACGGACAGACAGACAGACAGTTCTCAAATATATTTAATGTACCTACAAGAATAATTGTTTTAAATATATCCGAATGTAGAGATCAATCAAAATGGAAAAAGCCTTTAACAAAGTGACCTTTAGAATAATGGAATTCCATCCGAGATACTGATAACGAAGTTTCCCTCAAGATGAACAATAATTTTATTGTAATCAGTGCTCTTTGAAAATATTGCCTAGAAGCTCATTTTATTACCTCAGATTTCATTGGCTTTTGAGTAACAAATATTCATAAATTGAATTTAATATCTATTTTGACTGGGGACTATTTCATCATCATCATCTTCCTGCCCTTGTTACACTTTAGGTGAGGTTTGCACAATATGGTGTTCTCCTACCATTTTCTTCTATCAGCACTCAATCCTTTCTTGTTCATATCATCACTCACATAATCCATCTTTTTTTTCACTGAGCACTATATTTTTTTACTACCTACTTTTTCCCGCGCTTTTATTGTTGCGGGAAGTCAACGGGAGAGTTACCTACGTCAGCCCACAGGAAAACATTACTTTTCTGGATAAAAATAAGGAGTATGTATTCCAGCTAGACATAAATAACTTTTATCCAAATCTGTTTAGCCGTTTCATCATTAAGGAGTGACAAGCACACATACTAACAAACTTTCGAATAATCAAGTAGTGAGAAATATAATAATGACCATAGCCTTTTGGGCACATTACCTGGGGTCGGTGATTTGAACACTGTTTTTTATCATCAGTTTAGTTAAATTATGTACCTACTTCTGTATTTTTATGATTATTCTTTCGTGTAAATAAACTATTTTTCTTAGTATCGTCTTAGACTACAAGTACAGGGAAAAATTTGAAAACCGTATATTTTTAGTTTAAACACAGAAAAAACAGGGCAAGTAATTGGGGCGAAATTTCGAAGGGCGTTAACCGTGTCATGTGGTGTGTTGTATGGAAGGGCTTCATTGGCACAAGCTTAAACAGATTTTAAGCTATTGCATAGTTTCTATCGCGGGCGTTGAGCGTGGAGACCGAATCCAGAAATTCCGTAACGAAAATAACCTAACACTCCCACTCCGACCGGCACAGCGGTGATACTTAGACTTAACAGGAGTAGAATCACCTAGTTTTAAGACGTTTCAAAGTGATCCCAGCGGTCCTACTGAATAAATGCTATTTGACTTTGACTTTGACTTTGACTTTGACTTTTTAATTATAATTGCATAAGTTGATAAAAAATGATATGCAATAGCTTTACCGCGGCAGTCTCCGAGTGCCACGTCTTTTTTAATTATTTTTATGATGCTTAGTAATCGATTTATGATGAAAAATTTTAATAATAAAATCCCTCTCATGTGTAACTTTGGTTTATGTAGTTAGGTAGTATATATATCAGTTATCACTGTTATAGGTACCTACGTACCTACATAGTCCTTTGTACGGAACCCTCGATGGGCGAGTCCGACTCGCACTTGCCCGGTTCTTTTTATATTTTGTTTAGTTTAAATAGGTTGGTTCTTTTTTATATTGTGTTTTTATGATTATTTAAGTGTTTGAAAATTAAATTTTTAGTGATAGTAGTGAAACTCACTACTTAGAGAAAAATTCAGGTCAGGGAATGCTAGGAATGAACACAGACTAAACATATTGTTATAATTTTGTAAATGCAGTGGACTAATGGTAAGGCCACGCTTTTCGATCCTAAAGTCGTGTGTAGGTACGACTCCGGTCGTGCATCAATTAATTTTTTCCTGCCGAAAAATCTATGAGCACTATTATACCAGTAGGTACCTACCTACTCTCAAACTGTGAAGGAAAACATCGTAAGGAAACCGGCATGTCATAGAACCTAAATCGTTCGGAAACATGTGTCAAGTGCACGAAAGGATTTTCGTAGAGGCGCACTTATGATCCTTTTAACACACTCGTTTGAAAGAACTAGTGACGCAACAAGAAGAAGAAGAATTCAGATTCCAGGCTGATTGAACTCTGGGTTGAAATAAGTTCACGGGAATAAAGTCGAGTGCATTCGCTATTCGCCTATTTCATAAGCTTCCACCGTTTATATCGCAATTTAATTCTGGAGCAAATATGAAACACAAAAGATAAACTGACTAAGCTTCTTTGTTCACGTTTAGAAGACAATTGCCGTCAGCTACTGGAGTTCTTTTACTTTTATCTTCGTGTATCCCAACGCTAAATTAGACTCCGGTTTGGGACGCAGACAAAATTTCACCTTTCTCGCTTGAAGTTCCACGACAATGTACAATGTAGATGGTATGTAGAAGGTACTATCTATATAGGTATAAGCAAACAAGTCTTAACTTTATGAAAACAAGTCAACAATCTTCGTTTGCTATTTTTGGGATGCGTTTAAAAATCTGACGGTAGTTACTACAGAAAATATAAACACTGACTAATCAACTATCTCTATAGCAACGATCTCTAAATATTTACTCGTTAAACGTTTTTTGTGGTCACAGTTTTTTTACATGTGTCAACAGATTTTAACTTCTTTATAGTACGATCGTTACCTAACTCACAATGTATACCATAATACCTACATACCTATATAATGATTATGTAATTACAAAGGACTTGTATGGTACTTTTCCCATTTACTAATTTGAAATACTTACTAAAGTTTGTTGTTAAAGTTTCGCCTAATTAATTGCATAATTATGTTTATCGTATTATTACACTAATATTATGCTTAAGTATGAATTTTAACCCAACCACGATTATAAAACTCAACATCATAAATATTAAATTTCGTTGTCTGTCTGTATGTTACCTTTTCTCACCTAAAACGTTGAATCGATTTCGATAAAAGTTGGCATGGATCTAGCTAGATAGATTGCATTACGGAAAAGGACATAGGTTACTTTTTGTCATAAAATAAAAAAGTGAGGATGAAAATATACAGTTAGCCGTTTTTCTGCGCAGAACACAATTTTGTATGAAAAAGCGGTCACTGCGCAGACAAACGGCTAACTTCACGAATGCCTAAATCCATTGAACGAACTGTAAGTAGGTAAGTAATTATAATTAATTACTAATGCTTTCTATACATACGTGTCTATGGTAAGTTTCTATGCACATTGCACATATTCGTACTTACAGAATAAGGAAAATATCTTCTAAACTTTTGTTTGGGTCATTAATTACACACATTTCATAGATCATTGCATTTTAAGCAATATACACACGCGGTCTAACTACGTGAGTTTGCCTAATTTCTCGACCGATCATGCGTCCTCTCAGTCGTATGTACATACTACCACATGAGCGTTATATTGGGCTTTTTCAATTAATTTTAATTAGTATCAGCGAAAGACCTTGCTTACTATAAAATATATTAAATGAGAATAGATATATGCGCATGAAATGAGATAATTTTATTTAGGTGCCGTGAATTTCACTTTTACACGGATCCACGGAAACTTTTAAAACTAGATTAATGGATAGTTTATTTTAGTTCAACTAGTTTTGTTGAAAAGTTCCGCTTGTTTAGTTTATTGTGTAAGTTAATGGAAATTATAGGTAAATATAATTATAGGTATCTAATACAGATACTGCAACGACATATTCATATTTTTAAAAGCTTTTAGATATCATGCTGGATTCATCATTTATAAAATAACATTGTGCCAGATACCGTGCTGTAAAGATAATTCAGTGGTCTAAGTTCAGTAGTGACGTCTGCTAATACAGGAAATGAAAACCTTCTCATATTTGAAATTATTAAAGTTTTACGAGTTAATCAAACTCGTAAACTCGTGACTGCTTTAAAACGAACAGATCGTAATAGTGTGAAGTTTATACCAGGTGAACAAATTGGTATATTGTACCAAGCATTGAATCATGAAAATATAATTAAGATTTAAAAAAATTACACTATATTTTTAGTTACCTAACCTAGAGGTTGTTTTGAAACACTTCGACGACAGCAGAAGAAAAATGTAGTATTAGTGGGATACAAAAATAACTATAAATAAACAGACACGCAAAGAGCGTTAGGAAACCCCTTTGCTCAAAAGGTTCATAACAGTTTGGTTAAAAATGCGAATTTATTTTCTTTTCTTTGGTTTTAATTAACATTTGAGGGCAACAACATTCCGTCCTAAATAAGTATAAAACAATTGTAAAATAAACGGTTTCTTTTGAGTTTCTATTCATCGAAAGAAAATTGCTTGATGAAAGCCACATTGCAGAACTTAAAGAATACTACCTACCTATATGGTAATGTTAAGGTATCGGGTCAAAATTCAGGTTTCTCTCGTTTTCTTACTCATTAGGTAGGTACATCAATCAGTTAGCATTCTACATTCTGCTCTTTGTGCCTTTATTATAATGGTACTTTAAACTGGTAACACCGTATAAAGCCTGACCACCGACCGTATGTTTATCAAAGAGAATATAAATAGTTTTTTATTTTTTCAAAACAACCCCCATGGGTGGTGCAAGGCAGTTTCAATAAGTAAGATTCGAAAGGAAAGTCTGTGTTAGTGAATGTTTGTTTTGTTGCCACGTATCTCTTGTGATGAAATTGGAACGTAGATTAAGTACTTAAATATAGGCTTATCTAATTTAAAAAAATCAACCCATATGGATGTTTACAGGGTGTTAAAGTTTGTATGGAAAGGATTCAAATTTTTCACTTCAAACACAGTGTAAATAAACTTTAGGTAACACTCCTGCACTTGAATCCTAATAATGCGCAGACGAAGTTGCGCGGGTCAGCTAGTAAATTAATATACCTTATCTTATTTAAAAGTGTTTTTTTTTTACCCTTAAAGTCAAACTGATCCGATTTGCCTCGGTCTACCCTATACCTCTCGACCGCTTCTGAGGGAAAAATCTAAACGGCTATAGTTAAAGAAAAATATTATTAGGATTCAGGGTCTCGATTTTGACAAAAATAAAAGTTGCATTTGAAATCATAAACAAAAGGTTCTACGATATATATTTTTCGACAGAATTGCATTATTGGTTGCTCAAGGTAACTATTAGCAGTTTAATTTTTTCAAACCTTAGTGCTTTTTTGATGCTATAGTTATCTTTGTTTATATGTATTTTGTACAATTTTATTCGATAAATAAAAATATATATATATATATTGCTTTGTTTTTGAAACTGTTTCGATAATATTTTTTGTACACCTGTACATAAACAATACAATTGAAAGTTGTCTGTGGTGGTCGCTTATCAAAAATATATTTTTGGTTTGTTTATAATAAGTAATAAAAATGAATATTGCTGGACCATTTCACTCAGCATCATCAATTCATCATTCATGGTCCCTAAGTAAGCAGAGCTTGAATTATGGCAACCACATGACTGATATAGTACCTACTACCTACTTGCAATTTACAATTTTTTCTATGTTTGTTCTTGAACAATTTTTGTTGCATTGTTCCAAACTTGAAGGTTATGACGTAAGCGGATTGATTTTTATACTTACATACTAATGTAAGTGTAAAACGACAATAAATGTGATAATGATACCTATCCCGAAACTTGAGCTTTTGTTATAAAATTGTACAATTTACGGCTGGCCTTTTACGAGGCATGACGCGTTCATAATATCCACCACGCTATTACAACATTAGGTACCTACGTTGTTCGGAGGTCATTGATATGCAAAGGGACATATCCACAAAATCGAAAATGCTAAGGCCGCAAGCCGGCAACGTTTCAAATAGCTTTGAAGCAATGAACCCTCGGACACCCATCGACGACAATCGATTATTTTTATATCCATCTCGACAGCACTTCGTCTATCTACGTCGACAGTAAAGATATCCATCCAACACAATACATAGTCCCAAAATTTCATGACGTGTACCTATGCCTACGAAAATGAAATTTATTTTATCGCAATCCAATATTTCTGGTGTGAGCTATTGTCAAAATTCAGGGAATGTTTTCACTATAAATAAACTGTCTCTGACTACCGTCCTGTAATAACAAGTTATCCAAAAAAGGGGTCGTTATGTCGAAGGCACTCTGTGAGCGTTTAATCCGGGGACAGTTTCGCTTGATTTGTGGTTTTTCACTGCACAAACAAGAGCAAAGCCGCCCAGAGCGCGTCCGAACAGATTACTACGAAGCTTTACTATCTTTATTTAGTCAGCAATAAAATCTTTTCAAGAAAATCAATACTTTTTATGTTCTCCCCAACCAAAGCGTTCGATTTTCGCTGTTTTCACTAATGGAATAATTTGAAGAACAAAATCAACTTTGTAAAGTAGCTTCGTTTGCTTTGCTGCTACTTTTTTTTGACGTGACTACGTCTTATAATTCGATAGAGCCGGCTGCACGGACGAAAAAACATGACGTCATGAGGCGTTACCTCGCTCTGGGGCGTTCCGCGCAAGTGCAAGCGAGAGCGCGGAACGAGCGACAAAGAAGCACAATCGGCCTTTGCGTTGTCACGTCACGTCAACTATTGTCAGTAAACCGACTTTACAGACAACCATTTTTTCAAGCAATTATAGAATTGAATAAGTAGTGTTTTTCTAATATTAATCTTTAATCTTTTATCAAACTAACTTGCAATTGAGACGGCATAGGTACACCAAATCTGTAAAAGTAGCCAATATTTTAGCAACTTCTAACATTGTGCTCTGCAACTTGTTATTCAATACGAATATCACAGGTTTACATTTTACTGGAAAGCAAGGTAGGTTCCACGGGATTCGTGTTATAACTTTCACGGCTGTCTTCAATGTTTTCTGAAAAATATTTTCGTAGATACCCATAACAGATTTTGTGGATCGTCGTCCAATGAACTTAGTTTTAGCGCTGGCTTGTAGAAGACTACCTATTTTAAAACAATATGTGTATGTAAATATAAAAATTAAAACCTATTGCCGCATATAAGATAGCTTGAGAATGGCTCGACCGATTTGGGTGGTTATTTTTTCATTGTTTATAATTAATAGCACATGGTTTCTATGAAAATATTTTGGGAAATCGATGAACATATTTATTAGGCACTAGTGAATCCGGGCGCGACTTCGTCTGCGCATTGTTTCGTCATACAAACTTTAGAGATAGAACTACCTTGTTCTAATCCAACACATGAAAACACTGAATTCATTTTTGGATTTACTGTCTTTGATAAATATAAATAAGTAGGTACCCATCTAAGGGGTTGGGTAGTTTTGAAAAAATAATAAATACGTGTTTCGCTATTTATTAAAAAAACTTATTTAGGCATCACAATCCCACGAATAGTCTTTTAATTAAATAAAAAAAATTATTCAAAGCATAGTAGAACGAAATGACATCGCCATTTTGAAAATTCAAATGTTATTGTTTGTCATGGCAACCTTAGAGCTCTCTGTGTCAAACAGAGTATACTGCTTCCTTTCTGTATTCTGTGATACTGCTAAAGTTTTTATGCAATATTCCCGTTGTCCATTTACATATTTTTTGGTTTTCAGGAACGTTTTTCGGGATAAAAAGTAGCTATATGCTATTCTGGAGTTATACCTTTCACCTTACCAAATTTCATTGTAAACTGTTTCGTCGTTTAAGCCTGATCCTTACACAAACATTTACAAACCGCACTAAACTAATTAGTTATTAAACTAGTTTATAATTTACCAGTCGACCGCAAAAACTGTCGTACTCTCATCTAGCGTATAAGCAACTGCGGCAACTCAATTGACACAACGTTCGAAAGAGGCTAGCTACCCACAACACAGGTTCTCCTATGGTGGGAGCTAGCGCACTCGCAAATTTCTACCCGCAATAACCAATTTATTTTATTTATTTTTATTACTAAACTAAGTCTTTTGTTACTACTTATTTTGATTATATAAACAAGAATTAATATTAGTTAGTAAGTTAAAACTTCTCTAAGGTATGATTTGTAGCTATAGTTAAGCACTCAAGATTGTTACACCTGAATAAATAAATTATAATTATTATACAAACATCCAAATATCCAAACGTCCAAACATCTAAACAAACTCACAAACTTTCAGTTTTATTATATGAGTGGGAATGGGAATGAGTGGGATTCAGTTAAGTGACCACATAATATTAATCAATGCAGTTATCAAAAATATTGTGTCTGCGTAGAGAATTGGAACGGAGTTTCTATACTTTAACGGAACACAAGCCGAAGCATTGATTGGGGAGACGAAAGTGAGCTGTTTAATGCTGAGGTGCCTCCCGCCCCGTCACATTAACTTGAACAAACTATCCCAGTTTAAACTATGCTTCATAACATTCTCTTAGTACTAGATATTCTCATATAAACTTCAAAGCAAATCACGACTGTTGAACATGACAAACAGAGAAACGTAGACATTGGCTCAGACCTTCAGGCATTTATGACACTATTAGGATATCTAGGACTAGGAGACCGGAGGCTCATACACATGCCTACTTTGCTAAGGCAAAATGAACCATATTCTCAAGATACACAAGGTACCTACTTATTACCAACGACACGTAAAATCATTGAAGTTCGTTTTCAATTACGATCTATCCTTTCTCATCTCTTGGCATAGATTTGTAGTAGGTAGTTCATTATCGTTTCCTGTCTGACTTGATATAGACCCTTCTTAAATTAGAAGTTATCTTTCGACTAAGAGATAACCTCGTAGATGTGAATAACTTCGAGAATTACGCATATAAATGGTCCCTTTACTTAGCAGAATATTGCTATAAAGAGCGAACATGGTGATGCTCGTAAAATTAGCATTTTGTGTGGAATAGCCGCCAATTAGGTTAGCGGCACGATGTCTACGGGCGAGTGCTGCGTCAGACTTTGTGTCACTGTTGCTTAGAAACCTAGACATTGAGCCGTGTTTCCGCACTATGATGCATATTGTGCATCTCTCACAGCAAGCAGATCACGAACGATCCTCAGAATAAAACCAACATGAATGTCAGTGTTCTGTGTTTGAGCGAAAGTTTGAACCGAGTTCAACAAATAAATAAATAAAAGAGTAGGCATATTCGAATTTGGGTGGTTGGTAGCCATACTGTTTCAATTGATTTCCAAAAGTTTTATTACTAAATGCTTGATTTTTCTTCGTTCCGTGATGGAACCACACCTAGTGTTTTAGCTATTATTGAAACGAAGTTCCTTTTTAGACGGTATTGAAGATGGAGGGCTTAAAGAAAAAAAGCGTTTGATTTTACCGTCACGACACATACATAAAAACGTCACAGTGCGAAGTGCACAGTCGCAAAAAAATCCATAGATTGACGGAAGAACGTTTCTAGGATTTTAAATATTTGACAAATGCCAAATGTCAAAGTTGAAACTTCGTTCCAACCGAGTGTTCCACTGAGGTTTCACGACAATCACGTAAGTACTTTTTTTAGATACGAAAAACACCTGTGACACACTCACACACACCCAAGTAGAGCTGACGATGACGACGTGTTTTGACAAGGCTCGTGTTCAAATCTACGTCATTCGCAATTATTTTTCAGAGCGCCCTTCTCAGCTGCTAAAACGCGCGCTTATCTTTATTTTACGTAACCTGTGTACCACCCTTTATCGCGATGTAATGCGTAATTACACTCCTGATTGCAGTCCCAACCATTTTGCATAATACACAGACTTGCATTGCCAATTACTGCGCACGGAACATGCATTATGTACATAATTCTGTTAGTATATGGCGTGCTTTAATATTTGTTAACAATTCTCTTAAGTAGCTCTTTAAGTTTTACTTTACTCATGAATGAGAATACTTAATATCTGTATTTTGCTGACTGAATTGAACTATTTTGCGCTGACTGAACTGAAATGAAAGCGAACAGTAAAAGGACAGCCTAGCCGCTTCTATCTCCGCATAATTATTTTTCCTAGTTTAGCATAAAAATGCTGGCCTGTACCAAGTAGGTTCTGAATACAATGGGAGCTAGGAAAACATTAGTATTCGCATCATTTACATTCACATCAGTCGCTTCTAAAGTCTGTCAGCATCGTTTTTATCTACAAAGTTTCATAATCTGAATCAAATCAAATCATTTATTTTTTGTGAACCTAGGTTATACAATTGGTGTTCAGGTTTAACAGTGCTTCTAGATTCTGGCGGTAGGCCATACAAACATTTATAAGGTCAATTAAATATTTATATTACTTATATTGTTGTGTACCTACATTGTCTAGATTGATATCCAAGTAATTATTAGTAATTCATATAATAAGTCATAAAATGTCAAAGAAACAGATACTTAATAACAAAAATACAGTTAACATCAGAATCCTGTGGCCAAGCACGTAGAGACCTAAAATACATTCAACCTACCTCATCACAAAATTATTTTTGAAACATTTAAAAACTCGTCAATAGAATAATAACCTTTTTTTAAATAAGAATGTCATTGTTTCATTTTAAATTCATTAATGGATAACTAACGAACAGAAATTGGGATTTTGATAGTGGGATTAACCATGCAAAACACACTCATGCGGAATAATTGTGTCATCATGTCAAGTTCCAAGTTAGAATTTGCAAACACATTTTTTTTGACAATTTTACAGCTGCTAGAGTTAACATTACTTACATTATTATGAGGTCTTTGTTTTAAATAGATATAATGATTTGGTGCTAACTGTAATGTTATACTATATATTAATAAATAAATAAATGTATATTTGACGGGAATGTAAGCAAAAATTCTACAAAATGAGATTGCAAGAGTCTAGCCTTTGCAGTCCACAGATAGCTCGAACACAGCGTTTTTGAGATTTAAAGACTTTAAGTCTTCCCGTTGAATAAAATAAAATAATTGTTTTAATCGTGTCCCGTTAAGTGTAGCATGGATTGTCTCCTGACGCTGTATAAATCATCTAATATAGATGTAAAGGCCTAAGTTTAGTGCAGACATTGTCTGTATGCAGATTCCAGTTCAGTTTACTATCGATAATAAGTCTTACAAATGTTGTGTTGTCAACTTCACTGATTTTAGTGCCATTGTAATTTATGGTCATGTCGAGATTTAAATTATTCCTTTGTTTAAAGTTCATAATACCTAAATGTTTTTTGGCTTTATATTTCAATTATTTAAGTGTAACCAATTGATAATAAGTACATGTCAAAGTAGAGTTAAGATCAGATTCAAAATAATGTGACCTATTATTTGTGAACAATACTGTACTATCGTCAGCAAACAATGTCATTGAATGATGGGTCACCTGAGGTATGTCATTAATACCTATACTATACAGGGCTATTTGTAAAACACCGGTAACCTCTCAGGACTGTATCACTATCATCATAGACAACAACTTTTGTTTTATGACTTTTTATAATTCATCTTATTTAGCTATAAATGTTACGAAGTCTATGCGAAACAAAAGAAAGCAATAATACAATAGCGAGGGGAGCGGGGTTAGGGCAGCGCGGGGGCGCTTGAAATTGACCTATTTATTACAGAGTTGAAATGTGTTAGATAGGACAACGAAATCTTGAAGGTTTTTTTGACAAGTAAATGTATTATGTTTTGTAATAAATTACAAAAAAAAAGTTGTTGTTTTTGATGATAGTAATACAGTCCTGAGAGGTTACTGGTGTTTTACAAATAACCCTGTATAATAAGAATAAGAGCGGACCTAAATCGCTTCCTTGGTGAACTCCCTTGAACACCATTCTGGCGGTTGATTCATACACTTATCAGTGTGTGTTTTAGGACATATTCAATTAATTTGAGTTACTTGACTTACTTACTTCTTTTGCTCAAATGAGATTTTATAAGCGAATTCGCCGTACCGTAATGCCGTAGACATTCAGCGTATGTAAAAGAGTTTTTTTTTTTTTTATTAAATAGGTCAGCAGTTGACCTCCCTCTGCTTGATGATAAGCAGTTAGTGAGGTCTAAGATGGATGAATATATAGGATGGAAGTTTCATGATTTACATGGTCAAAGGCTTGCTGAACCTCTGTAGATTATGATTTAGATAACAAAAAACTTTCCATCAATGAGGTACCTACCTAGTTAGAGATGAAAATACATGAGTAGGTACCTACAAGATTTTTAAGAATTCAGAATTCGGTGGAAATCCCAAAAACTAGAAACTGTCGTAAAATATTGAAGTTTGAACATAACTCCAATAAAATCATCGTTTCATGAGGAGCCGGCAGCGCATTATATTTTTAGTATCTACCTGTTCGTTTATTTAAACTGTCTCCAAACTTGAATGAGCGACGAATATAGCTTCAACCTTCCATACAGGTTCCACAAAGTTAAATTTGATCTTGCTCAGATTTAGAATACCTGCGGCATGGGTTGGATATTTGTAGGCTCATGCGAGCTATTTTCAGACCTCGTAGTCGTGCGTAAGTTGCGATTAGCTGGTCTCTACCGAATACTGTACCGAATCGCTCGTATGTTACACAATATTTTTATTACTTAGGTACTATTTATTTTTATAAAATCGAATCCTACGGGATGCAAGGATTTGGATTTTATACCTTTATGATCAAATAAATGGGTCTTTATCCCGTGATCACAGGTATCAGATTTCATTCGCCCCCTGATAAAAACTATTTTTATCCTGTGATAGCGATATCAAAGGCGAATGAAGTTGTTTACAAAATTTTAAATGGTATTATCGAAACTCTATGTATTTTTGGATGTATTATTAGATGTATTATTCTATGTATTTCCAGACTGGCCCACTGCAGCCATGGATAGGAAAAACTGGAAAAAAGGGAGGGAGGCCTTTGCCCTGCAGTGGGACAATACAGGCTAAAATAAATAAATAAATAAATATGTATTTTTAGTAAATTATAGTACCTACCTACCTAAATGCCTTGTGAATGTTCTTCTGTTGCTATAATTGTCGCTACGCCTATTTATTAACAGTACCTAAATGGGTTAAAGTTTTTAAAGGCTTTATAATATTCTTTATCTACAAGGTTATATTACTTGTGGTTAACACATCACACAAGCTCATTTTCAATACTTCATAAAATGTGGGCATTCAATGAACTACAGTTGAAAAATATCCATACGGAAAAGAAGTAAGTTCGTATGAGCAAGTAGCCAATTCTAGTAACGAATATTTTAAATAGAAATTAGAATACTTATCAAGGTATCACTTTTTATAGAGCATTATCATGATTTTTCTCAGTCAAATGTAGCACCCCTCAGGGGAACAAAGTACCCTTACCATATTTTTAGAAGATTTCAGTTATTCTTACCGAATACTAAGTGATTTGTTCTTGTGATTTTTTAAGTGAGTAATAAGCTCAAACGTGCTGTAAAGTTCATTTCATAATGATATAATGCATCGTCCGATTAGTTTAGTGGCTTTATGTGTACGAGTGAGATAGTACCTACAAATCTTTTTCGATCTGAATGTCTAAGGTCTGTTTGGATTCAGAAAATGCATGACTCTCTCTAGGATCTAAAATGAATTGATACGAGAGAATGTCTAGAGCGCCTTGAACTAAGTTTTCCTTAACAGTTATTTGTAGCAGTTCACATTATTTATCTGTGAAAGTGCGGAACACGCCGCGCCG
Source organism: Epirrhoe tristata (assembly GCA_951394285.1). NCBI lineage: Eukaryota > Metazoa > Arthropoda > Insecta > Lepidoptera > Geometridae > Epirrhoe > Epirrhoe tristata. The sequence continues at coordinate 6,136,709 of OX596146.1, read as the reverse complement.
CCTGTCCGTGAACGCGGCTCACAGACGGATCATCAACAATTTGCCAAAGGTTGAATACTTACAAGAATACGGGTTTCATTTCTAAGTACTCAGCTAGATTTCAATCCACTAAATATATATCATTACAAATGTTCCCGAGTGGCACCGCTTTTGAATTTTCCACAAACAGTGTACCTGATTAACCAGCTCTGTTATTTCGGTAATATTATCTTCCTCTAAACTACGTAATAGCGTTTTAATTATAACACGGTGTTTCATTAAGTATTTATTTCACGAGTTGTTTAGAATTTCGTTATTTGTGCGATGGTAATTTTAAACGAATTATGGTCCTGTTATTCCAATTTAATGACTTCAATAATACCATACTTACACCATTATTTGAAAATAGACATCAAGCAACTTTCTAATTGTTTGTTAAACATAGGTATATTTTTTTGCAGAAGTAAGTAGGTACTTGGAGATAATTACTCGTAGGTAGGTACCAAACATTTCTTATTAGTACTTACTAATAAGAAATGTTTGGTATAAATTCTTTTGATTATGCAATTGAAATCAGCATTATGTGAAACATGAAACTTGACGCTCGAGAGGTATTGTAAAACAGGTTCACGACTGTACTTATACCAGATCCTTTGAAGATGTCTAAGGGGGGTAGTCAGAGGCATGTCGAAACACATATTCGATACATGCCCACATCTTGCAGAAGTTAGTATTCCATATGTGACAGGTTGCAAGCCCATCGCCGCCTATAAGAACACTAACTGGTTTCCTCACTAACTACTCACTAACTGGTATTGTTGTGGGCTTATAAGTCTAAACAGTAATGCAATTTGGACACTTTGCGTTCAGGTTGGGTTCGTAAAAATTCAGCGCTCAGCTAGAGATAATTTCATTCGTCCATTCATGAAGGTGCGAATTTAAAAGTGCGTATCGGAAGGCGCGGCGACTCCGCCTGCGCCCCCACCCCGGCACCCGGGCCCTAAGCCCGCGTCCTTTGCGATGACGTCAACGACCCACCGCCACCCGAATATAAATATAGCCGCGCCGATAGCACGCCACAGGTTTTGGCCCTTTCAGTTCTTGAATGATAAACTCTACTTCTTATTACAAACTTATTTCAAACAAAGAAATTCCAGCTGGGGTTCTGTTATACATTTCCTAATATTTTTGAGAATGCTCATTATTTTGTTTGAGAACTCTAATAGCGCACGCAAGTTTTTTTTATTATACACTGGCTTCTGTTCTGCGGGTTCGCTGCGTTAATCGCAAGCAAATCAGATTGTCTCTCAGGAAAAGTTATTTACTATAGATGTTTTTTTTTTCGTTTGATGAACCTTATGTCCTTTTCTGTACCCTTGCCGCCTCCCTCTACTGATCGTCATGAAATTTAGCAACGTGTTCTGAACGGTTAAGTATAAAAGCGAATCAAACAAACACTATAAGTAGATACCTACTACTCGACCTATGAACTTTAGGATAATGATTATTTCAAGTTTAATTTGAAAAACGCCCTGAATATTTATCAAAGAAAAGTAAAGCTGAGTAAATCTTATATAAATTACTTTACCCTTTTACCACACTCAATATCGTCCAAAAATCTGATGAGACTCTGAATTACGTTGCAAACTGGTAATTGTGTTTGAAAATCACCCAATAGAGCCCGGAGTCTTCAATTCCCTTGACTAAGTTTTCCTTCACCTATCAAAACCTTATTTTATTAACTTACGTCTCTAGCTGAGTGCTCAAAGGCTTTTTATTTTGCTTGTATAAAATCTTTAGAGTAGGCGTTTTAAAAATAAAAAACTGAGTCACTCAGCCATTGAGGAAGCTGTGCTTGGTTATTTCAGTTGCATAGAAAATGCAACTGAAATATGAAATCTGAGAACAGATAATCATGAAGGCAAGCCTCGTGAATGGTCGATCTGGGAAATGTAGATGGAGCAAACCAATCTCAATAGCATATTTTGGGGTAGGTCTATAGTCCAGAACACAGGTCCTTAAAACGAACTTGAATTTGTACTCACTATTAGTGTTGTTTAAATGTAGGTAAGGGTAACCAAGCTGCTTGAATTTTTATCAAGTCAGTCTCAATATTTGGTTGGCAGTCGTACTCATTTACCTATCTGCCGCTTTGTAACATGAAAACAATTTATACATACATACCACAAATCAAAGTTGTTAAATTCTTTGCCCGCAGCAGCTGAGTTAATTGAAATGTATATTGTAAGGTGTCTACTACTTAGGGGAATAATATGCAAATACAAATGACCGGATCTTTCCTCGCAATTAGCCCTCACAAATTGTTGGGATAACAATTAGAACAGTGGGTATATTTGCGTGTATTTACCTATGCTCCGGGTAATATTAGATAGAACAAAAGTCAGCGAGCCTTGTTGCATAATGTCGAACATAAACAAGTTTTATTTCTTCCTTCCCTGAAGGAAGTTTCCTGTTATTTTTGTGTACCTAGTAATGAATGAGGCTCTACCGATAGATCCTCGATCATTGAGATCATTATCATTGTTTTCGATTGATAACTGAATAGTAATAAAACAAGATAGGTAGGTATTTGAAATAGTGTACTGGTACAATTAAATTTTTTATTTGCTATTTGATACATTGCAATATGTACAGAATAACAACCGCAGTAGGTAGGTATTCTTATATGTATTTCCTAACTTAGATATTATTATCCGTTCTAACTTCAAAAAGTATTTGCTAAGAAGGATACGTAAAATTTCCAACTGGATATATTTCTACTGACAAAAGTTTGGAGAAAGTAATTGAATTCTAGATTGGCTCTCAGCCGTAAATCGCCGAGGAATAACACGGCGCGGCGCTATGCGAAGAATGGTGACAACGATCACCGCTTGTTTGCTCCTCATAATGGATTCTTTAATATTTTCCGTTCAGCTCAGTCATCGCTAGTAAGAAATAAGATTAAGGCAAAACTTTTACACTGAAAGTCAAAGAGATAGACGCAAACGCTAACACTTAGAACACAACTAATTTGTTTTTATTGTGAAACTTTCCACATTTTTAGCGGTAGGTAATGCTGACTGCGGTGCGTCGGATCTATAACTATGTCCCAAAATAGTGGAAAGGAAAGAATAATTCGCGCTTTTGGTAAAAACTAGCCTCCGTTATGTGGGTCACCTGTAGCACATTTTTCAGACATACTTAATGCGACGTTTCATAAATATGCATTCGTAATAAGTACCGATAAGAAAAATAACCGGCTTGTAACATAAAAAAATAACATAACCCTTTTCTTACAGGTTCATCGACGCTGAACTATCACCGGGATATTCGAAGTCTGAAGTTGCGAGAAAACTAAAAGAACTCGTGTCACCGAATAATGCGGTCGGGCAAGAGCCTAAAGAGTGAGCTCGTCGGCTGCACTTAGTACGAGCAGCATGGTGGTGTGGCGGGACGGGCTGGCCATGCGGCTGTGCTGCGTGTGCGTGCTGGCTGGCGTGGTGCTGGGCGCGGCGGGCGAGCCGGCGGCGGCGCGGCTACCGGCCGAGTGGCGCGGTCCGCTGCAGGCACTCTTCGAGCCGGAGCCGCAGCCGCCGCTGCCACCCGGCGCGCTGCACAAGGATCGCCGCCGCCCGCACAACAACAAGCGCGCCTCGCACCAGCTGCCCTCGGAGATCGCCAGCCAGATGATGCTGAGGGCCTCGAGATCCAGTCGCCCTTATGATGTCCCACAGATTGGTAAGTCTGATGTTTTTTATAAACGAACACAACAATATGACTGTTGTTTGACGTGTGTATCTGTGTATAGATCAGACATCGTAGCTCCCACGGGAGAACTGATTTTAATTTAGATTATTTTCATTGAAAAGATTAAAACTAAAGTTAAGAAACTATATAAGTAATATATCAGTCATGTAGTAGGTACCCATAACACAAGCTCTGCTTACTTGATGCTGTGTGAAAAAGTCCAGCATTATTTATTTATTGAAAAGATTGTTCTTAGCTACGAACGTAATTAAAGAAAATCTGATCTGTTGTTTTTATGATAATCCTTACCTAAAAACAACGATTGAATTGGCTAGGCATATAAGGGCCTTAACGTACTAATGGGAATAATTAAATCTAATGGTACGAGTATTATAGAAAAAAATGACTAGTATAAAAACTGTGTCACAAAATGTGCAGGTGAATGGAACACATCGAATATGATCAAGTCAACAAGATTAAAAGGCCTGAATGGGGAGTGGAATCCTCTTAGAGTAAGTAATTCCAGCGCAATACTGAGGTGAGCTGCTGGAGTGTGACTAGAAGTCAGAGTGTTAGTATCTGCCATTGCGAAGAAAGGAAAAATTGTAGACGCTCAACTCCCACAGAAGAATAGGATTTATACAACCCTCTGAACACAAATTCATGTCAACCACAAAGACAAGAAAATACAGACTTTAACAACTTGGTTTTGAATTCTAATAATATTGTTCGTCTATTGATTTCTAATGTTGCTCGTTGCTATAATCAATGAATAGAGATAATCCTGTCTCAAGTTTGAGCCTCAGTTTTTCTAAATAAGCTAATATAGTGGCTAAGCTTAGATTGAGCTAATTTGATCCTTGGACTTTTATGGTGAATAAAGGGTATGGCTACCTGCCTAGGAGCAGGCCTATGGTGGTAATTATGTCAACGATACCTAGCATAGTATTCATTTCTACTTACTACTTCACGATGAAATGTAGGTAGGTACTTCATAATAATATAATATTTTCTTAAATTAAGTATACATTTATATATGTACGAGTATATTATATAATTTTCAATATATATACATATAGGTAATATAAATAATTTAAGTTCGATCCAGCTTAATCCTCTATTCAAAGACCTATCTGTTATGTATTATGTTATTTCTAAGTATGTACTATTCAAACAGCTACTATGAACAGAGGATTAAGCTGGATCGTATTCATGTCTCGCTCCCGTAAGCACTACCTGTACCTGCGTGTCGACACATCTCAAGCCGATTTAACACTACACCGTGTCTGTGTCGTATACGCGACGCATGTCAGCATAGGTTTTGTGAGCGGTATTTTACCACGCGAACAATTGTCACAGCACACTGTCATGATAACACCCACCCAGAACACTTAAAGACGCCTGAATGCTCTACCTAATGTAGTAAAATAGAAGTGTGGACTATCTTTGTTCTAAATACGCATTCATTTATCAGGCACGAATTATCAATTCAAAGTCGATATTGTTCAAAGAGCGTAACCAACAGACGGTCCACACTTGCATTTATGTCACTTGTTCAAGTCAGGCGCACTTACTACGGTCACGAGATTAATGGATCGTGTCGTAACGTACATTTTCCCGCTTACATATTCCTTGTATGTTCGTGTTTGAATAACGCCCAAGGGATCAAACTGATTGAAAGGTTATTTGGTGAGGTGAAATATTACCCTGGAATACATAGTATACTCTTTTATCTTGATAAAGAAAACCAAAAGAGGAAGAAATTTCAGGAAAATCTGTGGGAAAACCGTTTAAAACTTTACTTGATATTACATGACCACCAACTACTTACTTTAGACACTTTTACTTAACCGTGTATTGGCAACCGTTTATGTACTATAATGATAATGATTAAGCAAGTATCACAAGTATTGATGGACCTAGCTTATTACTGTGATGTCAACACACTGTGCAGTCGCTAAAGATGTAGAGGCAATAATAGTCTTGTCTTCAAAATCATTTTGACTACGAAATATTGCCATATCGAACAGTATGTATTATGATAAGTACTTGCATTCAAATCGGAGTGACATTTCTAGGTAGAATCAGCTATTGGCTTAAGCCTATACGAGTAGTATGTAATTTGCGCGGCAGGTGGCAATATCTGTCGTTGTCATTGCACGTTCGGCCTGCGATCGCCGCCAATTATTGCAACAAGCGGGACCATCCGAACGTGGGCATTTTACCTGAACCATTCAGGTGCATCATGAGTTAAAAATTCGTAAACAGTTACGGTAGGAGTAAAATTTTTGATTGGTTCGCCTAAGAATTCTGTGCCTTCGCCAGAACATTCATGACTTTTGATTGTACGGCTCTTAAATAAAGTCATGCCGGCTTATGCCAATCTCGTTCAAAATAAGTATAAAGTGTTTTATGTTGTTTTATTATAAATAAAGAGTTATTTAACAAACAAACTTTAATTCTATTTGTTATTAAATGTCATTTGCATCTTAATCTACATTTTTAATTAGGTAAACCGTTGAGTAAGACTTTGACTTGCTCTAATTGAATAAGCGTGAAACAGCAAATGTAATTTGCACCCGAATGAAACTAAGCTTCCAAGTTTATTGATCGACTCCAATAAATTTGACCCTCTGAATTATTCATACATGCTTTGGTACTCTTGCCAGTAGCCAGAAAGTACTAAATATTAATTATTTTCTCTGTCACAACTCAAGTTAGCATGATATTCGGGGATGATGGGCTTTCCACAGTGTTCACATGGACATTGGACGTGCTACTTGCAAATTATTTGGACTAGAGCCCTCTAGATGGCTTGAAAGAATCTTTAATGATGGCCTGTCTGAGTATAAGGTAGTGAGCTCGTTTGTTACCTTAAAATGTTTTAAATATGTTCACTTGTCCAGGTACTTTAGTTACAGTATTATTAGCCGTTATCGTTTTTCTCTGAACCCATCCTATTAATACTGAAAGCTTGTATAATCAGACAGATGTTTATGATTCAGTGACGCCAAAAAATTAACGCGATATGATGTTCGCTCCAAACTTGATGAAACAAAAAACAATGATAATTAAAAAAAAATAACAAAAATAATTGTCATTCCTACATTTTTCTGGTAACTTACCGAACGGAGTAAAACTTAATTTTACAAGAAGTTGTTTTGAAAGCCTTTGAAATTTTCTGATTCATTACCTACATTACAATGTAACCAAGTGATTTCAGAATCATTTGAAAGCAAAACCAATTCATCACATTGATTAATGAGGGATAGGCTTTACCGCTATAAAACGATTGATATCGATTAATGAGTATAACTATATTTCTTGATCGAATATATGCCAGAATTTAACAAAATAATTACATAATTAAGACTCATACTTAAAAATAAAGGAAAAAATTTAAAAGAGCCAGTGAATAAGTCAGTAAATCATTTTGCTAAGTATAAGTTGCTTAATTGTACTCTCAGTACTTACCTACATGGACTTTAAAGATAAATTACAATATTTGCAAACAATACATGGTGTTTTATAAAGATCAACCAGTAAATACAGTGAGACGTATATCAGTAGGTACCCGTTCATGCAAAATTTTAAAAAATGGTACCTACAACATTTTATGTGTTTTTTTTATAGATTCAAGTGTCTCCCCATAGTAATTCAAAGATTTGTATGCCGATTGAGTGTTAAAGGTTTGTCTCAGTTATTTCTACACAAACACTCGAACTGTTCAGTTATGATTTAACATAGTAGCTGACAGAATGTCAAGGAGGACTAACAGGATCAAATATAATTTAACGACGAATGATTTAAGTACAAAAAAACTGAAATGAACCAAAAATATCTGCTCTCTAGATATAATAAAAAATGATGGCCTTCTACAATGCACAAAAATGTATAGACATTTTCAGATAAAGGTTTACAAAGGTTTATCTTAGCTAAACTATACTAGAGTAGTATACAGGGTGTCCCACGGCTATGCCACATGGAGGGAAAGTACCTTAAATATTGTAGATGGAACATTTTACTGGAAGAAGACATTATTTTTATTTAAAAAACAATTTAAACTGCATTCACAGATATTTAAATAATTACATGGTTGAACCGGAAATCGAACCCGTTACATGAGAAAAATAATCAACCTGTAGCTTTATCATACCGATCGAAAGGCTTCATCATAAGGATTATTTTTTGCTTAATAACATAGTGTCACAAATAAAAGGAAGGTCATGAACTTTAACATTTTTAATACAAAATTTATCAATTTATCAAATGCTCAAAATGATTCCCATCCTGTTGAATACAAAGTCGAACTCTTTTGATTATTTCGCTCCCTGTCGATTTTTTGATCTTGTTGTGGTGGATATTTCGAATAACACGTCTAAGTTCTGCTTGTAGCTCGTGGACACTTTCATACTGGTTATAGGTACTTCTCAAGTGGGTACATTTACTAGTAATACGTACTTATGATAATGTCAGTTGTATGTGCTTACGGCAATGTCAGCTAAGTATTTATTTTTCTGAACACAAATGTTAAAATTCATGGCCTTCCTTTTATTTGTGACACTATGTTATTTAGCAAAAAATAATCCTTATGATGAAGCCTTTCGATCGGTATGATAAAGCTACAGGTTGATTATTTTTCTCATGTAACGGGTTCGATTTCCGGTTCAACCATGTAATTATTTAAATATCTGTGAATGCAGTTTAAATTGTTTTTTAAATAAAAATAATGTCTTCTTTCAGTAAAATGTTCCATCTACAATATTTAAGGTACTTTCCCTCCATGTGGCATAGCCGTGGGACGCCCTGTATATGTTAGGTATAGGTAGTAAGTACCTATAGTAAGTGATGGAGACAAGATAAGATTATATTTAAAGTAAACCTTGCACTATCGAGTCATTGACTCCTCGCCCTAACTAAGTTATAACTTGTATGTAGGCACGAGGGATCTCCGCTTCGGCTAATTACAATGGGGTACTCATGCTATAACATTTGTATCAATCACTTAACTTAAGGGGCTCTTAAAAATTTAATAGTTAAGTTTCTGGTAAAGTGTAGTTTCTGATAATATCCAGCCATGCTTTCAAGAAGGTGCGGACGAAGGCTGGCCGGACTTGAGAATGCCAAGACCAAATCTCCATCAGTCACGAGCAACAGGCCCATTAAACCATTAGCCACTTCCGACAGTCGGCATAGCTTTACCTGTTAGCAACCGTGAATATCATTCTTAAATAACCAAAATATCGAAAGCTATTAGCCACCCCTCACCCCTATTTTACACAAAAAGGTAAACATTTTCGTTATCTAATTTTTCTTCACAAAATGGCTTGGACGAATTTTAAACAGGCTTTATGAAAATTTTATTTATTTATTTAGCACTAACTTCCACCCGCGGCTTCGTTTGCGTGCTCCTTTTTGATACATGCTACTCCGAGCCACGATCTACACCTATTCCAAATAGGTCAACTGCACAAACATACACACTATCGTAGTTAGGTTAATACATTATTATGTAGGTACCGATTACTTAAATGGTAAAGTAGGATTAGGATTAGTATATGTAGTGCTTAAGACATGCTATTAAAACGAGCTAAAACTGTCATGTCTAGTCTCTAGTCAATGACATTAGCCTAGTGAAATGGCTGAATCGGAATCAAAAATACTAAGTTTTTTTGAAATAATTTCAACAAGTTACCGTTAGAGCAGACTTCTCCGATGTAAGTACAAAATTTCATTTCAATCAACCTATTATCTGAGGAGTTCCGTTCTTCATCATAAGGTCAGCTCGCTGTCACCAAATTTTAAAAGTTTAAATGATACTTGATGTACAAACCGAGTTTCAACTCAATCGGCCTATTAACTAAGGAGTTCCGTTGAACAGCTCCTGACTCTATCATCACATCAGCTAACTGTCACCATAATAGTGCATTGTCACCGAAGACTCATAGTGTACCAAAATTCAGCTCAATCGGACAACGGGAAGTGGGTCAAATTAAGCTTGCAAGATTTGACCCGGACAAACATACATACAAACATACAAACATTGCAAGTTAATTAAAAGCTTTTAAAATAGGTACCTATTTCATGCATGATACATTACTAAAAATAAAAATAAATAAAAAGCTTGTTGGCCGAATGGGGTTGTACCTCGACTTTCAATACGAAGTTTGTGGGTTCGAATCCCGGCCGTGCATCAATGGATTTTGCGTTTCCCAAAATTTATATGCGCTTTAACACGTGCTCTAAACGGTGAAGGAAAACATCGTGAGGAAACCAGATAGTGTTCTTATAGGCGGTGAAGAGCTTGCAACCTGTCACGTATGGAATACTAACTTCTGCAAGATGTGGGCATGTATCAAATATGTATTTGGACATGCCTCTGACTACCCCCTTTAGACATCTTTAAAGGATCTGGAAAAAGTGACATAAAAATGATCTGAGAGAATGTCTAATGCGCCTTGGGAATACAGTCGTGAAACTATTGATGTGTGTTTATGTTTATGTAAAAAGCTTACCTAATTGACTAACTTTACAAATGATAAAATAAGTTGCAATGCGTTTTTACCACGGTTTTTACAAACAAACGTTTGATATGCTAATGAATGCTTGATTATTTTCAACCGACTTCAAAAAAGTAGGAGGTTCTCAATTCGTCTGTATGTTTTTTTTTTTTTTGTATCTTGTTACGCGATTGTTCCGCCATTTGTTGACCGATTTGCAAAATTATTTTTATGTTTGAAAGGGTATACTCCAGAAGTGGTCCCATATAAATTTAATTCCTGAGGGATTGATAGTTTCCCCGTAAATTTAAACACCTTCCCTCCTAGCCATGTCACAAATAGAAATCGAATCGACAGCTTGACGCCCTGAGTCACACCGCGTCTCGAGTCAAACATTGAAGTCGGTTTTCTTTTTAGTATTAAAACGTTATTATGTAGTCTCATAATGCCCTTCAGCACACCTTTAGCAGACGATTAAGCTACCTTCATCTTTCATAAACAAAGCACGAGACGCACTTTCAAGGCAATAATAGAATTTCGCGCAGTCTTTGTCAACCTAAATATATTTTTGTGTTTAATACTATTTATTCCTTTGATGTAAGCAACAATACTGTCTTTCATCCATTCATTTACTTGTCCTAATTCAGTCTACACAAACCTTGCCACTCGCGTTTAGTGGATGCTGAGTCAACTGCTGCTCGAACAAAGCTTTTGTGAAATGTCTGATATTGATTTACTTTGTACTTTGCCTCGTCACAATTTTACAACAGAAGAAGTCATAAAGAAAAAAATCGCGTGGCAATAGGGTATTGTAAACCCGGTGTAATGCGCTCTTAGTCTAGTTAAGCTTGCAGTTCATTTAAACAGCTAGGAGCAGAAAGGACATTGTCTAGGATTAAGTAGAAAACTTTTGAAAATAAACACATTTGTAAAAATATTATGAAAGACACCTGTCTAAGAAATACCTACTTAGTTTAGATAAACTAGGTTACCTTAGCTAAGATAAAACCTTATTATTGCTTACAAAAAACGCCGCAAGCGCTAGAATACCCATACAAAATAAAGCGTAAGTAAAAAAACAACAGCTTGCTGCCATTCGGACTTTTTCGCCCACTCTGATAGAAACCTGAGATTATCAATATAAGCCGACTTGATAGTATATGCTTACCAAATAACAAAGACCAATTATACTCTCTCTTGGATTGTGTAACACAATTAAGTACTTACCACTCATATAAATAAATTAACAGCGGGCTGGAACTGCTTTTCTGTTATTAGGTACCTACATTTTAATTCTAGGAGCTGAGCATTGAATAAATGCTAAACTTTTATTATACTTTTAATCGTTGCGCAACGATTGGCGTAAAATAAAATGCAAATGACCTTTTCCTAGTAAAGTGGAAAACCACGCTCGTGTTCCCTATGTCGTCAGTTCAAAGAAGCTGTAAACGCCTACGCCGCCACGTCATTCACCTGGCTATAAAAACTAGTGTTTAAAAGCATATAGCTACGCTATTATTCCCTGGGGAGCATTTTTTTATGATCAATCTATTAGTTGAAGCCGCGTAGGTACCTATAAGCATAATACTCGTGTTTATGGCACGTCTGCTGCTACTCGTATTATGATCATGAGCAATGCGCTAAAAGCGAAAAGTTGTAGACCGCTAAGCGCCTGTTCCATCGCATTAAGTATTATGACCCGCCAAATGTGTAGAGCACATTCCTGTCCCATAAAATACAATTTGACTAAGATGAATGTTTACTTCACGTAAATCGTAAAACGCCGTCAAGTCACCCTTATCGTAGGCAATATATATCCATTCGCACAAACCTAGCTAAGTAGCTTTTTTCTTTTTATTTTTGCCCTTGTCCCACTTTGACATAAACTTTACGAAATTCAATACAAATGTTGTAATGTAATAAGTTTTTTTCAAAATTGTTTTTCAATAGGTACTAGCTTTTAATAGGTGACCGTGCGCTGATTCATTATGAGCCCAAACACGGATATTATATTATAATACTAGTGGACCCGGGCGCGACTTCGTCTGCGCATGGTTTCGTCATACAACCTTTAGAGATAGAACTACCTTGTTCCAATCCAACCCATGAAAACGCTGAATTTTTTTTTTTTATTTGCTGTCTTTGATAAATATAAATAAGTACCCATCTAAGGGGTTGGGTAGTTTTGAAAACTTAATAAATAGATACGTGTTTCGCTATTTATTAAAAAAACTTATTTAGGCATCACAATCCCACAAATTTGTTCAAAGCATAGTAGAACGAATTGACATCGCCATTTTGAAAAGTCAAAGTTATTGCTATTCGGGCACTCAACTGACCTTACTAAATTTAATGTGCTGATGTGGATTTGGTATTAATATTTTTAAGACGAAGCGTACACTTACTTCTTTTTTATATTTTTACCTATTGTTTTTCTGTGATCGGGAGTTATACCTTTCACCTTACCAAATTTCATTGTAAACTGTTTCGTCGTTTGAGCCTGATCCTTACACAAACATCCAAACAATTAATTTGTTAAAAAATTAGGAAATAAGTTTTGTAAGTTTTTTGTACAATAATAAAGCGCCCCTAGCAAAATATTGCTGTGCCCTAACAGGGTTTATGTTGGAAACAATGTATCCATATTACACTAACACCTCACTAACAACATAAGTGCAATAAATATTTCTATTTCTATTTCTATTTCCTAACATCCAAACGTCCAAACATCTAAAGAAACTCACAAACTCTCAGCTTTATTATATGAGTGGAATTATTCAGGAGGAGTTGAGTTCCATTGAACGGCTCCTAGTTCGTGTACCTACCTGTCATCATATTTTAAAATTTTAGATGATAGGTACTTGAGCGATAAACCGACTTTCAACTCAATCGCCCTATTGTCTGAGGAGCTGAGACGACCTCTGTGGCGCAGTGGGTGAAAGCCCGCTTGGGACGCAGAAGGTTGCGGGTTCGATCCCCGCCGCGGTATAGATGTTTGTATGATCTGCAAATATTTATCTCGGGTCTGAGTGTTTCTATGTATATTATGTATGTATTTACAAACAAAAAGTATATAAGTAGTATATCAGTCATCTAGTACCCATAACACAAGCTCTGCTTACTTTGGGGCTAGATGATGCTGTGTGAAAAAGCCCAGCAGTATTATTTTTATTAAGTATATATAGTTCCGTTCTCCATCATCAGAACAGCTTGCTGTCACCATATTTTTAAATTTTAGATGATACTTGATCTACAAACCGAGTTTCAACTCAATCGCCCTCTTTCTAAGGAGTTCCGTTGCACAGCTCTTGACTCCATCATCAGATCAGCTAATTATTACCATATTAGTGTATTGCAACCGAAGACTCATAAGTGTACCAAAATTCAACTCAATCTGACACCGGGAAGTAGGTCAAATTAAGCTTGCAAGATTTGACCCGGACAAACATACAAACATACAAACATTGCAAGTTAATTAAAAGCTTTAAAATACTGGAAAAAATTAAAATGGTCGTAGCCGGTTCACGGAATAGCTACACTGAAGTTGAATCATTATTGAAAATGAGTACCTACAGATACAACGTTAAATACTTACCTAAGTTTTATCGGAAACCAACTGAGTATTTTTTCTCATAATCGCACGTGCATTATATGTAGCTCGCCTATTAATAGTTTTTGAGTACTTATAAAAATACTTTAGTTAAGCACCTATCTCTTTATTAACTTTCTATACTTCGTCTGCTTGATCCAAAGTCTGTTTTTCAATAAGAACTAAATACGTTTTGAGTTTGAGTTGAGATGTATTACCTCTCGATAACGATAGGTACCTTACTTAACTCTCTAATTGATACGATAGATACCTTCACTCAAATAAAGAAAAAAATAAAGTGTAAGTTTAGTCGTCACTTTCAATTACTTATTCATGTAAGTCATCAATATTTTAAAGTATGAATAAACTCGCGAATTCCCTGATGGGTACAAAATCCTGTGGTCAAGATTGAAACATATCTCAGTCAAATTTAATTTGAGTAAAATGTTATTTGCTGAGTGTGCAGCCTCGTTTATACGATGTAAACTCCTCATCTTTGCTTTTTGCATACGGTTATAATAATCCAATCAAAGAATACTGTTCACAGACAAATTGTCTAATTTTAGTTAGGTACTTTAGTAAGTTCCTGTTTTGTTTATGTCCAAGATAGTGACGATGTTTCAAAACTTTTAAATTAAATACTCACTGTTCTTATGAGGCTTTTAAATATTCAGATCATTTGCCAAATGAATCAATATGTTTCATGCCACATGCTTCATGTTGAGAACTTAAAAATGCTAAAGAAAAAAAAAGTATTTATTTGGTCATGGCTGATCCATACTTTCATACTATGCTAAACTATATACCTATTCTATATACTATCCATACTCATATCATAAATGTGAAAGTAACTCTGTCTGTCTGTTTGTTACCTTTTCACGCCCAAACCACTGAACAAATTAGGCTGAAATTCGGCATGGATAAAGGTTGTATCCCAGGGAAGGACGTGTTTATCCTATATACATGAAATAATCCCGAGGGACAGCGGGTCACATCGCGGGAGCGCAGCTAGTCAGTGTGTTAGTACATTATAGATAAAAAATTGTAGGCAACTGTTTTAAGTTTTTTTTGATAAAAGCACTAGGTATATTTTCAATAATTCATTATAATTGTTGTTCAAACGGCAAAGTTATAAATTCTTTTTTTTTATTCACTTTCTTTTAAATTATAACGCCCGTAAGCAATTATTGCCTGAATGTTTTTACCGGTATAACCATAATGATCCAAAGTTACGCCACTTTGCTAAAACTTTAACAAGCTTGAAAGTGCAAAAGCTTATTAGGCAGTGAAATGACAACTCGTATCGTTTCGTATAGTCAAAGTCAAAGTCAAAGTCAAATAGCATTTATTCAGTAGGACCGCTGGGATCACTTTGAAACGTCTTAAAACTAGGTGATTCTACTCCTGTTCCTTCGCGACCAATACCGTGAAGAATCAGGGCAACAAACACGGTTTGGGGCCTAGCTTTTTTTAGGTGATCCATCTTAGATCTAAACTTAGGCTAATTTCTTAACTAACTTAGTTGTAAAATTAAAAGTAAAGTTAGTAAAATTCAAGAAGCTAAGCAAGATAGCAAAGGCATTGTGCACACATCAGCTGTCGAGGGGCAGAGCGACATCAGGCCACGCGAATTTATCATTAATATAATCACCAATAGAGTAGTACGCTTTCTTTATAAGATTATTTTTTATGTAACTTTTAAATCTTCGAATAGGCAATTTAGTGGCATTATCTGGAAGTTTATTATAAAAGAGTACGGTATTTCCCATGAAAGAACCTTTCACTTTTTCTAATCTAAATTCAGGCACACAAAGTTTATCCTTATTTCTAGTATTAATTCTATGCACGTCACTTTTTTTCTTAAAGTCATTTATATATTTATGAGTGTGCAAAATGATTTCATAAATGTATTGTGAAAATACTGTTAGAATATTAATTTCTTTAAAACGTTGTCTTAGCGAGTCCCGTGGTTTCATATTGTAAATCGCACGGACAGCCCGCTTTTGCAAAACAAAAATATCTTGAATATCGGCTGCTTTACCCCAGAGAAAGATACCGTATGACATCACACTATGGAAGTAACTATAATATACTAGCTTGGCTGTCTCTTCATCAGCCAAACTCCTAATCGTACGAACTGCATATGCAGCGGAGCTAAGTCTACCTGCAAGTCTTTCAATGTGAGGTCCCCACTGCAATTTGGAATCAACAGTCAGCCCTAAGAAAATTGCTGAATCTACAAGATTAAGTGTTTCTCCATTTATCTCAATTTTAGTTGGTTTGTGAACCACGTTAGGCAAAGTGAATTTAATACATTTCGTTTTCTTGGCATTAAGTAAGAGATTATTAGCCGTAAACCATTTTAAAACTAGGGATAGAGACGCATTAACATCATCGTAATTTTCTTTATATCTATCAACTTTAAAAACCAATGAGGTATCATCAGCAAACAGAACAATGTCACACATGTCTTTCACAAAAGAAGGAAGGTCGTTTATGTATACTAGAAACAAGAAGGGGCCTAATATTGAGCCCTGAGGTACACCCATATCAATTAGTGACCCTGCAGACCTTTCACCACCTACATCAACCTTAAGAACTCTATTGGATAGATAGGAATCGACAAGGTCTATAGCTCGATTATTGACGCCATAGTATTTTAACTTAGAAATCAGAGTCTTGTGACACACGCAATCAAAAGCTTTAGAAAGATCGCAGAATACTCCGATCACGTCTTGTGAGTTTTCAAAGGCATCATAGATGTGCTTTAGAAGCAAAGTACCTGCATCAGTTGTTGAACGACCTTTGGTAAATCCAAATTGATATTTATGTAGAAGCCCGTGAAGGTTAAAGTACGCAAGCAATTGATTCAACATAACTTTCTCAAATATTTTACTTAACGCAGGTAGAATCGAAATTGGTCTGTAGTTAGCAGGGTCGCTTTCATTGCCAGACTTGAATAATGGGATAAGCTTGCTAAATTTCATAAGATCAGGAAAAACACCCTCGTCTACACATCTGTTAAAGACATAAGCTAGACATGGGGCAATATCAACGACAATAGTGGCTAATATCTTAGTTGATATCCCCCATAAATCTTCAGTGTTTTTAATATTAAGAGTTTTAAAGGTTTTGACAATATTATCTGCGTTAACATAACTGAATTCAAAGTCACTTCCACACTGAGCAACACCAGATTCTAAAAATTTAAGTGCGCCAGTAGCCGAAGAATTAAGTGGCTTGGTCGCAACATGGGCTATATTCGAAAAAAAACTATCAAACGCGTTAGCTATTTCAATGTTATTAGTTAAAAGATTATCATTGACTTTTAAATTAATTTGTTTGAAACCAGGTCTTGATTTACCTGTTTCATTATTTATTACTTTCCAAGTGGCTTTAACTTTATTTGATGAAGACACAATTTTATTTTTAAAATGTATTGATTTAGCAGCTTGACATACCCTTTTGAAGATTTTACAATAGTTCTTAATGTATAAGATATGCGATGGGTTATGAAGCATAAGTTCCCTAGTAGCATAAAGATCATAAAGTCTATTCCTACTTCGATAAATACCTGGCGTTGCCCAGTCTACAAAGCTCACACAAGTCCTAGTTATGCAGGTCTTTAATTTAAATATTTTTTTATGCTCTTCAATAATAAGATTTGACAAACTGGTGAATAGGTCATTCGGGTTTTCTAGACAAGCTAAAAGTGACATTCTGAGTTCTATATTACTCTGGAATTTTAAAATGCGACTTTTAGTGACAGGCCGGTAAGAGAACTCAGTAGGTTCATTTAAGATGAAATTAGGAAATACTACACTTTGGCCATAGTGATCAGAGGCAAAATTCTTAATTAAAGATTTACTAATTGGTATACAGCTACAGAAAACATTGTCTAGACATGTGGCAGTCTCTGATGTAACCCTAGTATCTAACCCAAGAAGCTTAAATTATTTGATCTAACCGAACCATATTTTTCCTTTCTCACATTATGTGAAGTCAGCACGACATACCTACATTTATACTATGTACCTACTTACATTTCTCACTATAAGCCGCTTTCTTAGCACTCACTTATTTATTTTTAATACTTAGTACTTACCTCCTTAACAACCGTGAAAAGTGCTAAATAAAGAAAACACAGCAGAATCTGCATAGGTAGGTATATGAAGGCAAAATAATTTTGCGTTCGTCGTCGGATGATATTTCACCAACTTTCTAGGACAGCTGTTTCTGCGTTTCTTGAGAAGTATGAAGCAGTGGTGTTCTTAAGGAGGAACTTTGCTTTTATTTCGGTATCAGGTGTCCGCATTAATTTGAAAGAGTATATTTCCACGGCCTCACTGCAACAGGTGAGAGGCGCGGCGCAGGCGCGGCGCTCGCGTCGATACCTCCCAATGCCCGCGCCCCGCGACCTCCTACCCGCGCCCATTCACACGCGCACACATACAAGTACCTCATCTTTACTGTATGGACACACTACACACACGCAAGACCTAATCCTCAACCCTCTATCTTCTCTGAAAAACCGTCTTGTCAAAGTTTTACCTATAACTAATGGATAAATCTATAAATATTTTTAAAGGAAAAATATGTCCGCTAAGGTTAACCTGAACAAGGATTGAAGTCAGGCCGTAGATGATAATGGTGATGAAGAATAACCTTCATGGTTACTTCAAATACTTTGATTTTTAGAAAGTTGAACTATCGTGTCTTATAATTATAGTATCTTGACGTCAAATTAATCCATTTAAAATATTTAAGACTTACGGTCAAAATGGCTAAGTTTTCTTACTGCCTCAATTAGGTGCCTATGGTGCTGGCCAGGGGGTAAGGACCGCATCGCTAAAGGGGTTAAGAGCTTTCTCAACGGCGAGTTGGCGTACCTTATATAAATTCTCGTTGACTTTAAAATACAAAAAGCCGACGGAATCAATCTCGCCACAGACATGCAAATTAGATGCCTTATTGCGCCCCGGCCATTGTCTCTCCAAAATCATTTTCAGAAAATTAATTTAGCTAATCTTATTTGTTGTTACCTGGTGATATTTATGATGTGGAATATCTCACTAGGTACTTTATTAAATAGGTACAACATATCATTTATTCACTGGAATTGATGGCTTATATAATATACCCCCAAAGTGTGCGAGTAGAGAGAAATACTAGAGTCACGTAAAAGTACGTACTCGTTGCTTGCTAGTCGTTGAAAGCGCGTTGACTTTTATTTTCATGATTAGGCGCGAGGGAAATCATACTAGGGAGTGGCTGGCTCGCGTCACGATCCCGGTGTCTATTTCACCCGAAAGAGTGCCCGACACGGCACGTAAGCAGAATGTAAGCTTTTAGCAAAGTGCCTTAATTGCCCGTGATTTGCATGATTACCGACTCCGACTTACGAGAGCACCTTACCGCTTCAAATCGACTTGTATTTTAAAATGGTGTTTAAAGTAAAATGATTTGTTTCTCTAATACACTAAAATTTAACTAGTTTTTAACTCAAATAATAAGTAAATTATGTGGGTAAAAAGAAAATAACTCGTAATAAAACTTTAGATTAGAATCTGCTACGCGACAGCCCACCCATTTTCTAGAAAAGTAGACCATGTAAATACAATTTAAGTAATCATCTAAAAATATTTTGTGGGACGAAAATGAAGACATCTTTGGAGTTTCTATTTACTTAGTAACATTTCAAATAGATTTTCCTAACACCTATTGATAGATATTGATAAATTCGATCAAAGGAGATAATGCGGCCTGACAGATGACGCGTAGAGGAGGAAAATATAGCATTTTATTTATATGTACCTAACAAGACTTTCTTCTGAAATAGAATTGTATGGTTATTACACAACTAAATTATTATAGTCGCTCGCTAGTCACGTCTACTCGTGTAATCAGCTCAGGCCTGTGTTTGTGGAAAGCGAGTCGAGTAAGCATTTTTCCTCCCTTGACTAGCTCTTAATTTATTGATCTTTAATGTCAAATACAGTCTACTGATCGAAGACAGTCATATGTATTTGTCAAATAATTGATATCTACAAATATTTTGTTTAGAACGAAAAAATAAATATTTGTGTCAGCATCCTCGCTATCCTACTTTACAAAAAAGTGGCTATAATTCTCGGAGATTTCGTTTAACATGCACGTTGGAAGACTGTGTTTACGAGGCGCACGAGCTTGCCGCCAAATGAATTACTTTTGTAAGAAACACAATAACCGCGAGCTATGAAATATCTCCTCATTATGAGACTCAAGCCGTCATAGCCCAGCGAAATATGGGATCATTTCGGATACAGTGCACTTTCCACTTACAACTAAATGGATTACATTTTACCTACTTTATTTTTTACATAAATCAAAGCAACTTGTTAGAATGTAAAATTTGGAGGTAGTCACTGTTTTCAAACGACTTCAAAAAAGGAGGTTCTCAAGTCGTGTGTATGTTTTTTTTATCTGTTACGCGACTGTTACGCCATTTATTGACCGATTTGCAAAATTATTTTTTTGTTTGAAAGGGTATTACGCCCGAGGATTATATGGAACCATATAATTTTATTCATGAGGGATTGATAGTTTCCCCGTAAAACTCTAAAAACCTTCACTCCTAGCCATGTTACAAATATGTAGTAAATCAAAGAGAATAATAATTAGGTAGTAAATCGTCAGTTTGACACTTCGATCAAGAATACTATGGATGCAGTGTGACGTACAAAATCAAAGCTAAAATTCTATTTGCGTGCAAATTTTTTTTAGTTCAATCGAATTACACCCTTTGCACCTAGTCTTCTTCTTCTTCTTGTCGTGTCTACAGTTGTTTCGAACCAGTACGGTGAAAGGATTATAAGTGCGCCTCTTAGAGTCCCTTTCGTGCGCTTTCGTGCACCTAGTAATAAAGTCACAACTGCTCAAAACATTACCTATATACTCCCTTAAATCCGTGATACCCCCCATACATAGATTACGATCATTCATTACGAAAAACGTGAAATGTAAAACCAAATAACGACGTGAGCTGTTATGCAGCGCTGACCCTGAATCTATAGAATCTACTTATGTCAAACTGACATAAGTAGGCTTTTGAGTATTTATTAAACGTAGTGGTTATATTCTCTTTGGTACTTATTAGATAAATACTCAATTTAAGGTAATGCCAGAAACTCACGTGCCGTGCATGTATGTTATTTGCAAATAATGTTTTTTTATGCCATTAGACGCAGGTGGAGTCTAGCGTTATCTGTCGATTTCTATTTCGATTTATAGGGTGGGCTTATCCTCACTTGACGCCCTGAGTCACGCCGCGTACTGAGTCAAACATTGATGTCGGTTTTCCTTTTAGTTAACAGTATGTTATGTATGTGTTTGTGTTAAACCAAATCTAGAGTAGGTATAGGTACCTACACTGAAAACACCTTACACGAATTGTAAATACATAGTTATTCTACGTTCGATATAATTGTAAGCTTGTATGAAATCAGCAGCAAAAGCTTTCTGGTAGACTTCTTTATTTTTTTAACATTGAACACGAATCTAAGACATATGAAGCAGAGCATCTTATATGATACTAACTACAATTAAACCGTAATAATACTTTCATGCAATGCAATAAATAAATAGCTGTTATTTTGACACAACAAAATAGACACTCAACATTATAGTATTGATTTATAGATTCAGCTTCTGGTATTTTTAAGGCAAGGTAAACATTATCCTCGCAGAGCGCTACGTTGGCGTAGCTTCTCGTATTATACTATGAATTCGAGCTACGGAACAATCGTGGCACTGTTTATTCAACTGCTCCGAGAAACATGCTTTTGCAACGTCTTGACAGCGCGATCTCTTAAATAAACGTTTCGCATTTCAGCAAAGAATTCGAGCCACTTGATATAACAGCGGGCCGGCAATTACTTACATCTAGTGAGAAAATTATAAAAGAGAATTTAAACTCTGGAAACAGTTGGCAGTAATATGGTATCGTGATGTTAAGTTTAAAAGGAGCGGGCAAGTGTTTAATCTACGAGAGCTCGCTCGGGCCGCGGCACGCGACCACTTGTTACCGTCCGCGCTAGTATTAGCGAGTTCTCGGAAGCACAGCTAACTATTATTACTGCATTTATACAGGGTGTAAAATACTACTACCGAAAACTGAGGGGTTGCAATCAGACAATGATTCTAAACATATTTAGCGAAAAAAAAAGTTACTTAGCTACGTCATTTTATGTTTTTTTCGGTTATTTACTACTAGGACAACATAATAAGATCATACTTACCTGATAATTTCGTTAATAAAAGAAAAAAACAATTAAAACTCAAAATCCAGCAATCTATGTAAAACAACGCGCCCATTGCAGTACATACGCAAACAGTAATCTTCAAACGCTGTTTTCTCCGGATATAATGATTTTTTCGGCAAATCCTTTTAGATTTGTGTGTTGGGATGCTGTACCTACCCCTTTCGGCTTCGGTAGATGTCTTTTACACCCTGTATACATGCATTGTGTGACTTGGATGAACTAAACAACTTTAAGAGACACTACATTTTGTAATTCTCTAAGTAATTTTTCTTTTAAATCAAAATTTTAACACTATCAATGCCTTGGGTGCTGCTTATATGTGCTCATCCCTGCTTTAAACGCCGTGTCTTTTGAAACCGAAATGATAAGCTACACAAGAGTTATGTTGCGTCGGTTCCACTTAACGCTATTTTCACATATATCTACTGATATTATCAACGTACACGCGGTAATTGGAAACGATTTGTCATTCTTTCCGTTTCCCGAAGGTTTATTGTGTCTAAAGGAAAGTTATGAAGCAATTTATCATTCAAATGATTGGCCGCTTGTTCGAGACAGAATAGACGGCCGGGGCCGGCAGGAGGCCCGAAGCTGACGTCCCGGTACTCCCAGCAGAATCTCTTTGTGGGCCCAAGAAAATTGCCTCTACGCTTTATTGTTAAAAAATGTACTTAATCAAATCAAATCCGGAAATAAACTATATTGTTGTGTTTTTAAAAACTATATTGTCCCACAAAGGTGCGTTTACACGATGCGATTTTTCGTACGATTGGCTAGCCCCCCCCGCCCATTGAACGAGCCGACAGACGAGATTCGCCCTAACTATGACAAATCGCATACGATGAGCGTTTATACTTACGTGAAAAATAGCCATGCGATACGATATCGTATGGGTTGAAATCGCATCGTGTAAATGCACCTTTTCCTAACCGCCTAACTGCATAATGTTAGATAGAATTATTCAAACATATGAGAAACTAAAACAAGCATTCTTAAATATGTTCAAATATCATCCAACGTCTGACGTCTGTTTCAGAGACAGAAGCTGTTCTACTCGTATAAATGCTGAATTTTAATGTTTATTGCTGATAGTAAATCATTTTTTCATCTTCTTACTTGTGGATTACCTACCTATATTGCCTACGCAGGCTATATATAACTTATGCAGTTCTACAACATGAGTTCAACATGAGTTCGAAGAATTAGTTATTTTTTAATGGCACCTTCAAGTAAAAATGAAACATGTACAGTCAGCGTCACCAATTGATAACCCCCCTAATAAGGCGGTTTGTACGGCAGGCGGGTTACCAGTTAGTGACACTGACCGTAGTACATACATAAAATAGGAAACTAGGAATAGACCACCCACTAGCTACAAAACAAAACCCATATTTATTTTATAAATCTATAATATTTTGTAATACAATAAACAAGGTTGGGTATCTGCGGTTTTGCGTTATTAGGATGTGAAATAATAATAAACCTGTTAAACGAAAATGGGTTTGGGAAAATATAAAGCTATGCGAAAATATATCTCGCAATTCTTTACTTACATTATTCATAAAATTTGGTTTTCATGCGGCCCAACGGTTAGGAACCCTGGGTGTAGAAATACAGTCATATATTTTTATTCAAGTTTCCACAGTTACTTCATCTTTGTAGGTTGTAGAAAAAAAATCACTTTTACGGAAAACAAAGCTAGCCACAAAAGTTATTTAGTTTCTTTCATTTTGATTTATTTTGCCTGTATCCAGTTTATGATAAAAAAAACTGGACAAATGTGTGTCGAACTCGCCCACCGAGTGACTATATGTAGGTACTTTTGTATGTGAGTGGGATATTTTTTTAAATTAATAAATATTTTGCCGAAAGTTGTAATCTTTTTTGGATGTGATGGGAAGGAGCCTTGTGAACGATATTAACATCACATGTTTGATTAGGTAGTAAGTGATCTAGATTTAGGTAGGTACTCAAAGGCGCGAATTAAAATGGTTTGGATTTCAGTAACATTTTTACAGTAATTAGTTAGTTAGTATTTTATTATGCGCACTTCCAGCGTCTGTATTTCCGCTGAGCTGTTGTTTTTAAGAAGAGAGTTAATAGGCACGGTTAATTTTGCCAACAATCATTCGTAGTGCCTTTATTACTACCTACCTAGTAATAAAAGCTACTTCATTATTTTTGATGTTTTCACATTTGTATGTATGTATTTAAACACTTTATTATTAAAGGCTGTTTTCTACTTAATATTACTGTGTATAACACTCACTGTGTAAAATTATTATATCTACCTACCTCTATAAATAATTAGAGCATTGTACGAGTACCTATATTACTAAGAGTTCCGTTATAATCTCACAAGTAGCAACAACTGCCTGCAAGCGGCACAAAGTTTGCAATAGAAAATGAAATGAAAAGTTTAATCTTCGTAGTGATTCCTATCATTTGAATGCTTCAAAGCTATTCAAAGCCTTCTCTTGTTATAATGCTTAAGATTCAATCTCGAAGCTGCTTACTTTCAGTGATAATATTCTTTCATAGAATTGATTTGTTTCCAACTAACTTTGTTCAATGTATTTACGCGAAAGCTTTAACTAGCTACTGCACGCGCCTTTATTTGTGTGGTACCAACATTTTGTATAGCCTAATGCTATTCCAGGTCACTATCTACGCCTATTGCACGTTTTATCAAAATCGGTTGACTGGTTTCCTTTTTCAATTCAATTTGTTCTTAAAAAAATAAAAAAATTGAAACGACTTCACAGAACACAAACAGACGAACCTTCTACACACTAAAAAGAGAAAAATAAGAATATAATTTGAAGTCTATAAATAATGCTGGACTTTTTCACACAGCATCATTTAGCCCCAAAGTAAGCAGAGCTTGTGGTATAATATAGAGGAAGTAGGATTTAAACATTTGAAACACAAACAAGGCTGCCTAAGATCGGTCAAGACTCACGGTTGCCACAATTTCAAACAAAAGTTATTATTGAAGTTGTAATCCTTTTTTTTTTTGTTATAATTTTATTGTTCTTTTAATTAGTATTTCATCTTTGTTTTATTCGATTCGAATTAGATTTCGAAACATGTTATGGGTACCTACCTAATGTGCAATAAACCTAAGGAATACTATTGTATTAGATTTAAAGTTAATTTCAACAACAAATTCTCAAGTAGCTGCTGTGTAAAAATTGCTGCACTGTGTAATAATGTGGAGCAAACAGAAGCTACGATAGAATTTTCCGATACACAAACACGCATTTTGTGGTAAACAAACAAGTTAACTATACCCTGCTAAAAATAGCTTTCAGCGAAAAACTATAAGATCGAAAAGTGTTATCGCCTCGCTGTCTGCCAGAACTTTGATCAGATTTAAATTAAGGCTCAAACAGCGAATCATTGTTGAAATAAACGAATATAAAGATTAATTCTGTAATGGCTCTAAATTCATTAAAAAGTCATTTCCCATAGGCTAGCTTGCCAGCCCCTTTGTCTAATTCTCAACAGAGAAAAATCTAATCAAAACAATCCGAATTTCAAGCGGAAAAGTTAACTCAAACCTGCGTTTTGGATAATCAATTTGAAATCCCAAAGAGACGCTTCCAGCTCAGTCGCGAGCTCTCGTACAGTATCTTGATAAGACTATAATATACATATAATAATACCAAGTTTGAACAACGTTGAAGTCAGAGGTTCTCCAAATGAACGAATAAATATTTCAAAATACAACATGAGTGACTATTTATTTATGACATAAGCGAACAAATTACTGTTATTTTATACCTACCTATTTTGTTTTTAAAGTTGTATTTTTATGATAAAGGTGCATTTACACGATACAATTTTTCGTACGATTTGCTAAGCCCCGTCCAATGAACGTGCCGACGAGCGTCGCGCTATCTATGACAAATCGCATACGAAGAGCGTTTACACGTGGAAAATTGCCGTGCGATACGATATCGTATGGGTTGAAATCGCATCGTGTAAATGCACCTTAACTGCTACTCGGGACTACCGCGACACAAGCTTTGCTTAGTGCGGTTATGAAATAAATGATTATGATTGTTCTACACAGTAACATTATGAAAAACAAAAAAACTAAAGCCTTCACATCAATAACCTACTATAAATGATAAGTATAAAGAGAGTCAGAAGGCTATCTATACCTACACTTACGGGAGTTTGTAGCCTGGGGACATTGTTTGAGATAGAATAGGCTTTCCCAGCAAAAAGCCGTTTTCTTTTTATTACCAGCTACCTCCATAGCAAATATCCGTCAAGTCCAGTACAGACAAACTTAATATTTATTATATTAATAATGTTCACTGTATTTTCTAGGAAAGATGTACATTGCATTTCAGTTTAAAGTTTATTGTAATTACTGGTATTAGGTGCCTAAGTAGCCTTCACTTTACGCCCACGTTTGCACGACATCCGGTTTTTTTAACATTAATTCTTATGAATTAAAATGACGAATGCTAATAAAGGTGCATTTACACGATGCAATTTCAACCCATACGATATAGTATCGCACGGCAATTTTCCACGTGTAAACGCTCATCGTATGCGATTTGTCATAGATAGCGCGACGCTCGTCGGCACGTTCAATGGGCGGGGCTTAGCAAATCGTACGAAAAATTGCATCGTGTAAATGCACCTTAAGGACTGCAGGCTTTTTTTACACTAAGTACGGAAAACTAAAATATTAAAATAAATGGTCCTTGGTATTACTTTGGCCACTATAACAAAAATAGCAGAATACCTACTACCGTACCTACCCACGTGAAATTAATCTAATGAGTTTGACCCTACACTTATTATTATTACATGTGCGTGCGTTTTTTATAGTCATACGAATACAAGGCCGCGGATTCAGGGCACCAAAGGGGTTTTCAAGGGAATTTTGTATATCATTATAATATCAACAAACATAACTAAATGATAAGTCGTAGTACGGTCAGCGACAGAAGTTCATGAACATTTGATGTATTTTAATCTTCAATATCTTCGAAGTTCCTAGGGTTTTAGATAAAACAGCTTACATTCGATGTTTTGCTTTGCACCATTACTATTTATGAAAAAAAAAACACAAATAATGATGAAAATGAAACTTTAAAATCTCCAATTGTTCATGAACTACGTTGCTGACTGTACATAGGTAAGTATTATATTAAGTAAAACTTGAATTGAATTGCAATAATCTTCGATCAATTGTTGATCGAACGCAATAGACTCAACTGTGTAGAAGCATGCGGGAAAAATCGCTACTTACTACTAATTAATTAGTGATTAGAAAACAAAAATTTTTTTTATGTTGTTTTATAATAACTTTGGTAAATAGGTACCACGTTGGAAAACAAGCCTTTGTCAAAACGAATGAGGATTATCAAAGACAGATTACCTACTCACGAGAATTAGTTAAGTCCTCATGAAATTAACACAATCAGAAGGAATTAACTCCTTAAAAGTTGGTACATAATACATAATACCTACCTAAGTACCTAGGTGTAAAAAGTCTTAAAATACATACAAACTTAGATGTATGGAACTTAGATTATTAAACTAGTTCAGTGCTACTTGCAAGAGTGTTAAGCTAAGTCTAGAAGCTATTTGTAAACTTCGGATTAAACCGAAATGTAAACTATTGAAATGTTATAAACATAATTTCACCCCCTTCCGATCTCTTGTAGTTTCTAGAAACTATATTAACAACATTTCGGAGCTTCATTTAACTTGGACGTATAAGCATAGCATCCAACTAAACCCTGAGGTTCAGACATGTCGTTATTAACTTCTTACTCCAAAGTTTCCTAATTGTTTCTGTTTCTGTTAGTTCATATTATTATACTAAAGCCAAAAAGTCGTGTTCAAAATTATGAAATGGAATTTCCGTCTAAAAAATAGGTTATGTGTATATATTGTCTGTGGTTATGTTAAGATGGCACAAGCACGCTAGACATCCCTTCTGCTTTTCAGCCATAAGATATCGTAGTGTACCTATTGTAAAAGCAATTTTATGAATCTTTTATTGTACTAATCTCAAGCTTCGCGATACACGGAAGGTAACTTAAACTCTATTATTATTTTTTACATTTGACAGATACCTTTCAAGTAATTTACCAGGATGAGCAGCAAGGTGAGCAAAAAACTTGTTAAAAGGCGGTAGGTAGACATTAGAAAATCGTATGGACAAAGAAAAAGCACTTCGAATTCCAGTCCCTTTGTGTTATTGATAAACATGCACATAAGTACAGTAAGATAAATTTATTTTTTGACTGGGTCCTTTTTTACTTTATGAGTTTATACGGAAAACATACTTAGGTACACCTGTACTTTGCTTACAGTTTGAGTTGTAAATATCAATTTTTTTTTC
The DNA here is from genome assembly GCA_951394285.1 of Epirrhoe tristata. Classification (NCBI taxonomy): domain Eukaryota; kingdom Metazoa; phylum Arthropoda; class Insecta; order Lepidoptera; family Geometridae; genus Epirrhoe; species Epirrhoe tristata. The sequence goes on along the minus strand of OX596146.1, from coordinate 6,108,218 downwards.
AAACTTCATACAATAAACCAATCAAAAATTCTAGGACCAATCAAATAGTAAACAAAAATTCCAAATCATTTGCTATTAACGCTTTATCATTAACACGGTAATTACTCTTTCTGTAAAAAAAAGTACTTAGAATTAATCCTATTGTTGTTATACGGCAACAGAAATACATCATCTGTGGAAATTTTAACTGTCTAACTATCACGGTTCATGAGATACAGGCAGGTGACAAACGGCCAGACAGACAGACTGACAGCGAAGTCTTATTAATAGGGGACCAGGCCATTCAGGCTCCATCTTCAAGTATTTATAAATACTTAAAGAGGGCTCCATACATGCACTTTTGACTTTTGAGCCCAAAAAACTAGTACTGCAGCCCGAATTATGCCATTGCTAGGCAAAGGCCTCCCTTTCTTCGTACCATATGAAACAATCCTATGCCAGTCTTGTCTATCTACGGCTCACGACCACACACGACTTTGGTTAACAAGATCGTAATCTAAGGCAAAATGACAGTTTTTTTTTCGACTGGCGAAGTTGGGTTTTATGGCGTATAATTCGGTTTAAGTATACTTTGAGGCGCCTCTGCCACCCACGTATCTTGGAGGTCAGTCAAGGACTAGCTGACTCTTACATTTACAATTGTTTGTTTTTCAATCGACTTCAAAAAAGGGGGAGTTTCTATGTTCGGCTTACGGCTAAAGGTACCTACCTAAATGTATTGTAATTTTTGTATGTCCACCGATATTGAACGTGAACAGATTTTCAACTCTTTTACTTTGTTTTACAGGGTCTCGAGGAGATCCGATATTAATATACTTTTCCCATAAAACTTCATCCTCACTTGTAATTTGAGACCTGAGTCCAACATTGAAGTCTGTTTTCTTTTTAGTTTAAAACATATTCAATAACATAAACTCTTGTAAGTATACAGGATGTCCCGTAATGAGTAGATAATCCTTTAGCTATGGGTAGGGGGCATCATAAGGAACCAGAAAAGCATAACTTATGCCCAGTAAAAGTCTCACGGTTTTCGAGTTATGGGACATTTAAGAAATTTTCAATTTTGTCTACCCCTACATAAACTTATTAGTTGTCTATCCACTTTTTCTGAAAAAAGAAAAAAAATTAATTAGTTTTATGGTCAAAATATCACTGGTTATGGTTGTGTTAGGTTATCTTATATTAGCCTACATTGATTATAATTTGTTATGGCGGTTGTTTTTTGTTAACAATTTTAGTATTGCATAGCATAGGTACTCATAGCAAACAATGAAACGTGTCTATTTCTGACTCAGGTCAACTGACTAATGTAAACTTAGGATTATTACTCTCGCTAATGCTCGAATAATCCACAGTAAATAAGGCTTTAATATGTTTGCACGAATAGGTTATACTGCAATGGATCTCAAATAATTATTCTAGTTAATAATAGTATTTGGATTATGCTGTATATTCATAAAATTAAGATATTGCCGACTTGACTCTTCTCAGTGTTCGTTAACTTTGAACGCTCTATCAAATTCCTAGAAAAATGAGTCACGATTTGGCAAAGAGAGCGTATTGACGTCACCGCTTTTGACGTCATTCGTGGTACAACTACTAGGACCTTTAATTTAATGTAATATAATGTTTAATGTACAATACCTTTAATACCAATTACCCGGCGCTTATCTACCCTTGTGCAAAACGCGATGACGCAGTTTAGCATTGAAATCATTCAATGCATATATCCCTCCATTTTTAACCGACTTCAAAAAAAGAAGGAGGTTCTATGTTCGGCTGTATGTATGTTTTCTTTTTTTAATGTATGTACAGCGATATTTCCGTCAATTGTGGACCGATTTCCAAAATTTTTTTTTTGTTTGAAAGGGTATACTCTCGAGGTGGTCCCATATAAATTTTATTCCTGAGGGATTGATAGTTTTCCCGTAAAACTAAAAAAATCACTGATCTTTAAGAAAATTGTGGGCCGATTTCCAAAATTTTTTTTTGTTAGAAAGAGGTATCCTCTCGAGGTGGCGCCATATATTTTTTTTCCTGAGGGATTGACAGTTTTCCCGTAACATTCAAATAACCTCATTCTCACTACACAACACCTGACTCACAATCTGAGTCAAACATTAAATAGTTTGAAAAGGTATATTACACCCGAGGTGGTCCAAAATATTTTTTTCCTGAGGGATTGATAGTTTTCCCCCTTGCTGAACTCCGGTGTGTCCTTTAGTAGGCCTGCCCATAACTTCTCTTATCCTTTCCTACTTAAGCTACGATAAGCAGGGTCTTAATGTAGCTTACTATATTATTTACACTTACACTTTTATTTACACAGTATTTATTTACTTACACTAAAAAGTGTAAAATAAAAATTTTTGAAAAAAAAATTGAACCGCCTTCACAGAACACAAAAAGACGAACCTTCTACACACTAAAAAGAGAGAAATAAGAATATAATTTGAAGTCGGTGCCAAGTGAATACGATTAGGTACCTATATAAAAATTTTTGAAAAAAAAAATTGAACCGACTTCACAGAACACAAACAGACGAACCTTCTACACACTAAAAAGAGAAAAATAAGAATATAATTTGAAGTCGGTGCCAACTATTCATTTACATCTAAAAAATTCAAAAGAACTTGGGTGCAAAATTGTATCCGGGTACGCTATCGCTCCATTTCTTATAGGTACCTAATCGTATTCACTTGGCACCGACTTCAAATTATATTCTTATTTTTCTCTTTTTAGTGTGTAGAAGGTTCGTCTGTTTGTGTTCTGTGAAGTCGGTTCAATTTTTTTTTTCAAAAATTTTTATTTTTCACTTTTTAGTGTAAGTAAATAAATACTGTGTAAATAAAAGTATAAGTGTAATAGTAAGCTACATTAAGACCCTGCTTATCGTAGCTTAAGAAGGAAAGGATAAGAGAAGTCATGGGCAGGTCAACTAAAGGACACACCGGAGTTCAGCAAGGGGGAAAACTATCAATCCCGAAGGAAAAAAATATTTTGGACCACCTTAGGTGTAATATACCCTTTCAAACTATTTAATGTTTGACTCAGATTGTGAGTCAGGGTGTGTTGTGTAGTGAGAATGAGGTTTTTTTAATGTTACGGGAAAACTATCAATCCCTCAGGAAAAAAAAATATATGGCGCCACCTCGAGAGTATACCTCTTTCTAACAAAAAAAAAATTTTGGAAATCGGTCCACAATTTTCTTAAAGATCAGTGATTTTTTTAGTTTTACGGGAAAACTATCAATCCCTCAGGAATAAAATTTATATGGGACCACCTCGAGAGTATACCCTTTCAAACAAAAAAAATATTTTGGAAATCGGTCCACAATTGACGGAAATATCGCTGTACATACATTAAAAAAAAAAACATACATACAGCCGAACATAGAACCTCCTTCTTTTTTTGAAGTCGGTTAAAAAATAAGAAATCGAGCGATAGCGTACCAGGATACAATTTTGCACCCAAGTTCTTTTGAATTTCTTAGATGTAAATGAATAGTTGGCACCGACTTCAAATTATATTCTTATTTCTCTCTTTTTAGTGTGTAGAAGGTTCGTCTTTTTGTGTTCTGTGAAGGCGGTTCAATTTTTTTTTCAAAAATTTTTCAAAGTAGGTAATCGTTGGCAAAAATAAAATACAGAACTAATAGCCACATAACTGCGAGAATTTGTCTGTGATAAATGTGAACTACATTTCAGTTTTTCTTTTCCTAAAATATACAGTTTTTATCTAATAATAATAAAAACCATGCTGTATTGCTACGTCGAATCAATAAACTAAGAGCTATCGCTTACAACCGAACGTCTAGGTAGGCATAGAATTGTAAATCGTACAGTTTTATATATTCAATATTTTTAGAACACTCAAAGAAGTACTACAATAGGCCAATTACAAACTAACACGCATCAATGAAAAATCAACAATGAAAACCCTTGTATTTTGTCAACGGAAATGTTCAATCTATATTTACCCACATCAAACATAATTCAAACCACTTTAACTAGCACACTACACTACCGACATTGAGGAATAGCTTCTTTCTAATGACCAGTACTTTTTTTTCCGTACGAAAGCTCAAGCCAAAAGCAGTCATTATCTTCACCACCACACCTACAGCACACAATTAACAAAAATAGCATCCTCCATGACTTGCCAGGTAGCTGCCAAGTATCTGTAGGCTATAGAGCCTACTTTTTATTACTTAGTATGAAACTTTTAAATTTAGATTATAAAAATGAGAGTTTTCTAAAAATATTTATCTATGATAGTTCCGTGTTGGTGAGTTTGGGGGTAGGTGGAATTCCCCCAAGTTATGGCAAAGAGGGAGTACTCGCCTCGCTAAGGTTTGCCCAACTGGCACACTTACCTTAGGGCCTTTCAGCCGACAATTATAGTCGGATAGTTCTATATATAGGCTAAAGTGTCCAGTAACCTTCGTAAGCGCGATTCAGAACTTCCTATACTTTTTGCGTGTTCCCAGCGCCATCTAGTGGTACAGCTCCGAAGTACGTCACTGTAATTGACATCTCTTGAAGTTCAAGCTTGTAGTTCAGGCGATGGTAGATAGAGGTCGCCACAGTGAGTAACATAAGACATATACATACATCTCTATATATAAAAATGAATCCCCATATCCCTTGGTCACGGCATCACGCGTGAACGGCTGGACCGATTTCACTACTTTTTTTTTGTTGAGTTTGTTATTGTCAGGAGAAGGTTCTTATGACAGAAAAAATCTATATATTAATCATGGAGGGCGTGAAATAAGGGTTGAACGTTTGTATGGGGAGTTGATAGTCCAGTTAAATGCAATAGATGGCGTTGCTAATAAGTATGTTATTTCGCTGACGAAGTCGCGGGTACCAGCTAGTAGGTAATAAATATTAATTTATGTGTGAAATCTTCACATAAAATAACTAATTATTCTTGAAAAAATTGCAAAGGAACATATTAATTAGGGATGGGCCGAAGTTCGTTTCACATTCGGTTAAACCGAACTTCGGCAGCTTGAACCGAACTTCGGCATTCGGCCGAAATTCGGTTCAAACTGCCGAACATTCGGTACTACAAAATATAGTAAAAGTAATGCTAAACATTTATTTACAGAAACTAAGCTACTACATATTTACATATATTTACAAAATACAACAGGATTAGTCAAGCTATCTAAGGATCGTTAGAAACGATCTATAGATAGCTCAACTGATCCAGGTCACTGTCAGTCGGAAGCGTGCCCAAAACACTGGCGGCATTACCACGCTGGATGGCAATGCTGATCCTTTGAGCCAAAAATGTGCCAGCCCTCGGATCACGCGTCGCTTCGACCAGACGCCCTGAAAGAATTTTGAAAACCCGAAGGGCTCCAGAACCCCACGGACCTAGGGTCTCAACCACAAATGGTTCAAATATATAAACCCTATCAAGATTTATATATTTCTTATATTTCTTATTCTTATATTTCTTTTTTTTTATTTTTTTTTTTTTATTTTTTTTTTTTATTTTTTTATACGTGAATGTCGTGGAACACTCGTTTGGAACGAAGCAAAGAGTACTTTTCTATACTGAGAATTTCAAATTCAAATTCAAATCAAACTCTCTTCAGTACTAACAATGTAACAATCTATGGACTGATCGCGGCTGAGCACTTCGCACTGTGACGCATTCATGACGTGGCGGTCGTGACGGTAAAATGGTAAAAAAACTTTGTTCTTTGTTTGTACACAACTGCTTGACTAAAATAATAAAACTAAACGAGAGACGTTCTACCAACTGAGCAAATGTGCAATCGACGTGATGGTTAAACTTTGTAGGAGATTAGGAGTACATTATGTGCATTGAGTATAGGTACTCCTACAAAGTTTCAACCATTACATAAACAGCTTTTCATTGTGTGTGACAACTCAATGATCCCTAAAAGTGACAAAAAAACAGAACACTTTAAAACTAGTGATTCTGTGAGAAGACCTCCCATCCAAAAAGAAAGTACTAGTTTAATTTGTATTTCAGGTGCTTGAATTTTTCAAAACTTAAGGTAGACTGTTTTGACGTTTATGTACGTTTTAGTTTTCTCAATAGACAACGCGCGTTCCCTTGGTCCTAAGAGGTAGAATCTGGCGTCCACTGGTTCGCCTCTTGAAAGCGGAGAGGACTGTGTAGCCCCCGTTTCCCTATCATTTCACCTCATTCAAACATCACGATCGACAAAAGTAAATTATAAATCAAGGAACTTAAATATGTTCAAAGAAGGATGGCAAGATCGGACCTCAAATTTTCCACAGCTAAAAAATATACCAAATTCAGTACATTTTAGGGGTAAATAAGTTATTATTGAGACTTGGACCTTGAGAGCAGATGACCGCAAACGCATTGATGCCTTTGAGATGTGGTGCTGGAGAAAAATGCTTCGCATTCCATGGACAGCACATCGGACCAACATATCCATACTGCGAGAGCTCAAAATTACCAAAAGACTGTCATCCGAGTGTCTGCGTAAAGTCCTTGAGTATTTCGGTCACATTGCAAGGAAAGATGGTGACAACCTTGAGAAGCTAATAGTGACCGGAAAGATAGAAGGAAAAAGACCAGAAATCGGACGGTTTTACAGTGTTAAGGACCAACTAATGTTGATGATGGACAGTAAAAACAACTTGTTATGATGAAGTGAAAAAAGGGGTGGAGTGACGCTATACAAACCGCGTATACAAATTTTACAATGACAATGACAGCTCGAGAAAACGTTCCCTTACTACCGTGTTGGTTGTGTGCGTCTCCCGTTCCGTACTCACACACAAAAAAAAAAAACAAATAAAATACCTACTTAAGCTAAATAATAAATTATCAATTAGTCTACGCGTCGGCTACACTCCGTGTGTGTTATCGATTTATGCCAATTAAAATAGTGAAATTCGTCGTAGGTACGTACACGTACCGTCTGAACTATCGTAGAATCGAAAAAAAGTTGTAACGACAACCCAATCATCCATATTTGTCACACAGTGAAAAGCAGTACAAGTACCCACACTCGTCTAGATAACTTCAACGATCGCGTAAACAAGATTTGACGTGTTTCTTTCGAGAAAATGCAATGCAACTAGGTACCTACCGAACTTCGGCCGAAGTTCGGCCGAACTTTTCATTTTCACCGAATGTTCGGCCGAAGTTCGTATTCGGTTAAAACCACATTCGGCCCATCACTAATATTAATCCATTATTTGTGTAATATATAATTTAAAATTTTGCATGCCAATGTTATTTGGTGAAAAACTCGTATGAAATACATATATAATTATTACCTTTTACCATATTTCGCAATAAATGATTCAATCTGTTTCTGTTTTTTTTGTTTTTTTAATCCCTATGTATTTGGATATCGCAAACTCAAGCTTCTATGTATATGTATGTAATTGAATTTTAATAAGGAGGTATGTAACTACATAAAATTGCCAATTCTAGGTAGTAGCGTAGTAGGGATCAAAGCAGTAAAATTTCGCATGTATGAAATCTTGAGGATAACAGCTTGACATGACGTATTTGAGAAAGCTCCTAACAATAGATCGACATGAAATTAGTTTTCGACATGATTGTGTCGACATTATGAGCCGAGATGTAACAAGATTCTATCCGTGAGTTGCTCATCAAAATATTCTAAGATATTACAGCTTGTATGAAATTATTTTGTTACTTGAGCGTCAGAATCGATACAAATAAGTATTTATACAGGGTGTAAAAAGACGTCTACCGAAGCCGAAAGGGGTAGGTACAGCATTCCAACACACAACCAAATCCAAAAGGATTTTCCGAAAAAATCATTATATCCGGAGAAAACAGCGTTTGCAGATTACTGTTTGCGTATGTACTGGGCTTGTTGTTTTACGTAGATTGCTGGATTTTGAGTTTTAACTGTTTTTTTCTTTTATAAATGAAATTATTAGGTAGGTATGGTCTTATGTTGTACTAGTAGTCAATAACTGAAAATAAAATAATTTGACGTAGTTAAGTCAAAAATTTTTTTTGCTAAATATGTTTAGAATTATGGTCTGATTGCAACCCCTCAGTTTTCCCTGTATAATTTTGTACTAAAAATCGTTATATTAACTCGACATTTTTTTTTTGTGCCACCCTATAGGTCTATATATTTTATTATACGGTTTTTTGTTATAAAATTATTAAAGTAGCACGGGATATTATATTATTGTACGTGCTACGCTAGACACCAGACAAAATCACATGTGACTACATACGAACATGATACTCAATAATAAAGTTACAAATCTGTTTTTGGTGCTTATTCGGGGATTCGGCCAACCGCCTCCAACCCACAGTTACTAAAATACATGAGCGTTTGTCGGGTCAACCCCTGCTATTAAAGTTCAGCCCTCTCCTGGTGGCCTATAAAAATTCAATCAATTTATGACATTTAAAATTGAACGCTGGAAGTTGTTCTAAACACGTGTACCTACAATAAGTCTGTATTCTCATACTATAAAGGTCAGTCTAAAATTGTCTCGAACGCTACAGACTCATAATGATGTGCTGCTGTAGGTATCATGTACTACGAAAAAAAAGACAGTGGCACTCCAGGAGTGCCAACAGAAGTGAAAACTTGAACAATTCGTTATAATGCCCAACGCGTACTAAAGAAGTTTTCCTTAGACACCGTGTCGACCTGGGGCCTTTATAAAGGTTGTCCAATTAATTTAGGGCTTTTTAATATAATTTTATTTTTATTATTACAAAAGTTCCATTCATAAACTGTAAAATTTGCCAGTTAGTAATTTTAGTTCCCAATTTTTTCAACTAGATGGTGACTCAGAACAAGTTGGATCGCGCTATCGTTGCGTTTTGTCGCTTCAAGATTTTCATCCATACGCGCATGGTGGCGGCTGGCTGGCGACGCCATAATAGTGTAACTCGTTCGTTAGCCATTGCCAAATTTGCTAATATTGCCATTCTTTTCTTCAATTGACATGACTTCAATTGAAAATGGGATGATTGACAATTGATTTCAAGTTATGTATTAAGCCGGTATCGTAACAGATCACTCCGCGAATCCAAAGTTTTTTTTTCAAAACTGCGCAAAGCACCTAAAGAAGTTTTCACTTCAAAAATCTAGAATAGAGACCTAGCTTATTTAGGATTTTCGTCAACTTTTATGACGAATAAACAATAAGCGTTACAGCAGCTGCTACAACCCACAGCTTTAATAACATCGCTGTTATTAGAGCTGTGGTAGCCATTTATTAATATTAACAAATAAATAATAATTAAAACATAGATGAATAATTAAGCATTTACCTATTTGTGAATTTTCAAGAATAACTAGGTACTTACCTTGGTCACCCTAAGTCGATTGCAAATCTTTGTAGGTAGTAGTGTTCATGTTTAAATGCCTTCATTCTGGCTATGCATGTAGGTGCTGATGAATATGGCACAATTAATCGCACTTACTGATCACCGAGTTTAGTAGTGTGATCGAAACGTACGCACTCCAATAACAAATTATCAATCAAAGTTGAAAACAAACGCGAGCGTGGGAGCGGTGCGGGGACGTGTGGGAGGGAGCGGGGTGGGGTCGGCGCCAGTCTGGCTGGCGCGGCGGCTGCACGGTGCATCTTGCGCAGGTGCTGAGCCACCTCGCCACAGCCTGCCGAACGTCCCAGAATCGTTTACCAGCCATCACTGATATCGAGCCTTTCTTTCGACATAATAGAGGTTTGATTGTCGTATTATTTCCTGAAGGTAAAACTAATCTGCTCGGTTTTCGAAACCGATGTTAAAATTAATTATTAAGTAGGTAGGTAAGTATCATATTTTTCATAATTGTAAGTAATTTTTGTAAAAAGTGTTCAAGCTTTTAGTTAGGTATCGAAGCTACATAAACAATCGTAAAGCTGCCACAAAACGAAGGTAGAGACAGGCTCACCTCTAGCATTCTCGTTACAGCATTTGTTTTTCTAAAGAACGTGATCATAGCTAGTCTAATTTGTTTGCTTGCTTTGAGTAAGTTCCCGTAAGATAGGACACTGTGAACAAGGACCTTTGCACGGCTAATGTCCTATCCATTCACAATAATGTCCAATTATAATAATGTCCATTCATAAAAATGTAAACGGAATTAGAAACCTTTGATATTCTAACTGAAAGTGCTGTGGTGACGCAGGGTAGCCAATGTTCGAGTGATTTATTTTGATGTTACAAATGTTCATAGGCAACAATATAATTTTGTAAGAAGATGCTCACTCAGACAACTGGCGGGCTGCATTCGTTTATACTTACTTAAAATGCTATCCATAACTATAATGTTGAGTCTCAACCGAATCATTTAATGCTTCTCGTAGTATACAAATTAGCAAGTATAAATAAGTACATTATGATTGATAATGTGATTTCACTGAACTTTATTAAAGATTGTATTTTTGGAAATAAAAGCACAATCACAGAAGAATAACGTATGACATTTACACTCGCCCCATTTCGAATGTGGTTCCTAAATACGATTTCCAAACAAACATTGTTCACGCCATCGCCGATATAAGGGAAGGGGAATCCATAACTTTGCAGGTACACAACCATAAAAATAAGGAACAACTTTATTTTCGTCGCGTCGTTTCACTTTGTGGACAATGTAAACTGCAATCTAGTAAACAAAATAACTTTACACCGCTATAAATACAAATATGTATTATTATATGTATTATTAGTGTGTATTATTATATATACAATTTTACTTGAGTTGGTGACACAATATTTAGGTAGTACCTACCTAGCATTCGTTGAGTTATTGTAAAACAATACTGTCGTTGAAATATATTGAAGGATTTTTTTATGTTACTTATCACTACGTCTTATCAGTATGTACTTATCAGTAAGTTTTGAGTTGTGTACACTGGATATTTAACGTTAACCTTCTTACTAAGTACAAATAAGAATGGCAACGAAAGGGAAATGACCTCATTCGGAGGCTCGGGTTATTTGAAACCTTCTCACGCACGCATCCATAAAGTTTATTTTTAGCTCAGTTTGAGGCACGAGCGTATCTGCCGATCTTAAACTTAAGGCCCAATTAAGCCTCAGCCACGATCTGCTCAATTAACCGTATAATTTAAAGGCCGTAGTCCGAACATAGTAACCATAACCATTCGACAAATTGGACTCCAGTGCTCATTAATCTAAACAAACATGCTAATTAAGCGGCGAGCACATTACCTACTCTAATATTTTTTCCCCAGTGAATTACTATAGTTTGGTCTTGTAGTTTCTTCAGATAACGTTCCGTTCCGAATGATTTGTTTTATTTTCGAACAAATAGGAAGATAAAAGGCGTTTTACATGGACGTTTATCTGGATATTGGCTCAATGAGCCGCGCGGGGTGAGCGACTAACGAGGGTCAGCCAAATTTATTCCTCAGAATGACCCGTGGCAAAGCTCACTTATTAATCCTTAATAATTCAAAACAACGTCCTCTGTCCATTGTGATTTGTGATCGATGAAATCATTCTTGATATGATCTACAGGCATCGATGTACGTTTAGTTGTCGACACAGACGCGACGGTTTGAGGATAATCTACGAAAAGAATTTCACAAACAAGGTGCATAAATAGTTGTTATTTTCTTCGAAAACAAGATAAGAGGAAAGCTGTACCTAAGTAATAAAATATCTTTAAACAGTTTCAAATTAAATCGTCCACGGAAACATCCAAATATAAACATCGTAAAGTGACCTGCGTTCCAGTTCTTGAAACAAATATAAAGATTAAATGGTATTCGAGAGACGACAAAACTATTAGGTAGTGGGCTGCTTGAGGGGCTAACGAGTGTGTCGGAAGTCTGGCTGCGAGCCAGTGGCCCCCGAGCGGCGCGCATAAATTGTGGTCAAGCCGAGCTGGCTCGCGGCTGCCCTACAACAGAACCAAACGGAAAAGTGAAAACAACTACCGACTTCAACTGGGCCAACGCAAAAACTAAGGAACCCCATATTGTATATTACCATTTACTAAAAGAAGCTCGCAAATTACAACAATATTCTTAAGTTTTCCTCCAGACGTTTCATGCCAACGCATTTCAAGTGGATTGAACTGAAGTACTAAATGTAATAACAAATCTTCCCGATGTTTATTTATTGCTCTATCAATTGTTCGCTTGACAATAATGATGTAAGAACCAATTTTTAGTAAGCAATAAAGTGTATCGTCTTTATTGCGAGTCGCGAAGGAGTATCGATGTGGGAGTAACGCACACATAGGTACCAGCGCGATTATTAAGGATGCAAGCGGCGGCCACATGGTACGTGAACGACTTCCGGCGCGAGAGTTCGACAGCAGAAAGGCGGAACTATAACAGGGATGGAGCCGCGGCGGCATATTGCCTATTGTTTGGCATCTTCAACTCTTGGCATCGAACTTCATACAGCGCCAACCGACTGCACTGTCAGCTCAAGCACATTACTCTAATGTATGAATATTATCATTCCTTATTCCAAACCAATGAATGATGAAAATAAGCAAGTTCAGTTAGTTAAGAAGGTATAATATTGAATGAGAAGTTCGCACAGAGAGTAACATCGCCTTGGGAGGTAAAGGAATAAGTTACCTATTTTATCAAGGTCGATTAACATTGTAAAATTATCGAGATTTCAAATAACGTATGTCGTTCTTGTAAGTTGAAAGCGTAATACGCTTCATTAATTAAAGAAGTTCTTCGATTAAGTGAGAACATAACTGCGGTTAAACCGTTAAAATGAATTAAAGGGATAAAGTTTTAAAAAAACTGCTGAGCTAACTAAACTGACGAAGTAAAACTGCAAGCAAAGCGAGTGGATTGGGATGGGCACTTACTTGCGTTTGTATGTTTAGTTGAGTTGATAACGTTTTAAGTTCAAGTACTTACCTAAATAGATGTTTCAGATATCGAATCTTTTAAAACGATTTCAGTCTAATTATAGAGATTATCATCCTGCACCAAAATACTAATAAGTAAATTATAAGGGAGCTGATTAAAAAAATAGGTAAATATTTAAATGAAGGGATTGCTATAATATCCCATAATTATTTACCTTCTTGTACGCATTTTATGAAATTTTGATTAAATTAATTTTATATAAAAAAAACTTAGAATTATAACTTTCATGTCCCTATTCAACCTCTTTTCGATCGCTGAAGCTGGTATTAATACCCCTAAGTGGTCGTAAGGAAACTACATAATTTAGTGGCACGTAGACAGGCGCATCGATCGCCAGATCGAAACGGACATCTACTACTCCAACCGGCATAATCATTGTCTCCTATGTCAAGTTCTACATATAGCCCTGAAGTGTGTGTCAGCATAAATAGGGTTCCGTTCATAAGCTTATATTTAGTGCGCTTGCGAGAGCAGTGTGACGCACGTCTGTTGGCTGTCCGGCCAACGGACACAGCACGTATACGTGTTTTTTATTGAAATAATTTAATCAAATAAAATGGTACAGACAGTGTTTTTTATTGAAATAATTTAATCAAATAAAATGGTACAGACATAAACTTAATATTTCAACATAATACTTTCACTTGTACACAATATTGTACTTTTATTTCTGCATGAAGTATATTACGCCCAAGAAGATTGAGCTCAGCGCGCTTGAATCGATCACAGCTTAATTTCCTAAATCATTACGCTTAGCGCTTGTAGGTGTTGATAAAACCAATTTCCTCCGCCTCGATTTTCATTGATTAAAATAATCTCTTGTTGATCGAAACATGCTGAAGCTGAACACTGCTTAGCATACAATTTTTTTTTAAAAGCCGGTGCAAACTTTCATCTACAAATTAAATTGAAGTACAATGTATAATATTATGAGAAGAATTCTTGTAGTCTCGTAGGGTTTTTTGAAAGTTGAGCACCAACTCATTTGATTTGAAGATAGTCAAACAACAGCGAAGCTTAAAAAAGTTATAAGTCTGTTGTTAGGCTTGTAACATTGATTCCTTTTTTGTTAGATAGGTGTCAGTTGTTGTTTTATTTGCCAATTCCCGTGCGTTATTATCATAAAGATTATTGTTGAAATAAAGTCTTGATTTTGTACTCTACTCTACTCTAACTTTTTATAAGAATCTCCCACCATATATTTTATAGTGGTAACCTCAAACTTAGCGTACCTATCTAAAATTGTTTTTGCTTTATTATTAAATGTTGCTGAGTAAGTATCCCGAGGGTCTAAAATGGTATCAAGATAATCAAGAAAGTTAAGTATGTACTTACTTATATGTAGAAATAGTACACAATTTTATATTTTACTGATAGGTACACATGTCTGTTTTCAAACATAAAAGTCCACAATAACGTGTTATTTATGTCAAAATAGGTGCTTATTCTAAGAATGGATTTTAAAGGAATTCCATGGAATGTGAATACATCAATAAAGCTTCTTACATAATATAGGTTTTTTTTATAAGTTTAATTAAATAAGGAACCTTACAAACAATGTAACACCATAGGGTGCCATAGGTTACATTATTGTAATTACATATTGTAGGGTTTGTGGCCTACAATCTTATAGAGTTTGTTGAGTGAAACAGAAGTTAAATTTCACTGTTTATTTGTTAAGTTATGGAGTTGCGATCGCGTTTGTACGCTGCGACGTGGTTTCGCGTTTAGGTAATGAAAGCAACTCTCCTGTTTGGACACGTAATCCACGTTGTAGCGTAAAATGCTGACCCGCGAGAACATGCAGGAATTGTGCGGTGACGTAAACCGTACACATATACAGAAATATAAAATTTCAATTACAATTACAGCATAATAAAATTATTCTTCTTTTTATAACTTATTATTTTTATTTTAATATCAGATTTTGGATTACAAATTAAAACATTCAGGTAGGTAAAGGTAAAGATTACATTACAGAATAACTAATTATCTTTTCAAAGTGTGTCCGGAACCGTTGTATATAACGTATTTTATTGTTCGTTTCATCCATCTTTTTTCCATTCGTTTCTTTGTCAATTAGGGCTTTTATTGTTCGCCTCTTACGAAAAAAAAAACACTATTTTTTAGGCGAGCTCTTTGGTTTTCACAAAATTACCTATATTACGCAAAGCAATCTTGCTAACGATTTCATTCAGTTCCTGTATTCTATTTTAGTATTTTAGAGCTTTTTGATAGATGGGGTAAAGAAATTCGTGTTAGATGATTATGCTTTTTACGCATCAATATTTTTTTCAACACACTTGCTCATAAAGTGGCTCTATGGTCACCGCAATTAGGCACATAATGACACCCATAATCAAACTGTGACTTTTTCATTACTATAATTCACTAGTGAGTAATAGATTTTTTTTTTAATTTTATTGGTTGAGTTGCTTTGTTCTTAAAAAGTTTTTATTCAGAAAAAAGATCGTGTTCAATAGAACAAATAAATTAATGTTCCTATTGCTTGCTCATTTCATGCAACTTCTTATTTGAATAGATAATTTTAACTCGTACGTGTTTAATAAATAAAACTATCACTCAATTATAACTTTTGTTTTCTCTGTAATAAAAGAAAACTTTAAATTCCCCATTTTGTGCGTGGCAGAATAGGCCGCAAACCCTATGCGCGGCGCGGAAATATAGTCTGTGGCCGATCGCAATGCGCGCGCATAGGAAAACTGATTAATTTTTCCCGCAATAGCGAAACATTTTTCACAACTCGTTTTCACTGTTGAAAATGAGTTTTTATTGTTATTTTATTCACAAGTGTGTTGAAAAACGTCGTATGATACACGTGTGTATTGATGAACACCTCGGCGGTAATCACCAATGTTACACACTAGTACCATAATGTACTATTATTCATTATTCAATCAATAACGACATGCGGTTGGTTTTGTAAGTACTATTTTTGATATTCTTAGACAGTTTAGTAAGATTTGTTAATGTGTTAACAATTCATTTTTATTTTAGTGTTCCTCATAAATATTTTGATAAAAATAGGTAGAAAGTAAACGAACGAGCAATAAAACTGTCAGACGGCTACCTTTATGTAGTACTTGCGCAGTGAGTTTTCAAAACCTCTTATGCTCATAATTTGAAGCAACAACACCGGAAAGCTACCGCAATAAAAGCGAATCGGCGTGAAACTGACCGGCGCGCGGTACATGTAATGCGTGCCTCACGAGTCACGTCAGTCGCCCCATTGAGCGACGAACATGGCCCTGTATCGGCGCCCCATTGAAACAATAAAGCACCCGTACTATGATTAATGGCAAACCTTCCGACGCCCACCCGCTTCGTTCTCGTGACTCGCTACTACTCAGACGCACTGATTTACTCATAACATCAAAGTAAGCCAACTCACAACAAAACATCGCGGATGTCATTGGCCTGCCCTCTTACCATGGCGATTGTCTAGGTACCGGATAATAGATAAAAATGACAGTAATAACATCAGAGTGTAGAGAAAAGTAACTTTTATTCACATTCTACCCGTTTTATCTACACTCTAATGTCATTATTGTAATTTTTATCTATTCTCCGGTACCTAGAGAATCGCCATGGTAAGGGGGCAGATCGCCAAAATTCGCCAAATTAAACATACTATAGGAACCTTACCCCTGTATCATGTTCCATTCAGAACTAAAAGCCAAAGCCGCAAATTCAAATTACTCTCAGCTTTTATTGTGATAGATTATTTTTACTTGTAATTTGCTCATGGAAACAATTACTTACCTAGGTATGTGGCTTGAATTAGCTCAGGCAATTTATTATTCTTTGTGTATTTTATTTGGAAAGGAGGTTTTTACAGCGTAGGTAATTTCAAATTATGGAACTGATTTTTATATTCTTGATAGATGAAAATGAAAAATGAAAATGAAAGAGTACATTATGGTACTAGTGTGTAACATTGGTGATTACCGCCGAGGTGTTTTGAGAGCCGAGCCGTTAGGCGAGGCCCTTAACAGAACCGAGGACGGTAATCATCAATACACACGTGTATCATACGACGTTTTTCAACACACTTGTGAATAAAATAACAATAAAAACTCATTTTCAACAGTGAAAACGAGTTGTGAAAAATGTTTCGCTATTGTGGGAAAAATTAATCAGTTTTCCTATGCGCGCGCATTGCGATCGGCCACAGACTATATTTCCGCGCCGCGCATAAGGTTTGCGGCCTATTCTGCCACGGACATAATGGGGAATTTAAAGTTTTCTTTTATTACAGAGAAAACAAAAGTTATATTTGAGTGAAAGTTTTATTTATTAAACACGTACGAGTTAAAATTATCTATTTAAATAAGAAGTTGCATGAAATGAGCAAGCAATAGGAACATTAATTTATTTGTTCTATTAAACACGATCTTTTTTCTGAATAAAAACTTTTTTAAGAACAAAGCAACTCAACCAATAAAATTAAAAAAAAATCTATTACTCACTAGTGAGTTATTATTATTATTATTATTATTTATTCACAAAAAAAGGGCTTTGTCGCTGAGCGACTATATCGCCCAATCGGTAATAAACATCATCTAGGTCTAGGTCTTCATCATATAGGTCTTCATATTCTTTATGGTTTCACTTCACTTATTGGTTTCTTTTTCTTCTTCTTTTATTCCTTGTTCTTCTTTTCACTTCAAATCTTTCTTCAAAATATGTATTACGTCACGTCAATTTGAGTCAATTGAAAAAACATGGCGGCTTGTTTTTTCAAAACTCCAACGGAAATATTTCGTCAAATGAGAAAACGTTACGTTTCCAAAGCTTCATTAGTAAAATGCCACCGAAATTACATAATAAAACCTAGTAAAACACGAGAAAACTAAATAAAATAGCAGAGCCACTAGTTCCTTCAAAAATGGCGAAAGAAGTCCTAGTGAGTTATAGTAATGAAAAAGTCACAGTTTGATTATGGGTGTCATTATGTGCCTAATTGCGGTGACCATAGAGCCACTTTATGAGCAAGTGTGTTGAAAAATATTTTTCAACACACTTGCTCATAAAGTGGCTATATATAAATTAATGTTCCTATTGCTTGCTCATTTCATGCAACTTCTTATTTAAATAGATAATTTTAACTCGTACGTGTTTAATAAATAAAACTTTCACTCAAATATAACTTTTGTTTTCTCTGTAATAAAAGAAAACTTAAAATTCCGCATTTTGTCCGTGGCAGAATAGGCCGCAAACCCTATGCGCGGCGCGGAAATATAGTCTGTGGCCGATCGCAATGCGCGCGCATAGGAAAACTGATTATTTTTCCCGCAATAGCGAAACATTTTTCACAACTCATTTTCACTGTTGAAAATTAGTTTTTATTGTTATTTTATTCACAAGTGTGTTGAAAAACGTCGTATGATACACGTGTGTATTGATGATTACCTGCCTCGGCTCTGTTAAGAGCCTCGCCTAACGGCTCGGCTCTCAAATAACGCCTCGGCGGTAATCACCAATATTACACACTAGTACCATAATGTACTATTATTGCAGTAAGGTTGCATAGAACAAGGTTAACACAAGAAGAATGGACTTATTTTACAGATACCAAAAAATGTATTTGAAAATTATCTGTCAGCTTCCTCAGTAGGCACAGCCTGTATCGAGGAAGCTATATTACGATAGGGATAGGGGAGATTTAATGCCAGGTCACTGCTATGGTAGGTATATACCTCTGTGGCGCAGTGGGTGAAAGCCCGCTTGGGACGCAGAAGTTTGCGGGTTCGATCCCCGCTGCGGGATAAATGTTTGTATGATCTGCAAACATTTATCTCGGGTCTGGGTGTTTCTATGTATAATATGTATGTACTTACAAACAAAAAGTATATAAGTAATACATATATCAGTTATCTGGTTCCCATAGTTACAAGCTTTGATTAGTTTGCTAGATAATGCTATGTGAAATGTCCAACATTATTTATTTATTATGTATTATTAAATTTTGGGGGAGACCTTTGACCAGCAGTGGGACACAACAGGTTAACTAAAAAAATGTATTATTATTAATACTTAACAGGTAAGACTTATTTTTAATTAATGTAAGTAAATAATATTAAATATACCCATAGCCCAGTAATCAGATTTCCATATCCTCAATAGTTCTGCACAAACCGGAGACTGTTCCTGGATGAATTTTTATAGTGTTGAAGGGATAGTAGCCGGTAGTGTCTCCATCACACAAGATCAAAATTGTCAAAAAGGCCTCTATGTGTTGGCTTCGGCCCCACGCATGCCTATCAACGGTCCCGGACTCTATAGTTACGTGATGCTGAACTTTGACAAATAAATATAATATAAAAAAATTTGAAAAAAAATTGAACAGACTTCACAGAACACAAACAATTATATTCTTATTTTTCTCTTTTTAGTGTGTAGAAGGTTCGTCTGTTTGTGTTCTGTGAAGTCGGTTCAATTTTTTTTTCAAAAATTTATATTTTTCACTTTTTAGTGGAAGTAAATAAATACTGTGTAAATAAAAGTGTATGTGTAAATAATATAGTAAGCTACGAGTACATTAAGACCCTGCTTATCGTAGTTTAAGTAGGAAAGGATAAGAGAAGTCATGGGTAGGCCTACTAAAGGACACACCGGAGTTCAGCAAGGGGGAAAACTATCAATCCCTCAGGAAAAGAAAATATTTTGGACTACCTCGGGTGTAATACCCTTTCAAACTAACATACTAAAATACTAAAATAAACATTTGGTACGGTTGTGTTGGTTGATGAGTGATCGCTAGGGCAATTATCATCATCATCTCAGCCCTATATCACCACGTATGCCCACTGTCGGGTATAGGATTGTTTGGATCTTTCGGAGTTTGTGAACAAGTCATGTATGACTTAGTCAAACTACTTACCTAAATGTGTTGTTATATGTATGTAGTATCCTTTTTTTTTTTTTTTTCTCGCTGGGATAAATGCATTACGCATCCCCTTCGCCGCGGGCGAGAGGGGTATGTGGGACTCCCCGGGGACTCCCGGTATACCCACTAAACGACCCAGCGTCATTCCGGCGTCGCTTCGAATGGATGGGACCTGGGAAACCGGCACAGCCTTTTCATCCAGTCCCCCTCTGGCGATCCCCGCCCTTAAGGCGGCCCCGCATAGTGGTGAGTAGTGAAAGGCGGACGAAGGTGCCCCCACACCTAGCGTCCGCTACTCACCACCAGAGCTCTCCGCGCCCTTCGTCCACTGCGCACTCTAATCAAAGAGGTGCGCGTGGAGAAGCCTCCAAAAACGGCCGCAGAGGACAGGGAGAGCGGCAACGTAACACCGACACTCCTCTTCCACTGCGGCCCCGCCGCCGACGCATCTTACGGTGCGCCACCGTTGGGTCGCGGGAGATAGGGCGAGCGGCAACGAAACACCGACACGCCTCTTCACCCGCCACCCTACCCGCCAGACGCCACCAGGGCGTCCCCGCCTGGGATTCCTTTTGGCCCCCCCATCGCGTCAAGATTGGAATCCATCGGGGGGGATGTATGTAGTATCCTAGAACAACATTTAAACTACAGATAAAACATCAATCTGCGATACAGCATTTTGGGCTCAAAAGTCAAAAGTGCCGGCCAACGACAAATCACTTTTGGGCCCAGCCTTGTATAGCGCATGAATAGCCTCCTTTGTTAAAATCTGATCCAATTTTATTAATAGAACATACATACAATAACATCGTCTTCCCAACGTGCAAGCTCATACGTTACAGTTAGTAAAGTTACGAGTCAGACATGAAGTTCCCGAGGGATGAGGATAAACTATCCACTACAAGAGCGGCTCGCTTGACTATATCACAAAAATAAATCACAAACTGAATCAACTTGATGGATATAAACGGATGTTCATGAATTATATCGCAAACAATATCAATTGGGTTATTTTATTTAGATTTTTGATTCAATTCGTAATTTGATTGAATTCAATGACGTAATATAGATTTTTTACAACACATCAATTTAATATACACTTTATCCTCCTAATTGACGACCTCTGTGGCGCAGTGGGTGAAGGTCCGCCTGCGACGCAGAAGGTTGCGGGTTCGATCCCCGCCCCGGGACAAATGTTTGTATGACCTACAAATATTTGTCCCGGGTCTGGGTGTTTCTATGTATAATATTTACAAACAAAAAGTATATAAGTAGTTTTAAATTATAAGCTCTGCTTACTTTGGGGCTAGGTGATGCTGTGTGGAAAATTCCAGCGTTATTTATTTATTATAATTTTATTAATTGTCGCGGTCAGTTAGTGTTCTTATAGGCGGCGATGGGCTTGCAACCTGTCACGTATGGAATACTAACTTCTGCAAGATGTGGGCATGTATCAAATATGTGTTTGGACATGCCTCTGACTACCCCCCTTAGACATCTTCAAAGGATCTGGAATAAGTAAGATCTGAGAGAATGTCTACCGCACGTTGGGGATACAGTCGTGAACCTGTGAACCTGTGTGTTGCGGCCATTTTCGACATTGCATATTTTGCGATCACTAACCATGGACATGACATGTATACTTTGTATATATATATTTTTTTCTTTTTTTTTTTCTGTTTACTTTGGGGCTAGATGATGCTGTGTGAAAAGTCCAGCATTATTCATTATTTATTTATTTATCTACACTAATCTACACTATCTACACTAATATTATAAAGAGGAAACATTTGTTTGTTTGTTTGTTTGTTTGTTTGAATTGAATAGGCTCCGAAACTACTGGACCGATTTGAAAAATTCTTTCACCATTAAAATCCTACATTATCTCTGATGAACATAGGCTATAAATTATTTTCAAAAAAATTAGAAATCCTTATGAAAATTGCAATAATGTAACTAAAGGTGTAAAAATTTTTAACATAAAATTCTTCATATCGCGTGCGCTGCGAAAACTATTGATGATAGAACAAAAAAATGTTCTCAATATTAAAGAACGTATCAATATCTACAAAAAAGTCAGCGATAGCTATGTCCAACTATTGTGGTTGTGTCAGAATAACAACTTTTATAATTTAAAAAGTGAATAAAAATGACGACCAAAAGCAGACCACGTTATTCTTATTTTGGTATTTATTCTTATCCAAATAAATTCCTTCGTAGTAAAGGCTGTTTCAGTACCCGTCGATTTCTTTTTGAATGATTGAAATCGGACATTTTATTCAAAAGTTATCATGAGTTTAAAAATGTATGTATATGTGTAAATGATACATCGCGACCACAGAATAAATATCAGTTAGTGCGGTAGGACAAGTGTCTGGGATTTTTAACACAGGTAACGGGATGTTAACCATGATTTATACCATAGATACTATTGATCATGACGTATGCAACTGCGCCGAAATATCGGGAAACTCAAAAAACATTAAATCATGGTAAATATCCCGTTAACTGTGTTAAAAAAGTTGAAAACCATGATAGTTTAAAAAGTGTCTGGGAACTATAGAATGGGAGAGGGGAGTGGTAATATATCAATGAAATATATATGGGAGGTAGGGGAGCATTGGGCAGTAGGGAGGTTTGGACACCCCCGTGTCATGTCGGCCATAAACCATCATGCCTATCGTCAAATCGGAATTTGATCAGTTAGAATTTACCATGTATGGGGGTGGATTGGCATGACTAATGGTGGATTGGCATGATAATGTATGGCCGGCATAACACGGGGATTTGCCGATGGTGTCCAAACCTGCTTTACTGCTCAATACTCCCCTACCTACCTTAGACCTTACCTACATATTAACCTCTAAACTTTAAAGGATCATACATCCCGCTCCGGGACCGCCATGTTGTTATTAAATTTTTTTTAAATACCTTTAATAAACCCGTGTGAAGCCGTGGCGGACAGCTAGTTTATACTATATAGACAGCTGCTGAGTCTTGCTGGTGGTTCACATTATTTTTGAATACACCTGTGTAGGCTTAAAACAATAACTGAAAATTTATTTTACATTAAGTGTCGTGACGAAATCAATATAAATATCGAAACATAGTTGAATATGAATATTTTCCTTAGAAAAGTAAACATTTATTTACAAAAACTAAGCTAAGTACTACATTTTACAAAATACGTCAAATCCCGACTTTTTCCTTTAGATATGAAAAAAAAAAAACAAATAAAGAGCTTTCATAATTGATTTGTTTTAACTCATACGACCTTACTTACTTTTAATGTGAAAAACACATGAATTGCTTGCGACTATTATCTTTAAAAAAAAAATAGTTTAACGATCTGAAGTACTTTTTTAACGATCATGCTTTTCGGGCCTATTAACAAGGACTCGTATTATTATTATCACTGGATACAAATAATAGTGAGTTCGTATGAACCTGAGACTTTCCAGGAATTCTGACTCATATTATTATCAATCAATCAGATGATAGTTTACTTGAAACTGTATTCACTTACAAATTGAAGTTCCAAAAGTTTATTCAAAATCTCAATCCACGTACTCACACATGCTAAGTTACGCTTCGCTACGGTAGAGTACAGCTCGTAGCAATAAGCTGGCACCAAATCGTAGCGCTCTAGATTTCGTAGCTCACGTCGTAGCACTGCTACGAGACTTACGTTTGAGACTTTTCATATAACCAGCAGACCCGATTTCTTCTTTCTTTTTCCACATTTTTTCATCGAAATCCAGTGGAAAATGGAAATTGCGTAGAGCTTGTTGTAGCATTTGTACGTGAATTAGTTTTTAAATGTTTTTTGCTGTCATAAATGTTGTGTAATATTTTTGGACAGTGCTCAAATTGATACCGCATACGTCTAAGCACGACTACCTATGTTATTATCCAGTGAATACAGGCTTGAGTTTTCCACATCTTGTAAATTTATTCATACTTAGCAACTTTCTAAAATGAAATTTCTAAATCTCTTTCGAGAAAACTTTTTATATCAACATTGAATCACGTATGAAATGTGAGGTTTGATACTTTGCAATACCTTTTAAATACCTGCAAATCCGGATTACTCTCTGTTTCTGAGAACTTAAACTTAAGCCAGCAGACGAACAAAGTGACGCGTAAGTTACGGCCGAGTTGAAGCATCTTGAGAACCGAGGCACGTACGCCTTGTAAATATTTATAGCCAGTAGCCAGAGAATGCACTACTGTTCCAAAAATGCTCTTATTTTAACAGAACTTTGTTTAACTGATTTACAAATGCCATTTAACTTAGCCTTATTTGAATAATTCTATTTTATATGGCTGCAAATAACAGGGTTGACTTAATTCGATAAATTTTTACTTTCTAAAGGAAATTAGCATGTATTATGCCGGGAGGAAAAAAATACTTTTACATTTTACGTTTGCAGACCTTTTGAGAGAGCGCCCATTCATTTTCCAGTTTCTAATCCAAAATCAAAGGTGCATGGAAATTCAAATAGGTACTTGTATTTTAAAGGTCGATAATACCTCCGGAATTTCCCCACAGGGAACCACCCTGCACAAATGCAAAGTATTGAAGCGTGTAATTGAGAAACACCCCTATGTTCCCACCAGACTTGATTAAATTTCTGTTATCCAAGATTGTCTCACTTGTGAGGCCATCGTAATTGGAACCCTTCAAGATAAGACATTGAAATTCGTTCGTCCTTTGCATGGCACTTTACATTCAACCCTAGTTGTAAAGTAAGATACAAAATAAACTTGCGAGCTATTTAGTTTGTTAACAGGATGGATGTGTACTGTGTAGCTCGCCTACATATAAGGTAACGTGGGCGATGATAATGCATAATGCGAGTATAGAACGTGTTTATAAATGCGGCACGGGACCTGCCTTTCGGAGATACGTAATATGCATGACATAGACAAGCAGGCATTTAAAAAGGCAAGACGTACCTGCCATCGCTTTGAATACTTAATGCTTCTTCACACTTACGAACTCTCACCAGTTTGAGGGTTACGTGAGTTTTTATATTACACGTTCTCTTTATCCAATAAAAATACTGAAAACGATTACAGGCCTTATATCTGCGTTATGCTTCGTTTCGACTATTCGTGGCACTTCAAATTTAGTCTTTATTTAGAATTTTGTTATACTGATCACCTGGCAGCCTGAAAAGAGGCAACAACGCCGCGGAAGGCCAAAGAAGCGGGTGGTGGAACCTATCAAAGGAGAGAGAGGAATTGGGGGAGACATTTGCAGTGGGACAGCATAGGTTGATCCAAAAAAATAATTCAATGGTATATATTCTGTACAAATAATGAGGACACGTGAATTGATCTTAGCAAAAGACCCGTTAAGTAACGCTTGTCGAAATTCGGATTTATTTTCAATTTTCAAAATGTAGGCTGGACACGTCTGTCAACTGGGTTACATTACAATATACCTACTACGAGTAGGTTCCCTAAAATGTAGTGGCTATAAATTTATGTTTGAAACTAACATAAATAAGTATGATCTTTTTTATAATATTGGTCTTGTTTAAAAATCATTAGTTTAGTTTATTTTATAGTGTAAGTACTTAGTTTCTTCCAGAACTATGTCAGTAATGTCAAGGAGGTGGCATTGAGACTGCTTCACAGTTATTTTACTTTTGCAATTCTCATCGTTATTTTCAAATCACTTCTGTGTACTTTGTTCTGAATAAATAATTTGAATGTTGAATTTGAACTTCGAACAGAGAATATAAATGTGAGAATGCCGGTTTCACAATGTGCCTAGCTAATCTCGGGATTGGCGTTACAGTACAATAGTAATACGAAACGAACAATACATTCAAGGAGCGGGATTCGGCTTACCTGAACGATTGCGGCATCTTTATCTGTTTACGAATGCACAAGGCGTCGCTTGGTCGCGCCCTCCCGCAAATTGAATAGGCTAGGATTGGGAATAGTTATGATGTTCGGGTTCTATTGGTAACGGAAAAAATACGGAAAATATTTTAAGATTTTTTATTGATATTCGACTATTCGTGGAGCTAAACTATTATTTGCGACAACCCATGTTATTATTTTGTTTTTTATCTTATCTTCATGAACATAATTTACATACAATATGTATAAGTTGGCTTACGATCACTTTTAGTGTATTAAGTAAGTAGTTAAACTTACCCTCATGTGTTACAGCGAAAACAATTAAACAAAATATTTTAACTTATTTTTTGTGAATTCATTTTTTTTAAGTATGCCTATTGAAATACCTAGATCATACATAAGCCATGAGAACAATCCTTATCATTATTTAGTTCCGAACCTTGAACAAAATGTAAGTAAGGATCCAAATTAACAAAGAACCGGTAAAGATACGGTACTTCACTAGTCTATAGTGGCTATAGAGGGCGCGCATTCGAGTAGCGCTGCGGGCCTCACTTTCCCTGGCTTCTAAAAATAGACGCTCATGGCCCTTCGTGGCACAGTGTAACTAAACAGTATTTTTTATCCAATTTTCGGAAAAAAATATTTATTTAATTTCAAAATTCTCCAGTTTTCTTATTTTTGTCGGGTTAGTTTATCCAGTAATCTCCAGTTGATTAACTTTAAACACATATTAAGTATACTTAATAAGTATAAGTAAATTTTTTGCGGGAAATCTTTGGGCTCCTCTAATAACATTTTTTTTTGCTTCTTTTTTTATGTATCTTCGAGTATGTGACTACTATTACAATTATATTCGCCTCTAAAGGTTCCTTTGCCCAATGGTTTAATGGGTTTTGTTTCATTAGAAGTCGTAAAAGTTTTGCGTATAATAAGCCCTCCAGGTTTTATTAATCTTTTTATAGAATTTATTGAAAAAACAAACCAACCGAAGTCAAAATTGTCCTCAACTACCAGAATAGAGGATAAAGGTTAACACACTCTTTTTGCTGACGCATTTAGTCGTCTGGCAAACACTCGGCGCAAGGCATACTTCCAATATGAGCCAACAATATATTTTTAAAACGTTTTTGATTTTAGTATATCGATTTGATAATATTAAGTTTCGTTTTAGTGTTTAATTATACTACGAGCATCATGAGTGTGAAAGGGTGGATGTGGATTCACTATTGACGAGTGAAAATGGTATGTGAAGGCAGAAGACATGTTTTGTCTCATATAATGTAAAATAAGGGCGGGATAATGATGATGATACACGATTATCTACAATAATATCAAATGAACCAAATTTTTTTTAACAAAGCTTTAAAAGGAATAGTACGCCCAAGCTAAATTAACGCTTAGTTTATGCATTTGCTACGCATTCAACACAAGATTAGCTAATCTTGTGTGATATTTAAAAATTGAAAGTAGTACAAATACCTACCGTTTTAAAAACATAATGTTTGGCTCCTTTTCGATGGCGATGGCGCGACGTTCAAATGAACAAATATGACGAACCTAGTACCCATAAACTTAAAATGTTTTAGGTCTGTGAAAGTAATGCTTTAAGGGTCTGTGATCCTCTACCTAAAATAATCCAGTGATTTCAATTCATAAAGACTTACGTCTTCATTTATTTTACAATGCTGTTTCCAGAGTGTCCGCCGGCAGCGGACGGCATGGAGCGGTTCGCGTGCCCCACGCCGGACCGGCAGGGTCGCTATCGCTGCATAGACGACCACGTGCTCTGCGACGGCTTCATCGACTGCCCTAGCGGCGAGGATGAGGACAGACAAGCCTGCATGTTCTACAAAACGGTACGTTATTAGGTGTCTGTCTATTACGAGTATAGTCATCAATTGCGCGTCAAACTTTCGCTAATATATTTTATGTCGTCGGAACAATAGGTTTTCTTCTTCCACTTCGCTCTATCAGCCGCTATCTTAATAATTCCCTGCTTTCCCATGTCTTTCTTCACACAATCTTTTTTTTTCCTACTTACAACCTTTCATATTTGTGTTGCTACTCTAAACTTGCTGCTGTATGTTTAGACGGTTTAGACACACCCTTTACCGAAATAAAACTCCACACTTTTTACAATATCATGCCTCACCAGCTTGCTAATATCATTTCACATTTCCATATCACGCCTCAACTGCTAAACCGATTCGCATAAAACCTGGAGTACGAGTAGTAGGTAGATTCTATTTTGTAGATATCGAAAGCAAGCGACAGACTCGCTTGCTTTTTTACCTAGTAATATGTAGTAGGTATATTGGTAGGTGACCTACCGCAATTATTATCACACATTTTAAACAGTCCGGCTTAAATACATTAAACAATTATACCGGGACCTATTTACCTCGACTCATGACCTATGACCTCAACTATCAATCTGAGAATTATTATAGCATTGAATCTCGGAAAAGCTTATGTACCATTTTATAAGCAGCGAAAGAAAACATCGTAAGGAAGCCCGAAACAATTTTGTTAGTACCCGATCTAGCTGTCTATTTTTGGCTCGTAATAGTTTGTTCGTAAAACAAACTCAACTAATTTATCTAGCTAAGTAAGTGGAACACTTTTGACTTTTCGTAGAAAATAAGTTTTCAGCATATGAAAGTTTTTGAAAGTCATGCATCATTAAACAAGCAATCAAGCTAAAATGCCGCGACAAATTGACAACATTTTCCTGAAATATCTTGTTCAAAGTTTAACGACTACAAATAGGTATTGGCGATCGATTGAAAGTGATGAGCTTCGTGACTGAAACAGAGTACCTAACGGGCTACTAATGAGATGTTGTTGGTTCTAGACGAAGGCGCACTTGGACGTGCTGGCCGATGCGCTGCTGCGGTGGGCACGCGGACGCTAGGCGCCCTCTCTGGACTTCACCCCTTGTATTCCGCTAGTGCTCCATGGACACCATGTACACCGATTCTCGATCGAACGAACCCGTGCTCATATGCGATCAGTAAAAGCTGCGAACTCCCACAGATATTCGGACGCAACCAGTCAGCATTACTCGTGCGTTGAACGTAATGAAACATATCAAGTAGTGGTGCAACCTACGCCAAATATATGACCACTTAAAGTGTAGTGTAAGGTTTCCGACCGTGGAACGAGAAGGTGCTGGTGCGCGCTATGACCGAACGAAGGAAGTGATACGATCTGGTTTCGTCCCAAATCACACTTCTCAGCAGCTCATTTATTTTCCAAGTATTTCGTACCTTCTAGCACTATTTAACTAAAATGTGAGACTGGTAGTCGACATTGTTAGTCATTAGAAATTATACATAAATATTTTAGAATACTTAATAGTTCTTCATTTGACGAAAAGTGAATGTTTATGTCCATTTGTTAAATATTTATTCACTTTATGTATTTACTCTATGTTAAGTTACGACATTCCTTATTGTGGTAATGGTTACGTATAATGAAAAAGTCTAAAATAGTGTACATAGGTATACTGAATGAACTTATTTGTATTTGTTTAATTTGTCGGCCTATAAAATGCGGCGAAACGCGTCTGATGCAGGGGAGCGAGCGCGGTGCAAGCCTATCTGTCGCACTCGCCTCGCCTCGCCTTGCACTTGGAGAGAGCAGCTGAAGACGGTGGGAGTTACTTATCTTATGTCAAACAAATAAAAATATTGTTATCCTATATGGACGTTTATGGTAATAGGAGAGCATTATCCTACGGAAACAACATCAATTACAAATCTAGGCAGCTATTATTGAGTATAATGATAAAATAATCCTTCTATGATATTTAGACAATTGTTTTTTTTTGTTTATAATTAATTCTATTTTAATTAAGTCGTTGATTACTTTCGCCTACATTAGCGTTAAAGTCTTTTGACTGAAATAATTAATTATTGAGGTTTGCCGAAGAAGTCTGAAACGCTTTCTACTCTAGTGCGCTCTAGTCATCAGTACCTATTATTTATCTGCCATATTTAAATGTTGTTACAAATGCATGGTAGGTACACAATATACCTACCTAATTCTCTAAGACCCAAGATCACCTTCATATACAGTGTGATAAGCAATGTTGCTAGGTATAAATAAACCAAAGAATAGTTGTAAAGACACGTAACAATCTTGCGTGGTGATTCAATTGATAAACACACATTTATTGTCAGTTTATTAATTGAACTCTGTTATTTAAGTCATTTGCGTTTAATTTACTAAGCTTTTTTAATATAACCTTTTTTTTTCGTTGTACACCATACGATTAGAAACTAGACATTCCATATTATTTCTAGCTTATTTCAAAGATAAAATGCTCTGACGTCAAAGAATAAATTATCGGCACTAGAATAATTAACGAAAGTTCCTTTTTAAAAATCGTCTTGTCGTTACGTAAAAGCTCTTAGAAATTCAGTAACTGCCTACAGATCATAAAACAACACTACCTGTTTAACATTAGATAATATTCAATTATTTGTACCTAAATACCTATGTACCTACTCAATTACAGAATCACAGAATACCGAAAATATGTAGGTAATAAATTTTGCTTAAACATTTACTTACTTATCTTTATTTAAATGGAAATAACATCAATTAATAAAGTTTACATCTAAAATAGGTTAAAGTAAAATAACATGAAAAGATAAAAAAAAAAAAAAAACCTGCACCATGTAGATAATGCTAGAGCAATCAGTTTAATAGGTAACTTGGTTTGCAAAGCACCATAGTTATTTAGTAAATTAGCGGTAGATAAACTGGACAATGCACCAAAGTATACCTAGTTAATATTCATATAAAATATAAATTATTTTAGGTAAATTATTCTACATATTTGGGCACCATATTATTCGAATAGAATAAGTAATTAGGCACTTCAATTAAAAAATAAATATAGGTAGAGCATTAAAAAGTTAGTTAAGTAATAAATATTATATTTACTAGATGTAAACTTTATAACAACGATATGTTTTTGTGGGGCTAGGGAGGCACATCAATGCACTATAACATTCTTTCAGTCCCTTAATAATCGCAATTATTTAAATATGTTAGAGTAAATAATTTGAAACAAATAAATACCACTGTGGTCTGTTAGAACCCTGTTCTTGAGCCATCAGATCCTGTGGTATTTAGATAGTAAGCAAGTAGTTAAAAAATCACTGCAAAGGTTTTATAACCAAATTCACTATGTAAATATAGTGCTTGGTGGTAAAGTCCCTCAAAAGAACATATCGTATCAAAATAAACTCAATTGAATATTATATAATTTATATAAGAAGCATTTGAAAAGATTTAAAGCACATTTTTCATATAAAACATACTTAGGTTGGTACTTAAAAGATTTTTATTTCAGTTGTTTTAAAAAACACGACGAAATAACAAAAAAATTACTTAAAAAATTTCACATAAAATGTTTACTTCACCTTACGAACTTAAATAATTTAAATAAATTGAAGTAAGACTTAGAGCAGAAAATATGACAAGCAGAAAGTTTATTCTGGTGCCTGTAATTTCTTTTGACAAAAATTACTAAAGTTGTTTAATTTATAGTAAACATTTTACCTCATTCGTTCGACTATTCGGCAGATTGGTAGGTATGTTAAAAATTAATTATCTTTCGTGGTTTAAGTACATTTATTATTTCTTGATATTAATTACGAAATATGATTATTACCGAAAGTAATTAATTATATTATTCTATAATATAAATTAATGTAATGCACTCAAAATTTGCCTGTTTCGTATGTGCACAGCAATTTATTGTGATATTTTAATAAATACTATAGGATAAGATGCAAATCAAGATCTTTCGAGATAGACTATGATGTATGTACCTATTGATGTGATTATTGTTAATTTAATATTATATAAATGACGTACGTATGTTACCTGTGTGAAACTATGCTAGTCTGTATCTAATACAGGCGACTTTCTGTTTGCTAGTACCTACTTACTGTTTGTGCTAGTAATGCAAAGGCTAATTTATTGTATGTAGAGATAATACGTTATTTGCAGTTTAGCTTTCACCTATCTGTACTTACCTACTTATATCATTTATTATTTTGTGTCAAGCCTCAGTTGTCGTGTTAATTTATTAGAAATGTTTAGCAATTTTGGTCAATTTTATCGATATACCTGTATGTGTGTAGGATATTTAAATGTAAAGATGCTAATCGTTGTTCAGTGTCTCTTCTATTGAACGAAGCTGTAGCCTGGAAGTGCGGCGACAGGCGCGCGCGCAGCCGGCGACGTTCGTGTGACCTCTCCATTACTTCAACGCACCCCTCACTGACTATTATATTTATCTAGGTTTCATATTAGCACGTGAGCACTTATGTCGTAATTTATTAATCCCTAATGATTAAAGTTAGAGAAAAATCCTCCTGAATTCCATCAACCGCAAAATAACGCGACTGAAACATTTTACTTAGTTCACTTCCATTCCAGACGAAACGCTCATTATAACTTCCAGCTGAGTTCAAGTAACATAATGATGTGTTATGTACTTATGTCACTATTTATCTTAACTTATAAATAATGAAAGCTCAAATTGGGGGAAAATACTTTGACGATATATACCTACTGTTGTAGATCAATATTTTTAGAGACACACTTGTTACACAAACATACAAAATATAAACTTAACTTTTCATTTAGTCAATTAAAAGATCTCGCCTACAAACAATTTCAAAGGAGTTCATTAATGCTCCTTTATAGAAACATCATTTCCTTAGCTGTTCCTTGATGATGATTTTTTTATTTAAAAATGCAACTATTTTTGTAGAGACATATTTAATTGATTACCACTAGATAAAAATGTACATTATATTTTTCTCATTGTGTTACGTTTTCCATTGAAGACAAACAATTTCTACACAAGACCGCACAAGACGAATCGTTGAGAATTTTTAGACTCGATTCTTACTCATAACACGCGTTTTTTATTAATACGTAATTATGAATGAACTGCACCTATTGGGGTAGATATTATTTTGTATTGACCCACAGAGGCCACTCAAGTTTCTGTCGTTACATAGCTTGTGGGGAAATGGAATAGTCTCCGAGAAAGCGACATAACCAAAATCTTTTCAGAACTCGATTTGACTAACTTTTCACTAACAAATTTTGTTGCGGCTTATGCTGACCGCTACCTTAGATTTACTCTAGGTCAGGTAGGTAAGATCAGAAGCCATCAGGAAATCTGGAATAACGTAGCTTTTAATGAGCAAGACGTGTTATTTATGATGAAAGAAAAGACAAGACAACGCTTGAAAAATATGTAGTGGCTTTATCGTAGCGGGAAATGTAAATCGCATCTCAACTTTATGAATTTCGACTCTCTCAAAGATTATTTCAATTTTTTCAGACATGTCATGGAGTTGCCTTTGTCATTCCGCAAAACACGTAAGCAACTCGTATGGCGATAATCTTATAACGACTACGCTATTTTGTAGGCGTAATATACTTTTGGACTATTTATTATGTATTGTTAATTACTATGTATGTTGTATTAAGATAAACATTGAAAAACAAAAATAAATGTTAATAAATGCCTCAGCCAGAATAAAATGCGTGTTTTATTTTGTCATAGCACCTCGTAGCCTCGTAGCACCTCGTAGCACACGCGTAGCACGAGATTCGCTAACTCAACTCAACCAAACCTGCGTAGAATCAGTTTGACTTTTTTTATCATAATAACATCGGCATCGTTTTGTAAAAAAGTACTTATGTACGAGTACTACAGTAAGCTAGAAACAAACTATCGGATGCAGCTGACGGACGCGACTGACAGCCGCGAATTGGATAATGATTGTACAGTACAGTACCTACACTGAGCTGTGCAAGCTATCAGACATATAGGTAGGTATGGGCTGACCCTGAGCTTTTGGACGTTCGACAAAGATCTGGCGAGCTGGATGTTTTTGTTCTGTGCATACCTACCAGTTGCGTCCGTCAGTCGCGTCTGATAGTTTATTTCTAGATTTAGGCCTCGTTTTAGGAGACGCGGGGCGTCGCGCATAGCGTGCTACGATTCGCGTTTTTTTCTAAAATTCCATTAAAACGCCATATTGTTTGAATTCAGTGCGGGTCGCGTCGCTCCACCTAACGCGCAACGCCCCGACATGTGACTCTGTAAATGAGGCCTTAGGCCGCGGCCTCGATACTAGGTACCTACCTTGCTTTTTCCAGCGACATCTTATTATTATTATTATTATTATATCAGCCCTCAATGTCCCACTGCTGGGCAAAGGCCTCCCCCCACTCTCTCCATTCCAGCGACATCTTAAGTAGGTAAATTCTATAGATACTTTGACTGTTTCTCCCTGGTATAAAAATATAAGAACCTACCTACAAGTTAGTATAGGTCGGTAAGTATAAATGGTAGGTAAGTAGTTGTTTCACAAAATAATATAGAGTACCTACCACCTACTTACTTGTAAGGTAGGTATAGGTACCTAACCTATACCTAATGGATCGTGCAGTTTAGGTAAAAACGTAAGTATATTTACCTACCTAACTTTATTTGCTGGTTTTGCAGTCTCTTCTCTTGTTTTCTACACTATTGCGCTGTGTATTAAGTTCACTGACCTTTGTGAAAAGGTGTTATCAATGACTTGGGAGGTAGGGTGGGTAGGTGCGGTACAACAATAATTTGGTTGTCCTGTCAGAGGGTACATACAGTATCAAGTTTGCGCCACATAGGAAGTCTTACGGAATTTAGCATTAGGTTAGGTAGGTACCTACTTATAGAATATCAATAATCAAAAAACCTATTGCAATTTACCTAGTATTCATTTTCTGTGAATTTACCGTCACACGTAGATACTAACGCTATGCTCTGCTCCGCAGAGTTAAATTTTTTGCGATACGATAGCAAAATTCGCACAATTTTCGATAGTGCTGCCAAGATCATTTTGGTGCTGCCCACGGTGCTGCCCATGCGTGTGCTGCCTCTGCAGAATAACCGACAAAATAATATATTATGTTTCTCCATGAACCAACAGGACTTGCCATAGAGACATATGGACTTGCTTCGCCTTCGCTCAAAGTAACCGCTAGAGGCGTTGCATGCAACGCACCTAAAATAAATTCCAACTATCATTAGTCACGGCCCTTGCTTCTATTAGCTAGCAGCTGAGGCGATGACAAATGGTGTTTCTAAGATTTTAGTAGAGTTCTTTCGCCATTTTTGAAGGAGCTTGTGGCTCTGCTATTTTATTTACTTTTTTCGTGTTTTACTAGGTTTTATTATGTTATTTCGGTGGCATTTTACTAATGAAGCCTTGGATTACGTAACAGGAGGTTTGGTAAATGGAATGGGGGGGTATTCAAGTAAATTTCTCATTTGACGAAAGATTTTCGTTGGAGTTTTGAAATAACAAGTCGCCATGTTTTTTCAAAACCAAATTGACGTGACATAATACATATTTGAGAGGTGAAGATACTTGACATTTGCAGAATATACTGTTAATACCATATACAGGGTGTCCCACGGCTATGCCACATGGAGGGAAAGTACCTTAAATATTGTAGATGGAACATTTTACTGAAAGAAGACATTATTTTTATTTAAAAAACAACTTAAACTGCATTCACAGATATTTAAATAATTACATGTTTGAACCGGAAATCGAACCCGTTACATGAGAAAAATAATCACCTGTAGCTTTATCATACCGATCGAAAGGCTTCATCATAAGGATTATTTTTTGCCAAATAACATAGGGTCACAAATAAAAGGAAGGCCATGAACTTTAACATTTTTAATACAAAATTTATCAATTTATCAAATGCTCAAAATGATTCCCTTCCTGTTGAATACAAAGTCGAACTCTTTTGATTATTTCGCTCCCTGTCGATTTTTTGATCTTGTTGTGGTGGATATTTCGAATATCACGTCTAAGTTCTGCTTGTAGCTCGTGGACACTTTCATACTGGTTATACTTCTCAAGTGGGTACATTTACTAGTGATACGTACTTATGATAATGTCAGTTGTATGTGCTTACGGCAATGTCAGCTAAGTATTTATTTTTCTGAACACAAATGTTAAAATTCATGGCCTTCCTTTTATTTGTGACACTATGTTATTTAGCAAAAAACAATCCTTATGATGAAGCCTTTCGATCGGTATGATAAAGCCCTGTAGCTTTATCATACTATGACTATTTTTCTCATGTAACGGGTTCGATTTCCGGTTCAACCATCTATTTCTAAGTTATACAACCAATTATTTAAATATCTGTGAATACAGTTAAAATTGTTTTTTAAATAAAAATAATGTCTTCTTTCAGTAAAATGTTCCATCTACAATATTTAAGGTACTTTCCCTCCATGTGGCATAGCCGTGGGACGCCCTGTATATAGGATGTAATAGATAGAACTTTAGAGTAATTTGAGCGTCTCCACTTTTCATTACATTCATAGACAACTATTGATATGTTTTAAACGTAGAATAGTGCTGTACATTTCTTATCGATAATCACATTAAAAAGTATTTAATGAATTTTTAGAATTGTCTATTCTATAGGTATTCTTTTATTACTGTAGAACGTAATAAAATTGTAATTGCTATAAAGTTTTATTATTTTGGTTATAAATAAATAATGCTGGACTTTTCACACAGCATCATCTAGCCCCAAAGTAGAAGAGCTTGTTCTGGTAGGTATGAAAATGAAAAAAAAAATGAAAATGAAATTTTTTTTTTTATTACAATACTTAACATATTACAATACTACAATACTCAGTACAATAACAGAAAAATAGGTAGGAACACAGTAGCAATAATAATCATTAGATATTACTACCTAACCTATCAAGTGTCGTACACAAATATATAAATATTCATTATTTAATTTGTAACTAATACAAAGGATAGGATATATTCACGTTTTATACAAGGCTGGGCCCAAAAGTCAAAAGTGCCGGCCAAGAGACTTGGTGCTATATTGAAAATTACTTTGATTGACTTCCTCAATAGTCACAAACACAAACATTTGCGTTTATGGTATTAGTAGGTAAGCAGGCACATAACTTGTAGATACTTTATCAATGAACTGCTTACTCGATCTTCGTCGTTATTTATGGCAGAAGATGTATTTACATCATAGTCAGCTTTCGTTTTTTTGGTAATTTCTGAAAATAAATAATTGGATATTAACTTTGTAAGGTAGGTACATAGTGTAAAATTAAAGATTTAACCGATTAACTGACTGCTTACTTAGTATTTCTCGATATCTATAGCAGTATTTGTAGACGCACTATAGCCAGAATGTCTAGCTACGAGCTTTCTTTTTCTGGGTAATTTCTGAAAATAAAGAATCCATTACTGAGGGTAGGATCCGTATCCAGTTATCCACCTTTAATTCATCAAACGAACCAATGAATTGAGCTTAAATAAAAAAACCAGCATGAAAAATAGTTAGTAATATGGTTTGTAACTATTGTGGGCACTGCATATGAATGCAGATTTTTTCGTCCATATCCTTCACGATAACATGATTTTTCAAAGAGTAAGGAACATATTCTTGTGTATTGAGTAGGACTCCATTCTTCGCCTTTCCTGATATTTTTGATCCACGATTTTTTTAAATCTAGGTCAGCTGGAAACCTATTTCCAGAAAGTAAAAATGAAAAAGTTAATAGTTATGTGCCTAGTACCTACACAAAAAAAATTTATTAATATCGATAAATATGTCGACACAACTACAGCACTATTGCGTAGCTATGGAGTACAAGAAATGTCAAAAAAGGAATGTAAATTTCGCTAGATCGAAAATTCTAATTGAGATTATCCAAATACACGCGTGAAATCGATGTAAAACGATGTTAAATGATGCAATGATACAATGTTTGTAAAATAGCTTCCGTAATTCTAAACACAAACGTATTTTTCACTGGTATGACTTACCGATGAAAATAAATATTTGCTTCATTCTCCCTAAGCACACCCAATCTGCTTCGACATTGTGGAGCAGCACAAGGCATCATTGCCAAACTAACACCATATCACAAACACAGTCCAAAAAAAACATTCATTTAGGAGAAAACCCGTAATTTTTCACCGCGAACTTGGTAATCAGCTGGTTAGTAAACAAGAAAGCTCTGGTGTCAGAGTGGCGCGCTGCGTAAAAAATCGCACGTAAGTATCTATCGCGACCGCTCTTTTTAGCACAGGCAAAATGGGCCATAGAGTGACGAGTATGACAGAAAATATTCATAGTTCAACTTGAAATGCGAAATCTATCTGTACCAAAAAGGTACCATGCTAAATCTATGGTTAATACAGTTTACAGTTAGTTGCCATTAATAAAAAGATGAAGAGGAAGAAGGAATAAAGAGAAGAAGAAGCCGGGGAGTGAAGTAAAACCAGAAGAAACCAAGAAGTGAAGTGATAGAGAAGATGAAGAAGACTGACCTAAGATGTTACCGATTGGGCGGTATAGTCGCTCAGCGACAAAGCCCTTTTCTTTTATGTTTAGATAAATAAATAAATAAATAATAAATAAGATTTTAGTAAAGCCTTGCGTTTTTGTGATGTTAGGTACGTCCACTTTATATTGTGCTTCTACTTCTTGTTTTACCCTCTCTTTCTAATCGACGTGGTTAGAGCGAGAGGAAGAAAGTCGTGCGAATTATAGATAGAAAAGTACTTTGTGAAGTAACTTAAGGCGGAAAACGAAACGAAATGTAGTTTACTAAAGGCACAGGATAATAATTATGAATAATGAAAACGATCTAAAGATCATTTGTAATAATAGCGGCCTTCACATGCACAATCTTTCGCGAGTGATTGAGCGTACAGGATTGCGAGCGAGAAAGCCTGTACAGTAGTTACACACAATCGCGAGTGATAATTTTGATGCTACGCGTTCTTTCGCGCGCGATTACTTGTTAGAGTCTGGCAAATGAAAGTCATTGAAAGTAGACCCTGAAAAAGAGGCGGCAAATTCAAAAATATAAGCGTGTAACCCCATAAG
The DNA here is from genome assembly GCA_951394285.1 of Epirrhoe tristata. Taxonomy (NCBI): domain Eukaryota; kingdom Metazoa; phylum Arthropoda; class Insecta; order Lepidoptera; family Geometridae; genus Epirrhoe; species Epirrhoe tristata. Next base: position 6,069,529 of record OX596146.1, on the reverse strand, counting down.
GACATTTGGAAGAACACAACTTGATACTTGGTTATTTTTTTTGCCAGACTCTAGTTCTTGTCATAACGCAATCGTGCGGGAAAGCCTGTACACGCAATCGCGAGTGATAATTTTTTTTAAGCTTGAAGCTACACGTTCTTTCGCGCGCGATTGGCTGTATCACTCGCGATAGATTGTGTGTGTGAAGGCTGCTATTTCCTAGCTTTTTTCTGCAAGTTGTCTCCCCGATTCTTTTGCCAATTTTGTGTGTGTGTTGCACAATTTTTGCACGGATAAAAAAAATATTTGACGTGTGATTGATAGTTTATTGTCATTGCAGTCAAAAATATCAGTGTCAACTGTCATGTTAATGTCATACGTCAGTGAATGAATGTTGGTTGTTGTTGATTTTGTTGTTTTCCGTGAATTTCAAGTTCCTTTGTTTTCATTTGTGTATTTTCAAATCAAATGCGTTAGTGCTTTGTTGTAAGCGGTGATGTCGATTCGCTTGCATTAGAGTATTTAATATTCAACAAATTTCCACGGCATTTGATAATTATGGCGGCGTGTGAACCGCAGAAACCCGAGTGTTCAAAGGACAACATATCCACCAATTCTATCGACGAGGGTTTACCACGGGAGCTGAGTCAGTTGAGCCTTTCCAGTGCAACTAGTCAGGATGAACTCTTCAGTGACAAAGCGCATTCAGATAGTACGCTCAAAAATATATTCGGATACTTCCAGGCCCAGAAACTGTGTGATGTAGCCCTTATCGCGGGAGGATGCAGGTTAGTTTGTTTACAAGCCTTTTTATCGTATCGTATTTTGTTTACGAGTATTTTCCCTCAATCAATAATTTGTCCTTTGATGCAGTGCAATCATAATTGTAACTAAATAATTATGTGGCGCAAATTATCACAGAGAAACAACAAAGGTAGATGTAGCCCATAGATCTTTCTTAGGAATGCAGCACCGGGCATACATACAAAAGACGTCCTTGTGAGAGTTAATGTACTGCACTTTCTAAAGTTGATTGTTGAATGATGCAGTTTTGTTTGAACTTCTTATTCCATACTCCATACTAATATTATAAATCTGAAAGTAACTCTGTCTGTCTGTCTGTTTGTTACGCTTTCACGCCCAAACCGCTGAACAGATAAAGCTGAAACTTTGACACCGCGGGAGCGCAGCTAGTGTTTTTATAAATTAGAAGAGATCACTTTTAGTGATAAGGTCGCCCATTGTACCACATTTTTGCATGTATGTTTTAATTTATTTTATTTTATGGTATATAATAAAGTCGTATTCTATTCTATTAACAATAAATATAGATTAGCTAGATTGTCAAGTTTATCAGACTTCTAAAAAAACTGTTTGTACAATAATATCACGCCTTTGTGTGTTTCAAGTGGATGGTAAGTTGTAATACAAATACTGTCACAGAATTCCAGCGCACAAAGTTCTCCTGGCATCATGCAGTGAATACTTTGCAGCGATGTTCACCGGTTCGTTAAGAGAGGCACAGCTCACAGAGATAACACTTGAACGTGTTGATCCACAAGCATTACAATCCTTGGTTCATTATTGCTACACTGGAACAATAGGTTTGTTCAGTTCAATATCTTTAGTATTTAAAATTATGACTAAGCTAGGAAGTGTCATTTGTGTTGTTTAGAATACTTGGAGCTATAATCCCATTTAGAATATTGTTTTAGTTTTAGATTCAATGAAAGTTTGTATGTTTGTGTTTATTAAATCATTCCTTTCATCGTCAAAATAGATGTAGATTGTGTTGCATGTAAACAACATTTTTTTATGTAGTTAATTAATTGCTTGTTCAAACTACACTGTCTGTTTTACAGAATTGAGAGAAGAAACGGTAGAAGTGCTCTTATCAACAGCGAGTTTGTTGCAGTTAAACTCAGTTACAAATGCATGCTGTGCCTTCCTCACAAAACAGTTAGATCCCTGCAACTGTTTGGGAATAGCTCTCTTTGCTGAACAGCAGTCTTGTATGGATCTACATAAAGCTGCTTTGAAATACACATACCAACTATTTATGCAGGTATATTATACTATACATCTATTCAGAGTCCAACTGAATGAATGCTATGTGTAGCATACATTCAGTTGGACTGGTTGGATCACTTAGAATAGTATTAAGAGCTAGGTGTTTCTAGTCTTGTTCTTTTGCAACTAATACCATGAAGAACCAGGGCAACAACAGTTTTGGCCCAGGCCTTGAGCCCTTTTCTTTGTGATCATATAAGACCATTGAAGGAAGATGGGAAAAAAAAAGTGATCTGAAAGCAATAATTGAAGTGCTTAATTTTATGTCTTAGTTTGGAAATAATCATTATACATATATTGCAGGATAATGCCCTTTTCGCTTTACAGTAACTACACTGTGAGGGATCCAATTTGTTTTTGTTTTTCCAATCTGAAGTAAGAAGCTGATTGAAGATTTAATCCAAAACTATTTATTTACGTAACTCTATTAAACTTTTAGGTGGTAAAGCATCAAGAGTTCTTAGCATTACACGCAGATCAGTTAGCCAGCTTACTGAAGTCAGATGATCTCAATGTAGTCACCGAAGAGAATGTTTTCGAAAGTCTTATGACGTGGGTGCAACACGACAGTGCTAACAGAGATAAGCATCTACCCACACTGCTCAAGCTGATAAAGCTGCCTCTACTATCTTCAGAGGTAAGTACAGTAGCCACAACCTATATTTAGCTCTTTGAAGTTAGGTGCACTAAACGATTGCGCAGGTTTGCGCATGTAGTACATTGCGTATGTAGAGTAAGCGTGATAGAACGATGCAACAAACAAAAGTGAGTGAGCGAGGCAGCTATACAATGCTGTCTTTGTCTATATGGGTCATCGAAAAATGGGTTCTGCGCAGCTACTCGTACTTCAGAGAGATAAAGATTCGTTGTGACTCTAGTACCTAGTACCTACCTAATATGTTATTTTGATAAAAAAAAACTGTAGTAGATTCTATACCATCATTGTATGTTGTGGCTTGTCAAGAGACAGCTCAAAATTCATTTATATGAGCGACAATGATGATGGAGGTTTTAGCCATCTGTCAACTTCCTGACCGTCGACTGTAGATGTTACCGAATTATAGCGTGACCTCCAAGGCATAGAAGCACTAAGCTAGTAATCTTAGAGGAAGTAGGTACCTACTAAGCAAGGTGTACACTACATTAAAGAACTTCGCGCCGCACGCCTCTCGCGCTTCGAGCTGACAATAAAATGGCGTCTGTTCGAAAAGCAACTTAAACTGCTCAAAGGATTTTTTTATTAGGAAGAAGATACATTTTAATCATTCACACTAGCAGTTTCCCAAACTTACTTATTACAAATGGTCTCATTTCCTGGTTGCTACTTATTCAAACGCTAGAAAATTACCATAGCCAAGTCTTGTCCGAACTCAGAAGGAATCATTTTCTGGTTACAACTTTTTGAGACAAAGTCTCCGAAATAATAGTCCCATTCCTTTGTTACATTGTCTACGAACTAAATTCTCAAAATACTCCATTGAATCCTCAAGAACACAACTTTTGGTCTTATTTTTACTGAATGGATGATTCACCCTTCCTGTTGAGTCAGGACGACATTCCCGATCGTCTTTATGTGAAGTTATTACTGTCACATCACTGGAAAACAAACAGCAAAACTCCTCAACATAAATAACAAAAGTTTTTCCTTTTATTGTGGGAGCAAGTTTAGAGGGAGACAAAGTATCTCTATCGAAATAAACAAATGTGATTTGTTTGTTTTCATCACTTCATTGTATGAAATAAATTCAAGAATCGAAGAGGATGATTTTCTCCAAGAAGTAAATGATTGAAGAATTAAGACCGCTGTGTGTGTGGGTTGATTCCGATCATTTATTTCGCGATTCAACGAGTTTCATGCGAAATGGCTCAGCAGAGGTTGAATCAACAATTAATCGGTAAACATATATGTATTGTAAGTAATCTCTTTTAACTAAATAGAAAGGTAGTACTTAAAAGTTTGCCGCGGTATGGCGCCACTGAAAACCAGCGCTCCAACACTCGAGCTGTTGGAGCAAATGCGAGCAAAATTGAGGGGTAGCCGTATTTTCACCCACATAAAATTATGTACATTTAAGTACCTATTGTAACTGTTGTATATGATGTGGAGAAAATAAAACTTTATTCTATTATATTCTTTATTTAATCTTGCAGTCAATGTTAATAAAGTATTGTTTTAGTATTTAATAGACAAAGTTGAGCAAGCTTGCGGTAACGTTCCGGAATGCCAGCCGTTGATAATGGAGGCTGTGAAGTGGCATCTACTGCCAGAACGGCGATCTCTACTCTTCTCTCACCGAACTAGGCCGAGGACGTCGACTATAGGACGTCTTTTAGCTATCGGCGGCATGGATGGGTATAAGGTAAAACCTACTGCTTTTTATTTTTCTTTAATAATATACGAAGTATTGTTAACAATTTCAAAAGAAATCATTCAATTATAATTTTCTGGATCACCAACTGCTGGATAAAGTTCGTTAAAGGCCGATTCACACACATAATGAAGTCACAGTTCTGACACAGTACCGCCATACGCCACAGTGATAATAATTATTTTACACATTCTCTATGAACGTATCCACTATCCACCTATCAGTGGCAGTGTCGTCACAATGCTCTCGGTCTCGATCATAGAGAATGTATGGAATAATTATTATCGCTGTGGCGGTACTGTGTCGGAACAGCGACTTCAATGATGTGTGTGAAACAGCCTTTAAAAATGTGTATTCTCTTATAAGAAATTAAAAAAGACTTTTTCCCTCTGAGAAGAAATTTCAGTGTCGTTTCAAGACTTTTCGCAGTTTTTTTATGCGTATGCGTATGCGTGTATTTCCAGGGTGCAAGCAATATGGAAATGTACGATCCTCGAACGAACACATGGACACCATTTATGAGAATGGGCGCGAGAAGACTGCAGTTTGGCGTCGCAGTGTTGAATAATAAGCTTATCGTGGTCGGCGGGAGGGATGGCTTGAAAACGTTAAATACAGTAAGTGAATCGTACTTCTAGACATTTGAAGCGCTCGTGGTCGTGCTTAAGTCGTTCTTGATAGATCGTCGAAGTTAAGCAACGATCGCAACGATCTGTAAGTGGATGGGTGACCGCCACTGGCATTTTCATCTGAGCGCTTCCGTACGTGGGCACTATTTAAGTCGTTAATGACGGAGGCCTTAAGGCGGCCTAAAAACTCCGTCACCAGAGTTGGCCACTGATTTATACGAATTTATTTACTTCTAGACATAATCATTTCGTTGTATTATTTTTGTTGTAAACACATACTGTAAATGAAAATAAGCGAAAAAAATTCTATACCTAGACTGTAACAAAAAGAGACAAGGATAAAGAGACAAGTTCTTCCATTAAAGTCGTTTTTTGCAACTTAAATGCAGGTCATTCTATCTAAAATCAGGGAGCATCCTAAAGGCTGCGCCAGTTAATATTTAAATGATTTTAGGTGGAATGCTTCGACTTACAATCTTTGACTTGGAACACACTAGCGCCAATGAACACGCATCGACATGGACTGGGCGTGGCGGTGCTGGGAGAGGGGCCTAACTCGCCGGTGTACGCAGTTGGCGGTCACGATGGCTGGATCTACTTGAACTCTGTAGAACGGTAATCTAGTTATTTAGACAAAACTGTTGTTCCTATCTTGTGATGTAGTTCTCTGAAGTGAAGGGCTCATGGTGTAGTTTGATTGGTCGTTCTTGATAGATCGTCGGAGTTAAGCGACGTTCTAACCGGTCAGTACGGTTGGGTGACCGCCAGTAGCGTTATCAACTGAGCGTTGCCGTACTTCGGAGGGCACGTTAAATTAAATTAAATTAAAAGTAGGTTCGGGCTAATTAATAAGTCATAAAGCCTATGATAGATAGATATATAGATATATATATAGATATGGATAGACTGTGTGAATGCGGATATGTTTGTGAAAGAAGTGAGTTCTGATATGACGGGTGATAGAGGGAAATGGAAGAGAGAAACATGTTGTGCCGACCCCACTTAAGTGGGATAAGGGCAGGAAGAAGAAGAAGAAGAGAAGAAAGCCATGTCGGCCTAAAACTTGGCCACTCATACGAACTTACTTTAACGCTTCTGTGTCATTTTCCTCTGTAATTAATGTGCGTGTGGCTTGGCTTGTCAGTTTGGGCGCGTGCTCCATTCTATATTTCTCTATTAGCACACGTTCCTGTGTCGTTTTTCGTTAGTAATATGTTTGTTGCTTGGCTTGTCAGTTGGGACACGTGCTTCTGTCATTTGTTTGTCAGTCAGTAATGTGTGTGTGTGTGTCAGTTGGGACCTCGTTGGGACGCGTGCTTCTGTCATATTGTTTGTCATCAGTAATGTGAGTGGCTTGGCTTGTCAGTTGGGACGCTTGCTCGCGCACGTGGACGATAGTGGCGGCGATGAGCGGCGCGCGCAGCACGTGCGGCGTGGCGGCGCTTCGAGGCCGGCTGTATGCGGCGGGAGGGCGCGACGGCGGCGCGTGTCTGCGATCGGTCGAGTGCTACGACCCCGCTACCAACCACTGGAGTAATTGCGCGCCCATGACGCGACGTCGCGGCGGACTCAGCGTACGTATGCTTTCTTTTTGTACTAGTGACACGGCAAGAAGAAGAAGGACCAATATAGCGTAGTGAGCGAAAGTCTGCTTGCGAAGCGAAAGGCCGCGGGTTCGACTCCTGCCGCTGGACAAACGTTTGTGTGATTTGAAAATATGTACCTATATATCTGAGCCCCCTTAGCACAACGATTGTCTTTGTACCGGATACTTTTTTGGATAAAAGTTACTTTTTTCCACACTCGAAGAAGACTTCCAATTGGGCAAAAAATCACTAAATTATTTAACAAATAATATTTGATCCAGGTTTGCGCAGCCGGTGGATATCTGTACGCACTCGGCGGGCACGAGGCCCCCGCCAACTCGATAGCGGGCCGACTGGCGTGCGTCGAACGTTACGACCCCGTGGCCGACTCGTGGACTTTACTAGCGCGCCTGTCTTATGGAAGAGATGCGATTGGTTCTTGTCTTCTGGGCGATAGAATAGTTGCTGTCGGTAAGTCTTGTACCTACATTATAACGAAAATCCATTGATTGATTTATTAATTATTTATTTATTTATTTTTAAGCTATTGCATAGCTTCTATCGCGGGCCTTGAACGTGGAGACCGAATCCAGAAATTCCGTAACGAAAATAACCTAACACCCCCCACTCCGACCGGCACAGTGGTGATACTTTTTAGTTTTGCCATCTATCGATGAATAGCAGAACTTTAAATGACTTTTTGAAATATCACGCTTGTTTCTTTAGTTCAGCAACTCGCCTCTAGGTGGCATTGGTTATATCAAAGAAAAAAAAACAAAGGAAAAAATATGCAGCATAAATAAAATAAATAAATAATTATAATTGCATAAGTTGATAAAAAATGCTATGCAATAGCTTTACCGCGGCAGTCTCCGAGTGCCACACGTCTTTTTTTATTGATAAAGTTTTAGTGATTTAAGTATTGCATAAGACACAAAAAGTTAACAAGTTACATACCTACCTAAGCTTACCTATTACTTAAGACGAATGTCAGTGCCTACTCAAACCTATTTATGGTTTTCGGGCAAAATATTATGCTTAATATGTAGGTGCTTGTTTTAGTAAATAAATAAAAAAATTGATTGTTGAAAGAAACATCGTAAAGAAACCGGTTAGTATTCTTATAGGTGGCGATAGGCTTGCAATCTGTCACATATGAAATGCTAACTTTGCAAAAAATGTGCCAAAGTATTTGTATGTGCTTCTGACTACCTCTTTAGACACTTTAAAAGGATCTTGAGCTCCTTAAAGGGACACAATATAGGTTAATCCTAGCATCAGACGACAATGGTGTTCATTTCATCGTAATGACGTTAATCAGATAAGTGAATAAATTGTTTAACGGTCATCAGTTAAGGAATACAAGAATGTAACTGTTAGGTGTTTACATCAATACAGGCTTAGAAACACTAGACTAAATAAAGATTGTAAAGTTTTCTGAGAAATAAAGATATCTATCTATCTAGCAGCCTTCACACTATAGATAGGTAATAAAATTGTAAGTTTATTGTCGAATGAAAGATTTAAATCAACTATTTATTTTCAGGTGGTTTCGACGGCGTGCAATATCTTTGCGTTGTTGAAGTGTACGATTCCGAAGCGAATTGTTGGCGGAAACTGGCGCCTCTAAGTACGGGCCGCGCAGGCGCAGCTGTCGTCTCAGTACCGCCGCCGAAAAACATCTTGTGATACACCGCATACGACCTCACGACCTATGTCACCACGCCAAACACTGCGGCCTTTTTTGACCTCAGCAGCAATGTATTGCTGTTCGATATCGGCCTCAAAGGTGATGGTGAAGGCTAGAGGTTAATTGTAACTTTGATCTGTTGTGCCTGGTAAGGGTAGTGAGATTATGATGGTAAAATTTACACAATTTTGTTGTGGAATCACGTGTGAATTATATGCTATTTACAATTAACCGTGAACAATGCTGCATATTGTGATAACTACTTCGATGTTCTGATTTCGAGGTTATATGGGACATTTGTCTTCTATTACTTCAATAAATTCTCTTAATATTTACGTTACTTTTCTATACTTATTATAATAGGCCTTTGAAGCTCGGAAATTATTTCAGTGTCCTGAATTAAACACGATGTTACACCAATTATATTTTATAATTATTATTGTATTACCCCGAATGGCTGTCAAGATGATTTAATTAATATCTATTTTGTTGTTATGTACGAATCGCTGTCGTAGCTAAAGGGCTGCAAATTATCATGATCATGTAAGTTACAGTTCCCCCAAGGGATATAGGCATTCGTGAAGTTAGCCGTTTGTCTGCGCAGTAACCGCTTCTTCATACAAAATTGTGTTTCAGACAAACGGCTAACTTCACGAATGCCTAGATCCGTTGGGCGAACTGTACAACGTTTATATAGAGGTACGTACTTACAATATGATCGGGTTGTTCAAATGCTAATTGGTCGTGAGATTAAGATTTTATAAGGTGTTTCTGTGGTGGAGACGTCTATAGTACAATGGTAGTAGTAATGTAGTAGCTTGATAGTTTTAAAAATATGCAAAAGGCATGTTTAATACCCGTGATAATGTAGCCTATTAATATAAGGGCGTTTGATTGTAGATGTATAGTTTTTTATGTCATATCATATCATTTTGATTCATGGAAATAGATAGTCAACATTCCTTCAATTCAAAAAGGTCTCGTGTCCAATAGATAATTATTTATAGAAAGACTGTAAATGTATTCCAATTTCGAATTTATATTTTTATTTTTAATGCAATTTACTTTGACAATCTCTAAAAAACAATAGTCTGATGTTTTATTTAAGATGTACTTATTTAGTTTTATATAGTTTCATGTTTAGAAAAGAGTATAGTCCTTTGCTGTTTGTATGATTCCAGCATAAACTATTGATGTGGTGGTTTGATTAATATTTGAGCAGAAACATAAGTATTTTTTTTCCTGCAAAGGACCTTCAATTTGTAGCTTCATGTTTCAAAATATAACTTATTTGTCCAATCTCTCACAAGGCACCAGTCTCTCCCAAAATAGGGTTTTAATATCTACAACCTTTTTGGATTTTTGATGTATTTTTTTTTTAAGATTCTTTATTGAGTACTTACCTAAAAATAATTTAATAAGTATTATTATTCAGGGGTTTATTTTGATCTCATATAAAAAAAAAAGTTTTTATTACATAAACAGTGTACTTAATTTAGACTGTATTCTAAGTCTGCTAGTTTAGATCATAAATTTCTTTAGATATAATTACGAAGTTCTTATTAGGTTATCAGTATCATATTAATAAGATTTCTAAATTGTGGTTCGTAGATGGATGGGAGTAGCACGGGATCGTACCATCGCATCCAATAAGATGGCACAAACAAAGGGAGGCCTATGCCCAGCAGTGGGCTAGATCGGGCTGTGGATGATGATGATGATTCTAAATTGATTTACTCACTTGAAACACTACTTAATTGTTAGGCGAATTGATACTATTGTGATATGTTGTCGAAAATAAGATAAAAATATATTCAACCAAAGCACCATTGAAAATATGAGTTTTAAGTGTTAGAATTGCCCCAAACTACACCGGTTTGCCTTATGTATGTACTTATAGTACAAAGTTAATAAATCAATCGGATATAACGGTGCCAAAAAACTGATATTTGAGTAGGTGCTTATGAGTTGGTACTAACAGAAAAACGTTTTAAAAGTTCAATGAAGTTTACCTACCAGTCTTACTTTTTATAGATTCTAATCGTATGGCTATTATTTTGTAAACCAGCTTGTTAACTTAATTAAAAGTATTATTCTACCTACTTCCTGTAAATAGAAGCGTTTAACACGTTTCTATCAAATTATTAAAGTCAGTTTGGGGGCCAACCTGTGATGTTAGTGCTAGGAAATTACTAGGTAACGAATGGATTTATATTTGTATTGGAAAAGGTAAAAATAATGAAGCTGCTTGCTCTGTAGGTTACCTCCTTTAAATTATTTTAAGACTTTTCATTCATGAAAGATTCATGAATGAACTGTAACGAGTTTTAGCATCAGGAGATCTATATATGATACATTGATATAATAATTATATCAATGTATGTAGATGAGTTACAAAACCTATACTGAGCCTAAACCTATTAAACTTCAGCCAAATTAGTCATGGAATTTTTGTATACATTGGACTGACAGTTCTTTCACTTAACAGCAGAAATTAACCAATGAGGAACAAGACGTCAAAACGGAAATTCCTTAAGGTTGTCATTTTTAATAAAAAGATGCAAACTCTTATGATTTACGTTTTCGATAATTTAGTGAAGTTTTGTGAATTCCTTTAAAAAAAAATAGTAATAGTGACGTAAACATTGAAAATTGTAACAAATCTCGTAGAATTTATAAGTGAAACATCATAGTTTGGTGAGCACTGAACATGTGAATGATAACCCTAGTCAAACTCAGCAATCAGCTGATCTCCAATGTTTACAAAAATTCCATATCGAATTTGGCTGGAGTTTAGGTACTAATATACACTTAGGTAGGTACCTACTATTTTTCCTATAGGTACAGACATCCTGTTCCTGTTTATTGTATTACTATTAGGTAGTTTTTACTTTTACTTAACAAATTTTTTTCTTAAAATATGATTGTATGAATACTTTTATTACTGCTGCACCATTGTGAACCTTTCATTTATGTAGGTACTTAATCCATGAAATTCTATTTTTATCTAATAAATAATATTTTATCTTCATTGGTGTTTTTTTGTTGTTATGACTATTACCTACAATAATGTGTTTTATTTTACTTATTTTTGTACACAAGAACTACAAGAATGTAGTTGTTTTGTTATTAGAAGAATCCTATGGAAGAAGCAACGCGCATGTGTGTGTAAAATTGAACGCGGCTACAACACAAACACAGACGAAATAACCTAGACACCGCATTAGGTACTTAATCCATGAAATTCTATTTTTATCTAATAAATAATATTTTATCTTCATTGGTGTTTTTTTGTTGTTATGACTATTACCTACAATAATGTGTTTTATTTTACTTATTTTTGTACACAAGAACTACAAGAATGTAGTTGTTATTAGAAGAATCCTATGGAAGAAGCAACGCGCATGTGTGTGTAAAATTGAACGCGGCTACAACACAAACACAGACGAAATAACCTAGACACCGCAATAGGTACATTACAAGCATATTACAAGGGTGCTGGGGCTGGGGATGGTACAGCCCCCATGTACACTATTATGTATGTACAGCCCTGTTTTTGACAGTTTTTGTGCACAAGAACGAACATAGAACCTTTTTTTTCGTTCGATTGACGTTTCGTTCGTGATTGGCTAATGGCGGTGATTGTTGTATTGCATCGTGACGTGAGAAAAAGATAGTATTTTCAAAAAAATATTTTTGTTTGTTTCGACTGTGTTGTGGTCTAGGTACTGAAATATCCGTAGTCAGAGAAACCAAATCGTGATTCTTCACTCATCTATTAGACAGTGCTATATTTATTGGTTTACTTACCGAAAAACCTGATACAATGTCTTCATACAAGGTAAATAGGTACTTGGTTTACACCTTCATCTACAAAATCTCTTGAGTACCTACCACCTACTGTATATTGATTTTTGTGAGGCTGCATTGCAGCAGTTCCTTGTACCAACTTAACTTCTAGTTGGCTCCGTTTTGTGATAGCTTTTGCCCAAACATTGGAATGCCTGAATTGTTGTGCCAAGAGACTTTGTAGTCAAGTTTAGTTAGCTAGGTTACCTACCTACTGCAAAATAGGTTCAGCTGTATTTAGATTTTAAAGCGCCTTGGAGAAATAATGCTGGACATTTCACACAGGCCCTATCTAAGCAAAGCTTGCAATATTGGAATCAGATAGCTTAACTACTTTATACTTTTTTGTTTGTAAATACATACATATTATATATAGAAACACCCAGTAGTACACTATATTTTTGTTCACAGCCCATTGATTCCAAAAGGGAAGAGTTCAGACGCTATTTGGAGAGGGCAGGCGTGATGGATGCTCTAACTAAGGTTCTTGTAAGCCTATACGAAGAACCTGATAAACCTGAAGATGCATTAGAATATGTTAGAAAACATTTAGGTACAGATGGTGGAGATGACGAATTGGAGGCTGCTAGAGCAAGGATTGCTGAGCTGGAAGCAGAAAATGCACTTCTCAAAGGAGAAGCTGCTCCAGCCGAGGGTTAAATGATCCATGTTCAATTAACCCAAGAAATGTTAATTTAGAAGATCTCAATGATTATTGATCTCAAACATTCCTATTCTTGTTATTACTAGATAAATATTACTTGGTTACCAGTAATGTCAGAGTATTATTTTTGTTATGTAGTTAAGCATATTATTATTCTCACTTAGTGCAGGGAGCACATTAAATTTTTTGTTCATTATGTAACTATTGTTTTAATGACTCTTAATCTATTAAAAAAAGGAACCTGCATGTAGGTAAACCTTAAATTAAATAAAAAGGAAATTTTGATTTGTAGATTAATATGGGTAACTGATAATATACACAATAGATAGGTATTTTAAAATTTAATAAGAACCTAAGTTTGATTAAACTATTGATTAATTTGAAATAGAGCTAATCGAAATAGATCTAATTTTGATTGATGCTGAATATGATCATAATATAATATATAGTTTTTAGCAAAACAGGGTTGTCATGTAATGTTAAATAAAAGACGCAAATCTAATGAGTAACTGATTTGTTATAACTTATATTCTGCAAGTATGCTTAATGATAAAGCATGATTTAGGTTTAAACAGTGGCACTGATTAGCTCTGTGTATTTCTTGACTTTGCTGGCCACACTCATGTCTACATATCTGTCACCAATGGACACAACCATTCCTCCAATAATGCTGGGGTCAACTTTGGCTGAGAGCTGTACAGTTTCATTGCCTTTCAGTAATTTCTGAAATTTAAAAAACATATTTTAGACATCAAGGCACTGTTGACATTATCTCAAAGTTCCTTACTCTCATGAAACATCTGAATGTTTGTCTGACTAAAACATGACTGATTCGGAATACTTGGTCCTTGGGTTCGGAACCAAGTTCATAGGTTGATCTTATCAACCAAACACAATGGAGGAAGTAGTAGGAAAAATCACATAAGAGTAAGAGTCTTAACTTACCGAGATGCCATGGCAACGTCGCCGACTATGTATCCAAACTATAAAATTCATATTGAAATGTATGGCAGCCAAACTGTTGCCATGCGAGTTAATTGCCATACATTTCAATATGAATTGTTTGGGTACGTAGCCGGCGACGCGACGTCCAGTGAGTTAGGGCTCTATGGCGTCAGGAAGGTCAGAAGCATGTGTAAATAGATGAAAGATGTAGAGGCAAAAAATACAGGAGTTGAAAATACTTGGCCATCACCGCCCTTCTCTATTTTTGTCTGATTTTGATGGGACTTTCACTAAAAGATATAGGGAGGTTGTAGGGCAACTTTTTATCCTGAAATTTCCGCAGGATTGGCATTTACGTGGGAAAAACCGGGAACACTAGTGAGTACAGCCCACACGAACAAAGACGCGGGCACAACTAGTTGTAATTATAAATATTTTCATACCTTCAGAGCAGCTTCCAAACCCTGTTTTTGAGCTGGTTCCAGGGGTTTGGCCGTAATAACTTCACATGTAACCTCCCCACGGTGTGCAGCCATCATGATCTTGAAAGCATTGATGACAGTATTCAGTTTGTTCAGGCGCCCATTTTCAGCAAGGAGACAAAGCAAATTACCAGTAGTAGCCGAAAGGTTGACCTGTACAAGGAATACTTATTTTATTATTATTTCTAGCCTGCATCGTCCCACTGGCAAAGGCCTCCCTTCCTTGGAAAGGGAAGGAATACTTGTGTAAGTAAAATATTTATCATTCATGTAGAAAATTCTATTCACAATAGAACCGAATAGAGGACTTTTTAGTAGCTTTGTTGTGTATGGTTGCAAAAAAATTGTAGTCGAGGTTAGTTACAAAAGAACCTACACTTTCAAAACAATCAAACATACCTTGGCTGAAAAATGTTTTAAAGCATCTACTTTCAAGTCTCGTTTGAGGGTGGGGTTAATAATAAACTCCTTGAGCATTGGATCTGCTTTGATAGATTGTTGGAATGAAGTCAATTCCTTTTCTACTACATCCAAACCCTTGTTCTTTGTAGCCGCAGAGTACAAAGCAGCTGCGTAGCGGCCCTCCAAGCTAAAAATTTGAATCGGAGGCTTCACCATCTGAGCTGCCGCCGAGGACGTGCTCAGTGAACGAACCTAAAAATAATTACGTAACTTACAGCGACATCTTTACAAAAACAAACAAAAAATGGTATATGCCACAGGATTATATTCACCAGCATTTGTCCTTTCATCAGCGACATGACTGTAAGGCTGTTATTTCGTTCGAACTCTACAAAAATATATGATTACTCAAGGACAAAATCTGGAGTTGCCGAGTGAGGTGGGCGCACAGTGAGCCAGCCAGCCAGCAGCCGTCGATCGAATCGATGAGGAATTCTGACTGTAATTTGACCATTGAGACATTGTTGAATTTGACATAATGAAATAAATGATACATGCTGTCAACTGCACATGATATTAATAGGTGCGGTCCCTATGTGCGGTCCTCACGGTCTAGAGATGGGCGTTTTCGTTTTTTCCGGCAAACCGATATGTAACAGTTTTATAGTTTGCATATCGATATAGAAAACGGTTTTCAGATATCGATATCAGTCGTAGGAGTTGCAAAAACGTTAACATGATTTTTAGCTACGCAAACTAAACAAACATCAAGTTATTATTATTAGAATCCTTCTATACCAAATCCAAATTGTAACAATAGACATTCAATCTTATTACTTTGCAATTTAGTTCTATTTTGTAACTAGCGAGCCAAGAAACCGTTATAAACAAACATGAACCAAAAAGAGTTTAGAAAGTAAACCATATTGCCAGCCACGTAAGATACATTTTTACGCACACCATTATCATATTCGCTTCATCTCTCTTTTACCCGTAAAACAATCCATAGTTAGAAAGAGAGGTAGCGAATATCAGTTGGTGTTTCGTTCGTTTCATATCGTTTGCGTTTGGTTTTTGAAGTTTTCATTTCGTTCGTTATGGTAGGTAACAGTTGGTTGAGGTTTTGCGTTTTGATTTTATCGGATATGTTGATCGGAGATATCGATATGGTATGATATATAACCCGTATCCGATATAAGTTACGTTTTGATATATCGAACTCATGCCTATCACGGTCCTCACCTCACTCACTCACTCGAGCAAGTCCCGTTGTTTTGGTCCATAGAGATAGTTGCTTTGGATAGTTGGTTTCGTATAGTTTACTTCTATTTATTTCTAAATTACTCTGTGTGGTTGTTTCGATTTGTGTAAACTATGCAGCACCAGTTATAGTTATAGTTATTCCAAATTAAATACCTACGTGAAATCATTACCTACATAGAGTAGACGTGATCTAACAATCTTTTTGACGAGTTGACCATGTCTCATCGTGTTGATCAAGATATATCTCAATTACTGGAAGGACAAGGCCTAAGTGGAGAAGAACATGACCTGTGTGACTTTAGTATATCTGATCAAAATTCGGTCGCAGAATCTCAAGGTATCACACCTACCACTCCCTCTAATTTCAAACCGGTACTAGGCGGCAACGTCACCTATGTCGTAGCTTGTGTTATTCTAAACGAGTCTAACGAAGTACTTATGATGCAAGAAGCCAAGGAAAGTTGCGCTGGTAAATGGTACTTACCCGCAGGGCGCATGGAGAAAGGCGAAACTATTGTCCAAGCAGCCGTCAGAGAAGTATTGGAGGAAACAGGTCTAGAATGTGAACTGAATACTTTATTGGTTGTTGAAACGGCCGGAGGAATGTGGTACCGATTTGTCTTGACTGGGAATGTGGTGGGTGGTGAACTCAAAACACCAGCCAGAGCAGACAAGGAGTCTCTGCAGGCTAAATGGATATTGAACATGCAAGAAATAACATTGAGGTCGAATGATATTTTGCATCTTATTGAAAAAGCTCAGTTGTACAAGCAAAGTAGATCAGGAGGATCTTGGCATCAGGATATCCTGCCTGCACCCACTCCCCATGAAAAGGATTTAATGAGGTTAATTGTAGTTATAAAAAAAAGAAGTACAAATAAAATGCATGTGCTGCTGAGTGAAAAATCAGCATTGCATTTTCCTACATGTGAAATAAATCCTGCCAAAAGTGTGCATTCAACTCTGAGAAGGTTTATGGTGGAGATGTTTGGTGCAGATGTAGGGCAGCACAGACCTTTGGGGCTTCTGAATGTGGAAGCAGACCCTGTGGCTGATGGCTGCTGTCTCAGCCTTTTGGTTGCTTTCAGGCCTCCACTAGAAGAAGTGCCTCTCATTGGAAAATGTGTTTGGCAAGAGCTATCTCATGATGTGGAGAATAAACTGTTATCTCTCATAAATAAAAAGCACTCCACTATTGAGTTGCATGTTGTTCGCTAATGCATTCAAAGTGTTGCTATACATATAAATCCAAAAGGTGCTTCTAAGAATACTCATTAAAATTTGGCAGTATGGCTCATTGTCTTCCTATTGATGTAATGTTATTTGGAAAATGCAGCTTTAGCTATAAATTAAGTTTTATAATTTGTATTCTGAAACATTCCATTTTATATTATGTATTTCTAATTATTTGCTTTATTCAAGTGGTGTTAGAAAACGGGCTGATTTTTCAATATTCTGAAGACTATTGTTTCTTTTTCTATCATTGAAATATCAGTCATAAAAAGTATTATTTACTTACATTTAATTGTAAGATATTTATTTACTGTGATCGGATAATTTCAAATATTAATTTATTTTTTGTACGAGTAGGTACTTTTATAGGCTTTGTAACCTAAAACAAACTAACACTGGGGTTTTATAATCATTTAATCATGGGCTTTTTGTGGTTAGTACTAAACATTTTTGTAGGGCTAGCTCCTACGTATATAATAATACTGTGCCTAGTGTTCATTTTGTTATTCTCTGTTATATTTTATTATTTTACACCTTTGACTGAATTATTACAATGTTATTCTCTAAATTCAAATTAAAAGACATATAATAAAATGATTATACTTGTTTATTCTTGCTATACTTAGTATGTATTTAATTTACACACTACCTATTCTGGTCAATGAAGGAAATATCTAACTCAGTAGATTTTATGATGAAAAGGGGTAATTTAATAAAAATGTTTTAGGTATTTCTATTTTTATGATTTATTCAAGCGATACAAAAATCATTGCACTGACTAGAAAATCAAATAATACAATCTAGCTATCAAATAACTATAACATAACATGGAAATGCATTTACACTACATAAACCTATTTTATGTAAGTAGTAAAAATAACAATAGGCACATTATACACACCTACCTACTTAATGAAAATCTTTTAATGCAAAGGCATTTCTACAAAATCCTAAGAAAGCCTTGACTTCTGGTAACCACACAATTTTAAGGCTACTGCGAATTCTGCCAAAGAGGTTTTCAAAGGGGGAAATGTTAGGACGCACTAACATCGCAAAAAACTTTGGCTCCATTTCTGTATTCTGTGGCTCCATACACACACACACATTGGTAATGGTAAGTAGTTGACAATAGACAGGGAAAGCAGCCGTGCGATCGGGATCGGATCGACACAGCAATGACTTCAATCTATATTATGGAAAAACTCTCTAATTGGAGAAGGAAAACAATTTTTGAGGACATGTAATGTATCTGCCTACCCCTTAGTGAAAGAGGCGTGATTTTATGTATGTAAAGTATGTCACTCAATGAGTCGTGAGTTCTTGAGCAAGTGACGTGTCGACGTGCCACAGATGGTGGTTCGAGCCTACGACTACAGTAATACCAACTCTTGACCAACTTGACTTGGCTTGGTTGAATAGGAGCAGGCGTTTGATGAGTCACTTATCTCTCCCTTTTGAAAACATAATTCATTTGACTGTTGCATATCTAGTAGCTAAGTACAAAAAACTAAAATTTTGTTTCAAAGTAAAATAGATTGGTATCCAACATAATACCATACCTAATTCGCCAATATAAATCGTAGAGCAATCCCAAATAATGCGTGAATGCAGAAAAATACTTATCAATATTAGAGAGCATCACATCAATAAGCAGGTTAGGTAGGGGGAATTACACAGCACATTAATCAACAACATTTGTATGGGTAGGTATACCTACCAATACCGAAATTTTTTTATCAGAATTTGGCCAATTACCAAACATCACATTAAAAAAAAATTGAAAATAAATAAATAACTTTAAAATTTCTTCATCTTTTAAAACAATAAAATTTCACTTATTACATATTTATAAAAGTATTCAACCACTTGGTTAACAAACAAGACCTATCAGAGAAGATGTACTTAATTTAACTTATAATAATTAGTAATTTGCCAGTACTTAAAATTCATTTTCAAATAAGTAGGAGCAATTATGATGAATTAAAAAATCCCTATCCAAAACAACCATTATTGTACCTGCCTACTTATTGAGAGATAGTATTTTGATACTATTTGTGTGAAGTGTTTAAATCAATTACCTACTAGTTACCTAGCCTAAACATAAATATATTGAATGCCGGTAAGTATGTATAATAATGGATGTGATGACCAAGCATGTAAATACAATTGATTTAAAATCATTAGAACCAAAACGTAATTTAAATTATTTACACCACAAAGTCAGTGGTTAAAAAATGTAGGATTACATGAACCAAAATTTATTCTCTAAGAAAAAAGGCAAGCCTTAGTCAATTCAAATATACAATGATGTAGTCTTTGTGTGTATTGAAAGTCTTTTTTAATGTGCTTATAATTCACCCTTCTAGTTGGATTCCTTGAATCCAGGAGTTGAGATCGGCTGATTCTGGGCAGTCTAGGATGGTTTCAGTTGGTTCGTCAGTGGCCAGTAGGCGACGAGCCGCCGTTTGACCAGACAGGAAAGCCCCATGCGCTGTTGAGTAGAAGCTACTGTGTGTATGCTCTCCAGCAAAGAGTAGCACAGGCTGAAAAAAAAAATTCTATGCAGAACAATTACAAATACCCAGTTGTTGAGTGTAGCAAATTCGATATTAGACAACATTTCCGACAGTTAAAACCCCCTCTTGCTCATGCAAAGAAAATCGAAATCAAAATCAGCTGAATCAAATCGATTCAGCTGATTTTCGACAGCATCTGTGTGATGGAAACCCAACTGACTATGTGCCTTTAGAACAAACATCAGCAGTTACTTTGAATATTACAAATAGTATAAACATAATATATAGTATAATAAGACGACCTCTGTGGCGCAGTGGGCGAAAGTCCGCCTGCGACGCAGAAGGTTGCGGGTTCGATCCCCGCCGCGGGACAAATGTTTGTATGACCTACAGATATTTGTTTCTATGTATAATATGTATGTATTTACAAACAAAAAGTATATAAGTAGTATATCAGTTATCTGGTTCCTATAGTACAAGCTTTGCTTAGTTTGGGGCTAGATGATGCTGTGTGAAAATGTACAGCATTATTTATTTATTTATTTATTTATAAATATTATGTTATCTAATAATCAGATAAAAAAAAAGGAAATTAAATGTAAATTTACCTTTTTATCCCTTACATTCCTAAAGAGTGGTTGGGCTATGCTTTCAATATCACTCTGACTACCTCCCAAACCTATTGATGTGTATGATCCTCTTGTGTGTGGCTGCTTCTTCCAGCTTGTACTGAAACCACAAAACAGTACATTTTAAACATTGTTTATTACATTTGTTATAGGTATTAGTATTAGAAGCTCCTGTATTTACAGTTATAAGCAGTTATATTCATGAAAAAAAAAATATATAACTGCTTGTGTAATACTATCCAACTTTGTAAAATTGTGCCATACATGTATTTTGACAGGCTTCTAACTACACTTTAGACATCTTGAACGGACCTTGATTGACTTGATCTGAGAGAATGTCTACCATACCTTAGGTCTACATCTTGTAACATCTTGGTCATGTTTATGTTAAAGAAAAATAGATCCTCTTACCAAACACAGTTGATGGGTTCAGGAATAAATGGGTCATTTAGGAACTTCCTCAATATCTTTGTACAGGTTGTTGCCACTTCGGCCATTGAAAGGTTCTCCATGTATTCAGCCTCTTTCCCCGACACCCAGCCGAGTAAGAGGGTCTCTGATACTTTACTGAATGAGTAAATTTTCTTGTACCAAGAGTTTGCCACATCTTCAGGGGTTGATGAACTCTCCCATAGTAGCATTATTTCAGTTACATCTGGATTAAGAAACGGCCTCTCATATTCTAAGTAAATTTTATCCACAGCACTAAACAGTAATCTGTCAATTGATTCAATTTTGTATTGAGGCAATGAAGGTTGAAACAAGGTAGAGGCTTGTTCTTTCAAAACTCCTAAGGGAATAGTACATATCACATGATTAGCATTAAAAGTTTTTCCATTTTCACAGACTACTTCAACACTATTAGCTTTTTTCTTTGGTTTATGTGAGGCATCAGTGAGTGAGGTACCTTCCCCAGGGTTCACTGGCTTCTCTGACGTAGATGTCTTTGAAATGTCTTCTATCACAGTTTGGTCAGAGTCTTCTGACTCGTCTCCTAAGTCTTCCACTCCACTATGTCCTTCAGAGTCCCAAATTATTTTAGTAACAGGATGGTTGGACAGTATCTTATCAGGAGCAATATTTTTTGTAAGTGGCTCTAAAATGGAACTGTAACCTGAGGGAATTATAATATTTCCACCTTGCAGTTCCGTGTAGCTGCCCAACTCTAAGAGATCTATTTCATCCATAGTACTGCAGCCTGTTATGCATGTTTCTCTTTTCAAAAGACAGTCAAATATTAATCTTCGCAGTCTCTTTTCTTCTGATGTTGGTAGTCGTTCCAAGTAGATGGTTGCTTCTAGGTTGATGTGTTCTCCCACACTATGAATGTCTGGAGGTGGAAGGTATTGACATAGGAAGTACTCCTCGCATCGCCTAAGAAAGCAAACATAAGCATCGTGCGTCTCATGCAGGACACCAAAGGGTACCTGTTTCCCATCTTCAGTGGCAGCGATAACTTTGTGCGGTTTGGGTATGTTTATAATGTTTACAAGGTTGTTCGCCATAGCCATTTCGAATATTGGGTTGCCTAGAACACCGTGTATCCAGTTGGCACCTAGCTCAACTTTGTGATTTTTCATAGGTATTGAAATAATACGACCTCCCAACCTTTTTCTAGCTTCAATAATAACGAAGTCCTCGATGCCATTTTTCAGAAGATGATTGGCGGCGGATAGTCCAGCCATACCAGCACCAATAATTATTACATCATGTTTAATTGTATCACATTTTTTACTAGAATTTGTGTTTTCGTCGCCCATAATATTTTATTCCAAATTACTTGAAATATTTTGTTACCGCACTTTGACGTTCAGCTGGTTACGTTACGACATCTTCTTCTCTCATGTTCCTAGTTCAATGTTCATTCATTCATTGCATTGCAGTTCTGTTTTTGTTTTTTACTGTCAAACTGACAATATAGACAAAAATAATAAAAACAGGCCGATGTCTGTCATCCTAACTAGAAAATATTAAAGATTCTGCCATATTATTAAACAAAACTGTAGTTTTCTCTAATCTAAGTCCTAACTTAAATTTCCATTAGTAGGTATAACCTTTAATTACTCTGAGGTGTAACCGTGGATGTACAATACGCACAACAAATCTTTGTCTCCCTGAAGTAGTTGCGCAGAACCACAGAATACAGAACCCATTTTTGATGGCGCCTAAAAAACGTAGACAGCGTTGTATAGCTGCCTCGCCCACTCGCTTAGTTTGTTGCATCGTGCTATCTCACTTACTCTACCAAATCTGCGCAATCGTTTAGTGCACCTAACTCCAGAGAGACAAAAATCGGTTGTGCGTATTGTACCTATCATTTGTAGGCGAGCCCTAGACCTACAATAACATTGCGCAATCAATACAGTTGATTGTACAATAAGATTGAAATGCAATAAAATTTATCGTTTGAGTTCAACTCAAACGATAAATTTTATTGCATTATGATATGAATAGCACATTGTTTTTAGCCGGACATTTTACTTCTTATTCATATACAAACTAAGAAATACTGCGCAATACTGACCCTATTGCATCGTGGCAATAAATATATTATATGGTGCAATAAAAATTAAACTCGTACAAACTTTCGTTCAATCATTGCGCAATCATCAATATTATCCCTAAACAATCAATAATTAATTTATTTATTTATTAATATTGCACAATTCGCTAAATTGCGCAAAATAATTATCTAGGGCACGCCTAATAAAAGGTGAGCGAAGTCGCGTGCGGGCAGCTAGGTTATTATATAATCTGTGCTAGCTATCACAGATTGTTGACATCTGTCACAGATTATTAATATTGTGGATATTGTGGTACAATCGGTATAGAAATCAAGACTTTGGGAAGCTACCGGTTTTTCTCAACTCTAAAGATTTTGTTCACCCTCAGTCCCTCCCTCTACCCACTTCCGCTAGCAACTATACATACCTACTTATTAGGACCAAACTACCTACATAGATCAACGTGCTGTCTCTTTTTAATGTGTGCATTTTATATATGTATATCTCTTTCTAATGACCTTTGAGTTTCCTGAATAATAATAATATCTTTGTTTACTTCGATCGCGAGCAAGTGTTTTTGTTGTGAGGTTGTGAGCGACAATATTTTTGATTTATTTCATCTAACTGAGTCTCATTCGTTGCAATTTGCGAGTGTGTTATTGAGTCACTTGTTACATATTCAAAGTGCTGAAGCTTGTGTCTATATAATGAAATCTAGAGTAAACCTGAACATCTATTGTTAGACTAAAGATATCGAAAGTCATTGTGAATAATCAAGGAATTTTGTTTGTGTTTACTGGTTTCGCAAGTTATGTAATCCAACGATGAGTTATCTTATTAGTTCTAATTTGTGAGCTGTTATATTGAAGATGAAATAAATAAACATTAGTAGGACTAAGTACTACGTAGGACACGTGGGTTCATAAAATCGATAGAGACGCAGGCAAGACGCGTGCGCTAAGTTCTCTATCAACAAGACGATTATACGTCAAGGTCACCGAGCGCAAACACGTGCAATGTCGGATTCTATTTACACACATGACTTTCTACTCGAGCCAGGCGTTGAGATAAAACAGGAGTCGTCTTACGAGCTGGGCGGTATGTCGGCCTCTGTGCCCATCCCGCAGCGACGCACCGACGGCGACTTCAGCGCCGAGCTGGACCTGTGCCTGCAGGACTCCCTCGGCGGCTCCTTCCACAGCATACCGACCATGCAGTTCGGCAAGACCTATGACAATGAAACCTTGTCTAAGATGGACACATTTAAAATGGATGATGATGATATCTTTCAAGTGGATAAAGCCGACCTGATTATGGGTCCCACCCTGGCAGAGTTGAATGCTCACCCTGACAGTTTGTTGGATGATTTGAACATTGATGATCTTCTCATGCCTGAAGAAAATGGCTACTGTGTGCAGATTGGAGGCGTGATGGGAGGTTCGCGCCGAAGTCCTAACCCTATCCAGTCTAATAATATGATCCAAACTGAGAGCCCCTGTAGTCCATATGGGCGTACTCAGCTTGCCTTTTCACCAGCAAGCCAGCACAGTTCAGCCTCCTCCAGCTTTGCCCAGCAATCCATAAACTACATGCCGGAATTGCTTCTACGCATGGATGGCTACAGTGGCGAGATATCTCTGGGACAATCAGTGCCAGCTTCGACAATTCTGCCACCCTTCCAACCGGTTATGAAACAACAACCAACACAACTATCATCCTCTGCACCCACACAACTTTCATTAGAGCAGGTAAAATATAAGTAAATAAATGAATTATTCTATAATAATTATACCTATAGATTCAAAACATTAAAATATATTATTTAAGATAAAAAAACAGATAACAGAGGCTTGCCTCACTCACAAATATATTTATTTTTAGATGTGTTTGTTTTCAGATTTGGCAACGCAGAGAGCCTCGAAAACACCTGTTATCCACCAGCTCTCTAGCTGAGGCAGGTTCTATATCATCACTCTCTGGAGGTCTACTCAGTCCTGGTGCAGGAGAATTTTCGCAAGATGAAGAGGATAAAGATGTTGAGTCAGATGAGGATAGTGACAGATATGAGGACTTATCTTCTGATGGTATAATATTTTGACTTCTGAAATGTGTCCTTCTTATTCGCCTTTAAATGAGAAGCAGTTGTATTTGTAGTTTCTAGTATTTTCAAAATACTAGAAAAATGTAAACAGATTTTTTATTAGGTTTATGCAAAAACAGATTGTAGGTTTATTATGCAAACATGAAACTTGTTTTGCTTTAAAATTTAAGTGCTTGAAATTAAATGATGTGGTTAGGATGTCAGATTATGTATTATGATAGTAGCGTAGTACTTACAAAGGGTTAGTTAGTATAGGCGTCACTATGTTGGCGCTGAGAACTGACTTGACACTAACACACAGTCAGCCTAGGTAATTTCTTTATGGTAACTGCACATTATTGAAGTCAGTAGGGAAAAAAAAATTTCTTTGTGAAACAACAGATTGATGATTGAATTATTTGTTGGGAAGTTTTCCTTTGCTGTTGGAAGAGTTCACGGAAAAGTTCCTGTTTTCAGAATCCAATGATGAAAGCACGGAATCGAAGCAGGCTAGGGCAGCCGCTAAACGTGAGAGGTACTTCTGGCAGTACAATGTGCAAGCAAAGGGCCCCAAAGGGCAGAGGCTGATTTTGAAAAAGAAATCTGAAGACCCTCACATTCTGAACCTAGTTACAGACCCTGTATTCAGTCCTAACTGCAGTGTCAGGGGAATAAAACACAGGTACTTACTTAGAAATTAGAAAAAGGTAAACATTATCACTTATCAGTCATTACTAGTCTGAATAATCTTCAATGCAGCATTATATAGATGTATAATTAACCTTACATATTTCAGTGGAAAAGCTAGAAAAGGTGATGGGAATGACCTCACACCTAATCCAAGAAAGTTACATGTCATTGGGAAGGAGCTAGATAACTTGGGTAAAGTTATCAATGACATGATACCAGTCAGTGAGCTGCCGTTCAACATCAGACCAAAGACAAGGAAAGAGAAGAACAAATTGGCCTCAAGAGCTTGCAGGCTTAAGAAGAAAGCACAGCATGAAGCTAACAAAATAAAACTGTATGGACTGCAACAAGAACACAGTATGTTATATTGTTAATTTTAAATATTTATCACCACATACCTACTAGTAAAAATAGTCGTTATTTTATTTTAATGGATAATAATAAAAAAATTGTAGACCTTGAAAAATAACCCTGCACTTAATATTTTTTTATCAAAAAAAAAGTAAGAATTAAAATATTTTCAAGGATATTATTACAAAAACATGACGCAATTTGAATACTAAACAAAAACATGTTATGATGTAAAAACATGATAGCATTTCTAATTTTGATAACGTTTCAGGACGTCTTATGCACGGAATAGCCCAAATGAAGCAAGTATTGACTAGCAGAGTGGCAAATTCTCAAAGCAACGTGGATTGGAGTTCACATGTCAAGAATATTGTAAACACAGCCACAGGTAAAATGCACATCAGAAATGCTTCTTTTTTTGCACTTGTCAAAAGCTTCAAACTTGTAGGTATGTAGATACTTGTACAAGTACATACATGCCGGCTTCCTTACGATTACGAAGGCCTCTAACTACCCCATTATAAAGGTGCATTTACACGATGCGATTTCAACCCGTATGATATGGTATCGCTCGCTCGATTCGATTCACTCATCGTATGCGATTTGTCATAGTTTACGCGACGCTCGTCGGCACGTTCAATGGGCGGGGCTTAGCAAATCGTACGAAATATCGCATCGTGTAAACGTACCAAAACAAAGTGGTTGTGATCCTGACTCATTGCTTTATAACTAGCCAGAACATCAATTATTTTCTCAGATCTGTTGCGATCGTTTCTAATTATCAAATATACATAATGTATTTAAATAATGACCTGATATATAAAAGATAATATGATAAAAGTGATTCAGAGTTTCTCAGCTAAGATGTAAACAAACCTGAGAAAATATTGTCATGTGTTGCATCATACATCAATGATTTTAATTGTTTTATGTAAAGCTGATTTCAAATTATGTAAGTGCTTATTTTATAACTTCGTTACTTATTAAATTAGGTGAATTTAGGTGTTCTTTTGCTGACATGATGAATGAAAATTATGATGGATGACTGTTAAAAAAACCCACATAATATGATTAAAAAATCCGTTGGTGGTAAAGAAGATACGCAGGAGAAACTAACTTTACTTATTTAAACCTACTCAACCATATTGTGTTTTGTTACAGAGGTCAAAATTGCAGGGAAAACCTCTGAATTCGTGAATGAAATACTGGACAATGTCAGAGCCGGCCAAAATAACGGCGGTCTCAAAGACATTCAGTAAGATACACACAGATGTCAAAAACAAAACTAAAGGCTGTTTATTGTACCTCCAAAGTTATATTTTAAAAGAAAAAAGTTTGTCTATCATATAAGCTTCATTGTCCAAGACAAATTATTTTTATATGGTATAAAGTGTAGTGTTAGTCATTCAAAGCTTTACAAGGCAACTAGAATATTAGGGTATATCTATTTCTATTATGCCATAATTAAGATAAGATTATAATGTAAATGATTTTAGAATACTTTGTGCTTGTTTCACCACCTCTGAGTAACAGTGTCTGTTAGCAGCAGTTAACCAGCAGTTTGTGGCTGCTATTGGTGACTCATTTATCATTGCAGCCTGTACCACCCCACTGCTGGGTATAGGCCCGCTTGGTTTAATGTCAAGTTTCCGTATCCTAGGCCAATTTGTCCTGCGATTTTAAGGATGTCGTCAATCCATCTAGGTAGACGACCGACTTTTTCTAGGAAGTAACAAATCAACGCTTAGATTGGTGAAACAAGCCCATAGTTATTAAGTGATAATATTGCTTCTACTTTATGTGATTTAATAAAAAATATCGAATTGTTATTTTTATACCGAGTCTTAGAAAACGCTAGACATGTTTTGTGGTTTTTTAGATGGATAAAGTAAACTTAAGCAACAAAAAACCTGTCACTGTATCAAAAGATGAATTTATCAGACATTTCAGTATCCAACATACATTGTAACTGTGTGCCTTTGTGTAGTATCCAGTAAAAGATTATAAATGTTTTCTTGAGAACATTGCTTGCGGTCATACATACAGCCATAGCACGAGTGTCGTCAATATTTTGTCTACGTACTTTCTGGCGCAACACGACTCACTCCAATCTAAGAATCCAGCTAAAATGTATTATAGTACTCGTAGTTCTCTTAGAGTATTTTACAATCTATTCATTAATTATGCTAACCCTGTACTAAGTTGTATTTAGGCTATCTGATCGGCATTATGCCCTATTTAATTTTAGATTCTTATAAAAAAACACTTAAAATCATTCGGTCCACGGTCCAGCCGATCTCAAGAGATACGCGAACTAAATAATCCATACTTCCACACTAACGGCCTTACTAATAAACGTGGTATAAAGTTATTCCTGAGTGTAAATTGTCAAAATGTATGGTTATTCTTTTTTATTCCAAGGAATAACTTTATTCAACGATTATTAGTAAGGGCCTAATATTATAAAGCTGAAAATTCACAACAACATCAAAATTCACAACAGCCCAAAACGCAACGATAGCGCGATCTAATTTTTCCAGAGTCGCCATCTATTATGTAGTAAAATGTCTCTGTCTGTCTGTCTGTTTGTTAATTTTTCACGCCTCAACCACTGAACAGATTATACTGAAATATGACATGGATAAAGATTATGTCCCAGCGACGGACATAGGCTACTTTTTTTTTCAAAAATAATAATG
Organism: Epirrhoe tristata; assembly: GCA_951394285.1. NCBI lineage: Eukaryota > Metazoa > Arthropoda > Insecta > Lepidoptera > Geometridae > Epirrhoe > Epirrhoe tristata. Next base: position 6,040,899 of record OX596146.1, on the reverse strand, counting down.
GAGGGCGTGAAATAAGGGTTGAATGTTTGTATGGGAAGTTGGAAGTTCCAGTTAAAGGCAACTAGTTGGCGTTGCTAACCTATGGCTGAGGCCGAGATGGCGCTTTTATTGCATTTTTAAAAGTTTCAGAAGATTCTTGCAGTTTTTAGTTCAGTTTATTTCATTCATTTAGAGGTTTTCAAGTATGTTAGTTTGCTGACGAAGTCGCGGGTACAAGCTAGTTATCCATATTTTTTTGCGTACACAAAATAACTGTTGTCTAGGCTCATGCTGGATCCAGTGACGACGTTTAGTTCTACACTCTCTGCCTTCTTCTGGCCTGTCAATCTGATTGTAAAGGTGCTGGACACGGATCAATTATCTTATCGCAATATTTGTTTTGAATAAAATAGCACCTTTACATAATTTTGTTCTGTGATAGTGTATTTTTTAACTTCAAACATAATTTTATTGTAGATTTTATGATGTACTACAAGCATATGACATAATCGATACTCTGCTGTAGGGATATGGGCTAGTTATGCCTTTAATTAAGTTATTGTTATGTAAACAAGTACTTAGTACTTTTTTAAAACGTATAATAGCAGTCAAATCAACATGATTGGCTGGGAACGGTGCGTTTCCACCAGAGATGTGCGCGAGGATAATTATCACCAATAGTGTCACCTCTCTGTATGCTGTGGTGTCACTTCAGTTAAATATATCGCGCACCTGTATTCTCCCCGTTCACACCACACCAAGCTACAATACAAAATAATAATGTATTCTTATGTTTATGTCGCAGCATAGGTTAATTTAGGTTATTCACTTTTTTCGTTCTTTGTCCATATCTAAAGCATAAATATCGTAAAAAAACTTATGAACCTACCCAGAACCTATGCATTTCAGTCGAAAAAAAATAGTTTTAAAGGAAGTGATCTGGACTCATAAAACACTATCATAGAATTTATTTTGTTTGTCTATTAAACGTTTTTAAGTTTGTGTGTGAATCAATAAATTTTTTTTTGTTTAATTTTTTTTTGTTTTATAAGGTTGATATTATGTGTAATTTAATTTGTGATACTTATATTTTTATATATAGAGATAAATTAAAACAGTTATGTTTGAAATGTGTAAGTAATTATAAATTTATAACAATACCTTTAAGTACCTACCTAAATTTTTATAAAACTAGCAATTGGCTTATTAGATAAGTACATACAAAATATATCATTATTCAAATTAACTATGCAATGTACCTATTTTATAATATTTATAAATATTGTCACCATTATTAGAAATAAGGATGTAGCATTTTCAATGTGATTGCCATTTATTTTTTAATAATTTTATAATAAGTAGATACCCATAAGTATGTAGCAATTAAGAACGAAAGTAGAATTAAATCTTATCATGGAAATAAACGGAAAACAGTAACATAATTATGACAGATACGATTCAGCATAAAATTCATAACATAACACTAAAATCAAATTTATTCTAAGACCTCTAAGGTACCTTTTTTGGCTACGCTCAAATTTACACTCCGATGCATGTTAAAAACGCTTATTAAAATGTAAAGTGCTACTCTTGTGTTTACCAAATACTTGTTTACTACTGATAACGATAGAGAACGATTCGCCTCGGTTTGGGCAAAACGATGAAATGTTATCATGGTGAATTTATTTTTTTTATTATACTATAAAGATATATAATGACGTGAATGTCAAAATTGTTAAAAGATAAAGCCATATTTTGAAGTTCAAGGTAGGTTATACCAGTTATACTACCTATCTATTTTTAAATGAAGGCAAATTATTTATTTTACCGTCTTTAGGAAGACCGTCTGATCGTTGCGGGTTCGAATCCCGTCGGAATCGAAAATTTTGATAAGACTTTTCATTTCTCAATGAAATTATTTTATTCGACCAAAGTACAAACAATATACCTACATCCTAAACACTTACCTATAGTTTTAAATGCTCTGCCTACTTGCAAACAATTATTATCTTTGTAATGTCCATATAACAGCTTTAAATATTATGAAATTGTGAATCAAATCCGATGGTAACACATGCGTGAGCGAAGCCACCGGCAGCAGCCAAAAGTTACAGACTAAGTACTACACTTGACTACAGTATGCATTATCATTTGTAAATAAGTACTTATTTATATAAGTCATTTGTAAGTTTTACAGTAACAGACCTATTTAAATTAAATTATGTAGGTACCTCTAAAGTTAACGGAACTTTTATTTCTAAGTAGCAAACATACAAATATCTTCGATCGCATGATCGTATGAAAAAGATCAGCGACATAAGTGCGTATGCGTACCTACCTACCTATACTCACATTGATCAAAATGTAAATAAACTTACACACATGCTAAATAGAAATATGGTTCTGGTAACAACTGTTGGTAGTTTATGGGCGCTTTTATTTCTGCCTCTTACGCTTGTTTGGTACGAGTATCTATGTACCTCGCTTATTAGGTACGAAAGTTCAGACGCGCAGCGCAGAATAAAATGTCTTTTCTTAATTAAAAATTTCTACGTTACAGTCTGCGATTCAATAGGCTGTGCTTATTTGTATAAATTCAAGTTATGTTACTAGTTACAGTTTATTGTTTTACCTTCATTATCGTAATCATTTTGATGTTAAATAAATATTTTAGTCTCAGGGGATTTATTTATTTACTTAGGTACCCAATCTTCTAGAATATCATTAGAGAAGAATTATTATTATTATGCATAATCATTTTCTATATACATCTCAATGGATGGAGTTATTGATGATGCCACTCCTAGTGCCTAAGACGACCAGATTAGCATGGCAAGAGATTGCTCAGCTAAGAAGCTATAGGTGCAAGTTCGATTCTCGCGTCAACTATCCTGTTATCTATCGGGTACTATGGTACTCACGCAGCACAGGGAATCCTAGTGTGGGTTCAGGAAAATGAAGCGCATGCCAGTATTTTATTTCACTGACCTGTCAATTCGTGAATGTGTTGCGTGTTCTAACACAACTTTTGTATAGGTATCGGTAAACAAAGTCAATTCAAAAGTAAAAATAATTTTATTAAAACCAAATCAAATATACAAATTACTATTTATGATACTGTTTGGTTTGGAATCAATTTGCACCACATTTAATTTTTGCAACAGCTCTTGAAGCTCATTTATCTGGTACTCCTCAGGATGTTCGATGTAACAGACCACAGCTACTCCAGAAAGGTTCAGGTTTTCTCTGAAGCAAATAACTGAAAAAAATAATAAAATTTAGTTTTAGGAGGGGCTAGTCTTTCCAATACAAATCACAGAGTGGAGAGAATTCAGGTTATTAAACCAGGTAAGTAATTCTGATTGAACCTCAAGCATTGATATATAGAGAGGCCTATACCCAGCAGTGGCTATATTCTGTGGCAGTGGGTGCAACCGGGCTGATTAGTAGTATAAAGTTCAGTATTAATTTTGGAATTCAAGATGAAGGTTGGTGGGTAGAAAGTGATAACTTCTTTTTCTACCTCTACTTGCATACTCTCCAGCCACACTCTCTGGGTAACATGGTTTTCATCCCTCCTCATAACGTGTCCATACCAAGCCAACCTAGAACTCCTTATCTTTTCAGAAATAGGCTGGCGCCTATTTCCTTAAAACTTCCCCTAATATATTCATTCCGTATCTTATCTAACCGTGTTACCCCACACATCCATCTTAACATTCATATCTCGGTAGCATTTACTTTCCTTCTGTCTGTCTTCTTCATTGCCCAACACTGATCTATACACCGCGACAGGTCTGATGATCGTCTTGTAAATCTTCCCCTTAAGTTTAAGGGCATTCGGTCGCATATTGTCCCCGAGACCTGTTGCCACTTCATCCCGCATTCATTCTATTACTAACAGCTCCTAGACCATATATTTTTATTTACCTCCAGCTGACACTCCTGAAATAATATTAGGCTGCTCTAGTCTGGCAAAGTTAATTCCCAGTGGTCTCAGAATGGGTTTCTTTGTTGATAAACTGCGGATAACATACTCCCTTGCTAATAGCTCTGATACTTGGTATTCAACCAGCGGTTTAGTCATTATAGCAATAACATCTCCACTTGAAGTCAAGAAAGGTTTCAAAAGTTCTACTATCTCACTACTCTGCAGTAAATTGTAGTCTCTTAGAATACATATGTAACAATTTGATTCATCAGTTTTGTAAAGTTTCAAATTTACTTCTGGAACAGAATTTATTTGCTGGAGTTTCAGATCCACTTGCATTTTGATACTGTCTGCTAAATATCTGCCTTCAAGTATCAAAAATGTATCAATATTTTGTGCAATTTCTATCTCTCCCTGCCATTTCAACCTGAAAATATAGATTTCTCAAAAGGTAAGTGCGATCGATACGAAACACTATGATCTTTTAAAAATTTTCAACATACTCTGACTGCATTACATCAATGTTTTCATCCCAATCTTCCCAAGTATTTCGGCTGCCAGGTTCTACAATTTCTCCAAAGGTACACATTATCACACACAGTGAGATGAATACAAATAAATAGGTTTTACGTTCTTATAAAAACTGGGTAATTTGTTGTACGTAAATATTTATTTCGAAATGAAGCGAAACGAATTCAAAGAAAAACAAAACAAACATGACTTGATGATTTTTTTTTTGTGAATGACGAAATTGACAAAGACATGAATGACAAAACAAAACGAAATAACCCATAGATTTAGCATGATACCTTTGGAAATAACCCCTCGTTCCTCAGTCTCAGTGTCGTCCTCTATGGTCTCGTCACATCCAGCATCCAGCGAACCACTAGAGAGCATATACATCTGCGATAAATTGTTCGGTTTTTTAATCGATCGATTCAACTTAATTTCAATTTTATCTAATTTACTTTTATGAAATCACTAGCCCTTTCCATTCATTCATAATCGATTGACAATTTCCATCAATTTATCATTCATTCATTCACTCATGAAACGCGCAGGAGAAAGAGTTTACGCGGATGGCGAATTTTTAATAAATTTTAGTCCAAAATAATTCGTTTAGGCATGAGAAGCTGGTTATGAACTACTCACTCTTCTCAGTCAATAATTCGTATACAATCATGTTAAAAGTAAGTCCATTCCCAAAATCATAACGCCCTTTCCAGATCCAAGTCATTCCAGTACACGGTGTCGTATTGACCTGCGATTTCGATTTTTTCGCAGGATAAAGGACAGGTCACCTTCGAAGACAAATGGCCTTCGATGCGCCCGATAGTGCTGAAACTTTTGAAGCAAGAAGCAGTCACTCAAACCGAATGGCAAGATCTCTTTGGTTCTGTGCATTCCGTGTGCTTGTGGGATGAAAGAGGGCCATACAAGCTAAGGGATGCCTTACAACAGGATGTGATGATGTACATCAAGCAGGCGCAGGCCCGGGTGCTCGCTCACAGAGAGGATCAGGCGCTACTGAAAGCTTACATAGCTGAATGGGGGAAGTTTTTTACTCAGTGTAATTACTTACCCACACCATTTCGACAGTTAGAGAACTCCATTAACAATTTAGGCAAAGGTGGCAGCTCTAACTCTTCTGCTCAAAAGAAAAATAACAATAACAATAATGAAGATAGCCTCGTGAGAAAGCTAATGCTTGATTCTTGGAATCAGAGCATTTTTATGGATATAAAGCAGAGGTTGCAAGACTCAGCCATGAAGCTAGTTCAGGCTGAGCGAAATGGTGAATCTTTTGATTCTCAACTTGTGATTGGAGTCCGAGAGTCCTATGGTAAGCTTCTGATATAGTAACTCAAACACTGATATTTTAGGTTTCCTATAACTGGATATAACTTCCTACATCTGCTGTCATAATTTTCATTAGTGACATTTTTTCCATTGAAATTAATGTTAGCAATCATGGCTGTACTTTACTTACCTCATAGATATCCTATCTATCTATATTATAGATATCATAGATATTCTGACATGCAAGATCTTCAAAAGATCTAGAGGAATAATTAGAAATATATTCAAACATACATTGAGCATTAGTTATTGTTAGTTTTCCATTAATAAATTTTATCTTGTTTCAGTTAATTTATGCTCAAACACAATTGATAAACTGCAAATATACAGAGAGCACTTTGAGGCTGCTTACATGCAAGCTACTGAAGAATTTTATAAACTGAAAGCTAGCGAACACTTATCAGTTAATGGAGTCCAGTCTTACATGAAGTATGCAGATTTGAGACTGAAGGAGGAAGAGGCTCGTGCCCACAGATATCTTGAGCCAGGCAGCGGCAGTGTTGCAACACTTACTCAATGCTGTGAAAAGGTGCTAATAGGAGAACATTTGCCCACTTTGCTCGCTGAAAGTGCACCTTTAATAAAGGCAGATGAGACAGAGAAACTACAACTAATGTTTCGCCTTCTGGACAGAGTGCCTGAGGGGGTCACTCCTGTATTGAGAGACTTGGAAGCTCACATTGTTTCAGCTGGTTTAGCTGATATGGTGGCCTCTGCAGACATTATAACATCAGATTCAGAAAAGTATGTGGAGCGCTTATTGGAGTTGTTCAAAAGATTCAGTACTTTAGTGAAAAATGCATTTGTTGATGATCCTCGATTTTTAACTGCTAGGGATAAGGCATACAAATGTGTAGTTAATGATACAACAGTATTTAAGCTGGAACTGCCTTCATCAGCTCTGCTTCGAGGAACCAAAGGCACTGCACCAGAGAGCAAGTGCCCAGAGCTCCTTGCCAATTACTGTGATATGCTATTACGTAAAACACCTCTAAGCAAGAGATTGACAACAGAGCAAATTGAATCAAGGTTGAAAGATGTCTTGCTGGTTCTGAAATATATCGAAAACAAGGATGTATTTATGAGGTACCACAAGGCTCACTTGACTAGAAGGTTGATCCTAGACTCCAGTGCAGACTCAGAAAAGGAAGAAGACATGGTTGAGTGGCTCCGTGAGGTTGGCATGCCAGCAGACTATGTCAATAAACTGGCACGAATGTTCCAAGATATTAAAGTTAGTGAGGATCTCAACACTCAGTTCAGAGGAGAAACAACGCGTCATGATGCAATAAATATAAAAATCTTAAATGCTGGAGCATGGGCCCGGGGATCTGAAAGAGTTACTGTAAGTCTTCCCTTAGAGTTAGAAGATTATATACCAGAGGTGGAGGAGTTTTATAAGAAGAAGCACTCTGGTAGAAAGTTGCAGTGGTACCATCACATGAGCAATGGCACGATAACCTTCGCGAACTCAGTTGGTAGATTTGATTTGGATGTAACTACATTCCAAATGGCAGTTCTGTTTGCGTGGAACCAACGCCCAATGGAGAAAGTTACCTATGAGAACTTACGCCTCGCAACCGAGCTTCCTGATCCCGAATTGAGGAGAACTCTCTGGTCTTTAGTGGCTTTCCCAAAACTAAAGCGGCAGCTACTGTGTTACGATCCCGCAGTTCAGAATCCTAAAGATTTCAGTGAAAATACTACATTTTGGGTCAACCAAGAGTTTGCTCTTATCAAAAATGCGAAGCCGCAACGCAGGGGTAAGATCAATCTGATTGGCAGACTGCAACTGAGCACTGAAAGATCTCAACTTGAGGATAATCATTCCATTGTTCAACTTCGAATATTGCGAACTCAAGAAGCAATCATTAAAATCCTAAAGATGAGAAAACGTATCACCAACACTGCATTACAGGTAAGAATAAGAAGTTCGCACTATGTTTTATCAATTTATTTCTTAGCTATAGGGATTTTGTTAGGGTCTGATAAAATTATTGGTGTGACCCTAGATCATTTGGATTGAAATAAGTTTATAATATAATTGTATTTTGCTCTCTTTCCACACATCACATGTTATAATTTAATTCCTGAAAGAATTGGTTGTGTCCATCCACCAAGCATGCCTTCTTCTTCTTGTTGTGTCACCAGTTCTTTTGAACCAGTGTGATGAAAGGATTATAAGTGCGCCTCTAAGAGGCTCCCTTCGTGCACTTGATACATGTTTTCGAACTTTTTAGGTTCTACGACATGCCGGTTTCCTCACGATGTTTTCCTTATTTGAGAGTACTGGCATAGAGCACACAAATTTTTCGGCAGCAAAATTCATTGGTGCACGACCGGGAATGAACCCACGACCTTACGATCGGAAGGCGGGGCCACTACCACTAGACCACCAGTGCTCTCATCTCATTATTACCAAGTATGCCAAAAAAATTGTCATATGCCAATTATTGTGTAAACTTGTCTTATTTCAGAGTGAACTCGTCGAAATCTTGAAAAACATGTTCTTGCCGTCAAAGAAAATGATAAAGGAGCAGCTAGAGTGGCTGATTGAACACAAGTACATGCGACGAGATGACGAGGACATCAACACATTCATCTACATGGCCTAGATCTGTGTCATTCAATAAAATCAAAATAAATTATTTAATCTACCAGGCATTGTAATTTATAATTTAACGTAAGCTTTTTCAATGTTGTGAAATGTAATTTAAATTAACATTGTAGGGATTGAATCTATTTTTTATAAGGATTAGTAATATGTAGTCATTATTATTTAATAATTGCTTTTTATTAAATACATAGTATAGATACAATATAATGTATAAAAGTTAAAATATAACATTAATTCTTTGCTGGCTCTATAGTTTCACCTCCTTGAATTTGGCCCCAGCCAATTAATCTGTAAATAAACATCAGTATTTAATTTAATAATACAGATTTGCCTGTGTTAAAAAATCTACTGTATTGGCAGCAATGATTGGCAGACAAACGTTGATAGATTCTGCTAGGCCGTTTTTCGCGTTAGCAAGCGATCAACTCAAACTCTAATAATGTTTGTATGTTTGAGTTTTATTATCACGCTTTAGCAAGTAAAGAGATTTGGACACTCGTCCATTTGGATTAGGATTATTAAATGTACCGCGCGAGGGAAGCCGTGGGCGTACGCCAGTTAAAAACTTAGTTGTTTTTTGGTATAAAATTAAAAATATGTACATTATTTGTATTTGTAAAAAATACAATGAAAAAATTGAAAATACGTGATCTATATCCTTTTTTCTGTAATTTGTCTACTGTTAACTTACCGCCAGTGGTTTTCAACTCTCCTACTCAGAGCCACCTTTTCACCGATCTCTGTGCAAACAGGGTTGGTCAGAGCAATCTTCGCCAAATCAGCTTTGGTTGCGATCACACGTCCGCCGGTGCTAAGGGATCCGATGTTCACCAACAAAACCTGAAAGTCATAAATAGATTGATTATCAAAACAAGTCATGAGACTAAAATCGAAGTTAATTCTTTTTAGACTCGTGCTAGTGAAATCGTTTTAGGAACGCAAAAGCAACTCCAACGTCGTCTAATTAGGGTCATACATAACATATTGAAATTTTGAAAGAAATCTGTATTTATTCAGGATCCTTGCGGTCACTTAGGATAGTCTAAAGAGATAGGCACTTTACCTCGTTCCTAGTGAGTTTCTGGACCTTAGCTGCCTTCTTGTCGCCTTCAGTGCGCACTCCAAGCAGACGCTTCAGCAGGTAGTAGGACACTTCGAGCTTCACGAAGATACCGGGCAGGGCACCGACAGCACCGAGCACCTAGGACAAAAAAAATCAAATTAACTCCACGAACACAGTAAAGTAAGTTCGTATTCGTACATATGAGTCAGTGGCCAACTCTGGTGACGGAGTTGTAAAGCCGCCTTAAAGCCTCCGTCATGGCTTAACGACTTAAATAGCCGGGACCGACAATTTAACGTGCCCTCCGAAGCACGGAAGTGCTAGATGAAAATGCCACTGGCCGTCACCCATCCCTTACAGACTGTTGGATGGATGACATTGTAACCATGGTCACAATATTTTGCGACTAGAATTGCTATATGGGCATACAAGGGAAAAACTAGATGAAAGGGGTACATACAGGATTACAGGACCAAGTGAAGTGGTGTTGAGCGGGGAGGCTTATGTTGACTATGGCTCACCTGACCGACAAGTCTGTCAGCACGACAAAGCGTGGGCTCGATCTTAGTGCCCACACCAATGAGACCACCGGGCACGGCATATTGCAGCTCGTTCTGTTCCGCGAACAGTGACACGATGCGGGAGAATATGGGCCGGCAGGTCAGTTTGCCGTCTGCGTCTTTGCTCACGAGACCGGGCCGTACCTGTAGTAAGGTTTGATGAGTTTCAAACACAATCACACATTTTTAATCTGTCACTTAGATAATCCCAAAGGGCAATCTGCATGTAAAGTTTGATGAGTCAATCTTTCACGTATGGAATGCAAAATGTGTACCTATACCTCTTCATTTGTCGAATGACAAATTATATTTTGATTGCGTTCGAGAAACCGGCCGTTAATATAAAAAAAATATTGAGCTTAGAAAAGGTCGTCAGTGCGGGCTGTGCGTACGACCCAAAGTTCTGAGAGAAACTGCTCCTCAGACATTCATTCCTGCTTGCTTACCACGATGACCTTATGCATAGATTGGTGTGGCAAATTCTATTTCAATTGAATATTTATTATGTATTTGATACTAACCTCAATCTCCATACCAACAGTGAGCACGCCCTGTAAGATGGACCCGCCTGCAACACCTCCACGCAGGTCATCGACCTCGCACCCCGGCTTGTTCACGTCGAATGAACGGATCACAATCATACGCGGGGGCGACGTGAAGTCGCGCAGCGGGACCGGGATCTTCTTCGTTATGTATTCACATAATACCTGGAAATATCCAAGAAACAGGATTATTCAGTTGAACGGAACCTTACCTTTTCAGTTTCTAATAAACTCAAATATGTACAAATAAATTATCCATCACTCTCCCATTAGGGTTTGCTGGAAGAGAACTCTTTTTAGGGATAAGCTCGCCTTTGCCTTTGATTATTTTGTGCAATAAAGAATAAATAAATAATGTTTAGGTAGTAAGCCTTTACACATTTTGTATGGAAAAACATTAATCTAGTAATCTGCGCGGACAAACGGTTATCGTCACGAATGCCTAGATCCGTTGAACTTACTGTAGGTACAGTTGTTCTATCTTGGTCTCAGTGTTATATTCATAGTTCATACAAACCTCGAGCTATATTGTGTGTTGATGCACACGCCTGTTGTTTCTGTGTACGTAAACTTGTTCTGTATCGGAACGCTCCATGGACTAATGAGCGCTCAGTATCGAAACAAATCTACACACACAAACAAGAACAACCCGCTTTTGTGAGGTAGAACTATACACATGTTTATCTTTAAGGTAGAGAAATAAATACCTCAATGTTATACTTCAGCTGGGCCGATATAGGTACAATAGGCGCGCCTTCCGCTACAGTTCCTTGAACGAACTTTACGATCTGCTCATGTTGCTCCTTCGCCTGCCCTTCCTTCACCAGGTCTATCTTGTTCTGAAGGATGAGAATGTGCTTCAGTTTCATAATCTCGATCGCAGCCAAGTGCTCGCTGGTTTGCGGCTGAGGGCAGGACTCATTGCCTGTGGACAATGCGTTTACATAGTTTAATTGAATGCAGTAAGCTCTATAAACGGCAGGTGTTGGTAAATTATTCTGGGGTCTCATTTAATTTTATAATCTGAGGCGTACAATTAATTAGACAAAGATCAAGAAAGTAGATAGATAGATAGATATATTATAACTTTATGTATGTAACTACACCATAAAGAAGTAACAAACAGAAAATAAAAAGCCAACAACAAAATGTGTAACAAAGGGTGACATAATTTACGAAAACTGTTACAAGTAAAAGGTTCTTATTTCGTTGGAATTTTTGTGATACTTCAACTGTGACTCTCTGGATTTACCGATCCCTAAAGGCCTCTACGCACGCTCCTGAAATCGGGGCCGATTTCGGGAGAGTGATGAGGGGTACCCAGTATTGCGATATCGGCTACTGTGTGAGCGAGAAGAAGTTGCTCGGTTCTGCTCACACTCGTTCCTGCCGATCAGTACCAGTGTGACCACTTTTGGTAAATTTCTACTTTTTTAGAAGATTTCAGGCCCAAAGTATGATTATTTATTAGGTCGAATTAACCGATTTTCAAATATATTTTTTTTGTTTGAAAGGGTACTCCTGAGGTGGTCCCTCTTTTTAGTTTTTAAAACGTAATTATTTGAGCAAAACTGTAGACTTTCGCAAACATTATTAGATTTTAAAATATGTTTAGTAGATTTTGGCAAGATTTTTTAGTAGATAGGTAGCTACGCAGAAAAAAAGTGGTCACACTGGCCAGTGCATCCTACTAGTTTCTGAGTCGGGGTTTGCCTACACACGTGGCGATCTAGGAAGGAATACAGGGTGCCTCACGAAACTCTCTCGAAATCGGAACCGATTTTAGGAACGTGAGTAGAGCCCTTTATGATCAGTGGGTAGGTAGGTTCCTACATTAGAAGCCATCGGTGCGTCCAATAACGGTTAAAATCACAAGCGGAAGCTAAAGTTGATTAAGTTAAAGAAGTTTTTGTAGTAGTTCTTACCAGCAATGAGTAGTAAAGCCGCGTCCATGACCGCGGCACCGTTGAGCATGGTGGCCATAAGGATGTCGTGACCGGGGCAGTCGACGAAGCTAACGTGACGAACGAGCTGGAAGCGGCCGGTGCACGCAGGTCGAAGACACGGGAAGTTGTCGTCTTTGCCAGAACTACCGGATATATAGCTTGTGGGCCGCGGACACTTGGGGTTGTCGCATTTGTAGATCTTCGCGTTTGCGTAACCTGGTGGAAGCCAAGGGTTTATTATGTCCCTACACTTACACCTGCATGCAACAAATATACGAAAACGCGAGGAAACCAGTTTCTATTTATTAGAATAGGAACTGGTTTCCTCGCGTTTGCCGCCTATTGAGGCGGCGATGTGTTTACAACCTGGCACTTACAGGATGCTTCTACAGAAAGTAGACATATTTCAAATAAGTATTTGGACGTGTTTTTGACCTCTTAAGGATCTTGAACTCCCTAGCTAGTAGGATCTGAGAGAATAAGTCGTGTTGTGCATACCTACCTACACAAGTTTTCATGTGAATTTCGAAAGCAAGAAAATTAACATAACTTCTCTTGATGGTTCAGTACTAGCTAGTTATATTTCATTGTATTTTGAAAGTAAGCTGAGATTCAGACCTTGGGTACCAACTACTCACACTAAATAGCTGCTACAACTTCATGGCTAGGGACTTAAAAGTAGAAAAATATGATTGGTCAGTAACTAATATTTTATTACCTAAATAATACAACACAATCTAAAATATAATGCATTATAAATCTATATGTATAATACTACAATCCTAAAACATAACATCTAAAAATATAAATGATATGAGTGGCATTGTAACATGGTCTTCTTCCATTAAATCTAAACTTACAATATACCTAAATAATATGAAGGCACAATACATCATGTTAGCACCTTTAGAATAAAAAATATAAAGATAATACATACACCTCAATGTATCAAATATGAGCTATACATACATCATCATTATTTGTTTCAAAAAATTGCAAATTATTTAATAAGAAAATGTTCTCAAAATACTAATGCAATAAAGTTTATCCTCCTATACATGATATTTAAATTTGTAACAAGTCAATTCACCAAGGCAAGGTACTACATCATAGTTTTGTAGTTAAACTGTTAAACTGGAGATTCATGTCAGTTTTAGAGCCAAGCCAAACAATTAATACATTGAACATCAAGGCACCAGCTATCACTACCTAAGTAGAGGTTTTTCAAACACTTACTAAAACAGATACTTTCGACACTTCACAGAACCACATCTGCATTCGGTGCGGTTCCTCAGATTAGCCATATTTTCTTGCTGAATTTCAAATCTTGTTTTAATTGGAGTTGTGGGCCCATCAGCCGTTCCGGCGTATGAGCCGTGAGGGATCCTGATGTTATTACTGTCACTTGTGCTCTCTCTACTCACAGTGGAGGTACTAGTTTCATTTTCATCAATGTCCCCACATTTCTGCAAGTAGTCAAAACAGATCTCTTCCCCAACCTCGATATCGCGCGTAGCAAACAATGCCAGCATCGGCAAGTTAGGATCGAGACAGTCCGCCCATACCGCCCACACTCCGAGATTCGGGTCACAAGAATGGTTGATGAAATGAGAAACATTCCCTAAATTCGCAGCATCTACGACATACGGATTTTCGACGGAATTGAAATCGAGATCAAATAGGTAGGTGCGACCATTAGCGTCATACTCTCTTCCTCTTTTTTCAGCTTCTTCAAACGTAATAACTTCGCCAACATACTGACAGATAAACTGACCCTGTAGTATTCTTTGTTCAGTTCTAACACCCCACCCGCAACCAGTTGATGTGCGAAATATTGTAAGTTTGATATTGCGCCCATGTTGTACAACACGATTGCTGCATTCAGATGAGCATTTACATGCTTTGTTACATTCGTAGATAGGTGTGCCCGATGCCACCCGAAGTCTTTTCTTGACTGTATATGCATAAAACCCTCCCTGCATTCCACAGCATGTCTTTGAACGGCAATTGCATGCGGAACATTCACAGCCAATGGGAGGCTCATCTGGTATCACAACTCCTGCTCCAGGTATTGATTGGTTGATATAGGTAAAATTTTCAGGTGGTCCAGCCAAATCAGCAATATTTTCTATTGCAAGTCTTTTAGATTTATCAACTTGATTGATGTGTTCTTCCCATTGTTTTAGTTTCATTAGTTGACGGCATCTTTTCCTGGTTAGAACATATAATTGTAAAATTTCTCTTGTCTCTTGCACAAGTTGTGTAGCATAATTTTCATATTCTTCAGGTAATGTGATCATCGAGATCAATTTAACAGTGAGAGTACTTTTTAATTGTGATAATTCAGTCTCTTGTACTTCACTAAGTCTACTGATCAAATTATTTTCACCGAGTAGATCCCCAAATGATAACTCATCTTTGAGTAGTACAATTTTATCACAGTATTTTATTTCCTCATTTATAAGAAATTCTTTGAGAATGTCTGGACAGTTAACAAGGTTCTCAATAGGCTCCCAGGTGTTATCTTTACTAGAATATCCTTTCCATTTTATTAAGAATAATTCGCTTCCATCTTCATACTTGAATTCAACAATTTTTTCAATAATGTACTCTTCGGGTTCTCTTGTGCTTCTGCTCTTCTTTTGTTTTTTAGCTGTCGGCATATCTTCAGGTTCCAACGAAAGCCTTCTCTTGGATTTCACAAATTTTTCAAAAAATGTGTTTTCATCCCTTTCAGCTGCTCTTTCATGGTACATTTTAATTACTGATTCCGACAGGCGCTCTGCAACATACCATGTGATTTGATTAAAATGAGTTCCAAAATTATGTGCAAGAGGGTATTTAGGAAAAAATATTACCTAATTATTTTAGATTTTTTCAAAGAATTCACATGGTATATTGCACAGCTTCTGGTTTTAGAGCTTTCTGGTTTCAGAATATGTCTTGTGGCATAAAACATCAGGGAAATTGTATGACAAATGTGAGTTTGATCAAAATTATGCGAGTGAAAGTTCGCTTCACCAATCTGTTCCAGAGGTATAGTACTTATAGCTACTGTATTTCGTGTTTCATATTATAAACACTTTTTTTTTATTATAATTGATTAATTTCAATTCAGCCTAAGAATAAATGCATCTTCTATAGTAAATAAAATATCTCTCAAATCTCAATGTTAATCAAACGATACATACCTAATTTGATAGTAATATTTCTTTCCAGCTCATTCTTGAATCTGACAGTTTGTACTCCAGAGATTGCTTTCACAACAGTGGATTTTCCGTGAGCTACATGTCCAATAGTACCAATGTTGATAGTGGCCTGTCTTGATATCACTTCAGGTGATAGAGCCGAAAGTTTTGTGACATCCTAGAACACAAAATGACCATGTATAATACATAAATATTGTCCTAGCGAAATGCTATTTCCATTCTAAATTTCCTTGGAGATATTTCGGCAGATTGTACCATATTTGTGAAGTTGGAGGTTATGATGAAGGCAACCAGGCAAAATGAATAACAGGATCCATTTCATAAAAGAGTATGTTCATGCTATAGTGAAAATGCTAAAGCAGGTATTTATTCACGACGGGTAAGAGAAAATTGCACAATTTACTCACTAATTTGGTTAGATCTTGCTGATGCAAGTTCGACTGAATACTTCTCCCTTCATTTGACGCCATAATTACTAGTGCGCGAAGCCTTTATTACTTTGAATTGCTATTTCTGTGTAAGAAATTTACAGTTATCAGTATTTTTAGTGCATTTAGCAATACAAATTCACTAAAAATCTTACGTTCACTAAACGTAGGCAATCGCGGGTTCAACCAACGAAAATGATGGCGTGCGACTAGCTAGCTAGAGTTGATCTCAAAAACCGGAAAAACATCCGAAAATATTTGTTTGATTGAAACCATAGACAACTTATGTTTGTGTAAAATTGTGTATGAAACCGACCGACTGTCCACTGAATCGATCGATTCAACAGAATCGAAAGCATCAGCAAGCCTTACAAAAAAATCTCTATGAGAAAACTGACTGACATGACATTGACATTTCATTAGAAAGCTGGGTCTGGCTGGCAAGGGGAGTGTATGATTCAAAGCTACGCGAATTAGGACCTTGATACGCTGCTACATAAGATCTCTATCATACTGGCATGAATGTTTTGTAAATTACTTCTCGCTATGTTTTTGTCTTACAGTTCTCTGCGGCAAAATCTAGGCTTTTCAAGATTTTAGCTAAATTTTCACGGTGTACAGTACATGTGAGCTCTAAAAAACGGTTCTAGAGGTTGTAGGATATAAAATTCAGTAAAAATGATGGTAAAGAACGACGAAGTTCAAGAGCAAACTAAAAGGTTACGTTTCAAGCCACTATCCAACGTCCAACTTTCTTCAGGAGATTTAAACATGGATAAAACGGTGAAAGAAACAAAATCCAAAGGTAAATACATAAGTTTTTTGTCAGCACTTGTCAATATTCTTTTACTTACTTATGTACTTCTAACTTCTTTATTTGTTTCCTAGATGCAGAAAAATCGGTATCCTTGTTCGCTTTTCTGCATGTAGAGCTAACCCGAGGCTATTTGCTGGAGCACGACGAAGAGAGATTTTCAGCTCGAAGAGAAAAAGTATATTCATTTATTAAAATCCCTCAGGAGTTAGAGAAATTCATGGCCTATGGATTCTTTCAATGTGCTGACTCCCTTCTATTTGTTTACACTTTTCTTCCTCTAAGATTTGTGATGGCATTTTGGTCATTCTTAAATAGACTCTTCAGGAAATGCTTTGGGTAAGTAAAAGAATATAATAATATTCTGTTGTATTACATTTATCATTCATTGTTTATTTTAAAGTATTTATCTTTTTCTAGATTTACCACACACCCTCGGAAGAAGGTTTTAAAGCCTGCAGAGACCTGTGATGTGTTAAAAGGATTTATATTATTGGTATGCAGTATACTGATGTGTTATATAGATACCAATATGATGTATCACTTAGTCAAGAGCCAGAGTGTGATGAAATTGTACATTTTCTACAACATGTTAGAAGTTGGGGACAGGCTCTTCTCTGCATTTGGCCAAGATACTATAGATGCCCTATTCTGGACAGCGACTGAGCCAAGAGACAGAAGAAGAGAGCATTTGGGTGTGATCCCACATCTCTTGTTTGCGATGATTTATGTCTGTATCCTTTTCAAAGATATCATCAAATGCTATTAAAAAGCATATAGACAGTATTTGTTGTGTGAGAACAGCAATCAATCTTTTAAGACAAATTAAAGTGATCCAATGAGATGGAGTAAAAGGACAGGGTATAGGTTTTAAGCCGTCTCCTTTTGAATTGATTAAATATTTGGTTGGGACTTTAATGTAGAAATTTGGTTTAAGTATTTATTGGTCATTAGCAACTGCGCGCGGCTTCACCTGCGTGGTACCAACATTTTGAATAGCCTATATGCCAGGTCACTATCTACGCCTATTCCAAGTTTAATCTCAATCAGTTCATTATTATATTAGTGGGATTGTTGGGGATAGTCAGTGGATTGTAAATGAAATAGCGGACTGTAAAATAGGTAGCTGGTATATTGGACGTAAGAACGCGCGCCTAGTTTGATCCGTGGGTTTGAATGGAATTGAAGTGTTGCGATGTGGTCGGTGGGGCGCGTCGCGTCGTCTCGTCCCCCGGACCCCGCTGCCGCGGTCTCCTGGGCTTGTGATGCGCTGTTTGTCTCCGACAGGATGGTCTATTTTAGTTATTGAAATGTAATATGTCAAGACTCTTAATAATACATGTATGAAATCATCCTGCTATTAGTGAGGCAATGATGCATACCAAGTTTCATTACATTACCTATGATGTCATTCTATACAGTATCTTTGTTTATGTTTGCTCTGTAACTTCTAACAAACTCATCTTACACCTATGTCTATTTCCTTAACTTATGATTCTCAGTTCTTCATAGCTTATTGGTGTTGTTCCAAGCGACCACACTCAATGTAGCATTTAACTCTAATAATAAGAGCTTGCTCATTATTATGATGTCAAACAACGTAAGTATATTAAGCGATTATCTTATCTTATTGTATTGTGCTGCAATCAAAATACTAAAGCTACTAAATACTTTTTACTGACTCATTTGACCTTTGAAATAATTTGGAACTAATAAAGGTAATACCACAGGCAGAAGTTAGTTATCAAATAAAAACCATTTAGCAAATGTAAAGCCTAAGCTACATTTACCATTTAGAGTTTTGGTCTTACCACATATCCCTTCTGCGCCTTGCAAGATAATGAATAAATAAACACTAGTTGTCTATTTCCAGTTTGTTGAACTTAAGGGCAGTGTGTTCAAGAAGTTTGACAAGAACAATCTGTTTCAAGTATCATGCAGCGACGTAAGAGAGCGCCTTCACTTGTCAGTTTTACTGTTTATAGTGGTCCTTCAGACCATGAAAGAATACACATGGAAGGAAGAACGTTTCTGGATCCTTGCGCCAGACTGCGTACTTGTGCTTACATTTGAAGTCATTATTGACTGGGTGAAACATGCATTTATTACCAGGTAAATTGACTGCCTATTTTTCATCTGTCAATGTGCATTAAAAGTAAACTTATCTCATACATTGTATAACTTGTGTGTCTCGCAAAAATATTTACTTTTTGGCTTTTGTTTTTAACATTTGTACCCTTTCTCCTTTATTTTTACTGAATTTTCGTTGCAGGTTCAACGAAATCCCATACGGTGTGTACAGAGAGTATACAGTTAGTTTGGCGTACGACGTCGCTCAAACGCGACAGAAATACGCATTCAGCGACCATTCCGATTTGGTGGCGAGAAGGATGGGCTTCATACCGTTGCCTCTGGGCGTTGTTATAACCAGGGTTTTGGTACACGCTGTCAAAGTAGATGGGTGAGTTTGCCTGGATCATTTGCAAAGATGAATTATTGTTCTTGTTAATTTGGTATGATAGTGTGGTCAATGGTAAAGGGACTACTTATGCAAAATAGACCTTGTATTTTGGACATCAGTCTAGTCCAAATAACCCTAGAAAACCAGTTTAGTGCGTCGGCGATGGTCTTGTTACATTGCAATTCTATGTAACTATATGCCAAATGTTTTAGAGGTAAATACGGTTTCGCCGTTTAGGTAGATATCGTGTTTTAGGGTAGAGTTGTGAACTCTTTTTTTTTTTTTTAGGTTTGCAGCAATAATGCTGATACTGCTAGCATACATTTGCCTGATCACAGTGAGGGTGCTTGTGTCTATCGTGATTCTGGGCAAGGCTTGCGACCTCATTACACAACACCAATCGGAGAAGAGTGAAAGTCATCATACGACTCCTAAAAGGTATTTTTGTGAGGATATGGTAGCTGCAAATATATGAACAGTCAGCGTCCCAATCGGTAACCCCCTTAACAAGGTGGTTTGTACGGCAGGGGGGTTACAAATTTTTTTTTTAGGGTTCCTCGGTAAACAAGGACAAACGATATGTAGTACATTCAGCGTCACTAACTGGTCCTTTAAAGCGGGTTGTACCTATGTGTCTCAAGCAGGGGGGTTACCAGTTAGTGACGCTGACTGTACTTATAACATAAGAAACCTCAGTGTAAGTATAACAGCTTTCAAAGTTCTTTTATTTTCAGGGAACCAAAAGATATATTAAAAGACGCTTCGCTTGTTCAGAAATCGCCTGACGCAGAAACGGCTTCTCCCAAGAAACCTACGTTACTGAAGTTCGTTGTACCAGATGACGTAGCTATGGTGATTATTTATTATTTGTGCAACTTTCATCATTTGTCTTCATAAAATAGATATTTTATGCCTCTACTAGATAGTAGAGGCTTATTATTATGGTTAAATTATTATAATAAGCTTCTCAAGTCTCACTGGTGAGCAAGGCCTCTTTGATCGTTTGCGCATTTTGTTCCCTCGCTTAGGTATTTTCTTCATTTGTTCATCAGCACCATCTTCCTTTCCCATTTCCATTAAGTGGGGTCGGCATAACGTGTATTATAATTCTTCCATTTTCTTTAAACAAGACATCATCATCATCATCATTGCTGCCCTTCTCATCCCACTGCTGGGCATAGGCCTCTCTTCGCTTTTGCCATTCGCCTCTATCTTGAGACACTCTTGCCCATGTACGACCTGCGGATTTAACGATGTCGTCGACCCATCTTGTCCTGGCGTTGTAGAACGCCAGGGTCAGGGTCGTGGTGTTTTGGCAGCTGGGCATCTTCCAGCGATTCTTAGCACCCTCTGTCTGGCCGAAACCATGACCACTCTTGCCCATGTACGACCTGCGGATTTAACGATGTCGTCGTCCCATCTTGTCCTGGCGTTGTAGCACGCCAGGGTGTTTTGGCAGCTGGGGACTGAGGGCCGGGGCTTGTGGCTTCAATCATAAGCGACGAGGAGTTAGCTTTAAAACGCCACGCTGACCAGTGCGTCTTGGCGAGACTGTTCCCGGTCACGTTGGCAAGAAGTGTAATAAACAAATGGTTTATTTACTACACTTCCCGCCACAGTTACCAGGGGGGACCGCGTGGAGGTGTGACCCGGAATCAGGCGCGGATCCACTTTAGTAGGCACTATGGGCATGCCCACAACCTTAATTGACCGAGCGAGCGAGCGAAGCGTCTCAGTTTCGAGATTGGGCAAAAATGATTTTGTCCGTCTGTTTGTTCTCACCTACTATGTCGCATTTTTCAACCGATTAAACCTACTAGTTTAAAAAGCTTTTAGCTAAAAAACTACTAGTTTACCTTATGTTCACCCTACGGTTTTGCCCTCGCAAAACTACGATTATACACTGTACAAAATCTTGGTCAGGGCGTCATCTATTTGTTATTTACATCTCATTTGTAGGAATGCACTATAGGTACATACAGATCATGAACGAGTTCATGTTCCGACTCGCACTTGGCCGATTTTCGGGTGTGCCCACAACTTTTTTTGAGGGCTGGATCCGCGCCTGCCCGGAATCGGTCACACCACACACGCGTCACATCACGTCGGGGTCACCAATTTGGGGGTAGAATGGTATTCCCCCAATCTATGGCAAAGAGGGAGTACTCGCCCTCGCCTCGCTAAGGTTTGCCCAACTGGCACACTTACCTTAGGGCCTTTCGGCCAACAGTTATAGTCGGATAGTTCTATATAGGCTAAAGCGTCCAGTAAACTTCGTAAGCGCGATTCAGAATTTTCTATAGATATAGATATAGCTATATCTTTTTGCGTGTTCCTAGCGCCATCTAGTGGTACAGCTCCGAAGTACGTCGCTGTAATTGACATCTCTTGAGGTTCAGCTTGTAGTTCAGGCGATGGTAGATAGAGGTCGCCACAGGTGCATCAAGTTTTGTGAATTAAGCTACAGCACAAAGTCTTGTTCTCACACAATTACGCAATTAAATACTGCATCATGCTACGGTTTTCTCTCGTGGCTCTATAAACTTTCTAAAGAGCATAAACTATCAGGGCTTATTTGTTCATAGGTGGAACCTTTAGTGGATGCGTCGGTAGGAGCGGCGGCGATATTCTCCAACAGTGCCATAGATCTAAACGGAGTGTGCTATCTCAACGACAAGATGAACGCGCAAGTTAAACAGGAGCCGCCGGATTATATGGACCAGGAATTGGTAACAATCCCTCTTAATATTTAAAGTAACCTTAAAAGCTGGAAGGGGAAGGCCTAGGCGAACCTTCTTGGATCAAATTGGCGACATATTGCAGAAGGGCCAGGTCAAAAGTACCCTAAACCGGCGAGCATGTATGAAGAATGTAATGAGAGTGAATGAGGCAAAAGTTGTGTGTCAGGATAGTAGCAAGTGGAGATTCGTGGTGTCTGCCTTCCCCTTCGGGAAAGAGGCGTGATTTTATGCATGTATATATGTAAGCTTAACAGATCTAGCCTCCGTCATCCCACTTCCTACTTATATAATAAAGCTGAAAGTTTGTGATATGTTTGTATATTTGTGTTTCAATGTGTTACAACCAGTAAACCGATTTGGATGAAACTTGGAATAGGTGTTGATAGTTACCTGGATTAGCATACCTATAGGCTATTCAAAATGTTGGTACCACGCGAGCGAAGTCGCGCGCAGAAGCTAGTTTACAATACGCTCAACTGTTCTAGGCATTTCGTGAAGTTTTTAGATGCGCAGTAGATTTTTTCATACAAAATAGTCTAGATCTATTGGCTGTAGGTACTGTATATTCTGTTGTCTGTTAACTTGACACGGCTTTGGAGGTTTGTTTCGCTCTCAGCTCATTGAAAAAACACTGCAACTGATCTAGCTACTGAATACAAAAATATCGCCTTTATTTCACATCTATTTTGTTCTGCAAAATGTGGGCATTTAAAAATTACTCAATACTCTTAGATATCTTCAAAGGATCTGGAATAGGTAGGTACTTAAAAAGATCTGGGACAATGTCCACCGCACCTTGGGGATACAATCGTGATCGTGTTTATTTTCTATTTAGTTAAGAGCAATAGCCAACCTTTGCACACAATTACGACTGTGGCCTTCTTCCAACTTGTTCGCTCATTCATTACAAACCAGACTCGCGTTCTTTTTCAATGGCATTTTTTGTTGATCCTGTAGCCATTTTTACTTTCAAAAGGTGGACGTAAGCCGCAGTGCACCAGATATAAAAGCAGCTAGTGCGGTGAAAGCAGAGCCGACAGAACGACCACTCTCGCCCGACGCGGACGGACTCAAACGACGCTCCGAGTCCGAACCAAACCTAGTCAAGGCGGATGAACATTTCGACGAGACTACGTAGCACACGGTACTTTTTACTCCTTTATTTTTGTAACTTATTACAAGGGTAAACATGAATTATTTCCTGGCAGTTTTCGAACTGAATGTCAACTTCGAATAACCCGCCCCAAAAAATAAATGATTACTAATCTCGCGACTGACGTAATCTTGCAGTCACCGCTGTAGTCACGTAGTTATGCGAAAAGGAACCAACCCAAACTCATGTCGAAATTTAGTCAAATTTAACTCATACTTGACACGAGTGTGGATTTGTGAGTTAGATTCGTAATCAGGGAGCCGGCCGGTTCATTTATAGAAACGTTACAACTTATCATGTCTGTATCTCTCGCTTGCACACTAGTACAGTCACTAATGTGCAAGCGAGAGAGCGATAAGCGCCGTCGTTTCAGATTCGTTTCTTTATGTCAAAATTGCCATGCACTTCAAAAACTGCCTGGAAATAAGAGTTCATGCTAAGCCACTAGGCCTTCCATTTCTAAAACTATTGGAAGTGTTTATCTATACGAGAGCCACGAAATATAAAATAATATGAAATGAAATTACCCCACCAATTTTGATAATTGGAATTAGTCAATGTAGAAAACTACCGCCGCAATTCTGTGTTTAGTTTCCGATAAAGAATTCGTTGCCTTTTTGAACGAATAAACTCTCCCTCTAGGTATTTTTAGTCAACATAGGCCTAAATCATCTCCGCATATTTCACCTCTACGAATCGAGTAAGCGCCTGATGTAAAAGAATGGAAAAAAAACCACGGGGACGTCATTCAAACCTCATGAAATTATGAGGTGGACATGCGTAGGCACTGTTAGGCATTATCGATGTTGTCTTAGTCTGGTAAGCTAATAACAGATGGCGCTAGTAGTTTTGTTTCAAGCTTTCTTTAAAATTAGTTGGTACAAGTTTTATTCTTTGAATAAAGCATGTCTGTAGCGACTCATTCAATCCATGTACAGTGTTTTCTGTAGGTACAGGGTGCTCCCCAAACCTGAAACGTTGCGTTTAGAGTTGGACCATGATTATTATAAGATACTAGCTGCGCTCCCGCGGTGTGACCCGCGGTCCCTCGGGATTTTTTCGGGATAAAAGGTAGCCTATGTCCTTCCCTGGGATACAACCTTTAACTATGCCAAATTTCAGCTTAATCTGTTCAGTGGTTTGGGCGTGAAAGCGTAACAAACAGACAGACAGACAGACAGACAGAGTTACTTTCACATTTATAATATTAGTATGGATATGGAAGTATGGATATTGGACATGGCTTTCAGGCGGCCTAAAAACTAACTAGTACCGTAACCAGAGTTGGCCACTAGTTAAATTCTTACTTAAACTTATTTTAATGTTATTTATTAATCCTATTATTCATAATTATTACCAAGGCTTCAGAAGATGTCTTTTTCTTGTCATGACATGGGCTTGATCGGAGAAAATGTGCAATTTTTTTGTGTTGTTTTTTTGTCATGATAATAAAAAGAAATAGTAACGGGTAGCCATTGTAGAAAGCCGTGCCTATTATGAATAATAGGGTAGTTTACCTAGCACTTATTTTCTTTAACCATCACTGATTCTAATCAGATGTTTTATTCCACTGCAGCAAAATAGGTGAATAAATTCCTCACTTGTGTGAATTTACCTAATTTTTGTATTTTTTTGTGTGTTCTATTGAATTTGCGTGTTGTGAACGTATTGGTAAATTAATAAAATTAAAAATTAAGACTGATAAGACTTGGGTGCTTATTTTGAGTCAGTTCCCATAATAATATATTATTTTTAATAATGCCTCTTCTACGCAACGAGGTATTGGGATATTTTTCTTTAATACAGCATAGCCAGTCTATTATAACTTTAAGACGCTTGCTGTGGAAGAGGTCTTTAAACAAGAGTTCACCATAACTTAAGCTGTTTTTTACTATTCCCACTAGCAATTTTATGATGATCTGTGATTTTGGCTGATTTAATAATCCTTCGCTTATTCGTGAACACTAACGAAATTAATTCGTGAAGTTAAGACGTACGTGAAGCTTAGATATCTCTATAAGGGTAGTATTGTTTCAACTACAGATATCAGAAATAAGTTTTAACCAATATCATGACCAATGGTTATCGTAACGGCCAGTTTAAGTGTTGGTGAACTATCGTTAGTTTGTAAAACTAATAATGATTTTGAGTTTGGTAGTGCTAGACTACAGTCGTTTGCCTTTTTATATGTATATTTATTAATAGGATCACCTTTACGAAAGGTGATGAAACATGTAGATCTAGATACAAATGAATACAATGTGACATTGATGTGTTGTAACGGATGTTTTTTTTTGTATTGTTTCTTTATTTTATACTGTGTTATTTATTTCGCATTATTCTTATAAGTAGTAGTTTTGAAAGCTGTGATTGAAAATTTATATCAATACAAAGCTTTTTTATGTTTGTTTTGGTACTTACAGATATTCGTATGTTTTGTGAAGGTAATTCTATGATTACCATCATAAACATGTTATGTACTGAGATTATTTGGATCCTAGCCATTTAGACCTCACTTCCTATCTATTGCTAGATTTGATGTACCTACTGATTTATAACGTATATTTAAGAATGAATTAATTTATATCTTTCACGTAAACTAAACTATTTCAGTTGACTTTATATGTAAATTATGTTGATATTGTTTTGACAAATTATGTGCCCAAGCACTGCGTTTTATAAAATATGCAATAAACATCGATAAATTACATCATTTCTTTTTCAATTTGGAATAATTCCTGTAAGTTATCGACCTAAGTTATCTTTTAATGCACCCAAAACATACTTTTTAGGCAAAATATGAATTGGTTTCAATTTCATAATATGGAGCGCGTTGAAGTCTTTTGTTTGTAGTGTTCAAAATAAAGAAAAACTGTCCAATGAATTTACCTACCTTTATAATTATTTGGATTATGTAGGTATGATTGGTGTATGGGGTTATTAAATAAAGCAAGTTAAATTTTTAACAATTTGTATTTTGCACCTTAGGTGAATAAAAATTTTCTTTTCACTTATATACACATTAAATCCAAATTTAGTCAAGAGTGTATTTACAAATATATTATTTAAATAGAATTTAGTAAAAATTAGTGAGATTTAACGATACCTACTTACAACTATTTATATTTTAGAACATCAACAACATCTTTCACTCTGGTGAAACACATAAGATTATAGCTAATTTTCTAACCGTACGTCTACACAAAATTCATTTCTTTATCATTCTCTTTTGGTGATCGTTATAAGTTAGAGTTGATGTAGTGCGTACAGACGCGAAATTGAATGTGATGCATGGCGTCGCAAGGCCCATCTGCTACCGAAGATGAACAGGCGAAGATGGCAGGATCTGAATCAAGATTAGATCACGTGATCTACCCGAGATTGGTCTATTTTACACATCTCTCCATTGATCTTTGATGGAACATGGACCTAGCACAGAACTGCCGTGTACGTATGTTAAACTGTCAACAATGTAAACATGCGCTATCCACACGAGACTAGCGTCGTAACCTATAGAAAACCGTATATCAACGTTAACGCGATGCAACATTACGTAAAATGTGTAAGAATTTAGTCTTTTCCGTTTCAATTGTCACACGATTGTATAATGAATACGCATTATTAAATCCTATCTACGCTAGCCTTGTCTATATACCCGAGACTTCGTCTCTTCCATATCAGTTAAACATTAAACTCGTTCAACACTGTTACCTATCTGAGAGTTGAGCTCAAGTGACTATTTAGCTGTTCACAAAGATTTTGCCAGAAATTGAAAAATAACAGCAATTTTGATTAAGCATTTCATTATCAAGATGTTAAAAAATAATTTCGAAAATCTGATTTTGCCGACGAAAATGTAATTATTGTCAGTTATCTTAAATTCTTATCGAATGGCATTTCGAAGAGTCCCTGCTATTAAATCCCTGTGTGATCTTAATGAACTTCCGTTTCTAAATTCTGCTCTCGAGTGTTTGTTTTGAAACATTGATTTGGCTTCCTACGCTAAATTTGTAAAATAACAATGAAATTCGTAAAAAACGTGAAAAAGGTGCCTTCTATAAAAAGTACCAAAATCTCCATATCCAAGTACCTACAATGATTAACAATTTCGTATTTATTTTTATAAACATTCTTCAACAAACATGTATTTTATTTTAGCCTACAGTTTGTGCCAAAAATGTAAGTATTAGGTACACTTACTTATGAAAAATCAACAATTTGTGTTTTATAAGATGCTGGACACTTAAGTGTTTAAAGATTTTAAAAATTTAATACAAACGGTTCAATAATGTTGACCTCCTTATGCGAATTACCAAACTGAGTTAAGAAATGTGTGTTAAATTGATTTTACATAACGAATAACAATGTTTATAGAGTGCAAACGTTACACCGCTAAGTGACCGGTCACCTAATTCTTGAATCCACGTTGCACAACATCGTCATCACAGATATTGAAATCTAGAGAAATTAATCTTATACATAGGTACCTACTCGTAATTATATCTACACAAAAACTTATGAGTATTATAAATAAAGGGCTCTACGACACTTGAAAATAATTAATAATGATTAAGAGATCATATTTTAATGCTATTACTAAAACTTTACTAGATTTAGATTAGTCTATTATAATAATACGCTCAATATAAAAATATATGCTACTGGGAAACATGAACATCATAGTAACGTCACTGAACAAGTGCGATGGAAGAGAACAACCCAACCCAACCCAAATATGACGTGAAGTAGCAGCTACCAAACCGAGGGTACAAGTCAACATACCTAATAGAAGCAGGCTTGAGCAAAATTTAGTTAAATTAAAACTTTTGAGCAAGAAAAGACAATGACAGCAGCTGTCGAAAAATAAATTAGAATATTAATAGTAACGATAGATAAAAATCTCATAAACAAACATACATAGTCGACATTCTCACATTCACATTATATAATTCGACTAGAAATATAGTTTAACGAAATTATCAGTTATCACTTAACCAGCAGTCGTGTTACACTTAGATATAACTTTATATAAAATTGCAGTGGCACGTTTTAAAGTTAAATTAATGGCACAGTTTCACGTTAGTTATGTCAAATATAAGAATTAAATCATACATCTACTCGTATCGTAGCCTTCGAAGGTATACCTTCACAGTTCACATTCACAATTTTCGTTATTTAGAAAAGTTTTAGTCTGTCACAGCAAAAAATTTATCGATGTTTCTCATCACTACATAATGCACTCATTGTTTATCTAATCGATACCTATGCGAGGAGAGCAGACACCCCTCCGACAGAGATATGTGTTCCGAACATCTCGCAGACGACGTGGTCTACGGCCCAACTATACGCAACACTACCGACACATATATTAGGCCTCATGCTACTGTTTGTTCCCAGTCGAGTTCCTTCAATTAACCTACCTAATTAAATAAATACATCGAGTAGATCGATCCCTAATGTAGTCATTACAAATATGTATAAAAAGATATATAAATTTCAGTGAATTTACAAAATGTAGAGTTAATAAAGCTTCGTTAAAGACAATCCATTTACACTTACACTTACATGCGATGAAATTATTCGATAACTTCAACGTGAAAATGTACGTAGATAAAGTCACTAGTTCTCAGAGCGAGTGTTCTCTGTCACTGGCACTGTCACAGGCGCGGCGCGCGGCGGCGCGACGCGATCATAGCGCGTGTGGGTGCGAGTCGTGGTGGTGCGGCGCCGAGCGCTCGCGCTTCAGTCGCTGCTTGAGATGCACCTTGGCGTGGCGCTTCTTCTCGTCGGATCGCGCGAATTTGCGGCCGCACACGTCACACGCGAACGGTTTCTCGCCCGTGTGCGTGCGCACGTGTGTCGTCAAGTGGTCCGACCGGCTGAAGGAGCGCATGCAGATGCGGCACTGAAACGGCTTCTGGCCCGTGTGGATGCGGATGTGCCGCGTCAGCTCGTCCGAGCGCGAGAAGCGGCGGTCGCAGCCGTCAACCGGGCATGCGTACGGGCGCTCGTGCACAGGCGTCTTGCTCGGCCGGTTGGGGTACTTGCGTGGCTTCACCGCCACCAGCCGCAGCGGCTGCGCGCTCTGCTGATACACCTGCGACAGGATCTCGTGGCCCTTGCTCGTCGAGGGGTTGTACTCGGCGAGCTGCACGTTCGAGGGGCCCGGGCCGGGCGCCGCGGGGCTCGGGTACGGCTCGCGCTTGGCCAGGCCGGAGGGCCCGGGCGTCGGCTGCGGCGGGCTCGCGTACTCCTGCGCGTCCCACGAGTGCTGCGGCTGGGGCGGCGGGCGATACTCGCAGTGCTGCGGCGGCGGACAGGTCTGCTGCGGCGGGCAGTAGCCCTGGCAGTCGGGCGGCAGCAGGTCGACGCGCTCTTCGTACTCCTGCTGGAAATACTTGTCGACGGGGCCGGGTCCGGGGCCGGGTGGTAGCAGCCACTGCAGCGGCGGCGAGGGCGCGCGCTTACCGCCGGCCGGCCCGTACAGCGATGCGCTCGCGCTCGAGGCGTTGCTGCCGTCCTCTGCGCGCGCGCCCGGTGACAGGGACGCCTCGTGCTTGTGCCGCCGCGGCGAGCAGCCTAGCGACAGTTCATCGCCTGCCAATGTACCTACAACAAAAACATTTACGTTACACATTGAACGAGGGGTACGATACAACAATTTCACACGTCACCGAGAATCGCCACGTTTTAATTTATTCAGTGTTATCCTAGTCGTTTATCTCGAGTTTATATTTGTAACAAAAACATTAGGATTTTCGCGCGCGTTGTATTGTTTCGTTTAGCGGAAGGCAGCGCGAGATAAGTCCGTCGGAAGCTGATAGCCGGCTATCGTCGTGGCGTGCGCGGTATCTAGACTGGTGTCTGCCAGCCTTTGTGGGAGCCAGGCCTTTAACTCTCTGACCTTATTATTTATTTCAATTATGATCTAGT
The DNA here is from genome assembly GCA_951394285.1 of Epirrhoe tristata. Lineage (NCBI taxonomy): Eukaryota > Metazoa > Arthropoda > Insecta > Lepidoptera > Geometridae > Epirrhoe > Epirrhoe tristata. The sequence goes on along the minus strand of OX596146.1, from coordinate 6,010,662 downwards.
AATTCACCCAGTTTATTCTACATCTTATAACATAAGGAACGTAACAAATCTGCTCAATATTTTGTTCTATAAATTAAATTTCAAATATACCTACGTACAGTAGGTACGTAACGTACGTACCTCGTACATGAACAACATTATAATTTAATCATCATGAGTAGCTATCATGTACGAAATTGAAGTTAAAGAATGATACCTATGTAAAGTAATTAATATAATTAAACAAATTGAAATTGATAATTTAGTTAGAAAAATTGAATGATCAACAATTTCTTGATATTTAAGTTATAAAATAAACTCAACCATCGTAAAAATAAAACGTTGGTAAGTGGATTTATTTGTGAACAGGATTTTTTTATAGCAAACAGTAGTAAGAAAATTGCAAATCATGAATCAGAGGAGACGTCAGCAAGAACATTTTGGCATAAAGTTCGCTTGTTTATTTGAACAAGAATATTAGCCAAGGAAATCTTCATACTAATAGCTGAGTAGTTTATCGTGCAACCAGTCGAGATATTTTGTAAGAACGCTTTATTCTTTTTTAAAATACCTATCACGAAAACTATTATTATAGAAAACCAGCAAAAATGTTGGAATATTATTTAGAAAACATTTTTAATTTCAAGAAATATTTACCCAATACAACACCAGAAACGTACTAGATTGTGGCTCCTATAAGCTAACACTTAGATCACTTAGCGCAAGTCGCGGACGTTCGTTGAAGCGACGGCAACACGAGATTTCATTCAGCTTCGCGTATCGATCCGACCATATGACACCGGGTGAACTTTCCATTTCACTGTAACGAACACTGAAACCGATGACGTCACACTAACCCCTCATTTCATGAAAGTATAAATGACCGCGGGTGCCCGTAATGTTTAAACAATTAAAAACACTAAGAACGTCGAACGATGGAGCAACCGGAACGCATTGTTTATTTACAACGTTATCGGTCGGCGTGCGGCGGGGGCGAATCCCGCCTACGGAGTTGTGAGAGGGTTTCCCGGCGCACCTGATATCGGCGGCGGCTCCAGCAGGCTGGGGAAGAAGGCGGGCAGGTCCGAGGTGGTGACCGGTGTGTTGAGGTCAGAGGGCGTGTGGCCGAGCGCGGGCGCCGGCGCCGGCTTTAGCGCGCAGTCGAAGCCCAGCGCGCCCATGTCGGCCAGCGAGAGCAGGTGCGGCCCGGCCGGGTGCTCGGCGTCCGAGCCCATCCCGTCCGGCACCACCTGCTCCTCGGCCCACGGCCCGAGCGGAATTACGAACAGCGCCAGCGTGAAAACGGCCTCTCGCGCGGCTGTGCGAAGGGGACTGGCGCCGCGCGACCCCGCGCCGCACTTTTATCAATGGAGCTCCGGTCCCATATTCGGTAGCGGCGCGCGCATCTCCGCCAATCGTGCGGCGAGTTGCCCCCCCAAGACTGACGTCACCGCCCGACGCCGCCCACCGCCCGCGCCGCCCCCCCCACGCGTCCCCACCACCCCTCGCCTGGCGCGTGCCGCTCGTTTCGTCAGCGGCGAAGCCTCAGAAAGCCTTCGATGCGGTCGCTTCGTTCGACTACCGGTCGTGCTCGCTAGCCGCTTTGCTTTGTTGCATTTGCACTAAAAACTTGCGTTCAGTTAGCGAATAACGACACCTTGTTTTTATACATCACAAGGTTTTATCTTAAAAAATATTTCTCTTAATTTTTTTTACAATTTCACAATTTGATATACGTACTATATAATTTGGATTTTTTTTTAGCCAGGTAAGGACTATTTTTACTCGGTGAATAGCTACAAAAAACAAAATCTAGAGTCGAATACTTATTGTGTTGCTTTCTGCATAAGTTTAACATGTTTGTTGTTTTTCACAGATACATGAAAAATGCTCAAAATAGAGATATAATAATAAAACCATTAAAACCATATATATCGTTGTATTATTTCGCTAATCAATATGAGAGCTACGTGTTTCATTACTGCAGCTAATAGAAAAGGGGTTTTAGAATATAGGTAATATTTGGCATGTTGTTATACGGGTAGTTTACCATACTTGATATTCCCAAATCAGTAGGTAATCATAGATCAGTTCTCGTCCGTGTATGACTTTGTTTTGAATAAATCGAAAATCTAACTCGTTTATACGACCTTATAAGGTAAGCAATAGACTAACTCATTAACGTTCTCCATGATGTCAGGTATTAATTGGTAGGTAACTGGTGGTTTAATTGCCAGATGTTTGGTGTAGGTTACGCGAGTGGGCGCGACCTGAGCCTTCGACAAGATCACGGCAATGCCTGCAATGTGTTATTTAATAGATCATCTAAAATCTAAATGATTTGCCGAAGACTAAACTTATTGCAGGCACAATATTTTCATTGCTAGTCGTTTTACCGGATTTACCTAAATATCTTTGCGGTATCAGTTTAGATTAAATTTTTTGTTTCCATTCATTAAACTAGGTCATAGTAAGATTTGGCATAGGATAAGTTGTAATATTTAACGTTCGTAAATACCTTCTTATTCTTATCATTCAATATAATATGGGATAAGGGCAGGGAAATGATGATACTTACTTACTTTATTTTTTTATTAGCTGTGCTCCCGCGGTGTGACCCGCGGTCCTTCGGGATTTTTTCGTTTTTTCGGGATAAAAGGTAGCCTATGTCCTTCCCTGGGATACAACCTTTAACTATGCCAAATTTTAGCTTGATCTGTTCAGCGGTTTGGGCGTGAAAGCGTAACAAACAGACAGACAGAGTTACTTTCAGATTCATAATATTAGTATGGATTAGTTTCAAAATACATTAACTTCATTAATTCTAGGCGGTATGCTTGCAACCTGTTAACTACGTATGGAGGGCTGACTCCTGCAAGATGTGGGCATGTGCCAAATATGTATTTGGATAATTATGCCTCTACCCCCTTAGACAATAAATCTTCAAGGATCTGGAATACAAAAGATCCGAGATAATGTCTACTGCGCCTTGCGGATCCAGTTTTAAAACAAAACAATTTCATCTGGGTCCTTGGATCCCAAATAGACGTTAGTAGGTACCTATACCTTCACCTAGTAAGTAAGGTAGGTACATTAGAATTTTATTGGCATATGCAGTATATTATAATTATTTTGCATTCCGTAAAACTTTCAAGCAGCGTAATCTTGGGTAGAAATCTTTTATAGAAAGAAGAATGTGAGATGATAAAGAAAGTAAACCTTAGTGTAGGTAATTGCAACTAAACACTGAATTTATTCGGATATCATAACAAGCGATGCTGTTTGTTTACAAACAGTTTGGATACATGTAATTAGATAATTTATTCAATAGTGTGGTGTGGGAGCAGCGCGGGCGATGCTCCAGGACAATGGCGTACGGAGCGCGTAAGGCGCGTGGTGGCCGTCGAGTAGCCGAGACTCGCCGACGCCTGATCGGGCCCACATGCATCGTTCGCGCTAACCCAATTATCGCGTAACGGACGACGATAAAGAAAAATAACAAACCCACGATTTCACCGACCGACGTCTAATTATAGCACGCTATTTGTGGGTGCGCGGGCGCAAGCGGCATAGCGTGGCCGCGATGTCAGGGCTATTCCTGGACGTCAGCTGACGCTGCCGCGCCGCCGTCGTCGTGCCGCTCAGGCTCGTAAACACCACGCAACCGATTGACGTAAAATACGAACAATCGAGTTTTCAGCAGGTGAATCACTGGATGAAAACGTCCCTGCGGGAATCGTTCTATTATTAACTTGACTGCTTTTGGTTCGGAGTCCGGAGGCGGAGTTCTATTTCTGAACCTTGCTCCAATACGTGTTGTCTATTTTGATCGCGCTGCTATTTGTTTCTTCTGGATCGTTTCATGAGTAGTCACGCGACTCTCCCTAGACTAGTGATGACTACGTATGTTTGTAATCTATGCCTTGACCACTCATGCCACTTGAATTTGTTGAAGAGGAATGACATTGCCTGAGAAATTCTGTCGGATTGGAAAGTTTCACACGCAGTGCTCTCGAAGTCAATTATTTTTGCAGTTATTGAGCCAAGTGTCGTGTGACGAGGCTACCGGCGGCATTATTTTGACTAATGCTCAAACAGCTTGTCTGTCGAGTGTCATGATATGTCAGAGTGAGTATTCTCGAGAAGTGGAGTAGGTGCAAACAGTTTAGTTTGCATCTTCCCACGGCGTGTCGTATCACGGCCGGCGCCACTAGCACCGGTGGGTGGAGAGCTGCGGTCTGCGTACTGCCTTTGATTCTTGGGGTTCACTGACACTCGACCAAAACAATGTGCAGCGCTTCATTGTAGTTTACCATTTTGTTAGATTTTGTTCAGTAGATAGTTGAGGTTTTAAATGAAGACCACTCTCTTAAATTCCGTGGGTAAGTAGGTACTTTTTTGTTGTGATGATCAAATAATATCAAAAAGGAAACTTGCAATACTTTCTTGATATTTAACATTGATGCAGTATTTTCGATGTCAATATAAAAGTTTGCTAAAGAGTGTACCTACAATAGCTTTAGATAACCGGCAGTGTGCAGCTTAGTGCCTCGTAAATGTACCATTGTCATTTTGACACGAAGTAAACACTTGCGTTATAAGCTGTCCTAATAGAAAGTGGTTCAACTGCTTCGACCTACTGGTGGCGAACCTGACATATTTTGCCATAATGACCACATTTCAAGTTGAGTTCCGTTTGTGAAATCCTGGTAGAAATAGAAAAACATTAAGTAATTCTGTGTTTTTTTTATAAATAGGTATTAGGTACTTAGTAATGTCTTTGGACCGTTATTTGCGAGTATTTTCTCACAAATGTATTTTTGAGTTAGACTCAATTTTCATGTAGGCTGTGATTTTCAATCGTAGAGATATAGAAAGCTAGAAGCCTCACCGCACGACGCACCTGTTCATCATAATTTTAAGAGCACAGCTGAGTACCTATTATAATATTATGACACATCAATCTCGAAATATGTAGGTAATTGATTTCAATCAATTTTGAACGCTGGCATTGCCGGTGTCGGAGATAATAGGAACTACCATGCAACTGAGGAGCAGATTCGTAAAGGATTTAATGTTGAGATGGCGGCGGCTGATAGCGGAGTGCATGAGAAAAACTTGTTATGTCCACCTCACATAACACACAGGTAGGTGATGAAATGATAACTTGATTCCTCTGAAACGACGTTTCATTAGCTCGAAATAACTATTGTTTTGAGATGAAACTTTTCACAAAGGCCTCAGCGGTTGGCAACAGTAACACCGGTGTGTTGGGTATCGTTTGGCGAGCGTACCACCATCTAATAATACCGCACTATGTTGCGAATGCAATTCTAGGTGACGATGCCGCGCCGACTCTAATAATATCGAACGTTACGCTATCTCGCATTCGTCTCCGCTGACTCACTGAAGCCCTTCTTTTATTAATACCTAATTATATAAGTTCACTTGCGGCTAACGAAATGATTCATTCATTATTGAACTGGATAGATTCCTCTGAATTCTCAGTTATAGGGTAATCCTTTTATCTCTATACTAACAATAATATGGGGTTTGATAGAAGTGGGCTTGCCTAGCACCTAAACGATAATGGTCTGGGACGATATTCAGTGTACGTACTAGGCTTTCTTCTCAGGTGGACGGATGGAATGGAGTCTTTGGCGCTGTACCTACACCTATTCCAAGTTTCAACTAGGTAGATACCTACATTGGTGTGATTGAAACACAAACAACCAAACGTATAGACAAACTTTCATATTTATAAAACCTATTAGTAGGAACTTTCATGAACAAAAAAAAACACTGGCATTCCGGGAATGCCAAAAGAAGTGAAAACTGGAACATTTACGCACAATGAATTTTATCCCTCCAAAGTTGCTGCGCAGAACCCATTTATGATGACCCACAAAGATGAAGACAGCGGTTGTCAGACAGGCAACAAGCCATGACAGAGGCTTTACACCGCGGCCTAGAAACTGTCACCTGAGTTGCGTACAGACTCATATGAACTTACTTTTTTACTTGAAAAGCTGATAGGTTTGAGAAAGAAAGCATAATAAACTTGAACAATCCGAAATAATCACACATCACTTGGTAAGTTTGTATGTAACACAATTAAATAGTACTTTTCTCTCTGCACAGCACTCACAATATTTATAATACTTACATAAAAAATGCTCGATCTGGGACCTTTTTTATAGTTTCTCCAATTAATTTAGCGTATTCTAATGTATTTTTTTACGTATATTATTAAATTATTATAGCTAAGAAATGTAAACAAAAGCTCTATTCCTAAACTTTATGCAGGTTAGAAATTTTAGTTCCCAATAAAATTCACTAGATGGCGACTTTGGAACACTTCAAAAACGCGCGCGGCGACTGATCAGATATCATATTGACCATTACCAAGTTTGCCAATATTGCTATGATTTTCTTCAATTTACAATACCTACTTCAATTACCATTGGGATGACTAACAATTTATTACAAGTTATATAATAAACCGGTGTCGTCTAGCGTCTTAGTCACGTGACTTTGATAGCTGAATCCAAAGTTTTTTACTCATTTCAAAACTATTTCCTCTGTCGCTAACGCGCCAAAAGAAGTTTTCACTTCAAAAAAAGAAAAGGGCTTTGTCGCTGAGCGACTATACCGCCCAATCATTAACATCCGTAACATCATATATATCTTTGGTAGCATCTTAGGTTAGTAAAGGGATCTTCTTCTTCTTCTTGGTTTCACTTCATTACTTACTTAGGAAGTAGGATAAACATTCTACGTGATCGTGATAGAACTTAAAGTTGGTTATTGGTTCGGTATTGCATGCGAAGACTTTGGCACCTCATCAATATGACGGACAGTTTCCAAATAGTTGGTGACGCAACATAGCGTGTAAAAGCTTTAAAATATCATGAAGTCATCTCATAGTACCTACCTAATGTCGTCTTGGCATCGTCAATACATTGCAGTTACGCCAAAGATATACGTTCAAGCAATGATCTCGCATTTAGAACGTTTATCTATGACTGGTTCTAAAAACAAACCTTAATATTTTTGTGCTCTTGATGGAACCTATGTCGGTACACTATTGAGGAACCTATTCCACGTTATTTACAAAATAATTGAAGTCTGTTAGTTGTTCTCTGAACCGTTTTGGACGAGAGATTGTGGGTTTGAATCTCTGCCGGGGCATAAGTGGATTTTTTGTAACAGAAAATTTAAACGGTGACGGAAAATGTCAAAGTCAAAGTCAAAAAGCATTTATTCAGTAGGATCGCTGCGCTGGCGCTCGCTGGGATCACTTAGAATAGTTTTAAAACTAATTTTACTCCTGTTCGTTCGCGACCAATACCGTGAAGAATCAGGGCAACAGACACGGTTTGGGGCATTCTTTTAAGTGAAAACTAAATAGTCAAACTCCAGTGGGGAGCCAGTCAAACCAAAATGAGGCTAAATATCATGAGGGGAAATATCATGAGGAAACCAGTTAGTATTTATTAAAATGGGCTATCAATTTATCACTTAAGGAATTCTAACTTATGGAAAATGTAGGCCTAAGCCAACGTTTGGTCGTGCTTCTGACTACCATCACACTTTAGTCATCTTCAAAAGATCTTGAGTGGCTTGTTCTGTGAGAATGTTAACCATGCCTTGTGAATATAATCGTTACTCGGTATTCTTTTGTAGCTATAGTGCCAGTACCAACTCGTAATCTTACTGGTTGACTTGTTCATTAGCCCAACGCGTCACGCGCTTCAGCATGTCATTAATATAATTACGCACACGTCGAACACTCGAAATCTAAATCCAGATTCATCATCCCTGTTTGACGTAGGTACGCTGAAAGTAAAATGCTTATCTGGTTCATTTATAGATTCTCTGTAATCGTCTCTGTCCGTAATTCTGTTTACGTGGTCGGACTGTCATGTTATGCGTTCGTGATAATTATTTTGTTTGCAAACGTAGACAGACAGCCTATTTCGGGAGATTAGGAGATAGGTCGGGATAAAAGTACTTAAGTACCTACATTATTTTTTCAGTCAAGCTATATTTTGAAACTGATCTGCTCCGACCTGCCTGTATCATTTGAGCTGTTTTAATATTCGAGAGAGTAAAATAAATACTGCTAAACATTTTACACAACTCTGTTACTATAACTATCGTAGGTAGGTATAGATTACACGATCTTAGTTAAAAATGCATTTTTTTAAAACGGTTTTGTCATTTTTAGTGTATAAAACAAAACAAACAGTACCTAGCAATAAATCTAGTAACACTAGCTAGAATGTAAAATGTGCTATGTTCTTCTTAGAATTGTACTAGCTGGTACCCGCGACTTTGTTAGTAAAATAACATAAATAGTTACTTGAAAACCTATAAAGGGAATCGAAAAGTATAAGCAAAAATCTCCATTAACTTTTCAAAAGTCAAAATGATCGTATCTCGACCTCCACTATAGTAGAAACGCCACCTAGGAGATTTAAAAAAAAAGTAAAAAGCAGTTTTGACCTCGGCGATTTAGATGGCGTTCTAACCAAAGCCAAGGAAAAAGTATTTAAATATCAAAAAAATCTTAACTTCGGATGTATTGATGAGTGGGAATATACATGTTACATTTTATCATTTATTTTCTTTTTATCATGCAAAATAAAAAAAACAAAAAAAAACTGGATTGCAAAAAGTGGCGGTCACCCATCATCTTTATGACCGCGCCCAGCGTTGCTTAACTTTGTTCCCCATACAAACAAGACTGTTCAAAGTTGTATGGGACGTGGTCTATGAACCAATAGCGATACTGTAATGGTATTTGTGTAGGGATGCCTCATCCACATATTTGTGCAAAGGGGCATCAAAATCTGACCCTTTCGTTTTGAGATATACAGGGTGGATTTTTAATCATTATAGTTACAGGAAAACGTTTTTAGGAGACCATGCATAACTTTTTGAGGTATTCTAAACTGCACTAACTCATTTAGGAAAAAGTGTACAGTCAGCGAAAAAAGTGCTGACCATAAGCGGTCTTTGAACCAATAGCAATATTGTAATAGTATTTTTGTAGAAATACCTCAACTACATCCATATGCAAAGGGGCATTAAAATCTGACCCGGTTGGAATTTCGAGACTATCTCATAGGTCAGGTACCTTAACCGTTCTAGTTACAGGAAAACATTTGTAGGAGGCTATTTATAACTTTTTGAGATATTCAAAACTGCATTTACACATTTTGGAAAAGCAGTACAGTCAGCGAAACAAATGCTAAAATCCCAAAAAAATGTTTCAAAGATTTAGGACGTGGTTTTTGAACCAATAGCGATACTGTAATAGTATTTGTGTAGGGATGCCTTATATTTATATATTTGTGCAAAGGGGCATCAAAATCTGACCCTGTAGTTTTGAGATATACAGGGTGGATTTTTAATCATTATAGTTACAGGAAAACGTTTTTAGGAGACCATGCATAACTTTTTAAAGTATTCTAAACTGCACTAACTTATTTTGGAAAAAGTGTACAGTCAGCGAAAAAAGTGCTGACCAAAAGCGGTCTTTGAACCAATAGCGATACTGTAATGGTATTTGTGTAGGGATGCCTCATCTACATATTTGTGCAAAGGGGCATCAAAATCTGACCCTGCAGAGTTGAGATATACAGGCTGGATTTTTAATCATTATAGTTACAGGAAAACGTTTTTAGAAGACCATGCATAACTTTTTGAGGTATTCTAAACTGCACTAACTCATTTAGGAAAAAGTGTACAGTTAGCGAAAAAAGTGCTGACCAAAAGCGGTCTTTGAACCAATAGCGATACTGTAATGGCATTTGTGTAGGGATGCCTCATCTACATATTTGTGCAAAGGGGCATCAAAATCTGACCCTGCAGAGTTGAGATATACAGGCTGGATTTTTAATCATTATAGTTACAGGAAAACGTTTTTAGAAGACCATGCATAACTTTTTGAGGTATTCTAAACTGCACTAACTCATTTAGGAAAAATTGTACAGTCAGCGAAAAAAGTGCTGACCAAAAGCGGTCTTTGAACCAATAGCGATACTGTAATGGTATTTCTGTAGAAATACCTCAATTTAATCCATATGCAAAGGGGCATCGAAATTGGTTAAAAAACCACGTCCTAAATCTTTGAAACATTTTTTTGGGATTTTAGCATTTGTTTCGCTGACTGTACTGTTTTTCCAAAATGTGTAAATGCAGTTTTGAATATCTCAAAAAGTTATAAATAGCCTCCTACAAATGTTTTCCGGTAACTAGAACGGTTAAGGTACATGACCTATGAGCTAGTCTCGAAATTCCACCCTGTATATCTCAAAACTGCCAGGTCAGATTTAGATGCCCCTTTGCATATGGATGAAGTTGAAGTATCTATACAGAAATACTATTACAGTATTGCTATTGGTTCAAATTCCGCTTATGGTCAGCACTTTTTTCGCTGACTGTACATTTTTTCCAAAATGTGTGAATGCAGTTTTGAATATCTCAAAAAGTTATGGATGGTCTCCTAGGAACGTTTTCCTGTAACTAGAACGGTTAAGGTACCTCACCTATGAGATAGTCTCGAAATTCCAACCTGTATATCTCAAAACTGTAGGGTCAGATTTTAATGCCCCTTTGCATATGGATATAGTTGAGGTATTTCTACAAAAATACTATTACAGTATCGCTATTGGTTCAAAGACCGCTTATGGTCAGCACTTTTTTCGCTGACTGTACACTTTTTCCAAAATGAGTTTGTGCAGTTTAGAAAACCTTAAAAAGTTATGCATGGTCTCCTAAAAACGTTTTCCTGTAACTATAATGATTAAAAATCCACCCTGTATATCTCAAAACGAAAGGGTCAGATTTTGATGCCCCTTTGCACAAACATGTGGATGAGGCATCCCTACACAAATACCATTACAGTATCGCTATTGGTTCATAGACCGCTTTTGAACAGTCTCCTTTGCAACCCTTATTTTCTCGCCCCCTTGTGATTATTTACAAAAAAAGTACCCTATGTCCGCCCCTGGCGTATAATCTTTATCCATGCCAAATTTCAGCTTAATCTGTTCAGCGGTTTGGGCGTGAAAAGGTAACAAACAGACAGACAGAGTTACTTTCACATTTATAATATTAAGTATAGTATGGAAGTATGGATATGGATGGATTTAACTTTGAAAAATAACATTATCGCCGGTCTTTTCCACAGTATGAAGTTCTGAACGTAATTTGCATGGATAGTTGCTAGCACTGAGAAGCGAGTTGGATCGGGGTGCTGACGTCACTCCCACCCCGGCGCCACCCGGGATTCATGACGCACAACGGTAACTCTTACTTTATTTCCCGATAAAATACTACAACTATGTTCTTTCGAATTACCCATAGAAAATAACACATTTTTGTGTTTATATACATTCGAGCTTTTGGTAATGAGGCATTCGAAGGATACAAAAACATTCTTCGTCTTCCTGTTCTTCGCTTATACCACGCCAACCTTCCACTTTTCAATTTTGTCCGTCACTACTTACTTTCAAACTTCCTGTGATATAAGTTTGAAAGTAACGCCGGTACTTATTCTATAGCTTATCCATTTTAGTTACTCCACACATCCATCTCAATATTCTCTATCGCATAGATTTTTCGAACCAGTGCAGCTAAAGGGTGAAACCTTCGTTGGCACCCCACTTCTTTGAACGCCTTGCTATTCAATTCAATTAAATTCAACATTGATTCAAAATTGATGATCTCGCTCGACTGTGAGTGTGACTGACTTTTTTGTGTAGGTACACAAAGGTAGGTATTCCAAATCCTTTGAAGAATAAGAATAAGAATATAAGAATTTTTATTTTACGTAGTTATGAAACATTTGTTTAGGTACTAAGTAAATGCTATGTTACAAAATTGTAGTGTTTGGTGTTAAAATAAAATCGACAAGTTAACTTAGGCAAAATGACGGTAGGTACTTAAACAGTTTAGAATAACTTTATCTTCCGTGCTAGTTTAGAACTGTGTTACGGCAAGATAATGATTCCCGCCCCATATAAATACGGGTCATTTATGCGTGCACACAATACAAGATTTAAGACTAATAAGTCCGGTAAAACTAAACAAAAGACCCCGATACCATTCTTTTGTTTCGAGTGTCAGGTAAAGAATTGCGAACAAAAGGTTTTATTGTTGTACACTTTCGGACATAAAAATAGGATGAAACTTTTTTTTTTTTTTTATAGTCTAATCACACCTCCTTAACCAAATACTTTTTACTGAAATATCTATTTAACTAAATAAAAACAAATTAAATACTTATTCTAACAATTAATAAAATTAAGTTAAAAACTAGAGATCATGGTAAAATAGATAATATTATATATTATGTAGAACAAATATAAGTTTGTGTTACTTAACTGTATCTATATAAACATATTAAATATGAGTAATTATTATATTTATATTAACATGTATTATATTATTATATATATACATATACCTACTTATATATCATTTAAGATATCTGGATATATTTAAAATTATCCTAGTGATGTGTTTATTTATTTATCCCTTAGAAAAAGTTTTTCTGTTTCGTCATAGCTAAGTTTTTGTAAATAGTCATATAATGCTCTTTTACACATAAATCTGGATTTTTCATACAAAGGAACTTTCTTACTTATGCGGTTATATAGGAACGGTGCTATAACGTAGGCAAAGCCATCAGCGAAAACTGTGTTACAAGTAGGAACTTTAAATACTTCGTGTTTTCTTCTTTTGCAGGTCATTTTAGGATTTCGGCGAGAGTGAAGATGTCCAAAAGGACCCAAATATGCACCAAAAATTTTAATAATCAAAGTGAAACTAGTTTTTAATCTACTTTTTCTGACTTGCTTATTTATTCCGTCATAACATCTTATTTCAAAACTATGAGAAAATCCTTTTTTTTACAAAGTCTCAGAGCTGAATACCTACTGCGAAAACACTATTTAGCCTAGTTCGGACTAGGCTAGTATTTTAGTCGAGTAGCGACTAAAATACTAGCTTAGTCCGAACTAGGCTTAATAGTGTTTTCGCACTGTTACTGAACCTTTATCATGCGCTACATGAGTGACTCTTGCTGAAGTATCTGATAGCATGGTGATGCTGCTAGATTAGAACGTGCGTACCTGCCTAAATGTGGACACGGGCTGCAGTTATCTGTATTGCGTCATTATTTTGAAGTGACAAAAATTGAAAAGCACCCCGGCTGACGCACCGGCCACCTGTTGACAGAACTGAATTGTCCTTGTGCGGTAACCTTTGCCGGGGCCGGGCTGCCGGCGATCGATGCCGATGACGTTCAACCTCATTCATAAAGAGGGGCCGCCCATCCCCCGAGGGAGCTACCTCACTCCACTTTCGTGCTTCCTCGTGCCGTAATCCATGAATGGCGCGCACATTGGTAGGTAGATCATTGAAATAAGTTTGATATAGATTTAAACAATTAATTTTATTATTATCGTGGTTCTGACGTTCTTTATAATGCAGAGCTGTTTTGTTTGTTAACATTATGGCTATTTAAATATTAAGCTTTTTTAATAGTACTAGTACTAACTTATTAAAAAATGTTATACCTATACTATGTTTCAAAATAAAAAAGGCAATTTATTTTGATACATTGAAATAAATCGTAGAGTTGAAACGACCTATTACGAGTATGCAGCAAGCTCGACGCAGTTGCAATGTACAGTGTGCTAAGCCTCTGATGTAACGTCAAGTTAGTGCTGTCATATCCACCTACTTTAAAGTAGGTAGTACACAACATGTCGTGCATCTGGATGCGCATGCGTCCTGTAGAGCGTGGGCGTCGCGATTTGACACGCGCTCGCGACACTTGCATTCGCAATCAGTGCGTTAGCACACATCGCGTTGGAGAAGCTTTTGTGTTGTTTTCTGCAGATCAAAGTGTCTGTAGTTTTATTATTTTGAGTGTTTATTAGAAAAATATTTCTCTCATAATTTATAATTTATAAAGTTAAGTAACATCGGTTGACTTTCCTGGATTTTCATTTTTTACGAAAAGATCAACTTTCCGTAAAAAAAAGTGCAATAGGAAAATCCCAGATTTTTGCACTGACGAAAAACTTGTTACTTGGTATGATTATTTACCTATACGAAAATATTAACATTACCAGAAGTATTGGATGGTTTAAAGATAAAGTAAAAAAATATATTCTTGCTGTTATTTTACCATTGATTCGACTCTTATGTTCTCTTCGTGCGTGTTCTCTGGTAATGTAATCAGTGGTGCGCACGCGTCTCTTATTTACGGCGGATTACGCGTGCAATCAACTTAAAAATATATAACGTAGGACCATCTATCCATGTCTCAGTCGCAGGACAATGCATCATCACTCTTTTTATTGTCTGAGCGGGTACAATACGAGGTTCATTATTTCACTGTTACTGTACGGTTATAGCGAAAAGCTTCTTGCTGGGCGAATATACTCACCATCTTATGAAATTGTATTGGAGTATAATTCTTCTTATCACTGAATTGGTGGTGGTGGTGAAAGGATTTTAAGTGCGCCTGAAAGAGGCTCCTTTCGTACACACGTTTTTGACACATGTTTTCGAACTTTATAGGTTCTACGACATGCCGGTTTCCTCACGATGTTTTCCTTCACCGTTTGAGAGTACCTACTGGCATAGTGCACATAAGTTTTTCGGCAGAAAAACTCACGACCGGGATTGAATCCACGACCTTACGATCGGAAGGCGGGGCCTCTACCACTAGACCACCAGACCACACATGGAGTATAATAATTACCTATTACACCTAGGTACCTACTTATTTTTTTTTTACCTACTAATGCTTGTTATTACTTACCGCTATCTGGATGATGTCCCAGGTACTACAGCGTCCCGTTGAGTGTAGGCATAGGTTGCCTCCTGACGATGTATAAATCATCTAGTACCTATAGATGTTAAGGCCTGAGTTTTTTATTTTTATCTGGGTGATAAAGTAGCTTAGACAAATGGATTGTAAACACAATCTAGCTAACATTATTGACCTACCTAGTTGTGTTATTACCTATAATATATTACATTTAAAATGATTTATTACGTTAACAGTTATAATATATTTAAAATAAAACCAAATGTATTCGCCCTTAAAACATTTTTTTTTTAATTTTCAACCAGACCTAACTTTTGTTTTTTTCTAAATCTACATCGCCATCTTACTTTAATTAAAAAATATGCAGCTGTTTGAATAATTTCGTTTCTCGACTGGCCGTGGCATTGACGAGGCTCAGCATCGATTTCCTGGTTAAGGTGAAGAGCGGCGTCCGGCCACGGCTCCCGGCGCGCGGCGCCATATACCTCGCAGACTGCAGACTTTCTATCGGCCGATAGTTTTAGTCGGCCTCTTTGCTGCTTATTACATAAACTTTAAACCTTAGTTGAACCACATGTCAAAACAAAACTATTACCACAAAAAAGCGTTCTATGTACGAGTATTTAAAAATCGTTTTTCTAGGGACAGTTTTTTAGTAAGTCTTAGTCTAAACTCGGTTCATTTTCTTGTAATAAGACGGTGCATCAGTTTAATGCACTAAAACAATGATACACCGATTTGTGAACCCTACGTACGACCTTGCCGAATTCAATACCGGCTGAGTGCGTTATCGTTTTAGTTATAGACTGATATAAACGTTGTAGTGAGGGCATTGCGTACATCTTCATACTGCTTACGAGCCTGACCAAAGTATCGGCCGATGGAAAGTCTGCAGTCTGCGAGGGCTCTTACGGCGATCGATGGGCCGTCCTTGAACCTGAGACAAGCACCACGCATGCGCCGCTAATAAATGTCAAACGTCATGCCGCGGCCATGGCCACGAACACACACCTCGCGCCTCCATGGACCCCCGAGCCACACCACTGCCCATGCCCACCCTCCCTCCACCTCATGACATTTATCCAAACAACTCTTGCAGCGATAGCCGTTCTTACTCTCCGTACAATTCATTCGTCAACTTTGACATTTTCTGCCGTCGATTTTTCCTTTGTATAAGATGAGCTGTGAACCAGATTGTTTTGTTACGGGGTCACGCCACCGCTCTCTCCTTAGAAACTTCCGGACGCTTAGGATCTTTCGATGACCTTTGACATTAATTGAGGAATACAACACCTTGACCTTTTCCGTTGTTCTTACTTAGATATTAGAGTAATTTCGTTACATTATCTGCCTATTATTTTAGCTGAAATGTTAATTCTCTATAATGTTGTTACGGTACGTACCGCCTTATTTTGATATGACAGAAAATGCCAACTAAGCACAAATTATAGCATCACATGTCTCATGTGTGTGGTAAATTGACGACGCAGTATGCATTGAGAGCAAGATCGCGACCACGCAGGGCTGTTATGAATGAACTTTCCGTGGGCGGTGGAGTGCCGAGCGTGGCCCATTCATTCATTAGCTTTGAGGCCATTTCTCATGAATAACACTATAATATCCGAAACTGTCAATAACAATATTCTGTCTGGTATCGTGGATTAAACACTTCTGTACAATAGCATACTGAAATCCCTTTAGCGTGGAATAGGGCTTTCTGTCAACCATCTACGGTAGGTATATACTTTGTTATGTTATTGTCTTTGCTGTTCCACCTGTAATAATTACATTCGGCTGATAGACGCTTTCGAAAGTCTTGTTACTATGTTTTGTTCGCGAGCGCGAGGAAGTGTTATCAATAGGTTATGAGCAAGGTTTCATTGAGTAAAAGGAGTATTGAGGCGTAGGAGTCAAGGTAAGGTCTGCAGGTTCTAAGCGTAGATTAAAGGCATTGTCTCCGCCAACACGCTAAATCATTGCCGTTGGCATAGTAGGTACCTACCTATTAAACGTTAAGAACTTGACTCATTTAATGCTTTCTGTATTTTTTGCATCATCGGCATCGTGTGCAAAACTTGTGAAGATCGCTTTTGGCAATCCCGCCCACTATTGGTGATCGAAGCTTTACTTTATACAATTTACAGTTATAGCAAAGCAATTATCTTCGTTTTATATCTGTATCTAATAACTATTCTTTGTCAATAAATCAATTCATAAACATGGTTGTAAGTTGTATTGAAGTAACATTTTACTAAGATCATAAACTGCATATTGGGACTATCATAACGCTTTAGAACTATATCTTACACGACTGTGAGACTCCAACTATGACATCATTGTCATATAGATAAACGGAATTGACTACATTATTGGACTTATTCATTAAAAATTCTGCAATTTTAACAAATTAGTACCTACAGTAGGTAGGTATATTTTATAATAATTAAGTACCTGTTACGAGTATTTATGGCCAAAGTTTGTAATAATAAGAAATGGTAGGTATTATTTTGAATTTGAATTAATAAAGTCCGTTCAACCAGATTGACAGATGTTGACTCAAATGTATATTCATACTTTTGCAATGAGTAGTAACTAGTAGTAGCACAGAACTATATCTAAAAGTTCTGTGAGTAGTAGGTACCTACACTACCCAGTTTTACCCAAGATATGTATATATATTATGATGTCAACGAACTAGAACATCGACTAGTTAAGCTTTGCTTAGCATCTAGATGCGGAATATAAGCAACTGGTTCGTTCACACAAAATGCAGAGCAATCTTTTTGCAACAGTTCTGATTCTGGGTGGCTTGACCTAGTGTACTGTTTTAATCTAGGTACTTACATAATTATAATAATTTTGTATAAGTAGGTACCTATTTCTTTACAAATACAACTTTATATAGGTAGGTACCCTATTCTACCTGTAGCCATAGGTATCTCAGGGTATCACTGCGTGATGAATTTGTTTGGCTCACAAGCGCTCGTCAAGGCTCACACCGCTTCGGACATGACACAAGCTACGTCAGCAATTTAGGCTCCAGAGCTCAATGCTGTGTTCTGCATGTGTACTTTTAAGTCTTCATCCTCGCTGGAGCGAGAACCTTTTTGAATAAGTACCTACATATGTTCAAGTTATTAAAAAACGAAAGTAGGTAGGTACTTGAGCCATTGACTTATTATCAATCAGCAGCCAAGAAAGCACGTGGCAGCATTGGATAGCCGCACAGCCCGGCGGGACGCTAATTAGATAAACGAGTGGTGTGGCGAGGTCCCGACGATAATTACCAGTTGCACTGCAACCCGTAAATAATCAACGATATAGGACGCCACTTGCGGTCGAGCAGCTGACTCATTGCGTCACATTATACCTATAGGTACAGAGATGCTATACCTACATATATTCTTGAATCACAGTTAATCTGTTTCAAGAAAAGGTACCTATACCTACTGTGAAATTTAAAGGGAGTGACAAAATAAAACAAATAAAATCTTTTCAACTGTCTAGATTTCTGGATTATAAAAAATCCATTTGGACTCAGTTAAGTCAACGTTGCAAGGTTGCAACCGTTATACTAATAGTAAGTAGAGTAGGTTAGGTAACTATAAATAGTATATAATAGGTATAACAAAACAAAGAACTTCGCTTTAATTTTGTGGTTTAGGCGGCTGGCTGACTCATGACATAGTACGCCGGCCATCTCAACACCGATCCTATTGTTCAGGATAAGTTGTTCGTGCAATATATATATATATATATGCAATATATGCCTTACTCAAATAGGAACTAAGTAGAGAAGTAGGTACCTACAATTTATTACTAAGTCGCAAAGCATAAGCAACTCTTGCTAAAAAAATCTGTAAAATATAGAGCTAAGTACTTTCCTAATCTATATTATATAAACTATAATAAAACTAAATTACGCGTTGTCTGTAGTTGAAAGATATTTGAAAAATAATAATTTTAGGGGTATCTACTCGTATGAATGCAACAGAACCCGAATCCATGTTTAACTTTTTGTCTGTGCGCGTCTGTGCGCTAATCTCAGAAACGGCTTATCAAATTTGAATACGGTTTTCACTGTTGTATTGGGGTAAGTCGGGATTAAAATTGTTTTTATCTTTTATCCCGAAAAACGTTCTAGAAAACTGCAAAGTATGTAAAAGGATAACGGGAATATCGCATAAAAACTTTGGCAGTTTGACACGACAGCCAATAACTTTTGACATTCCAAAATGGATATTGTATATTGTAATGTCAAGATCAAAGAGAATATAAATACTACGGTCGTTAGCATCCTATACTAATAGTTTATGACTACGGTCAAGATATTGCAAAGAGAATAGTAATATACAGGGGAGATATTGTTATGTTTTTAACAAGATTATTTGAACAATTTATATAAAATTATTATTTAGTGTTATAACTAAATTGTTTTCATCTAAATTCTAAATGAATGTGCCTTTATAATTTCGTGGGCCAATAATATCAAAATACGAATCGCACTACCAAAAGAATAAAAAAAATCACTTAAAATCCTTTCACCACACTGGTTCGAAAGAACTAGTACCACGATAAGAAGAAGAGCGATGGGCTTGCAACCTGTCACGTATGGAATACTAACTTCTGCAAAATGTGGGCATGTATCAAATATTATGTATTTGGACATGCCCCTCTGACTACCCCCCTTAGACATCTTCAAAGGATCTGGAATAAGTAACATAAAAAGATCTGAGAGAATGTCCACCGCACCTTGGGGATACAGTCGTGAACCTGTTTACGTTTTACTTCCTATATTAGCCATTTTAAAAACTTCTGGCCATTTACTAAAACTATCAACTACCACCAGAAACATTTTTCCAAATAGCGGGCCCAAATAATCAGCATGAATGCGATACCACAGTGATGGGGGAACCGGCCAAGTGAAAGCAAGAAAAGTTAAAGCTGTTCTCTTCTCTTTTGTTATTTCTTCATTTAATTTCAAAAGTAAGATTTAGCTATGCTTATCATCCTATTACCACCGAAATGACTCTTATGGAGCTCATGAAGTACTTCATACATTAATATATAATATTACTTGGTAAAATTATTCTATGGCCCCAAAATAAGCATTTCTATCAATGCTGATTTCATTTCTTTTTATAAAGTATGGTTTTATATTATCTTCAATTAATTTAATGTCAGGCCAACCATCAAAGCAATATCTAATTACCTTTGATAGCTGGGTATTTTTTTGAGTTTCTTTTTGTATGGTTTCCCAGTTAATAATATATATATCTGAACATTCAATAAATTTCTATCAATGCTGATTTCATTACTTTTTATAAAGTATGGTTTTATGTTATCTTCAATTAATTTAATTTAAGGCCAACCATCATAGCAATATCTAATTACCTTTGATAGCTGGGTATATTTTTGAGTTTCTTTAAGTATGGTTTCCCAGTTAATAATATCTATATCTGAACATTCAATTTTCTATCAATGCTGATTTCATTTCTTTTTATAAAGTATGGTTTTATATTATCTTCAATTAATTTAATGTCAGGCCAACCATCATAGCAATATCTAATTACCTTTGATAGCTAAGTATCTTTTTGAGTTTCTTTTTGTATGGTTTCCCAGTTAATAATATCTATATCTGAACATTCAATATAATTGGTACCTACATTTTTGTTATCTTTACTTGGTTTTTCTTTAACTGGTGACCTAGACAAGTAATCTGCTGGATTTCTATTTGTTTGAATGTGTCTTATTTTATACAGAAATGCAGATAGGAAAATGGCGTAGTGTTGTAGATGTTTGGCCGCCATTTTCGGTAACCCTTTATCTGGACTAAATATTCGTACCAGAGCTGTGTTGTCCGTTTCAAGTGTGAACATTCTATCATAAAGATAGTTATTGAATTTTGTAACACCAAATATTATAGACAAGGCTTCTTTGTCTAAGGTACAATATTTTATTTTTTGCTTGCAAATGCCACTGGCTTGACTACGTTGTCTGTGTCACATCTTGATTTGATAATACCGCACTTAGACCTATATCTGATGCATCACATGTCAGTATGATTGGTAAATTAGGATTATAATGTTTATATCCTTGAGCTGAAGCTAGCTTTCTTTTTATTAAGTTAAAAGCATTTTGGCATTCTTTTGACCATTGAAATTTTGTTTGTTTAGATAACCCATACAAAGGAGCCATAATAGTTGCCATATCTTTTAGGAACCGTGAATAATAATTAATTTTTCCTAAAAATGATCTCAGCATTGTAATATTTTTTGGTGGGTCCAGTT
The DNA here is from genome assembly GCA_951394285.1 of Epirrhoe tristata. NCBI lineage: Eukaryota > Metazoa > Arthropoda > Insecta > Lepidoptera > Geometridae > Epirrhoe > Epirrhoe tristata. The sequence goes on along the minus strand of OX596146.1, from coordinate 5,989,536 downwards.
CCAAAATTGGTTGTATGTTATTTTTTTATTATATTTATTCCCTCCTTATTTATTTTATATCCAAAAACTTCAATACTTCTCCTAAAGAATTTACATTTCTCCACTTTCAGTTTCATTTCAGACTCTTTTAAAACAGTTAGCACCATTTCTAAATTCTTACACATGTCTTCATGACTACAACCTTTTATAAAAATATTGTCTATAAATACAATAGTACCTGGTATGCCACTTAATTTTTTACTCATTAACCTTTGAAATGAATCTGGTCCTGTGCTGACGCCATATGGTAAATACAAGTATTTAAATATGCCAAATTCAGTATTTATTACAGTTAGCTCCTGCGAGCTCAAATCCAGTGGAGCCTGCAAGTAGGCCTCTTTGAGATCAAGTTCACAGTAGTATTCACCTCCTCTCAACAATTGTAAAATATCTTCGATGTGAGGTAATGGGTAATGATCAATCTCTATATAAGGATTAAGAGTAACCTTGTAATGTGGGGACATAATCTAACTGAACCATCTGATTTTAATACTGGAACTACTGGTGTTCCCTATTCGCTATACTTGACAGGTTCAATTCTTTTGTTGAGTAATAATATGATAATTTCAATTTTAACTTTTTCTTTTAGAGCATTATGGTACTTGTCGTACTGGTAAGAATTTAGGTTTTAATTTTAGAGTAATAGGTTCCCCTTTAAATTTCCCCAGCCAGGAGTGAATACTTCCATGAACTTTTTAGGGTTCCGTACCTCAAAAGGAAAAAACGGAACCCTTATAGGATCACTTTGTTGTCCGTCTGTCTGTCTGTCTGTCTGTCTGTCTGTCAAGATCCTTTATCTCAGGAACGCGTGGAGATATCGAGTTGAAATTTAAACTGTATACTCAGGTCTATGGTCCCTTTAAGATGTGAAAAAATCTAACTTCTAAGTTAACGCAAAAAAAAGATACAACCGTTTATGCCGCAAAAAACATGTATTTCGACAGTCATGGAAATCAATATTCATAGGGTACTTCCCGTTGACCTAGAACTATTAAATTTGACAAGTAGTATCGTCTTAGACTACAAGTACAGGGAAAAATCTGAAAACCGTATATTATATAGATCACAAAAAAAAACCTGGACCTAATGCAAGGAATGGGAGTCGAAATTTTTAAGTGACTAACCGTGTCATGTTTGGTATCGTATGAAAGGGCTTCATTAGCACAAGCTAAAACAGATTTTTAATATTTTTATAATTTATATTTTTCGGTTTATGGCGAAAATAAGGGTTGAAAGTTTGTATTTTGACTAACATTGAGCAATGCTTGGCGCTATCCTATTTTTGATGGGTGACCGCCTGACGACTTTTTGCATTCTAGATTTTTTATTTATTTATTATTATTATGTTTGTCAAAGTTTAACATCACGGAACTATAGAGTCCCGGACCTTTGATAGGCATGCATGGGGCCGAAGCCAACACACAGAGGCCTTTTTGACACTGTTGATCTTGTGTGATTTATTATTATTATTATTATTATTATTATTATTATTTTGTTTGTCAAAGTTTAACATCACGGAACTATAGAGTCCCGGACCTTTGATAGGCATGCATGGGGCCGAAGCCAACACACAGAGGCCTTTTTGACACTTTTGATCTTGTGTGATGGAGACACATACCGGCTACTATCCCTTCAACACTATAAAAATGCATTCAGGAACATTATTATTATTATTATTATTATTATTATTATTATTATTATTATTATTAGTCAAGATATTGCAAAGAGAATAGTAATATACAGGGGAGATATTGTTATGTTTTTAACAAGATTATTTGAACAATTTATATAAAATTATTATTTAGTGTTATAACTAAATTGTTTTCATCTAAATTCTAAATGAATGTGCCTTTATAATTTCGTGGGCCAATAATATCAAAATACGAATCGCACTACCAAAAGAATAAAAAAAATCACTTAAAATCCTTTCACCACACTGGTTCGAAAGAACTAGTACCACGATAAGAAGAAGAGCGATGGGCTTGCAACCTGTCACGTATGGAATACTAACTTCTGCAAAATGTGGGCATGTATCAAATATTATGTATTTGGACATGCCCCTCTGACTACCCCCCTTAGACATCTTCAAAGGATCTGGAATAAGTAACATAAAAAGATCTGAGAGAATGTCCACCGCACCTTGGGGATACAGTCGTGAACCTGTTTACGTTTTACTTCCTATATTAGCCATTTTAAAAACTTCTGGCCATTTACTAAAACTATCAACTACCACCAGAAACATTTTTCCAAATAGCGGGCCCAAATAATCAGCATGAATGCGATACCACAGTGATGGGGGAACCGGCCAAGTGAAAGCAAGAAAAGTTAAAGCTGTTCTCTTCTCTTTTGTTATTTCTTCATTTAATTTCAAAAGTAAGATTTAGCTATGCTTATCATCCTATTACCACCGAAATGACTCTTATGGAGCTCATGAAGTACTTCATACATTAATATATAATATTACTTGGTAAAATTATTCTATGGCCCCAAAATAAGCATTTCTATCAATGCTGATTTCATTTCTTTTTATAAAGTATGGTTTTATATTATCTTCAATTAATTTAATGTCAGGCCAACCATCAAAGCAATATCTAATTACCTTTGATAGCTGGGTATTTTTTTGAGTTTCTTTTTGTATGGTTTCCCAGTTAATAATATATATATCTGAACATTCAATAAATTTCTATCAATGCTGATTTCATTACTTTTTATAAAGTATGGTTTTATGTTATCTTCAATTAATTTAATTTAAGGCCAACCATCATAGCAATATCTAATTACCTTTGATAGCTGGGTATATTTTTGAGTTTCTTTAAGTATGGTTTCCCAGTTAATAATATCTATATCTGAACATTCAATTTTCTATCAATGCTGATTTCATTTCTTTTTATAAAGTATGGTTTTATATTATCTTCAATTAATTTAATGTCAGGCCAACCATCATAGCAATATCTAATTACCTTTGATAGCTAAGTATCTTTTTGAGTTTCTTTTTGTATGGTTTCCCAGTTAATAATATCTATATCTGAACATTCAATATAATTGGTACCTACATTTTTGTTATCTTTACTTGGTTTTTCTTTAACTGGTGACCTAGACAAGTAATCTGCTGGATTTCTATTTGTTTGAATGTGTCTTATTTTATACAGAAATGCAGATAGGAAAATGGCGTAGTGTTGTAGATGTTTGGCCGCCATTTTCGGTAACCCTTTATCTGGACTAAATATTCGTACCAGAGCTGTGTTGTCCGTTTCAAGTGTGAACATTCTATCATAAAGATAGTTATTGAATTTTGTAACACCAAATATTATAGACAAGGCTTCTTTGTCTAAGGTACAATATTTTATTTTTTGCTTGCAAATGCCACTGGCTTGACTACGTTGTCTGTGTCACATCTTGATTTGATAATACCGCACTTAGACCTATATCTGATGCATCACATGTCAGTATGATTGGTAAATTAGGATTATAATGTTTATATCCTTGAGCTGAAGCTAGCTTTCTTTTTATTAAGTTAAAAGCATTTTGGCATTCTTTTGACCATTGAAATTTTGTTTGTTTAGATAACCCATACAAAGGAGCCATAATAGTTGCCATATCTTTTAGGAACCGTGAATAATAATTAATTTTTCCTAAAAATGATCTCAGCATTGTAATATTTTTTGGTGGGTCCAGTTCCAAAATTGGTTGTATGTTATTTTTTTATTATATTTATTCCCTCCTTATTTATTTTATATCCAAAAACTTCAATACTTCTCCTAAAGAATTTACATTTCTCCACTTTCAGTTTCATTTCAGACTCTTTTAAAACAGTTAGCACCATTTCTAAATTCTTACACATGTCTTCATGACTACAACCTTTTATAAAAATATTGTCTATAAATACAATAGTACCTGGTATGCCACTTAATTTTTTACTCATTAACCTTTGAAATGAATCTGGTCCTGTGCTGACGCCATATGGTAAATACAAGTATTTAAATATGCCAAATTCAGTATTTATTACAGTTAGCTCCTGCGAGCTCAAATCCAGTGGAGCCTGCAAGTAGGCCTCTTTGAGATCAAGTTCACAGTAGTATTCACCTCCTCTCAACAATTGTAAAATATCTTCGATGTGAGGTAATGGGTAATGATCAATCTCTATATAAGGATTAAGAGTAACCTTGTAATGTGGGGACATAATCTAACTGAACCATCTGATTTTAATACTGGAACTACTGGTGTTCCCTATTCGCTATACTTGACAGGTTCAATTCTTTTGTTGAGTAATAATATGATAATTTCAATTTTAACTTTTTCTTTTAGAGCATTATGGTACTTGTCGTACTGGTAAGAATTTAGGTTTTAATTTTAGAGTAATAGGTTCCCCTTTAAATTTCCCCAGCCAGGAGTGAATACTTCCATGAACTTTTTAGGGTTCCGTACCTCAAAAGGAAAAAACGGAACCCTTATAGGATCACTTTGTTGTCCGTCTGTCTGTCTGTCTGTCTGTCTGTCTGTCAAGATCCTTTATCTCAGGAACGCGTGGAGATATCGAGTTGAAATTTAAACTGTATACTCAGGTCTATGGTCCCTTTAAGATGTGAAAAAATCTAACTTCTAAGTTAACGCAAAAAAAAGATACAACCGTTTATGCCGCAAAAAACATGTATTTCGACAGTCATGGAAATCAATATTCATAGGGTACTTCCCGTTGACCTAGAACTATTAAATTTGACAAGTAGTATCGTCTTAGACTACAAGTACAGGGAAAAATCTGAAAACCGTATATTATATAGATCACAAAAAAAAACCTGGACCTAATGCAAGGAATGGGAGTCGAAATTTTTAAGTGACTAACCGTGTCATGTTTGGTATCGTATGAAAGGGCTTCATTAGCACAAGCTAAAACAGATTTTTAATATTTTTATAATTTATATTTTTCGGTTTATGGCGAAAATAAGGGTTGAAAGTTTGTATTTTGACTAACATTGAGCAATGCTTGGCGCTATCCTATTTTTGATGGGTGACCGCCTGACGACTTTTTGCATTCTAGATTTTTTATTTATTTATTATTATTATGTTTGTCAAAGTTTAACATCACGGAACTATAGAGTCCCGGACCTTTGATAGGCATGCATGGGGCCGAAGCCAACACACAGAGGCCTTTTTGACACTGTTGATCTTGTGTGATTTATTATTATTATTATTATTATTATTATTATTATTTTGTTTGTCAAAGTTTAACATCACGGAACTATAGAGTCCCGGACCTTTGATAGGCATGCATGGGGCCGAAGCCAACACACAGAGGCCTTTTTGACACTTTTGATCTTGTGTGATGGAGACACATACCGGCTACTATCCCTTCAACACTATAAAAATGCATTCAGGAACATTATTATTATTATTATTATTATTATTATTATTATTATTATTATTATTAGATAATGATACGGAACCCTTCGTGCGCGAGTCCGACTCGCACTTGGCCGGTTTTTTTTATTAAGTCCACTGGATCCATTGTTTCATTTAATTTCATGTTACACTTTACCAGTTTATTGAACTTGATTGGCCATTGTTCAAATGATTTTAAACAGTTTCTACCAATAATTCTGGGTCTATCATTATGTACTATGTATACATCTACCAGTTTATGGACCCCATTCCATGAAACTTTTAGGTTTTTTACTATACCCACAGGTTTAGATATGCTTTGGTCAAAATTTCTAAATACCGTGTTACATTTTTCTATCTTTTAATTAGGGAACAATTCTAAATGATCTTTCAAGCTTACTTCAGATCCAGTGTCCATTTCAAGTAACATGTTTATATACTAAGGTGAAATTTTATTTTCCCTTAAATTATTTGTATACATACTATACACATTAGCACTGTCCTCCTCACACGTAAATAAATTATAAATGTCCTCTTCAATTTCTGTGATATTTTCATCTTGCACATCTAGTTTCTTTGTTTGACGCATACGACACACTCTGAAAATATGTCCTTGTTTACCGCACTCTGAGCAAAATTTATTTTTTAGAGAACACTGCTTTACTATGATTGTTTTTTCCACACACGAAACACGTAACACTTTGCTTTTTAAACTGCCGCTGACCCAGTTCTTGCTTTGCAGCAGCTACCGGTGCATTATTTTTTCTAAAATGGAACATCTTGGTATCTGTGAGTGGTGTAGTTTCCAAGGATTCTTGCCCCGTCAAATTGCATTGCTTTCTTTTTAGATATTTCCGTTGTCCTCGTCGCCACTTGTTGTATTTCTAGACTATTGAGTTTTCAGGTTAAGGGATAATTTTATTAATATGCACTTTAAGCTCTGAACACTAGTAGTTTATTTAATACTAATTAGTCTAATCACAACGCACACTATGTTTAGGGAATCCGGATACAAGAGATTGAATGAACTCGTGAATGCAAACTTTTAACTTTCACAGATACAAAAGCTAATGTCTATCAATGTCTTTCCATCTTTTCCTGGGTCTGCCTTACCTATTTCGACTATCTTCGGAAACTTATTGAGTGACTCACTTTCTTATTTATAAAAATATTCTTGTAGGATTGGTTCCTGTAAGGAATAGCTGCATGCACATTAAATGGGTTATACAGTTGAGAAACACCCGGAAGTCTGCAAAACCATTCCTCGGCGCGCCTAATGACTATATAAGACTGATGGCATGTCATCTCGAAGATATAAACAATGAGGCTACATTGTGGCGATTTCATGACAAGGCTACGTCTTCCAAGGCGACACACTGGCCTTTAATTTTGGTCTATGCGAGTTAATTATGCCGTCTAATAGTCAGACGCTTGGCGTCGCGGTCAGGGCCTTGCTCCTGTCCATCAATTAATGTATCCGTTTTTTTCTTGACCGCAATTGTTTTCCTGGGGAAGTAATGAGTAGGTAGCTATACTCACAAACGTAGCGAATGAGCATCACTACAATACTGACAACAATGATATTTTTGTCTCGCTTATTGTATTGTACATACATACATAAAATCACGCCTCTTTCCCGAAGGGGTAGGCAGAGACCACGGATCTCCACTTGGACTTATTGTATTTTACGCTCTATAATCACGTAGGTAAGAGCTTGTGAAGTACGAGTAGATGTTCGATGGAATTCTCGTGTTTTCGAAAGCGTGTCGCGTGCAAGCAACTCAGTTTTAGTTTAGAAAAAATAGGACGATTGCACAAAACTCAAAACTGGTCAAACTTTGGCTCTCATCCAGCTTTACAACACAGATACTATTAAATTGTCGTCTTCTCTGGTTTAAAAAATATTTGAAGATGAACGTAAAATGTTTTTGATGAGGTGTTACGTTTGTTTGTGAGTCATTTGGTTAAACCTGTCTGCTAGAGTAATTTACAGGTTTGTTTGAATACTTAATCATGAGTTGGATGTGAGCTCTACATTAGTCTAAACTACTGCTCTATTTTCAACTTTGATCATAATTATCATTACCACGTTAACATTATGTTTATTTTTTAAAAATAAAACCTTAACCTTCATTTCCCACAACTTTTTTTCCCTTTCCACGGTCGATATTTTTTTTGTTTCAAACTTGTATGAAAATAGAAATTGTAGTTTAGGCTTTGTTTTGATGGCTAAGCTAGACGATCCAGACGTTGTAGGTTCGATTTACCAAAATTGAATTATGATGAAGAAAGTTCATCTTTCAGGTTCATTCTTATAGGTACGGCACGACGAGCGATACTTTTATACAGAGGAATCTTATAACAAACGTAACATCACGTAACCAGGACGCCGTGCTCGCACTCGTAGGAATTTCATCAACGATTAAGATCATTGAACACTGATGATCTAGTGGGATGGGGCAGCCATGAAGTCATGGGTTCACATTCGGCCACCAATATATTGCTGAATTATAAAACATGGAACATCCCTACCTACTCGTACCAACCAATATTCTGGGCTCATAACAGTAAACAATAGCAAAAGAAAATACAGTACCTAGGTACCTAATAAACTTAGTTGTTGTAAAGACGTTGGAAAGATCCACTAAATTCCCCTAGAAAAATAAACTTGTTGTCGGCTTCCGGCAACATGAGGCAGACCGCTAACTACCATTTATATGATGTTGTTTGTAATTTCCAGAAGCTGTTTTGATACGTGTGATGCGAATCTGGCATAGGTAGGCATGTCTGACTCAGAGCTCGCTACAAGTATTTTAAAAAGCACGTTCAAATACAGGGACATGTCAGAGATTCAGGATCAAGATACGAGCATGCAAGGCAGATATCGTTTATCGCGACTCTAATTACGTCTCCTAAAAACGAAATGTTTTATAGTCGCAGTCAATTGCTCGAAACGAAATCGTCTGAGTCAGCTGTAATCGATACAATAATTGCAGAGCATGTATAGAGTGAGACAATGTGGACTGGATCCGGCCAGTGGAGCCGAGATCGTATCGTAATCGACTACGCAGCTACACGCGTTTAAGTAATTGCGGGAACGGGCATTGTTAACCGGTCGACGCAAATTGGGCATTAGCGATAATTTATTGATTATAAAATAAACTCACATTGTCGTTGCGACTGTTTTGAATATGTATCGTGTGGGCTCAACGGACCGCGATGGTCACTAATGATAGCAATTGTTCTCCATCATTGGGCACAGGTGCGTACACTGACGGCCTCGAGGGAAAATTGCAGCGAAACAATGGGCCGCCTATTTGTGTACTTATTTATTTCAAACAAGAAGCGATACAATTGAAAATCTTATCCATCTGTTGTTGCTTAGTTTTCCATGTATCTGAATTTTTTGGCAGGTGCGGCTCCTTCTTAATGCCACCAAAACGTGTTATGTGGTTGCAAAAAGATCCGCTTTGAAGATACCGTCGATAGCACCGCCGGTAGCTGCTTTGTAAATCTTCCGCGTCTATCCTGTTTCATCTCGGAATATCTTACGCGAATATGATGACGATTTCTTGACATTTCTCTATTTGGCTAGTGCTTGGATGAATCACTTTTTTCTTCAGCGATTAAAATTCTTATGGTGATGCAGCAGATAGTGCCGTGGCTAGAGGATAGTTAAGGCTTGGTCAGATGGTCAATTTATTTCTGATGAAGTGCGACGGCGTACCGCTCACAAAGACACGTGCGTGCCCCCAGTGCCGAGCGGTGGCTCAAAGAACAGAGCGCTATCAGGAATCTGGAAACATCCAAAGAGGTGTAATGGTCTCATGTGGGCACCTCTGAAGAGCCGACGCTTCCGATGTGACGCGAATGGCGTGGGATGCGCTTTTTGACAGTATCAGCAGCACATATTACGAGAGGCATTTTTGAAATACAATGATCTAATCGTTGTAGGCGCCAAGCTTTGGGCTCAGCATTAGGTGCTAATTTTTTGGGAAAAGTTGACTAACAATAAAGTTTGAGTTCCTTTAGCTGTCATTGTCGTCCTAGAAGATACCGTATGTACCGTGCCATACAACCATAGTCTTGTAGTCATGTTATAAATTCTTAAGTACCCTTATATTTTTTGATATTTGAGTCTTGGCCGCCATTTAAGTTAACTCCTTCGTAATCACCTCGCTTAGTAACGTCATTGTTAATGATCTTATCTGGTGAGAACCAGGTCCACCGGCTCTGTGACTTCTTATAAAAATAGCTGATGCTGATGCTCAAAGTTTGGCCCAAGGCAAACTGTAAAACTCAACTGCTCGTTCCTGACTCCCAGTCCGTATGGTCCGAGTATATTAGTATTATCAGTATCCTGACTAGTTCCTAACTTTGCGTTAAAGTCTCCCATGACCAACGTCCAGGTACCTCTGTGCTCATCGCATGCTTCATCAAGGAGGTCGTAGAGGTCTTCAACTTCCTCATCTGAATACGAAGAGGTTGGTGCATATACCTGAATGATGGGGAGAGACTTTTTGTCTGATATTCTGAATTTAATTGAAGCTAATCTATCTGAGAATGCGATAAATTCATTAATGTTATTCTTCCATTTGTTGGAAACGACAGGAAATATGCTACTTTTTATCTTAGTTTATTTTATGCTGTCATTTTAGTTCCTTTTTGTTATTTTAATGTTTATCACTCAAGTTTATACAATATTTTGTTTATTGACCTACCTAATAAATATTGTTAGCCTTTTTCAGCCTGACACCAGGTCCAGGACCAGATCCACAGGTTCGCCTAGTTCAGGCACATTGTATACTGTTACCTATGTTTGATTGTTTATCATGTAATACTTAGTATAATAATCTTTTATTTTCGCTGTAACTTTTGTAGCCCTAAGGTGTTGAATAAAGATTTATTTATTTATTTATCTCCAAAAAATGAAAAAATCCCGAAGGTCCGCGGTTCAAACAGTGTGAGCGAAGCTAGTAGAAAATTGTTTTCTATAAGTACTAAAGTAGTTTTAGTTGCGTGAATTACAAAAAGCGTTAAGGATTCTTTTAAACTACGAATGCCTTATACCTACTTACGTTTATCTTCTTCCATGAGTTTAAGTCTAGTCTACTTAGAGATACCTAGAAGTTTCTATTTTTAACTCAGAAGGAGGCGCCTTTCATCCTACTACACAGTCGCATTTACACGATCCAATAATCTGAGTCGTTTTGCTAAACTTATGCCATTTAGTGGCAGAGTACTTTTCGGAGTTAAATTAACGCGTTTCAAACTGCGTTCGCTGATTTGGAACCGAACGAGTACCTACTAGCCGGCAGTCTTCTCGTTACCGCTGTGGCTGTAATGCTATCGAAACGTCGAGGTAAATAAATATACCTACGCGATTATGTCCCGTGTAAAATTTAAATATGTCTTCAAGTCGCGAAAGTTTAAAATGTGTAACTAATCATTACTAACTCATTTAGGACACTTTACTGTTAGGTACTAAAAATAGAGCTACTCTGATTGTTAAGCTCGATAGTCAAGTCATGCCCCGCAAGTTCAGAAGTCTGTGACTTTTAATTTTTCAAAAGCTTACGCATTTTGACAATCATTTATCAAAGGCAAAATAGAAAAAATCTTATTGACGATCATTCAAAAAGGGCATAACAAATTCCCATTCTGGTTCAGTACAGTAACGCTACGAACCCTTCGAGAAAAGGCAAACTAAAAATTTATCATATCTCTTAACACAAAAAATGCTAAGTAAATTATTTAGCAAAAAAAAAAAAACAGAAGAAAGCAATAGCTTTTTACTTATAGATAGATAGATTACCGGAGAGAGAAGGAAATCTAAAAGAATGTAACTCCAACTTGAACCATACTTATTATTATTAATTTTTTCGTTATATTTGGTGCAGTAAAAAAAGTCATGGAAATCTTAGGCTTCATATATTTTTTCAGAATAAGAATTAGTTGGTGAAGGTCTCCCTTAATCGTAAGAATTTCATACAAATGTTGAAATTCCGTAACTATCATTATCATCCACCGCCCGATTTACTCGGCATAGGCCTTCCTTTGTTTGTGCTTTCCAACATGATTTTTCGTAAATTCTTCACCAAGGTTTGCTGGCGAAGAAAACTCGATTGTAGGGTTATACTGTTTTTGTACCACAAGAAGATAACTTTTAAATATTTTAACTAACTAATGCAATGAAACCATTTTCAAATGGCGCATCATGGGTTTAGTTTAGGTAGGTTACCTTCATGTATTTTACGTATTCAATCGGATATTTAGATTAAGTGCTTTTGATTATAGTACTTTCTACTTACTGTAGGTAAGAATTTTAATAAAGATGTTTGCGATACAAAGTATGTGATAATGTTTATATTGTCGGTCGAACCGCATATCGCTGGTTGCGCAGACGCAGCCGATTAGGGCCGTCCGGTTCAGATAACGATGTGCCGGAACGCTGATCCGAAAAATTACGGGCGCTGGCTGGAGTTTGCGAGTCTGACCCGAACGAATGATTTCGTGTAATTTTTGATATGATAATTCTTTAAGTATAAGTACCTATTTTTATGCCTACCTACTATAGAAAATACTTAACTACCTATAACATTTTTGTAATGGTGCTTTGTACATAATTGTTTTTTCTCTACGCGGTAGAATTAATGGTGAACTTTGAATAAATATTAATAAGTCCATTGTAAGTTCGACTCTATTGAAAAATGTCATACATAGGTTCTACCTAATCTAGTTTGGATCCAGCGAAATCAAAGTCGTCAAACAAGTTGAACTTATTCTAGACTAACCTACTCCTCTGAAACCGGTTTAGAAGTGAGTGCCATCATACCTAGGAAATGCTCACCGTGCGAGGCGGGTGTGAAGTAGAGTGCGAAGAGGTCGTCTACGGAGGTGTTGGCGGTGGCGGGCGGCGCCGCGTGCGCGGGGGGATTGGCGTAGGGCTGCGGCTGCGCGTGCGGCGGCGGTGGCCCGCCGTAGTGCAGGCCACTCGGGCCCGCCTCCACTAGCAGCTGCATCTGCGAGATGTCCACGAACTCGTCGCCGTCCCCGCGGCCGCCCAGCTCCTCGTCCTCCGGCCGACGCATCGCGATCACCGAGAGCATCGCACGAGCGCATCCCCGCTCTGTGCACACCACTCCGCGCACCGGCCGGCGCACGCGCCGGAAACACACACCACTGCACACTTAACCTAACTTACGTCCTAGCGAATTGACGCGATCACAGAACATTACGTATAGGAAACTAACTAATATGTGGCACGATGATTACTTTAGGGTCACGAGCGTCTACTGATAAATGAACACAGATTTCGCACGCGGTGTGTGTCGTCGCGCGGAGAACGCCACATCCTCGACTGAGCGCGCTCGAGAGGCGAGGGCGTGCAGCGCCGCCCCCGTCAGCGCCGCGGTCGTCGTCCGCGCGCCCTATCAATGGACGCCAGCCACCCGGTCGAGGTCGGCATTCATTCACGACACCCGCGTTAATGGCGTCGGGACCGGGCGTCCTCACTCGCCGGCGGCGGCGGTGCCGTCGCCCACGTGCGCGAGAAAATGGCGCGGCGTCGCTACGACGAAGTGAGGCGCGCGAAAAGCGCGGGGAGCACGAGCGTTGTGATGCCGGCTCGCAGCCGCTGCGGCGGGCATCGGCGGCGCGGGCGGCCGACGTGGGCGCGGAGGCTCGTCGCGCTCGCGTCACGCAGCGCACCGCACGGGCACGAAAGCGATCTCCTGTCCTGCTACATCTCTCCACTTTCTCTGCGCTCGCTGAATCATCCTCCGTTTTGGGCCGCGCGACTAGGCCTGGCGGCGGCCGGTGGCGTGCGCCCCGTCACGACTGGCCCGCCGGATACCGTTTTGGACATGCTACTATTAGCCGGCTTGCGCGCTCCTGTGACGTCGACCGGTCCGAATAGTTTGGACGTTACGTAGATCGGATAAATCATTGGCTTCGTCCAAAAATACACTGTGGTCATAGTCTTAACTACGTAACGACTGTACCCAGAAAGTTACTCTATAATCTATTTCTGCTTGTCAGGTAATTGTACGGATTGACGTCGACATGGCCGTACATATTTAAAACTAACGTAGGAAGCTAATGAATGAGTCATAGAATGAGAACATAGCGGACAGCTGATTTCCATCCCAATATCTGCAAGAGTAGGTAAGCTTTGAATCGCCACAAGATTCCGTATCAATCAATCTCGTAAAGCGGAGCAATATTATGTTGTCTGTGAGTATTACCTACCTACATACTGAACCGGTTTTAAAAATATTAAATTATGAGAAAGCTTCAGTATTCAGAAGTTTATTATTGGCATTTTACTTCAGTGATGTTACGAGTTTAGCCTGAAATAATGATATTAAACTATATCATCAGTAAGTACTTTATATGCAAAAAATAGGTTTCTTCCAGGCATACTTTATTTTAGACCGCACCATTTCTTAATATCAGGCAGAGTGAGGGTCAAAATGCTAACCTATGAATTTAAAGTAAAAAAAAATGCAGGGTGGTGCAAACAGTGCTATCAAATGAAAATACTTAATAAACTTCGAAAATACCCCGAATAAAAGTTCAGCGATTTTTTGTATCCCATTATGATACAAAAAATCGCTGAACACCACTTCTTGCCCGGAATATAAAAAAAAATAATAAACCTGAAAATAAAAATACCTACAAATACTTATTTTCCAATAAAATGTAGGTACTTACATAAACCAGGTTTACACTTTACTTAAAATTCAAAATAATTTTAGGTTTTCTTTCTTCTATCACAAAAATAAATCTAACGTATAGGATCCTGTTTTTTTATTGTTTTATGGCACATATTACCTACCTATCTACGTGTTTTGATAAAGTATTGCGTGTGGGTGTGAATGTTTGCTAAGTAGGTACCTACCAACATTCGAGAATGAAATGTTTATTTCCCCGAAATATAGGGAAAGGTCATCATTGCTGCGTTGCTAAGGTTACCACCTGTTGATCCCCACGCGTCGCAGATCCTGAATGTCAGAGTGCAAAGGTGCTCCCACACCGCTCCCTACGCATTGTGTGGGTCGAACGCGCCCCCAATTCATAAAATATTAACTGAAATCTCCGGAAAATTAGTAGTTGAGATCTTGCAACTTTTAACATGAGAATTGTTTTCAATAACCAACCGTTCAACGTTCTCGCTAACATTCTAGAAATCAACAAGTTTAAAGCTCAATACCTACAATACCTAGTCTTAAACCCATAGTAAAATATTCTTTAACTCGTCACATTGCTTGCTACATTGCAATTTATAAGTTCTACAGATTCAAGATCACTCGCGATACAAAAAGTTCATAGGTATTCTGAACTCCGAACTCGCTTATTGACTCATTTCAATTTTACCTTTGTGTTCACAGCACAAATGATTACCTACGGTTTTTGGCACAGGTTTATATAACACAATATACCATAGAGTCTTCTGATCCCTACATGAAACTGAAACGATTGGCATAGGTAGGTAATTTTTTTTACTTTTAGCATTTTTGTCGCTGACTGTACATTATTTCTAAAATCTGTGAATGCAGTTCAATATATCTCTCCTAAGAGGCACCGGCCCTCCATGTCCCTTTTAAAAAAATCCAGCCTGTATAGTAGGTATTCACATATTCGCTAACCTCTGAGAATATCTTGTAAGGTAACTCATGAATAATTGACGTGCTCTGAATATTTTTCTTGATTTTCTTTGTAGGTAAGTTAGCTTTCAAAAGCAGGTAGAGTACCTACCTAATTAACTGCTTATGCTCTCTTTTGCGATCACATATAATATTCGTTTTTTTTTGTTTTCGCGCAAGGAAATTTTATGTTATTATAATGTCCTTATGTACCTACTTAGGTACTTAAGTCTTGTTAGTCTCAAAACACTTTTTAATATTCGTATTCCTAAAAAGCAAAATGGATGGAAAACTAGAAACTGCTACAAGTAGCAGTTTCTCTTCTTTACCAATGTAAAGGACTTGTCAAATAGACAGCGAACCGATAGCGTGGCGAAGCATTTTTTTCCGTTTCATAAGAAATCTGACAAAACAGTTCTACCTGAACAGCTTTACTAAGCGATTATACATGGTTTTCGTTACATAATTGGGTTATTGATAAAATCCATCAGAGAGTGTACATGTCATTTTATGATTCGAGGGCGTATTGACGCATTTCTCTACGCAATTTTGTGAACGTACCGAGTACTCAGCACAATGACGTCCTTTTGTTTCATAACATCCCATTTAGATAATGATGACCGATAAAATATCACGGGAAATATTTGATGTGGTTCAAATATAGCGTAGATTACATCTACGTTTCATTGACGAGTTACCTAGTTATTGATGTCGATGTCGGTCGGTCGGAGTCTATGACGCCATAGACCGTTTCGAGGTTAGGTGTCCACTTATCTACGTAAACGGACGGCTGTAAATTAAGCACTTACTATTCAAAGAGGAACCAAAGTTCAGTTAGGTGATTGGCTTTTGACCTTTTCATAATAATTTTGTATAACGCATCTATCTATTGACTTCTTTTAACCTCACTGTCTGATTCTATTAAAATTATGATCCCTTTGTATAACTTATTCAATTCACATATTGTAATGGCATCAAAGCTGATTACCTATGTACGATATGACAAAGCGGCTCTGTACTAATTGGTCAAATTGACTTTTAATTTGATAAAAAAACATCTATAACCACGCACTTATATAGGCATGTTATAATATTAACATATCAAAATGGTTACTGTCGGAAAATTTGGCTTATGTTTTAGAGGTTCCGTCAGCAGGAGACGCGAGTGCGGGGGCGAATAGGAAGATTGACTTATATGGAAGCAGGCGGCGGCGCGCGCGCAGCGTCACCGCCGACTAAACTGCCGGTGATCGGCGCCGATTGCTTGTTTTTGTTCGACTTCATGACTATATCAATTCAGCTTCTTATAAGGATTTAATTAAACTTTGTAGAACGCCTACGCCGCACCGACAGCTTGTAATATTTTAAAGGTTATCCTGAAATTTGAGGAAAAGTGTAGGCGTGGGTAAAAGGTTCCTACTGAAGATTATTATCACGTAGAGTTCCGTTTAGTATACAGAGTTGACATTTACTACAATTCTCAATAGTGATACTGGGTAATTACATACTTAGTAAGTATCAAATTCTTTACTGACTTAAATATATATGAGTTTATGTTTAAATCGTCGCACGGACAGTTACTTAATAGTGGGTAATGCAGACGGCAAAATAAATTTGCTGATTAATTAAATTATGACAAACTCAGCCGAGCCATTAATTTTTCCTGTAACCGAATAGCTAACTTTAAGCTGACAACGTTGATTAGATTAATGAATGACGCTCATTCGATTCTTGTGTCGTCGTGTATTCTTTGTAGGGCTTGTACTTAAACAGTTTTATATTTTACCTTATTTTTGTCTGGTCATTGATTATTGATCTTCATCATTGATGATTGGTCATTGATCTTCAACTCGTAATATATTATTACGACTTGCCAAAGCTAACTTTTATAATACCGTAACCGTTGTTGCCTAGAGTTACCTACTCTAGGCCAATGTTTTGGAATTTAATGTCACATTATTTATTTTACATTTTATAATGGGTTTCTAATGGGATCCTATTGCTTCAATAATGCAAAATAATCCAGAACTATATAATTTAAGACCGAGAGCTCTAAGTGGCGTCTGTTAAAACAATAAAATAACAATGGCATGGCAGCCCTACGCGGCGGCACTTGCTAAATGTCTGGGATTGTCGGAATACGCTGTCGTTTAATTATACTCATTCGGTCAAGTAATTAACCACAACAGCAGATATGATTATTCACGCGCGTACTTGCCAATCCGGCCATCTGTTACTGCCGCGGTTACATTGTGCAATGTGCAGTGCAATAATACCAACAAGATTATATTAGATAGTTGGGAACAAATATTATAGATTTATAATTGATAAGGCTTTCGTCATGGAGGTTTTTTATTGTGATAACAAAAAGAAACAGTATTGTTGTAAGATTATATACACTTAAGTTAATAATTCAATTATGTAGGTTTTGGAAACTTCCAAGTAATTATCACAAAGACGTTACATATCAGGATAAATAAAAGCGTTTATTATTGTTAAGACCAGACAATATCTTACATACGGTGAGCTCGTTTCATCTGAACTGTTAACACGTTAAATGGTAATCCTAGTGAAACAATAATAGAAAAATCTACATTCCACACCGTTTGCAGAAGCAATTTTGTGTCATGCAAGGTAACAGGAAATACAACGTGGCATTTGCGACCATACAATATCTAAGATAAGTGGAAAAGGCAACTGGATGTATGTACTTGCGTTACGATACCATAGATACTCTAAGTAAGTTCGTATGAGTCAGTGGCCAACTCTGGTGACGGAGTTTTTAGACCGCCTTAAGGCCTGCGTCATAGCTTAACGACTTAAAAAGCCAGGATCGACAATTTAACGTGCCTTCTGAAGCACGGAAGCGCTCAGATGAAAATGCCACTGGCAGTCACCCATCCATTTACAGACCGTTTCGAACGTTGCCAAGAACGACTAAGCAAGCACGACCACGAACGTTTCGCAGATACTCTCAAAAATTCATATTAAACTTTACACTGTAAAGTAAAGTTTACAGTATTTAATAAAGGATTTACAGTCACTGATATCTTGAATATCTTCTGCTTTTGTATTTATACCTCTATAATATAAAATTCTCAAAGTAAAGTTACACAAGTTCTTTTCTTCGTGTCTAGACACTGGCCTTGGAGCCATTACAATCTTACTCTTAAATTACCTCTTTAAATCTTTAAAGAAAAATAAATCATACTTAACCTTTTTAAATTTACAAAAATATGATGTAAAAGTAAAATTTAAATTATCAAAATCAAATTAATAAGTAATTCACAGAATAATAATTATTAAATTTTAAATAAGTAACGACACTTTTTATCAAAGTAATTACAAAAATAATTAATTACAATAATAATTGCCAGTGTTTTGGGCACGCTTCCGACTGACAGTGACCTGGATCAGTTGAGCTATCTATAGATCGTTTCTAACGATAAATAAATAAATAAATAAAGCTGGACTTTTTCACACAGCACGATTACGATCCCTAGATTGCTTGACTAATCCTGTTGTATTTTGTAAATATATGTAAATATGAAGTAGCTTAGTTTCTGTTAATTACATTAAACATTTGTAAATAAAGTGCAATAACATTTAACTATTTATCTAAAAACCTATAAATCATGTATAATGCTAACATACATTTTGCGAATTTATTTAAATAGTGATCTGGTTGTTTTGGATGTAAGTATAGGTTTTGTATACTTACCTTATAATTTGTCTCCATACAAAAAAACGAGAGTAAATGAATGACTAATCAATAACACCTAAGTATGAGACAATGATTTTGTGCCACATGTCGTACTTTATAATTATGTAATCTTTCTTCCCAATATGATTTAAATAGCGATGCGATTCCGTGTAAGTAAGCTTCATATAGTAGGTTCTGTAGATAGGTACTTACCAGTATTCCTTGATTGCTACGCAAGGTTTCCGAGATAAATTGCAGCTGTCGATAGATCGCACCGTATTAGAGTATTCGTATTGAATACAAATGGAAGCAGAGCGCGATCGCTGTTCAATGACTTTACAAACTTCTGGTTCTAGGTTTACCTGGACTATATTGGATCCATCACAAAAATATTTTCACCCGCAGCTTTATATTCTGAAATAATCAGATGTAGCTTAAAAAAGAAAAGTCTGTATGAACTCGGAAACTCTAACACAGCAAATACCTAGGTACTTTCAAAATAACTTTTATT
Source organism: Epirrhoe tristata (assembly GCA_951394285.1). Classification (NCBI taxonomy): domain Eukaryota; kingdom Metazoa; phylum Arthropoda; class Insecta; order Lepidoptera; family Geometridae; genus Epirrhoe; species Epirrhoe tristata. The sequence continues at coordinate 5,970,260 of OX596146.1, read as the reverse complement.
CATCAATAGCTAATATTCCAGAAACTGATGAACGAAAACATTACCTATAAGATCATCTATGACATCACGAATATTTCATTTGCGTCAATGACGTCAATGAAAACACGTCATGGAAAGTATCCTACTAATGAAACCTACATAAAAACAAGTGATGTGTCTACCTGTAGATACATGCTCGATTTTTGACGTGACAACGTCTTATAATTCGATAGAGCCGGCTGCACGCACGAAAAAACATGACGTCATGCGGCGTTACCTCGCTCTGAGGCGTTCCATGTAAGGCTTGAAGTGCAAGCGAGAGCGCGGAACGAGCGACAAAGAAGCACAATCGGCCTTTGCGTTCGGCAGCGTTCGACATCCGTCTCTCTCCTACTTGAGTGAGCGATGCGTAGACGTTGTCACGTTCAACTATCGTCAGTAAACCGACTTTACAGACAACCAATTTTTTTTAAACCTCTACAAGTGAATGTGACGGTAAAATTGTAACCATCATTCAAAGCAAGTATTTATGGACGCCTCCTTTTTAATTTTGGTATGTATTTTTCAAACTCGAAATTAGTTATTGAGTGAAATAACAATCAATAGCGTGTTGAAGCGTATAATAACCGTGTAATTAAGTGCTCGCTCTTATAGAAATAGTATTATATCCAAGTAATAAATAATAAGTGAAACATTCATAGAGGCTACCGGCGCGGGCGCGCGGACGCGCTGACATTGATTTATTGCCTCAAATTGTGTATTTTTCATCGTCAATGATCTCTCGCCGTTTCGGCGTCGATAAGTGCCGTTTAACACTTGATATAGTGTCGGTAATTTGTGACTGGGTTCCGCTTTTCCTTTTTCAATTAGTTGAAAATTGGAGTTTATGATGCAATGTCGGAGATTGGTTAACGACTCATCGATACAACGCTTCAATCGTTTGCCCAAAATATTTAATTTATCAAATGCATTTTCAAAATTAAATTATCTTCGGTAAGTTGGAACGCTAAACTATATTTCTATTAAATTTATTTTTTACGTCGTCGTAGCAAAGATTGTATTATAGACACGAGTTTCCATCACTTTTTAGATATACTACATCGATAAGCATGTTTTTCGTTTACTAAAATAGGTAGTCGGACCAGTTTGTTACATCTTCAAAAATAATAATAGAGAAAACGTTAAAAGTTAAGTAAATTAAAAATAAATGGACGGAAATAAAGTAATAATTCAGTTAAAGTACTCTCAGTCGCAGCTATGGCTATCGTGCGTGAGGTCAGGTGCGTTGTTCGCGAGTTGGCGCCAAGGAAATTGTTGAAATGCGTAATGAGCCAAGCGTTGCCTCAGGGCGCGTTATAATTGTGCTGAGTCCAAGCTCTGTATGACCTCTTACCCAGTCGCTATTACTTTCTTTGAATGGACAAGTACAATAGCAGGCTATTTTTGCGATTTTGTCAATCGCAAAAATAGACTAGTCTTTTGTAATGTTTTGCATTCAAATAAAAAACATAGGCAAAGTCAAAGTATTAATTTCTAGTTTTATTCCATGTTATAAAATATGAACTAGGCTGATTTAATGTTACAGGCTGAAGTACAGTCAGCAACGAAAGTCGATTAACAAATAAAACCTAGACTTACAAATAAAACGAAATATTTAGGTGAGTACTTAGTTATCAACGTGTTGTGTATTTTTAAAAGAAAGTAGGTAGAGTTGGCAAATCATTGTTGATTTATGAATTAATATCTGTTTTATACTTCACGTGCGCTTAGAGTTGAGAGGCTCTAAGTGTTTTGCAAATTATTTAATTATGGTATTCCATATGCAATGATGTTCAAGAGCTACCTAAACTTACCTTTAGCTAGTATCATAATTATGTTGTAAGTAAGTAACTATAGTTTGTCAATGTTTCACTTATTTTGTGGAGGGTACATTTAGAATTTAAACACTTCTAAATTGATAGAATATCTAAGTAAAAGTATCGCAAATTTTTCTACAAAGTTTTGAACATGTCAGGGTTATACAATAAAATTTGACATATGTACGGTTTCACCAAACATTGGGGTAAAGTGAGCATCGGGCTGCCGGTGAGAAAGTACCTTAACTTGATAACCAGCAAATATGTAGGTTAGTAGATTCAACCACATGAAACTAAAACATACGTAGGTAAAACTATTTCACCCTATAAGCATTTATATTATAATTATGTAAATTATAAGGGAATGATACTTACATGATATGTTTGTAAACATATTCTAAGGTGTTCTCCAACGTGTTGCCTCTCTGTAGGTGATGTCAGTTATTATTGTACCTAATTTAAAAAACGCTGTGATTAAACACTTAAATTCTTCTATATGTTTTTCACATTACCTACCTATCAATTTCATTTAAGAAGTTGGATTCAAATAAAAATAAACAACTTATACAGTTTCTGATTATGGGAATTAAATAAAATGTAATAAAATCGTACTATGCATAAACGATTATCGAGCCTCATTTTCAAACACCAGTAAAATGTATAAATACTAGTGATGGGCCGAATGTGGTTTTAACCGAATACGAACTTCGGCCGAACATTCGGTGAAAATGAAAAGTTCGGCCGAACTTCGGCCGAAGTTCGGTAGGTACCTAGTTTCATTGTATTTTCTCGAAAGAAATACGTCAAATCTTGTTTACGCGATCGTTGATACGCGTTAGTTTTCTAGAGTAGATGTAGTGTGGTGCTTGTACTGCTTTTCGCTGTGTGACAATTATGGATGATTGGGTTGTCGTTACAACTACTTATTTTCAATTCTACGACTGTTCAGAAGGTACGTGTACGTACCTACGACGCATTTCACTATTTTAATTGGCATAAATCGATAACACACACGGTTAACACTGAAAAACCGTCCGATTTAACGTTTTATAGTGTTAACTGTGTGTGTGACTTTAGTTGATCGAGTGAGCGAAGGGTCTCAGTTTCGAGATTGGCCAAAAAAATCCTTTTGTCTGTCATTCAGGTCGCATTTTTTAACCGATTTTGATGTAAAGAACGTCGGTCGTCTCCATACAAACTGTGACCTGGCTTAAAAATTATCGTTTATCTACAGAATTTATCTACAGCCTGATTTCTTGCTTACAAAGCCACTTACCGTATGCAATTCGTAATTTCTTATTATCAAGTCGAAAAATAATAATAACTATTTATTTACCCCTAAAATGTACTGAACTTGGTATATTTTTTATCTATGGAAAATTTGAGGTCCGATCTTGCCCTCCTTCTTTGAACATAAGTTCCGTAGTATAGTAAGATTTATATTTACTTTTGTCGATCGTGATGTTTGACTGGGTCGAAATCAGAGGGAAACGGGGGACTACACAGTCTTCTCCGCTTTCAAGAGGCAAACCAGTGGACACCAGATTCTACCTATTTGGACCAAAGGAACGCGCGTAGCATAGTCTATTGAGAAAACTAAAACGTACTTAAACGTCAAAAATGTCTACCTTAACTTTTGAAAAATTCAAGCACCTGAAATACAAATTAAATTCGGACTTTTTTTGGATGGGAGGTCTTCTGTTCTCACAGAATCACTAGTTTTATAGTGTTCTGTTTTTTTTCTCAGACTTAGGGATCATTGAGCTGTCACACACAATGAAAAGCTGTTTATATAATGGTTGAAACTTTGTAGGAGTACTTATACTTAATGCACTTAATGTACTCCTACAAAGTTTCAACCATCACGTCGATTGCACATTTGCTCAGTTGGTAGAGCGTCACTGGTTTAGTTTTATTATTTTAGTCAAGCAGTTGTGTATTTGGATCGAAGTTCCTTTACGGACGGTATCGAACAAAAACTTTTGCTGTAATAAACATTTTTGTATTTGTATTGTATAAAACAGGCTGGAGCTGGAAGAAAAATTTCGTTCCATTTTACCGTCACGACCGCCACGTCACGAAATCGTCACAGTGCGAAGCGCGCAGCCACGAACTGTCTATAGATTGTTACATTGTTAGTACGGAAGTGCGTTTGATTTGAATTTGAAAGTTTCAGTATAGAAAAGTACTCTTTGCTTCGTTCCAACCGAGTGTTCCACGACACTCACGTACTTTTGATTACTATATTTTGTAGTACCGAACTTCGGCAGTTTGAACCGAATTTCGGCCGAATGCCGAACTTCGGTTCAAGCTGCCGAAGTTCGGTTTAACCGAATGTGAAACGAACTTCGGCCCATCCCTAATAAATACAAACATTCCCACAGTTTTTTGACTTTTAAACGTTAATATTATGTATAATGATTATCGATTAGTATGAATTTAATCACATAAAACACAAAACTTATTCTGATTTGCTCCTCTTCGGACATTGAAGGTGCATCACAAATGTTTTTCAATCAAGTAGATAAAAAATTTAAGAATTATTAACGTTTTGCTCGTTTAGTAAAAAATGTGTGACCTAAGGTGCTCTTTTTTAGACTTCTCTAAGCCTTTTTAGTTTACACATAGCAAATGATTACCGATGTATGTTTTTGGCACCAGTTTTTATAACACTTAATTCAGAAAAGTTTTCAAAATTGTTTGCTTGTACAAGTATCAAACAGGTACAAAACAAACGGTACTTATCTAATATAGGTAGTGTCTTGAAGTTTCAAGGTATACAACTTGTTTGGTGTGAACGTGGGGTTACGGTGCAGTTGTCCGCACAGCTTGACTTTGTTTTTACGGCACTATAACCACCACTATTTATGGGGTGTATTTAGCATGAGCTTGCTTCAGTATTTTCTTCCGAAGGGCGCGATACTTGTAAATGTTGTCGGGTTCGCTCATGATCATTGTGCGCCGCGTGGGACGCACCTACTGGTTATCAAACTCAGTATCAATAAATTGCACTTGAGTCCGTCGTGCTCTGCAAATAAAAGAACCTGAATACAGAGCGTTATCGACGAAAGGTCTAAATAAATTTGAATATGTACGTATTTGTTGCTCACATGCATTGATATCATCATCTGTTTCACGGTATGCTCGTGCTCTACAAACCTGTCCAATGTCCACTGTATTCGAGGAGAATAATATAGTATCCTTAGGTACCTCAAGTTGAGCCTGCAGGATAAGCCTACAAAGCAAAACACGTTACAGTACAGTTTCATTTTAAAAATAATAACGGCACTGTTCGTAGCAATAATTTGTCAGGAACTTTTCGATTCCCACAATGCTTTTGTTATTATTTTATTTTGATAATCAAGAAACAATCGAGTATCGGGGCTTAACGAGCAATAACGTTTTGTCCATACATGCAGGTTGTCTGCAGAACGAACTGGGTATCAATTAAATCACCAGCCAAACGTTGGCTGCGTTATGAATATTCAGAATATTCACATGCGTCCAGACAACGTACACGCCCCTAGCGGCGAGTGCAAAATAAAAGAGATCCAGGTGGCAGATTCAATAGCCTCCCATTAGAAGCCATTATATGCCAATAAATATCGAAAGGAGACAGTCGAGCTGTCCATCCAAAGACGGTGCCGTAACTCATATCGCGGTAATAATCCTTATAATGGAAATAATAGCGTTCGCAAAGTTCTTGGGAGAAAGCAAGCGAATAACAAACGTAACGAGGACACAAATAAACAAGGCTGTTATTATGGGACAATTGGACCTGAAAACAGCTAGTCTAGACGTCCATTGAATTCTATAGCGAGCTTAGGTTACCTACCTGTTTAAGTCGAAGTGAAAACAAAACATGAATTCAAGGTTTAAGCAATTCCTTTCATATAAGTACAATAATAATTTATAATGTAGTGTTATTTTAATCTTGATGATAAGATCTCTACCACAGTGATACCATTTTTAAAACCATTTAAAAATTAATGTATCAGACAATTATATCAGTGCAAGAAAAAAATACCTCAATAAATAATTTATTATCAATCAGCATCCCTAATAAAATTAGAATAAAATGTTCAATGATGTTTCTAAACAGCCTTCTGATATTCCATAATGATAGAAATAAAATAATAATGTTTAGATCTAAAGGCAAACTGATGTATTAAATTATAACAACTTGAGGCGGTGGAAAGCCGATGCCATCGACGAATTAATTATTGTCGCTGGAAGACGAGTTTCGACGTGTGAGGACGAGATTATTACATCGTGATTACGCCGTTAATATTGTATTTCCATAAGCGGCGATGGTGAGGTCTCTCCCACAGTCTCGAGATGCGGTCGAAGTGGTGTCAATTTCCATTAATACGGTCATTATCGTAGCCGGTGCATAAATCCCTCGCCAGGTCGACCACCGCGAGTTGCATGCGCCTATGGCAGGACAATCAACTTGAACTTCTCTTGAAATCTATCGTTAGGTAATATTTTAGAATTTTGAAAAATCTCAAAATCAAGCATACTCAGGCAATCAATATCATTTCGAAGATATCTAGAGGAGTAGTCAAAAGCTAGTTCAACCAAGGCTATTTTTATACTCATATATTTTGCGATTTTGACAAAATTTATTGTACAGTCCAGTCGTAATCCAGTTTCCTGTTTCCTATACGCAATTACTAAGACAAAACATAAATACCTTAAAGGGTCTTAGACAACTTCAAAGGATCTGGAATAATTAAAACTGAGAGAATGTCTACCGCGCCTTCAAAAAAAAAAGCTTTAAAAATACTGTTTTTTTTTTTTAGTTTTTTGTGATCATGATTCATCTCCTGAAGCGCTCGTTATGATAGAGAACAATTAGTAAATAGAATAAGTAAGTTCAACAATAAGTTTCCGTTAGTTTTTCTGACTAAGTTTTTTACACCTTACAAGCTTCGAGAAAGAACAATTACGCTGAATTCTTAATTTCAGCTTGGACGATCGCCAAGCCTCGTCGTCGTTTGAGTATTTTTAGTAGATAATCACCTCGTAATTTGGATTGCAACAATGTTTCCTCACCAGCTAATTGTGTAAGTATTACGATATGTTGTTTGTCGTGAATGCGTAAAATGTGTGTTTTATACTTTTCCTTGTAACAAAGATAGTAAGTACTCGTATTGTATATGTCGCAACCAATTTTAATCCACCAAATTTAACCAAGGTTTAATCAGCCGTTCAATTGAGCGACTAGCCATTTGATTAAACGGCGCCGTTCAACTAGACGCCTGAATGGTATTAGGCAAATGGTTTGTAGCTATTACGTTTAACGACTTGCCTAGCCAACTCATGTCTTAGGTAATAAATATAACATTATTGTTGAACGGGTTTGTATAGAAATTAGCACCAATTTTATAACTAGATAGCGTGACTAAGAATGGCCAATACCAAGATCGCGCTGACGAAAACGCACGGCGAATAATGTCGTCAAATTACCAATGCTTATTTTACCAGTTGATGACCATGTTGATGTAGAAGATAATATTTTAAATCAAAGTCAGTTGGTTAGGATAGTGAAAAACTACGAGTGAAGTGAGCGGCCGCCGATGCGCCAGAAATCGATTAAAACTATTTAAATCGCCCTAATAAATGAATATTTTTAGCCTGTATTGTCCCACTGCAGGGCAAAGGCCTCCCTCCCTTTTTTCCTAATGAATAAGCCTAAGGATGCCTAAGCGTCCAGCCAGCCAGTTCATTAAATGTTTGTATTTAACCAGACGGCTAAATACCATTCAGGCCGTTAGTTGATCGGCGCCGTTCAATGAAATGACTAGGCGTTTAGTTGAATGGCTGATTAAACAACCAGTTGCATGCGACATAATTTAAAAATACTTAGATATGCGAATAAATGGTTTTACTACACTTTTAAGATCGTCTTGTTCTTTTGACAAGGGGTTATGAAGGGACGGTAGGTACTCATATTTAAGCACTATTTTATTAAACAGCTAAAAATATGCGAGTATGAAAATATTGATTTATACATATAAACGCAAAACGTGACATTTTCGCGTCTCTTCATTTCCCCTAATTGAAGTCTACAAATGCATCTTCACTGGCTACACTACTAATAGGTAGGTACCTACATTACGATACATTTATCTTGCGAGTATTTTGGGTAAACACGCCGAACGCTTACACTGCAAGAATGTGACGGTCTGCAGTTTACACGATAACAAAGTCTCTCTAGAGATTTTCATTACGAACTCCTATTTTTGTGGAACGCACAAGTCGTAATTTAAGATTACACACAACTAATATCTGCGCCGGCTCTACGGTGCGTATAAATTATGGAGCTCACTCGACGATATTGTGTTTCATGTCCGGCGGTTTAGACACGGGCCGAGGATATCAGCGTGAAAAGGGCGAAATATTGCAGAAATTTCAAACGCGACAGGACAGCGTTCGATTCGTCGCGGTGTTGGATTTCATTGCGCTTGCGCTGTGTCGCGCAGGCACATGAGCGACCCGCGACACCACTTCGCCAGTGACGTTTATTGATAGCAATGTTTTGAGTAAATCGTGCATATTAAAATTAGTTTCAATTTCGCACTGGTCAGTTTTATTATGGCTGCGGGGATTATTTACGGCTCGGCCATAATCCGTATCTAGATTATTACAATCTCGTTATATTTTAATGATCTGTTGCCGATCGCGAACGCACTCGCGTAACTGGTGTTGAGTTTTGATTAATTAGAAGGGACTCGTCTGGAGTCCCGTCTGTAAGATGTCGGTATCAGTTTAAACAAGTATCGGTAGGAGATGGTATCCGTAGTATTGTTAATCCGGTAATTTGAATTTATTGCAGCATGAATAAATAGTGGTGGTCGTAGAGCGGGGCTATCGCGGGAGCACATCGACACAGCCGCGTGCCATGTAGGTAGACGCTAGAGAGGGCGACGGCGTCGGTCGGCGGCGCTGGCGGTCGCTACTGCGCCGGAGCAGCCCTCGCGCTGCCTCCGGTCCGACACGCCAATGTATGGGACTAACGGACCTGTCTAGAACGTGCACACACACCTACTCTACACAGATGCATTCTCAATTCAAGCCACTCTGAATCAATTTTACTTGCCCTTCCTAACGAGATTCAGCATACCATTACGATTCATATCTAACTGTAGCGATTATACCTTACATAAAGCGTAGAACTAATCTAGCCTATTCCTTGTTTGTGATGTGATTGTTCTTCCTTAATGGGCGAAGCGGTCTAATCGGTACATCCTCGATGCGAGCCGTGTCCGAGTTGCGTTAATTAGACTCCGATTGCATTCTGCTGAGGCAGATACTCGTACATGCCTCGAGGTCAGCTTGTAAAGTAACAAAGCACTGATATGAGAAGATTCGGTTTAGAAGGTAAAATGTACCTAGAAGTACCATAGAAATTGCGCGCCAAGTATCGGTGCATCGCTGCGATGACCTGCCCGTCGAGGTGTGGACCGGCAATCTGCAATCATTATTTACGGACAGCTATTATCACCTCATGGCTTTTCTGGTTTATTATCAGCATTGCTCGTTATGTTGTCCTGCGATGGATAAATTATGCTATTAAGTTAGCAGATTGACAAAGTTATTTATGACATTAAGTGAGTGCAGGCTGAGTGGTGACCGCTAGTGCTTTCGCAGGTGATTCTACCATTGGAACTCGCTAATCGAAACTATTTATTTATTTATTGTGTTTCATACATAGATGTTCCAAGGAATTCATTGGATTAGCTACAGAATAGGAAATAAGTTTAGCGTTAATATTATAATATTATTAGCGTTAATATTAACTATTATATTAACGCTAAACTTATATCCTATTCTGTAGATAATAAGAAGAAGAGGTAAGATTTTTGTGATTAAAAAAGTTGATCTTGAATGTGTTAAAAGCTTTCATAGGAAAATTGTGTTGTTTCGAAATTACTTTCATATTCGCATTTCAGTGGTAGTAGAAATCGCAGACGGGTTTTGCTTTGTGCAGATAACTAGGCAACATTCTGCTTCGATAATTGTCACACAATATACAATTTGTATGGTAGATTTTAATACAAAATTCAATCGATAGAGATAAAAGACAACTAATTTTAGTGCCCCTATGAAAATATCTGTTTAAGATATAAGCCGAGCGTGTGTCGAGATTTGTCGAATTTAATTTAAATGCAAGATAAAATAATGCGTTAAAATATTGCGTTATGATAACTGTAAAGGTGTGGTAGGTAAACGTTTAGTTTGCTTACTCTGTGAAAGTCTTGAAGGCTCTTCAGATAATATTACAGCTCCATAGTCTGCAGATTACACTGTATTAAAGGCTCACAGACATACAAAGTTCTACGCAACAATATGGATAAATGCTACGTTATGTGAGAAGTTCATTTTAATAACATAAACAGTGCGAACTAACTGTAATGCGTATGCGCATTCAACTTCAAATCCAAAGGAAAATGTCAGATACTGCCGTTTTTATGACGCTATATTTGCATAAACATCGTTGGTGTCGTATTAGGGCTTGTCTTTTATGGTTTATAATGTCTCGGTATTTAAGTTTTGTAGATTGCACATCTACATAAAGCTGACTCATTTTATCCAATCAATTTTATTTGCCATTTTTGGTCTTGTTTGTTGTTATGTCTTGTACCTACTACAGCTAATTACAATAAAAAGTTGACAAAAGCAAAATACGAGTACAGGCGCCTATAAAATAAAATTTACAATCAGAGAGTAAAGGACGCTGTGAATATAGGCTTCTTGATGTTTATTGACTTACCTATGTGTATTTTTTACACACAGTCATAAGCATGGCTCTTCAATGTGCAACCATATCCAACGTAGCTTATATTATAAGTATAGCAATGGATTTGGCTGACTTATTTATATTCCGATACTACAAATGCACGTTATTTTTTTTATAAGTATTTACACACAAGATACGCAGACTCATTATCTTTAGTCTCCAATTTGAACCTATACTGTTCCATTGCTAGACAAAGGTTCCAATACTCTTTCAAGCTTTGCGGTCGCTGGTTCCCAACTCAGCCCGCAGCATTATTAAGTTTTTATTTTCCCCCAGCTATTCGAGATGCTGTCCACTTGGTTCTCATTTCACAGCAGGCGGCGCCTAAGGTCTGCGGCGGCGTTTCAAGTGACGTTAGCCGTCAAGTATGTAATACACTTGTCAAACGATTGATATTGATAGGACAACTTGTCTGATACGGCATGTAGCAGCTATTTATAAATAAACTATAAATTAATTGGTCGGCTGGAATGCAATTTGTTACGTTGTCCTTTAATGATGCTTGATTGAGACATCGATACGGTTGTTGTTACAGTCTGATTGCGTATTTTTTGCGCAAACTAGGTTGTAACTTTAGATTACCATGATAGCTTATTGCTTCGTATTATAATATTTTACAAGTTGTATCACTAAAGTAGAACGATATATTCCCAACGGCCCCACTAGTGGGGAGGTTAGTGGGGTCGTTGGGCATATATCAGTAGAACCTCTTAAAAAGTTGTAAACATATTTGTTTCTTCTGCCACTTACAGACAACTACCAACTTTACTTACAAGTAGGTAAGTACCGTCTCTATGCCTAATAAAAAGGCATAATTATTGGTCAATAACGTTAGTCATCTATACAATGTTAAAAACCCTAAATAGGTAGGTACCCTACATGTACTTATATCTTATTACAACTTGATTAAAACAATGTATCATGGATTTTAAAGAACCTTCCACGTATGAAGAGAAAATACAAAAAGTTAAAAAGATTGAGAAGAAGAAAAGTTAATAAAGTTAAGATTACGCATGATGAAAATATGAAAAAATATAGGAATAAATAATGTCCATGTAATACAACCCTAAAAAGGCACAACATATTACTTATGCTACATTTAATTTTTTTATTTATTTTAGTAAACTTACAGCTAGACAAAACAAAGTATGATAGAATACACACCCACTTGACGTAGGTGCATGTTCACTTAAAGCCGATTACAATGTTTCCACTTATAGATGTGTGTTTAAAGACAAAAGTTCTAAGTTTATTTTGTAATTATTGCTGGTATATTTTTATACATGGAAACTATCTGGCTGGAGGAGCGTGTATTACATATTAATGTATTATCATATTACCTTGGACATAAATAAGTAGGATCAATCCCAATTAAATAGGCTTATTATTAGTAGTAGTCATCGTATTATATTCGTGTATTGGGGTTGAATGTTTTTTTTCATGCTGCCAATTATGAATAAGTAAAATTTGTGAAAGGTTGTGCTTGTGACTAGTCAAGACGTCGCTAATCTATATGGAGAACCTATAATCAAACAAAATATACCTACTGTAAGTAGGTAATTAATTCTTATGTCTCATCATCTTCCTGACCTTATCCCACGCTAAGTGGGGTCGGCACAACATGTCTTCTTCATCAACTCACTCCTATCACTCGTCAATTGTGCATCCACTCCTTTTACATTCATATCATCTCTCACACAATCCAACCACTTCCTCTTCTTGCATACCCAGCCACACTCATATTCATAACTCTTTGGTAATTAATTATTATGTCTAAAACGAATTAATTACATATTTTCTACCTTTCAAAAGCTCCAAATATGCTTACTTACCTCTTATTGAGATAGACACCTAAAGCTTTGGTATCGTTTTTTAATACGGTAGGTACTTATGTTTCTAGATGTCAAAATATCCAAATCGTTTTGATGGTAGATATCATTTCTAAATGCGACTTCAGAGCCGGACACATTTATTTCCATCAAGTTAAGCCCATTAATAAAAGAGCATCTAACTTTCGATGACTACGTGGTTACTTAGGATGGAAGTGCCAAGCTTGCTACCGCATGTGATGGTCCATGGCATAAACTTGGTGCGGGTTTTTCTAATACGAGTATATGGCTTTACAATGACAGGTCTTCTAATATAGGTACATCATAATATACAGGGTGTAACATTTAGAAAGGTCCGTATGGGAAAGTCTGAAACTATAAGACATACGAAGATCTGTTTTTAGGAACCATGTCATCGATTTTAGTAAAAAGGAAAACAGCATTCACACATTTCAAAAAAACTTGTACTCAAAAAATTATTTTTTATGTTAAAACGTGTAAGTAATGGAAATAACTTTAGTGTGTCCGTAACTGTACCGTAACCAGATGCCAAAATAAATAACCATAATAAACACTATTCCTGACAAGGTGTCGTCGCACGCGCACCATCCATCTGATAATAGTATGTAAATAATTATTAAATATTATCGAATGGCAGATAGGGTCGTTTAGGTGGCCGGTGCGTTATCTGTGTTATTTGTCGTTAACAGGTCCATGGGACATAGTGTTATCGATTTGAGTTATTGCGACAGAGCTAGGGAAGGAGATTCTTCTCTAGTTTCAAATGTGTCTGTCGCTGGTGACGAGATAGCTTGCACCTGCTCAGTGGCCACTGTTGCCCAACAGTCAGATATCATCGCGGGACGCCAAGAGTAATGGCCAATATTAAAAAGTAGCTGCTTCGCTAGATGTCGTAGTAGGCAATTTGTTGACGGTTAGTAGGTTTGATGAACTAGTGAATATAATATTGAATATATATATCGTACTCGTATAATATTGACGTCTAATAGATTGACGCCATTTTAAATCATACATTTTTTTCTTCCTCCGCTAATAAGTGTAAGTAACTTTCAGATTATAAGTATATTAAAGGTGTTACCAATAAAACTAGTTATTCCAAAGTTCTATCAGATTTGCGCATTACAAGGTATAGCTATCTATACCATGCATAAATTCAGAATATGTCAGAAATTATTTCTTACCAATAAACCCAGTAGAACTCTGATGTAACTATTCTTCTGATACGCCAAGATGCACAAATCGGCAACATCGCATCCAAAGAGAAACCTCTATACTTAAAAGTATAATTTTGTCTATGAAAGCTGACTGTATTTGTAAATTTTGTTTCTCATTCTTGTTTTTTTTTCTCATATTGGCTTCGGAGTTTTTGTGCATTCGCCAATTCACAAGTAATTTTTTTGCCTCTTCTAATGGAACGTAAGATTTGTTCCAGATGAAGTATTTTTATTCTCCTGTAAATTTATCTGTATTCTGTGGTTACACTAAATTTAAACAAGGGTGCAGGCTTGTGTAACTTCGGAAAAGCGTTTGTATGAAAGAAATGTCAAAGTTATGCAAGGTGTAACTTTATAATTGGTTTATTGGTAAGTAGATAGCCATTTTGCTTAATCTTAAGTTGAACTAAGCAACAACTTTACGCCACGTTTATTAGTAACGCCGTAAGTACAGTCAGCAACGAAAGTCGATTAACATTTTATGTTTAACAAATCTGAATATTTCCGAAATCTGTAACATCATGACCAACATTTTTACTTATATTTGAAGATAAGGTCATGGTTTATAATAATTTCCCAAGAAAAGTTAATAATTTTTTTTTTCAAAAACAAAAGCCATGTTAAAAAGTCCAACTGTTAATCGGCTTTCGTTGCTGACTGTACATAGGTATGAATCTGAAAGTTCGTGAGTATGCTGGTGTTTCGATCACGCCTTATCCAGTGATTGAATCTTAGGATCAGTGCTGATTATGTATTGCTAGTACATACAAATGCCTTTACATAATTTAATAACACAATTCGCGAATGATGGAATAATTAAATCGGCTACTTAAGCCGGTTCTGTTTTTTTGTTTATTGCCCTGTTTAAAATATTGCTCGCAGTAGATTACCGTAAATCATTTCTCAAAGATAATAGTTTTGCGCATTGTGTTGTTCGCCTGGGAAAAACAGAGCTAGTCATATCAAACTCGGAATATTCATAATCTAACCTAATAAAATACAATACCTACTTTTCGAACGTTACAACAAAGAGTCGCAAGTCTTCAGCCCGCAGTAGTACTATATTTAGAAAAGACTGGTTAAATGCTTTGAATGACTATAGTGAATTATGATGCCACTCATAACGGTCAGACAGGATGACCATATTTATCGATAAAAATAAAAGAGACCTATACTGTTTTCAGATATTCTTCTTAAATAAAAACCTAAGCAATAAATAACATGAAATAAATAGTAATTTAAATAGGGCACGACACTAGTTTCCTTTAATTTGTAACAGCAGTCAATATTCATGGAGGGGTGTTATTAACCGTTGGCTGCCGGCCCGCGGCTGCGTCCGATCTGATTCCGATTCTTTTATGAATAGAAACTATAATTGCATCAGCCGTCGACCGCAACTATTCCGCATCGCAGGTAGCCGGTAGCTAGACTTGCAAAACTACTGATTTAACGCTAGATTACTATCTCTATAATATTGGGCCCGCGTTTAATTTTCTTACGCTCCGTTTATCCGCATCCCCTCAATCATTCTCGATAATTTCTGACAAAACAAAGTTTTACATTATTATTAACTATAGCTCTACCAATGCTATCGGTTCTATAAGTTCTTCGATATGGCGCTCTCGGCACAGCAGCAAATGAAGCGGTCGCATTAAACTTGTCCGTCGAATATCTGGCCGTAATTAATAGCAGGAGATAAGTCGCAGGTCGCGTCCGCGATACTCGGCACGGGTCGAATAATCGAGGCTGTCGGGAGCCGAGCGCCGCACTACCGACCGCGCCGCCCAGTCCCTATATTAATAACCGTCACCCGATATCGGAGGTGCCCGCACGAAATGGGAAATTAAAAGGCTCTCATAGAATCCACTCATTAGAGCGATTTGTGTTAGTGAAGTAAGCGGCGCTGCACAAGAAGTTATTAATGAGCATTGTAATCGCTGGACTCTGGCACGAGAATCATTTGTGCGTTCATTTATCGAGCTGTGTTCCGGGCCGACAGCTTCTGGTCAGAGGAGCGCGGGCGTAAGCCGCCGTTTCTTGATTGTGGCCAACGTGTGTCGTTCTGTGATTGTATCTCGGATTGTGCATGCAAGCGTATCAGTGCAGGCTAATTTGTCAATTACGGAGTCAGAAGTCACGCGGGGTCGCGGGGCGGTTCTAAAGCGCGTAATAGCGCAATTTATGCCATCATTGTTCTAAAGTAGCGTCGGCCGTATATCAGTGAGGCAGACGGGACCAATTGATACAAACGAGCGCATGTCACGTCTAAATATAATATTAGGAATCACGGCGCGAGCCAGGATATATTAATTTGGAGTGCTTGTTGCATGACCAAGCTTATCGTTAGGGTATACCTACGTCCGCTGCTATTTTAGTTACCTAACCTAATGATCGTGTCCCAAATAGAAGATGATATAACATCTTATCATCATAATTACCAATTATTAACTTCTTCAATGCATCGCGGTTATCATTGGTTGTGGTTCACGCATAAATTGGTTTCGACTGACTATAATGTCATTTTAAAATAGACTGATTCTAATGACAAGTAGTGGTGGTACAAAAGGTGAATGGAAGCTTCGAATCAACGTCAAGTTTCATGTCAACACGTTTAGGTATTTGTGGTATTTAAATACCGTAGACCCTTGCTCCTGAAGTGCGAGACTAAATGACGATTTATGAATGAGGTCAGTGTGGTGAGTGAGTTCAGCCGGGGTCAATTCACAGACATCTGAGAAGTATGACGACTAAAGTTTCATTGATAAAAAGATTTTGCAGGATTGTTTCTCTATGTTTGCAGTGTAGGTAAGTTTCATAAGGGCAGTAATTTTACAGCTTGTTAAATAACGGTTGATAATGGGTTCATTACCACGTACATTTGAATTTTCCAATCTCAATACTCGAGCGGAGATTTCGAGATTCTGATTTCTCTGCTTGAGCTTCGTGATTGGTCAATTCGTGCGCGTTATGATATCCCGCATATCAACCTATATTTCAACAAAGTGTAGAATTTGAAGTGACACGTCCCGGTCCCGGACGCTTGTTTGTCGCTAGCTCGGCGGATCAATTGGCGTGCGGTCGACTGAGAGTGGCTCGTGCCTGCCACACGACCATTCGCTCTCTGATAATATCCCGTCCCAAGTTACCATATTTTATGAAAAATTATTACTAATTAAATGATGTTATATAAAATAATCTTCTCTTTTGGATCTGTTTTTGATAGTTTAAATATAGGAAGACAGTTTTCCACAGCTATCCTTTTTCCATAAAAAAGCGTTTTCCATATTTGGAAAAGCTATATATAAATGAAAGCTAAAAGTAATGGTCGATGGGGGAGGCCTATGTTCAGCAGTGGGCACTAGATGGCTGACATGATGATGATGATGATGATGATGAAAAGTAATGGTAAAACGAATATTAACTATTAAATCAGGTTGGGATAACAGTTTGTTATTAATCGTATCGGGGTCCAACTGCCTTGACACAATAGACTCCAAATGAGGAACTAGCATGTCCTCACACAATAAGACAGTTACATTAATTCAAAAGACCTGTTCGGTCCGCTTTGAAATAGTACCACTATTATTGTAGCATGTTTCGTAATTATCGCAGATACGCCTGCAACAAAGAGACACCTCAAAACAACATTGATCATTGCAAATACCATGCAACAATAAATCAGAAAACCAGGTTCAACACCTTGTAATAACAACTTGTTCTCCAACTATGCTTTTGTACGGTCCACTCAGTAAATTTTGTAGACTATTTAGAATGTACGCAATATTTCAAACTGGTCAGTTCATTTTGGATTCTGTATTGAGGTCATAGTTATCTTATTACTGGACCATAAGTCTTCGAGTTGAGCTACATAATATCTACTTAGGTACTTTTGCGTTATCATCTAGCTTAAACATCAAATGGAACGATAGTACAACCACAGTTATAAAGCTGATCATGTTCATTATTTATGCCTAGTCAAGCAAAGTGTTATCTTTGACGCATCTTTTTACTACATAATAGATGAGGCATACAAAAAGGTTTAAATTGATTATTGAATCGTTGTTAAAGTATTCGGTCCGCAGTCTAAACGGAGCGCTTATTTCATACTGTCCATAGCTCGCATAACTTCATTACGAGCTCAATTGAATAAACTGTGATAGGAACGCAGAGGCGCTCTGCAAGTTGATTGCTCAAATTTCCTCTTCAACTATCACAAAGATATGGTGAATTTCTAATTGGATAAACGTGTCGTTTCCTATTTAAAGGCGACGGCGGGAGATGCGTTTCCACTAAAGAAAGACCCTCAGCGTTGTGGGGCGATATGGTTTTCGGTTGAAATGTCGTACGTAGCGAGATGTCGGACAGGTCTCGGTAGAGTGGTGGCTGCGTATCCTCGGGCACGCGCGCCGTCATCCCGAGTAATGGTCCGTCAGGCAGAACCCGACTTGCGCTCGCGTGTTCAATGACCAACTAATGAATTGTGATTTTACTTTAATGCTTCCTGGGTGAGTCTCGATTTTGAAATGAAGGTGTTATCGTTATGCCATTCACTCGCCATGTTTGTTGATTTGTAAGGTCTCGCATTTACTTGAGATGGAATAGGTAAATGTTCCGGCATGACGTCGATCTTTAAATCCGTAAGTAAAAATATCCAAAGTGTAGCAAAATCCCAACAAAACAGACCGATGTTCAGTTATATTAACATAAAAAATATTTATGAAATACAAGAAGAACAAGAAGTCAGTCAAGTAAATATAAAATGATTTGCATAGAAACGTAGGTTTCACTGTTTGGGAATTGACTGCATCTTTTGTGTATACTGGGGAGACCGCTTAAAATTCATAAAAATATTTTAAGGTAGATAATTACGTATTACTTTCTATGATATACGATTACCTCATACTGAGGAAACATGTCGCAATTAGTCACTAATATCCAAAAAATACATTAATACCGCAGCTTCTTTGAGATGGTAGTTTGGGTGGTCGCGAAGACACGTGCCTTACCCACCAATGGTCGGTACCTACCTCCCATAAAAGCCATTTCTCTGAAGAACGATTAATCAAGCAGGTTTACCGACTCTATCATTAAACGAATTTCACTAATCCGACATTTGATTAAGAGAACATTTTTGTCATTAAAATAAAATGGCTAAATGGAATGTTATCGCCAGAAAAAATGAAAAATTAGGTATTGGGATGGAAGATAGCTGGAGATATGAGAAGAATATTTAGATTAACACCTAGACGATAAACACGTAGAGGATAAATAGTTGGATATATTATACGATATGCCTCTTTATATAAATATCTTCAAAGGAAATATAAAAGGCAGACAGGAAGGGAAACCCCGGAATTACATGAATCAGATTAATAAGAAGGTTCTTTCATGTCACCTAAGGGATTAAAAGATATCGCATTAGAGAAAGACGAATGTAGGAAACTGCATCATTGCAACCATAACGTTCATAATTGATTACTGCTTGCAGTTTTGAAATTAAAGGTACTAAATACATTATCGATATACCTACTCTATCATACACATAATAGACATATTCAAATCAGTAAATTGTGTATGAACTTTGTTTCATTGAAATTCATAAAATGCATTCATCTCTACTCTCCAGCTGGCTACAGCATCAGTATCGGGTCACTAATTAAAAAGCAAATTGAAACACCGTGTGTCAAGGACTATTAATTTTTACGAGCGCTATCACGGCATCGCGCGGTCATTCTTCGTGAACGAGTCCCATACTTTTATCTTTATGTATGCAGCCAATAGATTGTATCGGTTGTTCGATAAGTAATAAATAAATTATCGAAGACTCATAGCTTTTTTATCTTGACGTAACGATAGGGACGGGACGAAAGAATATCCCTTATAAATGTCACAAGTTCGCCATTATGAGAGTGATATAAATTATGATTTTTTAAGTAAAAATAAAACTTCTTAGTCACTATAAAATGTCCTAATAGGTAACTGAAAAACCTTAAAATGATAAAACAAAAACCCAAGCGAAGAAAATTACAAAACTCTAGCACAGAGATTAAATTGCCGTTAATCACTTTCATCTCGTCAAATGGGGTATAAAACTGTCTACTATTTCTGTCTACGAGTTGATATTGCAATCCAATGTCTTGTCATTATAAAGGTACACGCACACGTGCAGCTAGCGAGACCACCGGCGAGGCCAGCGGTGCTTTACTTGCAACGATTTATTGTTATAAAAATAATGTATCATCGGCCGCGCCGCACAATGCACGTAACAAGCTCGGCCGTGCAACGGGACGACACTGAAACTCGACGGACAGTCACGTGCCACATTGAAAGCTACACTTTTTACTATAGCTTAGCGCTACTCGTGCACTATGCCAGTACTCTTAAACGGTGAAGGAAAACATCATGAGGAAATCGGCATGTCTTAGAACGTAAACAGTTCAAAAAACATGTAATGTGTCAAGTGCTCAAGCGCCTTTTTTATTTGTGGGGAAGTTCTTTCGAAAGTGACACAACAAGAAGACACGATACTCGGAACACCAACCCTTTCAAATAGATTCACATAAATGCACTAGAATTTAATGGGGGCAGAAGTTTTAGAGTATAAGGTTACTTAGTCTACATATTTATTGCATATAGTTATTATCAGTTGCAGTGCATTGTCGTCGATAAAGGCAGTTGGTTTTAACCGTAAGTACCTATATTATGTAGCTTTTAGTGTACACAAAGTTCTAAAAAGCCAAGTTACTATTTACTCTTGTTCAATTGATGGATGTTCTAACTCAGCAGTTTTTGATCTGTAGTAAGTGCAGTAGCATCAATACATGCGATAAGAGCGATGCAAGAACCCATTGCTTTTCTATTGACGATTAAACCGATTGGTTATTTCTTGATTGATGATTTTTTAAATTGAATTTTGAATTTGAATAAGACATTAAAATTTAGCGACATATTGTACTAGCTATTTTTAGCATTAAATTATTTTATAATCGCTTCAAATTACTTAGATTATTTCGAACTTATATTGGTGTCCATAGCTCTTTATCTACCTATTCATTTTCCAAGAACAAGTTTAGTGAGAGTATTATGACGATGACGACCTCTGTAGCGCAGTGGGCGAAGGCCCGCCTGCGACGCAAAAGGTTGCGGGTTCGATCCCCGCGACGGGACCAATGTTTGTATGATCTACAAATATTTGTCTCGGGTCTGGGTGTTTCTATGTATATTAAGTATGTATTTACAAACAAAAAGTATATAAGTAGTATATCAGTTATCTAGTACCCATACCACAAGCTCTGCTTACTTTGGGGCTAGATGATGCTGTGTGGAAAGTCCAGCATTATTAAATATTTATTTATTTATTTATTTATTATACCCAAGAACAAATTAAATTTTATAAAACGATATCAGCAACGTGCAATTAAGTGACAACACACGACACATGAAATATGTCTGACTCTCATATGACAGAAACGAGACGACAAGTTATGAAAGTTTTGTTGCAATAATTATATAGCCAAGCCATAAATGGTAGAGCTCTTTTACATTGCAGCTTTCCGCGTACTTAAATGGTTTATGAGACAATTGAGATGAATGTTAGTGAGCTGCGACCAAAGAGCACTTAAATACCTACTCAAAGGCTGGGACTAATACGAGTATGATTGAGCAATTCGATTTATTTTCTATTTTAAAAGATGAAAGAGTTTTTTGCCATGATCTGAAATAACCATGGAAAATTTATAAAAAGCCGTAGTTAGTTGAAATGAAAGTCTCTGAAAAGAAACTCATGAAAAGAAAATTTCAAATCAGTAGATCTTTTTTTATTAAAGATTAGTTTCAATGAGTTCAGTTTTGTTTGATGTTTCATTATAGGTACATCTCTGAAGAGACGACTGCTTTTAATTAATGCCCCGATGTGAAAAGGTTTTAATCGAGACACGCACGCACGATGCTTCTATCAGATATCGTTCTGCGACACTCTACAAGCAATACCGCCGTGACAAGCGTTTGATTACAGGTGCCCGCTACACGATGTTGTTATTACGAGATTCGCGTCCTACAAGTAGAACCAGTCACAGTAACTGTTCACATAAAATATTGCTTATTGTTTGATTTTGCCGCAGCTGGATCTCTATCATATCTTAGAGAGAACAGGTAACACGCAATGTGAACCCCACTTGCACCGACTTAGTTAGTTTCAAATTGCAAAATAATAAGGTGCCTACTACTTCCACCTTAACTTGCAGGTCGCCTTCAATTGTTTGTTGGAAGTTTTGTTTATCCTAACTTTCTGGGTAACGTGGACTTTTCTAGATTTCACGTTAATTTATGTTACTTTATATTTTTTACATAAAAATGTTCACCATTTCACTATTCCGTTTGACTGTACCATATGCCGTTTAAGAAGAACTGAGAGATGATAATTACACAACATGTCAAAAGCAGATTGATCAGTGATAATGCATTACAGTGCAGGGTGACCGGTTATTGAAATTTTAAATTGGTCTCTATTAAATGTAAAGGATGGATGCAGTTACTGCTCTTTAATAGTAATAAAGTAGTCTTTCGATACTTACTTATAATCGTTGTAGCTTAATATGTTAAGTACTTATAGTAAATAGTTTGCAGAATCAGAATGAAACGTAAACGAAAAGTTATTTATGAACTGACTAGCTGGTACCCGCGACTTCGTCAGCGACGTAATAATATATATAGTTATTAGCAACGCCATCTATTGCATTTAACTGGAACTACCAACTCCCCATAAAAACTTTCAACCCTTATTTCACGCCCTCCATGATTAATATATAGATTTTTTCTGTCATAAGAGCCTTCTCCTGATAATAACAAACACAACAAAAAAAATTTAATGAAATCGGTCCAGCCGTTCACGCGTGATGCCGTGACCAAGGGAAATAGGGATTCATTTTTATATATAGAGATAATCAACGTTCAATGTATCCCCTAAACTGACGTTTATCATGTCATTGCCCCTGCTAGACGCCTACCTTTTTCTTTAATAACTAAACGATAAAAATATTTCAAACATCAAAGGGCAACCGTGGGTGCCCTAAGAGATTTGTAAAAATGCGAATTGATTTCAATCAGTGAACGAGAATAGTCAGTGGGTACAAATACTTAAAATTATGATGTTGAAATATTGCTTTATTTATGGTCAATAAACAACCCCTTGCTTGGGAAATTAATTTCTAATTCCTAACATTATCAATTTTGTTTTACGCTTGAAACGGATGTTGTCTGTCTGATAGCATATAATTACCCTGTACTGTGCTTCGTCTTAGAATATAGAGCTCTATTTCTATCACAGCGAAATGAAACAAGTTTATTACTTTTAGACAAGTAAAGTTTTTCCATAGCACCATAACACCAAGCACGTTTTGGAACAAAGTTCATTTTCGTACGGTATCAGATGGGGGCTGGACGAAAAAAAGTATTCTATTTTTGCGTCACGACACATGTATATGTCAAATCGTCACAGAGCGAAATGCGCAGCCGCAACACAGTCCATAGATTGTTTCATTGTTAGTACGGAAGAGCGTTTTTAGGATACCTAATTGACAATTAATTTATTATAATTTTGAAATTCCCAGTATAGAAAAGAGTATAGTAGACTCTTTGCTTCGTTCTAACCGACTGTTCCACGACACTCACGTACTTTTTTATATCTACGTTTTCGTTTTGATAACGATTGAATCTCTATTATTATGTCTGGGGGGTTACGAGATTAAGAATATTTGAATAATATGAATACCCAATAGACAGACACTCTTGACCTTGTCCAATCGTGACATCTTGCCCCATGAATTCTAGATTGCATTCTTACGAATGAAGAGCGACAAACACTGATCTGCGTGTATAAAAATTGTACTATGTAGTGTAGTAATTATACCGCGGAGTTTGTACGGAGTTATGTCAAGTGTCCGGGGTGTAATTAGTAATCCAATGCACTACTATTTATCATTCGCAATCTAACCACGTCGATGTTGCGTTGATTGAGCGTTTGTGCTATCCAACACTGTTGACTGTTGACATCACTTATGATTGCGTGTAAGGTAAAAACTTGGAATAGCAAGCTACTCTGCGGCTTGATGAAGGTAACTTAGCTACTTACCTACCTAACAAAGTAAAACGTTTTAGTGTTTTTTTTTAAAACTACTTTTTATTTATAAATATTTACACGAAACAATAATCACAAAAATACATAAAGTAGGTATATAATTTAACTAAACTAAAGACAAAAAACATCACCGACCGCACGTAATGCCCAAAAGGCTGGCGGCATTACCTCGTTGGATGGCTATAAGTACTTATCCTCTGTCCGAGTTAAGCACCAGCCCTTTGGTCATTGGTCTCGTCCATTAACTTCTTCGATAATTCTCTGAAAAAGAGGCACGCCTCTGGACCCCGTGGACCAAAAAATTTCCACACCAAAAGGCAGAAATATGTACCCGTCGCCGATAGATATGTATTTCCGCCTTTTGTGATTTTCTGCTGCCGCCGCCGCACCAGCTGTCCTGGAGGTTGCCGACAGGTGAGAGGCCGCCAGCGTATCGACACAGGTAGCGTCCCACACTAGTGGCCTATCACGGCTCCAAGGAATCAAAGACATACCGTCGGGCCTTTTGCTATCATACTTAGAATTAAACATATAATATTTAAACGTTATATATGCTTAGAATGTATCATCTAGGCTTGTTTTTATATTCTATCTTTGATTTTCTCTGTATAGGTATCTAATAATAATTGTTTGCATATTAATCATTACCAAAAATTAAACATCGCCAAACATTATTTCTCACTAAAGCCATCTCTACCTACCTGTGATGTAACTACTACTAAGTTTATATTTACAATATTTTTTTACAAAGTGAGCGGCCGATACTATTGATGTGGCTAATTGATCGAGAACACTACCGGCCGTGTCAGCACGCCTCTGATTTATACCGCTTGAAATCATACCAGAGCGCGCCCAGGCCTTGTCATTAATTTCATTTAATTATTGTTTGTTAATATTACAGGCATATTGCTCTACAGTCGACCATTTTGGAGTGTTGAGCTTAGCAATACACAGAAGTGTTTACAAGCTAAATCTGTGAATTTTTAACATGAGCTGCGGAAAATAACAATTTCATGACCCGATGAAGTTAGTTTCCACGAAGACATAAGAGAACAATTTTTACCCATTCCTAGCGATCAAGAAACCTATAAAATGAAAGTAAGTTTTATTACACTTGTTGTTTGGAACCAACAGATAGATTTATCCGCTTATCTTTATAAGAAAAGCCTTAGCCGTGTCCGTAGTAAACTTTTCTTTTTCCATCACATGTCGAGGGCCGTAAATTACTTAAGTGTAAATAAACGTGGTGTCTTTATAGCGCAGCCTGCATTACAAAGCAGCACATAGCGACAGCTGCGTTTTTATTGTGGAGTGTAAATAAATAATATTTTCTTTATATCAGTGGTGCATTGTAGCTGGACAGTAACGGTGGTGGCCACACGCACGTTCGCTTTACGACTTGCCTTGCCTCTCGATAAAGTGAATTTTATCTCCAACGATTTCTGGAATGAGGAGATTGTTGTAAAATATTCGTGCCTTTCCACATATTGCTTTATTCTTTTACAGTACCTATAACTAACTAAATCATAAAAATCGGAAAAGTATCATAAACGCGATTCTACATTTTAAGAATCTTTTTACATACCAATATGTAACAATAGTTTCAAATTCAATGACAAAATTGGCAAAAAAAAAAAAATACATACAACAGAAGTAATTTTTATTTAGCACCAAAACAAGTGGGAATAAAAGTTAAATCGTTGGTTGTAAGTAGGATTCTATTACGATCGGTTATGCGTAACGAAAACAGCCCTAATAGGCGCTTCTCATTGTTCTCTATGTTATGTTGATACTGTTCGATAAAGCAACACTCTCAAAATTCGAACTGATTGGACGTCTTAACCGGAACACACAATTTGTTACCTCTTTGTATGAGCTCGGTACTTGACCCATTTTACTTTAGATTTTTCGGACACCTTTGCATTGCTGCATGCATTCGTTAGACATTATCATCATTTCTCGATTCTCCTATTTGTCTATTGCTGATTTAAGGTTGAGCTTTGTATGCTTAGAAAATAACAGTTATTTTCTAAGAGAAGTCTGAATATAATTCTGACGATTCCATGAACTTTGTTTAAATAAATAAATAAAAAAATATTTCAGACCCTTTTATGGTTAAGTCCCTTTTATGGATAAGACAGTAAAGTAATGATATCAATCCGCATCGTCGCCTCTAAAAGGCATAAACAGCGTAATTTGATATTATTGGTCTGTAGTGATGAATTTGGCCGGGTTTAGCTCTACGGGTGTTATTATTGGGGTCAGGTCACATAGTTCTATGGTCAAAAGTTATTTCGTGTCCGCCAAGCCCAAAGACTCAGGCATTAAGGTAATGATCTCCATAGGTAAACTGGGCCAATCACGTTTCAATATGGAGCTACCATTATCGCGGGGTAAGTGAATACACCTTGTGGCACAAGTCTTGCTATTTGAGGAACTTGATAGTATCGGCTAAGGAAAACTTGCTGTTGAGACTGTATAAGCGTTATTGGAAAATGACGCAAGCCTAGCTTGACACAGGCAACAATACCAGTGGGGAACATTTATTAAGTTTCGAAGTACCTTGTTAATGATTCTCCGGTTAACCGACGATGTATTCAACTGAACAAAGGAATAGTACAGGTAATAATTTTATGTAACTAAGTTCTACATAATTTTAATTTAACTTGCTCTGATAGAATGTCTACCGTCGTCCGTCGTTTTTTGGTAGGTGGACTGTATTTTGCTGTTTTGTTTGTGAATATCAAAGATTATACGTGGAGCAAGTTCAGTGAGTTTATTTGAATTTAGAAGTTATAAAGTTGCAAGCAAGGTGTTGTCTCTACATACATATTCATCGGTTAGTTTCTCTTCATTTATTCTACCATAGACAAATTAGTCTTTACAGATTATAAAATTAAAAATAGTCTACCAAAATTAGTCATAAAATATATTGCAGTCCAATAAAAAGTTATGAAATAATGACTCCGTCTAAGATTGCCAATGAAACAATGAAGCAATTACTCTAAAAGAGTGCTATTTTTTTAACAGTTTAGTTGGATAGTATATTTCCACATCAAATACTAACTGCGCTCCGTGGTATTATCCGCGGTCCCTCAAAAATCATCATCATCATCATCAGCCTATGACAGTCCACTGCTGGACATAGGCCTCCCCTAGTGCACGCCATTGCGCCCTGTCCTCAGCTCGACGCATCCAGCTTCTGCCGGCAGCCTTTCGCAGATCATCACTCCACCTGGCCGGAGGGCGTCCTACACTACGTTTGCCAAGTCGCGGTCTCCACTCAAGAACTCGTTTACCCCAACGGTTATCGGTTCTTCGGCAGATATGGCCAGCCCACTGCCACTTCAAAAATACTTGACTAATTATTCGTATGAGTTACTTTCATACTTTTCAGTTTTACAAATTTTGCAGTAGTCATCGTTTTCTTATTGTATTTTTGTGTGTTTTTGTTACCTTTAAGTATCCAAATCCACATATAGGTAGGTACCGACTAACTTTCCCATTACAATATTAGTTTACTCATAATGTAATATTTCAAAAATCTTTTTTAATAATATTACCTTAAGTATTTGATATAAGTTAGATTACAAAAGTAATTGCGTTATTATTGGAAGCATTACTTAGCCGCAATGCGCGGCGGTCACGACTGGCGCTACTAATACGGCTCGTTTGCGCACGCGCACGACCCGTCCCATTACTCTACTAAATTAATTTCACTTAATGCTCATCGATTATCGAATAATAATCGTATAGTTTCGGCGATCGTGATGGATGCGAGTTCGTGGGCCCCCCGCGCTGCGGTCCTTACTGGAATACAACTGATGTTCGTTCGACCGCACATTTGCCGATGCTACTATTCCATATTTGGGTAGGACTATCATCCACTATCGATTCACTTAAAACTAAAGTTCTTTATTATTAAGTTACTGTTAGAAAAAGTTTTAGGATAAAGAAACGTACCTAGAAACTGAAGATTTGTAAGATGTGTGTTAGGATCACACTAGGATCGTAGCAAGTGGAAATCTGTGATGTCGGGGATTGGTTTTCACTAAAAAAGAAATGAAGAAACATCAAAGCCGACTTTGTTGTTTTACTGCAATATATAAACAAAACTATGGACTGTCTGTATCTGTAATCGTCCTTGCTGTACTCTCAACATTGATTGGTACAATACACACCACATGCGCACCTGAAATTAATGTCCGTACACGACGCAACATAAATAGTTGAAGATAAAAACGAGAAGACAGCTTGGATGGTAGCCATCGAGCATCGGCAGCGTGCTGCAGTAATGGCCATGCTTGTAGCCCATCCATAACGTATTTCTCATTCATCGATATTAATGCAGGTACATGACAACCGCCCGCCACAACCGCAGTACAAATGAGCGGCTGACTAACAACCGATTATATTTATTTGAACATCATCTTATCCGCAATTAGTATGTATCTTAGGCAGCAGAACGTGCCTAGATTAAACCTGTTTCAATACTTTTTGTGCAAGTATAGGCATAGAATACATCCTGTATTCGACAAACGTGTTTTGCCCAAACATAGTAACAACAAGCCATTGAAGAGAAGCTCTGGGCATTCAAGATTTTA
This sequence comes from Epirrhoe tristata, assembly GCA_951394285.1. Lineage (NCBI taxonomy): Eukaryota > Metazoa > Arthropoda > Insecta > Lepidoptera > Geometridae > Epirrhoe > Epirrhoe tristata. Next base: position 5,941,816 of record OX596146.1, on the reverse strand, counting down.
AGAACAGCTATTTTACTAATTATGTAAGTTGGCATCGAAAAGATTGGTTTGAATTAGGGAGCTTAAGGCAAAAACTCCCAATTACCATAATCTTCATCGGTATGATGATGAAGTCTTAAAATGCACATTATAACGCACATGAGCGCTCATGTTAATAGCTAATGAACTTATGATAATTCCCTTATCTCTGACATTCCATAATGAAGCATTTCGTAAGAGCTTAAGCAGCTTAAGGATCTAATTGTATTTAATTGAGTATGCTTGTACCGGTAGACTTGACCCTCGCTTGATCTCATAACGCACAGGAAGACGTATCGACCTCATTAGAAGGCGAGCCACAGCTTCTTAATCGACATTCAGCAATTCAAACGCTTTTATTTCGCTCTACGTGAAACTCGTGTTCTAAAAATTATAGATTTTGGGTGCTATTGAATTTTAAATAAAAGATTAATGATACTACGTAATATAATTATCTAGTCATAACAAAAGAGATGATTTTGTTTTTATTTCGTTGTTTTGTTTGAATTTAGAAGTTTACCAGACGATTAAAGAGTTAATAAAAGCCAAATCTGGTGACAGAGTTGTCTGATATTGGGCAGACAAATAAGGTAAGGATTACGCAGTCTGTCGTCAAGCCCTTAAAAGAGACCGTTATTGTTTTGGAATCAAGTCCAGCTGCGGGTGCTGTACCTACTGTGTATTACCGCTTGAACAGTTATTTATGATCATTTAATTTTCATTAGGCAAGGCTATTAACGCGACACGGGCCGTAACCACTATCGACGCGAGCTGGATGTCCCGCGACGGATTTAGTTTCACGACTTACATGTAGTAATGAACCAAATTTAAGATAACTTTCACCAGATGAATATCTAAATATTTAAAACGCGATAAAATATACTTTTAATGACTACCCTGCATTTTATTAGCTACGGGAAGCCGAGCGCCGTTAGACCTTACTTGATACAGATTAGAAAAACTACACATACATTTTCTTTTATGGCTTTTAGGCATTTTTATTTCATATTTAAATTAATTGAACGCAAACAAGACTCGGTTTATGAGTAAAAGAATATGAGAGTCTTGTAACGTATATAATTAATGAGACCGGCGGAGATTGGAATAGGGAGTTTTAGCATAATATGATGCAACGATGAAACCAAAGCTTTGATGCTATTTTTTATTAATTTTATAACAGCGTCGGATCGTAAACTTATTGTTTTACATGTAAATGGAAACTTATCAAAACAAAATAAACTCGATGTTTAAAATGGTCCAAACTACTTTTGTTTTAGTAGTAATGTTGTTGAAATAGTTAATAGTATGTTACTTGATATTTATAGCGGCATTTTATTGTTATTAGTTTAGTTATCACATCACATAGAGAATGGATAGTTTTTCTTTACTTTATAGTTCTAACGCGGTGTGAAATCTCTGTTCTCCATTATTATAAAGCTAATAAATTAACAAATAAACACTCCCCGCCCGCGGAGAATCAACATTACTTGAAAATATCTTAAACCATTAACGGCATCCCTAATGCGCTTATTAGACCGCCCGTCTCATTTATTTACGAAACTAAAATAATTACGCATGTCGAGTCCGAATTAAATGTTGCTATTGAAATATTTATTGCTTTAGAACACATTCATATGCGGGGTTCCGACGACATGCGTCGAAATATTAGAGTATTTTGGTATAAATATTCATGAGCGATAGAGGTATTGCGATAGTACAAGGCTATAAGTCAACGAAACGCGGCACGGACGCGCGGCCGGCGCCAGCGCACGCCGCGTCCCTGAGGCTGCGCTCTTCCGTATATCACTGCGATGCTCTCATCTAGCATAGTAAATACATTTTTAGTACATCAACATTATTAAAGGCTGTCCCACCATTGATGGTTAACGAAAGGCGAAAACAACTGAGCAAGCGTCATAAATTGTTTTTTTTCTGCGACAAGCTAATTTATTGACACGGGATCTTCATGTATTGTACGTTTCTTGAGCGAGAATATAATCAATTATAATCACTTTCTTACCGGCGGTAGGGCATGTCCCTAATGAAACCGTTTCTCTGTTGCTTAGTCTAGCAAGTGATAAGTGGTCTTCGTTAGAATTTATATTTAGTTCATTGAGTCTTTTTCATTCATTAATTTGTAATAAATTTTTAACCTGCAATTATTCTTGATATTATTTTATAGCTATTTAAACACTAACATGTATAGGTGAGACTGAAAAAAAAATTGTGGCACTTCGGGAGTGCCGACAGAAGTGTGTTTTTTTGTGTTTTTGCAGTAATTATCCTTTTATTCCTCGGAGACAGCAATAAGCCTTTACTGTAAAATCGATTGCTTTTTTACTAGCCTCCATCCTCGATATCATCCGAAAAGGAACTTCGTTCCAAATATACAATTTAATCTAGTATTTTTTGTAGATGAGATGCTGCTTCGAAGATGATTACATGGGTAACGTCCGTATATCACTCTGGTGCCCTCATCTAGCGACTAGAGCCATGTCCGCGCACTAAGACTTCATATTTTTATGGCTGTTTGTATCTTTTTTATGGTGTCTTCACATAATTTAACTGTCATTACTATGGAAATTATGATTCGCTGTGTTGTGTTTTGTTCAACATTAATAGAATCTGAGATTACCTATTGAGTTCAACCGATGCCTTTTAATTTACGATTCATGTGTTCAGTTCCTTGTGGTGTAATTTTATTCAAATCTTAAAATAAACTCATAACATCTCTCTCTTTAAATCAACGCAAAAACGTATTAACATTATATTCAATGATTGCAAGTGCAGTTAAAAGTAAAGCATTTATTCAACCAATAAAATAAGAGTTCTCTTAAATTTGATGATCTCAACGTACTAACGAGCAGAAGTTAAGGTGATTTCAAATCAGTTTAATGTGTGGTGTAAATGACAGTGCTACTGGATCGCTACCGAGCGGCCCACACGTCCGCGCCTGCGCCTGCGCCGGCTCGCGACGACCGACGGCACGCGCCCGCGCCGCCCACGTACAATCTTCAATAACTTTAATATAGACAAGATGATCTATTTACCACTACATACTGTAATGTGAGATATAATAGGTTTTGCACAAGCATTGGTCGAGAGAATAGGATAGTGCTGCTAAAGCAAATGCTGGACCTTTTTCTTAACACGTTTTGGAGCGAGTTTTACTCGAGTTGAAAGCATTTTCACCAAATCATATATAAATAATATATAATAGTAATTAAAAAGAAGAAAATAACTAAGCAAGTTTATAATAATCACCCCAAACGCATAGGACATCTCTGTTTCGTCGTGTGTAAAAATAGTTACTAACAGAATAAAAATAATTTGAACGTAAACGTAAACAGGTTCACGACTGTATCCCCAAGGTGCGGTAGACATTCTCTCAGATCTTTTTATGTTACTTATTCCAGATCCTATGAAGATGTCTAAGGGGGGTAGTCAGAGGTATGTCCAAACACATATTTGATACATGCCCACATCTTGCAGAATCTTGCATAATTTGATCATACTATTAAAACAACACGAAACAATTTTCAGACTCTTTAAATCAATATTGTGATTGCAGTGAATCATATTATATTCTTAGGTCGGTAGATATCTATTACCTACTTTCTAAGTCACCGATAAGAAACGTTCTCAGTCTTATCATCATTATATGTCAGTAGTATCAAATTTTTATTGCGTTTTAATGAGCTCAATATTAAGGTTTCATAATATTCCAAGCAATACTTATTGTCAGAATTTATTATGTGGTGAGACCCAAAAAATTTATCGATATCAAAAATACCTACAAAGTTAATAAAAAAACATTAACTATTTAAAATATCATACAGTTGTCAAGTGGTAATGAAAATAAACATCCAATGAATTTCATGTTTTATTTCCAAAATGTTGGAAGTTTAATTTGCAACCTTAATTGCATTTATTCAAATTTATTTGAAGCAACTGTTGATTGAACAGTGAATTTGTAATGGAGTAGTAAAATACTTATAATGTGCAAAGAGATGGACCGATTTTGAACAAGAGAATTCTTCGTGACTTTCTTTTATTATTTCCGTCAAGTATTAATAAACTTCAGACTCAAGGGATAACTGGTGCATTATTATAAAAGGAATACTTTCATTTCAAATATAATCTTTTGATATTGTATATAGCTCACAGTTTAATTATAATAAATTAAATTAATAGATCATAGTCAACAGCTTTTGACAGCGTTCATTTTGTAGCTATTCCCATTTAATTTTGATAAGTTTTTTAATATTGTTCATTTGAGTTTTCTCTCTGGACATACCAAGCGGTCCGTTAAGTTGGTTATGATAATTACCTGCATCTCCTTAATAAATACGAGAGCGTCCAGTTCTTTCGGCTCTTATAAAATGAATGCTTGACCCGTGCTCTTGAGCTCATGAATATTTAATATTTACAAATTATTAATCCAACACTTATCCAGCATCGTTGGTTCACGTTGCATTCCGCTGTGGACTGTATATCGTATACTTATACCTACGATTGTATATATATATGCAGAAGACAGTATATAGGTATATAGATATATAGTAGAGAAGAGCAAAGAAAGTATTTTATAATCATTTTGCATGTTCAATTTTATTGCTGAATGGTGGGTATGAATGATTTCACCTTACCGATGCTGTGATATCGAAGGTTTCATGAAGATTAGAAAATAGAGCTCTATACATCGTGAGGAATCCCGCAGCTTCGTCAGCTCCACACGTGTCGACTTCGTCTTTCCTGTGGGCCAGATGATTAAGCTGAGATCTCTAAAAAATAAGCTTAGTCATGGTATGGATGAGTTTCCACCAAAATTAATAAAGCACTGTAATGAGGAACTAACAATACCTCTAACTGTATTGATAAATCAATCCTTTGCTGAAGCTGTATTTCCAAATTTACTAAAAACCTCAATTATTAAACCCATACCTAAAACCAAATCAGCTAATACCCCACAACATTTTAGACCAATAGCATTATTATCAACATTCTCAAAAATCTTTGAAACTGCCATGGCCAACCGTTTAACCCAATTTTGTGAAAAATTTAAAATCTTTGACAATAGTCAACATGGCTTCAGAAAACATAGATCAACTACAACAGCTCTTTATAATTTAAATAGAGAAATAATTAACATAATAGATGACAGAAAATATGCCATTGGTATCATGTTAGACATGAGTAAGGCCTATGACAGGGTATCCCACCACATTCTTCTTAAAAAACTAAATGGAATTGGAGTGCGCGGTCCAGTTTTAGAATGGTTTAGTTCCTACCTGAAAAACCGCAAGCAATATGTAGAAATCGATTTCTTTGATACACTTAATAACCAATTAAGCAATATACAATCTCATAAATTAAATATTCTAAATTCAATACCTCAAGGAAGTGTGTTAGGCTGTATTCTCTTTTTAATCTACATAAATGATCTACCACAAGTAATAAATAAAAAATCTATTTTGTATGCTGATGATATAACTGTAATTTTCCCGTGTAACGAGCAACAAGATCTCAATTCAGAAATAAATACAACACTAGATTTAATAATAAATTGGCTCAAAGAACATAACTTAGAACTTAATATAACCAAAACAAAAATCATGCAGTTTAAACCTTATCAAAAACTACCCCTAACTATGAATAATCTTAACTATAATAATAATAAACTAAATTCTGTAGATTCATGAAGTTTACTGGGTGTAACTATAGACACCTCAGTGAATTGGAAGTGTCATGTAGATAAAATAGCTAGTAAACTGTCAAGGTTTGTCTATGCATTATTTGAACTAAAAAAATGTACCAACTTGGAGGTAAGTTTAACGGCATATTACGCATACGCCCACTCATGGTTGAGTTACTTTATTATACTGTGGGGCAATAGCTCTGAGTCAAATAAGTTATTTGTCTTACAAAAAAGATGTATCAGAATCTTAGTCAATATATCAGAAAGAGAGAGCTGTAAATTCCATTTTAACAAACTAAAAATCCTAACTTTAACTTCAATATATATCTATGAAATCTGTAAATTTGTGAGAACACATAAAACTTTATACACATTATCTAAAGAACAATATACTAAACCACACAATTTGAGAAACAAAAATAAAATAGCCCTACCATACACTAAATTACAAATAGTTAAATCAGGAACATACAATATGTCAATCCAGATTTATAATAATTTACCCTCAGAACTACAAAACATTGAAGAAAATACAATATTTAACAAAAAATTAACATCTTATTTAATAGAAAAAAGTTATTACAATATTCAAGATTATTTAGAAGACAATAAAAGATGCAAAAAGTAAACTCAGGTTCCTAAATATATATTCAATTGTACCTAAACCTTAAACCAAAAATGTTTCTTTTGATAAAGTTAAGAAAAAGGCTGTGCCAATTTATTAATTACCTAATTGTTAGTTAAGTTAGATTGTAAGTTAGAAATACCTAAAATAAGTACCAAATATTGCAGTGCCCCAGCGGGGCTCATGTTATGAAACACAATTTTATTTTAAGATCTATTTACTAACATGAAGCAATAAACGTTTTGAATTTGAATTTGAATTTGAGAGGATGGTTTAGATGCCGGGCAAGCCTATTCCATCTCAAACAATGTCCCAGGCACTACAGCGTCCCGTTTAGTGTAGGCATGGAGTGCCTCCTGACGCTGTATAAATAATCTAATATAGATGTAAAGTTCTAAGTTTTTTTTATATAAAATTATATATAAAATTTAATAAAAAAAAATTATAAAAAAAATATTATTAAAAATATTATATTAATTATAATAAGTAAAATATATTAAATGTAATTTATATACTTATAAAATTGTCAAAAAGGCCTGTGTTGGCTTCGCCCCATGCATGCCTATCAAAGGTCCAGGACTAGGGACTTAGGGACTAGGTATAATATTCGGTTCCTATTCCTACATAATGTATAACCATCATCATCAGCATCAAATAAGTTACTTTAGATAATTGAGAAATATTGTGATTGTATTTAGTTTATTAAAGCCTTTAGAATTTAAGCGATTTGAATGAAACTAAAAATAATATTAAAACTTTCAATTTATTACATATCAAAAGGACCGCCCTTACTTTCAAGCGAAAAGCTTTTAATATAATGGATTGAGTTAACCTATCGGGTTGCGAGTCGAACTCTTCACTATTTATCGCTCGAAATATTTCCATAATGAACTCAGTCACGCGTACATTAAATTTAAATAAAGTGGCTACTGTTTTAAAATATTGATAATGATAGAAAATACATACCTCGTGCTGTCTAATAAAGCTTTCAACACACATTCGTGCTTTTGACATAAATTGACATATTATCAAAGTAGATATTATTATTATCCTTCATTAATCGTTGATAACAGCTGCTTCAACAGTTATTATTATTTATGACTATTTTTCATGATTTTTTTAGGGATTCGTACTCTAAAGGGGAGATATTTATCGTTGTGGAGATATCAAGTTCAAAATAATATTTAGATTGCAATAATTGGCGATTTTAATTTGTTCATATAGTCAATAAAATTTGTTCAATGAATTAGTTAGGTATATGTATTTAGACAAAAACAAATGAAGCAGAAAAATGATTTTTTTCGCACGTCTGTATTTGCTTTAATTGTATAATTTAATTCAATCAAATGGGTGTTAGGTTTCACATGTAATATTTTATTCTTTGCAATCAGAAGGATCATTATAATGAATCAGTGTTTAAAAATGGCTTAATTGTAAATGTGTGGCGAATAAATTCAGATTGGAATGCTTACCTGTTGGCACGTGCGCCAGTTATTAATTACCTACCGATCGAGGCCGCTCGCTTTCTGTCGAGATGCTTTATTATTGTTGAGTTTGCTGCTTTTGGGCGATTATGAACTTTCTACTCGTACTTGGCAGTAAATCAAAGAAAAGCGAAGAAATCTATGACCCGATATTCATTGCATTTCAGCACGTGCACTATAGTTATTGTATATTAACATAAATTATCCTTTATTGATGCTGCCCAGTTTATAATAAGTACACAAGCTCTTGTTCTTGATTGTGAACATTGGATTATAATAATATACTTTTCAGTTATGAGACTATTAAAATTAATTACTGTATTATAACTGCAAAAACATTTTTTATTCCAAGTATAAACTACTAGGCAAAGCCTTAGCTTAATATAACTATTATTTCCTCTTGAGAATATCAACAGGCTTACACGATGAACATGTGATTGTTTCGGGACGGTGAAATGAATAGGTTCAGACGTATTATGTTAAAATCTTCTTTGTGTCTATTTAGAATATTTATCTATCTTAGTAGTGTAAGTGGTTTGAGAGCGGCATTGTGGGTCCGAGACGCGTCACAGCATCCTCAAAGTCTGAGACGGCGCGATTGTTCCTCGACTTAACGTATCAATTATGTCGAACACAAAGCCAGATAAGAGGTTGAGCGACGTGAATAAAATAATTAACTGATTGGTGTTTGTATAATTCATCAAGCGAGGGATTCTGTGATCGGTCGGCCACTTAGCGTGCTATCAGATAAGCGTATCGCACGCAGTGAGCTAGCTGACAATACAGTAATGCATTTTTCTATTGTCCAAGCTTTTTGTGACCGTTTATCTAGTCATGTCGATATGATCCATGGAACACGCATGTATAAAAATTAGACGATAAAAATATATAGTTGGCTCAGTTTTGGAAGCTGCTAAATGGGTGTTAGGAGAAAGTTCACAAAAACTCACTAATTGCAAACTTTATTGGAAGTATTTCTAACATGATTGTGATCAAAAGAGTAAAGATATATTCACTGATATGAAATCTACGTTGAGTAATGTCATGGGAACTAATAATTTTCTTTTTATTTCAAATGTATAAGATGAATTATTAATCCCTTGGGTATTTAAGAGCGGTACATACCAATCACAAGGTTATATTATACAACGTTATTAATAAAACACACATTGACCTGAGCTCAAAAAAGTTACAGTGCAATTTACGCAGTAAGGTATCGTCGCAGAGTTATTTAATGTATTAAACGAATATTATTATGTTGTTTAGAAAAAGTCCTGGAAAGTAAATAAAAATAAAGAATGCACTTGAGGTTCAAGGTAGATTCATGCTAGTTTCAACTTTTGAAATGAAATAGAAATAGAACAGAAATAGAAATACAGTAAGTATTTAATCTCTAACTAGACCGTCGAACAGCATTTCATAGTGCATAGTAAAGATACTTTGATGATTGTTTGTGAAAGTTTAGCTTCTACGTAATATAAACTGTGCGTTGTCCCGCGGCAGTGCAGCGGTACTAACGCCATCATTTATGTCCACTGACGGAAATTAAAGAGAGAGAGGAATAAAAATGTCCCGGCTAATGACGGGCGCGGACCTCTTGCGGTGAATGTGTAATAATTCGCCTCGGGGACACGGCCCGGCCGCGGCAAAGACTAAATAATTTTAATTACATATTATTGATAAATATTCTCTCCCGGAGCGCTTGGATCTGTCGATAACGCCGCGCAATTAGGCGGTGAACTTTGACTTTACGATTTGTTGTGGGAACGGCGAAATTGGAACCCTGAGGCGACCGCAGCAGACCGGCGCGGGGTCACGTGGTTGCACCTTCGCACCTCCGCGGATCTAGCAGGAAACAGAACACCATCAATAATAACTTATCATAACCATGCACCTCTCCATAAAACCACACTTAACATGTAGATTAGAACTGATAATCTTATTGCTAATTTAGGTCAAAACAATAAAAATAACCAATTATTCGAATCTTTACAAGCGGCCATAAAATACAGCTTGTGCCCGGTCTACAACTTAACTAAATACTCATTATGAATATTGTTTGAGGGGAAATGGTCGCATAATAATCGTGATCCGCTCAGCACGACTCTTTAAATTATTACGCGAAAGATTCAACTAAAATTAGCTGTCTCGAATAAAGCCGTAAAAATTGGCTGGATGATGGCTGCGTTGCGCAACAAAGTGTTATTAAAGATCGGTGCACCCAAGTCTGTAGTGGGAGATAAGGAGGACGTATGGAGGCGAGTCAGCCGCGGGCCCGGGGTCCATAAGTCGCGCGTCGGGTGGCCGATGAAAAGCGTTTTGTCGCCAAGTAACGCCATGAATATTTACAAGTACGGAACACGCCCCGTCCCGGTCGGATGCAGGCATTCGGCCCTGTGAGCTCTGACAAAATGTTATGGAAAACACAGAACAATCTGGAATACAAATTAAGTAGAACGCGCTCATTATTTTTTATTTTATTTCCTTACTCATTCCACAGGCTTAACGTGATTATTTCCCAAGATTAGTTGAGTAACATTGAGTGCATTAAAATCAATTTTACCGAATGAATTAGATCTTTAATGTTGGTATAATCGATGAGTTAAGTCTATCGGCTTAAAATGTCAGGGCCCGACCGACGCCGACGATCCGATATGAAAGTTCATCACATCGTGTTCATTATGGTACGCAATATAATAACGATGCAGATGGCTTAATCATTATGTCAGAAGGTTCTCCATTATCATATGAGATTATAACGCTATGACGAAATAATTTAGGTAGAGTCTCCATGTTTTTGATTAATATCCGTAAATTGAAAATCACTTTGATAAGATAATGTTGGCGACCTCAGACGTGGAAATTAGAAAGAGTATTGCAACTTTTCATGCAAAAGGCATTGTGTGATACGACAAGAAGAAGATTCAAAAAGCTCGTAGGTAATGTTTTCTTGTACGAGTACAATTAACTTTTAGACATGACCTGTTTCAGATGTGAAGAATTGCATTTTTTTTAATATATCAATCAAATCAAACAAATATATGTAAATATGTAGTAGCTTAGTTCCTGTAAATAAATCTTGAAAACTTGAATTTGGAAAAAAAAAGCGATATTGTTATGCTGGGATAGTCGGATGATACTTCTATAGGAACGTGAAACACGTAGGTACAAATAACTCACTATAAGCAAATTAAAAAGACTCATCATTACATTTTATGAACTGAAAAGTGTAACTACATACCTAATAGTTATTATTTTTTATTTATCTTATGGCTTCTTGGTAGTATTGTGTGTATGTACCTATATTTACGCGTATTGCACTGTAGGTACATTATTTAGATCAACACTTATTCGTTTCTTTGAGTTTTTTGTCATGGACAAGAGTACCCGTACTATTTGTGAGACGAGTTCCCAATCAAAACGATATTTGTCATGCATCCGAGTCATTGTGTTTGGCGGTGTGTGGCGGCACAGAATGGGAGGCATTTCGGCTTCTGAATGTCGATTTAATTGCCAGATAAAGTTGAATGCGTAGCCTTAGCTAGCAATGGTGTAGCTAGGTAACTATAGAAATGTACTGCGGTACACCCACTCACAAGTTTCAATTAATTTTTGCTTAGTAAATTAGAGGTAAGGTAGAGTAATAAAATATTAGCAGAAAGTTGAAAATAATAACTGAAGATGTCATTGGATTAAGTTTATAGCACAGAACTAGATATATTCTATATATAGAACTAGATATAGTTCTGTGGTTTATAGTCTGAAAAAGTAGGTATTTCTCCTCCTGCTCTGTATTGTATAATCTTGTTAAAAAAAAGTAAAAAAAAAGTTATGTTTCAGATCTATAATGATAGTTACTGATAAAACAAGAAGAAAAGAAACATCTGTTTATTTATGAAACAGCTTTTATTGCCTTGAGCTTTGACTGAGCAATGCTATTGAAAGATAATGGTTTTCTAGCTTATACGAGATGGCATATCGGGTTCTATGTTGTTTACTCTTTTGATGACAATACATTTTCCAGACTACGTTACTAGGTAATAAAATACATTTTAAACTTTATCTATGGTTTTTGTCATAATGTGCGTGTATTAGCTCCGAGCAGAAAATTTATAAACTAGTAGTAACTACCTATATAAAATTCTATGGCTCCGAGATAGTATAGCCTGAGTGTCTGAAGTGTAGGTATGCATGGGGTCAAATCCCAGCTGAATTTTTGTTAGCTTCGGCAAAATATCTAAATCTATTCGTGGATTAACACCGAAATAGTCGTGTGTAGCTTGAGTGGGTGAAGTGTATCCTTGAGGTCAAATCCCAGCTGTTTTTTTGTTAGCCTCAGCAAAATGTCATTCGTAAATCAAAGATTGTACAAAGCCAAAACAAGATGACCACATCAATATTTCAATGGTGTAGCGTTCACCCTTGTCTGCTGTAGGACAGTGCAACAGAGGCGAGTGCTATCTTTGCATATCTAAGAGAGTTGTGTTCCAATAAGCAACAATCCACACGAATGATAAATATAAATGGTTGGTTGGTAGTCGAGTGGGCGCCTAAACACTACAAGGGCTCATAAAGCGACAAGTATGGTAATGCTGAAACCATCTACTCAGTATATTATCTACTCCTAGTTAGATTTACATTTGATGTGAGCTCGATGAAACTAACGTTCAACAGCTAGCTTTTATTTTAATCTAGCTTCTAGTTACAGCTTTTTAGGTAAGGTAGTATTTTGGTTTATGTAAAATGTTTTTGAACCTGGTATTTTTGTTGTAATTAACATTAATTTTAATCTGTATCTACGACTTTTCTTCTTCTACAGTAAAAATACGCCTTTGTCTGTATGTGCCATCCAACGAGACATGACCATAAAACTATTCGTTACTGAGTACTAGTACTAGATATCACAACTCTTAGTTGAAATTCAGATAAATTCACTTTACCAAGTTGTATGATAGTGAACAGCCGTTTCACAAATAGGATTAGCCGTGGACTTATAGCAGGCTTTCTAGCAAACTTTCAAAATCGTCGTTAATTCATCAACAGCATTGGCAGGCGCCCTGAAATCCGACAAATGGGTGTAGAGCTGGTCTGAAGTAAACAGAAATCGGATTTGACCGATCGTTTCGCATGCGGTTTTAAAAAAGTTTTTGAAAATTTTAAGCTAGGTACCTACTTCCAAAGGTTACCTGGAAGAGATCGCTTTTAGCGATAAGGTCGCCCATTGCTACACATACAAACTAAGTCTATTTTTTATTGTTTTTTTCATGATGTGCAATAAAGCAATATTCTATTATATTCTACTTGTTTAGCATTATTAAATTTTTAGTTTAACTCAGTCTTATTCATATTTTACTTTTGTTTTTCAAACGCTTTGTTGTTAATACTGTTAGTGCTGTAGTTACTCCGGCTTTTTATTCGACATGACCAATCGTAGCAAGATGCACGTCCAGTGGATTACGCGACTGGACAGCATAACTCCTGTAGGTGTACTCTGCGACAGAACTGGCGCGTTTCGTCACGGATCTGCAGATATTTCAACAGGGCTCTAAATCCCGGTAGTCTTGACAGCGAGTAAATCACGCTGGTGGGCGTCGCCGGCTACCGGCGGTGTTCCCGCTAAATAACTGCTACCGTTTACCTGCCTCTGATCATCTGATACTTGATTTAATGTTGCTTCCAGCGAACGCTAAGCCGAATGGATAATATCGCGGAATTGTATTACGTCAATGCTTGAGATATGAAGGGACTGCTTTATTGGTTAAACGTTTGTTACCAATAGGGCTGGCATGTGTCAGCTCTTACGAGACAATAGGCATTACCTGTCGAGCATTTATAGACAAATTGCCATTTCAGATTTCATGAAAGTAAGTAAGTAAAGCGCCATTTATACGATATCGTTGTCGCATACTCATGTCTATTGCTCCGTTGAGTTTGTGCAATGTGTATGCAAGAGACAAGAATGTTTTACGAGAATGGTATCGTGTAAATGGCACTTATCTAATTTTTCCACCTTAGTCAGCCATAATAATCTAGAAATAACAATGGCAATTAACAGTAACCATAATGCATTGCATTTTAGAAACATAAACTCTTGAACAGTTGTTCAATTAGAAATCTAAGGTACCCCTAATTACAACATGTATAATCTGTTTTACAGTGTGCCATTAGTGGTACCATTACCATGAATACGACTATTGGCAGTTATATATCCATCGAAATACGAACCATTCAGCTGTAACTATAAATCAAAAACGCCCCCAGATTGAGTTATGCGTTTGCTATGAAAATATTTAGATGCAATGGGGACAGATATGCTCAAGCCATATTCAATGGCTAAAATTAAGTTTAAATTGAATGGATACCAAAATGCATGCTTTGCATTCTGTCCTAATTCCAAAATACCGATACTGACTTTGCGCAAAAATTTTTTTTATCTAAATAATAAAATGTGAGGTCCAAAATCTCCCATTTTAAAAGCAAGCATCAGCTCTAACAGGGTGTTAAATAAATTCCTACTCGTAATTAAAGAGAACAACAGCATACCTTATTTTATTTACATACTCAATTGCTAACACAAACAGATAATTGTCGTATTTGCGTAATGGCGATTTAAAATCCCGTAATTATTCTACAATTACTCGAGGAAAAGCGAACACGTGGTATTAGTAAGGCGTATATATATTTACTAGTTATTTCCCGCGACTTTGCCTGCATTGAATGTAAACTCTTTTCCCAATACAAACTTTCACACCTATTATCCTTGATTTTTATAAAAAAAGTAGCCTATTATGTCAAATGTTATTTAAATCTGTTAAGTGGTTAAGGCCTGAAAAGGTAACTTACCGACAGACAGAGTTACTTTCACATTTATAATATTAGTATTGATTATACGAGAGGTTGGATCAGGCTTAGGGACCTATCACACAGAGAGCGGTCAAGCGTTCAATCGGTCAGTTTTGCGTTCTTTGTACTACGTTACATAGATACGAGTAGGTATACTTACACAGGAGTCATTCTGACCGCGGCGTATTCTCGAAGTCGAACTTCTCGAACGCAGAACGCTTGACCGCGTGACCGCTCTCTGTGTGATAGGTCCCTTAGTTTTTGCATGCGCAGAGAGACAAGTGACAAAGTGACTTTGCATCTATTTAGTCACTGCATAAACTGCATTGATGGTTTTCTTTAGTTAATCATTAGACTTTCATGTTCCACTCAATCAATAATTTTTTTAGAGGAACATAAAATCATCAATTCCATCTTACATGCGCCTCTACGTATTATATTATCTGGGCCTCTACTAATATATCGAAAAGTTTATGGGGTTGTTGGAATGATCGCTCAACGCTTCACTTATGACAAACCTCAGTCTAATTAGGTGCTTATCTTGCGCGGAAAATGTTCTCGGCGTCGCGGAGAGTCAATCGACGTTTACAGATTAGAGCTATTTACTTACATATAACTTAATAAGAAGATTTAGATTTAACGCTTCAGTTAAAACTTGCTGCGGCTTTTACGAGCCATAACAGCTTTTAACTACTTACATGGACTTATTAGACGACTTTTTATAAGTAGCATCGTAAAGTTGCTCATATATTTGTTTTTTGCATGTTTCTGTGGAGTTGAGGGACAATTTTTGAAGCCTGTTTTCAAACGGTGTTAATTAAAACTGGTAATTGGATACAATATTACTCATAATAAAGTATAGAATACAAATTAGTAACAGTGTTAGTAAGCTGTGATCGCAAAACTTAAAAAAACACATGAAATACAAATCTTTGAATTTATACATTGACGTGACAGAGCAAGATAGAGTGTTGGAGTTCAACCAGTTCAAGTCTTGTTCAAAGTTGGTAGAGTTGACAGTGATAAGATGTTTTGATGTCGGATAGTCGGTGAAGAAGAGTTTGGTCTGTAGGTAGGTCTTAGCCTCAGTCGCGTGCAGTGTGCGGCGCGCGCTTGCCATAAATCAGCGGTGCAGAGCAACTTTTGCTGATTATGGAGACGGCAGATAGGTCACTCATATTGTATATCATTCATTATGCATACGTTTTTAATAACACAATTTAATATTTTTAAGCTTTGATCCTGCGATCTAGTCGCATTTTTTAAACTTAAGTCGCCTGACTGAATGAAATTACAATTGCGTTTGAATTTTGTAAAAAAATTTAAACAGTTAGGCATAGAGTAAAAAAATCAAATATCGTTGCTTCTTCGTGATCTAATTGGAATAAAGGTATTGGAAGGTGAATTAGTAAAATTAATTGCGCTCGTAGACAACGCTATGTATGATTGCTACGGAAAACAGTTCTACAGAGTGGTCTAGCTGGTATTTTGCATTGTTCGCCGATTAATCGCAAGCAGGCTCTACACAAATCAAAATGTAAATGGATATAGTATGTTAAGTGCGCCCTGCCTAGTAATAATGATGTTAGCATTAGGCATATTAATTGGTTGGATAGGCGCTATCTCCGAGCATAGGCCGCCGCACACGCCAGCCATGCCTTACTTTATGCGTACAACACCAATGGGATACCATAACTCAATCTTGATTTTGTATACACACATAAATAAAATGATATTGCAAACAGTTTATTTATGTGTCACTAATGAATGAGAGTGAAATAAAAGTACGACGGAAGGCTAACCTCGCTATATCAAAAGGGCCGCTACCTAAATACGGCATTAAACAGCATAAAAGCGTTGTTACCGCGGAATCATTAAGGTTCGAGGCCTTATTGAAATGAAGAACCGGGTCCCTAATGAAGGTTGCAGAATCAAATCGGCATTGATACAGCGTTTATTATGCATTTAGTGTCGGTGGTCGACAGGCGGCGGCGGGCGGCGCGCGGTGCGCTTGCGTCCTTCGACCATTGTACATGCATCCAGTAGTGAAACATTAAATATAATAAAGGACAGATAGACGTTGAAGTCGGTAGTACGTAGCAATATTCTGTTACGAGATTCGATAGTTATTCTACTACGAGTAGGTTCGTGTTTTTTACCTGACTGTCAAATAAAGGGTTATTGTCAGGTATGATCTCGTAAATAAGTTATTCTGATTTACTTTTGTCAATCGAAGCGCTCATTGTCGTGCTTGCTTAGTCGTAAGATATCGTCAAAGTTAAGCAACGTTCGAAACGGTCTGTAGGTGGATGGGTGACCCCCAGTGGCATTTTCATCTGAACGCTTCCGTGCTTCGGAGGGCACGTTAAAATTTGGTTTATTGTCGTAATCCCCCACTAAGTATTCCCCACCAGTGGGAATTACGACAATTTTCAAAAAATATTTACGTTTTCCCCATTGCACTAAACTTTTTAATCCTGGTTGGTGGGGATTAAAGCCAGACAAAACCAAGTGTGCCTTGTACTCCTACAGCGAATAAATGAGTATGAGTATGAGCATGACGTTGGCTTTAAGGCGGCCCAAAAACTCTTTCACCAGAGTTGGCCACTGGCTCATACGAACTTACTTAGTTCTGTGATCGATTCGTTATAATGGCCTGATGGGTCTCAGAAGCATTTCATCAAACTCTACGTAGTCAGATAAAGTACTCGTATTTTAAATATTGTATTAGGTACCTACTTGTATGCAAGGTCATATCCAAATCTAGTTGAATTACTGTAATATTGTACTAGGCACAAGCTACTTGAGAATAGAGCCGCTAATGAACCACCCAGACTTACTTTAATTTGGTTACTTATAAATCCTTTGATGGTAAATAATGCTGGACATTTTTCACACAGCATCATCTAGCCCCAAACTAAGCAAAGCTTGTACTATGGAAACCAGATAACTGATAGAATACTTATATACTTTTTGTTTGTAAATACATACATATTATACATAGAAACACCCAGACCCGAGACAAATATCTGTAGGTCATACAAACATTTGTCCCGCGGCGGGAATCGAACCCGCAACCTTCTGCGTCGCAGGCGGACCTTCGCCCACTGCGTCACAGAGGTCGTCAAATAGGTAGTGCATGCCACTATAAATATGCATTGGACTGAACAATATACCTAATATTGCAATATGAACAGGTACTGTGTTTATAAATGTGCGTGTATCCGAGAAAAAATTGTAAGTTTTCTTCCTAAAATTGCTTAGCCCTATAGCACATCGGGAATTAATTTTAGGAATTGTAGAATAGTATCAGCAATTAGGCAATTGGTCTACGCTACGCAGTGTGAAACTTGTTTAATACAAGTTACACACTGCGCTGAATTGATTGTAGTTGATCTATATTTTTAGCTTCCAACATCTAAGCTCGTGGTTTTAAGTCGTGAAGCCAATCCCTATTTAAACTTTCTAAGTATGCGTCTGCAACATTTTAGAAAGAAATCGCCAAGTCGATACCAAGTACCAAGCGGATATCTAATCAAATACCGTTTAAAATAATAAATTGGAGCAATAAAGCTATAAGCAATTTCAAATAAACAGCGACTAATAAGTAGGTTTTAAAGAGGCTGCATGGGAAAATATTCCCGAGCTATCATCGCTCGGTGTAGGTACAATTAACCTCGACTATTGACATAATAAAGATCACAGACGGTTTTTCAGTCATTAAAATATTAAAAAGTAACGATTATTGGCTATCAAATTCGTGATATGTGTCTTGTCTGCGCAAGATTGTAATTTTGTGCTCACTTTGTAATTTACACGGTAGTGCGTCCTATGTCGGCGCGGCGTGTTTGATGTCTGAACTACGAACATAAACGGCATTTGTAACAAGTAGATCGTTAATTCAATATTTACTGGCTGAGAATGAATGGTATAATTATCAGAAAATAAGGTGTTACGAACATCAACTCATATTGCCTATTATTTTAATATCAGTAATCGAAAACTGTGTGGATAATGATACCTTCACGAATAACTCTATTTTTAAATCGTTTCGATATTTCAGTGTGGTTTGTGAGCTAACGAAGTGGTTGACCTTAGGCCCCGTTCACATACACAATTTATTAATGACAAGAGAAGAAAGCGATATGCCTAAATAGCTACAAGCGAGGACTATCAGTGGACATAGGCCGCCGTCGCCACCACTAGAAGGCTCCTACGGTAAGCGATTAAATTAATGATGGTGATCATTTACCCCGTGTGTACACACCGTATAATTTCAGCGATTTTTAATAGGAACCCTGGGTGGCAGTTTATCTCTTGATGTCTCTATTCACGTATCACAGTGGTTGAGGGGCTTTTAATGGGCGTCGATATCATTAAATGACTATTTGTATGATCTTAAGCGACTATAAAAGTTATAAGCACCAAGCTGGTACTAATTAAAAATGGCTTAATTGAGAGCGGCTTATCAAATATTTTTGTATAATAAAGTGTTAATTGAAGCCACAGGGTACAGGAAGTCAGTAGGCAGTAGGTGTGGAACCGTCAATCTTGTCATGACGAATTACTGCGCGGTGCACACGCAACGTAAATATAAGTTTGACATGTAACAAAATAATATACTACTTATTTATTTTAGACTATAAACTACATGTCCATATTACAATAAAAACAAAACATTGTGAATGAGCTATCGTAATCGTACGTATTAGGCAGGTAGGTACAGATTTTATGAAGTTATTGGTTTTTATTGTTTTTAGATTAAAATTACCCGAAACCTGCTGTATAAAACCTACATACGCTACTGTACTTCCTAGATATACCTACATTATACTTAGATTATTGCTTTAATTAAGGTTTGCTCTTCCAATTTGTTACCTACTTAATCTGTGGATAATGGGGCTGGTTACATTCATAGAACCTAAGTAGGTACTTACTAGATATACAATCATGTTATATACAATTATGTTTAATATATTAATTTATAAATAAAAAGAAAAAAAAATAGATAAAAATGTATATTCTCCTCAACGGCGAACCTCTTTGTTAAACCTTGTTGTCGAAGCAAGTTGAGTTTTTTATTAAATCCATGATTATGATGATGATAGAAAAATCTTTTAAGCATGAACTTCATATATAAACTTCTGCAGGTATCATCGTTTCCACTGTATACATAAGCCACTGTTCCTGTTCCTGAATAAACTTGAAACTTGAAACTTGAATATTGAGTGGTAAGGTATATCGGTATCTACAGTCCAAACATTTGAAAGGAGCCAGTCAGGCTTTGGACAAACAACGTTGTAGATGGAGGCGATAAGCGTGCCGCTGGATACATCGCCGTGTACAGTTAATTGATCACTTAATTATTTTGCGTGTCCGTATAAAAGTTTCCAATTAAATCCTATTATTTTAATAGATAATTAAGAAATGCTCGTTTAATTAATTGCAGACAACTTTTTAGTATTGAGACGGAGGCCGGTAATTTTCTTTATTCAAATGAGATGTCGGTAAAGTGGTTTTAGTTGTGTGCTATTATTATTTTGTCGTGCTTTATTGGACTTTTGTGTTTTACGCGGCCGCGGTGATCGCTTATTTAAATGAAGTTTAAAGGGTTGCACTGAGAGGACGGCGCCGGCGCACCGTTGATTTATATCAGACGTTGCAAAGGACACGAAGGTTTGATGGTATCTGTAGATTTTGTCGCCAGGAAATGATGGCGAGCGATGGCGATGTGGTTTTATTGTGCGCCTGCGCAGCGGAGCGCTTGTTCTAGCGCCGCAGCGATGCCTCGCCTTGCCTCGCCACCACACCCTACAGTGCGTCTTACAAAAGCGATATTTTAGCGACAGCATACATGATTAATTTATAGCTTTGAAACTTTATTCCAGACCAAAGAGCCGATAAAATGTGAAGATAACATGATTTATTATATTTCATTGTTTACTGAATTGTAAATTGTAACAGTAAAAACTTGAACGTTGAATAAGATTAACTGACTTCATAGTTACAGTAAGGTGTTTTTATAATTTTATGGACAATTTGTAGTTTTCCCAGTAATTAAGAACAACGTCGCCTGTTTAATGCAAATGAACCTTTTCTCGATCATTAGTCTGTACACGTTCTACTAACGTTACTTTTTGGTAATTAATACCTAATTTTAATTCCAATTCTAATTCTAACACGCAATGTGAGACCTCAATAGAAGGCTCTTGTGATGAAGTAGAAATGCCTGCATTAGGTATCATTTTGTAGTTTCAGACAAATAAATAAGTTCAGATTTCGCAAATTATATAGCAGCTTGTAATTTTTTTTAACAATTCATATTTAACTTTCAAATTCCAGTGTTAGTATTGGCATTCAGTTGTGTCATTTTAAGTGTTTTAAGATCAGATTCATTCGGCTTTTTATTCACATATCATTTTTCATATTGTTTGGTATCGTAAATAACTTGAGAGTTTCACAATATCGGCCGTGTAGAGTTTCACTTCAAGTTGGAAAAAGCTCGGTTATCTTATTGAGTCTTTATTTTGTATCAAAGCTCGCACACGCCACCCGTCTTGACACTATCAATAAAAAAGTCTCCAAGTCAATTTATCTTATCGGCCGCTAGTATCGTGAGTAGTTTTCACAATGAACGACGTGCTGATATCTACCAATTTCTAATCTGAATGATCCACCTGTTAATTAACCAGGTCGGCGTGAACCGCACCTTAAGCCTTCCGCTTTGAGTTCAGAATGCTCTGAAGATTTATTTAATATATTTTTGAATTTAATAACTTAATACATCGATAGGTATACTGGTATACTCGTAGAAGATTCAATGGTGCGCGCGCTATCATTCACCGATAACCGCGCTGTCCATGTGCGCCCAATCAAAGTACTTCATTAAAATCTTATCGACGCTAGATAAATCACCTAACGACTGCGATCGATTATTTGGATAATTAATGGTGGTTTCATAAATATTTTGAATTCTTGGTCCCGTGGCACTGGTTTAGATGAGCCGCGGGCGCGCGTGATTAGGTCTCCTCTCGATAAGGAGGAAGAAGCGTTAACTCAACGTGAAAACTTACATAAATTAAATCAGGTATTAGTTTTATTGCTTCATAAGTTTACACCTGTCACAATAATGTCCCGTCCCTGCCTCCTTAGCTCGAGCTTAATTAAGATTGTAAACTGCTTTAGTAGAACTATGCAATGGGTTATCCTACTTCTATATGATAGTAGTATTGTACTGGGAGCCATGTTGGTCGAATGGGGATGTGCCTCGACTTTCAATTCTAAGGTCGTGGGTTCAAATCGCGGCCGTGCATTAATGGATTTTTCGTTTCGTAAAATTTATATGCGCTTTAACACGAGCTCTTAACGGTGAAGGAAAACATCGTGAGGAAACCCGCAGTTTCGTCAGCTCCACACGTATTGACGTCGTCTTTTACTGTGGACCAGGCTGATTAAGCTGAGCGAAAAGCGAAGAGCGAAGCGAAGAGCAAACGAGCCAGTGGCATACCTGATGGTAAGTGATTACCACCGCCCACAGACAACTGCAGCATCAAGAAGCACTGCAGATGGTTTAGGTGCTGGGCAAGCCTATTCCATCTCAAAGAATGTCCCAGGCACTACAGCGTCCCGTAAAGTGTAGGCATGGATTGCCTTCTGACGCTGTATAAATCATCTAATATAGATGTAATGGCCTACGTTTTTATTACTGGACGTGCGCAAATAAAGAAAAACGCAGAATAAGTTTGTACCCCAAAATAAAAGTGTGCATAAAATATTGAGTGATATCCTCATTTAGGAAATTTGTTTGTGTTACTTTCAAGTTCTTAGATTAAGATTGCACGACGTAATTAGTACAATTTGCGATAGTGCTCTTTCGATTGCTCTCTTGAATCGCCTATAACATTTGACTAATTAGCCTAGTAAAGGTTACCTGCACTGTAGGTAAGCGTTGTCGTTGTGTTTTGATCTGATCGATTCTTACGTCTTACTGGAGAATATGACATATACCTACGATTTTATCCTCGTCTTACGTCTTTGCAACTTTAGGATTTGTTATGGTTTTGATGAATATGGTGGTTTCGCGTTGATGTGCTAGGTCGCGTGCTCGATCTCTTCAGGAATGCTGATGCCATCTGTCCCGGAACAGCACGATGGTATCTCGGCCGTCGCCACCCTATTATCTACATCAGCACGCGCTCGCTAGCTGATTAATGAACCAGATAATACGAGAGCAGATGTCTGCTTCTAGACTAGTGATGAACGGAGGAGATTTGCGAGGCTCAGGTTGACATTTTTATAAAATTCTTAAAACTCTTCAATCCTTATTTTATTTGCTTGTATGTATACTTTTACAAACCTCGCAGTTTGATGATACTTTTAGAAAAGTCTACTATTCTACCAACTTTACCAGGTCTATCAAACAGCTCTTTACACGGATGTTCACAAATTTGTTTTAATGAACATCCAATTTGGAAATTCATGATCGATACGTGAGTCCTAGATTTGTGTTTCTAAAGCCAATTTTAGAGCAATCATTTCTTGATTAAACTTTACCTATTAAATCAATAGTTCTTTAATCGCTGGGCATTGACACAAAAATTAATGAATTAAACATTTTCAAGTTTGTTGTTGGAGAAAGATAACGGTCGATCGACCTATGATACGGTCACCGTAATTAGAATAAATGGTTGAAGAGTTTTAGCTTAAATTAATGGTCTTTACTCGTAGAAGAATCAGAAAGAGTCTGTAGATGTTGGGTGGTAAATGACCCTCTGACACACTACTTGTAGTGGATTATTTATATTGCGACACAGCTTTACACTGCTACTCATTTGTTCACGATTAGATCTCTAATGAAAGATCTGATTTTCTAAGAAATACATGAGTATCATTTGCATCTTCTGTACCTATCTATACACAGTTTACTGTAACTTATCAAAAGCTTTAGAAGATAATTGTACCACCTGTTCATGTTAAATGGGGCAGATTAAATAATACGGAAATAATTTTTTAACATTTAAAAAACTGTTAAAAATGTTCACTATTTGTATTGCCGAGTGAACAGTGAAAACAAAGAGAAGTGGATCTCGAAAAGTTCTTTTAAAAAAGAAGGTTGAGGTTCCTTCAACGTACCCACTCAGGCCTAAATAAGGTATCCTACTACTAACGCTGCAGTGTCTGGGATATTGTAGAGGTAGAGCAAGCTTGGTCAGCACCCAGACTACTCTCTCAGAATAATTGCCTTATCTAAAGAAAACATACTAATTCCTAAGTGATTAGCATCAAAAACGCAATGTAGACGATTAATCTCTACCTAGAACTACCAAACAACGTTCAAAATAATAAAAATTGCTAAGTACATTAAAAACATACGCAGAGCTTCTCATAGCATTGTTGGTACTTGTTGGTAACTCGACTAACCTTAATTGTCTCAATTGAAAAATTACTTTTACACAACAACTGAACTGTTAATTGATATTACAGATGTTCAATTTATTTTATTAAGGACGCAATAAAATTTATCTGTCTAACCGAACCTTTTTACTAAATTTTATAGTTTGGGGAATCATGGTGAAAACGTGGGGTAGAAAAATAATAAGCTCAATAAAGTTGGAGAGATAAATCTATTGATAAAGTTTATTGTGTGAGTAATTAAGGCGTTGTCACACGTTCGGCCGTTAATCTCGCAGATCGCTATCGAGATGATCGCGTGCGCATCTTGCTGCGGCGGAAACGCTGCGTCAACGCGGCGTAAACGCAGCGGCCATGCAACCGACGGGGTAAATAATGACTGCCCCTTTTGTAACATAGAATATGACTCTCCTCACGCATGATACCTACTGTCAATGTTAATGCACTTTTCGTGTATATATTGTTAGTAGACATTCAAAGTTGCAGTACAAACTTTACCATAAGTACTGAATTAAATCTCGATTACCTACACGAGAGCAGGTCTGTTATTTTACTATTATTGAAACATTAAATGCAAATATTCCTTTTCTTACTTGGATCTCTTTGCTTTATAAAATGAAATGCGATTTGGTTTCAAATGGATATAATTAAGCAGGAATTCGATAGTGCAACATCTAAAAGCATATCCTAAATGTACTAAAACTCCTAGATGTAGCGTTGGAATTGCAATCGTTGCACGTGCAAATCTCATCTTTTCCTCGCGCAGCCTCTTTATACCACCTATATTTACTTTTGAACCGCACAACAGATAAAAGTGTCATAATATTTATACCATAACTTTGCTTTCTTATGACCCACTGTCATAAAGTTAAGCGTGCTTTCTAGATACGAAACGGAACTTAAAATTGAATCTTCTATCAAAGAAATAAGGTTTAAATTTGGTAAATGTCTCAAATCGAAGATGTTCCCGGTCATACGAAGCAGATTGTCGTCGTCATTCAATAATGTTTCTAGTTAGTTCGCAATAAATATGAGAGTCGGGAGATGTTCGCTCAGATGACGGTATGGACTATCTAATTTTATTACCAATATATTGTCATTAAGTCGATACTGATCTTGTTATACGCACAATGAGGTGCACGAGGCCCCGACGCCGGCTCGCCTGATACAATTTATATTCAAATGACATTCGCTTACGGCCTGAGGAAATTTCTCACTCGTCGGATTTTCAGGTAATCTCGAATTAATGGTGTCAACGACTGGACAAAAGTCAAATCAAAACGTTCCGGTTCGATCATACGAAATGTGATGGCTGTTGGGCGCTCTTTGACCTTTTATGTGTCAATGTAAACAAAACTTAATCTGATAAGTATAATGTATGCGGCTGAGCCTTCTAAAGAACGTATCTTATGGTCTCGATAAGTAATTCTAATCCGATGTAGGTTAATCAATATGTCACGCAATCTCAATGTTGTCATAATATTGTTGGTGCGGCATGTAATTAGATGGACACAACGTGGTGTGCAGATTGGTCGGTAAGTACCTATGCATAGAGTGGTGTCATTCAAGATTATGATGGCGTGAACTCAGCGCTGCTAGCCGCTTGGGAGGCGACTTCTCACGGGTATTTGAGCCTGAACTGGTAACTATACAAATAAAAAAATCACCTTGTGTACAGTTCACGTCGCGCTGTTTACCGGTCATATAAAGTGGCCGTATTTACTGTGTAACCGTTCATCCACCTTTTAACGTTGAACTACTTTGGTAACGTCTAAATTAGTGGAGTGAGAAAAGCTAACGCTCGTAAGCATTCCCGATCGGCTGTAAATCGTCTGATAATATCTTTTTTGAAAGCTTCACTCCCATCACCGATTGTGTGTTTATCCAGTCGCACTGCCTTATGGGGAGAGCTGCTCGTGTTATTACTCCTGGTTTCGACAAAGATTGTACGTTTTTTAGTCAACTCGTTACTTTCTCACACTTAGTTAAGGTAATGTTTCGTTTTATTGCCGTGTATGAACTAACGCCTTGTAATGGAAGTATCTGCCAACATAAATAGATAATTATTATTACACTGAATAAATCGTCATTGGAAGTTATGAGTATGTTATCTCGTTAAATGTAGCTAACTAGATGATTTTCGAAAACTCGTTTGTGTTTATCCGAGTCGAGAACCTGAGATCGCTTATTAAATAGGTAGCGCTCTTAGCACTGGTATAAAATATAATACAGTTTCGGACGTTTCTCACGGGGTATAAGAAATCGATCATCGTGATAGAAGTTTCCCACCGGTAGGTTCCACTGCGTCGGATTATCCAAACAAGCAAGCGTTAATCCCTTCACATGTGAAATCTCGTGAAAAGGTTTGGAGCTGTTAATGTTATTGTTGCTGGGCCGCTGCATGGTCCGATGAGTCTGAATAGCAGGCGCCGGTGTGGTCTGCCAGCGGCTGCCGGTGATAAGCTCGCTTCATCATATTAATCACCATCCGCGCACTCACTCGGCTTACGCGCTCCTCTCATTACAACCTATCTTTAGGCTAAACATTAATTGAGACATTTTGAACTACTGTCAAGAAAGCTATCCAATCCACTGAAACAAATTGGCTTTAATAAATAAGCAAGCGAGTTTAATCCTTAGACGATTAAGGAAGCGACCGTCATTATTCCGTCGAAGATTTTGGTGAGGACCTTATGGATTCGTGCAATCAGTTGGATCGCCATTCTTTCTGTTAATCGCATTATAAATTGACGATGGGTCGTTGCATCGACCTTTGTCGGCTTCCTTAGAGATAACTTACCAAAGCAATTTATTCTTCAAAATTAATAATTGCTTTAATCTCTGTGTGCCTACTAATTCGATGTTTCTGGATTTTAATTTAAATAACAACTGATTATATTATTTAACACGTTGTGTAATATTATACAATATTATTTGTATAATTACCAACAATATATACATAAGTGCTATCAAAGACAATTTATAATGATCCCTGGGCTCTGTATACGAGTCAAATTAGCAGAATGTTTGCGTTTGACTGCTGCGCCTGGTATAATGCAGCGCACCACGCGAGCCTTTCGTGTGGACGACACATTACTCAAACCTCATTTAGACCTAACCAAGTTGCATTGAAAGCACTGATTTTATTGTACTCTATTGATTCTGTTGACAGCTAAAGGAATGCACGTCCTGGTACAACTGGTTTATTTGTCTGTCATTGTGCTTCATTAACTTAAATGGGAATATATGAAAACGTAATGAGTTTTTTTGTCGCCTCTTTCTTGAGACCGCCAGTGGTAACGATGACTGGCATTCCCAACATGCCTAGGATTAAAGCTGTCAATAAGAATTGCTCTATACTTTTATGGAAATTGATTAAGTATTGTTTATTGTAATGTGTCTCCAAGAGTAATGTCTTTATCGGATTCTATATATGAACAAAATCATTGTGAACTCCTTTTATGCGTTTGTTTACAACGTTTACAACTGGTGTATTGTGGCCCAGTTTGACGCCAGAAACTAGATTAAATAAAATAAATAAATCAACTAATGATTGTTATTGTTTTATTTCATCTAACTCGTGCTGTGCGTCTTTTCAACTAAGTAATTTAAAGCCCCATTTCGTGAACTAGTTTTTAAAAACTATGCCTGCTTCAGTATCAACAAGCAGCGTGACAAGAGCAAAGCTGTTTAAGTAATGAGTCGAGACCATGTTAAGTGGTTACTTCAATTTCAACGTCTAACTTCCTACTTATCTACTATTATAACAGAAAACAGGAAGTAAAGACAATATTTATTTATTTTTCGTGCTTACGCTTGCAACAATGCCGGTTGAGTGTACCTGTTTTACTATTGTTGTGTCATAACAGTAATGATGCATCAAATAATGGAAACAGGATCACCCCCAGGGCATGGTATACCTCAGATCTTCTTCCTTTGAAAATATAAGTATAAGGCGTATTAGCCAGAGACAGATAGGTACTATTTAGCACGTGCACACATTTAAAAAAATATAGTATTCTATTCGTCTATTATTATGTAGTTTATAAGTTAATTGTATATATTATATATATTTTGCCTATACTTAACAGCTTTAAATTCATTTTCTTTTCATTATACACCTGACCAATCCTTCTTTCACTGAGTTTCTCTCCATCCAAAGGTTGCCTGGAAGAGATCGCTTATTAGCGATAAGGCCGCCCATTGTACATTGTCATTATTTGTTATACTTATTTTTTTGTTTCATAGTTTAAGGTGTACAATAAAGAGTTCTCATTCATTCATTCATTCATTCATTCATTCATTCATTCATTCATTCATTCATTCATTCATTCATTCATTCGTGACAGGCTAGTCCATCGCCACCTTATAAAATACTAAAGTTTCCTTGGCTCTTTGTGCATCAAGTTGAATGCCTTGGTTAAACGCTCAAAAAAGGTATGAGTTATGGTTTGAGTTATTTATTACGTCCAGTTTGTGCAGTGTAGTCTCCTTTGGCTTCATTGGTCTCACGAATCATCTTAATTAGAAATATTGTCGGAAAGTAAATTATTCTCGTCGTATTGTGGAGCAGCTGGCCTGCCTACTCCGCTTACTCTCAGTAAATCAGAAGACGATGGTGCGTGCCCCAGAGCGTGCTTTAGGAAATTAATGAGACCTTAATGGAAGTAATTCTAATGCCGTTTAATTTTTATGTCTCTATAGTAATTACATGAATTTTAATGCGCAAAAGCAATAAATGTCAGTTATCTGAATTTGATTTAATGTTCCATCGATATTGAAGATGCCGCTCTACAAATTGACTTTGTATTCATTATTCATAGAAACACGTAGCTGTAACGTTTACAATGTATCGGAGTTTCACAGTTAATGTCGACATAAATTTATAGGTATATCGATAGAGACATTATTTTATTTTGTTGCCGGGTCTCATCATAATAGAAACAATTTCGAGAACTTTAATGTGCGGGAAAGTGGTTTAAATATAAGGACAGCTAGGTATTTATAGGATAGTAAAGATAGAGTAGAAGACATTACTTACATTGCAGCAGTGTTTAAATTACTAAATGGCGTGCTCGGGCCGGCAGCCGCCGACCGCATTCTGCCGGCTTAATGCTCGTATTAGCAGATAAACTGTTCATTTGCGTGAAAAATAAATCCAGTTAGTAAAACAAACATTATCGTCATGCAAAATGAAGCAAGAAATTATCCGAGAGAAAGGCGGCTAAGGACTGCAATTCCAATTGCGTTACTACTTTGGAACTTTAACTTATCTGCAAGGAGTGGTTTGTACAGCTTCAGTTTTCACTTTAGATACATTCGAACTGAAATAAATATTAAAACACAAATGCTTATTAGTAAATCATTTCTTATTTGCCATTTACTTACCAGCCATAATCAACTAGTAGCAAGATGTCTTTGAAGTTAGTTTTGCCTACGTAAAGTTTTTTTAGCATGTCATTGAAACCGATAATAGTAAAAATATTTGGAAAACGGTATGTAAGTTCAACCAAAAGCTTACCTCAAAAATATTACATACATAATACTTACCTAAAACATTACAGGCAACGTGTAAATAAGAGCCAATGGAATGTGATTAAACAACAAGAATGTCAGGTAAAGAGTTATGTACGATGTTTAAAAGTTAGTTAAAAAGTGAGCAGAGTGAGCTGAGGATTAACTGCA
Organism: Epirrhoe tristata; assembly: GCA_951394285.1. Lineage (NCBI taxonomy): Eukaryota > Metazoa > Arthropoda > Insecta > Lepidoptera > Geometridae > Epirrhoe > Epirrhoe tristata. Next base: position 5,912,052 of record OX596146.1, on the reverse strand, counting down.
CAGGAGTCAGCCGTCAAGGCGCGTCGCCGACATGCTACTCGATCCCATATCGACACGCGACTTGACGTATTGCGTCCTTCTTAATGCATCCATTTACATAAATTTTGTCGCATACGCATGCGTTTATCGAAAGTATATCGTGTAATACTTTTGTTTTATTGCTTATATCATTTTTACACTTATCTATTAATGTGTAACGGCATTTCCATATTCCATTTCGGGAAATTTTATAATTCCCTGTTGTTAATACCTCCGGCCGCGTTTATCTCGCTTTCGGTAATAGAATACCGGGAATATTTTATCAACGCACGACCGAGTAATTTAATATAAAGCGTATCACTAAATGATCTCTCTGGTTCCGATGAGTATCGCCAGGTTAATAACGGTGTTGGAGGCTCCTCTACGCGAGACACGCGTCCGCGATATAATCGACGAAGCATTATTGATGAGAGTCCGCCATAACCAAACAGCCCGAGGACCATGTTTGTTTACTTATCTAGCGATTGTCGAAATGTTTTATTTTGTTTAATTGAAACAAAGGGTTCGTTGAACCAGTGTTTATGACAGGTGCAGCTTGGAATGGCGTTTTCGTGAGATTGTGCGGTGATTGTGGCTACTGGCTCGCGATAAGGACATACCCGCTCGTGCGTTTGCCTAATTGTTGCACAGAAGCTGCGCCTAATGGCCGTCTTGGTACATGAGCCGTTTATGGAAAGGAAACGATATAAATAATATTTACTGCCTCTGAGGTTGCTTCATTCATTCTTTGGAGACCATTGAGCAACTCAGCTGGGCGGATCCTGTACAGCTGTTTCTCCGAATATTCTCATTGATATAGAGATTTCTAAATACGGCTATATAAATACTCAATGGTTTAGAAACTAAAGATTTATTTTTGGAAATGATTGTTATAATCTAAATTGTTAGGTAAGGTTCCAACTATGATAATATTTTTGTCTAAGTAAACTGATTTTTCACGACTATCGTAAGTCAGGCCTTGACATTTAGTGGTGCGTGCTCGCAACCGTTAACCTACGCAGGCGCGGACCTCACTTCACCTCACAAGTGGGGCACGGCGCGGCGATGCAAGCGACACCTCATTCGCCCGTCCACACAATACACCATTATAATCCGAGCGAGCCTTACGCCTCAATCACGACATTGAAATTTCGCTTTGATAGAATGACATCGAGTGCTCAGAGGCATGCGATTACACGAACAATGCAACCACCGTACGGTTTCTAAACGTAATTTATTACTCTGTAATAAGATAGCATTTATGTGTAGCCAGCAGGCCCGGAAACTTTAATCATCCACTGTTTACACGTTTGGAAGCTCTGCAATTCCACGGATGCAGATGTTGATATATTTTGAAAAGTATCAAATGTGAATATATAAGTGGCGCTGGAATGCTAATACTCGTAATATGCTAACAAAATGTATTGGATCTTATACAGATGCAAATGCGGATATCTAGCTACTCATATAAAATCCGAAACGTTATTGCTTCGCAGCGCGTCAAGCATTCGACATCTAAAGGCATCGGTGTTTTTATTTTATCGAAGGGATCGATTGTAAAGATAAGTTTATCGTAAGACAAGTAGCGGCCACCGGAGTCGCGGCGGGTACCGCCGCATGGCTGCCCCTGCATGCGCGCATTTTATTACATCTGATAACGGCTAATTCGCATATACGTCAAATAATTGAAACGCCAGCTCGGTGAACGAGCCCGTATCACCGAGAGCGTGGATTGGAATGTCGGCGGAGTGTTTCTCATCTTGTTTATATGATTTGACTTTTAACTAGGTTCGTTATGTTCATTCTACTGTTTAAGACGGAAATGCTTAGAAGCTTTCACGTTACCCTCGTCAAGTTTAACTAGCAGGATATTCGTGATAATCATCTAGGTACATGTTGATGCCTGATGCATGATAGATACTTATATTTATATTTTCAGGTAAATTTAAATAGCTGACAGTGGTTATACAAAGATGTTGTGTAAATCGAAGTTATTGTGAACTTAAATAGTAAATTCATATATAATCAATATGTATCAAATAGTACTTTGATGCATTGTGCTCCGTAGTTGGTAAATCTTTTGAATAGATTTGATGTTTATTTTTGTTGAGAGTTACGACTTATTATTATGTTCAAGCCGGCTATTCCAGCTCGATGTACCTAAATCTGTTCCAGCAACAATGAACTCAGAGGTAATAAAATTAATACAAAATGACAGAAAAGGCACGCTTTTACAAACGACAACCTTTTGTTATATGAAAGGTATAAGCAATACATACATTCAAAAAAAAACAAATGCATCAATTGCCGTATTGAATTTACATATCATGTAGGGGTAATTTTTTTATACAATTCAAGTAACAAAAACATTTGTCATTTACAAGTATGTATGTAGGCACTGTCATTATATAAGCCTGAAAGTGCGACTACACACTAGTAGAGACGAACGATAAGAATACAAACACAGAATAAACCAACAGACGTAACGATGCTACGATACAATATGAATTGCCTCAAGATTGTATTAAATCAGCCGACAATAAATCACATCTCACCTATAAAACATAAATCAGCTGTGACATAAAATACATTTATATTGTTTTCACTTCGAAATGACAATAAAATGTTTTAAATTCATGAGTGATTTAATGTACATCGATATAAAATGAAAAGATAAGAAAGTTTTAAAAGATTACATTTGAAATTATATCGATGGTCAAATTTTTATTGGTTCTTGGGTTTGATTGTCTTCATTTTAATGCTTATGGCTTGGAATTTTCCTCAGCTTGTCTTTTTCCCTGGAAATAAATAAATGGGCAGCGTGTGTTGTATTTTGAACAAACAGTTTTATTGGATGTTATGTCTAGTAACAAAACAATGCTCTCGATTTGAGACAAACTCAGGAGACAAAGGTGATTATACTTTGTAATTGAATGTATACGTGTTCTGCATTGTTTCAATCATGTACACCGATGATGGAGGTGTCAGGAACACGCCGAATTTGTTAGTAAACTTTTGTTTAATGCATATTCAATTTAGTATATATACGAGTACATGTAGGGGGAAGCTTTTGTTAATAGATCAGCTAATTCATATATTTTTCTTTCGAAGTCGACAACGTCAAAGACGTCGCTGCAGACCCGTAAAATGTAGCGAACAGATCTGGATGAATTCGGGCCAGACTGGCAAACCACGGATTTGGAAAGTGGGGAGGGAAAATAAAGAGACTAGAGAGATAGAAGAGAAAACTCTTTGCCCGGCAGTGGAGCGTGATAGGTTAAGAAAAACAGATTTCAAACCAGAGCTAAAATTATTTTTAAATTGCTTTATATTTTAATTTGTAGTTAGGTAAAAATATAATAAACTATATTATAAACTTGGTAGTTAATTTTTTGCGTAAAAATGTAGTTATAATATTAGATAGTAAAGTTGCGCAACGAATTGCATTAGGCGCACTCGGACTCGAGGCTGGATAGGGATATAGACCGAGAGATGATCGTAGAAAACCCGACGCTGTTAAGTACCATCGAAATAATATAAATATCAAGAATCCAAATAGACTGACATTCTCGTATTTCAGACGAACCCACAGTGCAACAGAGACAACCAGCAGTATACTATTTATGCCCAAATTTTTTGTAACGTGTTTGAAACCATCTTACTTGCTTATTACAAAAACGTTAAACCTAAGTTGAACTCCATGTTGACACATGTCAAAACAAAACTGGTACCACAAAAAAGCGTTCTATGTACGAGTATTTAAAGATCGTTTTTCTAGGGAAAGTTTTTTAGTTAGTCTTAGTCTAAACTCGGTTCACTTTCTTGTAATAAGATGGAGTATGTTTCATATTCAGATTATCTTTCTAGGTCGTTGACTCGCTTTCCGCAATGTTCCTTCACTCTATATTCTGGTACTCGATGACGTAGAGTTTCTTATGACCGCTTCTCGGATTAATAGTATGAGCGCCAATGCATTGATGGTTTTATATCATTGGTCTGTAGCATCATTTCCACTCAACTCTGTTCGTGTGTGGCATTTGATGCGATATAACAACAATATGCCATGTTATTTATGTGTCATTATGCAAGAGGGACACATGAATGCTGGTGCTGCATTTTTTACATACGGTTTTACACATTAATTTTAGTTATACTCGTATTAAAGGCATAAGACGAATATTTGTCCCGGGTCTGGGTGTTTCTATGTATAATATGTATGTATTTACAAACAAAAAGTATATAAGTAGTTTATCAGTCATCTAGTACCCATAACACAAGCTCTGCTTACTTTGGGGCTAGATGATGCTGTGTGAAAAGTCCAGCATTATTTATTTATAAGCTAAAAAAAGATAATATCGTCCAAAGAAAGAAGATAATACTACCTTTGTGGTATTTCTAGGCGTTTATCTTATACTACTATTTAAATATAAAGGATAACGCTTCAACAGCTGGACGTTTTAATTGGCTACTGCTTGAAATTGTGTACTGTGAAAAATGTCTTTTTACTACTAGGTCAGGAGGCAACCTGTCTACACTCATTGTTTGAGATGAAAAAGTATTGGCCAGAAACCAAACCATCCTCTTAGCTCAGTGTATAGCGTGCCTATCAATAATAAGAAAAGCGTCGAAACATGTCTGGGATTTACCTTCCAGATAGAAGAAGAGGTTTTTACTCACTCTTTACACCGCATCGTACCGTGTGTATTCAACATCAGCATAATAAATGCATTTATACATCCGCCATATTATGTGGTTGTTCTGTGACACTTTGAACTTAGCTAATCCCTGTCAATTTTGTCGGAGCTTCGTGGTAATGCCATTAAGACTTTACGCAGACACACCTTTTTGTGTATAACAATCACGAGCTAAGATTCTACAATTTAAATAAAGTTGTACAAATGTATTTTCTTTGATTTACACGGTTGTTAGCTGTACATGGCTGTTGAATTAGCTTCGTCTTAATACGTAGGTTTAAGGTTCAGAGTTGCATAGCGCTGAAGAGGCGTCGAGGAAAGCCAGGAAGAGTTATGTCCGATCCATACGTGATGTAATTTCTTCACCTCGACTGAGACTATTTCGTTGTGTCGAACACCTTATAGACGTTATCTTGATTTATTCGCTTTATTAACATTTTATTACAAGACAGTGCGCGTTCAGAATGTGCCACGGTATTCTACTCAACACTACTACGAAAATAGTTTAACAAATAAGCAAAATTACCTAAATGATTATATCCCAATGTTTGGGTTCCATTTCGATTTGAGATAGTACCTATGATTGTTCCGATCATAATTCCTAGACATTTGAAGAGTAAAAAGTAAATAAGTTATTAAAATCAAATCGAGATATACGGTTATCGTTAAATGAAGATTAGGCTGCTTCTACATACGTTTGTGATTTACTTACATTCCTGGCATCCTCATAAATACTCATAGATTCTAAACGTAGCATTCTTGCGTTAGAAATTATTTATGTTTGGTGAGGTCCAAAAATTGTGACATACGCGACAATAAAAAGTCAACGTTGAATGGAGAGGCTCACGCGACAGGACCCCCCATAACCCTGCCTCCGTTGCTCTCAAAAAATAATAAATGTATTTATGATCTATGATCTGAAATTGATACTTATAATGGCTTCTGTACGGAGAAGTTAAACTAAGTCCGTTTGGAGTGCGCCTTTGCCGGCTTCTCGACATGATAAATAACCTCAAATTGCTTGTAAAGGTGAAACTTTTATCTCGTTACTATTGTACACATGTAAATATTTGAGTTTAATCTGGCATCAGATTATTCGATCGGCAGTTTACGGCCTCGGTGTGCTATTGAGATCATTTTTTACTTTTTTAATCCGATGTTTTAAGCATCGCAAAGAATTCGTATCAATTAAAAATAAGTATAATTAAATTGACGTTGACAGCGATAAAAATTATTAGCACGAGTCTCTAATAAAGTAGTTAAACTGCTAGTTTATTTACTATGTAATTACAACTGGAATTCATTTTAATTTGAGTATAAATGATGCAGTAAAAAAAGTACTTCTCCGATTTATAGTCACGTAGAGTATTTCGAGGTTCGTGTGGACGAGTCATAATAAAGCTAAGCTGACTGTTAAATACCATCAAAATATAACTACTATATACAAAAATATGTGTATATGCGGCCTACCGCTTTGCGGTTCACCGGATTTATTCAGTAATTTGATAAACAATAGTTTTAAATAATGTAATTAAATAATAGACTGTTGCTATAACTAAAATACTATAATTTTAGTTATAGCAACAGTTTAAGTATCTATCGAGTAGCAAAGAGCGGAATGACGTGTCGCGATCGCATGTTCCAGTCGAATTTATCAATCGGACAGAGCGGAGTAATGATTGTCACTCGTTTTCTTCAAGGTTACCAATACAGCAACTAAGTATTTTAAACCTACTTTACGTGAAGAAATAAAAAAATATGAGGAAATCTTGAGATAACAGATACTCACTAAGTAGTTAAGAATTTAAATTCCACAGGAAATAAAATCAGGACAAGGAGATGATGATGGCACCTATATATATATGGTACCTATATGGGCACACAATGTCAGGTAGAAAACTCTGAGTCCCAAAATATTCATATACCTACATGTATTTAGGTATGCATAGGTATATTCATATATTCATGAAAAAATATTTAAGTAGCGAAGAAAAATATCGTAAGAAAACCAGCCAATATTTTTAATTGCGGCATTATCACTCGAATTTCAATATGAGATTTGTTCTCTACATTTTTCACATTATTAGACAGCCCTAACAACGATCAGGCTTTTCTCGCTAAATGAGCCGCAAACTGGCTACCGTACGTACTTGTTGAATGTTAAGTAGTTTTAATTATTTTGTATCGGCCCGAGGGTAGTATGGGTACTGAGTTTATACCCTACCGGAGACATTTATCAAGCGAGCCAGTTCAAGCAGTCTTCATCAAGCGCCTGTCAGGTGACCAAATAAATTATTTGTAATATGATGAATAGGCACCATTGCCATGTTTTAAGTGCTCATTGAGGCATATATTGCTGTAATCAAAGCTATAAGTTGTAAAGAATACTTTTAATCGGTAATTTTTGTGTCAGTTACACTTTTTCTTAAAAAACTTTTCGTGTAAAAATATATTTTATGGCGACTCATCAGATTTTTAAGTATGATCCAGATTAGTAGCCTTAGTGTAACTGTGACTCACTAATAATGAGAATAGTAAAATGTTACCTTTTAATATTTTATTTTTAAATCATATTATAATCATACTGCTAGTCCTTTATGTAAGTTTATATTGGTAAAGCTGCACTGCCTTAAATCTGCATACATTTCATACCCTCGTTACGGTTCGAAATATATCTGTAAATTAAAACATGTTTTGTGTTCGCCGTCTTAATTACACGACGATTGATCGCAGGTGCCGAGCGGGCATGATTCTTGTGAGCTCTTAGATTAATCTGGCTTCCCACTTGAGGGATGGCTGGCAAATACATATAGTACACGAGACAGAAGCGCATCTCACATCTCAAAGTTAGGAGCTTTTGAGACTTTCATCCTAATTTGCGATATCGGGGTTACATTCGTGTAGACAAGCAGTATAGTGCTCTTTAACTCATTATCAGACAGGTAATGCTATTGTCTCACTTACTAATACAATGTTTATTTATCTATTTTTGAGTCACTAGGTTGCAAGTAAGTTTGGATTGTTCGTACTTACTAAAATACGTATTTATAAAAACAACTTTACGTAAAAAACACGAATATATAATAAGTTGCATTAAACGTAACTTATAAAGATGAACTATATCACGGGCAGAACATTGTAATTACATGAGTGGATCGGCATCGGTGCATAATACAGTCGCATATTACGGGTATGAGCCCCTGAGGCTCATAAGAGCATACGATTGCACACATTCGTCAGCTCTCCTCAAGTGGTTAGAAGTATTATGCTTATCATGCGGACTAGTCCGTGTTAAGCGGATTCTTCTCAGCAGAGCTGTTTGGGATTGTCTCGACTATCGATTTGTAGGTCGTAGGTACGATTCACAGCAGTGAATTTTTTAGTTTTAATTCTTGTTTCTTTGCCGCTTTTTTATTTTTTTAAAGTTTGCTTTATTAAAACGCGAGAAATATTCAATAATTTGTAGGACCTATTTAGCCAACACAAATGCAACATAACAACTGCATCTTCATAAAGTTATTTAATATCCTTTGAAAATGTTCATGGATTACCCCCTTGAGAGGCACGTCCAATTACATAGGCAAAACAATTATTTATATTTTCTTGTGATAACTGGTCTATTCTTCAGAATCGAGCTGATTCCCAATCAAAGATTTTACTAGTTTTGTTTGAAATTCTGAGCACCCTAAAATTTCTAAAGTTACGACGAGTTTGATTTAGGGTAAGGAACGTGATAAATTCCCTCGGAATTTATCTCTAAATAAGAGTTGAGGTCGCTATAATTATTTAATACTATTTCAACTAAAAATGTATAGTTACTACGTATACTGGTACTTGCCAACATCGACACATCGTTATTGCTTTACTATCATGTAATTACTACAAGTAAGAAGTTATGAGAGGTTTGTCGGCAAAAAGCTAAGCTTAGCGTCTAAACGAGGGCTAAAATAGGCTTCACCGCTTGCTGCGGGGCCTGTCCGTATTGAAAAATTACCACTCGTATATATTTTGCAGAAATGCACTCTTAAATATACATACACATTTAAGAAAAGTTTGATGAAATGTGTGTGAAATAATATACTTACAGTCCCTTATATTTTAAGAGATTTTTTAATAATAAAAGGCTAGATCAACTTTTAGACATAAATTATGCACTCAGAAAATTTATCGATACTCTAGAACTATTTATTTGTGTAAAGTAAATTAATATTATAGTAACCTAAGACAAATTTGTGGATGACACAATCCATAAACATTCATAGCAGAACTGCACAACCTCCAGGCTTGGACGTTACTACTACAATAAATATCTAATTTAATTAAAATTTATATCGATTCGGACTTAGATATTCGTTAAAGCTCACAATATAATTTGCATGTTTTAAATAGCCTCAGTAGACTTAAATCTTACTCGAGTTCCCAAGACGTGGGCTCAATTGAAACGTGAAAAGACTTCAGAAAATCTATTTGCAGAAAATAAATTTAATATTAGATCAATTTACTAGAATATATATACCTGTGTAATAAATGTTATATTTTATTGGAGAGATATCTCGGGGCTAGGCTGCGATTGGAGACTCGATCGGAGTGAGTGCATCATAAAAATTGACAGTGACATGCTGAAGTACTCGTATTACCGTATGAGGCATTAATTTTACGATCGCGACGAGTAATTTACTTTCTCGGAATGGTGCAATAAGTACGAAAGGCAGTAAAGTGTTAACGGTGTCCCTACACTAGATCATGGCGTGCCAGCAGTGCGCCGAGCCTTTGATTTACTCACGTTTTTATGCTTCTTCTAATAAAGTTTACATGATCATCAATTTAAATTTTACTATAGAGGACGTCAGACTTAGCTGCTGTACACGCATGAACGATAAATCAATTAGTTGTGTTTACTTTTCATGTATACGTTGTTTTATTCATAAAACAGACTTTTGGTTTTACTTTATCGAAACTGGTACAAGTCTCTGGTTTTTGACAAGATACGTATGTATTGTACCCATGGGAAGCATTCGTGTGTAGCTTGCTAAGATCATCGAAACGAAGCTCTCATGTCACATAATAGATGGGTGATCGCTAGTGGCAATAGCTTTTATGTTTTAAAGGACCTGTTACATTATTCCTGACTATACCGTCGTTATTCCTTGACAAGGCCTTCAGGTGGTCTAAATAGGTACTTTGAAAACAGATTGGCCACTTGCTCATAAGAATTTATTTATTGTTACCTGACCTTTTAAATAAGAGTTTTAAAACAAAAATAGCTAATATCGTGTGGGCTTAGGGCAGAGGTCATTCTATTTGTAACGATATCTGAAACTCTTATAAGAAATATATCCACTTCAGTTATTAATGGAAATAAATCTGAGAAAAAAATAACCTGGTAAAACAAATATTTTTTTAGACTTATTCTGTAACTTATTCTGTATAGAAATCTGAGGAAAATGTCTAAATAGATAGGTACTTAGAATTCGAACTACAACAACTTTATAATCTCTATATATAATAATGAATCCCTTTTTCTCTTGGTCACGGGATCACGCGTGAACGGCTGGACCGATTTCGCTAATTTTTTTTTGTTGTATTTGTTATTGTCAGGAGGTTCTTATGACAGAAAAAATCTATATATTAATCATGGAGAGCGTGAAATAAGGGTTGAAAGTTTGTATGGGGAGTTGGTAGTTCCAGTTAAAGGCAATAGATGGCGTTGCTAATAAGTATGTTATTTTGCTGACGAAGTCGCGGGTACCAGCTAGTATAATATATATATTGTAATATAATAATAAGTAGGGTTTTGAACATCCCCGTAGTTATTATCTATTTATTGGTTTACAAAAACTGTTACACTAATAATATTATGAATATTGACTGAAAAAATACCGTGTTTGTTTTGAGCTTCGAAAAAATTAAATTGTTAATCTATTCTCTTTGCTGACCGTACATTCTACATACCTACATCAAGCATCACCATCTCAAAGTTATCACTGGGTGAGAGCATATGTGCTAGAGCAGATAAAATCGTAAATGAATATTAATATCAATATTTAAGTTGTATAGAATCGACAAATCATCGCGATTGTATCTCGTGCGATCCGGAAAGAACGGGCATTATGGACGGTGACCTCTAACACCGGGACGATATTTAGTGGGCACGCATTGTTCCACAGTAATTGTAGGTGGTGGCCAGAGTTTGTTTAAAATTGATTTCGGCGGTGATCCCATAGTGTGATACCGTCGATGAAGTAACATTATTATAGGCTGTGTGCCGCGCTCGGGGCGAGATTGCTACGCTGCGTTTCTTTTTTAAAGGCAAGTTTATTAGTGGTAGAGCTTATCTTTTTGTTTTGTAATCTTGGGTCGAAATTCTACGCATTTATTGTGTACCTACAGCTATGAAGAGCTATAGGTAATATCAAAAGAAATAAAGACTCAAAAGTTACTAAATTTATGAAATTAATTTGTATTATTTAGCCTTTGTACGAGTATAACGTTTTACAGGTGAAGCATTTAAAGCTTATCCAAATAAGTAGTGAATAAAATACACAGACCATAAAAAGTGCTAGAGAAGAGTCGTCGTGTTTTGTTGTCATAATAAACCTTAAACGCTCATTGTTTCTGTGAGAAATGTCCAGTGGCAGGTAGGATTCGAGAGGGCTGTCGAGAGGCGCGGACGCGATGGCGGATAAGAGCCGTCATACGGGGACCACGCGAGGCGCGCAAATAACGACAAATCGTGGAGATCGCGGGTGTCGCACCCGCATCCAGCTAGGGTTGCCAACATGGAGGCATTTTTTACAACTAGGAAAGAAACTTGAGTTAAATAATTTAAAAATAAATGTATGTGGACCTCTGCCAGCCCCTATTTAAATTGAATCTTTGATTCTCTAAAATATTTTAGAAAATGTTTACTATACCTTGGGAAGACAGTGTGGTGATCCGGTATATGCATATACATATGTACATCTAAAATTATCTTTAAGAGTAAATAGGTACCTAAACGGGATAATTACCTTGATTTTTGACTTTTGTTGCTGTATAAAAAACTAATTTCGCGAATACTAGGGGTCTTTATTTTAGAAGCGTATAAATAAAAGTCCACAAGGCCAACAACAATCCAAGCACGTGTGCTTACTTTTCTAGAATCACTTTCTTACCGTATTGTCCAACAAATACTGACACGAGGAATATATAGGCAGGAGTTGCGATTTTTGTCTAGTGACACTGCGTGGGGTACACTCCCAGTAATGCATCGTGATGTGTGACCTAGCAGTGAAATCTTGCAATATCGACAAATATTTAAAAAAAAACAGAAGTAGGTTTACAATTTATAAAATTCATTTGCCTTGTCATAAAATACGAGTAGTGCTATTTACGCTTAGCACAAACATTTGTATGCAACATAAATTGTAATAGAAATTACCACTTATTTCCAAGTTTTCACTAGTATAGGGATTTGAACAGGAAAATTATCACTAACAGGCGAGGAGAAACAAGGTAATGTTAACTACTAAAATTTATGTGTTCAATACATATGTATGGGCAATATAAGCATGGATAAGCGGAAGAGATTCGCACAAGGGTCCCATAACTCAATGCAACAATATGGCGCACAATTACAAGTCGCCGGTCGAGGTGACGATGATAAATGTGTTTCCTTGGGCTAGGGACACACAAGCCGCTTCATGCCCTCACTTCCTCGGTATCGGACTATCCACAGTTTCCGTTAATCTGTTTGTGTCGAGCCCCACATTTGATGCTCGATACGGTATTTACTCAACGTCACGATACAATGTTCATACGGTTTATACTGATAGTTACGAAGTAACCATGCCCTCAGTTTGCGCTCTGTTGTCAACTGGACAGGAACCTTTGTTTTCAGATAGCAAGCATAGTTTGCATAATGCCATCAATTTGGTCGTAAATATCCGTTGTCAAATATTTGCGTACAGTTGGCTTTACGTTGTTCAACTGTCAAATAAATAAGGGTCAAATGTAATGAACAAGCAGAAGAATGTTTGGGATATTGTTCTAGGACCGGTCGAGACGGAAACGTCTTGGTGGGCAGCATTACTTATACATTCGTCGACTCACTTTAGCAATCAGCATTCATCAACACGATACGTTCCCTTGTCTCCACACTTCAACTTGCGCTGATTTGTTTATTTTCAAACGGAAAATACATAAGAACTGTGCTGTCATCGCTTTAGGCTCACGTTATGTCGTTACTATTTAGTGTGGCCATAGTTATTATGACTTGTAGTTGGCATAATTTAAAATGCAATTATTGTCAAAAACACCCAGATTAGCAATCCATCCAGCTTAATTCAATGATTGATATTTTTGATTTTTCGCTTCAAATTTTAATAAAAACATGGCAACGAAATCATAATCCGGATCACATAAAAGGCAAATGTAAAATATTGCGTCTGACTAAGCCATCTTTTAGGTTGTTGTTTTTGTAAAATTACACAGGTTTTTGTGTTTAACTTTTAGTGATAAAATAAATTCAAAGTGATTGAGGAAAACCTTGAGAAGGGCACGGAGAAAGTGGGCAGGCCACGTGTTGTGAGCGTCTCCGTGTCGACATGAGCCGCGTGATGCTGATGGCTTATCTCCAAAACTCGAGGGCCATGTAAAGCATCTCCGTTTATCTGGCCGCTACAAGGCGCACGGAAACAGCTTGTCGCTCGCGTAAACCCGCCATGTTTTATTCTCTCGCATTCAGCGCCGATACCTTAATAAAACCCAACAAGATTGAGCAATAAAATGTAATTTATTTGATTGTAATTTCAAAACACAAAGTGGGTCTCATTTTGTAATATATTTTTATCTTTGTGGTTTTGTGTTTCTCGATCGCGAGCACGTCCTGACTCGACCTGCCCGCAGATGATTCGTTGTGACCATCCAATAAATTTCATGTGTTTCTCAAATTTGATTCAATTTTGGTTTTGTAACTGCAAATGTGAATAAGACATTACCAACTCCACACCACAAAATAATCTCGACTTTTGTATTACCAAATTGCACTTTAACATTACGGTTCATAGAAAAGTGTTATTGAAAAAGAAGAAATGAAAATAAAAGACAAACTATCGGGGTTTTAATCGTAGATGTTTTAAAGTTCGGGATTCTAATACGTACCCTAGATAAGTGTATAGTTAACCATGGAGTCAATATATTTTTTTAGCTACATAATAAGTCAAAGTCAAAAGTCAAAAAGCATTTATTCAGTAGGACCGCTGGGATCACTTTGAATCTCATAGTTATGTGCGACGAAAACCGGGTGCGGCAGTGAGGCAAGCCGCACCGGTGTCGAGCACAATATGCAACTGCGATAGTATCGACGAACCAATCAATTTGATCCCTCATAAAAAGTTCTCGGCAGGCAGCTAGCGAGTATAATGCGGCTGTATCGGCCGATCCGTGCGCTGGTAGCTGGACTTTTCATATATTTTATGTGAAAAGGATATGGGCATTGTTGTGAGACGCCCCGCTGCGCGAGCGCTGGGTAAACACTTGAAATTACAAGTCAGCTCGGACAGCCCTCTCGTCCGCGACCCGTTCTACCCGGAAAAAAGCGCTTCCAATGTTACGCTCGATGAAAATAAAAATATTGTTCGTTGGCCAGCCAACGTGTGGGGCATCGGGGCGCGGCAGGTTTGCTTAAAATAATAACTTGCTGCGCTGTGTGCAGATATTACTGAGCATATCATTATAAGGACGACCTTTGTTTTTTATTTTAGTAATCAAGAATGAATATGTACATACACTTACTATTAAAACAAAGCGGATAAAAAATATTTAAGCACGTGAGATATTTACATTTTACTTTTACTTGGAGATACAAGCCAGTTATAGCAAATGAGCTTATAATATTAATTACAGACAATAACTTTCAATGAAGGGTGGTTGGGTGATTAGTAGGCGTATGGTAGGTAGCATTCACTCTTAACTCTGGTTAAATCGGTTATTTCCATTTTCCGTTATTTTTGAGGCAATAATACCTACCGGATAAAATAAAGTGTAAGCATTAATGATAAGAGAGATTTGCGATACCCTTTTGTTACTTTAATATTTTGAGGGCGACCATAAAATAAAAACGCAATGTAAATATTGTGACTTTGTCAGTTTGTTTGTGTAAAATAAATTTATATAGCGCCATAAAAATGTTTATATGGCGCTCGGAGGAAATAACGTCTTCAATTAAAAATCAAAATTGATTTTACATTTTTGTCTATGATTGAGTTTATTACTATAGGCGTTTGAGGTAACACGATACTAACTCAATTCGATGTCTATATTTGAATTTTTGAATTAAAAAAATCAAATAAGCAGTTGGAATCATTTCATACGCCGCATCAATGGATATTAATATTCATAAGAAACTGTTGTGCTTTACTTGGCTGCTTGGTGTTTCTATCGACATTAACTTTTATTGTTTCCCATATCAAGTTTCAGTCTATTGTCACCATTTCCAAAGGTTAATAATATTTGTAACAAAATTAAAATGGTAATGTAATTTTATTTTTTATTAACAAAGAGAATCAATACTGAGCTCAATGACCTAATAACGCGGGTCAACCACACAGAAAACAGAAGAGTCAACCGACCTACTAGCGGGCAGAATAAGTTTTGCTTGGAAATAAAATGACTGCATTTGAATGACTTATAATAGCTTTTCGACATAAAAATGTACACAGTTCCGCAACAGCGCGATTGTTTTAGCGGTATCGCAAAACAGGGCGTTGCCTCTGTTGCTGAATTGTGAACTTTATTGCGTCATAGCTAAGTTTTATAGTTCTGTACTGTTTTAAAAAGTCGCGGCTCGCTTCTTGGTCTGAGCTGACCCTAAGCTCGCGTTGCGTCGAAGCGCGAGGTGCGAGATGTTTCACGGCGGATATAAATAAAAGACGATTGTCACTGCGGACCGCGGCCCATAATGTGCAGCGAGTTCCCATTGCCACTCTTCTAAAAGTAAAATTTATCATAACAAAAAATAGTTGTTCCTGTAAGTTTTGTACTTAACTATTTTATAAAGAATTTTATAAAAGACTAGCTGCGCTCCCGCGGTGTGACCCGCGGTCCCTCGGGATTTTTTCATTATTTCGGGATAAAAGGTAGCCTATGTCCTTCCCTGGGATACAACCTTTAACCATGCCAAATTTCAGCTTAATCTGTTCAGCGGTTTGGGCGTGAAAGCGTAACAAACAGACAGACAGACAGACAGAGTTACTTTCACATTTATAATATTAGTATGGATTCTCTTTTTAAACAAAATCACCGTAACATTTAAAAGGTTGTACAATCACGAGAATGCTTGAACCATGCCGGAGAAATTCCCACTTGTTGGTGAATCTTTGTAAGACTTGCAAGCTGGTCAACATAAATGGAGTAATTACAAAGCTATATATAGACAACAGGTAGTATGTGATGAGGATTCATTAGGTCAAAAAAATTGTGTCAGAATCGCAAGGGCTAATCTGTGGTTTCTACCTACTTTTGTAAGAAAGAGGCGTGATTTTATTAATAATAAATAAAGATAGAGTACCTTACTCAAATAATTAAAGAACAAAAGTGTGTGATGGAATAAAAACTAGGTGGCAAGTGGAAGTGTCCAAAGCTCGCACGATTAGGCGTCCCCCCCACCCCGCCCGCGACACTCGCATCCAAATAAAAGTGCTGCGTTGTCGCGCGCCAGAATTACGACGATCCCTTTTATTATCTTTCTTTTTTAATTCAATTTTACGATAAGCGGTGTACGGCGACCTGCGGTTCTTGGTCCGTTGTTTGAGGTTAGTTAATGGAATGATCTTGAGTTGATGAAATATACAAGCTTGAAGTATATTCTTACTACAAACGGAATAAACTAAATTGGAGAAAACTTATTCCATTAGGTAAATAACAGTGAGTTATCAGACTTCTGACTAATCTGCTACTTAGTCGGATGTAGGCATATGGACATGTATACGCGCTGACTAACCCTCGAAATTTTAAAACATTTAAAAACCGCAAGCCTTAAAGATTTTATTTGGGAAGGGTTTTCAAATTATTCAATGGAATAAAGTCGAGGTCTCTCAATAAAAATAGGCTTTCCACTTATCTTCCGGAATGCAGCGCCTTGTGGTTGCTTACTCCCTCATTTGCATACAAGCTACGATTTGTGTATTGTTAATTAGAGCAACAGAAACAGGTTTAGTGTAAAGCCTCACTTACAATGGTACATTATTTATTATACTTATCTTCTTGAAATTAGTCTAAATTTAAAAATAAATAAATAATGCTGGACTTTTCACACAGCATCATCTACTACTTATTTACATTTTGTTTGTAACTACATACATAAGTATACATAGAAAACACTTAGACCAAATATTCTCACAAACATTTGGTTATTGACAAATAGGACCAACCCAATGTAGTCTGTCCTTTATAAGTAGGTACCCGTACGTGCTCCCAACCGGTTCTAGGCTTTCTTGTAGTGCCATTATTGTTTCATCTGTTATTTAAATGGCAATAGATTACGTCGATCGAAACGCTTATAAACAATCGGCCATAATTAACGCTGTATGTTAATTTTGTCAATATTGATTTATCTGCGTCAATTTAACGAGTGTTATTAGACTTTATCTGTTGCTAGTTTTAATTGAAATAGTTAACTGGTTGCGTTGACAATGTTGAGTTTGCGAAAACTCACAACAACCCGAAGTTTCTACTTTACTCAGTTATAAAATCAATCATTATTTAATTTAAAACAGTAAATTGTTCTTAATTATTGTACATTAAATGATTATTTAATTTACAATAACTAATTGTGCTGCCATGAGTTTGATACGTATCAAAATCACATATGTGCATCAATGGAATTCGCGTTTTCAAGAGTGTATCTAGTTCATAAAGATGAAAAAATAACTCGAAGATAAACTTTCTAGTTAAAAAAGCCATATTACCCAATATGCTGGACTGTTTGCTGCAAATAGTATTCATTTAAGCATAATTGCTTAAATTACCAAAGTTATAGACGTGTTTATAAACTTTGCGTTCTCCGTGTTTATAAAAGTATATACAAGTATTCAATCCCTAAGCATGGGTAACAATAAAAACAAATCTAAAGCCTATAACTTAAGAGATAGCTGTGTTCTGCTGTGTTGATACAAATTTCGTAGCGCCCTCTACACCCGTACAAAAGACTTCAACGCGTTCGCTGCTGAAGCGCATTGTTGTAATTTTGAGTTGAGAATGAAAGCCAATGTCATTGTCATTGGTTATTATAAAAAGAAAATGGTTGAAGATAATGAAGATATAATACAAGCTGATGAAACTTGAGATCAAGCAATAAAGTACAGTGGGGTCACAACTGTCAATTTCTGTTAATTAGTCTGTCTAAAATGATTGCTAAGTTATTTTCTTATCTCTGTTCTTATTCACATTATGATTTCAAAAAAAGCATGATTTTAAAGTGTATTAAGTAAACTTTAAATGTATAATTTCCTACTTTTTAGGGTGCCCAAAGTGTAAAATGGGAACCCTATTACTAAGACTTCGCTGTCTGTCCTATCTTTCCGTCTGTCACCAGGCTAGGTATCTCATGAACCGTGATAATTAGACAGTTGAAATTTTCACAGATGATGTATTTTTGTTGTCGCTTTAACATCAAGTACTGAAAAACAGAATAAAATAAATATTTAAGGAGACTCCCAAACAACAAACGTGATTTTCTTGCCGTTTTTATAGATAATGGTACGGAATCCTTCGTGCGCGAGCCCGAATCGCAATCGGCTGGTTTTTTTAATTCCCTGGAACTTAAATTGTAATCAAAGAAAGGTATAAGAGCAAATCTGTGCGTAGAGTGCTCGAGCAATCGTAAATTTGTCCTAATGCGGAGCGCGGCGGGTCGCGCACTCTACGTCGTCTTTTTATTGTCAAAACCCATAGCGACACCAGCCGACCTGATAACTTTATTGTTATTTACATTACTGAGTTATCATCCCGATAGCTGTTGTTTTACATTCGTAACATCATGTCGCACCGTCTCGTATCTAAACTGCTTAATTGGAAAGTTCCCAATGTGAGTGCGCTCACACTGATATGAATACATGAATGTACAAGACTGACCTTTCAATTGAGTCACAACAAATTATACGAGTCTATTACACGATTTTATCAGTATTATGGAAAAGTCAAATAAACTAATGCTGTTTATATCTTCTTCTTTACATTGCAAGGTGACTCAACGGATAGTAAAACGATATCACGAGATTAAAGTTCAACATTTTGGCCGAGTGTTGACATCGGAGTGCGCCTTAATGTTGTTTATTATTATTATTATGGTTATACTTAAGATATTTTCATCGTTTTCTGTAGCAAGTTATTGCATTTGAAAATTCCCACATTGAAAGTTATTTTTATTTAAAAATCTGTTAATGGTGTTTCGTCTGAATTCAATAATGGATGACATAAACTTTATCTTTTATGGTTCTAGATTTTGCTCTGTGTGTACTTCGATATTATAATTATTTAATATCATTTAAAGCATCACTGCAGAGCAAAATATTAAAACATTTATGTAGGTACTTAGTGTACATATTTAAAATTATACAAATTACTTAATGACAATAAAAATATCCTCAACTCCAATAATGATCAAAAAATATTGCGAAAAGTGTTTACTAAGGTAAGAACTAAAACTGAAACCGTATAATTTTATGAATATTTACAAGTCAAATTAACATCAGCTACATGATGGTTATTTGCAAATAATAATCCTTAAGTACACAAAGATGCTCGTAATATGTATATGCGTACGATTGCATAAAAATTATTGAACACCACATGTGGTGTGGTGAGTCGAACCAACTGTGAAAGTAGCATAATCAACATAGAATTTAAAACCACAAGATGTAGTATTTTATTTTCCCTGGCCTAGTCTTGTTGGGTTTGTTTCTGAACATACCTACCATGTTTAAATTTGTATTTTTTATCTAGTCGTAAAAATTGTACCTAATGAAAATAACATCTTATCCGAGATGCGAAACAGATGCTTGTGGTCCAAACCCATGATATAGCAAGAATATATTATACCAGCCATCAAACGGCAATAAAAGATGAATCGATTACCAAGTGAGGCAGAGAAGGGCAAAGCTTGGAACCGCGGGCGGTGTGCCCTCGCCTTCTAGGGTATGCATGCACCCCTTAATCCCACATTTTATGCAACAATGATCGGATTCTGTCGTGAAAGAAGATATGTCGCGAGTTGTTCGCTTTTTACAAACATTCCCATTTACGTCTCATATCTGTTCTCGGCTCGACAGTAATTTTATCATTTTAAAACTTCGGAACTCGATCGAGTGGGCTCAGCTTCACGCTGAATAAGACTTTACGAATTTTTAAACGCAAATAAAGTCTTAATAAACACTTTTTATGGTAGCCTTGTAATTTTATTTGCATTCGAAATAGGGCTCGTGGCGCGTGTTAGGCTAATAAGGAACGGATGGCCGCTCTTTAACGATCCTTTACTTCGATAATATTTGGAGTCGTGGCAAATGAAATCACGTTTTATCATGTTGTTCTTATAAGTTCTTACCAAAAACGTCAAAGGCCCAGTGTAGTCACCGGCTTACCTACATCATACGACTGCTTAAGTTATTTAATAGTAGATAAGTAGCTGGAAAGTGATATTTAAAAGTATATACTTTATTCGTAGTACCTACAAGTGAAAACCTCGTCTTTATTTTGAGAATGCAGCGTATATTTCTTCATAAAGCGAGAATGGCGCTATAAAACTGATTCGCTCTCCGATAGCACATAAAAATAATATCTGGCCGCGACATATGCCGCGACAATAAAATTCCACTGAACATGCGGCTTTGCAAATGCGATCTATTTAGACTTGGATATCGTCGCAGCGAGAATAATGTTATCCTGGCACACCTCAGCCGTGTCACCGGCAAGGGCGTGTCGGAGATAAGTTTACATATTCCGTATGCATTATGCAAATTGAAGTTTTATGTTAAGCTGAGAGACGCAGCGCGAGGTGAGGGCTGCGCACGCGCTCGACGTTCCACTTTGCTCTGCCACTGATGCGCGTCAACTTGACATTAACATTCGAATGCGTCCATTCTGATACTCCGCAATTAGCCACATGCTTTCGATGTTGATTGGGTTTCTATAAATAGCTTATTGGCAAGAGAATCAAGAAGACATTTCATTACAATACAGTTCGCAAAAAGTATTTTTTATTTCAGATCATGTCTAACACCCGGTTTCTATATTCAACGGATGTTAGTAGGTAAGAGCTACGACTCGTTTCTACTTCTGCTGTCAAACTTTTGTATGTGGAAACGAGTCGTAGCTCTTATGTACGAATTTCCGTTGAATATAGAAACCGGGGATAAGTCAACCCATGCCTCCTTTATGGCTTGAGTTTTGAATTTTGTTTCTATCTATCTATATAAATATATCAATGCTTTTGTTCGAAGTAAACTCGAGTTTAGCGCAATAAGCTGGGACCCGCGTGAGGCTAAATATACGGTTATGGTGGAAAGGCTCCAGCGAAAGTTTGCCAGATATGTATTTAAGAGGATGTACGGTTACTACCCTTATCTGTTTCCATCCCTATTTGTATCCGGTATGGTTGGCATGGACACGTTGCAGTTAAGGCGTCAACTCCATCTGGCCATGCATTATTGTTTGATACTGCGTAATAAAGTAAACAATCCAGATATACTAAGCAGTATGACACTTTATGTCCCTGATAACTATGTGCGCTGTGGCCGTCGTAGGCATAAGTTGTTCTCCTGTCATTCTACACGAACCTTTCACGCAAGTAACGCGCCAACGTTACGTGCTTTAAACCTACTAAATAATTTTCTCCACGAGTTCCAGCATATCGACATTTTCAATGACAGTCTATGCTCCATATATAACAATTTAAGAGTATATTTAAGTTATGTTCATTTAAGATAGTTAAGCGCTTTGGACTTTTCTGTAAGCTTTCTATCTATTTTTAATAAATCATTTCATTTCATTTCATTTCATTTCATAAGCCCTTTTATCCTGAACAAGAATGGGGTTCTTTGATTTTCTTATAAAATGTCTCTTTGTTCAGTGTGCCTCCTGGCAAAGGCCTCCTCCAAATATTTCCACTGCTCTCTATCTCTGGCGACTCTCCTCCAGTTTGGACCAGCTGTAAACTTAAGTTCGTCCTCCCATCTCATGGTCTGTCTTCCCCTGCTTCGTTTACTGTCTCTGGGATGCCAGTGTGTTACAGTTTTGCTCCACTTGTCTTCTTTGCTTCTCAGCATATGGCCGGTCCATCTCCATTTGAGAAGGTCTATCTTAGACAATACATCTGTGATTTTGGTTTTGCTTCTTATAACTGTATCGGTCTTGTCGTCTGATTCCCAACATGCTTCTCTCCATCGCTCTTTGACATTTTTGTAACATGTCTCTGTGAATGCTTGAGATTGACCAAGTTTCGCAACCGTAAGTGATGCAGGGTAAGATGCAGCTGTTGAACACTTTCTTCTTTGATCCAATGCTTAGGTCGGAGGACTTCATCACCATTGAATTTTGTTTATTGCTCACTAAAATTGAATATTCCTTAGAGATCATGTTTAGTTTGCGGGTCATATGAACTTTATGAGTGCACCAAATATACGAGATCGAATTTCTAAAAACACTTAATCTGAAAAATTCGATAAAATTAGTCCTCTTTTAGGGCCTTCAAGAATTTAGATCCCTTATTTGTGTGACAGCATGTTTATACCTAATATAAAAAGCTGTACTTTGAATTTGTAACAATTTAAATTGAATTGTTCAGGTTGTATTGGAAACTCCAATTGTCTGGTACAAATTGCTCACACAGGGGCAAAAGTTCGTGAACAGGCTATAACTCAGACTCAGCTATAACAGTGCCTTTCAAAGTATTATGCCCTGTCGCACCGTCCAATATAATTTCATTGAACAAGTCTGCAAGCCAGAGCCTTGCGAAGGTGCTAGGTTTACGCGACAGTTTGACCTCGGAT
The DNA here is from genome assembly GCA_951394285.1 of Epirrhoe tristata. Classification (NCBI taxonomy): domain Eukaryota; kingdom Metazoa; phylum Arthropoda; class Insecta; order Lepidoptera; family Geometridae; genus Epirrhoe; species Epirrhoe tristata. Next base: position 5,889,317 of record OX596146.1, on the reverse strand, counting down.
TGCGAAAACTCATTCATGATGAAGACAGTAAAGTGTTTACGTATTTATAGCCCAAAACTCATTAAATCCGTAAGTTAGTACTAATAAACTCGTGTACTAAATACTTATTTTGAAATCGCAGTGATGTAACCAACACCAGTGCAAAATAGTATAACCGAAGTTCGTAAAAAAACTTGTAATCAGATCTATATTTATCTATGATATAGATAAATATAATAATGCAATCGTAATAATTGTTTGTCAATTTTATATTTATCTAAATTTAACCTCTCGGACCAAACGCTTCTGTGAACAAACTCTGTGAAAGTGATCCAGATCCAGAACATTCATAAAATTCAAAACCTACACCAAAACATATCTACTAAAAGATAATATATTCATCTAGCAAGTTTTGAAGAAGTAAGCTGAGCTTAGTTCATTCAAGTTTAACCTCCTAAATATATTGTTGTGTTATCGTGGTTTCGAAGGTCTTGTCGCGGGGAGCGGGGGGCGCGGTTCATTCATCAAGCCTCCGTAAAAGGCTCTAAACCTAAATCGACGTGGCAACCTCGCAACATCCGCTCTTGCAAAACGTTATTTCATTCATAACTTTGGCATACGTTGCGGATACACTGGGAGCAAAAATAACGTGCATAGTAATACGAGAATATTATTGTATCTTAAGTAAATTGTAGTTAAAATATAATGCAAATGAAGGAAAACTTCATGAGGAAAACAGCATGTCTAAGGAACTAAAAAGTTTAAAAACATCAGTCAAGTCAGGAGCTTTTTTTGGGGCGCACTTAAAATCACATTGGGTCGAAATACTAGTGACACGACAAGAAGAAGTATGAAGTTTTCAGTTTTTAATTTTGATTGTTGCCACGTTAAGTTCTAACGATGCACGTGGTGAACATGCTGTAAATGCTATGGCTCTCTCTGCTAAAGATGGTTCAGCAACGAGAGATATCGACGCATGATGCACTAACGGTCGGATGATAATTCATAGTGGCAGTAGTGGTGAACTTGGTGCATCTCTGTCTTAGTGGCCGCACCCACGCGACTGCGTGCGACGGAAAATAACATTTGAGCCGATGACATCAGCACTCCGCCGCGCCCGCTACCGCGCAGCTGCACGCGTGCTACCACTTTATCACAATATTATTATTAAAAAGATATTTTTATTCATTTTATACTTCATTCCTTTATAGGTTATATCTATAATGTTTATGGCCTTAGAGTTAATAATATTTTCCATAAATATGTGGACTAACTACTTTACCTTGTGCTGTAACTACATAGTTATACTATGTAGTTGCTCGAAAAATCATTTGAGTCAGCTAGCTAATAACAAACCATTGGATTAAAGGATTAAAATTATGTACACTGAGAACTAAAAGCTTCATTTTACAATTTATAAACGTCTCACGCAATAAATTAGATCATTATAAACCTCTTGTATGGGCACTCGGTTAGACAAAACGCTCTCGCCCGGGAAGAAACAGAGCTTTGTAAGCGCTCTTCCTAAATCAACGTCAAATTACCACCTTAAAATCTTTTGTAGGCGATTCGGTTACACACGTGTTCACGTCGGATAGCTCGACTGAAATACTCTTGTCCGTATTCTGGATCATTTGGGTATCATCTGGGTTTTTACAAAAATAGCGGTATTCTTTTTTTGGTACCGCACTAATGTGAGCTATCTCTTCTCATTTTGCAACAAACCAACCAGTTTTTTTTTGTATAATTATTATAATTTTCTTTTACTGATTGCTCATTGCTCATGTTCAAGATTGTTAACAGAATAAGGTTGTGGCACTGTGACTTTATAAATCCGACATTTGAGAAATTTTACACGTCTATGTTACAGATAGATAGGGTTTGTCCGTTGTCGGCGAGTAGCCATATTATTTTACTATTACCCATGAATGGACTGTGATGTCGTAAATACTATTGTGGAGTTTCGGGTTCTTTATTGTCGCTTTCTATGGCCAGTGAAGATTGCTGTAAAATTGGTTACTTTTACATTGGAGTATTACATAATAAGGGATTGGATAGTGTCGTGGAAAGATCGCGGATACTTCGGATACTTAAGTTTATAGACAGTAAAATAGGCGTGTGTAATGGGATGTCGAGATTTCTCTTTGGGAAGTTTGAAAACACCGCCGGAGAATACGCGTAAATATATACATAGGTAGGTTCAAGTTGTTAACGTCAGTTTTAAGAAAAATACATTTTAACTTAGGTACAGACATCATCAAAGGAGTAGGGAAAGGTGCATTTACACGATGCAATTTCAACCCATACGATATCATATCGCACGGCAATTTATCACGTGTAAACGCTCATCGTTTGCGATTTGTCATAGTAAACGGCACGTTCAATGGGGGGCTTAGCAAATTGTACGAAAAACCGCATCGTGTAAATGCACCTTAAGGTTGAGGTACTGAGACGTCTGTCGTTAAGGAAACTGTTCTAGTCTTTTTCTCGTAATTGACCTTTTGTGACCTCACAAACCATGAATACAATATCAGATCAGCCTCAGGTTCAAGGTACTTCTATTTTGCATGAATGAACATGTTATAAACTTATGATTCCAACTTTCTAAGTACTGTATAAAATGAAACCATCCTGATTCACTTACAATAAGCCTTCCGTCAAGTAACATGACTTTGCTAAGAATAACTCAAACTTGACTTGAGCAGGGCTTACCTTTGTGCGTTTCGCATAACACTAATCTTGGCCTGCGATTTAGCATACTTGCAATTTTGCGCTTTCTGAGAATTGAAATTTCTTTTACTAGTCATTATAGGTACGGGGTAATATAATAAAGCTCAAGATAAAATAAATAAGTCATGCTGTACATTTCACACAGCATAACTAGCCCCACTAAGCAAATCTTGTACTATGGGAACCAGTAACTGATATACTACTTAATCAGTTACTATTTACTGATAATCAGAAATGCACAATCAATCATTGAAACTAAAACACTGGTTAATTATCTCTTACGAATATGAGATCACTATTACCAAATAGGTAGTTCTAATATTAGTTGAATTTGGGTAAAAGAGTTTTTAGGCTGCTTTAAAATCCCATTACCTGAGATAGCGACCTAACATAATCACAAAGCTGTCTTAGTATCTAAAGAAATAGGTTGAATTTTTTTAAAGATTGCCGGTCTGCAGAGTATCTTTATCCATTAACTTTAGAATGGTCGTGAGAGTGCAGTATCGTAAAGAAGGTTGCAAATCAAATATATAGTCGAGTTGTCGTTAGCGGCTAAACATCTGTTGGCGCACCTTAATCGATTGACACAGGTCGGATATTGCTCCCCGACAAGTTGCTATTCAATGAAAATAAAATGGAATATTCCCACTATCTCCGTTGCATTTGATTCACTGGTAGAGCGCCCATTAATCAAATCTCTTCGTATGCCCACTTTTATCGCTGTTTATCAGCGAGGCAGAATGAGAATAAAATATTATTACTTAATTACCTACGTTAGGAATAAAAACATTAAAATAATAATGATTTTATAGAATCGTCGATAATTAACATTATGAAACCAGAATGAAAGACCAAAAACTCGTAAGAGAAGATTTCACTAATTTGTAATGTGCTTGACAAAATTAATAAAAAACGTTATCTTACAACCTATGTATACTTACAGCAAAAAATATACCTGGGTACGTCTTAGTTTCTAAATAAATAATTCTGATTCATAACACAAAAAGCTACTTAGTAGGTAGTATAACTATAATAACTTTAGATAAATAGATGCCTGTGATTACGAAAGTTTACAGAAACAGATTGACTGTGGAGATAATTGTCTCGGGTTAATGCTGGCAAACAAAGAGAATGTTAAGATCTGCGGTTTCCTTAAAAACATTGGCTGACATATTCATACTAGGTATTTGAGTTATAAATGCATGAGCACTTTATTTTACTTACACAAGAAAATAGAAAAAAACCCACCATAAAGAAAATAAGTGAACATTAGAACAATGTTCAGCTGTCGCCAGCGGTATTTCCAGACCGATACTATAGACTTAAACGCCTTCAAGAAAAGAGCCTATTCCTACCTGAAAGGCCAGCAACGCATCTGCAGTGCTTCTTGAGGTTGCATTTGTCTGTGGGTGGTGGTAATCACTTGCCATCAGGTGTGCCACCTGCTCGTTTGCCCCCTTTTCCATAAAAAAAATTAGAACAATGTGAGTCGTTTTCTTTTGTTTTGATACGCGTACCTAACTACAATGTCATCATAATAATGTAATCATCTCTCTTTATATATTCTCTATCTTTCTATCTATATATTCTCTTTATATACTATTTTCTTCAACTCTATGGTAACCTTTTTTGATGCTTTTAACATCACGGTAAAGAAGTATTTTCTTTATTACAGTAGTAAAATGTCGCTGACCGTTTTTAAAGAAAACATAGTTTAACGAAGTATATGTTACGGTTGACGGGTGTGTTTGCCCGGAGGCGCTAGTATGGGAACAGCCCTAGAGAACCTATGAACTTTAATGAGGTGCCTTCTATGGCGCAGACTTAGTAGAATATCAAAATGATTTCCAATCATTTTAGTTCATTTTCATAAGAGAGTTTTTTTTTTTTCACGCTTATGTACCTGTTTAATCAAATCTATTCGTATTTTACATTTGAATGATACATGTATTTTTAATGATTTGGTGACAAAGAGCTGCCATGTACGATTTACTATGAATAAGTATGTTCCAGTTATAGACATACGTATAAATATATATATACACCTAAACTTTAGAATATTATGAAAACACAAAAGGAAAAGTCAGTTATACATAATACTATTAATAATATCCGTAGAATAGTATCGGATGTAAAATACTTGTGAAGCGCCAGTCAGTAACTCCATGAGATAGCCAGGCACAATAGAAAGCGCACACGTGCGTCCATTAGACAGGATAAGTGCGGCTAATTCCTACTTTAAGGCGTACTATAAGTCCATGGGCATTAGTTCAACAATAGAGGATGATGACTCTCGACACATTTCTAGGTAAAAGGTAAAGTTTTCTTGTGTGAAAATAGTTTCACTAGGCTTTATGTAGTTTCATTCGACATTCAATAGAAGGATTTAAACAGTGTTAATTAAAAACACCGTTATTTATCTAAGGTGTGGTTATGCAGCACTTAAACAGCATCACAAGATGCGTGTAAATAATACTGTATGATTTCACATTGTTTTTGATTGGACAAGATACCCAAACATCAAAAATATAGCATGCGAAATGGACACGCAACGCAAAGCTCATTATTTACTGGCCAACCATTTCCAGGCCGTCAGTAATGCACAACGATCTGGCTCTATGCACGAGGTGCTTATTCATTTGCGCGTCGCAGTCAGCTCGTTAGCAATTGGACATGCCCGCTGCACGAAATATTTCAGCGATTGAAGCGGCCGGTAAATTGCGCATCACAATAGCACGCGCCTCAACTAGCCCTATGCGCAGCGAGTTTACGATTCACTCGTTATCAAATTATACAGGTCGAGCGTACCCTTATTCATGACATCACACAAATTAGAAAAGGTTTGGACCGGATTAGAGGCTAACAAATAACCTGCTGACAGAACACTATTCAGTATTACCTTACGAAGTGGAAAACGACATCGAGTGACAGCGATTCCCATGGACCGGCCGCTCGGATTAATTACAGAGCGGTGATCCGAGAGCGACGTCGCGCGCGCATCCATCACGCGCGTCAGATAGCGCGCTATGAACGACGCACAGATTTGTATTCCTAATTTGTACTACTGTCATCACATTTCAAAGACAAATATAAAGGATCGAGCACCGGAATGACGAGTGTCAGCAGGCTCATTCGGATGGCATTTTAAAAGAGGTTTTATTTAACACGAGCAACAAGAGATGGATTGATCGAGACAGGTTTCGAGTGCCGTTCGATGGCCAGGTAACGTCGACGAGTCCTTTAGTGCCTCGCTCGACATTCCGAGAAATGTCCTTAGGTACTAAACTCTTCAACGTTGTAACAATCACGTGGCGTCACTTCACTTGACTCAAGTCTTTTCCTTTTTGGACGTCTATGGTACTGTTGGTAAAGTGGAGCTTCTTATTTCCGAGAAACGGAACAGTTTTACGTTTATTATTAAAAAGTTGATTTAATGGGGGTAATTTGCTGTAAACACAGCAATTTGAGCCGTGTCCAGAATATTAATTTGTCCGGGCATCGGAGCTGTCGTCGGCACAATTACACGCGCGATGGTATCGCATGCGCCCGCGCCCCCGGCAGCGCGCATGCGTCAAAATTTAATTACCCGCGAATTCGCCACTCACTCACGCGAGTGATCTTAATGATACGTACCAGGACCACTTTCAAGGGCCGGAATACATATCCCTGATTTCATGGAAACCGACCGTTAAACTAATTTACTGAAACACAACAAATGAACTGATATAACTCAATAGCCGCAACCGAATGGATTAATACGTTAAGGTTAAACAATTGACCAGAATTAGTAGTCGAATATTACAAATCATTGTAGCGTTTTGCCGAGTCACTGAATATTAATTAAGAGCCGTGAGCACGCGGAGTGGATTATCGCACGTCGGCGTCGTGTCGCCGTGTTTATCATAGGGATTGTTTAGTGTTATGCGAGGAGCCTCACTTGCATGATGTTGTTTATAATAAACGTTGAAAGTCATGCTTGTTTTGCCAGCTTCACGGTGAGATATCAAGATTTAAATCTTCGCTAGTGAGTCGTCAAGGGTGTGGCCGTGATTCACAAGAGATAGTAATTTCTAAGAACCTTATAACAATATCATGTTTTTTAATAATTTATCTTATTCGTGAATAATAGCTTAATTGACGGTCAGTGATTCATCTCAGGCAGTGGTGTTGGGCTACGATTTGTTAGTTGTCGATGTTTGAGTTTTTAATTACACGTGACTAAAGATCTGTTATTAGTGAGGTGGGGTGCGATGTTTTAGTCACGGCTATCTCTCAAGCGAACTAACTAATGCATTGTTGTGTTTTTCCTGTTGACTGGCCACATTATTTTACTCGTTAATGCCACTCAAAGTTTTTAATCTCTGACAATTTGATATTAAATTACATTTTATTGTTTATATCGGATAATTTACAACGTATCAACACTTACGAATACGAACACAATGCGATAAAATATTAAATTATGTAGCGATGTCATCAGTCTTCGGATGTATTTTGGTATGCAACAATAATCCATTTGAGAAAACAATTTAGTATGAGCGAAAAAATGAAGTATCATATCTCCTTTGTGTGTTCACTGTACATGCATCTTCTGAGATGAGAATTAATCAGCCAGTAGGTAACATTTGTGATTATTTTTTACTTTAAGATTTATTTTAGAACTGAGAATGAATGAGCCCCAGAGTAACATAGATAGCGGAGCCTGGTCGCGGCCAGCACCCGCCTCCCGCTGCGGCCCGGCGTGTCAGCGGCTCCGTCCGCCGACCTAAGACAAAAGACAAATTAATTTTGTACACAAGGCATTTAATTTGAATGTGAATAGCATGAAGTGCGACGAATGGCCGCGGAGAACAATGGCCGGCGCCGACGGTCCCGCCTTTTTGTTTTACACTCAATGAAAGTAAAAAGTACAAAATCTAAGCGTTCAGACAATTCCGTATTATGATATGGACACAGTAATGGAGGGCCAGCGAGGCGCCTAATAGCTTATAATATTAAATGTACGTGATAGACACGGCGTCCCGAACGTATGATCGCGGATCACTTTGTGAACTCTGTACGATTCCCTTTGATGTTTTATATTTTAAAAAATGTCGTGAGCCCTAAACTGTTATGAAGGTTTGTTTTGATGGTACAAATTCTTAATTTTCATAATTTACTAACCATGAACGAAATTTAACTTTGATTAGGGTTATTAAAAGGCTTCACAATAGAAGTGAAATAATTTGGTCAGCTTCTCATAGGAAACTAAATCATTTGAAATGAATATCCATCATTTCTTTTGTACTGTTACGTAACAGCTTGTAATTAAGTGTCGATCTAGCGTCAACTGCTCCGATGGGAATACGTCAGCTTGCGGCGACAGAGGCGCACACCTACCGATGCGACCTCGTGTTTGCTTTATATCATTAGTCCATCAATCAAGATCAAATTGTGTTTTGAATTGTAACTGTTGGTTAAACACTAACAATCGTTCGATCCGTGTCGGCACGCCTGCCCATCAATCAGCAGCGTTGACGGCCGTCAGCAGTTGGCCGGTCAGCGCCGTCCGGCTTGCCACAGAACGCCCTCTAATGACAGCCCTTGCACCGACTCGACACATCCAATTCACATGTTAAATGGAATTCCCTTTGCGCCTTAAAATTACGAACGTCCGTGTTATTAAAGTGTTTGTTTCTTAGACGTTTTTTGTTTAGACGTTTTATCCAATTAGTGCTACCGTGTCGAAAGGATAATGTTTTGATGAACGTATAAAACGTTTAACGCGTTAAAAGCGGATCCTTGTCGGCGCCTTCTTTGGGCAGATAACAAAGTATTTGTCAATCAGGACGTCTCTTGCCGATTTTACGACGATATTGTGTTAATTACGGAAATGAGTCAACAGGTGGTCTTTCCTGATTTAAAAAATCATAAAACCTTTTATGGTCACGGAGAGCTTTGATACGAATATTCTTATTCATAGAATGTGTTGCCTGCTACGATGTTTTTGGTAACCATGATGATGTATTTCGTTCGCATGTTTGTATGCCCTCAAGTTATCTTCAATCTCCGCTTAGATTTGTCGATAAATATACGATATATTCTAACAATAACACATATACAAATTACATGGCTATAAATAACTCACGTATGAGAATATCTGGTGCGAGCTATCACCGATGGTCTGGTTTAATTTAATTGACTGAGTTGATGATAAATGTATGGAGGGTTAAGCATAACGCGGGCTCATGAATAAATCGCCTCGCGGTGAGGAGCTGATTTGCGATAAGCGGGTATTTATTGCGCTACTAGTCATTGCCTGTGACTCTACCTGGATTTTCAAAAGCCAGCTTAAATAAAAATCTTTTGTCCAATAAAAAAAAACTGATGGATTAAGCAAACAACCCATCGTTTAGTTGTTTAGAATTCAATTTTCTACAACTCAACTACCATGACTCTCATAGATAGCTTAGTGTTAATCGTGTTAATCAAAGCCTTCGCTATTAGAGTTTCAGTAAATAACAGTGCACTTATTTTCTTTGTATGTAAGTAATACCAAGTACCTAATACTGTTCAGTTCATGCAGATAAGTACATGAAATAGCGAAGACAATCCTTCATTTCTACAGTCCTCTACTATAGGAGTACAAGCCATCTCTCTACGAGGTTACAAGCCACCTGACGACGGGAGTAGCCGCAGGAGGCTCAATAGTATCCTCCGGGAACACGGCTCAGAAACGCACACACGGCTGCATAAATCACGAGTAATGGCCTTACTGATTGAATCACGATTGATAAGTCGATTGCATGATGCTTCAACGTCATCCTAAGATCATGGCCAGGGTTTCACAACGAATCGACTTGAGCTGCCTTCATCAACTTCCTGTAAACATCCTCTAGAAAAAACGTAAATGTAAATCTAGGTAAGCAAATCTCGTCCTTGACTGAATCAGTACTGACTTCGATAAAGTTAAAGTCTATTAAAAAAAAGCCGTCTTGGACCATTTGAAAACAGGCGTGACCAATTAGACACGATACCTATATTTTTAAACAAGAACAGCTATTGAGTTGCTGACATTTGAAGCAGCCTAATTATACCGAACAGTGTTGCACAAGATTGTCCACTGCATCATGTGTAGGCAGATATTAGTGACAAATAATTGGACTGCGCAAGTACAGTAACGATCAATTATGTTATGAGGATGGTAATTATAATACAGGTTGTGGAAAATGATTTAGAGTTGTCATTGCTTATCGTTGGTTGTAATTAATGTAACAAAGCATTGGATTATGGGAATGTGACCCCATGTTATTTATTATGAATGCAATCCATTATGAAAGATCGAAAAACACGAAGTATCATTCATCAATACAATAAATTTTAAGCTTTTAGAAGTTTTTCATAGAAGGTTTTTAAAAACCCATAAAAATTTCAAAATCTATAATTGTGAATAACTTTTAACAGTGTAATTGATTCAAGTACCTATACTACTATACTATGATGAATATCATAGTCAAATAAACGCATATTTGGTTCTAGGAAGTTACTGTCAGGGAAAATACTATTGCAAAATTAAAGAATGTCCGTTTTCTAATTAACATTGCTAAAAACATACATAAAAAAGAAATAGAACATGACGTAAAGTATTACAAAGTGTATAAGAAGCCTCTAGCACCGATACACGTGCAAACTAAAAATGTGTATAAATTATGAAGATTACATGAAAAAGAGAAATGTGTTACATTTAATTTTATTACATACGATAACTTATGGCCTAGACGCGGCACTCGTTCGAAAAACACGTTGTTGCTTCTACTTTATTACAGTAAAGTCTTAAGTATAAAAAAACCCAAGCAATTTAAGAACCAATGTAGCAATTTTATAAGGATTAGTATAGCTTGTAAGTTTATGAAGCTTTTAGTCGTAGTTGAAATGAAAAGCTCATAGTTACATACAGATCATTTGTGACATTAAAATATCAATTATTTATGGTGTTGAGATAAGAGCAAGCCTTCCAGAAGGGTGTCTCATCCTGTAGTTTATCTTTGCAAGTGGTTAATATCGAGATACATACTTGCAATTTACCTTTATGGGTTATCGATAAAAACACTTCCTGTATTAAATAGATATTTGTAACTATGATTATTTATATCAAAGATATGTAAATAGACTTTTATTCTGGATTTGGTAAGAGGTTTATTAAGTCAGATATTTTGTATGAGATCATAAGTTTTAAAATTGGGTAAATAAATGAACATATAAGTAAATACTATGTTTTGTACAAAAAAGATTCTATTCAAATTATGAGGTTTTAAAAAATTATTACTTTTTTTTTTATTTACATGAATAAAAGAAAAGGGCTTTGTCGCTGAGCGACTATACCGCCCAATCAGTAACATCTTAGCTTAGTCTTCTTCTTGGTTTCTTCTTCTTCTTCTTTTTATTACTTCTTCTTTACTTCACTTCAAATATGTATTCAGTCGCGTCAATTTGATGTAATTATAACTTAATTGCAAGCAAGAGCATTTAAAAAGTAACACAATACGTGAACAAAATGGTGACTATTTAGTTTTCTCTTCCAAACCTATCTCTACAATCTATCTCGATAGCCTTGTTGAACACAAAATGTGATAATAACTTTGTCGAAACATAATTTTATGTATATTTATAGCCTGTTTACGTTCGAGTTTGTTTATTGCATCGTTGACTATTATCAATTTTATAACATAGTGATACAGTGTTATCGTTGGGACTTCAAACTGGACCCTACGACTTTTAAGATATGCAGGCAATAGGCATTCTAGGGGCTTTAATGCACGACATTTTTAGCTACAATTTTTTTTAACAGACCTCAATAACATAAAGTTTATATCGTAATTTGAAAATGTTTTGATATCTCCAAACTTAAATGCAGGTACCTTCCTACATTATCAATTTTGAAATGCTATGGAATTAAACGTATTAGGTAGTTATCGATACACGATACACAAATTGATACTTTATTAAAATTCGTTTGCGATCATCTTCAAAGATAAGTCTAGAAACATTGTCAATGTCCACGCTGACGCTTCTATATCCATAGATTTTTATATAGTCCCAATTCTCTGGCTATACCATCCTCACCGATCGTATCAGGCGTAATTTGTAGCCGACAGAGTAATCAAAATATTTGTTTATCTGAGTGTCCATTGAGATTCTTATCTGTTACTGTAATGCTTTCGGTATATCTGTGAGGTTGTGTGGCTTCTCCATGGGCAGCTGCCTACAAAAAGACCGCTGATTGGTATTGATTTAATATTATGTGATAGAAGGCTTTTGATCTGTTACCATTGCCATGCCATCAAATTACTTAAACGCCATTTACACGTTTACCATTCTGGCATTGATAATGTATATAATTTCAATTTTGCCTCTTGCTTTCTCAAACTCAACCAAGCAAGAGCTTATATTATGTGGCAAGAGACAAGAATGGTATCGTGTAAATGGCGTTTTAAGATCATGAAATCCGTAAAGAATTGACACCTACAAATATCACGTACTGCATTCATAGATTATCCAGATACTTGTCAAAACTAGCGTACAGCGCAAACAGTTCTCAAACAAGGCATGTGCCTTAGCTAATAGTGATCATGAGTGAACAAAAAATGTTTACCCATTCTGCTAACGAATGAGCAGAGATGACACACGGAAACTCTTCACACACGTCTGACCCAACAAAGGAGTATGTTTGCGTTTCGTCGCTACTAAAATATTGAATTAGACAGGACTTGCATAGTGCAACGTGAGACAGGAATTCCAGTTGAAACTGATGCATTATTGACGTGTGTTGTGTAGCTTTGTAGTTTTAATAGCATAGTGTGTAAAAAGTACCTAACTTTCATTTTGTGTAGCTGAAATAAATTATTTGAAGTTTTAAAAAATCTTTCAGACTTTCTAAGGTAGATAATTAGTACACTTAATGAATTTTGCACGGATTCTATAACAATGAAGACTAACTAGTACGTAAATAAATATAAAAACTTAGGCCTTTTTTTTATATTACATGATTTATAATAGCGTCAGGATTGCCTCAATGCCTACACTTAACGGGACGCTGTAGTGCCTGGGACATTGTTTGAGATGGAATAGGCTTGCCCAGCACCTAAACCATCCTCTCAGCTTAATCAGTCTGGCCCACAGGAAAGACGACGTCAATACGTGTGGAGCTGACTAAGCTGCGGGTTTCCTCACGATGTTTTCCTTCACCGTTAAGAGAATTTTTGTAAATAAATATACCTATGTCGTTTACATTACAGAATAAAACCATAAATGAAGACGGCAAGCACAAAAGTATACGTAAACTGGATGTTTGATGATTGGGGAGCAATTGAGCGTCTCAGCAAACCAAGCTTTAAAAGCACACAAGTTTGGACTGTGTATGACTGTGAAGGCTTTGCTTGTCCATGATCACACGTGTTTGTTCTAGACATGTTGCTGCGGTTCGCGTCCAGTTGCCACGGTAAAGTTCACCAAAGCCCGCGAAACGCTGCTCAACCTGTTTCTATTTGATCACCAGTCTAGTGACATAACATTGGTAGGAAAGCCAATACAACTTCTAAATACTTACTCGTACGAGTATATTCACGAGTGACTTTATGATTGAAGATGCCTTGATTTTAGAAATAATTTGACGTATAAAGAGATTGAAATAATAAATAAATAATGCTCCGAACTTTTCACACAGTATCATTTAGCCCCAAAGTACGCAAAGCTTGTGTTATGGGTACTACATGACTGCTAAACTACTTTTTGTTTGTAAATACATACCTACATATTATACATAGACACACCCAGACCCGAGACAAATATTTGTAGATCACACAAACATTAGTCCCGCGGCCGGGATTGAACCCGCAACATATTGCATCGCAGGAGGGCCTTCGCCCACTACGCCACAGAGGAACATACAAACTAACTTATTTTTGCTTCTCGCTCTTTCTATTCTTGAACTCGGCATGTCTTCTAAAACTCATCGAACGCTTATCGCTCTATGTCTTAAAATTCTACATTGTTGCTTTTTTTTTTAGGAAAAACCTTGTAACCAATTAATTTAATCGCTAGTCTTAAGTACCAACCGAATAGTTTAATTATTACCTTCATTTAGCGAAAATACTCTAGAATTCCTTTTAAATCCATCTGATAAGTTAAGATGCCAATAATGTAAATTAAAGTACATCCGAGCGAGATTGAGAGGCTTGCGTGTCCGGTGAGCAGCAGTGAAGCCGATGTAATTAAACAGTCATCCATCCAGCCTTTGGCGATTTTGAAACCACAATCGATGTAGGTACTTGCAACCTGACGCAATGCGCTACACTGCAAAGGTTATTCTATGATAAGCGTAACGAAGTCGCGGTCGTGTCCAATGTTCAATATTGGACGATTTTGTCTCAATAATTCCAGCGAGGGTGTCACGCGAGCCGGCCGCACCAATTAGGTGCGCGGGCGCCGGTCCCAACTGCACAATAAATCAATAATTAAACCGTCCATCTACCCGCAAATGCTGATTTATTTTCGCTCTCCGGACACGCTCACTGGATGTCGAACATTTTATAGATTTATTATTGAGAAGAAATTAAACCTAGTTATTGCAACGGTCTAATAGACTTGAAATAATTTATAAACAGGTTTGAAAAACTGTGACACTTTGGTATAATATTCTTTCAAGAAATCGTCAAACGAAAATGATAATGTCCCTAATTTTGATAGAGCAAGATAAAACACGCAGTTAAGTGTGAGACGCTACTGACATTTGAAACTCATTCATGCGTTTTGATTCAATGCTATCGTATTGGAAGTTTGCCCAACCATGTTTCATGTCATCTCAATCTTAGAATATAATCCGAGATCAAGAGGCAATTCCAGCAAACTAATGTCGTGTTGGTACACAGATTGCCACTTTTGGATAAATTCCCACGACATACTGACACAAACTGACCATTTATTGGCTGAGGTTGCGATAATTCCTGCGATCGGTAAAGGAACCTGCTAATGCGCGTAGTATAGCCATGTTTGCGTTGCATTTCTTTGTTAATGCGGTACAAAGTGAAAGATTAAGCAGGGTTTGCTCAGCACATTATCGACTTCGCCAGATTTGAACTTAGCTGAGTTTCACACACATTCTTGTTCGCTGTTTGCTGTAGGCATTAGTGAAGAAGTGCAACTGTCGTGACAGCGGTGACGTTAATGAAGCCTCTACCTGCGGATCCTCAGTGGCGAGGAACATTCTTCACTCGAGTATTTTAAAAATATTGAGTTATCGACCACTCATTCACGTCAGGGTTTCCATTCATTGAACTTGTAAACAACAACTTGTGGCTGTGACTAGCAATCATTTACCGGAGGACCCTTGAAATCGGACATTGGTGAACATGACTATTCATGAGTAAATTAAAGACATCGGACAACCGTTTATACGTTATGTTAGTGTGTGTACATTAGTCTGCTATTTATTCTATGTTTTTGGGAGTGACGTTGCCCCAGTGACAGCTCTCCGTCAGTCCAAGAGCCCTCGCGGGCCACCGAGTGTTTTCATACACATACAAACCGTGGACGTGTTAATTCGTAGACACTTGGTTTTTTACCGCGGTGATCGACGACTGTGGGAACGTTTTCGGGTGCCTTCGTTAGAAGTACCTCCTAGCCGTAACGAGCAAACAGAATAACACCAAGTATCGCTCCCGCGTTAAGTGGCTCCCGTCCACGGAATTTACGACATGAATGGGTAATAGGCGATCGCGATCGCTACCAACGTGTGATTGTTACGACGGCACTGTTATAAAAATGATTTTAGTTTCCAATTTGAGCGTTATTGTCTGCGAGACGAGAAAGTTTTCGATGGCGCCGACATCAATAAAAGCTCGGCAGCGATGCGCACGCGTCGAGGCGCGACCGGCGGCCATAGCTCATGCCGGCCCAGCTCCACTCTGCCTGACGGTTATCATTTTAATGCTGATATGTTGAGTTGAGAGGTATTCGTACGCACTTGGTGCGAGATGATATCGTTCTCAGGCCCATTTATAACCCTGTCAGAGTAACAATATAGCAGGATCCTGTTAGCGCCTATATCCATGCTGCACGACAAATAGAAGGCAGAACGAACCGTGACCCCAGCCTCTATTAAAATGGGAATTCTTATCTTATTCACAAAATCACAAAGCATAACACACTAAGTATGTAACGATAAATTCCCTAAAGTTTCAAATTGCTGTATTGTTCTCATAATACCTACATAACAATAAGTAATAGTTTTAGTTGCATCTTCTTCTAAATAGGTTTTTCTTAGGCTAAAACAATTGGGAGGCAAGAACACCCTTACATCGTTGACAGGTTGTTGACGAGAATCACTTTGTATCTCGGATACTAATATCCGTTCATGAATACATTACTAGACGAATTGAATTCTCAACTGGATTAACATAAATAGTGTGCAATGTGCTATTATAATGCTAACGCATTGTAAGACAATAGGTGAGGACCTCCCACCACCCACGTGACTCTACCATAGGACAAAAACAACAGTACAGCATTGCTTGAAACTTCTTCGAAAGTCAGTACTCGTAGGTACTTATATGTCGCAATCAATAATTTCCAAATAAATACTCGTAATAATGTACTTAAATAATATTACAGCAGAAAATAGCTAATGCTCTCATACTATTGACAGACGGCCGGTAGAAATCTGTAACGACTTAAGTAATATATGTTGGTCTACTTACATATTTTATACAATCATTATAAATTAAGTTTTTAAAAAAAAACAAGGATTGTTATATTTTCTTACCTCAGAAAAGTATTCCTTCAGGCTTTCAAGTGACTTTGTTTTATTTATTGCATCATTTTCTACACATTTGTAAAACACGCGGCACTGTTGCGAGCAGCAGTGCGCTAGCGCATGCTAATCGCCTCTAATCACCCCTCGATCGAGGCTGATTCATATCAGCCTCCAGATCCTTTATTTACCAATCAGTATAGTTAATACCGGCCGCGACCATAAAAGGCGATATATTTGTCTAGTGTCGCTCTCAATTAGTACGCAGTGGCAAATCGACTCCATATGTGGCCTAGCGTAGACTTTTAAAATAATATTTTCCGATAATAGCTAAGGCAAATGCAAGAAGATCATTAATGTTTGCTTCTTCAATTTCTTCGCTCTTTTATGGTCAGTTGCGGCTCACTATGCTACTTCACACTAAATGTATTTGATGGGAAGTAAACACAACATATTTTCATGGTAATTAAATTCAAACATGCCAGAGCTAAAATTAATTGATTATTTATTTAGAAGCTTGGGCCTAAGATGGTAATTTCCACTTTTGCCCCCTACAAACAAAGGCTCTACGTACTTATAGGTAGAATTTAGTAATTTGTATGTGAAACTGGTCACCAGTTATCAACAGTATGAGAATTTATAATGGACCAAATAAGAAAAATAATGCTTTTACAATTCATGAAACTATGTAATAATGTCTATGTTATATGGACGTCCATAAAAATTCATTGACATCAATTGTACCAAATCTGATGAAAAATTCCGAAATCGATTATCTTATCCCACTCAATAAATTAACAGTTAGGTAACCTTGCTGGCGCCATGCAGTAAGGTTGTCAACTTTTGACAGAAAAAAATAATAAGATAGGACCTACGTAATATAACTAAAAATACATTATTGTGTAAATATTATAATTTCTTATATTTAGATATGTGTCTATACGAAAGATACTATTTTTTTAAACTACAATATTATGATATTTTGATAAAGCAAGTTGATCTATGTACTGTATAAATAATGCAAATAATGTCAAAGTGTTTTATTCATTATAACTCGCGTAAATCAATCAATTTGTAATTAACATCATGGTCATGTTAGCGTGTAATAATGCAAAAATTCTGCCTCATACACAACAAGAAAAAATATAAGTACTTATCGCGTTACCTACGTTGACAACCCTAGATGTCTTCGTCACACTTATCGAATTTCGTGTTGATTGCGAAAATGCGCTCGCGCAGGTAGCAGGGGTGAAGGGGGGTAGGAGGCGCCGGCGGCAGGTCCGCCCAACTCTTTGTTTACGTACGCCCCCGCTCATTACTGCAATTACGACATTCGATCATATTACAACCGATTGTTCCATAAAAACTTGGCCCATGACGACGCCCTTCCCGTGTCTCTAATACCTACAAGCAGACGTTTCGCTCCACAATTTCAAGTTTCATTAAACTCAAATGAATTTCTAATTAGTCATTAGGGACTAACCTATTTTTGTGGATTATCCTATTGCTTTAATCCTTTTTCTATGGTTTTTTTTGTATCTTTCCTGTGGCTGATTAAGCTGAGAGGATGGTTAAGGTGCTGGGCAAGCTTTTTCCATCTCAAACAATGTCCCAGGCACATACAGCGTCCCGTTAAGTGTAGGCATAGGTTGCCTCCTGACACTGTATAAATCATCTAATCCCATCACCTTGCTTAATCAGGACTCTATTTTTTCTCCTTCAGCTTAAATATCTTATCGCCTTATTCAAAATTTTATGAGGCTATCATCAGCACCTCGCAAACTTTGGAAAACTTGGAATGTAATCTAAAGTTGATCCAAATTGAAAACACAGGTAAAGGAGGCAAATGAGCTGAAAGTGACTGACCTTAAATTTAGGAGGTCGGATATCCAAATAAGGCTACAATGCCTTGTAAATTAAGCAATGAAAAGGTAACCTATATTCGTAATGGCTCATTATGGTACTACAGCACAATATGTCGAGATGACACCTTCCAACGTGGCGCTCGGTGTGGGCGCCGGTCATATATCAATGCTTTGCGGTTTGAGGTGACTGCACACTAAACCTAGGAGTTTAATATTTATATCAAGTTTTTTTACATCCAAGAAGGATATAAAGTAAATTGATTCATGATGTAACATAACCTTTTTTTTACCGACTTTAAAAAATGGAGGAGGTTATATGTTCGGCTGTATGTATGTTTTTATCATTTGCGGTTTTAGATTTGTGTGTAAACTATCACTAAACGTGGTACTGCTAATTGCGCAACAATATGTACATTATTGGCCGCAGAAAAACCTACTCAGTTTGCTGAACTAAAACGTAATGACCACTAGCATACCAGTGACAACAAATAAACCTAGGATTACTTAACACTTAATATTTGTGTAGGTACTTTTAATCATTAAAATCTCAGGTTGTCAACAAGTGTGAACGTACCGTTGTACTTATGAAGAGGCACTATTGATTTCGTGTTACAACATAATGATGCATGTAAGCCCGGTAGCTGAACTCTGCTGACGCGCGACCTGGCGCCATACTTCTCTGGGTCAGCATAAGAGGTTTTATTGGTGAAATATTTGATTATGCTTAACTTAAATGGAAAAGTGGCGCCACTTTTCAAATTCATCTGATGCCATAAAAGTCATAAATAATAAACTGGGACGGCATTTGAATGTTGATTGTAGGTAGAGGAGTTATAAACATAAGAAGGGAGCTAATAATAGTACTTACCTATTTCAAGTCAGTTGCAATCACCCAATTTTGAGCGATTGCGAATGACTTGAAATATTAAAGGATTAAAAAGCAATTAGTTTGAAACCCTTCTAGAATTCAAGTGTAAAATAAAAGACATAGAGCATTTCGAGGACTTTGATCTTGCTGTGAGGCAGGCAGAACGGAGTCAGCGAATTACTTTTCTAGTACGAGGCAGAACAAACGAGCTGCGGCGCCGGCGCAGCCGGTCCCGTTATCCGCCTACGACTACGAGCGATGAGCTTCGACCGACTGCCATCGCACTTCCTAGTTTTCAATACAAATAATTTATTTGCGCGTCGTAAATCTTGGGAGAGTTCACAGAAGCCCGTTTTGGATTGATGTATCAATGAACCGAGACATTTTTTTAAATGATAATGACTTCAAAAGTTACCTGTAATAAGTACTTGTAAGTGTTACAGTCTATTAAGAAACACAAACGAGTTTTAGATGTACGAATTTGTTGTTTAGAATTGTGTTATAGGTTATACATTAGAAGCAAAATTATTAAAATTTTATTCTATGAATTTATTGACGTTTTTTATGGCTCTACATTAATAGGGACCTCCTAATTAGTCCATAAAATGATTAACCAAAATTCGATACACGTAATTAAATCCGAAATGGAAACATGGTCGGGCACACATTTTGATAACGAAATCAATTACGATTGGACACTGCGATTAGGTTCAGTTCAGTGGTCGCGTTTAGTTTGCATAAATACATAATAAAACCGGTCGAATGTATTTAACGTTTTATACGGCTTGCTAATGATATGGAAACGGAAAAATTGGGATGGCATGTCTCTAGCTTTCGAGCATGTGGCGCCAGCAACGTCGACGTGGGTACTTCGGGCGCGACGCTGCAACTTGTGTTTTGACCACTTGTACACCAGTGACACTAACACAATGGTCAGAGAGCCAGCCATTTGCATAATTAGATGAGGCAATATGACTTTCTACATCTTGAAACAACACTTACGATCGAATAAATTCCAGGGATTATTTTAAGTGTGTTACTTGTGTTGACATGGTGACACTTAATTTTATAGGTTCTTAGTAATTTCAAACAAGTTTCGTATAAGCTAGTGACCATTTCGAGGTACCGCACTAAATATTTTAGGTCACACATAAACCTGTGTCTATAAAATAAAGATATTTATTACTGGCTCTCCCTTAATTTTCGTAATACAGTCGTACTAAACACAGATAGGTGAAAAAGTCTCTGTTTAGTACCTAAGTTTCATTTATAGTGAACAATTTTTTGTAAAACAAAAAGCAGTTTAGCAGTAAATCATTTAATTACGTGGACAGACATTCTGGTTATTGATAATTACGCAACTGTATCCAAAAAGAAGAGCCGTTTACTTATCACCAGGATTTCGTAAAGCAGGATGAGACATTTTGTAATTCGTGTGTTGTTGTAATTGCAGCCCACTCAACTACAGCCTTATTTTGTTTTCACATACTACGTTGTGTTACGGAAAGGAATCGATACCAAAGCGATGCTATACTATAGAAAAAGTAACGATGGCCATGACATCTAAATCTTAGTACCTACTTATACCCAAATAAGTATTTACATAGAAACCATTGTGATAAAAAGTGGTCATTACATATCAAGTAGGTATGAGGTGGTTTGAAAAATATTGAAAAAAACTATTTTAATTTATCAAGCACTATACTCGTCAATAAACTCGTTCAATGATGCTGCAAAAGACAGTATTAAAATTTCCACAAAAAAAAATGTTTACGAATCAGCGTCTTTAAGTAAAAATCGATATTCTAAATTTCTGTGAAGTTTAGAATCTTCCTACAGATCACGTATAGCCTTGGATTGAGGTTGTGCAAGCGCTATTAATTTATTAGCAGTGATTCTTGCGACACAAGTGCCGGAAATGATGCGCATAATCCAACGCGCCCTTGAACGGTGTAGAGTTTTGTTGTCTTGAACGGTATAACCTTTTCTTTGGTAATTAAAGAAACGTGCCATGTTTAGAGCCATGTTGGTCGAATGGGGTTGTGCCTCGACTTTCAATCTGAAGGTCGTGCATCCATGGATTTTTCGTTTCGTAAAATTTATATGCGCTATAACACGAGCTCTTAACGGTGATGGAAAACATCGTGAGGAAACCCGCAGCTTAGTCAGCTCCACATGTATTGACGTCTTTCCTGTGGACCAGGCTGATCAAGTTGAGAGGATGGTTTAGGTACTGGGCAAGCCTATTCCATCTCAAACAATGTCCAGGCATTACAGCGTCCCGTTAAGTGTAGGCATAGGTTGCCTCCTGACCCTGTATAAATCATCTAATATAGATGTAATGTAAAGGCCTAAGTTTTATTGAACGTGATGGGAAATCTTTTGTTGATTACCAATAGATGATTCACACCTTGTTTTACATAAAAAATATATTATTATACTTACTATCTGAATTGATACCTACCGCGATTTGGCACACGTACACACACACAGGATATCGACTGTATGGTATTCATATTTTCCAATTCGAAAATACTTAATAAGAACCTACTAAAGATAAGAACCAGCCCATTTTGCCCCACCTTGTAGGTACCAAGGTGCAAGATTGTATTTTGGAAATTTTGGGTACCTTATTTTTGTCAGCATAGCGGCCCCCCGGAGGGGGGGCGGCGTTGGCATTTGACAGAAACTTTTTTATGATATTGTCCGCATTGTTCCACCGTTAGGTACATTTATATTTACAAAAGTCTTCTTGACCTTTATATTTTATCGATTTTCTCCTATTTATATAAATATAAGAACGCTGGGTTATAAATTCCTTCATAAAAGGCCCCGGTATCTATAATCTGATACATAACCGACCTTACTGGGACATCTGTGTAATACCAGTAACACCACACAATTTTAAGCATTCATTTTCTGTTCACTTCACAACTTTAATCCGAGATATTCTTGCATCAGGCATAAAGTAAGCTTTAATAGTTCGTTATGCGAATCATTAAGCGCTGTATCGGCGATCGTTGTGACATCCCTGTTCCATTAGCACAACTTACTAATAAATGAGAATAAAAAAAATTAACAAGTAAAGTGATTTATCCAATAATTAGGACCAAAAAAAGAGACTTCATGATTTTTTATGGAATAATAATAAATCAAATATTGTTTAAAAAACTTGAAAAACCAGTGCTAAGGATACTGTGCATAAGGGTGGACAAGCGGCTAGTTAGCATGATTTGTGAATAGGACAGAAAATGCAAAGATTTCAATAGTTAGTTTGGATTAGGATGGTGAACCTGTTATCTCCTGCTTTGAATTATTTTGATACTAGTTAATAGCCCGCGATCCTGGATATTACTTACATGTTTTTTTTTCAGTTTAGCCTCCCGATCCATGAGCTCTGGCATTATAAAATATTTAAACAGAAACAGGAAATATAATGAAGACTACATTCCCAAAGATCGGTAGGCATTCTCTTTTAGATTAAGTCACTCAAGCTCTCAAGATATCTCAGGGTGTAGTCAGAGACGCGTCCAAACTCATGCCTACATAAAAAAAAACATTGTTAAAAACAATTGACTGGTGTTTTGACTCTGCCAACCAAAATAAGAATGGTAAATACCTAGTAATAAACAACTTTATAAAAATAATTAATCCAGCGCAAGGTCGGACAAAGTCATGAAAACAACAATTTCTCACGAAAATACAACGAAAATAGACAAACATCAGACAGTGCCTTTGTTACACGCGTCAGACGATTTTTTATTTTAAGTCTAGCTATATACACTTTAATGTTATATTATCATCATACTATTAATGTTATCCTAAAATAAAATGAAAAATTAAAATGTATCTCTCATTTATTTAATTTAATATGTAAGTAATTAATTTTATTGATGATAACTGTAATCCCGTCATATCGTCATTGGCAAAAAAAATATCTCTATCTATCGCTGAGATGCCTGAGATCATAAGATTGCGTGTTAGTTTGTACAGTTAGGTAAGTACTGAGTTGTTACTAAACAATGGATTGGACACACTCCACTACAAATAATCATGCAGATGAGCTTGCAAACATTGGAAATTTCATTTCCTGCGTGCGTTTTTAGATATTGACTTTCAAAAATCATTTACATTTGAAATGAACTTCTCGAATATTAAAAAGGTAACTGCGCTCAAAACGAAGGTAGCACGTGGCTCGCCTAGGCGAGTATGCAAATCCTAATAGGTACGTGTGTGTGCACGTGCATAGTACGGCCCTCACCCACACAAATGCACATTGGCTTCCATTCATAAAAGCAAGGCACTATCTAGCCATGAATTAATCGCAACATTTGAATATTTACTCTCACAAAGGAAGCGGCCATTCAGTAAAACTCGACCGAAAACTGGTTTGGCACGTGTCAATGAACGAGAAGAATATTTTGGACGCCATCGACGACCCGAACTTGTCCGGCTAGATGATTTAAAACGTTTAATAGATGTTGGAGAAGTTGGTTTTATTGATGGAACAATTATTTTGTTTACAAATCAAGTTATATACGTACATAGGTACCAAAAACCTGAGACCGAACTGTAGAAGAAATATCTTGAGAATACATCACAAATTACAAAAGCAATTAAAACAGTGCAAAAGGCAACTTGACATTTAGCACATTCTCAATTGACCTGCCTATATTGATAGGAACTTTAAATTATCAAAACAAACAAATAATATAAACAATAAGCCGTGTGAAATTATGCATAGCGCTGTTTATTTTGTCTTAGTTCTTGCAAACGTAGCATGCTGATTTGACAACCATAACATTATTGGGAATCATAGCAGTTTATTCTGCTCTTTAGAGTAAAATAAAAATACAGCAAGAGTGGATGTGCAATGTGTACGTAAGTTTTATCAAGAGCATGGTCTTGTATCTTGCTTCATTCAATCAGCGAAAAATAATTACAAAGCTTATAATATTTAATTAGTTTCTCTTCACTATCGTTAAACAACCAGCATCTGCACTATCGTTTAACAACCAGCAAATGCTTTCTAAAAACAGTAAGATGTAGTGAGCAATGCGGAATACAGACTGCATATTATTTTTCCTAAGTATTTCCTTATTACCAAGTAGTAGATTTTCAGATTGCAAAGGCATGAATGAAAGTTGGTGGCCTTCTGTACTGGCTACGTAGGCGATGTTGTCGCAACCAGCATAGCCTCCGTCGAGGTTCTGATCCATTCACGATTCCAACTTGTAGGCGTGGGTACGCTATTTACACGTGCTAATCTTTTAGGAAAGCAAATTAGGTAAAAAAGCTATAACGCTTATGCAAGCATTCCTAAACAAGCAAGGGTTGGGAAATATTATGTCAGCAATCTAACCAATTCCCATGGTTGGGATTATAAATACTAAGAAGTAGCCAAGTAGTAACTTGGTTACATAAAGTACGGTCATTGAATAGTTAGTGCCTACTGATAAGAGTTGCATCAGTTAGGTAGTCCTGTTGGCAAACCCGTCGACTGTTATTCTAACTGTCTGTGCCAACTTCTGATGGCACAGTGACATAGTTACCTAATAGTTACACAACTCTGACAAATTGAATTTTATATTAATTACTGTGTTGGTGTGATTCAGGTACTTAGGTAGTTTTCATTTTTTTATTGTATAATAACAAGTACTTATAGATGTAAATATTCAAGTTTTGTAATGGAGTTGAAACGCAAAAGCTTAGTTTGATGTTTTTAAAGTGCAAAAATTCAACTTTGGGCGTCTACTTGAATTGCGTTGCTAAGAAGCACATTACAACTAATTGCTCAAGTATATTTGAACCTTTATAAACATTAGCAAGAAAATTATACTTATTGATATTGAAAAGCCACTTCGCAGGTTGTGCTCAGTTTTCACAATTTGCTCGTACCACGTCGGTAAAAGTCAGAACTGACTACGCGACAAGCTAAACCACAGACAGCTAATTACGAGATAACCATCACTAGAACTGCTACCGACTTCTTTATGGGGCCCGCTTAGTTATCCAGATGTACCTACGATATGCTTATACCAATTTCACCAAGTGATTTTAAATAGACACTGCTTATAATGGGGACGTTTATTACGTGACTGACCTTCGACATGACCAAACCAAATTATGAACGAGCCTTTGATGGTCATAATACCTACTTCAGTATCTTGCCTCTACGCTACACCCACTTCCAATCGAGCGGAGGTGATGTAACATGTAGATAAAACTATGAAACAAAAGACTATGGTTTTAATATTCATCATCATAATCAAACAATTTACACTTATCAAACAGACATACTCATTCAATGCAATCAAAATGCTACTTAATTCATAGCAAATGATTATACAAACAAGCCACAGCCTTTTTAGGTGCGCTGTACTCGTATTTCCTATAATGAAATATGAATATTGGATAGGCTCGAACAGGTGTTAATAAATAAGTCTAGATAATCCGTAGACAGATCTAATCGGATCTTGTTTACATTGCGAAAGATTTCCGAGCAGCTTTTGGCGAGCCAGCCCCGACCTGGCTTATCTTCTTCTGTTTAAACTGTAAACATAATGGAACGCCTTGTTACACTATTTATTGTTTACCTATTGCTTATCTATGGCCTTACTTGGCCTTATAGGACAGCTCTTGTTAGGCTGAGTTCAACGGAAAGTATTCCGTTTGTGCTTAGATTGTTTCAAAATGCAAATGCCTAGCTATAAATAAACCTATCGGTAGCAATACTAATCTGATAAGTATTATTTCCATTTAATGCCATTGTATGAACACTTGTAGGCTATGTTCTTATGGCTGATTACATTATATTCCTTAAAAAGATAATAATATTAGTACGTATATCATTGTGTTATATGCACCAGACATATTATAGTATATTCAATATGGGTGTTATGAATAACATTGCTGTATTGTTTATTTATGGTTTCACAAATAAAAATAAAACGATACCGTAGCTCATTCATGCTTTGTGTGCATTTAAAAATTCAATAGCATCTCACATTGAAAATCATCCATAACTTTCGTTAAGGTTTCTTTAATGTGGACTTAAAAGCCATTATATGAAATTAATAGCCGTTCACAAACAATTACCCGTTCAGTTAAATGCTATCAGCG
The DNA here is from genome assembly GCA_951394285.1 of Epirrhoe tristata. Taxonomy (NCBI): domain Eukaryota; kingdom Metazoa; phylum Arthropoda; class Insecta; order Lepidoptera; family Geometridae; genus Epirrhoe; species Epirrhoe tristata. Next base: position 5,862,967 of record OX596146.1, on the reverse strand, counting down.
AATCTACTTATGGGTTGAAATCTCATAACCTTTGAGTCAAATAAATGCTATGTTGTATAATTGAGGACGAGATGACCACCTTTGAGAACGATTGGACCGAGTGAAATTATTGTTATTGGTTCTTAAAGGTGCATATAAACTCTAAGTAGGTATCTACTCGTTTGCAGTAAAAAAATCTAAATTCTCTATCTAAGTTTTATTAACTGTAAGCAAAACAAACGCTCTACAACTACATCAGAATAAACTTTGTCAAGTCAACTTATTCAATTTGAGTGTATGAAACAAGTTAGCACTAATATTGCGCAGCATAAGTGGCATTGAATTGATTTCCAAGGCATGATGCGCACGCGTCGTTATGAATGGGGCTCAGTGAATCACGCAGCTCCATTCATGCAACGCCTCCACAAGCACGCATCTTATGCCTACAGACTAATGGATCTTGTAGGTACATTTAGGCCAAAACCACAGTTCTTAGAAACGCATAAGTACCAACTTCTAGTTTTAGCATTATTGTATTGCTTGGCACAGATCAAGTAGCATAACGTTATGAAATTAGCGTTAAAATTGTTAGTATTAAAACTCTATGCCAGTTCTCTTGTGATATACCTAAATAGGTAGTCGTCGAGTTTATTAGGCGCCATTATAATAGAACAAACGCATTATACGCTAACAACACGACTAATTTACACTGATACAGCTGCTTGATAGTGCCAATTGGAGCAAATAGTTGATTGCTTAAAAGCCGATAAAAGTACGTAGGCTGCGGACTGAAATAGCATAAGTACCAATTTTGAACAAAGGATAAATATTTCTATGTGTGTAGATACAAAAGACTGATTCAAAATGATCCTTATGAATAAAGCAGTACAATTTAGTTTGCTCTAGCATTGATTTTATAAACTTGATCAACACAATGATGAGCCAACTTTGAATCTAGTAACTGAGCCGTCTGAACCGACCGGTATTGTTCCATTCACACCGAGCGCCTCTCACTTCCGGCCTAAGGTAATCATTAGCCTCTTAGGATTCACCATTTACCAACATTTCTATGTTTCAGTATAAGCATAGCCGAATGTAGAGTCAATCCCCAAGTAGGTACCTTACCCCTGTACCTAAGATCGCATTTTAAGTCTATCTTTTTGTAGGAATGATAACTTGTACGAGCGAATTTGAACCCTATTCAGGGGGGTTATTCGCGTTTGTTTTTTCGTTCGTTTGTTGAATATTCGGATGCTTCTTACTACGAGCTACATTGTATTCAGTCGATAAGATCAACGTGAAAACACGGTCCTAACCTAGGACCTAATATTCCAAGCCGAAGCTCTTGAAGTCAGAAATCGTAGTAAGAAACATCCGAATATTCATCAAACGAACGAAAAAAAGAACGGGAATACGGCCCCAGACGTCAATGCAACCTATTATTTTGATTTTGGTACATTATAGTAGGGTTACCTAATACCTACCATTTTTCATAACACGTTTTCTATAAAAACTAAAATTGACAGAATTATATTAATTGACCTATAACCTGTTACCTACATTAATATCATAACGAGAGAATTTTCAGGTTTGTGTGTAATGTAATCTTCCAAACAACTTAGAGGATTTCAAAATTCCTTTCAACATTTACCGCACTTAAAACATGGACATTTTACAAGAGAGACTTAAGATTCTATCATCATTTTATATTACTTAAAAATTAATGGACTAAAGTAACAAGGCACTGTTTCCCTCTGGTAAGAGTAGATGTAGTAGGTAAGGTACAAAGCGAACTTAAGCGAAGTCGGAGGGGGTCGCTAGTAATGTATAAAGTGTTCTTCTGAGTGGTTTCTTGACCCTGAGTGGAGGTTCCAAGCGACAGTCACTTTGCAATAATATTATGAACAAAAATGAAAGCCTTGACCCGTGGCACGGTGACTTCGCACTGACGAGTGACGAGCCGAGTCGTGACACTTGTGCCTTGCCATCCATTAATAATGATCAACAGACTTGGAAAATAATATAGTGTATCGTTAATTTATAACACACGTAAACTCCATCATCTACTATAAATATAATTCTATCTTTGTAGAAATTATTATTTAATGATACGAGTAATATCTCTATACAGTATGTGAATAGAAAACACAAGGTGATTAAGTTGTTTTTAAGTAAGATAGCTTTTTGAGAAGTGTTTACTGTAGGTACCTTCTCAGAATCAGGATCACGACTTTATCCAGCAGCCTTATTGTCTAACTTGAAGTCCATTCCAAAATAGAAAAATGACAATTGAAGTCCGGAATGGGTTTCAAATGTCAAAATGAAGCTTATATCTATTGCCAGTTTGAATGACTGAACTTGAACTTAAATGGTTAAGTTTGACAGTATCTTTAAGAGAATTGTAAATTTCTAAAAATGTAAAAAATTCCTAAAAAAGCTAACATTCCATTAAAGTAAAGTATTCCTGCTTAGTGAATGAAATAGGATTGCCGAATATTAATACAGGTATCAAGGTTTGCATTTAAATAAATGATTGCATTATTGGAACTTGAATTGTCAGTTCATTCAGATTCAATCTAAAACGCGAGCTTTAACGGATTGCGTCATGATCAGATTTAGTTCATGGTCCGAAAATAATGGCTGACACTCGGAGTAAGTTTATCATGAGTGATCCTAGTATTTTGTGATCAACTTAGAACTAGAAATACCTATTTTAGTAGGTAGTAGGTCTACCTACTAAAATAGGTATTTCTAGTCCATAATATACTATCCATACTATCCATACTATCCATATCCATACTATCCATACTTCCATACTAATATTATAAATGTGAAAGTAACTCTGTCTGTCTGTCTATCTGTCTGTCTGTCTGTCTGTTTGTTACGCTTTCACTCCCAAACCGTAGAACAGATCAAGCAAAATTTGGCATAGTTAAAGGTTGTGTTCCAGGGAAGGACATAGGCTACTTTTTATCCCGAAAAAATGAAAAAATCCCGAGGGACCGCGGGACACACCGCGGGAGCGCAGCTAGTGTTCCATAAGTAATTGACATCTCTTGAAGTTCAGCCTGTAGTTCAGGCGATGGTAGATAGAGGTCGCCACATACTTTTTTTGTAGAGGGACAGGTCAAAAGAACTTACCCTAAAACGGCGAGCGTGAATAAGGCAAAAGTTGGTATCAGGATAGCAGCAAGTGAAAAACCGTGGACGCGACCATCTACCCCCGTTGGAAAGCGGCGGGATTTTATGAAAATCGTTTTTAGCTTCTGGTTCAAATTGAGACCTACCTACATCTAACTTAACTTAACCAATAAACTCAACGCTCTGGTAAAAGACCGGTCTGGTTCTACAAAGATCACTTATAAGTGAATAATTATTACATCAGAGTGAACCACTTAGCGCTTTTATTGAAATTGTATCGGCTAAGAGGAAAGTTTTAATGCTTTTTAATGAATATTAAACGCATTCTTAATTACAAACTGGTTCAGGTGCGTTAACCTGCATTTGGGTAACGCGATTACCTACATGCTAATGAAGATTCAATAATTTTAAGGTTTTACTTACTCTACGCTATAGAATACTTATTAGTGAAATATCTGAGCATATATCACTAAGTAGTTTATTTTAGTTTCAATTCATATTTGGTCTATGATAATAGGTTTTTATTTTATCTACAAAACATAGCGCAGAGTTTTGCAGTTTTGTAATATTTACTTTGTTGGTAGGTACACACTTACATACAATTTAATGTTAATGTCTACCAGTAGGTAAGTAACTACCTAGGTGTTATTATTAATTACATTATCACAATATATTATTAACCTACTCATACCCTCATTCCGACAACATTAAACACCCCATGATGATTTACAAGACATGATTGTGATTTTGTTTATTTAATAAGCAGCTATGGGTTCATTTGAGGTTTGAGTATGCAGTTCTAAATATCTCAAAAAGTTAGGGAAGGTCTCCTAAGAGCGTTTTCCTGTAGTTACAACGGTTAAGATACCTGCCCTCAGTGGCCCATCTCAAAAATCCACCCCGTATAGTTTGGCCTAAAATCTTATTGGTTTTATTTTAGAACTTTACTTAACTTTTCCTACATTGAAAAATTAATAATCATAAAATCCAATCAAGACAGTATTAAAGTTAGGTTTCCTATTGAAAACTAATGTACTTAATATCTTTGATTCCATTTCAAATCAGTCATTTGACCTATAAATGTCATCTCTAGGGTTGAAATGTTCATAAATTATGGATCGACGTGGGCAGCTTTTGAGAGCTACCATTTGTAAACTGGGTCTTCAATACCATACGTGACATTATGATAATATATAAACTGCCTTTAATAAAACGTATATATATGAATGGTATGCAAATACATTTGGGTACGTAATGTATGTATACCTAATTAGTTAAAGAAACTTTAGGACAGTATTTTCTTAGTTAAATATTTAATCGTTTGCGCAATAAAGACTTCTAAATACTAACGTTCAGTGTAGTCATGGATTAAAAATAATATTGTAGATTTTCATAGTCGATGTGTTTGTGGAACTTGTGTTACCTAATGCGCAATTGCACGTAATTATTTTTTGATTTGGAAAATATAGGTACAATCAGCAACGAAAGTCAATTAACAGTTGGACTTTTTAAAATGGCTTCTGTTTTCGAAAACTAAGAAAAAATAAACTTTTCTTGGGAAATTATTATGAACCAAGACTTTATCTTCAAATATAAGTAAAAATGTTAATCATAATGTTTCGGATTTCGGAAATATTCAGATTTGTGAAACATAAAATGTTAACCGACTATCGTTGCTGACTGTATCTACGAAAAACCCATTCATTCACGGCTAGGACTTGAACCTAGAAACTTAGTACTTACCTACGAAAACCGTGGCACTCTCCATGCCAGTAGATAGGATTCACAGGTTCTGGCTCACTTGTCCGACCCTCTCCTAAAAAAAACAAGCGCCGAAAAAAAAAACAAGAGCCAACTTCGGCGTCGGCTAAAAAAAAAAAAAAAAAAAAAAAAAAAAAAAAAAAAAAAAAAGTTTGGTGTCTTTTTGTATGTTTTGCCACACGCCCGATCGATCTGTGTAATCCTTTTTTTGATAGCTATAACGCTTCGGGAGTTACGTGCCGCATTTGCAAGGGTCCACTAGACCTCATTAACCCTCATTAGGTTACCTTAGGTTAGGTTTAAGTAATTACATGTCAACAATGTCGGTTGCTAATCACCTTCACTCTTCAAAACAATAAAACTATAATTATGCTGGGTACTTCCTCTTTTATTTAGTTCCATAAAAATGACATTTAAACATATTAAATACCAATATATCATTCACAATACTATTGTTCTTGAATAATCCTACAAATTCTGACAGAGATAATCCGTGGAATTTGTAATAAATGTACATCAGGCAGTACTCGCCACATACTGAGGTCCAATCATTTTGTATTCTCATTCTGTTGTAATTCCATTGTCTTGAATTCATCCTTAAAAACCTTAGGTGAGAACCTGTAGGTGGTCGACCATAAGAATCAAAATATTCCCCAATACCATTGTCAATATGTATTGCAACCCAGTGAGATCCGGGTTTTGTGTCAGGGTCTAAATTGCTTATAAGATACGTTGGGGTTTGTATGCGTATTGGTAATCTGTTTGCAGCATAAACGTTGTATTGTAAGCATGGATGAATATTATTTAAATGTTGCTTTATTTCCAAAGTATTCATTTTGCCTAATAGCTCATAGGTCGTATTGATGACAGGTATCTGATACAAGTGGTACATTTTGATAGGTACCTACCTACTTAACAACTACTTAGGATAGTATGGGTCAATGTAGATAATAATAAATGCATAGTTATAAGTAATTGATAACTTTATTTCAATGTCTTAACCTAATAAAAAACATAGTACAGTCAATCTTAAAACTAATCTTAACTGCTGTAATCTACATTTACATTACGATTTTTATCTATTTCTATAACATTATCAAACTCTGCGTACACAATGCAGTTGATGGTTTGTGAAAGTGCTGATTCAAATCGAACTTCCAGTCTTACGCTACCGTGTTTAATAAGATTCCAATGTGTTGAAGAATGAGCTGACAAATCAGATGTTAGATCGAATGCTAATAGACAATAACCGTTAGCATAGTGTTCCCTTGATATCCCATTACCTTCATTAAGAAAATGTATACCTGTACCAGAGAACAACGTGTGATAAGCTGAAGTATAAACCTTATTTTGAAATGATGGTTGTAGAGCTTTTGAAGGTATTTGCTGACCGTCAATATATAAACAAAATGTATTGATATCATAATTTTCAAAATTAAACGGATTTTTAGTTAGGCTACCATTGAATGCGGTATTATTAACAAACCCGACTATAACTCTCTTAGGTACTTGTCCCAAAAAAATGTTATCCAACGTTTTTCCCTGTACCCCTGATGGGATCGTTAAAACTTTAACTTCAGCTCTAGTTATAGGATATTTAGCTGTAGTAGAGGTTAAAACTTTCTGATGTGCAAGTAAAACTGTCGGATTAATTCGCGCTTTGCGAACAATAAGTGTGGCGTCGGTAATGCATGCTTTAAACTTTATATCATTCGAAGAAGCCATCAGATTAAATGTTTCTCTAGAACGCACTAGTTTAACAGACATTTCAACACCATTGATTAAAAATTTTTCTTGATTATAAATATCACCGTGTAAATGCCCAATCATCTCTATTTCTTTACTCTCTGATGCGAATTCCTGGCGCTTAGTAAACCCAACATTTTTATCATCTGTAGCATCCATTTTTCCAGCACTATCTTCATACCAAAGACCACAAGTCAAATGAGATGTCTTGGCTGCTGAACCATAATTCAATAAAGATTCCAAATATGCACGATAAGGGTAAGTGTTGTTGGGTGGTGATACAAGTTTTTGATTTAAATAAACATCAAGTTGACAAAACAGAGAATGTAACCAATTATTAACAGGAGCTACTACTGCTGTAGAAGTAAGTTTTGTTGAGTCCTGGTTTAGTACTTTAGCTTTTATATGAAGCAAAGTGTGTGATAGATCAATATAGTCATCTCCAGTTCCTGGTACTTGAAATTCGATGGGGCCATCGTCAGCAAGGGATGAAATAGGTTTGTAATGTATCCACATCCCATTTTCTATACTTGTTTGAGTTGAAGGCAAAGCAAATAAATCTAATTCTGACTTAATGCACTCACAAGAATGGGTATGTAAAAAAGACATTTTTATTTAATATTATGTAAAATGTTATGAAAATATGTCTTTAAGATTATTGTGGGACAACTTTTTCTTTTTATTTGAAGCTTTCACTTTAGCAGCTAGCGGTGGAATGAATGAAGCTAGTTGTTTCCGTTTCGTTATATATCCTGACCCCGACATATTAATTCTATCAATTTTATCATCAGCTTTTCTCTTTAAATTTGAGCTGACTTCTTTTAGACGATTTTTAATTGATTCATCCATAGGTCGCGCACTAACAAGATCCGATAACAACCCCACACCAGCATTCAAAGCCTCTTTACCAATCACTCGGGCTCCACTGGAGAATAGTGGTAAAACAGATCGAAACAGTCCTCCCAAAAAGCTGCCAATTCCATGTCCACGTTGATATGGTGCACCTCTATAGATGACTCCGATACCTGACCCAGCCTGGTGTGAGTAATAGTTTTCATAAGGGCAAGACGTATTATTTTGATGATATTGCATTATGTTCTTTTAAAATGTAGCTTAACACACACTGTTCCAAACTGGAATGGTACTTTTTCACCTGTGTTCGATCTTATATCTATTTCAATAGTATCAAACTCCCTTCGCATGACACGCAAGTAGTGCGGTGGTGAGAAAACGTGCATTTTATTAGCACCATAAATATATTTTGAGGGATCTAATGGTATTATTCTAAGTAAAGGAGTCATAACATCACCAACGATTTGAGGTTCAATTATATCACAGTAAACTAATAATTGAGATGGTAACCCTAAATGCAAATTGGCAGGACACTTCCCTAATCCCTTAGTAACCAAATTTCTAGAAGGTTCAAATCCAAGTTGTAGAGACAGCTTTGGTGATAACGTTAATGATGTTATTGATTTATCCATTACAGAGACCGAGACCAACTTTGATAACTCATCGTAACGAAATTTAACATTTTCTTTTATGTTGTTTAATGCTGCTAAGATATGATCAATACTATCATAGTTTGTGGCTGGTATGTGTGTTTTGTAGTACACTTTTGAGGTTTTCTGATCACCAGGCATCTGCATCCATTTAGCCACATAAACAATATTTTCACGTTCTTGAACAGTGAACATTGTACTTGGATATTGAAATTCAACAACACCAACAGACCATGACCCTTCCAAAATGATAGATTTTGGTAATTTAGTAGAAAAAAGAGCAGTAGTGTTTTCCGGAAAATATTCCATTGAACTGTTGCTTAGTAATGTAAGATAAAAACTTTCTTTCATTGTTGTTTGATGCTAGAAGCCAAAATCCAACTGTTGAATTTATCTGGATAACCTTTCCACTTCACCAACAACTGCTTTCTGTTCCCAGAGTAGCGTGTGCTTATGATTTTATCTATTTTATAACTTGCAGTGGGGTTATATTTTACTTTCTGCAGTTCTTTTTCATAAAATGTACCTATTATTGGTTCATTTTGCAAATCTTTCAATGTGTATACTACCCAAGGTGATCTATCTATGATTGAAGATACAATAAAAACTTCATCACTCCAATTGGATTCATATCCTTTTTGAAAGATATGTTTATACTTAGTTATTCGCACGTGGTCACCAATATGAAACCTTGGTAAAGTGGTACCTGAGACCCTTATATCACTTTTTCTATCATATAGGTTATTCCAGACAGTCATTATGTTACTAAAATTAACGTCACAAGGACACATTTTTATGCTAGAGTGATAACTGTGATTATATGCGTACACCAAATCTTGTAAAATATCTACATATCTGTAAGTATTTTTGTGTGTAAAATAACGCCACATTTTCATCTTAAGTGTTCTTTGAAACCTTTCAACAATGCTTGCTTTTATGTCGGGGTTGTTTGTTGTATAATAATTAATTTTTTTATTCTTGAAGTATTTTTGCACTTCCTTTGAAACAAACTCTGTTCCCTTATCAGATTGTATGTGTGTTGGAGTAATATTAGCTTCATTAAAAATACTTTCAAAACATTGTTTAACTGTTTCAGAGTTTTTATTTTTCATAGGTCTTACAAACGCATATTTTGTAAAAACATCAATCACACACAAAATGTAATTAAAACCATCATTAGATTGAGAATACGTTCTCATATCACTTAAATCAGCTTGCCAAAGCTCGTTTAGGTTTGATAAAATATACCTATTACGAGGAAATTTCTTATGAACAGGTTTATGCAGTGTGTATGTTTCTTGATTCTGCAACCATGTTTTGATATCTTTTACACTCATTTTACCATTCATAGCTTTTGTCAATTTATTAATGCTTCCATATCCAGCAGGATGTGAAGGATCATAGTATATTCGATTAATTTCTAATAAGGGGTCCATTTTTCCCAATCGATCTTCTTTCGTAGTTTTTTTATATAGTCACTATTATTGGGTGTTGAATATGATTCTTCGTTTTTGGAATGTTCACCAATATCTTTTAACCGCAGTTCACTGATGTATTGACTTCTTTTGGGATTCCCGATGTATGTGAGTGGTATTTTCATATCTTTCAATCCTTTAGAGAACTCTTTCCAACCTATTGGATCACTTTTTTTTAATGGTCTTAGTATATCATTCACTAGATCAATAATATTACTTCCAGGAATAGCTTTATTATCAATCACAACTGTACCATCGTTTCTCCAATGAACTTTGTTTCTATTTTTACTCAGAGATAGTGAACTTAATAACAATTCACCTTTTTTGTTATAAGTTTTAGGTATTAAACTCAATATTTGATTAATTGAGTATGGAGTCTTCAAAGGGGAATGAATACTTTCGTTGGGAGACTCAAATGGAGTAATAGAACTTTCTTGCTGATTATCTTCATCGCTCGAAGTCGGAGAGTGAACTACGTGTTCATTTTTGATGTCATTATTTTTATCCAAATCTTTACTTATTACAGGAATTTCAGATGTTATTATTGGTAATTCAACAGGTTGGCGATCTTCTTCGGTGAAGTGAAGAAACCTTTGCAAAATTTGTAAGTATAGGATACATTTTTTTCTATCATCCATTTTACTATTTAAAATATTATGCATTTCTGTATCCAATCGCGTTCTTGGATTTTCAACCCCATGTTGGGTGTTAATTTGGTTTAATTTTTCAATCAAGCTTGGTTCAACGAGCATCATTTTTCTAGCATGTTCCATTTTAAATAAGTGAACTCATCAATCCACTCAAAATGGAACCTAATATGATTGGTAGGAATGCTCCACCTCTTTGTACTAAAATTTTCTTTCTTATTTTATTTGAGCCTTTGCGAACCAATTTCCTAAGTAAATGTTTAAATTTGTTTAGTTTATTTTTCTCTTTTCTGTCGAGTGGAATTTTACCTTGAAGAACGTTGTGAATACACTCACAGATACAATTTATTTCATCATCATCACATACCCTTAATATGACTTGTTGATATTTTGGTTTTAGTGTATTTAGTGCGTTTAATAAATCCTTATGCGTCTTGAGGCTACGACTCATTATTTATAAGTGATAGGAATGTGTTGAGTCTTTGAATATTTAAAGCCTTTTGTTGGAACGTAAACTGTGCAATAACCATCTTCAGGTAATATTTTGGTTTTGATTCGACAAATATCATTTGTGCCTTGCTTAAGATCAATCATTAAATATCCATGTGCTTCTGTGGTTGCATCCTTATAAGCATCTTCGATAAATTTTATATTTTCTGGTGATACTTGACGAGCTAGGTATCGAATTTGTGTTTTATCACGAGGGTTTTTAAAATAAATTATATAACTTGAATTTAATGAAATATCTCTTTGACCCCTACCCTGATGAAACAAATTTTGTGTAATATAAAAAACACTTAAGTTTCTATGATGACTACCTTTGGTAAAAATATCAACAACTCTACCATCGGATTCTCTCATGAGATCATCAATAATTACAAGGTGTGCTTCCTTTCCATCAAACATACTTAGATCTGGTATCCCTTGAATGTAGTTTACATTTGGTAAGCTGTACAAAGGTTGCATTTCATCAAAACACCAAGTAATTTGGTTAAAATGTTTGTTACATATCACTGTAATATATTTTATAAAGTTTGTAACAAATTTAGATTTTCCACAACCACTTGGACCAGCAATAATTGCAGTAAATGGATGAAGAAATTGATACATTTTATGACTATTTGACGTGTGAATTCTATGAGGGTTTTGTAACTAATAACACATTTCTTCAATAAAAATATAATTTATTCACATTCATTAAACAAAGAAAAAAAATCCTATACAAAGACTAATATACAAAAAAAATATTTACAGATACAATATTAATGAATTAACAAAATATACAATACTAAAACTAGCAATTTTTACACATTTTATAAACCCTAGATACTATTTCTATATTAATGAATTAACATAATATACAATTACTAACACTATTTATATACATTTTATAAACCTTAGAAACTATTTCAAATTTTAAAATGACCCCAAGCTAATGTATCAATATTGTTAGGTAAAATATATCGTTTTGTATCATTGTATGACAAACAAGTTTTGTTAATTTTCTGAGTAAAAATTGTATGCTTGATTGATTTAAATCTATACATATTACAAAACTGATTATTTTTATCAAAGAGGCATGACTTATAATTTTCCATTTTCATCTTTTTTGTGACACATTTATTAACACCTTTTGCTTTAGCTGTAATTTTGTTCTCCACTTCAAACGCATACATTTTTGATCTGAGACCTACAAATTCTTTCATAATTTTACCGTTATTTTCATCTTTAAAAAAACCCAACTTCTTTTTATTAATTCTTGGATACCCAAAAAGATTATCTGCAGGATAATCTGATGTATCGAATCGCGAGACTAAGTCCAGTTTGATATCTTTGTAAAAATTATCTGTAAAAGTTTGATAGATAAAACTATCAGTATCCGTATATAATAATTTTGTTTTATTTGGAAATTTCTGTAACATATAGTTGTAATGAAAATCATACATTAAAGTTTTTGAAATATCCAATATACAAAACCCTAAATATATTGGTTTGTTGTAGAAGAGCTTTGTTTTTTTTAACTGAACTGCAATTAAACTTTCATTAAATATTGATAAGCTATGAAATTCTGGTTTTGCAATTAAGTCTTGAGCACCTAAAGATTTTCCATTATTTTCCCAGTGTGTTAATAGTTTTACATTTACACGTTTTTCTATGTTTTCCATTGTTTTACCAAAAACAGAATTATTCATCAATTTATAAAAATCTTTTTCAAAATCCGAAGTTGCGTTTTGCCTTAGTTTTGTATTTAAATTAATGTATTTTTCCAACCAAGGACTTTGATCAAATTTTAAAACCCTGTGAATTTTTGTTAATTTGAGACCCATATCAAGACATTGTTTTAGATTTCTGTAATGAATTTTATATTTTGTTTTATTGTTGAGATTAGGAACAAGCTTATTTTCCTTGGATTGTCCTACACATATGTTTTCTGGGCAAAGAGGGAAATCTGAATGTAAATCATGAAGATCTTTTGGGTACTCCAAATCGACTTCCAATATGAAACCATATTCAGAGTCATCAGAGACCATAAAATTGGTGTCAGGATTGACCCATTCAAAACCACCCTTTGGAAGATATTGAGACATGGCCCACCCGTAAAGATTGTTAGCATCTAAATAGGTTAGATAAGATTTAGGTTGACTTTCATCAAAGCCCTCTAAAAATTCATTGTTTGCCTTTGCGAAGCGATTACTACATTGGGACACACCACCTCTTATTCCAGCCCGAATAAATGCAATTTGATCGAAATCTGATAATAACTCTAATTCTATTTTGGTGAACTTCAACATAGCATCCCAACTTAGCCCTGGTGCTGTATAATAATGAGCAGGATCTAAATCGTATGTTAACATACAAAGGTTTCTGAAATTTTCAAAGATATCAACTAGCAGCAAAACATCGGTTTTTAAGTATAAGTTAGAATAATCCATCATATTTTGACACTTAAAGTGTTTCCAAACATCCTGAGCACGATTGTATTCTTCATCAGATATATTTGAATCGGAAAGAGAACTGTAAAACTGGCTTTGATTAGGGAGAGAAGTTAATTTTAGTGGATACATTACAAACCTATTTCATCCCTTGCTGACGATGGCCCCATCGAATTTCAAGTACCAGGAACTGGAGATGACTATATTGATCTATCACACACTTTGCTTCATATAAAAGCTAAAGTACTAAACCAGGACTCAACAAAACTTACTTCTACAGCAGTAGTAGCTCCTGTTAATAATTGGTTACATTCTCTGTTTTGTCAACTTGATGTTTATTTAAATCAAAAACTTGTATCACCACCCAACAACACTTACCCTTATCGTGCATATTTGGAATCTTTATTGAATTATGGTTCAGCAGCCAAGACATCTCATTTGACTTGTGGTCTTTGGTATGAAGATAGTGCTGGAAAAATGGATGCTACAGATGATAAAAATGTTGGGTTTACTAAGCGCCAGGAATTCGCATCAGAGAGTAAAGAAATAGAGATGATTGGGCATTTACACGGTGATATTTATAATCAAGAAAAATTTTTAATCAATGGTGTTGAAATGTCTGTTAAACTAGTGCGTTCTAGAGAAACATTTAATCTGATGGCTTCTTCGAATGATATAAAGTTTAAAGCATGCATTACCGACGCCACACTTATTGTTCGCAAAGCGCGAATTAATCCGACAGTTTTACTTGCACATCAGAAAGTTTTAACCTCTACTACAGCTAAATATCCTATAACTAGAGCTGAAGTTAAAGTTTTAACGATCCCATCAGGGGTACAGGGAAAAACGTTGGATAACATTTTTTTGGGACAAGTACCTAAGAGAGTTATAGTCGGGTTTGTTAATAATACCGCATTCAATGGTAGCCTAACTAAAAATCCGTTTAATTTTGAAAATTATGATATCAATACATTTTGTTTATATATTGACGGTCAGCAAATACCTTCAAAAGCTCTACAACCATCATTTCAAAATAAGGTTTATACTTCAGCTTATCACACGTTGTTCTCTGGTACAGGTATACATTTTCTTAATGAAGGTAATGGGATATCAAGGGAACACTATGCTAACGGTTATTGTCTATTAGCATTCGATCTAACATCTGATTTGTCAGCTCATTCTTCAACACATTGGAATCTTATTAAACACGGTAGCGTAAGACTGGAAGTTCGATTTGAATCAGCACTTTCACAAACCATCAACTGCATTGTGTACGCAGAGTTTGATAATGTTATAGAAATAGATAAAAATCGTAATGTAAATGTAGATTACAGCAGTTAAGATTAGTTTTAAGATTGACTGTACTATGTTTTTTATTAGGTTAAGACATTGAAATAAAGTTATCAATTACTTATAACTATGCATTTATTATTATCTACATTGACCCATACTATCCTAAGTAGTTGTTAAGTAGGTAGGTACCTATCAAAATGTACCACTTGTATCAGATACCTGTCATCAATACGACCTATGAGCTATTAGGCAAAATGAATACTTTGGAAATAAAGCAACATTTAAATAATATTCATCCATGCTTACAATACAACGTTTATGCTGCAAACAGATTACCAATACGCATACAAACCCCAACGTATCTTATAAGCAATTTAGACCCTGACACAAAACCCGGATCTCACTGGGTTGCAATACATATTGACAATGGTATTGGGGAATATTTTGATTCTTATGGTCGACCACCTACAGGTTCTCACCTAAGGTTTTTAAGGATGAATTCAAGACAATGGAATTACAACAGAATGAGAATACAAAATGATTGGACCTCAGTATGTGGCGAGTACTGCCTGATGTACATTTATTACAAATTCCACGGATTATCTCTGTCAGAATTTGTAGGATTATTCAAGAACAATAGTATTGTGAATGATATATTGGTATTTAATATGTTTAAATGTCATTTTTATGGAACTAAATAAAAGAGGAAGTACCCAGCATAATTATAGTTTTATTGTTTTGAAGAGTGAAGGTGATTAGCAACCGACATTGTTGACATGTAATTACTTAAACCTAACCTAAGGTAACCTAATGAGGGTTAATGAGGTCTAGTGGACCCTTGCAAATGCGGCACGTAACTCCCGAAGCGTTATAGCTATCAAAAAAAGGATTACACAGATCGATCGGGCGTGTGGCAAAACATACAAAAAGACACCAAACTTTTTTTTTTTTTTTTTTTTTTTTTTTTTTTTTTTAGCCGACGCCGAAGTTGGCTCTTGTTTTTTTTTTCGGCGCTTGTTTTTTTTAGGAGAGGGTCGGACAAGTGAGCCAGAACCTGTGAATCCTATCTACTCATGCCAACACGGCTTGGCAGCTCGATATAGGCTGTTTAGGTAAGTATCTAGACCACTCTGGGGTTATTCACGTTCGTTTTTTCATTCGTTCGATGAATATTCGGATGCTTCTTACTATTATTAGTAGTAGTTATGTAGTATTAGCCACATTGTATTCAGTCGATAAGATCAACGTTAAAATGCGGTCCTAACCTAGGACAAAATATTCTAAACCGAAAAATTGTCCCTTGAAGTCAGAAGAATATTCATCAAACGAACGAAAATAAGAACGGGAATACGGCCCCTGGTCTGTGATCTAGACCTACACGGGGACGGACCCGTGCTCCACCTAGGTTCTCCACCTGGGTGCACGGGACCCTTACATAGGTAGATTAAAGATACCTTTGAATAGCTATTGGAAACATTATAGAATTCCATTAGGTAGGTTTATTTTCATCACTTAATACGATCTAGCCATAAACTGTCAAATTATATTAATTACCTACCTATATAATATATAATTATAACAGTTTCATGAGGCAATTACTGAACCTAACGTTACTTTACGTAAGTTCACGTCTAATACGACCAGATTAACAGACCAACCAGTAAATCTGGTTAAATTATATAACACCAATTAATTATACACCAGGCATGATTCTTCCCGACGTTAATGTGATGGCGAAGCAACTCCTACCTGTGTCCCAGTAATTTAATACTATGCTATGAGAGGCGATAATCTCAATAGAGATTCCTTACCTACGGCCATTTATGGCGCAGTTAATGTTCGCGATGTAAGTGCATCGTTAACATCCACTTTATGTATCCGACCAGATTTGTTTTTAATCGTGACAAATGAGAGGATTAGAAGATTAGAAAAGTAATAAATGCTGTGGAACACGCTTCATTTACAAGAGTGTTGACTTAATTAAATACTACCGTTCGTACAAGTGTGCCTGATGATTACAATCTACCTATACCTACATACCTAGCCTGCAGAGCTTACATGCAAAGCCTTCTTCTTCTTTTCTTTTTTTTTTATTTGAAGTAAGAAAAATCTTTTAGGTTTCTCTACTGCAGATTGCTAATATGAATGAAACGTACGATAAGGTCAAACTATTACGCATGTAGGTACAGTACCTACATCGTGTCGACACGGAGCATCAAAGATCGAGTTCAATTGACGTGTTCTAGCGAAACAGTGACAACCGTTGCGGAAGGCTTGCTGTTCGAAGGCAGCGGGTGTAGGGGGCGCGGGGAGTACGCATGCGCGTTGCGCAAGCACTGGCGCCGGTGAATGGAGCCACTGAGTGGGCGGCTGTTTTTATCAATGAACAGCGAATTCTGGCGTACGCATGCCGTGTCACGGCCGACATCGGAGCTGGCGATGCCGCCGACCCTTGCTAACATGAAATGTCAACAGGCGATTGACAAACTTGTGTGGAGTAGAACTTAGAATGTGGACTGTTTTCCTACAGTTGCAACATGAGGGCCGTGGTGGCCGGACCTACCGCAGTATTTTTATCCTCACTCCAACTTGAATGAAATGTTTGCATCAAGATATTAAAGAATACTTACTTAGATGATTTCGTATAAAAACAACGTAAATAACAATAACCATTTGTTCATAAATATGTTTGTTTACCTAAAGTAGTTACTCAGCGTGGGTAGCTCATTAATAAGATACCAAAATTGTTTATTATTAGGCAGTATCATGTAGACACAGACTAAACTAAGTAAGTAAACCCATTAATAAGCAACTCGATATATTTCTCTGAAGAAAGGTTTGTACTCCCAAAAAAAAATATTTTTATATAACGTAGGTAGAGGTACCTAAAGCAAATATAGGTATTAGACATCTACAAAGCAATCGCTTTATCAAGTTATTTATGCCTTTGATATATTCAAGCGAATTTGAAAGGAAATAATTAATTAATTTAATTGCTTCGTCTAACGCCCCCATTTAGCCTTCGATCAGATTTAACTATGACGTGTTTATCTCGGCCATTGAAACTTGAAACACTCTGTATTTGGCGATGCAATAGACCCTCTTACATAGCTTATCTAATGTAGCGATAGATGCTGTGGCTGCCTGAAATTGGGTCTACGTCTCACCCAACCCCACTTTCGCGATGCGGCACGGCGCCGGCCGGCGGCGGCGTGACACTTTGTGATGCGATGCAATTAATCGCGGCAATTACCTACCGTAGTTACGTTTGTCACTGAAAATTATTTCAAAACGTTAAAGGCTTTTTAAACATGAAAATTGCAGATCTGGGTTCAAGACTTGAGTACCTATCAATCAATTTGTTCCATAAATTGGGTCTACGTTCACATAGACAACAGGCGCGGATCCACTATTTATAGTGGGCACTATGGGCATGCCCACAACCTTAATTGACCGAGCGAGAATTGGGCAAAAAAATACTTGTTTCAGTGTCTGCTCTCGCCTTCTATGTCGCATTTTTGCAAATTGGCATTAAAAAACTACTAATTTACTTACTAGTGTTCACCCCCACAGTTTTGCCCACGTGAAACTACGAGTAGGTATAATGTACTGTACAAAATCTTGGTAAGGGCGTCATCTATTTGTTGTTTACATCTCATTTGTAGGAATGCGCTATAGGTACATACTGGTCATGAGCGAGTTCATATTCCGACTCGCACTTGGCCGATTTTTGGGTGTGCTATTTTCACTCTAGCCCAGTCTAGATAATTTTAGATATGATCGTTGGTAACGAATGGTGCCTTAGACATCTTTGGATGTATACTTAAATGTTAGGTAGTTACCGAAACCCCTAAAATTGCAGTGTGTTTAATTTGCTTGAGAATTTAGTCGCAAGAAGCTGACTTGAAAATTTTGGGTCAGCTTAGGACTGAACTCGCCCCCCCCGATGGATTCCAATCTTGTCGCGATGGGGGGGCTCAGTAGCCGTGAGGGAGACACGGTGAAGCTAAAAGGAATCCCAGGCGGGGACGCCCTGCATGCGTCCGAGGAGGGTGGGGTCGCGGGAGAAGAGGCGTGTTGGTGTGTCGTTGCCGCTCGCCCTATCTTCCGCGACCAAACGGTGGCGCACCGTCTGATGCGTTGGCGGCGGGGCCGCAGTGGAAGAGGAGTGTCGGTGTTTTGTTGCCGCTCTCCCTGTCCTCTGCGGCCGTTTTGACGAAGGGGGTAGCTTCTCCGCGCGTCCCTCTGACTCGCAGAGGGCGCAGTGGATGAAGCTAGGACGAGCTGGTAGGCTCGTAGGCGGCGGAACACCGAAGAGGTGGAAGGCGGTGATACCTCCTCTGGAGAGTGCGTGGTACGCAATATCGCCGCCTTCGCTACTCTTGCCCGGCATCATGGGATGTGGGTGCCTTGGCGACTCGGTCGGATAGGCACTGACTGACTTGCCTTGGCACCAGTCACTTGTATGGTCTGGATGACGAGGCCGCGGAGTGAGTTCGGAGCGAGGCCGAACCCGCTCGGGATGGAAGGCGGGAACGGGTTGTTGGCAACATCAGCCCCGCACCGCCTGCCCCGCGAGGGGGCGAGTGGTATCCCCTGCCCAACAGGGGACTTTTCGGGTCTGCGGGCGGTCGGAGTGAGGGCTCTGGCTGCTCATCATGCAGATCCCGGGAGGGCGGCGACACTGTGTGGCAAGTGTCGTCGTGAGCTCCACGCACGTGGCTTAACAGCCGCGTGTGTGGGTGCCGGGCGTGGCTGTGGGTGCCATTACCGGGATTGTGCTCAAGGCAAAATGCGAGAGGGGCACCGCGTGCGTTCCGTAGGAGATCCCGGAGCCCCTCGTTATGCATAGAGGCCGGCCATCGGGTAGTTTTTAGTGGGTCGTCGGGTGTTCGACAACCCCACACACCCCAATTACGTTCCCTCGACGTAATTGGATGTCTGTGAGCAGATTTTCTATCCGCAAAAAAAAAAAAAAAAAAAAAAAAAAGGACTGAACTCGCACTTCGCCTTATCCACTTAGCAATGAAGCATAAATTGTGAATGAAAAGATTAAGTGAGAGAACATCCAAACGGTGCGTAGGCAGAAGTACTAATTTCCTTGACTTGTGATCAGTCTCTTGAAGTTGAAACTGACCTTTGCACGTGCTGCATCGGACTGCAGACTAATTATCACTCTCTAAACATGAATAATGGGACAAGATGCTTTGGCATAGCATCTTATCGTAGAATTTCTCTCTCTAAAATAAAAGCTCATACTGGTAGGTAACTGGTTTCTTACTAAATGTTACTTTATAAATAACTGAAGCCTTTGGCGCAATCCCACATGGATTTATGTACGTAGGTTCATTTTATTTACAAAACTATTGCATTTTTTTTCTGATATCGGATTGCCTACCTACGAGACGAGACTATTCATCCAGTGATTCTAAATGTGTAGGAACATTCTTACCAAGAAATGTTTGCAATAACTTTATAGTGTAGGTACCTACCTACCACAAGGTGCTCTACGTTATTTTCAAAACGGTCAGCGACTCTAGGCATTCTCAAAAAATGAAGTTTTGAATAAAACAGAGTTGTCTGTTGTTTCTGAGACTTGAATGTTCAAATCCTCGCACCGTACAGCTGCCTTGTAGGTAAGTACATCTTTGGTGGAAACGCAGAAAACTGAAAACGCCTAGAGTGTGCTTGATAGTGTACCTACCTATTTATTGCGAAGGCATGTGGGCGGCGGGTAGGCGACCGGAAGAAGGAAGCCGTGTTGCTTTTGGAAACTATAAGTTCTTGCCAACTCCAACCAAATGAGCTAACTTCGATGTGAACTTGGCAAACACTACGTCAATAGGTCACGTTTAGGCTTTGTGGATTGCATGGCTATTTCAATTTGAAATGAGATTTTCAACACGCAATAGGTAGGAACCTCTAGTGATTCATTCGATTCCTTGAATTTATTGAACGTATCGATAGTAAGTACTTACCTACCTAGACTTAGGTTGGTCTATTCCACTTACTTTCTTAATTACATAAATAACCTTAATGAACCACTAGGTAAGTAGGTAACCATAATGTTTAAGAATCATATTATTTTTTTTACTTTTGGAATAAGTGTAGGTAACCTAATATACTTACCTGAGCCCTAAGTAGGTAGGTACCTACCTAGCACTAATTAATTAAAATTATCAGTTTTCGATTATGTCTACCTCTAATATCTAAATTAATATTAAAAATGTCGCAACATGCGCGAGGCGCGGCATTTCCGGCGCATGCGCACACGACAAACCGGTCCAGCTTTTTAGTGTTTTTGAGAGCCATCTCGATCAATTTACGATAGACGCGCTTCCTGTCAAAAAACTTAAGACTCGAATAGCATCACATTCGGAATATCGAAATTATCGAATGAAATTAGGTACATACATTAGCCTTTTACATAGTAAGACAAACCTAAATTGTAATTTTTTTTATAAAAAAAGTACCTACGAGAGTGACGTGGAACATTCGGTTGGAACGAAGCAAAGAGTACTTTTCTATACTGGGAATATATATTATATTAATCGTTAATTATGTACCTATATAGAAACGCTCTTCCGTACTAACAAACAATGTAACAATCTATGGACTGTGTCGCGGCTGCGCATTTCACACTGTGACGATTTGACATAATACATGTGTCGTGACGGTAAAATGGAACGTATAGTGTTTTCCAGCCAGTCTTTTTTTTCTTCGATACAGTCCGAAAATGAACTTCGTTCCAAAAGTTGCCTACTATTTTTTTCCCAGAATCTTCCTATCTTTAGTCCTGCAAAATCTAGGTACAATATTACCTACCCTAGGATTGTTTGTAGACAGAACTGCGAGCAGGACGTTAGGACGTTAGCCTCGATCTTTGCAACTTGTGCGGGCGCCCTATGAAAGCCTAAAGAGAGCAGGTGGAAAGTACCTACTCGCCTACTTAGACTTACTGTTATTTGTTTGTAGGTATTTATAAAAGTACCTAGTTACCTAGGTAGACCTACGATCGGTTATAGGTACGGTACAGTAGGTATGTATGTAGGTAATTCACTTACTTTTCCTCCCAGTCTCCATTGCCGAAATTGATAGTGATTGACGATGCTAACATTAAATAAATTAAAGGATTTGGGTACTTTGTATGTGTCCGAAAACAAGCGGCATTATAATACTTTGACGTAAAGTACCAGTATAAAACACCAAGGACCACCCGGGTCACTGCATTCTGAGAAATGTCGTATCACAAATGCACTTATTTTTCGGTGAAACGCAACTCAGTCGTAACCAAGGAGCTTTGTTGTGCAATACCTAGTTGTCAATATGTGTATCAAAAAACAAAACATCTATCTATTAGACTATAATAAAATCTAAAATGCGCGTTGTCTATAATTGAAAGATTTGAACAAAAATAATTTTAGGATATCTATGAAGGCAACAGAACCCGAATCCATGTTAAACATTTTGCCTGTTTGTCTGTGCGTTTGTGCACGCTAACCTCAGAAACGGCTTATCCGATTTGGATATGGTTTTCACTGTTGTATTGGGGTAAGTCAGGGTTAAAATGAAGGCTATCTTTTATCCCGAAAAACATTCTAGAAAACCAAAAAGTAAGTTAAAGGATAACGGGAATATCGCATAAGAACTTTGGCAGCAAACTAGGTAGCGATGATAGGCTTGTAATCTGTCACGAACCACTGTCAAAGGGAAATGAAATTAAAAGTCTTATCAAAATTTTCGATTTCGACGGGATTGTCATAGGTTTGTGAGCCGTAGGTGAGGAAAGAGAGAATGCATACCTACCTACCTAGGTTTTTTGCAGGGTGCTTCATCAAGCTTATCATATTTAGTAGGTAGGCTTTCTAAGCGTTTTCAGTGCGTAGTCGGTCTGCTTTATAAATCAAGTTGCCGAGATCAAAAGCTGCCAAGTTACCTAAATCAAACTTTTCCACAGAAGCTAGCATACCTAGTAGGTAGGTACCTACCTACCACAAATACACATGCTACTATCCTGCCTGACACACTTCTTTCTCCCAATTCATTTTCATATCATAAACCTATAGGCAATGCGGTCTTTAGGTACTACCTACCTACTTCGGACAAAGCCGCAGACAGCAGCTAGTTTGTTTATAAATTAGGCTCGCTTATGTAGCGTGGGTGCGGTGAGAGGGAGCGAAGACGCGAGCGCAGCCTACGCATGGCTCGTGCCGCCATTTAAACGGCTCGCTCCTCTTTAGCGCACAAAAAGAAGCTTTCAAGCTCTTTTTGATGTTTCAATTGGAGACACGCGATTTTCGATCTATGAAAAAAACTGCGTTTAAAACTGTAGTGTATTTTTGTACCTTTTCCAGTTTACCTTCTTTTAGGCACCTTTCCCCTACATTAAAATGAATGTATTTAGGTAGGTACCCACCTACTTACCTACTTATTTTTTAAAGAGCCACGGAGAGAAATGTAGGTAAACCTACCTACCTACGTATAGACTAGAACCTATATTTTATTCTATTTACGTCGCCATTAAAATATTGGCAAAAAACAGCCTTGTGAAATTAAATCACTCTTCATTTTGTTACTGTTTCGAAACTACTAACGCCACCTAGAAATCAGCCCGGAACTGCGTTCCCGCAACTGGCCCGCAAAGGTTCTTCCCAAGCAGCCATCTTGCTAGTCCGAAGCGGTATCGTGAGCTGGGGACGGTGGGTAAGAAGTTGTTGCCATCTGCTTGCTCGTATAGCAGGGTAATGTAGCGATGCGTCCCTGTGCCACGAGGTGGTGCTGGCGGCTTGTAACCTGAAATTATCAAGCTTCAGATTCCGAGCTCAAGATTCATGAATGCAATAGGTAACCTAACTCAAGTCCGTAATGTTAACAAGAAACAAACAAACTATTTCACTGAGTTTTACCTCTGTAGTCGATTCCAACGGTTTTGCTGCTCTCCTTAGCTTTGAGTGCTAAACCCTGTGAACAACCAGTTTGTCCTTAGATAAGTCTGAAGACAAGACACCTCTACCTAAATTAAATTAATTAATTATCTATGGTAGGGAACGAGGGGCCCAGTGAATGACTTTTTTAAAAAGAGCTCTATCTCTGTTATTATTATGGTTAGATTTAACTTGCGTTGTCTCACGCGTAGGATATTGTTTGGCCTACAATATTGCGAGATAAAATCGACAATATTACGAAAAAGACATAAGTTATAAGGCTTATTTTATAAACACGGAATAAAAATATCCACTGTGTAGGGGCACAGTGGATGTGGATATTCTCAACCTTTCTCTTTAGCTGAGGTGGCTGAGGGTACCTACTATACTGCCTTGGAATAACATAACGTTTTCTCGCCAAGACTAGAGCTTTGTTTTATATTAAGGTAGGAAGGTACTTACAGGAATATTTGACTTAAGCATGTGCAGGAAGAATTCACCTTCTATTTGAGGTTGAGCATCAGGATCCACCAAGATAATTGTGTAGAATTTTTTCTGGAAGCAGATCGATTATACATAGGGAAACCCCATTAGGTAAGTAGGTAGGTAGGTAACAAACAGGTTCACGACTGTATCCCCAAGGTACGGTAGACAATCTCTCAGATCTTTTTATGTTACTTATTCCAGATCCTTTGAAGATGTCTAAAGGGGGTAGTCAGAGGTATGTCCAAACATATTTGATACATGCCCACATCTTGCAGAAGTTAGTAAGTATTCCATACGTGACAGGTTGCAAGCCCATCGCCGCCTATAAGAACACTAACTGGTTTCCTCACGATGTTTTCCTTCACCGTTTAGAGCGTTTAGAGGTAGGTACTTAGAATATTTAAAACCGACGCGCTGCTACACTTACTGAATCTGCCAAATCATATTGAAACAGGGGTTCTTCAATAAATACTTGCTTAGGCAGCATAACATCACAGTTGTGATCGTTGACAATGGTTCCTC
This sequence comes from Epirrhoe tristata, assembly GCA_951394285.1. Lineage (NCBI taxonomy): Eukaryota > Metazoa > Arthropoda > Insecta > Lepidoptera > Geometridae > Epirrhoe > Epirrhoe tristata. Next base: position 5,838,558 of record OX596146.1, on the reverse strand, counting down.
CTACGCTGGTTATGTTCAGCCCATTTAACCGATCACATCCTTCTAGAAGACTCTTCACCTCCGTCATTGAACATTGAGAGGTCACTCCCAATACGGAGCGAATAGCTGACACTGCTAATAATAATCCTAACATTTTACGACTTCTGTTGAGTAGCTCCAAGTTCACTTTGAGATTGTTGAGTCAAGAAGAAAGAAACGTGTTTGAAAGCATTCGTTGGATATTTTGGAAACATGCGATAACAAGTAGAATCTAGGTGCAGTAGTATGTAACTACCTATTTACAAAAGTACCTAGGTAAGTTACGTCAGTGTTACGAAATGCACAGTGTAGATAGGTACCTACCTAACTACAAAATACCTACACAGTGCTGCAATAGTAGGTACATAAGTACCTACCTACATAGTAGATAGGTAGGTATACCTACATAGGTAGACCATGCATGATGAAGATCGGAGCCTGGGGCCTGCACCAAATTAATATCACTTTAGAAACCCAAAACCATACAAAATTATAGGTACTAGCTGCGCTCCCGCGGTGTGACCCGCGGTCCCTCGGGATTTTTTCATTTTTTCGGGATAAAAAAGTAGCCTATATATCCTTCCCTGGGATACAACCTTTAACTATGCCAAATTTCAGCTTAATCTGTTCAGCGGTTTGGGCGTAAAAGCTTAACAAACAGACAGACAGACAGACAGATAGACAGACAGAGTTACTTTCACATTTATAATTAGTATTATTTATATTTATATATATTTATAATATTATTAGTATCTTAGTACTTATATATTAGTACTTATATATTAGTATATTAGTATGGATTAACTAGGTAGGAACCTCCTTACTTATCAAAACCTACCGAACCTACCCTGCCTGCCCCATTTTTAAGTTGAAATTCTTTATTTATTTTATATTCGCTATTGTTCATGGGCATGGGTATCATCTTCAGAGGTATCATCAGCCTAGTTGGAGAGATTATTATTATTATTATTATTATTTATTCACAAAAAAAAAATGGCTTTGTCGCTGAGCGACTATATCGCCCAATCGGTAATAAACATCATCTAGGTCTAGGTCTTCATCATATAGGTCTTCATATTCTTTATGGTTTCATTTCACTTATTGGTTTTTTCTTCTTCTTCTTTTCACTTCAAATCTTTCTTCAAAATATGTATTACGTCACGTCAATTTGAGTCAATTGAAAAAACATGGCGGCTTGTTTTTTCAAAACTCCAGCGGAAATATTTCGTCAAATGAGAAAACTTCTTGAATACTCCCCCGTTCCATTTGCCAAATCTCCTGTTTCGTATCCAAAGCTTCATTAGTAAAATGCCACCGAAATTACATAATAAAACCTAGTAAAACACGAGAAAACTAAATAAAATAGCAGAGCCACTAGTTTCTTCAAAAATGGCGAAAGAAGTCCGTTGGAGAGATAAGTCATAATAGCAGTATAGCCCTATGCCATTTCTTGCAGTAGCCTAAAAAAAATACTGAGTGCTTGCCTTTTTTGAAAATGTCAACGTCAGCGATTAAATAAACGTCAAAGCAAAGTTAAAAGCCAACCAAACAAACAAAGCAAAAACATTTTTTCGCTACGCAAATAAAACTAATCAAAGTAATTACAAATTGTACAATACAATTAGTGCTATCAAAACCATGGAATCTCATCCATTAAATTTGGTACGTTTCTAAATAAATGATAGCTCAGTTTCGTCTACTACGATACAATCAGTCATTGTGATCGGTGTATTTCCAAAAGTAATCGAGCCCTCAATTTTCAGGCTCATCAACAGCATCGTCGTGCTGAAGCTCATCTCATGAACCACAGGTACGACGAGGCGATGCAATGCCACCACAACGCCGCTGAGCTTCTCTTGGACGCAATGAAATCTACTACCTCTTCCGTAGCCTTGGAATCCATCACACTGCAACACAGCTACCACCTCAAACAAAAGGATCTCATAAAAAGTAAGAAGGAGCAGTATGCTCGTGTAAAGAAAGCTATGGATAGTATAAAGTGGCTTGGAAAAGATCCAGGCCTCAATCTTCAAGGTAATGATTATGCAAAACTACAAGTTGCAATATACAGAGCTATAAATGAGACTGATTCCTTGTTGCACACATTATTAGACAAGAAAGACGTGGAGCAAGGTCTACTCCTTGCTGCCCCACCTGTTGATGGGAAAAAGACAGATAAATCAAAAGAAGTTGTTGTAGAAGAATTACAAATATTAAGCCAAAATCTGCATTCCATGGTTGAACAGTTAGTGATGCAAGTGGAAGTCTTGAAAGATGAAAACTCAACTTTGAAAGAGCGAGTAAATTATTTAGAAAAGGAAAGATTGAAGTATCTGAACCTTCCATCATCACATAATGAGCTACATAATCGGAATTTTGATAATTTTTTGGTTCAAGAGTCTGAGCCAAAAGTGTCACAGAGTAGACCAACAAATTCTGCAGCACCAATGGAGAGACCACCCCAGCATACTCATTTTGATCTGAGTTCATTCAGAGATAATTAAGTTTATTTTAGCAATCAAGTAGGCACTTATTTTATGTATTAGCATATTGTTATCAAATATGTGTTTGGACATGCCTCTGACCACCTCCCTTAGACATCTTCAAATGATCTGTGCAATACATAAACAGATCTGAAAGAATGTCTACCGCGCCTTGGGGATACAGTCGTGACCCTGTTTTGTTTTTTTTTGTTATTGGTTACTTAGAATGTAAATAAATCAAAATATTATGTTGTTTCTATCTTTTTTTCAATTGCTGAATGAATAAACTTATAGAAATACCCACCCACTGCTTTTCAATAGCTACAAAACAAGATGGTGTACTCCATCGATCATGTATATTATAATATAATTGATCGAAGGTGTACTTGTACTGTACTCTAAATTGTTGAAATCTAAGGCAGAATGTTTTTATAGAAGCATCCCTAAAATAAAACTAAACAATACCTTATTTTATAGATATGTATTATTGGTCTTACACAAAAATAAATTTACTCTGGATTATTATTAATGTAAAAATAAAATTCCCAGTAGATGGCTGGGAATAACTATTCTTATCTTTAGCTAAAAGAAAATTCTATTCAACAATAATTTAATATCTATCATTTTTGGTAACAGGTTTATAATACAGGAAATGCTAGCTCTAGAATTAAATACAGCAACTTCATTTTCAAAGACAATCATTTAAATGTATTGTGATACCAATTAATACTAAAAGTTCACATTATTTTTGTTTCTGAAAAATGAAACTTAATAAACAAAAAAAACCGCAGTACACGTTAAGTGATTCAGTTACGAAAACATTAAAATTAAAGCATAAATAATACAAAAGAGCAAAAATCTATTTTGGTGACAGATTAACTATGAGAATTGGTTATTACATTATTCAGCTGTTTGGTTAATATCCTACAATATAAGACACAAATATGATTTATTTTGTTTTGTTTCATAAGGAATACATTTGCATATTTGTAAAGAATGAAGATTTAAAACAATAGAGATCATAATTCTTTTCAAGATTATTTGAATATTTTAAGCAATCATTTTTGAGGTGTTAATACAGCTGAAGGCTTAATCACCAAAATTGTCAAAGCGCATCTTAAATTCCTAGGCATTCAATTGTAAAGTGAAATATGTTTAAGAATAGGCACTAAAATGGCAAATCACATACCAAAGTGAACAAGAATCATTGATCAACTCACAACCACAATATATACATACATAGAAACAAACAATTTAGACATAACAACTAGGAAGGTACAGTTAGAAAGTTTACAATGTTATTTAACAAAAATTATTATACCTAATGTTACACTTACAATCAAGTTTTCATAGGTAGTAAATAATGTTACAGCTGAACTGATGAAGTTAATTTTAGTGAGAAAATATTCAAAAAAGCCTCAAGACATCACTACATTCATCTGTTTGGATGTAACATTGTACTGCTATTTTAATTTTTCTAATCATAACATACTAATATATTCGAGCTTTCTATACCTAATACTAATATCAGCATACAGATTTGAATTGTATCTCCTCACAAGCCTTAGACAATTATACCTGCTACTTTTAAAAGTGTAAAGTTATCACGGTGTATACGGAGGTGGTGGTGGAAGAATGGATAAGTCGTCAAATGGGAAGTATTGTTGGGATCCTAAAACAGGCGGCGCGTAAGGTGGTATGGTAGGGACATAGTCAGCACTTGGGGTATAAGGCGGAAGTGTGGGGACTGCTGGTGTAGGTCCAACGCTGTGTGCTTCATAGCCGTCCCAGTCATCCATAAGATTTCTTCTCTGAACATCTTCGTCTCCATGCAATGGAGCTCCCCAAAGATTAGCTGCTGATGCTAAAAGAGCTAGCGCACCTGAAATAAGATAAATTATGGTCAATATAATGGTTTAACTGTCTTAAAAGTTAAAATAAGCTGAAAAGTAGGCGTAATTTTGTAGTACATGGCAAAGTGAAGACTTTACTTTTCATCATTATCAGTTCATTGATTTATTAAGAAAATCTTATTAAATCAATGGACTTTCTGATGAAGTGTACTAAGTTGTGTACTAAACTAACCTGCTCCAGTAATTGTATAAAATCCATATTCATAGTACACTTGTATTGTACTGGAGTCAACATTATTTTCATTGCCCAACACAACTGTGGCATAGTAGCACACACCAACTATAGCAATGACCCAGAACACACACAGAATGCTTGGTACAGCATTCCTCCGTAAAATCTTGATGGCACGACTGTTAAGGCTGGTCAGGTTTATCAATGTGCCTACACTGGAGCATAACAAGACCATGAAGCATAGAAGGATGAGTACCCGCATCAGTGTTATCGTTTCTGGGGTGGTGCATGGTGGTAGTCCTGAAATTAAAACAAAATCGAAATTAAATAGACATTGGCGATGATTCTGTTGTTCACAGACTAAACTTAATTAAAACTTGAAAGTTCTTATTATGTTCTCAATAAAGACGAAAACGGCATGTCATCAAAAGTGACATTACTAAAATTATAATCAAAATGGCGTCTCTGAGCTTCTGTAACAGCTGATAGACACAGCAAGCAAAATGGTGTTGACTAATTTTACCCACAAATACTTGATTTTGACTAAAAATAAGTAATTTTAGAAATGTCACTGTAATAGTCATTCTATTATGGACTTTATCGTATACAAAATACGAATGAAGCATTTTAGTTTAGTTAACTTTAATCAGTGCACAACAGAATCGACGCCATTGACTTGTATAGAAAAAAATAAAAGAGTGACAGTGTATTTTACTTTTTAAGTATTAAAAAAACAGAGAAATAGTTATGTTTTCAAAACAAGCACACCTTTGTTTTTCCTACATTTACAATAGTGAAGTACAGTCGCGGAACGAAAAGGTTGACCAGTTTTCAAATAAATTTGTTTACGTGTTGCAAGCAAATGTTACCTTTTTAAACTGTGTACTAGATGAGAGTGCTGTACTGAAAATGATATAAATAACTGTTTGACAGCAAAGTTTTTAAATTCACTTAGAGATTCATTATGACAGAGTCATACTCAATCAATAAAGCAGATAGTTATCAAATGGTTATCAAACCTACTGAGCAAGCAATAACAGATCTTAAGGTGGTCAACCTTTTCATTCCACAACTGTACATATAGAAATTTTTTAGCCAAGCTTTTTTTGAGTTGCTTTTTCTTTTCATTATAAATATAACATTTTGTGTGCAACAACAATCTTTATCTGGAGCTATTATTATAAGCAGCATCTTACCATTAAAATCAGTCACACCCATGGGCTCATACTGGTTTAGGCCGGTCGCCTGGTCATCATCATCATCATCATCAAAAGAGAAGAGCTGAGCCAATGACAGCCTCTGAGAGCAATGAAGACCTTTTATCCTGAACCAGCTGGACTGGACTATGGCTGCGCAAGTCAACAAGAATGTGCCAAGATTGAAGAATGCTGCAATCTTATTCAATTCCTTGTCTTTAAAAGGTAATTGCATTTTGAATCCTGAAAATAACATTACACATTGTAGGCAGAATGATAAAGTTTTGAATAATAGTTTCCAATTTCCTTGTTATACTTATTTGCCTGCTACACAACTAATCAGCCATTTATTTTATCTCGGGTAGCATCTGGGAAAACCCAAGAATTTTTGAGTTATTATGGATTTGCTTGTTATTTCGACTTTAAATGTGCAATAACTTAAATCTAGAAACTTACTAAAGGATTTAGTGTCGTCACCTGATGCATTCAATGCCAACACCTAAAATAGGATGCAGGCTACCAGGAACTTTGTCATTCTGTATTCTGTGACTTTATTGAGAGGGATGAGGCTGTTCCAGCACACATACTGTCCTCTCAGCATAATAGGTAGTATTTGATGGACAACATTCTAATAATAGCCCATTTTACCCCAGGGAAGAACTCATCAAGGGGGGTGAAAGTTATATGTATACTACTAATGTATGCATTTGAGATAGGAATTTTACACCTGTATAGCAGCACAATGTCCTGTTTATACCTAGATACACAGAATAATGTGGTGGTCAGACTAGCAGACAAGTAACAAACAAACCCTAACTTTAGAAAAGTGCTTACAAGTTTGTCAACTTTTTAGAGCACAAATTACGTATTAAGTGTTCAAAAACTAAGTTTGTAGCATATAGTTGCTGATGATGAATGAGAAGCTGCAAATTTATATGAAGGTTGTACGTCATACCTCGAATCCACGATAGACACCCCATTTTGATGCACTGATCATTGGCTACAGGCTCTCATTAGTTCGGAATGTGCACTTAATGGTTTTTATGGAGATTAGGAAGCCGAAGCAGTAAAATAATAAGAAAAAAGGTCCAAATCTCCGATGAAATGTAATCAAAATGTATTTTGTTTGACACTTTGTTTTGTTTCTTTTCTTTTGATGTGATGAGACTTCGATTTTGACATTGACACTAAACTCCCACTTTAGTATCATGACTGTCAGTGTCAGTCCAACTGTCAGGCTTATGTCACATGCAACAGCAGTCAAAGACAAAAAAAGAGAGATTACTCTGTGTCTGTGGTTTTTTTAGTTGTTTCGCGGTGAAATTATATGTTTGAAAAGGGTTGCTCGCAAACAATGATTTTTTGTACATTTAGCGCAGCGCTACGCCCGATGGCTCCACTTTAGAATAAATTGTCATGAATTGAGGATTAAAAGAGGGTTTAGTTCCTGATTATTTATTTACCACTTGTATCATTCGGAAAAGCCTAGTTTTCGAAAAATTAATAAAAATATTTTAGTAATTACAAGCGAAACGTGACGTTAGAATGGACAATTTGACAATTGAATCTGTGTTTATTGTCATTTGTCTGTGGTAATCATTTTTGGCGCAGGCTGACTGACAGACATAAAGTAAGTAGGGATAGGTAGATAGGTAAAGTAGTTTAAGTAGTTTTTTTAGGTTGATACCTGAAGTGCTCGTGGTCGTGCTTGCTGTAACCCGGGTGTAGTCGTTCTTGATAGATCGTCGAAGTTTACAACGTTCTGAACGGTCCGTCAGTGGACCGCCATGGGTAATCGCCAGTGGCATTTTACTCAGCGCTTTCGTGCTACGGAGGGCTCTTTAAATTGTCGGCCCCGGCTATTTAAGTCTAAATTAAGCTATGACGGAGGCCTTAAGGCGGCATAAATCTCCGTCGCCATAGTTGACCACTGACTCATAACTTAACTCATAACTTAACTTACCTACCTATGCCACAGAATACAGAGCTATGCGCAGTTTTTAGGCACACCTGGCATAGATAGGCATAGGTACCTAGGTACAGTAGGTAGGTACCTACCTTCCTTAACAAAACATAAAAAATAAAGGAACTTTTTACCTACCTAAAATCTAAGCATAGTACCTAACATACTATGTAGTTTCGTCGACATTTTCCGACAACATACCTACGCTCTACAGCTCCATAAACGTATCTACCATACCAACCTATAGTTACCTACCCAACAGATCGTAGGTACCTACTAGTAGGCCCGCGACAAAGCTGACTTTACATTATTTTTAACCCCGCAGTCTTAACAGAGCCGTTTGTCGAGAAAGAATAACAGAGCGAGAAAGTTTTTTCGTGGTTCTAAATTTAAATTGAAAAAATCTTGCTAGAGATAACAAGAATGTGCTTAGAATGGCCTCTTTAATTTCCGTTGGCTACTTCGTTTGTAACCTGAAGTTGCTCTGTTTACCTACCTGCTAAATATTTGGTAAGTAGGTTTGAATCTACTAGGTACCTAAGTACCTACTAAGTATTTACCTAAGTATTTTTGTCAATCCAAAAGATTCCTTCCAAAACATTTTAATTTTTTTAGGTAGGTACCTAAGTACCTACTTGCGCCTTCTAGAAAAACTTTTGAAGTTGACTACTAAGTAGGTACCTACTAGGTGAGGTACATACTTACCTCATAGTCCTATTATTATACACAGACCTATTTGATAAGTCAATCAATACATTCACTGGAATGTAGGTCATCTGAATTTTAAAGGAAGGTGCATCGTTTGTGATGTAATTGAATTGGATTATGGACTCTGTTAGTCGGCCAGCAGGCTTGAAATTAGGGTTCAGGGTTAATTCAGGGTTCATTTTTTAAACAACATGTTTTTTTTTTCAGGTTTAAACTAGACAAATCAAGTGAGATGATAAAGTCTTCAATCGTTTATTCAAGCCCCAAACACTTGCCATGAGCGAGGAATTGATTGATCTTGAGTTTAACTTTTATAACCTCTCGGAATTTCATAACGACAGCACTTTATTCACTGGAGAAGCGTATTGCGAGACCATAAATTTTCTCTATAACTCGAGTTTAGGACTTGAGATAGCCGTTCCAGAATGGGAGGCAATAATATCAGTCGTTTCACTATCATTAGTTATTTTGGGAACAATATTCGGAAACATTCTTGTGATACTCGGAGTTTTTACACACAAACCTTTAAGGATCGTTCAGAACTTTTTCATAGTGTCATTGGCAGCAGCAGATCTAGCAGTTGCAGTGTTGGTGATGCCACTGAATGTAGCCTACGGGACTTTGGGCAGATGGCTCTGGGGCAAACACTTGTGCAAGATGTGGCTAACGTGTGATATAATGTCGTGCACTTCGTCAATATTGAACCTTTGTGCGATTGCCCTTGACAGGTACTGGGCTATCACAGATCCAATCAACTATGCCAGCAAAAGGACGCTCAAGCGAGTGATGTTCCAAATTATGGGAGTTTGGATATTGTCTCTGGTAATAAGTTCCCCTCCACTTCTTGGTTGGAACGACTGGCCAGACGAATTTACATCTGATACACCTTGCCAACTGACATCGGAGCGTGGTTACGTTGTCTACTCATCACTAGGATCATTCTTTATTCCTCTAGTCATAATGACTATCGTTTACATTAAAATATTTTTAGCTGCAAGAAGGAGACTTAGAAAACGTCCGCTGGCAGCGCGTTTCCTAAAGCAGCCACCTATGGCTACCGAGAATCAGGAAGACAGTCAGGATAACAGAGAAGATACAGACAATGAGTCAGACAGTGGGGAGAGCATAAAACGTCAAAAAAAAGCTTTCATGGATATCAAGAAGAACTTGTTTTTACCATTCATTTTGCTGAATGATCCTGCCGTTCGCGAGACGTTCGAAGCCGATATGCTACAGACTGAAAGTTTGAAAAGATGCAGTTACAAGAAGAAAGTCGTAGGCTCGATGAAGAAGCTGAGTCAGCGGAAGAAAAAACATGAAAAGCCATTACTGGCTAGCGTCAACAGCTCCGGTGACGTTGTCCATCAGTTTATAGAACAGAAACAGAAGATTTCTTTGTCCAAAGAAAGACGAGCAGCGCGAACACTGGGCATTATAATGGGGTCATTTGTTTTTTGTTGGCTGCCATTCTTCCTCATGTATGTGATACTTTCTTTTTGCCCTTTTTGCTGCCCTAGCAATAGACTAATTGGCTTCATTACTTGGTTGGGTTACACAAATTCTACTGTAAATCCATTAATTTATACTATTTTCAATTTGGATTTTAGAAGAGCTTTTAAGAAATTGTTGGGCTTAAGATGAAAAGTAGATAATGTACCGTACCGAACCCCTACTGGTATTTTTAATATAAAATATCCATTTTTGTATGGTTAATTAATATTATGAAAAGAAACGTAGCGCGGTGGCCGAGATTCGTAAGAGTCTTCAAGCATTGTTAGCTGGCGTGGAACCATAAGTATTGCATAAGCCCGTCGGCATTCGTAACATTTTCATCTTTCTTCACTAAAAATATTAATACTTAGGTACTACTTACCTCTAATAAATAGCTCCGTATAGGCTTGTAACTATTTAGATTTATCAATTAAATACGTCTATGAACAATAGGTATTATAGATAGACTTATTAATTAGTAGTTACTTATGTATAAAATTTTTGTAAGTAGAACCATTGTCTGTGGTAGAACTAAGAACAATCGTTTGAATGCAAAAACATAACTTTGGCTTCACGCAACTTTGCTTCGTAGTTTACTACTTTTTGTATTTTTGCTTAGGTGCTAGTAAGTAGGTACATAGGTACTACTTGTACTATTTGTTTTTAATGAAACAGCTTAGGAACGGCTAAAATTTTGGCTCTGTATAGAAATTGAACAGGAGCATTCAAACATTAGGTTTAACTCTCAATAAGTGTACATAGTAATCAGCTTCAGCTTACGAATGTCCAGTTAATTAATGCGATCAATCACTGTAGACGGATGTTTGGCGCATCACTTGAAGGAGACACATGATGAATTGCTCTGAAACCAGGCTACTTCACATTAAGTATTCATTTCTCTATCAATGATCTATTTATAAAATGTTGTCAAGCTATCTAATAAATAAATAAATAATAAACACTGGCAGCATTACCACGCTGGATGATATTTACATATATTATTTTATTTTACATTATACATTTGTATTTAGGTCGCTTGTTGAGTTTATTTAATACTTACAGATTCATCGTACTTAATAGAATATTTTTTCTGTTTGCGTAAAAAAATCTGCTGCATTTTCTTATGCTTATCATCCCTTATTTTTTTATGTACCTAGATATGAAAATACTAATGGTTACTCACATAGAAAAATAATCAATAGCAGCAACGATCATATTACGCGCGCTACGCGACATGCTACGAGTGCTACGACACGTGCTACAAAAATTCGTTTCGTTGTATTTCAATCGAAATAAAAATAAAATTGGCACTTTTGGAACATTAAACTATGTATGTGCATAAAATGCAGTCTTCATTGATCCCGTAACTCAGTAACCGAGTGCACTTAACGTGATCTTACCACTTGAAAGCGTTTCAATCCCCTTACAAATAGTTGCTTCTTCGCACCGCATTTGAATACGAATTCCATATAAAGGTTCCATACACCAAGCTTTTAATGTATTCGTAATAAAAAATTTAGGCCTTTTACATCTATATTAGATGATTTATACAGCGTCAGGAGGCAATTAATAATAAATAATAATTAATAATCAAAAACAACTGTATTCGTAATAGTTAGACTATTTGAAAATTTTATGCATTTGTACATTTCCACCACTTTTTGCAACAAACAACGCGGTCATCGGCATTTTACCACGATACCAAACCATATTAGTACCTTCGCAGGCTCTTTAATCGTATATTAAGTTGTAGGTCAGGGATGAAATTTATGATTTAAAGAATAATTATGTTATTAATGGGAATAATTATGTTATTAATATTTAGAGCTATTTTTAACGTTTAAATACAATTGTATGAAACTCTAAGTGTCCAGCCCATTCAAGTCCGATATTGTCTCTTGTCGGAAAACGCCGAATGTAATTTCCAGTAAGCCAACGATTAATGGCTGCATTTCCTGAATGCAAACGCGGTTTAGCTACCGGTAGCTGGTAAATCCTGTTTGTGGCCATTTCGCGTGTTTCAAACGATAATCACCACTTTACGTTTTATGGTCGCAATTTGCAAGCTCATTTCATTGCCAATGATACCATCATTGTAGCTTGCTGGTAATTGATTCAAATATAAACATCTGTTTTGTAAAGTTATTAGCATTAGAATTTTAATACAAAACCGTGAAAATATACTTAGTCTAGCTTCCTAAATTGCAAATCTAGTAAATTAAGTACCACAATTGAAACAGCCTATTTGTGTTATCAGTGTTAATTAATGAAAGCCTCCATTGGCTTTCTGTGTTTATGAATTTAACTTGATTACCTTAGTAATTTTTAACTCTTCATTTTACAAAAATACTCTGTTTTTAAAAGTCTATGTCTACCTACTTACCTAAAGCAAATACTAAAACTACTTACCACTTTCTAAATTAAAAATCAGAAATCAGAAATTTATAAAATGTAAGATTGTAAGGAAATGGTAGCGTGATCTAATTTTGTTCAGTTTTGGCACTTTCTAGTATAGTATAGTACCTACTTATACCAAGTAAATTCAGTCTTACATTGTCCAAGAAAGCCTTTAGCGATGTACAATTATACAATATTACTCAATTCTTTTAATTTCCCATTCTTTTAATACACTTCTTCTTTTGACGCCTTTTTAACTTATTACTTGATAAAGATACTTGTCTATATTGGAAATACATATCTATCGGCGATGGTTAATATTTCTGCCATTTGGTGAGTAAACTTTAGGTCCATGGGGTCCAGATGGACGAGACCAATGACCAAAGGGCTGGTGCTTACCTCGGACAGAGGATAAGTATAGCCATCCAACGAGGTAATGCAGCCCGCGTTTTGGGCACATTACCTGCGGTCGGTGATTTGAACACTGTTTTAAATTGAATTTGTTTGAAACTTTAGTTTAGTAAAATTATGTACCTACTTATGTATTTTTATGATTATTATTTTTAAACATCTTAATTGATTTGCTCTGAAATAATGTCTACCACCACTGGGATACAGTCTTGATACGAGTAAAGTGTAGATTAAAAGCTCCGGTGTCAGATGTGCCCTTTTTGCCTTCTGTGACTCTGTGCATGATTGAGATAGAGCTTTTTTTCAAAAACAGGCAGATGCGCCTTGTTTTCCTGATTCCGAATATGCTTATATTATTTATATAACTTAATTTTGTTAAAAAGGTTAGATGTGCCCTTTTTGGTATGACGGCGGAATTAAAGGCGTAACCAACAATTGTTTAGGAATTAGTACAAATCTCAGAGGTTTCTTCGGGTATAGAACTTGGCTGTTTTATGCACAAAACGTGTTGCCTGCCGGGCTTTTGTAAACTTTGGTCCAATTAATTTGGTGTTTGTGTTAACAGAGGAATTAACACTGTTTACTAGCTTTATTGTAAGTTAGGTACCTTCATAATATCGACTTAGGTACTGATCACAAATTAAAAAATATTTCTGATCAGCAACATTAGGTGTCTAGCTAGACTTTCCATTTATATATTTAAAAATAAATCATTGTTACAGGTCCAATGATTTATTTTTAAGCGGATGATGATGGAAGCGTATTTTGAAAGAGTTACATCTGAGGTAGGTACATACAGAAAGAATTCGGAATCACTTACCTCTCAATTTATTTTGATATAGGTAGGTACTTAATAGGTTATCCTTTACTCTAGAGATAATGGATAGCTTTAGTTGAAATACCCTTCGAGTTTTATAAACTTATTCTCAAGACTTCCGAAAGTTAATTTGAATTTGTTAGGTACTCACCAGAGACTCAAGTCGTCATGAAGTCAAGTCTATTATAACTTGCTCTATGACTTTGCATAAATTTTCTGGTAGGTACCTACCTATCTTGATAAATTGGTTCGTCATGTCTAGAATGCCGGCGCGCCATGACTGATGTTGGCAACGCACAGCGTAATTTAAGTCGTAAATTATGGGTCCAAAACGAAAGCACTTGATTCTACTCAACTGTAAATGTAAACACCATTAATCATGGAGCAACTCGAAAAAACGATGAATTTGTTTCGTAGATTTAAGTTGGTAGCTATAATATGATAAAAACATCACTGCTATCTTGGCCGCTATACCAGCTATACTAAGTTAGGAAGTTAGCGTTCACTCGGTGGCCGTAAGAAAGCTAAACATAGTTTCCAAGTAAATGGTGCCTCGATCGACCATGATCAAAATAAATATTTATAATAGTTCCAAGTTATCATTTGATTAAAATTAAATTCTCCAGAAATGGAATGCCAATCCCGTTGAAATAATTTTCGAGATAATTTAGGGTTTTCCTTATTGTAATCATTCTAACTTGGTTTGATTATTTTTTCTTAAGCTAGCTTTGACGAGATTAAAGTTGAACCACTTCTGCATAAATAAAACTGTTTTTTGAACGAGTTTTGACGAGTTTTATGAAAGGGAAAAATAAATACTAGTTTACAAATCGCGCAGCTCATGTCATGGAGTGTTTTCGGATCATTCATCTCCATTGTTGAGGAATTTATTCGGTGGAAAGCGATACAGCCTTTATCTTCTGGTAAAATCTAGCTCAGAAAAATAATCAAACCAAATTCAGATTTTATATATTAAGGAAAACGCTGAATTATCTGGAAAAAAATCTCAAATGAGCCCTACAGAATTGAATTTAAATTTAAATAAAAAAAGTCTGTTTAGTTTACTGAAACGTGCACAAAAACTCAGTAAAATAAGACTTCATAAATCTGAAAGAAAACAAAACGAACCAGTCGCGCTACGCCGCATTTGGGCAAGCATTCGGGAAGTCACAAATCATAAAGACGTTTTATTGCGAACAGTGCGAACGTAAACTGCGAGTATGAAAAATGAATTTCACTTTCGGAACGAGTTGTAGCAATTATTGTAAATTGTGGTTGTAACTTTTCAACTTTGAATTCAAAGTCGATTTCAATTTCAACGCCACTTTCAATTAGGTTTACCTACCTAAGTGCTAAGGAGGGTTCTTAGCAAAATTCTGTTATGTTATGATTTTTACTCAACACGACGTGTTATACTTGCGTTCCACCGAGTTCCATTATTACTTACTTATTTTGATCATGCGCTAGTTTATGTAAGTAGGTGTTCGTTTTTAATTAGTGAAACACCGTAATTTTCGAATCGAGTGTCACAAAAAATAAAAAGCACCCATATCAAAAAAAAGATCTGCGCTCGCGGACTTTTTATTTTCTAATCTGGTTTTGTAATGAGAGCAAGCTTGTAGTATCTACTTTTTTGTTTTTAAACTAACCAAGTTTTATCCGGTTTAATCAACTTACTTGAAAAAGTTGTAATTTTTCAGCGGAATTGCTATTGGCATGTGTTGCGATGTTGCGATTTAGTTTTAGTCTAGCTTAGTTTTTGTCTACCGTGATATGATAACGTGTTTCTGAATTTATTGAATAAACACGTAATTCTTATTGAATGTATAGGTACTTACTAATAGGTAAGGTAATATAAGAACGTATAAGTACCTAATTTTGCCTCCAAAATTTGTGTTTCTATGAGAATTTCCATTTTATTTATTTACCTATTTACATAAAGTCGCAAGTAACATTTCAATAATAGTACCTATTAAGTAAGTATAACGAGGAAACATTTTTTTTGCTTCCGTAGTCATGAATATTTAAGTAAAATATTATTTCATACGAATGAGATTCTGTTATGATAGATGGTTATAAGGAGGCCAAAACACGCACAAGTGTGTGGTATAATTAATCAATGCCAAGACAATGTTCTTTATTATTTCATGACAACATCTTATTTTCTTTAGTTTGTCTCAGAAAACTAAAGATTGAAATTACTTACCTACTTATGTTTCTTTATTTTCTTCACTAATGTAATTCAATCTTACCAGAATGGGTTATTGAGTGTATAAATAATTGACGAAAAAGAAGTAAATCACTTATGATTCATACCTACTTATATAAAAAAAGTCTAAAATAAGTCCGAATCAAGTTAGTAGGGCTAGGTATAACTTATCTCATAATAAATAAAAACGCATTAAACACACATTGATAATTTGTAGGTATCTACTTTGTAATAGCAAGAGAAATCTGTAATTGGCTGTTTTTAACATGTTATCTATTGTTTATTTCTGTAGCTGTTGGTAAACGTAAATAAATATATAAAATCACTTACGATTTATATAGGTAAATTTAAAATTCAAATTCAAATCATTTATTGCGAAATATGGTTAAAGGTCTTATATAATTATAAAGGTATCACATATTTCACCAAAACATTGACATGCAATTTTTTTTAAATAATAAATTACACAAATCATAGGTACATATGTATAAATCAAATGACACCATCTAATTTATTTCAATCGTACCTATTGTGTTTCCCATTGGCTTTGGTATTTGTAATTTATTTGAGTCGATTGCCATTGCCACGAAGGAAACATCTGGGAGATGTTTCTTTTTCGTAAACTCGATTGGATAACTTTTATTTACGACTCTTCTGAGAAAAGGTGAAGCGATATTATCGAAATGTTTGCTATTATTAAAAAAAATCACGTATCTGTCACTTAAATTCATTTTGGTAAAACAATTGAAGCAGAAATATAAACACCTATTTTACAACCTAATTTGAAATACAAACTAATAATTTGAAAGGGATTCGCTACAATGCTATTACAGCGTATTCAAACACTGTTCGATTATTTAGGTGTTAGAAATCTATAGACCGTTTCTACCTATTTTATTTTCATATTGTAATAGAATTATTGAATAGTTTCCCAACGTTTCATTCTTCTATCTTCTAGGTACCTACATCGAGGACAAAAAACGTAGGTGTAGGTATCTAGCTTTGACAATTGGTCTGTCTGTACCAATAGAGAGTTGGCGTCAGACTCTGCATTATTTATCAACGCAAGCGCATAACTTATCGATTTATGTTTACCGTAAAGAAAATATTTCTCTGAAGGTTTAATCTGAAATATATTTTAAAAATATTTTTTTTTTATGATAACCACTCAAAAAGGATGTGAACATTCACTATTACTATCACACATTTTAATCGACAGCAAACCATATTATGTTTTCTGTATAGCACCATAATAATAGCATAACCAGTAAGTAAGATTATGTATAATTTGGCGCTCTATATCATATTTCTCCAATGGTTACGCTAACGAATGCTTAATTAGTGAACACTAGACACAGTAGATAGATAGCGTTTATAGTTTAAAAGATCACATTTTTTCTGGTTAGTAGTGTCTTAAATCCTAAATTAGGTTTATCTAGACGCTAGAATTCTCTAATATAATATATGCACACGCTTAATACCTATGTAGTTGAACCTATCCATGTAAAATGAAATCTAAAAAGATAACAAGAGAGCTTTTAAAAGTGAGGCTATAGCCCGTCACGCTCACTGAACCCAGCAGTTCTCAGAATTTAATGGGGGCTTTCCTGCACATTATGTTTTATTTAAAACTCCTTCGGGTAAAGATGTGAAGCTTGCCTCCATTTGCAGTAAAATTCGAGCATGCAGTCGGGCGAACACGCCTCTAGCTTTGTTTAGTACATGACCCATATTTGTTCGAATGCAGAATTTATCTTTCTACATATACAAATAACGGGACGTAGGAAATAGAGCGTTTATAATATTATAGGTACTTACATACCTATCATTATTCAGTGGCAGTACCTACTTCGGCCTTCGATAAATAAACGGCTGACAAACAAATGATTCAGTAGTTTTGTGTAGCTCTTAAAAATCTATTACTTTTTGAAGGGTTACTTACATTAAAGTATTTCAGAGGGACATACAGAAAACGACCGACGAGCAAATAAATCGAATGGAAAATTTGCCATGACGTTTAGGTACATAGGCTATTTATACATTTGAGTATAAATAACCTACGTAGGTAATTAATACAGCTTATCATCTGAATGTGATCTCCTAATGTAATATTCTTATTTGTTTATGTATTCACAATTTCATGTCGGTATCATTATTTATGAATTATTAAGCGTGTGTTTGATCAAGGTTCCTAGGGACTCATTAAATATTCTAAGAGGCTTCTTGAGCAAACGAACCGAATATCATGCTTCAGTTAAATTCAGTTGAAGTTACATCAATTCTACTGAATGTACGTACATTCAGTAGAATTCTAGTTGGATTTTTCAAAACGTTATTTTATTTTAGCAGGCAATGATTAGTAAAATATACATGGTTGAAGCTACGTAAGAGCGCAACGCACATAATTTGTATTGAAATTGCCGAATGATTTTAATATAATTAAGTCACTCCTTCCGAATGCGTAAAAACACCAGCCTGAGATTTTCATTGGTAATCTTTAGATTTAGGTACACCCTAATAATGCCTCCATTACAGAATGCCGTAAGTTACAAAGAAAACTTTTTTCTTTAAAGCAGCAGATCTTTTACAGATGGAAGAACACAAATTGGTTTGAGATCGATAAATCTTTTTCTGAAAAAAATTAACAAAGGATTTGGCTCTAGAGCTAGCTTTTATTTTCTAAGATACTGCTTTCGTCAGATCAGTTTAAAAGCAGCAGCACCAGAAACAGGTTTCCGAACAGACTTGCTGAAGATCATTTTGGCATTTTGTAATTACCACTATTACTCGAAATTCTTTGTAATATTTCTATGCTTTGATGAGCTCGGTTGGCTATGTCTTAATTATCAGACTTTTCTTTTTAGGGTTCCGTACCCAAAGAGTAAAATAAATAAATAAATAAATAATGCTGGACTTTTCACACAGGACTAAAACGGGATGAACCGTGATAGACAGTTGAAGTTTTCACAGATGATGTATTTGTGTAGCCGCTATAACAACAAATACTAAAAAACAGAATAAAATAAATATTTAATGGGGCTCCACAAACATGATTTTTTTGCCGTTTTTATAGACACGGTACGGAACCCTTCGTGCGCAAATCTGACTCGCACTAAGCCTTTTAAAACTACGTACTTAAAAAAAATTAAGTAAGTACTGACTGTACCTAAATATAAAAAAAAAATTCGGCAGTTGTACGGTCACCGTTTTTAGTAAACACAAGCTTTAAGATGGTTTCAGTTTGTAATTTATGTCTTCTTGCGATGCATTGTTCCAGCAAAACCAGGTTCCGAAGGACCTTGACAAATTCACTAACAAAACAGATATTTTAACACGAATAGAATATGGTTAGGTATCGTATTCTTGAAATAGGGATACAATAATTAAGTGTGTAATAGCAAACTTCTTGTAGCATTTAGTACATTTTTCATACTTTTTTTTTTATGTTGAATGGGTCGGCTCTTGACCTCAGACTTACACAGGCAAGAGTGAGGTATACGATGGAGCGAGCTTACCCAGAAGGTGCCTATTAACTCTCTTCTTAACTCTCAGCGGAAATACAGACGCTGGAAGCTGATTCCAATATAATACTTACCACTTCTAACTATTTTTTTCCTAAACTCTACATTCTTCACGTTTATTTATTTTAGAAATATATTTTTTTAGGAACGAAGTTATACGAACGGTATCGAGGATGAGGGCTAGAATAAAATTTTAACCGTAACGACATATCGCTGTCTCCGGGGTATAAAAGGATAACTGCAAAAACACAACTTTACAGGAGAAGCAAAACATATATTTTCGTTGATAATTTCTGTTAAATTACCTGTCTATCTATCTATTAATAATGAATATATGTAAGTACTTATACTAAATCATAAATAAATCATACCTTCCGGAAAGTAGGTACTTAATGCTCTAAACTCCTTAGCCAAGGTATAGAGACCGCAATCGGCCTGTCGTAACAGTGTCCCACGGCAAATTGAAATGTGGTCCGCCCCTTGTCTGTTAGTCAGCCTTTTTAGAGACTGTTCATGTCACGTTGTCTAAAGAAAAACTTTATTGAATATCCATTTATTTTGGTTAATCTGACAAAATCTTCTAGTTAAGCTGTAATCCACTCTAGTGTCTGCGTTAATCCAGCTCAGATTAGACGGCGGTTCAAACTTGTGTTAAAGATATTACCGACCGGGTGAAAACACCTTTTTAGTCAGTGAATTCAGAGATTTGCACATTATACATTCAGCTTTCAAGAAGGGAGCTTAGTACATTGAAACGTGAATCGGTCGCAAAAGGAACTTAAACCATAAAGCGATCTTTGTCTGGCTGAATGCCAAGTTACTGGCCAGCCAGCATCTAAATGCTTTTAGCAAAAACTGGTTGATATGTTTCACAGAAATTGAGAATTGTAAAAAATGACCTATTTGAATAAGTGGTGTAGGAAAATACATAAAACATTATTGTTTTGCTACGCAAATACCATTTCATGTAGCGCTTTTTGAAAAATAATATGTTGTTTGTACTGATTTCTACTCAGAAGCTTAATTTATAAGCTTCTGAGTAGAAATCAGTACAGTCAGGTTCCATTTCACGCCGAGATAATATTTATAAAGGTTTTACAAACACTCCCAGTGAAAAATGAATTGCTTCACGCCTTGAGAACTTGGGTAAGCCTAATGGCTTGTAACTTTGAAGACTTGAATAGTTCGTTGTTATAAATCTCAAAGTTTTCGAATAGAGACTAGTGGGCACGTACCTAATGCGGGATTTACATTACGAAATTAGTGTCATGCATGTTGAACTCAGTTTCACGAAAGTAGTTTCGGTATATGCGAAAGTAATTTCGTAAAAAAAATTGTGTCGTGAAATCCACAGTATTGCAGTAACCATGGCGCCATCAGCATCAAAGCTATATTTTTCTATATTCAATGTAGCTAAAGAGATGCTTATATATAAACTTAAAAAAAGACTATTCATTAATGAGTTGTATATTTTTATCTGTACTCCATCGTTGGTTTGCCATTTTCAACGCTTGAAGCGCGCGCGATGATAAAAATACAGACGTCTGCACAGCGCAGGCGCTTTCGCGACACTAATTTCACGTCGCGTCTACACTATGAAATTAGTTGCATGACATTAATTTCACCAAAAAATCGCGCACCGCACGAAACTCATTTGGATTCATGAAATTAATGCATGCATTACGAAAATATTAAATTACACGTGAAACTGTTGGTAAAACTAATGTCACGAAATTAATTTCATGCCACTAATTTCGTAATGTAAATTCGGCTTAAGAGTTAGCTGACGCTGAAACTAAAGCAACTTAAAATGTTCGACCTGCTATTTGTTACCACCTGTTTCAATTGTTCGAGAAGCAATAGACTCTTATCCTAGGAATACGAGATTACTCTTAGATTTACTCCAAGCTCAGGTAAGCACATTTTATTTACTAAGTGAATCTTGCAGATTAGTAAAACCTATCTAAAGCGAATTTACATCAATTTTACAGTCAAAGTTAAATCAATAAGCATTTTATTCATTACTACACTGGCCATCACCTAAAATAGTCTAAGAGCTAGGTAAGTGAACTAGAATTCACGCAAAAGAAAATTAGAATTACTTAGGGATTTTACTTCGCGACCAATACCGTAAATTTTACTTATTAGACCAAAAATGCAATTGAAATGCAATGCTTGTCTGGCTGCTTTCAGTTCATTCACACTCCAGACTACGCGTCGTGTTCGTTTTAATATTTCAGCTTCATCTTTAGCTCATTTCAAATAAAGTATATTTTACAAAGGTAAAAAAAATATAATAATAAGGTAAGAGTGCCAATCTTGTATGTGTGTGAAAAAGTAGAGCTGCAGCTATAATTAGAAAACTTATTTCAATATTTTTATGTGTGTACGCGCTGTATCTACCAATGCATCACACCAGTTCATCGCTGCATAGACTGATTACGCTAGGCATTCCAATTACGTAGTATGCATATTAGATACCCATGACTTAGTTAATCTAATTTGACCAGATGGATTGTGTTAAAATATAGGTATCGGATCATGTAGTACTTATAGGTAATCTCATGCCTTGGATCGAGCTCTATGTAGATTCAGCATCACCAAATGGTAGGTAAGACCCTTTATGGCGGATTATATTAAACCCCAGATAAAACAATACTACCCCCCTTAGACATCTTCAAAGGATCTGGAATAAGTAACATAAAAAGATCTAAGAGAATGTCTACCGCACCTTGGGGATACAGTCGTGAACCTGTCTGTTTACGTTTAAAACAATACTATACCTACATTAAGCTAAGCAGAAAAAATGCCACCGTAGCTGAAGTCGGCTAGGATGATTATCATCACCATAAAGCGGTTTAAACCTACGTTTACCGTGCGTAGTGATGATATTAATTTTCTATCCTAGGGTCCCAGACATCACTGTGAATTTTGAAATAGACGAATGACTGACAAATGCTAGGCACTTAAAAATGGGAACATACAACGATGAATAGATGATGACATCACGCTACATCGCCCAAAAGTAACCTGCTACTGGAATCCATTATTGTAAATAATGTATGCCGCACGTTGTCACGTTTCGGAGCATGAACTTTGGATATTTATGGCGTCGTGCAGTATGATATCTAAACTTATAATTACTACTGGCACACATTGTCAGCGGTCTTTTAATTTTTTTACTATAGTTTTGGACCAAAAATAATCCTTATATATGATAATAATTTAAAAGTGTGAGTGAAAAATGTTACTTGCTTTGCATGGTATGATATCTTAATTGTTTTGATCAAAACATTTTACAGATAAAAACCTGAATCGAAACATACCTAATACAATAAAAAGCAGGTTAGTACAATTAATTCATATAAGTACAAAGGAATTTCGACTGAGCCATGAATGTGAAGAAACCGGTAAGTACTGTATTACTGAGCTTCTACTCGTATATGCCGTAGCATATACGAGAAGGGGTACGAGTAAGGGAAGGAAATATACCAGCATAGAGCTTTGTATTCAATATAGAGGGAAATATTGAAGACAATGGTTCGTGGAACTTTCAAAGCTAGCTTCATCGAAAATCCATAATAAATAGAATCGGGTTAAAGATTTTGGTTTGGAAAATACAGTTCCTTACAGACAACGATTTCGACTTGCATTTAGGTTTGAAAAATACATGTATAGGTAATTTAAGCATCCCATCCTTAAGCATCTCATCCGAGTGGAGATAGGGGATTGTGGAAGAGGATTTCTACACCACAGACTATAAATTAAAGGGGTAGGCCCTTTAATTTATAGTCTCATGTCTTGCTGAATACAATAATTGTCACTTTATTTTCTGTTTAGAAAATTACTGTTATAAACATGAATAACAAAATGTTGTTTCACTAAATTCCACCGCTAATTGCTCTATGAATATTAAATATTTTATTGGTATGCAATTGGCATGTGCCAGCACAATTCATTGATAGGTAATAAATTAACGTTTGGTAAAAAATTACTACCAATTTGATAATAAACAGGATAAAGAAGATATAAACATGCAGGTGGCTCTTAATAAATTTACCCCAGCAGACAACTTATGAACCCATAAGTTAAAACGGCTACAGATCTGATATCATATCTACGGTAGGTACCTGAGGACCTTGACTTTATTAGTGTTTTTTTTATCTGAAAAGTCAGAGTCATTCTTCCGTTACGCAATGAATGATGATTCTCGCGAAAATTAAAGAAAAACATAAAGTAATTTGTGATATTGTAGCGATACTTGCTCAAACAACTAAGGCTAATCTCAAAAATGCTGTCCTAGAGCATCTTAAAACCTTACTGTAAGACGTTATCTCCGATCACTCCAGCTCATTTGCTAAAAGCACTCGCTGAAAATTTTCGCGCAATCAGCAGAGAGCACACTGTGCACAATGCACATGCAGCCTAGTCCACGACAGAGCTTAAAAATGGCCTGCACTGCGGTTTTCGCCATCCGCCATTTATTTTCATTTTCTTTGCCTTAGGTGATTTGCAACACGAGGTTATTTCCTGACTTTTGATAACTTATAGTGATAATCAAATCTAGATACGAAATAAATATAGATCGAAAATAATATTCAATCAAATCATTTTTCTTAAAAATTATCATCTGTTTTGTGAATTAAAATAATTAAATAAATAGATACTTAAATAAAAAATACTTAAATGTTTAGCTTTAATTTGACATTGAATAAAAAAAAAAAAAAAACGCGTCTCTTTTTTTTATTTTCGATTCAAGTATTTTTCTACCTGCAAAAATATTTGCCTTCAAAATAAATTTTACACAGAAGTGAAAAACCATTTTGAGAGACAAACAAGTTAATTTAACACGTGCGTCCAACGTTGGCATGAGGTCAAACTCTACTACACTTTGCTTTTAAACTACATAATTATACTTAGAGATGTAGTAGGTACTTGTAAAGGTAAGTATGGCTGTTGTAGATTCAAATGGCTGTAATTTATAAATATCAACACCATTGGATTAACAGATTTAGACTGGTATACAATGCAAGTTTTAAAGAGACCACTTGCAAAAGAATAACACGACAGCGAATTTTATCCGTCCCATTAACATGAAAGTTCCCACTCTACTCATTCGTTGTCTGAATTTTCTTTCTTCATAAAATACCAAGCTTTAATGAGTGAGTAGGTTCACTATTGACATATTCTTTGAAAGAAATGTTAGAAATTTAATATTATCAGTAATGGGCTTTTGAATGAAGGAGTCAAGTGCAAGTCATACTCAATGGGCAATGACCTGTATATTACAACGGGTTGAGTGAGGTTACTAAATTTCACAAAGGGTACGTATACTTGTGCCTTTACACAATATAGGCAAGACAATCCCTTGATGCTCTACAATGTCCGGCCAATGATCGGATAGGTATCCATAGAATACGGTTCCCTGAACAATAATTTGTTGGGTCATATCCTCAGTAGCTCGTTAGTTTCCCTTACAAGCATTTTCCTATAAAGAACCTAAGTTCGTATGAGTCAGTGGCCAACTCTGGTGACGGAGTTTTTAGGCCACCTTAAGTCCTCCGTCATAGCTTAACGACTTAGTAGCCGGGACCGACAATTTAACGTGTCCAATTTGAGTGCTTTTTTCTTGATCAATTGCGGACGATGAGGGTCCTATGTGAAATCATTCAAGTCTTGGTAGTGTAAGTATGATCGATTTGAATATTTTCAATAGATTACGGCACAGAACTATATCTGTGGATTACGGCCTTAAGTGGTGTAAAGTTACGACGGGTATATCTAAGGAGTAACCATACAATTTTGTGAGTTTTAACATGTCGTAACTTTACATCATGTTTTTTAATAAAGGCAGGCATATTACCCCGATTAAATAAAAGGGCATGGTAGCCATTATTGCAACACAAGTCTACGAAAGAAGGCCACGTGAGCAAAGCCGTTGACTGCTAGTATGATATAAAAAACGGCAATTTCATGTCATGACCATGAGCTTTTCTTAGGGTGACCCTTGGGGCTTACTTGTGAGGGAATTTTGGTGTAAGTACTTACTTATTATTTATAGTGTTGGGTATTGTTTCATAATAATTTATTGCGAGCCACATCATGCCATCAATTAGGTAGGTAAGGTAATCATAATAAAACCAGTATTTTCCTTTCTTTAGAAATATAGTAAGCAATTTACCCAAATATTTAGACTTTATTTAGCTACATATAATATTGCGGAACAATGCTTTTAACGATAAATGTTGAGTTGAACCAATCCTTCGACGGTAGAGTACCTACTCGACGCTCCTAGTACCCCAAGTACCCGACCCTTAGGTTATTGTAATATTATGCTATTGTCTTACGAACGAACTAGTTTTTACTACTAATAAGTAATATAATTGCGTTTGTGAGGATTTTTTTACCTAAAATGTTTTTTTTAACGAATTTGAACGCATCATTATGCTCGATGATATAAATAATATAAAGAACTCAGGGAACGTATGTATACCTACATAGCATCGCGCTCTGGGTTTTATATGGAGTCGTTCGCTCTCTCTCATCTGTTTGATTTTATTGCTTATTTACCTACTTAGGTACCTAGTTTAGCTACTACTCCCCCACTCATCGGTTGGGTTAGTGGCCAGATATTCACATTTTCCGACTCATTTGGTATAATAGAATGGTTCATTTAGAAAAACAACATAATGAGTAGGTACCTAACCTAACGTCTGGTACAATCTCTTAAGTACTTTATTTATATGACAAACATTTTGTGTGAAAAGAACACGTTTGACTTTATTAAGTTTGTATTTACATTGCTATACCTAGTTCCAAGATATTTTTATAGACAGGTAGGTAGTTCTTTACTTTACCATCGTAACATGACATGACAAGTCGTCATGACTAGGTTGACTAAGTAAGTAGGTACTCGTAGCAAGCACCGTCAGAAGACTATTTTATGTGGAGAATACAATAATAGGCTTTTACACGTGAAATACCTACATGGTTAGAACCGAAACGATGAATTTCATTATTTTACCTATTATTGCTTATCATTCCATAATATTATAACAAAACTTAACAGAATCACGACTGTACAAATGCGCGATTCATACTTTCTCCTCTCTGGAATAAGTGAGGTTATCACAGAGGTTTGTCCAAATACACATTTGGTACATGTCTACACACCTCGCTGAGTAAAATTGAAGACGTAAACGAATGGAACGTTAACGAGATATATTTATTTTTGTACACGTATACAATCATAACAAGCAGGATTACATAATATGTCATTATATATGTGGCCTGGCGAGAAATATAAAGGTGTTTGCCGAGCTATAAAAGTTTCTTAATATAAGTTAATGTAGGTAACCCTTTGCACGAGCTACATTGAATTAATTTAGGGAAGCCGTGAGCCTTTTATTACTTTTATCACAAAAATCTATTCTTTGAGAGTTCCTCAACTAAGCGATCATTGAAGCCAGTAATCGTAGAAAAACATCAAAACATACTCGTACCTAACCTACTCACAAACTTTCAGACCATGTGTCAATTAATTAGGTAATCATGGCTGCATTATGCTATTTCTGAAAAATATATTTAACAAAGGGTTGAGATAAAATTCATGCTCGACTTCACGCTATATCGAATTTTACCGATTTGTAACGCTTGGCTAGTTTCTTGAGAGCGCTTGTCATCTCAATTACCATGTTTACGTTTTTGTCGTAAAAACAATGTAAGTTGTACTTATACATAGTATATTTACTTACTTACATTAAATTAAGGTTTTCAAGGTAATATATAATAGTTCTAACCCTCGTCAGAAGGAATGTGTGCTGTAAAACAGATATTTTTCTTTTTTGTTATTTTGTTGTTGGCTAGCTTGCACCAACTTTTCTTTGTGCTCAATATTTGCTTACACTAGTTCTAACTGTGAAAACTTATTATTAGCCTTCTGTTACTAACAACTCTCTTGTTTATTATATTTTTATGTGCTGTTAGTTTTCCATAAGTAAATAAATAAATATGTAACCATTAAAGATGAATTAGTTGAAAGTACTTACATAAACTGAAAGATCCTTAGGTATTCATCAAAAAGTTACTCAAGTTAACTTCATGATTGGATAATAATTATCATCAATACAAGTATTTCATTTTATCGGATTACTAGAAAAAGTATTTACAAGTAGATGGTTACAACTTTTAATCCGTTTTATCAGACCCATTGAAACTTACTTAGCAGACTTTTATTTTCAAAACTTAGCCGTAACTTATGTACTTACCTATTTGCGAATGAAATAAAATACTTTTAAAATAAGCTTAAGCTGATGCATAAGCATCTTCAAAGATATCGGATTGATCAATTCATGAATATTTTACGGTGGTATAGTAGGTACCTATGAATGACTGTATTTGCTCGTATCTCGTAAGCGTGTTTAATGCCATAAACCCGTCAGGTATGAGGCGGCAGAATCCAGCA
The DNA here is from genome assembly GCA_951394285.1 of Epirrhoe tristata. Classification (NCBI taxonomy): domain Eukaryota; kingdom Metazoa; phylum Arthropoda; class Insecta; order Lepidoptera; family Geometridae; genus Epirrhoe; species Epirrhoe tristata. The sequence continues at coordinate 5,810,795 of OX596146.1, read as the reverse complement.
GATCTCACGTACACTTAATCCTACAAGCAAGCACGTTTTATTTATATAATTAATAGGTTAATAAAACCAACAAATCGAATGGGAAACTGAAAATTTAATAAATGGGAGGAAATCGTGTGTTAAAAGCTTTTTTGTAAAAAGGTTGTGCAAAGGAAATTGATTCTGACGGAACTTCGTGCCCAGCAGTGCTTCTTGAACAAGTTTGAGATTTGTTTCATGTATTTTTACTGCACTAAATTGTATGACTTTACCTACAATTATCATATTTTTTTACTGAACCTAGATAAGATTTTAAATAGAGATTTAATTTTTATTGAGCTTAGTTGGATCAGTACCGTACCGACCTACTACAACATATGTGGTGATATTTTTGGAATGAAGTTCCTTTTTGGACGGAATGGAGGATGGGGACTGGAAGAAAAAAAGCGTTCGATTTTCGTCACGACATATGGCTGTTTCCAGAGAATAAAAGGATAACTGCAAAAACACAACTTCACTTCACTTCTTGGTTTATGGCTTCTGCGACTTGTTGTCACAATTCTGCCAAAACACAACTTTACATGAGAAGCAAAAACATGTCAAAAATGTCAATGTCAACAATGTCTAAAATGTCAAATGTACAAACTTTGTTCCAACCGAGTGTTCCACGCACGACACTCACGTACTTTTTTTTATTTCACCTTATATTTTACGCAGCATTAGTGCTACTAATTAAATTCAATTCCTATTATTCTAACGTGCTTCATCTGCCGTGAAACTCGATTACTAAAGTTTGGTGATAAGTATTCCATTTGAATGGGCTGTAAAATGTAATCCAGTTTCCAAACTGATCTTTACTTTATCGGATAGCCACAAAATAATATTGTTTAGGTAAGTACTGTTATTGTTATCTACAAAATGTAAATTGTATTATATTGTTTGTGTTCAGGTATTATCGGTCTCCCGCGTGAGTGATTATTGATATGAATTGAATAATGTCTATGGTTTTGGATTTGGGCTTTATAATCTGGATTGATGTACACTTAAACTTAGAATAGTAGGTAACAAAAAAGTTTTCTTTAATTTCGACGCTTAGACCACTGGGTAGCAGGTTCTTCAAAATATGTAAGAACACAGCTACAAATATTTATTCAAACAATTCCACTTCAGTCATCAACTACTTGTAGTCACAGACTATTTTTTGACAATGACTATTTTTTGACATGTCCAAGTAGCTGTATCGCGTAGTTTATCTATACCTACACAGTAACTTAAGGTAGTCAAGCTTACGAGGACGATATAATTATATCGTCCGTTCGAATTCACAGCAAATATTCAATGGGCTTGACTACATAGAGAAAGTTATTATTAATAGAGGAATGTGTAATTTCCCAACGTAATACATTACTTTTGACAGATTGTGAGTATCTACTGGAACGTAGGTTTTTATTTTATATAGTATATATTTTATATCAAATTTCGAAATTTCATGGATCCCTGAATGAATCCCTTACTTTGTCTTACTTTACGTTATCGCAAGGGATATAGGTACTCACTTTAATAAAGTGTATCCCTTGCAGTAACGTAAAGTTCGATCCAGCATCCTCCAAACAATTAAACCAAAAGATTTTGGCTAAGTAAATCAATTGTGTCATGTTTACTTCAACAAAATAGAGATTGGTGAACGCCCTCGTATTTGCTACCGTAGAGTGCCTTCAGTTGATCGCGAAACCTCGATGCTGGCATACGCGCTGAACTTCGAACACTTCGACATCGAAAACACACAATAAACGAAAACTTTCCTATCGCAACTTTACATTACAAAACTGAAAAACACGAAACAGTTATTCAGCAGTTCACATTTTGATTGTTTTATAAATTGATAAACAAATATGATTTTTCTAGTGACGGGTCTCATATTTATTGCAGGTAAGCTTGTATCTTCTATGCAACTTTTAGTGGAAACATAACAATACGAGTTATGAATTTATAGATTGCGGCATGATTTTTTGTGATGGCGGCACATAATTTTAGAAAATTTGTTACATGGAGTTATGTCTCTATGTAGTTTTTATATAAAAAAAAATCCAAATAGGCTACAATTAACAGGATAACGATTTTATTCCCAGGGCATGGCAGACGTTCTCACAAATCAATTCCCCCATTATCATTTGAAGATGTTGAAGAGGTTAAAAAGATAAAACATAAAAAAATCCGAACTCTTACTTTATAAAATTACGTCCCTCGGGATTTCTTAATTTTTTAGGGATAAAAAAATAGCCTATATAATAGTAATAGTCCTTTCCTGGGCTACAACCTTTATTTTAGCCAATTTTCAGCCTAGTTTGTTCAGCGGTTTGGGCGTGAAAAGGTAACAAACAGACAGACAGACAGAGTTACTTTCACATTTAAAATATTAATATTAGTATGGATATTATACGAGTAGATGGATTAAATTTTGAGTGAGCTAGTCAGGTACCAGTTAAAAACCGCTAATAATATCAGTTAAAGTGTGAACTTATCATCAATAATTTGTTGCTCATAGTTTTACTGTCCAAGCCAAATTCCACAGGAATTAACAAATATTTACTAAAATGTTTTAGATATTTTATTAAATACATAAGTATCGCTATGTTATTTTCCAATCCACGACTTGCCTTGCCTACAGAAACATGTTTTTTTTCTTCAAAGTTTCGTAAAAATATGTTCTGTTATGGATATATGGATTTGTGCATCTATGCTGTGGATATGGAAATTTTTTCCTTGGTCCGATTCACTCCAAACTCAGTATACATAAACTTTAAAATAAATAATTAAGAACGTATTTTTAACTAGTGGACCCTGTCGCGACTTCGTCTACGCATTGTTTCGTCATACAAACCTTAGAGATAAGTATACCTTACGCGAGGACAAACATTCGCACACACATACTTTCGAATCGTACGACTTTGAAACTGCCTTGCACCACCCCTAGGGGTTATTTTCAAAAAATAAAAAATACGGGTTTCATTATTTACTTTAAAGTATATTTATACCGAGTTTGGAGTGGATCAAAGCAAGGAATATTTTTTTCATATAAACTTTAACACCCTGTATAACAGCCTTAGGGATTGATTTTCGAAAATGTTATACGCCTATATGTTATTCCAGAATTTAAACTATCTACATTCCAAATTTCATCACAATCGGTTAGTCGTCACGGAGATACGCGAGGACAAACATTCGCACACACACACAGACTTTCGCATTTTTAATATTAGTAGGATAGGATGAAGTATTGAAAAACGCGCAGACGAAGGCGCGCGCGGGTCAGCTAGTTACTTAACAGTGATCAGTTATGAACAGTGATCGCGGAATTCTAAGAAGGGACCTTTTGAAATGAAATGAAATGAAATGAAATGAAATAATACTACTTAGTAGATACTTTGATAATTGGAATTTATGTTAAGCTGGACAGCTTGAGATTCCAAACATTTTACGCAAATAAATGGAATTAATATAATCCTTCAAAAGTGTTTTAGAACTTTTGATCCTATTAATTTTCCACAAAACCGGTAATGAAGGATGGATATTTTAATGAATCGTTAATTTCGAGGACTCCCGGTTTTCCTACTTAAGAAGATCAAATTATTATAATGCGACGTTCTTGCTTCACTATCCCGTAAAGTAGGTACCTACTTAATTTAATTTTGTAAATGACAAATGAGTGCGACTACTTTTAAAACTAAAAAGTCAATGATAGCTCTCTCTAAATAGTCTTATTTCCGAATACTTACGGTAATGTATGCTGATAAAAAAAAGAGTTTTTGTTTTCATTAAAAAAACATGCCGTGGCACAGCTGTCACTGTCAATACCATACTCACGCTAAACACGGGTTAAAAATTCGCCCACTGTAAAAGCACTGAACTTGTTCAACCTATACTATGGTTCGGCGACATGAACAATAATAATTCACACGCTGGGATGTTTTCACGGCGGAACTTTCGTAATTAAAATCAGATTAAACCAGCAATCTTAATTGCTAAAATGACATGTTCTAATGGCAAAGGTTTGCAACAAAAAAAGATTAATTATAATTAATTCATTCCAAAAAAATAACGACTGATGTAACTTAGCGCCTTTTCTACGAGTATTGCCTAGGCATTAGCAGCCTTCACATGCACAATCTATCGCGCAGGAATGCGGGTACAGGATTGCGTGCGAGAAAGCGCGCTTTTTTTTTAAGCATGAAGCTACTCCTTCTTTCGCGCGCGATTACTCGTAAGTAGCTTCTAAAAAATAGTCACGCGTGATTGCGTGTACAGGCTTTCCGGCACGCAATCACATACGCGCAATCCTGCGCGAAAGATTATGCGTGTGAAGGCCGCTATTGTCTAGAAACTATTATACAGATTGCCAGTTGCCAGTAACAAAAGATATTCGGATAAATTTATACTTGTGCAAAAATATAAATCAAAGTTTTCTCTACGGTACTAACTATCGGTAAGGGTCAGTCATCTACAATATCATTAAATTTATCGACTTAGATATTTTTTCAGTGAAATGAAATCAAATAATGAGATTCATTGAATAAAAATCAATTTCACGAATTATAAATAATGAAGTCGAACTCAGGATCTGAAGAGACAAATTACACGCATACAACAATGGAATTTTCTCTGGAATTTATTCTTTGGGACAATCATTGTCTATTGTATGTACATTGTACATACGTATAGGTTAGCTGAAAGAAAATCCGTCAATATAAAACGGTGTAAGTAGTACCCCAGACCATAAATAGTACTACCTAGACATTGAATTGCGATTGGAATGGCTTGAATAATGCACTAAACCTTTGGACAAACGAGTCATCTAAACATGATGCTTTATAGAATGTTAAAACATGGATTTTCTTATAAATTTTTTTGCTCATTACCTGTAAATATTGCTATTGCTTTATGATGGCAACAAAGTCAATCATCTGATAACAGTAGATTAAAATGGAAAGAGATAGATAAGTATATAAATACATTAAAATCAGTCTGGTTGCTGCGTATAGTACTTTTTTCTACGAGTAGGTTTAATAACGCCACTCTGTTCTGTATAAATAAATATCACCAACTAATTAATCGGCAGGCCCAATGTGTCGGGAAGACGAAGTGCCGACGCCTTGACTTAATGTTGCTTTTTTATATCCCAATTTATAGGTTTGCTATTATCTGTGGTCTATAATATTATTTATGATCTTTATTAACGTATATACTATAAATAAACAATTTGTTACTTTTTGCAAATAATAATTTTAACTGGAAATAAAACATCTATTGCGTCAGGACAAAGTTACCGGACGACCGCGACGAGGCGACGACGTAAGCTTGCCCAGCGTCTAATCTATCACCAAGCCTGGTTTTGCTAAAAGACATTATATTTTTTTATCTATCCCAGGTCTAGAAATAATATATAATAGCAAAGCATACGAGTTATACTACGTTCGTTCCTTAACATTTAGAATTACTAAATATGTTAGCTGTGTTGTAAAATTTCCACATAAGCCTCGATTTCAAATTCAACACCATTCGGTAATACTCGTTCCATTAATGAAACATTTGAATATCAAATAGCAGATTTAACAAAATCGACACACGCCTATGGGGTCGCTCAAAATATTGACATTACAAATTGAATAAAAGATAAATATTATGTGCTTGGAATGTATCAGGCTAACTAAAATCAGGATGTTATGATGATAGGATTTTTGTTAACAAGGATAAAGTAAGGTATCACAATTCTGTTTGGGTTTCAAATAACAAAAACCTAAAAGTACGTAATTTATTTTAACGATTACCTTACGTTGCGTGGTGCCATCATTGGGTTTCTTTATATCTGTTTTACTATCACGAGGGAAGGTTTTATTGCAGATACTATTACCACTTGGGACGATTTGCTGGGTGAGGCTGTAAAAAATGTTACAAGATTTACACTGTACAGCTACGTTTAATCTAACCCCTTAGTGAGTGCTACGAAGAGCTACGGTCGTAGCAAATACGTAGCATGTACTCGTAGCAAAGAATCACAATCTTAGAGAAACTGTTGTAGGTACTAAATGGTTTTAGTTGTGCACATGAAATACTAGTTTTCATAGGTAAGTAAATAAGATTATCTACAGAAAAAGTCTTAGAATAATCTTAGGTACTTTATTTATTCTAACAAAATGATATCTTCAGTATTTAAATTCATTGCTACCAAATTCAACGTACCAGATAAAAGAACTGAATTCAATGTTATGTAATCGTGCAAAAATAATTGTGTACCTACCATGAATTTGAATAAACTAGAAGTTAACCATTTATGTGTCTCAATATAATGAAAAAGATTTCACAAAACTGAAACACATTTAAACACGTTTGCTAGTAAAGTGTCATATAATTATCTGCTTGTATTCAATAGTTTTAGCGGAATATTATTGTTTTATAGACAAATATGGCTCAACAAATTTTTGTTATATTTTCTATATACACGTACTTAAATGTTATGTAAGTAGTATCTAAATATTTGTAAACAAATATATAGTCAATATTATATTTTATAAATCAGCGCTGTGCCAGTAGGTACTCTCAAACGGTGAAGGCAAACATCGTGAGGAAACTGGCATGTCATAGAACCTGGTAATGTGACAAGTGAAAGAAAGCAGTCTCTCTGAGACTAACCTAAAATATTTTTACCACACTGGTTCGAAAGAACTAGTAACAAAAAGAAGAGAGACCAGTGGCCAATAGAGTAAGTACTAGAAAGAAATATAGGTTTGTCAGGGGAAACGGACTTTGTAAACTTTTTTTATAAAAAACTATCCTTATCTAGTTAGAGCAATACAGCAAGTACAAAAAATACAAATACATTCATTGCCAAAAAGAGAGCACACATAGTACAGAGTTAATAAAAATAATAAAATAAACCACTGTGATGTGAATGAATTGCCAATACAGACAGAAAAGCCGAATTGGAAAAATGCAATCGAGTGCAGGTTAGGTACTCTAGATTGCGATCCGCAGTTAGAAATCGATTTGTTTTACGTAGACCTTCGGCCAAGTGATTTGAAAGGTAAAAATATTCATGAAGTTTCAAAATTCACACTCAATTGTGGTGAATCGTTGAGTAGGTAGTACCTATGTGTTGCTGAGATTTTGGCCGTGGCAATATGAAAATAAAATGGGCATGGAAAACACATATCCCATAGTAGCCAAGTTCGTACATACATGTAGTTCACTCCCAATTCTCGTGAGTCTCTAGGTGTGAGGTAAACCACTGGTAATAAGTGGGATAAGGACTTGAAGTAGGTACCTATACGCTATTTTGAATACCAAGGATTCATGAAACAGCGTCGTTTCAGTAGTAAACATGCTGACGCGTTTTACTTTACATAATATGCTCGTCCAATGTCGGATATCTGTTTTAGAAAAAAGGTATGCCCATTCCTTGCCCCAGTCATGATTTATGGAACACAGAGTCGTATGTGCAGACGCATTCTTCGTACAGGTGCATAATATAGCAGAGCCAATTATATGAGCATAATACTCGCCTACTATAAGTAAACCATCTCAAAAATAAGATCTGTGCCAAGGCGTGGTAGAAAATAGCTCAGATCTAGAGTTTCAAGGCCTCTAAAAATGTCTTACAGGTTTCAAGAGATACGTCCTAAATGTGGGCAAATACTAAGTATGTATTTGGACGTTCTCCTGAATATCTGCTCATATAGCAAAAATCTTGCTACCAACTTTGGGATGCATGATTCTGTTTCGAACTTACTAACCAGAACCTTCACAAAAACTTAAACGTGCTAAGTAAGTAAGTTCGTATGAGTCAGTGGCCAACTTCTGGTGACGGAGTTTTTAGGCCGCCATAAGGACTGTCGTGGCTTAACGATTTTAATAGCCGGGACTGACATTTTACGTGCCCTCCGTAGCACGGAAGCGCTCAGATGAAAATGCCACTGGCGGTCACTTAAGCGTGCTATACCTAAGCGTTAGAGGTACTTTCATATGATCGACTAACAATATAAAGCACACTGATGCGATTTACTCCAACGCCCTAACAATTTGTGGTAATGGCCGGTCACAAACGTCGTTAGACGCTCTAGATTATTAGATTGGCATCAAGAATGAAAGCCAAATATAACTTAGCACTTTTCCACTTGTTTATTAACGTGTAACAGTTTAACACAAACAACGTAACACATAAACAGGCTAACATCTATATCTCCAAGGATAACAGCTGATCTTCAAACACCATTAAGATATAGGTAAAGTAATTAGACGCAAATCAGGATATTATTTTCTTCAGGATTTTGTAATTAGATTGCACTCCCAATATTAGGTACATGAGGAAGAAAGGGGTGAGTGTTGAGATTACGGCTGATAGAAGAGAATGGAAGAACACATGTTGTGCCGACTCCTTATACTCGTAATGTGGGACAGCAGTAGGAAGATGATGATGAACGTACACAATTATAATTAATTGTGTACGTTTAATCGTTTAATCGTGCTAATGCACGATCTCAATTATAAAGAAAGGGCGTTTCTATACAATTGATGAATTTATGACATGTAATAATTTAGAATAATTTTATTAATAATAATTAGGAATAGTAGGTACCAAAAATTTAATGAATGCATAATATTGATGATTTTTATAAGCCATTGCTGATAATCTAAATCCATAATTTCCTATATATTTTGTGCATGTAATTTATTGTCTATAATTTTAAATACGATGTAATACATTGTTTATTGAATAAATGAAATGAAATGAACAATGAAAATTTACAAGGACGATTTACTTTGTTTTTTCCCGATTGGCACTAATCCGGTCAGTTGAGCTTTATACAATCTGCTATAGATTGGAACGATCATTAGTTTGTTCAACGAATTCTAGTTTGTTTTTATTCGATTTTTATGGGTACTTCTGCGAATTGACAAAAATTTCAAGCTTCGTTAAAAATATGATTTTTACGTGCTTTTAATACTTTGTATGATATTTTTTTACTTTGTTCCATGCCTAGACAAAAAGTTGAAATTATATTCAGAACTTTGTTCCTTTCTTTGATATAAGACGCGCATCCAAAACAAAAACTATTGAATCAACAAGAAATACGAAAATCCGGGTTAGGGTTCACTGTATCATCAACTTTTCTTGTTTGTCGCGAACTTCAACCAACTGATTGAAATTGAAACCCAACAATGAACACCACAATATCCATAAAGAATATATTGCCAAAAGCCGAGGAGGGTGGTGATGTAAAATTGACGATAATGTCTGTGTGATGTAAAATAACCTGAATCTTAGATGGAAAAACTCATTCTACTCTTACATACCTAACATACCATCACGCTTCGAGTAGGTATTTTGCTAGTTTCATCAAAACCTAACTAAACCGGCAAGTGCAAATCGTACCTGCACACGAAGGGTTCTGTTCTAAGATACCTGAGGTGATTAAGGCCCACTTTAAATATTCGCGCGAATAATGAATTCAACCATGTTCTTTCGACATGCACGTATGCCTCATGACCATTATATAGCCCCATCGCATAAACTAGCTACGCGCTGGCGCCACAATATTTTCTGTGGCTAACGAATTATTTTAGAAAAAAGACACGTGGAGTCGATTTGTAAGTTTTGACTGCAAAAAACCGTATTTTTCTGTATTTTTTCACTACTTTGTGACTAAGTAACTTATTCAGATCGTATAATAGGTCAAGTTCAGTCTGATTTTAATGCTTTTTTTACGTAAATATGTATATGCTTCGACGTATTCAGGTTTCTTTCTAAACTTATCTCTGGTTTCATAAGGCCCAACGAAACAGGCATGGAGCCTTATTTTGCTCAAGGCAAATACAGGTAAAAAACTTAACTTTTTATGTTTTTTATTGCAGATATAGTTTACATGCTTATGTGGTTTTGTCATTCGTGCAAGAAAAATATATGTCCGACCTGAATTCATGTGTCTAATGCAAAAATGTATCAATATAAATACTACCTCAATATTTCATAGGTATAAGGCCCAATGACTGTTATTTTGTATTATTTAATATTTTAGTACTTATTATAAATATAGCATTTTATTTATATTCCATGTCTAAATGATCTTATATGTTTCATTTCTGAACAAATAGAGCCGGTAAATAAGGCCCACAAAAAGGTATTTTTAAAATGGCTGTAACTTTTAATTTTTCAATGTAACTCGATAAATTTTTATAATGAATTAGTATATTGATAGCATATTGAACTAAACCTTAGGATACTCCTTATTTTACAAAGTTACAAAGTGTGCATTATTGACTATCAATAATGCAGACTTTGTAATCAATTTGCATTGGTGGACCAATACACCACTCTTTGATCCACCAAAGCAATCGAAGCGGAAGTATCGTAATGCCTTATGTGATATCTTTATAAAGCTTAGGTATCCGTTTTGGTGGCCCCTTAATATAGTGCATGAGTAGCACAAACATGTCCACGTCCCTATAGCTGAACTCCACCGTCACCCTTTAGAAACAGATCCTTGAAAATACCGTACATTCACACGCAGAAAGTAATTGCGGTGACACGTTTTGTTTCAGGCGGAGGCGGCGCTCAATTAGGTGAAACGGACAACTGCGACGCGAGCCAGCTAAAGGAATGTGTGGCATTGATCCCGCGCACACCCGTCGGCTTGCCAAGGACGAAAGAGGAATTGGACGCACACTGTCTGTGAGTATCATCATCTTCGCTTGTCCCACATATTTTCGGCACAACAATACAATTTCACAATTTGTTTTCTATCAGCCGTCCTCTCGACACTCTACTTCTTTAACTCGAGTCATATTTATTTCAGGTGATCTTTTCTTCGACATGTACCTACCTAAGCATAACGTTTGTAACCTACAAACTAAAGTGACTTGTTAGTAAATTGTAACTTTTTAAATTTTATATAAACCTACAATATATGAAATAATTGAAACAAAACATATTTTCTGATTATATTGCGAGAGGTAAATAACCAAAAACAAGTAATGTTGCGGCGAGATGAGAGCGGATTTTGAACTTTTGTAATAGTCAAAAATGTCAGAACTTTGAGGCAGGTAAGCGAAGGCCGAAGGTATACCTGTCGGCCTGCCAAAATCAAATTGTTGACCGCAGCCCGCCTCAGGCCATTTAATTCCGTATTGAATCATATTTATTCACTTATAAAATGAGTAGTTTTTTTATTTAAATTGCCAAAGTTTAAACTTTAGGAAATGTGGTAATTGACCTTACCATAGAATTACCTATTAAAAATAAGCGTTCGACGCTACAGAAGTCACCGACCTGCCTTTACTTCTTTCATTTCGCTTGAGATGGTGAAACTGCCTATCTTTGTCAAGACAACAATAGGTCATCAGAAAACACGTTTATTGCGCAACAGCGTTTCCTTTCAGTTCAAACACTGATTTACCTCAGTTCAGAAAGATGTAATCAAATCGAAGGGCTTTTCCTAAAGCCGATTAAGTTTCCTTTCAATTTTTCCTCATTAATGACAAAAGATAAAAATTATGGAAGTCGATTTTCATTTTTCTTTAGAAAAAGATCATCCTAAATAGTACATTATGGTACTAGTGTGTAACATTGGTGATTACCGCCGAGGCGTTTTGAGAGCCGAGCCGTCAGGCGAGGCTCTTAACAGAGCCGAGGACGGTAATCATCAATACACACGTGTATCATACGACGTTTTTCAACACACTTGTGAATAAAATAACAATAAAAACTCATTTTCAACAGTGAAAACGAGTTGTGAAAAATGTTTCGCTATTGCGGGAAAAATTAATCAGTTTTCCTATGCGCGCGCATTGCGATCGGCCACAGACTATATTTCCGCGCCGCGCATAGGGATTGCGGCATATTCTGCCACGTACAAAATGGGGAATTTAAAGTTTTTTTATTACAGAGAAAACAAAAGTTATATTTGAGTGAAAGTTTTATTTATTAAACACGTACGAGTTAAAATTATCTATTTAAATAAGAAGTTGCATGAAATGAGCAAGCAATAGGAACATTAATTTATTTGTTCTATTGAACACGATCTTTTTTCTGAATAAAAACTTTTTTAAGAACAAAGCAACTCAACCAATAAAATTAAAAAAAAATCTATTACTCACTAGTGAGTTATAGTAATGAAAAAGTCACAGTTTGATTATGGGTGTCATTATGTGCCTAATTGCGGTGACCATAGAGCCACTTTATGAGCAAATGTGTTGAAAAATAATGAATCCATCCTTTTTTTGTTTTGTTAAGGGTTTTGTCGCTTAGCGACCACATCATTGAAATCATACTTATCCATACTTATACTTTATACTTATATAATTATTTATATTGTATATTATATTTATTTATGTTTTATATATTTTATATATCCATATTAATATTATAAATGTGAAAGTAACTCTGTCTGTCTGTCTGTCTGTTTGTTACCTTTTCACGCCCAAACCGCTGAACAGATTAAGCTGTTTGCCATGGATAAAGATTATACGTCAGGGACGGACATAGGCTACTTTTTTTTGCAAATAATCATAAGGGGGCGAGAAAATAGAGGTTGCAAGTTTGTATGGGGAACAAAGTTAAGCAACGCTGGGCGCGGTCATGAAGATAATGGGTGCATCGCCGTGACCGCCACTTTTTGCAACCCAGATATTTTTGTTTTTTTTGTATTTTGCATGAAAATAAGTGATAAAATGTAACATGCATTTCCCACTCGTCAATACATCCGAAGTTAAGATTTTTTTCATAGTAAAATACTTTTCCTTGGCTTTGGTTAGAACGCCATCTATATCGCCGAGGTCAAAACTGCTTTCTACTTTTTTTTAAATCTCCTAGGTGGCGTTTCTACTATAGCGGAGGTCGAGATACGATCATTTTGAGTTTTGAAAAGTTAATGGAGATTTTTGCTTAGACTTTTCCATTATTTTTATAGTTTTTCAAGTACCTACTTATGTTATTTTGCTGACGAAGTCGCAGGTACCAGATAGTTCTAAATAATTGATAAATAACCTACCACCCCAAATATGTACATTTGTAATTTCATTGTGTCAAGTGAAGTAGGTACATAACTACTCCACTATAAATCTAGTCGCATTGTACAAAACGTTCGTTTCATTTCCAAAAAGAGTCGACGCAATAAAACCAAAAGGGAACCACGGGTGACTGATGCAAAATGTATATTCAGAAAATGTACAGGAAACGAAACTATTGATATCACATTTAGGTATCGGATGTTTTCCTGTCTGAATCAGTCTATATATAGGTTATCTATGATTTACTAGAGGTAACCATTTTCTCAGGATTATCAACCCACACAATAATAGCTCGTCTTTTACATTAATAGGAATTCAACATACGCTCACTGAAGGAAGTGGATTAAACCCAATCATTTAAACCCTTCTTTTGATTCGATGGCTTCTTTGTAGAACCATGTAGAACGAATTGTTTGTGCTCTCAATATTTCTTAGAACTTTTGACACACAATTTGTCAGTTTGTTTCTCCTTTACATAATTAAATTTGATGGTCTCACTGTAACTGCGACTGTATTGTTTGAGTTTTAATTACGGATGAGATTCGTTTAGCTGTTGTAAGCTTGTAGGACAACTTCAAAACGAGGAAGATAATATAGCTATAAAATTTACTATAAAAAAGATTAGGTAAGTATAAGTATATACTTACCTAACCTCTGTGGCGCAGTGAGCGAAGGTCCGCCTGTGACGCAGAAGGTGGCGGGTTCGATCCCCGCCGCGGGACCAATGTTTGAATGACCTAGAGATATTGTCCCGGGTCTGGGTTTCTACATAATTATGTATAATATGTATATATTTACAAACAAAAAGTATAAAAGTTGTTTATCTGCTATTCTACGAGTATACACCCATAACACAAGCGCTGCTTACTTTGGGGCTAGGTGATGCTGTGTGAAAAGTCCAGCGTTATTTGTTTATTATTTATTTATCATTAGGTGTTCCACTTGCTCGTTCGCCCACTCTTCCATAAAAAAAAAGAATTAGTTTGACTTTTAGGTCATTCCCATTTGATTGGTATATATAAACTGCATAGTTTTCGTTATCACTTCAGCCTTTTAGCCTGAATTACACTTTAGAATGATCTGTGGTCTTAACCTATGAGTGCACACAGTTAAAGTGTGTGATTTAAACATGAAGAGCGAGCTCAGCTTACCCGGACCTAAAAGTCCTGGAACATAAATTTACAGGTCAAACTATCCTTAGACTTTAATTTAATTAGACTACTAACTACTACTACAAAATAGGTTAATTGATACGAATAAATATAATGCCGCACTTGTCTGGCTAGTCAGATTAAAAAATAGCATATGAATACCAAAGTTTTGTTGTTTTTGTGCCTTAAAACTAAACAACTTAGATCAATAACGTTACGAGCAGTATATATTTGAATGCTACTCTCACGATTCTAGTGTGTTTTACGAGGACAGACGAAGCAAAGTTTGACAAAACCCCACCCTGTGTTGAGCGATAAACGCCTTAACCCGACGGAGTTAGATAAACTTAATATGTAATGATAGTAAGTCTAACAATAGTGGATCCAAAACTTATCTAAACAGGAAATACCTAAAACGTTAGCCGCTATCTAGAAAAATAAAATGCATTTAATATTTTTCTTTTTTATACATGCCTAATAAGTAGATAGGTTGTATTAAAGCAGGTTTTACCAGAGAATTCCATTTTTAACTCCGTAATAAATCATGATAATAAGTAGAATTAATTATGGAAACATCCTAAGATTTAGTAAAAATTCCATGAAATAAGTAATCTAAATTCGCCTGAACAAAATAATACTTGGAATATTTTATTGTGATTTGGGTCTAATCTATTCTGGCTCCAAACTAAGTAGCGGAAATAAGAGAAAGTTTAAGATAATTCAATTTAACTGATCCAAAGTTGGAATTATATAGATTTTTTCTATCAAAATGTTTATATAGAAATCTTTTTTGTTTAAAAAATAAATCATGTTTCACATGTCGCTTGAAAATACATTCAAAGGGTTCACGCATTTACTCGTATTTTATGTTTTCATTTTCACATCAAAGTATATTTTTGTTGCTTTGTTGAACCTTTCAATTAATGGTTCTAGGGTTACTTAGTTGAGGTAACAAAACGATTAAACGATTGCATTGTTGGTGATAGATATGTCTCGGTAGACAGAGACAAAGGCAAAAGTACCTAGGTACATGTTTAACTAAAACACAGGTAGGTACTAAATATTTACATAACTTAACAAAAAGGCTCAATAGATCCAGGTCACTGCCAGTCGGAAACGTGCCCAAAACACTGGCTACAGAATGGCAATCCAATGGCAAACGGCTGATCCGTTAAGCCAAACATGCATTATCTCTTGGACCATCCCATATTTAAGTGTTACCCACCTAAGGATGCCCAACCACCAGACTCTCTGATAAGGAAGCATATAAACTGCTCTAACCACACTTAATTCTTCAAGTATTTTTCACTAAAAGATTTATCCACAGGGCTTATCAGACGGGTATGTCGTGCATGGATACGTGGATCAAACGGTGCTTGCCGACGGATGGCCAGAAACTGTTGCAGCAGCAAATAGGGGGAGCTCGTGCACTCATGCGATTTCTCTGCACAAACGAAACTGCACTTCGAAGAGGTAACAAACTTTACAATGATTGCAGTTCAATAGAGGATACCTTCCTATAGTAGATGGCTCTTAAATCATGGAGCAATAAGGGCCTTTGAAGATGTGCTAGAGGTTTAGAGGGTAGTCATGCACACATAATCCTTCACAATAAATTATTTGATACTCAGAAGGGTTTTCAACCCACAAATTTCAGATCGAAAGCAGAAACATATTTCCACTTGGATATTTCTAAAACATGCGTTAACTTTACTTACCCTAAACTTCAGGGTGTAAGCTCAGAATATAAATAATTCGATTCAGTTACTCATATATTTACTGATTTCCATAAGGTGAAGGCAACAAAGGTCGAGATTTTCTATGCCGAGTGCTGACACCGTTTTATCCATATTGTAAAACCTTACGCTCATAGCATTTTTGTAGATGTTTCAGCCAGTCATACCGGTGTACAATGAATGCTTTGAAACTATTTTAATCTCTCGTACGAACATAAATGGTCCAGGCTTTGCTTGGAATATTTATGCAGAGCGGACGGATTTACGATTAATTTTGAAGTTTAATATGTCTGTCTATGTCCCAAGGCATTCTGGAATTATGCAAGCCAAATTCATAACCTTTTGGGACAAGGAGGCAACGTAGACGCTTTGCACACTTTTGCCCAAGGAGTAAGTAGGTAAATATTTCGGTGAAATTTTGCAACGTTCAGGCAATTATGTAGAGAAAATGGTGCTAGAATTTCTCGAAAGTTTCATCATCCCAGATTATTTAATTAAGTTAATAGCTACTTAGGAGGCCCTGCAGTGGCACGATGCAGGCTAAAAATAAAATAAAAAATAAAAGCTACTTAAATGCCTATCGGATCGGATGAGCTTGGAATGTATGTTATGAATCTGAAAGTGCAGATAGATAGAATGTTTACATTAAAAATGTATTCCAGAAGTTTTCTGGAGTTTTCTTCACGAACGAAAGCACCAGATGACGGGATTTTTCATTTGAACATAACGAAAGATGGTCTGAAGCTGACTGCTGCACCTAATTTACATTAATTTAAAAGTTAAAACGAGCTACTCGTAGGTAATTTCTGTTTCAAATGCCCGGGATTTTCTCACAAATGAAATTAATAATGTTAAAATCTTAATTACCTCAGTAATACATGATTGCTATAGGTCCTGCCTACATTAAACTTAGAATTTTGAATATTGAATTAAGATGTTCAATTATAACAAAACAATTTCACAATTATAATCTTGAGATGTTGGAAATCAATTTGTGATAAGAGAAAACCCTTTCATATAAAAGTTTGCTTATGTTATTTCTGGTTACTACCTATTTCAAATACCAATGGATTTGTGAACATTATTTAATTTGTACTGGAATTTAATTGGTTTTAATAGAATATGGATCAAACATAGCTAACCAGGTGCACTCTTAAGCCAGTACAGACTACGCGTTCCAGGCTACGCGTTCACGCGTTCGAATGAGATCGATATAAGAGAACGTCTATCTTGCCTTGGAGTCTGTTTCGTAATATAGGTAATACAGTTTTTTTGTATCTAATCGGGCATAGAAATTAAGGTCATTCAACTTCACATTGTATTAAATTAACTTTATCAAGATAACCATAATTTTTGAGGCACAGGAACAGAATAAGCTGCGTTACCAGAAAAACAGCAGTGGTAAATTTGCTGTGGATGACGATAATAATGATGAACCCTTTTATTTTCTAGAATACCTAGTAAATCAAAGAACGACTTCATCATCAGCCTTTCTCCTCCCCCTGCTGGGCATAGGCCTCTCTTCGCTTTTGTCATTCGCCTATATCTTGTGAAATCCGCATATCGTATGTACACGGGCAAGACTGGCTCATCAGAGAAAAAACAACTTACTCTAAAATAAAGCTGAAGTTTCTCTATAAATTATAAGATTCCGCATTTATGTCACACGCAGCGTCAGCAGTTTAAATCACAGAACAGAAAAAGACAAGGCGTGCCAGACTTTCGCGCTCCTATATGTATAGATATAGAGTACCTAGCACTTTATTAGCCTCAAGAAAGTTTTTTCTTGCTCATCGAGCAACTTGCTCGCTCGATGCACAGCACATGATAGATAGTAGGTACTTATAATTATAATTGTTCTGCATCTGCTTAGGTTCTCCATCTCTATCTAAAAGTTTTTATTAGTCTTCTGAGCTTTTTTTTGTTTTGTCCCTAAGTTCTTTCGAATCTCAGTTTTTGTTTTGATATTGGTTAGTATGTCGTACCTAGTAAATACCCAAATAAAGAAATAATGCTGGACATTTCACACAACATCATCTGGTCACAAAGTAAGCAGAGCTTGTGCTATAAAAATACATAAAATGACACATTTTCCCGTAGGGATCGATTTTCACTTGCTACGATCAACACATTTTATTGTTTTTTTCTTTCTATCAGAATTCCTGAAGGAGCCTATGTGCTGGAGTAGAGTGTCTCCAGATTGGACGCGCTGTGTGGACGAGCTGCAAGACGCTGTAAGAGAGATTGGGGATCGTGCTCAGCAACTCACATACTTCAACAGAAACGCTGAGCTATGCTGGTAAGTTAACTTTGGTGAATCTTGTTATAGGTCACGTTATATAGTGGATTTACTAATAAGTACTTACTACACATATTTTGTGCTTCACTTTTGTAAATCAAGCGTAATAACCCACACACACATTACATTACATACATTGAATCTCATTATGATGAACCCCATGTTTTCCTCAATAGTAATATGTTATCTGTTTGATACAACTCTCGCTTCAAAGCATTATTCTGATTCCTCGTAGACTCATACATCACTTTACCGAGGCTCTGAATAGAAAGTTGTTATCAATTCCTATAGCTATTCCTTATAAAAAAAAACTTATTTGTACCTATATCATAGGGAAGGAAAGCTGGAAATAGGACTTCTAAGTAAGTGCCTTGTTACCTTATGAACTACATTATGGAACATCATTCCGATCGCAGTAGGTATGTGTTATCTTCTTCGAATACCTACCTATTAAAGAAAAATATTTGATAACTTATCTCTATATTTTTAAGGCATGTTGTTCTAAAAAACACAGAAATTATATTTTGTTCTAGAATAGAATTGTTTTTTTTTGTCAACAATTGTGTGAAATGTCCACCAATATTTCATTACCTAGAGCTGGCTATAGGTAGGTAATATGCTTCCACTTGTTTCACCCTTCTGTCCGGTCTTTAACTACCTATGCAGTTTCCGAATTCCGAAACACAAACCAAATTCAATTAAAAAGTTACCATTTTGGTGTGCTTCGTCTACAAATCAACATTTCCATTTCCTTCTCTCGTGTGACAGACGCCCACTCTGTTGACTATTCAAAATTCAAGTATGTCGTGTGCAAGCTACCACTTTAAAATTGTAATCACAACCTTCCGCCTTTCACTTGTGGAGATTTTGCATGGATTTGTAGGATCCTTATCGTATTACCTACTTAATATAATATATTTACATTTATTTACTTTGTGTACAATTATATACCAACGTAATAATATGTATATTTATTTACATCTATTTACATTGCAGGTACATACCAACTATCTATTTACAAGTACATCTTATTATTATATAAATAATTAATTAAGTAACTATTTATCCTAAATAACACAACCTAAAATATACACCTAATCTAATTACGTAAATAGGTATCTTAATTAATTATTTATATAATAATAAGATGTACTTGTAAATAGATAGTTGGTATGTACCTGCAATGTAAATAGATGTAAATAAATATACATATTATTACGTTGGTATATAATTGTACACAAAGTAAATAAATGTAAATATATTATATTAAGTAGGTAATACGATAAGGATCCTACAGATTTATGCAATCGTCGTCTAGGTGTTTTACTCTTTCTAAAACCGGCATAAAATCATCACAAAATACCTGATCGCCATAAAATAAACTGTCCAGGAGAGTAAATATTTTTTGTTTGGTTTTGTTTAACATTTCCTTTATTGGTTGAGTGTGATCAAATCTACGGCACCTGTTTCATAAATATACATTGGGGCTTCAGAAACGAAATGTTTTATGGAACATATCTGCCGATTCTTTACCGTAACTGGATCATAATTTACGAGTAGCAGTTTTATTTTCCTGGGATATTTCTTTGAACTTTTGAAAGCGTATAAATCCACTATTCCTGTCCTGATAATAGCTATGACGGAGGCTATAAGACGGCCTAAAAACTCCACCACCACAGTTGGCTTACCTACTCATACGAACTTACTAAGGCATGTGATGAGGCACCCTGTGATGTAATTTTTGTTTGTTGTTGTACTTATTTTTAAAGTCCTTAAATTTTACTTTCAAGTCTTCCCTTGAAGCCCCATACAGTGCCTAGTATTGTACTAAGTAAACAGTCTTCTAACACTGTTAGGATCTCGATGATACAAAATAGCACGAACTCGCACACTGATTGGATTACTAAAATCACTTTAAAGGGTTGAAACAAAATTGTAATTTCAAATAGCACGACATCAAAACGGGTAACTGTTTTAGTACGTAGGTACCTTAAATTAAATTATTGTGATCAATTAAACTGGAATGGAGGGCTCAAAGAAATCAATTTCAGCTTATTCGTTTCAATTAACTCAAAGCTCAAACCGAGGTTTGGTAGAAAAACAAACAAGAGGTAATTTTAGCTTCCACGTAAAAAAATTCCACCATCGTAAATTAATTTCAAAATCGAAACATAGCAACAGTGAAAATAGATTTTAATCACAAAAAAATGTTCAAACGAATAAATATTTGGTCTCCTTGGTGTAGATTAGATTCACCTAGAGGATAATTCACCATGGGGATTTATGTCACGGCCGCCATATTTAATTAAGTACTAGCATACTTCCGCGGCTTCGCTCGCGTGTATTAAATAGAAGGGGCGGCGTAGTAGGGGGTACTATAAAGTTTGTATAGATAAACCCTTTGTACGATAGTGTGGCAAAGCGTTTTCATTTTGTATGGTGTCGTTTGAATCTGAAGAAAGAAAAGCGAAAAAGGACCAACCGATGTTTCTATGTGAGTAGCTAGATTCAAACGACACCGTACATCCATACTAATATTATAAATGTGAAAGTAACTCTGTCTGTCTGTCTGTCCATCTGTCTGTCTGTCTGTTTGTTACGCTTTCACGCCCAAACCGCTGAACAGATTAAGCTGAAATTTGGCATGGTTAAAGGTTGTATCCCAGGGAAGGACATAGGCTCCCTTCTATCCCGAAAAAATGAAAAAATCCCGAGGGATCGCGGGTCACACCGCGGTAGCGAAGCAAGTTACAAAATAAAATCGCTTCGCTACACCACAGCTACACTATCGTTATCTATTAGACAAGGTCTTATATGAGGTGATTGTCCACAGTGCCCGCGATGCTTTCATGATGTGCGTAGCAGACGCCGGTAAGACCTGCTCTGGATCAGCTGGCACCCTGCTGAAGCGTATGGCTTGGGTGCTGGCCCAGGACGTGGCAGCTTGCAGCCAGCAACCCCGCGCATACTGCTCAGCACCAGTACCACCTACCACCACGCCTTTGCTCACAGCAATCTGTGGAATTATTTTCTACCCTCCGAACTTGTAGATATCTTACGCAATTTTCGACGCTTCTAGCTCAAATAGGTATAAAAGCGGAATTATTTAGTCTTCATTTCGTGTCGTCAGCTCTTTTAAACCAGTATGATGTAAGGATTTAAATACGCCTCAGAGAGGTTTCTTTGTGCACTATTATTTAATGATGATTTGGGATTGCTAAAGTTGTAGGTACATGCTTGGCATATAGTTATTTAAATAAATGTGTGTAGGTAGTTATTATTTTTAAACGTTAAATAGGGGGAGTGCTAGTATTGCCTCAAATCCAGGTTTATATTGACATGAAAAGACCTGACCAGGGTCAGGTCTTTCCTCGGCTTTATTTATTTACTGAACATATTAATTTCTGAATCGTAAATACTGAACATATTACTATCGAATAACGATACGCACAATCGTTCTTTAGCTCTCTGAAGTAGCTGCGCAGAACCCATTTTCTGAAGTAGATGACGCCTAAATTCGTGCTATCTCGTTTACTCTACCAAACCTGCGCAATCGTCTATTGCACCTAACTTCAGAGAGCTAAAGATCCGCTGTGCTTAGTATACTTATGTATTTCTTAAGAGATAATCAATCAAAAGTCCGAAACGGCTACTTTTTGATATTAAGTAGGTAAATCTTCACGTACTTTGTTTCAATAGATTAAGGTTGAGTTCGAATTTGCGAAACTTTGTAAGCCACCTGGGGATCCGAAAAGTTTAGTCGTTAAAATTAATGTGACTAGCATGTCAGCTATTAAACATTAACATTTCTCATATCCTTGTTTCAATGTAGGTAAGTAGATATGTGTGTTGTAATGAAAAAATTTAAGGTTTTTATAAATAAATGAGATACCGTTGAAATTGGTCGTTTTACTAATGTTTTTCACGTATGTGTTAACCCTCAAAGTGAAATATGAAAGAGTTCAATAGAAGGAATATAAATCGCAAACGAGCGCAGTATACTTTAATCATTTTTATAATACCTACTATAATGAAATTGTCGAATCGATGTACTAGAAGTTCAGAGGGCCTAAAGCGGCCACTTTGGATGAATCATATTATGAAACATATAAGCAGCATACTTATATGTTTCATAAAATGATTCATCCAAAGTGGACGCTTTAGGCCAACAGAAAGTGAACTTTTTTTCGTTGTAAAACTGGTATAACATCATTTTTAAATTATGTTAGGTAAAACCAAAGTCAAAAGTCAAAGTCAAAAAGCATTTATTCAGTAGGACCGCTGGGATCACTTTGAAACGCCTTAAAACTAGGTAGCTATGCATAAGATAAGTGTGCAACCCATCGCCGCGGATGAGTGCTAAAATTTCATCGTGTATTCATCACATAGACATGCAGTAAATAAACTAATGTCTATACATTAGTTTATTTAGGTACTGCATAAGCACACATACACATCAATACATAGAAAAAACAATACCTACCTACAGCAGTCAATAAAAAAGATTTTCATTATGAAACGCGACTGCAACGCGAATTTTTCATCCAGTTCAAGCAAAATTCATCACCGGTATCTAAATCGATTAGGGAATTTCATCAATAGTAAAATAGCACGTAGGTAATTTTCTTTACGACTAAACAACCACTACCTACCTACTAAAGTATTTCTCTGACCTTTAAATTCAAGCTTCCAACACCCTTTTATCAAACAAACCACAAAATTTTACTATAAAATTTTCGGCAGAGCTTTTTGGTAAAATGAGGTAAGTCTAACAATAAATAGCAAGTATTATGCTGTAACGGGTTGTTTGTTTCATGTTTAACACAACATTGAGCAATTTGAAAATTTAGCCGTGATTAGGTAGGTACTTTGTTTATGTTTAATTGGGCATGCATTTCCAAGTTTTACAAACCCAAAGTGAGTTTAATATTACCAAGGTATTACCTAATAACTATCTGATTTTCGTTCTGTAAAACGAAAAAGGAACCTACCTAATATACCTGCCTAGGCCTATATAGTTGCACCAAAAAATCTAAAGTGCCGGCCAGAAAGAAAATAGATTATATCCTGTTAAAACACGTTACTATTAACATTTTTTTACTATGACAAACCAAAGGGTTGTTACTTATTTAGATTACAAAAAATAACTGAAACTTTGAAAAATCTAAACTTTTTGCAGCCGAGCTTAAATCAATCGGCTGTTATTGTTATTATGACAATAATAGTACACAATTGTTTAATAAATGTGGATAATTAGGTACATCCCTTATTTCCGTAAACAGGTTCACCGCTCTCCTACTAAATAACTCATAAACCGCGACGTGCAGGTTGGCTCACATAGAAAAAAATATTGGTAATGACACAGTCTAACACAAATTACTTAACATTATTTTTTCTGGTCGGAACTTTTAAATTTTTGGTGCAGAAATGTATGAACGTGACAGATATTAATTTCGAAACGACACGTTGATTGAAGATGTCAAAGTCAAACAATAATACGAAGTGAACGAAATCTTGTCAATCAGTTAAACAAGTCACAGAAGCCATAAACCAAGAAGTAAAGTGAAGTCGAATCAGTTTCTGAACGAAACTTCAATAAAATGTTTGTTATCGTGATATAGCTTATCGATATAGGTTAAATAGTACCTATATTAAGTTATTATAGTAGTATATTAATGAGAACATGATTTGTTACTGTAGTCATTAAGCTTTAAATCATAGTTACCTTATAGTTTTGCTATAAGAGGTAGACAATTGAATGAACTGTTGTTTTGTTAACGAATTAATTAAGGATATCAGTAATTAAGGATACGATTAGATAATAACAAAAATTGTATAAATCCTCTATCACCTTTTAAAATACTCTCGCTAATCTACGTATCGTTATAATGTCCTGAGTTGTAAGATAATTCTAAAGTCCTTGTGATTGGTCGTTTGAATTTATGTAAATATCGGTAAAAGTAACACAATCTACTAATCATAAATGTTGTAATAATCATTGTTTAGATATTCAAAACAATATAACTATATCATGTATTGTTAATTTAACTGATAATCAAAGATGTTCAATCTCAATGTTTGGTGGTTTCGGATTGGTCAGAAACCTGGCAGACATTTTGAAATCTTGTGGGTATAAAACGAATACGATTGTGATTATGTGGATCAGTGTGCAGCAGCAGATCGATACCAAAGCTAAGTACCCACTTTGTAACTTTACTTATAAAATGCTTCTATTCAATTGTGACTGTGCTTGTATAATATGTGAAATATGAAATTATGTTTCATTTAGGTACTTATATAATTTCTGTGTTCTGTATTTTATTCATGATGTGTATATGTGTATTCTTTAGTAGTATTGTGGTAAATGTTGTTAATATTCATGATTAATAATTACTTATGTCTATGTTGAGGCGTTTATTCCTTGTCCATAAGAAGCATCTAAATTTACTTCAACTAGCCTCAATTATAGCTTTACTGGCTTCGCACTAAAGCTTGATATTTAGTTTTAAAATGGATAACCTAAAATAATGCGAGGCCCCAATCCGCGTTTGTTGCCCTGATTCTTCACGGTATTGGTCGCGAAAGAACAGGAGTAAACTTAGTTTTAGACTATTCTATGTGATCCTACTGAATAAATGCTTTTTGACTCTGATTTTGACATTATACATAAAAATGAAATATACCCACTATTTGAAATAATCTACTGTGTTTTTCTTGCATAATATAATATTAATATTTAGTTTGCATTCTCAAATAGGAAAATATAAAACTACCTTGTTATTTAGTAGTTGGTATTTTAAATTTCATTTAGGTAGATTATTGCTTTGCTTCTGGCTATATTTTGCAAATTAGCAGTAGATAACCAGGTCGCTTCTAACATCAGAAGTGGGATACGATTAAGAAACATCAATTAAATTCCTTTTCAAATTTCAGAATGATGTCATCTGTTCATTTGAAGGATGATTCCGTGCTGCTTTGCTTCTTCAATCCTGACAAGAATGGCTGTAACGCAATAAGTTTGTGTAACATCACCGAGGCGCTTGCTCTAGAATTAAAATGGAGCTGCATCACAACAGCAGCTAAAGCCAACAAAGGAAGTGACTACTAGAAACCCCCGAAAATACTATATGTAAGTAGTTTTTAAGCCAAATTGTAAATAAGTGTTTGTAGATGCAGTTATTAATATTTCGAAACATAGTTGAAAATATTTCGAAAGAAGTACAAAAGTCGATGCAGAAAATAATATTTCGAAAATGCTATTTATTATTAACGAACAAAATAATAATCAAAGATAATAATATTTTGAAACTCTGAATAATTCGATCCAGTTATTAATATTTATAAAATACTAGCTGACCCGCGGCAAACGTTGTTTTTCCATTATATCGCTATTAAAAAATAAGGGTTGATCGTAGAAGAGTGAAAATTGAGGATTGTATGTATTTTTGTATGTTGTATCATAAAAAAATAGAAATAAAAAATTTTGTCTAAAACATTTAGGGGGATGAAAAATAGATGTTGGCCGATTCTCATAGATACCGGATAAGCACAAAAAAAATTTCATCAAAATCGTTCAAGCCGTTTCGGAGGAGTATGGCAACGAAAACTGTGACACGAGAATTTTATATATTAGATAAAATATAATATGTGTATAATATTTATGTATTTATTATATAAACTAGCAAAAAGTATACAAGTAGTGTATCTGTAGTACCCTTAACACACTTGCTTGCTTTGTTATTTTGGGGCTTGATGATGCTGTGTGAACAGTCTGGCATTATTAAATTATTATGTCAATATGAATATTTGGAAAATCAAATGATTTGATGCAGTTTTAATACTTCGAAAATCAGCTTTAGACTTAAGCAGTTATTCTAAAGATCTCTTCACAATCGCATTTGATAAAGCTGAAAGTTTGAGTTTGTGTCAGGCCCAAACGACGAAACAGTTTACAATGACATTTGGTTAGGTGAAAGGTATAACTCCAGAATAGCATATAGGCTACTTTTATCCCGAAACACGTTCCAGAAAAAAAAATATATGTAAAGGTACAACGGGAATATTGCATAGGAACTTTAGCAGTACTCTGTTTGAGCACAGCTCTAAGGTTGCCATGACAACCAATAACTTTTGACTTTTCAAAATGGCGATGTCACTTCGTTCTATTACGCTTTGAACAATTTTTATTACTTAAATTATAAGACTATTTGTGATGCCTAATATTTTTTTTAATAGCGAAACGCGTATTTATGTTTTCAAACTACTCAACCCCTTACATGGGTACTTTTATTTTATTTATTTATAACAATTAAGGTTGGAGATATTTATTTCTCAAAGAAATTTACATTTCACTTACAGAGAAACTTATTCTTATATGCTAATTATGCTTCGAACAATCTAAAAATAGAAATAGCAATATTAGTAGTTAATGTAGGTAGATAGTTATTTTAAACAGAAATATTCAAACAAAAGTACCCTCAAAACCGTACACAATTCTAGAGAGTGAACGGTGCAGGTTCGCTCGGTGCGTCACATTAGTTCGTACTCTGGGAAGTAATATGTGATTTTTTCTACGACTGCTAAGAGTACATTGTCTTAACAGTATGGACACCAAAGCGACAATGGAATTACAAACAACATAAATTGCAAACAACACAAATTATTAGATTACAAACAATACTTATTTATTATTATCAAAGACGGCAAATCCAAAATGGATTCAGTTTTTTTTAATGGGTTGGATTGGAACAAGGTGGTTCTATCTTCTAAAGTTTATATGACGAAACAATGCGCAGACGACGCGTCGTCGCGCCTGGGTCCTTTGGTTTTATATAAAACAAAACAAAGTTTATTTCACAAGAGAAACATCTTAGCGTTGACCGTTGCTGGATTTGATATAAAAAAAATGAAAAATTATAATAATAATGATAACACCACATTATTGAATAATGACGCCTGTAGAATTGTTGTAAGACCCTTTTCCTTCTTGTAGATTGTTGGTTGGTTTTACTTTTAAATAAATTTGGTGAAATCGTACCTAACCTACAAACCGTTTGAGAGGTTTGAGAAACTTTGAATGATTCTAAGATTAACGGTTGTGTAGTATTTAGTACTTAAATTCATAACTAGATGGTGCGACTAAAACTGACACTTTCTAGATCGCACTGACGAAAACACAAGGTGATAAATTTTAATGTCTGCAAGTAACCATTATATTTTTATCAGACCTCGATAAGAATCATTGTCCCAACTACCTTACTGATCAAGTGATCACCCAACCTACGCACTTCATTTTTAGTTCATTGGGCTAATGGGGCTATATGATCCAGATAGTTGTAATTTTCTGGTGAACTTTTTTAAATGAGGACTTCCATTTATTTATTTAAAAATATGGATTTTTTTTAACTTCCATAAAAGGTAGAACAGCAATCGTGTGTCTTCCTCTTCTGTTTTTAATTGTGGTCATCAGAATTATTTTCTCGTTAACTCTTTCGGAACTTCCTCTTTAGTAACCTTTTACATCCAGCTAATTCTTTCTTCAGCACAACAATTTGTTTTACAGCAAAAATTATTAAAAAGCAATATTTCATGATGATAAAGTACATCCAATAGCTAGACTTCTAAATTATTTCACATGGTTATAAATGTAATTTAAATACATTCATATATATTTATATTAATAATATATATATTATTATTTTATTATTTATATTTTGTAATTTAAGGACTTACCTCCATAAGTTCTTTAGTTAAGCTTTATAATGTAGCTGTTTGTTATTGCGTTAAAAAAAAAACTTGTACTTGCAATCCCTAATACTATTACGTATTTCGTACTCCTGATAAATAAATATTAGGTAAGTTCAGATCAAGTTTTGTGCTAAAGGGCTAGTACGAGTAGAAAGTTAAGTTACTACAGTTTCTACTTATAATATACGTCAGACTGGCCGAGCGGTTTAAATAAACACAAACAATCGCGTATCTACGAGGTAGATATTTCAAAACACAATATAATACATAGATGAGTCTGATGGTAAAATAAGTAAACATCGTTTACGTGTACGAGCAAATGAATTTGAAAGTCGTTTATACTAATCAAAACGTAACACTAAAGATTTGAAAACTATAATGCTGTGTACTTATATAAATTATAAGGACCAAAGGCGGTATTGAGCCAGAGGTTAAAATTGCTTGTGTGATGTATTTGCTCAAATGAACTGCGAATCTAAAAAATAAATAGCTTGGATAGAGATGTGGATATAGATGTGACTGTGACTTGAATTTTGACTTTGACTCTATGGATAAGGCTGTGAATAGGCCTGTGGATAGGGCTGTGGATAGGGATGTGGATATGGCTGAGGATAGGGATGTGGATAGGGCTGTGGATAGGGATGTGGATAGGGCTGTGGATAGGGACGAGAATAGGGCTGTGGCCGATAAAAAAAAGTATACCTACGTGTGTAAAATAACCTAAATTTGTAGGTACTTCGAGGACGAAGTACATGTCAGTATGGCCGTGACAGATATTAATTTCGAAACGACACGTTGATTGAAGATGTCAAAGTCAAACAATAATACGAAGTGAACGAAATCTTGTCAATCAGTTAAACAAGTCACAGAAGCCATAAACCAAGAAGTAAAGTGAAGTCGAATCAGTTTCTGAACGAAACTTCAATAAAATGTTTGTTATCGTGATATAGCTTATCGATATAGGTTAAATAGTACCTATATTAAGTTATTATAGTAGTATATTAATGAGAACATGATTTGTTACTGTAGTCATTAAGCTTTAAATCATAGTTACCTTATAGTTTTGCTATAAGAGGTAGACAATTGAATGAACTGTTGTTTTGTTAACGAATTAATTAAGGATATCAGTAATTAAGGATACGATTAGATAATAACAAAAATTGTATAAATCCTCTATCACCTTTTAAAATACTCTCGCTAATCTACGTATCGTTATAATGTCCTGAGTTGTAAGATAATTCTAAAGTCCTTGTGATTGGTCGTTTGAATTTATGTAAATATCGGTAAAAGTAACACAATCTACTAATCATAAATGTTGTAATAATCATTGTTTAGATATTCAAAACAATATAACTATATCATGTATTGTTAATTTAACTGATAATCAAAGATGTTCAATCTCAATGTTTGGTGGTTTCGGATTGGTCAGAAACCTGGCAGACATTTTGAAATCTTGTGGGTATAAAACGAATACGATTGTGATTATGTGGATCAGTGTGCAGCAGCAGATCGATACCAAAGCTAAGTACCCACTTTGTAACTTTACTTATAAAATGCTTCTATTCAATTGTGACTGTGCTTGTATAATATGTGAAATATGAAATTATGTTTCATTTAGGTACTTATATAATTTCTGTGTTCTGTATTTTATTCATGATGTGTATATGTGTATTCTTTAGTAGTATTGTGGTAAATGTTGTTAATATTCATGATTAATAATTACTTATGTCTATGTTGAGGCGTTTATTCCTTGTCCATAAGAAGCATCTAAATTTACTTCAACTAGCCTCAATTATAGCTTTACTGGCTTCGCACTAAAGCTTGATATTTAGTTTTAAAATGGATAACCTAAAATAATGCGAGGCCCCAATCCGCGTTTGTTGCCCTGATTCTTCACGGTATTGGTCGCGAAAGAACAGGAGTAAACTTAGTTTTAGACTATTCTATGTGATCCTACTGAATAAATGCTTTTTGACTCTGATTTTGACATTATACATAAAAATGAAATATACCCACTATTTGAAATAATCTACTGTGTTTTTCTTGCATAATATAATATTAATATTTAGTTTGCATTCTCAAATAGGAAAATATAAAACTACCTTGTTATTTAGTAGTTGGTATTTTAAATTTCATTTAGGTAGATTATTGCTTTGCTTCTGGCTATATTTTGCAAATTAGCAGTAGATAACCAGGTCGCTTCTAACAAACGCAGAATGATGTCCAATGTAAGGTGTACCTACAAACCTACCTTACCTACTCAATTCGTTTTCAATAGTTTTCACTAGGCACTTATCTTATTTTATCTTGTGAAGCTAATATAATGCAAAGCAGCTACTTAAGTAGGTATGGTAAAGAGCTGATTACGAAGTTATAAAAGCGGTTAGAGTTCGCCCTCAGAATAACAACGTGGCTTGAACACTTCACCGCCTCAAACGACGCCACAGCTCTTTGTACATCGAAGGAAATGCATTCTTTGTCATATTATATTTCAACTTCATGAAAATAGAATTTTCTACAGCTTTCCACACGAGAGGATTTGTGACACATGTTTATTCATCTTTTACTGGAGTATTTTCAAAAGATTCTTTAGTAAATATTTCAACAAAAGATCTGCTATTACCTACCCACTTATGCATTATGAACTTTTCATAAGTAGGTACTTAAAATAATATTCAAATGAATGCATCAAAGCGCTTGTGACTTTGTTATTATTGAATATCAGGTACTTATAGGATTTATAATTAAAATACACAAGTGAACTTCGGTCACGAAATGGCCGAACACTTCCTCCAGCGCTAATTGCCAATTAGTTCAAACTAGCTTACATTAACTTCTATAACAAAACATTATTTTATGAGTTTCTCTGCCAAGTAAAACGCAAAATAGCTGCTAGTCGACTCGTCAAAAATATGATCCCGTGAATCTCAAATAGAATGATTAATGCGAAGGTGCTCGAATGCAAGACACGCTTCCAAATCGTGGTCAATATTCCACAGAACAATTTATCTTACAAGCAATAAATTAAAGAGATTAGTGATTTTGGTCCCGGCCCCAGCAGCGACAAAACCTGGTGTCTTATTGTTTGATTTTCAGAACAATTCTTTAGATTGTGTCCAGTGATAAATTTATCTTCACTAATTTAAATAAATAACCTTAAAAAGGAAACTATACAATACACCGCTATTATGTAACTAAGTAAAAATTTAAGGACACTGTTGCAGCAGCGGCAGAAAATAATAAGGGCATCATCATATAAATAATTCATTATTTATGAATAACCGACTACCGAGCACATTAAAAAGAAAGCCCATTAATTTCATCGCTTTTCCTCAGAGAGTAAAATGTAAGATTCGATGTTCCTCTCTGTTTGATTAATTAATCAAAACTTTTTAATGAAGCACATGACATGGCTACCGTGACTTTGATCTTGATGGTTGTACCTACGTTGTACCTAAATAAAAAGGAATCTTTGACATCTCTATATATAAAAATGAATCCCTATATCTCCTGGTCACGCCATCACGCGTGAACGGCTGGACCGATTTCACTATTTTTTTTTTGTTGTGTTTGTTATTGTCAGGATGAAGGTTCTTCTTATGACAGAAAAAGGTATACAGGGTGGTCCAGTTTATATGGAAAAAATTTATTCCTTTTTTTGAAAAACTCCCCTCAGGGGTTGTGCAAGGCAGTTCCAAAGATCGTTGACGAAACAATGCGCAGACGAAGGCGCGCGCGGGTCAGCTAGAAAACTTTTAAAATAAAACTTTTTAACAAAAAACTAAACCGCCGAAAGAACTGAAAAGCAAAAAATAATTGGTACCTTTTTTATTTTACCTTAATAACTAAGTTCTTAAACTAATGTAAGTATATCAAAGTAATTTTGAGTCGGCGCCCAACAAGCAAATCAATTAATTACGTCGCCTACTCAAAATTACTTAGATATACTTACATTAGTTTACTAAAAGCACTTCAAAAACAGTTAGGTATGAACTACAATACAAAATTTGTTTCATTTATTTCTGTTATAAACATGCCTTTGAAAATTTTGAAATGAGTTAATCTTGAATGTCGTATGCAAGTGAAATGAACGTAAGGGTTTGATACTTATTATGAAAATTCAGTTCTGCGTATGTTTTACTGTCTGTAAGGTAGGTAATTCAGGTGGATAATATTATCAAGGTAATATTGAAAGAAATACATTTTTTTTTTGTAAGTATTCGGTTATGTATCAAGCATGTTTATTTTCATACAAGTAAAATGTTTCACAAGTTTTCGCCTACTTCTAGAAGTATTGTAATTATTTCAAAACTATCGCTAGCTGGCCCCACCGCAAATCATTAAACCAATATGGTAGGTAGGTATATCATCATGGGTATGTTAGATAAAAAAAAAACAACTATCTTCCTGTGGTTACGGCAAGTCACCAGAAATTATTCAAGAGCTTTCGGATATGGCGAAATTAGTTTACGAATTAAATGTGTCCGCTGAGACTGACAGTATAAAGTTTTCTTCTATAAATGAAATTATTAGGTAGGTATGGTCTTATGATGTTGTACTAGTAGTAAATAACTAGAAAATAAAATGACGTAGCTTAGTCAAAAAAATTTTTTTGACTAAGCTACGTTTTTTTTTTCGTTAAATATGTTCAGAATCATGGTCTGATTGAAACCCCTGTTTTCGGTAGCAGTCTTTTTACACCCTGTATACGTAATACGTAATATGAATATTGTAAGCTAGGCCTTATCAATTTTAATTTGATGAATAAGTAAATTACCTACTTTGCTTACAACTTACCTACCTTAAAACTCCTCCCTAGAGCTTTGAGTCTTTATTAACCTTGGCTGGGATATTTTTTATAACGCTTATCTCAGCAGCTTTGATAAGTTTAAAGCCGCTCGTAAGGTTACACTCAGAGAATTCTGAAATGGACTTTTTATACAGGGTGTAAAAAGACTGCTACCGAAAACAGAGGGATTGCAAACAGACCATGATTCTGAACATATTTATCGAAAAAAAAACTCAAAAAAAATGTTGACTTAGCTACGTCATTTTATTTTATTTTCTAGTTTTTTGCTACTAGTACAACATAATAAGACCATACCTACCTAATCATTTCATTTATAAAAGAAAAAAACAATTAAAACTCAAAATCCAGCAATCTACGTATAAAAACGCGCCCAGTATATACGCAAACAGTGATCTTCAAACGCTGTTTTCTCCGGATAAAATGTTTTTTTCGGAAAACCCTTTTGGATTTGGTTGTGTTTTGGGATGCTGTACCTACCCCTTTCGGCTTCGGTAGACGTCTTTTTACACCCTGTATACTCGTCTTGTTTGCGTTCCCAACTTATTGTCATTTATGTACAATAGCTAAATATGGGACAATGGGCCCTGGAGGTAGGTAAACCACTTCAAATCCATTATTATAAGTTAAGTACCTATTTAATTTTTATTTGAATGAAACATTCCATTCAAAAAAGAAACTAAACTACAACTAAAGATCTTCTAAAATTTTCTTAACTCACCCGGGAATCGAATCAGCTTAAAATTAACAGTCATTATTTTTATTCTACTAATAGGTACCTACCTAGTCGATACCTACAGTACCTACCTATCTAAAACTTTTTAGTTATTCAAGTACCTACCTACCTAAACCTATAATCATACTCAAGTTTACTTTAAAAATAAATAACGCTGGACTTTTCACACAGCATCATCTAGCCCCAAAGTAAGCAGAGCTTGTGCTATGGGTACTAGATGACTGATAAACTACTTAATATACTTTTTTGATAAAAAGTAGTAGTAAAGATATTGTTAATCTCTCTATTGAGAGAACTATTGAGCTGTCGTGCGTCGAGTTAGAGCGACATATTGTTGTGAGTGTCTACCGTCCTCCCAACGCTGAGCATAGGTTATATGAGTCCACTATGGAAGAAGTGTTACTGAAAATTTTTGCCTCTAACAAAAATTTAATAGTCTGCGGTGATTTTAATCTTGATATTTTGGTAGACTCTGATAGGTTAACTAATTTATTTAAATGTTTTAATCTGAATCACCTCTTTATTGAGCCAACTAGGGTTACATCAGAGACTGCCACATGTCTAGACAATGTTTTCTGTAGCTGTATACCAATTAGTAAATCTTTAATTAAGAATTTTGCCTCTGATCACTATGGCCAAAGTGTAGTAATACTACACTTTGGCCATAGTGATCAATCCTAATTTCATCTTAAATGAACCTACTGAGTTCTCTTACCGGCCTGTCACTAAGAGTCGCATTTTAAAATTCCAGAGTAATATAGAACTCAGAATGTCACTTTTAGCTTGTCTAGAAAACCCGAATGACCTATTCACCAGTTTGTCAAATCTTATTATTGAAGAGCATAAAAAAATATTTAAATTAAAGACCTGCATAACTAGGACTTGTGTGAGCTTTGTAGACTGGGCAACGCCAGGTATTTATCGAAGTAGGAATAGACTTTATGATCTTTATGCTACTAGGGAACTTATGCTTCATAACCCATCGCATATCTTATACATTAAGAACTATTCTAAAATCTTCAAAAGGGTATGTCAAGCTGCTAAATCTATACATTTTAAAAATAAAATTGTGTCTTCATCAAATAAAGTTAAAGCCACTTGGAAAGTAATAAATAATGAAACAGGTAAATCAAGACCTGGTTTCAAACAAATTAATTTAAAAGTCAATGATAATCTTTTAACTAATAACATTGAAATAGCTAACGCGTTTGATAATTTTTTTTCGAATATAGCCCATGTTGCGACCAAGCCACTTAATTCTTCGGCTACTGGCGCACTTAAATTTTTAGAATCTGGTGTTGCTCAGTGTGGAAGTGACTTTGAATTCAGTTATGTTAACGCAGATAATATTGTCAAAACCTTTAAAACTCTTAATATTAAAAACACTGAAGATTTATGGGGGATATCAACTAAGATATTAGCCACTATTGTCGTTGATATTGCTCCATGTCTAGCTTATGTCTTTAACAGATGTGTAGACGAGGGTGTTTTTCCTGATCTTATGAAATTTAGCAAGCTTATCCCATTATTCAAGTCTGGCAATGAAAGCGACCCTGCTAACTACAGACCAATTTCGATTCTACCTGCGTTAAGTAAAATATTTGAGAAAGTTATGTTGAATCAATTGCTTGCGTACTTTAACCTTCACGGGCTTCTACATAAATATCAATTTGGATTTACCAAAGGTCGTTCAACAACTGATGCAGGTACTTTGCTTCTAAAGCACATCTATGATGCCTTTGAAAACTCACAAGACGTGATCGGAGTATTCTGCGATCTTTCTAAAGCTTTTGATTGCGTGTGTCACAAGACTCTGATTTCTAAGTTAAAATACTATGGCGTCAATAATCGAGCTATAGACGAAATGTATTAAATTCACTTTGCCTAACGTGGTTCACAAACCAACTAAAATTGAGATAAATGGAGAAACACTTAATCTTGTAGATTCAGCAATTTTCTTAGGGCTGACTGTTGATTCCAAATTGCAGTGGGGACCTCACATTGAAAGACTTGCAGGTAGACTTAGCTCCGCTGCAT
The DNA here is from genome assembly GCA_951394285.1 of Epirrhoe tristata. NCBI lineage: Eukaryota > Metazoa > Arthropoda > Insecta > Lepidoptera > Geometridae > Epirrhoe > Epirrhoe tristata. Next base: position 5,775,244 of record OX596146.1, on the reverse strand, counting down.
ATGCAGTTCGTACGATTAGGAGTTTGGCTGATGAAGAGACAGCCAAGCTAGTATATTATAGTTACTTCCATAGTGTGATGTCATACGGTATCTTTCTCTGGGGTAAAGCAGCCGATATTCAAGATATTTTTGTTTTGCAAAAGCGGGCTGTCCGTGCGATTTACAATATGAAACCACGGGACTCGCTAAGACAACGTTTTAAAGAAATTAATATTCTAACAGTATTTTCACAATACATTTATGAAATCCTTTTGCACACTCATAAATATATAAATGACTTTAAGAAAAAAAGTGACGTGCATAGAATTAATACTAGAAATAAGGATAAACTTTGTGTGCCTGAATTTAGATTAGAAAAAGTGAAAGGTTCTTTCATGGGAAATACCGTACTCTTTTATAATAAACTTCCAGATAATGCCACTAAATTGCCTATTCGAAGATTTAAAAGTTACATAAAAAATAATCTTATAAAGAAAGCGTACTATTCTATTGGTGATTATATTAATGATAAATTCGCGTGGCCTGATGTCGCTCTGCCCCTCGACAGCTGATGTGTGCACAATGTCTTTGCTATCTTGCTTAGCTTCTTGAATTTTACTTTTAATTTTACAACTAAGTTAGTTAAGAAATTAGCCTAAGTTTAGATCTAAGATGGATCACCTAAAAAAAGCTAGGCCCCAAACCGTGTTTGTTGCCCTGATTCTTCACGGTATTGGTCGCGAAGGAACAGGAGTAGAATCACCTAGTTTTAAGACGTTTCAAAGTGATCCCAGCGGTCCTACTGAATAAATGCTATTTGACTTTGACTTTGACTTTGACTTTGTTTGTAAATACATACATTTATACATAGAAACACCCGGACTCTAGACAAATATCTGTAGGTCATACAAACATTCGTCTCACGGCGGGGATCGAACCCGCAACCTTCTGCGTCGCAGGCGGACCTTCGCCCACTGCGCCACAGAGGTCGTCAGTTTACTTTTAAGACATTTCTAATAAGTAGGTAGTACCTACTTATCCTCGTGTTGGAATTAAAGATTACTTTTAAATAGAAAACAATTATAAACTACAAGGTAGAGCATCTGTATTCTGTGGTAGAGCCGCAATTTCTTGTAAGCCAAGCTAAGCTTTTCTTTATTATTTTCATAATGAAAGTTGAATAATGGAGGAAATTTTACCTTTGATCCCAGTTAAACAACATTACCTACCCAGGTATAAGCACAACGGATCTTTAGCTCTCTGAAGTTAGGTGCAATCACAGACCAGAAGCCGAAATCCGTGGGTGCAATAGACGATTGCGCAGGTTTGGTAGAGTAGGTACCTAAGCGAGATAGCACGTCATCAAAAATGGGTAAGTTTTAAGTTTCTAACCTTTGTGGAATACTTTTGGGTGAAAATTAAAATGGCATGCACAGGAAACGCAGTGGAAGAAGGGAAGGGAGGCCTTTGCCCTGCAGTGGGAAAACACATGCTAAATCATCATAATAATAATTATGATGGACAATTTTATTTGATTTTGTCTATTGTCTATGGTGTTTGAAAGACGAAGTTCGCTAGAAAATAAAATAAAAGGTAAGTATTGTGTAATTCAACTGACAATGGACATGGGCTTCATATTGACATTTGAAACCTGTTCTGTTCAATTGTCATTTTCGTATTACCTACCTATTTTATGTGATTGGTTGAGCTCTATTGGTTGGGATGACAACTGGGAATGGATTTCAAGTTAGACAATAACTGAATTGAATAGACCGCAGGTTTCTGTAGGTATTTCCTAGTTCAATGAAGTATTAGGTACCTAGGTACCTACTTATACTAAAACACAAAAGAAGAAAACCTTTTACGACTCGAGAACGTCGCGCTCTTTCGATGGAAAAAAGGTGTCCGAATGTTGCAAAAATGGATGAGATCGTCTCGGAAGAATAGTACGTGGACAAAATCAGGAGATTTATCGTTGAACCTATTCTGGTTCCGGGTGATAAAAGGTATTTGGCGGGATGAAAATAATGTTTCTAATAAAAAAGCTAAGTTATAAGTAAGTAGGTACCTATTTGTTGTAAAAGGTAGGTGGTAGGTACCCACTATCTTCGGTTTCCCACCCTAAGGGACTGTTTAGGCTTTTATTGGGTTAACGGAAGCTCATTCATCTACCTACCCAAATATATTTTACATAATAATCATTGAGGAGTTCCATTGTAGGTATAGCTACTGAATCCGTCATCAGATCAGTCAGCTCGCTGTCACCATGTTTAAAAAAATTTAAAATTGCGTGGTCACTGAAGAGTGAGTACCTACCTACCTACAAAAATTCAGCTCAATCGGACAACGGAATTTGTGATAAATTCAATTAGAAAAACTGCATTTTAGACTTTTTATTTACCTACTCATAAAATCGCAAAAACGTAGGTTTAATATCTCGGTCGATCATAAAGGTTCAGAGATCAGTTCTTATTTCAAATATTATTATGTGGCAGAATGAGCTTTGATCCTTTGCCTGATCGTGGCTGACATTAATTTTAGCGGGAAGCCTCCGCCGGGAACCAACATCTCTTCTCTGCCAGTCTGCACTTCGTGTAATTTCAGTTTTAATTTCATTTCAAAGATATTATTTTTGTCGTGCGTACTACATCAGAAAAAAGAAGTTAAATAATATTCTAATGATGTTTTCGGCGGAGGACCAGCAAATAGAAATATGTTTGTTGAAATCTAACTTGGAGGAAATTGAAAATGATTTAGTTGTTCAGGAAGTAAGTGTGCCTTTGTAAATTGTAAATTCCTCGTACGTACGGAATATTTGGGAAAGTAAAACAAAAAAATATGTTAGGACTATCGACTATCTACAGTTAATAGACCTGATAATTGTTTTAATTGTCACAGCGTTCTGTGATACCTGCGCTGGACGCCGAAAATAAGCAAAAATGTAATGAGACGCTGGCGGTGCTGAAAGTGGTTCGCTCCTTGAACTCTACAATAGAAAAATTAAAACAAGAAAATAGTGAGTATTTTTTACAACGGGCCAAACTACAACCTAAGATAGTTACTAAATACTATAAGTTAGAGTTTGGTATAAGCTTTTTTATAAGTAGGTACTACTAAGGTACTACTACCTACTTAGGTAGGTACTTATTTTCCTCTGAGGTAAATAAATAGGTTAGTGCCTCACAGAACTGATATCTTACTTTTTTATTACCTACTTGGGTAGGTAAGCAGAAGGTACCTGTTTATCAATAGCCCAAAGATAAACAGTAATTAATTGAAACTTTGAAATAATTATTTAAGTAAGGTAATCCGTTTTCATTCAACGTTTCTTCCAAATGCTCTACAGGATTTTGTTAAACTAATGGGTATGTATGTACTTACTTACCTTATTTTTGTATCATAGCGTTCCTTAAACATTTACTTAATTTTAGATCTTCGGGAATAAAAAGCCCTCTAGGGGTCTCTGTAGTTTCGACGCAGGTTAATTCAATTAGTTCAGTTGATTTGAGTATCTTGGCACGAACCTTCAAATCTTACATAAAATAATAGCTTTCGCAGCATTAGATACTTTTAACATGACGACCTTTGTGGCGCAGAGGGCGAAGGTCCGCCTGCGACGCAGAAGGTTGCGGGTTCGATCCCCGCCGCGGGACAAATGTTTGTATGACCTGCAGATATTTGTCTCGGGTCTGGGTGTTTCTATGTATAATATGTATGTATTTACAAACAAATAGCATATAAGTAGTATATCAGTTATCTGGTTCCCATAGTACAAGCTTTGCTTAGTTTGGGGCTAGATGATGCTGTGTGAAAATGTCCAGCATTATTTATTTATTTAACCTTTTACCTAGGCAAAAAACTCGAATCTCTTCCCGTCAAAGGTGGAAACTGTAAGGTAAAGGTGGGGTATATGAAAGTTGGTACTTACATATTATAAAACTCACGATTTACCTAGTAAACAGATAGACCTTCCGTCAACGCAGCATAACAAGCTATGCATTTCAAAGCCCCAAACTAATTCTGTCTATGTAATACTGCTGTAGTGTACTAGGTATGGATTGGATTACACTGCTGTGGCTGATATTGCCTTTTGTGCCTACCTACCAACCTCTACCTGCATAGGATCTATATAACATCGGATCGCAATGTTCAGCCAATTTGAACTACCAAACCTAGCTACCACTTCACTGTTCTAGTACAGAGACAACAATGGAAATGAGTTCTTGGAATTGACTAACAAAAATCGTTGTAATCAGCGGTTTTTACAATATTTTTTAAATCGTTTCGATTTTAGCATTTCAGTCGAAAGCTACCTTAGATAACCAAGCATCATCATAATACACTATGAACAATTTTCAAGGAGACCTTTTTGCTACGAAAGTTTTCTTAGGCTAAGGTAAGTTCGCGAAGTGTGTTCGAACTATAATAATAATGTGACATTATAGGGAAGTGTAGGTATGTAATTTTTCTTCATTTCTCTAAGCTATGGAATATTACTATTTAAATAAAGAGACCAATTTTGCCTATGCTCTTACACCTATGTCTATATTCATTAGGCCATTTAGTAATTAAGCCATCGTGCAATTATTTCCAACTCAATCTCGTGGCTATTGTTAGGTAACGTACCTAGCTGTATTTGTAAATTATTAACGAACACGGGAATGGTCTTTATTGCCCAATAAACCGTTATTCCCGTCTCCCGCTGTTGGTATCCCAACTGGGTAGAGCATCGATTCGTTTGATAATTTAAATAATTGGAATGGCATGACCTCTTTAAATAGAGATCCAAAGTGTTATGTGGGTAAAAAGGGTTTGGGGACTGGGAACTGAACTAATCAATTGAAAATAGAAATAAGTAAATTCCTAGTAAAGAACCAAATTGCTATTAAATCCAGACAGTTCAATTGCGATTTACCTACATAAATGTAACTAAGTTACTAAAAGATTTCGCTACATTATGGAAAACTTACCAATCTTGTAACTAATCTATATTTTTTATATTAAGTAATTATATGTAAGTAATTTTTATACAGTCTTAGCTTAGGCAAAAGCTTGAAATTTGGTTACTTATACCCCAGACCATACCTATACATAACGACCCTAATATTTTATACCCACACAATATAGCATAAAACTTTCAGTTAGTCTGACTGCAAAACGGGTGCAGTTGAAACGACAATGCCACGAGTTATTAGAAGATCTGGAATCAACTCGCAACAGACGGGACGAGCTCGGAAATTACCTAAAACAGGAGGAAAATGAAACTGAACTTCAAATGTATGTTTTAACAAAATTAGTTTAGTTATAAAACTCAATTAGACTAAGTGTGGATAGTGATGCCACGCTGAAGAGACTTAGGGGCCATTAAAACTTGACATGCTTTTAATTTAAGACAGACAACGCTGAATTAATCCATCAAATTAATTTGATTTTTAGTAGGTACTAGGTACTTACTTATGAAGTTCATAATCTTATATATAAAAATGAATCCCTTTTTCCCTTGGTCACGGGATCACGCGTGAACGGCTGGACCGATTTTGCTAATTTTTTTTGTTGTGTTTGTTATTGTCAGGAGAAGGTTCTTATGACAGAAAAAATCTATATATTAATCATGGAGGGCGTGAAATAAGGGTTGAAAGTTTGTATGGGGAGTTGGTAGTTCCAGTTAAAGGCAATAGATGGCGTTGCTAATAAGTATGTTATTTCGCTGACGAAGTCGCGGGTACCAGCTAGTATAAATATACTTATAAGACCTCTTAGCAAGTTGAGACGGCAAAATACCGTACCGATGTAGATAATTCTTCAAAATTGCTTCGTTTATTATACCAATTTTAACCCAATTGAATTCCTTTGTACAAAGCTTAAAGCCAAATTAGGAAAATACACGAGATCCTAAATTTTCACCCACCAGACTGTTAAAGATATCTTGCTAAATGAAGGCATTTACTTTATCTTCATTCCAAAAGGAAAATAATAGAGTACCTACCTATACCTATACCTATAGTCTCAAGCCCACCTCTTCCATTTTATCTGAAGGTACCTACTCATACTCACCCTTCGACATTACCTTCGTAACTTCCCACTTTATCACAAAGTTACATTGGGTGCAAATACATGGATCTACGGACGAACCAACCACTGGACTCTACAATTAATGAAAAGGGTTATTTCATGTCCTTATCCCCTTCAACCTCCAAATGAGTAGAACCGTCCCCGTTAAACCTTACCTAATCTATGCAATTTTTCAACACTTCCCTTTAAAGTAAGGTAATTTTTCAGGCTCATAACTTTTTGACAATTCTTTGTCCCATTGAAATTATGGCAGTTTTATTTTCATGAATTCATCAGTGAATTTGCAAAGCTATACAGGGTGTAAAAAGACGTCTACCGAAGCCGAAAGGGGTAGGTACAGCATCACAACACAACTAAATCCAAAAGGATTTTCCGAAAAAATATTTATATCCCGAGAAAACAGCGTTTGAAGATTACCCAGTACATACGAAAACAACTTATGTACTGGGCGCGTTGTTTTACGTAGATTGCTGGATTTTGAGTTTAAATGGCGAGCACTAGGGGAGGCCTATGTCCAGCAGTGGACTGCCATAGGCTGATGCTGATGATGATAAGTTTAAATTGTTTTTTTCTTTTAAAAATAAAATAATTTGGTAGGTATGGTCTTTTTATGTTATATAAATGAAAATAACATAAAATGACTAAGCTAAGTCAAAAATTTTTTGCGTTTTTTTTTCGCTAAATATGTATGTTTAGAATTATGGTCTGATTGCAACCCCTCAGTTTTCGGTAGTTGTCTTTTTACACCCTGTATAGCGTAGAATATTATGTAAGTACCTAAATACTAGTGCGATATTTTGTGCATGTCCATAGATGCGTTCCTCTTAGTTCAAATACTTTAGCATGCGGAACGATTTCACTTGATTTATCTGGTAAGGATCATAGAACACGATAAAATAGCACTTTGCATCGAGTTGTGTGAACTGTGAAGTCGCTTAGCAAATAGGTATCTACCTAATGCTTTAACTTTTCCAATTACAGCCGCCAATACGAAGATTCTTTACAAGAAAAGGCAGAAAGGTTCAGAAGAACTCGTGGATACTATGTAAGTCTGATTGAAATAGTTCTGAAAACATGTGGTTCAATTCTTAGTTAACGTTTAAAAAGTTTAAAATTGCTGCATTTTGTATAGGTATACCTAATGATAAGTTAAGGTAAGCGCAACTTAGAAATGAGATGAACTTCCGCAAACTACAGACATAACTTTAAATCAACCGAGTGTGGTTTCTAGCAAGGATGTTTATCTTTTAAAATTCCGCTCTCGCGCAAGAACAGGTTTTAATGTGACAGTAAACAATTTTAGGTACTTTGATATTTTAAAGAGCTTTGAATCCTAAGAGATCTGAGGATGTCTTTCACGCAAGTCGTGATCATGTTACATCAACAAAAATCGTGCTTGCATGTAAACCTATCAGCACATACCTACATTCGTTAATGTACCTACTCACATATTCCTTGTTACATAGGTACATAATTTAATTAAAGCCCTAAATAGGCCTGTACTATTTAACTAGCTGATATGTTAAAGCGAAAACCATACAATAATTTATAGGGTACGTACCTACCTTAGTTAAGTACAGTTCGCCCAACGGATCTAGGCATTCGTGAAGTTAGACGTTTGTCTGCGCAGAACACAATTTTGAATGAAAAAGCGTTCACTGCGCAGACAAACAGCTAACTTCACGAATGCCTGGATCCGTTGGGCGCACTGTACTTTAAGGTACACCAAGCAATAAGTTTTGTTCAAAATGTAGTATGAAGCGGAAATAAACGAGGAAGTTGATAAAATGAAAACCACTATCTCAGAACTTGAAAGTGAACTGAACAGGAAACAGCAAGTTGTTGATGATTTGAAGATGCAAGCTGAAGGCATACACCCAGACGTTCCGGAGGATTTACTTCAGATTTGGTAAGTTAAACTGCACTAATAATTCACTTAGAAAAAACAGCCTAGGTATTAAAATAAAATGGTACTCAAATCACGTCATTGGAAATTAAAATTCATTAACCAATAGTCATGGATGGCCCAAGCGACGATGGCGGGATGATCTGGACTCCTACAAAAAATATTGGCCTGTTATGGCCCAGGACTTTGGCCTGCAGTGGGAAACATAGGGATTATAATAAAATAAAAAACCAATAGTACTTATTACCTATTTGTGACCACAAAAAAACAATTTATAGCCACGCAACATTTATTTCCGAGTATTAGGTATTTATAGCATAATAAACATTTTATAGCTATGGTAAGTAAACAAGTTTCTAAGGAACCCTACGCCATGTCCATCTGACTGTCTGTCAGCTCAGCTCAGCTTCTTTATAACAATCATTTAAAAAACTGAAAAAGTACAATCTATTTTAAGGGGATGATCACATTGATTTGTTGTCGTTAGCCGTCGCAATTTTTTGATTCCATTTGTAAAATAAATACTTTGTTTAGAACTTTAGAATCAAATCAAGATACTAAACCATTATTGAAAATTGAAGGAAAAAGAATTATTACCCATCTAAAAGTTGTAGGATCGCCCTAATTTAGCTGCAATACCACACAATACATCACATCTATAACTGCAGCTCATAAATGAAATGGAGCACCACCCCGCAAACCTCCTATAGTACATAAATCATCCTTGCACTATTCAATTGTACGACACAATGTTACCATAACTCATTTGCATACAAACCAGCGCGTCAATAATTCTCGCAATCACAAAATTGCTTTCAATTCTGTGGTAGGTACTTCAAAAATACCTAGTAGTTTAGGTACACAATAAAACAGTACCAAACCAGCTTTTGCACAATTTAATATTCACGTTAAAGGTTATCAAAATTAAAATTAATTTTGTTATTTGCAGTGGAAAACCAGAGTTGGATGAAAAAGTGAAAGCTCTGATTGCAGAATTTGAAACTTTATCTGCAAAACGATAAGTGGCAATATTGTAAAGCTCACTCAAACAGCGACTGTGGAAATAATGAGCAATGACATTTTTTTCATTTCCTTCAGATTTCGTACTCTTTTGTGAACCTTCTACTTTGAAACAAAACTTGATTATATTACTCTGATTTATAACTTGCTAATTTTCCTTTTTTGTATTTGTCTTACGGCTTTGGTCCACGTAAAGTTATGCTGAATTTTTATATAAGTTGTGTAAAGCTTGTTTGATTATTCAGGTTCCATTTTGTTTGCTTAAAGTTACAAAATAAATAGTTGAGTTTAAATTGGTCTAAGCTGCTGAAAAAAAAAGGTAAGTTACTTTCTTAGAAATAACTATGTTTATGTAATAATTGTCGCTGACTGTAAATTTTTATAAAATCTGTGAATGAGTTCAAAGTATCTCCAAATGTTAGGGAAGGTCTCCTAAGAACGTTTTCCTGTAGCTATAACGGTTAAGGTACCTGCCCTGCGTGGCCCTTCTCAAAAGTCTACCTGTATATCCTTACATTACGAACGACGCGCGATGTCATTATAAAAACGAAACACATTACGTTCCTCGGATGAAATCAGATGATACCTAATAACGTATTGATTTCTCTGAATATAGAGATAAGGAACGACTAATGAAGTTTGAAAACATACAACAAATACCTATGTAGCCACGATGGGATATACGTCTGATTATTGATTCCATAAGCCAGTTAGGGATTATGTTGGCGTAAGTGCATTACGTACGCTAATGTTACATTTGAAAGCTTTCGGAATGAAAATAAGATCAAATTTATTCTGGGAAAAATATGAGAAATTGTATAAGGTACCTAAGTCAATAATGTCTGTATTGGGTAAGGTTACACAAAACAAAACAAATTCATTTCAGATCAAAGAAAATACGGTCTGTTGGATTGGAGGCAAGTCTTAATCGTTTTTTTTTGCATCAAATAAGGAAATCTTGGCCAAGATTAAGTAGTGTTGGGAAAAGAACGTGCTAAGAATACATTATGTCTACCTAAGTATATTACCTATAGGTAGGTAGGTAGGTAAAGCCGTGTTGGCCGAATGGGGTTGTACCTCAACTTTCAATCCGAAGGTTGTGTGCTCGAATCCCGGCCGTGCATCAATGGATTTTGCGTTTCGTAAAATTTATATGCGCTTTAACACGTGCTCTAAACGGTGAAGGAAAACATCGTCAGGAATCCAGTTAGTGTTCTTATAGGCGGCGATAGGCTTGCAACCTGTCACGTATGGAATACTAACTTCTGCAAGATGTGGGCATGTATCAAATATGTGTTTGGACATGCCTCTGACTACCTCCCTTAGACATCTTCATAGGATCTGGAATAAGTAACAAAAAGATCTGAGAGAATGAACCCGTTTACGTTTAGGTAGGTACATAAACGGTCTATAAGTAAATGATTATGTAACGTAACAGTAACAGAATGTACTTACTAAACATGTGTAAGTATAGTTTTCCTGAATTTGAGGGCATGTGCCTTAGCTAATCAATCTTTCTTCAGCAATAGCGGATAGTACTTAAGTAATTCAAAGGCGTTTTAAAATATATACTTGTTAAAAAATAGTTCGATTGGTTTTGGTACTCCCTTGGCCCTTTTATTTTTTTCATTCTGTAATACTTTCATGAATGCTGAAAACATCCCTATTCGAATTCGTATCCTTGGTTAGAGCCTTGATGTTGGCTTAACTTTGTTTCCACGCCAGAGATTGATGGACAGTCCAACGTGCGCCCCAGATTTAACATACCTACTTATTACTTCTATTTATTCGTCGTTTCCGTACATGGGAATTGAATATATCATAAGTACCTGGGTAATGGTTTGATTTTTGCCTTCGCAATCTTTGCTCTGGCATGATTATGGAGTTTTTTTTATGAAATAAATAAAAACAGCGTGTCCAAAATGATGTAGGTTCAGACATGTAATTTTAAGTGGGGATAATGTGTTTAAGTTTGAGTGAAAAACATTGACCTCCTTCTGACACAGTCGGGTAAAAACAAGTGTCATGAGCGAGACAGCTAGTCTATAAAGTGCGAGAAATGTACGTCTCGTGACTCGCCTTGCTTCCTGTTGGCTGCAAGCCAGTTGTTAGCAAGTCGTCTCTTATTTCACCAACCTTTCATACTGACGTTGCTGACGTGTGCAACATGAGTAACATTTGTTGCCATTTTCTTCTGCATTTTATTTCATAACTTTAACAGTTTAATGTTTATTATTAGAAGGCATTATGGTAGAGCTTGACTTGGCAGATTTCAATTTGCTGCCACTGCGTGTGTTATGGAACCCATGCTGAGCTGCTCCGACTATTGCTGCACCTTGAAAGAATTTACCCTGAAATAATATTAAACCAGGTCAAAGTTAGCCCGTGAACTTCTAAAAGCCTATAGCTAAATAAACGTTCGGCCGAAACTTCTATGTAAGTTAGTTACGGTTTAAACTAATAACTATACCCATGCAAAAGTTACCGCGTTGCGACATGGTTCCGTCCGATAGAGTAAGTATGAAAATAGCATTAGCGATCGACAATCAGCTTTGCGTCCTCAAATCGATCATATTCACGATGTGCTGTTGCATAGTTGCACAAATTGGTGCATTGCACGCACAATATGTCAGACACTACCTGCATAGGTAGATTAGGTAGTGACTCACCTACGTCATCCTTACCAAGTTTTATAACGGATTTTCTTTTCGGCAATATTTAGAATTACTAATATTAGATAAAGTACCACACACTTTATCTAATATTACGAGTAATAGGGAAAGCTCTGTGAAAAATACCCACCAAGCCATCTCTGAATTTCTGTGGCCATGTTTTTTGTGTAGTCAGTATAGGAGAACTAGTAGATGTCGTACTTGTACACTCAACTAAACACGTCTGTGAGCACAATACCACCACTAAAACAATAGCCAAAGCTATCTTCATGGTGCAAACCGGAGCTACGAATCCTTTGAACGTTGCTATACAAATGAAATATTTTTCCAAACTATGTTTACTTTTATAGCTTCTACGTTTAGGTAGTAACAACAGGAAAACGGGTGAATAAGATTTGCTTACATACCTACAATTTCCTCCTTAAATTTTACGAGTAGGCTTAGAAATGTACGTTACCACGACCGACGACTCATTTTATGAATACCTAATTCTTTAAAAAGCACGAACCTTTGGAACTAACCAACAACCAACCTTCTTAGTAAGTAGTTACATTTTATTAAGTTTGTATTTAATCTTTCTCAAATCTTTTTCAAAACTATCATTATTATTATTATTCATGTTGTTCATTAACCGACTTCAAAAAAAGAAGGAGGTTTTATGTTCGGCTGTATGTATGTTTTTTTTTTTTTTTTTTTTTTTAATGTATGTACAGCGATATTTCCGTCAGTTGTGGACCGATTTCCAAAATTTTTTTTTTGTTTGAAAGGGTATACTCTCAAGGTGGTCCCATATAAATTTTATTCCTGAGGGTTTGATACTTTTCCTGTAAAACTAAAAAAAGCACGGAACTTTAAGAAAATTGTGGACCGATTTCCAAAATTTTTTTTTTGTTAGAAAGAGGTATACTCTCAAGGTGGCGCCATATAATTTTTTTTCCTGAGGGATTGACAGTTTTCCCGTAACATTCAAAAAACCTCATTCTCACTACACAACACACCCTGACTCAGAATCTGAGTCAAACATTAAATAGTTTGAAAGGGTATTAAACCCGAGGTGGTCCAAAATATTTTCTTTTCCTGAGGGATTAATAGTTTTCCCCCTTGCTGAACTCCGGTATGTCCTTTAGTAGGCCTGCCCATGACTTCTCTTATCCTTTCCTACTTAAGCTACGAAAAGCAGGGTCTTAATGTAGCTTACTATATTATTTACACAGTATTTATTTACTTACACTAAAAAGTGAAAAATAAAAATTTTTGAAAAAAAAAATTGAACCGACTTCACAGAACACAAACAGACGAACCTTCTACACACTAAAAAGAGAAAAATGAGAATATAATTTGAAGTCGGTGCCAAGTGAATACGATTAGTACCTATAAAAAAAGAAATCGAACGATAGCGTACCAGGATACAATTTTGCACCCAAGTTCTTTTGAATTTCTTAGATGTAAATGAATAGTTGGCACCGACTTCAAATAATATTCTCATTTTTCTCTTTTTAGTGTGTAGAAGGTTCGTCTGTTTGTGTTCTGTGAAGTCGGTTCAATTTTTTTTTTCAAAAATTTTTATTTTTAGTCTCTTGTCTTGAAAAGACAAGGGGTTTACGTTTTCCGCGGGCTTTTGGCCAAACGAAAAATCGTTTTTGGTTTAAGGATAAAAATTTCCGGACAATGCGACCTGCTTTTTGCAATTGAATGCAAGTGAGTTTGTTAATATCAAGGCTCTGTAGGTGGATGTGGATATAATTACTATGGGTACCGTATGGTTTTGACTGTATAAATAAATAAATAATGCTGGACATTTTCACACCGCATCATCTAGCCCCAAACTAAGCAAAGCTTGTAGGTACTATGGGAACCAGATAACTGATATACTACTTATATACTTTTTGTTTGTAAATACGTACATATTGTACATGGAAACACCCAGACCCGAGACAAATATCTGTAGGTCATACAAACATTTGTCCCGCGGCGGGGATCGAACCCGCAACCTTCTGCGTCGCAGGCGGACCTTCGCCTACTGCGCCACAGAGGTCGTCAAACTATCTACTCTAAGTCTGTGTATTTTGCTAGTTTTTCGGTACTTATGTGTTTTTGCAAGATTGTGGGTGTTAGGTATAGCAATATCAATAAGGTAGACGCAGAGTCACCTGTATCTTGGGGGTGGATAGCCATCTAATTATTTTTGATCTCTTCTAATTTTATCAAGCTGGATTTTTTATAGATTGCTATTTTTTTTTAAGTAGGTACCTACTGCTGGCAACCATACTTTTTGGTTGGCAACTCGACGAGAGAAGCTGATGACAATGACAGCGGGTGACGGGAGTTCCGGCGGCCGTGGGATGATTGGAGTTTGTTGTTGTTGAAAAATAACGAAGTAATTGATAAAACATTGGAATAAAACATTGAAAGAAAGCTAAGAGTTAATATCAGAAGTGGATAATCGAGTTTCACGTGCTTGTGCCTAGTTAATTAGTATAAGATAATGGGCATTGTGAATCAGGGTAGTAAAAAAAAAACAGTCACTGAACAGAAAATCGACCGGAGACTTGAGTGAATCTTGAAGCCGAGCTAATAAGTAAGCAAGTGAGCTGAGTACAGTCATAGCTTAGATCATAGAAGCGAACTGAATAATACAGTCATTTTATGGATCTAGTTATGAACTGGCGCAGTCACAGATACTCACAGTGAGCTGAATACAGTCATAGCTTGGATCATAGAAGCGAGCTGAATAATACAGTCATTTTATGGATCTAGTAATGAACTGGCGCAGTCACAGATACCTACACAGTTAGCTAAATACAGTCATAGCTTAGTTTATAGAAGCGAGCTGAATAATACAGTCATTTTATGGATCTAGTTATGAACTGGGGCAGTCACAGATACCTACACAGTGAGCTAAATACAGTCAGCTTAGTTCATAGAAGCGAGCTGAATAATACAGTCATTTTATGGATCTAGTTATGAACTGGCGCAGTCACAGATACCTACACAGTGAGCTAAATACAGTCATAGCTTAGTTCATAGAAGCGAGCTGAATAATACAGTCATTTTATGGATCTAGTTATGAACTGGCGCAGTCACTGCAGAAGAGAGTAAAGTGAATGAGACAGTCGATATACAGGAATAAGAGTGAACTGACGTTTCAATAACAGAGCAAGCAATCATGATGGGCCGAACGTTTATAATTAATATTAACAATACCTATGTACGTACTTACATAACCATGATTTCAGATAAGCTTTAGGTACCTACACGAGTTACGAACGTGATGGCAAGCATTAAAATCGGGTGATGTCAATGATATTTTGAAAGATCATTTGGATGATTTAAGGAGTGTGTGGTATGGTGTGCCTGAGGACATGCACATGCAGGAGGGCCGTGCTGGCAACCATACTTTTTGGTTGGCAACTCGACGAGAGAAGCTGATGACAATGACAGCGGGTGACGGGAGTTCCGGCGGCCGTGGGATGATTGGAGTTTGTTGTTGTTGAAAAATAACGAAGTACTTAATTGATAAAACATTGGAATAAAACATTGAAAGAAAGCTAAAAGTTAATACTACCTACCCTATTTTTCTTTAGCCTTTTAGGTCTAGGTTGTTTACTTTCAAGCTTATATATAAAATAATTAAATTAGGTAAGTAGCTACTACGAGTAGGTATACTTAGATACCTACAGTCAGCAACGAAAGTCCATAATGAGAATAATAATTCCTCTCAAAAAAGTATAAGTAAGAAGTATTGTAGGTTCTCAAGTTATGTTTAATGCATATTACCGTGCTCTAACAATAAAGATAGGGCTCATTGATTTCCCCCTTTGAACACAACAGAAGACTTAGTTGGCACACAATCAAACCACACACAATCTGTCTACGTTACACAGAGAATTGATAAGACTACTTACCTATATAAACTTCTATGACGTTACATAAGTACCTACAGTCAGCAACGAAAGGCGAATGACAGTTAAACTTTTTAAATGGCTTTTGTTTTCGAAAACCAAGAAAAAAATAACTCAAATATTAGTAAAAATTTTGATCCATGATGTTACGGATTTCGGATATATTCAGATTTGTGAAACATAAAATGTTAATCGACTCAAGTTGCTGACTGTACCTATCTTAAATGTGGTTATATTGAGAATATTACAAAGCTTTCTATTCTTTGGCGCCACTGAAAACCAGCGCTCCAACACTCACGAGCTGTTGGAGCAAATGCTGAGGGGTAGCCGTATTTTCACCCACATAAAATTATGTAGATTTAAGCACCTATTGTAACTGTTGTATATGATGTGGATAAAACTTTATTATTCTTATTCTATTGAGAAATTAATCAACAATGGCCACTAAGGCTGAAGATGCTCAATAAAATTCCTGAATTTTTCCTAACGTCTTCCGTTCCGCCTTTTGTGTTTCCTAGGCCTCGGCTGAAAAGCTTTTGCGACGTCATGCAAGGTACTTGCTATGTTGATTATTCGAAGACCTTTGCCCTGAAAATAAATACAGCCTTTGTGAAAATTCAATTGTGTTTATTGGTACCTCCCTACTATGTTTTTTTACGAGATAGTATTTTGCTAAGAACTTATTCCTAAGATAAATGGTGTGAAAATATATAGGTAGGTAAGGTACTAGGTACAACGTATAGGTATAAGAAAATATTTATGTAGGTAACTGTTTTATTCCTTGTATTATCGGATCTAAATCGGAGATAATAATTATTCTAACATGCAGCCTTATTGTTTTGATTGAAATCCATTCCCAGTTATCATCCCAATAGAGCTCAATCAACCAATCACATAGGTAATAGGAAAATAACAATTGAAGTCCAGAATGGGTTTCAAATGTCAAAATGAAGTCCATGTCCATTGCCAGTTGAGTTGCACAATAAGGCCCCTGGTCGGATAGACAGATACCTACGTAGAATTACACTTTAAAAAACATCACTCACAATGACTTTTCCTGCGCTTTTGATGACTTTCACAGGAATTTTGCCAGGAGCTGCTTCGGAGTCGATCGTTAGAAGAACCATTACGATAAGCGCAATAAGAATCACAGTGGTCTGCTTCATAATTTGGAATTCACAGCACCTCACTCAAGTCAACTGCTTAGTATTCAGAGTCAGTCTGGAGTTTAACTTAAACTGCTTTAACAGAATAGTGATCTAGGTACTTGCGTTTTTATACGAGATAGCGAGTACGGGACTTTACATACGAGTAAGTACCTACGTACTTAGGTATAGCTATTTGTTTTACGAATTGAGGGTGGCTTATCATTTTTTACAAACATGATAGGACCTAATGGGTGATCTTTTCCTCGTTGAAGACATTCTATAGATTTTTTTCTGGAAAAACTTACGTGGGCTAAAACGTTGTATAGTAACAAGTAGGTAGGAACCTACCTACCTACAACTTAAGTACCTTAAGTTGTAGGTAGGTAGGTACCTACTTGTTACTTATCGTAGTATCTATCTACCTACCATTTATTGTTGTCTAATAGCCTAATTAATAGCGATTAAAAATATTGGTAAGTATGGGTTGACTGAGATCTTGTAAAAACACAAAAAAATATCGATAGTCGCACGCGTTGCTACTAGCGAGATATTTTTGATCTTCAGAATACGTTCAGTTCAGAACGTAACTCACTTGTACAGAGTTAACAAACCTTACAAAAGCGGTACCGACGAAAGAATCAGATAAATCCTGTACCTACCTACATCAATTTACTAAGTAGCCCTAATTTCTTCGGACGGTTCAAAGAAACTAAATTTTTTACAAAAATCCGATAAAATATAGGTAAACATGAACTTACACGTACTTAGGTACTTTTTTAATCCAAGAGTTTTTTCTACGAATCTTTTCTTGTAAGCCGATTAACAAATAAACTTGGCTAAAATAAGCAAACAGGTACCTAGAGACCTAGTAGGAAGGAATATACCTACCAGTTATTGTATTTAAGTGGTGACATTTGGGCTCACAGAACACAGCTTTCTGTGTTCTGTAGTTGGGCTAGTCCATAAAAATGTCTATACCTACCTTTATCTTTCAAATAGGGAATTGTAACTAAACAAAGCGAATAAGATTAAAAACTTTTTATTGCCACGAATAAAACTACTAACATAAATAAATTAACTTATGCCTCTACGCTCTGAAGTTTTCATGCTTCATCCTTGATTTTTCGATTGTTGGTAGACCTCATGACCAGCACCAATAACACCAATAGCGCTGAGACCATGTTTCTGAAAATAAAAGTAAATATCAGTACTTATCTGATTAAACAATATAAAGTAGAATAAAAAAAAATAGGTGAACTTTCTTACACCTTTTAGTTTTAAATAGGTACATAAAAGTTAAGTAACCGAAACGGTAAACCAAGCGCAGTTGGGGTAGATCGCTAGTCCACTATGAAGTATAGGGGTAGGTAGGTACTCACAATAACTTTTCCGCCCTTCTTGACAGCTCCACCGATGCCCTTAGGACTAGCGCTAGCTCCACCCATCAGGGCCAAGACAGCGAAGACAACGAACAATAGACTGGACAGCTTCATATTTTACTGTAGGTTTAAGAAGCTCCTGAAGAGGTTCTATCGCTGGGTTTGCTGAGCAAGTAATGATACTTCCTTCGAATAACCATGAGTTTAAATAATGACCACGTAAAAATGGCAACAGGGAAAAACCTATTGAATTTCTAATTTTCATGCGTCATAAAACTTATTGTTATGCTTCACAGTAGTGGCTAGACTTTATGCAGGCCGAGCTTTGCTGGGCGGGTTTTCCATGATTATATTTCATACATCCGTTTTATGTCTCGAGCTCTAAACATTGAGAAAAAACATCGTTAGAAAACCCGCTGCTAAGTCAGCTTTACCTACAGCCATACAACACGTAGATGTCCTTCTAGTAGTCAGCGATATGATTTCATGAATAATTAAAGATTCATTTTCACATGGTGTGGTTTATCTCTGTTATACTATTACTACTTAAGTAAACCTTTCTAGAAATAAGTTGTTGTGCCCTCTTTTACGCATGTTGTGATACCCTATAATTATGGGAACACTAGACCTAAGACATTTTGTTTTAACTCTTGTATGTAAGGTGTACACCCGTGTTGGGTATCCTTAATAAATAAAATAAAATAAAATAAAAATAAATAAATAAAATGGTGCAGCAACCAGCAAGGCAAAGTAGTTAATTCATTACTTAGGTACTTGAAACATAATGGTTAAGTACATTTATAATCCTTAATTCGAACTCCGAAGATTCTAAGATTTCAAAACATACAATTGTTGTTGTGACGCACTGATCCATAATAATCATACAGTTGGGAAATTGCTTTATGCCCACGATCGCGGATTATTAAACCTAACCACAGTACCCAATTATTCTTCTACAGGCACTGTATAATAAATATATATTCTGCAGTCACGTCCTATTCCACGCTTAACTGTTGTTACGTGCCTAATCCAACCCACTCGCAGGAATTTTGGAAAACCCTACAAACAATTTTAGTCAGGTATAATTTAGCAGGATATACCTACTAACTAAGTATCTAGTTTGAGGTGCTTACAACAAACATAAAATAAACGCCTCTTTCCCGTAGGGGTAGGCAGAGACTACATATTTCCAATTGCTATATATTGTATACTAGCTGGTACCCGCGACTTCGTCAGCAAAATAACATACTTGAAAACCTCTAAATAGAACTGAAAACTGCAAGAATCTCCTGAAACTTTTAAAATTGCAAGAATAGCGCCATCGGTTTTAACTGGAACATCCAACTCCCCCATACAAACTTTCAACCCTTATTTCACGCCCTCCATGATTATTTTTGAAAAAAAATGTAGCCTATGTCCGTCCCTGGGACATAATCTTTATCCATTTCATATTTCAGCATAATCTGTTCAGTGGTTTAGGCGTGAAAAGGTAACAAACAGACAGACAGACAGAGACATTTTACTACATAATAGATGGCGCCACACGAAAAATTAGATCGCGCTATCGTAGCGTTTTGGGCAACGTAACATATTATTATAAACTCGCTAATCTTATAAACAGCTTTATAATATTAGTAATTAGTAATTAGTAATAGCTATAAGCCACTAATATCATTCAGGCCGCTAGTTGAACGGCGGATTAAACCAGTTGGCTGCGACATAATATATACTCATTTAACTCTCCGTATAAGCTCACCAGTGTTTGCCATATAGCCACATTAGCCACCTATTTTTATTATTAATAATTAATATTTTATGATGTACCTGCCTACATACTTACACTTTTCTAAAAGTACCTAAGGTAAGTACCTACTATAGTTTTACGTCATAAAAATGTGTTGTTTTGAGTAGTTAGTAGAGTCTGGCAAATGAAAGTAGACCCTGAAAAATCGCGGCAAATTAAAAAAATATAAGCGTGGCAACCCATTAATTTTCTAAAATATGTAATTGAATATTTAAAATCTCTGCAGGGTACATTTTCTAGCACTATGGGGGTTACCAGTTGGTGACGCTGACTGTACCTACTTAGATACTTTTTTGATTCAGGTAGGTAGGTACTCTCAACATATTATAAATTATCAATGATAAATACTTAGCTAATTATTTTAATTTCCCAGATATTTTACTGAGTACTAAAGCAAATCGAATGGTAGGTACCATTCGATTTGCTTTAGGCTATAGGTATTATATTCGAATGGCTATAGGTAGGTACCTATAGCCATTTGATTAGCTTTAGTAAACTGCGCTACGGTCCGGCGTCGGCGTTAGCAAATGCTGCGAATTATTAAGATTCCAACGCAAAAGTACAGAACAGAACTAGTCTGACGCACACTTGGCCAGTTTTATGTGTACACGCAGAGCCTAGCAGAATACTAATAAGATAAGGGAATGCCAAAAAATAAGGAAGGATAAAATAAGTAAGAGTGCCTCTCCTGGGTTTCCTTTTAAAGTTATTTGTAAATTGAATTCTTAATTATTTATTGTACAAATAGACACACACAGGATAATAACATAAAAAAGGACATGCACAAAGGCGAGCTTAACCCTACAAAGAGTTTTCTTCCAGCAAACCTTTGAGGCTAGAGAGATGTGCAAAATAGATAGTGGGTACATGTACAAAGAGAATGAAAGAAACAAATATTTTTATTTAAACATACGTAAAAATATAATAAACATACATAAACATAACATAAAAAATATACATAATATTTTAAATAACTAAGTTATAAGTATACAAGTAGTGAATGGAATTACAAAGATACATAAACAACAATAAATATTTAAAGCGATAGAAAGTGCTCCTTCTTCTTCTTCGTGCTCCTTCAACTTTTTCCTAAAAATAGTGACAGACGTGCTTTCCCGGATGACTTGAAGGGATGTCACGTGGAACAAGATACTCAAAATTATCCTGGTGTTCTATATTTAGGTACTTAGGTGTCTATCCGATTATTTGTGCAGGCTAGGTGCTGTATGTCGATAGGTAGGTTAGGTATAAGCAATACTTATTAAAAGAAATATTTTGTAAAATAAAACGAAAACATAACTCTTCAACCACTTCAACCGCCATTCAGTCCTGCCAAAAGCCTTCGTTGCGTGTCGGTTCGCTTTAGTCTGTGGGCGAATTTGGAAACTTGTCAAATAAAATGGTTCTGTCAGATCAGTGTCAAGTCACATTGTCAAACAGGGCTTGCCAACTTTCAATCGTTTCTCCTAGACTTGGGAGACGTTTTTGGTAACTGTTGTTTTAGGTAAGTACTTACCTACTTAGGAACTTACCTGCTGATAATAATGTCTTTGATAATATAATAGTACATTATGGTACTAGTGTGTAACATTGGTGATTACCGCCGAGTTGTTTTAAGAGCCGAGCCGTCAGGCGAGGCTTTTAATAGAACCGAGGACGGTAATCATCAATACACACGTGTATCATACGACGTTTTTCAACACACTTGTGAATAAAACAACAATAAAAACTCATTTTCAACAGTGAAAACGAGTTGTGAAAAATGTTTCGCTATTGCGGGAAAAATTAATCAGTTTTCCTATGCGCGCGCATTGCGATCGGCCACAGACTATATTTCCGCGCCGCGCATAGGGTTTGCGGCCTATTCTGCCACGGACAAAATGGGGAATTTAAAGTTTTCTTTTATTACAGAGAAAACAAAAGTTATAGGTATTTGAGTGAAAGTTTTATTTATTAAACACGTACGAGTTAAAATTATCTATTTAAATAAGAAGTTGCATGAAATGAGCAAGCAATAGGAACATTAATTTATTTGTTCTATTGAACACGATCTTTTTTCAACTCAAGCAATAAAATTAAAAAAAAAATCCATTACTCACTAGTGAGTTATAGTAATGAAAAAGTCACAGTTTGATTATGGGTGTCATTATGTGCCTAATTGCGGTGACCATAGAGCCACTTTATGAGCAAGTGTGTTGAAAAACAATGTATGAAACGGACCGCAAAGGCAACAATATGTTCCGAGTCTTCAGTGAGACGAATTGTGAAAGGTTCAGAAAATTCGGAATCCCAGGAGTTTCAACATACATAACTTTAATGTTTTTTAATCATATTAAATATTCTATACGGAATTAAATGTTTTTAATTATATTTAATGATAATTATATCTAATATAATTATCTGAACCTACCAATAACCAATACACGAAGCCGCGAGCGTAAGACTAGTTCAAAAATAAAACAATAGGCTGAGTACTTTCGTACGCGAGTGTACCCATGCGCAAACATACCCCCTCCACTTTTTTCCAGCGTTCTTTTTACGTGACGCGAGCTATCCATACTAATACTAATATTATAAATGTGAAAGTAACTCTTGTCTGTCTGTCTGTCTGTCTGTTTGTTACGCTTTCACGCCCAAACCGCTGAACTGATTAAGCTGAAATTTGGCATAGTTAAAGGTTGTATCCCAGGGAAGGACATAGGCTACGTTTTATACCGAAAAAATTAAAAAATCCCGAGGGACTGCGGGTCACACCGCGGGAGCGCAGCTAGTAGGTAGGTATATAAAAAAGTATAAGTAGGTAGGTACTAGGTACCTAATTACCTTTATTACTTAGTAAAATAATTGAATTGGTTCTCTTTTTTACCTACAATAAGTTACACTACTTAGCAAAATCGGCATGAAATTCAAGTTAGTCATTTTATTAATTGACAGTAAACACTTGCTCAGGCGTAGCAAGTGTTACATATGAAATGAAATAGGGAAATCTAATCTCAAAAGTTGGCAACTCCATCAGTGTTTGCTACACAGAGTACCTACCTACTTTTATATACTGGGTTTGCTATTTGTAATGCCGGCTATAGCGGGCGCGGTGCAGTGTGAATTATATTTTTAGGTTAAAACCGATTAATCCATTGTTACAGCTGAATTTCTTTTTTTTTGAGAATTAAACTTTGTGTTTTTGTACAAAACACTTACAGGTGAGTTTTATGGTGTTACAATCTTATGTAATGTGCAATCAAATGTAGTCTACAATCCACAGATTTATTTACTTCATCATTGATCATACCAACTAGGCATTATTACCTTATTTAGGCTCCTGCAACCTATATCAAGATAAATAAAAAACTGTTGGCTAAACCTAAAATGTTGCACTAATATTCTACCTTAGGTAGTCCCAAATCTTCATCACAATCTTATTACTAACCTACCATATAATTTCAAGTAAGTAGCTACTTATTAGGTACTTACCTACTTAAGTAGGTACTTACATAGGTATCGAATTGCATTAAAATGATCCTTATCTTTATCATTATTACCAAACTGTCCCTAAAATAAAATATCTACTAAAGGTAAAATGATGTAATAAGCCCCAAATCATCGTCATCACTTAGTAAGTAT
The DNA here is from genome assembly GCA_951394285.1 of Epirrhoe tristata. Taxonomy (NCBI): domain Eukaryota; kingdom Metazoa; phylum Arthropoda; class Insecta; order Lepidoptera; family Geometridae; genus Epirrhoe; species Epirrhoe tristata. The sequence goes on along the minus strand of OX596146.1, from coordinate 5,751,741 downwards.
AGTGGTAGGTATGTTTTACCATAGCTCAACAGCAATTGAAATAACTTGTTAACGCCATTCACTACGGTTTAGTATTTGCCGATAACGCTACGAATAAGTAGGTACCTACTTACCTAGATTATTTGGACCAAACACTGTTGATTTTATACAGATGTGACCACTTAACTACCAGAAACTTTGTAAGTAGGTAGGTAATTGAATCGAAGAAATATTTTTTGCATAAACCTTCAATTATTTATTACAGGTGGCAGCTGAAATGTGCGGAATTTGGGCATTATTCGGCGTGGATGGTGGCCTCAATGCCACGTGCATAAAATGCTTCTCTAACATAAGCCATCGTGGCCCTGACGCCTGGCGCATAGAGAACGACGCAAGAGAACCTGCTATATTGTTTGGATTCCAGCGACTTGCCATCATCGACGGTCTGCATGGCATGCAGCCGATGAGACTCCATTGCTTCCCTCGCACAAACCTTATCTGCAACGGAGAGATATACAACTGCAAACGCCTTCAAACCGAACGCAACTACGAATACGAAACAAAATGCGATGTTGAAGCGATCATTCATGCCTACCATCAGATGGGAATCTCCGATGCCGTTAAAAATCTCGACGGTGTTTTCGCATTTTGCTTAGTTGACGGAGAGAAGAAGAAGATTTGTATCGCCCGTGATCCATACGGTGTACGCCCTCTTTACATTCTTCAAGATAATGAAAATGGTGTTATGGGAGTTTGCTCAGAGGCGAAAGGGCTTATTGGTCTTAAACAACAAGCACGAAAAAGTTCTACATTAGGACAATTCCCACCCGGACATTTACAAGTATGGAGCATTTTAGATGATGGTAAAGTTAAATTAGACTTTACGGAACAGTATTTCAAACCTGGAAATGCCCCAAGGTTCATTCCTTTTATTGAAGAAAAGGTTCTGAGTGAAATGAATGCAACAGAAAAAATCGCAACTTTATTGGAAGCTGCGTGTCGTAAAAGACTTATGGCCGATAGGCGTATCGGATGTCTTCTCAGTGGGGGACTGGACTCGTCTCTTGTAACAGCCCTAGTGGTCAAACTAGCAAAGGAAATAAACCTGCCATACAAGATACAGACTTTCGCAATAGGAATGGGCGATTCCCCAGATTTAGCGGCAGCTCAAACTGTTGCCGATTACCTGGGTACCGAGCATCATGCAGTAAAATTTGACGAAAATGACGTGAAGGAGGCATTGGACAATGTTGTTTACCATTTGGAATCGTACGACATAACTACAAACCGCGCCAGCTTACCGATGTATCTTTTAGCCAAATATATAAAGGAAAATACGGACACTACGGTTATTTTTAGTGGGGAAGGAGCTGACGAGGTCGCTCAGGGATACATCTACTTTAGAGATGCACCATCGGATAGTGCTGCTCACGAAGAGAGCATACGCTTGCTATCTGATATTTACTTGTACGACGGGCTTCGCGCTGATCGGACAACGAGTGCGTTCAGTTTAGAGCTTCGCGTTCCCTTCTTGGACATCCAGTTCACGCATCACTACCTTGCCACAGATGTCAAAGACCGCCGGCCCCAAAACGGGGTAGAAAAACACTTACTGCGAAGCAGCTTTGCGAATAGCGGTTTACTGCCAGACTCGATCCTATGGCGGCATAAAGAAGCATTCAGTGATGGTGTAGCATCTGTGAAAAAATCTCTATTTGAAGTAATTGGGGACATTATTGCCGAAAGGCTTCCAGAGAACAGCACAAAATACCCTGGCTTACAACCTACAAGCGATGAGGCGAAATATTACAGGCATGTGTTTGAGAAGTCTTATCCAGGTCAACATAACTTCACTCCATATTATTGGATGCCTAAGTGGGTGCAGGTATCGGATCCATCTGCACGATTTATCAAACATTACGCTGCTAAATAATGATGATTATTTATGTCCTAAGTATCTTAATATTAATTACTGAACACTCATGCCACACCGATATGTTGATTTAAGTTTGGTGTTGGTCTCATAATGAATCCATCAAATACAGTAGTATAGAAGACCTTCTATATTTTGGAATATTTTTTAATGATTTTAAATACCTACTGAAGTACCTACAAGTAAATATGCTGTACCTAACGGTAAAAAATGGTAAAACCATTATTGATACCCATGTATTGTTATTGTTACCCATGTGTGTATTGTTATTGTTACCATGCATACATGGTAACTTACATTGGTACCTACTTATTTAACGTATTTATTTAATAATAAAATGCCTAAGGCATTAGGATTGTTTTATTTTATGTGAGATATCTGAATAAAGAGTTTGTAAAGATTATCAATTTGTTTATTAAACAAGCGCAGCGCGAGCGCTATAATAAGTTAATTAATGTTACCTTGGACTAAATTAGTATAAGTAGGTGAGTATATATTTTTTTAAAAAAGTTAGATAAAACACCTAAATAAATATGACCTACGGATTTTATTGTTCCATCGCATCGCTATGACATTATGTCAGTGTATTGGCCTTCACAAACTACTGCTTCGCGTAAAACGTATCAACCAAAGGCGGTCTAATAGAATCTATGAAATTTTCCATGCACGAACAAGCTCCGTTGTACGGTACTACCTTTTGTCTTTTCTTTTCTTCTTCTTCATCCACATCCACGAACTTGACTTGATGATGACTACGTTTCGGTTCGTGGGAGGGCATCGGCACCGACAAGTCACTCGAGCACTCGCTTATGAAATCACACAGCGTCAAGTTAGAAAACTTTGGCACAGGTTTGTTCGTGATAGAAGTGGATTTTTCCATCGCTGAGACGGATCGTTCCGTAGACTTATCGCAGCAGAACATGTCTTGGTTGGTCTCCGACTCTTCATCTTTCAAAACCCTCAGCACTCCGCCGCGTAAGAGGTTCATAGTGACGAAACAACTCGGGCACAAAACATCCTTGGTTAGAGTGTTTAGGAAGTTGTTGTGGTCGACGACCATGGTCTCTGGGTTGACTTGCGTGAACTGGTCGAAAGAGCCATGTTTTGGTTCTTGTACATGCACTTGCACTTGTTTATCGTTCTGGGCAAGCACAAGTCCTACTGTGCTGGGAAATTTAGATTTCTCGCAAGTAGTGCATTTACAGGAGAGATGAGCTAGCTTGTGCTTCAACTTTCGGAGTTCAGTCGGCTCCCATGTGCTACTATTAGGTTCCAAGCTCGTCCACATTGTAAATAGCTCAGCACGAAAGTTTTACAAAGCCAATACACTGATTCATGACAATTTTGTTTTTATTTTCTCACTTTATTATTTTCATTTGTAAATAAAGAATCTTGTCAAAATAATCAAAGTTTTGGTCCAATCATTGCCAAATCTGTCACGATATAAGGCCCCCACACGCCGCAACTTTTTTAGAGCAAACAAGATCGGTCACCACCACCACTACCACATAACCTACACAGATCCTTGCGTAGATAGATAGACATAGAAACTTTTCATACTTAATGAAACACGGTAACCTATCTTGGTCCTACAAGTAAAATAATTATATGATCGAAGGATAATGCTATAAGTAAGCTATAAGCAAAAAACTTATACAAGAAGGTAGGTATAGAACTTCCTTGTTTTTTATGGAGCTAATGACATAAGTTGCTATTTTAGAAGTAAAGTGACATAATTAATCAATTCTATTAAAAACATTGAACGGATCAAAGTTGATCTAAACGTTCCCAAAAATATACAAAAATGTAGGTAAATCAGGTTGAACAATACCTATCAACAAAGCTTTTAGTGCACATCATGTCATACTGAGAAAAATAGCAACAAAAATAACCTAATAACATGTCAAAATATCACGCAAACTGCACTAACAGCGCAGATCAGTCAGGACAAAGACCACGAGCCGATACCCCCTTGACTGGCAAGGTATGCATCACAAGATAATACCATGTCTCTTGTTTCAGTAGGTACTTACCTATGTAACCCAAAAAATACTGACTTATTTCACATTTTAGCCATTCTGCGATTGCAAAATATGCAAATGTAAAACCTGTCCTGATATCTTAAAACTGCTCTGTATAACCGTCACTGAACACTCTTGTGATTTCGGTTCGAAGGTGGCAAAGGAACCGAATAAAGGCACTTGCCCTATCCACGACTTGGGACCGCACAAGAGCTTGCTTGAGTTGGTGAATCCAGATAGACACTGCACTTGTGAAATCGTGGCTCGTGCGGTGCGGTCTAACGTTCACATGAACATTGGAATGTCCGAAAGAAGAGACACCATGCACGAGGATAAAAAATCAACATCCACCCAAGAAAACGGAAGTCAAAAAAAGTAAAATAAAAATCCGGCATTCATATCTTCCTCTTTTATTTAAAAACAACATCGATAATACTTGCACAGATGATAGACATAAAGAATAATAAGGTTGTTTCATTTTTTCACAGTGCTAGCTTTTGGATTAAAACTATAAGAAGGGTACGTCGAAACAAGCTCAAAATTAAGCTGCTTTTATTTTTATCTCTTATCTTATTTTTTTTATTTGTTACTTACAAAAGCTTTAAAACTTCGAATAATGAATGAACACATATTTTGTCTTTGATTTACCGCTGTTATTATTCGAGCAATTTATCACCGCTGCTTGCTCCGTTTTTGCCTCCCTCAGATTCAGTTTGATATTTAACGAATTTTGTAGATATGTAGTTCCAGTACTTGCTTCTTATTTTGTCGTATTTGGTTGCGAGAGCTTGGCAGAGTTCCATGGCTCTGTTGGCATTATGTAGGCAGTTGTTTTCTCCCTTCTTGAGCGCCTCTTCGCAGATATCGATGATGAAGGCTAGGAGGTAAGGCGAGCGACATTTGTTTTTGTAAAGTTCTTCGCAGAATGAGGTAACGACAGCATTCCCGCTGAGGCCACGTTTATCATGCAACAGCACTCCCCTTAAATAGTTCCAGGCACTTTCGTTGTTTTTAACTAGTTTGATTTTTTCAAGGGTGTAGCATATTTCTTTTTGTACGTTCAAATCGGACCAGCCTATGTGATTGTTGACTACAAAATGCCTTTGGTTCCATGCGGAGTTGTTTCGGACGTCGTCGTTCAGGAGATTTTCAACGAACGACATCTCCTTTTCGTATAAGCTGAGGACAAATATTACGAAATAAATAATTTAAAACTGTTGATTGTGTAACAAAAATAAATGTACTTTTCTATGAGAAAATGTTCATAAAAACGTGTTTTAACGTGTTATGGCAGCTGCACGTACATGTTAGATAAGCGAGTATCATGAAGCAAAACAACTTACATGCAGAGAAACCACGTCTACTACGTGAATCTAGCTGATCGAACCAAAAAGGCGATTACTAGCAAACATGGTCAACACGTTTAAATTGCTATAAACGCAATGAGATGGAGAAAATGAGTGTTGATTTCAAACAAAACGTCAAGTCTTTATTTTTAGATAGATAGACTAGGTTAGTACCTAGGTACTGCCGAGCAGACACCACGGTTTGTATAAGTTTCAAAATTGCTTATGAGGATTTAAGATGCGTTGACAATTATCATTAGCATAGCATCCAACCCATGTCCCATTATATCATGGTTGGCACATACAGATATTTCCTTTTTAACTGACTTCAAAAAAAAGCGGAGGTTCTCAATTCGTCTGTATATTTTTTTTTATCTTGTTACGCGATTATTCCGACAATTGTGGACCCATTTCAAAAATTCTTTTTTGTTTGAAAGGGTATTACACTCCAGAGGTGTAGGTCCAGAGGTCCCATATAAATTGTATTCCTAAGAGATTGATAGTTTTCCCGTAAAACTCTAAAAACTTTCCCTCCTAGCAATTACAAATCGAATCGACAAATAAGGCAAGTAAGCAATAAGCAAATCTGCGTCTAATGGCATTATTTGCCAAAATGTCATACTTTTACGTCAGTACCGCGGCACGTGAGTTCCCAGCATTGCTTCGTCAAACTGACGATTTACTAATGCCAGGAACTCACGTGCCATGAAACTTCACATAAAATGTATTTCTATGCAGTTTTGGAAATTAATGCTTTTAGACGCATGTGGAGCCCAAGCGTTATTTGTCGATTTGATTTCTATTCTTATTTCGATTTGGATGGTTGACTTATTGATGCCCCGAGTCACGCCGCGTGCTGAGTCAAACATTAAGTCGGTTTTCATTTTAGTTTTTAAAAAACGTAATTATTCAGTTATCATCTCAGCACTTATTCATGTCTTCTATATGAATAAAATCAAATGTGATTGGAGTTAAAAAACACAAAAGATGTGTGTGTTGTGTAAATTGTACAAGCATATTATACCTGTGAATACATTTTGTTGTGGAAAGGCTTTAGAGTGCTTTAGATTGTTATCTAAAGCACACGCTAATGAAAATTATAATCCTTTTTTCTTCCAACTAAAGAGAGTTTCTCATGTAAATGTATGAAGCGAATTAATGTTCAATTGGTGCTTGGTTGGTGAAAATACGGTAATTTTAATTTGTTAGTTTAGTTTTTGATAGCAGATAAAGTAGCATAGTAATTTGCAATTTCTACATTCATGATAAAAACAGAATACAATTAGGTACCAAACTGGTATTTAGTGTTTGATAACAACTTTCAACATACTTTGCCAAAATAAGTAGGTAAGTCGCGAAAGCAAGTGATAGTTAGATGTAAAAGATGTAGATGAAAATAAATTAGATGGTCAGACAAGAAGAACAAAGTAGCGGATATCTTCGTAATGCGTAAACATTGTTTAACTCACCCAAATGCTTTCATAGCCCACTGCCGGTGCTGCCACGCATGATAGTTCTTAGGGTCAAAAAGTAACGCATCTCCAGTCAGTTCCAGCTCTTTAGTGGGATCCTGTAGCCATTCCACTAGTACCCGCCGATGGTGCCATACCTGAAAAGTTTTATTGAACTAATAGTATTATAATAATCCATACTATCCATACTAATATTATAAATGTGAAAGTAACTCCGTCTCTGTCTGTCTGTCTATCAATCTGTCTGTTTGTTACGCTTTCACGCCCAAACCGCTGAACAGATTAAGCTGAAATTTGGCATAGTTTCCAAAGGTTGTATCCCAGGGGAAGGACATAGGCTACCTTTTATCCCGAAAAAATAAAAAAAATCCCGAGGGATCGCGGGTCACACCGCGGGAGCGCAGCTAGTAATTTATAATACTTTTGTCATTTTTCCGATGTCCTAAATAAATAAAATAAAATAAAACTCTCGACACTGATTGCTTTTCAATAAAAAAGTTGCAAAATCTGGGCATACAGTCAAAGTCAAAGTCAAAAAGCATTTATTCAGTAGGACCGCTGGGATCACTTTGAAACGTGTGATTCTACTCGTTCCTTAGTACTAGATAATATGTCTTTGGATGTGCCTTTGACTACCCAATTACACATTTTCAAAAAAGCTTTCAAGTTGCTTTTGCTTAATAGCCTTTCTGCTGGGTTTCATTAGGATCTTATCAGTGGGTTGGTCTTGCACTATCTAGAACACAATTTGACTAATTTTATTTTTGCCTAGAGCTGAAAGTGACTACTACATTGAATGAGAATGAAACAAGATTTTTAATTAATAGGACATTTTTTGGATGAAAGAATATCCTAACCACTGTCAACAGTGCTACCTATCAAGCCAATACCAGGGTGAATCCAAGTACAAAAAAACGTCAAAGCAATTAAATGATATGCAAGGTGATAACAATGTGAAAGTAAGGTCACAAAAACAACATTTTGAGTGCTTATAGTTGTTTGTTCAAAGTATGGAATGTTTACAACAGGTGGTTTATTATTTTACCTGGTAATTCTTAGGTGACTGTTTAATAATTGCCTCCATATAATCTAATTCTGCTCTTAGATCACTGCCTAAGGCTTTGAGAATATCCCTCCTGAAAAGAAATCAGAATAAAAAAGTGGCACTCCAGGAGTGCTGAAAGAAGTGAAACTAAAAAAAAATGCATTTTAACTCCGTGGGATACCGTCCGTCGCTTATGACGTTAAGGTTGAAATAGCAGATACTTAGGCTTCTGTAGCCTGGGTGCCTGCGGGCAGACGGGGCGCGCGGCGGGAAACGCCGACAGATCCCGAAATTTGCCGAATGGTAACGGTTACATTAGATGATGTATGGTGTCGCAAATTCAATGATTTTTCCCATCTCAAAAATACCCAACGCACCTAAAGAAGATTTTACTTCAATAACATGTAATAAAAACTGTCATTTTTAACATCAAGCTACAGCCCTTAGGAGCCAAACAAAAGTCCAAGTAAAATGGTTCAATTGAACCATTAATAGAATTTATTAATAGAATCATGAATCTAATTAGATTCATGATTCTATAAATTAATAGGTACCTGTATTGCCACACAGTATAATTAGCTGGGTTCAGATTAACTGCATCTTTGGTGAGTTGCAGCACTCGTTCAGACTTCTCATTGCTTTGCAGAACTGCTCGGAAGTAATCATAAACATCTTCAACTGAAATTGTAGAATAGTTGAAATTATTTGGTGGGTGGATCAACTTTTTAGTGTCAAATCTTGTCCCCGACGTAAAAAAAATCGTAAAAGGTGCTGAGTTAGATTAATTGTCGGTTTTAACATTAATTAATAAAATCAGATCCTTTACCATTACGCTTGTTCATCAATATTTTAAAAATATTTAGTCAATTATATTTAAAATTATCGTGACCCAGTGGACGAAAATTGGTTTTCATACAAATTTCACTTGTCCCCAGCGCAAATCACGCACATATGTAACGCTGCTGTGTAAAATTTTTCCTTGACTTGTCTTTATATTTTCTATCTACATTGTTCCTTGATGTACCAGCATTCTAAAATACTGATTTGCGAAACAAAATATTGCATTTTTCAATGAAAAAACACGGTTTGAAATGTTGTCCCCGACTTTTACCCAATTCGCGTTGTCAACTGGGTAACGACAAAAAAGTATTACAAAGTGTAAGTAATATAGACAGTTATTGGCTAGGCTAATAGAAAACTCATCTGCATGTCGTAAAATAAAGATTGCTGACCCTTGGCCATTATGTGGACTCTGCCATTACGTCTGTAGTTCGCAGCAGGACTGGGTGTCATTGTTTTTTATCCGCTGACTCACGACGAAATTTCTTACAAGTAAACTGCTTCTCAAAGTAATTTTGTTATTATGTTTTGACATTTGATTCTGAAATGCTTTGCATCCACGTATTTTTTTACTTTCATTAAATTCGTTGAAGAAAAAGAGTTAAAAACCTTAGTTTGTATCCTGAGTCACCGTTCCACTGGCTCACAAAAACTGTGACCCAAGAGACAATTTTTAGTGACCCAAGAGACATTCTGCATCAAAGTTATCATAATTTATACAATAAACAATTTGGTGAGTGATAAACGGATTAAATACATAAAGATTCATTGCACATTTTTAGTTTCTAATAGAAAACACTCAGATTTAAGTTTAAAATAGCTTTAAGTATGAATTAAGAATACAAGTCAGTTGCGAGGTCGATACAATACACCACACTTCATTCGATTCTGCTTTTACACATTCCATTTATCTTTTCTTTGATCTATTTTTACCCACACTCAATGTCGGCGACGGAGAAGAGTCAAGAGGTCAACTGGCTCGAATATGCATGGCCTTCGTAGATTACGAAAAAAAACCTTTGAAAGCAAGAAATCTCTCTCCATCACTGTAAGATCCATTTTAACTATATGGATTTACTGCGGATGATGTATACCACCATAAATGTGCGGTAAAGAGGAAAACCTTATCACCCAAGCTTTTTACGGGTGTCCTAGAAGACGTCGTAAAAACTCTTGAATTAGACAGCTCGGGAATAAAAGTCTGCCTGTAGGTAGGTGTATTCCTGTAGCACCTTAGGTTTGTAGACGATTTGTAGACGACCTCAACCTCGTATTTTTCTGGTGGAACAAAAAAAAAGATGCTTCGAAAGCTTCGGGCCTACTTTTAGAGATGCGTGATCCTGATCACTCATCTTTAAGTAGTTTACTTTTTACCTCAAAAGTAGGCCTGAAGATGATGAAGATGGTTCCAAACATTGCATTGGAAACAAGCTCTGCCAATGTGTTCTACCAACTGCCATCATGGTGCTAACTACCATCATGGTGCATTGATGCTCACGAAGGAGACTGTGCTCTCTTGAGAGTCGCACTGAGAGCTATAAAGCGAGCAATGCTCGGTATCACTTATAAGATTGTCCCCAATACCGAAATTCCCGAATGAACAAGCTAAAATTGTAAGATGCACAAGCGGTTATTGGGGCTCAAATAATATTGGTTGGGCAGGACTAGCCAGGCGGCTGTAGCAAAGTAGTAATTCAGTCCACTAACTATGAAATTATGGTGCCGAGACATGGGCGCTCACGAAGGAGACTGCGCAAGATCAGAGTCGCACCCCTGTGCGACTCTGATCTTGTGCCGTCTCCTTCGCATGGTATTCCATCCGAGCATTGCTTATTAGCAATGCTCGGTATTACACTAGAGATTTATTATTAGATCTACCCAGTCCTCGATGCCGAAACACACACACAAGTGGTTAGTGGGGCTCAAATGGAGTTGGTTGGGCAGGACAAGTGGTCAGGTGCGGTGATGACTGGATCAAAGTTGTAAATGAGTGGAGTCCCAGAGGTGGTAAATAGAGTGATGGTCGTCATCACAGAAAAAAAGGATCGACGGCATCGTAAAGTCTGTAGAATATAATACAAGGGCAAGATTACCATACCACAGGACAAAGACGAATGACAAAATTGAAGAACCCCCCGGCATAGCTGGCCAGACTGACCACAGCTGGCCCAGCCTTTCTCAACGGAATAAAATTTTGATGATTATTTTGATGAATCTACAGGTAGTAAAATTATTTTTTTTTGGCCATATGTTGAAAGATATCTTCAGTCGGTAAGTTAGTGAAAAAACTACGCTCAAGGCGAGCCGCGGTCCAATGCGCTAGAGCCTAGAAAATAGATTTCATCTACAAAAAGCTTTTTAGGTCTTCTATTAAGCGAGATTTATGTTATTAGAGATATAGGACTGGTTTGCTACGCAGATGACTGTTTAAATAAACGAAAACCCTCATTTTCTTAGAATGTTATCATTAATTTTAGAGAAATATGTAATAATTGTTAGGTTAGGGTTTATTTTCTATGATAACTTTATAAAGTAAACTGGTTGTCACATTTAGGAGATATTTTTGTACCTTGTATAGTTTTTTATAATGTAATTTGCCTATGGCATAGTACCATATATGTCTCTGGAGTCACCATTATGTCTCCGGGCTCACGTAGTTGTCCCCAAAAATTTGGACACTGATAGCAGGATTATTAAAAAAGTAAAGGTTATTATACAAAATGTTGTATGACAAATGTTTGAAGAATAACCTACAATAGTCATGTAAAAAGTGCATCTTTCTGGCGTTTCTAGAAACAGAATTACAAGAAAAGTAAATAAAATTTCTTTCATTTAGTGACCCCAGAGACACAATAAGGTATATTTTCAAAAAATTGAGACACTTTATTTAAATTTTGATTATGCCAGATTGATTTAATTGAATAATAGTTCACATTGAAACAGATTTACTTATTAAAATATAGTTTTTTATGAACTTTTTACCATAATACGTCATTGTGAGTTAGGTGACATTTTTGGGAGCCACTTTTGGAATAAAGGTATAAAAATCCATGAAAACGACAAAATTTTTTGGTGCTCGTAGTAGATTTATAAACTACAGAAATTTATTTAACAATATTAGGTGAAATTATAGCAATATTTCAACATTTATTTTTTTACACAAAAAGTTGATTCATGACAGAAAAAAGTTGATCCGCCCTGGTATAATAAGTTGGTATATTCTTTAGTGAAATGACTGTATTTTTTTCTAAATCTAGTAGAACCAAGATTAATAACATAATTATAATCAACAATGGCTTGTATCTAAGCTTTAGGGCCAGTTTCACCAAAGTCAAGTTTAACAGCTGGTTAATAAATCGGCCGTTAGCCGTTTGTCAGCGCAGTTAACGCTTTTACATACAAAATTGTGTTCTGCTCAGACAAACGGCTCTCTGTCACTCTCGGATTTTTGGTTGTTGTGACATATTTTGAATTTTCTACAATGTCAACTGCTAGATAGCTAACGGGCTGCCGACCAGCGATTAGATTTAGCGGCTTGTTAATGAAGATATTCCTTTGTTAGAGCATGATGGAGCACAAAGCAATCGTAACGGTCTGTTGAATATTTAATCCGTTGTTATTTCTCTTAATAAATTTGATGTCAAATTAACTAACACTCTGTTAGATAAAGTTTGGTAAAACTAGCCCTTAGCCTGTTTCTAAACCTGTACATTTTTTTATTTTTTTTATTTTTTACATGATGAATACAGAGAAATGCTGTCAGTTGGCCTATTAGAGCTAGATTGCTCTATAACAATAATTATTCAAAAAAATGCTTGGGTGAATAATAATTTGGCATCAGTTGAGCAACAGGAATAAACTACGAGTGGTTAATTAGGGCAAGAACTAGATAGCTAAGAGGTTACAATTATGAAGGCAAGCCAGGTGCATTACGTTTGACAGAATAGGAAGCCAAGTTGTAAATTATAAGCTATTTACTCACATTTTTCCGAGTACGCAATGACAACAACAGGGTTTGACCCATCATCTTCTTTGACCGGAGTTACGTCGCCCCATTCAGGCCTTTCCTTGTACGGAACCCATGAAACGTCGCCTTCGTTGTCCGACATCCTTACAGACTGAACAACTAATGAGTCTGAATACTTTAGATTGAAAACCTGCCACTTTATTCTGTCGAAACCACAGTAGAAACAGACCTTATCGCGTGTCTAAGATACGTGAATAAACAACAGCTACTATCTTGGCTGGGCGAATTACTGGCACAATTTATCACCACAATCCAAAATTATTTTCAAGAAATTTTATTACATTCGTGTTTGATTTAGAATTTGAGCAAATAATGCAATGCAAACAGCGAAAAAGGACGACACCAATTTACACCATGAATGACACGCACGACACGAACGAAACTAAAAAGAAACTTCAAAGTTCAAACTAGTTAAAACGATTGTCATGTCACTGCACATTTTTTGGCATTGACATTAACTCACCGAGTATTTCCAGCTCAGTTTTTCTTTTTGCCGATTTTAAGATATTAATGATATTGATCTTACATTCATTCATTAATGATGCGCATTGAAGCATACCGGTCTTTTTGATTTAGGTGGGTCTCAGAGTAACTAGGTAGGTAAAGATTACCTACTTTATTAAATACAAAAAAACTCTTGTATTTTTTATTAAATAAACTTTATTAAGCCTAGGTAATAAATTAAGGGAATCTTTGATGCTATGAAAAGTCTAGGTAATTCGTAAATTATTTTGTATCGTCTTTGCTAACTCCCTACCAAGCGTACGTCAGGCCCAGGCCATTGGAGTAGCTCATGTGGGAGACAGCTGGAGCCGCAGAGTATGCCACACCGAGTAGTCCAGCAGTAGCCACCTGAAATATTTTTTTTTAGTTTAAATAATTTTGGTGGAATGAAAATCGTGTTACCAATAGAGCTATGTAGATATATCAGTGTTGCTGGGTATTCAAGTTAAGGAAGGCCGTATGTAAAGTGGTTACGATTGTTTGGAGAAAGGACTTCTTTCTCTACTCACTCCTCTACTCTATCTTTGTGAATCCACTCCTTTCACTGAATGTGAAAGGATCTCATCCTATGATGTTGTGCCGACCCCACTCAGCGTGGGAGTACCTCGTGCTTTTGCTATTATCTTATCACAACTGTAAGCACACAAGGCCAGTAGGACGTATTATACAAATAAATAAATAAATATATAAATAGCCGTGTTGGCCGAATGGTGTTGTACCTCGACTTACAATCCGAAGGTTGTGGGTTCGAATCCCAATCGTGCATCAATGGATTTTGCGTTTCGTAAAATTTTCTCTTAACGGTGAAGGAAAACATCGTGAGGAAACCAGTTAGTGTTCTTATAGGCGGCGATGGGCTTGCAACCTGTCACCTATGGAATACTAACTTCTGCAAGATGTGGGCATGTATCATATATGTGTTTGGAAATGCCTCTGACTACCCCCCTTTAGACATCTTCAAAGGATCTGGAATAAGTAACAAAAAGATCTGAGAGAATGTCTACCGCACCTTGGGGATACAGTCGTGAACCTGTTTACGTTTATAAATAAATATGCTGGACTTTTCACACAGTATCATCCAGCAAGCAGAGCTTGTGTTATGGGTACTGACTGGATGACTGATATACTACTTAATAGGTCCCTAGTGTATCTAAGCAGCCCAGTTACACCTACTGCTGCTTTAATACCTATAGGCCTCTATGCCTCCTCTGTCCTCTCAATAACCACTCTGTTCAGCTCAAGTACACAGGTACCTACTTAATTACTTAAAAAAATACGTGAGTGTCGTGGAACACTCGGTTGGAACGAAGTTTCAACTTTGACATTTGGCATTTGTCAATTAATAAAATCCTAGAAACGCTCTTCCGTACCAACAATGTTACAATCTATGGACTGCTTTGTGACTGCCACAGACCAGGTCTTTCCGAAATCCGTGGTGACTGTGCACTTCGCTGTGACGTTTTGACCTATGTGTATGTGTTGTGACGGTAAAATCGAACTTCGAGCGTTTTTTCTTCTAGCCCCCATCCTCGATACCGTCCGAAAAGAAACTTCGTTCCTAAAATTTAATGTATCAACTGACCTTAGCGTAAGGAGACGCGACACCAACATGAGAGACGAGAGGTGAAGCGTAGCCGCCGTACGGTGACACAGCCACACCGGGGTTGCTTACCCTCACGTCTGATTTACGAACGCTGGAAAACGGGGTGTCGATGGCTTTGGAGTAGGTGGATATCTGGAATCAGAAAATATATAGGTAGGTATTCTATTACTTTTTATCTGTTGTTCTACTATAATACTTTTTAACTAAGAACTTTAAGTAAGAATAAGGTATAAATACGAAAGTTCAGATTTCAGATGGATGGATGTTTCCTTTTAGCTTATAAAATACTGTAGTACATTGAAAAGTGATAAACCCTGAGAGACCGCGGGTGATACCACGGAGCGCAGCTGGTATAAATTTGACTGCTTTCCAAGTCTCAATATCCTCAACCAGAAAAATTATGATGTCCATGGCTAGTGCTCATCTCACTCTCCATATTATTTTGACCACAATTATCTTACCAATACCTATAGAAGTACAAATACATACAAGTAACTTTATTTACCAAATAAAAACAAGAGGTGTAAACCTGAAGAGAAGAGCGGATGAAATGAAAGAAAAGGCGTTGTTTTTCAATCACAGGCGAATAATACTAAGTAGGTCTGTACCTAATGTCTCGTGAGACACACGAAATTTTTGAAACGAAATATGACCCGATTGATATTGTAGGTATTGTACCTGTCCAAGGTTGAAAGGCGATCTCAGGATGTTGGACTGGTGCGAGGCTATCGCCGGCTGCGCGGGATAAGAGCTGTAGCCTCCATAGGGGTTGTAGCCTCCATACGCGTATGGAGCCAGCAGGCCTCCAGCCTGGACAGCCGCCACGAAAGCTAGGAAAAATACCTGGGCGTACGAGAAATTTGGCTCGGTAAATGATTATTGTTTTCTTTGTGTGTGTTCAAAGTGCTAAAAACTTTCTATGAAAAATCGTATTCTTGGTATTCAATAAACTTGATAAAATATTGCATTGTGTTCAAAACAACACTAGAACGGAATTTAGGGGATGTTAAAATTTGAATGAAAACTTTTTTGATGCGACCCATTTTGCACCATTATTACTTAAAATAATATTGGAACGAAGGTCCTTTTCGGACAAATTGTGCGCAATGTGGTGTGATGGGTGCGCAGCACAGTGCGCACATACAAATTTTAACATCCCCTAAATTTCGTTCTAGTGTTGTTTTGAACTCGATGCAATATTTTATCAAGTTTATTGAATACCAAGAATACGATTTCTCATAGAAAGTTTTTAGCACTTTTTACCCTCTTAGGGGTTGAATTTCCAAAAATCCCTTTTTAGAATACCCCTACGCCATCAAGAAGGGCATACCCACAAAATTTCAAGTCTCTACGAACAGCGGTTTAGATATTAGAACGTTTTCTGTAAGGATACATCTTTTTGAAACGGAGTGGTGGATACATATTTTTGAAAATTATGATGTGTATACATCTTATTGGCCGTGACTGTACCATATATTAACATAGGTAGGTACTATTAATAATACAGAAAACTACTATTCTTCGAGTTCAACTGAAACTTGACCATTTCATATTCATCCAGAGTTTTTACGAATATCTAATACACTTGCTACGATGCTACGAGAATTTCAAAACACGAGTGCGTTTATGTCTTTTTTACTTAGGTATAGGTAAATTTATTCTACGTAATGTTGTGGTAAATGTGGAATGTAATACCTACCTACACAACAAGCCAATAACTATTAGGTATTAGGTGCTTTCGCACCTATGGTGTTGCTTCAAAAATAGAGACATGACATCTATGTATTAGTTAGAAAATAAAATAGATACACTCACTTTTAGAATCATGTTTGTTGTTCAACCCCAAAGTTCTATTGAGATGTGTACCTTAGACGGGCGCGGTCAGGCTTTTATACAAAGCTCGATGAGGTAACCTCAGACCTAGGGCATGTGATAAAGCGATTGTAGCATTATGTATGAGCATTTATTGTAACACGCCACTAGATCGAACGCGCAACACTCCCTTGGTACCACAGAATACAGATACCTTGTAGTCGCGGGCTTTGAAAAGCGTAATTTGCCGCCACTTCTTGCCTTAAAGTATTGGTTTCAAAGTGCAGGGAACTATTAGGTAAGTACCTAAGTAGGTAGGTAGGTACTTAAAATTGCATTTCTTGTTTTTTTTTTACAGAATTTTTAAGGTTTTATAAGCGAAATCCAGTCAAATAAAAACGTGCTGGTGTTGTAATCCAGTTTGGTCATTTCATTATTCCATAGCATTCATTTTTTTAAGGTAACACGCTATGCATACATATATATTAAATAGATAACCTAGGACCACCTAGGTAGGTACTTGTCCCTATTGTAGATAGGTACTACAACAAAGATCATGACATCAATTACTATAGAACCAATAGCACTAGCTAGGTCCTGTTGTCTGACCCTCAATAACTCATTAGGTAGGTACTGGAAAAAGAATATCTAGATCGGTACCTACTTCCATCAATTGAATGTTTTCCAATAATACTTTACTTTTCGTTACTAACAATTTAGGCTGAGGCTGGTGTCTAATGAAATATCGTCAGTGTTTTAGGTAGAGCTGGTTGTTTGCCAATTTTCTTTCTATGATGCATTAAAATATTTCTTCATAAGTTTCACAGGTTACAAGTTATTTATAGAATGGGCAGGTGCAGGTGCTAAACATACATTAATGATTTGTTTTAGTTGCATTCAAACCTAATGAGGGCGTTCCCAGTAAAGTCATAAAAAGTAAAATAACAAAACTGAATAATTCTACAGTTGCAGTTGCAAAAATCTAATTTCTGTGATCGACTGTATTAAAGTACTTATGTGTACCTTACCTACAGTTTAATAGCACCGCTAATTGAATATCTACATGGGGCACGTGACACGTGTTAAATAATCAGAAAGGGTGCGGCTTGTCTTTTAGTCTGAGGACATGTCTTGTAGGCATGTGACCTAAACCCGTCAGTCGCTGGATAATTAGGAACAATTTTGTTCTCTAACTGCCTACAGAGTTTGACCTGGTTTTCATTTATCAAGGTACAAATTCAATGCAATAGAAACCTAGGTATAAAAACTTAGGCCTTTACATCTATACTAGATGATTTATACAGCGTCAAGAGGCAACCTATGCCTACACTTAACGGGACGCTGTAGTGCCTGGGACATTGTTTGAGATGGAATAGGCTTGCCCAGCACCTAAACCATCCTCTCAGCTTAATCAGCCTGGCCCACAGGAAAGACGACGTCAATACGTGTGGAGCTGACTAAGCTGCGGGTTTCCTCACGATGTTTTCCTTCACCGTTATGAGCTCGTGTTAAAGCGCATATAAATTTTTCGAAACGAAAAATCCAGTGATGCATGGCCGGGATTCGAACCCACGACCTTCGGATTGAAAGTCGAGGCACAACCCCATTTGACCAACACGGCTCTACCTAGGTATAGGTAGGTACATATTTATATATTTTCAAGAATGTCTACTGCGCCTAATCCCTAGTTCATTTCTAGTGGAATTGAAAATAATCAGGTCTACCGCATGCTTCTCACTTCCACTCGCTTAATATTAATGAAATTAGAAATCCACTTACCAGGTGAAATTACCACATAAGTGCTCTACAATTAAGAGAATTAATAGGCCGAAAGCAGTGTCACGGTGTCGGTTCAAGACCAAGCCAGAAGCACTTTAATAGGCTTCAAGTCCTACCCCAGTCACGTTAGGAAATAAAGACATGAAATCAATTACTATTTTGATATTTTTCACAATTAAAGTTAGGAGTGAAAGATGGTATTCAGCCACAGTGGGAATATCAGAACTTTCGGAACCGTTTGGAACAAACGACAAGGTAACAAACTATATAGAAGACAAGTTTTTACCAATAGGCATAGGAGGATATCCCAGAAACCACAGTTCTTGGCATTTTAAGAAACAAAAACAAAATAGAAACGACTGGCAACCAAGCACATTTGGCTTGAAACCCGAAGATTTTGTGGAAACAAAAATAAGGAGAATCCGGAAAAAATGTCCTAAAGTGCCTCGGATGAGATATGATAAGAATAAGACTAGGACCAAGTTCCTGGAGGTGTTCGAAGTGGTACAGTTTGATCATGTATCGTGTACGTCAAGTAGTGGGCTGGAAGGATCGTGTCTTCATGAGTTTGAGTGTCGAACAACTGGTGGAACCGATATGGGATCCTGTGCTGATGGCTATGGGACGTGTTGTGTTAGTAAGTTCATGATTATAATACCCGAAAATCTCATCTATACATACCTACAAACTAAGATATTATATAAGTGTTCTGTGATACAAAGACTGCTAATATCACAGGTACGGCCCTATCTTATGACCATAGTTGGGTAAAAAGGAGGTTTTCCATTCTGTTTCCATTTTCTTTGTGTTGCTAGTTCATACAAAATATTGTTTTAGATCTCTTAGCCTGTGACAGTCAATCATCAGCAGCTATGGGTTGGTTCACAAACCCTAACTTCCCGCAACCGAGTACAGAGAGATTGTCTTGTGCAGTCACTTTGAAGAAGTTTTCTGAAGACGTCTCGCAAATTCGCTTGGATTTTTATAGTTTTGAGGTAAGTTTCTAAGTAAAAGTAAGTTCGTATGAGTCAGTGGCCAACTCTGGTGACGGAGTTTTTGGCCTCCGTTAAATAGCCGGGACCGACAATTTGACGTGCCCTCCGAAGCACGGAAGCGCTCAGATGGAAATGCCACTGGCGACAGTCACCCATCCACATACAGACCATTTCGAACGTTGCTTAACTGAACGACTAAGCAAGCACGACCGCGAGCGCTTCAAAAGGTAAGTTTCTTAAACGAATTGATTTGTTATAAACAGCATAGAACATAAAATATAATATATTGAATTGTATCACTTATCTTATCCCTTATGTACGGTACCTATTACACATTTTCGTACTAAATTGAGATCAAGATCCTTTGAAAAGAGTCTATAAAAGGGGTCAGTCCTTTTTTTAAAAGGGCAGAGTAGGGCTAAGCCAAACGCCCAACCGAATAAACATTTAACAGGAACTTACTTACCAAATACCTACCACCTTCATAAAAACTTGGCCTCCTAGGTCGATAGATTCATTACAGTTCTCAGTAAAACCTGATATGTGATACATTTGTATGTAGTACTGGTAGCAGCTGGACATAGGTAATTTAGAAGCAAGTAGGTCAAGTCGCTATGAATTATTATAAATCTTAATCGATTTATTCTAGGCCTTTTATTGATTTGAAGCAGCTGAGCTGTAGACATTTGTTCTACATTTTTCTCGTGATCTGAATTGTACTAGACTCAGGTACTTATACCTTCCAAATATTATTGATTGTGCTTCAATTGGTGACGCAGGTACCTACATACTGTATCTAAGCTGTAGATTTGTAGTAGATAAGGCTATCACAAAGAAGATGACAGTAGCGAAATAAAAATAGCATAAAATAGCCATATACCCAGGGTGGGTGAAGTTAGGCTGCGGATGATTGAGTACTTATTGACAATATTTTATTTCAGCTGTTGCCACCTACTGAAGGCGTATGCCAGTTGGACCAATTCGTGGTATCGGGACAAAATATCAACAATGTTGTACCAATTTTATGTGGCATCAACACAGGCCAACATGGTAGGTGTCTTTTTTAACGAAAATGTTAATTTTATAGATATTCTTAACTAAACTATTTCTTTTCAGTGTATATTGAAGTCGGCGAAACAGAGGGACCAATTTATCTTACGATTCAGACTGAAACTGCTGAAAACAGGCTGTTCTCTATAAAAGTAATTATAATTTCAATGTTTTGTATCTATACTTAGCAGATTTAGCTAATAGTAGATTTAGCGTGTGGACTGTGGATATACCATGCATCTATCTATACCTAGCCTTCATCTTTTCATACCACTGTTATACAACTGCTAGCTCTTATTACCTCTTGTTTTTACTTTCCCTATAAATCTCACTTTAGGTGACTCAATTGTCTCCAACGGATGAACTGACCGCGCCACAGGGTTGCCTGCAGTACTTCACTGAGCCTACAGGATATTTGGAGTCCTTCAACTATCGGGATAAATCTGATATCTCTATAGCGAGAGCGGCTAGCTATTTCGTAAGTTTATCGTGGACCTTACATTAGCATAGACCTTTATTATACAAATTAGATGGTTTACATACAGAGTATAGTATATAAAGCTGCATTAGATAATTTATACAGCGTCAGGAGGCAACTTATGCTTACACTCAACGGGACTGTGGGGGACATTGTTCGAGATAGGCTTGCCCAGCACCTAACTATCTAAACCATCTTCTCAGCTTACATAATGCAGTAAAGAACATCCACCTAATAAAATAGGCTACTTAGGTACCTACATCAATATTGAGTTATAATTCATGATCTATCATTAACATTGATAATCATTCTAATTATCACAATACAATGAGCTATTGTTCTACTTACCTTAAAGTGGATCTACTATTATATAATTGTGCCTATACCTAACTGCAATGAATTTCATGGCGCAGAACAATCTAAACTACGCGATTTGTATAGAGAGAGCAGTTGGGACTTGCAGCGTGACATACAACGCTGTGTACATGCAAATCGTCAATTACGATACAGGTAACCTATTTCAGTCCTTGTGATTTTAAATTCTAGATAATGTGGCCCTGATATTAAGTTCTTTTGAAAATCTTTAGAAAAAAACAATTTTGAATTTTTAATGAAGAAATGAAGTACCTAAGTGTGGTTTCACACTTAAAACATTAAAGTAAGTAAGTTCGTATGAGTTTGCCAACTCTGGTGACGGAGTTTTAAGGCCACCTTTTCGCAGATGGCCTACCTGTGATTCCTCCTGGCCAAGCGGGCGTGGAGATATTCAACTGTCCAAGCGATTGGCTGCTGATATCGGCCACACGATTGTGCGGAGACAGACTCAACGACGGCTCAGTCATTCAGGACTTTGCACTAAACGCTCCTGTTACAGGTAAAGCTATCATGCAACACATTTAATATTTATCAGTATTGTTCCACTGCTGGGCAAAAGCTTCCTTACTCTTTCGAAACATCACGGTCCCCGGCAACATCATGTAGGAAGCCAAGTGCGGAAGCTAGCTACATGATTATGAGAACTAAGGCTGGTTTTCCTGTCATGCTGACATTAGTATCCTTACTTCATTGTAATGAAGAGTACTATGCTTCTATCAGCGCTGACGGTCAGCAACATGATAGGAAAACCAGCTTTATAGCTAATTTACTTAAAAAATATAGGTTCTTGGGTAGGTATTTTAATTATTCATGAGAAAAAAAGAACCTATAAATATATTATGTAATTGTAATAAAAAAATATATATCAGAAACATATTTGGTTTTAATTTTTATTAAGTAAATGTAAGTACTTACTTATCTTAAAATACTAGGTTCATATTTTAGGAAATCATTAAATGTAAGTATATTCTTAAATGATAATATAACATTATGATTTCTCAGATAACAATGCTGGACCAATAGTGGTGTGGTTTAGATCTGATGAGGGCTATGTTGCAAGAGGATTTAGACTGCAATATGAACAAAATCCATGTGCCACAACTAGATAATTTAGAACATTTTATGCTCTATTACAATATAGATAGATGAGAGAATAATAATAGAGATAAAGCAAAAATGGTTCATGAAAACCAAAATGTGAATTTTAAATGAAATTATGTTTACTTACATATAAAAATATTGGACTATCTTCTTAATAATATAATATGATAAGAATGACATTGTACTTTAGATTACTTAATTAAAATAATTGTATTATATAATTTAATAACATACAATAGGTACATAAATGCAATTAATAAGAAAACATATTTTTATTTACCAACATAAACAGTTACTCGTAGACAACAATAGTTATGTTACCTTTATGTTCAACTTTGTGTAGGTTTGTTTGAATTAGCTTCAATTCTAGATTTCTTGAGTTTTAGCTGGTCCTTGACAATTTTATGGAAACTAGCTACTACACCTACCATTATGATGCGCAGTAATCCCATGAAAAGCACCTGAGTGATGACTTGCCAGACACTTTCAACAGATACGCCATACAAAATGTTCATTAAACATCCACTGAAGCTGTAGGTAGAATACGTTTTGCCCAACTGAAAAAGAAAATGATAATGCTGGTTGAATAAATAAACTAAAATGTTAAATTTATTCTTATATTTGTTGAATCTTGTACCTACTTGACTAATGTTGCTGGAAATAAATGATTTGATTTGATAAGACCAAAATTGAATGACCTTTACCAGTGCAGTGGTATCCTAAAATTTATAATTTTAGTTCAAAATTATATTTTTAAGGGTCATTTGAGTATTTGCAAGTTAGAGTCTTGAAACTTAAGACTTAAATTCTCACAAAAAATATACATAACAATGAGGTGATAATTTTGACAACTGAATATTAATTTACCAAAGCATCATTTATCAACTTCTCGCCAACAGACTCTGGCGTATGCAAGCCCCCAGTTCCAGAAATGATCTTAGTCTCCTCAGGTTTTGTAGTATTTTCTTGCTGCAAGCCTGGTGTGTCAGTGTCAGGTGGGTAGGACAGCATGACCCTGACATTTGTACCGGCTAGTTCCATACCCACAGCTTCCGCTAATCCTCTTACAGCCCATTTACCAGCACTGTATGCACTGTAGCCATAGATGCCTGAAATGTAGAAAGAAGTTTTATAATAGTAAGAGTATTGGGAAGTTATACTGTCAGGTTCATTATAATTATTAAGTAATATTCCAAGATATTGAAAGCCTTGGTTTGGTTTCTTTAGCTCTCTAAAGTAGCTGCGCAGAACTCATTTGATGACGCCTAAAATCGTGCTATCTCGCTTACTCTACCAAACCTGCGCAATCGTCTATTGCACCTAACTTCAGAGAGCTAAAGATCCATTGCGCTTAGTATAGTTAAGTATCACTGTTATGATGATGTAAATAGTTCAACTTACCAATTAATGCAGCCTCTGAGGCAACAAACACAACAATGCCCTCATCTCTTTCTCTCATTTTAGAGAGCACTGCACGTGTTGGGAATGCGGTGCCAAAGTAGTTCAAGTTAACCATTCCCTTGATATCTTCAACTTTCATCTCTTCGAAAAGCCCACAGACGCAAGCACCAGCACAGTTCACAAGCATGAATATTGCCCCCACTTTGGATTCCAACTCAGCAAAACATCTCTGAACGATATCATAATCAGATGTTACATCAAGTGCGGAAAACTGAACTTTTTGGCTATCACGATTAGAACAATTCTCCTTTATTACTTTTACAGCCTTTTCGAGTTTACTCACATCCCGGCCGATAACCGTAACATGAGCACCAAGCCTCGCCGCTTCGCAGGCCGCTGCTTTGCCAATACCGCTGGAACCGCCAGTTATGACCACATGTTTACCAAAGAGGTTGGAAGTTCTTCTCTTTGATCGGACAAATAGAGCAAAGCCGGCTATAATGCCAAGCCCAATAACTACAGTCCACAACATGGTTTGGCTTGGCGAGTTCAATAATAAAATACTTTTAAATAGCGTTGAATTCGTCGGTAAGTATTTGGTAAGTACTGAGATGCGATATCTCTTTAATTACTTAATAATCTGAACGAACAAACACTAAGTTTTACTATTAAGCTAATAATTAGAATCTAACGAAAACAAACACGGCGCGGGCGTTCGAGGCAGACGGACGACAGGCTCGCGTCGCCAATTAAATTGATTGACAGACACTAACCGACTGACAGTGACTTTGAAGTCGACTGATGCAAAAACTTTGACTTTGGCGTTGATTGTTTTGTGACGTAGACATTATACTCGACACTGACATTGGCGAAAAATGTGACAAGTTTTGTGAAAAAAACTATCAATCAATCAATTGACTTTGTCAAGTTCTGTCATCCAACCCAACCTTCGTTCGTGCTGGCCGCTGGCTGTGGTGTTTTTTGCTTCTTCTACTTTTTAGTACCTACTGTAATTCCTCAATTGCCACAGTTTTTCTTCTCCCTATTTGATTTGTGCGATGATTTTTAAATTTGCTTGAGCATTTTGTGAAGTGAAACCCATCAATTCTGTATTTGACGGTCTAATGTTGATAAACCGTGACAGTGTAGTGCAGTCATTGAAAAACAAACCATCCAGTTCCCTAATCGTCTTTCGTGTGTGGCAGAATCTCAATACTTTCCATTTCCAACATGAATGTAGAATCTAATAGGTTGACGACATTTACAAACTGGCCAGCATCAGCTCCAGTAGATCCGCCGAGACTTGCTAGAGGCGGCTTCTTCTATACTGGTGAAGGAACCGAAGTTCAGTGTTTCAGTTGTAATGGGAAAATATCTCAGTGGAATTACGGTGATCAAGTAATGTGGAGGCATCGTCTCTTAGAGCCGAATTGTACGTTTGTAGCGCATCCTTCCTTGTCGGGTAATGTTTCCTTGAGCAACTTTCCCATTTCGTCTAGCTGGACTGATGAAGCTAGAGAAGAAAGACAGACTGAATCTGACAGTGCTGTTATAAGATCCACTCCGGATTATGGGCTTACCGAAGAGGATGAAATGTACAGAAGTGATGCCCTAAGACTCCTTTCATTCATAAATTGGGAAGTAAGTACTAGTGAAATATAAAGCAGTAAGTAGCTATTATCCTGAAACTTTAGAAAGACTCATTTGATTTATCAATATACACGATCAAATCAAGATCAATATCACCTTTGTGGTTTTACCTTACTTTTGTATCGGGTGACTCATAGCTGCAGGGGAAAAACATCTTTGTTGTATGTTAAATTAGATTTAGATTAGAAAATCTCAGATCAAGCATCAAGAATGCTATTTTGTATCTAAGTACTAAACATACTGCAATGGTGCATGATGCAATTTAGATAAATGTTGCAATCATCCTATGTGTCTTAATATGTAGAATCTGAATGTTTCTGAGCATGTTAAAGTCCGGGCTGCTTATTATAAAAACGTAAAACCTTGGTTGAACCCCATGTTGACAACATGTCAAAACAAAACTTATCACAAAAAAGCGTTCTATGTACGAGTATTTAAAGATCGTTTTTCTAGGGACAGTTTTTTAGTTAGACTTGGTCTAAACTCGGCTCATTTTCTTGTAATAAAATCTCAGTCTGTGTTTCAATCACACCGTACACAGCAGACTTCATCTTGCTTTTAATTCTTATTAATTCAAAACTTTCACTTTATTTATACACTCATAATCCCACTCTCTCAGTAAGTACTCTCCTTTTGTAGTACCTACCTTGTATTTTTAGTTTTAATTCTCTACATAGCTATGTTGGAGGATTGGAACCACTAATCTTCTGTTGTTTGGAGATGAGCGCTGACTCTGCTACTCAGTATTTTGCGGCAGTCAACATTTTCACTGTGTATTTTTTCTCTTATGTAATGTTGTGCCAAAATAAAGCTTTTTATATTTATCTTTATCTAAATACATAGCCAAGTTTTAGAGGGATGTTGTTTTATGGGAAAAAAGGGAAATAGAAGAATTAGGATGTCGAAATGATAGCTTACATTTAAAGGTATAGGCAGGGAGAATAAGATGATGACATTGTTATAATTATAAACTATGCTCTAGGATGCTTCTGTGTCCCGTGAGGCCCTGGTAAATGCTGGGTTCTACCACAGTGGAGGAGGTCGGCTGCGCTGTGCCTGGTGTGGGGGGGAGTTGGCTCCATACAACAACCTGGGATCTTTGGGGTCACCCCTTGAAATACATCGAATGTAAGATTTATCTGCGATACACTTATACTCACTTAACTTTATCGATGAATGGACATGGTCTTCATTTTGACTTTTGAACCCCATTATGGACTTCAACTGTCTATTTCCTATTATGTGATTGGTTGAGCTCTATTGGGATGACAACTGGGAATGGATTTCAAATAAGACAATAAGGCTGCTGGTCGTTTTGTTCAAATTTTTAGGTACTGTGCTGTAAACATTTGTAAGTTTTCTGCAAATTTATAAAATGTAATCCAACAAAATTTTAAGGTACTTATTTCTTTATGTGACAACAAAGAACGAAAAAAGCGTAATATACTTACATGTAAGAACACAGCGCCTGTGGTGCGAACAGGGGGCTGTTATTTACATGTTTAACATGTTCATATTTTAGATTTACTTTGACCTGTTGATGATAGTTTAAAATGATTTATGTAATATCAACAAGTCAATTAGGTATTATAGCCAACTTATTTTGTTCATGTGATTATCAACCTATTACAGGTACTTCCCTCGATGTGACCATGCAGCTACGATAATGGCATCGGTTCAAACATCAAACCAGTCATTGTCACCATCGTCATTATCCGACACTCCGCCGGTGCAGTCCCCAGTTACAAATGATAATGAACCTCAATCGTAAGTCCTAATTTCCTATAGTGAATACTTATAATGAATGCAATCTTATGAGGATGGATGTATGGGAGTGCGGATGTATGGTTGTTTGTTAGGTACACTTTCACGCAAATATTGAATGGATGAAATTCGGGGCAAAAATAGATTATATTATACAGGGTGTAAAAAGACTACTACCGAAAACTGAGGGGTTGCAATCAGACCATGATTCTAAACATATTTAGCGGAAAAAAAACGCAAATAATTTTTTTGCTAAGTCATTTTTTTTATTTTTTTTTTAGTTATTTACTACTAGTACAACAAAACTCAAAATCCAGCAATCTACGTAAAACAACGCGCCCAGTACATACGCAAACGGTAATCTTCAAACGCTGTTTTCTCCGGATATAATGATTTTTTCGGAAAATCCTTTTGAATTTGGTTGTGTGCTTGGATGCTGTACTTACCCCTTTCGGCTTCGATAGACGTCTTTTTACACCCTGTATAGTCTGGAATATCACAGCCTACTCTTTATCCCGGAAAAGTGAAGTATTCCTAAGGGCGCGAAAGGCGCGGGCGGATGCTAGCTATTTATTTATTTAAATTTAATTATTTTAATTAATTTCAAAGTACAGTATATTTTTTCTGTATGTACCTAGACGATAATTCAATATGTCATCTACCTCAAAAGGTTGAAACAAAAATGGCCAGATTATTTCTTTAAATCCAGTTTGCGTATTTCAATATTATTAGAGAAATTATTGGCATCATTATGTAGCAAGAGTTTACAACAAGAAATAAAATTGCTTACAAAGCCTTACAAGTTTTGTATATTAGTAATTCACTTCCTTAATAATAAGGAAATTATACGGTAAGCCGCGGTAACCAGAGCAACCTTGATAAAGCCTGCCTCACACTGCAAAGAGTATCTAAACGTTCTTAATTTAGAAGGTATCTTGTCACATATGTAATGGGCAACTGCTGCAAAATCTAGGCATGTGTAAAATATTTCTAGTAACTTCTTTCTCTGACCATCACCTATTAAATAACTTCAAAGGAAAAAGATCTAAAGGCACGGATATGAGGGGAATGGGTATGGAGGCGTGGCCCGCGTCGCAGCATCAAGCCTTTTTTTTTTTTTTGCGGATAGAAAATCTGCTCACAGACATCCAATTACGTCGAGGGAACGTAATTGGGGTGTGTGGGGTTGTCGAACACCCGACGACCCACTAAAAACTACCCGATGGCCGGCCTCTATGCATAACGAGGGGCTCCGGGATCTCCTACGGAACGCACGCGGTGCCCCTCTCGCATTTTGCCTTGAGCACAATCCCGGTAATGGCACCCACAGCCACGCCCGGCACCCACACACGCGGCTGTTAAGCCACGTGCGTGGAGCTCACGACGACACTTGCCACACAGTGTCGCCGCCCTCCCGGGATCTGCATGATGAGCAGCCAGAGCCCTCACTCCGACCGCCCGCAGACCCGAAAAGTCCCCTGTTGGGCAGGGGATACCACTCGCCCCCTCGCGGGGCAGGCGGTGCGGGGCTGATGTTGCCAACAACCCGTTCCCGCCTTCCATCCCGAGCGGGTTCGGCCTCGCTCCGAACTCACTCCGCGGCCTCGTCATCCAGACCATACAAGTGACTGGTGCCAAGGCAAGTCAGTCAGTGCCTATCCGACCGAGTCGCCAAGGCACCCACATCCCATGATGCCGGGCAAGAGTAGCGAAGGCGGCGATATTGCGTACCACGCACTCTCCAGAGGAGGTATCACCGCCTTCCACCTCTTCGGTGTTCCGCCGCCTACGAGCCTACCAGCTCGTCCTAGCTTCATCCACTGCGCCCTCTGCGAGTCAGAGGGACGCGCGGAGAAGCTACCCCCTTCGTCAAAACGGCCGCAGAGGACAGGGAGAGCGGCAACGAAACACCGACACTCCTCTTCCACTGCGGCCCCGCCGCCAACGCATCAGACGGTGCGCCACCGTCTGGTCGCGGAAGATAGGGCGAGCGGCAACGACACACCAACACGCCTCTTCTCCCGCGACCCCACCCTCCTCGGACGCATGCAGGGCGTCCCCGCCTGGGATTCCTTTTAGCTTCACCGTGTCTCCCTCACGGCTACTGAGCCCCCCCATCGCGACAAGATTGGAATCCATCGGGGGGGCGCAGCATCAAGCCTAAGCCAGCTTGATCGGTCAAAATCGGGCATTAGTCGCGCTTCATGGGTGGTCGCGTATACACGCATTTACCAGTTTACTCATATAATGAAAAGTGATTCAATCCTAATGGTTGTAAGTAGACCATCTCTCAGATCATCAATTAGATTTGACTTTACTTATTTTATGCAACAACATAAAAGCCAGGTTTCCTTTTAAATATAATTACTAAACAAAGATATTGTGATAGCGGCCTTATATTCTACATTACCGTTGTGCCGTAACTAACAACCATGCCTCGTCGCTTCACCTTGACTTTGCCAGTAAGTAGCTAGCTAAAAAAGATCGTTAAATTTAGTATAACGTGGCTATTGTGTGGATGAAACGTATCTTGCTCTACTTAGTTTTGTCATGTAATATTTTATAGATAAAATTATTAAAAAATATATACTTAAGAAAGAAATATGGAAACATTGCGACAGTAAGTTTTTCTATCGGACTAGTGCGTTAATACACCGTGTGTTGTATAAGCGTATCAATTTATAACAAAACAGGATAACGAGTGTATCTCCAAGGGTCGTTATATATTCTTTTAGACAAATTCATTCAAGATTCTTTACATGTCAAGGCTCAGAGTTGCAAATATTTGGTTTATACTTACACAAGTTTTGACAGTCACTTTCATCATCCGTATGTGTAACGCGCTCCTCATTAAAAATAATCCAATCGAGAACTGGAGGGGCTGATAGTCTCGATTGATCACCATAGATTTCCGCTTTCTTCTATTCTGACATAGGTATCTACATCTGTAATTAATACAAGCTCGTTGGTTTATGGTTTGTTATTTACTATATTATAAATAGTACAATTAGATATTCTCTGCTTCCAGGTCCGGTGCAGCCCACAACTCTCGGATACTGAACGCGGGTAACACTTGGCGCGCATTAGGCGTTGTCAGCGGTGGCGCCAGGCATCCGATCCATTCGTCCCTGGCCACCAGACTTGCATCCTTTCGGAACTGGCCTGCGGATCGAACGCAGACGCCGCTCGCATTGGCCGAAGCTGGCTTCTTTCATACCGGGACTGACGACCAGGTAGACGAGGTAGGCGGGCGTCTGATACGCCCTCGTTTGTAATTGCCTAATTTGCATGTAGGAAGGTGTACACAATTTACTATGGAATCGTACGCTACATACTACGCCCTTTGTTTCAAGTTTTTATATGGAACATATTTAATTTAGACACATTAGTTTTTTTTTCCCATTTTAATCTGACCGATCCGCCTGACCAGAAGCGGATTGCTTGAGTGATTCCTGTGGCATTAAGAGTGAAGAGGCCAGTGCCCTTTCTCATAGAATATCATACATTAGATATAATATAATATTAGTAATCATGGTCAAAGTATCTAAAGAATTGCATTCTTCATTTTGAAGTATGTTGTTTATTATTATTTTCTACTGTAATTGTATTTATTTTATTTCTTTGTAAATGTAGATTTCAACTTGCTAAATCCCATCAACGATAGCGCGATTTAATTTGTTCTGTGTCGCCATCTGTAATATGTATGTATTTACAAATAAAAAGTATATAAGTATATCAGTCACCTGGTTCCGATAGATAGTACAAGCTTTGCTTAGTTTGTGGCTAGATGACGCTGTATGAAATGTCCAGCATTATTTATTTATTCAGCTAGTTTTAATTTCTAGGTTCGCTGTTTCTACTGCGACGGCGGTCTTGGTAAATGGGAGCCGGGAGACGCGCCTTGGTCGGAACACGCGCGTTGGTTCCCGAGCTGTGGATATGTGTTACTTGTGAAGGGACAAGACTTTGTGGACTCGTGTGAACCTAGGCCGCCAACCACGCAGCGGACTGTGAGTCTTATTTGTTTAAGCATAAAGCTTAGTTTGGCTTGATAAACAGCTTTCAAAGTTTATTCGCTAGTTTGTGGATATGTTACTGGTAAAGGGTAATACTATGTGTACTCGTGTGAACCTAGGCCGCCAACCACGCAGCGGACTGTGACTCTTATTGGAACGAAGTTCCTTTTCGGACGGTATCGGCTGGGGCTGGGAGAAAAAGTTTTACTGTCACGGCCGTCACGTCACGCAATCGTCACAGTGCGCAGCCGCGAACAGTCCATAGATTGTTACATTGTTAGTGAGGAAGATTTGAATTTGAAATTCCCAGTATAGAAAAGTACTTTTTGCTTCGTTCTAACCGAGTGTTCCACGACACTCACGTAGTTTTTTTTGGTTGATTTTAAAGCTTGTGTTTACTTTATAATATAACGTGTGTAATGTTTATTTTAGGTCTCAACTGAAAGTCGTGCTGCCAGACGAAATCCTGATGTAGCCGTGACGGATGAACAGGTAAGTAAATAGAGACACGCATGTCACCTTTAAAACAAATATGTACCTTACCTACTAGCTGAGCTCCCGCGGTGTGACCCGCGGTCCCTCGGGATTATTTCATTTTTTCAAAAGTAGCCATGTCCTTCCCTGAGATACAAACTTCAACCATGCCAAGTTTCAGCCTAATCAGTTTAGCGGTTTGGGCGTGAAAAGGTAACAAACAGACAGACAGAGCTACTTTCACATATATAATATCAGAGTGGATGTGAAAGTGTGGATAATAATATTAGTATGTATTTGGACAGGTTTCTGACTACCCCTGAGACATTTTCAAAGAATCTGGAATACATCAAAATGAGAGAATGTCTACCGCACCTCGGGGATACAGTCGTCATCATTATTTACATTATTATTTCATTTCGTTTTTTATTTCAGATAAATGAATGTATGGAGAGTGTAGTAGGAATGGGGGCGTTATCAGCTGGCTTAGACGCGGCTCGAGTTAAACGAGCTATAACTAGAAGACTTCGAACTACTGGTGAGAGACTTTTTTCAGTTTAACCCTAGAGGCCTAGAATTACTAACTAGTAATATGAACTAGCTTCTGTCGCATGCTTCGCTCGGGTGATACAAACATTTTTAATAGCCTAATGCTATTCCAGGCTACGATCTACATCTATTCCAAGTTTTATATAGATCAGTCTACTGAATGGATTGAAACATAAACATACAGACATATCCTCAGACTTTCGATGTAGTATAGTACGATGAATTACTTAGTTTCACCTAAAATTTAATTTAACGTATTATTTTTCTGTTTCAACAAATGATTATCGACAAATGTTTTTATTCCGTAAATGAATACTTACATGGTTAGGGACATCAATTATATTTTTTTTTTTTACTTATTATCATTTATCTTGACATTTAAAATTGTCATGCCTAATATTTTGGTAGGACACAGAATGGACAAATATAATTTTAAGATCTTATTGTATCACATGTGTTCGTGCAAATAAATGTAATTTAATTTAATTTCATTTCATTTCAACCCTGTAACAAAAAAAAATATCCAAAAATCAGTAGGTCAATGATTCTGTTGACTTTCTGGCTTTTCTATCCTGTTATACGTGAAACCATCAAAAAACCATGAATCATCAGCATTTTTTTTCAGGTTTGCCCTTTGCGACCCCCGAAGCGTTAATAGACGCTGTATTAGACGAGCAGTTGAACGAAGAAGCGTGGAGTGTTTCCAGCAACAGCCAACGCTTCGCGCGCGACATTCTCGCGGAAACTCTGCAGGAGTTTGTGCCTAGGCAATATCGCAGGTAACGTACAGTATCCTTATCAGCAACAAAATCCATTGGTTCAATAATACAGGGTATCTTTTAAAAGGTTGATTTCCATCAAAAGTAGGTAAAAGATTAAATAAAAAAAAAACTAATTTTTTATTCAGTTACTTATTGATTTCTTTTAAATCTATGGCATGTCTCCTTTCACGACTTTTCTCTTCGGAATAGGCCATCACCGCTCGTCTCAATAAACCGCCCTGTTATACGGAGGGTCATTGATGACGCTAACCGTAGATTACAAATCGTCCCGCCATTTCCGTGGTATTTCGTTAGACACCCATTCAGTAGAAGTATACATACATATACGCTGGTTTTCCTATCACACTGACCGTCAGCGCTGATATGAAAGTGACTTTTATTACAATGCAGAGGTCGTACTGTTCAGCAGCGACGACATAAATCAGCGAAGCCAATACTACTGAGAAATTGGTATCCTTATTACATTGTAATAAAGATCATGCTGCCATCATACGAAGACACGGAGGCGCTACTGCAAATTATCACCTAACACAATTATTACCTACTACCCAATGGACACGAACCTACTCCTAAAGAAATCTACTTACCTATACACACACATACACACACACACACACACACACACACACACACACACACACACGCACACACACACACACAAATTGCGCACACACAAGCTCAAACACCTTCGAAATGTAATAATACAAGTAACATCAAACTCTTTTTATATCATTTAAAATAACTTAATTTTTTCTTTCTTTTTAATTCTAAAAGTTAACATACCTAGCTACTATTTTACTTATACTGCTACTATGTATATTTAATAGTTTATTATATTAATGTTAAGGTGTTTAGATTTAATAATAACATAATTTAGAATACTTACTTACTTACATAATTTTATAAAATTATATAAAGCCACTACTTTCATAGTTTTCACCAATCTGTAACCTATAATATATGGCTATGGATTAGCGGGATCTTCTAACACAAGTATTTTTTTTACTTAAAAGAAGGTCTCAACCTTAGATTCTGTATCGTAAAATTGTTACAGAAATAAACGATTTTCATTTCATTTCATCATAATTATTGTTATTTCAGACGACTCACCGAAGCAGGCAGTCGAAGCTCTCAATCGGATAGCACGCGTTCTCCCTCACCGAATCCCGCTGACAGAATACAACCTACCAATACTTCTAACAGGTAATCTTCGCAATGATAGATCACTATTGTATCTTCACGCTAGTCGATCTTGTTATAACATCATTAATTAATTAAATATCCTTTGAAATAAGTTCGTATGAGTTAGTGGTTATCTTTGCTGACGAAGTTTAAGTTAAATAGCTTAAGAGGTAATAATTGCATATACTTATAAGGTTACCGTCATGAGTTTGGAACATTGTTAAAAAGGAATAGACTTGCCTATAACTTATCCCTTAGTCACAAAGCAATCAGCCTGGTCTTATGTACAGAAAAAGAAAAGGCAAGGCTTTCATCGCTGAAATTCCAAGTTTTGGTTATGCTATAACCTAAAAATTATGATACTTCTGGCGATAGACCTGATACGGCAAACTGTTTTATATTATAAGAATTTTTATAAATTATTTCAGGTCATCCAGCCAAAACCGATCATCTAGTCAAAACAGATCACGAAACATTTCTCCCAGCCTCAACACACAACCAACCAACAATCTAGATACATTATCCAATCAGAACCGTTCACCTCAAAGAGATAGATCGTCTAATAGATCATCGGCTCGCAACACACCCGAACGTACGAATAGAAAGAGTGAGGGAGAAAGCGATAGTGAGAAACCGGAGGAGAGAAAACTGTCGCTAGAGGAAGAGAATAGACAGTTGAAGGAGTCTAGGATTTGTAAAGTGTGTATGGATAGTGAGGTAAGTTTTTAGGGTCCCGTACTCAAAGAGTAAAACGGGAACCATATTACTAAGACTTCGCGGTCTGTCTGTCTGTTTGTCTGTCACCAGGCTGTATCTCATGAACCGTGATAGTTAGACAGTTGAAATTTTCACAGATGATGTATTTCTATTGCCGCTATAACAACAAATACTAAAAAACAGAATTAAATAAATATTTAAGGGGGCTCCCATACAACAAACATGTTTTTTTTACCGTTTTTATAAAAAATGGTACGAACCCGACTCGCACTTGGCCGGTTTTATTACAATCCGATATCGTAGTGTGTACTGTTTTCAAACACGAGCATTAAGATCTGCTTTTGTAAATAACTTAAGGTTAATATCTATTGAGTTTGATTTACTAGAAATCAGAAAGTTTGGATGTTTCAATCACGCCATGAGCGACAGATGTTTAATGAAATTTGACATAGAAATAGATCGTAGCCTGGAACAGAATAATCAAAACTATAAATAAAAACCTGGAATGCAAGCGAATTTTTAGGAAGCTAGTTTAGAATACAATTAAACATTGTACAATACAAGCTGCAGGTGGCATTGTATCACTTGTAACGCTGGCCACAGGCCAAGTTTCATTGCTAAATGACAGAGTATTGATTAAGTGCCAATATTGTCATCAGTATTAATTACTAATTTTTGTCACTCTTTGTTCCGGTGAAATGGCAACAAAAGTTCATGAATAATTGGAGACTTAAAGCTTCCATTTCATCATGCTATGTGGAAAAAATAACTATTATATTTAGAAATAGTATAGTAAATTCATACGAGCTCAGCTCAACTTTTGTCGTACCGAGAGAAGGCCGGACGGAAGCTAGTTCCAGTACAAACTCAGAAATATGAATAAAAGCGTAAGTTTTCTTTTTTGGTGAGCGTTGATTAACGTACTATGTTTTCTTCCATAGGTGAGCGTTGTATTCCTTCCTTGTGGACATTTGGTGTCCTGCGCTAGGTGTGGCGCCGCCCTCTCCGCGTGTCCGCTTTGTCGCGCGTCAGTCAAGGCGTTAGTTCGGGCGTATCTCGCCTGATCTGTGAGTACCTTTATTTTATTCATATTTTTGTAAAGAACAACAGCCTTATTGTCTAACTTGAAATCCATTTCCATTTGTCATCCCAATAGAGCTCAACCAATCACATAATAGGAAAATGACAATTGAAGTCCAGAATGGGTTTCAAATGTCAAAATGAAGCCCATGTCCATTGCCAGTTGAATTACACAATAAGGCCCCCGGTTGTCATCCCAATACTTAGGCCTTTACATCTATATTAGATGATTTATACAGCGTCATCCATGCCTACACTTAACGGGACGCTGTAGTGCCTGGGATATTGTTTAAGATGGAGGCTTGCCCAGCATCTGAACCATCCTCTCAGCTTAATCATCCTGGCCCACAGGAAAGACGAAGTCAATACGTGTGGAGCTGTCTAAGCTGCGGGTTGCCTCACATCGTGAAAACAGGATCAATCATCAGGAAAACATCGTGAGGAAACCTGCAGCTTAGTCATCCCAATAGAGCTCAACTAATCACACAATACGAAAATGACAATTGAAGTCCAGGATAGGTTTCAAATGTCAAAATGAAGTCGATGTCGATTGCCGGTTGAGTTACACAATAATGTCTGGTGCTATAGTTGTTCTCTTACGAAGGCGGGTTGGTCTTAATTGTGTGTAGATTTTTTTCTGTGTGCGTGTGACTATACTGAGCGCTTCGTACATGGAGCGTTCCCGAGTTTACGCACACAAAAACAACGTGCATGTGCATTTACACACAAGACCAACATGCTTTTGAGAGATAGGACAACTGTATCAACCTTTATTTTATTTGTATCACGTGCTATGAACGGCTGATAACAATCTCGTTTTAAAAGTTTACTACGGCTATGCACAAATAGAATCATCATCATCTCCCTGACCTTATCCCACGCTAAGTGGTTATGGGTACTAGATGACTGATAAACTACTTATATACTTTTTTGTTTGTAAATACATACATATTATACATAGAAACACCCAGACCCGAGACAAATATCTGTAGGTCATACAAACATTTGTCCCTTCAGTCATTGGCAATTGTGCATCCACTCCTTTTACACATATGTACAAATATAATAACTACGATAAATAGCATTCTAGACTTACCAGTTTATTAAATGTAAATTATTTTAAAATTATTATCGAAAGGATGTGGTAACAATTAAAAAATGTACAGTCAAATAGAAAACCTCTTTTTGATTTCGATTTGAAAATTGGTTGTGAATAACCACTTCCACAGATAAAATAATAAAGGAAGTCACTACGTAGGTGTCTAAACCGCAGCCATTCATTTTCCATTTAAAATTGGCTCGATTGCCTCCTTAAATGGAACCCAAAATCAAAAACTGACATGGTTCAGCTGCGACGTTGGTTTTAGTTTGCTTTCCGCTTTGAACTACAGAACAACATACTATACTTACTACAGCCACCAAATTAGTAAAGTAAAATATAAGTATGTAGTATTAGTAATGGATAAAAACTCAAGAAAAAAAATCTATTTGCATTCTCGATTCGTGTTCTATAATCCGCAACAATATGTGAGACACAAATATATTTTATTTCAGGTCACCTCAGTAACACCAAGGAATTATTTATAGTTAAACTGTTATAATGTATGTATTTTAATATATTATCCTATTTTTGTAATAGGTCAAAATGTACATAAACTAGGCCTACATAAAATGTATGCTTATGATTGGTATTGTATGCGTCTGATACACGTATTTTGTGATAGCTTTTCGTAGAATCCAGTAGATTATAGTGAACGTGGAGATTTGATTGTAGTGCCTGAGATATATCCAACGAGTTAAATGTTATATTATAGCGTTTGTGACTTCACATAGGATTGCATCATTATTTATTTATGACAGAACAGATACCTATTATGTGCATGATAGCATTAGATAATTATCTCTTATTTATACGTTTTAAGACACTTACCTCATCAACGCTGCAACCAGCTATTTTATTACTATCTCGCTCAGAATCAACTAAAAGTTTTTTTATTCTAACAAAGTTATTGCTTGTAGTATGGCTATAGGATTTATTAAAAAAAAATCATTTGCATTCGTTTAGCTAGTTGTCAGCTGTGGGGAACAAGTGCTTAAAACTTACATTGCCCCACAATCCATAAAATAGCACAAATAAAGGATAAGCACTTAGGTTCGTATAACAGATTGTTACTCAAGTACAGTTTAAACTATAATCACTATAATATAATTTAATAATCACTGCTTGAGGGTCCTCAAACTACTGTCAGCTGTCAACTCGCAAAACTGTCAGTGCACATCAATCCACCAATCACAGGCAATCTATTCTCAAGCGTTGGCGTAAAATAAGTTTAGTTTAGACTGTGATCACTTTTGATTGTTGAATCGAGCAACAACATTCCAAAATCAACTATATTTGAGTAACAATCTATTTTACAAGCTCAGTCTTCAAGTCTTCTTCAGTCAAAACTAAATTTTAACAAGATTATACTCGGTTTCTTAGAAATAAACCAACTATTAAATTTTTTTATATTATTGTGTGATGTTTACTTGAATCTTAAAACAAGTTACAGTGATTTTAAAAGTTACGTGTTCAGTGAAGTAGTAGCTGTTTGTATAGAGAATAAAATCCTAAATATAGGTACATATAAGAAATTAAAATCCTATTTTTATTATTGCGACGCTGAACGACAATGAAAAATGTTTAAATAAATGAAATCTAGTGTTATTACTAAAAGATACAACTTCAATAATAAAAGATTTTGTCTTTTTCCTTTTTAATAATTCCGTTCCTTTGTGAATAGGACTATAGTTTGTAAAAAACCATATAAAATAATAAGCAATCAACGCTAGCTTGCTTTTTATTTAGTGCAGTACAATCAGTACAAAAAATATAATATCAGCCTCAAAATGTGGGTTTCCTGTGGGATACGATAACGGTATCAGTAGAATGTTCATAAAAATCTACCAGAAAACATTTTGTTGAAAATATTAAATTGATAAATTAATTAGATTCACACACTACAAATACGAGTTTTGCTTTCTAGTAATTTAAAGATTTTTAAATGTATTATTTTAAAAAATTAGCACCCATGCGGGATTTGAACCCACGACCTTGCCGATCCGTGTTAAAATATCCCTAAGTGTGCGGTTAACACTATAAATATATAATCCTTATTTCTAGTAATTGCCAATAAGTTTATAGAGGGTGTAGTAATATGTTTGAATGCAGAAAATAAACTATAGAAGTACTAATAATGATTAAAAAAATATTGCCATAAGTTGATAGACGCAGTAATACGCAG
This sequence comes from Epirrhoe tristata, assembly GCA_951394285.1. Classification (NCBI taxonomy): domain Eukaryota; kingdom Metazoa; phylum Arthropoda; class Insecta; order Lepidoptera; family Geometridae; genus Epirrhoe; species Epirrhoe tristata. The sequence goes on along the minus strand of OX596146.1, from coordinate 5,712,482 downwards.
TATTTCATATCTATGATAGAACTACCACAGTTCATAGATTAAAGACATTTCTTTCAATAAGTAGTTATTTATTTACCAAATTATTATATTAACTAAAAAACGCGATTGACGAATGAATTTTTCTCTTATTTAAAAAAAAAGTGCATGGTAAAGTTGTTTTAATATTTAAACTACAGGTTATTTTATCACTTTTTACAAAATACTTACAATGCACCAAACAGATTTAGCAAGCACGCTTCAGATTTTCAGATATCTGTTAGTACAGTCGCGGAATGAAAAGGTTGACCAGTTTTCAAATGCGCGTTGCAAGCACATGTTAACTTTTTAAACTGCGTACTAGACGAGAGTGCTGTACTGAAAATTATGTTTAACTGTTTGACAACAAAGTTTATATTCACTTAGACATTCATTATGACAGAATTTGTCATACTCGGTCGATATAGCAGATAGTTATCAGATGGTTAGCAATCTAATACCTACTGAGCAAGCAATAACAGATCTTAAGGTGGTCAACCTTTTCATTCCGCGACTGTACCTATAGTCACTATTAGGTATACCAAACAGCTACGAAATACTTAAGTTATTGTTGAAGATACAAATCAGAACAATTGTCTGTTGTAAATTCTATTTTTGTCAAAACTATGTGATGAACCTTAGGATAAATTATCTTATTATATGACTACAACAAAACCTTATGCGATGAACTTCGACTGATTTCACTATTTTGTTTAGAATATAAAAATAGTGTTTCAAGGATTTATATACCTAGTTGCTGCTTTTGATAAGATCGTGTAAGGTTTAGTCTTACACTCAGTTTTTATTTGTGATGCTAAATATAGTTCATTGTCATTATGCATAAGTTTATATATAAGTATCTACTTTAATGTAGTAAATACACATGTTTGAAAATCAGTACTTAAATCTTTTAATACTCTACTAAAAAAAAAGTGCGGTCCTTTTACATTTACAACAGTTAAGTACAATTAATTATGTGTCCTAACCATGTGTCAGATATCAAGCAACAAATTTAGCGAGTTCTGAGTACTCATAACGAACCAAAAAGTCGTACAAGAGAACAGACTCGTAAAGCAAAAAGTATTGTCTTGAAAATCGTTTCGTTTCAGACTAGTTGATTGCATCCGTTTTGACGGATCAAAGGCTTGAGGTGAAGTGTATGTACCAACTAAGCTATGCGTCGCTTGACGCCGTCTGGCTTTTGGAATGCAGATTAGATATAGAAACTGCTGATCGGTTTTACTGGAAGTGCCTACTGCAGTGCGCTTTCAGTGAGTGAAATGTAAGCGCCATCTCGCGGGGAGAGTTGAAAGCTAATGCCAAAATATGAGGGTAGTTGTGATTACATAACTATTGACGTGAATACTATTGGTAGACAAAAAATTGCTTTGAATCAATTTGTTTCGAATTTGACTAGGTACCTACAATGTTACTGTGATGTGAGTGTAACTTTTACTGGAAGTGCCTACTGCAGTGCGCTTTCAGTGAGTGAAATGTAAGCGCCATCTAGCGGGGAGAGTTGAAAGCTAATGGCAAAATATGAGGGTAGTTGTGATTACGAAACTATTGACGTGAATACTATTGGTAGACAAAAAATTGCTTTGAATCAATTCGTTTCGAATTTGACTAGGTACCTACAATGTTACTGTGCTGTGAGTGTAACTTTTACTGGAAGTGCCTACTGCAGTGCGCTTTCAGTGAGTGAAATGTAAGCGCCATCTAGCGGGGAGAGTTGAAAGCTAATGGCAAAATATGAGGGTAGTTGTGATTACAAAACTATTGACGTGAATACTATTGGTAGACAAAAAATTGCTTTGAATCAATTTGTTTCGAATTTGACTAGGTACCTACAATGTTACTGTGATGTGAGTGTAACATAGCGTTAGTCATAGAATACAAGAGAAGAAGCATAATAATGTGTATGATTGTTGAATCAAAGGTCACACATTGAAAGTAAAGTAAGTACTTACATTATATCGTCATTTTCCGGTTTAAAAGGAAAACAGCTTGATAAAACATGCATGACACATGAAAAAAAACCTATTATGCTATGTTTGTATGATGCATATTCTAGATAACATTATACCTATATCCAGATAAACTTTGACCTCAACCATGCCACAATTTGTTCCGTTGCTCGGTCTAGTACGCAAATATTTTTTTAAAGGTTTTATTTGATTGACTTAATGGACTATTTTCATTTATTATCCATCATCAACATCCATATACTTCTTGGAAAAGGCATTTTTAGTTAGTGACATTGTACAGTTAGTACAATGTCATATTTCCGAAATCTGTTACATCATGACCAACATATTATTAATATTTGAAGATAAAGTCTTGGTTATAATAATTTCCCAAGAATACATTTTTTCTTGGTTTTCGAAAACAAAAGCCATTTTAAAAAGTCCAACTATTAATCTTACTTTCGTTGCTGACTGTACGTACACAGAAGAGACTGTACGTATTCTAAGGTGAGTTGAGTACAGTTGTACTACATCTTAGAATAATTCTGTGTCACACATTTACCTTCAATTAGTTTCAATTAAGAGCATAAAATTAAAGAGATACCTATTTATTCGTGAGCCTGATTTTAAATTACAATATCGTCGATTGAATCTAGGTCACACATTTGGTTGTTCTGTGCTGATTTAGTGCATCGAGCCCGTGTCGGAAATAGCTTGGGCGTTGACTTTAAATAGCTCAGACGACGCCAACGCCGCCGCGACGCATTTGGACTCATATTTATAAGCCATGGCATATCCGAAACGAATAGTAGACGTATGATTCATGAGGGGCTTATTCAATATTCAGTTCAAACATACCCTTTACGATGCTAAGTAAACTTATTAAGTAAAACTCAGTAAACTGCAGACTTTAGGGAAAAAATTACAGAAAATCTCATTGATAAAACCAGTACTATTGAAATTATTTGTAAGTATTCAATTCTATTTGTATTAACCATGGGGAATTTTAACAGAAACTCAATATTTCAAATGCATACATTTACCTTTATACCTACCTAACATTTTTGTTGAATTAAAAGCTTTCTCATCGATCTATGGAAGTTTTATAAAAATGGGGAGTGGGACCTACCTATAGGTATTATATTGCTGAATTCAATAATATCGCTCTATTATTTTAGTTACGCCCACGTCTGGCAATAATGATTTCCAATAATTCTAGACATTCCTCAACAGATGGCGCTCGCTGTATCATCTATACCTATTTTATTTCATTTATTACTCGCCAATTATTAAAATTCTATTTTGGGTATCTCAGTTCAGTTCAATCATGATATATTATTCTCTTTTAAACTTGTATCCCGTAGCTTTAAAACCCTTATCTCTTTAAGACTAAGGACTTAAACGTGAGTCATTCTTGTCAATGAACGGGTAAAATAACCGGTTGAATGCCACACTTGTTATGTTTTTTTTTATGTTGAGGATAATGGAATATTTTGTGACTCGACAAAATTCGTATTAAAGATTCCAGGGAACTAAAAAAAAACTAATGATTCCAAAAGAATGTGATACCTAACCTCACTACATTATGCTGCCTTCTTTTGGTAAATAGGCGCTTATGTGTCAATGATTCCTAGTATTATAATTACTACATTTTTAGTAATGTATGACTCAATAAGCATGGCACATTGCGTATTTCCTTCGATAAATATCAAAGGCAGCTTGAAATAAATAGAAAACCCGATGTGTAATAGAAGTACTTACTCAGTACATAGTTCAAGGGACTCAGGACTCGCGCAGTGTAAAGGGTTTTCCCTACGTTTGAAAATAAAATTGTAGCATGAATGTACTGCCGAAAGTTTGGATCAAACTACTAAATAACGTTAAAACGTATACAGGGTTATTAGTAAAACAAAACACCGGTAACTTGTAAGTGTAAAGTGGTTGTTTATGATGATAATAATACAGTCTTGAGAGGTTACCGGTGTTTTACAAATAACCCTGTATACGTGTATAACCATGTTTTCGGTAAAATCTTATTTTCGTTAGCCTATTAATTTATGCTCTCGAGTCCATCTTCATGTAATTTTGAGCTGAGTCGAAAGAAGTCTTAAAAGTTTACAAGTTTTCTTTCAACACAAAACTGCAGACTGCCCTAAGAAGGACAGAAATTCACCCGCCAAATGTGCTCTGTGCTCACTTGATCATCCTGCTAATTACAAAGGCTGTCAAGTCTACAAAGACATCTTGACCAGGAAGCAGAGCTCTAAACCTGGAACTCGCCACAGAAAGGAAGCAGCACGCACACACATCATTGACAAAACTCAAATTGACCGTGATTATCCTAGACTAGAGACCGTTAACAGCAAAGAAACCACCAAACAACAACCGAAAAAACTCACTGAGCCCACATCCCAGCCAGAAAGAACCAACCTTAATCACGCCAATCGCAACAATAACACACAAACAGAGGCTAAAACTCATGAAACTCAAAGACGGACTTACTCCAATGTAATAGCTACTCCGCTAAACATCACACAACAATCATCATCACCTAATACTGCTGATGAAAACTCTCAACAAGCCATTGTGCAAATTCTCCTCAAACAGTCAGAAAAAATAGACCTACTAATTCAACAAATAGGCACTCTATTAAGCCTATTAACTACTGTCATCTCTAAGCTATCATGATGGATCTAAAACAACTCCGCATAGCAACTTGGAACATAAACGGATTATCTCCGAATATCCGTGAACTCGAACTTTTCATAACATCAAACAACCTAGATGTCGTATTAATCTCCGAATCCCACGCAACAAAGGGAAGCTCCTACCGCATCAAGGGCTTCAATATATACTTCACTCCACACCCAGATGGAAATGCTCACGCAGGAGCTGCGCTGGCAATCAGGTCAAATCTTAAGCACTCGACAATGGAGGCCTACAAGACAAACCACATACAAGCAACTACCATCAAGCTAGAAGAACGCACAGGCTCCATCACACTATCTGCTGTATACTGCCCTCCCAAATACAAAATAACAAAAGACATGTTCCAAGACTATCTTACAACTCTCGGCAACAAATTCATTGCCGGTGGGGACTGGAATGCTAAGCATACCTTCTGGGGCTCACGCCTTACATTGCCCAGAGGACGCGCACTACATGAGACACTGGTAAATCTCCACATCTCCCCCATATCAACTGGCGACCCCACCTACTGGCCAACGGATCGTAAAAAGATACCAGACTTGCTGGACTTCTTTTTGACTAAAGGAATAAGCCATCTCTATACAAAAGTAGAGCCAAACCTGGACGGCTCATCAGACCACACACCAGTCATTATGACTCTCAGTACAAATGCCCTCACACGCGAACCAGATGAATCTCTGACAAATCGAAAAACGGATTGGGAAGGATTCAAAATATTTATTGACAACCACATAAACTTAAAAGTCCCACTGACCACAACAGAAGATGTTGAAAACGCTTGCGTTTACATAACAAACCTAATACAAGTAGCAGCATGGAAAAACACTCCACCTCTAGAACATAAATTGAAAAAAGCCCAATGTCCTATCGATATCAGGAATGAAATCCTAGAAAAACGTCGGCTTAGAAGAATTTGGCACCAATCCCGTCACCCTGCAGATAAAACAGCTTTCAACAAAGCTGCAAGAAAACTAAAAATACTCCTGGAGAATTCTGCCAACCAGGAAATGAACAAACTGTTGACCAATATCTCGCCTCAAGCTAAGGGCGTTCACTCTCTCTGGAAAGCCACTCAAATCTCGGGGAAACCACAGCAGTCCTACCCTCCACTAAGAAAATGCTCATCCTGGGCCAGAACAGACTTGGAGAAGGCAGAAGTCTTTGCCGCCCACCTTGCTAACGTGTTTAAACCTAACAATGGATCCATGGACGAATCTGAAATAGACGATGTTCTTAATCAAGATCTGCAGATGTGCACTCCTCTCAAACCGACATCGCCAAGAGAAATAGCTAGAGAAATTCAGCTCTTAGACCCTAACAAAGCTCCCGGATTTGACCTCATAACACCCAAAATTCTAAAAGCACTACCTAAAAAATGTGTTACCTATCTGGCGAGCCTGTTCAACGCCATACTAAGAACCTCCTACTTCCCGAAATTATGGAAAGTTTCTGAGATAATACTTATACACAAGGAGGGGAAGCCCCCACACGAAGCAGCATCATACAGGCCGATTAGCTTAACACCAGCGCTCTCTAAGCTGTGGGAAAGGGTATTTCTAATTCGACTTAAATACAGCATGGAACAACACGACATCATACCATCACACCAATTTGGGTTCCGCAAATCTCACTCAACAACTGAGCAGATGCATAGAGTGTACCATACAATTAGACAAAGTCTTGAACAAAAACAATACTGCAGCTCAGCTTTCTTAGACGTTCAACAAGCTTTTGACAAAGTGTGGCACAAAGGCCTTCTATACAAAATTAAGAAAACACTTCCACACTCGTTCTACATGATAATATCGTCATACCTGTCTGACAGAGCGTTTCTAGTAAAACAAAATAATTCAAGATCAAAGCTGTACAGCATAGAAGCGGGCGTACCACAAGGCTCTGTTTTGGGTCCCGTCCTCTACAACATATTCACACATGACCTCCCAACATCAGATGATGTAACCGTGGCGACCTACGCGGATGACATAGCCTACCTGTCCAGAGACGTAGATCCAGTACAAGCTAGCGCAAAACTTCAGAATATCTTAACAAATACCAACGACTGGCTACAGAAATGGCGAATACGGGCTAGCGCGTCAAAATCAAACCACATCACATTCACCCTAAGAAAAAGTAACTGTCCACCAGTGACACTCGGGCATGACACCCTTCCTCATACCGACTGCGTCAAATACCTTGGCTTTCTCCTGGATAGAAGACTGACCTGGAAAGAACACATAACACGCAAGAGGGACCTCATCAATCGCAAGTTCAAATCCCTTCTATGGCTCATGGGTAGGAACGCTGTGCTCTCTGTCGACAACAAGCTACTCATTTACAAGAGTATCCTTAAGCCAATTTGGACCTACGGTGCTCAGTTGTGGGGCACAGCTAGCAGAAGCAACATACTCCGTATCCAGAGAGTTCAAAATAACATCCTGCGAACGATCGCCAACGCACCCTGGTACGCTAAGAACGACGAAATACACGAACACCTGAACATGCCAACCGTGGCCGCTGAAATGGAGCTGATGAAGGAGAAACACATCGAACGCTTGGCCCACCATCCAAACGAACTTGCCACTCAACTGCTGGACACTTCCCGCACAGTGCGGCGGCTGAAGAGAAGGGATATCCTATGAGAGGAGAAAGGGCACTGGCCTCTTCACTCTTAAAGCCACTGGAATCACACAAGCAATCCGCTTATGGTCAGAAGACCGATCGCAGATGAAAATGGAGGAAAAAAAAAAAAAAAAAAAAAAAAAAAAACAAGTTTTCTTTAGTACATGTATCTATTCTGTAAGTACTAAAATACAAGTCAAGTTAAATATGCCACAGCTAAATTGGATAATAGTAGTATGGTTCTTGCGTTGGTATGATAGGTATGTAGACGGTTGACACGCTGTATGTAATCAATGCAGGAATTCGCTGAAGGTGCTTAAACCACGATGCAACGAACTCATAATTCCTTGGCTCATACTCAAAGGCCTACCTAAAACAGCTAGTGGTTTTACCTTCGCAAGTTTGCGTGTAGAGGTCGCCACTTGTAAAATTGAGTTAGCAAATTGCAGGGTTTTGATGCATTTAGCGATGGTGAGTCAGCTGGAATTAATTAACTAGTTGCATAGACGTGACGTCCTTGCAAGGCTGCTGGGATCACGTGCCAGTTGCCTGACGCCGTCTCCGTCTCCCCACCAAATCATACTCAGCTATGCCTTTATCGGAAATATCTAATATGCGCTTTAACACACCGACTTAAGATTCAATATGGAATTAATGCGCCACAATCCTTTAAAAATCTTACCCAACAGCCTTATAAAGTCGAGCTCCACGAAATTGTACTCTATGCCTCAACATTTAAGGTTACTTATCGTTCGTATGCTAATTGATAGGTTCATGAATATGTCACTCACTGTATGAGAGTATCTTCTGTATCCCCTGGTACTTTCAGTCTGCTCAGCGCTGTGAGGTATACTTGCAACTTGGATTGGAAATACTGCTTTGAAGGATTTAATGATCTGAAAGCAAACCTGTAATTGTGTATGCGACTTCATCGATGGCTGATATTATCATGGCAATAATTTACCCCGTAAGTACTTAATTGTTCAATTTCAGCTTTATTTTGTTATAGTAATTTTAAATCTTTACAAGTTTAACCATTAACTATTTTCATCAAGCTTTTAGCGTGCTTTAAAAGCTTTTAGATACCAATTTAATAACTTTTATTATAGCGTTATGTATAAAATAACACTCGATTGTATTATTTATTACTAATATTTTATATTGCCTCTTTACCTGTTATTCAGCATCGGCCTTTTCCTTTTAGCTTTATCAGCAGACTTCAATAACAACTATTATTATACCAGGTCAAGTATATAAATGTAGGAGTACCTACTTGTAGTGTTGCATTGAATTGTTTTAATCAATTGAATATCAAGACTGATTCTTCTACTGATTCTCCTAATCACTTCAGAAACGTCTTACTATTAGCTAAAACTTTGTCAAGCTAATTGCTCATTGAATGCATAAGCTCTACTAAACAGTTTTGAATCTTTTACTTTTAGTTTCACAAAAAAAAGGAATTCCAGAAACTGCTTGAATTTTAAGTTGCATTCATTAAGAAAACATATACTAGTTGTACGTACCTACCTTATATTTGAGCTTGCTTCTGAATATCCCCTTAGACATCTTCAATGGACTAGATAGGCAAGATAGTTGCGGGATTGAACATGTAGCGGCAACTTAAGATCGAAAATGAGTCGGCGCCACACTCCCACTGACGGTGATTGTAAGGGCTGTGTGGGCGGACTACCCTCTAGATTATGTGGAGGCGGCTTGAATTAATACCGCCATATAATCATGACTCATAAGCCCTATCATAAATAAAAAAAATACAATGTGTTATAATAAAATGGTACTTACTTATGTCTCTTTGGCGATTTTAATTTGTTATTTATGAGGAAAAATGAGAGCTCTCGTTCTGTGCTTACTGTGCTTAGGTACAAGTTTTTTCTGTCCTGTAGCTGTTTTGTTTAATGAAACTTTCAGCCAAGGATTCGTAGGCTTCCTATAGCTCAAATTACTGAGAAGATTAAACATCTTTAGCCTCGCAAAATTTATAGCTAAATAAGTATGAATGATAAGATCCAGTAGCGGCTTATGAATAAGGGTTAAATAAAGAATGTAAATCTGTGGATAATCTTGCACTGACATTATACTGAACTCTAGAATAAAGATTTGAACGCCACACACCATTTACGTTCCACTAGTTAGTGCGTGGGAGCTACTGAGTCACTCGAACTATTGCTCGCCTCAATCCATAAGTTCAAGCCTCATGCCAGCCAAGCCTACATTTAACTAATTTTAAACGGTAGATACACACTTAAACATTCCATATAATACTTTTTTTAGTCTTTAGATATATACTTAGGTTAAAAAACGAAGCAAAATGCAAAAGCCGCTGACACCATAATGTCCTATTCGTTGTTTTAACTGAAATGAGTCTTAAAAAAATATTTTCTTATGAGTAACCTATAAGCCGAACTAAAGGCTATTCTCTAGCTAATAAAATATTACTAAAACAATAATTATCTGCTAAAACTCCGGGGTGCTTGTCTCAAAAGCTTTGAATACTAAGAAATTGGCCTGTGTTTCTCACTAGGACAACTCTACTCAGAAAAATAGCAGACGGAGACTAGTGAATTAATAAAATTTAATTGGCCTTAGGCCTCAATTCAGTTGTTCCTTGACTAAACTAAAACGTAAAATTTATATCGAATTAGCGCCATTGACTATCTGAGATCGATCGACATTTGAACCCAGTTAAAAATTAACAGGAAAGCTAAAAATATCTCATTATCGTAGTTAGTAGTTTCATTGGGTTGCTAATTAAACATGCATACATTTCTGCTTTATTACTGTTAATAGAACAGGAATACATTACAACCATTTTCTATTAAGAGGAAACTGCGGCCTCTACTTCGATCTGCGTAAATTCCAATTGACAAAAATAATTTTCCGGAATAAATCATAGTTTGAGATTTTAATAATGATACTTCAACTCTACAAGCACTTAACTCTTTGTAAAAAATTGTACTGAGTGTGAATTTCGGGTCTTTCGGAGTAATTGCATAATGACCTACCTACTAATAACAACTACTTTCTATTAATGATACTGATATCTAATCTACATCTGCATTTAAAGTAGAGCAATTGGATAACTTGATATTTAATCAGAAATATTTTGATAAAACACCAATCTTGATGTGATTATGATACCAACACGTTCTACATAGTTCTAAATTACCACTTGCTGAGCTTACACCCAAATAGAGATGATGATGAATGATTATCATTCAAAATACTAGGAGGGGCGGCAATGGACTTGCCACCTGACACAGCGGGAATATAAAATTGCGTTTTTCCTACTTAACTCGCTTTAAAGATTATGACTTGTGTCTGATGTCGTCACTGAGAAATTGGCAGTTTATTAACTTTGTTATTTTAGTGTGCGTTACCCTAGCTGGAAACTGTCTCCTAGAGTGACGAGAGTACGACGAATAATTAGTGCCTAGTGATCTATAAATGTGTGCCAAATTAAAAAATTGTGCGTTTTATAGTTAACAATCACTATTTTTAACTAGTAGGTCCTTAAGTTATTTAGCAGACAAATCATCAGGGAATATTCTTTATCTAAATACACACTCTTTTTTAAGATGAAACTACCATCCCAGCGTTAGGATCAATTTTTTTCAAGAAGATGGTCATTACTCGTGGAGTTGACTAAGCTACAAGATTTTTCAGTTCAGAGCTCGAGTTAATCGCTTACATACCTACATTTTACTGAAACACATGACAGACTTGAAATCCCAGAGTTTGGATCGAAACTCCTACAGACACTATTTTACTTGGATATAACACAACATAATCTTTGTGATATAGCAATTATAGTGCCTAGTTTAGATTTACCTACCTAGCTGAATGCAACTCAAAATGCATGGCGGCGGTTGTTGAATGAAAGATGATGTAATGACACTGTCTTACCTATATTTTCTATAGTAAAAGTCGTTAGGCATAGCATCATGTAGGCATAAACTTGTCATACAGAAACTGTTGTAGCGAGTATTTGCATACCGTTGCTATCGACTGACACCAGGTCACTCGATATGGAATGAGCTCATGCCGTATCACATCGCTTTATTGCCTTTTGCAATGCTTTAGAGTTTATTATCAGTTGGTATGCGAATGTTGCGTTAAAAGACAAAGAAGTAGGAATACGAGTATGCTGATTCAGTGGATATTCTAAAGCATCCGAAGCCCACACGACAGTCGAAGCATCAACTTTGACAATATTCTATGAAAAAGTTTACGAACTGATGCCGATGATAGCATTCATTGGAATCGAAAAAAAGCCGTTCGCGAATCGAAAGTCCCCTATCATAGAATCTCTTCGAATCGATGCATTTGATTAGATATAAATCTCCCAAAGCAATCTACTTAAAAATAGCTTAGATATAAACTAACCTTCGATAATACACTCGTGAGCAAAAAAATCGACTCAGGACGCACGCCCGCGTTTAAAAAACTCTGGCAAAAAATCAGAAGCTTTCATTCTATTTCTGATTTTAACATCTCAAAGCTGTTAGTTTTAACTTTAAAATGAGTGGTCTACTTTGTTATTTACATTTTTATTTTGGTAATGAAAAAATATTGAATGAGAAGGAGTCTTAAGCAATGAAAAAGGGTGATCATTAACAGTAAAGAAAATACCAGCTTAAATTCGTCAAAATATTAATTTATTAGAAATTAAACTATCAATATTTAGTGTTGCCCCCCCTGGCCCTAATAACAGCTTCCAATCGCTTCTTCATGGATCGAATAAGTTTCTTTACTCGATCTTGTTCGATGCTATCCCATTCTTCAATGAGCGCCGCTTTGAGGTCCGATTTTGTGGCTGGTGCAGGATTTCTAGCCCGAACTTTTCGTTTCAGTTCGTCCCACATATGCTCGATAGGATTTAAGTCCGGGCTACGCGCTGGCCAGTCCATAGCGGCAATTTCGACCTCCTGTAAATACTGCCGGACGGAACCTGCAGTATGTGGACGGGCATTGTCGTGCATTAAGATAAAGTTTTCGCCTATGAAACCGGCGTAGGGAACGACGTGATCCCCTAAAATCTCATCGATGTATCGGTTCGCCGTCAATCCTCCCACTCGACCACCAGTTTCAATAAAAACCAACTCGGTTTTTGCCTCCATTGAAATGCCCGCCCACACCATCCAGGAACCTCCTCCAAAAGCCACATTTTCTTTGATGCAGCACTGCGCGAATCTTTCTCCAGATCTTCTGTAGACTCGTCCTCTTCTATCGCTACCATGCAAGCATACTCTGCTTTCGTCTGAGAAGAGGACGGAGCTCCATTGTTCGTCAGTCCAATCAACGTGTTCTCTGGCAAATCGTAGGCGGGCTGCTCGGTGGGCTGGGGTTAATTTGGGGCCAGTAGCTGGCCTTTTTGGCTCAAGGCTAGCTGCCTTAAGTCGTCTTCTGACTGTCCAGCCACTAACAGCCACTCCTCGCGTTTCTCTGAGCTCTTGTTGGACTTGAACGCCAGTGAGGGCCCGATTTCTCAGCGATGTACTGACAATGAAACGGTCATCTCTCTCCGATGTGCACCTTTTTCTTCCGGAACCGCGTCTTCGATTAAAGTTACCAGTCTCTTGGTAACGACGGTAAACTCTGGAAACAGCAGACTGGCTCATGTTCAACGCATGTGCCACTTCACGCTGACTCTGGCCTTGTCGCAATAGGATGACCGCTTGAGCAGCTTCATCACTTGTTGTGTCCATTTTCAGGTAGAATTCTTGTTTGTTGATAACGGAGATGTGTATCGGTTGACGTTTGACGGCTAACTGATAAGGGTGGGTCAGGTAGATAACCTTTTATATGGGTAAGTAACCCTTAATTAGCACTATTGTAAACAAGCGCAAAAAGGGTGGTTACTGATCACAACATGTTGTTGGGTTGTGTGAGCAAGAAACATTACAATATTTTATATCATTTTGAAGCTAATAATAGGAGCTTTATGATTTTACTATGAAAAAAATATTTACACGATCAGTTTTTTTGCCAGTGACTTGCGACTGCAGGTGTGTCGCCTGAGTCGATTTTTTTGCTCTCGAGTGTACATCACTTTAATCTGACCGATCTGCTCAGACACCTACACTCACTGAATCCGTTGCTTTGTTTACCGTGCTTATGAATTGGACCACCATGAAAACACTTATACTTACTTTACTCTTAGATCTTCCAGTTTTGTTTATAGTAATGGTACATTCATTTTGTCTTCGTATGTGCCAGCGTCACCGACAATGACAAAGATTTGCGAGGTAGCTTGGCAAAAAGAAAAACTTGGTATCACTGTTTATTTCCATTCCTTTTATTTGCTTTTATTGTAGTAGTAACCAGAATATCAAGTTAACATCTTCTCATTTACATGCGTTTGGGGATTTCCCAACTATCGCGTGTCCTTATTATTAGTTAGGTAAATCCAGATTACCACGAGTTGATATTACCACAACAATACCTAATACTAGTAATGTCGTCTAAATATTAACACTTTTGCCCTTTAGAACATTGAACAGTCAATATATCAGATCAGGTAGGTATTCAATAAAATCTGAAAGTACAGGTATCTTAAAGGACTAAGCACTACGTATTCTATGCTTCGATTTATGTTTGACTACATCATAAATATGATGAATTTTAAAAGAGACTCGCTACTGCTGGTCTTTTACAGAAAGGAATCGAAACAGTACCTATCCTTATCATAGACTCTTCCTAAAGGAATTTGCGGCCCTATTCGTGTTCAACTGAACTTGAATCCGCAATCCTAGGCATGTTATCGGCCTCACTGCTGGTCTAGTAGGTAGGTTTGTACTCTGCACTAAAATTCTACTTACCATCCATATCACGTTGCTGTATGACATCAACCATTGTAGCCAGAACAATGTGTGACTGCGCACGCGTCGGTCAGTCACGCGCTGATTCACACAAACACCCTTTACATACACGTATATTCAGGGATGTTCGGTTTATGATCAAGCTGTATTACTGGTCACGACTGTCTCCTTCATTAACATTATTTACAATGCGTAGGCGCTGCTCTGTTCCATGTCTTAGTCGTATTTCAAATGCTATTTTGGCCTTTGGTGACGCGTCGCCATATTATTTTGTTGAGCTCTAATAGCTTCTTAATATACAGGGTTATTTGTAAAACACCGGTAACCTCTCAGGACTGTACTACTATCATCATAAACAACAACTTTTTGATGACTTTTTACAAAACATAATACATTTTCCAAAAAATAAACCTTCAAGATTTCGTTTTCCTATCTAACACATTTCAGCTCTGTATTAAATAAGTAAATTTCAATCGCCCCCGCCGCCCTAACCCCGCTCCCCTCGCTATTGTACTATCGCTTTCTTTTGCTTCGCATAGACATCGTAACATTTAGAGCATTAAATTTAAATATTTTTATTTTTGTATGAAAAAATATGATGAATTTTAAAAGTCATAAAACAAAAGTTGTTGTTGTTTATGATGATAGTAATTAAGTCCAACCAGTCCTGAGAGGTTACCGGTGTTTTACAAATAACCCTGTATAGTCGTTCTTAGATCTATTTTAATAACTACTTTGAATGAGTCTTTCATCATTTCCACTTGGCGAGTAGGTAATATATTATATCCTTACCGTGATATCTACCTAAGTAGTATTTTATCCGGTCAAAAAATACCTGAGATCCTTATCAATTCAGCTGCTAATGTAAATCGTGTTTTATTATGCTATTTAATTCAATGACGCACACAGTTTCCTACCGATTTCTCAAAAACAAAAACAGTGGCTCCATTTTTCCAGAATAACTTAAACCTTTTGGCGCCCTGTCTGTACATTTATTTGAATCTCAAAGGTTTCAGGGTAGGGCGGCTCTACTTTCCATTTAAATGTATGTATCAATATCAATGAACCCTTTACTGGAAGCAGTTTGCGTCATTCGCCAGCGGTTATGAAACTTGATTAAACACAGTACATAGGATCAATTGGGGCTTTGGCATGATGCAATGACGTCAGTCTCTACTGACTGTTGCATAATCTATGGTATTGCTTAGCGCCAACTAACGCAATAGATCTGAAACTCCAGCAGCTGTGCTTTTTTTTTGCTTGGTTATCAGCTGTTACAGATTTCTTTCGACTTTTGAAACTTTGATTGTAATTCTTAGTTCCATTCATGAAGCTTGGGCTTCCAAATCATAATATGATAATCATCATAATCGTCACATGCAATGATACTTTCTTGAAATAAAAATGCTACTTCCTACCTACAATACATTTTGTAAGTAGGTGCAATCGTCGCCTTCTTCGCGTCGCCTCATACAATTTTCCTTCCCAGCTCAACCAAAGGTTGCTTAAAAGCTTCTTTATCAATAATGCTGCACATTGCAGTTTGTAATAAGTATAGTTTTTCTTTTTAAGCTATTTCATAGCTTCTATCGCGGGCCTTTAGCGTGGAGACCGTATCCAGAAATTCCGTAACGAAAATAACCTAACACCCCCCACTCCGACCGGCTCAGCGGTGATACTTTTTAGTTTTGCCATCTATCGATGAATAGCAGAACTTTAAAAAATGCTATGCAATAGCTTTACCGCGGCGGTCTCCGAGTGCCACACGTCTTTTTGTTCTAACTTGTTTCTCAGTTTTTTATTAATGGTCAATATAAAAGATTATCCTATTTTATGCATGTATTCATAATTTATGGGTATTACTTATGTTGATAATTAAAGAGCTCAAAATCTAAGAAATTCAAGCAAAAACGTGAGCTTTTCATAAATGCATACTCAATGCTAGACTTTCGTGTAGGTACTCTACAGTCTACACTTAGTATTTTCATTTATTCATACCGTCTTAATGCCAGTCTTATTTGGCGTATATTACACTTCTATACGGCTTTTAAGTTTTTGTATATTGACTGTTATGTAAGCTGTGCTGCCGCGTTGGTGTTGCAATGCAATGCGAGCACAATACTCCGCTTTCACTGCAGAATTGCAAATAGCCAACTAGGTTTGATAAACGAGAGGTACTTAAATCTGTTTTTAGGGCAAAGTCGCTCTTGAATCTTTTTAACTTAGCCCAGTTAGCTTATTGTTTCACTGTTTATTAAAATCTCACTTACCTACGTATCAAAAGTTTTAACAAGCTTTTATTTTTTTTACCTATTGGCTTAGCTTGAACCTTTTTTGTCCGGCTTGCACATTAGTGACTTTACTTGTATGCACGCGAGAGAACATGATAAGTTACTAGTTCGCAAAATGCCCAATGTTCCCAACACTGGATCAAAAAATTTTTTCGAGGCTTCTGATGAGTCTTAGATTGATTGTCAGGTCATAGGTATCTCAGCATCTTAAGCGCCATCCTCACTCCATTAGGACAAAGAAATCAAGATAGTGGTACGAGTATCTAACAGTTTGTTTTTATGTAACTTATTATTTTGTTGTGTTTTAGTACCTACTTTAACGGTTCTTAATAGTTCTTATTGTTTATATCGATAGAATTTTTATTAAAAGTTATTCAGAGTTCAAGTACTTAAAAACTGGGACTCTTTATACAAACAAACCTTCAATCGTCTAGAGGTCGAACTAATAAAACTCGAACTGCGCTGCGACGTGGAAGGACCTTGCTCATAACGTCCTCAGCTAAATGCTTAGCTTTACAAAGACACATTTCTGTTATGTTTCTTTTCTCGTTTATTTATTTGTAAAATAACCGCAAAATCTACAGGGTGTAAAAAGACCTCTACCGAAGCCGAAAGGGGTAGGGACAGCATCCCACCCAACACACAACTAAATCCAAAAGGATTTTCTGAAAAAACATTAGTACTGGGCGCTTTGTTTTACGTAGATTGCTGGATTTTGAGTTTTAATTTTTTTTTCTTTTATTAAGTAAATAATCAGGTAGGAATGGTCTTATTATGTTGTCCTAGTAGTAAATAACCGAAAATAACATAAAATGACGTAGCTTAGTTTTTTTCGCTAAATATGTTTAGAATCATGGTCTGATTGCAACCCCTCAGTTTTCTGTAGTAGTCTTTTACACCCTCTTACGATGACAAATATTCTTACGCTGGAATCGTAGGCATCTCGTCTCAATCATCTTTGGCTCTACATAAACATGACTTTGATTAGCCAAAACATCTTTGTACTTACCGAGTCTACATAAACGGAGGAGTAAATTATACTTTGTACAAAGTGATCCCAGCGGTCCTACTGAATAAATGCTTTTTGACTTTGACTTTGACTTTGTACGTTTTGATGGCTTGATACAATCCAAACGAGATAAAGAAAAGCACAAGAGGGATGTTGAAACACTTGAAACTTACAGTTGGCTAAAGTAGGTGAACAGGTGAACACCCGAATGCACGGAAATAGGACTGGGCCTGTGTAAAATCAAGTATAAATCGGTATTACCGGCCCATAAATAAAATAACTCGAAGCCGTAATGTTTCCTGTTGCCTCAGGCTTAAATAATTCTACGCTACTTAGCTCCATGTCTTGCCCAATGGTGTGGTTGCTGTCAATGTTTGAAATTTAAACCGAGAGATTACAATCACCGGACTATGAGAAAATCGGCAATCTGCTTGGGCAAAATTTTCAATTGATTCACTTTTATAACCTACCTTAACAAATTATTTCGAAATTTAATGAATGAACACCTTATGCGCACATAAACGTTGGTATCCAGATCTTAAAATAAATTTCTTAAAAAAAATCTTTTCTGGCATGGAGTTCAGCAATTTCGGTGTTGGTCGACAATCACCATAAAATCTGCGATGCACTCAAATTCTGACATTCACAGCAGCATAACAACGTGCCTTATCCGCACGCTCGATGACTAACACCCATGGAATCCAAACCTAGCCAGTGTTGTCTATGAATCCAACTTAGATGGTGCTGTTTACTAAGCTGGCGCCAGTGAATACGTCATCGTGCTATTCTGATTGCGAATGCTTTAAAAGGATACTTAAATCAGGAATTTCTAAGTAACTGCATACCGATAGCCTTATCCTATGATGACATCTTACTTTAGTGATTTCTTTGTTAAATTGTTTTCGCAGATTTTTTTTCCATGCTCTATTGTCTACATACGAGTACCTACATAGCGTCAATAGGTACAACAACGAAACGCAATGATTATTGAGAACTATACATAAACGATCGCATTTATTGCAAGAAAATTGCGCTATTCCTGTAATAGATTTCAAATGCATTTTTCATTTGACGGTTGTGGTCCTCCGCTTTTATTTCTCCGCAACTAATTACAAAACGAAACCATCAAAATTACAAAGAGTCTTTTGAAATAAGCAGATCTTTTACTATAATTAGGTAGCACTTCCAGTAGCATGTAACTTAGTTGCTAAATCGAGTTGGCTAATTCCAGTTACGTAGATTTCCGATGTTTTTTTTTTACAATTTACCATCTTTATTAGAACAAAGTATGTATTGGCCTTCGTAAAGCCCTTCGCTACAAGAGTGCCTTGAGATACGGATCGCGGAAATAAGAGGAGATAAAGCCGCTATTGACTGTTGACCTTTGTGGTAAAGTAGTTCAGGTAACTCCTTGGATTATTCTGCTATGATTCCCTACCTGTTGACTTTTTACAGCTTTATCGAGATACTGCATGACTTTCAGTTTTTTCTTACGTCAATACGTTATCAAAAATAAATCGGTAAGTATCTACTTGTGCCCTATTCCACTCTGATCCACTAATCAAATCCATTAAGGGATTAGTTTCCACTTTTTGTTTTAGTCGCTTTTGTGTAACCTATGTAGACACGTAGGTGAAAAAGCGACAAAAACAATTGATATCATATATTTTATTTTAATCGAGTGAGTAGGTACGGACCGGCAGAAAACATAACTGGCGAAGAATGAGGCGGACCCAGTAGGTATAGGAAAGGACATAAAAAACACTTTTGAAAAGTTGTTCATTAGCGTCAGAAAGAAAACACAATGGCTAGAACAAAACTCAATAACACAGATGTCTGATACATCTGAATACTACGTGTGTGATCTTTCAATTAGCTGGTGTGAGCTAACCATCACGTAAGGGTTGGGCCACCTGGTTGAGGATAACCGAACAAAGGGCTACACAAAGCTCTAAACGTGTGACAAGAATGAATGGTGCCCGCAGGCACTGTACAACATCATACAGTATAGAAGATCCAAAGATGGTGAAAATGACGTCTTATAAAAATTTTCGATTTCGACGGGATTTGAACCCGCGACGATCAGACGATCCCTCCTAAAGCCGGAGTGCCTTGAACCGCTCGGCCACAGAACCACTAACGTCGCATTCGAAAAGTGTGGTTTACACTATAAAAATTACAATTATAGATCCAAAGATTTTCCATACTAGTATAATATTATTTATAGATTTGAAACTTCCACGAGCCGATCACAGCCAAATCTTTTCGACTAAAATAATATTCCATAGGATGTTTGCTGAGTCCATTACTCATAGCATTCAATCATTTTGGTAGGATAAAGTTGGACTAGAGTATTCTATTACTTAATTTTTTTGGGTTCAAGAGTGTAGAAAGATGACGAACGAAACTGATCTATCTGTGAGTCCACATCATGTGCTGTTTTTTTGTTGTCTTTATACCTACTGCTTCTGGAAAACTATTCCTGTGCATGGATGTGAATGGCGGCATGTCAATGGCGGAGGCCTATTTGAAATGTCTCGGCTGGCTGTTGGGCAATTAACACTCGAGCTACGCAGTGGTTTAGTTCACGCAAGACTCTAGTATCTATAGACTGTTACGCACGGTTACCGTAACATTTTCAAGATTACGCACTGTTTTCTCAATGAAAATGCGTGCGACGAGAATAGTAATGGTAGATGAGACTGCTGACAAACTGCTGTTCTTATGGGTTCAAGACATTTTCAAGTTGTTTTGTACTTGAAATCTGAAAGTCACATGTAAAATTGTTTGACTAAATGGATATTATAACAACGCAGTAGTTATCGGTAGAACAAACAAGGTGTTATACCACCTACATGAAATGTTCTCGTGTAATATTGAATTAAGCATGTTTGTGCTTGTGGGTGGCTACCACAGAGATTTCTAAGATTTGTTTTAAATAGAGACGCCTTGCAACATATGCTGAGGGCATAGGTACTATACGATTATTGAGAAGAGGCCACCGAGACTTTCAACATTCAACATGGTTTTTAGAACCTACTAAATTATTACGAATTTACGATAACGATTACGATAAGGTGTTGCATCAACGTCAAAGTTTTCTTGGAAATCTTTTGTTTTTCATTGGCTTACCTCCAAATTAGGTAGGTACTGTTGCAATCTTATATCGTCACGTCGGAGGCATCTCTTTCCGGATGTAAATTGTAAATCTCTTATTTGAAAATTATGCTTACGAATCTTTCGTTATTCTTTGGAAGCTCTGCTAATCCATCGCACAGGTGTGTCTACAATTAAAACAGAGCATGCTAGACAAATAAAGTGCAATGTTGATACAGCATTAGTCTACCAGCAATTATATTAATAGATATGTTGAAACTTAGTAAACTTAGTACCAGAAACCTTCAAAACGCCTTGCCTCGCTCGACTAAAGTATTTTTCACGTAGGAACGTATCCCTGACACATATATCTTTTACGTTTTACGCTGTACAACAATGAAAGATTTTAAAATAAATGAAATCTTGTGATAAGTACTTATTACTAAAAGATACCTACAACATAAAAAAAAGAATTTTGTCTTGTTCCTTTTTAATAACTTCAGAAATTAATATAATAATGCCTTGTCACGGAACCGTTCGTTATATGTGAAAAGGACTATTTATAGACGAGTTAGTAATGTATTATATAATGTATAATATGTATGTATTTACAAACAAAAAGTATATAAGTAGTATATCAGTTATCTGGTTTCCATAATACAAGCTTTGCTTAGTTTGGGGCTAGATGATGCTGTGTGAAAATGTCCAGCATTATTATTATTATTTGCTTGTGAGCTTGTAATCCAGTTTTCTATCTCGGGAAGGCGGGTTAGTCTTTATTGTGTGTGTCGATGCACATGCACGTTGTTTTTGTGTGCGTATGCGTATGCTCGTGAATGCTCCATGGACGAATGATCGCTCAGTATCGCTTACGCACACAGAAACAAATCTACACGCACAAAATTGAGACCAACCCGCATTCGTGCGATAAAACAACTGTAGCTGGTGGTAACCGATCTTTGTCTGCCTGAAGTTAGGTGCACTAAACGATTGCGCAGGTTTGCGCGAGTAGGCGAGATAGCACGATACAACAAACTAAGCGAGTGAGCGAAGCAGCTATACAGACATTCGTCTTTTAGGCGTCTTTAAAAATGGGTTCCGCGCAGCTACTTCAGAGAGACAAAGATCGGTTGTGCGTATTATACCTAGTTGTTTACTTACCCCACATTAGTGGCATAGTTATCTGTTATCGTTGTCAGTGGAGTGCCTTGTTTGCGTATGTTAATACCCAGAGGTCGATATTTAGGTCGTGCCGAACAAACGCTTGGTGGCGGTAGATGGAAACGATACAATAACAATAGGGTTGTCTCGAAAAGTAAAATTAGAAGGGAAAGAATCCAAACATGTGAATTGACACAACACAACCAACCAACTGTCAAATCCAAACTTCTTTTTAGTTTGTTCCTTGCGAACTAAAGAATCAGGAGCCGTATTCGCGTTCCTTTTTTCGTTCGTTTGATGAATATTCGGATGCTTCCCACCACTATTTCTGACTTTAAGGGCCAATTTTTCAAACGTTAAAACACGGTCCTAACCTAGGACCAAATATTCGAAACCGAAAAATTGGCCCTTGAAGTCACGTATCGTGGTGGGAAGCATCCGAATATTCAAACGAACGAAAAAAGGAACGCGAATATGGCCCCAGGCAACAAGTATTATATGTTTGTATGTGCGTCATTCTGTCATAATGTATTAAAAATTCAAAGTAGGTAAATACTCCTACTTTACTTACACCCACAAGTAAAACGCAGCAACAATCCTTCCTTGGTTCTGTACTTTTCTTTCAATGCAGGAACTCAACGGTAGAGTTATTACCATTTTTTATACTCTGACATTTTCTCCACTTTGGTAGTACTTACTGACTTCCTGTAAGTTCTTCGCAGAGATATGATACTTTATATCTTGGTAATAAGTTGTGTCAATAGAAACATGCATTTCAGGTTAGGTGTGATTGTGAGAGTTGAAGTCACTGAACTGGAAAAGCATGTCACAATCATAGGCAGGCAGGTTAACGATTAATAAAGGATTAATTATGGTAGGTTTATAACCTGATTCCTAAGCCTGCTTTTCTATTATGGGCACAATCTTGGTTTAGTTGACCATTAAATTCTGTCGGTCTGTTTTAATTCTAATTTTTTTATTTCATAGAGCAGGTTCTATAGGTTCTTACATGCATTTTCATAGCTTTGTGACTATTTTAGAAGATTGTAAAAATGATTTTTTAGGAGCATTTTCTATCGCTTTAAATATTTATTATTGTTTATGTGAGTATCTATAGTTTGATACTTTTAATTTTATTTAGTATACTTATATATTGGTTAGTATATTTAAGTAGGTACCGATATAATAAACATACATAAACATAAAAATATATATTTTTTATGTTTATGTATGTTTATTATATTGTTATGTATCATCATCAAATTTAAGAGCTCAGCTCTTGTCGGTGCAATGATGCAACTTCCTCCATCTCTCCCTTTCCAATGCGGTCTCCTTTACTTGTATGTTTAAATAAAAATATTGGTTTCTTTCATTCTCTTTGTACATGTACCCACTATCTATTTTGCACATCTCTCTAGCCTTATTTGTACAAACAATAAAGAATTAAGACAGATTTTATCGGAGATCTTTCAGAATAACTTAGTAGTGTCACATAAACTACAGTAGACTTTAAACTGCCGTTTTTACCGGCATATTTCCGTCAGCACGTAGTTTCTAACCACATTCCACTTGATTCAGGTAAAACCTATAAACCTTGATAAAAACCTAAATCACAGTTAAGCTTCATTCATAAGCATTAATGTAAACAATTGAGTACTAAGTTCACAGCTAGTAGCATTTGTAATGATTTACTTCCGTCCATTAATTTGCCATTATCATTCCTCTATCGTATTAATTTTATGGTGACTTCATGTAGAAACTGAAGTTATAATCGTGAATTTATAAACCATGTTCGACAGATTTTCTTCAGGAAATAAAATATCTAAAAAATCACTTTTCACAAAAAAGAAAAACGAAATCAAAATAATGTTTTTTTCCGCTTTCCGTTCCAATTTTCCGTTTGGGAACAAGAGTGATTGATACAAACAAAGACACAGATACACCATGTCCATTATCCAGCTTATAACATTTGTATTTAGCTTTTTGGGTTAGCATGCACCTTACCTATTTAATAATTTAGACATTATAGTTTTAGACATTTTTGTTTAGCATTGTTGACGTTGGCAGCAAATCAGCCAAGCTCAAGTGGGACTGGGCTAGTCACGTTAGCCGGATGCAATCCGAGAAGTGGGCAAACATTGTCACTCCTTGGGTGCCCGAGAACGGAAGGCGATGACGAGGCCGGCCGAGAAGGCGTTGGCGGGACGATCTCGACGGGTTTGCGAGGGAGTGGTGGGAGATCGCCAAAGATAGAGACCAGTAGAAAAGTTTGTGGGAGACCTTTGCCCAGCGGTGGGACACAACAGGTTAACTAAAAAAAAAAAAGTTTACTCGGCGGTCTTGCTTTTGTTTGTCAACCCTGGTTCAGAATCCATCGATGTGCTGACTATGCATTTCCGTCTGCAACAGCGACACAGCATATCCGTTCACATACATTCCGCTGCATAAGTAAATAGTTCTCGGTACACATTACTTGGCAAAAAACAGGCACACTCACGTTAAGTTTGTTACTTTTGTTACTTCGATTACATCGTACGTTTGTTACTTCGATTACATCGCAGAATCTGCAATTTACATGATTCCCACTGATGAATTCTGAAATATATTTTCGTTAACTTATCTGAGTCCAGATATTTTTTCTTTCTATTTACGCGCCGGATCATTATCACATCGTACATCATCTTACAATAGGTAGATATCAAAAATCACGACATTGTACCTACTTATAGCAGACGCGTGTGCCTATTAGTGGTTGCAAATAAAGTTGCCTTCTTACTAAAAAAAACTTGATATTGTGACCTTTGAAGTTCCTTCGAAGACGTGGCAGCCCTATAAGAAGCCATTGATGCGAGTTGACGACGCATTTCCGTCGACGCAACATATCCGGCGAACTCTTACCTAAACAAAGGGTCAAAGGAACTTCCGCTCGATTCTATAGACGTTATTAAAAGTTCTTGTTTAAGTTTGAGATTCGAGTTTACTAGACGATGATACCGCTCTTTCAAAAATATTGTACAAATAAAGTTTGGAAAACTAAGAACTATTGAAATAAAAACTAAGAACTAGTTCTTAGTAGTTCTTAGTTTGTTTTTATTTCAATAGTTCTTAGTTAGAACTTAGTTAGAGTTAGTTAGAACTATTAAAATAAAAACTAAGAACTAGTTCTTAGTTTGTTTTTATTTCAATAGTTCTTAGTGTTTTTTTTTTCAATTTCCAATCTGTACTATTTGTATTGTATCAACTTCTTACAATTTTCTATATTTTAGTAAGCTCTACCTACAGTGCACAGATAAACACATAAGTACAATAAGGAAGGTTCTCACATCATTCCACCATTGTCAAACTATTCAGAAAAGCCGTGAAAAAGTCAATTTGTTTCCGCCATCAATCCGAAGGCTAACCAACTTCATTCAACGCTGACCCGTCTTTGATAACGCCGCCTTTGTTACACGAAAACTGTAGCTTGGATCCACTGACAATGGGATCAGACGGTAATCGTTCTTGTCCTGGGGTCATCACTCAGCGCGAGATGAAAGCTAGCCGCGAGCACAGCTCAGTAAGGAGATAACTTGCTCATTCTTTGAAAAATTCTAAACGAACCATGCTTATACTCGGGACCTTCGACTAAATATCGCTAATTACTGCTTTATTTGTCATAAAACATTAATACCTATGCGGAAATGTAATCTCATAAATCTGGCATTAGACGCAGTTGAGTCCCTAGCATTAGAGTTCTACTGCACAACTCACAAAAGTGTTAAATGTCCAAAAAGAAAAGGTCCAGAGATTTCATTTTCCATTTAGCTGTTCTCCCAAGCCTGTGTCATGTCAGTGTGAGAAGAAAACTGGCCGAAAGGGCAATGGAAGAGCAGCTTGACAAATGAACGACCGTCATTGTTGCAACAGCTTTGTATTAGTTAAATGGATCATGACTGGCGCGCTAATGGATAAGACACGACTTTTTTATGTCTGTCGCGACGATCATTGCATGTCTGAAACGTGCGAAATAAAATAACACATGTATATTTATGGTGTGACCGGAATATTACTAACAAACTGTTTACCTAATTTAGTTTAATCTGTGGTTAAGGCCTGCTTTCAATTAAGTGAAATGAAGAAGAAGCCTGAACAAACAAAGCTGAATAAAGCTTTGTTTGTTAAAACAAAATGCCTAAGTTGCAACTGAAATCTTAGCTTGCTTCGCTCGCTCGATCAATTAATGTGATCCGTAACCGTAACCAATACCTACAACTTTAATTGGCCATCGGTTCATGAGAAAATCCTGGATTACTTGAAAACCTACGATCGGAGATAGCTTAGAAATCTTACGTCAAGTTGATCCTATCTTGTTACAGCCAAGGGCTCTGCCGTATAAGGCGATAGGTCCTTATGTCTATACCGGACACCTCTTATTAGTTGGATGATATTCTATACAGTTTACCTCGGCATCATACATTTTTTTTTACTGAAATACCTAAGAGTTTATGCAAAATAAATCCTCGTCTCGGTGTGAGCTGAATTTTACAATATCTAGGTACTACTCCTGAAAACATAAAGAGAGCTTTTTCAGCTTTGTTTTCAGAAGTTGTATTTTAGAAATACACTCATACATTGTAATGGGCAATTATAATTATGTTGTCTATATCGATCGGTTCATAACTTATGCTCGATAATAGTGCAGGTACCATGTGTGCCCTAGATTTAAAACGCTATTTTACAACAACTGTCAACCAAGGCACTTTATCTAAACTCGTTTCTTTTCAAGTGTGTCATGGTAAGCACACTTATTTTATAAAACCTTGTTCAACCTTAAGCCCGTGGGTTAGGTATAAACATCCTACTTTATTATATGTCTAAACTTAAGGAATGCAATCTTATTTAAGTACTTTTTTACTCGTACTGCCAAAGGAAGGGTTATGTTTTTAAAGGAATGCAAGAAGCTTATCCTAGAAAATTAGGGGAAAACATATTATGTCCAAAATAATTACCAGCATCTTAGTTTATTTATTTTCAATTGTGTTTTGTGTCATGTTTATTTGTTTACCATAAAATAAACTTTGATTAGAAAATAAACAAACAGCACATAGTGCTGCACAAATGCAAACTGCGCAACTTGCAAAAAACTTCACAAATCCTCTTTGCAAATGCCTTGTTCTTTGCCATTGGTAGAACGCATTTTGCTATGTTACCTTTGAATATCGATTGCCATTGCCACCTATAAGCCACTAAAGCTTTATGACAGAAGACATTGTAGTTTATGTCTGCGAAAGTAAGCAGTTATCTGGTAAGGCTTGTACTTAGAACAGCCCACCCATCACTTGGGGCATCGAATGGATGTTTTTCGCTAAAAGTAACTTTTTTTCAAACTAGATTAGTACAAGAAAATGTTGGTTGGCATTTAATTTCAGCGTATTTTAGCGCCCTAGGCTAGTTCTCGATTGTATAGTCAATTATTGCAAATGATTTAGTTAAAGTACCTATATGGATCTCCTCCTAACGCCACTACAATCTAATCAGTAGATAAACTTATCATATCTGTAAACACGTCAGTCACTTCTGATAAGTTAATACCTTAATCGTTTTTCAAGAGCATTCACGTGCCCAACTACGACTTAGGAACCGTAACACCGCTAGCGCCAGTAAAGAATTTTCTCGCTCAAGAAAAGTACAGTGCCTAGAGATAGATCCTGCCCGTGTAAATAAAATACAACACACAGATTTAATTACACGAATATAATACTTACGAATTTGTCGCTGTGGAAAACGGCATACTATCTAAGAAAATATTTGCTTGACAGTTAGAACTCGCTCAGAAAACCACGCTTATGACATACGACAGCAAGCCGCGAAGCCGCCCCAAGCTAGTAGTGCGAATCGCCCATCACTTAAGTCTTTGCCGACGGTGAGACATGTGCCTAAAGTCCAAATCCATGATACCTGTTGGATATCTAGGTGCATTACATTTTGTGTAGAAAATAGATTAGCTACTTAAAGAGGTTTGTGTTTATGTTTTTATATTGGTTGTAATTTTTATCAAATCGATTTTTTTTATCATGATTAACGATTAAAAATATCTAATTATTGACTTGGCCAATTCGAAGCTACATTTAGATATTTTTTAGTTGAGTTTTTTTTTATTTTATTTAGGGTTCTCTAAATTGGCGCCCAACGAGGTATGATATAAAGCCGGTGTTTTCAGGGGAAGGTCTGTATTCTGTGGTACTAGGTACACTCTGCAAAAAAACTATTCAATTCACAATCCTAGACTCACTGTGATCTCGCTATAATCCAATGAATCATGATGATTATTGGGAGTATGTAATTACTAAGCAAATTCGCTGTATGCGCTAATGAATAGCCGTTTGGTGTGAAACTGTGAATGATGAATAATGTCTAATCGTGGATGAGGAAGTGAGATGATGATATCACTCAATATCGATGCTCAGTTCGTATGGTACTTTGATATTAATTAATGTTTGAATTCGGCCATCATCGGTCTGACAATCAATAGTGACACGCAACACTAGCGTGCTACATCATAACATCATTCTGGTATATGTATTGATAACAAAAATACACTTGACTAAGTGTGTCTGATGATTGCATACATTGGTACTATGTTTTTTTTATATATTTTTATTCTCCCACTTTAAAGCAAAAGCCTCCTTCCTCCCTAACTATAATTGTATAGTTGGACCAGCACTGCTGGGTATAGACTCGTCCCTAAGTCTAAACTGTACTTAGCTTTAGCGGTATGATATCAGCGTCGTAATTTAAGGCTTAAACGGGTATGTAAATAACTAAATACCTAGAAAATCATCTATGATCACATCCAAATGGAAAACTAGCTTGTTTATAAATAGCCGGTGACTGTACAAGCAGCTGGCGTCGGACAATCTTTAAGGTGTGCCTGACAGCCTCCGAGAGATCAATTCTGAGTTTATCATCTGTCATCTTTGTCTGATTTATCTGGACATTGATTGTTTGCAGATACTATCGTGCATCTCCATGGAGATGCTGAAATATTCTCAGAATTGTTCTGAATAATATGATAAACCAGGTCTATTTCTTGTTCTTATTTGCCTATAATATAAACCTACCAATAAGTATCTGTTTATGGTTTGGTTGTAAAGGTTAACCCCGTTACTTACATATATTCACTTTAAATTTAGCAAGTCTTTAGAAAATGTTTTCTTTCTTGACACACACACACCATCTACAAGAGTATTATTGTTCTGTGGACACCATGGTAAGATGGCGACTGATTTAATAATTTAAGGGTAAAGTAAAGCCGGTTAACTTAGTAGTACCTAAAGCTAAAAGGCCAATTGAGAATATTTTACTTAACATACGTTTTTCTTCTCAAAATACGAATGTATAATTTAACGCAATTGCAACAAAAACCCCAGCTTCTCCGAATCATTTGAAATTCCAAGTCGATTTCTCGTCTGGATTGTATACATCAATCTTTTCATCGCCATACAGACGCAGAACATTGTATGTAAATAAATACATTCAGACATATAATTGCTGGAATTTGCTCGTGAGTTATGCAGGCAGTTGCTTCAATTAAGATTCGTGTTCATTGAGCAAGCTATGAGTCAGTCATTGAGAGAAGCAATGGAAGGGCTAGATTGGCATTCAGAGCCTAACCCATGGCATAGGTACCGACTGTTACGCTATTTTATTGGCAAGAGGCGAGGCCAACTAGCGCATTCTCTTCAATAATATTGGAATTTCAATCTAACAATATCCGTGTAGATTAAATACAAAGTATCAAACGAGAATAAAATTAACCAGAAACGAGCACAAAGACTAGAAACTTAGGTTTCATGTTTCCATTCCATGTGGTGGAAAAAGTTCAAAAATTCTGTTTCAGGTAGGTACTAAAATAAAATTTGAATAAGATTGCGCTTAAAAATAAACTATAATATACTATAATAATTATTGTCTTATGTTTTACATTTTAGTTTCTTTCTTTTGCTTCGTTACTTCATGGAGGTAATCTTCATGATATTCCAAGTAGCAATCTTTAAGTGTTCATAGTTTGATACAAATCTCTACATTTAAAATTAAGCAAGTTCGTATTAGCTAGTGAGTGGTCAGCTATGATATACCAAAGATGAATTTCAAAGAACGATGTACACAAAGCTCTTGTTGAGTCAGTGAGCAGGCTCATTCAACACACATTGTCGTTATTTCATTAGACTAATGCATCACGTCCGGCGGGGCTTGTGTCGCCTTCGCGTGCCAGCGATGTTTATAGCAAACACACGCCCGCGCAGTTCGGACTTTAAATGTCTTTATACACTACAACCGACTTCCTAACACGAAACAGGATCACGACATAATCTACGTCCAAATACGTACAAGGCAATGCCCCCTTTAGCCAGATAATATAAGCACCTGTAATCACAGGTAAAAACTCTGTCACCAGATTTAGCAACTGACTTATACGAACTTACTTACTTACTGATGTCAGAAGGAAGCGTGCTAAATTAGCAGTAATTATTATTGCCAAATCTGGTGACGGAATTTTTAGGCCGCCTTAAGGCCTCCGTCATGGCTTAACGACTTAAATAACCGGACCGACAATTTAACGTGCCCCCCGAAGCACAGTGACATCAGTAAGATTAACAGTCGCCTTCTTTTGTTGGCTTGTGTGTCCTAGGATTAGGATAAGTTAGTTTGTGTCATTCAAGACATTTGAACGTGTACCTGTTGCCCTAGTAGTAGGTTAACAGCGAAAGCCACTTTTGCTACTGCAGTGGATCGTTGCTTTTAGAGCAATGATGCTAACCTAATCGCCTGCGGCTAAACCCTATTATTTAGCATTTATGGATGTAATACTTTTCGACATCTTCATTGTTTTATTACTTACTTCTGTATTGTGTACTTACTTAATTTAATTTCTGACGCTATTACCTAAGGTACCTTTTACTATTTTCCATGACGCAATAAATATCAAGGGGAATAAAAAAGATGGTGGAAACGTTTATTTTCATAAGAAGTACTTACCTAAGTAATATTAAACTTTAAACTTATGGGTTCTGCTTTCCTGGTATTTGGAATCAATTTATTTTCCTGTAAAAGGGTTATTCCTTTGAACAAACAAAGCTGGAACTGAGTCAGCAGTGGCTGCGTAAATATTTTTATTTCGGCCAAGTTCTGCGCTTTGTTGTGCAAATGACTTGCCACACTTCCAGTGTTTACAGTGCTGGAATGCCTTGAGATGATCCATATGCTTCTTCGCTTTGACAAGGCGCATGTCATACCTTGAGCAAGAGTCACGACCATTGATTGTTTATTATTGTCTCTAAGCTACTTGAGTGCTTTTTTAAATGCACAACTTGGTGTTTTTGTGAATACAAGAATCACTTAACGTGTGACAGGATACGCCTGCATCACTGTTCTTGCGAAAAACAAGTAATTCTTGTTAGATAAACAGGTGCAAATTGCTCAATAACCACATTAGTGGAACCGTGCGGAAAATACACCATCATTATAAGCCACGGGAGCGCTTTAAAATATAGTCATGACTCCAACGATTGTGATACAAATCGGGATGGAGCAGACCATATGTTAATATTATTTATTTGTAGATCGGAGACCACTGGGGATGACGCACTGTGTTTACCACCAGGGAGATCAGAAATAAAGCATCGTGGGCCAAGTCGGGTTATCGTGTAAGTGTCGGCGAGCGTTACTCAGAGGCCAACGTACGAGTCGACATTTCGCTTGCAATACCAACTTGATAACGTTCCTATTGTTCTTGCATTGCTATCGCTTGGAAACATAATATTGTTTGATTGCCAATAATGTTCAAACAATAACTAATCATTGCAAATACTATAAAATTTGATAAGAATTCCGACGATCGAGCAACGAACAATAAGGAAATAGCTGTAGAAAATAATGATAAGATTCAAAAGTGGGTTGGGTAACGGCAATTTCCGTCACGCTAGTTGTTTACCTGTCTAGCAATCTTGACTGTGGATACTCGTAGTAAGAATTAAGTACTTTACTACTATGTAACCATGACGAAGCTGCCAATTTACTCGTACAAAGATCTAGATATCGTTCTCTCGCTTTGTGATGCCGCACCTACTTAAATGATTTCAAAACAAATTAAATTATCAATGTTGAAAAATACATTGTTTCTAAGCGTAAGCACTTTGCAGCATAATTTACTTACGCGATCGTGCATACTGTCACATATGGACCTCTTTGAACCGTTCGAGAACTGGGGTAAATTATTGTCACTGCAATAACATTCATTATTGTTATTCATTTTTATGACTTGTACCACTGTACTTTAACCTACCTAGGTACTTATAAAACTCTGTTTTATAGGTAACGGGACGGCTGTCATAGCATAGCATAGTCATAGCAAAAAGGAAATGTCAGGCAGGATAGAAATCGATAGATCTTATCGACTTAAGAAAACGACCTCTTTTAAGCTGGTTACTGGCTAGTTTTTTAGAAAAGAAATATCCAGTAGTGCCTAGGTCACGTCTTCATTCGATGAAGTGTTTTGTGTTTTATTGTATTACTATAAGGTTTATTTTAGTGTGTTGTAGCCGTCCCATTGTAAGACCGTTGCAACAAGTGTCCCCCACACTGAACCAAACAAAAGATGATGTCAATGTGACATCAGCAAAATAAACAATACAAGCGATAGCTTATTTATAAATTTAGGTTAAAAGAGTTTGTTAATAATATCCTATTTTCAGGGCTATAGCGATTTGTAGCTAGTCACGGAATGCTGAAACTAGCAAAACAATTACGACCTTCAAAGGTTTATAACATCAGCTGTAGAATGCTACTCTTCGTGCATCGAGTTTTATAATTCTTAGGTGGAAAATTATATGCGAGATCTTTGTTTTTTGTGAGAATTAATAAAACAATCTAGAAAACATAAATAATTCTATTGATAAGAATCACATTAAAATTTGTATAAAAGTTAGTCATTGCCATTACAAGACAGGGCCGGTAGTAAAATACTTTGCCAAATCACTTACAACATGAGTTCAAGTTTGTGGACGGCTGATGAGGAGAATGGAAGAAGAACACGTGTTGTGCCGACCCCACATAATGTGGAAAAAGGACAGGAAAATGATGAAGGTCTAGACTAAAGCCACTAGAGCACTCAGACTAGAGCAACATAATCTTGCCTTGAATAGTTAACCTCATTTTCTTTGGATCGATTCAAATGATCTTTAAAATTTAATACGTTTGCAAGATATACCAGTGATCCCGAAATAAACTAGTTGGTCATGGTTATACTGAAAATATCCAATTGGCAATGCACTCTGAGAGTAATGACGTCATCAACTCGATCGTGATTATCTCAGCAGACTCTCATTAGCTGCTTCAGAATTGATGAAAGCTTCTTTGAAAATGACTCAATATCAGTTGCCAGCTTAGATGTTTTAGTTTTATCTGTTTATGTCTACATACAATATTATTGCCTTGATAAGCCTATATTACAGTGTTTGCCAAAATATTGATATCATTCGATGATCCTATCAATTACCTACCTTCTGTGATTGTGTACTGCATAACTTATGCGGTACACAATCACAGTAAGTAGGTCGCATGAACATAGTTCTCAATTTTGACCAAGGAGGTAACTTACTACCTACTTTTTAAAAATACTTGGGTTTCAGCATAGCCATGCGCAAAATGCATCTCCTAATTGAAAAGATAGATAGTTATGTACCTACATATCTTTTGATCGCTGCGAAGTATATCTATCTTTTAGTTCCGTAGTTCAATCTAGTTAAATTGCCTATGCATTCTTTTCGCTCCGATCAGTATTCATTCGTAACATATCTTTTGAAATATATATATATTTTAGTTCAGTGTAATGTATAGCCTGTCTCGCTCGCTGAACTACGAGAACTACGGAACTATAAGTTTCTTAAGATTGTATTATATCGTCTTGTCTCTTCTATCGTTCTCGCTCGCAACGTTCGTTCGTCTCGCTGAACTATGGAACTAAAGATATAATAATAATAAATAATAAATAATAAATAATGCTGGACTTTTCACACAGCATCATCTAGCCCCAAAGTAAGCTTGAGCTTGTGGTATGGGTACTAGATGACTGATAAACTACTTATATACTTTTTGTTTGTTAATACATACATATTATACATAGAAACACCCAGACCCGAGACAAATATCTGTAGATCATACAAACATTTGTCCCACGGCGGGGATCGAACCCGCAACCTGCATCGCAGGCGGACCTTCGCCCACTGCGCCACAGAGGTCGCCGATATGATTGGATGCATTCGACTCGCTCGCTGAACTACGAGAACTACGGAACTATAGGATTGTAATATATCGCCTATCACCTATCTTGTCTGCTTCTATCGTTCTCGCTCGCAACGTTCGTCTCGCTGAACTACGGATCTAGAGATATGATTGGATTGAAATTGAACTAGTGATTGAAGAACTAAACGCAAAAGAAGTAGTCCAATTGAACTAATCATCGCTATTTCAGCAACAAAATGTTCACCAGTTGGCAACACATACAATCTCATTTGTATTTAAGTATTTATTTAGGTACTTACAATTTTACAGTCTAAGCCAAAACGTTTGTAAGCCACATAAAGTATTGCAATAATTTCTATTTAAGATTGCCTGCTAGTATGTTTACCTAATCTAAAATCGGCCAGAATCGAGTGGCCGCATTTTCGCACGCACCGCTCAATCTAAAACCGTTACTATTTAACACAATGAGTAAACATCAGCATAACACTGTTTATGGTTAGAACGCTAGTTCTTGTTACAGTCTCTAGGTCCTTATAGCAAAAATTTACGGTCTGTCTGTTCAGAACTAATTTTATTTACTGTCTGCATCACAATCGTCAATATCGTCAATTCGATGTTCTAAAACCTTCTCTATATTAAGTTGAATAGAATTTCACTTTGCGCATTCTTGCGGACTTCTGCGCGGACTGCGTGTGGAAAAATTCAGCATGGGATTGCACTTACATCATTTGCTTATAAAAGTCGATCTCTACAGAATTATTTCTAACGAGAAAAGCAACAGCACCTTACTAGTTTACCATCTTCCATAAACTTAACTCAGAAACCGCAAACTTTGATGGGTGGTTTATAGGCGGGCCTTCAAGTCTTCACATCGTATCTATACGTCAATCTGGCCGAGATCCTGTTCGCATCAGATGTCCTCGGCTCCTTTAAATGACCCTAAATAAACTTCATGGATGCAATCGGGCGTGACTGCGTGTATTACCAAGAAAAACTACATATCACCATTCTGGTTCCGTACTTCGGCATTTAATCACGTGTGGGCTGCTTGTCATGTCGTTTTGTGCATTTGAATTCAGTTAAGGACTTGAATGTGTCACTGTTGGAGTGCATATGTGCTTTTATGTTTCTGGCACTCCATAAAGTTGGATTAAAAATCAAAGAAAGCCTAAAATAAAAAAAACAATATAAGTACAACAAAAATCCTGTAGCACTATCGAATTTTAATAATCTTAGAACGTATTTCCTCATAGATAATAGACAGACGTCTATCTATGTACAGAAAATAGATCTAAGTACTCTTGTTGGATATACTTACCATAGACGCTTACCATGATCAAGTATCACAGTTATCACAGCATCGTGCTAAAATATTTGAACGTGTGACCGTTATGCCGCGTGGCTGTTGGATATTGTAGGCTCTAGACGCGTCAGCATTTTACTGTTTTTATATTCATAGAACTAGAAGGAGATGGTAATCAAAAGATGATGAGTTTGGTGTCATTTAAATTGGCACTCTATACCTTACTCGCACGTGCTTTTATTAGAAGAGCACATAAGAATTGGTCATATTTATAAAATATGAGATTGCAAACAAGGGTTAAACTATACCAGAAAATCCACTACTTTTTTAGATCAAACTAAATTAATCTGCAATTTCATTCCTAGGTGTAAATGATCGCGTTGAATAATCTAGATTTTGCCGAGGCATTATGTCCAGAAGTGATAGTCCAAGGCGTGGCCAAACTGTTCGGTACTGATCTACTCTCGGGCGGTCCCGCCGGCACCTTTGTGCATTGACCCATACATGGTCTGGTGCCATGAGACTTCCTGGTCGAACACTTGTTACCGATAAATTGCAGACACTATTGCAGCTCCAAAACCTAGCATGTTATAAACGAGCTACAATGAGGAAAAAACACTTCGATTCTTTCAAAGATTTACTAAGTAGTATTCTAAAACATCTATTGGATTTTTGAAGTTAAAACTTCTTTAGGCGCGTTATGCAGTTTTGGATGGGTAAAAAATTTTGACTTCGCGTCAAGACTTCGCGAGTCATGTTACGACACAGGCTTACAACATACATAACTTGCAATTAATTGTCATCTCATTAGAGCTCAACCAATCGAATATCGAATACGAAAATGGCTAATGAAGACTTGTGAACTGAATAATGGCAATATTGCCTTTTGCAATATGGAGCCACGCCTTCTCAAAACCGCAAAACGCGCGATCTAGACACCAACCTCTTACTATACTTACCTTAATTTCATCAAGCCTTGCATAGTTTCATTGGTATAAGGCTCTAACCTTTAGTGAGACATCCCCGAGGCCCGAGTTCAAATTCCATTAGTACAGTAACATTTTACACTTTATATTTTATTGTACTTTTTTTTAAGTTCAGACCCGTTACCAAAACCTCGTTCAAGTTTTCACTTCTCTCGGCATTCCCGGAAGTGCCACGGTTTTTTTTAACTGTTACTTAACACACCTAATATGAATAAAAACATGATATAAGTGCGTCATACTATAAATAAAAAACAATTGCTGTATTTGTCACACGCGAAGAAGCTACTGAACTTCAGTAGCGTGCGACAAAATATATGCATATAACATTGTAATGAAGTTCACAATTTCTGTTACCATGTTTATAGTGAGTTTGAGTGTCAGTAGGTACCCATATACTTGGCAAGGATGTTCTGTCGCCGATGCCGAGTCATTCTGGTTTTGGTTTAAGTCACAGGAGGACAAAATGTCCCAGCAGTAACTTTTGACATTTTGTTGGAATAGTTGCCTAGACGTGAAAAATTCATTTCAATGGTATGGATGGGTTATTATGGGTACTTTCTAATGCGTCACATTATTTCCACAAAAGTTTTGTGTGACAAATTCAATTTGTATTCGTTCCGGAGCTCTTCAAATGTTCTCATAGCACAGTTTATAAGAAAAATTAAAAGAAGTATAAAATAAAATGTTAAACCGCCCGCCCGCCCGTCTCTTCCGTCTAACTCAAAGTGCGTTTCACATTCCAGCGCGATCGTCCTCGCCATACTGGGCATCTGTCGCTTGAGTCTCTGACACAAGTGGCTTCGAATCAAATACGGTCCGCCTGGACACATCCAATCCAGTGACTGATTTGTGGGGCAGTTCATAAAGTGAATCAACAAACTGATGAGAATCGGTTATGTCATTGACTTTATATTATGATGGGAAGTGAGAGTAAGAAAAGAGAGCGTTTAACAGTCAATAATGAATAGCAATAGTTTGAAAAAAGTAACAAAATTAAATGCTTCACTTCATCGTAGAAAATCTTCAGTCCTGCCTTCTTTGACCACTCTTTCTCTATGAGTTAGAAAAAGAGCTAGATAAGAGTTAATTAAGTAGGTACATAATGAGGTTAGACAAAACGATGTTTTATACAAACGCAATGAAACTCGTTCTTCCGTAGAGATGGTGTAGTCATTCTAAACAAGCAGGCTAAGTGTCTGTTCACATCTGACGGAAGATGCGTCGCGTATTATCGGTCGCGTAACGCCAGAACCAGAAAACATTCAACCTTTCACACTTAACCAATGATACGCGATTATTATAACGAAGATCATCTTCCGTCAGATGTAAATCGACCCTAAAGCTATAAAAGAGGCATCTACTAGCTTCAACCATAAATAAAGTACCTAATATACTTACTATAGTTCTGTTTACCTACTTTTGCCAATCAGCTACTCGGTACTTTTATATACAAGACAGTCCCAGTTCCATCCCTGGTGGGAATCCCGCGATTGCGGGCTTCGCACACGCCTCATAAGGACTCAACGACTTTTTCATGTTCCATTAACTTCAGCTGTTAGGCTTAGATGACAATTAGCAGGACGACTGAAAGAATCTTGATTCCATGGGAACTGCCTGGATCTGATAGGTAGTTGAGAATGCAGTAATCCAATATCAGGTTCAGGCTTCTAAGAAGCGAAGATTGCACTGATAAGCTGACGACAATTTTTAATCTTTACCCGAGTAATTCTTTGTTCGTAATCTCTCCATAAAAATGTAGGAATGAGAAATGAGTGAAGGCCATCTGACTTTGACTTATACCTAAAATCGGAAAGCTGAGTTGGAGTGTGGTATAAACAAACAATGTTTGAAAATTTTAAGATTAATATTAAGGAGGACCATGTCAAGGATGTGGTGCTGATTCACTAAAAAAAAAAATATTGAAGTGTTTAAAAGTTAAAACAGAGTTCGTCGAATGTTAAAAATAAGCACGTAATTGAGTCACCACTCGTGGGTCTGACGTCACGTGTGCTTGCCCACCGGATGCTTTTGTTGTTAAATTAAAATGCATGCTATAGGAAACAACTATCACCGGAACAACACGCTTGCCTCATTGATAGCGGAGAGCGATAAGCGATCGAATTTCATTGTTTTAAAAAGACGGATTAATGATAGTTCAGTTCCAACAACGATTTATAAAATGATCCTTGATAGTAAAGATTATCAAGTAGTAGGTACTTACCTACACTTATAATTCCTAATCTATGCGCACCTTTATCTGTGTCTTACAATGTTGAGCATCGCCTTCGAAGAGTGAATGAGGAATGTTGGTAGGTACCACCGGCTGACCACCAGCCTAAAAGGTCAATAACATCAACAGAAAGGGAATGAACAGAATGAGTTTTGTCAAAACCCTGAAATCAAGCTAAACGTACCTACGACTTATCCCATCACCGTTAGCTCATCTTTCCTTCTGAGGAGTGGTTTTGAATGGTAGGTATTTCTTTAGACGGCAGCGGTGGGCTTGTAACCCACACGTGGAATGCTAACTGGCAACTGCACGTCTATCGCCCTGGAAGTCACAGTCGTGAGATTGGTAATTTTTTCTTGCAGGCTGCATCGAAATGACCTAATTTTAGGCATCTTAGAAAACCTAACTTCAGAGGACAAAATTATCATTCGCGCGTGCGTGACGTACCTACTTACAAATAAGATTAGTAAGTATTTCTATCAACGATGGCGGATTGTAAAAGTGTATTTAATTCTGTGTGCGTATTAAGCACTGCGTAAGCCAAATCTAGGTTTCAGTTCATGGAGCGTTCCCAAGCTTACGCACACAGAAACCAACTTGCATGTGCATCTACAGACAGATGCTTATCTTTCATTTAGTACCTAAGACCGTGGTTTTATTTTTCTTCGTCCGCTCACCGCCAGCACTATGACTAGTGCAGACTGTTTACAAGCAAAGTACCGTTATCGCTTGGAATGGGACCATCCGCTCTATCGGTACCTATTGCCAACCATCCATACTTCCATACTATATACTATATACATATAATATTATAAATGTATGAAAGTAAATCTGTCTGTTTGTTATCTTTTCACGCCCAAACCGCCAAACAGATTAAGCTAAAATGGCATTGGTAAAGATTATACCCCAGCACCCTTAGCATGACCATGCTATCTCCACGGTAGAATTGACATATGAGTTTAGGCAAAAGCATCTTTTCTTTCACCGCAATAAAACTCAAAATCCTCTGAATGAAAACGTTATTCGTTTTGGAGCAGCCTGTAGGTACCTAGGTAACTATTTTTTTTAACTACCTATATGTCTGACTTTGAGACCTATAACTAATATTACTTTTATCATT
This sequence comes from Epirrhoe tristata, assembly GCA_951394285.1. Lineage (NCBI taxonomy): Eukaryota > Metazoa > Arthropoda > Insecta > Lepidoptera > Geometridae > Epirrhoe > Epirrhoe tristata. Next base: position 5,672,858 of record OX596146.1, on the reverse strand, counting down.
TATTCAAGGAAAACAAAGTGATGGGTACTTTACTTACACGTCGTTTTGGTACTTGTAATCTAATTAATATTTTAACTAGCTACGATTCAATCACGCATCACAAACAATAGAGAATAATGAGTTGCAATAGACTTATCGTGCTCATGCGCTCATCAAGGCTGATTTAAATTGATCTAGTAACTGGTACCAATTACTATCCCCAGTAACCATGTGGTTTTGAATAGAGCTCTCTAGCTTTGAAAATAGAGCCACTTAGCTTAGCGTTATCAACCATAACAATCATGTTATTTATATTTTCGCCCCTTATTAGGTAAGTACCTACCTATTACTCCAGCCAAATTCGATATGGAACTTTTGTAAACATTGGAGATCAGCTGATTGCTGAGTTTGTCTAGAGTTGTCATTCATGCTGGCAACCATACTTTTTAGATGGCAACTCTCTACGAACAACAAAGTGAATACAAAGTGAAAGTGAAGTGGTGACAGACAGTGACATAAAATGACAATATGAATAGTGACATTCAATGTGACGTTCAATGACCTAAAAGTTATGATTGGCTAGAAGAACTAGTATCCAAAGCCAATAATAAAAAATAAAAAAAATATGGCAACTCGACGAGAGAAGCTGATGACAATGACAGCGTGTGACGTGAGTTCCAGCGGCGGTCGGGTGATTGGAGGGGACTTATTTCGCCATTTCTGAAGGAGCTAGTGGCTCTGCTATTTTATTTTGTTTTCTCGTGTTTTACTCGGTTTTATTGTGTAATTTCGGTGGCATTTTACTAATGAAGTCTTGGATACGTAACAGGAGATTTGGCAAATGGAATGGGGGAGTATTCAAGATGATTTCTCATTTGACGAAAGATTTCCGTTGGAGTGTTCAAATGACAAGCCGCCATGTTTTTTTCAAAACCAAATTGACATGACTTGACTTGACTGGACATGACATGAATATATGTAAATTGACTTTGACCTAATTATACTATTAATCAGTTAGTTGCCATTAATAAAAAGAAGAAGAAGGGTGATTGGAGTTTGTTGTTGTTGAAATATAACGAAGTAATTGATAAAACATTGGAAGAAAGCTAAGAGTTAATATTCACGTAATGTTCAGTGCTCACCAAACTGTGATGTTTCACTTATAAATACCAGATTTGTTACAATTTTCAATGTTTACGTCACTGCTATGAAGATTCTTAATAATGGAATACCTACCACAGAATACCTACAGTCTACAGATACTATAACCGACACAGAAAATCGATTGCAACCTCTCGCTCACTCGCTAGTCCGATCTCGGTCAACTCGCAGTTCAGTGCCGGTTCAGTCAACTTCTTAAGCGCTCGTATGTTTTGTTAGCAATGCCGCGCGGTAATAGTATATCGCCAGCTCAAGTAAAAGGGTTGCTGGATTTCTTATCCCATCATGAAAATCTGGCAATGGGAAGTGTGCGGGGGAAGGAAGGAAACATACTGTCAAACCAGCTGTGGGATCAAATAGCCAATATTCTCAATAAATACCCTCATGGTGCCACCAGAACTGGCGGAAGATGGAAGAAGGTAACTTGTTTCCAAATGCTTGTATTACTATTTTTCTGGGATATCGCTTGGATACTCGTAGGTAGGTCACATGTCACTGTCACATGACGTCGTCTATGGTACCTACCTACCTACCTACAATCCAGGCAATGGATACAATAAATACCGGATCATCGTTGTATTGTATCCCCTAGCCAAGGTTAAAAAAAGCCCAAGACTTAAACATTTTTTCAAATCTTTTGAGATCCTTTGAAGAATGGGGTACGAAAACTAGTTAATTAGAGTCATAAAGTAAGTATAGGTACCTACTTAGCAATGAAATTCGATAAACAGCAAACTTTTTAAAACGCCATTCCTTTTCGATTTCAAAAAAAAAGCTGTCTTGAGAAATTATATTGGACTAAGCCCTAATCTTCAGAATTTGATAAAATGCTGGGATGTTACGGATTTCGAAAATACTCTTTTAGGTGAAACATCACATGTAAATTGAATCCTGTTGCTGACTGTAGGTACCTAGGTATAGTATATCTACACCTAGGAGCAAGTAGGTATAGGTAACACTTGTATATACTTATTTAGATCGATTTAAGTGAGAACCTACCTAACAATTATTTTTAATAATTTTATTTGTATTTCAGTATTATAATCAGTACAAAAGTAGACTTAAGACTAAAGTGAAGGCAATGGAACAAAATGGAATAGGCTCAGAAAATTGGACCCTCACTCCACTAGAACAACAGCTTTATAAGCTTGTGGGAGAAAGTTTTCGAGACTTTGACAGCCCAAATCCGTCAGATAGTCAGGTAAGGATGTAACCATAAGAGAAATGATAAGTTTATCATTTCTCTGGAAATGACACATAGCATCGATCGATGATTACTTCTACACACCGTACCTCAATCAATGGCAATCCATGCAAAAGCTATTCTGACAGTCATCGATGTTTGATCATAATCACGCACCTAAAACTGTTAGGTAATTTAGTTAGTTTATGATAATTACCCACTGAGTAATAGGATAGGCGCCGCAAGATGTCCTTGTCGTTAGTGCGAACCGGACCTTGCAAAGTCCTAGAACGCCTTTGGATTATTCTGTGGCCTAGTATTTACACCTGAGTAATGACTGACTTCACCACTGCTTTTAGTGCCAATCTCGGTAATTGCATACCTCTATACAGGGTGTAAAAAGACTGCTACCGAAAACTGAGGGATTGCAATCAGACCATGATTCTGAACATATTTATCGAAAAAAACACACAAAATTTTTTGACTTAGCTACGTCATTTTATTTTATTTTCTAGTTTTTTGCAACTAGTATAACATAATAAGACCATACCTACCTAATCATTTCATTTATAAAAGAAAAAAACAATTAAAACTCAAAATCCAACAATCTACGTATAAAAACGCGCCCAGTACATACGCAAACAGTGATCTTCAAACGCTGTTTTCTCCGGATATAATGAATTTTTCGGAAAATCCTTTTGGATTTGGATGTGTGTTGGGATGCTGTACCTACCCCTTTCGGCTTCGGTAGACGTCTTTTTACACCCTGTATAGAGGTGCATATTTTAGGTTCATAGGTAGTACTGACTTAAAACTTAAAAGGCAAAATCGTTTATTCTACTAGGTTTAGGTAGGGGAAAATTATACGAGTACCTACCTACTAGGTATTCAATATTCATTATGGTAGGTACTTATTTCTTAATTAATATATTTTTTTATAAACATTCATTGCTACATTACAAAGACGTCGCTCTATTCTTCAAATAGATAGAATTTAATCATTAGCAGTGGCGTAGCTACCGTAGGGCTGGGCGGTGCAGTGCACCGGGGCCCCCAAGCTCAAGGAGCCCTCGGACTCTGAGTCCCGAGAGTCCGGAAGGTTTTGTTCTTAGGAAACTATAGGTATTTTAAAAATAAAAACAACTGCATTATTAGATTTTTTAAATAGTTACCCAGAAAATGAAGAACATATCGTAAGTTTTTTAAAAAAAATCAAATACTGTTTACATTTGGCCTCACCCTGCATATTTAACTTTTTTAAACCTAAACCGTTCAGTTAGGGCCCCGGTTTATTTTGCACCAGGACCCTTGGCTACCTAGCTACGCCACTGGTAAGTATATATTTACTAGGTAAATATAGCAACCACCTGCTTATCGAGAGTGGTAGGTAAAAGAGAAGCACATGGCTTCCTAAATTTAGTTAATCGCTTCCTGTTTAATCTGGGCCGTAAACTCGAAACTTTGTAGAATTGAATGATTAGCGAGAGAGAGCGTTACGTCTATAAATAGATGGAAAGTTTCAAAGGATGCATCAAATTGAAAATAATGGTAGTATTCTAAATTAACTCATAGAGGTTAATTTTTATCCCGGAAAAATTACTTAACCTTTTAACTTTCCTCGAGAGTTTACGTTGAATTTTTCTAAAAGATATTTTAATTTTCCTATGTGGGAAGTATTTAGTTGCCAATCTAGTACTAATATAAATTCCTTATTGATTTGTGTTACCTAACCCTCAATTTCACTACTCTCTGTGGGACTGACTAGGTCATCTTTACTAAGTACAGTACGCACAACCAATCTTTAGCTCTCTGAAGTATCTGTTTTATGACGCCTTAAAGACGAAGACTGCGTTGTATAGCTGCCTCGCTCACTCGCTTAAAGAAGGAAAGAAAGAAAATATTTTTATTTACACAGCTTAGTTTTTTTGCATCGTCCTATCTCGCTTACTCGCGCCGACATCCTGCGCAATCGTTTAGTGCGTCAGCTTCAGAGAGCTAAAGATCAGTTTCGCGTACTGTAAGTAGGTACCTACTTACAAAATAAACAAACGGCAAGGACTTTTGCACTGCTATGGAAAAATACGTTTTAAGGTGCATTTACACGATGCAATTTTTCGTACGATTTGCTAAGCCCCTGAACGCGCCGACGAGCGTAGCGCTATCTATGACAAATCGCATACGATGAGCGTTTACACGTGGAAAATTGCCGTGCGATACGATATCGTATCGGTTGAAATCGCATCGTGTAAATGCACCTTTAGGCTAAAACTCAACTTCGTAAATTAAGCTGGATCGGTATGCAATGGCAGACGCGAGTATCGACCCATTGAGCCGCGTTGGGCGGGGCTTTTAAACTGAGCCGTGCGACTTCAGTTTCCCCGCACTGGGCAATGGCGCCGGTCGGTTTATGTGTAGGGAGTTTTGTACATCTCTAGAAATAATGCCTTCTTGTGCTGTTAAGTGGTGTATCAACCAATCTCATGTTCATAAAAAGGATGACGGAATCAGTTTCCATATGTAAGTACAGCTCTTTGTTTTATATTTTAGTGTTTATATGTACCTAGGTATAAAAAATTACTCAAAGGAATGATTATCCATTACCTAACCTAGGTACCTATTTTACTTTGATCTCTTTAACGATAAGGTGTGTTGGAGTTGGAGGTATGTTTATATTAGTAATACATTTAGGTAGTAAGTAATTTTATTACGTTAGGCCGTTCTTATACCGACCGGTTTTGTAAAAGAATACACAACATTTTTTGTTTGGTAAAAAAAAATCAAAAACTGCTTAAGTACTTTCTTTTCTAGATTCCCACAAAATGAAACTCGAAGAAGATTATGGACAAAAGCTGTTCGATTGGAGAGGCAAGATCGTAAATGGATGCCAAGCAAAAACAGAAAAATATGCTCAATTCATTTTAGAGATGAGGATTTTTATTTGACAAAAAAAGGAAATTATAAACTTAAAATAACTGCTGTTCCGATTTGTACAGTAAGTTATATCAGTACATTTTTGATAATAAATAAATATATTACTTATTTACTAGTAGTGTGAGCTGTAAAAATACCTCAACTGTTGTCTTATTTTAGAAACCAAGGTACTCTTCATTTCAGATGGTGTTTGCGATTGTTAAACCAATGAATATGACTTCATCGGCAACAATTTTAGAGCCGAATCTACAGTTACAGGCATCACCTTCGAAAACGCTGCCTCTTACGCCTTCACCAAAAACCTATGCACGATCAAACAAGAAAAATGTTAGTGTCATACCATACAAAATCCTGACGATAATCTGCTCCTAAAAAAGTACATAATATCTCCAAATCAATCTAATGTTTTTTATTGTAAGCAAAATTAGAAAAATATTTATTATTTACTGTCCCACTGCTGGGCAAAGGCAAAGTGGGACAATGAGGGCTCTTAATAGTAATAAAATAATAGGGGAGTCACCTAATAAGTATTTAGGACAAAAACCACAACAACGCACCGGTAGGCACTGCGATGGCAAAATACTTAGATATTATTTATTTTATTAGGAAGACACTATCGAGGAATATGGTATCACAACCAAATACTGCAATGACAAGGAGACAGAAATTGAAATGATAATTAAAGAAGAGTGTGATGGTGACAAATATTCTTCGAATGTGTGAGTATTTTTTAAAGTAATTTTTGGTCGACCAAACTGAAGCTCAGTGGCGGATTTGTTATACAGGGTGTAAAAAGACTACTACCGAAAACTGAGGGGTTGCAATCACACCATGATTCTAAACATATTTAGCGGAAAAAAAACGCAAAAAAAATCTTGACTTTGCTACGTCACTTTATGTTATTTCCGGTTATTTACTTCTAGTACAACATAATAAGACCATACCTACCTAATAACTTCATTTATAAAAGAAAAAAACAGTTAAAACTCAAAATGCAGCAATCTACGTAAAACAACGCGCCCATTACCTACGCAAACAGTAATCTTCAAACACTGTTTTCTCCGGATATAATGATTTTTTCGGATAATCCTTTTGGATTTGGTTGTGTGTTGGGATGCTGTACCTACCCCTTTCGGCATCGGTAGACGTCGTTTTACACCCTGTATATTTGCCGCCTGTAGGCTATTCTGCCGCCCCAACACTCACAATTTTTCTCCTTTTTACCCAACTCATCGTCATCGGTCGTCATTGTGTCGTGTGATGTCTTGTGAACTTCTAGAGAGATCACGTGAGCCGGCTAAAAAAAATATCGGTTCTCAAATTTGCCGCCCCTAACATCTGTCGCCCTAGACTAAAGCGTACTTAGCCTGCTGGTAAATCCGCCACTGCTGAAGCTCATAATAAATCTCATTTTCAACACACTTGCTCATAAAGTGGCTCTATGGTCACCGCAATTATATATAGTCCTCCTTGTCGGATCCGACAATGGCGAACCCAGGCTTGAAATAAAATTACTCATTTTCGGTTATGAGCCCGAATGTGGCTCGCAAACCCAAATTTGGTCTTAAATGACCTGTTGCAAGGCGCACAGTGCAATTGACCACTTGCGTTAAAGGTGTAGGTGTAGGAGGGCTTCGGGCGGGTCTTCTTTATAAGGCTTGTGGCGTCAAGATCTTCTAAGCGACGCTCCTCAAAAACAGTCACAGCCTTATGAACGGAGTTGCGCCATTCACGTCTCCGTTGCGCGAGCTCTTCCCAACCCTCGCATGGGATGTTGCATGCGGTGAGATGGCGCTTTAGTACATCCTTGTGTAGCGCAGAAACTGGCCGCCTGGAGTACGTTTTCCCTGCTTTAGCTGGGAGTAGAATACGGCTTTGGGTAGTCTGCTGTCATTCATGCGTACAAGATGCCCGCATCATCTCAATTGTCCTTTTATAAGCAAGGATTCTAACCCGCTAAGGTTAGTTCGCCGTAAAACGTCAGAATTTGGTACTCGGTCCTGCCACTTAATGCGAAGTATTGATCGTAGGCACTTCATATGAAAGGTGTCTAGGCGCTTTATATCGCCTCTGTAAAGACACCAGGTCTCAGTGGCATACAGCAATATGGGTAGGATAATTGCCTTGTACACAGCGATCTTAGTGTGTAGCCGAAGGTCATGTGAGTCCCAAACTCTTTTACGAAGCATCCCGAATGATGCAGCTGCTTTTGCAATCCGAGAGGATATTTCGGTTTCAAGACGGTTGTCGTCACGAATGAAGCTGCCAAGATACCGAAATGATTTAACGTCCTCTAATGCCTTTCCGTTCAAGTAAATCGGCGTTGGGTCAGGTGTAGTGCCACGTGCAGGTTGTTTGAGCACTTGGGTTTTTGAAACACTGATGATCAGACCAAACCTTTGACACGATTCATTGAACCGGTTGAGGAAGAGTTGCAAGCTGCTAACATTATCGGCCATCAGACAGATATCGTCAGCATACAGCGCGTCTACGATGGAGAGCTCATGAACCGATCTTTTCGCTCTAAATCGACTTACGTCGAAAACGCTCTTATCTGTCCTGACACTAAGGCAGATCTGTCCGATGCCGTCACTACCATATGCGTCACTCAGCACGGAGGCGAAGTACACCGCAAAGAGAGTCGGAGCCATTACGCAGCCTTGTTTGACGCCGCTAGTTACCGAGAAGTGGTCTGTGAAATCATTTTCGTGCTGTACCTTGACCATCATGCCATCATGAAATTGGCGCACTAAATTAACAAATTTCACAGGACATCCAGCTTTTGTGAGAACAGTCCAAAGAGCAGATCTCGGTACACGGTCAAATGCTTTCTCCAAGTCAATGAAACACATGTTCAGTGGTCGATGTTGTTCTAGTGACTTTTCCTGTAACTGTTTGACAATGAAGATAGTATCGACCGTACCCCTACCTGGACGGAACCCATACTGGCTCTCGGGTAAAAAGCGCTCAGCGAGCTTTCCAAGCCGGTGGTTTATAATATGGGCCAGTATCTTGCCAGCCGAACTGAGGAGAGCGATACCTCTATATGACCCACAGTCCGAGGTATCACCCTTTCCTTTATAGAGTTTGCAGATAGTGGCGTCCTTCCAGGCCTGGGGAATTTTGCCACTATCCCAGGCTCGTAGCACAAGCTCAAACAGTGCTATTTGAACTTTAGGGCCTCCATACTTGTAAAGTTCAGCTGGTAGACTGTCTGAGCCGGCGGCTTTGCCATTTTTAAGTCGATTAACCGCTGCGATAAACTCCTCAAGAGTTGGAGGATCGTCAAGCTCCGAAGACAAAGGTAAAGAAGGAAGGGAGTCTATGTATGTTAAGTCCGCAATATGGCCAGGCGGGTTGAGCACCTCACTGAAGTGCTCAGCCCAGCGACCAAGCACGTCTACACGATCGGTGAGCTTTTTTGACTTATCGCGCGTGAAAATAGAGGACATCTTTTTGTAACGAGGACCAAAAACTGTTTTAAGACACTGAAAGAAGAGACCTGTTTGTTTGATGTCAGCAAGATGTTGCAACTCTAAAGCTTTCGTGGTCCACCAGCGATTTTTAAGATCTCGAATCTTGGACTTGAGTTGATGCTGAATCGTCTTACGATGTAAATTGTCGCCCTTTGAGTTATTCATGAGCTGTCTTGACTCTCTGACGAGTGCCATGATCTCAGCGTCGGAGTCGTCGAACCAGTCCTGGTTTTTCTTCTCCGGCGAACCGACCACTCGCTGGGCTACATCGTGAATTGAGTTCGCTAGAGAGAGCCAGTGTTCATCTATTGAACCCTGTGTGCGCAAAGATGTTATATTGAACTCAGTATTCAGATCCTCTTGAAGTTTTGGTGAGTTTACTAGCTTTGCAAAGGCCAAACGAGTTGGAATTTTGTGCTTTGCTCGGCGAGGCGGTTTATAGCTGAGGCGGACTTTTGACCTTATTAACCGGTGATCAGTCCAGCCCTCAGCGCCCCGCATGGCTCTGGTAATGATTACCGCACTTAGGCACATAATGACACCCATAATCAAACTGTGACTTTTTCATTACTATAACTCACTAGTGAGTAATAGATTTTTTTTTTTATTTTATTGGTTGAGTTGCTTTGTTCTTTAAAAAGTTTTTATTCAGAAAAAAAGATCGTGTTCAATAGAACAAATAAATTAATGTTCCTATTGCTTGCTCATTTCATGCAACTTCTAATTTAAATAGATAATTTTAACTCGTACGTGTTTAATAAATAAAACTTTCACTCAAATATAACTTTTGTTTTCTCTATAATAAAAGAAAACTTTAAATTCCCCATTTTGTACGTGGCAGAATAGGCCGCAAACCCTATGCGCGGCGCGGAAATATAGTCTGTGGCCGATTGCAATGCGCGCGCATAGGAAAACTGATTAATTTTTCCCGCAATAGCGAAACATTTTTCACAACTCGTTTTCACTGTTGAAAATGAGTTTTTATTGTTATTTTATTCACAAGTGTGTTGAAAAACGTCGTATGATACACGTGTGTATTGATGATTACCGTCCTCGGTTCTGTTAAGAGCCTCGCCTAACGGCTCGGCTCTTAAAAACACCTCGGCGGTAATCACCAATGTTACACACTAGTACCATAATGTACTATTATATGGATACCCAATACAAGCTTACACCGTACCTACATTCAGGAGTAAAAACAAAATGTATATAGGTAGGTACTGACCGTTCATCTTTTTTTGCCTACCAAAACGTCCACAGTCCGCAGTGTGTATAAGACGTAAAACACACTTAACACACTTTTACTAGAATGGAAAAGTTTTTTTAGCTTGTATGTATATTGTACTTTTTTTTCAGAGACTGCGAAATGACAGCGGTAGACCACCAAGCCAGTAAAATCACGTGAGTTTATTAGACCTTTAGCTTCATTCGTTCCGCTGCTAAACAATAAAAAATCCAGACACCGATCATTTCTTGGTTGTTAAAACATAGCTCATACGAATATGAAAAAACCGCACAAGTGCGAGTCGGACTCGCCCACTGAGGATTCCGTACAAAGGACTAAGAAGTACGTAGGTATAACAGTGCAAACTGTTAGGTATAACCTCTTCCTACATACACCAAAGTTACACATGAGAAGGTATTTTATTTTTTAATTTTTCGCCATAATTCGAAAACCATCATAAAAATTCTTAAAAATCTGTTTCAGCTTGTGCTAATGAATCCCTTTTATACGATACCCCACATAGCACGGTTAACTCTTTTCAAGAAATATTAACAATTATAACCTGAACTAAAGTGTGACGGTTGCTATGCCTTATGATTTTACAGGGAGGTATTTTAATTCGTCGGGAAACTGTCGGATTCTTAGGAAATACCCGACCAATTTTATTGTAAAAGCCATCAGAGTCGATGTTGAAAAGTACCGCTGAAACAGTCGGCATCGCACGAGCGGTGGGTGTGGGCGGGTCTAAGCCGCTATTCAAAAGGCTTGCTTGTGGTTTATTAGTGTATATAACTTACCTACCTAATTTTGTTTAAGAATATGGGAAACAAATTACGAATATGTAAACGTTCATTAAAGTTGTTGCGTAAACGTGTTTAACGTCATACGCTGCAAGAGTAGACTAACACAGCAAGCGCGTTACAGACCTACATAATATTTAGTTCAAGTTAGAAAATTTTAATTCTAGTAAAAGTGATCAATAAGTAGGTACCTTTAGCTTACATAGGTTACTGGTATTGAATTAGGTACCTAAACAGGGCAGTAAAGGGCAGCTACCTTTTCTTTTTATATAAAATATTTTGTTCTTAGGAAACTATAAGTACCTACTTGGTCTAATTTTGAAAATAAAAATAACTGCATTTTTAGATTTTTGAAAAAATGGACAGTCAACCTAGAGTTTTAATGATCATGTTGATCAGACAAGTTATTGTCACTCTTATTGGGTCAATACACGTTGCATTGACATCACGTGATCACATTCACATAAATTGGTCTATCGCAAAGCTCAAGCGGATATTTTGATTTCACCCTGATTGAGCTTTGCTGCGCCACAACGGGTAAGGCGCCACTGAAAACCAGCGCTCCAGCACTCTCGAGCTGTTCGAGCAAATGCTGAGGGGTAGCCGTATTTTCACCCACATAAAATTGTATAGATTTAAGTACCTATTTTGTAACTGTGTATATGTGGAGAAAATAAAACTTTATTCTATTCTATTCTATTCTATTCTATTCTTTGATATTGGTCAAGTCAAGTGCGGAGTGATCGCGTGATGTCAATGCAGTGCGTATCAAATCAATCAAATTAGGTAATAATTGAATCAAGTACCTACATAACTAAAATATTTCAGGATGACTGTTGAAGATCCGCTTCTAGAACCTCGCCGGCATAGTTCTATTCGTCTTCCCGAACAGAGTTCTGTTCATGTTGATCAGACTAGGTAATACACTTTATTGTTACTCTTATTTGGATCAATACGCGGGATATTGACAACACATCATCACGCTCACATAAATTGGCAAATCGCAAGGCTCAAGCGGACATTTTAATTTCTCCGTTTGAGCTTTGTGATTGGTCAATCGAGTGCGGAGTGATCCTCCATCCATAACTAAAATATTACAGGGTGACTGTTGAAGATCCGCTTCTAGAAGTTCGACGACACAGTTCGTCTCGTCTTCCCACAAGCTCTAAGCCTTCAATTTCATCGCAGCCACCGACAAAACGACTTCGCTCAAAATCACCTACGGGTAAGACGGAAATAGATTGTCTAATCTTGTGCTTTCTTGACACTTCAATACATTATTTTTTAAGCAATACCTAGGTATGTAAGTCAAAGTACATGCTTGTACTTAAACTATGTAGAATAATAATGCTTGCGAATCCATTTTTCTAAACGATGTAAGAACTTACCTACCTAATTGACAAACTACCGCTATTTGCACGTTACAATCACTAGCTCTAACTACGCTTTAAAATTGTTGTTAAAATTAATTCTATAAATAACCCTTTTTCCAGAAAAAAATTATTTAGAAGATATTAATCAACGCCTCTTAGCCTTAGAGGAGTCTCGCATAGAAGCAGACATGGAGCTAGCAAGAGCTATGAACAGACAGACAGCGGCCATTGAGGAAATGTTGGGACTAGCTAAATATTTTGTGAATTTGTACGAAAAAAACAACGTGCAACAAAGTGCCTCGAACAACGAGCAAGTTCCAAGCCAGCCGTGCAAAATTTCTCAAATCCACGCATTGTCGGAATCTACTGAAATCGAGGGATTGGTTTTAAGTTAGTATTTACTTTATGAACAAAAGCGTCGGTGAAAACGCAGTTGCTTTTTTTAAACTAACCTTCCTACATTACGTTTTTACGCATCGGAAAAATATTAAGTTATAAATCAAAAGAGATAATTAAGTAGATGGTAGGTAAGTCATATGCCAGGCTAGTATTCGAGATGCTTACAATCTTTTTTTTTCTTCTAGATATAAAGAAGGAAATGGAGTGACTTAGAAGAACAGTACTTAAGAATGGAAGAATTATTAGAAGTCGAAGGAGACTGTTTAAGGTTAAAATTTAAAAGCCAATAAATTTTTTTTAGTCCTTTATAAGTACTTAAGCCTTTTATTTATTAAAAATATATAAATAAAAAATGCTGGACTTTATCACACAGCACCTACATAAGTACATATATTTTTCAGGACAGCTTTTACCTACAAAAGATACTTACAAATTATAGGTACGGGAAATACGCCCTTTATAAGTCCCGTAACACTTCGATATATGATTTTAAATCACTAAAGTAGGAGCATTTAAATTCATGGGGTACCAACCAACGACCCATTGAGCATCTCCAGTGATTTCTATGAGAATTTCTTTATTATTAGATCTCAAAACATGTTCAGCGAAATTCAACAGTTTTTAACTGGAGTTTGCATGATCTTATTATTCAAATTTCTCAATTCAACACCCAAACACGACCCAGTTCTTTCAAAAAAAGCTTGTAACAAAAACACCGAATTACATATGAATGGAAACTGGATTGAATATATTAATTCTTAATTTGGTACGGGCCCAGCATTAGAGGGGAGAATAATGGGTAGCGAAAAGTAGAAATAAAATATAATGCAAAGGACGTGAATCGGCCCCCCTCTAATTGCACGTGTGTCAAACAAGTTTCGACTTGACAAAATGTCCAGCTGCTCAAAGACCCCAAACAAGATCAACAAATATTAGGTATAACATTAAGAAACCACGAATCAAAACCCGTTCGTGGATTGAATATGGACTGAAGAAATATCGAAAATCACGATTAAAATAATCCATCTTTAGGTACCTACTTTGGGTTAGTCTCCCCTCATAGGGCCAGGAGCACAATAACGTTAGCAAGAGACACAAAACATTGATTTTGAATTATATTTGCCTTGTTCCTATGAAAATTTAAGTATAGTAGTCATATTTAAAAAAAAATTACATAATTTTGTGATATTCAGCATGTTGATCCATTCTAATGTGACAAAGAGGCCAAAATAGACGTAGGTATTCTCACAGTCACACAGAACTCAATGTTGTTTTAAAAATGAATAAGTTATGAATAAAAATAGGTAGGTAAGTAAAGTTTTTCTCCTGTTAATATCCAGTAGGACATAAAATTAAACAAAAACTAACATAGGGCATGAAAAGGCCTGATGTCGCTCTGCCCCTGGCCTGATGTCGCTCTGCCCCTCGACAGCTGATGTGTGCACAATGCCTTTGCTATCTTGATTAGCTTTTAGAATTTTACTAACTTTACTTTTAATTTTACTACTAAGTTAGTTAAGAAATTAGTCTAAGTTTAGATCTAAGATGGATCACCTAAAAAAAGCTAGGCCCTAAACCGTGTTTGTTGCCCTGGTTCTTCACGGTATTGGTCGCGAAGGAACAGGAGTAGAATCACCTAGTTTTAAGAAGTTTCAAAGTGATCCCAGCGGTCCTACTGAATAAATGCTTTTTGACTTTGACAACAAAAAAATATTCACCCGTAGTTGCAATAAGTATAGTCACTTTTTATAGGTTGCGGGGGACCACAGACCCAACTAACACCATTAAAAATCATGGGAGGAGCATTTTTATGGAATATGGGTGGTCTATAAAAGTGCACGTGAACATTATGAGGGGAAAGTTGTGATCAACATAAGAAGCGAAGGAGAATAAGAATAGAAGGACCAAATGTTATAACCAGTCAATATTGTGTATTTGTGTAAGTTCGTAGTATAGTGGTGATGGAGCTTAGGGCCAGCTCACCGATCAATGAGCCCTTCCAAGCATAGCGCGAATGTTGTCGCAGTTTCAAAGCTACTCGTATGATTAATACCTAACGTACCTAGGCTAAAGGATGTATATTGGCCCTTTTCTTACAGCGTAGGAAACGTTTTTGCTGTAGGTAAGAATAACAATAGACACTGATGACTGAAGTACTCAGAGATGTTGCAGCTTATTTCATCATGATTATGTAGGTACCTAGGTACTTAGGTTACTAGACATTTACCTACCCTTTTCTGAATCACGCTCTCATGGTCATCTGATAAGATAAATCTTTGAAATATTTAGGTACAAACTTCCCTATCAGAATACCTCCTCGGATTTTCCATTTGAGAATTCCTCAATTATCTAAGGAGAATTCATAGAAATCTAAACACCGGCATGTCAAAGCGAATTTTTTTTCTGAATCACGCCGTCATGGTCTGATTAGTAAGACAAATCTTTTATAAGATACTTACACACCTCCCTATCAGCTAATAATCGCTCCTGGGATTTCCCTTACGATAATTCGAGTTAAAATAAAATTCAATCTCCCGGATATACATACTATACCTTCTAAGCGGATTTTTTGTGTAGGTATTGATTTCTAAACTCAGTCGAAACTTGTCAATAAATCAAGGATCCCCTTATAAAGCTCTGGCTGACCTTTTTAATTTGAAGCTTGCAGTGATCTCATGATGCCTCACAGCCGACTCACCGACAGAAATAACCATCTGGCGAACCATTCCCGATTCGGACCTGTCGATTCGACCTAATGTAGGTATAATGAAGGTCGTTAATTCGTTTACGGATAATACTATTGATGGTTTGAAATAACTAAGAACACGCTTGATCAGTCGTATTCAATCAATCAATCAAACTATCAAATCATTCATTTCAGGCAATACTACGTGAAGTTAGCCGTTTGTCTGCGCAATTTTGTATGAAAAAGCGGTTATCGCGCAGACAAACGGCTCACTTCACGAATGCCTAGATCCGTTGGAAGAACTGTACAAGTTGTGAAATAGGTATTATAAAATAAATAATACCAAGTTTACTTATATATATAGGTGACTTTAAGTTTCGTGGCTACTACAAAGGAGAAGTGCAAATTAGACCAAAATAAAGAAAGCATTATGCAGGTGGAGATAGCTTCATACATGTGTATCCATTCTTCTTTTCTTACTAAGTACATAAAAAAAGTTGAATTTGGTTGAACTAGTTAACTCATAAGTGAATGTTATTCAAAAGCTGATACATTAGCAGACTTTTGCATTAGAAAGAGGAAATGAGAGCCTTTCTACCAGATGAATCACTCCTAGATTGTCTGTTGCTATAGTTTCGAGGTCAACGACCATTAGGCCAATAAACCATTCGCTATTATAGTTTTTGGCACTCGGAGGGGCCGAGCCGTTACATCGACTCACGAATCTCACGATCCAACCATGGCAACTTCTTCTAGTCGCCCTTCCTAAGAAGGCCACATGTTAGCACATCGCTTTTGGGAAATGTGACACCGTCATAACCGCTCGTTCACACCAAACTATAAAACATAGTACCTACCAATTCTATGTTCAGTAAATAAACCTAAGTAAAAGTTAAATAGAACCTAAGTATACCTTTTCTGTTTTTAAACCACCTAAAGCAGCATACCTAACTTACAAATGTACCTAAGTCAGCAAGTGGTTTTATAATCTTTCAGAAAACTTGTCCAAAATGAAAATAAGAAGGCCTAAATGCCTTGTTTCTAGGTGTGAACGTGGGGTAAGAAAGCTCAAAACCACAGGTAAAACGCTTGGCCAATATTTATTCTATGAAATCACACAGAGTTTTCACACGAAACATTTACGTAAGTAAAAGTTATGTGTGTGAGTCCTCGTTGATAAATAATAACGCTTCAGCAGCTGAACGAATTGGACTTGAGAAATTGTAGGAAAAGTAGCTTTAAATTATCCCAAACGCTCATAAATTTTTTTTTTTCTACTTTAGGTACTTTAGGTACTTTAGGTGTTAGTATTTTTGTTCAAAATGCCCAATTTTGGCATTAGGTTACTTCCCAACATCGACGTTAATTAAACCAACGGGTTTGATGTCATCGGCAGTCTGAAACTTTTTGACGTCAATGAAACCACAGGCGGAAAATGGTCTTAGCTTGGAAAAAAGTGGTAGACTCAGAGTAATTTTCGCTCTTTTTTAGTACTTACAATTAGGCAATCTTGTCGCTGTTTCGTGTTATTGACTGTAGGTACCTACGTTCCAGCCAATAACAAAATAGTGGTCAAATCACACAACAAAGATCTGCTAAGGTATGAACGAAGATAAGTTCATACCCATAAACTGCAAATGCTTCTAACTACGAGTCCCAGACAAACCAATAAAGTGAGAAGCTGACAAAATAGTGGTTGCATTACAAAGCTTATATTTTATGTATGTTTTAGTCTTTATGGTATTTATAAATATAGGCTAATGGCATTTTATCATTGTATAATTATGTTCTGTGTTGCCTGAAATAAATGGTTATTTATATATTTATTTAAATCATTTTTATGTTCTTGCTGACTGGTGCGTACTACCAAATGTCTTTCTATACCATTTTGTTACTGATTTGAACATTAGAATATGAAATAATGAAATTGACCCTATAACTGTTTATGGCTGTAGCCTAAATTAGCACAGAATTGTAAAGTGGGCTATTGATATTTGATACCGTTCGTAAATATTATATTCTAGGTACAGTGCAAGCTGTTGCCGCCAAGTTTTGCTGATAACCAATCTTTGTGTGCATAGAAACAGGAAACACATGGTTTCGATAACAAAACCGTTAAACAGTTCAAATATTCAATGGGCGGAATGGAACGTTATCGTAAATTATTATCTGAGTAGGTACGCCATTTTTGAAGGCTCTGCTATTTTATTTAGTTTTCTCGTGTTTTACTAGGTTTTGTTATGTAATTTTGGGCATTTTACTAATGAAGCCTTGGAATGAGATTCGGCAAATGGAATGGGTGGGGGAGTAGGTATTCAAGAAGATTTCTCATTTGCCGAAAGATTTCCGTTGGAGTTTTGAAATGACAAGCCGCCATGTTTTTTACAAAATCATATTAAAATGACATGAATGCATATTAAAACTTGACATTGGCAGGATTATACTGTTAATACAGTTAGTTGCCATTATTAAAAAGAAGAAGAAGAAACCAAGAAGTGAAGGTACCAGGCTCCAGGCGGTGCCAAGGTGGCCACGGTAGATGTAAAGGACGGTGAATAGGCTGATTCATTTTTTGTTTTATTCGTTTTCTGAAAATACATGGAAAAAGGGGAAGTTAGTGATGGAATTTTGTTTTACAAAATGTAACGATTACTTAGACACTCCTAATTTTTATTTATCTAAGCCCCCGCAAAGATGCACTAAGTTAAGTAATAAATTAAGAAGGTTTCCAAGTTATATCTACACTAAATAACAACTAACCATTGTTTACCTACTTAAAAGCGACGGTAACAGCAATGGCCTTCATTGCACTTAGCGATCTTATAGGTACCTATCGCATCTTCAAACTAAGAGATAGGTACATACCAATTCTAATAGATAAATGACAATATGGCGCTTAGACGTGGGCGAAGATGTCTGACTCACAGTATCACTCAACGGTAGTAGGTATTACCCTAATGATCGTTGTACCCAATTAACTTATTGCGTTCTAAATGTCTCACATTCCTACAGATAAATGTTATTGATGGTTTCTGTCCTAAATGTTTAATGATAATGCGCCTCCACAATTTTTTTTCTGGCTTCATCAATACTTTACTCCGGGGTATTGCCATACCTACCTATAGGTTAACCCCAAACAAAATAACAAAAATACTTACCTAGGTAGGTACTTAATTCTCGGTCAACTAGTACCTGTAATATCGTTTCACATCGTAAACTGTTTCGTTTCAGTGGTTTTTGAGCTTATTTATTACTTACGTGGGTGTTTAATTATTTTCCCTGCATTGAAGAGAATTTATGTGCGTTGAATGTAAATGAAGAATAATACTAGGTAGGTACTTATTCCTTTTATACCTTTCCAGATTACAATTCTATCTAAGTACATAAATACTTTTATTTAACAAAATAAAATTACTTTGGTACCAAGCGTCTGATTGGAATACTTAACTTTAGTATATACCTATAGACTATTTTTCAGTACCTAACTGAAAAATATACTTAAGAAAAATCGACCGAACAAAGTCGAATATTAAATTCCTTTGGACACATCACCCGAGGCAGAATTGAAAGACCTTCCGCCTGGATTACCATGACCCATCTAGAAGAGTAGAGAAATAAAATTTGAGCTAAGGCAAAAGTATATTTTGTAAAACTCAAAATCGTCTAAATCGAAAGTCATTTTACTCTATTGTACCGTGAAGATGGAGAAATACCTAATGGAAAGCAGGCTGGAAGTGTGGTTAAACGACCTCGTGAGGGATCAATATCACGAAGCTCAGCTTGAGCCAGCAAACTAACTTCGTCAAATCTGTCTACATCAATGAAAGCTCACACAATGTCTACAAAACAGATTAAACTTTCCATAAAATGTTGACCGAAACATGACCACAATCAGTATTAAGACAATTCTAAAAATATACAAAACGTAGTATAGTGAAATAAAATAATACGAGTAGATAGGTAAGTGATGCGTAGCGTAGACATAAGTTAATCAGATATGAGAAGACATTGAACTGATAATGCAGTATCAATGCATTCTTTGGAATCCTTATGCAAGACTAGGACTAAATAAGTTCTAGGAACTAGGAGAAGACATTGAACTGATAATGCAGTATCAATGCATTCTTTGGAATCCTTATGCAAGACTAGGACTAAATAAGTTCTAGGAACTAGGAGAAGACATTGAACTGATAATGCAGTATCAATGCATTCTTTGGAATCCTTATGCAAGACTAGGACTAAATAAGTTCTAGGAACTACTTAGGTAAATTCGTAGGGAAAGGATACTATGTAGGTACCTACTAAGAGATAATTATTTGGTAATAAATTTACAGTTTGTAGAGCTAATGTAGGTATGACCTATACCGAAGTAGGTAGTGTACGTAGGTATTTTTTTTTAAATCTAGCTCAAACATTTTATATATTCTTGTCATAAAGGCAGGTAAATTTGAATCTATCGAAGTTATCGTAAGTAGGTTTAAAATATCTGGTAATGTGGGTAACTTTTTACAGCTGCACTGCACAATAAACTTATGATGAGTTAATTCAGATTCCAATTCAAGAATGCAATGCTAAAGGACAGCCGTCGGGACGACGCGACGGATCGTAACATTTAGATTTACCTAATCAAATGTTGGAATGTGGTTGTAGAATTGTATTTTACCGTGATTTTAACGGATCGCAGCTATCGTCGTATTGAAATGCAACTGCAAACTGTTTAAATAAGGTTTAAATCGAACTATACATTAAATATTATTGGTTGATACGCGAGACATTGACATCACGTGATAACTTGTACTGACCAATCACAAGCATCGCACGAAGAAATTCAGATTTAATTACCAAATTTACTCAAATTCTACTCAAAAGTGCAGTTTAAAACCATCTCGCCGCTGATAAAAGGTGAACACCCGCATAAAAATTCTTGTTAAATAACTGTTAAGGTAATCCAAGGCCCCTGTTTCCAATTGAGTTAGCGCAAGTAGGTACTATCAGCACAAAAACTGGATCTTCTCGTCGCCGGGTACTGTCGGACCAAAAAGTGGCTGCATTCCATTGTTGATTGGAAACGAGTCTTACTGCGCTCGGAAAAGTCGCAATGCGCTGAATTTATGAAGCTAAGAGCGAGGTTGGTATGGAGCTGGTATTTGTTATGATGGGGCAAAGGAAATTGTAATAATTTCTATGCGTCGCTGGGCTATAAACGTGTTGGCGAATAAAAGCTAGGAGCTTGCACACCTCTACCTCTGCGACCAATACCTTGAAGAATCAGGGCAACAAACACGGTTTGGGACTAGCATTCTTTTTTATTAGGTAGTAAGTACATGTTTTCTCGATCGAAGGGTACTTTTGACTTACATCAATCTTTTCAAGTCTAGTCTCAAGTACCTACATAGTTAGAAATATTAATATGACATGTTTCAATACGTGCACGATAGGAGCCTCTTCGAGACGCACATTCACGTAAGTACCTACCTCTTCTTTCACCACACTGGATCGAAAGAACTAGTGACACGACAGAAGTAATTATTTGGGGTATGGCAAAAAGTGCACTGTATGCGCCTCTGAGATGCACTTAACTAAACCTAAACCTATTCTTTCACCACACTGGCTCGAAAGAACTAGCGACACGTCAAGCAGTAATGATTTGGGATAAGCCTCGTTCATGGTTGGATGTGGTTGCGACCCAGTGCAAAGCGTAATGCGGTGCAATCTCGGAGCGTTCCCGTGAGAACGCGCTCGCCTCCCGCGCCCCGCTGCATACCACGTTAAGGTCATGCGAGTTCTGATCCGAAAAGCTTTTTGCAATTACACTGTGCTTTGGACCGTATGAAAACTGAACTAGAAGACGCCGTGATTTATAAGAAGACGCCCGCTACACGGTTGTTGCAACATAGCCGAAATGTTGAGTGTCATATCGATGACTTTGATTAAAGTTTGAGCAAGGTACTGAGAACTGTAGGGTTGTTGAATAGGGTATTTGAATATCTTACTTAGGATTTCGTTTCAATGAGTCGTAGAGTAGGCTATGCCAAAAATATGCACGTCGACTCCATCATTATCTCGAGATGAGAAGAATTTTGCGACAAAATTGAAAATCAAGTATGTAGCTGTAGTTACCAGCCTATAAGCTGATATCTGAATAAGCTTATAATTTAAATACCCATAGGTACTACAATTTAATGTACCTTGTCAATAGGTGTTGTGTTTTTAAGTACCTCATTTGTTTTAGGAAAGTAGTGTAACTCATTTACCTAGTCACGTCTCGACCGCAGAATGCTGTTTAATTAACCGGGTTTTATATGTTAGTAATTACCTAACTAATTCGGTTTTAATGAGTGCAGTGCGCGTTATTGTAATTTAGGCCGAGCCGATGTCCTCTAATCGGTTGAAGGACGACTTGTTTAACATATTAGGCTAAAATAACTTTTAAACAAGTCGGTTTAGCTCATAATTAGATTAAAAATGATTATAAATAAGCCATAGGGGCTTATTTACTACGAACTGCCACTTATTTACTCAGGACCCTGCTACTTACTACTTATTTATTTCACCGAGATAGCTTTAAAAACCACTGGTTTTGTTTCCTGAGTTTTCTTTAACTGCGTCGAACGTCCCACACACAGGACAAATAAATAACTGAAACAGAGAACTTACTTTTGGTAGGCACTGTTTTGATTCTTGAACAATAGCTTGATAGTCTTTTTCCTCAAACAATACGCAAATGCTGATGATAGATGAAACAATAGACGCAAGTACCGAGTAACAATTCTTACTCACCTACAACATCATAAGTCGTTGTTTTGCAATCTTTAGAAACTAATATTTTTTGTGAATTGTGGAAATAATTCCACGATTCCCAGTAACTACTCCGTGAGAAAACATCGAACAATCTCTTGTGAAAGACGCAGTTCTCAAAGAAACAGCTCATTGAAGACGCTAATCGCAACACCAACCAAGAAAGACCTTCCGAGCCCCTCTTTTCACCCATCTGCTCCTTACTGAGCAAGAGTTGTCTTAGCAAAGCAGAGCTCTCCTCAGATTGGATGGTCTATGCACATGCTACATCCATTGAGGTCCCTTCACACGGTCAAAGGCGACAAAAAATAATACAAAAACCGTTACGCTCCCGAAAAACTGTTCCCATAACTTATGAATGTCTGCCATTGATAAACATGTAGAGCAGATATGTACTTACCTAAATATTAAGCTGTATGTATGTATACACGCGTGATGCAACAGTCTTGAATGAAAATATTGAGCAATCATTTGTTTGAGCTTGTGAAATATTAAGTTGATAAAAATGTTGTCACTGTGTTAGTTCAACATTTTCTTGAGGTTTCTGTTGCTAATAAAAATTGTTTGCAATAATATTTTCATCACTATTTTAAGTAGGTTCCTGAGATATTGTGAATTCTGATCAGAAATAATAACGAACGAAAACTGATTTAGAAAATAAAACTGGAAAGTAGGGATGAAATATTGTCCATGTCCAAGCCTAAGACTACAAATTGTATAATTCTCATTGAGAACATGTAATTTGATATATGAACAATTAAGCCCAAAGGGAAGATTCGTTAGGCCATATGGACCACAAATGTGCGTGGGACCGACGTATTCCGTGAATGGGACAAGACATGAGACCGGGGCTCGTACACATTCTCACGGTTTACACAAATAGATAAACTAAATTGAAAAACCTTTTGAAACTTACTTTTATAAGTACTAAGTAAGTATACAAGTATAAGTAATATTAATTACTGCAGCTTTAATTTTTGTTGGTATTCTGCACAAATGCAGTCGATTTTAGTCATATATTCAGTGGTTTATTATTTTGTCTGATTAAACTTAGGGGATGGTTTAGGTGCTGGGCAATCCTATTCTATCTCAAACAATGTCCCAAGCACTTAAGCTTCCCGTTAAGTGTAGGCATAGGTTGCCTCCTGACGCTGTATAAATCATCTAATATAGATGCACCTAAACGTAACCACCTAGGTACAGACAAAAAGTTTTAAGTTAATTGACTGGGTACAGTGGGTACTGTTTTGATTTCGATTGAACACTTTCTTACTCCTTATGCTTCTAAGATGTTGAGATGTTGTGTTCCAACATTCAGACGCTTCAGAGAAACTGATAATGCATTTGCTGATAAACTGTCAATAACAATAACTACATTGATGACTTATGAATGAAACTATAGTTCAAAAGATAAGAGAAATAAAACGTTGGGAGTTAAAAAGTTATCTTCTTTTCAATGGACAAAGTAGAAACATTACAGTAGGGAATATAAATATAATTAGTAAATCCAAACTTTCATATTTAGGTAAGAATTATGATTGACATTACCGACACATTGATGACCTCTGTGGCGCAGTGGGTGAAAGCCCGCTTGGGACGCAGAAGGTTGGAGGTTCGATCCCCGCCGCGGGATAAATGTTTGTATGATCTGCCAATATTTATTTCGGGTATGGGTGTTTCTATGTATAATATGTATGTATTTACAAAAAAAAGTATATATGTATGTAATGTATCAGTTATCTGGTTCCCATAGTACAAGCTTTGCTTAGTGCCCTTTTGGGCTTTGCCTAGTGGGGCTTGATGATGCTGTGTGAAAATGTCCAGCATTATTATTATTATTATTATTAACTTACGTATATAACTTTCCCATTTTATTTTGACGACGCAAAGTAAGATGCAGGAACAAACTCAATCAAATGCACTCATTCTCTCAAACAGCAACCTTGGTGTGGAATTCCCGAGGTTAGCTTTAGTACGTTAGCTATCGTGGAATCGGAGTCCAGTCTGGCCAGCATTCCTGAGCGGGCTCCAATGTCCGCCTCAGGAATGCCTGCAGCCAGCAACCCGAGACGGAAGGAGCGGCGGAAGCGGTTCATGGAACTAAACTAAACCATAACATACAAAACAACTTCAGAACACCCACGAAACCACAGGAATGGCAACCTTCTGACAATGCTTTAGGGCCGCTTTTCGCTCCCGCAAGTTCTGGAACTTACTGGAAATTTGTGGACGGGAAATTGTATACTGTGCCGGTCGCCACACTACGCAAGTTTCCATAGACTTCAATGATAATATAAACTTTATCTGAGAGAGACATAAGGTCGTTTTTCGTTGTAATATCCTACGAGAACGTTCTGTGCTACAGCGCACAACCGTCTCGCTCCACTGTGCCGTGCATCCTGCTTTGTACTTAAATTTACATGTATTTTACTTTAGCGAAACCCTTAATTTTCAGTCTTATCGATCTTGCGATCGCGAGAAGAAAATACTGTCAAATTACTGGTATAACATGAAAATTACAGTGTGCAATTCCCGCTGTTTAATTCTACAGACCTTTTCTCCTGCAATGCTGCAATGCATAAATCATTGAACTGAGTGCGTTGTGTGCTAAGAAAAAAATATGTCGTAAATATTTATCGCTTCTCTTACCTTCACGGATAATAACAGTATTGGTCATGGTAATAAGGCTTATTTGCCTTTGTGATGCACAGTGTATTTTGACTGGAGTAAAGAACTGTAAATTTTCTTTAAAAAGTTGTTTGTTTGCGAGAACTTTTCTTGTTTTGTGTGGGAATGCGTTTTGTATAGTTACGACGTCCTGTGCTGGACTCGTGCTATTTTGTTTAGTGAATGTGTGATGTCAGGGTTGGCTCCAGTCGATTGTTGATTAAACAATTGAGCGGGTCCCGCATGCCTCGTCCGTCTCAATTGTAAACTGTTATTGGAAATCAATTGACACAGTAAATTGACTTGACGAGTGCGATGAATGGCCCACTCAGATATTCAATATCATAATAAATTGTGTCATCATCACTGTAGGTATAAACGGCCTATTTGTCTTGTCCAATTAGCAATTGAGCATTACCTATTAAACACATGTTTTGGTTTTCGTCACCTAACCACAGAAAATCCTGGAATTAGTCAGGTTCAGGTCACGGCTCATAGTATTTTTCCTTATCCATTCATGCCAATAATGAGGTAAGCAGCATGTCAGTGTTATTCACTGGCATAGTGAAAGTGAGGTCGCGACGCTTTCTATCCGCAACGAGTGGTAGCTTGCGAAAGCCAACATCTTAGAGCTTGTTCTCTAATGGAAAGCGGTATGAGTAAATTGAACTGCAGTTTCTGATTAGATGTTGATGCGATTTTGCAAGAAGCTATAATTATGGCTTATTGCTTTGCTGTTCTACCGACCCACGGTTTTGCCCTCATAGTCTGAAGAACCGCGATCAGTTGATGGAATAAAACCCAGTCAAGTTCCAGAAGTAAGGCGACAAAGGGCTTGCAACCTCTCATTTGAATGCCAAATTCTGCAAAATGTGCCAACTTTATCGGACGTGCCTTTGATCACCTGCAACGTCACCTCTGTTAGGCAACGTTACTTAACCACATTCAGAGTCACGTGTTGCACATTACTTGTTGTTTAGTGAATACATGGCTTTACTCACGAATTATAAAACATTGAATACGAATTTTGTAATTAAGTACCTACCTAAGTACCTATGTATTGTATGTAAGTGTACTTACCTGTACTCTAGACCTCTATGACATTATTAAAGTCACAAAAAATCAACTGCGCATTCGAACGTGCACATCACGCATACTGTTTCACAGTACAAATGTGTTTACCAACAATCTCGTTGACCGAAACTTCTAGACTATCCAGAAGGCTACGGTGACCAATAAACAGATATGTCACGCTTAAAATTTTCCCATTCTTGTGATCGCGGGACTATAGCTTATATATTTTTATTTTTCTTGCTTTCGTTAGTCTCCTTGGCGCCTCCAATCTACGTCACAATCCTCTCTTTGGGAAAATGTAATGAAAATACGCTGACGCACTTTTATGTCCTCCGAGAAAATTTTACCTACAAACAGAATATGCAGCACGCAAGATAGGGTAAGCTATGTTTTGTAGAATGAGTGCCTTTGGATTGTTTTCTCAAATGTAGTTAATTATATTCTTCAGATAAGCCAGTGTTTATTGTTCTATGTGTACCTAGGTATATATAAGGTATAGGTATAAGGTATATACAATGTATATATAGGTAGGTAAGTATAAAAAAAAACTTAGGCCTTTACATCTATACTAGATGATTTATACAGCGTCAAGAGGCAACCTATGCCTACACTTAACGGGACGCTGTAGTGCCTGGGACATTGTTTGAGATGGAATAGGCTTGCCCAGCACCTAAACCATCCTCTCAGCTTAATCAGCCTGGCCCACAGGAGAGACGACGTCAATACGTGTGGAGCTGACTAAGCTGCGGGTTTCCTCACGATGTTTTCCTTCACCGTTATGAGCTCGTGTTAAAGCGCATATACATTTTTCGAAACGAAAAATCCAGCGATGCACGGCCGGGATTCGAACCCACGACCTTCGGATTGAAAGTCGAGGCACAACCCCATTTGACCAACACGGCTCTTCGTACGTAAGTATAAATTCATAAAAAAATGATGGGGGAGGCCTATATTCAGCAGTGGACACTAGATGGCTGACATGATGATGATGATGATGATGATGAAATAAATAAATAAATGCTGGACTTTTCACACAGCATCATCTAGCCCCAAAGTAAGCAGAGCTTGTGTATATATAGGTACTAGACGACTGATATACTACTTATAAACTTTTTGTTTGTAAATACATACTTATTATACATAGAAACACCCAAACCCGAGACAAATATTTGTAGATCATACAAATATTGGTCCCGCCGCGGAGATCGAACCCGCAACCTTTTGCGTCCCAGGCGGGCCTTCGCCCACTGCGCCACAGGGTTATTTACTAATCTACTACTTTTGTTTACAGAACTTTACAAAATAGACTAGAATTCCTAACGTCATCTGAGTAGGTATCATTGCAAAATTATCTATAGATATTTCATTCAACCCTGGTAGGTGTAAAAAAAACTGGGGACTTCAACTTTGACTCTATAGTTTTTTGCCCAGATTCGGAAAATCAAAATTTTGGGACAACCACCTCGTAATAACATGATTTAGAAGATCGTTATGTGTTGTTGTGATACTTATCCTTTATAGGGACTAGATAATAATGAATCACCTATGTACCCGGCCATAAACAGATGGCTGTAAGCAAACACCCTGTAGGTAGATGCACATCTGTGTTTGCATTTTTGCTGGCACAATGAGGTTTGTATCACAACTTATCTACCCAGCGAGGCCATTCTTCTCTGAATGCGTTGAACAGACAATATGCATTGTGCAGCCACGTATGATGTGCTGAAACAGGATCCTTCTGCATTAGGTACACCTACAACAAAAGTAGGAATTGGAGGATTCTGTTGTTCTAACACGTAGGTTAGCTAGGTACAGTAACAAATATTAAAAAGGGACATTTTGACATTTCTAACTAAACGCAATCATTGAGATTTATACCTATAATTGGCGTCTGTGTTAGGTATTTATAAAGGATTTTATAAGTTGGTCGTTGATATCACAAAAATAATATAACCAACAAAGGGATTTTCTCTCTTCTCACTATTGAGAGGGAAGAACTTACTTACCTACCTACAAAACATAACACAAATGAAGCATAACGACTTATGCTCTTTAGTGTTTTTCCACTGCAAAGTTCGCGAAAAAACATAATACCTACCTATTTAGACAAATAAACAACTACAGATAGCCTACTCAAGTACTGCATGTACTTTTTATACGTACAAGTTCATTCATTCATTCATTCATTCTTCTGAAAACAGTGAAAACAGCCTTCGTCAACTAAATCCACCTGCTACGATGATCTCACATATTACGGCATTTCAGATTGACATCACCCTGTTGGAAAGAAGGCCAGATTACACAATAGTCGTTAGGATATAAGTACACAAAATAAGTCGAGTATTAGTTATTTCAGACCCATTCCACACCCCGAACACTGAAAAAAAGTAAGTGAGTGTCGTGATTTACTTTCAAACGAAGTTTCACCTTTGACATTTGGCATTTGTCAAATAAATTATGTATTGTCAAATATTCAAATCCTAGTAACGCTCTTCCGCACTAACAATGTTACAATCTATGGACTGTTCGCGGCTGCGCACTTCGCACTGTGACGTTTTGACTTATTTTAAGTGTCTTGACGGTAAAATCGAACGCTTTCTTTCTTCTATCCACCATCCTCGATACCGTCCGAAAAGGAACTTCGTTCCAAAACTTAAAACTAGAGAGGTCGAAAAAGAGGAGAGACAAAAGTAGGTACCTACATAAATAAAATTAGGTAAGTAGTTCATTGTTACTAGTCTCTTCAGAAGTAAATATTTATTCGCAATATAATATCCTAAAGGTGTGTGTACTTTGGTACTAATTGCCTCCTTAGTGAAGGGTAACATGAGCGGCTCTTTGTCTCAAGACATCGACCGATGAGAAGTAAACAAGACGTGACTGTTTTTGTCGTTACTCCTAATCTAATGTTCAACACGACGAACATAATAATAAAAGAGGTTCTGTTTAAATTACTTTAAATACATTACTCGCTTCAGTCGATTTTTTTGTGAGCAAGATCAATAAAACTTGCAATCGTTGCGACGTTTTCAAAAGAGCCAAGAGGTGTTTTACAAAACAAGCATTAGGTGATGTCATGTTTTCAAATTTGGCAATGCTGAGGCGGTCGACCTCGTGACGTCAGGTTTACTCCAAAACTGCGCAGTAGTCGGATTTGAAATACTTACAAGATCTAAATTAAATTCGTATCAGACATATTGGTTTTTAGCAGAAGAACATATTACCTACTTAGGTTAGGCAGGTATCGATTGCTTTAGCTTGTGTTTATGAAAATACCATAAGTACAAACTCAACTGCTACTAGGTAAGTATGTATTTATTTCACATAAGTACTTATGTATATTTGAAAATTTATAGTACCTAGTCAGGATACACATTACAGTTTTAAAGTGGGTAGATAGATAGATAGTCTAAGGTATGAATGTACATAGTGCGTTGAAGTCTTTTGTATGGAATCACTGAAGTTTACGACCCTCCGAATTGCTACGAAACAATTGCGCTCTATAAAGTTATGGAAAATTTCACTTGTTTTGATGAATATAATATAAAATATACAGGTGTAACATTTAGAACGGTCAGTATGGAAAAGTCTGAAACGAAGACATACGAAGGTAACATATATTGCTTAAGACCTACACAGTCGATATCTAAATAGTCTTAGTTTCATTTTTCAAAACGTCCGGGTACGATTCCCGAGCTGAGTAGGTACAAGTTTTTTTTGAAAATGTGTAAATGCAGTTTTAATTTTTACTAAAATCGATGACATGGTTCCTAAGAACTTCGTATGTCTTATAGTTTCAGACTTTCCCATACTGACCGTTCTAAATGTTACACCCTGTATAAGTGTTTATTCACAATTTATTGTTCTGCTAATATATACATTTTTAATGTAAGTAGGTAGATGGTATAAAGCGTAGTGCGTTGAAGTCTTTTGTATGACATCAATGGAGTCTACGACCCTACGAACAACATGCCACTTGTGGAAAATTTTGACTGTTATAATAAAAATACATAATTTTAGGTTGTTTACATATTTATTTTCCTAAAAGTCAAATGCACAATCTAATTTAGATTAAGCTACCGATAAATGTTTGATGTAAATAATCTAAGGAATAATCTAAGGAAAGTGCGTAGCGCGTTATAGTCTTTTGTATGCAACCGCTGGAGTCTACGACCCTACGAAACAACATGCCTTTTAAAACTTCTGGAAAATTTCTTGCTCTAACTACTTATGTGCAGTGCACCTAACAATCTGTTTATTACATCCAATGTAAACTGTTTGTCAGTTTACATTAGATAAGTAACCGATTGTTAATAGATTGAAGTCATCAAAACACAATTAGATAAACTGTTTGTGTTTGTGAGACAAGTAGGATGTTAGGTACCTTGCAGGTCTGTATCAATTTCATTTTATCAGTTCCTGTTTCACAATTACTGCAATCTTCTACTATGCTCCCTACGTTTCTTATTAGCTTCAATTTAATCTGATGATGAAATAGCCCAAGGTCACGCTATTGTCCACGTGCTGGGATAGTGACTACTCGTTATTCTATAGCTGTGGACCATTATTGTAATGACTCCACCTACTCATGCCGTAGATTGATGAGGAGTTTATAAGGGCCAACGAGGTGTCATGGCTAACGTGAGAAATCATTGTTATGGCGATTGAGCAACAAGGTCATGATAAAATACTAATTTGTGGCGTCGTTTTACGTCAGATTTTGTGAGGTAAGAGCCACAAACTGAAACCTATAGCAGGTACATAGGTACTTTGATAAAGTTTTCGATGAGTATTACTCGTAGTAGATGGTTCAGGAAATCCCCTACAAAAGGCGACCACGTGTAAGATCCACTCAAAGTCAACAATGTGAAGGTCTCTTATAGTTAGCTAATAGCTAAGTTACTTACAAAGGTAGGTACTCATGAGTTTCAAATATTATAACGATTGTTCAACAGATAATGAATAATCTGAAAGAGTTGAATTCATTTACATCGCACAACAAAGGATGTCTACAACAACAAAAGAAACCGAACCAGTTATCGAGTTCGATGCGGGTTTGTGGTAAGCACGCCGCCATGAGCGTAAAATAGATTACTCTCATGGAATTACTATACCTACCTACCTAGGAAGATACAATATCTAAGTAAATACAATGTCTTAAGGTCTACCCATAAAATGTGCTGAACCGAAGGTTAAGGATTTTCAAAGATTATCTCTTCAGATTTCTTATAAACCTTCATAAATAATACTGCAACTATTGGTTTATACCAGATTACTTCGAATCTAAGACAAGGAAGGGACTAGATCGGCGTTGACTCAGCTCGTTGCCCCAAATTCCTGAGCACACCATCCGCTACACCGACCAACCCATTCACAACTCTATTTCAAAAGAGGAAATTTCAAAGTCGCACGCAGAAACCATTCTAAAGAGCCGTTGTCTCATGGTTCTCGGATACAGCATTAATGGTGCATGCTTTACGATTACAATCCTTGTTACAAATCAAACGTTAATGTCATTTAAATGGAAGCAAAATACACGCAGTGCCACCGCTTAACAACGCAACCATTCCATTTAAATCGAACAAGCCAAGTTCTCATGCAAAATCTTGATAAAAGTCAGCTTCTTTTCCAAATGAGGAGTAACAATAAGACTGCCTACGAGCGACTGGAGTCTACAATGCTGCTATTAGTGGATCTGACCTTCAAGGGCTGAGAGCTCTCGAGAATTTCTTCGGGACTCGAGAGCGCTATCTTCCAAGAATCGTGCTACACGAGTGTTCCACGCACATTTTTTATTCGGTAATAGAGCAGCCTTGTCAAATGCTGAACAGTTTTGGTACTGTTTAGCTGCAACTTTCCTGGAAATGTAATTAGTAAATGAAATAAAAATTAAGTACCAACCTACTTACTAATTTTACGCTGGCATTAACAGTTATTTAGGTAGTTAATTAGATAAGATAAGATAATTTATTTCATAAAAAATTACCCAGGACCCCGCAACAAACCTTGTGTAGTTCCGAGTAACAGTTTTCATAAAATAAAAATGAAATAACATTCTGGCCTATTTCCAATATACTTAAAAGTTAATAAAAGAATCTCATACATACAAAAATATAACCTAAGTACTCTAAAATAACCTAAATTTCGTAGGCGGTGGTTCCCTGTACCGTCGGGATGCTCATCACTTATTCCTACACGTTCTGATAGCTTATTTATGCCTCAGCAAAAATTCTTTAATCATTTGTTGTGCTCTATTTCTATGAGTAGAATACTGAGACGGTATGTGATGTGCTCTACATAAAATTATTTCCAATAAACAACTTCATCCAGTCATGTGTACCTAGTATAATCCCGAGTATCAAATTCTCCAGGGCGGAGTATAAATTCCATCGCCTTCTTAGCGCCAGCCAGCCTACCTGTGGTGTAAAAAAATAATTCTGGATGCGGGGCCGCGTCGGCGCTTTTGACTCGAGATAATTTATAAGGCTCTGCCTTTCTTGGAATTTCGAAATCTTCTCGAGAGGCCGCGGCCGTGCCAGCGACGCGGGAACGGAATGGAATGTTAACGGATTTCCATAGAAAAAAATAGTGCATTGTGGAACCTCTATTGTGTCGGTTGTTGCGTTTTCGTAACCTCTAATTTTGGAATTAAATTGATCGTACGCGCTATAAATAATTTCGTTGCTTTGAATAGAAAAGTAATTTCGTCTGACTTAGGTACCTAAACTGCTATCAATTTTGTTTAGAAAAAAATAACTGGGATCTCTGAAGATGAGATTAAAAAAAATGCAATAAACCTGTTGTGTCCCACTGCTGGGCAAAGGTCTCCCCCAAAACTTTCCACTGGCCTCTATCTTTGGCGATCTCCAACCACTCCCTGGCAAACCCGTCGAGATCGTCCCGCCAACGCCTTCGAGGCCGGCCGAGAAGTAGGTTCTTAATAAAAAAAAACCTGGTAGGTACTACTTACTTACCTACTTCTAATATTTAATTAGCGATAGCTAGGCACATTCTGAACTAAATAGTACCTCTCTTCTCAAAGCAAGTGTTAAAGTTGATGTAGGTAAAACATTTTATTTTCCAAAAAAATATCCCCGTCCCAGTCTGACCAAGAGCGCAGACTCCGGCTGATACATCTTGCAAGACAAGTGATCCTGTCCCACGGGGTGCAGGCAGTTTACGTAGAAACTGTTGCATGATCTACGGTTCAGTTCTGGGAAAGCAGGCCGCATACCACAACGCGAGCTGCCATTGGCCCGCCTCCGCTTGTGTAGCGCCCGCCCGACCAAAGAGAATCGCTTCAGATGCGACATCCAAAAAGGCTGCATTCAGGTTTAGCGGGAAAAAAATCACAGATGTCCAGAGGAAGCGAAAACATGTCGGTTTTATGCGATCGTTCGTTCGATATTAAAATAAGTAGGTAAAGCCGCGTTGACACGATCGAGTGAGTATACTCTGACAGAGTGTACTACGAGTAAGCTTCATACGAGAGTACCAGGATAGCTGTTGACACCATCATATTCTTTGTACTCTGATTGAGTTGGACTATTTTTCTTTGATTGTTCTATGCAGACGCCATTTTGTTTACCTACTCGTACGAGCTCTGATGAGTAGAACACGGTCCTAGTCAACTCTGATGGGCCGCCGTCATCAGAGTGCGCTCGGATTGGGGTTGCCACGATCCAAGTAGCGTCCTAGTAAGCATCAGAGTCCACTCTATCAGAGTACTCTGATCGTGTCAACGCGGCTTTACCCACAATAAACACCTAAAGCTCTTTTTAGATAGGTAGATAATGGCTGATCTTAATCCTTTCTTATCAGAAAGTCTAATTTTTAAGTTGCCAAAGAAGTAAAATGCCTACTGTAGTTTATTTAATATAATTGTGGTCTCAATGATGTTTTGGCTGGTCTACATTAATTTAACATTCTTGAACTTACCTACCTACTTCTAATTTCATCACCCGTATTGTCAAGGTGTTGGCACGCGGGTAAGCGACCGGTCCTAACCTAACTGCTATGATGTTGACTGGATATTTTATTTATGATCAATTGAAACATTGAAGAATACTACTCTTTGAATTCCAATGCATAGGTTCCTACTCTATGGCTATAATGTGGAGTCACGAAGCAAACACTGCTGTAGGCTCCGCTCGAGCCAAGTTCATTCAGTAAAATATGTATACCTATTTGTATGAAGTATATTATAAGTTGTGCGTCTGCAAACGACTGGGTATCGGTATGAAGGAAGGTTTATACGGCATCCTGAAACTTATTTATAAAATCAGAGATAGATTTAACCATTATTTCACTAAACATAAAAATTATGTGGCATGAAAACTTGGACTTGGAGGTCCCTAATTTTTTTAGGTACTAGGTAACCTACCTATCATTGGTTGGAAGTAGGTAGGTACCAAGTAGGTAACCTACACACTTAGCCGCGTTGACACGATCAGAGTCAGCTCTGACAGATTGACTCTACTTCTGCTAAATCTAATCTCTAATTGCGTATAATAGGACGCAACTTGGATCGTGGCAACCCCAATCCCAACGCACTCTGATGACGGCGTCCCATCAGAGTTGATAAGGATCGTATTCTTCATTCTGCATAGAACAATCAAACAGAAATTATCCAAGTCAATCCGAGTACCAAGTCAACTATGATGGTGTCAACAGCCATCCCAGTACATTCGTACGTATGAAGCTTACTCGTACGAGTCCACTCTGTCAGAGCTGACTCTGATCGTGTCACCGCGGCTTTAGTTTGGAGAGTTTGGAACTCTATTTTACTCTGAGGTTTGGAACTCCGCCATTTTCCGCAATTGATTGACAGCTCACATCACTTCACTTTTGCTGTTAGTGTCAACACCAAAGAGTGATTTCTGTGTGATTGTCAAAGTCACTCAAGCTTTCCTCAAAGCGGGGCGCCCACGGGCGCGGAAATGTAGGTATCATTCAAGTTTGTCTGAGGTAATAAAGAGGTTGGATTTTTGAGATGGGCCATGGAGGGCTGGTACCTACCTTAACGGTTGTAGCTACAGAAAAACGCTCTTAGAAGACCTTCCCTAACTTTGGAAGATATTTTAAACTGCATTCACAGATAGATGATGCCAATCGATTCAGTTTCATGTAGGGATCAAAATACTCTATGGGGCCATTTAAGGTTTGAGTACCTACTAGAAAAGTCAGAAATCGTCAAAAGATGCCAAAAGTGTGACTTTTGGCATTTTGGTCGCTGACTGTACATTATTTTTTCAAAATCTGTGAATGCAGTTCAAAATATCTCCAAAAGTTAGGGAAGGTCTCCTAAGAGCGTTTTCCTGTAGCTACAACGGTTAAGGTACCTGCCCGTGGCCCTTCTCAAAAATCCACCCTGTATACAGTCCACGTGAGCGAAGCCGCGGGCGGGACGCTAGTGTAGGTTCCGAAGTATTTCTACAGGATGATTTTTTGAGATTGATCCTTCTTTTTAAAAATCATTTGGGCAAAAAAAAACGTATGTAGATCAGGTGCCGTATTTATGACCTACTAGCTGTCCGCCCCGTCTTCGCACGGGTTTATTATATTTAACAAAAATTTAATAACAATATGGCAGTCTCGGAGCGGTATGTATGATCCTTTAAAGTTTAGAGGTTAATATGTAGGTAAGGTCTAAGGTAGGTAGGGGAGTATTGGGCAGTAAGGCAGGTTTGGACACCACCGGCAAATCCCCGTGTTATACCGGCCATACACCATCATGCCAATCCACCATTAGTCATGCCAATCTACCCCCATACATGGTCAAATTCTAACTGATCAAATTCCGATTTGACGATAGGCATGATGGTTTATGGCCGACATGACACGGGGGTGTCCAAACCTCCCTACTGCCCAAGCTCCCCTACCTCCCATATATATTTCATTGATATATTTCCACTCCCCTCTCCCATTCCATAGTTCCCAGACACTTTAAACTATCATGGTTTTCAACATTTTTAACACAGTTAACGGGATGTTTACCATGATTTAATGTTTTTTGAGTTTCCCGATATTTCGGCGCAGTTGCATACGCCATGATCAATAGTATCTATAGTATTAATCATGGTTAATATCCCAGACACTTGTCCTACCGTACTAACTGATATTTATTCTGTGGTCGCGATGTATCTTACATTTTTAAACTCATGATAATTTTTGAATAAAATGTCCGATTTCAATCATTCAAAAAGTAATCGACGGGTACTGAAACAGCCTTTACTGCGAAGGAATTTATTTGAATAAGAATAAATACCAAAATAAGAATAACGTGGTCTGCTTTTGGTCGGCATTTTTATTCACTTTTTAAATTATAAAAGTTGTTATTCTGACACAACCACAAATAGTTGGACATATCGCTGACTTTTTTGTAGATATTGATACGTTCTTTAATATTGTAGAAAATTTTTTTGTTCTATCATCAATAGTTTTCGCAGCGCACGCGATATGAAGAATTTTATGCTCAAAATTTTTACACCTTTGGTTACATTATTGCAATTTTCATAAGGATCTCAATTTTTTTTGAAAATAATTTATAGCCTATGTTCATCAGAGATAATGTAGGATTCTAATGGTGAAAGAATTTTTCAAATCGGTCCAGTAGTTTCGGAGCCTATTCAATTCAAACAAACAAACAAACAAATGTTTCCTCTTTATAATATTAGTGTAGACAATACAGTTTGGGTCTATCCAGTTTAGGTTCCTAATCTGAATCGCAAAGTTTTCAAACCGTGACAACACGTGACGTTTTAAGCAGAAAATTGTTTTACTCAGAACCCCCTAGGACTTGGCCATTGGTGATGGCCCTTCTCAAAAAACCAGCCTGTATAACAGGAACCTACCTAACAAGATAGATAGGTAGGCCTATTACTTTCCTACTTGTAGAATTAATTGTTTGTTCCTATAGTGATGCTACCGCGGATATAAATAAATACTAACAGATAAATAAATAATGTACTTAACGTATTGGTTCTGTGAGAACTAAGATAAAAAATGAATAGGTAAGGTTACTTCCTATATTGGGGCAGATTCGGTTTGAATTCAATTTTACCTTGAGGGGATGAAACGGTGGAGAGGGGTAGGTAGGACAGCTGCTGGGCACGTGGAATGGCAGCTGACTCGACGCCCGCGCAAGCTGCTCTCACACCTGCCGTCTCATCAAAAGTTTTTTACACAGCCTTATGCAATGAAATGTCAAAAACATCTGTTGTTGTCAATAGCACAGTAGATAGGTAGAAAATTTGTGATCATCAACAAAGAAAGCTAGAAAGTGATAACGGAAGATGAGGACTTACCTACATCACATACCTCCTCCTGCGCTGTGGCTGTGGATAACATCCTTGGCAGCATGACACTACAATGCAATTTGTTGGACTAGAGGTCATCAACGTTTGTGTGTACCTACACACATAAAGTCAGTTTAGTTAGGGCAAAGATCTGGCAAAAGCTATCAGATATTCACGTTGAAGTAAAGTTCCAAAAATAACTAGGCAACTACATTACATAGATAAATGTGGTACCTACACTTATACTATCACAGACATCTATGGTTGGTACCTATCTATACCTACCTACCTACATATTATATATAGGTTAGTAATTAGGTCTACCTACGCTACGTTTAGTAGGTAGGTAGTAGGTACATAATACGTAACGATGTTTATCGGATAATAACTACCTGTCTACCTAGCTCAGCCGTCGTCATTGAAGCGACAACTGCAGTGTTGCTCGCGAGTTTCACAAACTTAGTTCACAATAGCTAAATCACACTTGCTAGAATAAAGTTTGAAATCAGTGCCCGCAAAATGTAAAAAAAAAATAGTGACGTGCTTGTTTGACAAAGATTGTCAATTTTGACATTTTACAAAGGTCTATTTTGTAAATTTATTTACAAAAATTGGGACAAAAATATTACGAAAATGAATAAAAAATTATAAAAGTGCATCTAATCTGGGAAGGAGTGGAAATGGAAAAACCTTTTAAGTCCAAGGAAAATATTGAAATTCCTAGCACGTCATCGACAGAAGACGCTGAAAGTGAAGGTTCCTTATTTTACGTACCTACCTATTACTACTTATTATAAATACCTACTAATCTGTAGCCAATTTACTAAAACCTAAGCTACCTATGTACTAAATTAATTAGGTAAGTAGGTAGGTACTGCAACAGTTTCGATGCATGCCTATTCAAACAGTCCTTAGAATCTATGGACCGTTTGAATAGCTTTTCTATGCCATAGAACTAGAGCTCAATGAAACAGTCAACCCTGCGCGTGCCCATCTCCCGGAAACGATTCTTTGACTATTTAGGTTGGTAGGTACCTGTAGGTACCTAGTTGCATAGGTAGTCTACTAGGGCTGTTATTGTAGTTGAATAAGGCTAAGTGACGTCATTGTTCACTCTGTGGTGTCGATGCCGAACCAGCCGCACGTACCTAATGCACCGACTAATCTAATACTCTCACCCGACTCGTCTTTACCACTTATACCAGTCACACAGTGTTGCTTGCTCCTTGGTTACTCCCTCGATCCCTGGTTCATCATAGACTTGACTGACTTCGTACTCGGAGGACCGCTCGTTCGGTACTGTACTAGTTAGTTGGTTGATAGCTAGCAGCTCGCTCGCTTGCCGCGCCCCGCTCTGCACGATCGGTATTTTCGAACGAAACGAATTTAGTTGCGGCGAGTATCGCGCTCATGACGGAGGGTTGTGTTGTTGTGCTATTTATGTTGATTGACAAGTGAGAGTGAGGAACACAGTGAAAATTTGAGGAGACTCTTTTGATGTGCAATATATTTTCGCACTGGATATTCCAATAATACGTGGATTATAAAATGGACTTTAGACCAGGTAATAACAATGATTTGATCGCTAAATTTTTCTCGACCATATGTTTTGCATTTAGGACGAGGGCGGGCAACGTCACCTATTTTTAAATGCTGGGTTTTTAGCACTTCCAAATATTATACATTATAGGTATTTACTTAGTATTTATCAACTTCAATTCTAAAGTAAAAATTACAAAGATAATTTTCTTTAGGTTAGAAATAGTACCATAATTCTAGTAAAATAAAAAGGGTTTGGGGTAACCTACCCTCAATACAAAACGGTACAGCTAGTAGTTTTCCAGCACAATTTCAACATTTAATATTTAGTCAAACTGTTCACTCTGTTCATTTGACAAAAACATTTTGGATTGTTGGAATTATTTCATCGGATAGATATTTATTTCTGTAAGAATCAGTATGATTTATTACTTACTGTTTTAGGTACCTACATAGGATTTTTAACTTCTATTTTTAACCAGACCTAATAAACAATGTGCAACATTTAAATGCATTTCTAAAACTGGTTTTAATAACCACATTCCTCAGTTTTTAAGTATCTACAGGTATTATAGTGACTATTAAGATTGTAGAAGCTATCCACAAAGATATTGCTATGAGTTGGTATGTTTCCAAGAAGATACAATTAACTTTGATATCTATCCAAGCAGCGATACCTTATCAATCCTTTATAAACTCAGATAAGTTGTTATTTCATCCATTATGAGCTTGGAAGTATAAGTAGAAGTGTTTTGCTGTCTAGTTTTTGTGAATAGTGCTTCTGGCCTTGTAAGCAACCCAAAGAGGCCCCACCAATTTAAAACCCAGCTTTAAATATGGCAATGAGTAAGTTTGAGTTCCAAGGTTTTCATCTATAATGTTTTACCTTATGTGAATTAAGTCCATTATTGTATGGTGTTGTTTAAAGTACTGTTATAATTAATTATACAGAATATTCTTTGTAAAGTTATGATGCTGGCAATGATTCAGCGTTCAATTTCCTTGTGTGTTTATCAGCAGTTGAGAACTGCTAGCGCCATCTGTTGGCAGTATGGAGTAAACAATGCATATAATTTTTATTTTTATCTGTTAGATAATAATATTTGTAGCTCACTAAAGTACATGTCGGTAGCAACAAAAAATTTTTTTTTGTCAGTAAAAATCATCAAATAATATAAATTTCGGACATTATTACCCAATACATGACTATCTACCTACTAATTAATTAGATAATCAATACAGGCTACATGATTACTTATCTACCTTCTACCTACTAGGTACATAATTTTATCAATTCTTATTTCTTGAACATCTAAGCAAAACACAAAAAACACATTGCCTATTCAAATCAACTAAACTATGTTTATGTACAGTCAGTCGCAAAAATTGGTGAATATGTAAAGTACCTACTATGTAATTGTATTGAGTAATTTTTTTATTATATTAAGTAGATAATACTTATTTACTTACATATTATTTAAAATAAATTGTTGATTTATAAATATGTCTAATTGGTAGGTATTTGGTAATTTTGTGAAACATTACCTTTTTTCAGAGTTGTAGGTATAATAAGCGGAGGTATAACGCATTGTAGTTTAACAAATAACCATGGCGTGTAATAAGCACGCACATTCGAAACACTTCATCAAATGAAAGTATTTCATATTACAAGATTAAGTAATAGTACTTAATTAACAACTTCTTTGAATAATAATTATACCATTTACTCCATCTACCTACTTAACTTATGAATTACTTGTAAACAAACCATTTAGGTATTATAGATAACTATAATTGGTAGGTAACTATTTCTACTGTCAACTGGGGATAATCACACCATCTAAATAAAAATAAAATAAAATACATAAGTATTTATTTTTGAATATTTAAATATTATAGACTTTTCAGTCAATAGTAAGTTAGGATAGCAATTTGATTACAGATAAAATAAAATGGTTATTATTTTTTCACAACTTTACGGAATAAACTGTCCATCTACATAGGTATTAAATTAATTCCAATTTACCTACTTCAGTGGGTACAGTTTGTATGTGACTGTGTTAATACTAAGGGTTTTGTTTTTAATCGATCCATCTGGCGGACGTACACTTCCACTGACACCGTTTCCGGGCTGTTATCCATTACAGTTTATTTTTTCAAGCTTTATGAATGAGAGGAGCCATAGTTAGCTTATACTATGTTGAGGCTTAAAACTCATTCATAAATGTCTAAAACTGTCCTGTCTTTAAACATGAAAGATGTGACGTTTTAAATAGGGTTGTTGCTTTAATAAAATGAAATGGTATGTCGTGTCGTAGCGACTTGAATGTAGCTAAGTAGATCGTAGTCTAGCGCGTAGGCGCTGCAGGCGAGGCATTGGAATTCGAAAGCCGAGCGCCGACCACCCATAGGCATGAGAACATGGCCCCGTCCCCTTCCCCACGCCTGCTTGCACTCCGGGCGCCGCCTCTCGCCGCTCTCTTAAAGGCACAATGCTGAATTTCATTTGCTCTTTGCGAATAACGCAATGAACCTTGGACTCGGTCATCATTGTCTTATTTCTTACATTTTTTGCTCTCGTTAATGCATGTACTTCGTTGCTTAAAGTTCACTTTATTTGCATGTTCTTGGATAAGATAATGATCATTGTCTGACACTGATTTGAAGCAAAAACTGGCACCTTGTATCATAAGTTATACCGTAAATCGCTGTAGGCTACCAAACATACCAGCTTACTTCATTCTAAAATATTTGAGGACTATCGTCTAATTATGCTTAACAGAACTATCTACTACTTATAAGATAAGTAGCGTCTGCATTCCAAACAACTTTTGTCTACTTTTTGTTTGATAAGTACATAGACCCACCCGCCCAACAGTAAACTACTGCCACATTCCAAAGGCTGTTTTTTACGTTGTGTGGTCGCGGTTTCCGCTGGAGACGGCAACGCCGCGTCTCAAATATGAATGAAATCCGGTCGGCTGTGAACGGGCGGCGCGGCAACGCCGCACCAGACGCTCGCCTGATTGAGAACTAGGTACATCTCTCCCGCGTCGACCCTTCTCGTTCTTTGCTCATTTTACTTACGCTATAGTTTAGTTAGTGCATAGATATAGGTAGGTACATTATTTTACGCGGTGGTCTGTCTATAAATATTTTATTTCACATCTGTCATCGCGAATGATAAAATTAAAATAACTACATATTTAGGAGAACAACGTTTAGAATATTTTTAGCTTGGCTATGAAAAGAAAATCTGAATCAGGATGAAAAAATACTATGTACTTAATCCAAGTCTAATCTCTACTCTGGCGAAGGCATTTGCTATAGTTTTCAAAGAATAATATAAATGCTAACTTGCACAGCTGTGTTGTACTGTACACCCCAGCCGGCAATTTCGACCCCTCTTAAAAATACGCACGCATGCGCAGTGGGGCAATTATTACGGCGCTTTATCGACACCAGGCAGCCCAACACAGAGTAGCCTACGATGCCCGTGTACTGTCGAGCGCCATTAACGAAATCTGAAAAAGTTAAAATTTCAAATCTGAGCTTCAAAGTTTGCTATTTTTATGAAATATGCGATAGAAGTGTTACGTAAAGTTACAGTGCATATACGCAATCTACAAAATGCCGTTGTTAGTCGACCGTGCTCTCAGAAATGGTAATTATCGATCCGTAGCGTACAACAACAGGAGCCATTGTTAAATACGTAGGCTTAAATAATGAATTCTAGTATATATTTTGTACATTATTTTAATGAAAATTACATCGTTCTGATACAAATTTGTAGAAGCAAGTGTTTTTATGTCAATGTAATGAAGTGCTTGTTTCACTTAAGTACCAACGATAAGTAAAAAAATATTTTAGTACTGTCTGTACTCTCCTTATATTGAAAATGTAAAGAAAATATGAGCAAAATCTGAAAATAAACATTTCTCTCAGAATTTTAGGCAGAGTTCTTTTGTTTGCGTCGCCCTTTACATAAATTTCAG
Organism: Epirrhoe tristata; assembly: GCA_951394285.1. Taxonomy (NCBI): domain Eukaryota; kingdom Metazoa; phylum Arthropoda; class Insecta; order Lepidoptera; family Geometridae; genus Epirrhoe; species Epirrhoe tristata. Next base: position 5,630,275 of record OX596146.1, on the reverse strand, counting down.
TATCTTACACTTCATAACCATGAAAATAGGACATTCTGCGAAATTTAATCTGAGTTAAGTAGGTACTCGTGTGTTTACTACCCTTTTAGGCATGACGTCGCTACAAATCTGTCGTAGTAATGAATTGTGAAAAAATTGATTGTACTAGCCTTAGTGCATGCGCACTGAGAGCCAGTCGGGGAGGGGTGAGGGCCGCGGGAGCGAGAGGCTGGGAAAGGAATGTCGAAGAGGCAGCCGGCGGCGGGCCAGCCGCGAACTTGTTGTTATGTGAAACTGTTTTTGAACGTATACTCGCTTGCCGCTATGCTATACTTACTTTGCCATTTTCTAATAAGATTGTAGTACCTACATATTTATTCGCTTTTCAAATCCAGGAAATCAATCTGATGTTTCTGAGTTGTAGATTGATGAAACATAAATTATGTTTTCGAATGAAAGTAATGAAATTTAAAGTTCACCAAATTATACTGTTTACTGTACTTTCGAGGTTTTTGTTGTAGAATTCCGTTCTAATAGTTTCCTCGAATTTTGTTATCAGATTAAATTAGATTCGGAATGTAGAGATACAACATTAATTTAGTTTTATTGCCAAATTATGATTGAAGAGCATTAAATTAAATTTTTTTTTTCTTCTTTCCAGTTGTACCTAATGGAGCTCACGTCGCTTCCTTATTCAAGAATGCACCGCGAGAGGCAAGAATACGACCGCTGGTGGAATCGCTGATGATACCAGCGGCGCCTGTGGGCTGCGAGGCGGCCCCCCTCTCCCCCGCTTCCACGCCCTCCCCCACCTCCTCCGACAAGACCGACAACCGCGATTCCTTCGGCTTCCTGCCCGACATGCCCGACATGCGCCGCGAAGAAGAACGGATAAAGACATTCGACAAGTGGCCCATCAATTTCCTCAGTCCTGAGCAGCTCGCCAAGAATGGGTTCTATTACCTGGGGCGCGGAGATGAGGTGCGCTGCGCGTTCTGCAAGGTTGAGATAATGCGGTGGGAGGAGGGCGACGAGCCGGCGGCGGACCACCAGCGTTGGGCGCCGCAGTGCCCCTTCCTACGTAAGCTAGCCAGCGCAGGCAACGTGCCCGCCGACGCGGCCGCCGCCTGTTCCTCCGGCCGCGACGAATGCGGCTCGCGCGCCCCCGCCCCGGTACGCATGCCCGGCCCCGTACACGCTCGCTACGCATCCGAAGCCTCCCGCCTCAAAAGCTTCAAAGACTGGCCGCGCTCCATGCGCCAGAAGCCCGAGGAGCTCGCCGAGGCCGGCTTCTTCTACACCGGCCAGGGCGATAAGACGAAATGCTTCTACTGCGACGGTGGCTTGAAGGATTGGGAGGAGGACGATGTGCCGTGGGAGCAGCACGCGCGCTGGTTCGATCGTTGCGCGTACGTGCAGCTGGTGAAAGGACGCGAGTATGTACAGCGGGTGATGTCCGAGGCGTGCGTAACGCGCGCGCCGAGGGCCGAAGAGCAACCTGCACCCGCCCCTGTTGCCTCGGCACCGGCTGACGAAGAACCAGCGCCGCTGGACGACTCGAAGCTGTGCAAGATCTGCTATGTGGAAGAGCGCAACGTGTGCTTCGTGCCGTGCGGTCACGTGGTGGCGTGCGCCAAGTGCGCGCTGTCCACCGACAAGTGCCCCATGTGCCGCAGGACGTTCCAAAACGCAGTGCGCCTGTACTTCTCGTGAGCGAGCCCGCCGGGCGGCTCGATGCTAGTCACTTGTGCGTCCGCTCCGCGTGCGTGCTGGAACCACGCTCCGTTCGATGTCCGCTAATCCTGTGATGTAACTGTAATGATAAATTTATTGATTGAGCGGTGGGGCATCCCTCCCGAGGCCGACGGCGCCGGCGCGGGAGAACTAACTGATCGTAATCTAGACTGATGTTGAAATGATTTTAAATTATTTATGGTTTGAACTTAAATGACATGTAAATAATTGAATGTATATAATACTTAACTTCTCATTTTGTCCCACCAACATAAATGAGGATGTAAATATTTTCCTTATTTTTTAAAATACCTAAAACGCTTATAATAACAATGCGATGTGCAAAGTACGTGGTTATGTCCCTTTTCCCTTAAAATATCAATAAACGTGTTGCAGGAATTATTTTTTTGATTGACAAAATGCTGCAGAAACCCTTAAGTAAGACTGTAATAATTTATTATTTTGTCCCACTATGTACTTTGTCCCTTGCATTGAACATAATTGCAAAAAACAATAAAAAAACTGAATTCTTGGCGTACTACATACGCACCAAGTATTAGCAGAAAAGCCACCTACGGTTAACTTCAAAATATTTATCAAAACTCACTGTTCGGTCTTGGGGAAATTTAATATTTATGACGTGATGTATCTTTGTTCCTGTAAATACATATTAGGGTACATTTTAGTTTTGACATTATGTATGAAATTAGAAATGTATTATCGTACTTGATAGTGGATGCGGCTTTGGCGACTGTATTAGAGTTATGGACGGCGTGCGACTTTATTTTTGAATTAACGTCTTAAAAATTTAAACTGATACATCCCATTATCCACTTTACAGTCGATAGTATAAATTTTAGCTTCTGTTTCAAAGATTATCAATCGCATTATGTAATTATTTTCTGAAAATGTTCAGATAGACATACCTAACATTGTTATTTAAATTTTTTGCACATGGACCTTTCGTTTATTGTGATGTGGGAAAAGTGATAACATTACAATTTCTTTGCATGATAATTCTTATAAAAGAACCATTATAATTATGTATCTTTGTATAACATCATTTGTGCCGAGTAACTTCACCTACCAACCATATCATTGTAACAAAAGTATTCACTAAAATATCAAATGTATTAATTTTAACATAGAACTTAGCTTTGTGGCGCACTAAAATAATAAGAGAATTTATTTAAAGTCAAATCTTGTAATTTTGTTGTAACATAGGTACCTAATTATAATTTCACCCTGTTGAATGTTAATAAAAAGAATGTTATCATAAACCTATGTTTTATTGTGTTCCATACCCAAACACATATCAAGACTAGGAACTTTAGAAGTCTTAGACTGCAGACTGGGCAAGCTTATTGTATCTCAGTGTCCTAGGCACTATATTTTATCGTCTCGCTTAGGGTTGCCCTCTGATGCTGTATATTAAAATAAATCATCTAGTATTGATAAGTTTTTTATAACTTAGAAAGTCTATTTACCTTAAAGCTGAAATAATTATGCTCACACATAATATGTTAGGAAAGATCAATGTATTTTTTGAAAACAAAACTCATTGCTGCTAAAGGCCTCACATATTCAGACTATGTTGGTGAAGTGAACGCACGGGATCATTAAGGGGCGCTTTTTTTCTTAGCTATACTGCTTTTTAATGAAAAAAGTATAGATAAGTATCAAATAACAGTTTATTAAAAAACGCTTATCCTATTCATGCATTAAACGCAAACATTTACTGCATTATACCATGAGTGATTCAACGTATTTATTTTTTTGCTGTCTAAGCTCCGACTTCAGATTATTTATTTCATTCATCATATTTTCGTCTGACGCGTCAGATTCTTGTATTTGTTTACACTGCTGCAGGAAATTCAATATGAGTTCTTGGCCTTGCGCGGTTTCTTCGGAATCCAACGAGGTTTCAACTTCAAACAGGTTGGTTTCCAGTTGCGCTTGTTTGGCCTCTGCGTACTGAAAAAAAAATGAAACTTAAGCTCGCTGTCATGATACACATTTGATTTTTAATCACCTGTAATTGATGCGGCGATGAGCTTGCAAGCTTATATTGACGCAATGAAAACTACAAATTTGTGTATGTTCGGAAACTGTATTTGGACGTGCCTCTGACTATAAAAAGATTTAAAATTCCTTTATCATCCGAGATAACTGTTTGTAGGGTTAAGCTCGCATTTAAAAATGTCCTTTCTTTATGCTATTCATTTGTGTGTTTTTACTTGTAGAATGAAGAAGGAGAATGTCATACGATAATATACAAAGTATTATCTCGTGATCTTATTTTCTTATACTTTGTTCTCATTTACCTCAAGAATAGAAGCGGGCAGATCGGCTAACTTCGCAACATGGAGTCCCAACGATTGTGTGGCCGCACCCGGCGCTATTTTATGTAACAGCAACAGTTGGTTATCAACGACTGATGCTTCGGCGTGTGAGTTTACAATCGTTGCATGGATACTGGGTAGTCGTGTTAGCTCGTGGTAGTGAGTTGCGAAGAGGCAGAAGCATTCCGCTTTTGTAGCTAGCTCTCTGAAATATAGATTGAGTTTATTAGTAAAATCATAATCAGAATGGTCAGGTATCTGGCCACTGTTGAGCATAGTGGTAAAAATCTTATGGAAAACGTATTTTGTCTAAAATCGTTGGTCATATTGGTATCTTACGGAAAACCAATTTAGTTATGGCAGCGTTTTATTTGCTTGCATTTTAAGATTTAGAAAATTTTACTAGTCTTTTCTTTTCTTTTTGAAGTTTCGCGATCATGCGTGTTGATACATTAGGCACAAGATACATTGAGTCATTTGCGTTCCTTGTGGTCGGGACAAAGGTTGGGAAATAATACGAGAAAGTGTGCGGTAACATTATGTTTCAATAGATTTCATATTATTATTATAGCTTTGGGTTTTTCAAGTGCCAAAATAATAATGAACGAAAACATACTCAGCAATAGCCCAGGCAATGCCACAGCCCTCGTAGGTAGAAGTTCCTCTTCCGAGTTCATCTATCAACACAAGCGAGTCTGGAGTAGCCGTCTAAAAAAAATTAACGAAAATAAGGAACGCCTACCACTTTAACATTATCAAACTAGGATCGAATGTTCTACAATCAATTACCTAATTCCCTATTAGAACTAGAAAACATTGATGATTTTTCAGCAACATTAGACTTATAGTTCTTTTGGAGTATTTGTTTGTTAACAGATAGAGCATCCAAACATGCAAAAAAAACTATTTTCTCTAAAAATTTAACTTTTAAATTTTTTTTAAATGCAGTTTCACAACATTTTTCCATTACTATAGCCGTTTTGATTTTCAGAGGCCCCTCGACAAAAATCACCCATTATCGGACATACTATTCAATAATTTGACTCTTATTAACTTTTTATTGTGTATTATTTGACATTTTACTGTGACATTTTGCATGCTTTATGCTTATGATCAGCAGGTGTGTACATTAAATTTCATTATTTCTGTACCTAAGTTTACCCATGTATCGCAGAATGAATAAATGAATATGAATACTATACCACAAGTATAGCACTAATACATACGACGACGTCTGTGGTACAGTGGGACACATTTTAGTATGATCTACAAGTATCTGTCTCGGGTCTGGGTGTTTTACTATGTAATGTATATAAGTAGTATAAAGCAATAATACAGCCATAATACAGCTTGTAGTTACATACCCTCAGTTTATCACTACTATACAGCTCAAATACAGCTTGTAGTTACATTACATACCCTCAGTATAGCGGCGCATTCGATCATTTCCCGCATGAACGTGCTCTGTCCTTTATCCTCTGCATCTGAAGCGCCTATACGAGCGCTAAGGGCAGATAAACGTGGTATTAAAGCATTGGACGCGGGAACTAAACAACCGGCGTGTGCTAGTAATGCAGCTGCGCCACAAGATCGCATCCATGTTGATTTTCCACCCATATTAGCGCCGGTTACTATGTGCATTAGGCAGGAACCTGGAAAATACCATGGTGTAAATGTTAAAAGAAATGCTGTTTGGTAAAGTAAAGTAAAACACATTAATAATAATTATTTGACTGATTCTAGCTTAACTTAGGTACACTACGGACAATTACGGAATTCAAACTTCCCCTGATTGTCCGTAGTAGTAGCGCCAGTGACTGACAAATTGAGAAGTGGAAGGTTGGCGTGGTATGGGCACGTCTTGTGGAGGGATGAGAGTCATACAACACGACGAGTGATGAGTACCTATAAATGTGGATGGATATACCGGTAGGGGTAGGCCTAAGAAAAGATGGATGGACTGTGTGAATGCGGATATGTTTGTGAAAGGAGTGAGTTCTGATATGACGGGTGATAGAGGGAAATGGAAGAGAAACATGTTGTGCCGACCCCGCTTAAGTGGGATAAGGGCAGGAAGAAGAAGAAGAAGTAGATCTTTGTTTAAAGATATGTAGTCAAAAATTAAGGGAATTCGTATCATATCGATCAATCTTTCGTTCAAGCTTACCTCGTTCAAATTTAACATCATTAGGAATATACGACACGCCATCTTGAACTTCCAAGCAAGGATGCCTTAGTTCTGTCATCTCAAACTTGTCTAAGCTCTCAGTTAAAACGGGACGGCAATACGGCGCGGGCGCAGTGCTCGCCGCGATAGAAAAGGACACCAATACATCTAGACGTGCTAGTATGTGGGAAAGGCAGAATAGACATTCTGAGTAGCCGGCTGAAATAAAAATATTTTAAAGTACATAAAGGATTTCGTCATGTTGTGTTTTTCGTCTAATACTCAAACCTCAAATGGTTCCATAGTCTTTTGATCCATACAATATGAAACTAAATCGATTGGCATCAAAAAATAATTTCAAGTTCATTCATCGATTTTTACAAAATGTATGAGAAAAGTTTTTGACCATTTTTGACTTTTCTAGTACTCAAACCTCAAATGGTCTCATTGAGTCTTTGATCCCTACATGAGACTGAATCGATTGGCATCATTTTCTTTTGGCATTTTTGTAGCTGACAATTGTGGTGTAAATTTGCAGTTATTTAAATTTTCTGTATGAATTTACGGCATGCTTGCCATGCTCAAAGGATCAGAATTGCTATTCAATACCGCCAAGGTTACTGAACAAATCTGTAAATGCAGTTCAAAATATTTTGAAAAGTTAGGGAAAGTCTCCTAAGATCGTTTTCCTGTAGCTACAACGGTTAAGGTACCTGCCCTCCATGGCCTCTGCACCTGTTTATAACCATAATAACTTACCAGCTATAGCAACAATTTCAGAAACAACTTTGTCTTGTTCCTTCTCATAAATGCTTTTTGTTTGTATGTAATCCTCGGATATGCTGTCGAGAGTATTAGTCTTAAATCTGACGCCGCCTTTCACTGCGTCGATTATTATGTACTTTTTCATACCACGAAGCGCCGGCTCTTCTTTTAAAGTCACCCTGAAAATATTTATAAGCAAATATAAATAAAGTTAACTCACAGATCACTCACGAAATCCTACAAGTCCTATTAATACAGAGACAGTTTGTGAGTATGTTTGTGTTTCTTTTCAATCACACCGTTTCTGTATCTTGAGAGATATGAAATCATAGCTCCTTTAAGCTAGTTTACGATCTGCGCGTGTAAAAAATATTAGACTTCATTATATCAGACAAAATATTCGATTCAAGGGTCATCTTTAAAAATCTAAAACATTCGATTCAAAGTCCCACATTTATGTCAGGTCAGTAAAACTTTTACTCTTCTACTCTGCTCCATCTACTTTTACAACTTTTTAATAATCTTTTTGTACAAAACTAGGACTAGGCTTTTTTATTTTATTTATTTATACTCTGCTCCATCACCTGCCATCTCAACATTTATAGTGTAGGTGGCTTAGCATGGACTCTTATTTCAGGCAGTTTTTGAATTGCATGGCAATTTTGACAAATAGAATCGAATATGAAATGGCGGCGTTTATCGTGCTCTCTCGCTTGCACATTAGTGACTAAACTAGTGTGCAAGCGAGAAAACATGATAAGTTGCGACGTTTCTATAGTACACCGGGTTATTCGAAATTGACATTTAGTTCGAAAACTGCCAGGAAATAAGAGTTCATAGTAACAACAATTAAAATGAACTTAAAAGACTGTACCTAAAATTGAATCCATTTTGAGGGTTGCACTCAAGTTTGATAGTCTTTCCTGCTTCCAAGTTCAGATCTCGCGCGGTTTTACTGAATTCCTTATCGGCTGAAGATTGAAGTTTTTCTAACTGCTCACGTAGTGATTGTAGTTGCTCATCGAACGAAGGCTTTACTAGGTAATCGCCTAGAAATCGATTTTAGCGGTTGATTCTTTATAATTAATTAATTAGAGCCGTGTTGGTCGAATGGGGTTGTGCCTCGACATTCAATCTGAAGGTCATGTGGGTTCGAATCCCGGCCGTGCATCAATGGATTTTTCGTTTCGTAAAATTTATAATGCGCTATAACATGAGCTCGTAACGGTGAAGGAAAACATCGTGAGGAAACCCGCAGCTTAGTCAGCTCCACACGTATTGACGTTGTCTTTCCTGTGGGTCAGGCTGATTAAGCTGAATGGATGGCTTAGGTGCTGGGCAAGCCTATTCCATCTCAAAACAATGTCCCAGGCACTACAGCGTTCCGTTAATTGTAGGCATGGATTGCCTCCTGACGCTGTATAAATCATCTAATATAGATGTAAAGGCCTAAGTTTTTTCTTTATAATTATAAGCATTTATCTTATTTTGCTTTCATATTCAAAGCTACTAATATTCAAAGTTTGAATATTAGTCTACCACGATGGTAAGTTTGACAGCTAAACTGACGTTTGAAAAATGGATATAGACACCACAGAGTGTCATTTTCATGCAAAAAAGTTACGGAGCATTGAAGGTAACCGTCCAATCCGTTAGTAACAAAAGAAATAGACATACAATTGATCGGGTAATTAAAATTAAAACATTATCATTGTTCAAATTGAGTATGTTCAGGGGGGTTATTCGCGTTCGTTTGATGAATATTCGGATTCTTCTTACTAGGAGCTACATTCTATTCAGTCGATAAGATTAACGTTAAAACGCGGTCGTAACCTAGGACCTAATATTACAAACTGAAAAATTGGCCCTTGAAGTCAGAAATCGTAGTAAGAAACATCCGAATATTCATCAAACGAAGAAAAGAAGAACGGGAATACCGCCCCTGTACTCAATCTGACCAAGATAAGTTTTCACCAAGATAAGTTTCATAGATAGAATAAGATTTTTTTTTTCTATAGTTCTTGTTATGTGCATTGTTTACTTACCTTTATCAACAGCATCCATATCAACGGTAGCTTCGATCATCTCTTTAAACTTGTTCAGATCGGCATTAAGTTCTGATATTGGTTCCGTGAGTGAGGAATGAACGGTCGCGTTATCCGCCTCGGCCAAACATTGCAGTAACGATGGCAGACGGTTTATAGCCTGGGAATTTCAATGCAATTTACGTATAATAGTCCGGTAACACTAAAACTTGTGATTGCGAATTGCGATTGCTGATCGCTCATTGGTTGTTAACTAGCGGAACTAGCGCCATTGCGATAAAGTAGCGATCACTGGAACTAAAGTGGTAATTTGAAAACAAGGATTTTTTGTAATATGTTTGATTGTTCTGTAGAGGCAGCATTTCGCACTGGCGAAAATTGAGCTATTTTTAGATATCCAAGTTTTGTACTGTTTAGAATAAGGTATGAAATGAGTTGGGAACCTATTCATATAAAATGTATATTCTGCCGACTGCTATTGGGTATTCTGTACAAAACACATTGCAAGTGTTACGACAACTTTACCTGATAAATCCTATAGCAGTCATGTAAATTAGCCTTCTTCCTTGACAATCTTCTAGCCAGCGCTTGTAAGTCCGGTATCCTTCTCAAATGGTCTTCGTGTAATTGCAGTCTTAGTTGCGAGTTAGATACCATTAGTTCTACTACGTCGAGGCGTTCGTTGATTAGGTTTATATCACGGAGAGGCTGACGCAGCCATTGGGCTAGAAGACTGAAAGAAATTAGAAATTGGAGATTATACTAAACTTACTTTTGGGCAAGATGGTACTGTGTGAAATGTCCTCAATTGTTTTAACTAGCTTCCATCCACGACTTCGGCGTGGTATTAACATTTTTAATGACCTATGCTATTCCAGATCACTATCTACATCTATTACAAGTTTCATCTGAATCGGTTCACTATAACCAGTGAATGTTGAGTTGTGTTTGAAACACAAAGACACAAACTTTCAGATTTATAAAATTTGAGTGCTGATTTTTTATAGCAAGTACCAAAAAATAAATAATGTTGGACATTTCACACTAGCCTTAAACTAAGCAAAGCTTGTACCTACTATGGGAACTAGTAACTGATATACTTTTTGTTTGTAAATACATACATATTATACATAGAAACACCCAGACCAAAGATAAATATTTGCAGATATACACAAACATTTATCCCGTGGCGGGGATCGAACCCGCAACCTTCTGCGTCCCAAGCGGGCTTTCACCCACTGCGCCACAGAGGTCGTCATAAATACAGACAGTTATCAATGAACCTCTCCTTTAATATTTTTTACAAGATGCATTTTAAAAATCTTAACTACTATGGAATTCTTCTAAGATTTACCGTTTCCCTTGCTGCGTTCGGCATCTATCCAGCAATCCGAACAGACTTCTCGATGGCGAATGATTTGTGTCACCCAGCTCGGGTAGCACGTTCAAAGCGGAAAGCGCCGCTGCGTCGAGATGTAAGAAGCAATCTGGTTTTATTGTCGATATGCGGAATCTGGATATAATAGTATTAAGAAATAGTAGAATATTATGTAATATTAATTAGTATTACGTAGTTATTATGTAGAATATTTTTTATACAGGTGTGAGTGCCAATATCCTTCGATCAAGAATTATTCTTGTACGAAGCCAATATCGAACATTCTGAACACTGTGGAGGGAACGGCAGTTAACGCGTTAAACTTTCGACTACTTGAAAACATTTTAAAGATTTATTGTGTCTACAAGTGACCACGGTGTAATGTTTTAAGACAGATATTATGTAGATACAAAAAAAAATTCGCGATATGACTATGGTAGACATATACATATGTATTTTAGGTATACGAGATATTCTTTGAAGATGTCTAAGGAACTATCAAAAGAACGTGAGAACAACAAGTACTTCTTTGTAAAATACATGTTTTGTAGCTTGGTGTGAACAAGGAGTTACGAATTAAGCTATACCTAGATATTATGCGACTTACCTCCCAAAGTTGGTGGTCTCATTAACCAGAGTGATATATTTAATCGCAGCAGCTAAACTAGTCATGGCCAGCTCGCTTTTAGTCTCGGGAAACGCGTTCGCGTCCTGTTGCTGGCAGTCTTTAAACTTGAGCAGACGATTCAGGTCTTGGATAAGGCCTGCTGTGGAAAAATCTGACTTCTTCTGTTGTGTTACCCTCACGTTTGTCCTTTCCATCACTTTCTTTAGGGCTTTGTACTGAAATAAGTTTTGAATGTACAAAATATAAAATAGTTTACCAAACAAAACTAAACTATACAGGGTTATTTGTAAAACCTCTCAATTTATGTGCACTATGCCAGTCTCTCAAAAGGTGAAGGAAAACATCGTGAAGAAACCGGCATGTCGTAGTAACTAAAAAGTTCGAAAACATGTGTCAAGTGCACGAAAGGAGCCTCTTAGAGGCGCACTTATAATCCTTTCACCACACTGTTTTAAAAGAACTGGTGACACAAGAAGAAGACCTCCCAGGACTGTATTACTATCATCATAAACAACAACTTTTGTTCTATGATTACAAATAACCCTCTATAAGAGTCTTAAAATGTCATATGAATTGTCTCATAGATATATAGTTGAGTGTAACACTGAATTGTTAGTTCTTTTGCTGGGCTTATGTATTAATGAAAAATTGCGATTAATTTTCATTTAGCAGACAAATAAGTGGACAGCCAGACAGACTAACGACAAACTTCTCTGTCCTGTAGTAAATGAGAAATTTTCCAACACCGACAAAATTTCTCGTGTCTTACGCTGTGGTAGCATTCACCTATTATAGAGAAATTTTCCATCACCGACAAAATTTCTCGTGTCTTACGGTGTGGATGCTAGGCCTATTATAGGTACTTCTTGTAGCTTGCAAAAATGAATCATGTGGACAGTGGACATATTTCTATCGCAACTCAAGAGATTTTCACCTAGAATGTATAAGAATCTTCGTGAATATTTAATTTCCGATCTTGGATAGTCATATTTGCATTTACTTACATCGTCATGATCAGAAGAAGGCACAAGACATTCTGACGGAGCCATTTGAACAGTTATAGTCTCCAATTCAGTCAGTAGATCGTCATCTGTGAACTCCGCTAATGACATTTGATAGTCGCCGGCTGTGACGCATGCTAAGCCAAGGAGTCGACCCTGAAGTAAAAACAATCATTTAATAAATAAACTTAGGATTTATAAAGCCGTTTTGGCCGAATGGGGTTGTACCTCAACTTTCAATCCGAAGGTTGTGGATTCGAATCCCGGCCGTGCATCAATGGATTTTGCGTTTCGTAAAATTTATATGCGCTTTAACACGTGCTCTAAACGGTGAAGGAAAACATCGTGAGGAAACCAGTTAGTGTTCTTATAGGCGGCGATGGGCTTGCAACCTGTTACGTATGGAATACTAACTTCTGAAAGATGTGGGCATGTATAAAATATGTGTTTGGACATGCCTCTGACTACCCCCTTTAGACATCTTCAAAGGATCTGGAATAAGTAACATAAAAAGATCTGAGAGAATGTCTACCGCACCTTGGGGATACAGTCGTGAACCTGTTTACGTTCTTTTTTACTTTTTTTTTTTTTTTAAGAGCCCGTGATGTCCCACTGCAGGGCAAAGGCCTTCCTTCCTTTCTTCCACTCAACTCTATTGTAAGCTAATGTTCTCCATGGGGAGAGTAAGAGTTACTTATTATTATTTATCTGTTTTTCAGATAAGGGTAAAGTAAATTCTTTTTAAATTACTATGAATTCAGCGAAATATCTGTTGTTCATGGGCTTATTAGAAAAGATGCCCCTCAAAAAAATTTACACTACTATTATTTTGATTCGGAGCTACTCGTTTCTCAACGTGACACAATTATGATAAGAGTACACAAGTAAAATGTAAAAAACGTAAACAGGTTCATGACTGTATCCCCAAGGTGCGGCAGACATTCTCTCAGATCTTTTTATGTTACTTATTCCAGATCCCATGAAGATGTCTAAGGGGGGTAGTCAGAGTTAGTACACAATTGATGTAGCTAAATCAGTCAATCAGTTATTCGAATTTCATATACGTGTGTAAAGGTCAAAAGATACGTTACTTCGAGATAAATTTATAAGACAATGAGTCAGCCTAATAGGAGTCATACTCAGAAATCAAGTTAGTGTTGATTATTTGGAAATTTTGCAAGAACAATATCATCACAAGGTGATACACGTGATTCACGGCCGGTTTCTTGAACGCTTTTCAAATTGACAAGCTCATTCAACTTGGAATATTTGGTCCTCATTGGTCGCATGACAGATTTGAACAATGTTTAGTTAATTTTGAAGATAAATAAATAAATAATAAATAATGCTAGACTTTTTCACACAGCATCATCTAGCCCCAAAGTAAGCAGAGCTTGTGTTATGGGTACCACATGACTGATATACTACTTATATACTTTTTGTTTGTAAATACATGCATATTATACATAGAAACACCCAGACCCGAGACAAATATTTGTAGATCATACAAATATTGGTCCCACCGCGGGGATTGAACCCGCAACCTTTTGCTTCGCAGGCGGGCCTTCGTCCACTGCGCCACAGAGGTCGTCAAGATGATTTGCATTCGAGAAACCGGCCGTCAGTCTTATATAATTAAGATAATAATTAATATATAATTAAGCAAGACCTATGTCTATGTATGAAAGACCACATTACACACGGTATTGGTCGCGAAGGAACAGGAGTAGAATCACCTAGTTTTAAGACGTTTCAAAGTGATCCCAGCGGTCCTACTGAATAAATGCTATTTGACTTTGACTTTGACTTTGACTACAAAACCCCTTACATTTTAGAACATCATCTTACTTTGCTCACAGGATCGGTCTTGATATGCACAGCCATAAGACAAGGAGAGTTGTCATCAGAACTGCCCAAACTTTCTCCCAAAACTTCTTCTAGCTGTGAAAGGCAACCAGGCGACCCTTTGTACTGAAGAGACCATTCGTTGTTCTTCACTGATCCCTCCGACACGTATATTTCCACCCTGTATCGTTTCACCTGAAAGGGAAAATCATTCTAAGATAGTTATTTGTACACTTTGCGTCAGTTATAACAAGAATAAAATTAAGATAAGTAAAAGCAAAACAAACAATTCTACTTAAAAATGCGGAATTAAAAATAAAGATAGAGGCGACATACCTATATTTTTATTTTTACGTGATTTTAGGATTTAGGTGCTTACGTTCTACGTCAGGACCTTTTAGCATTTTTCAGAAAACAAAAATCTAGATCTAGAATTTTGGAGCATTTCTAAATAGGAAATTAATAGGTAAGTATATAAGAAATCGAAGCGGAAATACAAACATTATCTCCTTTCAAAGGGTTTACTGAAGTTCAATGTTTACAACTATCGCACACTGATAAAAAGGTCACGTGCTAAGTCGCGTTTAGCTCCTTCATTACAAAGATTGTAAAATGCACGCGCTTTCGCAAGAGAATGACTTCTGATTCTAAGATAAGTTACTAGCTCTACTAGTACTACTACTGAAGCCTATTCCATATCAAAATGTCTTAGGCACTACAGCGTCCCGTTAAGTGTAGGCATAGGTTGCTTCCCGACGCTTTATAAATCATCCCACACATATAATAAAGCTGAATCCCACTCATATAATATCCCATCCCATCCCATCCCACTCATTAATAAAGCTGAAAGTTTGTGAGTTTGTTTAGATGTTTGTGTTTCAATCACGCCTAAACCAGTGAACCGATTTGGATGAAACTTGGAATAGGCGTAGATAGTGACCTGGAATAGCATATATATTCAAAATGATGGTACCACCCGGGCTAAGCCGCGCTCAGAAGCTAGTCTAATATAGAATATCAGATGTAAGGCCTAAGTTTATCTATTAGAACTAGTTACGTTTATCTGTACCTACTGTATTAGGTGCGATCTGTGGAACTACTGGCATACAGAATCGTAGAACATTAATTGCGCAAAAAAAATTTACGTGGTATGCCATGCGTAGGTAACTTATACCTATTAACTTTAGTTAGTTATGTACCTACTTAATTACAATTTGTAGTATTTATTACAAATCATAATATTATTTTTGTTTCAAACAGATTTCAAACATATGGGTTTACCGTATCCACCGTTACAAAGGTTATCGCTTTTAAAAATAAACAATTTACCGAGCCGTGGTTCAGCATGAAGTGTATTCTCGTTTTATCTCCTTAAAGCGATATAGTTCAATGTTCTTCTGTATCAGTTGGTGAAGCTAGGCTAAGGTCGTTTAGGAATTAAAGCGAGTTCAAGGATACTTAAATATGAATGAGGAAAAAGGACCACAAAAACAGAGATGATTGATGTTGCCAATTCTTTGAACTAAGATAGGACGTTAGCTCTGACCTTACAATTTACTACTTTATCGAGATGGGATTCGACGAAAGTTCGCGTTTTGCCTGTTTTCTACCAATCTATTTCTACGGTAGAATAAAGTAAATTACTATTTTATATCGTGATGAAGAAATGCATTTGCCTAAATTCAGATATCTTCACTCTCTTTTTACCGAAGAGACGCAGGCTTTGTCTATGTTCATACGCAACGAGTATTTTTTTAATCTTTCAGTTATCTTAAAGGATCTCTTCTTACCAACAGGAGCTTTTTGATCAAAATCTCGAAGTTTCCCTTCGACAGCACCAAGTACTCCAGTTTGGTTGGCTCTAGGCCCATCTTTTTGATATTGGAGACGGAATTGAAGACCTCCCGAGACGCCGTGGTAGCGTCGATGCCATGCACGCTGTAGTAGTCATTGCGGTCGAAGATACGAACAGTGGTCGGCGGTTTCTATAACAACGCATTTTGATAGCTTAAAATAATGATCACGTAATTTTGTAGGCTCAACGAGGAAACTAATTACCGGTTTTGACGTAAACAAATTAATGACTACATGGCAGTTATTTACAATACACGGGCAAATAATTATCAGATTTAGTCGGTACCTTACTAACCACCGTAAATAGAGCAATATACCTACACGTAAAGGTTCTATACAGGGTGTAAAAAGACGTCTTCTTCTCGTCTTCGTCGTCCCTTCCGAAGCCGAAAGGGGTAGGTACAGCATCCCAACACAACTAAATCCAACTGGATTTAGAATCCGAATTTAGGGATCCGAAAGGGGAAACCCTTTCGGCTTCGGTAGACGTCTTTTTACACCCTGTATATAATTTTTTTTCTTACGTGTTGTCTATTTTGTTGACTCATGAAATAACAGGTAAATAGGTGAGAAGTATAAAACTTAAAAAAAAGCAGATAAAATAAATATTTATATGTTTAAATTCAAGGAATAAACTTATCTACTCGTGCAGTCAACAGGATAAACAGTTGTTTATTTTTAAAATACAGGAAAAATATATTTTTTCTTAATAAAAAAAATATAAATGTCTAAAATTAACCAAGAAACTCCACTTTTTTAAAATTATGTGCCCTATTTTTTTATAAACAACAAGTACAATGCCAACTTATCACGAAGACCAAGATTTATTGCGTTGCTGTCTTTTAAAATACTAGCTGCGCCACTCGGTGTAAAATAAAAAATAGCCTATGCGTTAATAATTCAAATTCAAATTTTCAAATAATGGGTTTGGCTACAATCAAAATCTGTTCAGCCGAAGTAACATCCGTTAAAACTTTCGCAGTTGCAACTTACCTACTAGATTAATATATTTGAGACTCATGGTAGCTTACATGTAGGTATTAAGGTTATCGACTTTTAAAGAAGAAATAACATACAATTTAATGAAGCAGATAAAAAACTATAGCAAGTTGAATGTTTTTTTTTGGGTTTACCAGATGTGTTGATTAAGTTGCAAAAAGTTATATATGTACATATGTGCTAGCTTCTATCCACGACTTCACGTGTTAGATTATGGAGCCTCATTTCATTTCAAGTCACGGTTATATTGATTCAGCTTTCGAAAGAGATTGACTCAGGAAACAAACGGACAAACAGCATAACATTAACGTAAGACTAATAGGATTATGTTGGTTGTTTGCTTCGTTCAATCAATTGTTAATTAATTAAAATATAGGTACCTATAAGTGGGTACACAGATTTCATAAATCTAATTATTTTAACACCCACGCCATAAATACATGCGGTGTTTACATCATCTATGAAGTCATAGAACTCACTGAATCATTTTACTGATGCAAAATTAAGCGGATGACAATTTGAATAAGCTGTGGTCGTCAAGGCTTTATATTTGCTGTAGAGTGTGTAGACGTCGTATTTTGCTTGTCCGTTCTTGGAACACAGTATCACTCACTGACCGAGGGTTATCATAAGAGATAATATTAAAGCAGAATAAATTGGCACGACTTGGAGAAACAAGCTCAGTGCACGAGTGGGATCAGAAGGGAAGGGTTGTGAAACTGTGCCGTATAGTGCCTTATATTTTATTACTTACTGGTAAGTTTTGAATGTTCACAAAAGTTGATAACACTTAAAGTTCAGTTAAATCGTTTTGAAACAAGTAGGCCTGTGAGTTTTTATTTCTTTAACGATTTTATTATTTTAATTTTATTGTTAAAAAGATGAGAATATTTTTACAGATATTTAGCTAAAAGTTTTATCAATTACTTTTGTTATAGACTGTATTCATTTGTTTATTATTTCATTTTTTTTTCATATATTCAGAAATAAGCAAAAATAAATTTATATTGATGGTATTAATATAACTATGTAAGTAGGTATTTATAGTTACTTAAGTACTTTTGTTTTCATCAACTTACATATAGTATTAGTACATAGTATTTATCCTATTTCGTGTGTTATTAGCACAACATGCATTTCTTTTGAGTTTGGTCTAATTTATGTATTTCATTTTAATATGCAAAGTAAATATGTACTTACTTATTTAAAAATTGAATTTATTTTCAGATAAGCGTCATCATGCGGCAACTGCTGATGTTGGCCGCGGTCGCCGGCTTAGCGTTGGCTAGGCCTGAAACGTACCGCGAAAAAGAAGACTTCCAATTCTCAAGAAGCTCTACCGACGAGGGCAGTAAGTCTGGCTATTACGGCGCTCAAAGAGGAAACATGGGAGGCAACTACGAGAAAGCACACAACATGGACTCACTAGCTCAAAACCAAATGAGCGGTCTTGTCCGAACTGTCGAAGGTGAATTAGGGGACGGAGGAAAACAGAATACCGGCAGTGTGTTTACATCCGCCAATTCAAGGGGTGTTTACGGATCAGGGAACTACGATCTCAGTAACCTACAAGGAAGAAACTTCCAAGAAGGTGAAACGCACAACTCACAATCTCATTCCTCCTTAACATCACATCACAGCTCTGGATCTAGGGGACAATACTCAACCTCCTCGAATGCACGATACGGTAGTAACCAATACCTAGACGCTGGCTACGGCAGTCAGACCCACGATTCTAGATACGGAGGATACAGCTCTGCGGGTAATTCTGAACAGGCTCTATACACTAACCGTGATCACCAAGCATCTGATAACTTGCAATCGGCAAGTCAATACGAGGATAGGAACTCTGCTCTCAACTCTGGATACACAGCTCACAATTCCGGATACTACACCCAAGCAGCGGGATACCAAGGTCAAGTATACGACCAAGGCAGGACTCTTACCCAAAATTCTGACATTCACAGTAGATTGGTTAGTGGAAAACCTGTGAGAATCGTAATAAGACCAGGAACTAAAGTTATTGTGCCAGTGGCTGCTCAAACGTACGACTCCTCACAAAGCGCATCTTCATTCGATCAAAACGCTATCAACAGTGAAACCGAAGTTTTGAATGGCAGCGACCAACTTGCAGTGGGGAAACCGCAGATCAAACATTACGAGTCTTCGTACAACTACCGTAAAGAATGGGAAAAGCATGACACTCAACCTACTAGCGGTAACGTGCCAGTCTTGCCTAGCGTAAATCCACTTACCGTACCTGCGAATAGTGAGCTGTATGAAGATGCTCAGAGACTTACAGGTCAACATAGACTGAGTGCTAGTTCCCAAGCACAACACTCGAGCCACCACAGTGGATACAATGCTAACTCAGCATCATTGAGCCAGTCAAGACAAGCTGATTATAATGCTCGTCTTTACAGTTCAGGAGCTACTATTGGATCTAATGCATACAACGGAGGCTCTAACAGTGCTTACAACTTGGACACCAATGCCAACAATCGTAGATTAACTAGTGCTAACACAGGAACTAACACTGGTGCTTTGAGCTTAAACCAAATTGAAGACTCCGCAACGAAGCCAAAAAGTTATCAATCGTCTTACTCTTACCACAAGTCTTGGGAGCGCCAAGGCGATCCGTACATCATTCAACCCTCATCCAACGGTCTATACAATGGAGAAACTTCAGGGAAATTGACTGCTGCATCTTTAAACCAAGGATACGGTACTTCGCATCAATACGGATCTCACCAGCGATCTCATCAAAGTTACGGCAGCAGCAGCAACGCTGACTGCGATGAAAATGGACATATTCGGGTAGCTCGTTCGCCTCATTCTCACCACCACCATGCACAAACTCGAGGAGACGTGATTAGTCAAGATGATTTAGGGCAACAGGTTCAGCAACAGTGGGGTGATATCGAACAGTTCGGTCAGCAGACTCAAACACAATGGGATAAAATAGAGGACCTTGGACAACAGACACAAAATACATGGGACCAATTCGGACAACAAACTGAAACGAAACGGGACGAAGACCAACAGACACAAACAGTGTGGGGTCAGCAAGAAACTCAAAAGAAGTCGGACAAGATCGAAGATTTCGGACAACAGACACAGAACCAATGGGACCAGGAACATGTTAACCAACAAACACATAATACTTGGGACCAATCGGACATTCAACAAAGTAAGTTACATTAATGTGGTTTTTGATGGTGGTAGTAATATAGTAGAATAATAATAATAACATATATCAAAGACTAATATTTTATTTTATGATTTTTGTATTATTAAAATTGTATTTTGTGTGCTTTGAAGTTAACAAATTGTTTACTTACTTATATTTGAGTAAACTGATGCCCGTGGTAACTGTGTTGTGTAGGTACAGTCACCAACGAAAGTCGATTAACATTTGAAGTTTCACCTGAATCCTTATCCATCATCATGGCCAAAAGGTTGACAAATTCTCAAGACTAGGTCTTAGTCCATAATAATTACCAAGAAAAAATTTTTTTTTTTTTAGAAATCAAAAAGAAATTGAGTTTTAGGATATCTTACTGTTAATCGACTTTCGTTGCCGACTGTACTTCTAACTAATACATTCTGATAATCTGTTAATAATGCTCTTTTTTCATAATAAGTATTGGAAGCTTTTCATCATTCATTTTTAATGCTGTGGCCGCTTTTTTGCCGGGATGGCGAACCGTTGTCATTGTTGTTTTATAAAACAGTTTAGTAATTCTTACATAGAGACTGAAAACTCAAATCATTGCTATATCCCGGTATAAAGCGCCCGTAGCATAATACTAATATAGTGCGTAAGTTCATAGTGTTATTTATTTAACTCAAAATACACTCAAGAACAAACGAAAGCATTTTTTATTTAACCTTTCATTGTCTTAAAATAACTTCGCTTCGATAACCTTTACCTATTTAATAACATTCA
This sequence comes from Epirrhoe tristata, assembly GCA_951394285.1. Taxonomy (NCBI): domain Eukaryota; kingdom Metazoa; phylum Arthropoda; class Insecta; order Lepidoptera; family Geometridae; genus Epirrhoe; species Epirrhoe tristata. The sequence continues at coordinate 5,609,589 of OX596146.1, read as the reverse complement.
TGTATCAGGCAGACGAGGCAGTATCTATGTTCTAACTAAACGGTAATCCTATACTTATATTAGAACATTGTTTTAGACGAAAGAACTTCCTTTACAAAATTAACAATCAAAGTAAAAGCTTTAAATGTTTCATTGCTTATTTGCTGTAGTGACATTCGATAATTTAATTTCGAGTGAGCTGAAGAGTGATAGAGAGACTGATAGGTCTGATGCTCTGAACTTTTGGTCGCAATTAATGAATAATTTGTGTAAAAGATCTTGCAATGAAATAATTGAGAGTAAAGCTAGGTATCTGTATTGCAAAGTATTAGAAGTACATACCTAGGTACTAATTGTAACTTACTTAGGTATAAATAAACTATTAGACTGTATTTCTATTCTCACCTACACCTACTAATTCTTACTACTTTGTGATTACAAAAACGTCTTACAAATGTAATTCTCAAAATTAAAGAATAAATACTAATTTATCAAACTTCTAAATTTAGCCGAACTGGGGCAGCAAACTCAAGATACAAGGACCGCACTGGACTCTAGGCGGACTGAAAACCATGTTAGCCAAACTGATCAACAATCAAGTGGATTTGATACATCGAGCCAGTTTAACAACGGTATGAATCATCAACTAAACGAAAATACATTTGAAATTGCCCAGACCTCAAACGATCACAAAATTAATACAGAATCACACACATTGGAAACTGGTACCAATAAAAGTTCAAATCACCATGTCCATAATATTTGGGATGAAATCAAAAGAGAAGAAATCGGCCAGGAAAACGAAGACGATCTCACCCAAAATACAGATTTAGGCCACCAGACGCATACCATGTGGGGAGGAATAAATGTTAATGAAAATAGCTTCCAAAATCAAGAGACAGGCAAAGTTCAAGTTGGTTCATCTAGCACATTCCTCGACGTGCCAAATTCTCATCCTTGGATGTACAACCAGGTGCATCACCATCATGAAAACAAGACAAATTCATTCGCTCACACTTCATCTTCTAGTTCATATAGTGCATCTCACTCACACAGTTGGCAGCAAGAACACTCTACAAGTATGAATAGTAGCAACTTTAGCTCTAATGCACAGACACACGGTACTCCAGCATTCGGAATAATGGGTTTGTGGGATAAACTAGACAGTATGGAGAAACAGACTATTCCCTCAAAAGGAAATGAAGATCATTATATCGGACAACAAGGTACAACACATGTTCAGCACAGCATATTTGATTTTCACAATACTGATAAACAAGTTGATAGTGTTGTGAATACAGATCATCACAATACTTTCATGTCAGGCACTACTGATAATAAGGTTTTACGAAATAATACGGTATCAACTACTCTAGTATCAACCGAAACAACTAACAAAATCCAACCCCATGATATAGGAAGGGGAGATATAGAGTCCGACGAAACTCCTAGCGAACAAATTAAGCCAGACAATGCCAAGCCTAACAAAACCCCAGAAGAAATCGAAACTTTAAGTCTTACAAAAGAAACAGATAAAGTGTCTGTGCATGACGTAGTACAAGATAATAAGAGTAATGAAACTGAAAGAGATTTGAGTGTTATGAGCTTAGATCAGCAGGCTCATTCCAGAAATCAAGTTATGGAACACTCCGGATTGCAAAGTGGTGCTAGTTTATCAACCATCAACACACAAAACACTAACTACCATCATGCACACCAAAATGAAAACATGCATCATATGCATGAACAAACAAGTCTTAATATGGAACAACAATTCGCAAATCAAGCTCATCAGAACTTGCATATTGTCCATCCATTTGTAAATGGTCAAGAAGACCAGCAAAACACAGACCAACAGTTTGTCGACTTTGGACAACAGAGTGAAAATCTAGGAGTTGAACAGATCGAACAACAATTTGAGACACAAAATATCGGAAAAATAGACAGCATCCAACACAACAAGAAACATGAAGCAGAAGAACTTGGACAGAACAATGAACAGTTTGACCAAGTTTCTCTTTCGGGGTGGAAACCAGAAAACAATTTCGAGCAAAATGAACATAATCTTGAAAACTGGGGACAGGTAAACGAGAATTTGGAACAACAAAGTCAGTCTGGGTGGGCAGAAAACATGGAAGATCAACAAGTTCAAACTGGATGGAGGCCTACAGAAGATTTACAGCAACACAGTCAGCTGAGCGATACATTTGAACATCCAATGGAAGACCTCAATCAACAAGTACAGACTGCTTGGAAGCCAGCAGACTTTCAGCAGCATAGTCAACTAACTGAATCATTTGCACAGCCAGAGGACCTTGATCAGCAAGTGCAAACAGCTACAAAGCCTGCCCATGACTTACAAAACAGTCAATTGCCTGATGTATTTGAACAAATAGAACAGAATAAAAAGAACCCTCCAGCTAGTAATAATCAACCTGAAGTAGTTGAAGAAGTGATAGTACCAAAGAAAGTTAATGTAGTTAATTCAGCACCTGAAGATGTTGTCACAGAAAAGCCAGGTTTCTGGAAATCAGTTGGAACTAAATTTACCAGCGCTAAGGACAAAGTTGCTTCATGGTTCTCAAGTTAGATAAGTATAATTAGGCACAGTTTTATTATCTATAAGGAAAATTAAGTATTTGTTTTAACATAAGACTTATTTATATTCAAATCATTAATTAATAAAATAATAATATCAATTAGTTTGTTGTTTCAGTATCCAATGTAAATATTAAGTTATTTTAAATTAGTTTAAGTTGCTTTTGGTGATCAGTAGGTAATTACGTAGGTATTTAGGCTCAATAATCAACTATAGGTTAAAAAAGCTGTAACAGTAGGTGTACAAACCTTGTTGGCTGAATAGGATAGAGCTTTCAATGGTTAATACTGTCTGATCCTGTTTCATTTTATATCAGATCGCAAACTTGGCAGTAGATACATATTATCATATCAGCCTTACGTTAGAAAGTTATTAAGTTAAGAATTACCATATAATACATATTATACTACCTCGGGTAATGCATTGAAGAATTTAATGAAAGCTTGCTGCTGCACAGAATCTGAAACAATAATTTTGTGATTTTAGACAATTAGGTAGGTCCATAACTAAAGCCCCCCATGTAGATTTTGGGCAAGCAACATCATTCACATGGTGGCATTGCTCTAAATGAATTTAAACAGACAATCGACGAACTTCTGCAAGCAGCTTCACTTGCATATATTATTGAATAGTGAAATATAACGAGTGTAAATAACAAAGAATGCATGTTGCGCTTTAGGAATCAATAAATTTTTTTATAGGGAGACTACATTAGGTTGCTGGTTTCCTCACGACGTCTACCTAGAGTTACTTCACCGTAAGAATTAACCATGTCCTTCATTTATAGAAATTCACGATTTAAAATCATATGATGCACAGGGTTCAAGGAAGGGTACCTATCCCTTTTGCTAATGCTATGCTACACGCCTAATTTAATAGAAATATCATACTTCGTCATGTAGTTTGGGTTTGGCGGGAAAACTTGTTATATGCTTACCTAAACTTAATGCATGTATAGGCTGTAACGAAGACATAATCCTTAGATAATATTAGCAGTTTAATTCATAGAAAACTACAAAAATAAGTTTTATTCTAATGAAATAATTGAAATCAATTCCAATCCAACCTCACTCAGTCCTCAAGACAAGACAATAAATACAAGACAAGACAAGAAGACAGACAAGAAAGAAAAGAAGGAAAGAAATCAAAACAATTTTTTGCTTGACAGTTGACATGCATGACACAAGCATAACTGTTGCAGCTAATCAGTGTCATTCATATTTATTATTTATTTATTTATCTAAACATAAAAGAAAAGGGCTTTGTCGCTGAGCGACTATACCGCCCAATCGGTAACATCTTAGGTCAGTCTTCTTTCTTCATCTTCTCTATCACTTCACTTCTTGGTTTCTTCTGGTTTTACTTCACTCCCCGGCTTCTTCTTCTCTTTATTCCTTCTTCCTCTTCATCTTTTTATTAATGGCAACTAACTGTAAACTGTATTAACAGTATATTCTGCAAATGTCAAGTATCTTCACCTCTCAAATATGTATTATGTCACGTCAATTTGGTTTTGAAAAAACATGGCGACTTGTTATTTCAAAACTCCAACGAAAATCTTTCGTCAAATGAGAAATTTACTTGAATACTCCCCCTTTCCATTTACCAAATCTCCTGTTACGTAATCCAAGGCTTCATTAGTAAAATGCCACCGAAATTACATAATAAAACCTAGTAAAACACGAGAAAAGTAAATAAAATAGCAGAGCCACAAGCTCCTTCAAAAATGGCGAAAGAACTCCCTCAAAGGCAACAACACCAAGAAGTGAAGTGAGAGAGAAGAAGAAGAAGACTAAGCTAAAGTCAAAGTCAAAGTCAAAGTATTTATAGCTTACATGTGAGTGTACAAGGTCTTATAGATAGGTGTACTAGGTAGCTAAGATGTTACTGATTTGATTGGGCGGTATAGTCGCTTAGCGACAAAGCTCTTTTCTTTTTATTGTTAAACTAGCTGTCCGCCCCGGCTTCGCACGGGTTTATTATAGGTATTTAACAAAAATTTAATAACAACATGGCGGTCCCGGAGCGGGATGTATGATCCTTTAAAGTTTAGAGGTTAATATGTAGGTAAGGTCTAAGGTAGGTAGGGGAGTGTTGGGCAGTAAGGCAGGTTTGGACACCACCGGCAAATCCCCGTGTTATGCCGGCCATACACCATCATGCCAATCCACCCCCATACATGGTCATATACATTTTTAAACTCATGATAACTTTTGAATAAAATGTCCGATTTCAATCATTCAAAAAGTAATCGACGGGTACTGAAACAGCCTTTACTACGAAGGAATTTATTTGGATAAGAATAAATACAAAAATAAGAATAACGTGGTCTGCTTTTGGTCGGCATTTTTATTCACTTTTTAAATTATAAAAGTTGTTATTCTGACACAACCACAAAAGTTGGACATATGCTATCGCTGACTTTTTTGTAGATATTGATACGTTCTTTAATATTGTAGAACATTTTTTTGTTCTATCATCAATAGTTTTCGCAGCGCACGCGATATGAAGAATTTTATGTTCAAAATTTTTACACCTTTGGTTACATTATTGCAATTTTCATAAGGATCTCTAATTTTTTTGAAAATAATTTATAGCCTATGTTCATCACAGATAATGTAGGATTCTAATGGTGAAAGAATTTTTCAAATCGGTCCAGTAGTTTCGGAGCCTATTCAATTCAAACAAACAAACAAACAAACAAATGTTTCCTCTTTATTATTATTATTATTATATAGTGTAGATAAAAATAAAATAAATATATAAACAAAGACACAATGTATGTCAATGTCAGTATTGTCAGTCAGCTGCAGTCACTCACTGTCGGTCAGTCACAGTCAGTCACCCAGCCACCTTTCCAAACGTTCGTCGTCGCATTGTTTTTATGTATTTTTTTGTAACAACTTAGTTGTTTATTGGTGTTTAGCAGTAAAATGTGGATTTTTAGGGGTGCTTTAATAATATTATCATCCACGTACATTCTATCGTAAGTATGATATATCTGAAAATAAAATAACAAAAGTGAATGTTTTCATCACCACATTCATTGATCTTGTTTTCACTTAGTATTCACAGAATACGAGCATTTTTACAGACTTTACTCTCTAGCAAACTTGGGTTGCCATTCAATATTGCATGACCCAGCGGGAACTGTTTTTCTATCATTGTTTCGTTTTTTTTTCATGACGAAAACTTACAAATACTTACATAGGTATTTCTATTCCAGCGCCTGCTTCCAAATAAAAAAAGAAACAAATTCTCTGATGACTGGCCTTGCTTTTTTGCTCATAACCAGTGGAGCAGTAGGTGAGAGGCAATCATTTATTATCCATACCTACCGTATTGAAATAGACTTACTGTGCTTATTGTGGTTTGAGATACCTACTTAGGCCATTACTAATAAACTTGACATAAAGTTAACAACCTATGAATAACCATAAATTTTTTTAGTTTATGCATGACATTAACTTTATGTGGAGTTTATTAGTAAGGACCTTACTTTTTTACTTTGTCTTGGTGCATAGGTACTATCTAGGTATTGCACAAAGGTATTTCTCTGTGTACTTATTCCAATTAATAAATAGATTCACCACTATCCATATTGCTTAATCCGTTGTTACCTCTTCTCATTGACATTTTTTTTTAATTAAAGTAGGTCAGCATTTGACCTCACTCTGCCTGATGTTAAACAACAGTGAGGTCTAAGATGGAGCATGCTTTCCTAAAAGGAAAGAGAACAGACAAAAATATCATCTAGAGACCAAAAATGAGTTTGAATAATACGAGGCCTTTTAGACTGATCTATTTAGAACATGCATACTAACTTTTAAAAAAAAAAGATGTAATATTTTAATACTTAATAATTTAATTGGAAAATAATGGGAGAGACCTTTGCCCAGCAGTGGGACAACATAGGTTAGTAACCATCTGTTCATCCTTCTTACTCTATGAGAAAGACTGTGTAGTGTTTAAGTAAGTAAAGTAAGTTTATTCTTCTCTTTCTATACACAAATTCATGTTGTTTCATCTTCCATTAATTTATGTGCTGTGTTATCATGGGCTCTAATCCAATTACCTACAATAAGAGGACATCCTGTGGGTTAAATAAATTGTGCATGTGTAACAAAATTACCTAAACTATTTTCACTACTTCCTTCATATCTAGTTGTGGTTAGTGCATTAGATAATACCTAAACATGTAATATTAATTACTGGTGGTTGAAATTCATAATGATTAATTTTTAATTTGACATTAAATCTTTTTGTTCCTATTTTGTAAAATGAAGAATTTTTATTCAGATTTTTTTTTACAGTGCTTGATGTGAACCATTATAGTTTTATAGTAGTTAAATAGATAGATATTTTATTGCTCAGAAAAGTAACAATCTTTATATAATATTGTTTCTAAGCCTATATTAGGTTTGTCTAAACACTATGTACATTGTACACACATTTTATCTTCCTGCACTCCTCCAAATTAAATACTTAATACAAAATGCCAAATCTCAAAAGAGGTTTGTTTTATTACACTATGTTGTTAAGTACATTTAATTGAAATCAAATCAAGTATAAAATAGTATAAAACTAATAATGTAAAAAAATTGTCTAAAAAATCTAATTTTCTTGAATATCAACCTTAGAAACCTCAGTGATTTTAATGATTAAAAGTTACTAATACATGTTTGATTCATTATTAACATACATTTGTATCATTTAACATGTTACTAACGATTTTTTGCAGCTGGCAAAATAATTTATGACAGATATCAGCAGATCCATATACTTGGTTCACTAACACCCAACCCAAATGTGACTGCCTTTGCAAATAAGATGGCGTCATACTCTGCCTCATTCCTGTCATTGGGCTTCCTTGTTTGCTTCTTTCTATACCTATTTAAGGTAAGTTTGAGAGGAACCCAAAAAAAAATATTAGCCAGCTTGATTACCATAAACCTAATCTACACTAAAATAGAGTACAGTTACATTTGAGTGGAGACAGAAGCGTATTTGACGTAGAAGATGAGATGAGAGCTTTTGTCTCACTCAAAAGTAGTTGTAAGCAGGCTGCTTTATAATATGCTTTTGTGTGGCACTCAAAGAATAGCTATACATTAGTAATCTTTTATAAGCTGTGATTTCAAATTCAAATTCATTTTATTTCAGATAATTGAAATCCATAATAATTTACAAAAACAAATAAACATTACAAATAAATAAATAAATCAATCACAAAAATAAAATCTTAAAACACTAAACTTATTTGAGCGATTTCAAAATTAACTAGATTTTTCCAAATATTAATGGAAATATTTCCAATATTATACCATCCGAACGTCATTTATATTCTGATGGTATTTTCCGTACAAAAAATATTTAAATGAATAATATTTTTATTTTGTTTATAGTCTGGGTTAGCATAACGAAATGTGTATTATCTACTGGAAATCATCCTAACAACTAATATGCGTATTACCAAGGTTATAATCAATCAATAACTTTAATTTCATTGTGTGTAAGCAAAAATGTACTTTATACATATAGAAACAAGGTTAATAAAAACACTTTGTTTGCAGGTTGATAGCCAATGCATCACAGCATTGAATATTTTTGTGTGTGGATTTGGCACTTTATACATATGGGTTCAAGTAAGTCTACAAACAATTTTTTTATGCTTAACTATTTGCGCCCGGCGGTATTACCCGCAGTTCTTTTAAAATAATTCACTTTGGGGCTGAAAATGAAAAGTAGCCTATTAGATTAGATTAGATCATTAGATCTGTTATAGGATATGGCTACTTTGTCAGAACCTATTTGACTGGACAAAGCCGCGCAGAGCGAGACTAATTGGTTCCATTTCGTAGGTACTTTCCTGTGTAAGTTTATTTATAAGGTTTGTGCTCTCATTTATTCTTCTTTTATTTGTTTCATTCTGTCTGTTTTCATTTACCTGTGTACCTACCTATTTATGTTATCTGTCTTATTTTAAAGTTCCGTTCTGTGTTTGTGCGTGTCAAATAAAAAACATTATATTCTATTCTATTCTACTTTAAGTAGTACGTGTGAAGTAAGCGACCTCCTTTCTAGATGCCGCTTAAATTATGTAATTCACATTACCTACAAACATTCCTACACTGAATTTTGTAACCATAACATTCTTTAGGGCGATTATGGTATCCTAATCATTAGTGTAATGTTATCTGTGCCATGATCAACCTTCAAAAACGCGCATGCGTATTAACTATTTATTTCATTAATATTGATTAACTAGCTGACCCGCGCGACTTCGTCTGCGCATTATTAGAATTCAAGTGCAGGAGTGTTACCTAAAGTTTATTTACACTGTGTTTGAAGTGAATCAGACCAAGGAATAAAATTTTCCATACAAACTTGAACACCCTGTACACCATTTTTCTGTCATAAGAACCTTCTCCTGACAATAACAAACACAACAAAAAAAAGAACAATGAAATCAGTCCAGCCGTTCACGCGTGATGGCGTGACCAAGGGATATAGGGATTCATTTTTATATATAGAGATAGAATCTATAAAAGCAGTGAGAGTCACTTTTCTTGAAATAAGGACTAGTTACCAAATTGTTGCTACGGCGGCATTGAAAATTGCCTATGTTGTAAGATTGCAACAAATTCTGTAAGTACAGTCAGTTAACGCTATTAACGGGATATTTACCATGATTCAATTTATTTGGAGTTTCCCGGATATTTCGGCGCAGTTGCACACGCCATGATCACGTCATGATGAGTTCTTCCGTGATCACGGCGTGTGCAACTGCGCCGAAATGGTAAATATCCCGTTAATAGTGTTGATAACCCTGATAGTTTAAAAAGTTATACAGTCAGTTAAGTTAACTTGACTCATATTTTTGCGGTGACAATGTTAATCTGCGAAAATATTTGACTCATTTGAACTTCTTTTCCAAAATTATTCATTATCAAAACACTTAACTCTATAATTGAATGCTCTTTTTGGAAAATGAGTAATGGTTCGAGTAATGACGTGTCGCATAAAACACTTCATGCTTGAGTGCTACTTGAAAGAATCTAAGAATTGGTTCAAATAAACCCGCCCTTGAACTGTGTTGATGTAGGTATTTGTTAACTTTTTATAATATTGCACGAGCAAAGTTTCCTAATACGAGTATGGATGGACCAACGTACTTTTATTTATTTCTTAATTTTCTTACGGAAGTGTTTTGCAATTTTGTCTGTGTTTTATGGTTTTAAGTTTAGGAAATATCATTTGAATACGTGCTCAAAAAGATAAAAAAAAATATTGAAACCCTCATTGATTTAGTAAGGTCTTTTCTCCTATATTTTTGCGGTAAATGACGAACGACGAACGATATTGGGAATGTGTTGTGTGAAATTGCACAGGGCCAGCGGATGTTTTATGCCACTAAGAGTCAAAGGCTGCACTGAAGTACCTACACTACACGTGTGTGAAATGGCACAGGGCCAGATGTCTCATGCCACTAAGGGTTTAAGGCCGTGCTGAAGTGACTACACGTGTTAAATGCATCTTGGAATAAAGTCGCAATGAAAACATAACCTTGAAAACATCTAACTAACCAATGCTAGTACTAAAGCACACTCGTTGTAACAATTTGAGGCTTTTTGTAGACGTCTCATTTCATATAATATCGAAGCTCATGGTGTAGTTTGTTATGTTTAGTCTTGATAGATCGTCGAAGCTAAGCAACGTTCGAAACGATGGGTCACCGCTAGTGGCATTATCAACTGAGCGCTTCCGTACTTCGGGGCGTGCACATCGGTAACCGGGAGTTACTAAGACGTTATTTAGCCATGACGGAGGCCTTACGGCGGCCTAAAAACTTCGTCACCAGAGTTGGCGACTAACTTACTTTTATTCCCCACTAGCTACTGCGCACCGATTCTCGCGAGGTACTAACATTTTGAATAGCCTATATGCTATTCCAGGTCACTATCTACGCCTATTCCAAGTTTCATCCAAATCTGTTCTCTAGTTTAGGCGTGATTGAAACACAAACATACAAACAAACTCACAAACTTTCCGCTTTATTATATTAGTGAGATAATATTTTGCAAAACTTTTATTTGCTTTCGTCCTTATTAATGGTAATATTTTTTTGTTTCAGTGCATCATAACGACTTACATCTCGACCCTATTTTATGATAGGAATTTACTGTTGTTCCGACAATGCCTTGCCAACGTGAGCTTCCCTATACTAATTATAATGGCAATATTTGGAACCGTGGCCTCATTTTTACCACGAGGTAAGTCAAAAAGCATTCAGTGGGGTCGGTCTCTGGGATCACTTAGAATAGTTTTAAAACTACTCCTGTTTTAAGAAGCCCATTAATGTTTCCCTACGTAATATAATAGGGGTGGAAACTCATTTGTCCGGAAAATGTATTTTCCTGGAAATGGTCGTAAGTACTCGATATCGAAAACTACGCTACGAATTGCGTCGCTAGTTTCAGTGTCTAATCCAATGGCTTCTAACTAATAAAATAAGTCGGGTAGTTTCATATCAAATCCGCTTTCCCACGAATAAAATAATCCCCGCTTGCAAGTAGTTCATTGAATCGATGCATCCGAAGTGTGAATCGCTTTGCAAGTAATTTGACGGCTTCTGTTGAATGATTAATGTAGTTTGAGTTACAAGAAACCCATGATCGCGTATTTGATGAATTCGATTGTGCGTCAATCGATCGAATTTAAATAAAATAATAAATAAATAAAATAAAATAAATAATGCTGGACATTTTCACACAGCATCATCTAGCCCCAAACTAAGCAAAGCTTGTACTATGGGAACTAGATAACTGATATACTACTTATATACTTTTTGTTTGTAAATACATACATATTATACATAGAAACACCCAGACCCGAGACAAATCTGTATGTCATACAAACATTTGTCCCGCGGCGGGGATCGAACCCGCAACCATCTGCGTCGCAGGCGGACCTTCGCCCACTGCGCCACAGAGGTCGTCACTTTTGTCACATTTGAAATAAATAAAAAGGTAGTTGCTTATCACGTACTTAGCTGCGTGTGAAGTGGCTGATTTAGTTTGATAGATATATATAAGTAATTAAGTTCGTATGAGTGAGTGGCCAACTCTGGTGACAGAGTTTTTAGGCCGCCTTAAGGCCTCCGTCATAGCTTAACGACGACCGACAATTAAACGTGACCTCCGAAGCACGGAAGCGCTTAGATGAAAATGCCACTGGCGGTCACCCATCCACTTACGGACCATTTAGAACGTTGCTTAACTTCTACGATCTATCAAGAACGACTAAGAATGCACGACCACGAGCGCTTATCATTATATCGCGCGATATCATTATGCAAACTGCCCTCAATTTTGCACTATAAAACAACAGTTTCTAAAGTTTATAAATTAACTAGCTGACCCGCGCGACAGCCCTTCAGTCATAAGAACCTTCTCCTGACAATAACATGAATAACAAACACAACAAAAAAAATATTAGTGAAATCGGTCCAGTCGTTCACGCGTGATGGCGTCACCAAGGGATATAGGGATTCATTTATATATATAGAGATGGTTTTTTTTTTAATTCCAGGTGGTTCCAGCGGTATCTACTTTTGTTATGTAGTTACGAGTCTTTGCACTAATATACTGGCAGCTGTTTTTTGTGCGTTTATATTGACTTTTGAAAAGGAGTATGAATACTTCGCTGAAGTGAGTAACAGCTTACGGTAATTAAAGGAACGGTAGACATCTCCCGTCTTATTACAAGAAAATGAACCTAGTTTAGACAAAGTCTAACTAAAAACTGTCCCTAGAAAAACGATCTTTAAATACTTGTACATAGAACGCTTTTTTGTGGTAACAGTTTTGTTTTGACATCTGTCAACATGGGGTTCAACTAAGGTTTAACGTTTATGTAATAAGCAGCCTCAGGTTTAGACCATAATTTGAACTGACTTTAGAGTCAGTTCAAAATTAAAAAGCTACGCAAAATTATGATTATTTATATGACGTATGAATCTTATGTTTCTGTCTGTAGTATTAATGTAGCTCCTAAACGATTTTGATTTCGTTCGACTCAATCCATTATTTATTGAATATCTATTAAATTTCAAATAAAAATAATGTAACGAGAATCAAGTGCAAATCTGCTATTTATGCCTATCCCTACTGGAACTGTGTAATTTTATGTTCTTAAAAAACTCTGGCCTTTTACATCTATACTAGATGATTTATACAGCGTCAGGAGGCAACCTATGCCTACACTAGACGGGACGCGCTATAGTGCCTAGGACATTGTTTGCGATGGAATAGGCTTGCCCAGCACCTAAACTTTTTATGTACTTATGTAAGTAATACATACTAATTATTTCATTCAATTTCAGGGTTTGCGTTCGGAACTTCTCCTCGATGACGGCTGTTCATTAAACGGTTCGCTGGCCGATGTCGACAGCATATTCGGCACTCAAGACCTGCCTTCCAGCGCGAGGGTCATAAAGGGCAGCGTCAGCTATGCCAAGATCTCTTGACCCGAGGCCGTGCCCTCATTGGGCACGCCGTCAACCGAAGCGCCAAACTCGAATACTTACGGCAGCTTCGGCAATACTAAACCTAAAGTCATCACCATCGAAGTAAATCACGACGATGACCCTACTGATGTTGACAGTGGAATGTCATCAGAAGAAAACGAAGACTCTCTAAAATTAAGCTCTAACGAAGTAAGTAAAAACGTTAACCCTAACAATGTTAGTATAAGCTCTGTAAGTAAATGTTCTGTAGATAAGCAGGAAGTAATAAAGTGCCTAATCATAGAACCACGAGATAACAGGAATGTGATTCCGTGTTGCTCCAACGATGCCAACATTGACAATCCAGACGAGGTCATAACGCATAGCACTCCTGATTTAGTTGATAAAGTTTCAGAATTCATTGTGATAGATCTGACATGTGATGTCGACAGTAAAAGTGATTTGAGTCGTGAAGACATAACAGATTGTATTGTTGATTGTGATTTGAGTGAGCCTAGCGTTAGCGTAGAGACGAGTTTAGTTCCTGTAGGAAACAACGAGATCGCTCGGAGGGAAAACCAGAAGTTGCTCAGTTTGTCTCTATCGATCCTCCTCGCGGCTTTGCTTCAAGCGATGCGTTGTTTCGCCCAGTTCTTAGAGGATATCATTGTGATCCCACATCGGTAATAATTTCGACGTGTTTATGATAAGGCAGGCCGTCGCTGTCGGTCGCCTAGAGACAATATATTTGGACATCTATTTTAAGTGGCAAATTGTCCTTATCTGAACACGTCTGTATTCCTTTGTATTTTTGGTGCAGTATTTATTAGTTATAACCTTTGTATACCATGATATCAACGACATTATATTTAATGAGTATATTCTATAGATTGTTTGATTGAAAGATACCTGTTTTAATAATAATTTAATAATAAATTACGTTGCACTACACAATTCTATTCACACACAATAAATTAATGAGGTTATAGGTCGACGTACACTAATCTACTTATTGTCTGTTTATTATTTCACTAGTAGGTTACAGTGATTGCTCGTTGATCACCGTGATCAGTCTGTTGTTAGGGTTCTCACATTTCTTCTTCCACTTGATGGAGTTCTTGTGGATTTCGGGTGAAGTGGTTGGTTCTGGTGTTTGGGGAGTGTTGGCGACGACGATAGACCAACGCCGGCCGCGACGTTCATTCAAATTTGGCAACTCGGCGATCAAGTTGTTCTCGTACTCGCTAAGCATCAGATAGTTCTCCACCTGAGGATGAGATAATTTTTGTTTAAACTGTAACATCCTAAAAACGATCTTTCATATCTATTCAACGAAGGGGTCTAATAACTTCTGTTCAACTTTTCCGATCCATAAAGATTACATTCGCCTTTTGGTGTCAGTTTTCCGTAAACCTTTTTACATTGTACCAATGTTTTTTTAAATTAAATAGGTCAGCATTTGACTTCCCTCTGCCTGATGTTAAGCAGAAGTGAGGTCTAAGATGGAGCATGCTTTCCTAGAAGGAACCTATTTACTCTTGATTTGAAGACCCCTATATTGTACTTTTCAGGAAATACGGTACCCGGCAATGAGTTCCACAATTTGGCAGTGCGTATGAAAAAAGTGGACTCAAAACGCTTTGTACGAACTCTGGGAATGTCGACCATGTACAAGTGGCATGATTATCAATGTTGTCCTACACCTGTGTGGGTATTTGTGCAATTAATTAATAAATAACACCCAAAAGTCACATGACTTCCTCCCAATCCCAGGCTTCCTTGTGTCGTGGGTATCATAAACCCTTTTTGATCACAATAGGTCTTAAACGAGTACGTACCACGATCCTCAGACCCGGTGCCAATATTTGCAGATCAAAAAAGTATACAAAGCAAGGTATTTTGTCTCCCAAGTAGAGTACGCTCAAGGTATCTAAGCATTCGTGAAGTTAGCGTCTACTTCGAAGCTAACTTCGCGCCTGGATCCATTGGCTGTAGTGTCCTACCTTATTACAGCTAGTGATACAATCACCGCCGCAGTCCAGATCCTCCAACAGGTGGTCAGGTATATCCAGGTCCAGGTCTAAGTCCAGCCCTCCCTCCTCGCTGATGCAGGTCAGTTCTGGGGGTATGTTGGAAGGAGGGGATCCCAGGGTGCCTGGCCCGATGCTGTCCAGAAGATCGCGGCCTGCACGGTCTGGTGCCACTAGTTCTGCTCCTAGAACTGAATAAGTTATTTACAGATCTAGACAGTTGCTGGTGCATACAGGATGGGGAAAACCTTTACCTCATTGCAGTTAATGAAATCTTTTTAATTTTTTGAAAAATCTTACTTAGCATTTGATTCGATATAATATTTTGGAGAACGTGTTCTTGATGACAAATATGTAGCTTCAGTGAGAGATCAACTTGTTTTTTTCGAACAAATGTTATTTTCTAGGTTGATTGTACATTTTCTTCTAAAACGTCGAAAGTGCATTTACTGTACTTATAACTCTTTGTATTACCTAATGCAGTCGCAGCGCCCATAGCAGTTCGTGGCTCCCGGTCGTGGCTGCGGTTGCGGCGCGCTGTGCCGCACGTCGACTCGCACGGCACTCCACCGCCATTTTCTCTGAAAAATATTTAAAAGATTAACTTTATTATACACAACATGACATATGAACGGAATCGTGCTAGATGGCACAGCGAGTGTCAAATTCTGTAGCAACATTACACTCCAGATTTTCCGTAATCATTTTCTTGGTATTGGATGGTGGTAGTTTCCCATCATTAATAAGTTGTATTACAACACTTACAACGTCAGACCTTGTCATGTGCATGAAAGAGCTTCTGTATAAATCCTTTCACCGCACGTTTCGAATAACTTAAGAAACGATAAGAATACAATACGTTCCAGTTCAGTTTAGAGCAGTTTACGTTTAGTATGCATGGCATATCAAAGGGGTACTTACTTGGTGTGTTTTTGCGCTACACTACGTTTATGCAGGTCTATGCAGAAAAGAGAAAGCGATCCGATGAGAGAACAGGTCGAGCTGAAGTAGTAGCCGGCTTTGCCTCCGCATCCCACATTTATATATCCTGAAAATTATGAGAATTACAATCGTAAGATAGTATATATTCATAGTAACGTTGTGTGGAACCGTTGCTCGTAGAAGTACTTAGCCAAAATCCGTTGCTACCAGAATTAGCGATGGAGATTAAAATTGTACGTCATGTGTCTTTAAAGCTCCAGTTAGGGCAGATAGAACACTAAATGTAAATAATACAGGCCAAGATAGAAACTGAAAAATTTATAGTTGGATTTGAGCTACAATTGGGATTGAAGAAAATTATTTTGGTTATAGTACGGTCCCCCTAAGTCTTATTTTTTCTAGTACGAGGTATCTATGATGAAACTGTACCTACCCTTAGATAATGTTAATTCTCACCTGACAATGGCACTCCTATGGCTATGGGAACAGCTTGCGAACATTGCACGAAGCCCCAGGTGCGAGCGAAGTTCCTGGACCTCACTCGCTCGTACGTATACATTTTCAAAGAGTAGTGATACCCACCGCAAAATATACCTGGAATGAAAAAAATAACCTTTGAACTTCATCTTTAGAACGAAGTTACGAAGTTTGCTATGCCGTAACTCGTAGCTGTAATCAATAACCAGGTTAAAGTTTGTGCTTTTTTGTTAACCTGTTGGCTGGGTAAAAGTCTCTTTTAAAGTTTTCCACTCTCAAAGACGAAAAATGAATACTGGTTATCAACAAAAATGAATTGTAAAATGCAGCTTACCATAAACCCATGCGAACATCACATAGCCTCTATACGAGCCCTCTACAGCAGTAAGCGCCATTGTTGCAAGAGCGCAGACAAACACAGCGGCTTGAGTCAAGTACTGCCTGGCTATACGACACTCTGCTGAGTTCTGTCTGACGAGTAGACCAAATGCCGCGCAGCCTACAGCCCAGGCCATGCCCAGGTACGCTTGGAGAAGCTCTGCGGTGTCGCCTAGTCCTGAAAACAGTAGGACGTTGATTGCAACACTCTGGTGAAGCTGTGAAGTTTTCTCTAGGTCTTATAATTTTCAGCAAAGTCTATATTGGATAAGCTAGTACTTGGATTTTTTCCACATTGGTTTGCATTCATCAATTTATTCTTCTTGTTGTGTCACTGGTTATTTTGATCCAGCGGTGCAAGGATTTTAAGTGCGTCACAAAGAGGCTTTTCAGCTAATCGAAACAAGCTTTCATTTCTCAAATTTATACTGAAAAGAAAGTGGATAAGTATGTACGAAAGTTTTCAGTTGGTACCTACCTTCTTCTTCCGCATGATAAGCTAAGTAGAAAATAGGCGTGTTGATCCCAAAGGCCGATATTCCCGTGGACATTAGCAATATCCTCACTGTCCTCGACTTGAGCATGGAGAAATCGAAGAACGGCTGTCTATCATCAAACTTGTTCCTGTCTTTCATCTTCCGCTTGATCTTGGTCTGGTTCTTAAGGTGCAGAATCGCTCGGCGTTGCGGGTGGTAGAGGGATGCTGATCGGTAGAAAGTGCCGAGTATGAACGTTACGAAAACCACTCCTGTTACCGCCTGAAGTCCTAGTCGCCAGCCGATTGCTCTGGAATATTTGATTGGGAAATATTATTAGGTTATCCAAAACATTCGTTTCTATGTTCTTAATTATTTTATTATCTTTAAAAAGGGTCCTCAAATCAGGTCGAAACCATTATTTACCTTATGGCACCTTTTATGAAAGTAGACATCACGGCTATTCCTAGTCCACTTCCGCTCACAATGAAAATCTCCACTAGTTCTCGTCTCCGCTTGAAGTACTGAGCTACCATCAGCGTAGAACAGTCCCGTGTCAGGCCCACGCCTACACCAACCACCGTCCCTGAAATGTTGTGTAAGAAATGAGTTAATTCACGTTGAAAGTCTTCACAGTTTAGTACCTACGATCTATTGTGAGTTCCTATTTGGGAAATCTACGAAAATTTTATCATTTATTGGGACATTTGCTTCGGTAGATAGATGAAACGTATGTATTAGCAAAAAGGTAATGTAATATATCTATTTATATCAGCCGTAAATTTTGTTTATTGCTCGTAAGACCTCAAGCTGCAGTGATCAAAGTTATCCAAACTGAGAGTGAACGATACACAATGCAATTAAAGATTAGACACTTTTACAGCTATCTTCTCTGAATGGAAAATGTCTTCACGGTCTGCGAAACTCATTTGCCATTAGAAAAGTTCTCGGAGTTGTAATGGTCTTTATTTTATTAGATAGCAAGTCCCTACGCTGCGACTCTCTCATTAAAGACAAATACTGATTCGTCTAAACGACCGGATAAAAGAGATGTCCATAGAACGGACTTTAATCAACAGAAAACAGCGTACAAAAATCTAATAAAACTAAAAAGGTTTAGAATAAAGTTCTTTTATTTAGTAGGTGTCGGATTGTTGGTTTCTGCAATCATGTTTATTCAGCGGTATTTACTGGGATAAACTGTATCGGATTGCTGTCTAGATGTTTTGGTTCTTTTATTATTTGCTGAAATTTTATTTTGAAGTTTTTGTATACTGGGATCTGAAAATGCTTTAACCAAAATGTTTTCGTTAAATCTCGTGCTTGACGCCAGCTGAAGTTCACACATATTACTTGTCCTTCGAGCAGATAAATATTGAGAAATGTTTATTTCGTAAATCTTTCATTAAAACCTCTAATTTCATACAAATTTCAACAATATAAATAATTAATGGTTTACAATTAATTAAGGCGCGCTGACAAGAAAAATGTAAATATATCACTTGGTTGGTATAAATCAATGTGTTTTGGTGCCAATGTTCCTATTCTTGGTCAGCGTTGCGTTGGGAGTTTTCTAATAGAGTAAATTAATTATGCCGCTGTGATAAGTTCTCATGTCCCATGTCAACGTGTATTTTGGCTTGGAGAGAAGATAGGTTCTTGAAACTGCATCAACTAAAAATACTTGCTTTAAAATATTATGTAAATGCTGCCAGCTGACCTACTTCTACAGACATTATAGTACAGTGAAGCAAGCAATGAGCAGAACAGTCGTTTAAAGAGAGTTTAAACGGATCTCGTTAGCGTTCATTGCGGTGTTCATTTGGATTGTCACGCTTCCGATCCTCTATTCAAATGCAATGAAATGACGCTAGCACCACCCTAACTGCGTTATACTGCAACTCTACCATTGGAATCGAAGAGATGCGAAAAGTATTTTTATTGTGAGTCAAAAGTCGTCTGAAAAGTCGTTCGAATTCAGATTTCAACAGGCAATTTTTCCAGGTTTTTACTGAATTATCCCGCCAACAAAGGCGTGGTTTTTAAACGGCTTTAATTACTTTTATATTAGGTTAAATGCATGGATGCCAAAAAGTAGTGCTTCATAAACGACTGGAGTTCGCAATTTTATTGGACCTGGTTCATTCAATCCGTAACCACCGTAACCCTTCGGAAAATAAATAGAAGATCAAAAATATCAAACGGCAAGCATTTCGCATACAAACTTTGAATTCTGATACATTTATGCAAACACTGACGCTGACGCGGGCGTTTCCCGAAAAACAAGCTATTGGCAAGCTTCGATCTTATGGGTTAGTTTGAACCACAGTGCAGTCAACACTACACCAATTTATATGCAAATTCTGCTTTCTGCCAGGCACCAACGCGTTATCCTTGAAGAGGGAATCTCTGTGTGCATTATGCAGTGCGCGAACTCAGATATTTTCTATATGACGCTCCATTACGCTTTTCTGTGTCTTTGTTACTATTATTATTGGTGTAGGTAGAAGATTGGATAAACATTGTACCAGCAATGTCAATGCAGAGGTCCAAGTATGTAGGTAGGTCATGTAGGTGAGTGGCAACCAAAATACCGATTCAAAATTAAATGCTACGTGTTTATTTTGAGTCCGATTATGTAGAGATATCCTTATTTACACAGAGAGCCAATTAACGGATACCTTTGATGTACGGAACGGGTTTCGGATGTGAGAATCAGATGAAATAAATTGACTTGTCAGAATTGCATCGCGTTTTCAGGTGCATTAAAGATCCAATTATTTATTTAGTTTAAACCGCGGGCGTGCTGAGTGATTTTAATTGTACTTTCAGATTTTAATGTTGGTTGACTTGTAATGCCTCTCTGCGTTCTTAAGGTATTTATAGTTGATTTCACATTTTTTTGGCGAAGCTTGCGATAAGTTGTACTTATCAGGTGTTGGTGCTAACCGTAACTGAAGAAGAGTTGATGGAACTGCGTGGCGAAGGAAGTGAACAGACATCCTAGTGCAGCCACCAGTCCTCCCACCACGGCCGTGACGCGAGTTGACTTTCGCACGCAGAGCGCCACTGTCACTGGTGATAACGCTAGGGCCACTCCAGCAGACAATGCTCCTAGGCAACCTGGAACGAAGACAAGCCATATAATTACGAGTAGAAATCTATAAATAAAAAACAAACCTCGCTTTTCGTCGTTTTAAAAGGAATGCTGAAAAACTTTGCAAAATGGGTAGATATATGAAACATTGGCTCTCAGTCTGATTTGCATTATTAGATTCAAACATTGAACTAAAATAATTTTTTTTGTCTGATTACCCCTAAATATCTGAAAATTTATTCATACTTAGAATCTTTCTACAACCTGGCGTAGAGCCAGAACAACCTATGGATGTCTATGCCAAAATTTTAAGCCATCTAACCATAGCATCTAACATTGTATCGCTGAGCTTTGGAAAGCGATGACAGACAGACACCGAAGTAAAAGCATTCAAGTAATCTGCCAGAATAAGTAGGTACCTATTTAAACTTGTTACAAACGAAACGCTAAATTCTTAAAAAACTAACACTAAATAACCTAAATAACCTACTATATCCAGATATATTATTCCCTTCCCAGGAAGGGAATAGCTGGAGTTAGAAACATTATAAAATTGCACTGGGGTACATAAATAACAACTTTGAAACTTGAGATATCTCTCAGCTTACATTTTATCTTGATGTATGTTTCAGGAAATTTAGCGTTAGAGAAATTGTAAAATATCTTGCTGGGGTAAATTAGTTTCTTATATAAGACTACATGCTAAAGTATACCTATCTTTTCTCGTATGTACATCATAGGTACATACGAGAAAACATAGGTATAAATGTACACCTGTATAGACAGAACAGATTAATTGAACAACAGATCAGATGATAATAATGATAATAATGATGACTTTAAGCCAATATTATATATTTTGCTATCACGGAATTGAGTGAGACTTTTTTGCACTTGTCACGTAATTACGTGAGTAGTTTTATTACCAAATTTCGCAGCATTTGTTTTATTAATACGAGCTGCAAATTTAAACAGACGCTAAATCTAAGCAGGTATGTAATTATTATTATAATTTGCTTGTTTACTTTCAGATTTCATGGAGGACAAAAAGAACCGAAAGTATTCGGAGTCTGATCTGAAAACCGCCGTCGAAAATGTTTTGAGTTCAACAATGACAGTATACAGAGTTAAGTTAACTTGCCTAATTCCGTTATATCGGAGTTAAAGTAGTAGCTATCACGGACTTAAAGAGGTCACCACGGAATTAGGCAAGTTGACTTGCTTTAGTAAATTTGATATAACTTTTAAGATTTTAGAAAAAACTGTGATTAATTGTGCCTATATTCCTGATAAAAGACTGATTGAAACTCATGCGAAGCCTGAATAAAAATAATTCATAATTTATTGGTATTTTATTACTCAAATGCCTTTATCACGAAATTAGATGAGTTCACACCTAACCCTCCTGCCGTTCAAACCGCCATAAAAGAGTTAGCAATTGGTGACCCGTGACGCTGACTGTACATCAATTTTAAATGCTCATAACATAATGAACCACACACGTACAGATTATATTCTGACCCTTTCTTAAAAAGGCGTCGGAAAGAGGATCTTTAATATATCCTGTACATCGACGCTAATCGTTTCTGAGCTGCAGATTACAAAAAGTTGTCTGTTTATTGTTTTGAATCGTCGTAAAGAAATGCGTGCGGTATTTTGCTTCCTTGTACGGTTGTAAAACACCATGCAATTCTTCTTCATGAACGTCACTAGAACTTTCGAACCAGTGCGGTGAAAGGATTATAAGTGCGCCTCAAATTACACACGCAATTATAGTTATAGGTAGGTAAGATCCTACCTATAACTATAAGTATTTCAAATTTTCGACGATATAAAAATTCTACGAAGCCGACCAAAGGCCAGAAAACTTGCAACTTAGTTCTGAGTATTCATCATAAATATGTTTGTTGTATGCCTTCTAGGACCTGCATCACGTTGTTGATATACGAGTTTCCAAATGGAACGCTTGGGACTGCATCATTACAACTATTCTTCGTCGGGGTCCATACGTTTTTGCGGAGAAAAAGTAGGTACCTACTTATAAAAAGATTTTCATAAAATATATTTAGGTAGACATTTCACACTAGGTCATCTAGCCTCAAAATAAGCACAGCTTGTAAGTCGATATTGCTATCGGAACCTATAGATAAGTACTAAGTTTATTTAATAATAATACTAATATCAATAACCTATACTTTATCAGTACCTCGTCCTACGACAAGATAATTATGTCTACGTGTTTAAAACTCAAAGTTTCCCTCTTGTTTTCCCCAATTTTTTTAAAAATAATAAGTATTTATAAAACTGTTTGGTTTGTCGATAAATCTACTGCATTTTACAAAGTACGAATACTCTTAGAACTGGACAATCAGACAGTGATCAAGTGGTTTCGTTGATTCCGCCAGACGAATTTAATGTTTTGTTATGGACCAAAAACTTAGAAGACAGTCTGTCTCAGCACTCAGTATTAATCATCCTATAGATTCGGTATACCTACTGCTGAGTATTTGGGATACAATCTTTCATTCAAGTGGCGAATGGTCAGCGCCTGAAACTTTTAGGGCATGTTTTTGTGGGAACGTATTTAGACTTGTACTTTCAAAATTTCGCGTTACAAATGTTACAATGTAATAAGTTCAATACAAACATCTTATTGTATGAAAACCATTGATAGCTTTGTCAACATCAAAGCTACTCCACCATAGAATACGTAAGTAGGTACCTATTACATACTGATAAGACAAACATAGGCAACACAGCAAACAAACTAGGTATCATAGGCTTTGAAACACTACGTAGGTTGCTAGGTACCTACTCAGTATTTTTTTTTTATGAACAGGTTCACGACTGTATCCCCAAGGTGCGGTAGACATTCTCTCAGATCTTTTTATGTTACTTATTCCAGATCCTTTGAAGATGTCTCAGGGGGGTAGTCAGAAGCATGTCCAAACACATATTTGATACATGCCCTCATCTTGCAGAAGTTAGTATTCCATACGTGACAGATTGCAAGCCCATCGCCGCCTTTTTTTTTTATTTAATTGATTATTTTACGAAACATAAAATTAGGTGCATAGATAGGGTACCTGAGTGCGCCCATGTTTTTTAGGGTTCGTCGACACTTTAAAGGGCTGCATATAGTCCGTCACCCATTGGTCACTCATCTGACGTATAAATTTAGAGTGGCTATTTAGTATCTATACTAAGATCTATCTACAGATTGATAAATGATCCCAGGCCACGTCTGCAAATTGTGATTGTTTACTTTGAATTGCAAAAGTTTTAAGCTTTTGACGTGATAATAAAATGAAACCAATATTATAGTAAGTATTTTTTCTTTTAAGTTTATAACATTGATTCCATAAAAAAGTTTACTTAGAAACTTTTATTTTTATCAGAGGCAACAGTGATGGCAAAATATAGTGCTATAAATAAGAGTTGGACTTATTCTAGTCCACAACCAAAGTGGTATTCAAACAGTTGAGTCTCGCGACTCAATTGAACCCAAATAAAGAAATTGTGCTGCCTCATCGTCTTGTAAATAACTAGTGAAGTCAGTCTCATAACTTTATATGGCCTCATATCAGCCACTTTCAACCAACATTGAGAACCCGTATTCAATAAAATGGAATCGAAAACGTGTCTCGATTTCTTAAATTATCTTCATTATTTTACTGAACTCTAATATCTACAATACCTATGTGAGGCTATTTTCCGTGATAATAGAAACTCTGATTTGCTTTGTGATCATTTACAAATTTTTAAGAGTTACAGTTACAGTTTATGTTTAACTGTAACTGTATTATTTATGTATATATATATATACAACAATGTAAACTTGTTATTTTTCTAAAATAATTTTTAATTTACCGATTTACACGACATTTCACGACATAAAATACTGGTATATAATAAAGGTACGTTAGCACCGTATAGGTACACGCATTGCATTTTAATAAACTTTTTATACCTACATTTTTCATACTTTTCACTCTTTTTTTCCCACTTTCTGCTTTTACATCCTGTGATATTTAAGTTGCTTAACCCAAAGTCATATCCAATCGCTCATAATTGAATTCTGTAAAAAACATGGTGTTAAGGTGTGTACCCACAATGTTCGCAACTTTCGTGCTTTCAAGCATCGTTGACGTTCATACATCGTTGCAATATACTACAACGCTTATAACGTTCAAAGACGATAAGTTTTGTGACGCTACTTTTTTATTTTTAAATTGGAGCGTGATTTTGGACGTAAACGTGAACAACTTTACACGTGAGTACGTGTACCTATCATGTAAACTAGTATCAGTGAGCGTCAGAGTTAGAACGCGTCAGTTTTGGTTTTGTGTTTAAAATCGTCAATTCGTCACTACTAAAGCTTCTAGCTTCTTTAGCCTTTTTACCATAACTTCCTTATCTACCTACGGTAAAATATGTTTTTGATTAAACAGGAGAAGACAGCATGTTACCACGATCGCAGTTCGAATCGGCAACTAGTCGACAGTGCGTAATGTCTTTAAAGAGTGATGTTCCAAAAAAAGTGTGGAAATAATCGCAAGCGCGGTAGACCGTCCTGTCGTTATCGTGTTGGCTGTCACCGAACCAAAACATATTAAACGTCCTCTGAGATGATAAATGTGCGGTGAGGTCGGGTGTACACGTATCAGGGCCGTAATAAGGCATTTGCAGGGAGATACGCAATTTGCTGTAAATGAGATTCTGACACCGATTAACAATCAGTACCAGAAATGTTGGAGCTAAATGATTGGACGTTTTAACTAGAGTTGATAGCCTGGTCGATGGGTATAACTAGGGTTGATGGGTAGAATTTGAAAATATCTGTGACGATTTGACTATGGAAAAAATACCACGTGCCAACCTAACCTTGTAGGACACGGATAAGAAAGTTGATGATCTCTAAAGAATATAAGCCAGAAGAGACGAAAATAAAATAAGCCAGCCTTAATAAACAATGCATGAGAAAACACAATGAGTTCATCATCATCATCACCATCATGTCAGCCATCTAGTATCCACTGCTGAACATAGGCCTCCCACATCGATTTACACAGCGGTCGATCTTGTGCAGCCTGCACCCAACGGCTCCCAGCAACCTTTACCAGATCGTCTTTCCATCTAGTGGGCGGCCGTCCTCTACTGCGGTTTCCGGTGCGTGAACACGGCGCGTTCACAATGAGTTAGATATTAGCAATAGCCCACTTCTAATTGGACCTTGAGCTGGCACTGGTATCTCTGTCTCGGTTTGATCCTAATATACGATTGGGATGATTGACGCGAGGGCGTCACAGAGTCGGTAAATCATTCGCACTCCACTGATAGATTTGGCCTCTTGTATTTTCTGTGTCAAAAGCTAAATAATAAAATAAGTACCTACTTGATTGAGACGGGGGTTTCTCTTTCATAATAACAATCAAAATATACAGGTTGGTTCAAACAGTGACGTCAAAAGAAAAAATATATACCTATCCTACTTATTTCTGTATTGAGTCGATTAAAATTCTATATAAAAGATTTCAACGCGCACTTTTTTATGTTGTTGTAAGCAGTACACTTAGATTACACGCATATTCAATCGAAATAAATTTTAAAGTAATCTTTTATTACTAGGTAGATACTATCTCGTAAAGTTACATTGATAGTCTTCGCTAGTAATCATGCAGACAGAGGAGACACGGCTGTTGAGGATAAATGGTAATCTTGCTAAAGGCCAATTAGAATATAAGACATTCGTTTAATGAAATGAACGCAATTTGCTGAATAGGTCAGGTAAGCGTAAACTCCCGACTAGGTTAATTTTAATCGTCCTATTACGAGTTTTACAGTCAAGAACACCACACATTTATCATAGTGACACTTTAGCAGAGGCAAAGTATTAATTATTAACATTTTTATGGAAAAGTCTGAAAAAAACGCAAGCTTAATAAGCAAAATAAGTATATACAATAAGCCTTTTGTGCTTATTGTATATACTTATTTTACTCAATCAACCAAACGCAATACCTGCTACGCTAAACAAACAAACTACTAGGTACTATGGTGGGTGTCATAGATTAAGTGAAAACATTTGGATTTGATTCTCATCCATAAAATTTACGACAATCCCCTAATATTCTAGAACACCGATTAAGATAGGCATGATTCTTACGATCGCCACACCTGTATTTAAGGTCGTCGTTTCTATTGGGCTCCTCATGAAAAATAAAAGTAAGGGCTGTAAGACTAATATGGGCTCACCAATAAAAACTAGTTTTTCCGAAGTTCCACCAGATTTACGCATTGCATAGATAAACCTTGCATAAATTCAGAATATGTCATAAATAATTTCTCACCAATAAACCAGGTGGAACTCTGATGAAACTATTTTTCGGATACGTCAAGATGCACGAATCGGCAACATCGCATCCAAAGAGAAACCTCTAAAAAAGTATCATTTTTGTCTATGACTACAGTTTATATTTGTCAAATTTAAAACTTCTTGATTTTGGCGGTGGCGGGAATTCGTATTGTGCTACAAAATTGTTTCAAATAATTAAAGATTGTTGCGAATTTATTTTAATATTTTGGATTTATCTTGAGAAAAAATGGCTAAGAGAGAGCGCTGTGTCAACTGGGAGAACGAGGAAAATCCACCTCCACGCGTATTCATATTGAGAGATCTACCAAACAATTCGTCCAAATACATCACACCGTTTTTAGTAAACCGATATTTTAATCGAAACTGTTCATCGCTGTACAAATCAAAAGGATTTTCTCTTTTTTTATATACTTTTTCTTGTCTTTCTGGCTGCATGAAATTAATTATACAATTCACTCAGTTCACTCAATTCATACTTCATTGCCCTCAGTTTTTTTTCGCCTGTAATGTATGGAAAAGTAAACAAACAGTACCTAGGTGCAATATGTATCTAGAACAAGTAAACAAAAACTCCTTGGTATGTGCGAGTAGAATATAATACGAACTCTTTGGTGTTACCAGAAAATATTTTTACATACATACTAACATGTATTCTGTGGTTACACTAGATTTATACTAGGGGGCAGGCTTGTGTAACTTCGAAATAGCGTTTGTATGAAAGAAATGTCATAGTTATGCAAGGTGTAACTTCATAATTGGTTTATTGGTGGTGATTTTGCTTATTCTGCAGTTGAACATTGGAAAAACTTTATTTCAGGTTTATTGGTGACGGGGATAAAGTTTATATACCTACTTACTGAGGTAAAATTTTGGCAATGCCTATTTTATAAAGGTCTCGGATAAATATCAAGAGCCTTTTTTTATGCTTTTCTATAGGTAATTTGTGCAATAGTAAAAAAAATAATAATATTGTAGGTACATACATAGAAAATTCATCTTCATTACATTTTTTTCTATAAGATCGTTTTTAACGATCCAACTGATTCTAGGATAACTATGAAAAACATTTTTTTAGTCTAGGCACGCTATATTACGTCCGAACAATTAATCAAATTTCATAAAACTTGAAACGTGCCTGAATTTTAAATGAAAAAGAGACGCAAAACGAATGTGAAATCGACAATAACAAAACGCTGCTTATGATAAAATGCTCCTATTTTTTCTCGAAAACAAAACGATCAAAGTTTCTAAGGCCCATTCACAGTGATTCATTCATAGCGCGATAGACATGATACAGAGGGAAATATTTAAAATAAAGCGTGGCACTAGAGCATTGAACTTTGAAATATTTACCAGATTTGCTGATAAATTACTAACAGTTTATTAGCATTTCGATGGTTTGGCCCCATGATGATGAGCTCCTATTAATGTTCAACACCTGATGTGAGTTTACACGGAGGAATTCCATACGATAGATAGGTATCAAATCTGTATTATACCTATCTTTATTTTTACCCGACTGTCAAAGGAAGTGTTATGTTTTTCGCGCGTATCGTGTATGTATGTATGCAATGTGTTAAATTTCTTTGTACCCAAGTATCTTCCAAACTACTGGATGGATTTCGACAATTAGGGTATCGTTAAAAAGTGTTATAGGATAGTTTTTTTAAAATAAAACACAAAATGGCGGATCTTATGCGTGAAATAGTAATACTAACCCGATCATATCGAGTGGGGTATCAAAATCAAGAAAATTAAAAGGAGATTACGAAAATATGTAAGTATATCATATGTTTAAACTTAGTTTTGAATAAAAAATTGGCAATGAATGCATGCAATTGGTTTTACGCATTGCAAAATCTCAAAAGTTGACATTCTTGGCAAGAATGAAAATGTAGGTATATTTCTTACAATCAAGTTTTTTTTTTTTTTTTTGTAATACTTATTCTACTATCTAATTCTATCAAACTGGATAGTTCCCAAAGAATATGTGAAGTGTAATTCAATTATAAGGCAATTGGCATCTAACGTTAAAGGCTAGTTAGTTTCATAAATCATGTGAAATGCCTATAAGATCGTAAAGTTGATAAAACCAGCCTTGTACGTTTGTAAGAACCTAAATACTACTTTTTGGGTTACTTAATGGCAAATATGGAAATTATTATAAGTAAGTCTTATCTTCTCAACAAAGATTGATATAAGTACCTACCTACAGTATGTCTGTCTGGTCGGAGTTCCGTATCATGACAAAGTCCAGTTTGTTTTGTTTGCCTGAAACTTTTCAGACGCATAATGTTACATGAAATTATATGAAGCTTGGTGCCATTTCTATTGGAACACTTATAATAAAAGTTGCAAAACTATGAATTTGTGACTTAATTTATCTAGGTGTCAAAAATACTTTTGCACAAGTTCAGAAACTTTGAAATGAGAAATAAACTTCAGGTAATCTCGATTTTTATGCAGAATGGATAGAAATAAAATCTCAACTATCTTTATACAACATAATTGATGATATCAAAGTTCAGTACCTACTAAACTAGGATTGTCCATGAAAACGTAACATTTCAGTTAAAGATGAATTTAGGTCACGAATACAAAGTCCCAAGTATTCAATGCGATCAATGGGTCGGATGCACCGGTAAAAGCTTCCATTATGTTTGTTCGAGGGTTACCAAAATGTGTCACAAGTACAATAAAGAGAAGAGTATACCTGCTTGCATTCGGACGTCTGGACCAAAGCGCCTTGCAGCTTCGACGGCGAGGATACCGCTGGCCTGGTGCAGACCATGGGCCAGCATTTGGACCAGGGTAGCAGCCAGCGCCACACCCCATCCCCATCCTCCCTCCGGGTAGTAATGGCGCGTGAGGGTTAAGAGTTGGCGCGGGTCGAGCTTGGCCTGCCGCGTAGGCGCGGGTCCGCTTGCCTCTAGCACCAGGGGTAGCGATCTGGTGCGCAGCAGCGGCGCGCCGCCCGACGACCATGACTCTTCCATCAATGCGCGAGCGCATCGTGCGCCGCACGCATCACCGCACACCACACACGCGCCCTCGCTTTCTCATGTCCGTTCACTCATCACCTGCTCTACCACTGAGGCACTGGCACTAGACAGCGTGTACTCCTTTCGTGATCTAAAGAAATTGACGATGGAATTGTGATCTTTGAGATCCTACATTGACGGGCTCTTCATTGTTAGATTGACATTTACACTGATGGCCCTTATTTAGATTTATGAAGTTTCACAATCAAAAATAAAAGTTTTTGCTCTCGTTCTAGACATAATTAGTCGTAAAAGAATAAAAAGATAATCATCTATGTAGCTCCTAAGACATTTTTAAGTCGTCTTATTAAATGCTTCTTGACTTTGACTTCATTTTTGATACGGTTTAAAAAAACCCATAAATATTGGCGAGCCTATCCATAGCGACATGTGTGAGATACTGCCGCCGAAGGTAGGTACCACAGATAGAAACGTTGAAGAGCCCGTGTCTGGCGACGCTAACATAAATCTATCTTCAGTCTCGAGTGTTAGTATCCGAAAATCCTAACGCACTAAATCTTTTACTGTCCCAGCATTAGCAAAAATATTGTTTAAAGCGAAGCGTGGGATGTTTGTGAGGTTAGATTTCTCCCTTACTAATGCTTATTTATAGGTAAGTACCGTTGTCAACTAGAACATTGATTTTAGAAAAAGCTAAGACAATGAACGAACAAGACTTGAATACGATTGGGTGTTTATAGGTCCTTCCACCTGTACCTGGTGTAAGCCCTTATACTATAAAGTTTATGAAGATGTCAACTTACGGAACCACCAAACGAATTATAAAATTATACGCTTAGCGATTAAGTCGTGGAAAATTTGAATAAAAGGTGCATATAAGCAGCGGTTAAGAAGGGTTTAAAATTTTAATTGTAAAGTTGTCCACACGCCTTAAACGCACCCATCCGCCTGCAGCGATGCTATTTAGGTACAGTCAACTTCAATACGTACCTATTACTATTTGAAGGCACACATATCTCACTTATTGTATAAATGTATTATGAAAAATAAAGAGAAATATTTTTATCTTAAACTCAGAGCGTTACTGAACATAATGTTTGTATAATTTAATAATGTGATGATACGTTACGTTTATGGGCTGTTTAATGGATCGGAAACTGTGAAAGATGGTTGATTTGGAGTTACCGAGATCTGTCGACTGTTGTGGGAGATTAGATAGGGGGCTTGTTTGTTGCAGACGATTTATTGCTGAACATTATGTAGACATGAAGTAAGCAACCGCGGCGCGATTGCTTGATATGTTACTTTTTGTTGATGCCCATCGTTTACCGTGTTTAACATAAAAACCTTTACTTAGTATCATGTCTTCCCTTTCGAGGGTACATAGAGACATTGACCTTTGCTAGAATGTAATTCCATAGTAATACAATGGAGTTTACTCTAAGGGATTTGGATAAACAAGGTCGTAAAACCGAACTCCTTATATTTCCTGACAAGGGTGCGACAGAGTTTCAAGCCGTTACTTGATGTTTCATTTATTGCTAAAGGTGGTCGCACGATCCATCCGCGCCTAACGCACTGAACTGTCAATTCAATAGAGGAAATGCTGAAACGTCAGAAGCTAGCCGCATTTTCTGACGTCATCAGAATTTTTTGTATAGAAAAATGACTGCGGCGAGTACCTACGGCGCGGACAAATGTGCGATCAGCTTAAAGCAACACTTTAAGCAAAACTAAGTAGAAATTCTCTTTAGTATTTGTCTAAATAAGTACCTACCTTTAGGATCATTATTTTCAGGGGTGCAAATATGCTCAAAAATTAGATAGAAAAAAGTTATTTTTGAAAAGGAAAAGTTCCACCTGAATTAATTAAAAAATGATGAAAGCAAATAAATCAGGGCGAACAAAAACGAGGCTTTTAGAATGTATGTGGGCTTATATCATTTGATTAAAGTGCTTGATACCTAGAATTGCCTTCAATAAAATATGCAATAAACTTTTTTGTTTATGACGTGGACTATGTTTAAGTAACAACCTACATACAGGTTTCTAATGTACCTATACATTTTTAGGTATTCGTTTCCTGATAAATCAATCTCACTTACATGTCCATTCATTTTGCTTAAACTCCTAAAACTAACTAACAATGTCTAAAATTTCACCCATGCGGGGTGGGACTTGAACCCGTGACAGTGGCGCTGAAGATTACATTTTTGGGATCCATTTTAAAATCATAACCTTACAATATCTGTGAGGTTATCACTGAAAATTTATATTTTTACGACGCACACGTACTTATAACAATAAACAAGATTCTGCCCGTGAAATGTAGGATAATATTTTTATCTGATGCAACTTATGGAATGTGTACAAAGCTCTCAAAATGGAAGGAATTGTGAAATTTTCGGCCTTAAAAAATATCCTCGATTATGAAGTCTGGGACAGTTTAAAAGACTTTTTATGAACGTTAAGAGCACTTCACAAGTTTTGATTACGCCCTGTTTCGCTACGGACCCTTATTAAGAGATCGGCGGGACATTTTTCACAAACTTTTTTGACAAAAACATTTTTAATTCAATTCCCGTTAATGATTTTATAGGTGTCTTTTGGGAAATTGAGAGGCCACTCTCTCCTCTCAACAAATATAAGGTGATTTACGTTTATTTAATAAAAGTGTATATAATGCACCTACATAGGTGAATTAACTCAGGTGATTAACGTTTACCGATGTTTTATATTTTTTGGAATAGTTAACCTAGCACTACTAATTAGATATTTCTAATGCTATTCATTTTATTTATGGTGTGTCAAAATAAACACAAACATCAAACTTGCCTAACTTATGATTTGTACCCAGAAGAGCAATTTAAATCATAAATATGTTTCTTTTACGTCCAATTAATAGGTCATTTATAAGGTTTTAATGTGACCGCTAAGAATTAACACACTATAAATTCTTATAAATTAATTAACTTAAGTCCTGCTCATATAACTGTCGAGGGAACATGGTTATAACTCTTTTCAGAGCATTTTGTTCATTCTCGTAAATTATGAGCCTTCTATTTGCTACAAAGGGAAGTTTATGTCCGTGTTGATTCGATGAGTTATTTTATCTAGCATTGGATTAAAAATACGAAGACTTCTTAATATCTATTGTGCTATTAAATATAATATATCTTATCTAGTAGGGGTGGTTATTTCTATGTAACTTTATTTGAAAGCAGTGTATTTCAAATGAAAATCGAATCGAAGATAAAGAAAAATCCTTATTACTACCTATGATGTGTCTACAAATTTTTACTTCAGAATAGAATTTGCCCATATTTTTTTATATACTAGGTGGTAAAAATGTGATTTAGGTAAATCTGAAATGTGCAAAGTTCCTTCCAAATCTATCACAGGAGTTATTTTAGGTGTAGTGAGCAGACCTACACTAGAACATACTAAGAACGTTTTCCGGTCGATTCCTTTGATCAGTCCTTTAATTCATTGCTTCCTACACAAAAGGAGGGATTCAGAGGGATTGTGGGTTTAGTCAAATGGAGTGATTTGGCCTCAATGCTTTTCCTTTATCTCCGGGATCATATAGAATTATGATGGCCGTTGGGAATAATTATTGCGTACTTATAGTAAGTAAGATCCGATGGTTTCTAATGGCTTATGGCTACTTATAGAACGAAAATGTCACAGTTTCCTTGTGGATGTTATGATTTAGGGCACGGACTAAAATATTATAGCTATTGAGGGGCTTAGACGGTACGTGCTTGCTCATGAAAGCTTTACATTATAACTATTTAGTGGTAAATTATTTAGTTGTTTTCTATTAACAGATTTACGATGTTTATAACTAAGTACTAAATTGGTCTGGCTCTAAGATTGCTATCGACATAGGAATTTATGACTTCGTATTTTTCACCATGAAAGATCTGAAATAAGTTCGATGTCTATAACCAATATGTTGGTAACTTTATTTTGGACCTACTCTTATTTTAAAAATAAAAGCTTGAAAGCGCTTTGAAATTACATTGTAACTCGGTCTCCTCTGTACCTACTGCAAGACATTGTCTCTGTTGGAACTAGAACTATGCTATTATGAGCACAAATGAACTTTTAGAAACAGGAGCACCATTGGTTTCCTTCCACATTTGCCGTAAACAGTTTCCACAATGTTTGCAGAAAATTCTAATCTGCTGGATCTAGAGTAGGTATTCAAACTACTAGTAGTAAGTAGGTAATAAGGAGCTGTTTTCTGCGACTTTCGTGAAGAAATTTTGACGTGTACCTAGTATGTAGGTATAGAAACTGTGTAACTACATATACCTATTGTACTTGCTTGCTTGGTATAGGAAGAGTACCAGAAATAAAATTGCATTAGTAATAAATAAGTTAGTAATCTTTCTCTACCAAATTTCATTCAGATTCGTTCAGCCATTTCACATTTATAGTACTCATAGGTAACATACCTAGAACAAGATGATCATAAGTAATAACTAAAATAATACTTACTTCCCTCTTAGTATCAGATGTAACCACATTTTCCACAACAACCTAGACCAAGAGACAGACTTCTAATCTCGTTCCAGTTAATTACCGCCAAAGGTTTATGGTCCATGTGGTAGCAGTGATAAAGTTTACGACGTTTTGAACGATGGCGAATTAAGTGCTCTAGAACTATCTATTTTAGTGCTTATAATCAATTGATTAGCACCGCAAATATGTGCCTTAATCGATGGGAAAATTATATTTGGTATTTTTATAAAAAGGTTCTTTATTTTTGTATGATAGATATTCGGAAGTTTGATTACTAAAGCTTCTTGATCTGCCTTTCAAAACTGTCTAAAGATATATCGATTTGAGGCATTTTGCTTTGTAGGTGTTTTAAATCTGAGTTAGTAATCCTTCAAAGTCGTTTCGCGTCGTAGGCATTGTGAGCATAAAGGATTTCGACTTTGTGTCCAAACTTGCTATAACTATAAGTTCCTATAAAATAAATTAGGTTGACAAAATGTAATGTTGCTTCTGATAATAATAAAATCAATTAGGCAATGGAATGCTTGCCACACACACACACTATTTTAAAATGTTAATTGCTGAAATTGTTATACTTATATCATGACATTATAATTATGATTGTAACTATAGGTAAATTATTGTACACCAACAATTGGTAACATAGAGATACTCTACATCTTTAGATTTTAACCTATGTTGAACTATAAATAAATTGATTTGATTTGATTCCTTATTTAACGGTAAAGAACACAGTCTAGATAGAGAAGAAAGTCAAATGTCGGTATGTTTGTTTTACACTGAAACAGCTGAATGAGACTATGAAGGTAGCTCATATTACCTCATTACACAGACGCTTGTATGTACCTAATAAAATAGTTTTTATTCTTAACTAGAGTTTCCCCTAAGCTAAAGGAAAATATTAAGAGGTATGCAAAACGGCTCTACATAATTGTGCACGAATTATTTTTAATGTACGTTTTGCGAAAATGCAAACGATGCTGGACTCAGTAATAGGATTTGCATCACATGTGACACAGACGTTTATTACTGCCGACAAGGGAATGAATTGGAACGGGATGTGCAAGCGTGCAACTAGGTCGATGGCACCCTCACAACAAAATAATAGGCATACTTCACTTTGAAGCTAACGAATGCTTTGTTTTGTGGAAATTACCTACAGTAAATAAGTAAAGTACAAACAAAAATTAAAAAGGTAATAAATAAAAAATATCAGGTAATCTTCAGGTATGTAAGTCGTTGGCACTGAAAGTATTTTTTTGTAAGCCTAAAATAACATTTACCTTCTTCTAATACCCGAGATCTCGCTATTTTATAAAATCGTGTTTGTTCTAAATATGTGTAGCTGAGATGCAAGTTCTCTACACACGAGACATGCTAGATGCTAAGATAGGTTAATTTGAAATACAAAAGGTTCGGTCTGAGCAAGATCAAAGTAACAACTGACGGGTTAGACGAGTTTTGAACAATATCACAAATCCATCAATCAAAAAGCCTCATACGTCCAAACTTTGAAAGTACAACATCATTCATGAGCACTAATGACCCTGTATATAACTCGAAGAATTGTTTTCAAAACGTGCTTCGTATGTATGCTACTTTACAATCTGCTGAATACAAATGAAATGACGTTCAATTTATTTGGCGAATCGACCAATAATGGAGAGACCAAACAGCGCCGAGGCGTCCCACAGTGCAACAAATACAAAAATGATACGATCATACATATTTTATTATGATGCTTTTATGAAAATCCGACATTGATAAAGGCTGGTGGAATAAAATCGTAAAAGTATTGCAAGTTATTACCTACTGGGAAAGGTGGAAGTTATGACGAAACTTCCCAAATAATATTTAGTGATAAGCTCGGTATAAAGTAAATAATAGAGTCTGAAACAGTAAATTTTAACTTTAAGTTTGCCAAGCAGTGTTTCTTTTAACTTTAAGTGTGTCTTCCTTACAATCACGCTCTCTAA
The DNA here is from genome assembly GCA_951394285.1 of Epirrhoe tristata. NCBI lineage: Eukaryota > Metazoa > Arthropoda > Insecta > Lepidoptera > Geometridae > Epirrhoe > Epirrhoe tristata. The sequence continues at coordinate 5,573,220 of OX596146.1, read as the reverse complement.
ATTAAACGAAAGTCTCTTAACTAAACAAGCACAAAACGACTTCACTTCATTCTGGAATTTAATTTCATTTAGTGTGGTAAAAACTGAATTGAAATCAAATTGGGTTTCATTTAGATTCGAGTGTCAATGTTATTTCGTTCAAGATAACAACCAAGCTTACTTAATGGAATAAAAATTGCTTTGTGTGATCATAAAATTGTCAACAGAAGTGTAAAAAAGCCAGCAATATAATTTTGGAGCATTTGCTCAATAAAATTCTTAGCTGTTATAACAATAAATTTGCAAAGTGAACTGACAAAAGGAAAACTCGGAAAAAGTTGAAAAAACTGGGAGAATCATCAAACTAAAGTTATAGGCGTTGATATTTGGCGAAAACCCAAAGAATACGTGATCGGAAATACTGAATTGCCTATTCATGATTTTACGCGTATGCAAATTTTTGAACAAGATTGGGAGAAAAGGGCTTTTTAACTTTGCAACGGCTTGCGTTTGATTCGAAAAGTTTCATGGAGAAGTGCTGAAAAGTGAGAACTAATTTGAGTTCCAGTCAGTATTGCGGTGAAGCCTTTTTTTATTGATGTATAGAATGCAAACATATTTGCATACGAATACCTAGACTCTAGGTATGTATGCACAACAAAATAACACTCTAGGTTCTAGAGTATTATTTTGTATTGTGTACCAGTGGTTCAAGTCTTTGGATAATGATGATGAATGAAAAAAATTGTTTGCAGCTTTAGTGAAGTTGATCCTCTCTGTAGCTAAGGACGACAATTAAACATGCTCTCAATGCACGGAAGCGGTCAGCTGCTAATGTTACAAATGGTCCCCCATCAATTTTGTGATCCCGAAAGTAACTACAAAATCTGTCAATAGCATCTTTGCATCAACAGCAATGCATGTTATTTTTGTTACTAATAATCAAATAAAATATATACTTATGAGCCTTAACACGTTCAATATTAAAATTGTTTTGGATTTCAATAAAATACAGATGTCTAATTTAGTCAGAACTTCGGCTGTATTTTGATAAGTTTGATAATTTGTTCTGGTTATTATTTGCTGAATTTATTATTTGTTTATTAAGTTCTAAAATGGCCAGATATTTTATAAACTTATTTTGATTGTGAATATTTTTCGTTATGTATTGTTCGTATTCTGAAAGTTGGTGAGTATATTTGTGTTTCAATTATGCCATTACCATGTGACCAATTTGGATGAAATTTAGAATACCTTGTAGATCGTAGCCTGAAATAGCATAGATACACTCTTAAAACTGTTGGTACCATGCGACCGGAGCTGCAGGCGTAAAAAGTTTAGAAATATTAGTTATTTATGTACCTTATTTATTCCTTTGTTTTGTTGTTGTTGTATTGAATGATTTTCTTCCTTTTAATTTGACCATGGATTTACCATTCAGTCTGTAATTAAAACAATACGCAACTTTAAAGAAACGTCTTCATTAATGAAATCAGATCGAAAAGTATCGAAAGACAGTGTTTTATTTTTGTCGAGAGGAAATGGCCGCTTGTACAATCTCTTTGTTGTGGATCGACTCGTTTGGCTAATTAGGTGTCTGGGGATTTTGTTTTGATGTTTTTTTACCTTTTTACGGAAAACGTGTTAATTAGTGAAACGATGGTTTATTTTAAGAAAATGTTTGTGTTTTTATTCAACGATAAAAATATTGGTTATACCTTTATTTTTTATTAGAAAAATGGATACTTTATAATGGATGATACTTTACTGACTAACGCGGAACTAGATTTTAGTAGGTAGGTAGGTACTTGTTGTCGCCCACGGCTTCGCTCGCATAAAAAGTAGCTGTGTTTATCAATCTATTTCAATGTCGTGCTTCTGATTAATACTTGTCTACTGATGTTATAATTCAAAAATTTTGTGCGATTATAGCTGGATGTTTTTTTTATTGGTAAGTACATAACTTACTAATTTGTTTAGATAATACTTAAAATATTAAGTTTTTCTATTCTTTTTTTTTCTAACTACATAGCTAGCAAACCCGCATGTGAAAGCTCGTTAGAAATTACATCTACTATTAGGTATTGAGGTTCTGGTTGGTTAAATAAACTTTTATATCCCGGATCTATTTAAGACTATTGGCGCTGAAAGTGCCTGGAAATAAGAGCTCAATATTAAAAGCAAAACAAAAGATGTAGCTAGGGGGTTCCCCAGCTACATCTTTTGTTTTGCTGATTTATAAAAAATCTGTAATCTCTATTTATGAAGTAAGTGATCTGTTCGGCCTTTGGCAGGCATGAATACTTGATTGGTAATTGTTAAATTACCCCCATATGTTTGCTTTAAATCGTACGATGCCGGAAATTGATTGACCTAGTAATATTTAATCAACATTAAGTCCACTTGTGGGGCAACTTTTAGTTTCAGTTTTGATTATGTATCGCTCCCTGTATTTATCGTAATTTTGGATATTATTGATACTTTTACTTTTTAATAGTGATTTATTGGAAACGATTTTTTTTTCAATGAACTTTCATAATTGCTAGCTTATTAAATATCAAAGTAGTTTGAGTAAATATGTAATAAATTAAAAGTTAATTTATACGTAAAATTAATTGCCCAATCATATTAATGTGTATGTAGCTGCGAACTTGTGTAAAGGCTCTACCTACATATATGCGGGTTGGGTAACAAATAAATAAACAAACAAAATCAATGTCTTTACTTTATTTAAAATATAAGTTTTGATTGAATCCTTACTTTGTATAATAAGTTAAGGTTCAGTTTAAACCATAAATTTTGATACTTGCAAAATATTTTTCACAGTCTCAAAATAGCTCAAAAGTTTTTGTCTATAACGTTGGTCAAGAAACTCAAACCAGATCAATGTGTGCAATCAAAGGCTAAAATCAAAACTAGCAATTATAGCTAACTGTTATTAGGTATGTTTGTTCATTAGCCTATCATTCTAACGATGACTAATATCGAAACTTTCGAAAATAATAACATTGCAAGTGCGAGATGACAGAATAGGTGAAGTGAACGGAGCCTCCAGACACAAGGTACACGTGCTAGTCCGTTCTATCGGCACGACCTAACCGAACCTTAGGCCACGGCCATATGTTCATAACTTACACACTCTACACTTATCACTTTAAAACTGCACAGTTGAACCTCTTTGGTTTAAAAATGTTTTGAAAAAGGAAGGGGTGGTTCGAAGTTTGAAAGTTGTCGAGAGGTGCCGGCGAGCGGGAGCGCGCGACCGCAATGCCTTGGAGTGGAGCTTACACTGATTTTTTGTCGGAGGCATCGCCGCCGGCTCGAGCCGCATGCTCCACATTTGGCGACCGGTGTGATACGCGGCCTGATGTGTGATTAGGGCTGACTGACGTGCGTTTGTGCAACCCAAGTAGGCGTACTTGGTAACTTACAAATTGGGTCTTTCTTAAAAGGTAAAATAACCAGATTATACGCATGCTGAACACAGTGTTTTCCATACAATTATCTATTTTAAAGACCATATTTCAGTATCTCCTATGCCCGCATATAAAAGTATAAACAAGTTACCTAATAGCAATTTCCCTACATCGTAACATTGACATTAGATAAAAATATAGGCAGGTACCTAACAAAATTACTTAATCGTAGTCGGTATACTTGACCGTGATTACCCACTTACCATTGACCTAGTTTAATTACTACTTGTAGTATGGCCAAATATCCGATACTGAACAAAGATGAACTGACTGTCACAATGACGATCATGCGAAAACACCAGATATTTCACAACTAATACAGGATTGTCTCATAATTGATCTTGCAGCAGAGCCTATTTCGCTTAAGTGCCAGAAACACGTGTCAGCCCTACATTATCACCTATTACTCGACCGTCATGTGAGCAACAACACCTAGCCATTGCGGCCAGTTAGCTCCCCCACCCGGCCGGATTACCACTTACCACTCAGATCCTGTAGCACTTGTGATCAACCTACAACGTATAATGATCTCTATCTTCAATATCGTAGACGCTTAGTTTCTCTGATGCAAACGAATCCTGCGGTAGAGATCGTAGCTAGTCAGAGATTATAGAGTCTAGTTTTGTTAATTAAATAATGAACTGTATCGAGCATGATTTTAGCTGCAAGTTCACTTGTGTGTTCTAGTTCATAGATGTGTTGCCATGAGTGAAACTTCTGTCAGTATAATTTTTCTTCTATGACTCAAGTTTCCGCTACAATTATAGGTACCGGCTTGTTACGTTTGCCATTTCGTAATGTTTAATTAATGTAAAATGTCGAATCATACGGGCTTAGGTGTATCGATGTACCTAACCTTCTGTTTATTCGAATCAATCATTACTTCATTAATTCGTTCCCACGTTTAGAAGCGTGTATTAGATTATGAAATAGAGGTGCTTTTATATGTTTTGTTTTCGATAGCTAAATAATTAAAATTGTTTGATGTAAAATTAGTTTGGTTTTGTTATGGCTTTTGCTTTTATTTTAATGATTATAAAAATGTCCGTGAATTGTAAAACTTCCCCTTTATTAAAAGATTTCAATAAATACCTACGTCCTAATTACTATACTTATGATTGTATCTAAATTCATATATTGATTTATGATAAGGTTTGTGCTAATCTTTTAAAATGTTTGGAAATATTTGGATGTACTTATACAAATTACACTTCCTTCACTGTAAGATTGAAATAAATACGTAGGTGATCCTTAATGTACATACTATGTGCCTAAATTCATATTAAGATTTATCATAGGGTTATGTGTAGATTAGTTAAATGATTAATGCTAAAATGTAATTGAAAAATAGTAACTTCCTATCATTAAACCACGCCCATGTTTAAAAATGTGATATTATGGAATGGTGGGGCGGACCGATGGTTCGAGGCAAGGCCTGTTGGACAGCTCATCATTCCGCTCCAGACCAGCAAGTTGGAAAGATATCCAAGCAAAAGCCATAACAAAACCAAACTAATTTTACATCAAACAATTTTAATTATTTAGCTATCGAAAACAAAACATATAAAAGCACCTCTATTTCATAATCTAATACGTGCGACTTATGTATGTGAAATAAATACTTACTTTAAAATCCCAAGATTTTGACGCTTTGCGATAAAAATAATATTATATTCAGTAAAACAAAATTAGCCAGGACTTTTATACAGGGTTATTTGTAAATTTTATATTGTTGTTTTGTTTTTGGTAAATGTACCTATTATGTTTTGTAAAAGTCATAGAACAAAAGTTGTTGTTTATGATGATAGTAATACAGTCCTGAGAGGTTACCGGTGTTTTACAAATAACCCTGTATATTAGCGTTATAATCCGTTTATTTACTTTAAGCAGATTATAACAAAATAAACACTAAAGATGACATGCAAAAGTTGTGATCAGTTTTGTGAATTATAAAATTTTGATCTTTCGTTTCCTTTCTCTGGATGACTTGCGAATAAGTATACCATAAAGACTTACATATTACGTTTTTTTGTAAGCTCTTGAGTCAAAAGTAAGTACTCAAAAATTAGTAATCATTTATTATTCGAGTGCGTGTGAAAGTACTGCAACTAAATGAAATGCAATTGAGTTGCAAGAAACCACCTGACCCGATTCTTTTAACACTTCGTAATTAAAAGGCGTCAAGGGACCGTATCGTAAATCGTATTGTGATTTATTAGTATCGTATCAAAGATAATATTAAAAAATATTGACTGTCATCATTCATCATTTGGGGGCTATAATTAAAATACCGCGTTCTCTTCCGCATCTACTTATACTTAAATTATCAACATGTTCTTCCAACTGTCTGCAGGCTCCGTTTGTTTTTTGTTTTGTCTCTAATTTTATCATTTTGTCATTTATTTATATGGACGTGCCTCTGACTATCCACATAGACATCTTCAAAGGATCTCAGAGGGAATGTGTACCGTGCCATACGTGCTTATACACATAAACTAAGTATAACGACTGTTCGTTATACTTAGTTTATGTGTATAAGTGTATTTCATTTATAGGCGTCGGTTTTTATTATTTTAGATGAAAAAGCGTACCTACGGTTAAAGATTAGGTACCTAGGTGTAGTATGTATTTCCAAAATTGTTTGAATTTTGAAACGTTGTCACATATGAATTGGTTTCTCAATGTGTTATAAACAATGTTGACTTCTAACGAGGATGTTGTGATATGAACGCATTAAGTTCATTTAATGTCAAACAAAGCGTCATTTACGAGTAGTCGATTAATTTGTATCATTTTATCTCTGTCGTTTTAAAATGAAAACAAGATAAACATTCTTAGAAGTGATAGCTGCCGTGTTTCTCTTTTATATGAGTTTAAGAGGAAAATCAACCCAATATTGCCATCGTAAAACTTGTAATAAAGAAAGTATGAGCCACCTAGTATTCTTCGCTCAATTTATTTTTAGTAGAAACACACTAGTCTCCTGGGACCCTTGGGACTGAGCGCAGTGAAAACTTGGTAAAACTAATTGGTTTCATAATACATCAACAACTCCTGTGGTGATAAAATACTTCACATAAATTTTATGACCAGAAAGTCCTTCTCTTGACATTTGCATTCATAGAGAAAATGTATTTGGAGCGTTCAAAGTTGTGTTTTCCTATAAAACTGTTGTTAGAGGTAAAATCAGTTATCTCAAAAATAGGAAAATTATAAATTTGTTTAATTATTATTATAAGCTTTCGAGTTAGTAAACCAAATTCGAGTTCTTGTCAAACTGCGTTAACTTCATAACTTTGCCCATAAAATTTGACCTGATTAATTTGGTGCGGATATTTTCGATTATTTTAGATGTATTTATAAAACAAGCAAATTGGTACCTATTATTTTTAATTTTACGCTACAAATGTGTCATTATAATGTGCATTTATTTTATCTTTCTGGTTATTTTTTTATATTGTTAAAGAAACTTTGTTATGTTTAATTTAAAGTTTAGTAAGTTGTTACCTAATTTGTTAGCACGATGAATTGATGGTTAGCAGGTAGAAAATGCCTTCGGCATTATTTTTGTAATTTTGTGCAATAAAGTATTTAAATAAATAAAGCTTTATAATAAGTATAAATAAACTAATAAGTACTTTTTATTTTTATTTCAAATTAAATTAATTAATTATATTAAGACCATCATACAATTTAATAGCACCTAACAGCAGATACTTTTACGAGTGCCTGACATTTTTTGGAGTAAAGTCTTTCAGAATACGAATGTATGCAATCAACAGCAAAACAATTTGATAGCTTGAAGATGAAGTATGATTTCAAGTAAATGCTGTTGCAAGCTCTCGTAACGAGTGGAAACACCTCATAAGGGCAATTTGAGCGTAATTTATGATGCACAAATTGCTCAGGTTTGAGTTTATCTGCCATAAGAAATCAAGTTTGGAGGTGTTAATGGCTTATCAGGTGTCGAAAAATTTGCTTGGTGGCAGTAAAAGGAAAGGTAATCATCAATTTACTTGTTTTTGGTCAAATGTTTGATAACTAAGTAAAAGTTAAGTTCGTATGAGTCAGTGGCCAACTCTGGTGGTTTGATGACTTTAGGGGTGAGAGCTTAGCAAATGCAAATCTTATAGGTACTTAGGTACTTACCTACTGATTTTTTTGTCATCTACCTTACATAAATAAATAAATAAATAATGCTGGACTTTTTCACACAGCATCATCTAGCCCCAAAGTAAGCAGAGCTTGTGTTATGGGTACTAGATGACTTATATACTATACTTATATACTTTTTGTTTGTAATTACATACATATTATATTTGTAAAATATATACATATTATACATAGAAACACCCAGAATCGAGACAAATATTTGTAGATCATACAAATTGGGATCGAACCCGCAACCTTTTGCGTCACAGGCTTCGCCCACTGCGCCACAGAGGTATAAAAAATAGAATAGTTGTTTCGACAAGAAGAAGTGAAAGATAGAAAGGACTAATAAAGTTCGGTCTCATTTTTATCAACTCATATTTCGAAATGTGCCTACAAACTCTTCAAGACGTTCAATATAAAGGGAGATATCAATTCCTCAGAATCACCGTACTTATCATTCGACATGTCCAAAAATACTTAGAATCAAATCGTTTCAACATCGTTTTACAGTAATGACATTGTAAAGACGATCCACGAAATCTCATTAGCTATAATAAAGCTTTATTTGTCGGGCACGCGTCGGCCATTTTAAAGCTGATTTTGAACGTGAGACTTGTAATATTGCGACTTTTATTAAATTCTGATGTTACGGATTGAGAAAGATGTAGCAATGTTTGATAGATTGCCTCCGAAAATGAGATCAGAAGATCGGATTTGCCGGAAAAAACAGAGCTTTTAGTCGATCGTCAGTTAAATTAGTGACATAATTTATAAAACATGGCAATACCTTTATTTACAGTAAAATGATTCAGTTCCTACAAGGTTCCTACAGACATAATATCAAAATAGTGGACGGTGTTGTGCTTAACAACTAATTTGTTGTTTCTAATCTAAGTTGTAAGTGCCTACGTATAATATGGATGGACAAGACCTCCCTTTTTCTTCCGTTCCGATGCAGCAAATGTCTAGTTTGAAATATACACCCCTATTTTTACCAAAAAACCATGGTCTCGATGTCTGATACTGATCACATTTAAGTACCTAGTTAAAACTCAAAAAAGATAAAAAAATATTATAACCTTAAAAGGAGACGAGATGACGATGACTGGGGATGATACGAGAGCATAGTTTGAATGAGAGTTCGTACGCGATTGTTGTCTGTAGTACCTACTTATTTGTACAGTTTTCATATGTTCGGTTTTGGTTGATTACATTCCTCGATAACTGTGTGATAGTTAAATTTAAAAAAATCTGACCATGCCATTATCATTTTCTGCATCTACTGCAACCAGTCTTTAAATTTTTTTTGGTAGTCATAAAATAGCGGAGTATATGAACAAATTAGGTAATCTTTCCGATTGTACGTAGGGTGCTCCTACCTGGTCTATAAATTAGGTGCTCTAAATCAGTAGGTAATTGGTTATCTCCTGTAACAGGCTGCACTAATGTAAATTAATTGGTTAGGTATGTTGGGTAATTGCAATTAGACTTAAACACTGACCCATAAATTGATGATATCTGTTGTATTTGACGTTTGTAATAAATGAGTAATCTTTAGAACTAAAAATTGAAAAATAGAACCTAATATTATATATTTTTAGTAGGTACTTATTGGAATAAATAAAACTGTGTTTTTGACCTAATTTTGAAAGATCAAAGAACACATCGTAGCAGGATGAACAAACTCAGTACCGTTGTAAAATATTTAGTACTCTTTTCTAGAGTAAGATAGGTAAGTATAGTAAGAATTCATAAAGCGAGTTCTCGAAAATTTGAGCGAAAATTCAATTTTCACCTTGACTACAAACGTTATCTCTAAATTTCAGGTTACATTGAAATGCATTTTATCCAACCATTTTTGTTTAATTAGCTCTTTCTAGAGTATGTGTAGGTATAATAAGCTTACAGTCAACATACAAAAGCTCTTACTTGCCGTTCCGTAAAAGTTTCGCTGCCCCCATTCTTATCAAACCAAGATACAAATCAAATTATGCAAATAATTAATAGCATATTTCTCTGCAACAGCATACTTCTCTTTCTTATAACGATTTATCCACCCAACTACAGTATTTTCAATAATCACCTCTGTTAGTTGAAGCCACACGATCTGTTTTTGCGTGTGATTTTGCTCGTGGTTTTCCAAACCATTGAACTGTGGTCCAAAATAGCAGATAACTGTCAGATAAGGAGTTGATAATGTCTTAATGGGATTTCACTACTCGAACTACTGGTTGGATTAAGTCTACTGACTGGCTGACAAGCGTATTGGAGTAAATTGCATTTGGATTGATATAGAACCGGTAAATGGATATCAGCTTGTAGTTAACGTAGATCAAATACGGTCAAGGACTTTTTTAATACGTACCTACGTAATACCTTCAGTAGTGATAATCTGAAGTAATAAGAAAGGAATTAGCGAATTATTGCATTTACAACTTTTGAAGTCGAAACTAAAGTTTTTTTTGCATTTCACATGTCAAAACAAAACTGTTAACACAAAAAAGCGTTCTATGTACGAGTATGTAAAAATTGATTTTCTAGGGACAGTTTTTTAGTAAGACTTGGTCTAAACTCGGCTTATTTTCTTGTAATAAGTCCCAGTATATTTTACTTACAAAACGATTTCTGGGGCTGAGAATAACCTGATTTGCTGAGTAATCTTGCTATTATTACATTGTTATTATCCTATTAAAGTACTGTAAGTATCAAAATTCCTTGTGATAATCTTTCATCTGGCCTTTCTGGGGAATATTGACATGTCCTGTATCATGCAGCAAATATGTCATGGCTTACTCGATCCATCATGTTCTAAGCCTATTATGAAGTCAGCCGCAATTTTGTACAAATATCGTCCCGAGGGGATTTCTTGAATGATATACAGTGCTTATCTTGAGGAACAATTTATAAATCACGTTTAATCCTTGGCAAAGATCCGATGTGAAGCTGAAGATGAATATCACTTAGAAGTTTTGATAGGTTCAGTTACGACAAAAAGTTCTGCAAAATTTCTGTTAGTCAAAAACAGCTTTTTAAATCACGATGTGTGTTTCATTCTCCATTAAAATACAATCAATCTTAGCATGTCATCTAGATAGATTGGTCGTTTCATGTTTCAGCCTTGAAAGAAAATATTTTTATGAATCCCGGTTTTTGTTCGTAAAAAATTATTAAGCATGTCTATAATTTCCGTTCAATTGCTTTAGACCTACAGTAGTCAGGTAAAGAAGTATTATATTTCCTCACGCCTGCAATTTCGAAAGAAAGAAAATATCTCTGTTGATCATTCCAGACTATGGCTCTTCTTCTGCTACGCGACGCTTTACTGGAAATTCAACTTTTGCCTCTTACAGGTAAGAAAAAAAAATGTTTTTTTGCCCTTTTTTATTTCTTCTTACGGAAATTCATATTTAAACTTAAATCACTCATGATTACCAGGTTACCAGGAAGAGTTTTTAGCGATTAGGTTGTTGTTACGTACGTGTGTATCTTTTATTGTGCATAGAAAATCTAAGCCATTACAAAATAAAGCTCGTTAAAACTTAATTGAATTTCTTTTCAATCTAATTTCTCCACTCATGCCTTCACCAAATGAAGTGATGTGTAACCAACCGCACGTTGGTGTTAAAATAATTTGCACGTTTTGAACTTTGACTCGACGCTTTCGGTTCATTAGCTGTCATCAATCTCGCATGTTCAGCTCGTGAGATGTGGTAATCTGATACCGAAAGAGTAAAATAACGAACAGGCTTACAACTGTAACCAGGGCATGAGAGACCTTCTTTTAGGTATATTTTCTGCCTTTTTTTCGTGTTGGCCAAACGGGATAATACCATGATTTTCGTTCCTAAGTGTGGGTTTGAATTCCCGATCGTAGATATTTGTTACATGGTTGAATGAATCGAGATAGATTGATCAAACCTTACATTTCTGAAACCATGTTCCTTTTCGGACGGTATCGGATGGTGGCTAGACGAAAAAAGTGTTCGATTTTTGCGTCACGACACATGTACATATCAAATCGGCACAGTGCGAAGTGCGTAGTCGTAAAACAGTCCATAGATTGTTACATTGTTAGTACGGAAGAGCGTTTCTAGGATCAATTATTTATTTGACAAATGCTCAATGTCAAAGTTGAAACTTCGTTCCAACCGAGTGTTCCATGACACTCACGTATTTTTTTTAATATATATATCACAGTCGTATAAACAATTTCATGAAATGAAAGATATTAACTATCATTTACGAAAAATCATTAAATCCCCGACCTAATAATGAAAGAACCTTATAAAATTACTCACAGACCCACTGTGATAAATTCGCAATAAGACGCAAAAACTCTTGCAAATTATTATAAATGAGGCTGGTAATGAATTCGATCCGGCCACCAATATCTTGGAGGTGAACTCGTAATATTGTAAAGTAAACAATTATTATTTATCCTCCTACTTAATCAGCAATAAGCACAAATTGAAAAATAACAGCCGAGATACGAGGAATCCATCGAAACTCCGGCGCCAGTTGCTTTCATAAAATTCAGGTATAAATTAAAAAGAAACTCAAAAAAATACCAAGATGCATGTCCGTTCGTATGTTTTCATTTTGCTAGACGAAGTATATCGAGACAGACAGGTACTCGTAGGTAGGTACGGTCAGCGTCACCAACCTAGCAGGCGCGGTCCTAGGGGGGGTCACAGGGGATCACTCATGACCCCCCCCCCCCAAATGAATTTAGAATTCAAAAAAATTAAAGTCTTAGTATTTTAAGTTTTTTGTATTGTGTAGGACATGGTGTGTTCTTTTTGTATTATGTATGCAACTAGGGCCATAAAGAAAAGTTCATGCTAAATAAATCAACATAATTTTTCTCATGCAGGTAGAGACGCGATGAAAAGTAAGTTTAAAATAAAAATAAACAAGATGAAGAGATAAATTCAGAAAACATACCCAAGCTGTGTTCATTGTGTCCGGGCGCGTGCGTTTGGCAATAAGATTAATTGTTATCGCCCGTATAAGGGCCGGATGCCCCTCATGTGAATTATGATAAAGCCTGCATAAGCAGTTTTTTATAACGCAAGTTCTTCACTCTGATATATAGACGTATCCTCGCTACCAATAAGTGCACTTGATACAAACAAAATAAATCAATTATTGCTTTCGCGAATGTTTTGGAGTTGTACTGTGTTCATGAAATACAGGAAAAATTTATGATACTTCAGATTGGGGCAACGAATCAATTTGCGGAAGATGTATTAGTGACTTGTTTTTCTGTTCAGAAAATGGCAAGCTAGGTAAACTGTTCTAATAAATTAGGAGTCGTAATTTTATTACCAACAAAGTATTGCAGAAATCAATTTTATTTATTGGGCACAATTATAGGATTACAAAATGATTAGGAGTGTCTAGCCAGAAAGCTATTCAGCTCAGTATGAATCGCATAATATACAAATATACAAAATTACCTACTTAATCCAAGTCAATCTTTATTTATGCTCTCTGTTATGTAAAATAAAAACTTGTTAGAAGGACTCTTCAAAGTATATCAAGAAAAGCTTCACATATACCGCCGTATATGTACCTTTTATGATAGATTTCTTACATCTTGTGACCCCAAATGACCCAATATATTTGTTTACCTGCTATCAGGTTAGAAATAAAGCGTCAGCAGTTTGCAACGGTCTTTAAGATTTAAGTAAACTTCGAGGTTTTAAGTCTCAGAGTTAGTCATTATCATTAGTCTATTTTATTATTTTTGAATTTCTAAAGGACAATTTTTGTTAAGAGGGATATTTTAGAAACAGCATCTTAAAGTATCATCAAGACCAAGCAAAGAATAGTGCCCAGCCCGTGATATTAATCAAGTGCTTCCGCTGGTAGGTCCCGCATTTTAAAACTGCCTCATTCATTTACGTCACTTGAAAGAGCCACTCGGCTTGACGCCTTGACAGGAACCGGAATTGAATCAGGTCTTTAGAATTTAGCAAAAAATGGCACGAATTCATTTAGAATACAAAAAATACAAATCAAACAAGACATCGCCTCATATAGGTGATGTAAACATTCTCGCAGATCTTCAGGTATAAGTTCTTTGAATTTTGAATCCTGAGAGAATGGTTTAAGTGCTGGGTAAGTCTATTCCATCTCAAACAATGTCCCAGGCACTACAGCGTCCCGTTAAGTGCAGGCATGGATTGCCTCCTGACGCTGTAAAAATCATCTGATATGTATAGATGTAATAAAGGCCTAAGTTAGTTCTTTGAAAATTTAAATGATGTGTTTTTTGCAGTCAGAAGACACATCATTGGATTAAAAAGTCGTGTTTCCTACGCATTAATAATTTTAAAGTTGTATGAATCAAAGATGAGTATAAAAATTAATGCTCTGTAAACGTACTTATATACCTATATAATACTTATATATATGATATTTAGTACCTACTAAATATAACAAGACAAAGATAGTTTTATACTCAAAGTTTGTCGTTTTAAAAACTAAAATAAAACTAGATATTCAAAAACTTGTTCTAAGTTCTCGTAAACCAGTCCACGAATGCAAATAGGACTCATTTCTGCATTGCTGAGTTACTTTTCTTATTAAAAGTTCTACAAATTGCAAAGTTGGTTGCTCTGATTTTACCGTCCAGTGGTTACTTCCTTTTGCTATTTTACATTCAGGTTTATCTTTCACTGCAAGCGAACTGTGTTGGAAGGAAGTTGTTCTACTTTAGTTCACACTCTAATAATAATAAACTACTAATCTCTTTGTAACTCTCTTTGGATTATCGATTCGGCAATACTTTGTTAGGTAGTACCTTACCTTCTCATTCAGGATTTGTGATTGTATAAGTTCATTTTGAAACAACTTAATTTTTTTATTTTTTCAAAAATTGTTTTTATATTTCATCATCATCATCCACAGCCTCACTTACCCACTGCTGGGTATGACTTCCTAAGCTTGTGCCATCCACCACGATGTTTTTTAAACATACAAAAACTGTTATTTTTCTCATTTGATGGAAGGTCGGGCTTCGAGTTTCAAAGCTTTTCGTGGACGCTGTACGGTTTTGTAATTCGATTCCGATTTCACACGACTCGAATGCATAGAGGAAGCACTTATCAACTCCCCTTGCCTAATGGTTTATTGAAAGAAGTAGCAAATATATCTCCGGAAGCTCGTATTGAGTGTATTGTATACATATACTTATATTTAGTCCACCAGAGAGAGATACTTTTTTGTATCAAACAGATTTTTATGACTTTTTCTTTTCTTTGAAATATAATATTTATAATATTTTGAGTCGTGTAAGCCTAGACTAGTGGGGTGTACCTACCTATGTAAAATAGTGTCAGACCTGGATTTTTCTTCTAATAGGTGCGTGTCACGATTTACCTCTTTAAATTTTCGAACCATTTGCCGGGACTGCTTGTATGTATTAAATGCTACAACTACCAAGCCAAGTAGAATCATAATGATTAATGGCTAATCTTAGATACAATCCACGAGCCGACGTCGATTCCAAAATATTATAATTACCAACATTTATGCAAATGAAGAACCTTACTTTTTAAATAATTACCTACCGCAAACATCGGCAACCAGCATTTAACTGAATGTATACTTGTTAAGATAATATGCACACGTACATGATTTTAAACATGAAATGGTATCTACATTATGCGTGTGGTCAAAACATGTATGAGATGTTATCGATGCTTGAACTGAGCTTTTTTGAAAGCTCAAGTTCCGTTTCGTTGCTCTCGTTTGTTTAGCCCGGGAGCGATTACTCATCTAATTAATTGCTATGCTACGACAAAAATTAAAATGTTTCATCTGCTAGATTTTTTTTATCTTTGAGCACCTTAGGTCAAAATACATGGGGATGGGTGTTTAAGATTCTATAAAATTTAAGATGCAATAACGAAATAGAATCGTTACATTGTAGAGGCATATCCAAAGACATCATGGCTAATGCACTTATTTTTCTATGTAAGTAAGTAAGTAAGTTCGTTTGAGTCAGTGGCCAACTCTGGTGACGGAGTTTTTAGGCCGCCTTAAGGCCTCCGTCATGGCTTAACGACATGGGACCGACAATTTAACGTACCCTCCGAAGCACGGAAGCGCTCAGATGAAAATGCCACTGGCGGTCACCCATCCACTTACAGACCGTTTCGAACGTTTCTTAACTTCGCAAAAAGTTCTTGTAAAGCTACAAATATAAATAAAAAATCATAGTTAGCTCTGGATCTATAACAGATGACTTGAAAATGACAGCATGACAGGTAGCCACTTAGATGTTCGTTTGTTTTTAAAGAGTGTTTTAGGAAAGTCGTTTTTTTGCTGCTACTACATGGTGCGTGTAATTTGTAAGAGGCAACGAAATCAATGGTGGGTGTGAAAATTCTAAATTTCTGTTAGCATTGAAAACGGTCATGCATAAAAAGATCGAGTAGGTATGTTAAGATATTGGCAAATATGTAGGTAAAAGACTCTTTTATTTGTTTTTTTAAACCTTCAGAGAAGTTATTTCATCATCAATGAAAAGAAAACCTAGATCGACTCAGCTGTTTCCTTAATGATTCGCTTTCAATCAATGGTAGTTTTAAATTAAATGTTTAAGTACCAATAAACATTTCATTTCAAGATTCCATTGATCTTTTTAGTTGAATGTTAGTCTCGAAACAAATAATGTCAGTGTTAAAAAAGGAAATGAAACGGTGGATTTGTGTAAGTAAACGTACTCATTTCTCATCAGAACTCTTCCAAGTACTTTTTCCCAACTACTCATGTAACGTGACACATTTGAGTGCCTCTATGAAAAAATATTAAGTTTCTCATGTACTTACTACTAAGAGCTATTAAGAAGGCATACACAGCTAAATTATGTGACTTATTTGAGCTATGAACCACAAAATTGGTAGAACACAATAGGTCTAACGAACTATTGTCACGTAAAACATATGAGTGGATGACACTGTGACAAAACTGAGAGAGTAAATAAATCAGCGGACAATATTGTCATTAGATTTGAATATCAGTGACGATATACTAAGTAGGCACGTAATTCTATTAACGTCAACTATAAACCATATATATAATATAGCTAATACGAATGAGTGAAAAATCTACAACTTAGTTGCGCCATGCTTATGTTTCACTTTTCTGGGATGAAAAGTAACTTAAGCTTATGCTACATCTACAAAATCATGTTGTCCTTAAATCAATTATTCCAAGCATTTATTAATATTAGTATGATGACTACGGAAAAATATACTAATAATATTATAAATGTGAAAGTAACTCTGTCTGTCTGTTTGTTACGCTTTCACGCCCAAACCGCGCTGAAATTTGGCATAGTAAATGGTTGTATCCCTGGGAAGGACATAGGCTACTTATTATCCCGAAAAAAAGAAAAAAAGCAGCTAGTATATTATATACTTACAAATGAAAAAGAGACGCATTGGTAAAAAAAAATCACAACAGTAATAATAAAGGTAGTTTTACACAGGCGGCGTCTGTCATCACGTGCGGCCGGATCAACAATTACGATTTTTTTTTGTTTTTCAACCGTTATGTGCACGGTTTATAACCAAACAACTCTATCACAATACTTTGAAACAGTAGAGTGCTTGCAAAAAATGTAAATTTATCCCACCTATGTTTACTTCTATATATAGATAATTATTATTAATAAATAGATCATTATTAAAACATTGTAGGTATTTTCTACAATATAATACATACCTACATAAAATAATGATATTTCATAATATTGTAATGTTGTAGGTGCATAAAATAAGTGTTTCGCTTTTTGTGTTTCTGTCAGTCTGTTATTGAGGAAAGTATTTTTACTGTTATTTTGTATTGTGGCTACACGCAAGCTTTACAAGCCAACACCTCTGCTCGAAAAATGCCAGATTCTTTTTATCCAGAGCAGCAAATGTCAGTCACGGCACGTGAGCGCCTCGCTTTTGATATTTTATTTTATACACCTTGAAAATTATGAGACTTTTTTGGTGCATTGTGTGTTGTTATTTCAAAAATGTTTAAGCTTTGTTCACGTTTTTCTTAAATGGTTTGACTTTGTTTTATATTTATTCGTTTTGAAAGAATTCAGAATAAATAGGTACCTATGTGTTTGTTCAAATACTTAGAATAAGTCACCATTTTTAGGATACCTACATAGTTTCTACTTCTTCCTAAGATTTAGTAGGTAGGTAACCATAAAATGGTCACTGTTTTGTGTTCGTATTGTAGGTAAGTGCATTCATTCAGCGTCACCAACTGGCAACTCGTGTTGCTGTAGTTTGGGACACCAAAGTTTTGGAAACTTTGTCCCTATTGACACTTTTGATTTTAAATATTTGTTCACTGTCAATTTTTACACAACATATTGAAGCTGTTTTGTACAAATTATTGACAATAGGGACAAAGTGTCCAAACTTTTGTGTCCCAAACGACAGCAACCCGGCAACTTCCCTGCACAAGCCACGCAGCGCCGCGCCCGTTGAACAAGGGGATTGGGTACGAACCAGTTGGTGACGCTGACCGTACCTTACCGTATATTGAATACAAAATATGAAAATAGCAACACTTGATTATGACAGACCATTCTGGATGTTTCTTTACGAGTTATGAATTATGTTTTAATTGGAAGCGATTTATTTTACCGACTTTAATGTTTTTCTGCGCGATGGTTAATTAAAATATTACATCCATATTTGGTAAATTAAACGTTTTACGAAAATCTCTACCATTTGGGTTAAATGAAGCATTTGTTGAAAATCTTGAATTCATCAACTTTTAATGAGGCGCATGGGTTATGTGAAATTATGGATAAAATAAAATGATTGTGATAAATACATAAAAATACATTTATTTACCTACGTATGGTGGTCGTAAATATTATTTGTAAAGTACCTACCTACCTACGGTAATTATTAGTAGGTAAGTAAGTCGGGATGTTGATATTGTGTGGGCAATGTGATAATCAAATTATATTGTTTGGTTCTGAAACAATGAGAGACAGACACGCCATTTTGATGTCTTGTTCGTCTCTGTATTTTTTATAAGTCTGATTTACGTAACATCCTGTGTATTAAAAAATATGTACACAAGGTGGGACAAAATTATACCTCATTGAAGGAACAAATTCAATGAAATGTAATTTGCTACAACTTGAACACCATGTAAGTAAAAAAAGCGATTTTTCCCAATTTACGTTTGAACATGATTATATAGACGATCAGCTAAAAGCCACCACACACAATGAAAACTCTTCAAAACTAAGAGGTTCAAACACAAGATGCAAAATGGTAAAATATTACCAAAAACATTAAATAAGTATAATAATAATACTGGTGGGTGTAACAAACCTAAGATTTCTAAGCCCTATTATGTCAAAAAATTGTATTTCAGTCTACAGTAGCCCAAAACAGGGGCCGTATTCCCGTTCTTTTTTTCTTTCGTTTGAATAATATTTCTTACTGCGATTTCTGACTTGAAGGGCCAATTTTTCGGTTTGGTCCTAGATTAGGACCGTGTTTTAACGTTGATCTAATTGACCGAATACAATGGAGCTCGTAGTAAGAAGCATTCGAATATTCATCATACGAACGCGAATAACCCCCCAGGTATGAGTGGAGAGTATACTGGCTCAATACTGAATATCTTGTGTCCCGACACTCAATACTCTTATCAAAACACAAAAACAAAAGAAACGTTCTAAAGCCCGCGTTAAGGCGACAACAAATTATGTTAAAAACCGCATATCTCAGCCGCTCGTTATCTCGCTGACGATACAAAAACCAAGAAAATGTATTAAAAACGCGAGGGCGGTCGTTGCCTTCGCAATAGAGATCTACTATGAAATTACTTTAACAAAAGCTTTTTATTCTTCATCAGCATCAATCTCTAATGCTGTAGGATATTAGGCCTATCTTCGCTTTTGCCATCCGTATAAGTCCTTTTTAATGTATCCAATATCCATCCTCCTGCACGTTATAGTACTAGGTACTCCTGAAGTCCTGACCTAATCATCCTTATAAGTGGGGTCAGCAAAATGTTGCTTTTCCCATTTCTCTTACAAGAAACTCCTTAGTGTGTATTTTTACATGTTTAAAGTAACTTCGTTTTCAAACCATGATATCTTTGAAAGTCCTATTTGAGATTTCGTAAGGTTCAAACGAACAATACCGGGCATATCTAAGTTGTAGAAAACTATAAAATACGGTGTAAATAATCATATACTAACTAATTTACTAATTATATACGTTACTTTCCAAAATAATCTAATTATATACGTTACATCCTCAAAGTATTGGCAAGAAAGCCTATCTGGTTTCCTACTACTGAACTCTATGCAATCTGTCTAGTTCCCACTGTGCGGCAACTGTTCATTCTGAAAACGCTTCTTCGAAAACATGCGCAACTTAATTTTGACCCTTCTCTAAAAATTTCAAAACGAAGATCGGACAAAGTTTGCAACGACAATAATTGAACAACGACGCACTGAACTTGCAAGTCGTCACTACTTTTATTTGAGCTCAATATTATATAACAAAGTTAACAAGCTCATCAACATTTACCCGCTTACTAATTATAAATGTAAAGTAATATTACTTGAGTGGCTTTTATCTCTAACCTACAATGATACTGAGGATCTCTTAACTGACATTGTTTAATTAATTTTCCTTCGTTCACTCACTCCCTCACACACACTCACAACACACACACACACCCACACACACACACACTCACACACACACACATACACACATACACACACACTCACACACACACACATACACACATACACACACACTCACACACACACACATACACACATACACACACAAACACACACCACACATACACAAACACATACAACACTCACCTACTCTTATGCATGCTTAGATACTCTACTCATACTACTATCTGTTTTTCATTGTTTAGTTAGTATTTATAAGGAATTGTCCTTCATTTCCGGAGGAGGGCGTTGTTGTCTGCGACACAGCTTCTAAAAGCTACTGCAGGCATCATCGCTTTCATATGCTTTTGTACACATTGTTTGTATTCCTCAATAAATATATTTGATTTGATTTGACTTTCGATTCTTCCATTAGCGATAGCTAAGAAATCGCTTTTAGAGTAGCACCATACCGCCTCAGTTATTTGATAAAATAACTGCCCAAACAATAAATCAGTGTACGGCAAGTCAGTCGTATCTATTTTCGTGTCGTATTATCCGTGTTCGAGTGACCAAGTAGGTAGTTATCCTGTATCGATATCGTGCCGAGAAACGCATTTACATTACCCTACAGCAAAACGAAATCGGTTCTTGATCTATCTAGGTACCTACTTCACATTAATAACTTTTAGGCTACCTAAATGTGCAATGAAGCTTTTGGATTAGAAGGTAGGTAGGTAATATAATAAATTCAAGTCAAAAAAGTGAAAAAGCATAGTAAGGATGACGAAACAATTTTTTTTTACAAAAAGTTCGGTTTTATTCTCTTTAAAGCTGATCGCACATTTGTCCGCGCCGTACTTTTCTATGCAAATGTCAGAAAATGCGGCTTGCTTATTCTGACGTCTCATAATTTCTTCTATTGAATTGACAGTTCGGTGCATTCGGCTCGGCGGATCGTGCGACCACCTTTAAAACTCTGCTGATGCATCATTCAATTGTTTTGTTTATATTTTTAGAAAGACAGTAGGTATAGTATGGAGGTAACTTTTACCTACCAAATTCGAACAGGTACACACCTAGTAACCTGTTTTTTGACTGAATTCGTCGTATCTTAAAGCGAGTAGTAGATTATCCTGTATCGTCGACAGGAAGCCTAAACGGTAGTTTTCGCCGGTTCTTTATATATTTTGTTGTGTTTGCGTCAAACGTGGGAGGATCAGCAAGTGGTTTTACGATAGCTAATAATTTATAAGAACTTCCGATGCGGAGATTTATTTGTTTTTGATAGTTAAGCTAAGTCTAAATAATAAAAAAGAAGGTTCTTTGATATGATAGGGTGAGAGCACGGATTTCGGAACTTCTGGTCTGTGGATGAGAGCCTAAAGCACAGAATATTATACCTACTACCTACATAAGTAGGTACCTAAGGGCCAATCACATCACTTGCGCTGCTATTGTGTCTTGTCGTAGTGTCTGATAGCCTTTCAGACACATTATCACCAAATGGTGATCAGTATTTTCGGATGTTGGGGAGGAATGGTAATTTTTTAATAAGTAGATAATTTCTTTAAATTTTACTAAATTTATTATGTAGGTAGGTACCAAAATCGAACGCGGACTCAACTGCATGTTGAACTAGGCATCAAACAACACCTAAAATGCAGAAAGCGTTTATTTTGAAGTACAGTCACCGAGACAAGTAAATAAACGAATCGATAAGTACCTAAACACAGAAGGTACTAAGTATACAAACCACCTATAGCCAGCAATAGTAGGTACCTATCTTCATCACTGTATGTCCAACGACGGTAGATATCTCGCAGCAGTGGTTTTAAAATTTAATATTTTCTGTTACTACTAGCGCTATCTACTAGTTTCTAATGAAACCAGAATACGAAAGCGACAAAGAAAATGGTTTCACCTTTTCTTAAGGCAGTAGCCTCGCGAGATTGTTTCGTTTGAAAATAACAGATGGCGCTAAAGTTCGAAATTAAAATTTTAGCCGATTCCGAATATGGTGCTCTAGTAAAATTTTGCTACAATTTTAATTAGAACCGGTTATAATACCTAACGTACAAACATTTTTAATTTTTTTAAATTTCGTTTGCTCTAGATGTATGTATTAACTTATGATTATGTACTTAACGAAAAAAAAAAAACAGGAATAATATCCAACCCTATTCTATTCTTGCATCTGCACTGAAACTCGGACAATTCATCATAATTAAAACTAGCGAGAACTTTCTTTTCAAGTTAAGAAAGTTGACTTTTTCAAAGCTTTAGTTAAAAATTATATCCTTGCATTGGACTAAGCGGTACTGACTGTAACAAATAGCTCAAAACTCTTACAAACGTTGCTTTTTGAGCCATGTGAAACTAGAGAAAATAAAAGTTCATGATTAAATTCTTAAGGCCCTGGATACAAGTTATACGACTGACCTATCTAATGGAGACACCCGAATTGTACTCGTAAAAACAAACGAACACAATAGGTATGTGGGCAACTTTATTTGCAGTCACATAAACCTTTGATAGCTAGGTTGGTACTTGGTACGTACTTACGTACCTACAGTTAGATTTATTGTCATCTTTTTTCGTTGTTATGAGAGCGCTAAGGATACGTAAGAACATTTCGTTATAAAATAAAACACAAGTAGGTAAGTAATTCTAAATAAGTAATTATAGTTTCTAGGTTTCGTTGTAGGTAGGTTAGGTACTTGATACCTAAATATTTTCTGTGCATTAGTTTGTAGGCTGTTTCTGATAGGACTGAACCAAAGTCACGAGCTATTAATAGTATGGGATCCGTCTTAGTTTATAACTTTTGAAAGCTATTTATTTTGGATTTAGGATTTAAAATAATTTAAGAGTTGCAGCACCTGCTCATACAATCGACTATCTTAATTGGGCGCTTGTGTTGCTTTTATGATCTCAATAAAAATGTGCACGACCGTTTTTAAGCTCCTACTTAGTTTACGCTGCTCTATAGTATAACTGAGTTTTGTACGAGTATTTTACCGTGAAATTCAGTGAGATGGAATTAGCATTGGCTCATAAAATGCAGGTGACGCAGTCAACGTAGAATACGGAACAGTAGCTTAAGTGTAGCGAACCATGAAAGTATTCAGGTAGTTTGCAGACTGCGACCCAATTGGTTAAGTGTTGTTTCTGATTTTGAAATGGCAAACCTTAAAACCGACTCACGTCTACATCCCTAAGGACTGTCATTATTTATATTTATACATTCGCACGTGAAAGGCTACAAGTCCTTTATAGACTTATATTATTTTATATACTTAGGTTATATTATGTAGGTACTAGGTACCAGTTAGTATGGTTTCGAGACTATTAAAATTTGTTTATTTCAGACTACAAATGGTCCATAGCTTGTTAGTAGGTACAGAAAAATCGTATAATAGGATTAGTAATCTATATAACTTATGCTGGTAGACAATAAAACAAACAACTTAGCCGCATGCAGAGAGTGGACAATTAAGGTAATCCTTATTTGATCACTCTCCGCACAAGGCACTTCCAGAAAGGAGAGGTATAACTGTCAGCAACAGTGTTCAGGATGGTGTTGTGACTACCCCGGATTCTGCTTATCAGGGATGCAGTTTTCTTGCGCCAGATAGCATGAAAACCATCTGTGTATTTCTGGTCTATGTTTTTCCTTTAGAGCCCGTGTTCATAATGTAAATTTTCCGTCACCTGAATCGAACTCACAGCCTTTGGTAGAGTACATCCATCCAAGGACTAATAATTCGTCCTTGAGTTCATCCCACTAGGCCTACTCGCTATGAAATAAATGAATTACAGAGATTTCAATAGCAGAAATGGCGTAGATAAATTCGGTATTCAAATTCTATGTCGTTATGTGCCCATTAAGCCTCAAAATTCGAGATGTTGATTATTCAAAACATGTACCTAGATTCATTCAAGACAGACTCCAGTTTTAACTAATTTATTTCAAATAAAGTAAGTTCCTATCTTTGTCGTGACTTTGAATGATTGTTATGATTATGTATAAGCTATATACAATTTTATTGTCAATTAATAAAAGCCCTCGATCATTTATTTTACCATTTATTTTTGCTGTTAAAACTTAAAACTTGAGACGAAAAATGTCAGAAATTTATGTACATATCGTATTGAAATGTAAATGAGCGCCTGATGCTAACAGCTACTTGGACCCTGAATCTAATGCATCAACTCGATTCTTCACGGTATTGGTCGCGAATGAACAGGAGTAAAATTAGTTTTAAGATTATTCTAAGTAATCCTAGCGGTCCTACTTAATGCTTTTTGACTTTGACTTTGTTTTATAATTTCAAAGTAGATGCCTTGCTTATAGAACTCAAATCTTTGTTTATTTAGCTGAACATTTTCATTCCCTTTTAATAAGAACGGCGTGACCCAGACTAAGTGGAAAAATAATTTTATTTAGACTTATCAAGTCAGCCAACAAAGATTTC
Organism: Epirrhoe tristata; assembly: GCA_951394285.1. Lineage (NCBI taxonomy): Eukaryota > Metazoa > Arthropoda > Insecta > Lepidoptera > Geometridae > Epirrhoe > Epirrhoe tristata. The sequence goes on along the minus strand of OX596146.1, from coordinate 5,548,450 downwards.
AATCACATTTCAATTTAAATCAATGTTGATAGCAGATCCTATTCTCGTGTACGATAGGTACCTACCTATTAGTCTGGTGCCTATAGTGCTACAGGTACGTTATAATATATTTTAAATATTTCATTCAAAGCAATACATCTAGCTAAACACAATAAATGAATCAAGAAAAACGATGAGTTCTTGACTTGTAGTGCAGAGTCTAACCTCACTTTTGGGAGTAAATACCGAATGAAACGTAGTTGCCTAATGGAGCTATCCTAACTAAATTTGCCTTGACAGAGAGTGGGCGAAGCATCCCTACCAAATTATCAAGCTATAGAGGCAAGCCAGGTGAAATTATTGCCCTGGGCGGACGAGTTGTGGACACATTTACAATATTCTAAGCTGAGAGTAATAATAAATTAAACCTAGAGCCTTTATTTCCCATTTTAACTTTTCTCAGCGAAGGAAAAGAGGGCATGTATCAAATTATGTGCATTGGAATATTTGTAATGTAACATCTTGAGAGTATATCGTCCAGGAATATAGAGGTGAGTCTGTTATTATTGTTTATAATGTTTTATCTCTTCCATAAATATTAGCCTAAAAAAATAACTTGAAACTTTCCACCCGATGTTCGTGAATTGAAACAATGTTGCTTTAACTACCGTTTGACTAATCTGAGAGGTATCAAGTGTTACGCCAACTCAAAAATGGTTGGAATTCATAGAAATTCCCTGTCTCTTATAATCGAAAGTATCTGGATCAGCGCTACGTCACAACAAACCACAAGGTTCATACATACCTACTTTAAAGGATTGCAAACGAAAGCTTGCATTGTATCCCTCTGAGACCCAATGTCTACCAACGTGGGAGTTGAACGTAAATAAATAAATAAGAATATTTAGGGTTTTTATAAAAAACTGTTTTGATATGTTTATTTTAAGACGCATCTTAATTCCCGTGAGCTACAGAGTCTGACGTTTGGTAAAGTGCACAAGCATGTTTTCGACATTGAAAAAAATACGAGATTCTTTACTCTACGTGGGATTTACGAAAGCGCTTAAGAATTCCCTGATTTAAGGTAAGTCGATAAGAAACCTTTGATACTTTGGAGTGAAGAATTTCATTTACTGAAAGCAACGTAAAAGTTGGCAACATCAATCCGAACCACGATTGCATTTGAGATTTGTCAGCTAAATCTGTCTACCGAACTTCTAAACAATCAAGATTATACCAAACTTGTAGAAGTTCTTGATAAAATAGCGACATAGGTAAGTATTCGTATACCCTAATCTACATAATATACGAGAATATTCTATTTATAACACAAGACTGAGAACGTGCGTGGATTTAAAATTTCACACAGATGGTGCATACAGTGCCTTGCTACTATTTCTATTAAAATTACCAGGTTCGTTACAGCAGCTAAATATGGTAAATGACTAGATATAATACACACCTGTACAACAATATAATTTAAAGATCTTGTAGATCAAATTAGGTAATTAGAATAATAAGGGGTCCTAATTATTCTAATTACATAGTCTATCAAATACAAAAATGTTAAACCGAAATAAGAGAAGTTTTACTACTTGTCAATTATTTATCAGGGCTTTGAATTATGTTTATTTTTATTACAGACTTAGGAGCCATTTTAGTTAAAAGATGGTTTACAAGTTCATTATGAATTAATAGGTACTTTACTTGGTTATTTACTGGGAGTTTAATTATTAGTACTTATGTTGATTTATAATTATGTTTATTCATACCTGAGCGAGTAAACGCAGAATTTGGCAGAATAACGGGTACAAACTCTAGTCGTAGGTATCAAATCAAAGCAAATAAAGTTTATTCAGGAACAGTAACAGTGGCTTAAGTATACAGTGGTGACGATGATACCTGCAAAACTGTGTCGCAGGCACCAACGCCCCCATCCGGACTTATACTAGTTCCATCCAAAGAAACGAATGTTCTAAACTAAGTTAGTTTAAAAAGTAAAGTTAGTTTAAATAACAAAAACAGGTTAGATATTTGATTAAAAGTCGTAAAAGATAAAAAAGAAAACATACAAAACATCAAATTAAGTATACAGGGTGTAAAAAGACTACTACTGAAAACTGAGGGGTTGTAATCAGACCATGATTCTAAACATATTAAGCAAAAAATTAATGAAAATAAAAATTTTACTGAGCTACGTCATTTTATGTTATTTTTGGTTATTTACTACGAGTACTAGGACAACATAATAAGACCATACCTACCTGATAATTTCATTAATAAAAGAAAAAAAACTCAAAATCCAGAAATCTACGTAAAACAACGCGCCCAGTACATACGCAATCAGTAATCTTCAAACTTAACACTGATTTCTCCGGATATAGGTACTCATAATGTTTTTTTCGGAAAATCCTTTTGGATTTAGCTGTGTGTTGGGATGCTGTACCTACCCCTTTCGGCTTCGGTAGACGTCTTTTTGCACCCTGTATGTTTGCAAGTATGCTTGGTGTGTATGTGTGTGTCTGTGAAGTGTATGTGAGTGTGCGTAAGTGTGTGTTTAAGCGTGTTGATTGTGTGTGGGTGGGTTCTAGCCCCAAAGTAAGCTTGAGCTTGTGGTATGGGTACTAGATGACTGATAAACTACTTATATATTTTTTGTTTGTAAATACATACATATTATACATAGAAACACCCAGACCCGAGACAAATATCTGTAGGTCATACAAACATTTGTCTCGCGGCGGGGATCGAACCCGCAACCTTCTGCATCGCAGGCGGACCTTCGCCCACTGCGCCACAGAGGTCGTCAATTAACCTCACCTTAATTGATCACTTCTTCAAAATAACTTATTCTTATCGAAATCCAAAATTGCGGGGTAAGAACTACGCAAGCACTTTATCCCAAAAGTGTATCCGGATAACGGCTAGTCGAACCTAATCGAGGTTGATGTGATGACCTTGTGGAATAGGAACCAAGCGTAACTTTTTTATATCATCCACTACATAGAGAGGAGAAATACCTAAACTAGTGTGTTAAAAATATACCTAAACTAAAAAAAAGTGTAGGCATATTTTAGGTATATTTCTAAATTTATTTGCTTGTTATAATGAGAGAGGAGAGTATACATTCCCTCAGATCTTTATCATTGATCCAACACAGATTTGACATTTGCCTGCATTTTGCAAAAGTTCTATCATACCTAAATGATATGACGATACGTTGCAAGTCCATCACTTATTACATGGATTGATTGAAATTACTAACGAAAACCAATATAATTTGAAATGATTAATTTAAATTACATTGAGCGATGATGGATAAGTTTATTCGTTTTTGCTGAATCACGTCGTTGTCACCTGAAATCAGATGATCCATCAAAAACGACCATTCATCGTTGTATAGATTAGGTTTTTAAGATTTTATAACGTGATGGTTTACAGATTTTTTTTTTGGTAAAATAATACGTTGCTGTTAAAAAAGCATTTATCTATTTACATAAACAACGATAACCTATTAAGGTAAAGTTTTGTATCAGTTTCATAATAGTCCAGTTGGTATATCTGGCTCCTCCACACAATAGCTTATTATCTTCCTCAATTAAACTGCATTGTGGTTTTAAATTGAGATACTAGCTCTTGCGCGGAGTAACGAGTCTGTTGGTCAGCGCTCATCAAGCTTAGTTATTTGTCAGTTGAATTGACCCCTGACTCAAGTTTAATTTGACAAAGCACAAAATGAAACCAGTAACCAAGAACAAAGCATTCAAAATTCATTAGATAGAGTGGCTTGCTGTGCCCTCGGTTCGCTTAACTTAATTGTTAGAATGCGACAGAATTTCCATCTGATATTTTAATAGGAGCTGAAATAGTTTTCTCTTCCTATTTCCCGAGGGCGTGGATAAACTGGATAACCTATTCGATATGTTTATCTACAAAACATCATCATAGATCAATCTCCAGTTTCTATTTACACTCTTAGAGGCTTGTTACAGGAAATAGTAGTGAGTTTTTGTGCAAAAGTGTCGATAATTAGGTATATGTACTTAACTTTTCTTACATACCTAACAATACTCTTATAAGTTAAGAACCCTCTGTTTAGATAGCTCCACTAAGACTTACGACTAGTATTGACCGTGTCTTATGTTGATTGAGCTGAGAGGATATGTTGTAAATGGCCTAAGTTATCACCATCTCAGGTCTGCTGTTTTTGGCCACCTAGCCAAAAATAGCAGACTCAGCAAACAATAACTATCATGGCCATTATTTTTTATCTACGAATAAGTAAAGCATTACTGCCAAAAAAATACGGACACGGGCACTTAGGCCGGTTCTTTGTATGGGATAAGTTATGATAGGTTATTATTAATCGATTGTCTTTGAAAGCTTTTCCTATAGAGACAAAACCCACAAAGAGAACTGGCTTGTTTAGGAAACAATTCTAAGCCAAGAGCTTCTACACGTTCGGACAATCAAAATATTGTAACAAATTATTGACTACTTAGCAAACTGGGATAAACCGAGAAGCAAATGTAATTATTCTTTGTTGTACTTACCTAATTAAAAAATAATGAGCTGAAAAAAATCAACATCATAATTACAACAGGGTTACAACATTAAGGTGTTCCTAGTTATTGATGTAGGAACTTTAGGAAACTACAGGATCTAAATTCAATCCGCAAATCATCCAACAGCCGGTGACCAACAACCTTGTAGCAGACCCCTTCGATAATCACAATCACCATAGACAATAGGGATGAAATTGTGGTGTCAAGGGTATTATGAAACAGTTTGCAGGCTTCACAATAGGCGCCTATGGACCAAAATTTATGACATGGACGTAGATATTGTACAAATACCTACAAAATAAACAGAAATTATCGCAGGCTGTACCTCGAAATTTCAGAACAAGATTTAGTTTAAAATCTTAGCCTTGTATTACCAACATAGAAAAATTATCGTAGTAAGAACGGAGATAGAACACTGTACCTACTTAGTAGGTAATATGCGATGAGCTTGCAGTCTGTCATGGAATGTTTACTACTTGCAAAATATAGGTAAGCACATTTCGAATAGGTATATTATTTTCTACGCTCTCATTTTGAGGACTTATAAATGTGGTGTAAAATTGTATGGTTACACCTAACTTACACCCGGAGTAACTTTACACCACGTTTATTAATAAGGGCCTATAAGTAGAGATATAGTCGTGTAGGGTCAAGTCAAAAAGAGATACACTATGAACACATTAAAATCATATTAGGAGCTAGATGATATATCACTACGACCATACCGTGATGTCATGAGCCTCTTTATAGCCTGTTGTAAAACAGAGATGTAATTATTGTAAAGCAATAAGAGCAGATGTTTCCTAGACGAATTGTTGTTTGTTTCGTAACTTGTTTTTCAAAGTATCCTCTTAATCTAATAGAAAGTTACTTTACTTAACATACGTTTGACGAGATAATTCCTACTTCAAGTTTGGCTTTTTAATAAATGAATGAAAATTCTTTATTGCACACCATTAATAAAATTAAAACAGACAAAAACAACAGAAAAACCAACATCAGTGAAAAGAAGATTGGTCGGGTGCATATGATGACAGATTATTAAATTTTTAAAGCAATAAGACAGACTACTTACGTAAACCAAAAGCTATTAAAAATAAATACAGATAGAATACATATACCTACTCAATAAAAATAAATATACCTTCCTACATAAATAAATAATTTTAATATACATACATACATACAATACAATATATAGGTAATAAAATATTATTTAGATCAAGAATTGGATGATGCAACTTTACTCTCATTGAGAAGATGTGATTTCAATCTCATCTTAAACATAGTAGGAGAGGAGGATTTTTTGATAGATAGGGGTAGAGCATTCCAAAAATTCAGAGAGAGAGCTTTTTAAATCGTAAGTATCATTATAATCTGTTTCAAAATAGTAATTAATGTTTTCAAACAGTTTAAAACTACATTATACCATCAATTCTTAGCTTATACGATTACGATTGCCTTAATTAATTAATTAAAAGTCGCTGGATATATTTTAAATAGGAAATAAACAGTTATTCCGGTCATTGGAGCTGTTTTTCCCGATAGTCGAAAGCCGTTAGACGATGATACCTTATTTGAAATTCAAGACATGCCAACTTCCAGTGCATTGCATATCACCACGTTTGAAATGAGGCTAGAAATTACCGTATGTTTCTCAATTACTTTTAGTTCTAGATGCCTATAGCTTTAATAGCCTATTCTAGCGTCAGGAGGCAACCTATTCTTACACTCAACGGGACGCTGTAGGGATTGTTTGAGATGGAATAGCCTTTAGGTAGCTTTATAGGTATCCATACTCTCATGAGAGAAACTTTTATGCATTTGGAAATTGTATTTCGGTAATTAATATTATGTGAAAAATCATTATGTCCTTATTCGACCCCAGGTATAAAATATACTTAAGTACTTGAAAATTCGTGAACTAATGTACCTGAGTAAAATACCTATAGCTAAAATCTAGATCTAGGCTAAAATGATAGTCATCTCTTTGACCTCGACTTGATTAACCAACCCAGCAGCGTAATATAATGAACGTAATTGAAAAGGATATTCGACCGTATCGTCATCAATCGCGATCTGTTTATCGCAAAATATTGAACAAACTCTGAACTTTTCAATGACTAATCAATCATGGAATTGTTGCAAGTCATTGTTCAAAACTTTGCCACTTTAGTCTCAATTCGAAGAATCCTCAATTCTTAATATTACTTATAAACAACATCTAAGTAATTCTTTTATTTCTGGTTGAAGTAATTTTAATAGGGTTATTTTTTTATTTATTTTGGTTATGAACATTTTAAATAAATAAATGAAATATTCTGGACATTTCACACAGCATCATCTAGCCCCAAACTGAGGAAATTAATGGTAGGTATAATTTGTTAGGTATATACAGGGTGTAAAAAGACGTCTACCGAAGCCGAAAGGGGTAAGTACAGCATCCCAACATACAACCAAATCCAAAAGGATTTTCCGAAAAAATCATTATATCCGGAGACAGCTGGTCGAGCGTATGTCCTGAGTGCGATTTTATACGTAGATTGTTAGATTTTGAGTTTTAACTGTTTTTTGTCTTTTAAAAATGAATGAATTAGGTAGGTATGGGTCTTATTATGTTGTACTAGTAGTCAATAACTGAAAATAACATAAAATGACTAAGCTAAGTAAAAAAAAAAATTTGCTTTTTTTTAATAAAAAACTAAAGTGTGTAGCAGCTAATGAAAACTTAAGAACTAAAAGCGCTGTTACGTAATAAAACAAAATACACTAAGATATGACGAATAGCCAATTTAAAATTAAACTCATGATTCACATAAAGCTCTTGTTTAGCAAGTTGCAATTCAAAACTTCCTTTTAAACTACTGACTGGGTTTCATGTAATGTTTTTCTTTATTTTGATAAAAATTTGAGACGCTTTTATTTAGCACACTCAACAAAATTAAATACTCTTTTGTCGTATTAGTTCCACAATATCGTATGATTCGCTTTTTTTGTGTAATAATTGAAAACTCTTCTCTGTCCTCATAAAATTACGTACAACAATACGCTGAAAATAACGCCAGTCATTCATGAGAGATTAGCTTTGTAGGTGAAGCAGTGACATGTGAGGGCGATATAAAAATGTCAGGGCACGTTTTATGGTACAAGGAAGTTGGGATCACGTCCAACGTTGCATTATAGAATTCCTACTAATCTTATGATGATCCTATGCTGTAACATACAGTAAACATGGTTATAAAAGATCAAAATATTTAACGGGATTGCAATGTAAGTAGGTAGTTGAAAAAACATAGCCGCAGCGAGGTGGACGGTAAGTAAGCCCTAAATTTTAATTTGTAACTACAAATAATGAAGTCGGTCGGCCATGTTGTAAAATTATTTTTACTTGCTATTTAAGATGAATCTACTTTTGCCGCTGTTTAAACTCGTATTTTACGGCTTCATGGGATTTGAAAAGGAGAAGTAGTTGATTCATTCACTAAACCTACCGTATCGATATGAAACGAGTGACACTGTCGCTATTACAGTCGACAATCAGGTTTAGAATTAAACCTTTAGGAGTCTTATTTATCTGATTCAGATTTAAAATCAGTAGTTTATTTATAATCAGTTAAGTTATTCTGATAGTGTAAGAAAAGTCCCCTGATGAGTATATACCTAATAGACCAATACAATATCACGAACTGGGTTGTAATAATGCAATCCCATTTTCAACATAATACTCAGACACGACGTATTATACGGAATGGTGGCTGCTGCTAATATTATCAACATCTATCCAATTATTTTTCCACTAATAGGTTGCTTATTTGATGGTAAAAATCTTTAAGCAGGCAATCTTTGCATTATTCCCAGAGGTTCAAATTATAGCAAAAACATTGTTCGCTCATACACAAACCATACACCGCTATGTTTTTTAAATACTTACCTTTTTTGTGGTTGAATGAAAAAACTTTTACTGCTACACACAGTTCTCAATTAAAGGTAAATTGTGTGATAGGGGGTACCAACATACATTTGAACAAATCTACTGTTTAACAAATGTAATTTTTTTAAGCGTATTCAATGTATGTAACTGACCCAGTACAAAAACCCAAGGGAATGATAACGTACGTTAACAAGCTGTTATAATCATCTACCGCAAAAATAGCCCCATTAACCACGCTTCAACTATTCTGAACCAAATAAAAAGATTAGAATTCATAAGACACTCGAAGACCTTGACTGTTTCCTTCAGAGTTCAAGTATTTATGAACACTTCCTATTCTTTTTTCATCGGAATGTCCTTCCAATGCATATAAAATCTATAACCTTATTTCAGTGACGATGGAAACATGGCTGCTGCTTCACAGAAGGAACGACTATAACCGAAGTTTTAATGACTATCTGTTCACTGGTTCTGTCATGACTAATCATTTATTTTACTACTATTAAAATGCGAAAGCTTGGATGGATGGATAGATGTTTGTTGCTTCTACACGTTGAAACGGCTGAATGGATTTAAATAAGAGTAATGAAAGTATCATAGATTAACGAATAAGCAACGTATATTGCAGTCCACTGGTGTTCACTATCAAATTATTTAGCTTGGGTATGTCCAAGTAAGTTAAAGTGAAAAAGCAATTATTTAGTAGGACCGCTAAGATCATAATAGTCTTAAAACTAGGTGATTCTACTCCTGTTACTTCTCTATGTTCACCTGTGCCCAAATAATGTTGTAGATGTGTGTAGTCTACATTTTATAAAGAATCCAAATTGGGCTATACTGATATATCTTCCAGATAATTTATTGCCTAGTGTGAAAAATATTCACGTTCTTCATTTTGAGCACACTTCGTATAATGCCCGGAATATTGGAAGGACTTTGATTTATTTTTCTCACAATATGTCGTTCTTAGAAATTAATATCAGTTTTTGTCAATAAAAGTTTGTGTAAAATTTTGGAGCGCAAATATTTGGAAACTTCTTTAATACATAGGCTAAACTGACAATTATCGAAAAAAAAACAAACATTGTTTCCTATATTATTTGGGGTAGCGAGGCCGAGGTAGTCACTGTGATTGAGTTTTAAAAAGAATAAGTACCAACATAATGAATACTAAGTAGTACTTATGTATCTACAAAATGAGTAAGTACGAGTACAATATTGTTTTCCGAGGCATTGAATCCTTAATGAGGTCTGGTATAATTGTGTATTATAATGATATTGTATGATGTAATGTAAGAATAGAAATGTAATTCAAGTTGTAATTTTGAATTGTAATTACTTTTTTCAGACGGCTTGAAATAATGGAATGATCACGCAAAAGAAAATAATTTATAATGGCAAAGGATTAATGGTAGACCGCAAATATTTTGACGGTGAAATACCTACCATATAGAATTATTAGTATTCGTAAGTACTAAACACATCTATAAAAATGTCAATACCTGTCGTAATAATGTTTTATGTATAAAATCCCCAGCCTTTACATATAAATCACTTCTACGTAAAGCGTAAGCAGTAGGTACGTGAAGCGAAATATTTATTCAGACCTGACTATGGCCATTAAAATTTCGCGTAATATGATCTCCTCGGGGAGATTTGCGATGCATTTCAAAACGCACGTCTAAAATAAGTTGCTCATTAGATGAATGCTTGTCTTGTTTCTAATATTCAACTATGTTTTCAAACCATAATCAAAATAATTGAATAATGTACTAAGTATGTCAACATTAACATTAAAAATATTCAGTTTGTGTGACAGAAAATTGAAAGAAGAATATGTTCCAACAATAATAAAAGCCAAAACCGCGAAATAAGTACCTCATTTGATTTGGGCTTTGCTCCGACCTGTGTTAATATTAAAATTAGCTCTCTACTTTTTATTTTTCCACGGAACAAATTATTCAGTTCAGGTCTCCTGTGTTCTTCAAAAGATTTTAAACTTCTAGACAGAGCAAACATTTTCAAAATTTTCATAATGTTTTGTTTTACTAGACACAGTACAATATTCGTCATACAGTTATTTTTCTATTTTAAAAACTACGGTCGTATTGGGAGGCCTATCCTGCGCCCCGATGTTACTGCGTCCCTCGGAGATACTTCATTTTTCAAAATTAAAAAAAATCATTTTCCCTACCTATATCTTTCTTGCGGGCAAAGACCACAACTGAATGGGTGCCCAACGCGAGACGTCCACGCGGCAGATTAAAACGGAGATGGCGGGTCGAGTTCGATGTGCATCTTCCAGATTGACCCACTGCAGCCATGGATAGGAAAAACTGTAAAAAAGGGAGGGAGGCCAGTGGGACAATACAGGCTAAAATAATAATAATAATTATATTATCTTCTTATCTTTGCAGCAGAAACCTTTTGAATAAATCTATAGCCACTAAACGCAATTACGACCCGTTGTGGATTACGCCTGCACAGTTTTTTCTAGAGAGAGCTAAGAGGATTTAAAAATGTTGACTCAACTTAGTAAATCTTACGAGATAGGTATCTGGTAGGTAATTTATAGGTAATAAAATATGGGTACCAACAAAAGTAGGTAATTAGGAATCATGAGGGTCAAAATGTACCTATGAGGTGATTTTAACGCAACGGTAATTATTAAGCCACAGTAACGATTGCCACCGATATTTGTCTATTATGTATATGGAAATCAAATGTTTGTAATGAGCTCTGTTTACAAACAACAATTACCCTGAAATACTAAACTAGAACAATTTAAATGCGCAATAAAATCAGTTTATGCAAAACTTTTGACATAAACCGAACTTTTGTTTGTTTCCCTATTTTTGAAAGACTTCTGTCTGATTCTGAAACTTTTAGCACAAAATGGTACCATTATACGAGTATTATGATAGTGTCCTAAAAGCTGATCCGAATGTCCTCCTTACCGTATCGTACATCGTAAGCACCTACTAGGATTATTGGGGTGCCAAGTTTACACTCTCAACTCACACAAACAACGTTTCAAAAGAAGAATAGAGTGAATAATATGCTCACAGATTGTTGACCGGTAACATTGGGTCACCTTTCATGTAAAACATTATTGATTGATTGAAACATAACTGGATCACATCTCCCTAGGATGGTAATGACCTTTCCCATATTTGGGACTTAGAAACAGGTGTACCAAGGTATTAGACATCGGATCCTCTTTAGGTACCTAATCAAGATCCTTTGAAAAATCTACGGTGATAGAGGCACGTCTAAATAATTATTTGGCTTATGCCCACATTTTGCAAAAGTTCATAAATGGCGATAGAGGAATAAATTTTACCTCACAGAGTACAGCTACTTTTTTTCCGGTTTAGAAGGTTTTGTACCTAGGAAACTATAGGTTTGGGTTTTTACCTACACACATTTTGAAGTATATCCGGCATTAATAAAAAAACTTTAAATTGCGTGGGCACCCATAAAACCTTCGAATGGAAATCCGATAAGCATTGAACCCTTGCTTGAACCTGAGTGTAGGCGTTTGTCTATTCTGCAGGTATTTTATTTATCTTACTATTTGGAACTCTGTAAAATAAATGTAATCGGTACTAAAATAATACGAGTATATTAATTTATAAACATGGTTCAAACTCATACTTTTTTTCGCAATGTCGAAACTTCGAGAATGTTGAATGTTAATAAAATGAAAGGTATCCTTCTCGATAAATCAAACTTGAATAAGGTTTGAAAAGGGTGGGGATAAAGACCCAACTAGGTAAGGCGGACTACAAAGGCTACTAGCGATAAAATTAATCGTCCATTTAGTGTCGCATTTTCAGTTGTAAGCTTTTGAACTAAGGGCTAGGAATATACACTGTAGTATTGAAGCTTATAATCTAGTTAGATACTTTCAACATCATCAACGTAATTTTAAATTGCACTGCAGTATCTAGTGATACTACGAAAATCTATGAAAAGAATGAAAGAATGAGTATCATTGAACACACAGCACAGAATACGTCCAGGTATGATGTTTTTCCGATATTATTTCTTCTTCTTGGAATATATTATCATACGTGAAGTCGTGAACCTAATTTCTAAAATTCAATGTAGAAAATTCTTCTGCTCAAAGCAGTAACTCTACCCTGTTTTCAGTTCAAATTACCATACGCAGTAATACAGAAGCTCTCTTTTGTTTTACTCGTATTAGTGCAGTCGTTTCCTTGCGTTAATGTTTTACTACGAGTATTATTGTTATGAACAGGGTTTTCAAACTAACTAAAAATAGTTTCATATTTTGTAAAACTTATATGTGTACCTATACCCAAAAGATACAATAAAACCGTGCGTTAAATTACTTTATTTTCATAATCGTAGTACTTATTTTCAATACGAGTGTTATAAAAACTATACCACCAGACACGTAATTTAAAAAGGGAGCTTAAGTAATAAGCTCTCAGTCACCGATCTTAATAGCTCTTCATAATCTACGTTCAATTATGTTCAAGATTTTATAAACTGCTTACCGCGAAGCCAGCGAGTGATAGGTAATGATATTAGCACTATGAATTCAAAAGTTAGTATAAGAAGTATTTTGCTAAAGAATCTATTCCTGGATATATTTTACGTTTTAAATCATACGCTCGTTTCTGGGACCACAAATCTTTTTGTAGAAAATGTATATCGTTTGGAACCGCGGAACACAACTAGTTTTTGAAAAAACAGTCAGCAATTATTGTGGCTTCTTATCAAACGCACAGTTGTTTGGTTGGCTCGTTTGTTTAGGAGCACTCAGCACTTTATAAAAATGTAGAGCGATTCCGGCCTTTCCGCTTCTTGGTGGAAATAATATTATATAAATTTAGGCTCCATTGTAATTTTAACACAATAGATGTAGGCAAAGTATCGTCGATGTTGGTGGAAAATAGAGCTCAGACTAATATATCAATATATTCCTGGTTTGAAACAGAAAAGTTGTCTCCATATTATAGTTTGAAGTTTCAAAAGCCGCAACTCAGATTATCGCTTACTAGTCATCGAAATCAACTCACCGTTAAGGCCAGTTTACGGCGTGACAGCAAAATTATGCTAGGCTGAAAGAGTTGGGCGTTCATTGTTGGCTTGGCCGAACATTATGTGATCTGTTTACATGTATCAAGCACTCGGCTCATCGATCCCGAAAATCATTGGCCCCTTAATCCAATTCAACTCACCGTGTGTATAAAGCGGAGGAACTCGGAATTTGACCGCTGCGGAGCACGCGATTGCTCCAGTGCCGCCACCAAGCTGCAGTCCGTGAGACAGCACCTGGACTAGAGTCCCCACGACCGTGATAGTCCAGCCCCAGCCTCCTTCGGGGTAGTACCGACGCGCGAGGGTTAAGGCGGCCCGCGCGCGCAACGCTGCTGCTGTCTCAGCACTAACGGTTGCTCCCGCACTCGCGCACCTGGTGTGTCACAGACTACAATGAGGCTCTACTATTATTACCTATATAAAAAAAACACAGTGCGCACACACACAACTCTAGAATAATAAACCACATTTTATTTCTAAGCAACACTAACCGACGGAACTGTGCTACTTCGCGTGCAGCCTCGTATCCCACACTTTTGGAGCGGCCTCTTTCCGCGTTTCTATTACTCCTCTCAGGGAGCTTAAAGCGGCTAGTAGTCGCACCACAAGTACACAGCAAGTCTTCCTGTCGTCTTCGAGTCTGGTACTTGGGAGTATACCGCTCACGACAATCACACTCTGCAGCCTTCCAAGAAAAAAGTCTTTGGAGCAAGTTTCGACGTCGCACTTTACTTCGGCCGAGTTCGGAATCGTTCCCTTGGCGCGAGTCCAGAGGCAATGACAAGCACTGATCGGCCTCGGCAACCCCAACCGTTCGATTATCATAAGTGATTTTCTTTCGCACGTCTCTATTGTTGCACGTAAAAGGGGGAGTGTAATCTTGCGTCCCCTTTCCGTTCGTTTCTCCGGCTGCGCTTTTAGGGGTAAATCCATTTTTTATACTGCTGACGTCTGAGTGAAGGGATTTCCAAGTGGCTATAACTTCCTCCCGAGCGGGCGTGTGGTTGAGGTCTGGATTGGTGTGAGAATCGGGTATGTTGGGGACAATGGGCGCAGCGGAGATAGGCACGACCCGTAGTCGCGTCGGCAAGCTGTCAGACCGGCGGAGAGACATTGCCTTTCCTTGGGGTTCTCATTTTCAGAGCTCATTGACGGGCTCACGATTCACATAATGTTGTTATATTACCTGAAACAATTGAAACTTGATGAGTATATTAATTTCAGCGAGCGAATGTAAGCTCTATTTAACTTTGCAGACATTTTGTTTGATAACTATCTGAGCTGAAAAAAGCAATGTCAGAAATTATTTACAATGCTAAATAGCAAGGAACCCACACGAACTTTCCTTTCTTAGCAAAAACTACTGAAAGAAAAAAACTTGATATTCAAGCTTCCTATTTAGTATTCTATGAAATATTCATGAATTCGATGGTATGTTAATACAGAGATTTTCGTAAATGTAGATGGTAATCTTTGGCTATGAAATAGATTTACAAATGCAAAATATCTTAGTGAAATAATCTTCTCATTTCCTTTGATTTATTGCTTATACTATGTAAAATGCGCTAACAAAGAGAGATCGTTTACCGCAAGGCGCTTTCAAATAGCTCTTAGAATTTATGTTTGCACTACGTTAATAACTTATTAGGCTATTTCAGTAAAATACGAGATTTTTAGCGCTAACTTTCCTGTTCCCTGCCAAAAAAACAATAACGACCACAAATTACTTTTCTTATTCCTTATTCAATTTCCAGTGCCATTTTTTTTCACAAAAAATGTGTGTCAGGAAATATTTGTTGTAATAAGTCGTAAAAGCTGAGGGGTGAGTGACCCGAAGGCCCATCTGCATCACTTAATTAAGTTGGCGACCTCTAACCGCATATTACTCGGCACGACAGTTGTGACCATCGTGAATATAGTGCGACGGGTTTTAAGACGACTTTGAAAAAACTTTGAAATTTGGTAAATAGGAATTGATAGGTAGGTACAGAGAAATTAGATATAAAAAAGATCACTTTCACACATCACATTTTTTAAATACTCAACAGATTATCGGCTTTTAAACCGTTAAGACGGAGACCTTAAAGCAGCCTAAAAACTCAGTAACCAGAGTTGGCCCCTAACTTAGGTACCTAATACGAAGTTTACATATGTATTTTTTTGTATAATTATGTTAGGTACTTGTTTAGGCTTTATACGCTAACTTAATGAAGTTGGTCGGGACATTTACTGGTAGTGAGCTGTGGCTAGAAGTGCTAAGCATTTTATCTGAGCGCAGGTTAATATATTCATTGGCCGCTATTCCCTAAAGTGACTCAGAGATACTAAATGTAAAAACTTTTATCAAAAATGACGTGGTTGTGTTAGTGAAAATGTATAATAGTTGTTTTGGTTGAGTAAGTGTTTTTTTAATTCTCTTCAAACAGACGACCATACTGTAAGATCACCTATAAATCCATAAATCACCTTTATATAAACTAACACTGTAACCCAGACTCGGATCAGATATCTGCAGAACATGCAAACATTACCCAAACACAGGGTAACTTAGCTGGGAGTTTGAGATCAGCCATGTACTAATGTAAGCATCATCATACCATGTAAGCTCAATAATAGACTGTAATATTACCATAAGGTGCTACCTACCTTCCTAACATGTTTGTATGAGCCAAGTTTCGGGGATTACCGATAAATATGTTAGGTATTTACCTACCTCGCGGATACCTTTGCTCTGTATAATCTTAGCACCTAAGTTGTGTACATGGAATACATTGTAATTAGTTCTATAAGGTTTTCCCAATGAAGCTTTTATTTATTATTTATTATTACCCTGTTAGTACACCGACGCATTCGCATGCGAATGTGAACCCACGTCTCACTCTAGCACATAGCTAATGAAATAGGTGCGTCCTTGTCGGATGCGATCTGTCGCATGCGAATGCGTCGGTGTACTAACGGCGTTAATGTCGCGATTAGAAATCGAATTCGGACCTCCTTGCGTCTCAACCGAGCGTTTCTTAAAAGTATAAGTTTTTTTGGTGGCCCCAAATTGATATGTATGGAGGGAGGAAGTGGAGGCCTTTGCCCTGCAGTGGGACACTACAGGCTATTAATAAAATAATAATAATAATAATTTAAGTTCCTATATTATAGTTGTAACTATATATAGATTGTTACTGAAACCACAAAACATTAATTTTGATAGTGATCAGAAAATTTTCCACAAATCTTAAAGATCGTCTTTGAAACTTAAATTGCTGTTTTGTTTTGAAGCAATTTATCCGTTTTGCGATTGGTGTAACGTAATGTTCGAATGTTTGCTATTTATGTGATGCTTGGAGTCATTAGTACTGGACTTCCTTCACACAGGAAGTCCAGTACTAATGATGTGGAAGGAGGGTGCTGTGTGTAAAAAAATCCATTCGATACACAGATGGATTCCGGCCAAGTGCGAGTCGGACTCGCGCTTTAAGGGTTCCGTACCATTATCAAGAAAAACGACAAAAAAATCACGTTTGTTGCATGAACTTGCATGGGAGTCCCCTTAAATATTTATTGTATTCTGTTTTTTTTTATTTATTGTTATAGCGGCAACAGAAATACATCATCTGTGAACTATAACGGTTCATGAGGTACAGCCTGGTGACAGACGGACGAACGGACGGATAGACAGACAGACAGCGAAGTCTCAGTAATAGGGTTTCCGTTTTACCCTTTGGGTACGAAACCCTAAAAAGCCATGTATTTGATTTAAAAGACTTAAGCCCGACAACGTAAAGCTTCTAACGAAAAACTGATGATGATGATGAATGTATGTCATCCGGACCACAATCTAGACACCTCATTTATCAAAATCGAATGAGTTATAGACGCTACGATGATGAGACATGGGTACAATTAAAAACGCATAAGAAACCTCTATGACAGAAAGCTGATGTTTTTCGCACTCACACATAACAATGCTAAAATTATAATTTTAACTTTAGAATATAATTTTTGGCTAATTGTAATATAATCAAATAGGAAATATATAATATACATAATGCACAGAAAATAGGAAAAACAGTAGAAACGCATACAAAAAACGGAATAAAAAGTGTTTATTACAAGCAACCAAACGTGCTGCAGGAAATGTCATCCCACAAAGCACCATGCGAAGAGCACGCTGAAAGTAAGTAAACGTTAGTATTTCCAAGCTCTGGGAGTATATTTTCACTTAGACTGTGATCTTGCGTCTTTCAGCAGTTAACTTTTACGAGTGCTAGGGAGTCGTCATGAAATGCTGTTTCAACAATATAATTTAGCAAAGGATTAATACAGAAAAACTGAAAACCAGTTTTCTTAATGGGCTCTACAAACCTTATCTAGCCAAACAGAAGAATCTCGACGATGTTATATGTTTTTTTTTTTTTTTTTTGCCTAATACTAATGGCCTATGAGGCCGTTTTAGTGTTACCGGACTATAATGTTATATGAAAAGTACATAATTCATTAAATACTAAGAATATCGTACCTAATTCTTGAATATAAAATACAAACAAATTAACAAACATACACAGATATAAATTACTTTTATCCTTCAACTAGGTAGATAAATAATCTAACCTAAAATCACCGTTCTTAAAAAACAAATTGGTTATTCTTTGTTATGTGGATACAATTAGCCAATACCTTTCCGATATTCCAAAAGAATCTCCACACATTCTGTGGCGAAAGCTTACAGGTAGGTAGGTAATTGAAAATACTTGAGTTAAACAGAGCAACGATTTTCAGACTGCTCCTGGTTGGAGAGAATAGAGAGTCTAGGTTGATCTGTTATTTATGCTAGAGTTCGAGAAAAGAAAGAGGCGAAACGTCGTTTTCCGCAATGTCACCACTGTGATTAATTATTGTATTCAAATAATGGCGGAAAAACGTTCTCGAACTATTTACTGAATGCTCTGTGCATAATCGAGTCATTACCATGCCTAAAGAAGTCCACTGCTTGATATAAATCCTAGATACGGAAATTAATATAATCAGAATTTCTACGATCAGAAAACTATATTGTATTAGTCTGGGTAGAGATTTTCAACCAAGCAAAAATATTAACCTACTTATTTATGGAATATATAAATGAGTCATTCGATCCGCGATATCCTACACAAACTCGGTCCAACTTACCTTATCAACATAACTTTTACTTGTATCATTATTGCGTGTTATGAGTAGGTATGATAAGCTTTGATAAACTACAACATCGAATACACTCTCTAACTTCTGCAATATAAAGCTAACAGCTACCACGTTTCCACCTGCATGAAAAGTTTCGCGAGAAATGAATACTTGTCTGTCCGACAGCAACTCGCAAGTGTCAAATCTGTAGCAAGTACTGCCACGAAACAGTCCTGACAGCATCTGCCTCTTTCGGACAGACTCTCTCTATAACAGAACTGGGGAATAGAGGAAGGCAGATTATCAAAAATATATGTGTCTGTCACACGTAAAGTGAAAATTTGTTGAAAAGTCACATGTATAGAAGTTTGCATGGAATGATGCATGCCAGTTGCAAACTCATGCATACAATACACCAAAACATATTCAGATTCGTAAATTATCAACCATAGTAAAATAAGCCATCATGCGGGATCCTTTGGCACCGTCTTTTGTAATCTTTTTATATCTTGTTCTGAAAATATCCAACAACATCAATCATGATAGCTACGTCCGATTACAAACGCATTGTCACCTAAAACCTGAGCCTGTGTTTAATACCTACTTACACTTTTTTTAACCCCCGACGCAAAAAGAGAGGGGTGATAAAAGTTTAACGTGTCAGTCTGTGTATCTGTGTATCTGTCTGTGGTATCGTAGCTCCCAAGCGGATGAACCGAATTTAGGTTAGTTTTTTTGTTTCATAGATAATTTTATCCCGAGTGTTCTTAGCCATGTTCCATGAAAATCTGTTCAGCCGTTTGAAGATCATTAGCTTTTTTCTAGTTGATGAGGGGATCTGACTAACTTCCTTATGTCTAATTTTTCTAGAAGTGGTGGGGTTTTTTTCGTAGCTGGGTCTACGGCCTTGTCACATTAACTATCCCGACAACTTAAAATGTTTTTATCTATCGTGACAAGCTCAATACGCTATTTTAGACTTATCTCAAACTCGCAACATGGCTCATTAGAGCAAGTTCAAGGTCGGGAAGAAAGGCAATTTGTCTTTGCTCTTGACTCGTATTATGTCAATAAATTACGTATGACAGCCTATATGTATGGCATACAACAGGCTTATTTTTAGAGCTCATTAAGATGTGTATTTTAAAGTTTCTGAGATTCAGTATCAATAAATATTGCTCTTAATTTTAAAGTGATCTTGTTTTCGGCTGCGGATTTTCGGAAATCTAAATCATGTTTTATCACTTCGGTATTCGGTATATTCAAAAGGTGCATTAAAAACCCACAAATCCATGTAAGAAGGTACGCGTCTATATTATACAAATTATATATATTTTTTTAATTATATGAATGTACTATAATGTATTTTTGTTGGACATTGTTTATTACAACTGAAGTAATGCGGTTATGGTTGGGCTTAATCAGATTTTAATTTGTAACAATAAAAATTACGGTTGAAACTTAATTGATTTTGAACGCAAATAAATGATAGTAGGTACCTGAACTGAAATAACTGGTAACTTCATGATTTTTTTATTGATCTCTGACTGATTAACTACCTTTTTCCAACGTTCAATTATTGACAAGAATATTGTGGCTATTATTATATTGTGTATCCTATTGACTTTGCAACTACTGTAACAAGAATCTCATTTTTAGTGCGGAGGATTCTCTGTAAAATTTTTCACTTTTTAAATAAACTCATGCGTATAATATTGTCTGTTTTGAACTAGGAACGCACGAACGAACCAATCGTTTGTCTAATGAAATGCAGTCGGCATTTTTGATGTCCCAAGCCTTTTTATTCATCGTGTCAGTGAGAAACGGTAATTAATATCCGTCCGACAAACTGTCCGTGGAAATAGCTGCAAGAAACTAGATTTAAGGAATTTCCATTAGCATTGGTTTAGGTAAAATGTTTATAAATTTACCTATAAACAGACTCGAGGTTTGCTTAAGTAGGTACTCGATAGCTGAAAATGTTTTCTGTCTTAATTTTTAGATTCAAGAGGAAGAAAATTTGCGTATAATTAAGTATTAACACTTAAATTTATATTTGTGCATTCATGAGTTTATAAAACCACCATTAATTTTCGTACTAGTTACCAGAAGTGTAAAAAATATTTTATCCATGACAATGCAGTATTTAAACACCATCACATTGTTCAAACAGCTATTGTGGAATAACCTTATGATATAGGGAATGCAGGCGACTAGAGCGTAGAAGCGTGCAATTTGCCACACCACAATGGAAGTGCCAACAAATGCCATTCTCCCCTCTGGCATCATTACTGGCCTGGCTCTTAATGAAACGTTATTGAGGTAGCAAATAATTGCCACATCATTTGATGTTCAAGTTCTGAAGTACACTAGACTAGACTGACCATTTTACCCCACTACGACGATGATAAAGAACGATTATGAATTTAGCAGTCTATGTACGGTCAGGAGAAAGTCATAAGTTTTCTACCTTTATCTTCGGAACGTATAGATTAAATAACAAAAATTTGAATGATCAAAATAGGTATACAAATGAGCGTTGAAATGAAGTAGGCAACTGAAAACGCGGTAAAACAACTGTCAAATTGTATATTGCATTTTCAATGCAACACCCGCGTCGTTTCCTCTTCGTGGGTGTTTGATATCTACCATTTTATTATACTTTAACAAACATTGTTGCAACCCACGCCACCTTGCAACTGAATACTGGAGCCTGGAGCTTTCAAACAGAGCAAAAAAATAGGATATCATAGCAATAGGGTCTTATTTCATATTTACCACAATAAACCAGAACAAACCCACATTGAGATATTATGTTCTTAGTAAATTAAGTGAAATTCCATTAGTCGTAGTTATGAGTGCTAAAGCCATTAAGAGATATGGACTCGTAAAATAATAATTAAGATCCGAATAAACAATACTCATTTCCAGAAACACAACATTTGCTGTTTTCCAGTAACTACGAAAATTCGAATGAAAACACAAAATCTTTAGACATTATCTTATATAAAAAAAACGCTTAAGATTTCTTGAAGATGTTGAAATTCCTAAGGCTATGTCGCTCTGTTTCGATATATGAGAATGCATCATAATACACTAACGAATCCTCAGAGTAATCGTACATCAATGATCGAATCTTTAGAATCTGATTACCTATAATATTCAAAGAATTAGTTCTAATATCGCTATTAAAAATAGAGGTTGGAGGTAAAAATTTTGGGTTGGATGTATTTTTTAGTTACAAATCTTAAAAAAAATGTTTTCCAAAAACAAAAATTTTTTTTGAGTATTATCTTAAAAAATTTGGCAGGCAGATAGTATTTTTTCTGAACGAATTATTATAACCACTACTTTGATGCTTGAAATGAAGGCTTGTGATTTTTCAACCGACTTCAAAAAAAGGAGGAGGTTATATGTTCGGCTGTATGTATGTTTTTTTTTTTTATGTATGTTCACCGATATTTCCGTCAGTTGTGGACCGATTTCCAAAATTTTTTTTTTGTTTGAAAGGGTATACTCTTATAGTGGTCCCATATAAATTTTGTTCCTGAGGGATTAATAGTTTTCCCGTAAAACTAAAACAATCACTGAACTTTAAGAAAATTGTGGCCCGATTTCCAAAATTTTTTTTTTGTTAGAAAGAGGTATACTCTCAAGGTGGTGCCATATATTTTTTTTTCCTGAGGGATTAATAGTTTTCCCGTAAAACTAAAACAATCACTGAACTTTAAGAAAATTGTGGACCGATTTCCAAAATTTTTTTTGTTAGAAAGTGTAATGGACACACTCTCAAGGTGGCGCCATATATTTTTTTTCCTGAGGGATTGACAGTTTTCCCGTAACATTAAAAAAACCTCATTCTTACTACACAACACCCTGACTCACAATCTGAGTCAAACATTAAATAGTTTGAAAGGGTATTACACCCGAGGTAGTCCAAAATATTTTCTTTTCCTTATGGATTGATAGTTTTCCCCCTTGCTGAACTCCGGTGTGTCCTTTAGTAGGTCTGCCCATGACTTCTCTTATCCTTTCCTACTTAAGCTACGATAAGCAAAGTCCTAATGTACTCGTAGCTTACTATATTATTTACACATACACTTTTATTTACACAGTATTTATTTACTTACACTAAAAAGTGAAAAATAAAACATTTTTGAAAAAAAAATTGAACCGACTTCACAGAACACAAACAGAAGAACCTTCTACACACTAAAAAGAGAAAAATAAGAATATAATTTGAAGTCGGTGCCAAGTGAATACGATTAGGTACCTATCAAAAAAAGAAATCGAGCGATAGCGTACCAGGATACAATTTTGCACCCAAGTTCTTTTGAATTTCTTAGATGTAAATGAATAGTTGGCACCGACTTCAAATTATATTCTTATTTTTCTCTTTTTAGTGTGTAGAAGGTTCTTCTGTTTGTGTTCTGTGAAGTCGGTTCAATTTTTTTTTCAAAAATGTTTTATCTGAAATGTTGTGTACAATACTTGTAAAATGCCCACATTCAGGTGTGGGGTGTAAATTGTTCTGTTAAACTACTAGACGTTTGTGTTGCACAATGCCATTGTACTGAGCGTCGCTTATCTCTCGAATATTTCAGGAAACTGCACCGCCAGATGGTATCGTAGAGGATGTGCTTATTCAGAAGGATACTATGCCATTAACACGACACTTTACGGTACCTACACCTTCATCTCAGTCACTGTAATAACTGATTCGTTTTACAGAGATTACAATGTCAAAGTCAAAGTCAAAAAGCATTTATTCAGTAGGACCGCTGGGATCACTTTGAAACGTCTTAAAACTAGGTGATTCTACTCCTGTTCCTTCGCGACCAATACCGTGAAGAATGGCCAGTGATATATTGTAGTAAAAAGTTCAACTCAAAAATGTAGGATAGTACCTCAATTTTCGTATCCAAGAACATCGCTTCAATGCAGAAAGACTAACTTTCTGTTTCAAAAAAAAGACTGCTACCAAAAACTGGGTTGCAATCAGCCCATGATTCTGAACATATTTAGCGAAAAAAAGAGCACAATTTTTTTTGTCTTAGCTACGTCATTTTATTGTATTTTCTAGTTATTTACATACCTACAACATAAAAAGTCCATACCTACCTAATAATTTCATTTATGAAAGAAAAAAACAATTAAAACTCGAAATCCAGCAATCTACGTATAAAAACGCGCCCAGTACATACGCTCGACCAGCTGTGCGAGGTCGGTTTTCTCTGGATATAATGATTATTCGGAAAATCCTTTTATATTTAGTTGTGTGTTGGGATGCTGTACCTACCCCTTTCGGCTTCGGTGGACGTCTTCTTACACCCTGTATGGTAAAAGATAACACCGTGAGATGACCAACATGATCAGCTATATAAGATTAGGTTTAATCATTTATTTTCTCAAAAGAATTTACAAATTCACTTATAGAGAAAATACAACTTTTTTTAAAGTTATAAATTAATTTCCAATTAGGCATGTAGGTAATGTTGTATTGAATTTAAATGTTAACATTTTTTTCGGCTCCTTGTGGGTAGATTCGTCGCACGATAAGTCCAATTAATCTGGATAGGAAACAGGCAACTTTCCTGGCAATTCCTAAAACTTAGAGTTTATTTATGAATAAGGTCCTTAAGTACCTACATGCTAACGCACAGAATATTACTTCAACATTGGTTCTGAATATGATATTGCTCTCTGTATTCACTTTAAGTTGCATTGCATAAAGTTGAAACCTATGAGGCTATGAAACATTGTCTATTATTGGCTCGAGCAGGACAAATAATATAAAAAAAGTTTTATTTATTAACTTACTTATTTGGGTTCAAATGTCAGAATAATAAAATAATTGGTCCTATGTAACCTACAGACTTTTCACTATAGATTTCAGCTTTTCGACTCCTTAAAAACTGCAATAAGTAATAATATTAACACATTTCGTTATATATATTTGGGATAAAAAAAATCTATGGAAACAGCTTTTTATTTATCCCTGATGTTAAATTTTTTTTTTGACAGCGACACAGCGAGAAACTAAACTGTTTCAATGAAATAAAAGCTTAAATATCATTCAGCTAAACATAAAAATAGTCTAAGCTCGTATAAATACAACTTCACACATATTCCTGATAAAAAATAATGTTGCATTGAGCTCTATATAATATTTTCAATATTGTACGAAGTTTTTGATGTTAGAGTACCAAGTCTTCTATTGAATACGCTGTTACGTTCAAAAGCACTTCGGAACGGTTTAGTGTAGTTGTAAGTGTTGTAACGCTCCACACCACTTCCCGGGAACAACACTTGTTCCGTAGAAATACATCGAACTTTGCAACGAGTGTAGGATGTCAAGGTTCAATTCAGACCACCCAGTCCATTTATTCGATATTCTTGAGTTTCAACAATTTTGGCGTTCTAGAAGGTATACAAGAAATATGGAAGAAACTTCAACAATCGCCTTTATAATTATTCATCATCATCAAATTTAAGAGCTCAGCTCTTGTCAGTGCAATGATGCAACTTCCTCCACCTCTCCCTTTCCAATGCGGTCTCCTTTACTTCTTACGACATGACAGCGATCTTCTCTTTTATCTGAGTCATGAAATTTATTCTAGGCCTTCCTCTTCCTCTATATCTCTATATTTAAAAATGAATCCCTATATCCCTTGGTCACGCCATCACGCGTGAACGGCTGGACCGATTTCACAATTTTTTTGTTGTTGTGTTTGTTACTGTACAGGATTGTTACAGGATGGTCCAGTTTATATGGAAAAATTTGTTCCTTGACGAAGCAATGCGCAGACGAAGGCGCGCGCGGGTCAGCTAGTAGTTATATCTATATTCCTATTTATAATTATTAGGTATACTTATTTGTTTAAAGAGATTGGTGTGAATGTTGCAAATTGTTGTAAAAATCTCAACGCAACTCCAATTGATGTTTAATATTTCCACAGCTGGAATGAAAATAGGTACCTACCACCATACACATTAAATTCTGATTTAATAATATGTTGTATAACTTTTATACTATACCTACTTACTACTGTAATATTAATATTATGTTTTTCCCTAACTGTTCGATTCTATGCTGCAAGCTTCCGGTTTATTTCGAAACTTATAGTTTTCAACGCACAAGTTCCACACAGCAAACGAAACTGAACCAAATGTAACATATTGTTTTGTATCTGATAGCGAGTTCTGAATTTGCATTTACGGGAGTTTGTTAGGAGCTTGTTGTGGTTATTTCTATATAAAATGGTCTAAAATGTTCTTTGTGTATCTTTGTTTTTCAATAGAAAGAAATCTGAGCCTTGTTGGATGAGAAGCTACTTCTTTTCCTAGTGGCCCTGACAAAATATAATATCCAAATCCGCAATCACTCTTGTAGGTTAAAAAGCTGCTTATTATATTAGAAGGAAATCCTCTAATGAACCCTCATTGGAGGATTTCCATAACTTCAGTAAATATTGCTTTAGTTATGGAGTTATCTATTAAGAAGGAAAGCATAACTAGTAACTAAAGCAATATTTACTGAAGTTATGGACAAAATAACGAAGTTCTGGAACAATCTGAAAATTTGAATTAAGAACGTTATGTAATTCTTATAAAAAGAGAGCGCTTTTTAAACAAGGTTTAAAACTTTTTGTAACGTAAAAACAAACTGAAATTAGATCAGCTGATTTTTGTACACAAACAAGAAGCCCGAATTCAAAATTAGAACAGAAAAAAACAAGAAAATTTTGATAACAAAACTCATTATTGAGCAAACTGTTAGTTTGTTTGGTTACAAAAATGTCCTAGATTTACCTGAACCTAATGTTATAAGTATTATTTTTGTTCAGAGACCCAGAAGTTGAAGGTCACTAAATGCCTTGAGTATCGTGCATTAAAAGGCGGAAGAAACCTATTTACTTCAACAATTTCAGGTTAAAATGCTAAGTTTTTAGACCCTTGTCACGGTAAACTTATTGTACAGTCAATGTACATTTTATGCAAACGCGGCGGTTCCCAGGACGCTCGCAACATGTAACATGCAACTTCTGCATATCACCCCCGAAAACTACGACACTGCATGGGATATTCTAGTACATAGATACAGCAACATAAATGTACTGTTTTCCAAGAATATCGAGATTCTATTGAATCAACATAGTGTCAGCAAACAATCATCATTTGAACTACGAAGATTGTTCGACACGACCAACGAGAGCATTCATGCTATCCACAATCTTGGCGTGGATACTAATTCGTGGGATCCACTCATTGTACATCTTTTGTGTAAAAAGCTAGATCCTCAAACTTATATAGATTTCAAGGAAAATCGAAAAACACCCAGGGAGCTCGCCACATTTGAAGAGTTCATGCACTTTTTAGAGAACAAATTTATGGCTCTAGAACCCGTTTACAGAAAAGAAAAAGAAGTTCAATCAAATTCTTCGACAAGTTCAACAAAACCAAGAACAAATGCTTATGAAACAAGAATGCCATTCAAAAGACAACTCTACGGTCAAGCTGATAAGAATTATCAAGTCATGGCAACAAACACCTCACGTTGTTCACAATGCAAACAGAATCATGATTTATTTGCATGCAAACAATTCTTAGCGATGACACCTGAGGTACGTGCAAAAACTGTTCTCACGCTGCAAACATGCAAAAACTGCTTGTACAAGCACAACGGCAAGCCGTGTACTTCTACGAAGCGTTGCAAGGAGTGTAATGGTAAACATAATACTTTGTTACATGATCCTGCACGTGCAAGTTCATCGGTTCCCACGTCAAAGGAGAATCATGTTTACCATGTTGGTATGGAGATAAAGGAAACTCTTTTACCTACAGTATTGGTGAATTTAAGGGCACTCGATGGCACACTAATAAAGGCCCGTGCACTTCTAGATCAAGCGGCGCAAGTCTCTCTCATATCAGAGCACCTTGTACAAGTACTGGGACTTAAGCGCTATAATCCGAAATTTTCATCTCCAATTACTGGTATCGATCTTTGCCAGAAGAAGTGCAACGGAGCAGTATCATTAGAAATCAACTCAATATATCAAGATTATCAATATCAAACCGAGGCACTTATTGTATCAAAGGTAGCATACGACCTACCTAACGTCTCATTCGATCACGAACCTATGCCGCATCTTCAAGGTTTATCATTGGCGGATCCAAGGTTTAACGTCTCCCGACGAGTGGACATATTGCTCGGCGCTGACGTGTATTGTGATGTTATCATGAAGGGTCTTATCAAGGGACTCCAAGGTTCACCTTTGGCCCAGGAAACCAAACTAGGGTGGATCATATCAGGCAGTGTTACCCCACTGTCATGCTTTACAGTAAAGCAAAATATCAATATCAATCAAAAATCATCATTAGCAGAATCAAACACGACTGATTTTTCCAAATACTGGGAAGTCGAAGATATCAATAGCTCCCCCGCAACTTTGACAGAGTCGGACAAGTATTGCGAGGACCTATACACAAAAACAACAAAAAGATTAGAAGACGGAAGATATGTTGTTGCCATCCCAATGAAGCCAGGGTATGAGCAACAACTGGGATCATCAAAGGGCAAGGCGATCGCTCAGTTCAAGCAGATGGAGAATCGTTTAGCCAAAAATGCAGACCTATCAGAAAGCTACAAGCAATTCATGCGTGAGTATTTCGAACTAGGTCATATGCGTAAAGTTATCAATCCTCATGAGCAAGCTCATTACATCCCTCATCATGGAGTATTAAGATTGGATTCCGAGACCACAAAACTTCGCGTCGTCTTCAACGCATCATCAAAAACAACAAGTGGCAAAAGCCTCAACGATGTGATGTACAATGGTCCAAATCTTCAACAAGATTTACAAGCTATAATACTCAAGTGGAGAACCCACAAATACGTCATCACCGCGGACATCGAAAAAATGTTCCGTCAATTTATAGTCAGAGATCAAGATCAACATCTTCAATGCATAATATGGAGAGAATCACCTCAAGAAACAATTGAGGAATTCACGTTATGTACCGTCTCATATGGTACAAAGTCCGCACCATGGCTGGCAATGCGTACATTGCGACAACTCGCCAAGGACGAAGCGGAAAACTATCCCTTAGCCGCTGCCATTATTGAGACATCATGTTATACGGACGATATTTTGACCGGAAGTGACTCAATCGAACACACTAAAAGACTACAAAAGGAATTAATAAACATTTTTAAATCAGGAATGATGACTCTCAGAAAATGGAGCAGCAATAACATTCAACTATTAGAAAACCTGCCTGGAGTTCAACCTAACAAAGCACTCGAATTTAAATCATCAGAAACCCGAAAAACTCTTGGCCTTAAATGGAACCCTACTACGGATAGCTTCACGTATCAAAACCAAATCACAAAAAACACTGATGAACCTCTGACGAAGAGAGAGTTGTTATCAGAGATATCACGGTTATTCGATCCATTGGGATGGTTATCACCGTTATCAATTCGCGCAAAACTTTTATTCCAATGTACATGGAGCAAAACTATAGAATGGGATGAAAAGGTATCATTAGAAATTCAAAACCAATGGAATCAGCTGCGTCAAGACCTCATGAACATCGAAAAATTTGAAATACCACGTCATCTTGGTAACACTAAAAAAACATGCTACTTTCATGGTTTTTGCGACGCCTCGATAAACGCATACGCGGCTTCTATATACATCATAACAACAAACGATAAAGGTGAGGACACATCGAGATTGATTGCAGCAAAAACAAAATTGGCTCCTTTAGCAAAAAAGGTATCACTCCCGCGATTGGAACTACTAGGAGCTCTCCTTCTATCAGAACTTACCAAGAAGGTTTTGCAATGTTTTTCCGAGGTTAATGTCAAACTACAAGCATGGTCGGATTCCATGATTGTACTTGGATGGCTGCATGGAGACACCGAACGGTGGAAACAATTCGTAGCTAACCGAGTCAAACAAATATCAGAAGTCATTCCTCCCACTAGTTGGCGGCACGTGCGATCAGAGGAAAACCCAGCTGATTGCGCAACTCGTGGACTGACTACAACACAATTATCAAAACATAAATTATGGTGGGAAGGGCCTGAATGGCTGCTTAAATACAAGGAAGAAAGGTCGAACACCCACTATCAAAGTCCTGAAATCGAAACAAAAAAAGCAAGTGTGCACGTCACCTTACAGAGTAATAGCACACCGCTCGTAAATGAATTACTATCACAATATAGCTCACTTACACGTGTTACTAAGGTACTCGGCTGGGTATTACGTTTCATCGAGTGCGCACGCGCCAAAGGACGGAAGTCACACTCGCAAGATAAGGTGCTGACTACTTGTGAAATGAACAAAGCGCGAACTATAATTATCAAGGAAGTTCAAGGACAGGACTTCAAGGACGACTTGGACTATATCAAGGAACATGGACACGTTAGTCTAAAGAGCAAAATCGTATCATTGAATCCATTCATTGACGAAAACGATCTGTTAAGAGTAGGAGGGAGACTGCACAATGCAGATATCAGCAACTCAGCAAAACATCCTATCATTTTATCATGTCACAGCCGACTCTCAGATCTAGTCATTCATCAAGCACACATAACAACTCTTCACGGCGGTCCTAGATTAACATTATCATATATCAGAAACCAATATTGGATCATCAGCGGAATACGCACAGTTAAACGCCAACTGAGACAATGTGTCCGTTGTCGAAGATTTAATAGCGACAAAAATCAACACATCATGGCAGATTTACCTCGACCCAGGGTCACAACCTCGCGCCCTTTTACACATACCGGGGTCGATTTCACTGGGTTCGTAGAACTGAAAATAAACAAAGGTCACGGAATAAAAACATGCAAGGGGTACATTGCTGTTTTTGTATGCTTATCTACGAAAGCTATACATCTTGAATTGGTATCAGACCTGAGCACACCAACATTTTTGGCCGCTTTTAAACGGTTTTGTGCACGGCGTGGGACCCCGAGTAATGTGTATAGCGACAATGGGACAAACTTCATTGGAGCCGATCGTTTATTAAAATTGGAATACAGGGAGATCATACAAAACATAAACTCGGACTTTTTCAATAGCATCAACGACTACAACATCACTTGGCACAAAAATGCACCTTGCTGGCCATCAGCCGGTGGATTGTGGGAATCCGCCGTCAAGAGTATGAAATACCATCTGAAGCGCGTACTAGGCGATCAGAAATTGACGTACGAGGAATTCACAACATTGCTGTATCAGATTGAAGCCTGTTTAAATTCACGGCCACTGTGTCAACTTATTGAAAGCACAGATGATGATTATCTCACGCCAGGACATTTCCTGATAGGTGGTCCACTGCTGTCACGTCCACAGACAGAACCCGAATCTATCTCGCTATCAAAGCGATGGCAGTTAATCCAGGCAATGAACAAACAGTTCTGGAAAAAATGGTCTGCTGAATACCTACAACAGTTGCAGACGAGGACGAAATGGAGAAGTTGTCACGAAAATCTCAAAATAGACGACGTCGTCCTTATCAAGGAGGATAATTTGCCTCCAGGCAAATATGCTCTTGGTCGTGTCCAAGACCTACATCCAGGGAACGATGGATACGTTCGCGTTGTATCAATAAAAACGAGCAACAACATTATAAAAAGGCCGGTCAGTAAATTAATACTACTTCCAATCAGAGAAGATGAACCGGAACCTAAGCAGCAAGTAACACAGCAACCGGTAAATCAACCAACATCTAATCAACCAACATCAAATCAAGACCAAGATCAGCGCCCGAGGATGCAATTACGACCTCGTACTAGAAACATAAATTACAAAAACTTTTTTGTTACTATGCTAGTAATGACAGTCTCAATGATATCACCGAGTGTTCAGAGGGCGGCAGATCAAGCAACATTCCAGGTCTCAACATTAAATGACAGTCAAAGTCTGTTTTTTGACAAAATAACCGACTTACAAATTATCAAGGACGAATGGAAAATGATTGTCTACTATAACAAAACAAACGACTGGCTGTTCGCGTGCTGTTCAGAATGCCACGTGCGCATTCAGTGTCCGTCTGGCATCACTATCAAACAATTAAGCGGTACTGGAATGATAACGCTTGGTAACGGTTGCAAAATCAAAGGCTCCGGATATACTATCCAGGCACACAACAACTTTTTTAGCAAGATCTCTATTGACCCAAAAATTGAAGCCCCAGAGATTTCAGTCCTAAACAAAATTGTAGGCACAGCCTTATCGGAACAAACTATTGACCCAACCGCAGAGATGGAGTGGGATGAGCTAATTAGTCAGATAAAACTACTAAAAGAACAGTCAGCATTTCAACTCAACGTTCATGACGTTCATCATTACGTCATGGTCTACGTTACAATAAGCATCGTCGTGATAGGAGTCATCATTGCCATTGGTTGGAGGTGGCGGAGGAATCGCCGTCGCCTCGCCATGGCGCCTGAACCTGTGGTCAGGTACACATCGCCGGCGCCGGCGCCACAGCCACGCCCGCGCTCGCGTGCCAACAGTGTCAGTGCAGTGCATGAGTGTAGTGAGCAAGAAGTGCTTAAGGCTACCGAGCCAAAGTGTAGTGTGAAAGGGGTGAGCACGGGCACATCCCCTGTTATCTTTAAATCAAAACTTTATCGTAGTAGTATAGATTTAGCTTAGGAATCACTAACAAAACAAAATTGTTTATCATCTTTATAGCATCTTACAGTTCGTTTATATCATTTAGCATAGTTTATCATTTTACTATTGTTTTCCTTAATTTTTAGACATCCTGTCCGAGTGGCCAGGATGTACAGTCAATGTACATTTTATGCAAACGCGGCGGTTCCCAGGACGCTCGCAACATGTACTCGTATCATTTTACTTCAACAATAAATCAGTTCACATTCAACTACGGACTCAGGTGGTTATCATTTCAAACCCCATCCTTAATTAGCATTTTATCATTATCATCACGAAAGTGTAGGAAACACCTTACACTTATGAAGCCTTTAGCACCGGTTCAGACGGGAAACATTCAGACGGGGAATACCACTATTCTTATATGTTTGTTGTACAAACAAAAATCATGCCTCCTGCCTGACACATCTTTTGTCTTATTTACTCTCATTACATTTTTCATGTAATGAGAGTAAATAAGATGCTCCTTTTGATCAATTTAAAAGATGCTCGCCTGTTTTAATATAGATGTAAAAGGCCTAAGTTAGTTATCTATCAATAGATACCTATCTGATGCAGATGTCTGGTTATTTCAATTCTGTAACATTGAAAGCCGTGAGCGTGATACTTTTTTTTTTATTTGAAAAAAAGAAAAGGGGTTTGTCGCTGAGCGACTATACCGCCCAATCAGTAACACCTTAACTGGTTTCACTTCACTTCTTGGTTTCTTCTTCTTCATCTTTTTATTCCTTACTTGGGACTTTACTTGGAGATTAAAACTGTCAAAAACTGGTGCCAACAGCAAACGGTAAAGGAAAACAGAATCTCTTGTGAAACGCGACATAAATAGTGGAACAGGGGTCACTCGCATTTGCCTCTGTCGAGAAAGCCACTTGAGTCGCCTCGTTTGTCACACAGCCAAGGATATTCCGGGGAAAACATAAGGAGTGATAATTTCAGCTTGTTGTGGTCGTGTATTTTGAACTATGTTTTTTGACCTTGATAAAAAAAGTATAAATAGAGCCTTTTTTGGTAAAGAAAGATCTTTGAATGCGACCTCTTCATATTACAAAAAAATACAAGTGTAATAAGCGGTGATGAGCTTGCAAACACATGGAAAAAAAAAAAAAAAACACTGTTAGTTAGCTTAGCTTTCTTTTATGTGATCATTTGGTACATTTTGGAACTTATCTCTGCTCTGCTCGATATGCAAACGATCTAGAATTCTAAAGATCTAGGCGGGTTGGCTACCAACTCTGGAAATGCAGTCGTAAACCTGTTATGAGACCTTGGATTTTTAAGTTAGTATTTTCAAATAATGTTGTGTTTGTGGTTTTTATTCGTAGTATTTATTGCATATTATTTGTTGGTGAATAGGAGTCCTAAATTGTGCAGTCATTTACGCAACTTTTAATAGACGTTGAGTTAATTTATCTTGCTAGAAGAAAATATCTATTATTTTTTCAAATACTATTTTGCGGGTTAGGCATGTTAACCTTTTTCTAACACACTATTACTTACCCAGACCTTCAAAGTAATTGGCGTAACTACAAAAGAATTGGCCATCCCTAAAATAATAGCAAAAGTTTCGCTTAACTTGTGACAATAATTATAATTTATTATCGTATGCTGAACTTCTCTGTTGGAGTTAATTTAGCGTTAATAGCCACCATTTTGATTAAATGAAGCAAGAGTTATTAGTCGGCTCTTTGTAATTTGTAAAAACATCAAAACCTTACTATTTATAATAATATTATTTTTAAGTTCTATTATTTTAAGCCGTGAACCAATATTAACTGTGCAAAATAACGATGTTTAATATTTGTTTTGCAAAATAATGATGTTTTTTTAAGGTTTAGAAACACATTTTAAATAGGACGCTAAATTTATTATTTTCAAAACGGAAAAAGTCTACCTCATTGTACAAAACCAAAACTACCACTTCTGCTCTAACAAAATTAAAAATCTAAAAAATATCAAATAAATTAGTTTTACTACCGCATCGCTAACACGCCCCGATCCTTATCACAATATTTATAATTACTTGTTATGTTGGCTCTTGTTTTCATATACTTACCACATTGTATATATGATTTGAAATATTTAATCATAGATAAAGTTAAAATTTCATCCAAAATGGTACTGCCATAATGGTTTGATTGAGCCACGATAGCCGTAAGTACGCATAGCATCACATTTAAATACTGCAAGACTCAGCCATGTATGTGATGATCGTTCCATACAAAATCAATCAATGTTGTTCTAAATTGGTAAATGAGAACAACATTTGGTGTACATTTAAAATCAATCTGCGATGAACAGTTTAGCGATAGAGCTCAGTTTATCATTGTTTACTAGTTTAGTTCAATATAAATAAATTATAGAACGATGGTAAATATTGAAAGATGTAGGTAAGTATTGAATCAACAGAATTGAACACATTTTTTTACAGTAGGTAGGTGCCTACTTGAACTAATATAGATCGTTAAACCTAAAAAAAGTATGTATTGAGGTATGAATGCATATATTTTTTGTCAACGGTACTTACTAAATTTATTTTCATTAATTTAAAAAATATTTTATAGCTGGCTGAAAACTTGTTTCATTCAAGAAAGTTTCAAAGTTGTTACTTACCATGTTATTCACAAAGTTACATATCGCGATCGCGTCGATATCGGAATGTTGGCGGTCGGCACGTGCGTCCCATGCCAACACCGGCTTGGTACTGGCTGATAATAGTCACTGATAGCGGGCGACGCACTCTGCAAGCCTTCAAAATTCAAATATTGCACGGACGAATGCTATTGGATGGTAATTGGTGTTTGTATTTCGGCGGGAAAATTTTATTGCATCCAATAAAAACGTATTATTATAGGTACTCGTACCTATACCATACTAGCTTCGAAAGATATGGAAAGATGTTGTTATGAGACCCGTGAGAACCTAATGAAAATCAAAAGCTATTAGGAACAAAAAATATGAAAAGGATAAAAAGTAATAAAAATCTTTTTATGCACTGCTCGGATTCGAACTTCGGATTAAAGTCCGAAAGAGGATACCTACCACGACATATCACAAGGCAGCAGGGCTCTAAAATTCAATTGAAAAGATAGGGTTTCACAAAGAAGTTTTCTTTTTGATCATTTAAATATTGATGATGAAGATGCTCTTAGACAAGTTTCACGAGGATTTGAAATACGCCAGCTGTAATGCCAGGCGGCCCTTTGAAAGATCTCTGTTTCAACAAAAATATTACTTGGTTTCAACTAAACACAAACCATTGGTTTTTTATTAAACTATCTTCCGCCGGCGGCTACGCTCACAAGGTACCAAATTTTCGAATAGCGTTAGGTATTTATTAAGCTGTAAGTAAATTAGTTGCCTAAGCAATGTAGATGAGGTGGAAATTATCCAATCAACAAGCTAAAGGGCAATTTGCCGTAAACAAAACGCAGTGACGTGGTCTAATCGGATACCACGTCTCATTTGCAAATTTATTTTTATCTCGATCAAAAAGTATCGAGGCTAAAAATATATCCATATTCATGACTGGTCTAATATTATTCCCGATCACGTAGGTTTTCCATTTATTTGGAGTGATAAAGTATGCCTTAGTTAATCGTCTATTGACAGTGGCGTAGCTACCGGTGCAGTGTACCGGGGCCCCCAAGCTCAAGGGGCCCTCGGACTTTTGAGTCCCGAGAGTCCGGAAGGTTTTGTTCTTAGGAAACTATAGGTAGGTATGATTATTTTGAAAATAAAAACAACTGCATTATAAGATTTTTGAAATAGTTACACATAAAATGATGAATCAAATCGTAAGTTTTTACACAAAAATCAAATACGTTTACATTTTGCCACACCCTGCGAATTTTGAGTTGATAAAACCTAAACTGTTCAGTAAGGGCCCCGGTTTATTTTGCACCAGGGCCCTTGGCTACCTAGCTACGCCACTGTCTATGGAGGTAAAGTTATTACATTCCTGACCATAAAAATGCGTTTTACGATGCAACAGATTTACAGAATCATACCATTTTCATATCATACGCTATAAATTTTTGCTAGATTGCGATAATCCGCTTATTTAATGAAACTATTTTGTCAATGATTGAGAAGATACACGAAAATAATTATATCCTCCACGGTTTTATAGTTTGGTAGGTATTTTTAATATATAATTTTTACCGCGACTTCTTCCACACTATCGTCCCCCCTTCAAAACTTTAAGTACCAACTTATTTCAGTCTCTCCATTATTATTTTTGAATAAAAAAAGTACGCGAGTGTCATGGAACCTTCGTGGAACACTTGTTGGAACAAAGTTTCAACTTTGACATTTGGCATTTGTCAAATAAACTATTGGCAAATATTAAAATCCTCAGTACCAAAGGAGGTACCATGCTAAATCTATGACAATCCTAGAAACGCTCTTACGCACTAAGAATGTAACAATCTATGGACTGTTTCGCGACTGCACGCTTCGTGACGATTTGACTTAATTAATTATACATGGGTCGTGAACTCAGACAAACTAGATCTAAGGTTGTGAATATAAATTTAGCATGGTTTAGGAGGTACCTACCATGCAAACATGGAACATTCGTGACGCAATAATCGAACACATTTTTTTGTCTAGCCCCCATCCGAAACCGTCCGAAAAAGAACTTCGTTCCAAACGTAGCCTTTGAGAGAGTCGCAATCTTTAGCCAGGTTAAATACACAATTTTCAGCGGTTTTGCGTGAACAGGTACAGATAGACTTAAAACTAGGGCTAATTACATTTTATAGTCCTGTGTCTAAAGTAGGTTTAAACCCTGTAGTCCCGATATTATCCAAGCGTAAACAAAATGCCACATCATTCACAAATCGTATCGTATATTTCTGTACGACGTATTCGGACGTATCCTTTGGTAGAACTAAATTCCCATTCATGGCAAAGCATCAAGTGATTTACGATTTTCCTTTTTCGGTTCATGACTTCATTTACAAATAAATATTTATTAGCACCATATGAGCTAAATACCTAATCATAAATTCATGAGTTCCATATTGTTTACTAATATTAATAATGTAATGGTTATTAATGCTGGTAAAATAAAAGAAGCGACACTTTAATCTATCAGTCTGAAACAAAATGCATGTTTATTATATTGTTGTTTGTAAAATAAGTATTAAAATGTAACCTACTCTATATTATAATATAATTCAACCACTTTTGACGGAGACTACAGATTACAAAATCAATTAGTTACCTAATTAATTGACGCAGCTTCATGAAAGCAGTGTTTTAATTTACTGAAGTATTTACTGATGTTATAATAACCCACTTTCTACTTTGATTTTAAACCAACTGAAGCGCTTCTCTTTGCTTCCACTCAAAAAAGTAGCGTTAGTTACCATTCTACACGGTCACTATGGCTGATTCAAAATCTTTCGAACCAAAAGAGGCATTATCTCACCTCAGCCTGCAGTTTTACATAGTCTTCAGAAATAGAGCCTTCGCCCACTGCACCACAGAGGTCAAATAGGCCTCTGTTGTGCAGTGGGCGAAGACCCGCCTGTGATGCAAGAGGTGCGTTCGACTCTCGTGTTGGGATAAATGTTTGTATGATCTGCAAACATTTGTCTCGGGTCTGGGTGTTTTCTATGTATTGTATGAGTGTATTTACAAAAAAAGTGTGTATTTAAGTAGTATATGAGTCATGTGGTTGCCATAACCAAGGTAGTATTGTATGCAACCCTTTATATAGGCCAAGTTTTTGAACTGCAGCCAACTTGAAGCAGCGTTCATGTGTTGCATAGATAACGGAAGTAATCGACCTACATGCACTGAAAGCCAATGTAGGTATGTGACAAATTATTGGATTCGTATTTCGGGTCAACCCATCCCTAGTCCATGAACCGCAATTTATTTCTTTACACAACATTACAGATTTTAATTCCTAATGATGGCTTATAATTTAAAAAGCGCCATGAATAAAGCCCTGTATGTAGGTACAACCCCAGATAAAATATACTAGTACAACTACGCAGAAAAGGAAAGTAAAAAGCGGAATCCCGTAAAATTTTGATTTTCTAGTTACAACTTAATTTTGATTAAAATAATATTATTTTTTATACTTATAGGATTTTTTTTTACAAAACCAGGCAATATTTGGTATAACTGGGAAGTTCCATCAAACAGCTCCTAGATTGAGTACAGTCAGCGACGAAAGTTAATTAACGGTTGGACTTTTTAAAATGGCTTTTGTTATAGATAACCAAGAAAAATTAAATTATTATGAACCAAGGCTTTATCTTCAAATATTAGTAAAAATGTTGATCATGATGTTACGGGTGCAACATAAAATGTTAATTGACTTTCGTTGCTGACTGTACTAATGTACAGTCAGCAATAAAAGTCAATAATTTTGATTTGATAATTCAAATCAACGTTTTGTCTTTACCTAATCACAATTCTCTCCGAGATAAATTCTCGGTGAGAATTGTGATTAGGTAATTAAGGATACCTACGACAATAATTTGTCGTAGGTATCCTATGCTTATTTCAAACCTTTATAGCGACCTGCCAAGTTACTCCAAAAGCTAAATTTTTATTAAGTTCTTATAACATTCTTAAAAAATCAATAAAATAAAAAAAATAAAAATAATGCTGGACTTTTCACACAGCATCATCTAGCCCCAAAGTAAGCAGAGCTTGTGTTATGGGTACTAGATGACTGATATACTACTTATATACTTTTTGTTCGTAAATACATACATATTATACATAGAAACACCCAGACCCGAGACAAATACTTGTAGATCATACAAACACTTGTCCCGCGGCGGGGATTGAACCCGCAACCTTCTGCGTCGCAGCCGGGCTTTCGCCCACTGCACCACAGAGGTCGTCATAAATAAATAAAATAAAATAATTATAAAATACTATAAAATAATTCACACTTGATAAGAAAATTTCACGAAAGTAGGTTATAAAAATACATAAAAGTATGCATTTTATATATTTTATTAGTGTTCAGTTCTATAAATGGACTGCGATTTTAATTACTTACCGTGATAACTGATAATTTACAGCGATATTATACCCCATCCAGTATTTGGGTTAAGGGTCTGTTCTCATTAACTGAGTGTGAAAACGGATTGGTAATGCAGTGTTGAATGAGCGAATTGTATGTTGTAAAACTTTATAGACTATTGTGAAATGGCTGAAATGAATTGGTTTGATCCCAAAAAATGATTTAAGAAATGAACCGTTACTAGTAAAGCACATAAAACTTCCGCTTAAAAGATAATTATAATTATTTTAGTGAATTATAGCTGAAACTTTATCATAAAAAAAACATTAACGAATTTATTTCAGAATGTTTCATAGATATTTTACGAATAATATTTAAATTAGAACGGTGTGCCCTTTGTCTTCTAAAAATATATTCACATGAAAACTCAATATTTTATTATAATTCAAGCATGTCTCGACACATTGCAACTTGTTTCACTCTCACATTCATTTTATTGAATAATTCAGAGGCTTTTGATTTTATTGTTGGAATGACTTGTCTCGTTAGAGACAGCATGACAGCTTTGTAGACGATAAGAGACAGCTATGAACAAAGGGTTTTACTCGATTCTAAACCGATAAAAACAAAGTTTTTATTTCCTGACTAGCTACGACCTGCGGCGTTACCTGCGATCCTTCGGGAATACTTGAATTTCAAATCTATTCTGTCTTTTCGTGAATGTACAAGAAACAACGCGACTAAACGCGTCTCGCAGCATGTGCTACTACTAGTCTAAGCACCACTGGAAACGAACGGTCCAACAACTCTTGTAAATGGCAGCTAAAATAAAATGTAATCTAAACATCCATCCAAACATTCGCATTTCTAATAATAGTAAGATATAAGTGAGAACATGTTATTGTTATCGATACAGTTATGATAACTAATTGTTGTCATAGGGTGCGAGCGTGCTGCATTGCATACCCATCAATGATAATAGCTAGGCCTAGCTATGTACGATTATAATAGCGATATATTTATTTTAAATTTGAATATACAATATTAATGTTTGTAAGTTTGTAAACTCCGAAACATAAAAACACAGGTGACTTTTTTATTTTTAGCGTTTGATTCATACGCAACTTTTATAAGGTCACTGAACTACAATTAATAGTAGGCCTACAATTTGTTCATAATTATTAGATTTAGGTAATTTGTTTTAAAAAACAATACTTAGGTAATGCGGTTAGTTTCCTATCTCACGTACTGAAACATTTTTCTATTACTAATTATTACAGCCATTTAGATTTTTCCCTCAGAGCGGTCGAGAGGACTCATCCTGTATAGTTTAATTCAAATTCCTAATACGATTGTTATGACGCTTGCGACGATTTCATCTTTAGTAATAGGTCTTGACCTGGATTCCCCTGCGTATGCCTATGAGACATGCATGACCTAATATCGAGTACATAAAATATTGACTAATTTCTCGTCACTTGGTGCATCTTGTACTCCTTAAACAAAATGTTATTTAGCTGAGCTAAGCCATTAACTTGGGCAAGTTTTAGATTACTTTTTTGTACATCAATATCGAATAACAAGTTACCGATGTCTCATCAAACCTTGTCTATCTAAATAGAGTATTCAAACAAACTTTACTCTTTAGCGCAACCAATTTAAGACAATATTTGTCTCAGATTGCAATGCTTCAACTTGTGTACCGTCTCTGTCTGCGGATCAAATCTCACTCACATCAAAGGATTACTTTTACCCCGTTCACACCAAGTCACAATACATGTATTCTACATGTTTTCATTTTTTTCTTTGTTTATAAGTACCCAAAGTAAGTTCCAAGGTCTTTAGTGGGAATCATTTAATCTTGTAGAAAATTTGATAAAAAAAGGTTTGCTTGTATGAGGCAGGTATCTATGGTGTTTGAAGTTCCAATGTATACAATTTGTTTGTTGGTGTGAACTTGGGTCTAAATGACATGACTTGAGATGTTAGCTGGATATTTATTTTGTACAAAATACTGAAGTGTGCCCTGAAGAGAAGCACGTCTAGACGTAAGTTTCGATGGCACCCTGAAGTGCATGCCACGTTTACAACTAAGACCTATATTTTATTTTTTATGAGACTAGTACACTACTTTAATGTTACATCTGCTACAAGTTCACTTTAACTACACGAAGTGCATTGAAATTTTCGTGCTAAATTAACAAGTTTCAATTTCGTGTAGAGCTTAATTCGGGGATTCCCTAACTGCACTAATTCACGTTGTATGTGGGCATTAATTATCTAGAACTATTTTACTTATACTTTTCTAAATAAGTTTATAATTTCAGAAAGCCAGATAAATAAAAAATCTATTAAATTAATCGAGGACTACAGCTGTAGTGATCCGGTTTGCTTATTTGTTAAAATGAGCATTGTAGATTTTTAGACATTCGTATTTATTAAATTCTTCAAATATTAATTTATGATTAATGTGTGACTCGCAAGTTGGAGAGTGTGTAACGTAGATAAGCAACAAAACGCTTAAAAAGTCTTTAATATCTTAATTTCACCTTTGAGGTACATTACCTAATGACAAGGTAGGAAGGAGAGAAAAAGTGAAAGAAAAAAAACATTAAAAAATATTTTATTCGTAATCACTTATTCACTTGATTATCTCAAATAGTTATTTGACATTTTATTGATCACTGTACCTAGGGTTGTAAATCATTCGTGGTAGTGGTTAAGAGTGGGAGAAAATGTGGAAACAAATCCCTTAGTGGATTTGATTAGTGGATCAGAGTGGAATAGACCTGAAATTCAGTTTGAAAGTGTACAAAGCAACATAAATCTACAACTACATTTTCATGTAAATAAGTTTAAATTGCTATATTTTACAGTGTTTGGCGGGAACCAATAAAACCGTAGGTCATCGACACTATTTATGATCAATTTATTTCAATCCTTCGTAGACTTGGATTTGCATGATCGTATAATAAAGTGGATTATCCTTCATGATGCACTATTGATATTTGAAAGCTCCTCGTAAATTTTATGCTTTCGTTGAAAATCACTACTCATGACACCCTCTCGTCTAAGCTTTTGCGATTTTTATGACCATCTCAGCTTTTATAAAGTCATAGTTTGATTTTCAGTTTTATTACTAAACAAATCTTGGGATATCTTTGGACATGACATGGATGTCCAAAAGTGGAGAGATTTGGAGTACTCTCCACCATTTCTGACTCTTTCTTGGAACTTTGACAGTAATGAATACATTAGTTAATGCCAACGCTTTAATTATTATAATGAATAATTTATTTCATTAATCAAACTATCAGAATATACGAAAAAATACCTACGTCTGTATCCTAAAATAATTTAAGTAAGCCATTTTCCCCACAATAATTTAAAATACGTATAAATAAAAACAAGTTTATTTCGCACGCAAATTGCTGAGCCTATTGAACAACTTAATAATTGTTTACACTAGAAATTGGATATTGTTGATCTTCGGGATTTTTATAACTTCTTTTAGTATTGTACCCACTTCGATAGCGACAACATCATTTTCAGCTTTTTAGCTGTTTGTTATATATTGGATACATTTATTAAAACAAAGTCATTCTTAAATATCTTCGTGCAAGTCTTACCTTACGAATATTATATTGGAAAATCAAGTGACGTGATTGTTTAAATGCACTTGCGACCAAATGCAGAATCGTGCGCTTCGAACGAATAAAATTAAGTTTCGAAACAGTGGTCGTAAACATTTTATTGATCTTCATCGACCTGACTATAAATTCCATTAGGCATGTATACTGTATAGTACTTAAATTTAGGGCAAGTACAGAAGTGCGACTTTATTGAATTTTTAGTGTGGATTATGTCTGTTCAACGGGTGTTTACCAACTGTTAAATGTTAATTTTTATCACAAAATTCTGACAGCTGTGTCATAATTTTTACGTTTTATAACAACAATCTGAATCATATATATATATTTTTAAGGCTATTATAAGTATATAGGTCACCTTGTGTGTTGGTGTCAGTGTGGGCTTTGAGTAAGTTACTTAACTAAACAAATAAGGTCAATTGAAATGCCAAAGAAATTTGCCTGCAATAAAGTGTAACATCTATTTTAATTTATCGTTTTGTCACCACCGATACTACAGGCATTCGGGCCTAGTCTAAAATGTGTGTCACGTCCAATGAGTCAACGGCCGACACTCGCTCAGTGCATA
This sequence comes from Epirrhoe tristata, assembly GCA_951394285.1. Lineage (NCBI taxonomy): Eukaryota > Metazoa > Arthropoda > Insecta > Lepidoptera > Geometridae > Epirrhoe > Epirrhoe tristata. The sequence goes on along the minus strand of OX596146.1, from coordinate 5,504,833 downwards.
CTAATACTTTGCGAAATATAAAACAATTGGATTTAGTGGACTTTCGAGTCTCACCTTGGGTTTTCACTTTCATTCAGACGGAGCAAATCTGTGAGAAACTGGCTTTGATTTTCCTGCGCGACGCAATAAGTTTGAAAACTCTCACTAACAAAGCTTTTAAAACATGCATATTTACCAAAATTCAAATGTATTAATGAATTAATGAATTAATATTATTTTGTAAAAACCAATGCATAGGTTTATCTTAAATCTTCTCTATGAGATCTAGAAATAAAAAAACTGTATGTATGTATTATGCAGTGTATGTATGACGTGTACAGTGTAATGTCTAGAGGTGGACACAAAATATTGAGCTCAATTTCCAAGAATCAATGTCTGCGACCCGTCTCTCCGTTGTTTACTTAAAATCATTTCTGTTCTTTGAAATACAGATTTCCTAATCATAATGTTTTGTTTATGAAACATGTTATTGTATTTTTGCAAATTAAATTATTTTATTTCATTGTAAACTGAGCCACGTAATAATCAAGTTCCCTGGTACCTTTTTGGTAAATACCTAATCAAGCTTTGAAGAACACATTGGGCGTTCTTAGTCTAAATAATTATATGCTCAAAGCCATGTAATTATTTTTATCAATATTAAATTTTTCTATTTTTATTTTGGCATAAATTTAAAAAAAAGTTTAATACCAAAACGCTCTACTATATTCCCGCCGACTATGTCAATCTGGCTCGCAGACGATCTGGATAAAGTATGTCGTTTTGTGGAAAACTTGCTCTAAATATAGGCGCGGTATTATTTTGGACGCTGTCGCGCGCGCCGTCCAATTCCAATCTAAACACATTACCGGACGGTCTAAGCTCTCGTTTATTACGCCAGTGTTTTAAAACATCGATTAACTTACAGATAATTACAATGTAAACTCATTAACATTTATTGCTAGTGAATGGTGCTTGTGAATCTATGTGTTAAAGTGCGGAGCTTTCAACTGGAATATGTGTGTGACAGTTTGTTTGTTGGTTTTGATATTATCACCATGTTATTTATCTCAAGAGGAGCAAGGAGAAAAAAACAGGGTAATAGGTGTGTATTTTGTAATTAGTTTGTTTTTTAAGTACTTGTTATTTGTATTTTTGGTAGCAATTTAATTTATGAACTGTTTTAGGTGGTATATTTAACGAAGACGATACAGATTTAAAAGAAGCGTTGGCCTTGAGTGGTCGAATGTTCGGCTTCGAAACATCTTTAAAGGAGGTCCAAAAAGATGGGGATTTTCTTGAGATATCCAACAACATTTGTGAATTAGCCTCGGTAAGATTTAATCTTATTTCTTTAAATTGACTGAAGGATGTCATCAAAATTGTGTACTGGGTTTGCTAATACGACTGTAAGTAAAATTATAAACAAAATATTCCAGGAAGGAGTGATAGGTATCATAGACGCTGTTGGTGGTCGTGCCTCTGAAAACATCCAGGCTCTATGCGACACGTTGGAACTGCCTCATGTCATGGTGCAGCATACTGACCTACTCGCGAGGGATTGGTCGGTACTCAGTATGTACCCTAGCCCATCTGTTTACAACCAAGTAAATATCTTTGAGCATATGTGGTATTTCATTTACGTTTTAAATTCGTTAACAAATTAAAAAACAAGAATCTAAAATATTAGCAGCTATGCTATCTCAAAATCGCATGTACGCTGACGTCACGCGACCTGTGTTTAATAAAAAGTTTCTTTTGATGATAAAATCTGCGGGAATTTGATTAAGAGATCTTGACTGCTAGTTTTTGCCGTATTCTACGAGTCTGTTGCACTTTTTAATATTTACAGGCGGTGCAAGAAATCATTTTGTACAAAGATTGGCAAAATTTCACTATTCTGTACTCACGAGGCTACAGCATAATGAAAGTGAGCGATTTGATGATGATGGGGAACTATACAGATACTTACACAGTTACTGTTCGTGAGCTGAGTGGTGATGATTACAGGTATCTATTTTTGTTATTGTTATAATATACCTTCGGAAGAATTCCGGAAAGCTTGCAGCAAGTTGATAGTGACAGTGGAAGCCTTTTGCCCAGCAGTAGACAAAATAGGCTAATTAAAAAATAAAAATCTCGCAAGTCCATAATAATCCTACTCTATCGTGTAACCAATTGACACTCGCGTTCCAGAGACGTCCTCATCGAAGCTAAAGAGAATGGCTACGTCAACTTCGTGGTGGACTGCCTATCAGTGAACCTTGAACAGCTGTTGTCCCATGCCCAACAGGCAGGAATGATGACCGAAGAGCACTCATACATTTTCGTCTCACCGGATTTGTTCACATTGGATATGGAACGATACAGATACGGGGGTGTTAATTTGACAGGTGAGGAATGAGTTTCGTGAAAGTGAGAAGTGGACTGTTCTCAAACATAAAAATAATACTTTACTACAAGAATAAACGCCATGTTTATTTTTTCTGTGGACAAGGTCAAAGAGGCTTAGTATCTGGATATTTTGAAAGCATGAGTAAGAAACATGTTTTGGGAGTTTTATTTTTAAAACAATTGTATAAAAATAAAATTTTTAGGTCTACGCCTTGTAAATCTCAAGGACAGCACTGCACTATGGAACTTCACTGCAGAATACAACAACGTTTTCAACAATAGCGAGGAAACACTTATACTGCCAGAACAGATCAAGACAAAAGTAATGCTTATTCATGATGCAGTGAAAATATTTTCAACAGCTTTGGATAAGATAAACACGACGATAACGCCTACACAGCTAAGCTGCGAAGAATACGAGTCTTGGAAATACGGATCAACCTTGCTGAACTTTATGAAAACTGTATGTATAGTAACTCTATTTCGCAAATAAGAATTCGTGGTATTCGTATTATAGTCTGACAAAACTTGATAGGAGCATAACGTACAAAGCTACACAAATCCTATGCAATTTTTACAAAACTGATTGCTATTTCATTTATTGATTTCAGAATAAAGTTGATGGATTGACTGGTTCATTAGTTTTCGATGGTGTTGGTCAAAGGTCTCAAGCTTATTTTGATATCCTAGAACTAACAACTTCGGGTAACCAATCGGTAAGTTTAAATATTAACACAATGAAGATTTTGTGAGTTTTGCTTTACTGTCATAATTATGTATGAATCTTGAATACAAATTATCAATACTACTAGACCTAGACGTGACTATAATATACGTACCTACCAAAATTATAATTTTATACCACTATTAGAGGTATAAGAACAAAAAAAAAATTATGAAGTTTCTTTCTCGTCGATAACGAACACACATCGAAATTTGATGCCTACAGATTTTAAAACTTGCTTAGGTATTTTTGATTTATATAGATTGGTGAATGGAAGTTGGAAAATCAATTGAATATGACCAGACCTTTATCTCCGGACGCGGAAATTGGTGAAGAATCTATTATGAGAAATAAATCCCTGAAAGTATTGATTTCTACGGTATGTACCTAAATAAACCAATAAGTATTTGTAGAAAAAGTTTTCATTATTATTTTCTTTTTATTTACTTACTGGATTTTTATTAAGGTTGGGCACTGGATAATTACTAATATTAGTTTGTTTTATTCATCTGAATTTGGAAAAAAGTGTGCCTAATAATCCATATCCATACTAATATTATAAATGTGAAAGTAACTCTGTCTGTCTATCTGTCTGTCTGTCTGTCTGTCTGTTTGTTACGCTTTCACGCCCAAACTGCTGAACAGATTAAGCTGAAATTTGGCATAGTTCAAGGTTGTATCCCAGGGAAGGACATAGGCTACTTTTTATCCCGAAAAAATGAAAAAATCCCGAGGGACCGCGGGTCACACCGCGGGAGCGCAGCTAGTAATATAATAAGCAAACAATCGAGAACAACTTTCGTTATTGGATCACGTTGTTTTTTATTTTATTCCAGTGATACAATAACTATGTAGATATTCCAAAACAATATTTTTACTGATTGATATATTTCGTTCCAGTTGTATGTACTAGGTACCAACTTATATCGTAAACTTCAGCAGTATTTTATTTTCTGCTACATGATGCTGTGTGAAAATGTCCAGCATTATTTATTAATATTTATTTATCCTTGAACATCAAAATAAAGTCTTACCTAACTCCAGCCAAACGAGCGTAGTTTTTAGAAGGGCGTTAAATAGTAGCGTAATTTATCCTGCATTCTACTCGTACAAGTTCTGTTTGAGCCACACGGCGACACAAACTGAGTTTTATGTTTTTGTTTAACGTGAATTAGGGCTTTTTGGACTCACTCATATAAATAAAGATAAAACGTATTTTATTATTTCCACGTCTTTTCATATTAACTTTGGGTTGTTATTTTAGACACCCCCATATGGATACGTAAAAAAATCTAAAGAAAAGTTGGAAGGGAACGATCGCTACGAAGGGTTCACGATAGACTTGATTGAGCGGTTGTCTCAACTATTGGGATTCAGCTATGAATTTGCGGTTGAAAAAGCTTACGGGAAAAAAATGCCAGATGGAAAGTTCAACGGGATGGTCCTAAAACTACAAGAAGAGGTGAGTTTTCTGTCTTATGTAAACCTTTGCTTAGTTGACCATGTCACTGTTGTAGTGCACAAATTAATTTGGGAATAAACTACTTTAGTTCATCCTTTGATCAGAAATATGAAGCTTTCACCCTTCTTTCTTAGGTAAAAACTATAAGTATAAAGATTGAAGATGATGAGCCTTAGTTCCTTAGGTATCTATCCACCTAAAGAAAAAAGTAAAAACTCTCTAAATACATATTGGCAGGAGTTATTATACTTTACAATATTAGTGAAGACGTGCTAAAATGACGGCTTATTCAGGGAAATGGAAGACATGCATGTGCATAAAGGTTGAACAAGAGCAGGAGGATTTTAGGATTTCATTTCAATAATGATAAAGTACTCCGTACTTTTCAGAAAGCTGACTTAGCTATTTGCGATTTCACAATGACTGCGGAACGTCAGTCAGGTATCGACTTCTCCACGCCCTTCATGACGCTGGGTATTGGAATTCTGTACAAAGAGCCGCGCAAGCAACCGCCCGAGATGTTTTCGTTCTTGGCTGTATTTTCTAAAGAGGTTTGATTTTTTATTGAATAATAATGAATTGAATGTTTAATTTATGTAATGTCTGGGGAAAGAAAAAAACAAGAAGAGGAGAGCTTTTTTTCACTTCTTTCCCCAGATATTAATCATAAGCAAAATTTTGCTCTATACTGATAGGAATATAGATGGATCTTAAGAGTGTTCATCAATAAAATATGTAACAGGTGTGGATAAACATGGTCCTGATCCAAATTAGTCTCGGTGTGGTGATGATATTCGTGGGTCGCATCTCCAACAAAGAATGGCAAAATCCTGTACCTTGCATCGAGCAGCCTGAGGAGCTCAGCAATCAATTCAGTTTTGCAAACTCCGTCTGGCTCATTATAGGATCTGTGATGCAGCAGGGCTCTGAGATTGCTCCTATGTACGTGAGTTTCATGGTCATCATGATCATTGTTCATTATCTTAGCTTGTTTTACAATTTCTGCGTAAGGTCCATTATCACCATCATCCACCGCTAAATATTTTCCAAGCTTCTTTCTTTTTACAACTTTCATTCCGGTCCTGTGCCTCATGCATCCGAAATCTGTTACTTACCTACTTAAAAAATACAGGCTGACCTTTTAAATATCTCCTTAAGGATTTGTATCTTAATCTTATTTTTACGTACTTATAGCTAAACTAACAGTATGCTGTCATATCTTTTAGAGCTTTGGCACCCCGTATGATCACTAGTATCTGGTGGTTCTTTACTCTGGTGATGGTGGCATCTTATGTTGGTACATTGGTGGCATTTCTGACGATCGAGAAAAATGTCATGCCCTTCGAGACAGTCGATGATCTTTACAATCATAAGTCGATACAGTACGGAGCTAAGGACAGCGGTTCTACACTTGACTTCTTTCAGGTAAACATTGTATAAAATATATTTTATTTCATTCTTTTATTCTCTATTTCACTTTATGTGTGTTTGCTTTTTTATAAAATAAACGCATTGAACTATTTTTGACGTCATTTGAGATTTCTATTTTGACGAATATGATGGAAAAGTGAATAGAGCTATAAACTAAGACCTGAAAAATTACCTAACTCGTTAGAAGTTTGCTCGGTCTAATTTAATAAAATTAATGACGCTTCTACCTTTTTATAGAACTCTTCAAAACCCGTTTATAGAGCAATGTATGCAAAAATGAAAGCTAACAATTGGCTTGTGAAAGAAAATGAATTTGGGGTTGAAAGGTAAGAACTCGTATTTGTAATTGCAATTGTTTTCGGCATCTAGAAAGCAGAAGAAGTAGAGTTTTGCAAAATACGGTATCGTTGGCTCCTTTCATGGACTTCACACATGCTTTCAAACTTTTTTTACGATACAACTTACAGTAAAATTAAGATTACGCCGACTGTAACTTTTTATGAAGCAGATATTTATTTTACGCTGAGATATGTAATTTACTGCATGGTATAATTACTTGTAACATTGTTTTTTTTTCTCTTTGTATTAAAATATGTTTCAGGGCTGAAAAATCAGCATACGCATTTTTTATGGAGTCCACATCTATAGAGCACACAACAGAGAGGCATTGCGATTTACTCCGAGTGGGAGATTTACTTGACTCTAAAAGTTACGGCATTGGCATGAAAAAAGGTATTTTCTATTTTACTATAGTATCAGACGTTATACTAAAAACACACGAATACCTATTCAAGCAAAAATATTTAAGACCTTGCAAGCTAGCCTTATGGCTACCGGTAATGTTTTGATTCCTCCGGAGAATCTTCATCTGGGTAAAGTTCGTAGAGCAAAAACACAGACAGAGTTAAAAAAATATCCAAATAAATCCGTGTGTTCTATCTATTCTATCAGTCATTTTATATTTCTGAATCAATATCTAGGTTCACCGTACAAAAAATACATCGATGATGCGTTGCTAAAAATGAAAGAAGCAGGAGAAATTCAAAAGCTGAAGGATATTTGGTGGAAAGAGAAATATGGAGGTGGAAAATGTGGAGTAAGTTACAAAATTAGGAACACAGTATACATAACCTATAACGTTTAAAACGCTTAATATCTAGCTTGCATTGCTTAAAAATATCTTTATACAAATAACAATTGTTTTCTGTGCTTATGTATTTTTAAGTCGTAGGTGTTTTAGATGAGTCCATTGATTGCAGGATAAACAAGATGAGGAACAAAAGCAACTGGGCATGAAGAACATGTTGGGTGCGTTTGTGGTTCTCGGGGGTGGCTGCATCTTTGGTCTCTTAATTTCAACGCTTGATATGCTGTGGGGTGTCTTTAAACGAACTGTCAAGTATGGTGTAAGTATTTTGCATTCTCAATGGAATGTACTCGTAGCACAAGTCATAATTTCCCAAAAAGTTTGGCAAAAGCTTGGCAGAAGCGAAATGAGATCCTGTTCCCTGCAGTGGGTGATTGGTATGGTGGCATATACTTTTAACTTAACAAATAAAGGGACAGGCAAAATGTGTTTCAAAACTAACCAATAACTTCGACATAATAAAAACCTAAACACAATTTTTTTACTAAATTCTCAAAACTCCTGGACAATCTCAATTTCAATTTTAATTCAATTGTGAGCTAACCTACACGTGTAAAAAACAAAACAAGGGTCAACAAAAGCCTGATATACGTACGGCCTTTGTATTTTTTGGTACATTAATTTACGTCAGCGCATTTTTATCCTTTCTATTTCAGACCACATTCAAACACGAGCTTGTGGAGGAGTTGAAATTCGCTCTGAAGTTTAGCGGCGACGTAAAACCTGTGAAGCGAAAGCTAAAGGCTGATGGTAGTGACGAGGCTTTCGCAGAAGCTGAAGGGAAAGACGAGGTTATGTCTCTCCCCTCCCTCCGATCAGGAAGGTCAACCAGCACTCACAAAACTAGCCACTCACACGGTTCCAGGCATTCATCTCGGAGTTTAGCTGTTGCGTTTGCGAAGCGAAGATCTTATAGCTAATTTAAACATAACGTTATTTTATTTATCAGATCTCGGCTTCATATTACGAAAACTTTGTAGGTTGCCTTTGTCCAATTTTTTACTAATATTTTCCATGTTGGCACTAGGCTTCGTATACAAGCTTAATAATGTTATTTGTAGATTTAGTGATTGGTTTTTTATGTGCTTTCTAAAGAAATTTATTTTAAGAAGACTTTAGAAGATGATGGTTTGAGTTCTACAACTTCTTAGACAATTCGATTATGATGGTTTTGAGCTCACATGATAATTAGCCCCGTCAAGTTCCCATACAAAAAATCTTTCTCTCTCAACTCTCATAAAATCAAAAAATTACACCATTCTATAAAAACTCTGCCTCGCTTGGCTGAGTATACACTGCACCAATTAAATCACTTTTCAGCATTTTTATTTTAATACTTTCCTACATGAATTGCTTTTGGCAAAGACTCGAGCAAATGGACCATTCTGTGAGCATAATCGCTCATAATGTTTCCATTATAGCAAAAATGTCGAACAAGAGTGGTAAGAATCGAAGTTTAACGTTTCTGGGGACAAAACTAGCAGAAAACCAATTTCTACGTTTATATGTCACACACATTTCAAAAAATGAGGGAAAGCACTGGTGGTCTAGTGGTAGTGGCCCCACCTTCCGATCGTAAGGTCGTGGGCCCGAACCCGGTCGTGCATCAATGAGTTTTTCTACCGAAAAAATTATGGTCACTATGCCAGTACTCTCAAACGGTAAAGGAAAACATCGTGAGGAAACCGGTATATTGTAAAACCTAAAAAAAGTTCCAAAAAAATGTGCCAAGTGCATGAAAGGAGCCTCTTTGTGGCGCACTTAAAATTCTTTCACCACACTGGTTTGAAAGAACTGGTGACGCGATAAGCAGAATAAGAAGATTTCAAAAAATTATACATATGTTTGCAAATCAGTGACAGAGTTACAGTCTAGAAAAATATAGGAATTTTGTGGTTACGATGCGTTAATTTGACAGTTCTTAAAGCGCACCTTATTATTTTTCTTCTAATATTATGCCACAGTATTATGCATTAAACAAGAATTTGGAATCTGCGCCATTGTGTAAGTAAATGTAGAGAACAGGCATGAAACTGTCAGCTCTCTTCCTCGAGATTGACCTCTGCAGATTCCACCTCTCAATCAAGCTGACTTCATTACGGACCCTCTTCAACAGGACGCGTTACAAGGACGGACAAGACCACATTTCTCAAACACTTCTAATTAACTGACACCACTAGTTAGTTGAATGTTGCCTGGGTCCTTACAAGCAATACATGTAAAATAAACTTTATGGAGGCTATGGAAGGCATGAAATGATTTGAAGTATTTAGAAAAAATATATGTTCTACGCTGGTGCGTTAGGTTTAGAATTAAATGCTAGGCAATCAATCAATAAAACAGAATATAAAGTGAATATTTTGTCTACGTAATAAGTATGAACTTTTTTATTGTGTTTACCCGTGATTTAATTAAAAACACTCTTTATGAGGGTTGCATAATGTACATTTTTAGATTTGTATTTCTGAGTGATACTTTAAACTTTAACTATTGTTTCTTCTGTGACTGAATTGAGGTCGGATTCCACATAGGTCAAGAGTAGCTGAAGTAACAAGTTAGTTACGAGTACAAATTGCTGTTCCTTGACACTGATAAAAATTTGCCATGCAACATGAAATGATTTAAATTTCCATAAAATCAGCTATTCCATAAAGTTTTTTTTCGACCTGTTTCGTCCCACTGCTAAAAAAAGCTTTTCCAAAAAAAAAAATGCAAGTTTGTTCAAAGTAAAAACTGGGAATCACGCAAGATACAATAAGTCGATCCTTGATGTTATTTATTATAAATACAGATTCTGAACATAATCTTTCGTCGCTGTACACATTGGCTAGCACGAGTAGGAAATAACGGTTCTAAAGACACTCAGACTAAACTGTTTCAAAGCGGCGCGATGCGTCTAGTCTATTTTTGAACGAATCATCTGGAATTTCCTTCAGTTATAAGACGGGCGTTGATTATAAGATAGATTGACTTAGCTCCTGATACTATGTTTTCTCATTCTTGCCATCTGCACAGCGTTGCTTTGTCTCCTGCTAAGATGCAGCGTGTGCCTAGAATAAGTGGATCTGTGCGACCGGGGCGTAGGTGCCAAGTCTTCATCATCTATCTTCACAGACTCTTCTTCTCCTTTGTCTTCCTTTTCCTTACTTTCTTCTGCTTCAACCTTTTTAGAACCAGAAGAACCACTGCCTGTGGACTCTCGGTGACGCACTGGCTTGGTATCTCCACTGAAGCTGAAGATAAACTTAAATTCTGCTACCAATTCGTCTATGAAGGACACCTGGAAATCATGATTATTAAATCAGAAAAAAGTCTCGAATAAATTCAAGTCCGATAAACAATTTTTCAGGAACATAATGAATTATATTCTGTTGGCCTAGTACACCTAAAAATAATTGGTTTAAGCACTTAAGTTTCCTTCATTATAAAGCTCTGAAAAACAACGTAAATGTCCCGCAAATACTATGGATACTCTATAAGTCATAACACAGCAATAATGCAGAAAATCCTATAAACGATCTGTACAAATTAAAGCGGCAACCAGCAGTACTCACCAATAATTCAGCAGTTGCAAATCATTGGTCTCATAGGGATCACTAGTTTGCTGAACAAAGGGTGAACTCGACCATGCATTTTGGGGTCACAGGGGGTCATGCATTTCTGGTGAAAGGAAATCTTCATTATCACTGGCAGAAAAAAATAAAAAAAGTAAGTATAATTTTAATTCATAAAAGGAACATAAACAAACCTTCATCTTATGGGAGACCATCCAGACTTCGAAAATCATTTCCACGAACGCACATACGACAGCCATGGCTGAGCCAGCCACCAGAACTATGAACACTCCTCCAACATTAGCAAGAACGAGAGGCTGAGCTTCAGATCCGCCGTCATCATCATCCTAAAACCAAAGTTTTTCATAATAAAAACCAAAAGAACAAGAATTCTTTCATTTAATAAATAATAATTAAGTAACTAGTCATTTTTACGCATTTGTTATCTGATTAGATTTAAAACAAACAGTTTTGAATAAAACAGTTTTTACATAAAAACTTCTTATTTTAAAATACTAGCTGACCCGCGGCAAACGTTGTTTTTCCATTATATCGCTATTAAAAAATAAGGGTTGATCGTAGAAGGGTGAAAATTGAGGATTGTATGTATTTTTGTATGTTGTATCATAAAAAAATAGAAATTAAAAATTTTGTCTAAAAAATAAAAAAAAATTTAGGGGTGGACTACCCCTAACATTTAGGGGGATGAAAAATAGATGTTGGCCGATTCTCATAGATACCGGATAAGCACAAAAAATTTCATCAAAATCGGTCAAGGCGTTTCGGAGGAATATGGCAACGAAAACTGTGACACGAGAATTTTATATATTAGAGATTGAAACTTCAAAAAATTTTTGAAAAAAAAATTGAACCGACTTCACAGAACACAAACAGACGAACCTTCTACACACTAAAAAGAGAAAAATAAGAATATAATTTGAAGTCGGTGCCAACTATTCATTTACATCTAAGAAATTCAAAAGAACTTGGGTGCAAAATTGTATCCGGGTACGCTATCGCTCCATTTCTTATAGGTACCTAATCGTATTCACTTGGCACCGACTTCAAATTATATTCTTATTTTTCTCTTTTTAGTGTGTAGAAGGTTCGTCTGTTTGTGTTCTGTGAAGTCGGTTCAATTTTTTTTTCATAAATTTTTATTTTTCACTTTTTAGTGTAAGTAAATAAATTCTGTGTAAATAAAAGTGTAAGTGTAAATAATATAGTAAGCTACATTAAGACTCTGCTTATCGTAGCTTAAGAAGGAAAGGATAAGAGTAGTCATGGGCAGGCCAACGAAAGGACACACCGGAGTTCAGCAAGGGGGAAAACTATCAATCCCGAAGGAAAAAAAATATTTTGGACCACCTCAAGTGTCATATACCCTTTCAAACTATTTAATGTTTGACTCAGATTGTGAGTCAGGGTGTGTTGTGTAGTGAGAATGAGGTTTTTTTAATGTTACGGGAAAACTATCAACCCCTCAGGAAAAAAAATATATGGCGCCACCTCGAGAGTATACCTCTTTCTAACAAAAAAAAAATTTTGGAAATCGGTCCACAATTTTCTTAAAGATCAGTGATTTTTTTAGTTTTACGGGAAAACTATCAATCCCTCAGGAATAAAATTTATATGGGACCACCTCGAGAGTATACCCTTTCAAACAAAAAAAAAATTTTGGAAATCAACACAATTGACGGAAATATCGCTGTACATACATTAAAAAAAAAAAAAAAAAAAAAACATACACACTGCCGAACATAGAACCTCCTTCTTTTTTTGAAGTCGGTTAATAAAATCAAAACTTATGTACCTACTACAGTAGGTAAGTAATCATTGACATGACAACCTATTCGTTGAGCATCTCAGAACACTTCCTTATGTAATATAATAACTTAACTTGTAATTCCATTGTCACTTTGATGTCAAGACAATGTAATTGTTAAGTATAAATAAATAAATAAAAAAAACTTACAGCACATGCACCTCCGCCTCTCTTCTCTTTCCACCATTTATCTTTCATTCTGGTTATTTTGCCTTCCTCTTGTAGTTGTAGTATCGATTCACTCATGGGCTGGCGGTATGGGGAATCTATCGAGTAAAAAATTCATGACTGTAAAAATCAGATACACAAGCATTCTAGAGAATTAGTCGGAAGCCAAACTCTAGCATACGAATATCAACAATCACTACTTTTACGACATCGTAGAAGTGCTTGTGTCGTGATTATTCAAAAAGTTTATCGAAATTTCGATGTTTATTTGACTTACTTTTCTTCATAGCAATGCCATATCCTTTGCTATCCAACAGCCCACCGACTTGTGCTACGTCACAGTTGCGCTCTACCATGTACTCAATTGATGTTGATTCCATCAGAAATGCGTAGTTTTCATTGTCCGATTTCACTCTAAATGAAAAATATAGTATAAGAAAAAGCATGTTTCATAACGCTAACCAGTTAAAAAATAGGATACGCAAACGAAGAAAGTGTCGCGTCACGTCTTTTCTCCGTATGTGCCTTTACTTCCTACCTTTCTAAGCCCTCATCATTTGTTGCCGGTTGGTGCTCGGGATGATCTTCCATGTACTGATACATTCTCTGGTAAAGTAGGTTGTCCGACTCCTGTAACATAAATTAAGCAAGCCATTCCAATTTATCAAGATTCTACTCTTTGATGATGAATACTACCCACATGTCATGTAGGTAACAAGATAGTAATAAACTCAAAATGCACTAGAGATAAAAAACACACTTTATTATTAGACTTCATCATCATCATCATCAATAACCTATTAATACCCACAGCTGGGCGTAGGCCTCCTCTCTAACCCGCCACTCCTCTCGGTTCCGTGCTATCTTCATCCATTGTCGTCCAACCACGCCGACTATGTCCTCTGACCAACGGGCTGGTGGTCTGCCCCGTAGTCGATGTGCGTCTCTTGGCCATCATTGTGTCACTGCCTTTATCCACCGGCCGTCAACTCTTCTAGCCAAGTGTCCTGCCCATCTCCACTTAATCAGACTTACCTTGAAAAAATTAAAAGTAGCACCATTCGATTTAGCACCATAAGTCATTCCGTAAGGGTTATTAGCCAGATCCTGTACACTTTTTATGGCATAGAACTTTGACTCGACGGTCAAAAAAGCCGCTAGATTCGCGGTGTAGGAAGAAACCATGATGAGTGTGAAAAACCACCACATACTACCGGCCATTCTTGTGGACACAGCTCTAAAATCATAGGAAACCAGAGTAAAATATATTTTTTCCTGAAAAATTATACTTACTTACTTTTATAAGTTATAAGTACTTTTTATTGAATTTCTAAAATACTTTACAGTTTGAACAGACATTTTAAATGTTTCATAAAGAAGTGTTCCGATGATTTATATCATGGGAAGACTTTTTCGAACATTGTCACTTACATTGGTGCAATTTCGGAACCTTGTGTCAACACACTGCCGAGTGTAAACCAAAAGGAATTGGCGAAAGTCCACTGATTATCCAAAGTCTCCGGCTCTTCAATGCATGGGTATGGGTTCTGCCATTCTTCAGGGGCCACTCTTCCCAGTGCAAATAGGAGAACTGATACTCCTACGTATGCTAACGCCAAATATGTCCAAACCTTTACAAAAGAATATTGTTAGTTGAGTTCATGAAATTTACTTTACAGCGGTCTATGCATAAAAACGTTAAAAAAATACTTATACATAGTAAAAAAATACTAATTTTTTGTGAAAAAATAACGTTCAGAATGTTTTCATGGTTCATCAATAATGTATCTGAATTTTACGCTAAAATATTTTAGTTATGTCAATACTTTTATAAGTATTAGTAAAATGAGATCGAAATACTTACGCCCATAGAAAATGGTGAAATGAAGGAGAACAAGTTGGGCGGCATTTTAGTAGGCTTCTTATACAAAATAGTTATACCTAAATTCATAAAAGGGCTGGTAAAATCTACCGCTTTTTGACGAGCTGATGTTATCGTCAAGTCTGTTATGCCAAAATCGGCTCTCTGAAACATACGAAAATGCTTAAATTATTGAATATAATCAAATATTTATTTATAAAGCCCAGTTTTCACATCCGTTATTGTTAGTATAACATAAAAATCCATTAAATATAAATGGTCAGGTAATTAAAAATATACCGAAAATACACTATTTAAAACATTGGACTATCCTAACGCCATAGTGGATTTGTTTAGTGGATTAGAGTGGAATAGAGCAGCCAAAGCCAAGCCTCACTTCAAACAAGGCTCATATTAGTTTGAATAATAAAAACAATTTCTACCGCCATCCAAACAGGAAAAAAATAGTTACTCCATCCATAATCTTCTCCATCATTCCGTTCCATTTCCCGGTCTTTGAATTTAGGGATCCGTATACACCGTCGGCTTGGATTTCAAAAGTGTAGTTGAATTCGTTCATTTTTGCGAGTTCGTCTATTATTTCGATACCGAAGCCCTCGTATCGGTCGTTGCCGTCTAGCTTCTTTGATGATTCTTTTAACATTCCATAGGGGGCGCTCTATAAACAAAAAAGGGAATTTTTAACCTTACCTAATAAGTCTAATAAGATAGTTTAATCGTGTCTTCCGAAGCACCGGGAGTCAGTTGTTATTGCTACTACCGGTCACACATCAATTTTATGACCTCACAGACAAAAGATCTATCATTAACGAAAAAATGGGCTGAATCACCAGTGTTTCAAGTAGTAAAATAAATAAATTGGTGTCACCCGCTTTACGATCGGCAAAAAATTATATTCATCTGGTATCTCACAAAACTGGGGCTATATCTAGCTATACGAGTATCTTATCTTACCAAAGCTGTGATCACTATAAAGTGTTTTCCTTTCATAGAATCAGACCCTGCACTTTCCACGGGTGCTATCACAGTTCTGGTCTCAGTGTAGCCATCTTCCCCAGTCCATATTCCCACCTGAAAAATATTTAATTTTCATTGCTTGAAAAAATAAGTAAAACCACCTACCCGTTACTAGGATACAACTGATAAGGTGAGATTTGTACCAACCAATCCCCTTTTTTGCAACAAGGTAAAATCGGGCTGAAAAATTAAAAATGATAAGTGGTTCGTTATTCATATTTTCATACCTTTTCGAAGCCATGTGCCTGAGCTTCAATTATTTCCACCTCGAAATCGGAACGAAACCCATCTTCATCAAACTGCACTACACCCGTCAGTCCATCAATACTCATCTGAAAGTCAACGGGAATTTTCATGTCACGTTTTACAAAACTATACATTTAAAAAAGCAAGTAAGTACTGGTACTACTCGCGTAACTTGTGGTTTGTGTCAAAAGGCTCTACGCTAGTGGTGAGTCAGGTAGGTTAGGTAGGTATATAAACATTGCTATGTTCTGTCTGTAGTTCTGTGCGGGAGAGACCATAGTTGGCCTCTCACTATACAGGATGTGGCAAAGTTTTACCACGTCGAGGGCAACTACTCTGCCCTGTCTGTTGTGAAATCTGCTTTGAAATAAACCGATATTTTCTTAAAAACAAAAAAAAACTAAATGCAGTAAAATTTTGGCCCATAATTATGAAACGCATAATTATGTGGCAAATAATTCTCCACTCAAAGAATGATTCAACCCTAAAAGCTTTCAACTCACCTTTCTAATATAATTAACTACCGTAGTACCAAAATTCCAGGTTTCGTCTTGGTCACAAGTGACGTTCGCCCCCTCCTCAAGACCCATCGCATTGAGCGCTGACGTATACAAAGTAACAGCATCATAAACCAACGCTAGATCTAAAGTCAGACCATTCTCTGTGATTGCCGTCTCTATCTCCCCGTCAGTTAATTCCTTTACTTTCTCATTTACAGATGTGATGAAGTTTTGAATGGCTTCTACATTCGGATCGAAGAAGCGTATCCCTGAAAACAATACTATTATGTTATCTTTGTGGATTGTTTGTCAAAACTTATGATCTTATGATTGAACTTGTTTTAGATGTTTCACGCTCTATCTTGACCCTGTCTAATGTTATGAGAAAAATATCTTGTTTGTAACATAAAAATGCTTTATTACTTACACTTTTTGATATCCGAACTATTAAGTTTCAAAAAAACATTGTAATTAGTTTAGGCATCCAAATAACCAATGTAGTCAAAACTTTAATTAATTTTATTCACTAACCTTTGTTGCAGTAATGTAATTACATTAATTTTTATTTTTTACTAACTTGAAAATTTAAAGTTTCTACATAATACGGCTAAAGCTACTGAACAATTTGATTTGACGCTTAGTATGAACTTCTCTGGGAATTTACAGGTTTTTATTGTCAGCGAAAAGTGAGGAAACCCTAAAGACAAATAATAATTACCTGTAATGTTAGACCCTCCGTGTTTATAAGGATCTATTTCAATTGTCTGGAAGTCAGGGTTCATGATGATATAGCTGTGCTCATCAGACATGATTCCAACTTGCTGTGCTTGCTCAAGAAAACTTTCTAAGCTCTGCGTTCCACAGTGGACGATATAATTGACTGATCCTGACGTTTTTATCGTTTTTAGTTGAGCCCTGTTAAAAACATTATAAAACTAAGTGAACAATTTTGCAGCAATTTCATTATAAATATTGAAGAAACGAAACAGAATCTTGCTGTCCCCAAGGCTCTGTAGATTTTCTCAAGTCACTCAATCCTTTGAAGTTGAGGGCCAGAGATACGTCACATTACATTCCATACTTGAAGGATTTTTAATACATGAACGAATATGATGTGTAATAAATAATGTATTACATTACCTGAAATCTCCTCCATCAGGTAATTGAACAACATTTATCAAAATTCTTTCTCCCGAATCTAAATCTTGAATACTGAGTAAATTCTCTACGAACGGTAAAAGTTCAGCGCCTTCATAAATTATGGTGAATTCTGTCCAACCCTTCATTTCTATAATGTCGACGAAAACCTGAAATATACATTCTGTTAAAAATACGGCTGCACACGATAATAAATTACAAGCGATAGCAGAGGTCTGCAAATTGTTTACCGTCTTTACTAGACGTTAGAAGTCCCGATTTATTTATTCATTTGAACATACGGAACAAAATCAACAAAATCGCTAAACTATTACTAACTACACAATCCAGAATACCACAAAATTGCAGAGATAATAATACGATTCCTATGATCTATTTTGTTTATTACTTCGTGTGCACAACTGCACAATCCAGAATACCATAAAATTGCAGAGATAATAATACGATTCCTATGATCTATTTTGTTTATTACTTCGTGTAACCAACCACGCATAACATCATTCGTAACGCATAACAGTTGCATTTTATTAGACGTTACCAATATGATTCAGCTTCTTTTAGAGTAGATAAGGACAATGTAGGTACATTTTTTACAGTCCCTAGCCTGAATACTTATACAAAATTTAACTACCTGGGAATACGCAATGTGCTGGGGATAAAGATTTACAGCGGACCAATTGCGATTCTGCATTACCATCGCTTCAGTCAATATGTGAGGAATTTCCAAAAAATCTGCTATGGATTGTATATGCTGCAATGGAATTTTCTTAGTAGGACCGTATATTCCAAATATATTTCCCTGAAATAAAATTATTATAACGTAAAAAAAAGATACATTTTGTTGGTTTTCCTTCTTTTTGTTTCTCTTAGTGTCTCTATGGTCCGGAACTGATAGTAAAAAGCCAGCACATGATGACACATTGAATATGATTATGTTTCAAACCTACAAGGTTACGAAAACGTGACCCATTAAACAAGATGTTGTGATATTCTATACAACTATCTAACTAACAAATTAAAACTTGAAAAGCACTTACCTCGAGCAATGTACACATCGCTTTCTCGGCTTCAGCAATATCTCCTGGGGAAGTCCGAACTACTTTAGCTTCGAATGGATTTTCCTGGTCTTTGGATGCATCGGAAACTGCAACATTGAAAGCAGCATCCAGCAAAAATCCACCATCATCGGAAATTGCACCTATTAACAAAGACAACAAAGTTTAGTTTAGAACTCTCAATGGATAGTCGATGAGAGAGCACGCACCGATCGCTTTATCACCCGAAACTTTTGTTACAAAAAAACACGTCAACAAAATACAGAGCTTCATTTTTCAGCCATTTGATTCGTGAGACGAGAATGTTTTCACAGATGGTAAACCCTGATATAATTTGTTTCGATCCCATTCTATCGGAGCTAATAACGGAGTGTCTGGTCTATATTTAGAAGTGCAGTGGATGTAAGTACCTACCACTATATTGACTGTGCTTGATGTCACAGCTTATGCACTTTAGTAGTACATAAAAAAAGTTATTTTAAATCAATATCTTCAATCAGTTTGCTTGAAAAATACCGATTTCTTTAAGTAAAATAAAAAAAAATGAATGAAGCATTTGTTATCGATTCAAATGTTATCAAAATACCAATAATTCTGAACACAAACGATTATGAATTTATTTTAAATATTACTGTAACTACGATAGGTCAACTTAAAGTCTTAAACCATTTTCTCGTTGTACAATCAAAGAAACACCCTCTGTGAGGAAAGCTACGAACTACTTTGTACCACAGGAATGATGGCTTACTTGTTAGGGAGCTATGGGATGCTTGCTAGGGTACGAGCAGGTTAGCCAAACCTTCAGGAATAAGTTTGAATTGTTCCACTAGATGGCATACACTGCTTGAAAAAAGTTCTCATTCGCTAGGCCTGTACATAGGTCCATGCATAGGAAAGCTTAGAGTATTATGTGTTGGTAAGGAACGTAAGTTCGTATGAGTCAGTGTCCAACTCTGGTGACGAAAGTGTGTTGGTAAACTTTGGCAACACTATAGCAGACAGTTCCTTTTTTGCTCACTCTGGATACTCGTAGGTAATTATCAGATATTTTCAAAGTACATCTTACTACATCTTAGTACTACCTAAGTAATGTTATTATGACCAAGAGATAAAATATAAAAGGTATTACAATAGTGAAAATATTTCAAATACTACAGCAATGATATTGATATGGAATTGCATAAAAAAAAAGTACTTAATATGATTACACCACGTTTTATTCGTAGTTACTGCAAAAAGAGATGGGATTACCTCGAAACTGCTCAGTTGGCGAAGCTGCACGTACAAGTCGTAAACTTAAAATTGCAGAGGTTTGTTACAACCCGCCCAACCGCATTTGTTCTTAACCAACCTAGTAACTGCATAGCCATTTCCTGAAATTGCATTGAAAATCATTCATTCAGTGTTTAAAAATAATGTATAATAATACCAGTAGGTAATTAAAATTAAGAGTAGATAGGTATTATGTAATTGCGTAATTTAAAGAAACTAATTGATTTGCTGATTCTTTTGTCATAGTAGGTTTACCTACCTCAGTAATAAAAAGTTCAGAATAATAAGAACATCATCCATTATTCATCAGTAAGTATATTTAGAGAACCTTTAACATCGGCAAAGGCACGTCCAAATACACTTGACACATGCCCACATTTCGTATCAGACATACCTACCACAACCGATACCGAAGTAACAATAAAATTGATACATTGTGGCCGTTATTAATAAACGTGGAGTAAAGTTACGCCGGGTGTAACGTAGGACCATACAATTTTTGGATTTTAGACCTGGCGTAACTTTACTCCATGTTTATTAATAACGGCCTATAAGATTAGGCTGACAAAGTTACGTATTAGTAACTGAGTGCCACATAGAGCACATGTTTACTCAGGCAAATAACAATAGAAAAGGATAAGGTCAAGAGACACGACAGATGTTGTCCCGGTTTACATACAAATGCGTACGGCCAAATCGTAGGGATCAAATATATCACGTGTTTAGCATAAATTGTTGTGGGAATGAAACAACGAGGAGCAGTTGTGAACGCCTGATGCTCCAACTCTAGGGATCTCTGCAATATATTGGTTACTAGCTTTTGCTGACTACTCCTGGATATAAGCAGTTTTAAGATTTTAATAATAACAGCCCAAAACGAAGAAAGATTAGTAAAAAATCAGGCCTAAAAGCATCTCCAAGGCACGGTGGACGTTAGATCCTCTGAAGAAACATTATGATGCGGAAGTTTGGATTTTTAGTAACCAATCGCGTCGTAATACGAGCTAGTTACATTGAAGTTAATGAAAAATTTCTCGCTTCTCGCAATCATACTCATAGTAACAGAACGTTGCAACGGCTGAACATATCAGGATAAACTTAGCCTTTTACAGTACTGACTCAATCTCACTTTTAAGATTTTTCTAGACAGATTTCATTAATTTGTTTAAGGGTAAGGGTTATTTTGACCATGTTTAGTAATAAGTAGTTAAGATAAACGCTTCTGATTGTCTGTGAGGATAATCAAATACCACATCCACCACAAACCACACGTTTAATCGATAGTCCAATCAGCGTACTAATCCCAGCTCAATGCAGCGAGCCTTTTGTTTATCTGCTCGTAAACATAGATAACAGTGAACTGTTTTACCTTAGAGTAAGGAACAAACAACTGTAGAAAAATAAAGTGATTCTACTGATGGCAGTAGATGAGTGTCATGCATAAGACAAAGCGTGGTCGTTAAATCAATAAACTGTTTTTTTATGGTTTTATGTTCATCAATGAAACAACTGAATTTAGAACAAACCTTCTTATAAAACTAAAATATTAAAAGAATAGGAATTTGAAAAGACAATGACTTGGTAGATATTTTCTCAGATCTTAAAAAAACTCTAGTTTTGAAAATTTCTAAGGTTGTAAAAACTTTGAAAAGGATGTGGCATTCAATTAAAATACAAGCGTTTCTCTCTCTTTAATTTTACTATATTTTTAGTGGTTGGTTCTATTGCTATTCTATGTAAAATATCCAGTTTTAATACTTACCTAGTCAATTCTTACTCTGTGTGCACTAACTCTAACTGCCTTCCGGGAAAATCTTCCATTACCTAATAAATAGCTGATTTCAGTCCGAAGAGGAGTTTCATGAACCTATAGTGAACCAATGATTAGTCCTGTCTTCAAGAGTTGAACGAATTTCACTAAAGTCAATTCAATCGCCACTGAAAATAATCATTCTCTACAAATATTTCTACATAAATAAGATTTGATAAGCGATACGCCCATTATAAATTTTTCTATAAGGTCTTCTTTCATAATTTATTTTTAAGATGTTTGTACAATCAATTATTCATCTATTGGTAGGCAAATTACGTATTAAAGAGTAAGTAAATTACGTATTAAAGAAAAGATAAAGGTAAAAAAAAGACATTTTCTTTGAACATGGTAGGTGTACAATAAACATACAATATACAGGGTGTAACATTTAGCACGGTCAGTATGGGAAAGTATAAAACTATAAGAAATACGAAGATATGTTCTTTGGAACAATATCATCAATTTTAGTTAAAAGGAAAACTGCATTATTATTTTAGAATTTTCGTATTTCTGAGTAGAGTAGTGTTGGAGCTTTTGTTTTAAATCACAACTTTGAACACGATGCAAAAGAGATTTGGAAGGTAGTTCATAAATAATTGGAAAATACAGCTGAAACCCATTCGATATTCTGCCAGTGGATACAATGAATTATTCGAAAGCGTTCCATTTAGAACTATACAGTGATTTATTTTAGTGGAGCAGAATAGTTGAGGGCTCAAGGTCTGTCGAAATTAATTGAAATTCACTAAATTTAGACCCAACGGATTATAATAAGTTTCAAACAGATTATTATACGAGTACCTAATACTTCTTTAATACTAATAATTATACATATAAATAATAATTTACTAATTTAGATTTTATTATTTATTAATTTTATTTTATTTTACAAGTTTTGGGAAAACTAATAGCTAGGTATGAACATTTTAGGGTATAACTTATAAATAGTATGCAGCAGGAAGCTACATACTATTTATAAGTTATATTAACCTAATATAATTGGCCTTTCTTACTGTTACTTTTTGTTTCCATAGTTGTAAACTTACATTTTATTATATTGTGACCACTTTATTGAACTGATCTTGCTCTGATGTCAACTGATCTCAAAATATACCCAGACAGACGCTCATAAATTATTGAATCCTAGGCCTATGAATACGATTAAAAGCAAGTGGGTGTTCAAAGGCGATAAAAAAGGAAGGAATAAAATCCATGTAGGCTTTGTAAATACCTACCTAATACTCGCAATCTACTCTAGCCAGCAATTCGGTATTAATCTATTTTTTACATTTTCATTTTCAGACTTACGCTAAAGGAAAGTATTTGTGTGCTGGATCTGATTTTCATATTCAATAATAAACTTTGCATATAATAGCTTTGTAACAACCTCTAATATGAATTGTTACATTATAATAGAAATACTAGTCAAAGGGAAAACTAAAAGGTTAATGCCCACAAACAATACAAACTGACAAAGCCGTCGAAGAAACACGTATTGATGAGGGATCGACTTTAGGTATAATTTTCTAGAGCACTTGCAAAAAAGGTCGACTATTTCAAGCTTTCGTTCGACAAGTAAGAATGAGTGCTCAGAAAGAAAAACGAGAATGGAAGAATGAAAACTTTTGTATTATTAATCAAGATGAAAAATACTGTGAAAAATCTTCAGCCTCTTTTAGGGTTGCCTGAATAAAATGCCTACTTAGTATAGAAAATATTGAAATAGGGAAATATAATAATTTGAGAGTTTGCCTGCTACCAGTGACAATGCATATTGTTGGTGAATTAAATAGGTCTTTCTTCTGTATATAGTTTAAAGTACTTTCATGTTTAGTAGAAATTTTCATAGTTTAGTAATTCAATAGTTTACATATTCATGCACAAATTGATATAAATTTTTCGATTATATTAAGCAAGCAACCCTACTCTCGTCACGTTTCTAAAAACATTGAAAGACCATTAAAAGCGACATCTTATAAAACGCCCGTTTGTCCCTGACTTTGAGAGCAGTAATGCCTTGTTAAGTGAGAAAAGGAGCTTTTATAACACAATTATAGCACTATCCACTTTTACTAACACTTCGGAACAGGGTTGAACTTCGTATTGTTTTCAATGTTTTTTGATATGTCACTTTGTTGCTATGAGGCCGGTATAGGTTTTTTTTAGATTGTGTTGTTATATTATTTCTACAGTTCATATGTCGGTAGTTTTTATTTTCGCAAGGCAAGATAAAGAGAATACATAATTTTTACTGTCTCAATAACAAAAATATAAAAAAGTTCACAAACAAGCCGAAAAATAGTTACTGCAACCATCCTATTTGCACAAAAAAAAACATTGATTGCATTGATGTAAAACTCATACAGCTCGATTGACGTCTGAAATGAGACACGGGGGTTTTAAAACATGAGCACGTTGATTAAAAACGACAACACAATTTGTGAGGCAAATAAACAAACATTTTTACTGGCTAGCAGTTTCAGCATTTTATTCTTGTCATCAGATTTTACCACATAGTATAGTTAAAAGGTGGATATTCCCACTCAGCTGTCCGAGCGGCAAATGCAGCCAAAAAATGTAACTGATAAAATTACATTATTGTCAAAACCATTGTAACATGCTTCTATCTATCTATTCAGCCGATAGCACCCACTGTTGGGTATAGGCCTATTCTCATTCACGCCACTCCTGGCGGTCTTGTGCCAGCCGGATCCACTGTTCTCCCACCGCCCCCACAATGTCGTCTGACCATCGGGCAGGTGGTCTGCCCCGAGGCCGCCACATATCTCTTGGCCACCATTCGGTAACCGCCTTGGTCCATCGGTTGTCGTCCCGTCTGGCCAAGTGCCCCGCCCATCTCCACTTAAGCCTCGCTATCCGTATACCTACATCCTCGACCTTAGTGCGGCGTCGAATCTCGACGTTTGGTATACGGTCCACGAGGTGGATACCTAGCATGGCCCGCTCCATGGCTAACATGCTTCGCTTTAAAATACAGATATCACAAATAGAAATAGTAAACGAAATGACTTTTTATGGTCGAGCTGCGCAAAGGCTTTTTAATCACCTGAGATTCTTGTATCTGTGAGTACACCTAATATCAGAGCGTGTTATTTCTCAGTGTCTCAGAGTAAACAAACTTAATGCATACGAAATATGATAAAGTACATCAAGACAACACGGAGACAATTTTCTCCGCTACATAAATTCGTTGGGTCTGAAAGTAGACAAGTTAATACGAGATTTCATAGCAGTCAGCGGAAACATCACCATGCAACCCTAACGTCATTCGCATAGAATAGAAACCCCTCTCAAGTGTCATAATTATCAAACGATTATGTTGCAAAATATCGAGAAGTCTTCCACACTTCCTCAGATACAAAATTGTGTAAGTATACTGTTTTGTATCTTAAGGTGCTAAACTTATCAGTCATTCAAAACCGGTCACTTATGAAGGTGTGTCTTTTAGAATTTAAACAATAGTTATAAATATATAACAGTACTTATAATTAGTTTTTAAGATATCCGTGAAGTTTCGTTTCTATCAAGCTCTACTATTCTATGGCCCCTGAGCCCGGGCTCAGTGCTAATGAATAAATAACATGCCTGTATGTCTGCACTCGGTGTTCTGACTGTGAACCCACGCTCAAACAGTTTTCTTTATGTTATTGAAAAATTAAACAGTGATTTTTTCGCTTCCCTACTCAGGTACCTTGCATCTTTTCTATTCAAAGAAAGTAAAATTTAAAACTGTTTGTTATTTTTTGCTTGTAAATATAAAAAAGGATAGGTAACTAAAATGTTCAAATCAATAAAATAATAACGATTCGTTTGGAAAAAGTTGACGGGAAAATTGATGCGCTAAAAAACTTTAGACTAGAGACTTTTTTCTTTAAACTAGAGATTTTTTCTATTGGAATGTCCAAATCGTCGATTTGAAAGATTTGCACATTGTCAATAATTGATTTTGAACTAAATCAAGATCTTCTCATTCATCAGCTTCATACAAACCAAAAAGCAATATTCCTCTTCCAAACATAGCGACCATATTTGTCTCGTTTAAACAAATGGTCACATTTGTCTCCGGTCCACAAAGTAACGAGTTACCTACCTTTGGTCTTGTGGAAGCAAATAAGTTAGACGTGCAGCAAATATATTAAAAAACGTTTCATATATTATATTGACATGTATTTTAAATTATTATACAGGTTGATTTTTGAGATGATATAGATTTGACATAGAGGACATGTATAACCGATGTAGCTACATGAAAACGCCCTTATGAGACCTTCCCTAACTTTTTGAGATATTTTGAACTGCATTCACAGATGTTGGGGAAAATGTACCTATAGTCAGCGACAAAAATGCAAAAAGTAAAAAAAGTTTTTGTTGCTAGTAGATTCAGTTTCATGTAGGGATCAGAAGATTCTAATTTACTAAAAAAAGAACTATGGTTCTCCATTTTAAGGTTTGAGTAAGTACTAAAAAGTCAGATATCGTAAAAAACTTTTCCTATACATTTTGTAATAAAAATCGATGAATGAATACGAAATTTCTTTTTACCAAATGATCCGATTTCTTACAAATCAATGGCAAAGCTACACACACAATTAAGACCATCGTCTTCGTGAGATAGACCAACGAGTAGGAACGTATTCAAACCGTGTGCAGTACTGCTATTATTAATATCATGAAAATGCAATTCCCGTCTCCTCATTGTGGCTGCTCGCAAAGCTACCTCGTAATGCAGTTTGAAATGTAGCTATTTAAAAGAGCCATCTAAAAAGAGAACAGGATTTTGTGAGCACGTTCAGTTTTATAGCAAGTTTTTTTTTTATCTGGAAAATAAACAGTTATTTTTTTTATAAAACGATTCGCGAATTACACAAAATAAACCATTTACTTTTGATATCTTTGATTTATTGAACTTTTTAAAGAAAATTATGACCGAAAACTGCAGCTTGCACGTTTTCCACATGGTGCATACTAAAAGCGTATTGTATTATTAGTCTAAACATCAGTTTGTTCTAATACAACAAGAACTTGGGAACTACTGAACAGTAGTTCCCGAAGGAGATAATGTGTACTTGTGAAGAACCTGTTAGTTCAGTTCGATAGCAAAGTAATGTTGGCAAGTTCCGGTGCGGTCTTTAAGCCCCTCGGTATTATCCAAGATGTGGGTATTACTGGTCCCCTTTGTTTAATTAATGGAGGCTTGACCCGTCTGACTTTCAACTTGTTTAGTACTCTTTTTATCGAGGCAGTTAGTTTTGATTTTTATAATTACTATTTTTATGTTCGAGATACACATAATTTAACCTAAGAATCGGCAACCCAATGGCAGCTCTACCTACGTGTGCATGTGATTTTATTCGACTTTGTACCAAAATTTGCGCCTATTTTCATAAAACTTTTTACTTTTACGTTTTATTTTTGTTCACTTACCTACTGTTTAATCATCTCTGCAACAGTTTCTGTGAACTAGACATTCTAAAATTTATTCTTGGACTAATTTAATTGAAAAACTATCAAAAAACGTTCATAGTTTTAAACTTGAGTAACCATCTATCAAATAAGTATGAATTACCTGACTATAATTTTGATTGAAGGTCTGGTAAAAAAAGAAGATAAAATTAAGCTTACATTACAGCTTTTCGTTGAATTACTTACGTATTACCTCGCCAAACAATCCGACATAGAATAGATATGAAGATATGTCGAGGAACACGTGAGGGGTAGGTAATCACCATAAAATGTGACGTCATTAGCTCTCCCTTTCGTGCGTAATTTGCATTCAGCGTTCCGTTTCACGTTTTCATAAGTCATCCTTCATCTATGTTTATAGGCCATTTAATTTTCGGTTATAAATGCCTGCGCATTGACTTGATTATGAATGTACCTAATTCAGTCTGTTTGGATCGGCATATTATGCCTTAGGTATCAGCTCCAAGTTACAGTGCGGTAGATTATAAAAATAATAATATGTACTTTATAGTCCTTTTCACTTAGCAACGGTTCCGTGACAAGGCTCTTTTATGTTAATTTCAGAAAATTATTAAAAAGGAAAAAGACAAAATCCTATTTTTTTTGAAGTTGTATTGTTTAGTATTATTCATTTATTTAAAAAAAATTAGTTAACATAGTTGTACTGAACAGCGTGAAACATAAAAGTTCTATGTGTCAGGGATACGTTACTATGTGAAAAATACTATAAGTAGTTATTATACGTACCTGAAGAAATTACTACCCGCAAATTAGACTCGAACTAGATTAACACCAAGAAGTACCACTACTGGTAGGTAGCTGTAGTCAGACAGAAGTAGACGTACCTAGAAAATAGTTTTTCAAGCCGGACCAGCGCAGACTTTGCTGTTTATTCTAGGCTAACGCTCAGCGCTAACTTTACTGCATCCAGTTGGCTCCATAAAAGCCTAGCTTTCACTGCAATAGTTATCTAAATGGCCGAGGAATTAAAGTTAATCAGAAGTTGTTGAGGGCACTTAGATCCGGTGTCTGATTAAATATTGAACAATAAGCTAATGGTTGGGTGATTGCAGGAATTATTTAGAGCACAGAGAAACGCTGGAGCTTTTAGTGAAAGCAATGGATTCATTTATTAGAAAAATCATTTGGAACTTTTGGTTACTATTATAAATGTTACATCAAAGTATTTTGTAACTTTGAATTTCATTTTGGATTTTTGACGATGTTGATGTGAAAGTAATCCAAATAATATCAAAATATATATTAATAATTGCAATCCGGAAAAAGATTAGTGTGTGCCTCAGAAGAATAAGTGTGCGACTATAGATTTTTATCAGGTTTCATTGATTGAGATTGTCTAGGTACCGGAAAATAGATAAAAATGACAGTAATGACATTAGAGTCTGGATATACGAGTAAATTACTTTTATCCACACTCTAATGTCATTACCGTCATATTTATTTACTCTCCATTTTGACAGTAATGACATTAGAGTGTGAATAAAAGTTACTTTTATCCACACTCTAGTGTCATTACCGCCATTTTTATTTATTCTCCGTACCTAGACAATCACCATACTAGGGGGGGCTGATCCGGTACAAATTTTATCTGCAGACCATGCAAAAATTTATAACGCCAATGGGTATATCCTCTAAACTCTGTTTAACCTTGCTCTATTTTTACTAGATTCTTCTTTATTACCTACTTAAATAAAACCATGTTCAATAATATGAGACGGTTCTTTCAACTTTTTAATTTGCATTCCTAAGCAAACTTACATATGCTAGTTGTTAATTTCGCGAGTGCATTTTGCAAGTAAGGCGACAGTGCAAAACAATGCGGTTCGTATTTACGAGTTACCACATTAGGCAGTAGATAACCTCCGCAGCCTCAAGTTTAATTCGGGGAAATGCATTATTCATTGTTCTTATTACCCCATTCTTGGGGAATGCAGTGTTGTACGGAAACATTGGTATTTCCGTCATTTATACGACCTCGGTGGCGTAGCGGACGATTTCCTGAGCTGATACATAAGCTGGACATTATTGATAAATAGATAGAGCTAGATATACTCCTAGCCGATTACAGCGAACGACTCTTAAGTGTTATTTTTTACTGCTGCTTTTTGCATTTAGTTATGCCTGGCGGTGTTACCTGGGGTCTTTTGGGATAACAGGATAGGTACCGATATAATTCATTTCATTCGTAGGTAGGTATAAAAAGCCTATGCGTTTATCCAGGGTTGAAGCTACCTCCATAGCGTCATTTCAGCGTGAAGGAGCAAAAAACATCCATCTATCAATCCTGTCGCATCTAAAATAGAAACAGATTAGACAATTGTAAGAAATCGTAATCACCTTACATTCTAATAACTAAGATATAATCAGTTTTTCAATACAAATTACTGAAACCCGAGAAGGTGTTCCTAATATCCGATCAGAAAGGTTTAGGGTGAGGTATACGAGGGCAATTTTTTGAGTTGTGAGTCGGTAAAATAAGTCGCGTTATTAACGTTCAATAAAACAGAAAATTCATAACTTTAATGAAAAACAGGTATTACTTATTTTCACACACAACCAATTTCAAATGGTTTTTTTTTCAAAAGATAATTCATTTATAAGGGACGCATATTATATCATAGAACGTTCCCATTATTTAACATAAGTTCACCTTTCTGTACGATTCAATTGTTTCTTTAAGTATTCATTTTATCTTGTCTTTTGATATCCCGAATATGGATACAATTATTCCTCATTTTCATCAAAGGTTCAGTCAACGATTCGGTAATAAGTCATGTCACTTATCCACGACTCTTCTGACTTTTATCCATTGGATAGAAGCCAAAACAGGATTGGTTCTAGACTTGTAGTGCAAGTTCAGTGCTCGCGAGCAATTCGGAACAGACTGAAAGCATACTTTTGGAGTACTTACGCCTTGAGGGCACTTTAGCTCTCAATTCGTATGCACATACATTTTAAGATGATATGAGAGAAAAATAATATGTTGGTAGGTATTTGGTACAAGTGGTCTTTCACTAATTTTCAATTTATATTTTAGTAGTTTTTCAGTTTTTTTCTGTGTCATAAGATATAGGCCCTGGAAAGAGATACATGGAGAGGGATTCATCAGTTGTGCCGACAAGGAGTAAATCCATAAATAAGAAGAAGAAGAAGAAGATATAGGTACTATAATATTGCCGGTAAAGGAAATTCACGTTAATTAGAGTGTGTAGTGTAGTAGCAACAAAATCCATACAACATCAACGAACCTCCATTAATATTAGCCGTTTTCAATGTTAGCCATGTAAAAAATACATACTTATAGGTACTTGTATTACATTATATTAGGTACTTGTACACCAAAAAATTAAGAGACAAACCTTATTTTTTTCACAATTAAAATATAATCCTATTAAAATGCAGATACTTTTGTAAGATGTTTTCGAAAAGATTTCATTAATTACAAGCCTAAGCCTTTTCTGTAGGAATTCAATAAGAAGAAAATTTAAGCTCGTTGGTACCTACTTGAGATACTTATTTAAAACTTCCTGGTCCTTAGAAACAAAACTTCGTTTAATTAAATAAGAAACAGTCAAGTTTGACCAAAATACTTAACTTAAATAATGACTATAACTATACTTAAATTAATGACTTAAGTACTTATTATAGGAAATATGCCTCGTCTTGAATAAACAGCCTTAACTAACCCAACATTTAGATAGATTAGATTTAAAAGGTATGAATAGAATAGAATAGAATAGAATAAAGTTTTATTTTCTTCACATCATATACAACAGTGACGTGATTGACTAAATTTTCTGACATATTTTATCATCAATGTTTAGTCTAGACGTTGTTTATTTGTTTTTAAATCTAGGACAATGCCAGCGCTCAAACGTCCATCTGGCCAACCAACGTAACATCTATACTATACTTCTGTAGCCCTTCGTTGGGTGTATTCTTTGTAGTTTTATTGTGTTGTCAAAGGGCGAAATAATCACGGTGTGAATAATGAAAAGACAATTTGCGTTGGCGATGCGAATCCTCGGCACGAGTTCAACGGACGACGGGGTGCGTGCTAGGCGGCGGAACGAATGTACACGAGGATAGTACAACTCGGCCTTTTTACTTTGGCATTGTATTTTTCATCTACTTCGGGGGAAAATCCGGTTTCTAATTTATATTGTACATGTACTAGTTATCGCCCATGACTTCGCTCACTGAAATGATTTTGTTTATCAATTCAGGTTGCCTCTCAAAAACAGTACCTCTTTCTGCCATGACAACGTGTATGCAAGATTTCATAATTAGCTTTTGGATTTATGTAACAAATTAACTCATACTTTTAACGATAACATTATTTTCTTTGATAATGATCGGTAACTCAAACCCTTGTTGTGTTTGATTGAACAACATAATTATACCTAAGTACTAAGTATATTTCCGAAAAACCAATAGGTACGATATCTAGTAAGATGTCACTGGAGATACAAAACTACTAATACGTTTCTACACATACAAAACTGAAGCCTATTTGAGGCAAGTGTACTATCTACGTGTGTGGAGGAGGGTAAGCAGGGTGTCGGCGCGCAGGCGCGTGGTGGCTCTGCGCTCGTGTCCTAGAGACGTCAGCTCCATCCGCGCGTTCGGCCGTGCGCTACCGGCCTACATACCACTCGATCACAAATCGATAGGACTCGATTAATGAACCGAAATCAACCCGACTCACGTGCCAAAATCGACACTCCACCTCGTAAATTAAAAAGAAAACTGATTCATGCGCCCGTCCATCTTCGTGCGGCCATTCGGTCGCAATATCGGTTTCCGAAAATGATTCAGTGTTGTGAATGTGTGTTTATGTAACAATTAAATAATTGATGACTGTAATGTGCTCTCGGGGAAGTGTTTATGAATGCGACAAAAGATAGTTGTACAGGTATGTTATATCATGTTGCGTGGAATCAAAACTGAAATAATATTGTATTTGACTTACCTACGGTTTCTTATGAATTTCATTTTTTTACCGGACCTTATAATTACTACTTAATGGTGAATCAATCAAACATTATAATTAATTTTCCTTCCCATTGTGTCTTGGAAAGGAACGTGGTAGCTCGGTACCATAGCTCCTTTGTTTTATTTTATATCATTTTGTTTCCAAACATTACGATCAAGAAATCGGTAATTAGCGAACATTACGGCATTTACTATAAAATATTGAATTGTTATTGTAAGCTGATACTGGCATAGTTGTAGCTATGGATACTCGTATAAGTATCGCTACATAAGAAAATATTTTATCGCGTATGTAACTGGATGAGTTATGATGTTTCTTATTCATTTAAGTATTTTACATGGGACATCCAAAGAAATTCCATATAATGCTCACGTTATACGATACTACCCATCAAATACTGATCCTGATTCTACTTCATCCCGGCATCCATTCACTAGGACTCTTTCTGTTAATTATTTTACATAAAGACTACCAGATTGTTTTTAGATTTAAAATTATCTAAAAGCCTTTTTGGAAGAATATTTTTAGGAGATTTATCTAGCTTTTCTTAATTTAAGCACTATCCCAAGACTAACCCAGGCCTTGCAATAAACTTAATCCTTTACATATTTGCTAAATAATTTATGCCGCCTCAGGAATCGTTGTCTACACTTAACGCGTAGCGCCTGGGACATTGTTTGAAATAGCATAAGCTTGCCTAGCACCTAAACCATCCTCTCAGCATCGGCTTTATCCACAGGAAACACATGGTCAATACGCGTACTGACTAACTACGGGTTTCACTATGTTTTCCTTCATCGTTTAGAACTCGTCGTTGTCGTACATATGTCGTAGGCAGACCGTTGAATTAGCCATAATCATGATATGCCTAGACATATCGTTCAACGACACCATTTCACGATCGGCCACCGAAGCGCTAGAAATGTATTATTCCGCTATTTTGTTCTATTTCTCGATCTGCCTATGCATATCATGATATGCGCAAGTATCGCTGGCCAAGTGAAACGAATGATATGTCGGGTGTAAGATGGGCTGATCACGAAATGGCGTCGTTGAACGATATGCCTAGGCAATTCGGCATAATATCATGATATGCCTGATCCAACGATCTGCCGACGACACATATAGATACAAAATCCATTGATACATGGCCGAGATTCAAACGGATTGAAAGACCAATCAACAAGGCCAAGCATACAAGTAACAA
Organism: Epirrhoe tristata; assembly: GCA_951394285.1. Lineage (NCBI taxonomy): Eukaryota > Metazoa > Arthropoda > Insecta > Lepidoptera > Geometridae > Epirrhoe > Epirrhoe tristata. The sequence goes on along the minus strand of OX596146.1, from coordinate 5,471,498 downwards.
AATATTTAAATGTGTTTGTTCGTAGCAATTACTGTGTGCATCTATGCAAACAAAGTAAAGAAAATTTACATTTCTTTCGCGAATCATTTACCTTGGAATATTCAACTGTACCTTCCTATATGTGTATGTGTAAGTATATGTATAAACACACTCGAGTACACATACAAATGTATTCAAATAAGCCAGTCTACCTTAATAAGGACAACACGTTAAGTAAACGAGACGTCTTTAAAGTAAAGTGGAATATTCACATTTTGGGAGTCCCAAAGGCTCGTAAGCGACAACATACATTTACAAGCAACTTGTATATAATATTAGTCCTAAAATTGGAAAATGCTAAGATGCTGGAAAAAATGGTAAGTTTGTGAATATTGGCCTCAAGAAATAATAACAACGTAACTTGGGCTTCAGACATAGGACATCGTACAACCAGACCCGGACCAAAATATATGCTTCTGCGTATCAGTTGGGCACTCGCTCGCAATAGGGTAGCGGTACCTACTTAGCTATCTTGTTGAGATATTTTAAAGGGTGAAATGTTTGATATTAATACATCTAATATAGATGATTATTACGCTGGATGGCACTGCTGATCCTTTGAGCCAAAAATGTGCCAGCTCTCGGATCACGCGTCGCTTCGACCAGACTTTTTCCGCATTTACCTTTATTTTCTTTTTATTGAAAAAAAAATCAATGAATATTCGTCATCTTTATTATTAAAGATCATCTACGTCTCAATTTAATGTCATCTATTTATCAGCCCGGTTGCGACGCTGTTGGGTATTTTATAGACCCCTCGTAGACTACAGACTTTCCATCGGTCGACAGTCCAGTCGGGCTCGTAATAAATATGAAAAAGAAACGTTGCACACTCACGTACTTCTCCAAACTCATCACGAGCCCAACCAAACCATCGGCTGACAGAAAAGTCTGTAGTCTGCTCGGTTCTGAGCAGTTCCTTCCCAGGCTTTCCCAGCTACATTAATAATGGCATCTGATGATTTGACCATCGAGCGACTACCTCGTGGTTTTTCTTTGCTATTTTTAATATCAACCACTTATTCTTTATTATTTTTACATGAATTTTCCAATCAAAATATTATTACGTTGAACACGTCATATACAAACTCGTCAAATGAAGACTTTATTTATAAAGCTTTGTTTGAAATCTTCCAAAAGCCGACAGTTAATACGTAGTTTCCATTAAACAGTAGTGAAATGGTTAATGTCCTGTAAATGAGATAGCTCAGTGGAGCCACTCGGCTCTATTTGATTTACTTTCTTGTTTGTTTTTCGTTTTACAGCGGAGTATGCACATGGCTGGCCATCGTGACTTTTGAACCCCTATTTATTTTTACTCAAAGGCTGGTTAGTGCCACTGGTTAGGTTAAACTTACTGCGAAATTTGGATGGATGAATGTTTGTTACGCTTTTATGCTGTACGGGTTCGGATTTTTATTATGAAGATATTATCTAAACACTGGATTAACGTATAGGATATTCTATCTATATCCTGGAAAAATGGTGTGTTCCCGAATGACCGCAGGTACCACAGGGCGCAAGTAGTTAGTATTTATAGTGCCTCTTATATGTATGAATTGAATTAGGTACACCGGGCTCACATAAAAGAAAGAAATTTGTTACGGTTACAGCGTCTCGATTTATTGTGTTAATAAAATATCTGTACGAAGAACATTACATACAGCTAATTGGCTATTATTATCATACAATAAGCACAATAGGTAATGGGTACCTAATAGGTAGGTACTCCAGCTTTCCCAGTTATTTCTACGTTATATCTTACATTAGGTTTACCAAATTAGGTAAATTCTAATACGAGTAATTTCCCTAGCTGTCGGCTATGAAGATCGAATCTCTAAGTACTATTGATGAGTGTTATTTATGAAAATAAACATGACACATTTATGGTGAATAATGTGTTTCATTGTAGTTAAAATCAAGATACTTAATTCATCATATTAAATCAATTTTTCTAAAAAACTTTCCTAAAAAACAAAAATAAATTATTAGAAAACGAAAAAACTTACCTTATCTACCTTACCAATGTTTTATGTACAAAAATAAATAATTTTCACAAAAAACTCTTTGTTATAGAATGAGAGGAGCGAAGGCGATTTTCCTCATTTTATTTTTTGGACATCTCTCTGCATTGCCTGATACCATCAGAATAGGTAAGTGTTTTAACTTACGATATCAACATTAATTTTTGTCTTTCTCATATACTTCGGTTAAAAAAATTACGTCCGTGGTTTTTCCGCTTACAAGCTAGGAAACATGATGTCAACTAATTCTGTCTCTTTTTGTTGCTATGAGAATTTTGTCAAACATAACAGGCTAGCAGGGCGTGAATTCAATTCAAAGAAGATTTTTCGAAAATACATGAATCGCCCTGTAAATCATTAAAAATGCAAAGAACAAAAGTTAAGTATAATAATATTTAGTGATTCAGTTCAACAACCTAAAATGGTACTTCAATAACTTCAAACTTTTTAATAATTATCAATGCACAATGAATTTTAAAGTTTATTTAAAAAATTTAAAAATATCAGCAATGTTGCTTGGTTTTCGTTTTGATAGCTCTTTTATTATTTTCTTTTTTGTAAACTGTTGCATGTGATATTAAACTAGAAATGAAATGAAAATATTCCGTAACTTACACTATCGCTAGACCAGCTTGCCTCTCAATGTTTTTGAACCGAAGACTTGAATATTGTTGAACTTTATTGCATGACAAGACAATATTGCACAAAAATATTACACAATCTGCTATAATAACGTTGTGGTCGATTCAGCTGATACAATAATTTGACATAGCTATGAGCATATTGATGGCTAAACTTTTAACAGGAAGAAATATTTTTATAAATGACTATTATTTTCGGGGAACTACAGGATAACAAAGGATTAAAATGTAAACCTTATCCTATCCATATCTAATAATAAAAATCTTAAAGTTTGTGATTATGTTCGGATATTTGGTATGCTTTATGTTCTAATCACAATGTACTAGTAGACTTTGGTTCAAAGACAAAAATGTAGAATGCTGGTCTCATGTAAACGAAGTCGTGAGTGTAAGCTAGAATGATTTAAAATGAATAGGTATATCTTATTATGTAGATACATCTATCCCCCTATGATTCAATGTAGTGCTACAATATAATGTGGGCAAGAATTCAATCCTCTCTATCGAACAGGTGGCTTGTTTCACCCCGAAGACGATAAGCAAGAGGTGGCATTTCGGTACGCGGTGGAGCGTGTAAATGCAGACCGCGTCGTTCTACCGAGAGCTAAGCTTTTGGCGCAGGTGGAGACGATCTCGCCGCAGGATAGCTTTCATGCTTCCAAACGAGGTATGTACTTATCGGGTAATATCAGTAGAAGGTCTCTGAACGGTATTGATATTGTAGTAGTATATGTTCCGATTGTGTTGTGATACGAATCGCTTGCAATCGAATGTAGTGTTTGAATGAACTATATAAAGATCATTTTTTTGTAAAATGATTTCATGCAGTATGCCACCTGCTGCGAAGTGGCGTAGCAGCAATCTTTGGGCCTCAATCGGCTCCTGCTGCAGCCCATGTGCAGTCTATTTGCGACACAATGGAGCTACCTCACTTGGAAACAAGATGGGACTACCGAACTCGAAGAGAGTCATGTCTTGTTAATCTTTACCCTCATCCAGCCGCACTAAGCCGAGTAAGACCTCTTATATTATCTGTAAAACATAAACGTAAATACAACCTTACTGAACTGCTATAAAACCCCTTGTTGCTTGAATATAGAGTCATAATAAATTCTGAATCAAAGGTGAAACGCGATGTTACGGCGGTATCCAATAATGTTTATCTAAGGAATGGTATGGGCACGCAAGGGTTGCGAAAGGACCTCACTATTAAAAGCATAACCCTTGTTCAGGGATATATGAAATCGGGAATTCATGTGGAACACTAGACATCCTCAAACTAAACGTTTTTATAACAAGGATACGTTACATTGCTTTAGCCCCATTTAGACCGAAGTTTTTTTGTTGACTATCAAGTCACTTGATTATTCTGTAGTAAAAGCTAATTAGATATATTTTTTTATAGGCTTACGTGGATTTAGTAAGAGCGTGGGGATGGAAATCCTTCACAATAGTATACGAAAACAGTGATGGGTTAGTACGCCTTCAAGAATTGCTCAAAGCCCATGGACCTTCTGAACTGCCTGTGTCAGTGCGACAGTTACCGGACTCACATGACTATAGGTAAACAATGCGGCTACTTTATTTAGTTTTATAAGTCTGCAGAAAGCTAAGCATGTTCTTTTACAGACCACTGTTAAAACAAATAAAAAACTCAGCGGAATCACACATAGTACTAGACTGCGCGACCGAAAGGATAAGGGATGTGCTCCAACAAGCTCAACAAATTGGAATGATGTCCGACTACCACAGCTACCTTATCACGTCTCTAGTAAGATGTTTTTATAAACTTAAACGATAAAACTTTTCGGTTTCCCCTCACTTTGTACTGTTCACACGATTAAACTTTCGACAGGATCTTCACAGTGTAGACTTGGAGGAGTTTAAATACGGAGGGACTAATATAACGGCTTTGAGGTTGCTTGACCCTGAACGAACTGATGTTCAGAGGGTGGTTAGAGACTGGGTTTACGATGAAGCTCGAAAAGGTAGAAAACTCCAGCTCGGACATACTACCGCTAAGGTAAAGCTACTACTTAAGTACTGGATTAAACTAAGCGGAAAATCACCGCGTACTAATCTGAAGTTTTATGGAGACTAAAATAAATAAGATACTTAAAAAATCCGTAAATCTAATTCTCACCATTTTATTTACAGGATAACATGACTTTTATAAAGGTAAGTCTGAATTTAATTGTACGAGAATAAGCTCATCCAAAAGTCGTATTACATTCCATTTTCGAATTTCTCTTTGAATTTAGTTTTGTTTGTCCTGTATATTTTGTTTCGCTTTAACTATAGTGTGGATTTCAATTTTAATTAAAACGAAATCTGTTTTACTGTAGCTCAACATTCCAACCGCTGAAAAAGTGTATGTTACATGAATGTGTTTTTATTTTACAGACAGAAACAGCTCTTATGTATGACGCGGTACATTTATTTGCAAAGGCTTTGCACGATCTCGATACTTCCCAACAGATTGATGTAAGGCCTCTGTCTTGCGAGGCTGAAGACACATGGCCCCATGGGTATAGTCTCATCAATTACATGAAAATTGTAAGTACTTACCTTGTGTAATTTTATATAAATCGAAAGATTCTTGAAAATTCTCGAATATTTCGGTTACAAATTTTACACTCATAATTAGAAAAGTTCTGAGATACAATTAGTACGAGGCAATTAATCAGCCAATAAGTCAAAGCTGCTGCTAACGTTGTGGGATTAAATGCAGAAACGTGAGTGAGTTGACGGATTAGCAGATACAGTATTGTTGGACCAACTTAAACCGTTTTGTTCTCCACTCAGCCCCGCTTTTTGCGGATTTAAGGGATTCTCTCAGTTTAGTTTCAAAGAGTTTAACTAAAGCGATTCATTTTTGCCGTACTTATGGAATATATCTTTATAAATTCCTCTTGTAGAATATATTTTAGAATTTTGAATTACTTCACTATTTCATTTTCTCAGTCGTCCAGTATCAATATCAGAGTTAGTAGCTTGGTGTTTTTTGAAGTGACAAAATAAATAAAAATTCCGCAACCGCTCTAATATTGTGACCTTCAAATTTGTGCCGAGGATCATTTGCATACTTTGAAAACACAAACAATTTGTATAACACTCGTTTGTTTCAATGAACAGGTTGAAATGAAGGGCCTAACTGGCGTTATAAAGTTTGACCATCAAGGATTCAGGAGCGATTTCACTTTAGATATAATTGAATTAACGAGGGACGGTCTACAAAAGGCGGGAACTTGGAACTCCTCCGAAGGTGTTAACTACACCAGATCCTACGGCGACAACCAGAAACAAATTGTGGAAATTTTGCAGAATAAAACCCTCATCGTTACTACTATACTGGTAAGCGATAAATAAAATAAGCCATTATTTCTTCGGGAACATTTTACTGCTCTCTTGTGACCCACAAAAGCAAAATTAGCGTATCGTAGATGTACGTATGGATGTGGAGAGATGGGGAGGGGATTTGTGTGGCCCGGCACTCTGTAAAAATATATTCCCCAGAGGAAACATTCATGCGAGACATCCGTATTCACGACTTGCTTGATGCTGAAGCTTTAGAAGTAATAGGAATAAATGTGTATTGTGAAAAACCATATGAAAAGAGATAGATAAACACTAAGCCTTTTCACATGCACACGCTTTGTGTTGTATGAGTTTGTGTTAGAACTTATGGGACGCAAACTATTTCCACTCTTCTGTACCAATGAGGAGCCGTATAGGTACATGTGTAAAAATCTTTAAACATTCTGTATGGTTTCATGTATGGTTTCGTCTAAAAATAAGTTCAAAAAAAAATCTAGAGCTGTTCAGTTTTTGCCAAGAGTTTGCAAGAGATATATATATTTATAAATTTTCATTTCATTTAAAGTTCTTGTTCTACTTGGCGTGCTCAGCAGATTCAAAGCATGCAAAAAACGTATTTAGATAGGATTTGATATAGAGGTTGAATAAATCCCATAAATCTATTATCCCCTAGAGTTCCCCGTACTGCATGAGGAAGGAAGCGAGCGAGAAGCTGACAGGCAACGCACAGTTCGAGGGCTACGCCATCGATCTAATTCATGAGATATCTAAAATTCTGGGCTTCAATTATACATTCAAGCTGGCTCCCGACGGTCGATACGGATCCTACAACCGTGAGACCAAAGAGTGGGACGGGATGATAAGAGAATTGCTCGAACAACGGGCCGACCTCGCTATTGCCGATCTCACCATTACCTACGATAGGTAAGGAAAATAGTCAGTTAATAACATTTGACCTCATTCCAACAAACACCAGCACTTGTAAAATACCCGTGAAATATTTTTATTTTTATAGGAATCGCGTTACTTTCAGTCTGATCTTGAAAAAATCATGTAATATCGGAAACTATCATCGTCAAATCATTGAACTTCAACACCCATATGAAGTTTTCTGTACTATTCTGGCAAAATAATTCCCTGTTGTGACAATTTATCTGAGAAGATTACTTGTTCCCCACTACTAAAACTTACGAACGTTTTCGGTTTGTATTTCGTAGCTTGATAATAACACCGTGCAAAGTGCTACGACGGTTACGAACCGATCGTAGCGCTTAAAAGCGCTACAAAATTCAAGAAGCTACATATTTCGCACAAATTATAACAAAAATTATAATTCACAATCATCTTCATCAATGTTTTTTCTCTGACATACCTACATGATATGACCAATAAATCATTATTTTATACCTCCTACACGGGAGCAAGCCGAGTCGTAGATTTTATGATCAGAACCATGAATTTCGTCATTTATGAAGTCGAAGGTAACTAAGAAGTTCAATGACTGATCTTTTACTACACTATTATGATTTTAGATCCAAGTTTGCCCCAGCCAATTTAATTTTACGCCTTTCCTAACTAGCAAGTAGACAATCTTCACAGTAGTTTTAGTATCTTCCTATCCATGACCAATCGATCATCAAGTTTATGTTCCGCAGGGAGCAAGTGGTAGACTTTACGATGCCATTCATGAATTTGGGCATCTCCGTATTGTACCGCAAGCCGATCAAACAGCCGCCGAATCTGTTCTCCTTCCTTTCGCCTCTATCTCTCGACGTTTGGATCTACATGGCCACAGCTTACTTGGGTGTGTCGGTGCTACTTTTTATATTAGCAAGGTTCGTAACTCACACACTTTCGTTTTTACTAAACTTAATAAATCGAATAGGGCACTTTCTAATCACACTTCACACTAATAATTATTAATTTCACATGATTAGTTTGTCGGTATGTTTGTTACTCATACACGTTGACGGATTTGGATTAAAATTCTTATGAAGGTAGTCCATACCCTAGATTGACAGACGATTTAATTTTATCCTGAAAAAGTTTAGGCAACACCGAGATATTCTGCGGGTCCAGCTAGTTTTATGTAAACCCATGATTTATAGAAATTGATACATTGTAACATTTGTACGAGAAACCATGTGATGGATGTTTCGAAGTTAAACTTCCTCGTAAAGACAGATTGCAACCAAACTAGCAGAGAATGTGATCCATCTTTAACAATTCTCGTTTCCTTAATGTGTTCATCCAATAGGTTCACTCCATACGAATGGCATCCGACTCATTCACCCGATGGCGAGAAAATGGAGAACATTTTTTCCCTCGCAAACTGTTTATGGTTCGCCATCGGATCTCTTATGCAACAAAGCTGTGACTTTTTACCCAAGTAAGGTTATTTCTAAACCTTTCCTGTGTATATTATGATGCTCAGATTAAGCTCTACAGTTTGTGTACATACTTAAGGTTAAGTGAAGGCAAATACGAGCCTTCTTTTGTTTAAGTTTGCTCGCGAGGGTAATACCGTGTACACGCACTATTCGGTTTAATTTTAGCATTGTGACCCCAGAAATGAAAACTAAAACAAAGACCATCCAAAGTTTTCATATCTGGCGAGAAATAGTAACCTCAGCGAAGTCACAAGAAAGCAAAGGGACTGTTGAATCACAAAACACTTTATAAGTTTCAAAACCGGACTCGGATGTTATTTCTTTAAAAGTTATTCACTTCATTAAATTATTATTACCAACCTGAAAACCTCCAAAGTTCGGATAAACTCGTAGACTAGTTAGTAAAACTCTTGACATTCATCCTTCTGAATTGAATTCACGTGATTTGCGAGTCAGAAAAATCTTTCTCGGTTTAAAACTTTGTTCACATGTATGCGAAAATAACATTGTTGAACAATAAACCTTTAGTCAGAATTTAGAGATTAGCGTCCGGGATTGAGACTATAAAGTGAATGAGCATTCTGAAGTCGATAAAGTAAAAAGTTGGCCGTATTTGGGCGCAGGTTCAGTCCGTACGAGTGGGACAGCCCGCGGAACTGTCTAGATGAGCCGCCGGTGTTGGAGAATCAGTTCACGCTCTTGAACTCGCTGTGGTTCACTATCGGCTCCTTGATGCAGCAAGGTTCGGATATCGCACCGAAGTAAGTCCCATCTCATCTTCGGCTACACTTCCGTTCAAAGCCGCAGATCATAACGTCACACAAAACTATCTAAACTTAAACATCGGACACCACTATATCGACTCCCGGAATCCGTAATTACAATACGGAAATGTAGCCTTCAGTTGCAGAGCTTGGATGAAGAACTCCCTTTCACTAATTAGTTTCAAAGCGACCACAGCCCTTTGTGAATTTCAAGCATCAGTAGCCGCTTAGAGCGGCCAATTTAAATAGAGACGTGTCGGCAATTTCAACTAGCCCGTTTCCGTCCGGTCCAGTGTATTTAGTAAAGAGTCCAAGTCTTAGTTGCTAATTGAATAATGTAGCTTCGATAATGTTTCCGGTATTCTGCACCGTGTTGAGATTGTGCTTGTGTAGAATCCACAGCTTGCTGCATCAAAGTTTCAAAGTTTGTAGTCTAAGTTGCGGAGACAGATTTCACGGAGAACTTCGTAACACAATCTGTATCAATATTTGCTTGTCAACTCACTGTGAAATCGATCTTCGTCAAAGTTTGAATAAACTGTAGGTAGAAACACTTAGCCTAGAATTAATCGTACTTTCCAGACTTTCTGGTTCAAAGTAGCAAAATAGTTTAAGTATTTTGGGGGTATTTACAGGGTCTTCTGAATTACTTTTTGCAGTTTCAAAGTTAAGAATGTTTTGATAAAATTACATAGTTCGTGTTTAGATACTTCAAACAGACTCTTAGTAACTATCGCCCATTTTATCGGTGGTTTGAAACTAACACCTTTTTTATTTTTAACTAGAGCGGTATCAACACGAATGGTAGCTGGAATGTGGTGGTTCTTTACATTGATAATGATATCGTCGTACACTGCCAACTTGGCTGCATTTCTAACTGTGGAACGAATGGACTCGCCCATCGAGAGCGCAGAAGACCTTGCTAAACAAACGAAAATAAAGTATGGGGCTTTGAAAGGAGGCTCCACTGCGGCATTCTTTAGGGTAAGTTATTTAGCCAAATACGAAAACAAAACAAGAATGTACAATCTGTTTGAAATAATTAAACTATTTAAATTGCCTTCTTAGAGGAAAAGTCGAGCCGTCTTCTCGAAGATGCTTATAAATTGTATTTTTCAAACATTATATTGACATTCCCCGGCCTTGAAAGTTTTTGAATGATCGCTTTAGCTGAATCTACCCTAGAGGATAACAAAAGTTAAACAGTCTCAGAAATGACTTTGTGAATATGAAGCTCACCTTTATCTATATAAATATTAATGTTACGAGTATACATTAAGGTCGTGATTCTCTCGCATAAACCTCTGAATACACTTTAGTGAACTACTTACCAATTCTGAATTGTATTTTTATCGCATATAATATAAGGCTTTGAAGAGCTTTCAATAGCAATTCAAGATTATTTGTAGCAGTGAAGAAATGTAGTCTCTCGTGAATACTTGCCCTCAATTTTATGGTCTGTAGCTTTTGCTATCAAAAAAGTTTGGAGGCGCCCAGCGTGAGGTCTTATTACAGTCGAGTGTTGGCGAATCGTTTTCAAACTTTTTGGCAAGCGTTATTAATATTATTATTATTTATTTATATGAACAAAAAAGAAAAGGGCTTTGTCGCTGAGCGACTATACCAATCAGTAACATCTTGGCTCAGTCTTCTTCTTCTTCTCTCTCACTTCACTTCTTGGTTTCTTCTAAGCCGGGTCTTCTGCGACACTGAGTTTGTGTTTTCTAACACCTAACATCAAACATCTAACAAAATATTGGCGTGGCCTAACTTTTTTGTACGCAAAATGTTATTCGAGACGGACGGAAAACATGTTTTGTTAGTTTGTTGAGTTATTTTTAGACACAGCTTTAGACTCTAATCCTTAAACTGGTTACTCAGATGCTAATATTTCAAATGATCTTTCTTGAAACTTTATGGTTTACTTTGGTTACCAAAGGTAGCATTTACAAGGTTCTTTAAAGCCTTCTTGATTTTTTTAGGATAAATAAATATGTTAGGAATCTTTTTTAAAGTATGCTGTTCCTGTAGGATTCGAACTTCTCAACCTATCAACGAATGTGGTCATTCATGGAATCAGCTCGTCCATCAGTATTTACAAGCAGCAACAAAGAAGGGGAGGAGAGGGTGGTGCGGGGGAAGGGTGGATACGCCTACCTGATGGAGTCGACTACGATCGAGTATGTGGTCGAAAGGAACTGTGACTTGACTCAAGTGGGAGGAATGCTGGACTCCAAAGGCTACGGAATTGCTATGCCGCCGAGTGAGTATTTGAAATGTTCTATAATTTATGAATTTGTATTTAGTCGTGCATCTTACTACCTTCTTAGACATCTATAAATGATCGAATGACTACCGCGCCATGTGTTCGTCGTGATCACGTTTGTATTTTTACAAACATTTGTGCACTAATTTCCAGCTAGTTAACTGATTTCAATGACACTATGCCATCGAGTCAGCAAAACAATAAGGGATTTCACAGTACACAATTTTGTGTGAATTAATAAATTGTTTACCTCCTCTCCAAATTAAATTAGACATTCTTGTTCTGGCAGTTACAATGAGGGCGTCTAAGCAATAAATATTTTAAGACGGTGGGAACCTAATGACTGCTATTTAATTATTTTGATTGTTCTGGGTTTACTTATTTGTCTTTATCTGACTGAAAATAAAGGGTAAACCTAGTTTAAACGGGTAATTACGACTACGCCTACTAAATCAGAATTTTTACGCTTTGATTTACGGGTATTTCATATAACGTGATTGTTTTATCATCTCCGAGTTGATTAACTCATGTCATCATCATCATACTCAGTCCGTGCACGCCCGCTTTTGGGCATGGCCTTCTCCATTATATATCATTCGTTCCAATTTCAAGCTAGTCTCATCAGGTCTTCCCCCGTATCCTCTCAATGTCCACCATTAACATTAAAAATTACTATAATTTAAATAGAAGTTGAGAGTAGAACCCTTTTGCAGACTCTCCATATCGCACGGCTATAAGTGGAGCTGTTCTGAAACTGCAGGAGGAAGGCAAACTGCACATTTTGAAAACTAAATGGTGGAAGGAAAAACGAGGCGGCGGATCTTGCAGAGTGAGTAAAATAATGATATTGCGAAAGAGCTGACGCTTTCTAATAATCTAGCAAAATGCGCTTACAGCTGTCAAAGGATACTGTAACAAAGCTTGATTTTTTATACCATTGTCAATGAAATGAACAAAATCTTTTTAAATTCTCATTGGCCAGGCAATGGAATAAACACAGTTCATTAAAAAATATGACTCCATTGTATTTCGCACTGCAAGCATTATAACAGCAATGTTGCCATTAGCTTTTGTAGAAAAGCTTGCAAAACATTGTAACAAATTCTCTGCGTTTTAATCCTATTTTCATTTGCAAGTGAATTAAAAGTCTGCTCTGTAACATGTAGAAAGTTTTAAAGCTTTTGCCATAAACAGTTCTATTATTACCATAGCTAATGTTTTTAATGCTTGTGCAGTGGAAGTTTATTATTTTTTCTCTGGAACTCTGAAGCAAGAATACTCATAGCTCTGGTCTAGCCTCATAAAATGTTATTAGTGCGACACTCTTGCGATGTACTGGTTAATATGATCACTACTCTGACTATTTAGGGTGATTCTGAAGTACTCGTAGTAGGTACCTACTGAAATAGTACTTGTCTAACGACTCTTTTTATTGAACTAGATAGTTGGGTATTTGTGGTATATGGTTCGTAATATCTATTAAGCCACGAACGCACAGCCAGACGACTAGCTAAGTGCCTAGTGACTAGCTTGACTCTATAGGCGCTTAGCTAGCCGCCTGGCTGTGCAAGACTATAATGTCGATGTCATCATCATCATCATCATCAGCCTATGGCAGTCCACTGCTGGACATAGGCCTCCCCTAGTGCGCGCCATTGCGCCCTATCCTCAGCTCGACGCATCCAGCTTCTGCCGGCAGCCTTTCGCAGATCGTCACTCCACCTGGCCGGAGGGCGTCCTACACTACGTTTGCCGAGTAATGTCGAGTTTGAGTAATGTCGATGTAATAATGTTCAATGATTCGTATTGCGATACAAATCTAACTAAGCTTATATGCAAATACAATGATAGCGCGATAGATGTACCTACGTTTAATTTAGTCGATTTGTCAATAAAAATTGTATCTTCAGGATGAAACCTCAAAAGCGTCATCTACAGCAAACGAGCTAGGACTTGCCAACGTCGGAGGCGTGTTCGTGGTACTGATGGGTGGAATGGGGGTAGCCTGCGTGATTGCTGTCTGCGAGTTCGTCTGGAAATCGCGTAAAGTTGCTGTTGATGAGAGGGTGAGTACATTAAAAGAAAAATTTTCATTTAAACTTACTTTGACGAGCCTCACTTTTTTTTTACGATGAAGGGGTCGGCTCTTGTCCTCGAAACTTACACAGGCAAGAATGAGGTCTACGATGGAGCGAGCCTACCCAGAAGGTGCCTATTAACTCTCTTCTTTAAAACAACAGGGTCGTAGCACTTCATCCAGTTGGCGCCGAGTTTCACTTTATAGTCTATTGGCTCCCCATTGGAGCTTTAATAAAGCCAAAAAACAGTGTCTGTTCTCTTGGTTTTTCTCGGTATTACTTGCGAATGAATAGGAGTAGAAACAACATAAGTATAACAGAATACCAAAAACAATAGTCGTGAAAATAAAATACACTTAGCGTTATATTGGTTCGACTAACTAAGCTAATTAAGATCATTAAAGTTGGCCTTTTGATTGACTTGGAACATCTATGGACGAACGAATTAGATTAGCAACAGTTTTGTAAGAAAAGATAAGGATTAAAAAATAAAAATGAAAGGAGGATTGTCTTGAATTGTTCAGCGCTGAGTGTACCAAAAAAATTCATTCAAAATATATTCGTAAATCAGAACACAAAATAAGAATAACATAATTATATCCAACATCTGCTGAAGCTTGTTCCGAGAAACCAACAAGAGGAACAAATGAACCAGAAATACAGTCAAATAATGCAATTTATTTTAATTTTCGTAACGAAGTCTCATGCTACCATCGTAAACTGACTTTTTATTCAAAAAGAAAAATAATAACGAAATTAAAAGAGTAAAATAAACCATTCGTAGGAGGGTTTTAATACGCAATGAAAACAAAACCTACCGAAAAAATTTTTATTCAGCACTTTCGTGAAGTTTGACCTTAAAAATGCTTTATATTTTTGTCGAAGAGTTAAATGGAGTAGACCTCATTTAGGTTAAAGTGCAATTCAGGTTGATTTAAGTTAACAGGCCCATTAACTTGAGAGAGCTGGTTTGCTGGCAACTCCAGCTAATATTGTCTAATGATAGAGTTATATTTTCACTTCATTCACATTATTCTTATTTTGTTCTAGGTTTACTTTTGAAATAGGTAAATAAAGGTGTGTTTTGTTTTAGTAGGCTCGAATGAAAATAGTTTGGAGTGATAATATTTTGCTAGATTTGTACCATCGAATTGACTAATGCACTGTTAGCACCGTAGTTTTGATAAATCAATCATTTCCCAAGATGCACGAAAGAAGAACTTTGAATCTCTACGACTACGACCAGCAACTACGAGAGGCAACCATTCTTACAACGAGCAACCACTAACTATCCTATCATACAGAGGCAATGTACGATTATTATGAGGTAGGTCCCTTTCGGAGTCAGTCGTAGTTGTAGAGCTCAAAGGTATACCTTGTGACTTCTCTAATAGAATTCCTTTTCCTATGCTGCTGAAATTTAGAAGGAGGAGGTAAGAAGCTTCTAGTTATCTCTCTAACTCTATTAGACAAATTCTACTAGGCCTGTTTCTTCTAGGCGTCTCTCTGTTCGGAGATGGCATCGGAGCTACGTTCGGCTCTGAAGTGTCCGAGTGGGGCGAGCGGGGCCACGGGAAGCGGGGCCCGAGATGGCGCGGGGTCACCCTACCTGCACTACGGGTTCAGTACGAAGAGTCAACTCCACTAGCACCAAGACCCGGCCTCCTCGTCACCAAGCGATGTGTAGGCTTTACAGACTACTTTAAGTGGAACAATAGTGTGTGATTATTAAGAGTATTGTTTGGCGCAGCTAAAAATGGAACTCTCAATAGAGCGGTACACTGCCAATAATTTTGAAGGGATACGAAATAGCCAATTTTACGCGTCAGAGACTACCTACTTATCGTGACGTTGGGTAGATTAGTTTGTCATAAACAACAGAAACAGACTGACCCTGATATTAAAGTGAAAAATACTGTGAAACTGCATTTTGTATTAATAATGTATACAGTATGTAACCATGCGAGATTGTGGTGAATCGAATGTTTATTGAATTTTCGAAAAAAAGGTAGGTAATTGAAATAAATTTTCATTAATTTTAATTGTAAATAATCCATATCTTATCATTAAGTAGCAATCAGGCGTGAATTCAGTGATTCAATCCTTTCAATCAAATCGCAATTCACGGAAGTAAAACTTTAATTAATTTTAGGTGTTTAAAATAAAAGTTGACTTACGACCAGGGAATATTTCTAAATTCTCGCCTGATTTTAAAACTGTTGTGACGTAACTTAGGAACCTAGGTATAAATAAATAAAAAAGTATTTTTTTTTCCTTTAAGTAGATAAATGTGAGCGCGTCTTACAGACGCTACACGCTCAAATAATAAGTCATCGTGTTGAACCAATCTTGCCAAAATAAGGAAACGCGTGCCAAAATAGCTTAGTGAAATAGTTATGGGTCGTCTATAAAATTATATGACTTCACCTGCTTCCTATTAAGCTTGGTTGCAGTCAATATACTCTGAAATAGGTGGAGTTTTATCCCAATAATGGATATTTTGGATGTAATATGGACTGGAATAGCCTTCTATGAGCCCATTCTAAGGCAAATCGTTTTATATCCAAACGTCAGTATACGACCGTATATGGGTCTGGTTGTTAAAAACATCGTAATATGAATTAAACTTAAATACGAACTCTTAAAAACAAACAAAAGTTCATTGAGATAAATAATTAAAAAAGAACTTGGCGTAGTGTGTAGTCGTATAAACAAAATCCAAAGCATAATCATAAGGTTTACATTTCATTTGACTTGCAGGAGAAGTATTTTTATATCCAGTGTCCAAACTGTTAGGTACTTGGAGTCACGATCTGGATTTGGTTAAAATTTGAGAAATGATTTTATTTGGTGGCATCGCAGTGCAGATGCTACGCAAGCAATATTTCATTTTGACTGTACATTTTTATATTAGTTAATCAAATGTAGAAAAAAATAGACAAAATTACTTAATACAACGTTCAAAGTATAATAATTTTAGTGTATTTATAAGTAGGTATTTGTAAGCAAAAGCTTCTATACAATGAATGAAAACTGCCAAAGATTGATGTGTTACTACAGTTATTTTTTGAGGGCCTTATTCATAAGTGACATATATAGATTGCAACCGACTCATCGAGGGATTAAGGTGCTGCCCTAATTGACCATCGCTTGCGCGATGATGCGATGCGATTTCATCTTGCAATGAGACTGCTCGAACTGCTCGCGCATGATCGTGCGACCGTCAATTAGAACATTAAAAACGCACCATCGTGCATACATTTTCATAGAACGCCTATCATCACGAGCGATGGATAATTAGAATGGCGCCTAGAAGAATGATATGAATAATGGCGGAATATTACGCCGGTTTTTGTTACTGGGTTCTCATCTCTATGCACTGATGATTCTGAGTACGGCCCAGTTAATTGTTTAAGCAGTATAACTCTTGTAATTTGTTGATAATTCTTCCAGTTTATTATATGTACCCAAAGCGAAAGCGCCGACTTAAAAGCAGAAATGAACAACTTGTAAAAGCTAAAGTTGTTTAAAAGTATTCATGGTAAACATTTGTAGGACAAAAGTGTGTTTATTCACACTCATAGTTGCCGACCCTGGTGATGAAGTTTTTAGCCAGTCATCAAGGTTTAACGACTTGGGGTTTTTAACAAATGATTACTAAGAATATGTGACCTAACACTATATAGCTATACTATTATACTATGTCATATTTCTGTTGCCAAACAAAAAACGACCAGTGTTATTTATCTTAAAATTTTAAATAATTGTAATATATTAAAATAAAAGCAAACCATTATAATGGCTCACTCTGTGCCAACTTTGATCTCTCTGTAAAATATTTTGTAAGTTTACATTAAAGAGTTTAAAATAAATCGTTTTATTATGAGTTTTTGTTTTTTAAATGAATATGTGAAATTAACCCTGTAGGCCAAGCAGAGTTCGTAGGTTCAAATGTCGGCCATTGGATTTCCATGGAATATAATATGCTTTGAAACAGTGAAGGAAAACAATCATCATGATTCAGTTTTCAGTGTTGTTGATTAATAATTTCTAATTATATTAACACCTTAGCAGCCCAATGGGACACGGGGTCGCAGTCGGCCAAGGAAGCGTTAGCGGGACGATCTCGACGCCTTCGAAAGAGAATGGTGGGAGATCTCGAAGGAGAGAGATGATTGGAGGGAATTGGGGGAGACCTTTGCCCAGCAAAGTGTGGGACGAAATAGGTTAATTAACAAAAAATATCATCATGGCCATATTATCATGACTGATATGGCACTATCTGCGATCGGTATCCTATACATACCTTTATAGAATATTAACATTAGACGCTGTTAGATGGCACGTTTACTGTCGAGGAGGACACTAAACACCTTTATTAGGATCATTATATCTCCATAAGTCGTACAGAGGAACATTTCGTGTCTGTTTGCCTTTATACTGTGCTCTAATTTTCCGGCAGTATCCCAAGGGAATTTAAAACCCGTATAAAGGCCACTTTAAGCTCATCTTTAGATCTACATACAAGGTAATGAAAAACCTTTACGATCCCTTAAGACCTAAGAAAATAAATGAACCATGCTAAGGGTTCTATTTGTAGTAATCTCATTTTACACGAACATCAATAATTTAAGAAAGAATGGAAATAAATAAGAAATAAAAAGAAATGTGCCTAGTGGGGTGTAACTTTGACGACCTCTGTGGCGCAGTGGGCGAAGGTCCGCCTGCGATGCAGAAGGTTGCGGGTTCGATCCCCGTCGCGGGACAAATGTTTGTATGACCTACAGATATTTGTCTCGGGTCTGGGTTTTTCTATGCATAATATGTAAGTATTTACCAAACAAAAAGTACATAAGTAGTTTATCAGTCATCTAGTACCCATACCACAAGCTCAAGCTTACTTTGGGGCTAGATGATGCTGTGTGAAAAGTCCATTATTTATTTATTTATTTATTATCCTTAACTTTTAATCGGTTGTATGTTTCTGACTAACCCCTTAGACATCTTCAAAGGATCTGGAATACATAAAAAAACCTCTGAGAGAATGTCTCGGGCACCTTAGGGAACAGTCCAGCCCCAAAACCATGAACACTTTCATACGTAACTTCGTACACGAGCGAAATTGAAAAACGTCTTAACAAATACACGTAGGTATCTAACTCATTTTTTGAGGTAAATTGTTTCGTAAGATTCGTTTCGCAGGTTTCAGTCTCTTATCGGAATTTATTTACGCAATTATTTATGGCATATTATTCAAGTAGAGAAGAGTTATCTATAATAATCAATAATTATTCATTTTGAATAGAAAGTCAAAGTACATCAATATGCCCCATACATCCCACAGCTCGTCAATATATTGCGTTGGTATTACAATAACTTTAACGTGCTTGTTTGAAAGCTTGTATGCGTGAGCACGTCCCGGTCGTCAAGTCACCCAGCCCCGGGGCGCAAACGTGCTAAACCTCAATAATATGTGATCGTTCGAAAAAACTTTCATTCACTTAGCGTTTTGGTAAAACAGGCAGAATTCATTTATTCATTAAAAATGATACGAAATAAGAACTATCAAAATTAACTCAAAACTACCAAACCAAAATTAACACAATAGAGACGCAAACATGCATTTTTTTACTAATACGAGTATAACTTATTTAAAGTAACATCAGAGAATAAAATAATAACCTCTGGGAGAAAAAAAAGCGACTACATATTATTAAAATTTATAAGGTAAGTAGTTGAGTCGTTAACACGGCAATGCTAATCCTTTGAGTCGAATATGCACCAGCTCTCGAATGACTCGACCAATCTGTTGATAAGGTGCCCGGAAAAAACAAAAGACGCACAAATCACTGTAAATAAGTACGACATGCTTCACAACCGTTTGGACATGTAGTTTGTAGGATTGAAATACGAGGGGCAGACGTTGACCTGCCCTGTTTTGCAAACAGGTTTGCCTAAATACACAATGTTATGGGAAGCGAGGCACTGTTGTGGTAGCTATTTCGCCATTGACCCGAAAATCTTAAATTTTAAACTAATTAGCAAGAATATACCGCTGCGTTTTTCTTATGTTTGATTCACCGTTTAGTTTTATTTTGATTTGTTACCTTGTACTCGTAGCTTCTTTGTTTAATTAACACTTCTTATCTTCTTTGAAAAGTTGAAAACGTATTACGTTCCGCAGAAAGTAAACACATGAACCATAACATTAATTTCCACTCATTACTTCTGATGGCGACCAAACATGTTTCTCTTCGCGCGTGATTATTGCTGAAATGTGGTTTATTTTCAATTTACACGACACAATAACATACTACTCGGCTAACTCTGTGGCGTAACATCAGGAAATCGAATTACAATAGAATATAATAGAGAGAGGAGGCTTATGTCCAGATTGGCCAGTGGTGAGTTTTCATTTTTTAATGATGACGATGACGTATAGCATGGAGTGGACCTCTTCGCTCTGCATAAAGCAAGGCTCCCTACTCCTCAAGTTGCGTTTTCTCGACAACCTAACCGTGAAAACTGAACTAGCTCTGTCTGTCTGTCTGTCTGTTTGTGACGCTTTCACGCCCAAACCGCTGAGCAGATTAAGCTGAAATTTGGCATAGTTAAAGGTTATATACCAGGGAAGGACATAGGCTACTTTTTATCCCGAAAAGTGAAAAAATCCCGAAGGACCGCGGGTCACACCGTGGGAGCGCAGCTAGTCATTAATAAAAAAGGTTAAATCCAGCGTTTGTAGAGTTTTTTGAGTGACCCTTTGAATGAATTCTACCTTGAAAAATCAGTGTTTAACTCATATGTAGCAGTCGTTTTGTCGCATCGTGCCATGTTGACGGTCGCGAAGCGTAGAACCGCTTAACCGAAATTTACGGACTATGGGTTACGAAATGGGTTTGTATTCATTTAGCAGTTAAACAATTTTGGGATTGAAGGTGGGGCAATGGACAATGGGTGGGGATGGACTTACAACCTCACTTATAAAGTGCCACATAAAAAGGAAATAATTAAAAATACTATTGTAACATGCATTTGACTACTTTTCAAACATTCTACATCTTTAAAGGGTTTTGAATGCCTTTTAGATCTAAGAGATTGTCTCCTAGTCTTGTGGGATCAGTCGTGATTTTGTTCAGTATCAATGAATAGAAAACACAACTTTGAAACAACATATAACTTTTTAAACTATCACGGTTATCAACACTATTAAAATATATATATTGAATCATGGTAAATATCCCGTTAATAGTGTTAATAGTTTTGAAACAACAGTTTTGAAGTTAAGTTTTTTCAGAAATTAATTTCCATGGTGCACTCATTTTTGCCCACGGCTTCGTTCACGTACTGTTTGAAAATCCAGGTCACGTATTCAATTATTCACTGAAACGTTCTAGCGTTGTTGAGTAACAAATAAAAGTGGAATTTATTCCAGTTCCAAATAATTTTATCTGTGTGGCTTTCGAGCATATTCAAATACACTTAAACAGAAATAATGTACGCTGTTTATAAACAGTGTCACATTAAATGATTGCTATGTTCATAGTCGAAGCAGGTGCTACAGTTTCAATGGCATGGTTCATTATTTCATAAAGAGTTATAAAAATATTTTTTTTCTATGATCGGAAACAGGAAAAATACATAAAAGGTTATTGTTCGTACTTAATAAAGCATTTACTATTTTTCTTTTGTATGAGCGAGTTGATCTGGTGGAGAAGATCATTCGAAACTTGAAACAATGTTTAGGGTAATTTGACTCAATTTGTCTCTAAATATGTCTTGATACCGTGAGCTAAAACGTGTAGTGTATTGAATAATTTCTAAATCAAAACATATCTAATAGCATTGTATAACTTTGTAACTGTACACAACGTATATTGGGACGTCTTACCACTTCATCTTCTCTCATAAAAAAACATAATTTAGAAGTGCCTTACTTGATGGTTCTGTACAAAAATATTTTTTTATTTTATACAAAGGTAGAAAAAGATAAAATGTGACAGGCGGACTTTGGACATATTACGGTAAGAGGCATAACCCATCGTAAATTATTAAGGTCGTTCGCTGCCCAGATAGCAATTACGTACAAAACCCACGAAATTACAAAAAATAATAGCATACACAACTGGCCAACACATACTTGAGTTTTATCAAGGGAAGTGTAAAATTCTCTGTTCAAATGAATTCCGTATGTTATGACGTCTACATGTTTGTGCATGTAAAATGTTTCTCTCATGTTAGCTTTGTTGCAGTTTACACACACAGAATATGTAAATTGATAGGTTCTAGAATTTGGCATGAATTATATTGACCTATGCAGTTCATTGTTTCATAGAATTAGTTGCAGTGTAACGGACGAACTCAATCTTACTAGTATGACAAGTAACTAGTTGTATTTGTAATACAAAATACATATACTTGAATATACGTGATTGAAACATACATTCCCCAGGGTGTTAATTTAATGACGATAAAAGCAATTATTAATGATGAGATTTACAAACAAAGAAGCGTTTTATGTCTCAGGAGTCTAAAAGACATACGATGGCTTTAGAGTGTGGATATGAATGAAACCAGACACACAGACGTTAATTCATCAAACGATATTGTTTGCGCTGTATTTGTTTGGGCATTTTTAATCAGAGTCAAAATTAAAAGCGCTTTGAATGATCCAAACTCACACAGGACGGAGCGTGCAAAAACAGCGCCATTTTGTTTCGGTTAATTAACGCTGTATTGTCGTTGTACCCCAGAGGCTAATGTACGTATAGACTCTTTGAACATTACCTTAGCGCAAAGGACGTGTCAGCGTGGAATAATTTTATAAGAAAGTGAAATTACAATGCAGTAGGTAAGTACTTCAAGGAAAGCAAAAACATTAACGCTCGGAATAAACTGACGAATAAAACAATGATCTAGGCAGTCATCTCCTCCTCGAATAGTGTTCCTCAATGCTGAGGGTCGTGACCTCCTTTAGGTATCACCCTCACCTCCTTTAGGTATCACCTGTACTTATACAAGGTGGAGGAAATTCAGGGTGAGGGTAAAATAATAATACTTATATTATTTTTAGTCAACTACATAGGTATTTGATTAGGTGAAAGGCATGTTGATAGCATTTGACACGTTCAAAGCCAGTGAAGAATCTGCTCTACAGCATGGAGAAAGTATGTCTTAAATAGAAGCTCAGCTTACTTCTCTTTGTAGCAGAAACACTGCGAAACCACTATTTTAAAAAGTAAGTCACGTACAAAAAATTGTATAAAATATTACGTAATAACTCAATTTATCCCTTTACCATTATTCAGTGTATAAAATTCTCTTAAGTGTTTTATTGTATCCCGTGGTAGAGAGGTTTTATATGTATAATTTAATATTTTTACCGTAAATTTTCGCCTCAATAAATCCGTGACGAAGGCTCTTCCAAGCGCTGCTAAATCACGATTGGCCGTCAGCTTATACGACATTACTTCTTTAACTATCGTCTTCGTCGTTCTCCCTGTTTTTGTTATCAGTCATCTAGAACCCATAACACAAGCTCTGCTTACTGAGGGGCTAGATGATGTTGGCTGAAAAGTCCAGCATTATTTATTTTATTTATTTATTTGTTATATCTCATGTGAAACTCTTGAAACGGCGAGTATGTATGAATAAAGCTGTTTGTCAGGATCGTAGCGTGTGGACATTATAGACTCTCCTCTCTACCTACCTTAACGAGAAAAAGGCGTAATAACATTTTATAATTGTATTTCTTTATATTTAAATAAATGGCTGAGGTTTTGTGTACACAAATAATCAGTGGTTTTGGCTATTCCAGATGAGTGTCGCCCCCATAAAAATGCTTCTTTTATAACAGGCATTGCTCGTAAGAATTTTATCATTTGTAACAATAAATAAAAACACTTTACGCCTTGACAAAGCAATATTTGATAGGTGTTAGCTTTTACGAGCCACTGGATCGTATAAATTACGACAAGTAGTAACAACCAACCTCGTACAAAAGTTATAAAACAGTCATAAACTATGCTTTCCTCATTTACCTGCGCTCTATTTTAAGGTAAATAGGAAGGGTATTGCAGATACGTTTAACAACAAACTGCAACCCAAACTATACTAATGTTGAATATTTCTTAGGTAGTCAAGTCCACCTAATAGTCCAACAAATAATTAGATTAAACTAGTTAAATGTTTGTTGATAAGAATCAAATTAGGTGTAGGGTACAATTAAATGTATTTTCTTCTACAAATAAGAAGGTCCAACGTAAAGATGACCAAACAAAAACTAGAATTTCATTAGCGAACGAGCCAAGTTACAACAATGTCCAACCCTAGTAAAATAAACTTCTAATAGGGAAAATCAGTTAGGCAAGGTAAAGTTTATGGAATTAAAATTAGTCTGGGCATACTTTCTGTCTAGTAGAACATCACAAAACAAAAATAAATGAGCTTTTGTTATTGTTACTTACAATACTCGTAATTGTATTCAATATTATCTACACAAAAAGAAGCAGAAAATTTAAATTAAATGTGGTTTTTAATATCGTTCATAAACCATATTCAATGGTTTCCACTAAAAAATCCACATTTTTTTTATTGTAAGCTTTTATAAAGCAGATGGCAGTTATACAGACATGTCGTTAATTTTAGAATTCAACTATAAAAGTTGACTTACAAAAGGCCCTAACTGAAATCAGACTGAGTAGAGCCATTAGGTCGGAGGGTCTAGTCATTTTAGAATGAGCCAACTACAAAAATAAAGGGTAAAGTGACCCTAGACAAGTAGTTTAGCTTCTACAGACATGTCGTTACCAACATGATCATTTGAAGAACACATTTGCCACAAATCCAAAGGTCGTATTTTTCAGGCTTTCTGAAATGAATTGCAGACAACTGGTAAGCCTGTAACTAAGTAAAGATCTTTGTAAAGACCTATCCTTACGTATGTTCATAATTTTGAATTCACGGTACTGAACTTTATAATCTTAGTATTGGGACGTTAGTAACTAAAAAAATAGGTAATTTTATGTGAGTGTAAATTTAATGTAGTGTCCGTACGTCTGGCTACCCTTACATAATTATCTTCAAAGAACCTTGAATGCTTTGTCTAGCATACCTATATCGTTTTATATTGGGTATTCAGGGGCATATGCGATTTTTTCATGCAAAATTTCAAGAATCTTCCAATTGACAGGTTGCAAACCAATCACCGACAAATGGAGATGAACATAAAATATATGTGCTTATGTGTAAACGGGTGATACGTAACGTATTATGGGCTATATCGCTATATTTTCTAGGTATCTTGTTTGTTCACGTTGAACCATAAATATTTTCTTCGTAAGTCCATATGAGCTAGTAGCCAACTTTGTGAATTCTAAATAGTTATAGTAGCTATATTTCACTTCGTCACTGGGTATCAAAATTTTACTCCACGCCGTATCAAAAACGCCATAAAATGTGCTGAAAGTCGGGGTATTAAAATATTTTATGGCCTTAAAGTAACTGTTCAGCTTCCTTCCGAAGGCATGCCAGTTTTATTGGTTGCAATAAAATTAGTGAGAAGTATTTAGCAACAAAGTAGACTGACGTAGGGGATTGTTGTGTCCCGTTGCTATCTGCGTCAGAGTAAGTGTAAGCTTTATAATTACTTGACTCTACGGTTATCGTGCCTTCGTACAAGTCGAATTGAGAAAACTAACTATAAACAGAACGCAGGAAATCAAAATCACACAAGAGCATACAAGCTGTAAGTGAGCTAGCTAGAAAACTTTTATGCTACATCAACATTTTAGCATAAATAAATAGGGCATTCACCAGTTGGGTCAAATGGCAAGAGGTGCCGTAAGACTTCGTTTTAATTAAACCAACGCTGATGGATGTTTTCTGAAACAAACCATTATAATGACACCGCCGGCAGTTGAATAATTTTTAATGTAAGCGTGCATTTTAGCTGAGTTTTATTTGGTGTACCCGCCATTTTGGCCGAGTGGGGTAGTGTCTCGAGTTTCAGTTCAAAGGCAGTCGATACCTAAGTCCGAATACCAGCTGTGTATCATCAAAATATCTTTTCGGGAAAATGATATACGCATTTTAACGCAAGCTCTTAACGGTAAAGGAAAACATTGCAAGGAAACCTAATATTCATATAATGACTTCTGCAAAATATGTACCTGAGTAATGTTTTTGAGACCCCCTGTGTAACCCCTTTAAAAGATCTTGTCTAGCGTACCTTGGGAATACAGACGTGATCATGTTCTATTATATTTTGTAAACTTGTTTAAATCCCCGATAGGTTCATAAAGTCCCAACATTTATTCTCTGTCGTAAGTCTCATCACGAAAATTCTGCGAAAATATGAACTGTAAACAATTTCCAATAAACTATTATAAAGACAAAATAAACAGTCTGCATTTATTCTTCCCACCACACGGCAACAATGTATTTATTTGCCGGCATCATATTTCCAAACAGGATCGTAAACCCTGCCGTCCTTTCACTGAAACATCAATTTCAGATAGCAAAGTTTCGATAGTGTTTACACAGTATCGTTGTAATTTATTTTGTTGGTATCGAATATCCTGCAAAATCTGTTATTTTCCGCGTGGTATGCCTTCCCGCAAACGCGTCGAAAGGTGCTTTAAATGCAAATCACAACAAAGAACGTATCGCTCCTGCTGTCATACACAATTTACGCTAGTGGTTTTATTCGCAGAGGGAGAAAATAAAAAACTTTGTCATCAACACTGAATATATTTTGGCAATGAAATGATGAACAAACATGCCTTGCATCATATATACAAAAACTCATATATACAGTACACATAAATTGTTTATAAAAAATAATGAAATTCACATATTATCACATTAATTATACAGTACACTAAATTGTTTATAAAAAATAATGAAATTCACATATAATCACATTAATTATCTGAGAGAGGTAAAAAACATAAAGACAAGTTTGCTTTATACTGTGTAAAACATTCTTCGCGAAGCAGTCCCTTGAAATCCATCACACAAGATGACGCGATATATTGACAAAGAGAACAGTCCCTCGAGATTGCGAGAAGCGCGGGACAAGTTCGTACGATCTGACGAGCTGCCGGCGAGAGTGGATTGACGAGGCGGAAACACCCCGGGGACATGTTTGCAAACTTTAGCGAAGGACTAGTCTGTTTGAGAAATATTGAAAATGTACAAGGCCTACAGTATTTTATTGGATTTCGTGAGCACTTGAAACTGGCAATGATCCGATAAAAGATTTGTTTGTTGATGTTACTCGTAATATATATTTACCAAAAAAATCAAACAAAAACAAAAAGAGATTTGATTTTGATTTCCAATCGTTAATTTCTTACTGGATTTTTCTTTCTTGGAAGTAAGTGAGTGCCTACCTATACGTGAAGAAATCAGTTACTATGCTCAATATGCTCATAGTTTGTAAAGAATGTACCTACGCCTATAAGAAAAAGGCAATTAACTATATGTACTTACTTGTAAGTATTTTGTTAGTGTGCATTGTTTTATATTAACCAGTCATTCCAGGTCACCGGTCAGTTTTCTGGTCAAAGCGTCTGTCGCATCACTCGACAGTGACACGTGACGCGTGACTCGCCAAAGACTATCGCACAGAAATAACTTCCACACATAATATTATTTCTCTCACAGCTTTTCATGAAACGATCATTCAATAGCAAGAGTGATACGAATAGAATGATTAGACTTTGGTCTGTGAAAAAAATAATTGTAACATTGACTTATATTTATTTAATATTTAGTCTTAACCCGTAAGCTAAAAGTTTGCTAAACAACAAAGACAACAATGCCTCTGTCATCCGGTTAAAGATCTACTTGTTTACAAAATGGTTGTCAGGATACGCCCAGAGGACTTGTTCCGAGCTAAATAGAGCCCGGTTTAAAATAATGACCGGATTTATTCTACTACTATTATGTATTGTTGTGTAGTTTCTAACTCGTATTATGTCTAAGGATTTAATGAAAAAGATTATGACAATGAAAAACACCTAAAATGTTTGCTAGGTCTTGTCTTTGATCATGGTTTTAATAACTTTGTATAATTTAATGCTAGGTTAAAATACATAACAGGAGTAGTATTAACCTTCAGTAGTCTGGAGTAATTCTAGCGTAGTGGTTTTACTAAATAGGCTTTAATTAATTTGACTTCTTCTGATAACAAAATAACGTTAATAAACGTTCAAATACTGTGATATTACGAGTATAACATGAATTTTGCTTTTTACTTTTTTGTATCACAAAGGCCTGTCAAAAGCATGTTCTTTTTAAGGCTGGAATTAAAAGATGTAAATTTTTATTTTAAATTAAACCTACTACATCATCTAGATAACCTCAGTTCATCCATACTAGATAACCCGCAGAAACTTTCAACCAAAAGGCCCGTATTATTTACCACAAAAAGCCAGACTGGCTAAGAAGTCTACTGTGAAATTGTGCTAGGTTTTGGCTGAGCTAACGCAGATAACACTCAAAGGGCCTTCGTTGTAATCTAGTTACCTTCACTTTTTGTTCAAATATTTCGTTTGGCAAATATGAGAAATAAAAGTATGGTTTTCAATCATCTCAACCTTACGAGTAGAAATAACAATCGTGTATAGAAATCATCATTAAAATATTGAACAGGATGACGACTGTATCTCAAAGACATAGGAGACATTCTTTTAGATCCTTTAAAGATTATCCAAACAAACGTGCCTACATAATGCTAATGACTATAGAGGGTGATTTATTAGTCCTTCGGCTATTCTGATCTATTAAAAAATATATCCTACAATTCACATTTTTTTATTTTGAAGTTCTATCTATCTAATCAGCCCACATCCACCCACTGCTGAGTATAGGCCTCCTCATTTACACGCCACTGCTTCCGGTCCTGTGCCAGTCGAACCCAATGTTTTCCCACCACCTTTATAATGTCATCAGACAATCTGGCTGGTGGTCTGCCTGGTGTTCTGTGACCTTCGCGTGGCCACCACTCGGTAACTGCCTTTGTCCATCTACCGTCTTCCCGCCTTGCCAAGTGTCCTGCCCATCTCCACTTCAACTGGTTTATCCTCCTACCTACATCCACGACTTTTCTTTTTGAAGTTACGAAACGTCAATTCACATTTGAATATAACTGAAAGTTATTATTATAGCTTCACATAAACCTTTTCCAACATTGTAACAATATATATATAGAGGAAAATTCTCCGAAGAGCGAACAAATTCGTATAACATTGTACCGTGACAGGATATCATCATCCGAACAAAACAATTCAAGCTGGGTCAGGGCGATTTATTGATGTGTAAACAAACAGCCGTTTCATATTCCTCTTCTATGTAAATGTGTTGATACAATGTGTCAATACAATGGATGTAATTCAGTCGATAGGACATGATCTCTACATAATTTATCAAAGAGAGGTGTTTAAGTTCATCATTTTTAGGAATAAAAATATCAGTATCAAAGAAAAAAACCTTCCAAGTGCAAGTCCAACATTAGCGTGTGATAAGTAGATTAATTAACTTTACAAGTCTTCGAAGTTATAAGTAAGTACTTGGAAATATAGTTATTTCAACTTAAATAACAAACAGGATCACAACTGTATCCTTAAGACGCGATAGATATTCTCTTAGATCCTTTTTATCAGATCTTTTTAAAATATCTAATGGGGTAGTCAGAGGCATATTCATACTAAAATTTTTCATAATGCAAGTGATTTTTAAATATTTTAGATCTAACTTTTATTGTACATCAAGGTGATAGCTCTACCCGTTTCCGAGAAAAGGAGTCTTGACGTATACATAGATGGACAACAAAGTGATACTATAATAATAGGGTTCAATGTATGCCCTAACAAACCCTAAAACCCAGTTCAAAGTATTTCGCATCAGCAGAATATTTGCAAGGGTGTGATGTCTTTACCAGTCTCGCAGGACATCTCTCTTAAAAAAATATTTACCAGCTCATTTCGTCTAATTCAATGCTTTTTAAGTAAATTGGTAGCGTATTCATTAATTTAAAAGCTTTTTATTCAAATGCCAATGAATTTTTCATTCCATTAAGCACAGAAAAGTACTTTTATTTTTCATAAGATAACATAGGCAAAACAAGCATAAGCACGCACTGATAAAGAGAATAGAATATACATAATTATTACCTATCGACACTTTTTCAATACTTCAAAATTCAATTACATGCAGGAAGCTAATCTAACACTATCCACAATGACGATGTTGGTGCTATCTGTACCGTTGTAGATATTACGATCAAAGAATTTGAGACTAAAAATACTTGTTTTAGTCACAGGACATCATCCACGTTTCATACATTTTTGGTACAAAATCCAAAAGTGCCGGCCAAAAAAAAAGTGCTGCATTCTGATAGAACACCTTAGCATTTGTTAAAAAGCACCAAAGATGTAGCTCTTTTAGGAAAATAATTATAGAGAATTTGAATGTGAAAAAAATACATTATTTATCAAGCTATAGACGTGCCGTATAACGGAGATATAATAATAATATGAGTATACTTACAAACTTTCTGATATAAAATCTGATAGGTAACACAAAGAACAGCTATTTTTAGATTTTCATTATCAAAGCCTTTTCAGGAGCTGATGTAAATTAAAATTTATTAAAATGGCAAGTCGTTTGTCGGCAAAAGTGGCCAATGCTTTCGCGTCATCCGGGAAAAATTCAACAGTATTCGTCATTTACAAGATTTACGGCCGGTTTCTCGAACGCTTTTCAAATTGACATGTTGATTAAACTTGGAATACTTGGTCCTATAGGTGTTCTTTGGTCCTCATAGGTCGAATGACAGATTTGACCAATAATTAGTTAATTTTGAAGATGATTTGCGTTCGAGAAACCGGTTTATTGTAACGCATATTTAGCTTAGACCATCATAAAAAGTCATACGGCTAGCCGGTTAGGCCTAGTGCGTGCGTTGCTGAAATTATGTAGAGTAGGCTTGATCAGCAAGCAATAAGTTGATTATTATTTTTGTTAAAACGATAGTATTTTATATGATTTAAATGGAAAAGTTTATGTACAATGTAATTGGCGAGGGAACGAGTGCATGTTATTAAAGTAATTTGCGCTGATGTTGAGCTCGCGCGCAAACACTGAAACGGATATTAGCAAGATAGAGCACGACTATTTGTCAACCTGTTTGATGGAACAATATTTACATTTAAAGTTGAGCTTCTCCACAATGTTGTAACTGTAACATTGTAGAATTGATAAGTACAGAGAACAAAACATCAAGCATTTTACTTTTGGTAAATTTCGTCGGCAGTTTTCGATCCGAAATCTGATGGCTATTCCAGCAGTTAGTCGGGGTCTCAATATCAAATCTGATTGCTTTTCTAATATTACAATGTCATCGACTTCATATGCTCAGCTTGGTTAGTAGATGAAGTCGGTTAAAAATGTGACAAGCTTTGTTACAAACATAGAAATAACAAACGAACTATCTTGCAAAATGAAATAAGCTTGTAAAAGTAATATACTTGTATTTGTCTTCTATACAATACACGTGTACAAGAGAAGCTATGAAACTTCATAAACATAGGTACTTAACTTGATTCACAAAATAATAATGAAATTGCTACTCCAATAAACTGAGCGTATACAAAACAATTAAATATAATGTGGATCGTGTTCTGCGAATAATTAAACGTATGTATCAGAACGGGTTGCGTTGAATTCCTATTTCAATAGCAAAGCCAGATTAAATCCATGTTTTAACACAAGTTACAAGCAAGTGTATTCATAAAATTGTGCCTCTAGGGAGATACGACACTAATAAAGTGTTTTTTGATGTTTTTTGTAAACACCATGTCAGCGTGTCTTTTGTCTTTACGGAAATATCCAATTCCATACTGATCTAAATAGCTATGGTAACGACAACACTCGCTTCAGCCATTGCTGATCGATTTCAGATACCTACTCGTAACCGAAGAACATGAATTTGGGGTTTAACTTTCCTAATATTCTAAATTCATTATTATTCATTATTTTGAATTAAATATTTCCCTTTAGCTAAAAACAAAACCATTTTGTACTACACATTTTGTAATAGTCTCATCAGAGAATAAATACGATGACAGATTTTATAGCTCTCTATGAAGTTTAAAATGCATGAATAAATCTGACAAAATATAAACTAACCTAGATACAACAAAAAGGGAGTCTATTTATTTTCGCAAAGAGACGTACGACGGCACTTATGAAGTCAACGCAGAGATTCATTTGGTCGTTTCCTCCTATTGGAAGTACGCTCCCGTCGCCACTAATCAGGATATTTCACGGTCGGAAGTTGCACATATCCGGGGGTTAATCTAATTCAATTCATACGATGGGTCACTGTATTCAGCCATATTGGAAGCTTCGACTGTTCTCTTTGATTTACAGATTAATTAATCGAAGTAGGGGATTGGTCGGCCATTAGGTTTCAAGTGTCGATTTGGTAGTGCTGTCTGGAATACTCGAGCTCAAATCCAATCATAGCCAAGCTTTGTCAGTAAGTGACTCGACAAGAAAATCAGGAAAAAAACTAAACATACCTAAAATTTATATATTTTCTTAGTGAAATTTGTCATCTGTACTAAGCAGCTTCGTTGGATGCCAGCTCTTTTTACAGCGGTCATTCAATGCAAACGATAAAGTATCGTCACAGATAAAGATAAATAAATCGATTCATACAATTTCAAATTTCAACGAGGTTCGCTCTTGTCCCAATGGGATGTATACTGAGCGAGCACAAAAGAGCTATCGTGACGTTGTTCAAAGGTTAATCTTTCAGAGCAAAAAGGGTGAGGGCATAAATCTTTTCGACGCCATTAGTTTCATGCACATAATCGATTTTCTCCTGTACCTACCACTTCAACTACAATGTATGAATAGGAAATATTTTCTGCTTGCAAATACAGGTATCACTAAATTTAGTCCATACAGTCCGACGTCAACTAATAGCCAAACAAAATTGATTTTATAATAACTATCAAATCTTACCTACATTCGTTTTGAGTGCTTAAACTTGATGCATTTAAAATGCTATATTATGGTGCTATAGGTACTATAGGTATAGGTGCTGTTCTGCTTTTTATTTTACTTTACCAACCTACTTTACTACTGTATTTTATATTATTTATAGAGCCAAAAAAGTTTTTATTCTTACTTTTTATTTTTATTATTTTTATTCTTCGTAGATCAAAAATAAGTATTATCTTTCCTTTCATCAATTGTTTTGAGACAGGGAAGTTGTTTTGACATCGTGTATCGCATCAAGTTGACTACAGATTAAACACGTTTTCTTTTATTCAAGGGGAAAATACCTGAAGTGAAACTTGATCGTTTTTTTATACAAAAAGCTATAGAAAATATGAACGATATGTGTATAGATCCAGTATCATTAAGTAAACCACAAGCTACATTACTCGATTTTGAATCAAGTTTTCACGCTCTTGAATCCATAAACTATACCTACCTCAATAAGCAACAATACCTAATCGTAATTCAGATTATAAAATTATATGAAATTTACCCGGAAAATTTATCTCAGATTTTAAAAGCCAAACAGCAAAATTTCTAAGCTAATGGAACGAGAATTTCTTGTCTGCTCTTCACGTACCTACATCCTGGCTTTAAATAATCTCATATCTCATTCATTAAAAATTCATTCCCTCTTCCAAGATTCTCCTTCCGCACGAAAGATAAATCAAAATAAACCTCTCTGCAAAAACACAGGCAGCAAACATCAAAAGGTTGGCTCCCTCAAACAGCCACAAAAAATGGTCTGTTCAAAAGTCATATTTCAACCGTACAAACTGCTATGAGCACAAACTGGGTCCGCCTACTAGTTCATAGGTACGATAGGTATATCTAAATTATACAGACTGTGAATCGTTCAAAAAAGTAGAGTAAAAATGGAAGATTCCCTTTGGCCTCCCGCCAAGCGGTCAGCTCGAGTGTCAACGAAAAATTGTTTGTCTTTTTTAGGCAGATTTTATATCATTCAAAATCTGAAAAGCTTTAATATTTTTTTAATTAAACAAGTACCTAAACACGAGTAAAAATATTAAATAACCTTATGATAAAGCTGTTTCAATTTCAAGCTTTGCTTTTTCTTTGCATGAATTCCTACAATTGGCTTCTTTTTCGGTTTAAAATTATTACTTTTTAAATCAATTCAATTCAATACATTTATGTTAGATACCATGATCCATATCATACACACACATTTTAAATGAAACAGTTCACAAAAACAAAATAATAATAAATAAAATAAATAAATAAATAATGCTGGACTTTTCACACAGCATCATCTAGCCCCAAAGTAAGCTTGAGCTTGTGGTATGGGTACTAGATGACTGATAAACTACTTATATACTTTTTGTTTGTAAATACATACATATTATACATAGAAACACCCAGACCCGAGACAAATATCTGTAGATCATACAAACATTTGTCCCGCGGCGGGGATCGAACCCGCAACCTTCTGCATCGCAGGCGGACCATCGCCCACTGCTACTATAATAATAATAATAATTGCATAACTTCCTATATCACTTACCTATAAACTGTGCATGTACCATACTACAGTAAAACGGCTTAATAACGCATTCTGTATGCTGTGTGTGTTCAATCAATGACATGCAAGCTTCTATCAACATCTGGAAGAAATTATTGCGTAGTTAAAATAAAACTCCTAAAAGACTAGCTAAAAATATAGAAATGCTCTGCTTTTTGAATAAAATCCTGTTGAAGCGTATTTTTTTCCTTAAAGGTATCCAAAGCAGTAGGAAAAGAATGAAAAGCAAAAGCAAACTAAACCACAAAGCTCAGTAAGGCGTCCCGTGGCAGTCTCATTTCCTGCTTTAGGTATTTAGATTGAGGCAAGAGTATGCAAAACAGCCTTAATGGAATGGTAAACGCTTACACCGCTAAAGAAGGTGTCTTTACCAGAAAATGGTCGGCTTACTGGCTTGGGATCTAAATGAGTGTTTATCTAGTAAAATTAATGGTTATGAGAAATTCACTTTTCATTTTTGGGTAGTCATTGAATATTCCTAGTTAAACACCAGTTGGTACTTGAAATTGGTTATTTGCTGTCTGAATTCAAGACGGGTCTTTTGAAGCTATTAAGCGATTTTATAGTCGTTCTTTTAGATCAATGTTCAGCACAGTCAATAAGTATAAACTTTAAGTGTCCATGCTTCAGTGTGCAGAGATTCGTTAAGTTATCATAATCATACAAAAATATTTTAGTATTGTTATTAGATTTTCTTAAGTAAATAACATCTTTCAGGTCTTTGTAGTTCCCATAATTATCAGCAAAACCGCTTACCGTACACAAATAACACAATATGCATAATGTAGATATATAAAAATACAATTTTGTACCTCTACATTATAATTTCCTTCAACCATGCTTTCAATTCAATCCGCTATAAATTACGATGCTGCGATGTACTCTAAACCAATTTGATGTCAATACAGATAGAACAGGTAATAACGTCGAATACACAACAATTTATCTAACGTGTCTAGACTATCCAATAGCAGTGACTAAAATTGAATAATGTGGGTACCGCCCTTAAATTCACCGCAAGTACTCAGATAGCCGAAAAACGGTACGTGAGAAAATCCAATTTTCTGAGACACAAAAACCTACTAACGATTCATAGGCCGTAGCGAGCCATTACATATTTTGAGAGCGTCTTTATAAAGCCTCCGCTAATTTTGTTACCAAAAAAAGTCTTTGGTGATCGTGATGTCAATGATACCTAAGAGGTCTTCTTCTTTTATCGCATTATTCGTTATTTTCAGTGCTGCCCTGGTTCAAACTGCAGCAGTCTGCTGTAAGAGTTTTTTAACTCCTTCATTCCTCAAGAAATTTTATTCACCGGTTTTTTTTTAAAGTGAAACGTCGGGAAGTACTTTATAAAAGTGTTATTTAAAATGTCAGATAATTAAGTCACTTGCAGAAGTCTAGGTAACTTATCATCTCCAGAGGTACACATGTATATGTAATAGGAAACATTACACGTATACTCTCAAGTGCTTTATGCTACGGAAATGAATTACCCCCTCCACCTCCTCCGCCCCCACTCCCTTAAGACCGGGAAACCGTTTGAGTACTAGGAAATTGAGTTGGAGTCCTAAGCAACACCCAAGCGCAAATGTATAATTATACATATTCATAACAACTTTGTGAGCTTGTTACTTGCCTGTGTAGTGTTAATTTGTTCGCGTCTGTGTGTGTAGTATCCATACTATAAACTATAGTAACTCTGTCTGTTTGTTACCTTTTCACGCCAAAACCGCTGAAAATTGGCATGGATAAAGGTTGTATCCCAGGGAAGGACAAGGCATACTTTTTATCCCGAAAAAATTAAATAATCCCAAGGGACTCCGGGTCACACCGCGGGAGCACAAGTAGTTTTTTTAATTTGGTAGTTCATTTAATTGGTTTAATTGATACACTTTGAAGGATTCTCGGGTCTTAGTTTAGGGTTATCATTGTTAGGTGTAAGTTACATTTTATTTACTGCCAATGAGGCTTATCTTATGATATCGATCTTTTTTCTCTTCGAATTCATCTAGTTTTTTATACGGTATAATTAAAATCCCCATTATAGTGCGTACTTATAATGTCTCTCAAAATAATGGGTTGGTCGTTGTTTACTTGTAAAAACTTCTATTGCCCTGATTCTACTTATATAAATAAAATAAATAAATAAATGGGAGTTAATAGACCGTAGGAAGAATCGAGATGCACAAGTAGCTAGCATTAAAGGGAGGCCTACCCAGCAGTTGGTTGACACCGGACTTAAATTATAATGATAACCAAAGGAGCGAAGACGCGTGCGGAAGATTGTCGATAAGTAATTGTTATCTTCTTAGAAGCTCTATTTGTAAACAGCATGTTTTCCACTCCAAACAAACAACACTCGTAAACAAAGAAAAAGGGTATCCGAACTTGGCAATCGAACTCGTATTACCAGCAGATATAATGGTAAACATCATTAAGCCCGATTCAAATAAGTCTCAAGGGGAGAAAGGATCCATTATTCAACAGGTAAGGGTATACAATGAGTAGAGGTACTGGTACTTATGCTAGTATCGTTCATAAGCCTGCGTTCACATAATGCCCGATGATCACGGCGCGTATAAATATAAAATAACTGTCTGTTACTGTTTTTTTTTATACCTGTATATTTAAATGTAAATCGCCAACGATCTCATTGGCATTAGCAGTGGGGTCGTTGGGAATATATCGAACTTATGAATACGGTCGTGAGCCTATTGTGTTTTTTTTATATACTCGTTCTATAATACTTTTTTATATTTTTTTTATTAGCATAGTTTTGCAATAAAATCTGGATCTACTAGTGTCGACTAGTAGATCCAGATCTAGTCACTAGTCGTAGTCACGACTAGTGACTACATCTTAAAAATAGTTTAATGCTTGCTCTGAGAATCCTACGGATAAAGCCGTGAGCATGTTTGTGTTGTTGATTCAGTCTGTTCAGAAACCTAACTTATGTTTAGTAAAAAGGTATTATCTACCTCACCCATTCATTATGTTACTTAGTACTAATTAATTTTAACATATTCAGCTACAGACAAAATACCTCTCCTTGAACTTTTATAAACGGGTATAGTTTACAGAAGGGAAAGTTTATGCCATGATATTAAAATGAAATCACAGAATGAAGTACACAAGTTTTCAGCATTTTATTTTTAATTTAATCTGGCTAACTTGTTGTTAATAAATTATTTTACTGAAAAGCTTATACGCGAAGATTTCGCTGAATACTTTTTCTTCCATCACCATAAAACCGAATGAACTTCATTTTGCGAAACGAGCGACTGTTTTCAATGGATATTAGTTAGCTTTACGCCCCATTTACATAAGGAAACAGAATAACATTGATCAGTTTCGTCAATCTAGTTTTTGTAGAACATTTCAGAATGTTTTTCTTTCCAAAAACAACATTTTTAACGACTCGAGTAGGTAAAAGTATACATGATTATAGTAGGTAGCAAAATACAACATAAGATCCCACTGTATTTTACTTAGTTCTTTTTACAAAACCTTGGTGAACCCTGAGAGGCTGAGAACCCTGGCCAAGTGCCAGACAGTAACATGTGACTGCCATCGAGGTACTCCACCTTCCGAAATACAAACAGGTCCAAATTCGAAACTTCGAACGATATACGATTGGATTTGTGGTTGAGGACAAGTTGGAATTGATAGCATGTTTTGTGTGAGCTTACGAGGATTCTGATTCTCCAAGAAAAGGTGGAACGGAGGTTTGTTTTAAACTGTTCTTTCAAAAGTATTTTTAAGCAATTAGTTTTTGTTACCCACCTACCGTTAGCTCTGTTACAATAATTTAGTTATAGTTCAAACGAAGATAATCTATTGGAACGAAGTTCCTTTTGATTCGAACAAAAAAGACTGAGGCTGGAAAAAAAATTGTTTCTTTTTACCGTCACGACACATGTATATTATGTCAAATCGTTACAGTGTGAAATGCACAGCCGCGACACAGTCCATAGATTGTTACATTGTTAGTACGGAAAAGCGTTTCTAGGATACCTAATTGACAAATTATTTATTATATTCCCAGTATAGAAAAAATATTTTGCTTCGTTCCAACCGTGTAAAAGTGTTCCACGATACTCACGTACTTTTTTTTGTACTTACTAGGGTACTACTCATGTGAACTAGCAGTAAGGACTCTTGAAAAATGTTTTCAGTACTAAACACATTCGTATTTGCAAAGTATCCTGACCCTATGTTTTCCATTTGTCTACACTAATATTATAAAGAGGAAAGATTTGTTTGTTTGTTTGAATTGAATAGGCTCCGAAACTACTGAACCGATTTGAAAAATTCTTTCACCATTAGAATCCTACATTGTCCCTAATGAACATAGGCTATATTTTATCCCGGGAAAGTGAAGTATTCCCGAGGGACCGCGGGTAACACCGCGACGGACAGCTAGTACACAAATAAAATTGGTTAAAAGATTGGATGGAATTAATAATACAAAGTGACACAAGATCGCGCCCGCTTTCCAGGCATTATAGCAGTTTATTGGATTAACCTACTTCGTTCAGTGTCCAGTATTCTTCAGCAAGTTGGTCGTTGGTCCCAGCTGGTTAGTTTTTAAGCTCGATTTGAAAGTTTCTAGTAACGAAGCTGCTGAAGAACGCTCCTAACCCCGGCTCGTTGTGCAAAACTTTAATTTAAAAAAGTTGGCAAACTGTTTTATTAGAGCTAAAAACAGATTTGAATTATAAGAGAATTTCGATCATTACTATGTAATTAGAAAAAGAACTTAATGATGTTTTGTGAAACAGTCCAATCATGCTTGTACTCATAAGTAAAATTGAAGAATCCTTTTTTTAATTATGCGCTATACTGAAAGAGGAAGGTATAGAAGCATTGATTGCTCTCCATAAAAAACGTCATGATATTTTGAGAAGATTATTTTAAACTAAAGATCTTAACTTCCCCGAGGTTGAAACATTATTCAATTTTATCTGTGAAAGTTGATCAAAATATATATTTTATCTTTCCGTAAAAGTACATTTAGCTTTTACGTTTGTATAAAATCAAAAAGTTTTCAATATGTGTGAATATCTTAAACTTCCCAATTTTACTTTTACCATTTTTAGAACCACTTAAAGAAATATTGCTGACCGTGCTTTTTCTATAGATAAGGGATGGTTTAGTTATTACGCTGGCCGCTGGGCAAGTTGCTTGATCTCAAACAATGCATTAGCTCTACTTGGAATCTGTCCTATTGTGATAATACTGGTAATGGTGATAATAGTTGCATAAAGCGTATAGCTCATATCTTGGTTCCTACTATACGAAATAAGCGTCTCACACACGTCATCGGAGCCACAAAGGCACATAGAGAAATTGGGCCTGGTTCTGGTACAAAACATGTTAGATTCCATGATTCATTTAAATAAATAATAATAATTAATTAAGTTACCTAGAGTTCGTTTTACAAGTTCGTATCGATACAGGTGTAACTACGACGCGTGCAACCTGTTTTCTACATAAATGTGGTAAGAAGTCCATAAAATTTAATGTTTAATATCTAGGTTAGGTACACGTATCTATAAGTTTGTGGACATACGGAGCGTGGGTTGTGGAAAAGTCGTCTGTGGCTAAGTGCGCTTTGTTTTCTGTATTCTTGAAAATCTTGGACTTTTCTGAACAGAAAATACAATCTCGTAAGATTTCACTCATTCGTGACCAAGTGTTGTAAAGTATTTTGAACCATGCAGTGCAATAAGTAATCTTATTTAGGTCATAAAGATACCTGCTAACTTAAAAATAAAAACATCATAAGTTGAAATAAAGTGTAGAATTAAGAAGAAAGTACTTATAGGATTTTAGTTTGAGTCTACCTAGGTATAGGTATTCTGTGGAAAAAAAAGCACCTAAGTACTATCGTCGGAACATCATCTAATGAAACTATACATCAAATAATAAATCGATTGCGCGTTTCCTCAGTACTTTGTAAGTACAATGGCAGATTTATGTTCAACTGAACAAGACAAGAAAATCGTTTGATCCATAATGTATCGAACGCAAACTTGCTCCGTTTTCCACAAATAGAATTGTCTATCTCTTTCTTACAAACGAAATTGCAGAATACAGCGAGAGCAGGTAATTTCTGATGACACAGGATTTGCTCGGGAAATCTAATTTCGTTTCGTAGATATTGTATTCAACCGCGGGAATTTGTACCATACCTTTATTGAGAATCGGTGTTGCGTTTTATTGTTTTGTTTATTTTTCGTTTTTTGAATAACAACTACAATCAACAACTAAACATAGCTTAATAAGTTATACCAAATGTAACCTACATTGGTTAAACTGAACTCCTAAAATAGAATAAAAATCAGAAAGGATTTAAAAGGATTTTTCTGTCAAAATAATAAGGTCTTCCTAAAATAACAACCTTCATAAATGTATTCAAAGTTTGGATCCTCTCCGGTTGCACGGAAGAAAAAAGGGGTTTATGCAAATTTCTTATCCTGCTTATCTAGTTTAAAAGGATTCTTTAAAATGTATTTTGATTGCTTTTAAGCTTTGAGATTCAAACAAATCGGCTCTCGGATATTAATCGATTTGAATTTCTTTGACACTTTAATCGATTTATACAGGGTGTAAAAAGACGTCTACTGAAAGGGGTAGGTACAGAATCCCAACATAGAACCAAATCCAAAAGGATTTTCCGTAAAAATCATTATATCCGGAGAAAACAGCATTTGAAGATTACTGTTTGCGTATGTACTGGGCGCGTTGTTTTACGTAAATTGCTGGATTTTGAGTTTTAATTGTTTTTTTTCTTTTATTAATGAAATTGTCAGGCAGGTATCGTCTTATTATATTGCCCTAGTAGTAAATAACCGAAAATAACATACAATGACGTAACTAAGTCAGTTTTTTTTGCGTTTTTTTTCGCTGAATATGTTTAGAATCATGGTCTGATTGCATCCCCTCAGTTTTCGTTGTCTTTTTACACCCTGTATATCCATGAAAAGAGTATATTATAGTAATAGGGGACTTAATTTGCTTATCCTAGCTGGAACACTATTAAAATGTTTATGTTAAAAGACAAAAAAGTTCAAAAGGCTACCCTACTAGGATTCGTAATTTGTTGCTCGCTTCAACGATCGCTGTAAGCAAACTACGTTTATTGGATCCTATTAATTATGCTTGTTATGCAAACACAATTTCAGGATAAAGCAATTTTGCCTGGATGATATTTATTTCTTGTAACACTAGCTCGTTTAATCATTTAAGAGTTTCCATACTAAAAACATAAACTTATGTACAGAGTTCAATGTTACATAGATTTTTAATATTCTATGACTCCCCAAATAAGTAGGTACCTAGAGAAGTTCGTATAAGCTAGTAGCCAGTTCTGGATACGGAGCGTTTGAACCTCTGTCAAGGCCATCTGAAGCACACTGCCACAAGCGGTCACCCATCCAGTTTGTGACCGCGCAGAACGTCGCTTAACTTTTATGAAGAACAACTAAGCAAACTACACTTTTGTCCCAAAAGAAACATGTTTATATTGGCTAGACTATAATATACAATAACCCTACTAAAACCGTTTTAAGGATTGAAAAAGTATATTATTTGTTTTGCGTTCTTGAACACGTCGAGGCAGTATCTTCAATTTATTTTAATGAGGGATTCATTTTGACGATCAAAGCAGGGGATTTAGCAAGTCATAATGACATTACCTTCCGTAAATCAGCGATCCCTGTTTGTAGTTGGAATTTTATCTCGTTAGATCCCTTTTGAGTCAGAATGAGCTTTTCATAAAAAAATTAAAGTTGGGAGTTTATAAAAATAGTTGGCATCAAGATACAGAGGCATTTACGTATTCTTCAAGTTTTTTGAAATTTGTCCCAAAAATTGCACCCATGAAGAGTTCGAACCCGATCTTACTGATACGTGGTAACGCTCGCTCATTCATACCAACTGAGCTAATGCCGCATAAGTGAAATTTTCGAAATAAACCAACGATCCCTAAGTATGAGTATCACTATAAAAATATACCTATATCATCATTCAGGATAGAATCCGCAACGAGACTATCCGACATAGAACCAAAGTTGTCGACATAGCTCAGAGAATCAGCAAGCTGAAATGGCAATGGGCTGGCGAAGAACCGATAACCGTTGGGGTAAACGAGTTCTTGAGTGGAGACCGCGACTCGGCAAACGTAGTGTAGGAGGCCCTCCGGCCAGGTGGAGTGACGATCTTCGAAAGGCTGCCGGCAGAAGCTGGATGCGTCGAGCTGAGGACAGGGCGTAATGGCGCGCACTAGGGGAGTCCTATGTCCAGCAGTGGACTGCCATAGGCTGATGACGATGATGATGATGAGGATGATCATTCAGATTCGATACAGGAGTACCTGAAACAGTTAATGAACCCGTTAGTGGTTGCAAGTTGAGAAGATGAAAACTACGTCATAACACGATCAGATTGGTTCGTTGGATTCGTTCCAGTCTCGTGGCCCACTGCCACAGATTCTATTAACAAAGCTCTGTGCTATTTAGCTGCTATTCATTATCACAGATTGAATTCATTTGCATCTGCTCGTCATATTTCGTAATTACTAGCAGAAGGTTTCTTCATTTCCGAGAATTAAATAAAACTGGGCAAGCTCGAGTCGGATTCATGCACTGAGGATTCCAAGCATGTTGGGGATATTCATATCCGTAACCGAAACTACCGGATATCCGAAATATTAAAATATCCGTAACCGTAACCGAAACCGATATAAAAGTTTCGAATAATTTCGGACATAGGCG
This sequence comes from Epirrhoe tristata, assembly GCA_951394285.1. Taxonomy (NCBI): domain Eukaryota; kingdom Metazoa; phylum Arthropoda; class Insecta; order Lepidoptera; family Geometridae; genus Epirrhoe; species Epirrhoe tristata. Next base: position 5,428,578 of record OX596146.1, on the reverse strand, counting down.
GAGTCTCCAAACATGATGATCATAATACGACATGTCAGTCTCACACAAAATGTAACACTGAGGGTCATCACGTCATGTTTGACATTTTATGACAGATTTTTTATTTTGCGGCATAATGCATCGACAGTTGACGACACTTTAGCCGTGGATTTTCTTTCTTTGATTTTGAGAGAATGATACGAGTTCAAAGTACAATACCTCATTAAAGTGTTACTTATCAATAACAATCAAGCACTACAATCACTACAAAGTTTTCCCCTAACAATATTAGATGGCGCTACTAGAAAAGTTAGAACGCGCTATCGTCAAGCCGGATCCGCAGCGCCAATTTTCTAACAATACAAGTTAGAAAAATATGTAAGTAAAACCGCCAGTCCGCTGCGCCTATTGTTGTTATTGTGACGTTGACGTCTTCCTTTAGTGAGCGTGAACACAAAATGCTTCACTTTACAAAACACGAAAAAACAGCGCTGCGGATCCGGCTTCATGTTTTGGCCGGCCTAATATCCGATACCAAAGTTATCCAAATCTATCCGGATAATCTGCAAAATTAATTAATTTTACAACTAAGTTAGTTAAGAAATTAGCCTAATTTTAGATCTAAGATGGATCACCTAAAAAAAGCTAGGCCCCAAACCGTGTTTGTTGCCCTGATTCTTCACGGTATTGGTCGCGAAGGAACAGGAGTAGAATCACCTAGTTTTAAGACGTTTCAAAGTGATCCCAGCGGTCCTACTGAATAAATGCTTTTTGACTTTGACTTTGACTTAATTTAATATCCGTAACTGTAACCGAAACTGGTATAATAATTTGAAAATATCCGTACCTATCCACATCCATAACCGAAATAACACATCCGTAAGATCCCTGGTTCCAAGTCCTTTATTTATTTAAATAATTTATAAATCCGTATACATACCTACACTCAATTCATTTCAAACGTAGCGATTATCAGAACCAAGTGTTTTATTAGGACCAACCTAAAGGAGCCCTAACGTGATTCTATAACATTTTAATCTCTTATTTATAATATTAATAAAAGATATAAAATATTCTCAGTTGAAAGAGTAAAGTACCCAAAGGCAATTAAGTATAAATTATTGTGTAAAATATTACACTAAGACTAGACCTTTAACCTCTCTTTACGAATAACTTTGCCAAGCGAACGTTTATTACCCTTGAAGGAGAAATTTTATTAAAGAACTCCCGGTATTCCCGAATCCAATGCTTTGGATATAATCGCTTTCAATATTACCTACGCTTCCTCAAATGAGTTTCTGCTTATTTACATACGAATTTGTTAGATCAAGAAATCGGAAAGCAATTCATTATTCTGGACCCAAGAGCTATAAATTGTTCTACTAATCTAGAATGTTCTATATCTACAGATCTATTTATACATTGTCCCAATGCAAGCAGCGGTGCTCAACCTTTTACATCATGGGCCACGTACAAACTTTTGCAGCACTTCTGCGGGTCGCATTCAAACTTTGGCAACACGGGCCGCATACTAAACATTAATGTTGATTTTTAGGTAACCGACATTAGGTAACATCATCCATACATTATTTATTTCATGGTGAAAATAATAAATATGTTTACAAAGTTTTCAATTATCATGCTCGTTTACTAAGTAGTAAAAGAGAAAAGGAGTTGAATGTCGGCAAAAATACGGTAAAAAAACTTGCAAAAAAACAATTTCGTCGATCGTAGAGCCATAGATTAGGAACATCTGCGTTGGTACGAATACATTGCACGATGCACGTAATCTGAAGTGGTCATGTGCACGTCACAGTACTTGGTATAAGCTTGCAGCTGCGATGTATCGTATCCCAAAGACGGGTCTCGCGATGTGTCGGTAAATACAAGACCAACTTGTGACGACAGCTGTGAATCTCATTGTCCCATTTCAGTGTTTGGAATTGCAGAATGTTACAATGGGGTAAGTTTTGGTTTACATGTTTAGCGGGAGCGCGTACAAAGTAAAGTGTGAAGAGCAGATGTTTGTGTGAAGCAATTCTGGTTGAAAAGTTTATGGTTTATTCTATTTATATTTGAGCTGAGCAGTAGCACTTGACTTTAGGTTCAATTAAAAGCCTAGCATGTATTTTTCAATTAAGAAAATCAATGTTTAAGTACCCAATTCGTATTGACAAGTCCGATGCTATAAGAGGTCCGCGAGATAGAGCTGCGAGAAAGATTTACATTTTTTGCAAGCCTATATTTCAATAAGGTTACAAAGATTACAAAAACCCGTAGAACATGCATACGTTGTAACTTCAGTTTCTGAATCATCTTATCTTTAAACAAAATATTCGTGTTCATCACTCAAATAGGTCAAAAGTTCGGGCTGCACTCAAATAACAGAAACCTACAGTTTTATACCTGAATTCTTTGCAGCCTGAAGCGATAATTTTAATATTACAGAAAATAAACTGGCGGTTGTTTGCAGGCAAGTACGTGACAGTTATAACAATTTTAATACTCGGAAACGCTGTAGCCACGTTCCGGAACTTCGAGTCCCTGAAGACCACGGTTAATATCGGTGAGAACAAACTCTCCAACTTAAATGAAAGATTAAATAGAAATGTTATTTTTAAGCTTCATTTTTTAAGGCGAGTGTAGTTGTAAAACTATATGTGGCGTTTCGGTAATTAGCAAGCAAAGGCTATCCTGACAAATAAAGTCCCACACACATTTACCTACTAATATATATAGCTAACAAGTATAAATAATACCAAAAAGTGGATACATTCAAATTTTTTCATGATTCTCTGTGTCATTGAAATCAGAAATTAGAATTATCACATAGTATCCAGAGAAAAATTAAAAATCTGCAGATCATACAAACATTTGACTCGCCCACCATGCCAGTAATCGAATGCATAATTGCATACTTAACATATTTTTCAGGAGCAATCTTACCCCCAAACTCAGTAGAGGAAGTTGCATTTGCCTCAGCCCTCACTCGCGCCTCCATAGAAAGTGAAAAGTATAATTTCGTCATGAAACCAGTTTACGCGCCGTTCGGGGATAGTTTTGCAGCATCTAAAGCTGGTAAGTGCCCCTTCATTCTTCACTGCAATGATAATAATGATTACGTTTTATTACAACATAGGATAGAAGTTTTGGAAAGATTTCCACTTTGTATACCTAAATGGATTAAAAAGGTTAATAATTATTTTGATAATGAGGCGAAATCAATATGTATGTATAATTATAATTATATATAATTATATGTAAATATGTAGTAGCTTAGTTTCTGTAAATAAGTATGTAGTCTATAATATTTATTAAATGTATGTTTATGTGTTTAGGTTAAAAAAAAGTAGAAATGTGGGAGAAACTCTTTATAGGGTTAAGCTCGCCTTTGTACATGTCCTTTCTTTATGTTATTAATAAGTGTGTGTTTATTTGTACAAAAAAGAATTAGAAAAAAAGTAAGATATGTTTTACCGTTACATGCGTTGAAATAATATTGTGGCATTACTTAAAAGCGACTGTACGAGTACTTTAGTCGTATTCGTCAGAGACGAAAGTTGAACAGTAGATTAATTTTATGACACGCCATTTCTTTTCGATTTTTAAGAAAATGTAAACTGTTCCGGGGATAGTTCAAAGGTTAACAAAATTTTGGTCATGATGTTACGAATTCCAGAAATATTTAGAAGTGAAACATTATATCAAATGTTAATCGACTCTCCTTGCTGACTGTACAGTCTGTCCCATTAATAAATCAAATACGTTCGCAGCATGTCAGCTGATATCGGAAGGCGTGATTGCAATATTCGGCCCCACGGACCCGGTATCAACTGCGGCGGTGGCTGCGCATTGCCGTAACGCGAGGATTCCACACATACATGTGGGTATTTCTGCTGCTCGACCATTGATATGGCATCTTTAATAGGATAGGATACTCTTTCTAGAATTTCCTCAAACCCCTAATTTGACACCTTAAAATGAAACCTCAGTTGGGTCCTAAGAAGGTATTTGGTAGAGCTTCCTTTGTTCACGTTCCTAGATAGATTATTTATTTATTTGGAAAAACACACACACAGAAGTACATTTTTACAAAGGAAGATTAGCACACTAAAATATTACCTATGACTTATACAAACAAAGACAGAAAGGAATGAACAGAAACGACACGAAAAGGAAAAAACAGGTAGTAGGTTTTTAAGTACAATAAAAATAAGTACAAGTTGACTCTCAAGTTACCCGAGACTGACAACTTCAATGTTCACTGAAACAAGGAAGCGTTCATAAGCGTTGTTAATAAAACTATTTGGTAACTGCGCTGAACATAGCCTAACTTTGTTGGATCCATTACATAAACTATACCACGAGCAAAACAACCATTATCTATGTAAAACACAAATTCGTTGGCTTAAAACGATCAAGTTGTGGATTTCTAGGAACTAATATATGCATGCACTACCTACAGCCGACAACTGTAGATACTAGTGAGAGATATTGGATACTGCGATCTACTGACATTCCATTTCAGTCTAGTGCATGCAATACCAATGGCTCTAGCATGTGATTGACAATTAACGATTAAATTGGAGATAACTGCATGAAACCAGTTATTTCAATCTACATAAAACGAAGGATCAAAGGATCCGGAATAAATAACAAAAAAGATCTGAGAGAATGTCTACCGCACCTCGGGGATACAGTCGTGAATCTGTTTTACATAAAATGGTTTACAAGTTGCGTGAGATGCTGCCTACAACCAACCTAATTATCTAGTCATGTTGTTAAATCGATTAATTTCATTCAAGAAACTGAATAATATAGCAACAAAGCCTAAGTTCAAAAGTTCTATTTAATCACAGCTAAATGAGAAAACAGTTGATTAAGTTACGTATTCTCATATGCTATTGTTTTAACTTCGTTAGGCGTAAAATAGTATAAGTATTGGATATTCAAAAACAACAATTGCCTGTTTTATTATGTTCCTACTTTTCTATGAATTTTTATCGCGCACTTTTAGCGACGGCCTTATATAATACTAGCTGACCCGCGGCAAACGTTGTTTTTCCATTATATCGCTATTAAAAAATAAGAGTTGATCGTAGAAGGGTGAAAATTGAGGATTGTATGTATTTTTGTATGTTGTATCATAAAAAAATAGAAATTTAAAATTTTGTCTAAAAAAATACAAATAAAAATTTAGGGGTGGACTACCCCTAACATTTAGGGGGATGAAAAATAGATGTTGGCCGATTCTCATAGATACCGGATAAGCACAAAAAATTTCATCAAAATCGGTCAAGCCGTTTCGGAGAAGTATGGCAACGAAAACTATGACACGAGAATTTTATATATTAGATATATTTTTATATAATCAAAGAAACTTCAAATCAGAGAACAGCAACTTCAGGTTTTGGCTATAAACGAATCGAGACAGTTTTGAAATTATAATTTGCCTTATCGCAGAGGTTAAAGCTATTAAATAACTCATGATCAAGCTATATGAGCCAACCTTACCCTACACTCAACGGGACACTGCGCCTAGGGACATAATTGAGATAGAGTAGGCTTGCCTACTTTGCCTAGCACCAAAATTCTAATCTCAGCTAGTTCGATCATATTTATAGGAAATAAATTCGTCAATATGTTTGGAACTGGGATTTTTTCTTAATTATTTGGCCCTCACTTTAATGTGCAAATACATTTTTCGAAAGGGAAAATCATTTTTGCATGGCTGGGATTTAAACCTATGACCTTCAGATCGGATGTACAATTGAACTCGGACAATACAGCTCCCAAACTTTCGATGAGAATGTACCTAGCTGAGTTTAAAGGACTGGCATACTTTAAACTTCGTTATTACTCCGCAGCTCAATCAGAAGGCGATAGCACGAGTCGTATATTTTCATTAAGTACCAACATCGGAACACTTCGAGCGTTGATAACTTAAATGAGCTCGTTCCAACTTACTTTCCTCATAATGACGCCTTAATGTTTCTAACGTGAAGTTTTCAGTGGATGTACTTTTATTAAATTGAAAATAAACTAGGAAACTATTCTTGTTAGCTGTTCAGCGTAAAATGCTCTTACAGAGTTACTCTTTGACATAAAATATAATCCGTATGGTAAATTGCTAGTCTCAAAAGTAACAGAAAATAGGCTCCTATCTTACCTAACTACGTCAAAAAATCGTTTTGCGAGAGTGAAAGTAAAAAGTAAAAAAGTATTTTGATGAGAAGAGAAATTAAAGAAAAAGTATTTTGCTCTAAAATAAGTATATTTCTGTGATTCAATACAATTTATCAATAACTTCTATCTGCAAAGTTCATAGTTCATACATTCAAGTAAAAAGTGCATACTTTGAAAGATAAAGAAGAAACATTTATGCGACTGGAAAATCTTAAAGGTACAAGATTATCGAAAATGCACTTTTCAGGCTGTATGGCGTCCACCTCCGGTTAGAGGCTTAGAGCAGCCGAGTCCGCCGTCAATAAACATATACCCCGAAGCAGTGGCTTTGTCGAAAGCAATTGCACTTTTCATAAAAGATAGCGATTGGATCTCCTATACGTTGCTCTACGACGATGACCTTGGTAAGTGTATTTAAAAAATAGCCCTTAAAAATAATCTTTGTAGTTTTAAGATCTTTTGTATGTACCTGGAATTATGAATACCTAAATGATTGATGATTGATGATGAAAATGTGGGAAGGTGCCAAATATGTATTTGGACGTGTCTCTGACTACCTCCCTAGGGATCTGGATCATCATCAATGGAAAAATGTCTAACATGCCCTGGGGACGTATCCCCACGCAATACCGTAGTATTGCGCGATCCTCTCTCGTTTCGTATTTTTTTTCCTTCTTGTACTTTGAAGTTTAGGAAAACTACCGAACAATCCTGTTTTGAAGACGGTTCAAAAGAAGATTTTTTCTTTTTATTTTTCAAAAGATTATTTTGATTGAGTTTACTCCGGGAATATTAAAGACACCATTTATAAACACGGTAAAAGTGTTTGATATAAGCAAGTTTTTTATCCTCAGGCTTGATAAGACTTCAAGAGGTTCTAAAACTCGCTGATCCTGAAGTGAAATGGCTAGTTAGAAGATTGACTCCAGGAGAAGATAATCGGCCATTACTGAAGGCATTGAAAGCTGCTGGTCAAATGAGAATCATTATTGACTGTCCAGCGCATAGAATTCTGGAGTACTTACGACAGGCGAACGAGGTTAAGTTCTTTGAGGATTATATGGTATGTTTTAATTCATAGATACATACGGAATTCATAGGCAGACCTGAAGTCCATTAGTACAGAAACAACACTAAAATCAGTCAAGAAATCGTTTTGAAGACAGGACTTTTGTAAGACATTCACGTCTATGCGTTAACTGCTATAACAAATGTATAAGGCGATACCAAAAGCATTTGAATAGCAAATAAAAATTACTAGTATTCCGATTTTAATGAATGGGTGCCAAACCGAGTTTTTTTTAACCTGGTAAAGAAGAACTTATTTCTATGTGTTCTAAAAGTTGACTGATTTAATTTAATATTTTTAGAGTTACGTCCTCATGTCTCTAGATGCTCATACAATAGACTTGGAAGAGTTGCGATACGGGTTATCAAACGTCACTTGCCTAAGAATATTCGACTACTCAGATTCAAGGACAAAGTCTTATTTAGCTGATTGGAAAACAAGGGGCTCTGCCAACGTTAAAATACCTAGAGAAACTCATGAGATCACTGTAAGTTACCGATTCTTTATTATACCGGGAACACTTCCTTTTGGGTGGAGGTCTACTTTATCACGCCACTCCTGGTGGTTTTGTGCTAGCAAGCTTTACAAAAAAACCGTAGATACTTCATCACCTCTCACTGATTAAATTTCATGTTTGAAAAGGTAGAAGCAGCGTTAGCCAGTGATGCAGCCAGACTGTTAACTGATGCAGTGGAAAGCGCACCAGAGGAGATCAAAATCGAAGCAAAACAGATGGAGTGCGGGTCAGAGGACCAATGGGAAGTTGGAGAAGATTTCACTAACCATATACTAACGGTAAAATAAATAAATAAATAAGAACTTTATTGAGGACACAGTGTTACATGAAGTAATTACATGCTAAGTTTCGACAGTATTGTCCTACAATCGGCGGTCTTATCGCTCAAGGCGATTTCTTCCAGACAACCTTATACTTATACTAAGTAGTACTAAAGCTAGGTAAATGTAAGACAACAGACTACGAAGTTCCGCACTTTAGGTATTCACCAACCCCTGAACTAGTTAAAAAAACTGTATCTCAGAGGTCAGTTAACGCCCTCAGTGCACTTTCACTTCGACATTTGTTGCCTTACATTTGGATCCACGGTAGTTGGATCCCGTAGTTATACCTAAAAATTTAAAAAGAAAAACTAAAAACAGAGCTTTAATGTTCCAGTGTAAGTTGTGTGTAGTGTATGTGAGGGTAGAGCGTGTGCAAGTGTGTCGTGTGATTGTGTGTGTGGGAGACGGATGTGCTTGTAAGTTGTGTAGTGTGAAGTATGTTTTAAGTGCACGTGGAATGTGTGATTTGGTGTGTTTGGGTCTCAGCTTTAAATAGGTTAATTGATATGAAAAGTATGTAGGTACCTACATATCGTATTAAGTTATTTTATGTCAAAAATTATTAGTTGCTCAGTCGCTTTGTAATCCAATTGTAGAAGCCAGCTAGTCAGTTTAATTTTCAGCTCATGTCTTGTAAGGCTATAGATAAATATATTTTTATTTATCCTGTTGTACAATTGTGGACCTAGGATAGGAAAGAATCGGCTGTAGGTGTCTGTTCTATGGGGGACTATTTTGCAGACCCGGTCTGATCTTCTTTTTTTGTTTTGTTGGTTAGAATTGTAGGGAGTCAGAGCATGCATGCGCAGGGTGGTTTGTAGTACAAAGAGCTGTCTCACGGACAGTACTTTATAATCGTTGGTAAACTGTTTTTGAAATTATATTTCATATCCATTGAATTTAACTTCATTTTTCTCATTTGTAAGTTAACATTAAGCTTTTCCAGCCCACTACATTTATTTCGACTTTTATCTTTTCTAATTCCAGAACCCAATAGTAGGGATAACGGACCAAATACAATTAGACAACACAACCGGCGAACGCACAAATTTCAACGTTGAAATAATGGAATTATCCAACAGCGGGTACAATAGTATCGCCAAGTGGAACGCGGACACAGGCTTCGTGTACGTGCGATCGGAGAACGAGGTCTCCGACCTTTTAGCTGAGAAATGGCAAAATAAGACGTTCAAAGTCGTATCACGCATCGGTGCGCCTTACCTAATAGAACGGGTACCAAAGGACGGCGAAGTGCTGACTGGGAATGACCGGTACGAAGGCTATTCCAAAGATTTAATTCACGAAATATTGAAAGAAACGCTACACCTGAATTACGAGCTTGAAATTATCCCGGGAAACATATACGGAGCCTACAATAAGGATACCAAGAAATGGGACGGTCTTATCGGATATCTGCTCGAAAGGGTTAGTGGTGACTGCGGCTTAGCTTAGACTAATTAATTATTCAAAGGGCTTTGGGACTAACAATAAGTTTGCATTTCAGAAAGCTGACTTGGCAATTTGTGATTTAACTATCACTTACGAGAGGCGTTCCTTCGTGGATTTCACGACACCCTTTATGACTTTGGGCATTAGTATTCTGTATTCAAAGGCGACTCCGCCGGAGCCTGAACTATTCTCATTTCTGAAACCCTTTTCGGTTGACGTGTGGATTTACATGGCCGCTGCGTACTTAATGGTTTCCTTACTACTTCACATTCTAGCTAGGTAATGGAATAACAAATATATCAGGGCTTTACTTCATCCCGAAGCTTTTTCGCAACTACGTTTTTTTTATTTTTTATCTTCTATATTTCAGATTAGCACCAAATGACTGGGAAAATCCTCATCCATGTGATAAATCACCAGAAGAGCTTGAAAATATTTGGCACATCAAAAATTCATGTTGGTTGACTATGGGTTCCATTATGACTCAAGGCTCTGATATATTACCTAAGTAAGCTTTCAATTTCTTACATTAAAGAAGTGCTACGTCGTAGCACGTTGCTCGTAGGCGGATACTACGAAAAATATGTTTTTGCATATTTCAAACTCGCTTCCGTCCGCAACTTCGCTTGCTATTTCAAGCTGCGATCGATATTTTTTCGTAAGTTTCATCGTTCAGTTGTTTCAGCGTGATTTAGTAACAAACATCCACACATCTATCCATATGATTTAATATTGTCCATGCGAAATTTTGTCAAAATAATTAATGAGGATAAGTACCTATCTCTTTTTTCATTCCCTGCAAATATTTTGGATAATTTTAATAATCATTTTAATACCTCTTAATAATATTGTATTAAATCAATAGAGGATATTCCACACGTTGGGTGTGTGGCATGTGGTGGTTCTTCGCCCTGATCATGTGTTCGTCATACACCGCCAACCTCGCCGCCTTTCTCACAAATGCTGCAATGGATGATTCTATCAAAAGTGCGGAAGATCTGGCATTGCAAACTAAAATAAAGTATGGCACCATGTTTGGAGGTTCCACGTACTCATTTTTCAAGGTATATTTCTATCTGTTCGCAACGTAACGATAGCCGATCTATTTTTTTGTGTCACCATCTTGTAGGTATTGAATAACTATCTATTAATTTCAGCGATCCAACGTTTCCACCTACCAAAAAATGTGGGCTGCAATGGAATCATCCCGACCGTCGGTATTCGTGAAAAACAACGACGAAGGGCTCGAGAGGGTTATGAAGAGTAAACGAGGATACGCATACTTCATGGAGTCAACTGCCATAGATTACCAGCTGGAGCGGCACTGTAACCTGATGCAAGTTGGGGGGCTGCTTGATTCCAAAGGCTATGGAATTGCTCTGCCATTTTGTAAGTAAATAACCATATTTGATATAGAGAGCTAAGATTTTAGTAGCATGTAGGGAGACATTACTATATTTGATGTGTCAGTTTGAGCACAACTCTGATTTTTTTAAATATATTTGGTGTTTCAATCACGCCTTATTATGCGGATATATTTGGAATCTTGAAATAGATGTGGATTGTGGACTGGTATAACATAAGAAGGCCATTTCAGAGTTTTAGTATACTAGTAAAACTATGGTCGAAAGCTAGTATTCAATATAGATGAAATAGATCTCTTAAAATCCGAATGTCTTAGTTATTGGTTTACGAGGTGTTTTATCTTTTCAGTTGCATCATATCGTACAGCTGTTGATAATGCAGTACTGAAACTGGCAGAAAGTGGGAAATTGGTCGAACTAAAGAATAGATGGTGGCAAGTACCAAAGGAAGATTCCTGTAAGGTGAGATAAAGTAATCTTGACGGCTATACGAACCCAGTAAGAATTAATTCAGCTCAGACATTAAGATATACAAGATCCTTCCAAAATATACCGTAGTACCAACCTAGTCAAAGTACGTCAAAATATTAATTTGGGAATTGCTCACTTTTGGTAGTATAATTCACATGGGAGGTTCATGATTGTCAAGGAATGCAAGCCTGTCAGGCTTGCATTCTGTTTATCTTCGCCATATTTCCTTCGCTGCTTTAACAAAGCTAGTGTCAAAGTCGTCCATTACAACTTTCTTATAAAAATAAAATCTATTGATGCACAGCTAAATTATCTTTTCGATTATCTATAAATATAAGTTCCTTATAATTGGCAGACAAAAGAAGTGGACGAAGGAGCGAGCGCAGGTGAACTTGGGGTGGACAATGTGGGCGGTGTGTTTGTGGTTCTGGGGTTAGGCTGTGGCTTGTCTGCTGTCATGGGTATGTTGGAGTTCCTGTGGAATGTTCGCGAAGTTGCCATCGAACAAAGGGTATGTTTTATTATCTTTTAACTATGATACTGCGTACGTAAAAAAATGTTCTATCATTAAAGATTTTTAAAATGCATCACAAAAATTGCACCCTTGTCGTTGTGATCACCGAACATCGGTGAAAGTCGCAGGTTCAAGTACATGCAGTGGGATTCATTTTAAAAAATTGTGAAGAAAGAAGGGTTAGCAATATAAAATAAAATCTTTATTGAATGCCAATTGGATTGTAACCTGGATGTATTTTTACAGATGTCTCAAACTGAGGCCTTCTGGGCCGAGCTGACGTTTGCCCTCAGTTTCTGGGAGACTGAGAAACCAGTGAAGCACTCCAGGCCCTCTTCCGAAGCGTCTGAGTCTGACAAGGGCTCTCGCGCTTCATCTATGCTTCGCTCTGCAGCTGACTTGTTTCATATTGAGTTATTCAAGTAGAAAATCATGTGTAAAAACCTTGTTGTTTTTGTGATATGAATGATACCTTTCCTTGAGCATATATGTACGAAGAAACTATAAAATAATGATAAATGATTAGCCTGGAGATATGCTAAAATAACGTTTTATTTAAAAAATATATAAACTTTATTACATCCTTATCAGCGATTATTTTTGTGAAGCACAAGACTACCAATTCTGGTAGTTAAAACTTACAAAATCTACAAAATATGTTGTATCTATCATACAACAAGACCTTACATAATATGGAAAAACTCTACATTCGTTTATGTATCTAAATCCGTAAATATATGTGGGACAGAGGTGGAACATTACACAGCTCGGAATATGAAAATAGGGCAATTCACAAATCAAAAGATACGAACACACGAGGTTAGTAAAGTACTAAGTTATAGTGACTAAGCTCATGTAAACAAAGTAAAGGGATGGCCATTCCCTGACCCTGATGCTGAAGAGCAAAAGCTAAGCGAACATAATTGGACAAATTGAGGACATTTAAAAGCCAAGTCAAAATTACTTTGAACGAGCGAACTTGCTGTATCTCATGAAGATAGGTACTAGGATTGCAGGAAATGTAAAGGTGCCTTGGACGTTTTTGGGATGGTATGTGATATAGTAACATGATTTTATAAATGTTTGTACAAACTTCGCCTAGTAAATCTCGTCGAAGTTGATGAAAGAAGTAGCTGCTCTAAGCACCGAGACTGCGCGTGATTGGGACCGCTCCCGCTCGGGCGACGCTGACGCTGTGGACGGAGCAGCGGAGCGGGGCGGCGCCGCTGGCTTGTGTAATGACTTTGGATTGATTGAAGCTCGCCATTCGCTTAGGAGAGCTTCACGGTACGTCACCTGTGTAAAAACAATTTACCTACGTTTAAAACATGAAAGTTTGGAGTGTATGGTTAATTCAATCAAAACGTTTTTATTTTTGATGTAGTCAAGTACCCTATCACGGAAATGCAATTAAATGAAGTGAATAATATAATTTGAGACGTATTCTATTCCATAAAATACTAAAAATATAAAAAATGAATGATATATTGGGTACAAGACAATGAACTTACCCGTTCTTTGACGCTGATTTGGCGGGAATGTAACAGGAAATCAATGACAGCCACAATCAATCCCAGGATCCCTCCTATCCCGAGCACTAAGAATATTCCACTGGTGTTCTCCATTTGTAAGCCACTATCATCTTCTACTTTTACTTTGTCCTAAAAAAACAAGTAGAGACACTTTAGTTCTAACTAAAATAAAACGAAAATTACAAAAATATCAATAAATGCACAGCGTGATGACTGCTGTAATGATAATTATTTTTATAAATCTATTCTGTAAGTAAAATAAATCTTACTCGCTCTTAGTACCCCATATTTTACAGCTTAATCCCTTTTTAAGAAAAATACATACCGCACAGTTAACATTATTGTCTTCTATTTCCCACCATTGTTTCTTCAAGAGTTCCAGTTCACCCTTTTCTTGAAGTGATAGTATAGCGAAGTCTATCAATCTCTTATGAGGGAAATCTAAAACACAATATAATACTTTTAAAGGAGAAAAGTGTATGGATTTGCCTTGCAATGGGACATTGCTTACAGGATCAAACTAGGTCTACTTAAACATAAACTATACCTACTCACTTTTAGGCATTGCTATCCCATATTCTTTGGAATCTAAGTTAGCTCCAACCTTCTTCAATTTGCAGTTCCTATTAATGTTGTATTCGATGGCGGTAGATTCCATGAAAAATGCGTATTTTCCATTACTTTTGTTGACTCGATCTAAACCTTCTGAGTTTTTAGATGTGAAAACTGATGGCTTAGCTGATTTCATTGTGGACCATAGTTTTTGATATAATGAATCGTTTGAATTCTGAAATAAAAATACAATTTATAAAATCTATTTTATAATACCTGGCTTTCAAACTATCACACATTTTTATACTATTATTGTGTAATGGTATAAAAATGTGTGTAATAATGTCTTACTTCAAAAAACTGATAAGTCGATCCATTTAGCAAAAGTCCGTAGGTAATTTTGTTCTGATCAGCTAAATCTTTCACGTCTGATAGATCAGTATCACGGCGGGTGTCACTGATGAACGTAGACATGTTGGCGGTGTATGAAGACGTCACGATAAGGGCGAAGAACCACCACATCCCTGTGATCCAACGGGAGCCAGCCGCCCTGTAAATCAACTACAAATTGTTATTGCGTCTAATACTAAAACTATACTGTTTATTTTTCCATGGTCACTTCAGAATGAAAACAATTTTCAATAACTGCCTGTTTCGGATAAACCTGTGACTATTTTGGATGCAAATCTTTTTTATAACTCACATGAATTCTGACATCCCCGAAGAGGCCTTGAAATAATACTCATAAACGCATAAAAAGGATGCATGAGGCAAAATAGCTTAAAAAATTCTCAATTTATCATACTATGTAAATGCCTCGCATTTGCGACGCGAGAAATGGCTATACTAATCTAGTTCATAAAAATAAGTTTAAAAAAAATGCGTTACCTTGGTAATATATCACAACCTTGACACATAATCGAGCCCATAGTCAGCCACATGCAGTTGTAAAGACTCCAAATGTTTTCAAGGTTTTCAGGGTTTTGGTTGCAAGGATGAGGGTTAACCCAGTCTTCCTGACTCATACTAAAAAAATAAGTTACTTTGATTGTTCGTGAAAATTTGCAAAACTGATACTTCTCTTGAGTATCAAGAGATCTGTTCATATTTAGATTGTTTAACGGGAATTCATTGCGTGAAATACCGTTTTCGTTCCCGACAATTCGCCTATGTTTCAATTAAACTACCTCCATTACTATCCAAATCCATTCAGCCTTTTCGTCGTGATGGATCAACAAACATTTATTACATTTACCCATCTAAACATTTTATATTATATTACTTTATTTTATTTTATATTTGCATTTATATTAGAATTAGGATAAAATATTCACCACTAACCGAGCACAAATCAGCAGAATAATAGAGACGATAATGTAAGTAGTAGCCAAGCTTAGCCAGACATCCAGAGCTAGCGGCTCTATGAATGAAAACATCTTCGGTGGCTCAGGTTCTCTTTCCTTCATCAACACACCGATTCCCAAAGTCATAAATGGAATAGAGAAGTCGACAACAGCGTTTCTGTCCGACGTGATAGTTATATCACACACTGCTAAACCGGCTTTCTGAAAACAAAGAATGGTAGAGTGTTTTGTTTTGTCACAACGTGTGATATGAGGTGCTCACAAATAAACTTACGTGATTTATCAATTCTCCTAAAAGACCATCCCATCTCTGTGTGCCTGGCATTTTTTTTCCGTAGCCGTCACCATCAACTTTATAAAATTCGTACTTGAATTCAATTTGTTTTTCGCGTTTGATTGTATCAAATATTTTATGTACAAGATCAACGACATACCCTCTGTAGTACACTGTGCCATTCGGTGCTGTTGCTATTTGAAAATACGGTAGTCCTTCCTTTGTAGCAATCTAGAATATCAAGATCAAAAATAGTACCTAATAAATGATTTGAACCAACATTTGTTTAAGCAGCATTCATTACCATTAATTTGGAGTCTTTAGCTGCAGCCGCAGATCTGTCTGGAATATTGAGATCGTCGGGTATTACATTCAAGTTGGAATTCCAAGTCCCAGCAAAGACGAACATGCTGCTTGTGTTCAATTTCATGAAATGTAAGTTGAAGTTTTCTCTGCGGCCGAATTTATCGAACTTTATATTTCCTGTAAATCCACCTGTGGCCTAAAATCATTTAAACAGCTTTTTAGACAAAAGCAACTTATTATTAAGTAATTACATTAAATTAGTGATATGTATGACTTAGTAGCCTGCTTACTATGGCAAATTGGCTACCCTATATCTAATGTAGAATAGATGACTTTTTTTTTTACTACTTTTAATAAAAGGTTTCGAAAACCACTTGGTTTCATGCGTCTATCCTGTCACTGATATAATATTCTTGTTGTCGCCTTAACATACGCCCAGTCACACCCGGTCTAGTTTACCTTAAATGATTAAGTAGCTACCCAGCTGTAATGTTCTGAACAATGGTTTCCCAAACAATAAATGTTACGTATTTTTTCTTCAGTTACATTGTTATCCCGTAACTTTATTTTGTAGCTCCCTTTCCTGTTTCAGTTATTACTTTCGAGTATTTGATTAATGAATATATGATACACACCGTAAGCATTTTTTCTCGCACTGCATTGCCTAATACCCATGCTTGTTCTTCGTAATCCGAAATCTCATCCTGGTGGCATAGTGCGGGAAGTTTATCTTCTTTTTCTCTTAACTCTGCATCTTCTACTGCTTCTTTTAAATCTTCTTTTAAGCTAGAAACTACTTTATCTATGTGATTTATAGCGTCCACTGTGAGTGCTGTTTCTAACTAAAACATAAGAAAAATTATAAATATTTTTTTAAGGTTTGTCCACATTTGTGTAGTTACAAGTTTTGGTGTGTGTGCGTCTCAAAGGGTCTTTCTTAAATATTCACATATCCATTAAAACAGTGCCATAAAATTTCTATAATTTAGACCACCCAGTTTAATACGTACACAACAGTAACGTAACGTAATATACAGGGTGTAAAAAGACGTCTACCGAAGCCGAAAGGGGTAGGTACAGCATCCCAACACACAACTAAATCCAAAAGGATTTTCCGAAAAATCATTATATCCGGAGAAAACAGCGTTTGAAGATTACTGTTTGCGTATGTACTGGGCGCGTTTTTATACGAAGATTGCTGGATTTTGAGTTTTAATAGTTTTTTTTTTCTTTTATAAATCCAACTATTAGGTAGTTACAGTCTTATTATGTTGTACTAGTAGTAAATAACTAGAAAATAAAATAAAATGACGTAGCTAAGTAAAAAAAAACTTTGCGTTTTTTTTTTCGCTAAATATGTTCAGAATCATGGTCTGATTGAAACCCCTCAGTTTTCGGTAGCAGTCTTTTTACACCCTGTATATAAATTCGCACTACCTTGATAATATCCTCCGATTGCATGTTAATGTCCACCCATTTATCTTCAACGGGAGTTGTCAGCCGGAATGTGGATACGTTTGCCAAAAGTGCGCTCAAACTATTTAGCTCCACTTGATACGAGTCTAAGTTTGTAAGGATAAAACTCTGAAACCAAAAGTATTATGCTTTAAAGTGAACAGAGAACAATCATGATGTTTACAGGATTCTCGGTAGCGTTATAATTGAATCAAAGTATTTACTAACAATAAATAGGCAACGCATAACTTGAATCAGACCTTATAATTTGGAGAAAGGAGAGAAAAATAAAGTAAATTAAAAATAACTTGAAATCAAGCTACGAGAACATAACTCTAATATCAAAAAAATCGTTGTGTATAAAACTGGGTTTACCTGAAACTCTGTATTATTGTTGACTTGGACTATCTCCCTAAAATATTTAAGCGTGTTTTCAACTTCACAATCGATAATATGATAGCTCTTTTGATCTACATTGAAGATATACTTGAATATCTCTCTGTTATCCCCTTTTGGGTCCAGTTGTCGGAAAGTGATGGGTTCTTGTGCGCTAGACCAAGAATTTATCACGTCTTGTAGGCGGATGAAAGCTGAAAAAGGTAAATTTTGTAGTCAGATACTATAAAATTGGTGATAGCACGCTCACTGCGGTCATTAATCCCAACCGGACAGCGGCAAATAGTATACGTACTAAAATGAATAGAAGTGTGAACACAAAAGTGACTAGCGGGAAGCCCGCCCGCTAGTGCTTTTGAATAAAAGATGCAGTAAAATTTCACTAACTTTAATTTTTTTAGGTACTTACTGCCTTCGTCTTCATAAAATATTGTAAATTTATCCCATTGCAACGTTTTGATAAGCGTGGAATAAGCTTTCGATATAACGTCTGGAGGAGGATGATACGAGAAGGTGAATAAATCCTCTTCCATTGACTCTGTCGGCTCCCATCCTACTGATAAATGAGTTATCTGAAACAATTTATATCTTAAAAAACTTAACTTTAGAAAAAAACATTCCAAAAAATTATATACTTAAGTACAATTAACTGTCTGTTTGACTGTCGCCGTTGATCACGATCACAGCCCCGTACAGTGCTACAAACTTATCTGGACCGGTGGCCAAAAGAGGAACTAACGAATTTAATATTTTATAATGAATTTGGCACATGTACCTGTATATTATTATACTACTAATGGAACTGCAATCACAGAATCTTCTATAATCCCTTGCTTATCCACTTTACTTTTCTGCCAACACTAAATGCTGTTAGGTATCCATGATGGTTGCAAAAAACATAGCTATGGTAACCATAAAATAATATAAAGATATATAAATATAAATAGGTACCAGCTAGCGAAATTCTGAAATATGATCTAAAGTGTAGCCTACACGAAGCTGAGCATCTGCTACAACTAACATTTGTCATCCTGAGAAGTTAGTTTGTCTTTTGTCTTTGCAACAGTACCTAATTCTAGCTTTCACACCGACACAGACACGGTAAATGCAGGTATAACCGCGAGGCAGGCAACGCAGTTATGGTTTTACTTAGTCAGTATAACCATAGCTGAGTGAGGATGAATTTGATGTTGTAGGTACAGTCGCGGTATGAAAAGGTTCGTCATCTTAAAGTCGACTTTTGCTTGCACGAGTGCAAGAACCAGTACTGCCAACATTTTAATTAATAAATATTACGTTTTGTTATGTTTAGCGTTTACTATCGATTATAGGCAATGACATATCAAAAAGGTTTTGCATAATTTGTTTACTGTTTTACTCCATCCTGTCAATTTTACAAAAATAACAATTACCCATAACAACAAGATTTTGATATAGGTTATTTGTATTTAAACGTTATTTAGATTACTGTAATCTTTAATTATACTCTATTTTCCTGGACTGCCAAGATTTATTGACAGAGATATTACTGTCGGGGTAAACCGCTTTGTTGATAGGACCGAATATGAAAGAATAGTACGAATAAGTAATATAATAACTTTATTTTATTTAATAACGTATATAACCACCATTAGCATCAATCACACATTGTAACCTGTTTCTCATAGAACCAACAAGGCGAGAGCATAGGTCCGTCCCTCGTGTATCTTCCCAAATGATATGGCAGTGGTCTTCTATAGCCTTCTTGGTTCTTTCGTTTCTATTATCCCATCGCTGCACCATTAAACCCCATAGGTTCTCGATCGGGTTTAAATCTGCAGATCTTGCTGGCCACGGAATCACCGCTATATCACTGTGCCGATTGAACCATTCATTCACAATACGAGCAGTGTGCGTGCGAGCATTGTCTTGAACGTAGCTGACCTGAGGTAAGTCAGCAGCTGTATATACGGTACGGACACTTGGTAGCATACTGTCTTCCAGAACCGATAGATAGTGAGTTGCATTTGCCCTTGAAGGAAGAAGAACGAGCTCGCCCACTCCATCCGCTGACATCCACCCCCAAATATTGGCAGAGATACGTCCAGAACTAAAATTGGGCACTACATGGTCTTCTGTATATCTCGTGCCGTTATACCTCCACAAATGAAGCCTCCCATGTTGGCTTGACATAAAGGATTTTTCGTCGGTAAATATAGTGGTACTCCAATCAAAGTTCAAATAGGTCTCTGCAAATCTCAAGCGTGCTTCCTTATGGGTTGGTGTCAGAGCAACTTTTTTTGAGTGTCGTCTATAATGTAATCCCATTGAGTGTAATGCATTTCTTATTACTCTAGGACAAACTTCATACAGTTGAGCGAAATGATTGGTTGACACAAAGCCATTTTCTTCATATTGCCGTCTCATGTCGGCATTTTGTGCAGCACTAAGGATAGGACGGCGACCAGAATTGTTGTGACGATGATCTATGAGTTCACCTTCTTCACCATATCTCCGGATCCAAAATCTTACACTATCCCTGGTTACATTAAGACGACGCGATATCTCACTGATATTGTAGCCAGCTTCATGTTCAGCAATAATTGCTGCTCTTTCTACAACACTTAAAGGTCTCGGCATTTTATGTAAAATATAGAAACGTGAAAAAATAAAATTGCAATGTCAACAATGACAGACAACGAGATGTTGAAACCAATAAAAAGTTTTTACATTATATAATCTTCTTGGTCAAGACAGAAAATCAAACAAGTATAATCTGTAATTTTAAACTTTATTGTCAAACAGTTAAACATAATTTTCTGTGAACCAGTCTGTTCTGTGACTTAGTTTGAAAAGGTAATATGTGCTTGCGGAACGTTAAATGAATCAATTTGAAAACTGGCGAACCTTTTCATACCACTACTGTACTTATGCATTGTTTAAATGGAGTGGAGGCCTTATCCACAAAAAAAAGCTTATCGATATTGTATGGAGATGACTCAGCTGCGGGTTTTCTCGTTCTTTCCATATATCATATCATAATTAATGAAATTATAAGTCATATAAATCGCATCCACAATCACTTTTATCTCTCGTTTTGTTTTTATGCATTTTCGAAATGCATATTATATTTTCAGAAAAGAAATATCCCTGGACATCGGGCAAGGACGAATACCTCAGCAGGACAGTAACCCATGCGGTCTCGACTAAGGTGATTTATTAATTCGTTATTTGTTGGTAATACTCGTATAACAAAAGTATAAAGGTAAACTTATGGTTTAAGCTTAAAAATTGATTAGTATTTTAATTTGATTATTAGTTCACTTACATTGTATCTGTTGGCCAATAGGCATACCGTATCGCAGATCCCGTTGGTCGGTCGCGCATCAACTAGAGCTATTATTCCTTGGCCATTGGATGTGAAATCACACACTGGAATTGTGTAAAGTACACTTGTAAGCAAATATAGACGAAGAAGTTCAAAATTATCCCTAAGCCAATGCAATTCATTCTTTTATTTCAACGAACGAGCTTAATGGTTGAATCAATTTCTCAGATAAATTAGGATACTAGGAAATTAAATGCCCTAATCAAATACTATCGCCAACGATCATTAACGTGTGTTTTCGAAAGGCAAATATTCATTTTAATTTACAAAATTAACAAAGGAAATATGATAAGGCTTACATTCCAAAGCGGTTGAGTAACTGTCGACCACCTTTGAGAGTAGAGAGCGACTGTGGTAGTTTTTGTGGCCACTGAGTCGCACCAAGTTATCAAAAGCTTTCTGCGAGATACTCTGGGACAGCTGGTTGAATAAACCGCCTTAAAACAAATGAAATTCTCACGTTCATCGAACAAAATCAGCCAAGATTTGCCAAAAAGTGCAAACATTTGTATTTAAATAAAAAAGTCAAAAAGCTTGCATACCAACAGGATAGAAGGTATCGCTGACTGTCCGACCGGCTGCTTGTGATAAGCAATATGCAAACATAAGAGTTGTTATTATTGATATCATTTTGTTGTCCGCGAAATTATAAGATTTCAATAGAGGTGGGCTTGCGGCATGGCCGCCGCACACGCACTGTCTGAAATAGGTATTTTTAGAAAACAATTTTAGGCCACGAGACTACGCTATGTCGCCATGCTTTCATTGACATAAAATTCGGAAACGATTAAGAAGCATTGACGTGGATTATATCATGGAATTCTCTGTTTTCCCATTCATCGACCTTGTATTATTTCACTTGGATTACACTACATTAATGTATTGTTTACATAATAATAATTAAAACAAACTACAAAACTAATTACACTGTCGCTGTTTTGTAATGCAGTATTAGATTTTTTATATAAAGCATATTCGCACCATGTTGCATTGATTATTATCAAACAGCTAGATGCCGTCTCCAAATTTTAAGATTCTGAAACAGTTAATTTTGTTTGAGTGAACGACAAAACAGTCAGTAGCTCGCGCAAAGCGGCGCGGTCACAAATAACCGTAACACTTTCGTCAAAACACGAAATAGTTAAGCGAATAGTGCTGATTTAAACAATTAAAAGCAACTCCATCGTCGCTAGTGTAATGTGGTATTTACTGGTGCTCTTCATATGCATAAACAATGGAAACTCGCAGATTGTACGCATACAGAATCGCGTGTCGTACTACCAAATAGGTGAGTCGGTCCGGTAAAGTAAGAAGTAGTCATTATTCAAAGATTAATTTAGTCTCCTATCAAGCTTTTACTGGTAATTCTACGTATTCCGAAGGCACAGAAGCTTTCAAAAATAAAAACATCAAATGCTAATCGGTCGTAGCTATATGCATTTGAAAAATTATTTGCTCGTCGCTAACCCTATCTCGTGAGCAAAACCGCAGGCGAAAGCTAGTATTAGGATACATTTCTGATTTATCTCATTTTCATGACTATATTTTCAGCTGGGATATTTGACAGAACTGCCAGTGTCCAAAGAAATGCCTTCAATGAAAGTATGCAGCATGTTCACAATGGAGAATACAAAATACAGACAATCATCGTGGAGCCCCAAAGATCTGATAGTTACACTGTTTGGAGGGATCGTAAGTTTCAAATAGTTTTTTTATAATTTAATCCTTAATTAATGCTTATCAATCATAAAATTAAAATGGCTACAGATCTTACTACTGAACACGTGATCCTATTATTTCAACGTCGAGTTCTCGCAGTGGCACTAAAGTTCTGCAAATATTTTATTTTATTGCGGGTCTTGGTGTTGTAGTATTACACCAGTAGTACTCCTCGTTTCTGATTACCACACAGCGAATCCTAGTGTGGGATGGACTATGAAGAAGTAAGTGACTATTGGATGTGATTCGGGTGTAAGTAAAAAAAGTGTAATTTGGTTTTAGTGTGCACTAAAAATGTGAGGCCTATAGCTGTGGTTGGTCCTCAAACTGCCACGTCGGACGGTGCCATAAGACATCAGTGTGCTCGCTCACATGTCCCGCATATCCAAGCCACCTGGCAGCCTTTAGACCCTGACACGGAACTTATCGAACAGGATGATGATGATGATGATGATGAAGAAACGGAAGAAGAAATAGAACCAACTTTTAAAAAGATTTCAATTAACTTCTACCCTGACTCCGACGAGTTGTCGATAGCTTTAGCAAGACTACTAAAATTCTACAAATGGGAGACATTTACAGTTCTCTTTGAAGATGATTTCGGTAAGCTTACTGAAACAGACTCATTACATGTACCTACAATGATCGAACTTTCGTGTCCTATACAAGAACCTATCATTTTAGGTCTCATGAGAATGCAAAAGGTTTTGGCTGAGTATACCGATAAGTTTCCAATAGTTGTCCGAAGGTTAGACCCTGAAGGCAGCAATAAAAAGGTATTTTATTTCCTCTCAAAACAACTCTAACAAATTAACCTAATCATCTGACGATATAAAAAATTGCCATAGTTGTCCGCCACCAATGAGTTTATTGAAAATTTTGCAGATATTCAAAGAGTTGTATAGCTTTCAATCTACTAGAATCCTACTCGACTGCCGTGCCGACAATATTATGAAGTACATAGAGGATGCTAGTTCTATTTACGATGAAAATCATTATAATAACATGGTGTCATATTATCAGGTAAGGAAATGCTCAATTTCTGCTTGATTATTGAGTTGAACTGTGTTCATAAGGTCAATAGATGTTTTTTGATCTTTTATATATTATTTCAGCATTATATATTTGCGTCAATGGATGCTGCAACTATAGCCGATCGTCTAGAAAAATTAGATTGTAATTCTACATGGCTTAGTTTGACGCGATATGACGACCTGGTGATCTCTCCACTGTCAAATAGAGTGGCTAAGTGGAACGAAGAAGACTCCATGAACACTCAAACAACTGTTCCTAGTTTTGAAGTAAGTGGCATGTCTCTATTAAAAACAAAAAAATATTTTTACTACGTTAAATATTTTTATTCAACACTTTTCTCTTAATTTTTTGCTATTTTTTAAGGTTGAAGCCCTTATTATGGATGATATAGCGAATCATATAGTCAAATCTTTGAGTAGCATGAGGAAAATAAGTAAACCACGTAATGCAATATGCAAGAAAGATGAAGATGGCTTGTCAATGCCTTGGGCCGATGGAATAGATTTTCAAAACCAAATACTGAACGTAAGTTAGTTTTAATGACATTATATTTACGCATATTAACATGATACAGTTTACTAATATTGACACAAAATTTAGTGGCCATTTAAATTGAATCCTATGAACATTTTGATTTAAATTACTGCTAAACATTACCATAAGCTTTCCTTTGGTTACATATAAGTAGGCCTAAAATTACCTAAAATTAATGCTTGATTTCAGGAAACTTCATTGGGAGTCACTGGGCACATACAATTTGATTCACTAGGTCGAAGAGTCAATTACACTTTATATGTTAACCAAATACATGCGAAACAAAGACGTATTATTGGGGAATGGCGTTCGTCCAGTGGATCAGACATTATAGAAAACCAATCCAGTAATGTTAATACAGTTAATCAGAAGAACAGCAAAGAATTCATTGTAAGTAACTAGGCTAACCCACTATGAGAAACACCAAATGGCTTTTAAAGTTTGAATCATCAGTTTAAGTGCACAAACATATTGTAGAAGATAACATTTATTATTGTATTTTAACAAATCTCTCTGGTCAGATAATATCAAGAAGAAACCAACCTTACTTTGACTTTAAACAAAAATGTGAAAGTGAAGATTGTGAGGAGGACCCCAACCCAGAGATGAAATTCGAAGGCTTTGCAGTTGATCTTGTAGACAACATATTCAGAATACTTCGAGATGAAAAGGGACTTAACTATACATACAAGTTTATACACGAAAAAGATAAAGAATACGGGAAGTATATTGAAAAGGATAAGAAATGGAATGGTTTAATAGGCGATTTATTAACCAAGGTAAATTCTATACGAGGTATTGAGTGAGTATTGCTACTACTTACTCGTTTGTTTAAAATTGAATTTCCATTCTGCAATTACTAAAATTAAAGCATAGAGAAACTCCTGAACGTTTGAACTTGAAACCTAATCATCATCATATTTTTTGTCCCCTTTCAACTTTGAATATAAAAATCTCTACTTATTTTTATTAATTTTGTTATTTTGACTGTTCATACTGGTTAGTCTTTAGAACTCATCCTATTTCAAAAAAAGTACGTGAATATCGTGTAACACTCGGTTGGAACGAAGTTTCAACTTTGTCATTTGGCATTTGTCAAATAAATTATTGACAATTATGTTTAAATGTATATACATATACTAATCCTAGAAACGCTCTTCCGTAATAACAATGTAACAATCTAAGGACTGTTCTATGGTGTTGTTGCGCACTTCGCACACACACGCAAAAAAAATCACTTTTTTTCGTCTAGCCCCCATCCAATACCATCCGAAAAGGAACTTCATTCCAAAAACATCAAAACATTTCAGAAAGCTGATTTGGCAGTTTGTGACTTCACCATAACGGAAGAACGAAAGAAAGTCGTCGATTTTTCGGTCCCTTTTATGACGCTGGGAATAAGTATCTTGTATGTCCAAGACCGCAACGTGGAACCTGAAATGTTCTCTTTCCTGAACCCATATACTTTTGAAGTGTGGATATACATTGCAACCGCGTACTGCATAGTATCCATAGTTTTATATATTTGTGCAAGGTAGACATTATGCCAGATACATTATTATTTATTATGACAAAGTTGCAGTCGTTTATAATCGGTGTTGATTTTTAGAATATCGCCAGCTGACTGGGAAAACCCAGAGCCATGTGACAAGGACCCTGAGTTTCTGGAAAATATATGGACCTTCAAGAACTGTGTGTGGCTGACAATGGGATCTATTATGACTCAAGGATGTGACATTCTACCTAAGTATGAAACCGTAAAATATAAACTTTATTGTAATCTAAATTTACCCTTGTGTTAAGGGTGGGCTAAACGAGCGTATTTTTTTAAGTTGTGAGTCGCGCAAAAAGTGTCCCGTAATAATAACATATGTCCAACATAAATTGATGACTAATTTTGCATCGCCCTTCGGCACAAACAGAACTTTTGTATGAAACAAAATGCAATCCACAACTCAAATAGTTACGCTCATTTAGTCTTGTCTTGTCTTGTGAAATGGATGAACTTATTCTAATGAGATATGTACCATATTTCAGGGCTTTTGGAACGCGATGGGTTTGTGGGATGTGGTGGTTCTTTGCCGTTATCATCTGCCAAACATACATCGCCCAACTATCTGCTTCCATGACTTCTGCGTTGGCAGAGGAACCTATCAACAGTGCAGAAGATCTAGTTAAAAATAATAAAATCCTTTATGGAGCTTATAAAGCTGGTTCGACTTTAGAGTTTTTCAGAGTAAGTTTAGTGTGTCAGTTGAATGTGTGTGAAGTTTTTTTTCTATTTGCTTTCCAAATATGATCTTCGATTCCATTGCACTTTTTTTTTAAATCCCTGATCTGATATTTAATAAAACTAATAGTTTCCCCATTATTTTCCAAGCCTTTTGGTAAGGGTTGTGACACTCCTAATTAATGCAAATAAAATAAATATTTTTATTGACTTTATCAGACTTCTAAAGACAAGGTATACCAGCAAATATATCAGAACATGATAGCAAACGATGCTGTATTGACCGGAGGCAACGACGAAGGAGAGAAAAGGGTAAGAGATGGAAAAGGCAGATACGCATTCTTCATGGAATCATCTACAATCGAATATAAACTGAAACGTAATTGTGATCTCAAGAAAGTTGGACCTGAACTGGACTCGAAGGATTACGGCATCGCAATGCCGGCAAGTAAGTTTCAAAATATAATTGAAATAGGTAATGAGAGTGAATGATGCAAAACATGTATGTCAAGATCGTAGCAAGTGGAAATCCGTCTCTGCCTACCCCTACGGAAAAGATTCGTGATATGTATTATCTATGTAATTTTCCGAAAAAAAATTAAGATCTCTCAACCTGTCTGTTTTAATTTACTTAACAAAATGTCTCAGACAAAGAATAACGAAACATTATATTAAAATATTATTTATTGTTATTTCAGACTCTCCATTTAGATCCGATATCAACACAGCTATATTGAGACTGAAAGAGCTAACAAAACTTCAAGAAATTAAACAAACATGGTGGCAAAATAGATATGGAGCAAAAATATGTCCGGTGCGTAATAAAGCCTTTAAGTTAATAATTAAAGTACAAAGTTTAAATTTAAACGTCCAGAACGATGTACTTATACTTATTTTATTTTAAAAACAACATCATATACATCGTTTTCTAAGGCAGTTATCTGGATCAGTTAAGTTACCTAGAGATTCCATAACCATACTATTTTAAACACCATGAAATGATATGTTTGTGGTTTGAATGTATCCTATACAGCTGTACATAATAGATTTCCCATAAAATTATCCACTGACACCTGTATTTGATGATTACTTGGGTATCCGTCAGATCCAGTTATGTCTAACGCCTTCTCGCCTTCTGTTCTCGAGTTGTAAACAATGTTTTTCTTTTTCTGGCTGCCTGCTTATGATTCTTTAGTGAGATAGGGATACAGTTAATGTTTATGTATTTATCAGTTCATTTAATGTATTTTTAGCCTCGCACTAACGTGAATGATGTGGAAGGAGATCTGGAAATGAAGAACCTTAAAGGTGCCTTTATAGTGTTGATCGGCGGTCTGGGACTAGCACTATTCATCACTGCGGCTGAGTTCGCTAACGAAGTCAGAAACATCGTTGTGCGGGAGCAGGTATAAACTTCATGTATATTTGAAATAGAGCCCAAATTTTCATATGATTTAAATGTTTAAATTCTTGAGGTAAAACATATAGGATAATCTCTTGGGGTCGGTTCACATCTGACGGTTGATGCGTCGCGTATTATCGGTCGCGTAACGCCAGAACAGACAACATAAGAAAACATTCAACCTTTCACACTTGACCGATGATACGCGATTATGATAACGAAGATCGATAAATACGCTCGACGCACCTTCCGTCAGATGTGAATCGACCCTTATAGGTAAAAATTGCTGTCAGATTTATTAGATACACCATTTTTGATCCGTTCACATGACGGAGGCTAAAAACACATGCGAACTTATTAACTTACAATTTAGTGCAATGAATTCTTCGCAGGTGACCCACAAGGAAGTGTTAATCAAAGAGCTGAAGGCCTCACTCAATTTCTTACAAATGCGAAAGCCGGTCCTGCGGAACCCGAGCAGGGCGCCGTCTCTTAACCCGTCAGAAGAAAACGATAAACGAGAAAAACTGTCAGCAATACAAGATTTTGCTGAATTTGAAAAGGGTATGCAATAAAACCATGCTTTGAGCCTTTGAATACAATGTTTTTAAGGATTGTCTTGATATTCGAGAAGATATTTATTATGTTAACGAGTAGAAGTAGAGCCCAAGTGGAATGCACTTGTTACTATGACTTTATGTATATACTATACTATGTAAACATGCCTTAATTGAAATAAAATAAGTTTTTAGTTAACTTGATATTTTTTATTTAAACTTTGAATCATGTGTTAAATAAATATTTTTTAAATTTTAAAGGATACCTACTAAAATTATTCTTTGATACGTCACACGTTATTTGGCCTTGGCCCTCTATTTTGAAGTGTGCGATAATTATCTTACCTACCCTACAGGTTCCAGAAACACAATGTGTTGGTGTCTACCCGTACTATATTCAAAGATATTGTGGCATGTATCCGAACACAAAGGGCTCAGTTGATAGATAACCAATATAATATAAGAAAGGACATCATCCATTTTAGTCCAAAATCCAAAAGTGCCGGCCATGAAAAAAGTGCTGTACTGTGATAGAACACGTCGGCTTTAGCATTTTTTGTTAATATGGCGCCAAAGCTGTAGCACCACTATATGGTGGTATAAGGTTTGGTGTTTTCACACCAAACCTTATACCACCACATACACATTTCTTCAACATAAATACCTATTTATCTGACATCCACACTATCCACACTATCCATACTTCCATATCCATACTAATATTATAAATGTGAGAGTAACTCGGTCTGTCGGTCTGTCAGTCTGTTTGTTACCTTTTGACGCCCAAACCGCCGAACAGATTAAGCTGAAATTTGGCATGGATAAAGATTATACCCCGGGGACGCACATAGGCTACTTTTTTTTGTAAATCATAAATCATAAGAGGGTGTGAAAATAAGGGTTACAAGTTTGTATGGGGAACAAAGTTAAGCAACGCTGGGCGCGGTCATGAAACGCGTGTGAACGCCCAAGCCATTTTTTGCGCTCCAGATTTTTTCAGTTTTTTTCTTTATATTTTGCATGTTATATGATTTTAAAATTAATGATAAAATGTAACTTGTATATTCCAACTCATCAATAAATCCGAAGTTAAGATTTTTGATATTAAAATACTTTTTCCTTGGCTTTGGTTAGAACGCCATCTATATCACCGAGGTTTAAACTGCTTTTTACTTTATCTCCTAGGTGGTGTTTCTACTATAGCGGAGGTCGAGCGAGATACGATCTGTGACTGATAAAAAAAATAAGTTTTGAAAGATTAATGGAGGTTTTTAAAGAGTTTTCTATTTTTTATATAGGTTTTCCAGTACCTATATATGTTATTTTGCTGACGAAGTCGCGGGCACCAGCTACTTTCATATATTTTTCGATCAAATGAATTAACCAAAATAACGAGGTACGATAATATTTTTTAAAATGTATAAAAGACGAACTTTTAGAACACAAATACTACGAAGCACATGGTGCTACAGCTTTGGTGCCATATTGACAAATGCTAAGGTCGATGTGTTCTATAAGAATAGAGCACTGTTTTTTGGCTGGCACTTTTGGATTTTGGACCAAAAATTTATGAAACGTGGATGATGTCCTTTATGCGGGAACAAAAGATTCAATAGATTCCGCTCAATACATTACAATACCTTGATATAAGACAAAACAAAGGTGGATAGAGAAACAAAGGTTATCATTTTATTTTGCACTCTTTTCATCTGATATAATCAAATAAAATTAAACGAGCAAATCTGCACAAAAGCGGCTTTCAGAGTTGATAAGTCACATCCTGCATTCTGCACGTGCTTGGCCGCTCAATCCGACGACGCCGACGCACGCGACAGCCGATCGGAAATGAGGGTACTGTCGGAAGCCCGTAGCCCGCACTACTATTAACACTCACTACTCATGCTACAATTGAAATCGGACGAGTCGATTAGTGCGACAACGTCTATCGACCGCTCTAGTTGACGTGTAAATATGTAGTGTATAGATAACACGCAGTGTGTGCATAGTGTTTTGATTGATGTGTAGCGTCGCTCGCGCAACAATCAATAGTGGCGAAAGAACGCCAAATCTTGCTGAATACTGAACACTGATTCAGTGGCGCGGTAGCCACCGTACGAGATGGCCGTGTCGTGGTTCGCATTGGTCGCGCTGGCCGCAACCGTACTCGGAGCTTCCATAACACGTGAGTGTCATTTGTTATCATAATAAAGTTAGCAAGATTGTTTGAAAAACATCATACGACTACTTTATTGTCATAGGAAGTGGTAAGTTTTTTGTTTATGTCATATGAGTTTTATGTCCGTATGCGTTGAAAAGGTGTAAGTAGGTACCCAATAAGGCTTATAAGGAGTACAAATCCTTGGTTCAACTGAATGAGCTACGAAAAAGTTCGATATTAGAGACTTTAAAGTTAGGTAAAATTGTTTTTATTCTTATTTCATCTGTTATGGCTCAGTGAACATCAGGTAGGTTATCTTATACTGTGGATTTTATGTATCCGGTTATGGAAATAATCGAAAACCCATATCACTGTTTAGCAAAACTACCATGATGTTAGCAAACACTTCATAAGACTCCATAGCACTCCATACTCCGACAAAAACTATAAGGCCGGCCAGCCATGCATCAATGGATTTTTCATTTCGGAAAACTAATATGACTTGATGGAAGATCTCGTAATTAAAAACAGTTAGCTAAGCAACTTCAAAAAATCTATACTATAAAATGCTATTCCAACCCACGATCTGTAGCCATTCAACGCTTCATCCCAATTAGATAGGTACCTAATAGGTACGTCATAGTAGTTATACTCGTATACAAGAGTCAGCAACAAAGGTTAGTTATAAGTTCCTAATTCTCAAGGGTCTAATCTAAATCTGTTTGTGTAAGATTTTAAGCTTTGTTTCTGAAATAGTTAAGAGTCAAGAGGACTACTTAAATCTTCACTATAACCTTATACCTAAGTATGATTAAAGGAAAACTAATTAGAAAGTCCATTTGGCTTTGAAAACTTGAAATTTTCATTAATTTATTCAGCGTTAGTTACATGCAGAGAGTTTTTATTTTGCCCCGAAGTTAAGATTACCGAAAGAAGAGAAATTGCGTGAAAGAGCAAACAATACTGGAAGTTAAACGAATATTAAACAAACCTAATATAGGCTTAGAAACACTACTAAATGACGAATGTTACATTTTTCTGTGAAATAAAGATATCTATCTATCTATCTATCTATCTATTACATTTTTTTGTACAATGTAAACATAGAAATGCGATTATCGCCTGAGATAATAGCATTAGTATCTACCTACAAACTCTCACTTCTGACTGTAGGTCCTACATCTTTAATCTAAGAACATTTTGTATGTACCTTTGTGCATAAAACTAATCATGCTTAAAACAATGAGCTTATGATAATCTCATTAGTGACACTAAATTTTGTTTGCTTATCTAAATTAATGACAGTAAAGCTGGTGAATTATTACCCACCTCTTTATAAAATACTAGCTGACCCGCGCGACTTCGTCTGCGCATTATTAGGATTCAAGTGAAAGAGTGTTAACTAAATTTTTTTTACACTGTATTTGAAGTGAATCAGACCAAGAAATTTTCCATACAAACTTTAATACCCTGTAAAACATCCATATGGGTTGATTTTTAAACAACTTAAACTATCTCAAGTCCAAATTTCATTACAATCGGCTATGTCGTCACGGAGATACACGAAGACAAACATTCGCACACACAGACTGTCGAATCTTATGACTTTGAAACTGCCTTGCATCACCCCTAGGGGTTGTTTTGAAAAAATAAAAAATACGGGTTTCATTATTTATTTTAAAGTTTATTTATACCGAGTTTGGAGAGACCGCGACTCGGCAAACGTAGTAAAACTGGATGCGTCGAGCTGAGGACAGGGCGCAATGGCGCGCACTAGGGGAGGCCTATGTCCAGCAGTGGACTGATATAGGCTGATGATGATGATGATGATGATGAGTTTGGAGTGGATCGGAGCAAGGAATATTTTCGTAACATCCTGTATATCACTCTTAAGGGTTGATTTTCGAAAATGTTATACGCCTATATGTTATTCCACAACTTAAACTATCTTAAGTCCAAATTTCATTACAATGGGTTAAGTCGTCACGGAGATACGTGAGGAAAAACATGCGCACACACAGACTTTCGCTTTTATAATATTATAGTAGGAGTAGGATAGGATAATACCTACTATTAAATTTTATTTAAAATGTATCATAAAGTTTCTTGGCATCTTTGATCCTGCTCCGACCTTGTCCGTCGCACACGTTTTGATGTCAATAGAACATCGTATGCTATAAAATAAAATGTTACATAATCGATGACCTGTACGTAGGTACTGTAAGGTGTATGCGTTTGGACTGCTAAAGTCGGAACCAGGTGACATGCCTCGCTACACAACAGTGTGCAGTGGCAAGAATTGTGTAATTGCGCGCATTATGACAGATAAATTAAAACAAACAAAACACCAAATGAATACGATGTCATTTGTTTTGCGATTTTTTTGTAGTTTGAGTCGTCTCTACTCCTAAAACTAGAGATGGTAGACGACTTACTTGTATAATACTTGCTAGTTGCTACTACTTACTTCTTCTTCTTCTTCTTATCGTGCCACTACTACTACCTACTACATGCATAATATTATTCGAGGTGAACATTTTTTATTTTTTTTAGAATGTTCATTAACTTTAGTCATATCTAGCATATTTCAAGCTTACGGTAGCGTGGCGGTCGTGCTAGGCTGTAACGCAAGAGATGCCGGTTCGATTCTCGCGACAAGACAAACGTATGTTCTGGAATGTAGCTCCTGATACGTGGGTATCAGCCCACGACACAATCAGGATTATAATATATCTAATATTAATATAATACAAGGAATCCTAGGAGTCAAGACTGTTTGTAACTTTTGGGTGTTTTTTTTATTTTTAAGTTTTTTATATAATGTTCCACTGGCACTGACCTATTACTTCTAAGATGCCGCCATACGTGTTTGTGCCCAAACAGGAACACGAAAGGAAAAGTAGGTAATGTTACGTATCTCGTTGCATAACAGCAGTGTAGAGCATACGTAAAGACCTAACCTAGCATCATAAACTAGCACGTTTGAAGTAATTATATCTATCTACATAGATTGTATTATAATTACCTAACCGTCATAAAAGTATCCACTATTAAAAATCGAAATATTATATATACACGTAAACAGGTTCACGACTGCATCCCCAAGGTGCGGTATTATATATAATATTATATATTGTTAAACTCGTAATCTAAAGACAATTTTCTTTTTGTCGAATATAGAAATAATCAAATAATATTTGTATTATTGTTACGGTGCGGTAAATAGTTAACTCAGCATCGCGATCAAGCACTGATATTCATTATCTGGATTTTGGATAAGATAATCATTGTTTAAAGGTCAGGGTTTCATTCATCTGACACACTGAATTATAATCAGTATCATTCCTGTGTTCTAGATTATTCAAAGTGATTATATGCCAAGGAGTTTATTTACGGAGCATTTACACGATGCAACTTTGTCACGTTTCGCTAAGCTGATGCCATTTAGTGTCCGAGCGAGTGTCGCACTTTGAGGACTTTTAGCATCCGATGAGCGAAGAGTAAAAATTGCAGGTTGAAATTATTTTGTAGATGCTACTTACTGACGTTGTCGTGGCCCCAAAGGCAACCATCTCTAGAATTTTACCCAATGAATTCCAAAGAGTGCTGACTCTAAGTCAGCATATCGATTTTTTAACTTTATCTTATCCGAAATGAAGGTTTAGCCAAAACGTCCTCTAGATTATTTAGTAAACTACCTATCAACACAAATGAAGCGCCCTCTAGATTATTTAATAAATTATCATCTACTTAGAAGCGACATAAAAAAGTGTCTTCTAGTTTATTATAATTTAATAAATAATCAACTAGTAAAGGCACTATATTATCTCTTTAAGTTGACAATTTATCCGAAACTATCTTATTTTATCGGGAATTCAGATCAGTCGCGTGTCGCGACTGACGCATCTACGCTTCAGTAGGTCAGTTCAGTAACTAGAAGATAAATGTTATGTTGATAAATGCTATGTTCTTCTACCTAATATCTAATTAATTCTAAATAATTGTATAAAACACGCTTGTTTATTTGGATATTGGACAGGCAAAAGACTTATCACTTAACATTCTTCAACTATTTTTTTTATGTATTGTTCACCTACTTGTACTTCACCACTCTTATCGGTAATCGTAAAAAAACTAGTTCTTAATTGTAATCTGCCTAAACTGTTAATTACTGTATTGTGACAGCTAAACAATGACCGAGTAGGTATAGATAAGGTTAATTCCGATTAATAATAGGTTTACCTGATACCAGCGATAAAAAAATAAATTTGTATGAACTCTGGTGCAATGGACTATGGTCATTGATGATAAATTGGTAAACATACAATACGCTTTATGCAATTTATAATGATATTTTCAGTATCTTTCATGCCCCGGCAGCCATCACAGGAGTTGGATGTAAGAACGAGTCGTATCATAAGGACTCTGAATAGTGTATGTACGTAAATACAAACAATAACACAGTGGATTTGGTAGCACAATTTATAAGCACGTTTGTATTAGGTAATAAAAGTGCACATTAACACGAGATCTAAACGGTGAAGGATCTTTATAACCTGCCGATTAGTCAGCTCCACATGCTTTTCCAGTGGATAAAGCCTAAGCTGAGAGGATGGCTCAGATGCTGAGGTAACCTCTATCTCAAACAATATCCCAGACTCTACCTACATCATCCCTTTGAGTGTAGGCATGGTTGCCTCTTGACCTATACGTAAATTATAATAGTAAAATATGTATTCCATGGTCATACAAATGATAACTAATAGAAAATTGAGATATTTAACGGGGCGGTCACGGGTAGACACATGAAGTGTTAAACGCCTCCGATCAGAAGGACCGATGATATATTAAGGGTCGCCGGATTTCGGTGGAGGCACTCAATCGTTTACCCCGGAAGTATTTACAGTGAAAGGTAATCTAGTTACACGTATGAGCACTAATGGAGAGTGGTAGTACAATTGTTTGCACTAAAAGGTACCTATCACACATCTATTTTTTATATCAATGGGATCATCATTGAAACAACACAAACCATAGGTCTATCTCATAAAAAGTTAGAGTAGACATAATTTGACTTGATTATAGTGCAAAATTAAGACTATTATGTCGACTCTATCTTGTTATGAGATAGGTAACAAAGTATATATTAGTTAAATAACTAAATGTGTTACCCCAGCGGGGTTCATGTTGCGGAATTTATAGTTTATGACCTATATGTAACCAACTTAAAGCAATAAAAGAATTGAATTACGCGTTTACAGTCGAACTTTCGCACATAATTCTAGCAAACATTTGATATAGGTATAAATTTTAAACATTAAATTTTGCGTAAACCAACATTGGCAAGTACCTACTATACCTACGTGACCACTGTTCTGTAGTTACAAGCCCGACAGACGACACCGCTTGCAAAAAGTCTTCATTTCATTCATTGAGTTAGGTTTATTATAACAAATAGGTATGCAGGCGATATGGCACGAAAAATTGTCTAAGGATAAACTATGGCCACAGTGTTCTCAGTAAAATCAACGACGTGATCCTTGGCAAAACAGTGTAAAATCTATGATGAACGACAGATATCAAGTTGCAATGCTGCAACACGTTTTTTAAATACATAAATAAATAAATAAATCAGCATATTAGCGCCTCTAGTCTACCTATTTGGGTACATTGTATCTCAATACTTTTATTTGTTTCTGAATAACATTTGTTTACGATTCAGCCCAAAACCAGTCGCTCGAGAAGTCATCGTGTGGGCGGGTGTGGGTGACCGTACACTCACCAGAGACCAGACTCGGTGTTGGAAGGAAACTCCTCGATGCTGTGGAACTGAACTGGGACTTCAATGGATGCTCGTTGATACCTCGACAAGTAAGTAATACACACAGCTTATAACTGTGATAACTAAAGTTATGATATGACAAACTCAAAAAAATATAGTTAACATGTCATCCTGTCTTAACTATATACTTACCAGGTTTATTATTACTAGGGCTTTCGGCCTTATTTCATAAAACAAATATATTTGTCCTGGATAGGAATCAAACCCAAAGCGCGAAAGGAAGAGCTTACTCACGGAACTGAGGCCAGTCATTAACTATAGGGCTTGGTATACAAATCACCCTTCGACAAATGCCTTCGCAGGAGATTTGGAGACTAAGATTTTAACGGGAATTTAGAAACACTAAAAATCCGTTTCATCACTTCTAATTATATTTTATCAATCATTTGAAATGTTCCCTATTCTCGGGATACAACCGTGAGCCTGTTCACATTATCGAAACTTACTTCAGACTTCAGATCGTTCAGACGTTCTATCTAGCTGACGTAATAGGATTTGCATAAAGAGGTAAATGGCGTGTGGTGCTAACGTCCCATTTACATAATGCTATAGCAAAGTAGATGCCTAACTTAAATAACTTTGTTTAAATCGATACTATAAAAGACAAACTCTGCTTAACGTCACCCGTAGATCTTTTACATTTGCAAATACGAAGTTACAAGTTCAAAGTTAGGATTATCCGGCCGAATTTTTTTTACCGATGCATGTAGGTGATGTAGGTAAGTACCTTCTTCAAGATGTTGTAAGTACTTAAGTATAGAATAAATTATACCAGAACCTCTACAAAATTGTTTTGATGCCTAACACTTAAGTTATTAATTCAGGGGTTGGTGAATACCTAAAGTGTGGAACTTCGTAGTCTGTTGTCTTACATTTACCTAGCTTTAGTATTACTTAGTATAAGTATAAGGTTGTCTGGAAGAAATCGCCTTGAGCGATAAGACCGCCGATTGTAGGACAATACTGTCGAAACTTAGCATGTAACTACTTCATGTAACACTGTGTCCTCAATAAAGTTCTTATTTATTTATTTATTTTATTTATTTAATTTCATTAATAACTTAAGTGTTAGGTAAGTACAACATAACCAAAATATCTAACTTGAAAATATAAACTCAAGGTACTGATATAGCTTCAAACCCTCTCGTCGACTTAACTGAGTTTTGAGTGCACTCATATGGAATGTAAATTTGAATTTCTTATCATAAAAGGAACATTTTGTTTGGTGTGGTGAAATGGGTGAAGTTGACTATTGACAAGATGCAGCCCTTTTTTAGACAGTATTACTGAACTTTTAAATTCGATTTATTTTCAGTAGGTACAAAATATTTACTGAAGTCATCGCTCCTTGCAGAACCGTTATTTGCTTTGCCACACACGATACGATCAGTCTGCCCTTCACTCAACCCAATTTAGTGTTTTAACGATCGAGATGGGCCATATCCAAACATCCTGTGATCTAGGTCGTGAGTTCATGACCAGTGACATACGTGACTCACACCCAGCATCCAACTTAGTGCCAGCATCTCTTTAGAGAAATAATTCGTAAACCTTTGCACGACTTAAGTCCAATTATGAAAAATGACAAACAGTCGAAAAATTTTCATTCATAAAAATGTCCAATCATAATAATGTCCATTCATAGTGATGTCCAATCATAATAATGTCCAATCATAATTGTGTCCATTCATAATAATGTCTAATCATAATGATGTCCAATCATAATAATGTCCAATTTACGCATTTGCGTTGAGCCTGCCTAGTGATTCAGACTTCAGCGGAACGCATTCGGGTCAGAATCGGTCAGCTGTTCAACCGACCGCAACCAATCACAGTGCAGGAATTGATCCAAAACTGACATTTCTTGCACTGTGATTGGTTGCGGTCGGTTGAACAGCTGACCTATTCCGACCCGAATGCATTCCCCTGAAGTCTGAATTGAGGGCCTGGTTCACAGTTAATTTGAAATGATTCTATGATAAAAGGAATCAATAGTTTTTTAGCCAGCCCCAGAGGCTTCAGATTTACCTCGAACTTAGTTTTGGTATACCTACCTATCAACATAAATACTTTTTCATTTGACCACCTAAACTCAAGTAAGTTTCAAACCGCGATTTGCGTGCGGTTTTTTCGGCTTCCGATAATTACGTTAGTAATTACTTGTCCTATTAAGGTGAGGTAACAAAATTTTTGCGTAGCGTTAAAAGGAGTACCTTACATACTCTGTGGTTAGCGCCACAGATTACTGAGCAGAGCTAACAGAATGATTTCCTGTATTGCGCAAGTCGATGGGACGTGACATTCGATAGGACGTTATTCGAGTACTACTGGGAATAATGCCTACAAACATTCCAATACATTTGAATACACACAAAACACGACATCGAGCACTGTTGAAATATCATGGCTAAAGTGATGACTCAAAAATTAATAGACGTTTAAAAACAATTTCCTAGATGGGTACTTGTTTACCAAAAACTAGTAATTTTTATGGTATCCCAAAAACTACTAAGGCAATTCAATTGTACATACCCTTACAAACCAGACCCAATTATTATGGAGGTTGATCGTCTGAGGATGATGGTTGTCGTTGAGGATGCTTGATGTTGAATGGACATAACAACGTTACGCTTACATTTTACCAAATCAACAAAGGACTCATAATCCATGCGAGTGATAAACGATCGAGACATTCATGATCAAAAAACAATTGAAAATCGAGATCCTATCGATATCCATGGCATTAACATGAATGGTAGCTAGCGACATGGGGTCACCATTGACCTTTTGGTTTGTATCAACATAATCATCAAATTGTAATATTTTACATGTCCTTTACTACTTTTTCTAGTCATTATTCACTTTTCTGCATACAATGTAATATTTGCATGAGTTTTACAAACGCAAATGACCGTGGAAGTGACGTGGTTATCTAACAAACTGTAGTCTCCACTGATTAATGGTCATTACAAAATGATTGCGTGCGAAGTGCAAAACGCAAGTCAATTTTCCTACTATGAGAGTGTATTATACCTACTAATGAAGCGCTCATTAGTAGTAGGTATATAAATCTACACTAAAAGTCATGCTACAATTTGGGGTCTTTTGTACCATATGCAGTTGTTTATTTCTAAGAATTTATTGGAATAAATACTGTAATAAAATTTAAAATTAAAATTATTAGTATTATTTTAAATTTAATTAAATTTTAAACTTAAAATAATACTACTTCAAGTGGAGAACTGTGGTCTCTGCCTACCCCTTCGGGAAAGAGGCGTGATTTTATGTATGTATGTATGTATTGGAATAAGTAGCTCATAAAGCCTATAGTTTGCCAATTAGATATTTAGGTTGAATTACACATTACAGTATCATCAGTCAGACACAAAGATGAACCAACCTTTGTCTCTTTTGAACCCAGTTTTTCCGTTCATCGGTCATTGATGTGGTTTTAGAACGAAAGGTTACCTTAGTAACATTCCTATCATAATCCCTTTCAGATTGGCCTATTCAACTACCTCCCAGGATCATGGGACAACGCTCTAGTTGTCTATTCCATAACATCTGCGGATGGTTACGTGGTGACAAACATCTCCCTTGGTGAAGGGACTTTGCCCGCTGGCTGGGAACAGGGCGTAGGGTACAAGGGACCCCACTGCCTCTGGCCCTGGGTCGGCGCGGGAGACCGTCAGATACTAGCATATAACTGCTTGAAGATACAACCAACTTGGATGGAGGATAACGCGTGAGTACAACACAATCAAATCAAATCTAAATCAAATCATATTTATTTATTTATGATACACAGGTTAAAAAAAGATGTTAAAAATAGGTTATTACTAGTGGACCCGGGTGCGACTTCGTCTGCTCATTGTTTCGTCATACAAACTTTAGAGATAGAACTACCTTGTTCTTGTTCCCGCCACAAATAGTCTTTTAATTTAAGTAATAAAAATTGTTCAAAGCATAGTAGAACGAAATGACATCGCCATTTAGAAAAGTCAAAAGTTATTAGTTGACATGGCATCCTTAGAGCAGTGCTCTTTGTGTCAAACAGAGTACTGCTAAGTGTTTATGCAATATTCCCGTTGTCCTTTTACATATTTTTTGTTTTTTGGAATGTTTTTCGGGATAAAAAGTAGCATATATGCTATTCTGGAGTTATTTATACCTTTCACCTTACCAAATTTCATTGTAAACTGTTTCGTCGTTTGGGCCTAATTCTTACACAAACATAACATCCAAATATCCAAACAACAAACTCACAAACTTTCAGCTTTATTATATGAGTGGGATAACCACAAGGTTATCTCTCTACTCTACCACTTTAATTAAATTGTATTATTTCTTTGATAGACGTACTAATAAAATTCTACTAAGCGTGTCGGTAATGGCATGTATAATTCAATAACTCTTTGCAAAATTGTTTAAATTTTTATGGCTACAATGTGGGTAAATTGCTCTTTGGAAGTATGATGCAAACAAACATTAGAATGGCTAATTAAAAGTATACACAACCTTTATGTTCATGCTTACGTTAGAGGGCATTTGGTATTGCTAGATATCAAATAATCAAGGAATGAAATAAAATAAACACAGTTGAATTAGACTTAAACATAGAGGTAGAAAATAAAGTCTTCTTTTATAATGCAAAACCTTTCCTTGCAATATTGGAATATAGGATAAAATGGTAAATAATCACACTATAGGATCGCAACACAGACTCAGTTTTATGTGGGTTAAAGTACGCCTTTCAATGTCCCAGGGGCAAGATCAACGGGCTACGCATCGGCGATCTAGCAATCGCAGGCGCGCACAACGCAGGCGCGTGGAAATTCGACACTGAGGTCAGCAATGTCGAACGGGACAGCTTCATACTATGCCAGGATAGGTCCATCTGGGCCCAACTCACTCACGGCATCAGATACTTCGACTTGAGGATAGCTTACTATAACTTCTATGAGAATGAGGAAGATAGGTGAGTTTGAAATAACATGCAATCCTATTGTCAGGCATTTCTTTGAAAATCACATTTTAATGCTTCTTTAAAGGTTCTGCAATAATCATATTACCTACATCATATTATTACAGATTGGGAAGTAGTAATAACCTATGTAAATAAATTGAATTATTAAGTCAACCAATCATTTTATTTGTTATCTAAGTAATAGAGAAATATAATACTTCTTAACTACATAATATATGTAAATATGTAGTAGCTTAGTTTCTGTAAATAAAATATTAGATGAATGTATATAGATAAAGAAAACTACATAATACTTCAACAATTATGAAACTCAGGCTTAATTCATAAATTGTAGGTCTACCTACAACGCATAATTACTATTATATTCTTTTCTCAAAAAAAAATATTAAAATAATTATGAAATATATCTATCTATTTACCTGATGAAAATTGGATAATACTCTTTTGATTTATCACAAAATGAATCATTTCGTCACGTTATTAAATCGGGACAACACTAAATTAGGAACTATCATCGATGCTAACAATACCTACGTTTTAAAATGTTTTTTTTTTTCAGATACTGGCTGAACCATAACTTAATTCGAGTCCGTCCTTTAATGCCTATTCTTAGAGAAGTAAAGAAGTACTTAGATGCTACTAAAGAAGTGAGTTTCTACACCTCTACCTCAGTCCCCTACTACACTACTCGTAGGTAATTTACTTGCGGAACTTACCTACACAGATATACATCTTAAGTGGGCATTATTAAAATATTTCATCATCATCATCATCATGTCAGCCATCTAGTGTCCACTGCTGAACATAGGCCTCCCCCATCGATTTCCACAGCGATCGATCTTGTGCAGCCTGCACCCAACGGCTCCCAGCAGCCTTTACCAGATCGTCTTTCCATCTAGTGGGGTGCCGTCCTCTACTGCGGTTTCCGGTGCGTGGCCTCCACTCGAGAACCTTTCTGCCCCAACGGCCGTCAGTTCTACGAGCTATGTGCCCCGCCCACTGCCACTTCAACTTGCCAATCCTGTGGGCTATGTCGGTGACTTTAGTGCGTCTACGGATCTCTTCATTTCTGATTCGATCTCGTAGAGAGACACCAAGCATAGCCCTTTCCATAGCTCGTTGGGCGACCTTGAGCCTTCTTATGAGGCCCATAGTGAGGGACCACGTTTCAGTTCCATATGTCATCACTGGTAACACATTAAAATATTTAATTAAATAGTAAAAATATCCATTAAGCAGATAAAAATGTGTGTAAATATATTAGGAAATTAAGTTTTGTATGAAAATTCTAAAAGTTATACATCGAAAATCAAGCAAAACAGGATATTGAAAATGATGAGAGAGATGAGGTTCTGCCAGGGAGTATTTCGTACAATATAGAGACGAGAGAGTTCTTTAAAATTATCCACACATTTGATACTTACAACCTACATTTTGATAATTTCAGATAAGAAGGAACTTTTTCTTGTCGTGTCACTAGTTCTTTCGAACCAGAGTGGTAGAAAGATTTTAAATGCGACGGAAAGTATAAGCACTTACATTTTAAAATTTCAGATAATATTCCTAGACGCGCACCACTTTCCGGTCGGGTTCTACAACCCTGACGGCTCAGCTATACGGAGCGTGCATGCTGGTCTATTAGAACTAGTCCAGAAAGAACTCGGGCCTCACCTAGCCCACGCCAAAGAGTTTTGGAACGGTGCCGGCACTAAGGGCCCTACTGTGCAGACATTGCTCAACGCTGACAAACGACTGCTCTTTAGCTATGTGGATAACTCTATTGTTGGGGGTAAGTTTGAGATGTCATGATATGCTAGATTAGATGTGATGTTTGATCTTCAAGCTTTATGAAACGATCAAGTTGTTCTTGGTCTAAATGGTATATACACCAACTTACAATTCGCCCAAAGGATCTAAGCATTCGTGAAGTTAGCCGTTTGTCTGCGCAGTAACCGCTTTTTCATATAAAATTGTGTTCTGCGCAGACAAACGGCTAACTTCACGAATGCCTAGGTCCGTTGGAAGAAATTTACTGTACGTTTAGTTCTCAAATAGCGTAGGTAAACCAAACATTAATCTAATAGCACATGCTTATTCGGTACAAAACCGTTAAATATAGGTTCTTATAACCGCAAAGCTGTAACAGTCTATTTGTTTTTTTTTTTTGCAGAGAACAACTGGCTGTGGCCAATCCTCCCTCACCTGTGGGCGAACACTAACGTTCCAACTGAGCTATTCAATTATCTGGACAGGGCGATCACGTCTTCTCCACAGCCCAACGCTCGTTCGCCGCTGCACTCGGCCATGGCCCAAACAACACCGACCGTGCTCGATATACTGTTCCTGCGTGGCTCCTTGCGAGAAAGTGCCGATGAAGTCAACCGCAACGTAACCGCGCGGCTGGCCACTAGATGGCGCAACCAGGCTAACATCGTTTCCACAGACTTCTT
Organism: Epirrhoe tristata; assembly: GCA_951394285.1. Classification (NCBI taxonomy): domain Eukaryota; kingdom Metazoa; phylum Arthropoda; class Insecta; order Lepidoptera; family Geometridae; genus Epirrhoe; species Epirrhoe tristata. Next base: position 5,384,546 of record OX596146.1, on the reverse strand, counting down.
CCTAGGAAACGATGTTATCGACCAATCGATAGCGATTAGCGTAGAACGTGCCTCCCGGTTATGACACCATCGGCGACGCTCCAGGAGCGGCGGGGTCTATCTGAGCGGGAAGCGGAGGTTCCATCACGTTCCCAAAGCCGTCCATCGGTCACCATGGCTCCCGCACAGGGGGAACCGCTCCGTCAGACATCATCGACGAGAGAATTTACCAAAGCTTGTAATTTGGAAAGATGACAGATCATCACAAATCGGTGATAAGCTACTGCCATTTATTCTAAAAAAGATATGATAGTGAGTTTCTTAAAGTATTTTAATTTATTAATATTGTATAAACAGCTAGTCCCATTGCTTCTTTGAGAGGTTTTGTTAATAAAAATAAATCGATTGCCAAATTGGACAGGTATTTTATTCACAAGGTTTAATGATACAAGAATCAAAAAATTGCAGTTCTTTAAGTATGTACCTACCTACTTAATAAGTAATCAATAGAGGTCCCATTGATAATAAATAATCTTAAGGTCTAACTAACTAATTGTACTTGCGCAACAAAACGAGGTAGATTCGGCATGCCAATTAACACAAAACAGTTCACGATCACGTGTGAGGCGCGAGCAGCGGCAGCAGCTCGGCGCGCGACATACGCGAGAGGGCGCGCGCGTCCAGCCCCATCGCGGCAGCCGCGCCGCGCACGTCCAGCCCAAAGCTCTGCAGCAGCGCCGCCAGCGCCACCTCCTCGCCCGTGCGCGGGTCGCGCAGCCGCGGACACGAGCCCGTGCACTGCGGCCACGAGCACCGCTCAACCAGCCGCCGCGGAGCGCATCGCCCGCCACGCCCCGCACCGCCGCCCGCGCGCCGCTCCCAGCACGCCAGCGCACGCACCAGCGGCACGCCCGCCACGCTCAGCGCGACCCACTCTGCCCGCGCGAGAGCGCCATGCGCCACGCACGCCGGCGCGAACACCGCCCGCACGCCCGCGAGGCTCGTGCGCGTCGCCGCGCCGGTCGCGTGCACCGCGTCCCACTGCGCGCGCGTCCGCGGCGCGCCCACGCCCTCCGCCGCGAGCTGCGCCGAGTCGAACAGGTACTGGAGCACGAACAGTGGCGTGCGGACGTGCGGATACAGCCGGTACCCGAAGTAGCACAACCAAGGCTCGGCTGCATGCTCGCGCGTACACGAGGAGGGAGGAGCGCCACGCCAGTGAGAGTGGCCAAGCCGCGCGATCGTCGCGGCGGGCGGTCGTCGAGCGTGCGCCGGCCGGTCGAGGAACCAGCCGGAGTCGGCGAGCGCGACGACGCGCACGCCGTGCGAGCGCAGCGCACGGCGCGCCGAGTCCGCGTGCAGCATGACGCCGGCGCCGCCCGCGCTGGAGCCGGCGAGCAGCAGGCGGCCGCGCAGCCCCGCCCGCACCAGCTCGGCGAGCACCGCCTGCACGATGAGGCGCCCGGCGAAGGCGAAACGCGCGCGGGGCGCTGGATGCGTACGGGTACCGGCCCACATGTCGCTGGAGCAATACGGCAGCAGCACGTGGTTGGAGTCGTGCCACAGTGGGTTGGCGACCCGGTCGGCGGAGAGCAGTGCGGGCGCCCGACGTGTCGCCGGCCAGCGCGCGGAGGACATGAGCGCAGGACGTCGCCGCCAGCGCGCGCGGCACGACGCGCCGTCCCAGCAGTACCCGCCGCCTTCCAGGTACACCACCCAGTGCTCGCTGTTGCTGCCGCGACGGAAGTAATACCTACAACAATACGAACAATATTTTTTTTATAATCATTACAAAAGCTGAGTTTCATCTAGGCACATCTCACACAAGGAGAATTTCTCGCACGCGAACGGCGATTTCCTCTAAGCGACCATATAAGCCTAGAACAAATCGCCGCTCGCGTGCGAGAAACTTTCCTTCTCCTTGTGTATCAGCCTTTTTATGTCAAATAATGATCATCATCGTAGTTCTTACGAAGTCACCGGGAAGCCTGGCAGTGAGACGTTTAAGTTTGACCAATAGCATTATGTCGACCTCGCATTATCACATACATTTTGATGAACTGATAAATCTAGGTACCACCGGTTTTATATTATTATTATTTATTATGAGCCATTGCTGTCCCACTGCTGGGCAAAGGCCTCCCCACATTCCCTCCAGACGTTTTATAACCAAAATTTTTTTTAAATTGTTTAGCTCTAAAATATAATAAAAATAGTAAAATTTAAGTACCTCGTAACAACTCCACAAAAGACATCAACGCGCTCGGTTCTACGAATGGTCTACGAATCTATGTAACTATTTAAATGACACTGGTTGTTATTCATCAACAAAATAAAATAAGTTTAACTCAACTTATTTAGGTATTTTTTATTTAAAATTTTAACTTAATCCATACTACTAAATGTGAAAGTAACTCTGTCTGTCCGCCTGTCTGTCTGTCTGCTGTCTGTTTGTTTCGCTTTCACGCCCAAACCGCTAAACAGATTAAGCTGAAATTTGTATCCCAGGGAAAGACATAGGCTACATTTTATCCCGAAAAAATGAAAAAATCCCGAGGGACCGCGGGTCACACCGCGGGAGCGCAGCTAGTTTTAAAATAAATAAATCAGCAAACATTTATATCATAACTATTATTTATACAAACAAATTGCGAAAACCTGATTGCGACCTATTATGACAATTTAACGACATCTCATAACTAGTTAAAAACTATCAAACCGCTTAGAGAAGCAAACATACAGCGTTGTTTGGTGTAATATCGTTAGGTATATTCGGTTCATAAAATAACATACCCCGCAGGAGATCCATCGTTGCAAGTGAGCGAGGAATTGGCTAGCCACACTAGCTGCAGACTATCGGGAGGAGAAGTTGCTACGATTTCGGTCGCTGATGTCAACACTGCCTGTAAATATACAATAACACCCTTCAATGTGAGGTAATATTAAGTAAATGCAAATAAAATAGCAAATGTTCAATACTAGGAATAAAAATATGAAAATCTCGAAACTTTACCTATAAAGTATGATTTCTTTTATTATTCCTCTATAGGTCGTGTGTGAATGTTAGATTTTTACGAACCGATTAAAAACTAAAAAGGATCCTAAAAAATGGTTCACGAAATCTTAATTGGCGAGATAAAATTTACCCGATCAGCAAGTTTGTTAATTAATTGTTGATAACGAGAGTATCAAATGAATAAACATCAAAATTATCTTATTGGCAATTTAATTTGCATTTCACAAAACCATTCCACAACTCTGTCAAAATAAATTGGTACCTATTAAAAAAAAATATTACGAATAACCAATGAAATTGGTGACTTTTACAGAACTGACTTTTATAAAACCAATCCATTGTGGTAGGTATTGTAGGTACATTAATTTAATACCTATAATTATATTTTATTAATGGTGTGCAATAAAGAATTTTCATTCATTTCATTAATTCATTATATAAAAATACTAGCTGACCCGCGGCAAACGTTGTTTTTCCATTATATCGCTATTAAAAAATAAGGGTGAAAATTGAGGATTGTATGTATTTTTGTATATTGTATCATAAAAAAATAGAAATTAAAAATTTTGTCTAAAAAATAAAAAAATAAATTTAAGGGTGGACTACCCCTAACATTTAGGGGGATGAAAAATTGATGTTGGCCGATTCTCATAGATACCGGATAAGCACAAAAAATTTCATCAAAATCGGTCTAGCCGTTTCGGAGGAGTATGGCAACGAAAACTATGACACGAGAATTTTATATATTAGATTTAAAAAAAAAAAACACTTTGTATTGATATATTATTAAGCGGTAGGAAATTCGATCAAATTGAGCCTCAATACCGAATTTGCGAAAAATTACACCAAAATAAACACTTCGCGATTTCAATGTACGTAAACCGATATTACCTAGGTACAGAAAATTCCACATAGCTCACATTATCCTAAAATTGAATTCCACGTGAAACCAAACACTATTCTCATTGTTATACCTACTCGTAAAGGGAATAATAAGATATAAATATGTATCACAGTTTGCTGACACTAAATAAAGCTAATGAATGGATGCGTACACAGAGCGCGAGAGTGATGCAGTGGCGGCAGAGTGCGCCGCGGAGTCGCTGCTTCATCGCGTGGTGGCGCGGCAGTGGCACCCCATACTGGGCGCGCCACGCGTCTGCACTCGCCAGCAGGCCCGCCCCGCGCTCACGGTAGCGCTCCCGCTCTTCACTAAATAAAAGCCTCTATTTAGAGCGAGGGCGAAGGGCCCGACTGGCAGCGCGGCGTTGAACCGAATAAAGGTGAGGCGGCTCGTTTGTGCGGCAGGGGCGGCGGGACCGGCTCTGGCGGCGAGATCAAAAGCGCCGCAGATCAAAGGAGCCGCCGCGCGATCGGCATCCGTCATTATTATTATGCAAGCATTACGAGGCGCGCGTGACTCAGGCGAGAGGGCCACGCGAGCTGCGCGGGCGCCGTCCGCTCCGCCCCGCACGCCCTGTGCCACCCTCCACCTGTCAACGCTCCGCGGAACAAAACAACGACCGGCTCCCTCAGCCCGCCATCGCCACACTGGCCACTCAAATTAGCCACTCAATGCGCAATCATGCTCCTTTTAGGAATAATTTCGCACGATATTCATTTTGCGAGCATCGTTAAAAGCAGGTGAGCGATTCCACGGCACCGGTTGTTTACATTTTTCATTTCAATGAGCCCTCCAATTGTTCACTGTACGCTCTAGAGGAATACATAAGGTTACTCAGTTGAACAGAATGATAGGTAGTCTTTTGTATTAGCAGTTCTGTAGGCCTAGTTAGGTAGATAGGTACTTATACCTACTACTTAATATAAAACCAACTGCTTATGTAACTAGATAGTTTGCAATATTGAAGCTGAGTTGGTTACCTACTGACATCAAAATATCATATACCGACATACCTACAGATCAAAGGCACATCAATCTACTACCAGTCTTCACATAGGTGGGTCAATAAATAATAAAATAAAATAAGTTCAGAGAGCCAAATAACAAACGTATAGAAACAAAAACCAGTAGCTTTCAAACACAAAACTAGTCAAAATCTTGTTTCATAGAGATGCTCGAACTCCGATGGGGCAGATGTACGAGTATAAGCAAAGCAAACCCAAAGTAAATATTTAATTGAATGCGTCAATTGACCGTGAAAAACCTTTTGACTGTCAACAGAAGGATTTTTGTTATTCAAACTATTTCAAACATGTTTGGGTCATTTGAGAATGCCATGAAAAAATATTAAGTTTCAATAACTTGCACAAAACCTTGTAAAAGGCGAGAGTTTGGCTGACCAAGAGGTGTGAGTTCGATTCTCGAGGCGCAACAAATTTTTTTACTTCTGTTCCGGGTCTGAATATCATTATAGTCCCCTGTGAGACCTATGACACGGGACACCTAGGTTTGGGATATACATATTGTAGGTCAGTAGGTATTATTTTATTTCCTTGACTTTTAAGGAGACTTCTTAAAGTACCTACCTACCTAACCATGTACCTAATGAAATCTCAGCAATGTAATAAAATCTCATGTTATTATTTATAAGGTTTCTACTTTCCTTTAGAGAGGTGGTAAGTACCATTCTAAGAATTTCCTCCAGAAGGTACTACGTACGTTTGGACACGCTTAAGTAGAATATAATTGGCGGTCGGCTCGGCAAGCCTTCAAAGCTTGTACCTGCTTGTAAAAATGCCATAATCAAACCACGCCGACACAATGAGCCCTTTGACAGTTGGTACCTTTATGATGCCGACTCCGATACACGGCACAGCCTCATTAAACTTATTTTATCGACCCCAGATACAACATCTACTAGATAGTAAATCAAGGCATCTAAAGAAATGGCCGCTACTACCGCTTACAAACAGGCCGGAAAGAATAAACCATTTTGTTAGACCATTCAAAATCTTTATGGCTTATTATTCAATCCCATTAAAGACTTAGCGGGACGGCCTTTTTAAAAGCGCTCTTAATATAAAAGACCATTATAAAGCCCATTTTCCATAACAATGAACATCATATTTTTTCGTTCAATGTGCTCGTTATATCGCGGATTAATAAAATGAAACCGAAAAGTCTCGCTGATTATGAGTTTTAATCATGATCACCATTTGGGAATGCCCTTAATTGGTTACCCTTGCACCTATAGGTAGGACGATTACAAGCAACTAAATTATTGAAGTTATTTAGATGTGTAGAATACGAGTAGAGAAGAAAAAAATGTGTGAGTAAACGAGTGACACCGACACTTAGCTAATAAAAAAGTCAAAATATTTGCCCGATTTATTAGAACAAATTTTCAGAGCTTTTATTAATAGTAATAGGTATTTCTTCAATCCTTAGGTGTAGGTAACCTACCTAACTACATCTTCTTATAGGTATAAAGGTTGTAGTGGCTTATCTCTCCTCTCCCATCTATTTCGAAGTAATCAACAGAACATTAGCCGGACAATGGCGGTCTATTTGCTAGTCACTTCGCATAGTGGTCACAAAAGGTAACTTTTTATCAGTAGCTACCGGGAGCTACCGTTGTGGTAGACGCAAAAAACGCTGCGGTCATTCTCGGTGATACCAAATTACTGTACAGGTTGTGAGAAAATTGTTTCTAACGAGATTATCTAAACTGTAGGTATACCTATAGTGTAGAGAGTGGCAAAAGAAAAAGAGATACAAGCTAAGCTGCAATTTTCTCATTTGGAATCAGTATAGGTAGAATGAGTACCTATTGATAATTGGAGAAAAATAGAAAATTAAATGATTGGTAGTTAGGTACCGGCAAGATGACAAAAAGATGAATAATAAAGAGTGAATCTGATGAATTACCCTGTAGGTAACTACATAGGTAAATACCTACTTATTCAATACCAAGCGAGAGTAAAGTATTTAATTAAATTTTGAGTTTGAAGATCCATAATACTATAATATTATAAATCTGAAAGTAACTCTGTCTGTCTGTCTGTCTGTCTGTCTGTCTGTCTGTCTGTTTGTTACGCTTTCACGCCCAAACCGCTGAACAGATTGAGCTGAAATTTGGCATGGATAAAGATTATACCCCAGGGACGGACATAGGCTACTTTTTTCTTTAAATATTTATAAGGGGGCGTGAAAATAAGGGTTGCAAGTTTGTATGGGAAAAAAAGTTCAGCGACCCTGGGCGAGGTCATAAAGATGATGGGTGACCGCCGCTTTTTGCTATGTTCTTGCATTGCAGATTTTTTTGTTTTTTTTCTCATTTTGCATGGTAAATGATTTTTAAATTAATGATAAACACGTAACATGTATATTTCCACTCATCAATATATCCAAAATTATGATTTTTTTGATATTAAAATACTTTTTCCTTGGCTTTGGTTAGAACGCCATCAGTATCACCCGAGGTCAAAACTGCTTTTTACTTTTTTCTCCTAGGTGGCGTTTCTACTATAGCGGAGGTCGAGATACGATCATTTTGAGTTTTGAAATCATTACGATCATTTTCCGTGATGAAATTTGGAACGTAGATGCTTTAAGTACTTGAATATAGGCTAATCTAATTAAAAAAAATCAACCTATATGGATGTTTTACAGGGTGTTAAAGTTAGTATGGAAAATTTGATTCCTTGGTCTGATTCACTTCAAACACAGTGTAAATAAACTTTAGGTAACACTCCTGCACTTGAATCCTAATAATGCGCAGACGAAGTTGCGCGGGTCAGCTAGTATTTTTATATCTGCATAAAGTTGGCAATTCAAAGCCAAAGCTATTAGTTGCGTGCGATTGTCCACACATGAAAAGCATCGTAACGCTCGCGAAGTACGGCCGAGATGAGAGTGCTTCACCCCGCGGGCCGCAGCCTCCGAATCACAATAAATCTGAGCCGATAAGTAGTCGCTCGGATTGTCGGCGCGGTGCGATCAAAGCGAAGGGAGGACATGAAAGGCGCCGCCGCCGCCGTCGTAGCCCGTTTCCAGCATCCCACGTCAAGTCACGTGTGATCGCTTTGTTAGGTGACATTTTAATTAATTTAATTTCGAATGACACGCGGCAGATTGTAGTGATGGAGGTAAGAGACGTTGATGTAGGTTGATCCGTATTACACGCGGTTAATAAATTAGCTTATTTTGGAGGTCATTTAGATCGTAAATCTGAGATGCTTCAAATTTAATTTTAGATTAAGAGCAGCCTGACTTCATACGTTTATGGTTTACGTTTCGTTACGGTGGTGGCAAGATTCGGTAGCATTGTATTTGACTCGCCACGGCGCCCCGGCGGCGAGGCAATATTCCAGTGCATCCTTCGAGCCGGATGAAACAGTGGAAACACACAAAATAGTTAACAACACGGAGATTGTAGCAGTTATTACTTTATATGCATGAAGCAATAACAGCCGTAGCCCAGAGCGGCCGCTACTGGGGACCTGTGTAATTAATTTGTTGTAAACCACTCACACTAATACTGCCAGCTGCTTGAAGGAAGGTTTCCTGCTGACGCGGTACGTTGCGTGTAGCGTGCGTCTAATATTATCCTATATTTTCTTTACTATGAAATTGACACAGCGTAGGCAACCTCAACGAGACGCTGACTACAGCGTCTATTCCATCTCAAAATTTTCATTTTACAACTACACTAACTAGAGAGAACCAGGTAAGCAATTATCTGCATATTAGGCGTTATGTGGAGCAGACTAAACTGCGGCACAAATATTTTAACAGAGCGAAAGATTAATGCACGGCCAAGATTCGAACTTACGTACCTAGATCGGATTAAAAGTTAGGTTCATCTAGGCCGATATCCCTCTGCCTCAATGGAATGTCTGATTTGAGGCAGGAAATGATTTATTTGTAAGCGAATAAATTAAAGTTGCATGAATAAAATTAATTGATGTAAATATGTACTGCGACATAAATAGGGGACCATGGAATCCTACGATCAAAGGAACTCTACAACTACGCTTTACAACATCGGCTGCTCCAGATACTATCTATCTATGAAGTGGACTACAAACTGAATCCACCTACTTTTTAATTAAGTAAAGTAAGTTCGCATGAGTCAATGGCCAACTCTGATGACGGAGTTTTTAAGCCGCCTAAGGCCTCCGTCATGGCTTAACGACTTAAATAGCCGCCGGGACCGACAATTTAACGTGCCCTCCGAAGCCCGGAAGCGCTCAGATATAAATACCACTAGCGGTCACCCATCCACTTACAGACCGTTTCGAACGTTGCTTAACTTCGACGATCGATCAAGAACGACTAAGCAAGCACGACCACGATTTATCTACGGGGATAAATACATTTTCTCTAAAATAAAAGTCATGAGATTACTAAAATGGTTTTAATGGCATAAATAAAATAAAACTTTGAATAAAAGAACATTTTGCTTTACGCAATTCGAGAAAATATAAAAAACGTTATAGTTCACTCTTTAGATATATTCTGCATAGCATTTTTCATGTAACTTATATAAGCTGGTACAATATACAGATACAATTATACAAAAACATAAGCAAAAACAATAAGGCACTTCATTTTATCACAGAATACATCGACAAACAAACGTTTTAAAAATTGTATTGTATAAAAGTACCCCGTATAAAAACACTCCAGCATCATACATAATTATTTACAAAGCTTACTTACTCACTCTAAATTTACTTATTCAGTACAGGAATCTTAGTAAGAGCCTTTTTAGATTCATCTCCCAATATTCGTACATACTTCTTTCGTACTTATTTCAACGATTTGCAACTGTCTGTATGAGATCTAAATGCTCAATAGGTACTTACATACACCTTCGAACTATGAACCTAACATTCATCGTTAGAGATATATTTTATAACAGGATTTTATCGCGTATTACCTTTATTATTTCCCGACGTTTCGGCTGTATTGCAACAACCGTGGTAAAATAAAATCCTGTTATAAAATATATCTCTAAAGATGAATTGTGATCGCGAAAGTTTAAGAAAGACTAACATTCATCGATTAACTACAAAAATATATTCTGTGGATTTGATAAAAATAAGCAAAATCCTATCTGGTTTTTACAAGTAACTTTCATAGGCAAGTTTAAATTAAAAATACCGATACATTCAAACACTATTTTCTTGAATGAGAAGAACGCGATAAAAAACAAAACAAAAATAACAGTATTAAAGTCGGTTAACCTTTTGTGAATTTATTTATCAGACAACGACAAACGTCAAATATTCTTTTAGCTGGATTTCCACCGCGAGAGGAGCGGACTCCGTACGGACTCCGTTGGTTGTTTCTATGGTTACGCATTGTTGGCAGCTAGAAATTGACAGTTCCCCTTTCTCATTTTATTCCTCGCTCGCAAATTCCTTTTGCGGTGGAAGTCAAAGGACAAAACTCTTTGTTGGTGGAAATCAAAACCTATTTTATAGCAAAGGAGTCCGTTCCGCTTACCCACCTCTCGCTCCTTACCCTTTCGCGGTGGAAACCCGGCTTTTCTTTCGGGGGTTAAAAATAACCGCAACTGCAAACAAAATATTTATTATCGCATAATAAATTCACTGTTCTGCAATCACTTTCGATAATAAAGGATAGTACCTATAATAAATCCACATTTTCTCACTACACAATTTCACAAGTTGACTGCGCTAAAATATTTTCATTTCAATAGAATCTCACATAATTTAGTTCAGCCGAGAGAGAAGAACTGCTTGCCGGGCATCTTCTGTCTCTGTTTCTTTAGGAACTCGCGAGCTTGCTTGTCGCCTTGACGAGTTTCCAGCGCCTTGATTGCGTCTCCATCTATTAGAGAAAAAAATATTACTAAATATTTTTTTCGCAGGTATACAATATACATACATACAAGTATTTTCGCGGGTATACAATTATTTTATAGCTGTTACCCGAGACTTCTTACGCATTAGATTACTTTTTTAAACATGATCACAACTTTGAAGCTAATCTATTTTATTCCTGCGTTTTGTTCTTCAAAGAGTCTGGAATACCTGGATACGTAAAAAATCAGAGAGAATGTCTACACTATTACAAAAAAAACCAAACAAACTTTGACACCTCATTTTACCGTTTTAAGAATTGTTTTGAAATACTCTGTATCTCCTCATACACACAGGACATCCTAGTGTGGGTACCAATGTTGTCCAACCAGGAATATTTACAAAATTGTATAACTAACCTATGAATTAATATTGTGGAATATCCTGATGATGTAATGTTTGTTATGTCAATACCTGCCCGATGCGATAATAATATTAAATAATAAAATTATTATCGCATATTAAATAAATTTAATATTATCAAGTATAAACTCTTACTTTAGTTAAGTTGACTTTAAGATAAAGGTAGGAAATCAATCTATACCAGTAACATACCTATCAGTGTAATAACCTATACAGTATATAATATGACCGGAGCAGAGACCCTTGTGTCTAAATACAAGTTTTAAACTTAGTTAGAGCAAGATTTAACGTTTTGAATTGTATAATACAGACTCAGGCTAGCTAATTACAGGAATATAGGATACAAATATCAAACACCTAAGTTTATAACCTACTGTATTGAAATCTTTTTGAAAATAAATAATTTGAAATTGAATTGAAATTGAATTGATAACATTGTCTTCATTATGATTTATGACTGCTTTTATGAGTGCGTGCGCTTATCGCTGGATTATTCTTTATAAAAATGTGTTTACTTTATATTTTTCAATATTCCTTACAATAACTTTGAGAACCTAGTGTTTAGGCAAACTTATTCTAAGTTTTTAAACACTATTAGACATAATGTATGCCATACTTGTACCTTTTTATGAATAAATAAATAAATAAATAATAAATGAAATTAATATGTCAATCTTGTCCTGAAGTTACCTATTCAAAATAATGAAAATAAATTATCCAAAAAAAATTCTAATATATCAAAAAACTTACCAATAGAAGCCGGCCTAGTTAGGGTGAGCAATTGTTGTGGAAGACTTGATATAGGCGCCGGCGTGTCCGGCACTTCGTTGAAATGCAGATATGCCTCGCCGACGAAAGTGTTGCTCATACTGAACATATCCTTGTCTTTAATCACGAAGTGGAGGATACCATCAGCGGTTGTGCGTTGTTCATGGGAAAGGGGACTGCGAATGAAATATAAAAAAATAATATAGTACAATAAAAATAATGATGGATGGAGAGGATTAGCTGGACAGCGAAGGTTACCAACGAAGAAGTGCTGAGAAGAGTTGAGGAGAAAAGGTATTTGATGAACACCGTTCAAAATCGAAGATGAAAAATGATTGGACATCTTATACGAAATTACAGCTTTATCAAGAACATTATAGAAGGAAAAGTGGAAGGAGAACGAGGAAGAGGAAGGCCTAGAAAAATTTCATGAGTCAGATAAAAGAGAAGATTGCTGTCATGTCGTATAAAGAAGTAAAGGAGACCGCATAGGAAAGGGAGAGGTGGAGGAAGTTACATCATTGCACCGACAAGAGCTGAGCTCTTAAATTTGATGATGATGAAAAAAAAAATTGATGGATAAATAATAAAAAAAGCGTCTAAATGCTTTTAGCCGTTTCAGCGCTAACGCATAGGTATACTAACAAACTTTGACATTTATAATTAGTGTGATTCAATCAAGATTCAGTACATCATTGGCAATTGACAAATGAGCGCTTTGAGTCTTCAAACTTTTTTAAAAGCGTTCAAGAAGGGCCTTAAAACTCAGCTACCAGAATTTGATACTAGCTCCAATCCACACTATTGATTACAAAATTAGTTCAACGGTTCTTAAGCTTCGTATAATAGTACATTATGGTACTAGTGTGTAATATTGGTGATTACCGCCGAGGCAAATAATTGAGACCCGAGCCATCGGCGAGGGTCTTAATATAGCCGAGGAAGGTAATCATCAATACACACGTGTATCATACGACGTTTTTCAACACACTTGTGAATAAAATAACAATAAAAACTAATTTCAAACAGTGAAAACGAGTTGTGAAAAATGTTTCGCTATTGCGGGAAAAATTAATCAGTTTTCCTATGCGCGCGCATTGCGATCGGCCACAGACTATATTTCCGCGCCGCGCATAGGGTTTGCGGCCTATTCTGCCACGTACAAAATGGGGAATTTAAAGTTTTCTTTTATTACAGAGAAAACAAAAGTTATATTTGAGTGAAAGTTTTATTTATTAAACACGTACGACTTAAAATTATCTATTTAAATAAGAAGTTGCATAAAATGAGCAAGCAATAGGAACATTAATTTATTTGTTCTGTTGAACACGATCTTTTTTCTGAATAAAAACTTTTTTAAGAACAAAGCAACTCAATCAATAAAATTAAAAAAAAAATCTATTACTCACTAGTGAGTTATAGTAATGAAAAAGTCACAGTTTGATTAGTAACTTACATCATGAACATTTCGTCGTAGAGCGGGAATAGATTTTTGCTGTGCGTCTGAGTTTTAGGCTTGACCACATTCGCGAACGTATCTTCTGGCAAAAGTCCAACTCGGACGTACGAGTCACAAAATCCTGGAAAAAAAATATTCGACTTTACAATCGTTTTATTTTCATACAAAAAGGATTTGAGATTACATGTCACTACTACTAGTTCGGTATAAATACTCATAGATCCTAATATATGTATATTCAAGCACCTTGAAAAGTCTTTTTTGTCCCCCTTTTTGCAACGGAGGAACCGATAAAACTGTCTCCCATTTTTGCATATTTATTCCCAACTGTTCCTCTAGTACAGAGCACAACCAGTTAGGAAAATTCGCATAATTATGGCTATATCTAGTCCTGGATAAATATTGGCTCTTGTAATATTGCTAGCTTTATATAAAGTAGCTGAAAATAAAACTTACCATTTGAATCTGTAGGCGTCAAATTCCTAGCATTCATAATCTCTACTTTCAAATGGTCTTCTATAAACTGCGCCCGCACAGTCAGTATCCCCATTTTAGGCTCCGTCATCGCTTGCTGTTCCTAAAAATTCAGAGGTGTGTCATTAACGGTTATTAAATTATTTAAAAAAAATGTTTTTTGTCAATGGTCAACAGGTTAAAAAAACTGTTAATTCGTCAACAGGGTTTTCAATGAGTTGATTGTATAGGTAGGTATTAAATTAATTATACTATTGCTTCATTTTTCATTTGAAGTTGCTGTAACGTTGACGGGATTTATTAGGTTAATTATTTTTAATATGTTTTCGTTGAAGATAAACAGTTAATTCTTTTTCCAACATACAACGGTAAAAAAAACCGTTTGAATTAACGTACCTGCCATCTTTCCAAGTGATACTGATGTATTAGCTCTCGAGTTTCCATCCCGTGGATCTTCAATAAGTACTCGACACGTTTGAGTGTTTCTGAAGAGTACGCTTCCTTGCCGTTGTCTTGGCGGAACGAACGGATCATTATTTTGAGGCACTCGTGAAGGTTTGAAAAGAAGGATGGTGGACGACGTTTCTGTAAAATGATTTATTGTTAGGAAGTCTGTTTTAAAATGCCTTTTTGGACAGTTGAAGGTTCCTACTAAATAGTCAGAATTTATCTCGAAATATTCAGAATAGTCAATTAAATAAATAATGCTGGACTTTTCTCACAGCATCATCTAGCCCCAAAGTAAGCAGACTTTCAGCTTTCAGCGAAACACGTTTAAGCTATGTAAGTAAATTGTAGCAATGATATAGTAAGAGGATGCACTTATTTTATTGGCTGTTGATGAATGCTATCGTTAATTGAAGATTATGATTTAAATTAGGACCCTTACTAATAAAGTTGACATAAAGATATGTCATGCTTATCCTATGAATAAAAAAAATAAGTTTTATGCAATAATAATAAGCCTTAGGGCCTTACTAATAAAGTTGTTCCTCGAAATAAAATAGGATATACATTTTGACAGTTTACACTCAAGAATAACTTTATACCACGTTTATTAGTAAGGCCGTAAGACTATGAAACTTGCATAATTTTATAACTTCAAGCTTACCAAAAATGGCAGCATAAATAAACTAAATTACTATCCAGCACCATGCCAATAATAAACATTTACATAACACAAAAATATATAGGATAATGTACCCAACACCGTAATACCTACTGAAATAAATGTAGGTAAAATATTTTAAGACCCATAAACGAACTAAAGCATAAAGCAGTTAAAATCGCAGCTATTACTTCACAATAAAGGTGAGCCTTCACCATTGCATGCAATGCAAAATACCTGCGTAATACTTAGTGGTAATTTTTACAACTCTTAAAATTACCTTTACAATCAAATGCATTTGTATCCAACCAAACACACTTTTATTCAAGGTTTTAGTCCAATTATTTAATTAAGAATGGCAAGGCTGTTTTGTTCTTGTCACTCTCATGTCAATGAAAAGAGATAGCAACAAAATACATTGAACTAATATCAATATTTGTTTTTTGGGTAAAAATGATGCATCGGTATGTTTAGGCGTACACACACAGCTATGGTACTCTACATGCAAAACTCGATTATACAGGGTTATTTGTAAAACACCGGTAACCTCTCAGGACTGTATTACTATCATCATAAACAACAACTTTTGTTCTATGACTTATAGTGCTTTATCCTAACAAAATTTTATCCTAACCTTGTGTTTATTTATTTATAATGGAGCAAAATAATGGCTATACACATTTGCATACATTGGATATTCACATCAAAACTAACAGTCCGCTAAGATTTATCGACTCAAAAAGTACGAAATGAATAAAAATCGATTCTGTTTTGAATGAATCTTTGTCAATGGAGTGAACAACATTCATTTTTTGAACGATACGGTGAATATTCGTATTGTGCGTCTCTGTCTGTCCTATGAGGAATCATATGGCTGATATAGTCACACAGTACAAATATTTTGCCGTACAATAAAGTATCGAAATACTCTATCGAATTAAATAAGTACTTTCGAGTCGATAATTCAACTATCCTAGAAACATCACAAGCACAGAGCACATAACATAAACCAAGGTGCTGTATGTGTGTGTTTACCGCGTCTAAGTGTGCGGCGGCCGATTTGGTCAACCTTCTCGGGTCGATATAGCGGGTTATCTTTGCCTTTCGGTGCTATTGGAACAAAAAATAATTAGTCACACTGCGTACTATAAACTGATACAAAAGTGAAAAAGGCAGTCTTCAACCGATGTCGAAGATTTAAGAGCGTTTCTTACATACAATTTGATAACTATAGGTTGATACGTGGGACATTGATATTGACAATCACGCTCACTTGAATTGACCAATCACAAAGCTCGAGCGGAAACATCAATATCTCGGAAATCTCCTCTCGAGCTCTGTGATTGGTCATTTAAAGTGCACGTGATCAATGCGTATTTTGTCAATGTCCCGCTTATCAACCTATATTTAACCAACTGTGATAGGGAATGGACGTTCTAGAACATACTTTTTTTTTAATATGTTCCGTGCGGCACACATCTAATATTTACGATAGCGTGCTTTACATCAGCAACATTATTTACCCGATACACATAGATGGGGGACACTTTGTTTTTTCCAAAATATCTACGCCTAAACAAGCTGATACGAGTGGCGAATTTCTCTTTCTAAAAACCAAGTTAATAAAGGTTAGTCAGTATGATAAATTGTGGTCCAGCGAAAAATAAGTAAATTCTATAAAGCATAATAATAAGTACCTACTTGAATCAATTCAAAATCCAAACAAAAATACTACAGTAGAAGCATACAACTAAAATTTCACTGGCCGCATCACGAAATATGATAAAATTTTTTTAGTAATAGGTTATATCAAATACATAACATAAAACACGGTTAGAAAATAAAATAAACTACCTACGTTAAAAACAGTAATACACACTTTAAAAAAATCTATAAAACATACCTCCAGGTTAGCTTGGATGAGTTCATACAAAACGTCACCAAGTTGCTCCCACACAATATCGAGAGTTCTGGAAAAGTTCTCGTTGTTGAGATGTTGGTACAACATGTCCAAGTTTGCTTCTAAGTACCGCATAACGCGGTCCATGCTTGAACAGTCTTGGTGAAGCAATTCTGCACCTTCTACTAAGAATCTAGTGATGGATGGCATCATCTGAAATGTGACAAGTAAAATTCAAATTTATTCAAAATATATATCGAAACTACCTATAAATATTTCAGGAGGGTCAATTCGAACTATTATTTCCAGGCTCCTAAGGCGAGCACTCATAAGTGAACACTCATAATATCCCAGTTCACTGTACTTAATTAGTATTATTATGATCTCGAAAAAATTTAAGGACTCACCTTTCGGACCATCACTAGCAAAAGGTCTACAATTTTATTCTTAACCGTATCTATGGCATTCGCAATAACATTTTGCATTGTTTCTTTGCATCTGAAAACAAAAATAATAAATAATTAGAAACCAATTTCAAATCAGTTTTGAAATTTTAAATTATTATGTGCACATACATCAAAGCAATGTTTTCAATATGACTCTACCCATCACATTATTGATGTGTGTTTTTAAATTTCCTCCACTGCTAGACTGGGGGCTTATTACAAGAAAATGAGCAGAGTTTAGACCAAGTCTAACTAAAAAACTGTCCGTAGAAAAACGATCTTTAAATACTCGTACATAGAACGCTTTTTTGTGGTAACAGTTTTGTTTTGACATGTGTCAACATGGGGTTCAACCAAGGTTTTACGTTTTTATAATATAGCAGCCATACGTATAGATTTTCTATACCTTTCACTAAGCTATCTTTTAACTACAACAAAATACCTTTGAGCTTCGACCGGAGATCTCGCTTCGCTCAGCCTCTGTACAATATCCTCCATTCCCAACTCAACTACAAACGGTTCAAGACTCTGTCTCACGTAGTCGATATTATTTATCGCGACACACCATTCTGTGGTCACTTCGAAGCGTTCTTCGAAAACCGTATTCACTGTACCGACGCTGTCAACTCGCGCCGCCATCTTGTCTGAGTAGAATACGCAACAACGACAGATATCCTGGAATAGAGTAGAAAATAACTTGCTTATAGAAAAAAAAGAGTAACAGGATCGCTACGTATAAATTAAGCACGGTAGACTAGACATTCTCTGAGATGAGCCTTTTAAGTTTGAGAGGGACACCTATAGAGAAGTAATAATAATGACTCATAACCAAGTAAGGTTTTAAAAGCATCAATTACGTCATGGTCATTGTTCATATCTAGGATTTCACCCCATTAGGGATGGTTTAAAAAGCCGAACCTAACCAACTCATTTTTATTAAGAAAATAATATCTTTGATCAAAGTCAGAAAGCGTTGGTCAATTAAAATATCTAAGGGTTCTAATTCCGTGTATTATTTGAGTGGACATTATTATAAATGGATATTATTATTATTGGACATTATTATAAATGGACAGTTTTAGACTGTTTGTAATTTTTCATAATTGGACATTAGTCGTGCAAAGGCTAAGGACTTATGATTTCCATACTTGAACCAAATGTGTGTGATGTGATCAAAAGCATCATGTTTTTTTTTGAACGAATAACTTCCGCATCACCGAAAAATCTGGAGCTGTTACCCTGTTACCACAAAAATACTCACATCAACAATTTTAGCCACAAACGTGTAGCAACCAACTACATCTGGCCACGCTAGTTGCTGCCAAAATATCTTGATCTGATAGAATATAGCCAGCGTATCGACCCCCGAACTGCTATACTTCACATTAGTATCCACTTGGGCCAAATTGTCGAGTTCAACCGCCTTTTCAATCCTGGAGAGTGCTTTGAAAGCGGCGATGTCTAACCATTGCGCCACTCCGCCGAAGAACCAAGTATGGAAGTTTGATATAGCGTAGGAACTCCATTCGGCCTCGTTGAGAGTTTGACCTAGACTGAAATGAGAGAGAAAAAACGTAGAAAATAACTTTCTATGGAGGACGAGGTTTCTAAGATACAGGTACCTACTTAATTAAAAGTATCAATTCCTTTATACTCGTAGTTAAAGTTCATAGGACCTTGAGAGTACCCTTTTAAATCGGTTAAATAAAATATTTAATTAAATAATATGTAGGTCATCGAAACCATCTTTGATAAACTCAGGTAACGTTGTTTTTAGACGTCCGCCATGTTAACGACTTTAGGAGCCACTATAAGAAGAACTATTTCTCAGGAGTTTTTGGGTTTAAAATTAGTTCTGTACGATTGGTTCGATTCTTAACCGTGATACGGTTGTGTGTTTAGGCATAGCGGAAATATAATGTATGGTTATACTAATAATGTGGAAAATTTATATATAACTTAGAGGAAATTGCAAACAGCTTGAAGGTAAAAAAAACCTAAACCCCGAATAACATCGGCACTCTTCCCGCTTATGTAAAAACTATTTTAGTAGCTCTTAACAAAATGGACTAAATGGATTATAAGCGCTCGAGAAAATAGAAACTGAACTTCCGTACTTCGGAAAACCTATAAAATGCCTAAATTCGTTTAATGGAACTAACAAACCAGGGTTCAACAGTTCAATTTTCCATGCCATATAATTTCTTGGCAGTCTCACTTCGCGAGTACAAGGTCATTTTGTTAATACATCACTTTCATAAGAAAATTATAGTTACAGTCACAGTGTGAAGGAATTTATGCCTTTTGACAGTGCAACAAAGTTCAAAATACAATGTAAACCTTTTGTGTACATAACAATCAACATTCTCAGCTGACTGACTTGTATGCTTTGTTATTTATCACGTGTGACGATGACATTAGTAAGGTTAAAATCAATAAGTCGCGTGAAAAAGCATTGTTTAAGTTTTTCACACATATTTACTGTTTAGTTCACAATGCTTTGAATAGCGATTATTGATTGCGTGGAAAATTGGATTTCTTTTACAGATTCTATAGAACAAAGTAGGTATTAAAAGTAGACTCATTTGATTGGTTGTATAATCGACTAATATTATGGTTTTCGTGGCATAATTGATGGTTCTATTGAAAATACTCTTAGAACCAATCAAGGACAAATCTATTGATTTATATGAAGACCTATATGATGAAGACCTAGACCTAGATGATGTTTATTACCGATTGGGCGATATAGTCGCTCAGCGACAAAGCCCTTTTTTTTGTGAATAAATAATAATAATAATAATGAATGCCACAAACTATTAATATTTCTTAAGGTTACTCACGTCAAAAACCTCTGCAGAGTCAGATACAGCTCAAAAAGCGTAGTTCCCATAGCCAAAGGTTCGTTCTCAACTTTCGGCGCACCAATCCCAGTTTCTCCATTAAGTCCGCCAGCTAAATGTACACTGTACGTCGATCCTTCGTTGTACCGTAATCTTTTGAGACTCTTGCATACTTCTAAGACTTCTGGTTCGACTAGAGACGCAATTTTGCTCTCGTATAAGCCGTAAAGTGTTTTTGGGTAGGGGAAGTTCATGATACTGAAACGAAAATAGCAAGATTAATATTTTCTGTTTATAAAAAAAAGTACGTAAGTGTCGCGGAACACTCGGTTGGAACGAAGTTTCAACTTGACATTTGTCAAATTTTTATTAAAATCCTAGAAAATCTCTTCTGTACTAGCAATGTAACAATCTATGGACAGTTTCGCGCCTGCGCGCCTCGTGACGTGACGCAAAAGTCGAATACTTTTTCGTCTAGCCCCCCCTCCATCCGATACCGTCCGAAAAGGAACTTCGTTCCAATAAAAATTTGTGTCCCAACATGGGTCAGACTAGCTCGGAATATGGGAGGTTGGCAAGTGAAGGCTTATGCACAGTAGTGAGATGTAACTGGCTGCATATGATGATGATGAAAATTAAATAGGATCTCTAATATATCCAAGCTCTAATACTTAGTGAAGGAAAACAGCGATAGAAACTCAATATTATTTTAATAAGCTGCGATGGGCTTTCAACCTGTCATGTATAGAATGTTAAATTCTGCATAATGTGAGTGATAAAATCTACTTTAACACGAGCTATGCCGTGGGCAAAATTTTATTTTGCATGACAACACACAACACACCAGACCATCTGTCTGTCTTTTTGATACCAGATGACGAATTCTCTTTAGAATACTAGTTTCGAGTTCATTTAATATACCGCCGTATTTAAGTAGCTATTTACATAAATTGACACAAATTGTACATAATAAAGCGGTAAGTCCGTCGCGAAACGATTTACCTTATTAATAGTTACAAAACAATACAGCATTAAATGAATCATCTAGGCTACAGAAAAATTACAAAGGATATAGAGTCTTGACTCTATGAAAATAAGGTCCTAGGTGCAAGAATTTTTATAGTCCGTGCACCTAGACGGGATTCCATAGGGAAAATGAAGGCTCAGTGTTATTGACATGAAGTACCTATTTACTTATGTATTGTGATGTAATAGTTATTATTTAGTTTTTATTATGAAAATCACTCGTCGGTATTTAACTCTCCAATTCATTTTCCTTAGCGTTTTTATGTTATTATTACTAGCTATTTAATTTACTTACTCAACAAATATTCTATCATAATACTCCACAGCCTTCTGCAAATCTGATCGCACCAACTGTATGACTTTTATAAGATGTTGGAGCGTAGATTCCTCTGTTTTGTCCTGACATTCATTGTTCTCGAGAATATGGACGAACCAATCTGACGCACCCTGTATAATCGCCTGCTGTAATACATCATGTATCGTCAACCTTTTCTCTTCTTTACTTTCCTTTAGCCATCCGTAGAGGTGTTCAGGGAATAGGTCGATTGATTCAGGAACATCTAGAACGGACAGTTTGTGCAGTATTTTGAGAACTTCTCTGAGCATTTTCATGACGGATTTGTCGTCTTCAGTCTTTTTCCTGAGTTTCCTGACGCGGCTGTAACAAGTGGGCAGCAGTTTCTTTGCAGCATCCCAGAATAGCTTGACGTCCTCTTCATTTAGTAACCCTGAAGACATAGTAACGTTACAATAATGTACAGACACATAAAACAAAAAAATACATGACCACTGAGAGAATTTAGTATCTGTAAGGCGCGGTTGAATTGTCTCAGACCTTTAAGTATCTACAAGATCCTTTTGAAGATTTCTAAGGGGGCAGTCAGAAGCAGACAAATACATTTTTGACACAATGACATCTTCGGATTGAAAGTCGAGGGACCCACAGGTCAACACAGCTCTAATACACAACTTACCTTTATACATACATATACATATTACTAAGAGTAAATTAGTAATGAATCACGCCTTTTTCCCTTATTACGGAAATGTTGGTGCAATTAATTATGTAATTTGCGGTTTGCTGGTTTCAATGAAAAAAAAATCAATTGGTTCTTCATGATAATTAACTCATCAACATACTATTCTATTCATATTGCTATTATTACTCAACAATTTATTTACTCATCATCATCACAATCATCACATACAGACCGACTTAGCCCATTGCAAGGCATTAGGATTTACTGTACTTAACAAAATATTTATTTATAAAATGCCGTGTTAGCTTAGTTAGACTTTTGATCACAAGGTTGGGTTCAAACTCGGTCATGTGGATTTTTTGTTATGAAATATAAATTATCTAAAGTCCTAAAATACCGATAGATCTATAAGGAAAGAAAATAATATATGTTTTTACCAGTTGACATGTTCTAAAATCCTGTCAGATTAAAAATAAAAAAACCCATTGAAGCGGGACATTTGCTAAGTAATAAATCATGTTCGTGATAATTTTAAGAAAAAACGTGTTCCACTTTTTACTCCATTTCCAATGTAAAATTTGATTGCCTTGTATCATGTTATGAGCCTATAATTTGTGTAGTATAACATCAAACTGAAGGAAACAAGATTGCCATGATAATTAAAAGACTGAAATCCGACTAAGTAGAGCTTCCTACCAAGATATGTTTTTTTATTTTTAATCTGCCAAACTGTGGAACTCATTGCCGGGTACCGTATTTCCCGAAAAGTACAATTTAGGGGTCTTTAAATCAAGAGTAAATAGGTTCCTTCTAGGAAAGCATGCTCCATCTTAGACCTCACTACTGCTTAACATCAGGCAGAGGGAGGTCAAATGCTGACCTATTCAATTTAAAAAAAAAAAAAAAAAAAAAAATATATGTGATGATTCGCGTGATTATTTTATACGAGTATGTATGCACTTAAACAGGGTTATTTGTAACACAGCGATAACCTCTCAGGACATATGTTACTAATATAACAATCAAGAACTTTTGTTCTATGACTTTTAAAAATTCATCATATTTTAGTTCATCAGATTTTCATACAAAAATAAAAATATTTAAATTGAACGTTATAAATGTTACGAAGTCTATGCTAAGCAAAAGAAAACGATAGTACAATAGCTAGGGGAGCGGAGTTAGGGCGGTGGGGGCGCTTGAACTTGAGAGTTGAAATGTGTTAGATAGGACAACGAAATCGTGAAGATTTGTTTTGGATAAATGTATTATGTTTTGTAAAAAGTCATAGAACAAAAGTTGTTGTTTATGATGATAGAATAATCAATCCTGAGAGGTTATCGGTGTTTTACAAATAATCCTGTATAAGAAAGCCGAAACAGACAGGCAAACAGACTCGTTTCCTGATATGGCTCTGACTACCCCTTTAGACCCTTTTGGATCACAATTCCTACACCGCGATTCAAAGGATCTGGAATACATAAAAGATCTGAGAGAATGTCTACCTCGTGAAAACAGTCTTATCCCTGTTTTTTCATACCTGATTTCACTGGTTTGGAGATCTTGTCGAGCAGAGTGTTGAAGAGTGCGAAGCTGAGAGGGTGGTCTGTGGTAACTGCGCAATACACACACCATTGAACAAGCGTAGTGTCTTGTTTGCTCAGTCCGCTTTGCGCTGCGTGTTGTGTTATAATCGCTTCAGCTTGTGCGCTGAAATTTCCTGCCCACCAATATGGTGCTACCTGTACGCAAAATATTGAAACATAATTTTATACAGTTTTTACATGCACGATTCTTATTCTACAAGCTAGCCCGCAGGTCTATGGCTCTGGCAATATTATTCATCTTCTTCTTCTTCTTCTTCCTGCCCTTATCCCACTTAAGTGGAGTCGGCACAACATGTTTCTCTCTTCCATTTCCCTCTATCACCCGTCATATTAGAACTTGTTTTCTTTTTTCCTTTCACAAACATATCCGCATTCACACAGTCCATCCATCTTTTCTTACCTACCCCTACCGGTATATCCATCCACATTTATAGGTACTCATCACTCGTCGTGTTATATGACTCTCATCCCTCCTCATGACATGCCTATACCACGCCAACCTTCCACTTCTCAATTTGTCAGTCACTCACTTTTAAACTTCCCCTAGCAATATCATTCATCAACAAACAAAAAAAAATTTTTTTTCGAATTCATTCCTTATTTAGACCAATTTATTCTTTCTACTTCGTTGGTGTTTTTTGTTACTTAACTAATTTTAGTGCCATTTAAAGTTGTTGCGGATATCATTAACTATTACAAATTGCTAGAAAGTTTAATAACTTTGACCCAGAGGAGTGATAGACATCAACAAAATAATATCTAGACGCACGCAATATAAGCATTGCTACCATTAGGCATACTAGTCTAGTGAATACTATTATAATGATAAATGTGCTTTGTAGGGCACGTTAAATTGTCGGTCTCGGCTTGTAAAGTCACTAAGCCATGCCGGAGACTAAAGGCGGCCTAAAATTCACCAGAGTGAGAGCACCACTAACTCATACGAACTTCAATGATAAGGATTGCTGTGTCTGTTCAGTGTTTGCCTCATATATCAAAATGTAAGGAATACATCTCCCGAGATACAATATTCACACTTCAAACGCATTCAAAATGTAGGTCAGTTTTCTGTGTTGCATCACAATATTTTTGATGCAATTCTACATGAGTTTCGTGACCTAACTCTTCAACGTAAGTTCCTGTATTTGTCGAATATAACGAACGAGAGTTAAGGTAGTCACTCTAATTAAGCGCAACATTGGTAATAGCCTTAAAAAGAGTAAAAAAAAGAAGTAAAAAAAAGATTGAACTCTTTTCTTCTGAGCTTTTGAGATTGAGCTGTTTCACTCAACGATAACTCTTCAAAACTTGTATTGAATTGAAAACTTACTGTATTTGAAAAAGTCTTACCTTAGAATTTTCAAGTTCATGCAGCAGCATTATCCTGAGCAAATGACGATGTTCCTGTGCCGCGACTTGCGAGTTCTTCTCTGAAGAGAAGTTGAGACGGACCTTGACCACGCCTTGCCGACGGAGTTTACTCTTCTTACTCAAACTGAACCACATCACCATGCCCCCCGCTGGGATCGACTGTTGGATTTTACAATCAAATAAAAAAAAACTAAGACCACATAAAATAGTCTTAGTACCGCTGCGCTGGGAACAGCGCAGGTTTCACTAGAACTTGTGTACGCCTCAACGAAGTTTCTTTTTTGCACTTGACACATGGTTTTAAACTTTTTAGGATCTACGACATTTCCTTCGTTTTTTCCCTTAGCTGTTTGAGCTTCTGTTTTAGTAAAAGAAAGTATTGGCATTTTGAATGGTTACAGAATACAAGCAAAAACAGAAAACTTACATCATCCAATCCCAAATCTATAGATGATAATGACACTGGCATTAGTGAACACATGTTAAATTGATTTCCTAATCGAGGATTCTTAATTAACTGAGAAAAAAAGACGACTATCGGCTTGTAGAGCTCACTGTAGACTGACATCTTAAAGTAAGCCTTCGGTTAAAACGGGTTATGTAAACGCGGTATTCCCCGACTGTATTGGGAAAACTCAGAGTTCACCAATCTTACTTAAATGAAATTTTGGAGCTCACTGATTGTCTTTTCTTCAATTTATATTCTTCATTGTAAAATATCGTTAAATTTCAAATGTTTTACTTTTGCTTACTTCTACAAAATGAGGGCATGTGCGAAATATGTATTTCTACTTGCCTCCACTTAAGAGGGTAGTCAAGTCACCCCCTTAGGTGTCTTCAAAAGATCTTGAATAGGTATCTAAAAAGATCTACGAGAAAATCTATCTGCTGTTGAAATACAGTCGGGATCTTGTTATTTTTTATATAAATTACATATTATTCAACAAATTAATTTCCAAAACGAGTTAACAAAAAAATTGCGATAATGACAGACTTACCTTTAGTGGTATATTTGCAGTACCAATCAGCTCGTTATCATGTTTCCCCGTGGACGCGGTGATGGCTATTTCCTTCATCAGTTTCCGAAGACCTTTCACTCCCTTCACATCGAAGATCTTCGTCATCTTCTCTTTCACAGTTTCCGCAGGGTCAAAATCCCTAGAAACAAATTATAATATTCTTTAGCAGAAGATACATTTCTAAAATAAACTTAATCCTTCCGCAATGATTCTGAATAAGATTTATTCAGACACGTTATTGGATAAGAATTGATAATCAGCTATTAGTAACTAGTGTCTGAAGAATCAAAAGTATACCTACACATATTAACAGATAAACTTACCATACTTCCATACATAATGAATCTTCGTGAAAATTTACCGGCATTGGTCTGAAATAAAAAATATCGAATGTTTTCAACGTTATTTTAATATTTTGAATTGCCTCTTGACACTGTAATACACACTGTAAATATAAATACAATACAAAAAGAGGACGAATCTTTAAAAAAAAACGGTCTGATTTAAAAATGATTAAACTACTTCACTTTTTAGGACCTAGGAACTAACAATAATGATACATAATAATAAATAATGCTGGACATTTCACATAGCGTCATCTAGCCCCAAACTAAGCAAAGCTTGTACTATGGGAACCAGGTAACTGATAGAATACTTATATTTTTTTTTTTTAAATACATACATATTATACATAGAAACACCCAGACCCGAGATAAATATTTGCAGATCATACAAACATTTATCAACTTGATAAAGAAAAGTCCCTAAGATTAAATAAGGTTCATTTCAGTGGGAGTTACTTGAACTTTATTTATTTAGGGAGCAGGAATGTTTCGCAATGTTCCCCTTTAAAGACCGGGGATTTACAACAGTAAGCTTAAAGTTTATTTTCGCCTGAATTAATCACTATCAATCAATATTCACTTAGGTACTTAACCCAGTATACTTTGTGGTCGGTCAAGACACTATCGTAAATGTTGCACATACCTTCGAAGTACCTACATACTTTCGCATCCAGCTACCCACTATTGAAATAAAAATTCAAAACTATTTCATACAGTCATCGTGAAGCTCAAATACTTATTTGAATTTTTTCGAGATTGTCGTTTATAAATATCTGTTGCGTATCGATTTGAAAATTGGTAGATTTTAGAATAGTTAATAGGCTATATTTCAAATCAACAAAAACATAAATGAAGATGATTGGGTTCCTAATTTTCAACCGACTTCAAATAATTACGTTTTAATACTAAAAAGAAAAGCGACTTCAATGTTTGACTCGAAACGCGGTGTGACTCAGGGCGTCAAGCTGTCGATTCGATTTCTATTTGTGACATGGCTAGGAGGGAAGGTGTTTAGAGTTTTACGGGGAAACTATCAATCCCTCAGGAATAAAATTTATATGGGACCACCTCTGGAGTATACCCTTTCAAACATAAAAAGAATTTTGCAAATCGGTCAACAAATGGCGGAACAATCGCGTAACAAGATACAAAAAAAAAAAAAACATACAGACGAATTGAGAACCTCCTCCTTTTCAACCGACTTCAAAAAAGGAGGAGGTTCTCAATTCGTCTCGAAGTCGCTTTTCTTTTTAGTATTAAAACGTAATTACTTATATCAGTTACTACTTATGTTTTAGCTTTTGTTGCTTGCGTACACAGTTTAAACAAAGATGTTCAAGGGACGTAAGTAATAATAATTTTCATTGCCAAGTACAAGGTACCAGCTTAATGTAGATACCGAGTAGAAACCATTGTTTAATGGCATAACAACACATTACCACTATATTACGTAAACATAGAACAACGTTATTTAAAACCAATTAAAATGATGAATAATATGATGCTGCGAGTTGGTCAATGGATCCATTTTATTAACCATTTGTTGTCCTGCAATAATTCGTGCAAAAAACGCAAATAGAAATGCGGCATCGCAAACAGTAAACAAGATACGAAGAATAGGAGTTATTGATTTTTACTTTCACTAAAGTTCATCACCTACTATTTTAATATTTTTTGAATTAAAAAAATATTTGGGAGTAATTAAAATAAAATCTTTTTGTCAAGCAAAATGGTTCGTTTAGAATTTTAGATCCTTTTTTTTTTTATTAACCTATGTCATCCCACTGCTGGGCAAAGGTCTCCCCCAATTTCTTCCATCTGTCACGGTCTTCTGCCACGTCCCACCAGTGCTCTTCAAAGGCATCCAGGTCGTCACGCCAACGTTTTCTCGGCCTGCCCCGGCTTCGCCGCCCATCTGCAGGCACCCATGGCGTGACAATCC
Source organism: Epirrhoe tristata (assembly GCA_951394285.1). Classification (NCBI taxonomy): domain Eukaryota; kingdom Metazoa; phylum Arthropoda; class Insecta; order Lepidoptera; family Geometridae; genus Epirrhoe; species Epirrhoe tristata. The sequence continues at coordinate 5,356,107 of OX596146.1, read as the reverse complement.
CTGCCCACCTATCGCTATCCATACGTCGTATGGATTTAGATCCTAGTGACGTAAATAATATACGAGTAGCTAAGTGATCACTTCAGCCAGTGTGACATCACGGCACGGCGCCGGCGGCGCGCGTAGGTATGAATCGGTCTTATCTTACCTCTAAGACGTCAATAATGTTTGATTTAATACATAATTAACAAGCCTTTATAAAAAAATACTTATGTATACTTAGTACTTACAAAGAGAAATGTTCCTCCCAAACAGGGTTGAGCGTAGACTGCTTCACAGAAGAGTTGTACCTCTGAGAAGAGTTCGACATCATGTATATCGTCACAAACGGGTCGCTCAACCCATTAGGATCCTTAGGAACCAAATCTTTAGCTTCAACAACCTCAACATTTAGCATCAATTCTGGAGGTTCCTTAGCTTCGGCCTTAGTCATCAGTTCATTGTGCTTGTCGTTTGATATTTTGAATGCTTCTTGTACATAGGACAGCATAGCAAGCTGCCCTACTTCGCAGCCTACGTCACAGCCCCCCACATTATGAAGGATCTCGTACAAAATCTCCAAGTAAAGTTCATCGATCTGCAACAAACGAAAGCCTAGTAAGACACGCTGTATTTTCCTCTTACGTTTATTTACAACATAGGAATTTTCGTTCGCTAGTGGCTACATTTTTTATAATTCTCATTCCTCAGTAATATTTAACCGTATAGTATAGAGAATTTAAAATTAGAGAGGTATATCTTAATCGTCTTGAATTTTTACTTTAATAATAAAGGTCATCAGTCATATTGAGGATAAATCAATTTTCAAATTAGAAACCACCAAAACCAGAGGATCCAACAAACAAATTCCCTGATCAATTTTATAAAAACACTCAAGAAGAAAATCATAAGTATTCGAAAAATACATACCGAAGTATCATAATAGTATCTTAATTTCATAAATACAAGGAAACGTCCTAACACCGAACAATCCTGTTTCACACTGAAGCTAAAACCACCACAGAATGAATCACCTTTGACTACAGGGGGCTGAGGCTACCACCGGAACCGATCACGACCTATGCCATACTACGACGGATTTCAAATGTAATGACACACTGAACTCCAAAATAGGTGCACGAATTCTCTGCAACTTGCAGGGTTAGTGCGCCGACGTAGAAGGGTGGGAAGCGAAGCTTATTGATCTGATCGAAAGCTAGGACACTAGTGTTTTGGATCAACCGCGTCGCTGGTTACGGAGCAACGACTTTGTGTTTGCATAACTAGCGTGAGGTTAACCTATCAGACATCGCACCGACTTGTGAATTCTTGTTGGTGATTCACATTCTTTGTGAAATCCCCGTAAGATTTGGTTTTTTACAATGATTTGGCATGTTCCAAAAAATTACCGGACAGCAAATAGCAATAATTTTTACTAATCTGGAACCTTGACCTAACTGAATGTATTTATTCCCGAAATAAAAAGTTGATACTAGTTTTAGTAAATGTACCCACGGTCATGCACTGTATCAGCATACTGGTCTGCCGTTCCAGGAGCTCTTTCTTGACCCCCCTGAACTTAGTTCGAAGTGTTCCCATCCCATTCATTTTCACTGTAACACTTATTTCACACAGATCATGAAATCACAATATTAATTCACTGGGAAGCGCAACTTCAATTGAACGAGCTCACTCATGACGAGATAATGAATTAAACTTTCCCGGGAAAGGGATGCCGCAGCATCGAATGCTGAAACTGAAATGTGTAGCGCGAGCTGCCGGTGCACTGGCGGAGTTCGGCCGGGAGTCGGGAATGAACCGCCACTGCCGCCAAATTCTATTTTTGCAAAGCGTCTACAACGAAGACGAATGCGAACTAAACCGAACAAAAAAATGAATTGTCCAAAATCTTTTTAAAATACCTCAAACGTCTGCCTGTCTGTTTTTAGATTGGTATGCACTAACTTCCTGACTTCAAAACTTAGCTATCACAAGAGAAGCAATAAGCAAGACTAAAATCTTTTACGTTTCCTTCAAAGTTAGATCATCTCAGGTCATAAGGTAGTATTTATTTGAAAATGCTTTTACTGCGTCAGTTATCTACTACTTCTAATTCGAGTAGGCTTTTCTATGGATTACCTTCATAAACATCATCCTATTTCAAATATAATATCTTTGCTAATGGATAATAACCAATTTATGATCCTCTTTAACCCAAAAAAGTTATAAAGCAATGCATTAGTTTAATTTTATGCGCAAACGAAAGCATAAAGGCTTATAAAGGTCTATAAAAAATATTGAGCACTCGAATTCGATTAGAGCCAGATAGGTCATGTTTGTTTGTCTTACTGCAACATTGTTTCGAGTTTTCACAATCGATAAAAGCTACCAAAGGAGAGCTTTTGTTTGAATCATTGAATGGTTGCGTTGCGAGGCGGGAATTAAACTTGCTAATTATAATCTACTTCACCTTCATTTCACACGCGAGTTATTTGATGAACCTCATCTACGGAAAACCCCTTTGCACCGTTCACACGCGAAACCGGTTCTTAATAAAACAGATATTTAGAGATTGTTTATCATAATTTTGAGTGGTTTTAGCACGTTAGTACCTACCTACTTTAGTAGGTAATTTCAAGGTTCTTCTCTTAGAAGCAAGCAACAGGCACGCGTTGAGCGTTTTATTTATTTTATTCGCCACGTGCGTTTATGTTCGCCAGAAACGGAAACTAGTGTTACAATTTAGCTCAATTATTTACATAGCAAAACTGATTTCAACAAGCACTTCATAAGGCTCTTGAATGATAAATTGATAGGAGGATGAAATGATGGCATCAGTTAACAAATCTTTGTTATTGAATGTTTAGATAGAGAAAAAACATAGGTACAGTTACTTTGATATATAAGTAAAGAAGGTAAATAATACCTAGATACTAGAGATAGATAATAAATAATTCTAGAGTGAATATTAAAACGTTAGTTAACTTTTATAACAATTGAAGTTCAACGAATTAAATCCTAGTCTTATTGTTTACATTCAACAATTCAACCAATAGAATAGTGCAATATTAATCAAAGATTTCTATGCAAATGTTGAGCTAGGTATAGTTTACGTCGTTCTTTGAAGACGCAGGAAAGCTAGATCTGCAAACGCTAATGCACACATGATATAAACAGTATGCAGCAAATGGCGAATTACAAGATTAGATAACGGAACCGTTTCCATCGCGAGCTAACCTTGAAGAAATCAAATACCTGGTTGCCTATTAGACGTTCTATCCGGTGCAATTTAAAATCTAGTAAATCCAAACAAGAAGTGACTCAATTCATTGACGATGTTATGCGAAAGAAAAAAACCTGACAGAATATAACATTGAAGTAACGTTGTTATGTTAGTTTAAAAGATTATGTTGTAAGTTTCCAATTTTATTCAAGGGGAATGACATTGGATAACAACATTTAACGAAGACCATTGAGAGCAACCTTGAGAAAGTTGACAAACTGATTGGAGAAAAGTAAAATGCCGCTGGCAATATGCCACATGATGGAGACGGGATAAAATCCGCTCCCAGAAATTACATTGGCGCTGCAACGTCATCGAAGCATCTGCATAGAATTACTATGCCACTGACTTCAACAGAGAAGTCTTTGTTTGTAAGTCGTGTAATGAATATCAAATAGGATCTGTATCATCGTATTTCTAACAAGACAAACATCTATTCACGATTATTTAGTTCCCTTGGAATCGTGCCCATGAAAACTAAAATCAAGTTATGTCGCTGTAACGACTCATTGCATTCGGACTCCGACCCATTTTACAGAAATAGGCGTAGCTCAATGTCTAGTTCAAATTAAATGGAGTAACTAACATTGTTTTTAAATTCCTCCTACAAAACTGTTGTTTGTTTTATCTATACAATACATCATTAAAGTAATGTAAAATACAATAACAGCGACAATCAATGAACGAGTGTAGCCCAAAAGAGCGGGGCAGCGGATATTCACAATAAAAGTGACGAGCCCTGCCAAGTACCTATCCTACGACCTTCCTACGACGTACAGGTACCTAAATGACGTTGCTAACAATCAATTGAACACGATGAAATGTTAACTCATCGGCTTGCTAGCATGTTTGTATTGGCTTATATAGGTCAACTACTTTAGATTTTTTTCTAATTCAATATTAGTAAAATACTCTATGTGATAGCAAGCAATCTTAACTGCTATGTTTTAAATCCAGGTTAACGCGATTCTGGCACCTAAACCAAACCAGGAAAATACGACTCATCACATAACCATTAACATAAAAGTAGGTAAGTATCTACTGACGCAAATATTTCATAACGAAAAAATTCCAGAACGCAAAGGTGTAATAAAATAGAAATAAAAACTCACATTCCACCCGATGGCTTCTATGTAGCGGTCTATCTTTTCGTGTTCATCCGGTTCAGAGTCCGTGTCGAGGAGGGTTCCGCTGCCGCTGTCGGAATCACGGATGCTGGAGATCTCAGTTTGGAGATCACCTTCGACCCTCTGCTCCCCATCTTGTTCCTCAACTTCCTTCAATGGAGCTAGAGGCGTGCTCTCCTCTAAAGCAGCCCTTGCCGACGATTGTTTTAGAATAGATCCGAACTTTTCAAAGAATCCATTATCCACTTCTTGTACTCTGCAAAAGAACGTTGCTATTTATATCGTTATCGAGATTAGAAGTATAAAATTTGTAAAAAATATTTACCATTTTGATAAGTGATGGCTGGCATTAAAAGATATATTTACCTATAGTTCAACTTTATTTGAGATAATAACAGCAGATATAAGAAATATTTAAAATTACTGATTATAAAACAAAATAGAGCATTGAAAATGTGTTTTCACAAATCATAAACTACAGACTATTTTAACTACAATCACAAGTTTGGAAGACTGGAATGATTGGCAAGATCACTTCATAGTTAGATACAACTCAAGCTAGAACTGCTTGTTAATACAACATTGTGCCAATTCAATATATAAACTAGGTTTTAAATGCAACTTATTATCTAGTATTGACAGTAAAATCTTAACTATTATGGCATTGTTTTTCCATATGAATATTTTAAGATTTTTGGTATACACTGTTTAGGCTAGTTGTATAATTCACTTGTCTAAGCCAGACATTAGTGTGTACTTTATATCAGTATACTCCTCGGCTCCATGTTTGCTCCCCTCCCTGCCAATACCAGATTCCTTGATACCTCCAAATGCTGGCTCAGGGGCAGACAAAATGCCATCATTTATAGCTACCATGCCAAACTCCAGGTTCTTTGACATTCTGAATGCTTGACCAAGCTCTTTTGTAAATACATAAGAAGCAAGACCACTTCTTGTGCTATTGGCAATCTTCAGAACCTCATCTTCGGTTTTGAACTTTAAGCATGTAGCTACAGGGCCAAAAATTTCTTCTGTGTAAATTTTCATATCTTTTTTAACATCAACCAAAAGAGTAGATTCATAATATTTGTTCCCAAGTTCAGTATTGAATTTTCCACCGATGAGAACTTTCGCTCCTTTCGATACAGCATCAGACACTAAGCCAGATACTTTATTGGCCTGCTCCATGTTGACAAGAGGCCCGCAAGTGACACCCTCTTTAGTACCAGGTCCCAGTATGCATTTTTTGCCAATGCGAGCTTTGAATCCATTCACAAACTTATCGTAGACATCCTCATGAATCAAAAACCTGTTAGCTCCAATGCAAGCTTGGCCATTATTCCGGAATTTGGCTAACATTGCCTGATCTATAGCATGTTCAATATCAGCGCTTGGAAAAACAATAAAAGGTGCATTTCCTCCAAGTTCCAATGCAACTCTTTTGATGCCTTTAGCAGCCATTCCATACAATATCTTGCCAACATGAGTTGATCCTGTAAACGAGATGCAACCAACATTGTCGTCTTCACACAACACTTTGCCAACAGCTGGGGCGTTCTTCCTGCTGCTTGTGACAACATTAATAACTCCTTTTGGGACACCAGCTTGCTCAGCCAGTTCCACTGCAGCAAGAGCGGAGAGTGGAGTGTCTTCAGAAGGCTTTATGACACAAGTACAGCCCGCAGCCATGAGAGCTGCTACCTTTCGAGTAATCATTGCAAAAGGGAAATTCCAAGGGGTAATAATTGATACTACACCCAATGGTTGACGAGTCAGTAGTACTTGCTTATTAGGCCATGGACTGGGAATAACTTCTCCGTTGATTTGACGGGCAGTGTCAGCAAACCACTCCAGGAATGAGTTACCATAAGCAACTTCACCTTTAGCCTCGGACAATGGTTTCCCAGCTTCTGCTGTGATGATCTCAGCTAAATTGTCTGTATTTTTCAGGCATAAATCGTACCATTTCCGGAGGATGTAGGATCTATCCTTAGCAGTAGTGTCCCTCCAGGTTTTGAAAGCCTCAGATGCTACATTCACAGCATTCTTCGCGTCGTTTCCATCCATGTCCGGCACTTCAGTTATTACGCTATCATCTGCTGGGTTGAGCACGGGGAAGGTAGCATTACTGCCGGCTTTAACCCATTTCCCATTCACGTACGCTTGATTCTTCAGTAAATGCATGTTTCTGTACTGAGTGAGATATAATTTTATATGCCGAGATGTCGCCGCTCGCAGAATATCCATTCTTGGTGCGCGTACAATCGAAACTGATTGAGAGAATTACTAAATTATGTGTCGTTATCTCACAGTTGGGCGCAATACCTAACGTGATAATAAAATAACAACAATCTAAAACCTGCGCGATAGATGACACTCAAATAACTGTTACGTATCTTACGTAATACGAGCACGATGCGCAGCTTTATATATTTACAGAAGAATAAATAACTATTGTATAAAAAGGGAAATCAAAAAATCTATTCATTTTGCACAAGTGAAAAACAGCTGTTTGGTAAACTGTCTGACATGACAGCAGAACTACTATATCATGTCATTGTCAAAGTCAATTTGACCAAATCAGAAATGCGTTCCATGCAGAAGCGGAATCGAGCTTTGAACGAAGATCGAGCGTAAGAAACGGAACGTAAACCGGTAGAGGCTCAAGTCAGGGTAACAAAGAGCACATCTAGGGTGCTCTTTGAGTCAGAATATAAATAAGAATGTGGTATGGAATCAAAGGATAAGGATAGGTGGGTAGTCAATTGATGTTATATCATTGGGTGTATTTTTATTACAGCATGCGAAGCGATAATTATTCTTCGACGCTTTGTTTGAAATAAAATCATAAGAAGTTGATAATAGAATGGTAAGTAAGTACCTACTTAGGTACTTACCTTACCTACCTACACCCATTCATCTACCTACACAACACAGGTGTATGTAGGTATTCCTAAAGCCTAGGCCGAGTGGGGTAGGTAGGTACTTAGGTAGTGCCTCGACTTAACACGAGCTCATATCGGTGAAGGAAAACATCACAAGGAAACCGGCGCAACGCCCCGGCGGCGCGGCGAAGGGGTTGCAAGCAACCCGTTCATGTAGGTAAGTAGGTACTCGTATAAGTAGGTTCTGTAGGTTGGAATGCTGACCAACACTACGGCCAAAGGATGTAGGCAGTCGTGAAGTTAGCCGTTGCGATGAGTAATAGACAGCTAGACGCTTTTTCATACAAAATTGTCTACTGCGCATCGAAACGGCTAACTTCACGAAGCCGTTGACTTGATCGTGTTGTAGGTAAAGTATGGAAGTAATAGCGGCTTCTAGTAATGAAGCCGAATCTAGTTTGTAAACAAAATAGTTCTACGACTACTCCGCCGGACCGTATTTTCACGGGTTCGGATCGAATTCAGATCGGACGTAGTGCGAAACCACTAGTCAGTAGGTAATTATTTTAGAGGTGAAAGCATAGACTACTTTAATACCTACCTGCTTGAGGGCTTGAGGGAAAAGTATTATTAGCGCTTTCACACAAACCTTGTATCGTGATCTTTTTCTTCTACAGATTTCTGCTGTTGCAACTTCTCATAGAAGCCCTTCCACATTGATTCTTCATCCATTATTCTGGCACTTTTTTTATTTTGAAAACAAATCTGTCTGACACTCCCGATAAAAATAACGTCTAGGTAATAACGTAACCGCGACACAACAAGATGCAGATACCCTCATGGGTTTGTTTAATGAATCACTTGAATGAAAGAGTCACGGGCCAATGACGTAAACATCGAAAGAAGGCAGTTCTTGAGAACAGCCCGGAAATAGCGAAACACAAAGATCAGAGCAAAACTGAACCACTTAGCGGTCACTGACACGAGTTGCATTAACTTATTCAATGATCTTAGACGAGTTGTCGCGTCCGAACCTTATGAATATTTACAAAACCGATTGTACCCAAACACTGCGCGATTGGTTTGTTTTGGCCAAACGGTATCGACTGACGTAATCTTAGTTTCAAGGCGACAGAACCAACGATCCAGCTCCACGCACACAGCCGCTCGCGGCGCTGAGCTAACTAAGCAAGCTGCATTAACACACGTGCTTTTGTAACCAAACGACACCACGACACATTCATCATCACAATGCAAACATTTAGATGATGATAAGATGCATCCCGAGACAAAAATAAGGTTACCACTAAGATAGGTATCTATGGCTATTACTAAAACGTATTCTTAGACACTACATCCTGTTTATGAATTAATTAATCTCAATAAAATAGATTTAAGATGCTACCTTATGTTATGGGTAGGTACCGTGGTACCTATGTATAATATAAATCATCAAATAAATAAATCTAAAGGCCTAAAGTAAGCACTACAATCACACGAAAGTGGATGTCGTCCAGGTTATAGTACCTACAATTTAGCCTAATAGCATATTTAGATAACGTACCATGGGGAAGATATGGGTACTTATGCTAATAGTGCATGTGTAGGTCCTAACATAGGTCCGTCAGTACCTATGAAAAGTACGTATTGTAATAGGTAGAATAGGTACCTTGACCAAATTTTTATTTTCCTAAAAGGTTGTTAATTTTCAAGCTCGGGCCTTTCATGCAACGACGAGGTGAAGCTGATTCTGAGTTGTAGGAGTAGGAGCCTAGCACTATGTGGCTAGTCATACATCACAAGTAGATGAGGCATGTCAAATGGTTATCACTTTATCAACATGTACTTAGCGTGTTAATCATCTTATACTGTGGTTACCAAAGAAACAAAGAAGCTCGACACGCAAAATATTCAGCGGAATGACATCATCACGGCTACCTACTTGTTACAGAGCCTATCCTTGTCCAATTTAGTACAATAGAGAAAGCAAGGGATAGTGTAGGGGTAAAAACAATGAGTGGAGAACCAGACAAGCATGACCATAGCTGGTTTGTAGTGGGTGGCTGAACACAAGTTATGTATGCAAACAAATCCTATATGTTATAAATGCATGCACAATTCCTGTTATAATAGTTCACGTAACTAAGTCATAGCTTAGTTTGTGCTAATTTTAATGTTAATTTAATAATGTACTAATTTAAACATGGCTATAGCCTAAAGTAACAATGGAAGGTAACGCGGCATCTACAACACAAGTCTTGTACTTAGTGTAGATACCGCTGCACATCCTAATCAACCACAAGCCATCCTGATTGTAAAGTATGATTAGGTAGGTCCTACCTACCTAATTATTAAATATACCTACCTACCTAATTGTAAAAAATTGTAAGATTAACCAATTGTTGATTGTACTCTGCTTGATTTGAATGAACGTAATTATTTATTTATTATTTATTATTACTATATAATTACCTACTTTTATGAACGTCGATAAGTCTAGTCTTGACTCTTTTAACTTTGATCTTTCGGTGGATGGTAAAAGATGGACACAGCTCAAATCTCTTTAAATCTTACAGAACTCTTCAAGTCATGACATCACACCCTTTCTGTTTCTTTCAAGATTTATTTTAACACATAAACAAAGCTTGAAGATAGGAAGTCCAATAATAAGCGAGGGCCACTCGTTGTTAGTCAATAAACGATAGTCGTTGCTTAAGAATAAGACCCACGAATTTTAAAACGTTCTATCTGTGAAGTCACGAACGTCCTTGGTTTACCTTGAATAGGGTCTGCTCAATAGGTAGGTACCTACCATACGTTTTCTTTATGAATTCTGTACTCGTTGTAGTTGTAGCATAGCCTTGAACTTATACAGTACCTAAGTACCTATCAAGGTCGATCCTATTGGGGTGGGGTGTCGCAGGTCAAGTTAAAACGAAAATATCAACAAGCCGAACGGTGCGGACGAGAGGCAGACATTGAAAACTATTAGTGCTTATAAATTTGGTACTTTTGGTAGGTCTACAATTTATTAAAGTGACTTTTTGGCTTATGTACAGGTAGGATTTTAAAATTCATCCAGATCGGTACAGAGTAGATCATTCAATTTAATTATTATGTTTAAGGTCAACCCAGTTTTGAGAAAAAAAAACACAAGCACATTGAAGAAATGAATATTCATCTAGCTAGTGTTTGATCGATAAAAACAGGCGTCTCCCTGTCTAGAGGGATTTGGTGGCATGACATAGTGTAGTGTACCTTAATAGATATATAAATCATATTTGTTAGTATAATTATAACTCCCAACGTAGTTTAACTAAGTAATGTACCTACGCTAAGTTAAATTTATATACATAAGTTAAGTTCTCAGTAAATGAATTATTGTAATTCTAAATGAGAAAAATAAAGTTCTTAAACCATAATAGACAATTTTGTCACTATTGCGAATTTGCGAAAATTGCGGTAAATATTTTCATGCACTACGCCGTCACCAGAGTTGGCCACTTACTCATACGAACTTACTTATTTATGCAGTACGATGTTTAAGTGTAATGAACATATCTGTCTGAGTCAGTCAGTTTTTTCACAGATGTGGATCAATAAGACACGCCCGAAAATTAAGCTTTTAGCTCCTCTTCTTTTTTCAGATAGACTTGTGTCACCTACGACGTTCCGCCCAGAGATAATGATTAGGTAGGTACTTAGACTGTAGGAAGGTTGGTACCTACTACATATTCACCAGCAGACTTATATGAATTAGCTCGGATCAAACTTAAAAGGATCAAGCTAAAAAACAAAAAAAAGGTAGGTACTAGGTACCTAATCAAAATCATGAAGCAAATTGCAAATTCAAGCAAGTGCCTTACATTCAACCAAAAATATCCTTACTTTTTCCTGCTGATAATGTGATTATCTTGCAGTTTCTTATAAACGAATTTCCAGGGGTCTTCAGGAGTTTTCGCTGGCATTTTCACAACACTATTGAACTTAAGGACTGATCACTTATCCGAAGGTATTATCCTGGATGAATGAGGATAATGTTTAAAATTCTATTTTACACGGTAAAATTCATTTTCAGGCTTCGCGGCGCGCGCTATGTAAGCGACTGGTTACTGAAATGCACGAACTGTTCTTATGCCGCAAGCTTTGTTTGCCTGGGGTTTACCTACTCTAGTTTTTTAGAGATCCAAGGCTGGTTCAATGGTAGTATGAAGTTGCGTTTTTTGCCGGCTTATTGTTAATTCTCTTCGTCAAAACGCTTTGTGAGATAATAGCAATGAAGGTTATTGGCACTACCTATAGCCGAAAAAGCTTTTGAAAAGCCAATAGAACCTTAATAATAATTCAAAGCTTCTTTTCGTCTATTTTGATGTGAAGAGGTGTCTTACTCTACCAACTGTTGATGTTACTGATGGAACTGTATACAATAGATAATTAATAATGCACGTTACCTATAGATGGGTTACCTAAAAGAAAGCTAGTTCCCAAACTTTTCTTGGCTAAGCTTGTTTGCGACTATTCTAACTGATCCCATAAGTCTTACAAATTATAATATGTTTTATTTTGTTTGTGGCGAACCCCTTTGCATTCTGCATTTTCTGCTCTATGGGTTCGTCTCAAGCTCAACACTTTCAAGCGTCATACAGAGTTAAAAATAAAATATTGTAGATATAGGAGGAAACAGCGCAGTAAAAACACCGGTGTGCCAGATTATAACTGCACAATTTAAACATGTTTAGGTGTAATAATGGCACTTGAATAACTACTGTATTGTAAAATAATATCAGAAAAAAGAAAAGAATCTGCAGAACCACAGAAAACCATTTGATATCATCCTTGCATATTAAACGAGATTTACTAATCACCTCTTAATTTACCTGCAATAGATTTAAAGCTGTGGATCAAGTTTCTCAAGGCTTCAACAACACAATAGAAGTACCTAAGTACCTACTTTACTCAGTAAATTATAAAATAACCCACATAGTAATGTAATCCCGTATGTTACCGGTTTTTCACAGACATCTTACAGACTGGTTGTTTTTATATAAATTTTGAAGACTGGGGATACAAAATGTACCTATCCCGAAACCCCAGATGGCATTTAAACCTTACTAGGTACCTAAGGCTTGCACCGAGGTGGCATCAGCGGACAAAAAGTTTGATGAATCAAAGATGCGAGTTTGTTTGGAAATTATTGTAAAAAAGGAAACGCAGGAACTTGTTTCGTTGGTTATGAACAAAATCGGTAGGTACCTAAATACCACATACACATACAATACAATGTTTTCGTAAACATCTTTGCTCAGAATAAGCAAGTAGATAGATATACGGAAAAGGGACACAGGACAATTGGTACATTGACCTCACATCCTCAAGCGCATGATAGCTTAGAGGGCAGCTAACAGAAACGCTCTTGAATAAGGGCCACTGATCAGAATATTTTCGGATTTTTAAGCTAACAAAACGATGAATGTGTAAGTGTGGTGTAAGTAAATAACGACACAGGTGTTAGAGTAAACGAACGGACTTATTAGTGGATATTCAGTCTGTACATATGTGATTTTATTATGTTATATCACAATTATTACCTATGTTGAATTATTTTGATTGTTGAAAACTAACTTCGTGGGGGAAACAATATTAAGTAGTTAGGTAGGTACCTACTTAGATTAACTATACATTGAAGCATGAAACAAGCCCACATCTAATTTCATCTGCGACCGATTGTCTTACGACTTACGACTAGGTACTACGAAGCGCTCATCTAGTGATTGCAATTAAGTATCTTGAAAACCACTAAACCGGTTTTGATAAAATTATCGATTTCCTAAAAATAAAGGAAATTAATCCAATGAAACAGAATAATTGTACAATTCGATTTCTATTTACTGAGAAATACTTGGATGGATTGGATAGGTAATACCACAGACAATATGTAATACTCATCATTGACTTTAATCACTAGCACATTCTGGTCAAATTGATCACCTCTTTTATTGTAGTCGGTTAAAAGAAAAACAAACTTCTTGCTGTAATTCATTACATCGAGTGTGGTGAAATGATCATAAGTGCGCCTTAGCCGTGGGCCTGGATAATAGGTAAAAAAGACTACTCTCTCAGTTATAGAAATACCTTCTGAGGATCTCAAAGGTACATCGTGATGAGACAAAAAAGCAAGAAACTCAAAAGGCTTAGTTAGATAAAGAATACCTTGGTAATTAATGCATCGTCTCATGAGTCACAATCGACGTCACAGTCTTGTACTTTCCGTGGTCAATTTGTCATGACGTCCATCTGACTATTGGGTGCTATTGGAGATGCTCCATTCAAATCTCTGAACATCAGTAGGACAAGCGTTTTTATAATACTTATCTTATTCAGATTAGCAGTAAAAATAGGTACTTAGTTAGTAAGTATAGGAAATAAGAACATTTTTTGATGAACATTTGGTTTCGTAATAGACGGGAATTCATCGCATGTTAAATTAGGTACCTAGGTAGATACTTTATTCTGTTTCCCGATGTAATAACACCTAGGCGTGTTCAGTTTACGCAATGAATTCCCGTTTAATTAGCCAAACATAGTATAGTAAAATTTCAAGAAACACTTTGTTATTTTATCGATCAAAACCCATCCATTTGGTGTTTACTAGTTTCATCGAATGAATGAATGAATGAATAACCCGCGATCCTGTGCTTCACAATTTTTATTGTGTCATGTCACCATGCCAGTCCAAAGCTAGATCGATAAATCGATTATTCGATATGACTAAGCAAGGTGTATCTAGGCAAAATCACAGACAATAAATTAAATCATACATACATGTATATTATGATTTGTGATCATACTAACGCCATCTATCTTGTCCCGGACGAACCGAGGAATATTTTTTTGTGCATGATTCCAAAACAACAATTAAGTACTACGGTACATATTACTGGTACTACTAAATATCTCCAAAGGTTCAAAAAAAATCCAAATTCAACTAAAATACCTACTGTTAAAAATATTAGGTAGGTAAGCTTTCTAGATAGAGCTGAGTGAGAAAAGGATAGTGTAAAGGCTTGGTAAAGGCTAATTAAATGGAGATTTTCATCGCAATTCAAATCGTAGGTAGGCACTAAGTACTAACCCAGATAAGTAAAGGCACTAATAAGAAGAGTAGGTAAGTATTCTGTTTTCGTAGGGTAGTCTTTGCTTTTTAGAAAAACGATAAGTACCTAGATGACGGAATGCTTGAACTCACAAGGACACATTCGCCGATTCTGCTACAATCTGCACATGTTAGCTACGCATGACAGAATACTCTATCTATATTATGTATGGGTACGGGACGTAGGTACCTACCTACTCTTATTATTAGTATAATTTAAATTATCATAAATATACGCGCATACCTATCTAATTAGTTAGCGAGTGATCGATATAATTGTCATTAGAGGAAAACAATCGCAATAAATTATGCATTCTTATCGTTCTTATGTCTTGGTAACATCCAGCAGGCCGCATTTGTATGATGGATAGGCATTTTCAACCGACTTCAAAAAAGGAGGAGGTTCTCAATTCGTCTGTATGTTTTTTTTTTTTTGTATCTTGTTAAGCGATTGTTCCGCCATTTGTTGACCGATTTGTAAAATTCTTTTTATGTTTGAAAGGGTATACTCCAGAGGTGGTCCCATATAAATTTTATTCCTGAGGAATTGATAGTTTCCCCGTAAAACTCTTCCCTCTTCTCTCCTAGCCATGTCACAAATAGAAATCGAATCGACAGCTTGACGCCCTGAGTCACACCGCGTTTCGAGTCAAACATTGAAGTCGGTTTTCTTTTAAGTATAAAAACGTAATTATCGAATCTATCTTCCCTAGAAAGTCATCAAAAAACGTGAAGGACTTACCGAGTTTTGCTTTCCGTCTTCGTCTGTTCGGTTCTCTTCCCACGCCACAAAAACAGACAATCCAAAGCGCCTTTCTTAAAAGGCGGCTTCAGTAACTTCCACTTCTTCTTAGAGTCCAAAGTCTTCGATGTGTCCGTTGTACGGATAGAACTCACACTAAGAATATCAGGCTCTGAACTGCCTTTCCTAAGGTCACATACACTAGAATAATTTATGCACTTCTCAAACACTGAACTTTCCGACGGGCATGTTTTTCTCTTTGAAAGCGGAGTCGAAGTAATAAAGTCTGATGTAACACTTAAATCTAAGCCACTGTCATTTAACGTTGGCGTAATCGGCAATCCTTCGCTGATGCTGTGAAGTTTTGACCGTGGATTTCTTTGGACCACTTTTGCGTTTAGTATACTAGTTGGCTCAAAGTTTTTGCTCTTCATCGTGTGATGAACGTCGACGAATGCTGTGACATCTTCGCAGCTTCTGGCGCTGTACTTGGATCCGATGAAGCCAGGTTTGTTTTGTTCCGCAGGGTTAGGATCGTAATGCACGTCTCCCATGCTGGCGAGGTTGTCCTCACTCTTGGAGAGAGCTTTCGAGAAGGGTTTCTTTGTACGCGGCGGTCGCGTCGGAGCCGGTGATGATGTCTTGGGAGTGATGCGCCTGGCGCTGGCGGGTTCGTGCGCTCGCTTGTTGTGCCTGGAGTATTTTGCGATAATTCTGTTTATTTCAGCGCTATTCTTGCGTCTATGTGTGTGTCGTTTGAAGTTGAGTGGTTGTTGATAAGAGTCAGCCACGCTTGCGCCGGCGACCCGCGCTGACCTCTCGCGCCATTCCGTCACTTTGTCTTCTATCACTCGCTGTAGCTCCAGCGCGCGCATCATAGGACCCAGCTCCGGCATTCTCACAAATTTTATGTTATCAATAAAAGTTGCTCTGGTTATTTTATTTGGTAATAATGAGAGAGCGAGTCTTTTATCAGCCTTTTTCCACGCCGCTGAAACAAATACATAAAACCATGTCACACAATTTGATTGTGACCTACAGCAATAAACCTACCTACTCATAGAAGGGAAGATAGATGAAGATGATTTAATTAACAGTGCGTGCGGGCATTTTAGGGCCTGACTTGACATCTGGCCTTTCATACAAGGTTTGCTCGACATTTGACTTGAATAAAATTACTACTACAACTACGTGCGACTAATGTCCCAATTTCCAGCAGTAATTAGCTATACCAGTAAGTGCCTATATCCTAAGAGCCCTTTATAAAAACCCCTTTATCTAAGTTCTAAGGACCTGACATACATAGATAGTGGCGCTTCAACTTTCCACTTGAATTGTAGGTAATTTGAAACCTCGGGAATATTAAAATATAGGAAAAAAACAAACGTGCAACATTGCACCTTCCAAAACTTGCCTAAATCTATAGAACGATGAAGAGACATCTTAATTTTTTTATAGAACCTTCCGTGTCACTATCTCAAGCCTGTTTAAATGAACACTTGCACAAACACTAGTTCGGGGAACATGCAGTTCCATACACGGCCTCCCGTTACGGACACTGCTCACAAACAAGTGGTTTCATTATTGTATTCGAACACACATTTGGTTACTCACAGAGGAAGTAACAGCCGCGATTTCTAGCATCGACGGAGACCGACGTCCTTCCGAAAAAAGACGTAGATAACCACTACCTACATCCTATTAACGGCATTATGGTCATTATGAACCTATATGAAATCCAATCTAGCATTGCAAGCGAAGATTTATTCTTCAGAAACTTTTAGTCACAATAAAGAAGCGTTTGTTTGTTTTCATATAGATTCTAGAATAAACCACTTACCTACATCTAGTTCATTTGAAGAAAATAATCCAAGCACAGACTCTGAACCGTTAGGTTACTAACGTTGAACGCGTTGATCACAACAGAATAAACAATGAATGAAATGTTTAAGTTTACAATTTCTACGTCAAGCAAGATATGCTCGAACACTTGAATTATCTGATCTTGATCGGATGATAGAGTTGGAAGAAAAAGCCACCGAGCAATGTTAGGTATATGATAGGAGGCCGATAGCTGATAACACGAGATAAAATATTGCCTTGTCGTTTTTAAAGAAATATCATGGTCCCATGACTCATTCAAAACAGTTACAAATTCTAGCAAGACCAAGATCTAAACCTACACATGCATTTAGAATTGTTATCAATGTTATGTAATTTTCTCTTCCAATGAGCATGTAGGTTAGGTACCTATACATGTTTAGAAATTTGATGTTCAACATCTACACAATGAATGCAATACCATTGTTTTTATGCACTTTAAAACACGTAAATGCTGTAACAGATCGTAGATTAAGTACAGAGGAAACTGATTCAATCACCTGGGTAAGTACCTACTGATTAATAAATAATTCCATAGCGCATACGGAAACTACCTATGTAAAAAGTATGCGGTTCAGTAAGTAATTTATTTATCTAAATAGGTACTTACAAATCTTCCGTGGAGTACGAATAAAACAAATCCTTCGGCTATTTCTTATTTAAAGACTTTCAATAATGCCGAAACATGGACAATCTACTCCACCCTACCATTTAATTAATCAGCAAAGTTCAACAAACGGGACGAAAGATCTCTTTGTATTGATGATACAATTTCTGTCTACTGGTAGCAAGAATGAAGACTTACCGAACTATTGCTCCAATTTCACTTTCACTTCATCCTCTTCACAAATCCATGGCACAACATAATGCGAATTTTCACTGCGAGCTTTTCTAAGGGTTCGCGTACACTGACTGACGCCCAGGCCAGCAGTCGCAGTGTTATGATGCGTCAACGCACACGTGTGGTGAGTACACGTGCAGATTCCACAGTGAGCCATCGCTGTTCCAGTTGGCTGCTCCTGCACTTGACTTCCACAGACCTGCCCATCCCGACAATAGTACAATGGACTAAATAGAGCACCCATGTAGGTACCTGATAGGTTCAGAATTACATCAGACTTTCGAGGTTATTAGGTTTATGTAGTTTCTTTAATTTTCTAGGACCACAGTACGAAGTTTCCCAGTTAAATGTTAAGTAGGTACTGATTCACCTTAATATTTTTTCCCATGCAACGATGTCACGAATAAGAGTTTGCGGTCAGATACCGGTAAATGTGTATGTAGGTACTCTGCTGTACCGTCTAGAAGTGGTTATTAAAAAGAACTGTGCTAGTATTGCTTCGAATAGCTAACATTCATTATCTATAGTGTTACGCGGGCATTGTTCGTCGCAGGCGTGACAAGTGCTTCCGCCAAGTTCATTGTCGTGCCGAATCTATGTCCTGCGGTCGTGGCCTGTTGTGACCCCGCCCTTATTTTACAACCAGAATAAAAACTTTTGTTTTCAAAACAGCTAGCAGGTTCTAAATATAATATTGACTTTGGTTTAGTTCAGATAATAGATAAGCCGATGATTTGTTGTTTAACCTAATAGGAGAGGATAGAGGATAGGGCTGAGAGTATCTCGATATCGGTCGACCTTGCTCTCTGACGTCACTACACCGGATCCATCGGATATTGGACGAATTAGCACAAACAGCTAAAATTAACCGTCCTATTACTGGACCCATTATAACAATAAGGTCATTTCCATAATGATGTTGTGAATAAAGTGACACTTGATTAAGAGCAAGGTTACTGTTGTCGCTATTAATAACGGCTCACAACGGTCATGTTTATAATAAAGATAGTAAAAACAATGATGATAGCTTATGAAATTTTCATCTTAACCGAGGTAACTGAACCCGGTGCTTATCCAAATCCGAGTTTCGCAGCCCGTCTCAATTGCTTGAATTGGTTTAAATTAAAGTTCACAAACCATAAGTCGCATTCAATTGAAGTAAGGATAAAAACTCGACAATAGCCATTAAGGACTTCTGAGAATAAATTATGCAAACGCAAGATCACACCCATTATTATCTAATACGTCCTAAAATAGAAGAACACAGAGACTAAGTGAACTAATTCTAGCAAAGACGGTATGATTTTTGACGTCATGCATGAATAGGGTAAAGTGAAGGAGTGTTAGGTTACAACCATGTAGGATAGTCAGGAAAAAAGAGACGGTATGACTATTTGAAAGATATTGTAACCTCTATATACTGCATTACTTATACTTAAATAAAAAAACTCCTGTTTCTTGAGAACTCCTAAAAATTTTGAATTCTATACGCCTACAACCACTTTCCCGCAAATACGTCCGTTTGCGGAATTTCAATAAAATGACGCAATACGAGCTTTGGATGCAAGAAGCAGTTGCACGTTGAATCAATTAATCGTGAAGTGCATGCTCCAAGACTTTCCATCACGACTTCCTGTGCTTATATTATACTTTAGGTAGGTACAGTTAACTGTACCTACTAACTGTAGTTAACTACGGATGTTCATTTGATGTTTCACTGAATATTTCCGAAATCTGTAGAATCACGACCAAAATTTTCACAAAAATTTGAAGTTTTTTATTTATTTATTTTTTGTCAAATATTGTCAATTTTTCTATGGACAGCAGATTTTTTCTATCACCATGATCATGCTCAGCCCGTGCCCGACCACTGCTGGGAATTGGCCTCCTGCATTATAATACCATTCATTGCGATTACGAGCTAGTACACAGGTCTTGCCGCCTATCCTCACACACAATGTCGTAGACCCATCTGGCTGGTAGTTTGCCTGCACTACGCTTACTCTTCCGAGGTAGCCAATGTCAGTAGTATTTTAGAAACCGAAAATAAATGATGTTTAAAAACCGTACACTGGTACTTAATCAACTTTCGTTGCTGACTGTGTGTGCCTGTTTCTATTTGTTACAGACAATACAGTCCCAACTAATTTCTCGATATTAGTATGCAGGTATCGTATACTACGGTACTGTGCGTAAAAATGTTATGGTCTTCGAGGTCTTGGCTCCTTGATCCCAATCCGGAAAGGAGAAAGTTCAATTTCACATACTTCGACATCTCATGTCATCAATCTAACCCATTTTGCTAATTAATTATGTATTTTAGTGAAAAAAGACTTAGCAAATAATCTAAATTGTTTAATTTTACCTTATAATAAGTTAATAAGTTACTTACGCATATAAATAACATAAATTAAATTATGACTAAAAATGCAGACTAATAATTTGATGGCACGTCTTTGCTACTTCACGATGATGAGCCGAATATACTCGAAGCGCCTCCCCTGGAAACAACGATATCATGCATAAATTTCTTTAAATTTTTGTTTTTATTGGGGATAGAGCCGTGATTCTGTTTGTTTTTCAATGTTTTGGGATTTTCCACAGAAGTGTGCATAAACATTAAAATTTAGTAATAATAAATAGGTGTCAAAGCATGAGCTGTTGTTTATAACAAGATTCTTTGGAGTTATAGTTTTTTTGGAGCTAATGTCTAGTACTTATTTAATTGTTGTATTAATTACATACAATAAAAATTTATACAACAATGATTTATGGTGAAAATTTATCAACGAAAAGATTAACATTTAAAATATACTTATGATTATAGTAAATAATTAGAATTAAATAGAATTAGGAAAATAACCTCATCGCAAAATTTATTGCATTTGTAAATAACCATAACAACAACATTGGTAAATAACCCTATGAGTAAACTATATCATACACTTCCATATAAGTCGTAATCAGTATTACCTGGGAGAAGTAGGACTTTGAAGCCAACTCACCTGTAATAGGGTTGAAATTCGTAAATATCGTCAATGACCCTGCGCACACGGCATGTTACGCCACAGGAAGACGGCTGGTCGCCGTACACAGTGATAGCACGCTCCAGCAACTGCTGTGCTGACGTCAGCTCTACCACTGAAAGAAAAAATAAGATCACCAAGAGACACAGTAAAATAAAGAACGACAATACAAGACTTGAAACTAAAGCTAATTTAAACCTAAAAACAGTTTTTAACGCGTAGTGATGAGTTTATGATGCAAGTAAAAATAAATCCCCCAAGATATACTTCTGTTTGTTTTTGAAACTAGCCACTGGTTTGTTTCAGCCTATGTAGTGTCAGAGTGCCACCTATCAGTCACAAATAGTCTTGAACTCAACGTCGTCAATAGAAACTACGGATACTAAACACCCAATCTTGGGATAAAATATCTGCAGATTTATCCCGCTCTTTGTGGGAATCGAACCTGCACTTTTTTCATCTCAGCGTTTGCCGTGAAATTGCAAATAACGTTCTCTATCTCTACTATCTTCTATCACTGGGTGTAGCAAAACATGACCTGCTATAAATAACGTAAGTAACCTAATGCTAATTTTATAGTTCAAACAAACCTGCTGAAGTCTTCAATTATTAGAGAACTAAAAGTATTGTATGTGAAGTTAATTATCCTATTGTATGTTAGTTATCCTACTTCCAACTAATAAGTATGTAAGTAAGTACTAATATTATGGATGCGAAAGTTGTGAAAGTGAAAGTGTAAATTTTTGGATGATTTTTTTTTAAGTGAATGATTTGTAACTCTAGCTAGATATAAATTTACAAAATATGGTCATGTGCTAGATGCATCTGTGGACGTGTCCCTTACTACCGCCTTTTGACATCTTCAAAGGATCTTAGGAACTAATGAAGATTTATCATAATTTGACATTTCCCGGAATATTACTTTATTTCTGGATAGCACGCAAGTAACTATAAAAAAATACTGCCGATACAAAAAAAATGTGGATCTGATTTTAAATGTGCCTCCACATCTAACGAATTGATTTCAATAATCTTTCGATAAGATTTTAGTTATTTAGTATATCGGTACCTAAAATGCAACAATTTCTTATCTATCTCCATCCAGCCGGTGACCCCCACTGTTGAGTATAGGCCTCTTCTCTTTCACGCCACTCCTGGCGATCTTGTGCCAGCCTTTTTCTTTCATTTTTCTTCTAATTTCTAATAAGTATGCATTTAACGTATATGTATAGATAGATAGCTCTTTGGGAAAGTTTCAGATAACATCAAAGAGAAGCAACCACAGGCCGAAAAGGGACATGCTCTCTGCTCTGTCGAGATTAAAGTTCAGCTTTGACAACGCCGCTATCACGACCTACTGTACAATTACTTACTTTTATCTGTTACACGCACTAATTCCAAAAATATTATAGCTAACAGATACACTACCTACAAAAGGCATACTTAAGAATATTGGATCAAAAATATATACTAACCGCATTGTGAAAAACAAGTGTATCATTGCGTGCAAGTCGGAATATTCAATTCATTTGAAATACCTCACTAGCCAGCCGGTGGAGGTAATTATAATTATCCTTCTAAGCTATTTCCCGTCAATCAGTTACCTGCATTATAAAATGAAACTAGAATAATCGAGATAGCAATGAAAACTTACCATGTTTGCCACCTCCAAACTTCCTGTCTTCTTCGTCGTTGTTTTCAGGATTGGCACCCTTCTTAAAATTAATCAATTTTGGAATCACTAGTAAGAAGCACACCACAGCAATCATCGTCACGATTTTCTTGAAAATCAGAAACTTCAGCATCAGTTTCGCAATCGTTAAGATGTCCAGTTTAAAATGTAGTTTATCGAGGAGTGCCATGCCGAATCCCACACCAGGAGCCGTGTAGGGAACTCCATAAGAAGGCTTAGGAGGTCCATAAACAGGGAATGGTTTCGAGACCGGCGGCCCGTAGGTTTGGGCAGGCGGGCCGTAGGTCTGCGCCGGAGGGCCATACGACGGCGCAGGTGGCCCATAACTGTTCGAAGGTGGTCCATAACTGTTCGAAGGTGGTCCATAACTGTTCGACGGTGGTCCATAACTGTTCGGAGGAGAGTTGTAGGTGATATCCGTTTCAAACTTCACAGGAGGAGACGAGTAACTCGATGAAGGCAAATAGCTGCTTGAAGGGCTGGAAAAACTTGAAGATCCAGACGAAAACCCGGAATCACTAGGCGTGTAGTCGTATCCTGAGTTATAGCTATCATCGCGGTTCGAAATCTTTTTCTCACCATCTTTAGCGGTCACTATAATCACTCCCTGCTTCGCCTTTTCAGCTTCAACTCGAGATTTTGAATACGCTTCTAGATAAGTGTCCGTTTTCAGGGTCTTAGTACTATTACTAGGAGCCATTATAGCTGAGGCGCATGCGCATAGCGCCAATATCGGAAGCAGTTGCCTGAACGCCATGCTGTGGTCACTGAGAAGCAGTTGTCGCCATCGATCGCGGCTGACGAATGACAAGCGAGGTTGACTCTCATTCAGTTTTCACTTTTGACTTACAGTAAAAGAAGCTAAATATGATAATGGAACACAATTAAATTCTTAGAGCGAGCCGGGCGCGGGTCGCATCGGTCATGCCAAGTAGGTGGGCGAGACGCGCGGAACGCATGCTAAGTGGGCGCGTTAGAACGCGCGCCCTGACGACTAACCTTCTTGCCTTCTTCGTCCAGCCCCCCCGAACCTTTCATCACATAAAGAAATCTTTTATAGACCGCAATTTGTTCGTGAAAGTTTTATCGTTGCGTCCATCCGTCATACAATGAGCTATTTTTGTTCAACCGCAAGTTTGTCACAGAACTAGAACCGCGAACTATTGTCCGCTCTACCATGTTTAAGGATGATCGAATTTTCACTACTTTTTTACTTTGTGTAAGCGCATTATCTACGACATTAAAATTTGCGCATTACAACACGTACAAAGAGCTTCTTACCAAAATTTCATTTGGATACATTCCAATAAGAATGTTAAAGCTGCCTTTAAACTGTTTAAACTACCTACTGCGATGGACAAGCGACTTTTTAAAACTGTGTACAGCTGTTCTGTTGGCGTAAATTTTAATAAAAAATATACCGCACAAGACCGCAAGATTTAGCCAGTTTAGCCGAACCTTAATAAATACAATGTATATAGTAAGGTAAAACAAACGACGAATGCATAAATTGTATTTAAATCCTGATTTCTACTGATCAGCAATGCGTCGCCAACACATTTTCACTCACAAGACAAAGCCTTTTGTCAGAACTCATGAATTTTCATGAAAAGTACTTCAATGCAAACTTAAGATTGACGAGTTTTCTCGGTTACTAGATAGGTGATTTCATTCTTACTAAAATCGATGACATGGTTCCTAAGAACAGATCTTCGTATGTCTTATAGTTTTGTGACTTTTCCATACTGACTAAATTTTATACTCTGTATATTTACTATATCATTGACCTACAGCAACTGAATGATCTAGGTTGCTATTGGGCGATCACTTTGTCAAACTTTATAAGACTATTTGTATTCTAAGACTGATTTAAAATGCAGCCGCATTACGCGTATGAATGGCCAAATAATGTGAAGTTAATTCCGCCTACTAGAGCTAAGTAGGTACTTAGCCAAGTAAAGGTGAGTAATGATATTATAGACCTCTACTTTCTGAATGTAATTCATAATATCTCAATAAATTGTTTATTATTAGAATCCAAACAATTACGTAAGTACAGTACGCACAACCAATCTTTAGCTCTCTGAAGTAGCTGCGCAGAACCCAGTTTCGATAACGCATAAAAGACGAAGACAACATTGTATAGCTGCCTCGCTCACTCGCTTAGTTTGTGGCATCTTCCTATCTCGCCTACTCGCGCAAACCTGCGCAATCCTTTAGTGTACCTTACTTCAGAGAGCTAAAGATCGGTTGTGCGTACTGTACTAGTATTTTATGAAAGCGTTAAACATTAAGTCAATCTTCTATTACTGGAATCCAAACAGTTACCTACCTACTATACTAGCATTAAAAGGAAGCGTAAAATATTAGACGGTATTGTTTTGGCATCAAATCTGTTAGTTAAATTCAACAGTTGTGATAGAATATTATGTATTTCGATAAGACTCATGACGCTAAAATAGTTTGCGATTTTTTATCTCTTTGCTTATTACCGAGTCGTTTGTTACGCAGTTAGTCTGGATTAAAATTCTGAAGCGTAATAGGTCGCTCAAGATTAAACATAACGGTGTCAAGATTGAGAAATAATTGAGTTAAAAAAACATTTATTTACTTACTAGTTCATTCAAACGCGTCACCAATGCTTAAATATCTTTCTTCAAAGAACTTATGTTTCTTTCTTTTCGGTTCATTATCTGAGCTTGTAAAGAATGAACTGATAGATTTTTTAGGTTTTTTTGTACTGCCATCATCATCTACCTCTTCAAAGGTGCAGATTGCTGCTTTTTCTTGAAGCATCAACTCAGATGTCGACCAACTGAACCTCACAAGCAGTGGGTAGCCGAAAATGTTGTCAATCTGCTCACGAATAAACTTCTTTGTTAGTGGATCTGAAAAGACGAAATTTTTTGTAGTCTGACTGATCCCCCAGTTGTTATAATATCCGTCAGTCGCGGTTTTACCCGCGGTCCCTCGGGAAAACTATCAGGTATAATGTAGGATTCTAATGGTGAAAGAATTTTTCAAATCAATCCAGTTGTTTTTGAGCCTATTCAATTCAAACAAACAAATATTTCCTTATTATATTGTAGACAATAATAATCCTACTATCCTAATTGCTACTATTATAAATCTGAATGTTTTTGAGTATGTCTGTGTTTCTATCATGCCATAACCAATGACTGGATTTAGATGAAACATGAAAGAGATGTAGATTGTCGGCTGGTTCATCATGTTCTCTCATTTTTGCACGCTAGTGACACCACTTGTGTTCAAGTGAGAGATTCAAATTCGTTTAGGTTGGATGAAATTGCAATCCAGTTCAAAAACTTATGTATTAATCAGTTCTGAATTTTAAGTATCAATACCTCCTGGATATCCACTTCCGAACTCAGTGTGATCCATTTCCAGGCCCTCAAGGAAGCGCCATGCTTTCAGAGCATGGTCTCTTGTCACCTTCGCCACTATACTGGCCGCTGACACTATAGGGTAGATTGAATCAGCCTTCTTAGCAACCTGGAAACAGACTTTTCTTTGTATTTGTATGACAAATCAAGACAAGTTTATCAGTTTGGACATAGGAGGACAAACTACGTTATTCATTTACATTTATTACAGCGATAAGACCGCCAATTACACACAATGGTATCTATGTAATAATCTATATTTAAGTACTTAGGTATCTACATTGTATTGTAATAAAGTTTTTTTCATTTCATTTCATTTCATTTCATTAAGAAATCGCCTTGAGCGATAAAACCGCCGATTGTAGGACATTACTCTTGAAACTTAGCATATTATAATTATGTCATGTAACACTGTGTCCTCAATAAAGTTCTTATTTATTTATTATTCCATATAATATAATAATACCATAACCAGGAAACCAGGGCAAAGTCTGAGCCTATATTATTAAAACTAAGATTTCAACTGGCTCAATAAAAAGTCAAAAGTCAAATAGCATTTATTCAGTAGGACCGCTGGGATCACTTTGAAACGTCTTAAAACTAGGTGATTCTACTCCTGTTCCTTCGCGACCAATACCGTGAAGAATCAGGGCAACAAACACGGTTTGGGGCCTAGCTTTTTTTAGGTGATCCATCTTAGATCTAAACTTAGGCAATTTAATTCCTTTCAAACCTTAGTGGTTCTTTGTTTAGTTTATATTTTGTAAAAATTTCATTAGAAAACAAATTGATATTTTTGTGAAAGTGTCATATTTATAACTTTTTCTTACCGTAATTTTGTAAGTGGGAAATATCTCTTGCAATTTAGCTTGATACTTCTCTGGGGGTCCTACAGTGTCCACATATACTTCGGTGATGTTAGCACCATTTTCGGCCACTCGCTTGATAAGGTCTATAGCTGAATTCATAGAAACCTGAAAAAAATTCAACATAGTCATTAAAACAGACTTGTAAAAAAAGTTAACAAATAACCTGCTCTCAATCTTAACCACATTAAAATGTATGTATTGATGGAAACATGAAAAACCACAGATGAAGTTAATAAAATAGCCAAAAACCAGAACAAACCTCATTCAAAGAATGCTTAGCCCTCTTATACATGGAATTGGAAATATAGTTTGGTGATATAACTTCACAGGCCCAACCAACATTACTGACTGCGTCTTCATCTGTGAGCATTTTACTAAATAT
Source organism: Epirrhoe tristata (assembly GCA_951394285.1). NCBI lineage: Eukaryota > Metazoa > Arthropoda > Insecta > Lepidoptera > Geometridae > Epirrhoe > Epirrhoe tristata. The sequence goes on along the minus strand of OX596146.1, from coordinate 5,328,842 downwards.
TTCATCTCTTTTCGCTTCTGTCAGAGCTTTTGAATCAGCGCATCCTAGATCTTTTAAAATTTTGTCCTGACTTACTGGGCAATATGACACCCCATACACCATTGGACCTGTAAGATTGTGAAACAATTTAACTTTGAACAATTTAACTACTACTCTATTCCTAGAAAACCTTGTATGTACAAAATAGCCTCAAACGGAAACCTCTTGCAGCAAGCAAGAGGTTATGAAGTTTCCCATCCCAGACAAAAAAAACAGGAAATAACAAATACTTACCAAGCACAGGTCCCCTTCCAGCTTCGTCTACACCGAGTTTGCAAGGCTCTGACTTACAAATTAGTGGAACTTCTGAAGAGTTAACGAAGTTTTTGAAATTCTCTTTTGATTTTATGAAGTCCAGTAATTTCTCAAGAGAATCCATTTTAATCTCGTCAGAGTATAATTTTCTTTGATTTTAATCTAAAGCCGTATAGCCTAACTTACACCTTGACTAATTGACCTGATTGTAATACTATCTCCAGTCTTTAGAAAACCTGAAAAATTAATCCGCTTGGCGCGGCTTTTTTTTGTTTTGATTTTGTTTGATTGATTAATTGATCTAAGATTTTGATTGATTTTTAATTGTTTTTTTTTTGTTTTTAGATAAGGGATAATATTAGTGTGGATAATGGTGTGGATGAATACAATTAGTCTGAATCTAGATATATATAATATTCTAATATTATTTACATTTAATTCCAAGCATTTAAGCCAGCATTCGTAAAGTTGAAGTTGAAAACAGGTAACAGTTGACTTTGACAGTGATGTTTTTATCCTAACACTCTGAATCCAGTTCAACATTTATTTTGTTTGTTTCATTCTTTCATTCCCTTCGATGCTGAGTTCGATGCAGTTCGATGCGAACATAGTGATGAGCCATTCCGAGGACAATGATTAATCAATTCAAAAAATATCTATAAACTTGCTCACATGTACAACTATTTCATACAACTGTTTTTTAGATACGCTATGAGATGAGGGTAGAGATGGAAGGAACGTCAATGTTAATCACAATCTGTGATAAAAATTGATGCTGCAAAAACAAAATGATACCATAAGTATACCTATTATGATGCTATGCTATAGGAGGAGAGCCTTGTTTTATAGACACAAAAATGCTTAGGTAAGTACTTACCTATATTTATAATGATGATAGTAATAATAAATATTATCAGAGATCAAAGCATAACATGAAGTTACTAATTCAAAATTGAAAATATCAACATTTATAAGATAATTTCAGGCTTATTTTCCCTAGTTAGTATGGACGGGAAGGTATGGATTAGTAGTATGATTTTAGTTATAAACACATAGGTAAGTACAACCTGTTTGTGTGATGTACAGTACAACATAGGTACATTCAAACATGTTTGTCTGTTAGAACTGATAGATTAAAGATGATGAGGATTTTCAATAATTGCCAAGTAATTTCTTTTCATGAACAAAGTCAAACTCACTAAACAACATCATACATCTTCAAAAAAACACTCAGTAATATCAATCGGTCGGCCTTTACTAAGCTAAGATATTACGGATGTTACTGATTGGGCGGTATACCTAGTCGCTCAGCGACAAAGCCATTTTCTTATTTTTTGTTCATGGAAATAAAAAAAAACAATCGGTCGGGTATCGGCCGGCGGCGACCGCTTCGCTCCGGCCCGGCGGCGCTCGCTTGCTACAGACAGCACTACCCTACGCTAGCTACTACAACAGACAACTCCATCCATTGTAGTGCCAGTGTATAGTAGCATAATATTTTTAGATGTAGAAATCAGAAGTGTCATCTAAATTAAAGTGTTTCTAATCGTCAGAGATAAGGTAAATATATTTTCTATTTAAATTATTTCGTAGCGCATATTAATCAATGTAGTAATCAGTGAAATCGTTTATAGGTTAGAGTAGTGCGATCTATTATGCAGAACAACCCCCAGGAGCTTTCATGGCAGGCGATTCAGGCTATTGTCGGGGTGAAACTCCCTTCGAATGTATTACGTTTCGATGATATCGGATTCCACTTAGTGAATACAACAGCTTCCAGCGCAGAAGACTCCGATTCGGATGTTGAAATAGTGGAAAATGGATGGGAATCCGATAACAATGTCTCTTCTCGGCCCGACCATTCGGACAACGAAAAAAACACATCTGATAGGGAACAAAGCGAATCGCCCGTTCTACATCTCGTCGAACCTGACAATAACAATTCAGGAAAGGACTCCTTGGACTACAGAGAATATTTAGAAAAAAACGATACCAAAGAAAACGAAAGTAAACATAGCATGTCTCAAATACAAGCAGACGATGCAGACAGCTCCAATGGCAATGTGATGTCGATTGAAAATTACTTGGAGGTAACATTGTCCACTGACCCTGAGGCTAGTCATATTTGCAGCCAGTGCAATCAGATGTTTACTAGTGAAACTTTACTTGCCTCTCATAAATGTAGTGCTAAGCCCACCGAAGAAAGAAAATATCCCTGTCATGTTTGCTCTGAGAAATTTCCCAGTTACTGGGAACTCAGGAAGCACATGAACAGTCACTTCCCTGGCATGCTGGACTCAAAGTCTAGCTTCTGTCATCTCTGCCAGAAAGATTATACTAAGACAGGGTTCATGAACCACCTGCGCAAACACACAGGTGAGAGGCCGTTTGTCTGCGAGCTCTGTCACAAGGCCTTCTCCCAGTCTAGCTCCCTATCTATCCACATGAAGTTCCACCTAAATGTGCGCAAGCATGCTTGTACTGTGTGTGAGAAAAAGTTTGTGACCAAGAGTGAACTCTCCCGCCACATGACTGTTCATACCAAACAAAAGTCTTATTATTGTGGTGTTTGTGACAAAGCTTTCACACGGTCTGATAATATGAAGAAACATGAAAAAACTCATGGTTGATAATCTCTTAGGTTCTCTACACCTGGAGTGTAGAAGGATTTCAAGATTGAATATCTAATTTAAAATAATGTAAATTGCTGTAAATGCCTTTCTTCTGTATCAAAGGGCTTTCATAAAACTATGATATCAGATTCTCTATTTGCCAAAAATTTAGTTGTATGTTTGTTATTTTATACCAAAATATGATCTAGTTCATAATTTAGTCATTATGGTGTGTTTATTGTGTTTATGCGAGCTTTTGAGCTCTTGTGTGCTGCTGTAGTTGCTTTTTAGCTAAGGATTTTATTTATATCAAAATCAATAATATGATTTTCAATTGCATGTTTGGGACAATATATACTAGTTATAGGGAAAACTGCCTTTTTAGGTGCTCTACAATAAGGTTACACATATCTCAATCCTAAGTTGCCTTTTAGATATGATAAAGTGATAGTTATACATACATGTGGATATAGGTCAAATGACCAAAGATTCAGATAGCCCTATTGAAATGTTTACATTAGATAGAGAAAATGTCTAATACCAAAATGAGGCCTTTTAATGTCACAACTTTGTAATACTTGTTCCTCCTTCATATAAAAGAAGCTTTAAGTAATATATTTTTGTAAAACTTTACATTTTAATAATGTACCAGTTATGTAGTAAAAATTTGCCAAAATTTAGATTAGTGTTTCTTACTATTGTATGAACTGAGTTTAACCAAAGCAATAACTTTGTAATGTGCCTATTATTATATTGTAATTTTCACTATAGTCTGTCAAATATAATGTAGATAATTATTATATTATTCAAAAATTAGACAATAATAAGATTACAATTTCTAAATGTTTATGCTAGACTTTAGATCCAGTCAGTTTTATGAAGCCTACTTGGCCTATTGATGTTGTTGATATAAGTACCTAATAATTAGCTGTAATATTAACCAATTTATTCTTCATCACAAGACTATACTATTACTATTGACATACCTACAATCTACATGTAGGCTATAAATATAGGTATGATAATGTCTTTTAGACATTGAAAATACCCAAAGATTTTTTATAAATGAAAATGGCTAATGATAGAAACCTTTGCATATTCTAAGGCAAAAATTAAACCAAAGTTTAAACATAAAACTATTTTTGACTGTGCCACTTTTCGATTTTACTGGTTGTTTAGTGTTTACAATATTTCTATCTAGTGTTTTATCATATTGACATAGGCAATAATATTCATATTATATTATTATTTATTGTATTATATAATGGTTTTAGATGTATAACATGCATGACTTGTTTGTAGATTTAAGATAATGATATTGAGCCAAATGAGAAAAAAAATACACAAAAATCTACAAGACTGACAATAATATTCAGAGTAGATATTAACTCACGCACAAAAACTTATTTATTAATTTGATGAACAACAAACCTGTAGTAAAATAATGAAACTGCACCTTGTTAAACATTCATCATGACAATTTTAGATTTAATAATATATTTTATGAAAACTGTATGTAATAATAATTTTGGATTTTATTAAAGAGTTGTTTGTTGCAAGTTAGTATGTTTTATTTCAGAACTAAATCTGTTGTTTTCCGTTTGTTCTAGGTTTCGGTAACGTCTTAACGATGTCTGCAAGGTTGCGTAATCTTAATCCGTACGAATTGCATAAGTATCTAGTTAATGTTTATTGTCTGAATGCTAAAGGATCCACAAAACTATTAAAACGGGATACGTCGAAGGATAAAACAGATCTCGATGTTATAAGAGAAAACCACAAGTTTTTGTGGGAGGAAGATGATGTCGCCGATACATGGGAAAAGCAATTAGCCAAAAAATATTATGATAAACTCTTCAAGGAGTATTGCATATGCGACTTGAGTAGATACAAAGAAAACAAAGTAAGTTATAGGCTAGGTTTTACTATGAGGAAGTAACCGGTAAATAGCCTATTAGGGATAAGACTACATAATCAAGCCTTCATTTACACTACTTTGTATTTGTTTGTCATTTAAAATTAAGGCTTATCAGCTGTTACTATCATTAAGTACCTACATAATTATTAGTAATGATTGATGATGTTTATTTGTATTAAGTTACTGGAGGCTGCCCAGTTAGGTGTGTAGTTCTTATCATTGGTAGGTACTTTAAGTATTATTATTCTAATGAATGCTCCAGTATTAGCAGCTGCCGACTGCGTAAACAAATTCATCTCAATAAAATGGAGCCATGTTTCACAATAGTCCATCGCACGAAAGGCAACATTAAAATTAAATTATGCGTTTGTGATGCTGGCCCCTATGCGTAAGGCTGAGATGGGGACGGGTCCCCTATGTGAGTCAATTGCCTTTTTTTTTGCCCGCGAGACCTTCCTTTGTGTTCGACTTGGGGAGAGCACAAAGGCCGTATTGCCTTTGTAGGCTGGCTAAATATAGCTGCATGCATGCATTCACCCGCGCGGTTGTACAGTAACGCACATCTGTCCGTTAGGCCGCCCTACTATAGCAAAATCAATAACGAAGTGCATCGCTCAGGCTACGATGCGAGTAATGATAATATCGGCTGTAGAAATCCGTTATCTTGCTAAGATGCTACCAATAGTAGGTACCTACCTACCTTCTATAGGTTGTTCTTATGATAATAAAGTAGGTGCCTAGCTTTCTTCAGGTAGGCACTGTAGGATATAGATAGTAAGGGCAGATAACTTAGGTAGGTGCCTACCTCAGCTAGGTTATCGTAGGTAATCTACCTACCCACATAATCTCTAGTCCGATCATTGTAGGAATAATACCTACGTACTAGTAGGTAGGTACCTAGTATAGATAGATGGCTTCTATTTTCATGGGTGTGCCTATTCTATTTGTAAACCTACGCAAACGTGCTGGCTAAGACAGGAAGTAGGTACCTATCAATGAATGTAGGTTAGAAGGCCGTGGCAGGGGCGACTGCATTTGCATTAGGTTTACCTACGGTTTAAATTAAGTAAATTGTTATTTCGATAATTTTAGTAGGTATGTATTCCCAGAATATCTTAGGTAGGTAGGTAAATAGAGGGTATTGTTTCATGCTCAAATATTTAGTTAGAGGTAGGTTAGGTACCCTAGTGCAAAGGTCATATAAACGAAGGCCTGTGGCAAGATAGACTAAAGTATAGGTACTCTTGATAACCCATTTAGAATGCGTCGTCGTAGCTGCCTGAAGGCACGTTTGTGGAGTAGGTAGTTTGCCAACTTCTATTTTGAACCCAGACCGACGACCTCTATACTTACCTACTAGGTACCTACATAAGTTTATTTATACCTACTAGGTATTCAACCAAAGGCACTAATAACTACTACGATTAGGTATCTACCTACCTATCAACTACCAGAGTGAGCTGAGTGCGAGTTTTAGTAGATGTAGGTAGGTACCTACCTTACCTAGGTAGATCGATAGATTAATTAAATTTTGTGATCTATTAGGTGTGACCCGCGGTCCCTCGGGATTTTGTCATTTTTTCGGGATAAAAAGTAGCCTATGTCCTTTCCTGGGATACAACCTTTAACTATGCCAAATTTCAGCTTAATCTGTTCACCGGTTTGGGCGTGAAAGCGTAACAAACAGATAGACAGACAGAGTTACTTTCACATTTATAATATTATAGTATGGATAGACGTTACACCAATCGCAGCGCAGCTACATCACGAATGGACTAAGTTATACAAGAAGCAACAATCAATTGAATGGATAATCTTTATCGATTTACTCGGGATTTTCATAACAAAACAAAAAAAATCATTAGGTACATAAATATTTTTAATTTATTTTTTGAACCCAATTTCTGAATTAAGTTAGTATAAAATGAAAGGCGCTATATATACTCGTATATTTTTTTGTTGTCTACTTAATTATTCACTAATTGAGCCGATAAGGTAAGTTTCTAGGTGGCATGTGTTAATATATTCGAATTATTTATATTGGTTTTCAATAAACGAGTACTTAGCAATAGATGGCGCTGTTCATTTCGAGTAGGTTCATTCAACACACTTTAAATCCGTCGTTCAACACGATCAAATTGAACAATTAAGTTCCTCGCCTAGCTAGAATTCAGAAAAAATATTTTTGTTCCTCCATTCCTTAAACAAGGGGCCACCAAGGCACCGGGGCTGTGCCAGGGCTCAATTACCTACACTACACTACATTCTAATGGCTCATTAAGTTGTCACATTTTCTATAAAAATCAATAGGTGGCGTTAAGATGGCGAATTGAGCAAGAAGTGGTAATGGGAAAAGGTCAGTTCCAATGTGGCAACAAAAAATGCAGCAGCGATCGGGATCTTAAATCCTGGGAGGTTAATTTTGCTTACCTCGAAGGGAGAGAAAAGAAGAATGCTCTTGTTAAATTACGTAAGTAGCGCCTAGCAACATTATTATGCATTACATTTACAGGGTCCTGAAATTTTAAACAACTATTATAGGTTTAAAGACATTTATTCTCATACAAACAATACAGTTCCTTTATAATGAGATACAAATATACTTAAAATTAATTACAAATAAGTTCGCTTCTGGAGCCGGAGCACTATTCTGTGCCGCATCGTAGGTAGATAGGTAGTTCGAGATAACTTACTAAATAATTATCACCTTTGCTTCCTTTAAAATTTTCACAAACAGTACGTACCTGCCTATACCATTCTGATAATCGATGCAATGCCCACAGTGCCTGAGAAAATTATATTATTTAAGGGCAAAAGTGCATACCTTCATGACATTACAATTTTATAGGTTTATGTCCAGATTGTTCGGAAAAACTGAACTACAAATCGAAGAAGCGTGAGGTAAAGCGCCTAAAAAAAACTCAGAAGAAATCTAAAAAGAATAGAAATGAGGGATCTGACAAAGAGGAGAGTGAAGGGGAACACAGTCCGAGAACTCCCGAGGTTGAAGAACCTTCTACGTCTGCTACGACAGAGGAAGCAGAAAGTAATGAGTCTTTATGGAAAAAAGGTACCTAGGCCGTAATTTCAAAAACAGTAACCTAAAACTTTATATTAAAAAATTAAGGAACATAAATAGATCTGAGAGAATGTCTACCGCACCTTGGGGATAAAGTCAAAGTCAAAGTCAAAAAGCATTTATTCAGTAGGACCGCTGGGATCACTTTGAAACGTCTGAAAACTAGGTGATTCTACTCCTGTTGCTTCGCGACCAATACCGTGAAGAACCAGGGCAACAAACACGGTTTGGGGCCTAGCTTTTTTTAGGTGATCCATCTTAGATCTAAACTAAGTCTAATTTCTTAACTAACCTAGTTGTAAAATTAAAAGTAAAGTTAGTAAAATTCAAAAAGCTAAGCAAGATAGCAAAGGCATTGTGCTGTGCACACATCAGCTGTCGAGGGGCAGAGCGACATCAGGCCACGCGAATTTATCATTAATATAATCACCAATAGAATAGTACGCTTTCTTTATAAGATACAGTCGTGAACCTGCTGTTTTTTTTTTTTAAAGAAACACCTAACCACTTTTACGTGGTTGCATGTTTCTCTGAAGTTGCGCCGATTTGCAAAAATAGATGTTCACTCACATTTATATTTCAGGTGTACAAGAAACTGAAGAAAAATCGAGAGAAGAAGAATTCCAAGAGTATCTTGAAGATTTGCTTTTATAGTTATTTTCCTATGAGAACATAGCAGGGTATTGTGCATATAATTATAATGTTAAGGAAATACTTATTATAAACTAAGTAAAGAAAATGCTAATTAATTGTTTATTCAATATCTTTTATTGCCTTCTAATTACAGTAGGTTCTGTTCGAATGTGTATAAAATGATATAACTACAACATTTTTAATCACATTTCAATAATCTTACGTATTGACAGACGCTGGGTAATTGATCTCAAGGTTCCAATTCACAATCAATCGCTCATTGGAATGATATAAAACATATTCATCGGATCAACTAATATCAGCTAAATTCAAATAAAATCTGATAGATTACAATAACACATACTAAATAAAATATTCACACACATAACAAAACATAAAAACCTAACCTGCTTTACTGAAACAGTAAAGCATCGCAAAGTATTGATATCCTCAATGTTACTTAACTACATTCCGGATTCACATGGAACTGATCACAATAATCACAACAATCGACATGGGGGGTTATTCCCGTTCATTTTAGTACGTTTGATGAATATTCGGATGTTTCTTACTACGAGCTACATTATATTCGGTCAATAAGATCAACGTTAAAACACGGTACTAACCTAGGACCAAATATTCCAAACCGAAAAATTGACCCATGAAGTGAAAAATCGTATTAAGAAACATCATAATATTCGTCAAACGAACGAAGAATGAACGGGAATGGCTCCTGAGCCGGGTATACGGTCTTTACGTCTATAACTGTGTAGACAGACCATGCAATTGGTTAGCGCTTATGTATACAAAATACGAGGAAGATGTAGAGCCAACAGGGTTTGTTATGAATTTTACAAATAATGGATTATGCGAATACGAGAAATGCACTTATAATGTAAGTATTCATAAGCTAAAACCTACAGCTCTAAGATTATAACAGGATGCACAACAAACTAGATAAAATCAGAAAATTGACCTTTTCCGTTTTAAGTTATTTTAAACTTCGAAACCCTGATAGCTATCACAACCCCATAGATGTCAGTTCTGCTAACCACTAGGCTGGTTTAGTAATACAAGAGCTTGTTGACGTGTTTATTTGTTTTGCGCCTTCGCGACGTCCTCATCGTCCGAGCAGTCTTCGTCGTGTGTGTGGGTGAGCTGACGCGGCGTCTCCGGCCGCACGTGCGGGACCGAACCTGGCGCCTGCGCATATTAATAATGATTAATAAAATCCCACTAATATAACAAAGCTTAGTCGTAGCAAATGGAAACGTTTATCAGCATTTTTCATAATACTCTTGAAATGGGTAAAATGGTGTAAGTTATGGGATATTTTAATTTTAAAGGGGTGATGCGAGCCACATTTATGTTAGTACTCTTATGAAATGGATTTTTGGTTTCGTAAAATTTATATGGGCAAATAATACGAGCTCTTAACGGTGAAGGAAAACATCGTGAGGAAACCCGCAGCTTAGTCAGCTCCACACGTATTGACTTCGTCTTTCCTGTGGACAAGGCTGATTAAGCTGAGAGGATGGTTTAGGGGCTGGGCGTGCCTATACCATCTTAAACAATGCCCCAGGCACTACAGCGTCCCGTTAAGTGTAGGCATGGATTGCCTCCTGACGCTGTATAAATCATGTAATATAGATGTAAATGCCTATATTTTTTGTATGAAATGACTTGCTAATAACCTTAGAATCCACAATGTCGGTCACAGTGCCTAACGTCTCCTCTGACGTGTCTTCGGCGATAACGACCGCGCCGTAAATGCGCTGCGCACTCGTCTGCCTTGATCTGAAATAATAGAAACGTGGTGTAAATAAATAATGCTGGACATTTTCACACAGCATCATCTAGCCCCAAACTAAGCAAAGCTTGTACTATGGGAACCAGATAACTGATAGAATACTTATATACTTTTTATTTGTAAATACATACATATTATACATAGAAACACCCAGACCCGAGACAAATATCTGTAGGTCATACAAACATTTGTCCCGCGGCGGGGATCGAACCCGCAACCTTCTGCATGGCAGGCGGACCTTCGCCCACTGCGCCACAGAGGTCGTCAAGTAAGGATATTCTCGATATAAACCCATATTTCTATGTATAGTGTGGGGTTCTTCCACATTTCAGGGATAACTATGGAACAACAGGCATCCAAAATAAGACACATTAAATAGCTTTGCTTTTGCGAATGACCCCGAGCGAGCGTTTCGAACGCCATCTATATTCTCTCGGCTAGAACATCACATATAGTATAATATGTATTTACAAACAAAAAGGGGCAAAAACTCGGCTCATTCTCTTCGCCGATGTTATGATAATGAGCCAAGTTTAGACCTAGTTTAACTAAAAAACTGTCCCTAGAAAAACGATCTTTAAATACTCGTCTAGAACGCTTTTTTGTGGTAAGTTTTGTTTTGACATGTCAACATGGGGTTTAACTAAGGTTTAACGTTTATGTAATAAGCAGCAAAGTAAGTATATAAAGTAGTAGGTATATCAGTCATCTGGTTCCCATAGTACAAGCTTTGCTTATTTTGGGGCTAGAGGATGCTGTATGAAATGTCCAGCATTATTTATTATATAAATTGAGTAGATTGATAGAATCGATGGTCCCATAAAATTGTAAAAACTCATTACTTGTCATTTTCTAGTAGGTACTTTGAAGTCTGTAAGATTTTAGTCTAGCTGTTAGCTATTTTGCGTAAATGAGTAACAAACATTTGAGGGTCAAGGTGGAATTTCCCCCAATTTAGTGCTCTAAACGGTGAAGGAAAACATCGTGAGGAAACCAGTTAGTGTTCTTATAGGCGGCGATGGGCTTGCAACCTGTCACGTATGGAATACTAACTTCTGCAAGATGTAGGCATGTATCAAATATGTGTTGGATATGCCTCTGACTACCGCCCTTAGACGCCTTCAAAGGATCTGGAATAAGTAACATAACAAGATCTGCGAGAATGTCTATCGCGCCTTGGGGATACAATCGTGAACCTGTTTACGTTACGATAAATTTAAAGCAGTACTTACCTATCAATGGTTGGTGTGTCGACGGTGAACCGTTGCTCGTGCGCCACGGTAGACTCGTGCGGCATCAGCATGGCGGGCGCACGGAACATGTAGCAGAACGGGTAGTACATCAGGTTCAGGAATGACGCCGCGTATAAATCGGCGTACCTCACCACCTATATACAACATAATGTAAAAAAAGTAGTTTGTAAGTGGCCACCTGGTGACAGAGTTTTTAGGCCGCTTTAAAGCCTCCGCCAGGGCTTGAAAACTGAATAGTCAAAGTCAAAAAGCATTTATTCAGTAGGACCGCTGTGATCACTTTGAAACGTCTTAAAACTAGGTGATTCTACTCCTGTTCCTTCGCCGGGACCGACAACTGTCGGTCGCGGTCGGAGCACGTTAAACTTAACGTGCTCTCACGGAGTTACAAAATGGCTAATAGATCTATCTAGCCATTCGTTAGCCGTTTCGATGCGCAGTAGACGCTTTTTTTTTATAAAAAAACATATTTTTATACTACTGCATCGATCTCATAGAAATTATATTGGAGAATTTTTTTCCTGAACCTGAGTATAATTTTTTTGCAAAAACTTTTTTTTTTATTTGATGTGACTTTGGAAAAAGTGTTCTTGGAAACAGCATCGATAGAGACCAACTTGTTTTTTTGACTTTTTAGGCTATTTTTCCTTAAAAATAAAGCTACAATTTCCTAAGATCAAAACTTTCTAAATATAAAAGGAAAGGTTGCTGCTCTCAATGCGGTAAAATTTTGCCCGACACTGTACCTATGTATAGTCTACTGAAATGTATGTCAATAATCTAAGGATTACATACCTGAGATGAGAAGAAAGTCTGCCTCGATCCAGATCGGAACAGAGAGCCGAGCATGCCGTAAGAGAGATCCATCTTGTGCGTGACATCACGGATAGACATGCGTAGCTTAGAAATATCTGGTTTTTCCTTTGTACTGGAGTCCAAGTCTCTGAAAAAAAATGAGAAATGTGATTCATAGTCTTGTAATGCGATGTGAAGAATATGGAAATCCAATATTTTTTTTCATCCGAAATGAAGTCCTCCTCATCGGATCCGACAATGGCGAACCTGGCTTGAAATAAAATTACTTATTTTCGGAATTAAGTTCTCATCCGGAAACATTTTAGGACTTTTAGAAGTGAACGCCTAAGACTTAAAATATGCATCCCTGAAAGTAGGTCAGCCCAGCTCTGCAACAGCGTCTTCTGTATGGCCCCGATGATTTATAATCAATTACCTAATAAACTATTAGAACTAGAAAATATTGAGCATTTTAAGCACAATCTTAAAAACCTATTGTTTAAAAAGTCGTATTACAATATTAACGAATATTTTATGGACAAATTTGAAGAATATAACTGTTTATAGGACTTACTAGATATTCAATAATTATTGGACTGTTATTAACTTTTAATTGGCATTGACATTGTATTAATTAATTACTTATTTGAATTGACATGTTACTTAATTTAATAGACATTTTACTGTGTGACATTTTGCATGCTTTAGGCTGATCATGGTGGTTCTTTAAATTTAATTATTTCTGTTTTAGACCTAAGTTTACCCATGTATCGCGAAATGAATAAATTAATATGAATATAAAAACAATGTAAATGAATCTTATGTAAAATAACTTGAGTAGGTTAAGAAAAACCGAGTTTAGACTACGACTAACTAAAAAAACTGTTCCTAGGCAAACGATCTTTAAATACTCGTACATACGAACGCTTTTTTGTGGTAACAGTTTTGTTTTGACATATGTCAACATGGGGTTCAACTAAGGTTTAACGTTTATGTAATAAGCAGCAATAAGTTATAACACACTCACTTGTACATATCACCCAATTGCACATCCAAATTCTGCAGTTGAGCGAACAGCTGGCACTTATCCGTCCATACATGTAACTCTTGCACCAACTCAGGCACGATAAGGAAGGTACGCCAGCCGCCAATCTTCTTCGACTTGAGAATATCACCGAAGATGTGGTCACCAATGTATAATACATCTTTGCCTTTGGCGCTGATTAGCTCCGTGAACACGTCGCATGAGCCTGGTGTGAAGATAGAATATAATTTATATAAGAGTAGGTACAAAAATGAACCTGTCGTATTATCAACTGAGCGCTTCCGTGCTTCCGAGGGCACGTAAAGTCAAAGTCAAAAGTCAAAAAGCATCAAAGTCAAAAATAATTTATTCAGTAGGACCGCTGGGATCACTTTGAAACGTCACTTTAAACTAATCGGTCCTGGCTTTTAAGTCGTTAAGCAGTGGAGTTCTTAAAGCGGCCTCAAAAGCTCCCTATATCTACGATATAATAGGTAGTTTAGAATGGTATTTGAGTTTATTTGTATGGCATTTTACTCAGGACTCACTTAGGTCTTTTTTCTTTAGGTCTTTTTTCTTTAGGTCTTTTAGGCCGAAGTTCATTTACTTATTCCTTTTTTTTAACAATTAAAAAGGATCACGATGGTATCTCAGGCATCTTATGTAATCCAGATCCTTTGAAGATGCCTATAATGGTAGTCAGACGCATAAGCACAATAACTTTTTATCACTCACTCAGTCGCGTTAATCCGAATTAAAAAGAACTAGTGCTCGAGAAGTAGTTATTTTTAGAATAAGTAGTTATTTCTAAAAGAAGTAGTAACTTTTAAAAGAAGTAATTATTTCTAAAAGAAGTAGTTATTCTTAAGCCGGCGCCAGACATGCTTCAGATGTTTGAACAAATGTTTTAACACATAGAGTAGTAGTAGTATACACACGAGAGTTTGTAGTCAAAGTCTCGTGCCACACATGTATTCAAATATGTGTTCAAACATTTGAAGCTAGGTCTGGCGCCGCGCGCCGGTGTTAGAAGAAGTAGTTATGTCTAGAAGAAGTAATTATTCCTAGAAGAAGTAGTTATTCCTTACCTCCAGAGTAAACGAGTCCTTCGTGTAAAGGCCCCACATGGTGTCCCATCTTCAAAGCCCCCGTGCGCGTGTCAACTTGCCTCAGCGTTGTGCCTTCGCCGAAGAACAGCGGTTTCTTCGCATCTACCACAATCCAGTCGAAGTAGGTCTTCCAGTTCCTGTGAGGCTCACCGGGCTGGAAGGTCAACGTATAATGGTTGTTATAAGCTAAATAACTAAGTTAATGTTGGCATGACAAGAAAGGGTGTTTGCTTAAATAATGGTAGGTAGCATAGCGAGTAGAATTGGGTTTCTTCTATTCCATAATGTTTTTTATCTTTTCTTAGATCTATAACCCAACTAGCAAGTAATAATAATAAGTTTAGATATCGTGATTTTTTTCTGTTCCCGAATACTTGGTTAGTCAGAGTAACAAAACATTTTGGTGTGAAATCTCATACGAACTTGCTCATTATAAAACTGAATAATAAATTTTACTTGCCCCCGATATCGTATCGGTGTCCGATACTGATATCGGATCGGATAATGTGAAAACGCTCTCAGGCATACTAATCCGATGCATGCTGTTGAATAATACGTACAATAAGCCTTGTACATATACTCAAAACAAAAACAATCATACGGCAGCATAAATACTTGTAAACAAACAGGTATGAGGTGGAATTCAGATCAAGGCGGTCTCGAATCCAGTCCAACAAGATTCTGAGCAGACATGAATTTAAAAGATAGGTTTTTTTTTTCGATCTTACAAATAGTCAATAAACATGATGTAATTTGTTAAATGACAATCGTATATTCACCTTATTGAAAGGTAAACTAACTACTAAGATTCAAGGATGCAACACAATGTAAATATAAAAAAATATATAAAACAAAAATGGACTAGTGCAAATAATATTATGTTAGGTTACTCTGTAGACGCATTCAAAGGATATCAAGTGCCTGAATATCAAAGATAACTTTTCTCTTTTGGGTTGGAATACACTGCCGCATCATTAGTTCTGTTCCATCATTGCTATTTAGTGCTAAAAAATGGCAACAGATCTAGCATACGTTGGAGCATTAAAGCATGTTCGTATGAGTCAGAGGCCAACTCTTGTGACGGAGTTTTTAGGCTTAGAGTCATGGCTTAGAGCTGTAATAAAAAAGCCTATAAGTCCATTTTGAGTACGAGATACCTGTTACTCAGAATGGACTTTTAAAATGAGTCTTACCTTAGCGCCGTGTGGGAAATCGAACAGATAATTCATAATCTTATCCGTGAAATTAAACTCGCTGTTTGTGAGCAGGAACAACTTGGCTCCACTCTCCGTTATCCTCGACAGAAACATCGGCAGCCTTTCATCCTTCTTCAAGTAAAGGTCCAAGTTTTCTGTGGTCTTGGTTTTCAAGTCTCCATGTATGTGCACGTAGTCGACCGCGTTTCGCACGTCTTGGAATATTGACTTGAATGACATCGCTAGGTCGCCGCATCGCACACCGGTCTTCTCTCTGTATAAAGTGTAACATGCTTTTAAATGGTATAGGTTGTGAATGGTTGTAACTATATATGACCAAAAACGAAATAACAAAGGCAGTATGTGGTACTTCAACTTGTTAGTTAAGATAAAAACTTAGGCCTTTACATCTATATTAGATGATTTATACAGCGTCAGGAGGCAACCTATGCCTACACTTAACGGGACGCTGTAGTGCCTGGGACATTGTTTGAGATGGAACAGGCTTGCTCAGCACCTAAACCATCCTCTCAGCTTAATCTTAGCTAATCGTATTGACGTATTGATAGTTAAGATAAGACTAGTTAGATTAATCAATTTTAATGATACTTTCATGAAATATAATATTTTGGGCTTAAACAATAACTTATTATAAATGACTACGTCCCTCACCAATTAAAACGAATGATTCTAGTAAAGCTTGGTTCAATAAATAAAAAGGCTCATTAAAACTTGGCGTGTAAACAGCAAAGGCAATTTATTTCAGTCATACTTTATCCAAACGTGACCGGACAAATAGGTCAAGTACTTGAAAAATGCATTGCGTTTAAAACCACTCGGGGTTGATATAAATAAAATTTTATTCAGTGAACCAATGTACTGTGTAAACAAGTTGAGTTTGCGTAAACTTTCCATCTCGGTTTCGACGAACAAATAATAATATCTTACTGGAATTTATCATGATTATTATAAACAACTTTATTTTTTAAGTCGGGAACTAGTTTATTATGATATGTAATTCGCTGAAACGCTTATTAATAGATATTGAGTCGACATATGTTTTAGAAGTACACTTCTACGCATAATAAATAATAGGAAATACTTGTACGATGACTTACGATATTTTTGGTATGCTATGAATGAATGTATGAATTTGTAGCAATGCTTTGTAGCATTTCCAACTTAGTGCCAACCACAACTTTCTACCGTGAGCTACTTATTCTAATACCCGCATTATTCTTGGATACAGGCAGTTAGTTAGAGTTTATCAGCTACATTTAGCTAGCAGGCTTGCCCTTATCTCTACACGTAAGCCTTCCCGTTGGGTAAATGGCAACTGATAATAAAACAAGGACAGAATCGTTACTCTATATTTTTTTTATTCTTAATAAGTGACTATACTCGTAATAATATTTATCTCGTGGCAACTGGCAACGTTAAATTACTTATAAGTTTCGGTTATGAGTCGAAAACTTTGATCAAGAATTATTTTTTACGAATTTGACGTTAGTTTCTCAATTATAATTCCTTTCAATCAAAATATTATTGGAATCGTTCGCAAGATTAAGAATTGGTCGATAAGTTTCCAATTCTAGTAATATCAATTAAAATACCTATTGATAAAAAATGTATACCTAGATATCTTAGGCCCGTAATCAGAGTAGACACTCGGAACTCATTTTACTCTGTTGTCAAGATATCACCGAGGAAGCAATCGATGCTATAGTTTAAATTTTGTGAGAGAACTTTACAGATTTTTGAAAGGACTTGTCCTTAGAAAGTCAGAGTTTCATGTCTCTCCTGAACCTTACCTCGTGTACTACGGTGAGTTTTTAGTGGGAGCACATAGTTAAAAAAAAAATCGAAATGACCATTTATGACTTTAGAAAGTCGGAGTTTCACATCTCCCTTACCTCGTGTATTGCGGCGAGTTCGTGAAGAAGTCTATCAGGCACGCGATCAGGTAGGTCTCGGGCAAGTTGAAAAGCGTGTTCAGTACGTAGACTCGTGATTCGTCCAATGTCAGGAACTTGTTAGGGTACAGCTCGTAGACTTGTGAGCTGGGGATGTTAATACTACATTTGAGAGACGAAAGAAAGCATGCTGATAGAGATAAAAGCAGAAAAGTGATAATGATGTCACTGTATTTATAGTTTAAGAGAAGAGTTCTGGTACAATTCGGGTACTGGGTAGAGCTATTGAGGAAGAAAACTAGTATGTATTCCGTAATAATAAGACATCGTGCGTACATAATAAGCAAAACGTGGCCAAATAAATAAATAATGCTGGACTTTTCACACAGCATCATCTAGCCCCAAAGTAAGTAGAGCTTGTGTAATGGGTACTAGATGACTGATATACTACTTATATACTTTTTGTTTGTAAATACATACATATTATACATAGAAACACCCAGACCCGAGAAAAATATTTGTAGATCCTACAACAAACATTGGTCCCGTCGCGGGGATCGAACCCGCCACCTTTTGCTACGCAGGCGGGCCATCGCCCACTGCGCTATAGAGGTCGTTATGTTTGTCGGTGGATCTAACTACCATTTGTACATCTTTATCATCTTATAGTTACCCATTTTTTTAACAGCAATCCTTTGTGCGTTTTTGTCATTATTTTAGTAATATTGGATTGTCTACTGTCTATTCTACAGTATGAATATAGACATAAATTAATGAAAAGCTCAGAGTCAGAGCATAACTTGTCCAGAAAATGACAACTTTTACAACCCATTAAATGCCAGCGAGTAATATAAATTGTATTTTGTTTTTCATCTCATTTAGATATCATGTGTTCTGACAAATTCTTTTGCAGCTAGATCAAACTACTCGATATACAAATATTGAAAAAGCTACGTGTCAATATTTGATCATGCAAATAAAATAGTAGGTATATTATGGTGTTGAGCTCAAAAATCGGTGTTTTTTTTTGCTATAATTGTACATGCTAAAATGGACTTTGTTTATTCACTTATTAAATAATCTTGAATTACCGGTCTTATTCAATAAGTACAAAACACTTTGATAATTAAATGGCAGCAAAATTTTTATCAGTTTTTATCAAGTATTAAAATTGATATACGCCCGTGAACTTTAATTAATAATCTTTGCTGATATTCGTAAAAGCATATCAGCATCATCGAAGATAAGATAATCCCGGTCACTGACTATGACTAGTTAAGTGGAATGTGGCTGATTACGCTGTGTTATACAAAATACAACAATATTTAAATTCGGATTGTTTTAACTTGTCTTCTTTTTAAAAAAGTTGCTAGGTACTTATTTAATTTACTTATTTTAGGCAAAATAAGAAATAATGTATGTATATTTGTGTATGAATCTTAGGGCTGGAAGACTGAAACCATTAAATAAAATACACTTACTGTTTCAAAAATTCAAATCCATGTACGCATACTAAAATATTTCCATATGCGTCGACTTTCAAAAGGTTTCCGTATAGCGTGTCAAACCATAGACCTCTGAAATAAAAATATATGTTAGGTACGCATTGAGCAAACATACTCACTCAGAGATCTATCCATTTTATTGAAATACGTTTAAAATGTAAAACACAACTGATATTCTTACCTGACAGGGAATGAAGGGTCATATTCAAATTCTAATATTTCATCAGGATAACCTTTGTGTATTAATCTTTCTTTGGTTAAATTGAATCCTAACGTTTCGTATTGTGGCGATTTGTACTCTGCAACGAAACAATAATATTATTCGAAATACATGGAGTTGTATAAGTTCCGTGGTGACCATTAAATTATGAGCGACAAGTAATGCCTTCATGCTGACTTACCAGCCAATGTGTAGTCCATATCAAAACCGTAGAATTTGACATTTTCTAAATGCAAAGATCTGTTCACGAAGATTCTGAAACAAAATAAAATACCGTTGAAGTAACATAACATAAACACTTAACTGTTAACGATCGATATTGTACAATAATATGCTTGGAAAGTAGGTTAAAGTTACTTTGCTAAATTCGTGTGAAGTTCTGAAACGGTTTTACACATTCGACTCGACCTTAGCTATTTACTCGAGAAACAAACAGACCGGGTTTCACTTTCAAAACTTGTGTGAGTTTTACTATAAATAAATAATAATAATAATTTATAAAATTAGAAATATAACATCGTTTTAAAATAAAACATCTTCTAATAATTTTCTGGGAGATAATACTCTAAATTTCTACTTCCAGCTGGCGTCAAATTATGTCGCCATAACAGTAGAAATGTAAATTAGCAAGCCTATGAATAGTCAACCGTACGTACGCCCACATTCATGACAGGAGCTAGTTTCCGTTCGGAGCGAAAGTTGATTCATTTTCAATTCATAAATTGACCTCCTGTCCCAATAAAGTATGATGCAATCCAAGATTTGGTTAGAAACCGCCATCGTAAAAAGTAAACAAAATGAGGAAGCTGTAGCGATAAAGTTTTTTCGTATTCTGTCAGCGTTTGAAATATAAATTAACATAGACCGGCGATATCCTTGAAACTATAAACAGGTTCTTTGTGGCACAACATATTAGTAAATGCAGCAAAAAAACATGTAAGAGTATAGTTAATGCATAAACTAAGTTTAGGCCAACCAAACAAGAATTTCAAACAGTACCTACCTACATCACGTTTTAAACTCTAGGTACAATACATGGACTGCTTAAATCATCTGAGCCTTTTCTTTCGTCGTTCCCATTTTGCATTTCGGTGAACAGGAATTACAGGAAGTGAGGGATGACATGTCCATTCAGATGGAAAGGGAATACTTATTAGCTAAACGTGTCGCGATAAATTAGCCTCCTTAGTGCCAGTTCCTCTTTCAAAATGGTCTATCAACAATAATGACAAAATTGTACCAGTACGGTGTATAAGTGGATAAGTGTATAGTTTCACTTTCAAAACGGACGAAATCCTCACAGAACATGAGGTGACAAAGATGAGTTACAGAGTTATTTCTGGCGCCTTTATACTTAGATCACGATGTAAATGTGTGGGCTCTTAAAACAAACATCCTGCGATCAATAGCGACAAACATATTAGTCCTGATGCTGTCTCAACTTCTCAGAAAATCTGTGGGAGGGTTTGGTGTAACTTTCCCCGGTAGCAATCATTTACTCCCACTCGACATGCCAGTTAACAAATAACAGGACTCGATCGATCATGATAACTTCTGTGTGATTGCTGGTGTGCCAGACACATCGAGTTCTACAATTCTGTACTTATCAAGAGAAAAATTATAGCTTTGAAGGCAATGATAATGACAATAATGGATAGGAATTATTTGTAATTCAAAGTACATAGAAGGAACCTATTGATATTCTAAGGCTAAAAAAAATTAACCAGGTCAAGACTACTCAAGACCTACCTTTCATAAAGATCGTGGCTTAAGGAAAACGATACAAAGTACCTACATAATCTAGTAAATGCAAGTGACGGCTGAAAGCGTTCTCGTCAGGTGGTAATCCAGAATTAGACATCGCTTTGGCGCCGGTTGGTGTAATGTCCAGATCAATCGTAAATAACCCATTTACAGCGACAGCACTTGTGTTCACCTACGACATATCGATGTGTCCAGTGTGGAATTCCAGAGCACACACGCCAACTATTTGCGAACTAATTCTGCGCGATATCAGCAAAAAGTTGCATTGATTGGCTAAAATATTATGATACTCCAGTCTACGATTTAGATACATTATTAATCCATGTACTTAAATTAATTATTGCACGCCATAACATGGCAGAATACAACGGACATACATATTTATAAAAAATAACATCTTTGTAACATGTATTTCTTGCAATAAATTCTACTTTACTTTACTTTACTTTACATCTACTTAACGTTTCATAC
Source organism: Epirrhoe tristata (assembly GCA_951394285.1). Lineage (NCBI taxonomy): Eukaryota > Metazoa > Arthropoda > Insecta > Lepidoptera > Geometridae > Epirrhoe > Epirrhoe tristata. The sequence continues at coordinate 5,307,246 of OX596146.1, read as the reverse complement.
AAATTACCCTACTACCGATTTTTCGCATTTATAATACAAGTGAGATAGTAGGATCTTTCTAATCTTTAAAAATATCAATATTTCAATTTTCTCACTATCGATTTATTTTATCGTTTTTATTGCGTGTTTTTCTCTTATGCAAATGTTGATGTCATAATTCTAAATGTTTTATTATAAAATATTTATTTTAAGCCATTTAAGAATAACTAAACAAGGTATGTATTATCCCGTATTATGTAAGGTTAATTTAAAGGCACATCAGTAGGTAGATATAACGCGTAGTAGGTGCCAATTAATAATATCTACGATTTCCATTTAACACAATGCTGGAAAATATTTACCAATCTGTCAATAAACAAATTTATTAATACACAATCTGCAGAGTTATTGCTGGAAAGTTCCTTCTTTACAAGTCATTACGATGACATAGTTATGATTCACAAAAACCATATAATATTGTGATAACAAGACAGGAAGTTAAACTTACTCATTAGGTGCTGCCGTGTATCTATCGCCTTTGCCGTAAGAAGATCCATTTGACACGAGAGCAGGCTCAACAATAACTACGGACTTTCCATTCTGAGATTTGTGGTCCTTCATCGCAGCACTAACATGCAACTTATCCAAAACAGGACCTTTGTATACGTATCACTCCACAGAAGATTTTTGAGAATTAGCAGAACACTTTGCCTAAACAAAACACACAACTCTTGAGATGTTTTCAGATAGCGTATCCGTGTCAGTAGTACAAAGGAAGCTGTGAGTTGATATCCTTGACAGTAACAAGGTCGAAAGACCGGACTTTAGAAACAGAGTTTGCTTTCATACCCTATCTTCATCGTCCCTTTATTTTATTTGCTTTGTGAACGTCATTGTGTATTGGATTGGTTTCACGAAAACCTAATTCTAGTTCAAACTTCGTAACTTCTTAGTTCATTAATCGAATTTTGACTTGCACTAATAAGATTGATGACTCCGATGATATCTTAGGACAGTGAGAGGATGCTTGTAATCGCAAATAACTCAATGTCAGACAAAACGTTATATGCATTTTTCATGGACTGTGGCAAAGCAAGGCCAAATGTCGTACAAATGCACAATAAATTATCCAAACATTTCTAGTTATATTTTCACAACATTTGAAATAAAAGAAATAAGGTGTTCAGAACGTAACGTTCACACGTCATTTTACTCAAACGCATTGGTTAATTTAAGCCGAAATGATTTACAAATCAGGACCACTATAGGTAGTACGTCCAGGGCACAGACTTTAAATCCAATAAAATAAAAGGGTCTCTTTTCAACTTATAATTATTACCTACTAGAGACATGCAAGTATAGCAACCACCAGTACCACTTAGTAATAAGTGTTGAAATTGGTAGGGGACGTGCCCAAGTGCTGTCTATAGACATGTCTACAGTGACCTTTGACGTTTGAATGGGTTTTCGGGATGCAAGGCGCATGGGGGAGCGCTAGCCAGGAACCGGGAAAAATCAATATTTTACGAATACACAGATATCACATTGCAACTCCCGTAGTGCGAATATTTATTTAACGCTGAAAGTAGTCATTCATTGACATTAAAACTGTAACTTTCACTCACAACACTACTGGTATATTTTGATAGAACAATATGAAAGCATCTTTATTCTGTTTTGGTGTGTGCGATATGTGTTATTTACCAATTACCACCGTATTAGACTTCTGTTTAGATTTTAATGTAGAATGTTTTCTGTTTGGTTTTTGTTTTATTTCGTTGAAACAGGAAGATTTAATGATTAGAAGCAGTGTTTCATTTTTAAATGATTGCTTTTATTATAAGAGTATCGCTCACTACAGTTACTATGTTGTGAGGTTTTGTACCCACTGCCCGCAGGAAATAATTAATAGGCATATGGAATACTAAATTTACCATAAAAAAAGTGTTTTAACATAAAGTAAAAACATAGAGAACAAAATAAATAATAGCATGTCAATGCGATAGATCATAAAAAAATGTAAACGATGAACATAATGAATTAGCGATTGAATGTAGGTACATATTCGAACAAAGACTGAACCTTGCATACGCAGTTATCGTTTGTATGACTCACAAACATACAAAAATATTTTAATTATAAATAACCTGCCTATTGTCTGACGTGATCTCACAATATAAAACAACAAATCATGTTATTTCATACATTATTTCTAAATATGGATAATTTATACAAAATATACCTACAAATCCAAATTAATGTTTATGTTTTAAAGCACCTTCAAATTTGCGCATTAATACCTACCATAATTAGAATCTGTTATCACAACTTTTACAAGAATACTAATTGGCCGTTTCTGTCAAGATTGGCATTATTATAAAATCTGCACACGGAATCTATAGCAGGAAATCAAACAAAGGATAAACTCAGAGCTTCCTGATTACTATCAACATGATCTTATTCAAAATTTGTCGCCTGCCACTTTACCTATCACTGTAACAAAGTCATGTATCAAAATCACGATGATATAGATAAATTGTTTGCGTAAGCCGAGGGGCGTGCGGTTTGGTAGCCAAGCGCGATAGGTACTGACGCTGTCGGTCGACGTCGCAATCGCTATACCCACCGAGCCACTTCCCCCGGCGCGGCGAAACAGCTGATTCACTAACCTCGCTACTGCCAGCCATCACTTTGCGATTGGTCCACAACAAACTCTAATAGGAATTAGACGCGTGTTTACTACGACAATTGATAAATACTCCACCGTGAAACATCTAATTGTATGCACTGTTCGAGATATACAGGAATAATTAGTTAGTAGAGTAAGTAATCATCCGAGAATAACAGTCTGATAAGAGAACGTTACTACAATACGAACACCAAAAAATGATGTAAGAGGCCAAATATTTACAAGACAGACAAGAACGACTCAACTTAATACAGCATCCGTTATCAGAGAATTTTAAACGATATGTAAAACAGTAGTATCATAATTACGTTTTAATACTAAAAAGAAAACAGACTTCAATGTTTGACTCGAAACGCGGTGTGACTCAGGGCGTCAAGCTGTCGATTCGATTTCTATTTGTGACATGGCTAGGAGAGAAAGTGTTTAGAGTTTTACGGGGAAACTATCAATCCCTCAGGAATAAAATTTATATGGGACCACCTCTGGAGTATACCCTTTCAAACATAAAAAGAATTTTGCAAATCGGTCAACAAATGGCGGAACAATCGCGTAACAAGATAAAAAAAAAACATACAGACGAATTGAGAACTTCCTCCTTTTTTGAAGTCGGTTGAAAAAATGATTGAGACTTAATATTTAACGTTTTCAGGCGCAATACTAAACGATCATCTACTGCGAGCTATACTAACAATTAAAATGTAGAGTCCCACAGAAATAAGTTACAACTATTGTGCAATTCCACAATTATTTTCGTTGCTTTATTATAATCAATCATCGTGCATACACATTGCACAATAGGGTTTGGCCGTTAAATATTTCAAACATACAGGGAAGGTAATAATGCCATGTACTTCGTATGAATGTGGATTGATATACGAGTAGAGGTAGGCCGAAGAAGATGGATGGATTGTGTGAAGGACGACATGTGTAAGAAAGGAAGGAGTGAGTGTTGAGATGACGGCTGATAGAGGAGAATGGAAGAGAAATACATAAATGTTGTGCCGATCCCACATGAGTGGGACAAGAGCAGGAATTTGATGATAACAAGATCGTTTATGATGCTGTGTTCCAAAACAGCCGTCGAACTCCTGCCAGTAGCAATCTGTAACCAATTGAAGTTGGACTGGCAAGACCTGGAATAGACTTGCGCATTTTTGACCAATCATAACCTACGTACGAGTATATGATACGAGAATAATAGTAGTTTCAAGCGAAAAAAGAACATGCTTTTCTGCATAGAGCAATAAACTATGAGTATCAATGACGAGCAGGGTCAATGATGAGATGTTTGAATTAGAATGGAATATTCTATTTTCAACTTCAGAGGTCGTCCATGACTTGACAAATTCAGATCATCATAAGTGTATAGATTTTTATAATATGGGCAGTATTTTTACTAGGGCTAGCAGCGTTGCCTGGATTATATGATTTGATTTGATAAGATTTTATGACTAAAATTGAATCGGAAAATTTGCAATGATCAATTGGATAGTGATGAAATGAAATTTATACGAAGTAAATAAAATAAACTCAATTAGTTATCGAATATGTTTTTCTTGATTTTTACGAATTTGTAGGTATTTAAAGTAGGTAACATGTTATCGTAGCTATTTTAGCAACACGGCCGACAGACGGTGAAAGAATTCGTTACACCTGCCAGACGATATCGATCAGGTTCACAACAGCGAATAAGTTGTTTAAGCTCTACCTTAAATTTACAAAACGTGACTGAAGTTTCAATCGAACTTTGTTTGCTAATCAAACTTTTCACTTTCAAGGTGTTTCTTTTATGATTCTGTGACTCGATAAAATACAATGAAGACACACATTTTGAATTTTTATAACGTACATGCGAAAATATAAGCTATATATATAACAATATTTTAGAAAGTAATAGAGGTAATTTTTATCGCCAAGGGGACTGAGGTAGGCAGTGAATCAGAATTATGTTAGCGTTGTATTTTAGTTTGACGTAGGTAGGCATCTCGTCACGCTGCGCTAGTTTATGTCTGTTATGACCAAGACGTGAAGTTACTATTGAAAGAACTTAAAAATTATCACAAAAATACCTGTGCTCGAGTTCTCTCTTATCAAACCAGGTGCTGTGCATCGTGGTAAGGGACTCCGCGAAGCTGTCCAACTCCACCTCACTCCGGTCCGCTCGGGATAAGCGCTTATTCGCGCCGGCAATAGACTTGTCCGGTATTTCAACGGCTTCGTCGCCAAGATATGTAATTACCGGTCGTCTCTTGGACGAAGAGTTTGCGCGTGCGCGAATTTCTTGTGGATTTACAGTTAAAGAAAGAGGATATGCGCTTTCGTCACACATTTTTAAATTTTTCTATTATAATATTACTTTTTGGTGACCGTTGTCCGTTCGGTATAAATTTTCGTAAGTAACTGAGAGGTGTAGGGCAAAGCCAGCAAAACAACAGCTACCAATAACATGATTGATAATGATGACCCCACATGGTGATAACCCAGGGTCGCGGAGTGACGTAAATGTAGTAGAATCTTAATGTTGTTCTAGCGAGATCAAATGATTATAGAAAAATATATTAGATATGAATTCGTCTAGTCTAATCATTAGGATAATGGATAGGTCATGAAAACCATAAATAAACCTAGACCCATAAATAGACCTAAGGTCTATGCTTAGAGTTTCGCATTGCTTTAACGTAAAATGCAAGCACTGAAATTATACGAAATCTGCCTTTGAATTTATCAATTCCACTATCCCATTAATTCTAAGGAGTCGCACTTATAATCCTTTCACCACACTGTTTCGTAAGAACTACTGATATGACAAGAAAAGGATCAATAACTACTTAAATTACAAACTTTTAGAATATATTATCTAGAATAGCTACCTGTGTGAACCTGGAACCCGACTTGAAGAAATCGAATTTTTTTTTTATGCATTCGTTTGTACTATGTATGTACTTGTTTGTACCAACTTTTTTTTCGTTTGTACCTCAAGGGGTTCGGACATATCGAAGATTTTAAAATACTCAGAACCCGACTTGAAGGAATCAAAAATTTTTTTAATGCATTCGTTTGTACTCAGTATGTACTTGTTTGTACCACCAAGCGTTTCGTTTGTACCTCAAGGGGTTCGAACATAGCAAGTTTTCAAAAATTTTGAATGAGGTAAATCGGCCAGTTTTCGAGATAATCAAAATCTGCGAGCGGGTTATGATTAACCATCGTTTGTACCTGTTTGTACCACCAAGCATTTCGTTTGTACCTCAAGGGGTTCGAACATAGCAAGTTTTCAAAAATTTCGATCGACGTAAATCGGCCAGTTTTCGAGATAATCAAAATCTGCGAGGGGGTTATGATTAACCATCGTTTGTACCCGTTTGTACCACCAAGTGTTTCGTTTGTACCTCAAGGGGTTCGAACATAGCAGGTTTTCAAAAATTTCGAATGAGGTAAATCGGCCAGTTTTCGAGATAATCAAAATCTGCGAGCGGGTTATGATTAACCATCGTTTGTACCCGTTTGTACCACCAAGCGTTTCGTTTGTACCTCAAACGAAACGAACATAGCAGGTTTTCAAAAAATTCGAATGAGGTAAATCGGCCAGTTTTCGAGATAATCAAAATCTGCGAGGGGGTTATGATTAACCATCGTTTGTACCACCAAGTGTTTCGTTTGTACCTCAAACGAAACGAACACAGCAGGTTTTCAAAAATTTCGAATGAGGTAAATCGGCCAGTTTTTGAGATAATCAAAATCTGCGAGCGGGTTATGATTAACCATCGTTTGTACCCGTTTGTACCACCAAGTGTTTCGTTTGTACCTCAAGGGGTTTGAACATAGCAAGTTTTCAAAAATTTCGAATGAGGTAAATCGGACAGTTTTCGAGATAATCAAAATCTGCGAGCGGGTTATGATTAACCATCGTTTGTACCCGTTTGTACCACCAAGCGTTTCGTTTGTACCTCAAACGAAACGAACATAGCAGGTTTTCAAAAAATTCGAATGAGGTAAATCAACCAGTTTTTGAGATAATCAAAATCTGCGAGCGGGTTATGATAAACCATCGTTTGGTTGGTGGTACAAACGGGTACAAACGATGGTTAATCATAACCCGCTCGCAGATTTTGATTATCTCGAAAACTGGCCGATTTACGTCATTCGAAATTTTTGAAAACTTGCTATGTTTGAACCCCTTGAGGTACAAACGAAATGCTTGGTGGTACAAACGGGTACAAACGATGGTTAATCAGAACCCGCTCGCAGATTTTGATTATCTCGAAAACTGTCCGATTTACCTCATTCGAAATTTTTGAAAACTTGCTATGTTCAAACCCCTTGAGGTTCAAACGAAACACTTGGTGGTACAAACGGGTACAAACGATGGTTAATCATAACCCGCTCGCAGATTTTGATTATCTCGAAAACTGTCCGATTTACCTCTTTCGAAATTTTTGAAAACTTGCTATGTCAAACCCCTTGAGGTACAAACGAAACACTTGGTGGTACAAACGGGTACAAACGATGGTTAATCATAACCCGCTCGCAGATTTTGATTATCTCGAAAACTGGCCGATTTACGTCAATCGAAATTTTTGAAAACCTGCTATGTTCGTTTCGTTTGAGGTACAAACGAAACACTTGGTGGTACAAACGGGTACAAACGTTGGTTAATCATAACCCGCTCGCAGATTTTGATTATCTCGAAAACTGGCCGATTTACGTCATTCGAGATTTTTGAAAACTTGCTATGTTCGAACCCCTTGAGGTACAAACGAAACACTTGGTGGTACAAACGGGTACAAACGATGGTTAATCATAACCCGCTCGCAGATTTTGATTATCTCGAAAACTGGCCGAATTACCTCATTCGAAATTTTTGAAAACTTGCTATGTTCGAACCCCTTGAGGTACAAACGAAATGCTTGGTGGTACAAACGGGTACAAACGATGGTTAATCATAACCCGCTCGCAGATTTTGATTATCTCGAAAACTGGCCGATTTACGTCATTCGAGATTTTTGAAAACTTGCTATGTTCGAACCCCTTGAGGTACAAACGAAATGCTTGGTGGTACAAACGGGTACAAACGATGGTTAATCATAACCCGCTCGCAGATTTTGATTATCTCGAAAACTGGCCGATTTACTTCATTCGAAATTTTTGAAAACCTGCTATGTTCGTTTCGTTTGAGGTACAAACAAAACGCTTGGTGGTACAAACGGGTACAAACGATGGTTTATCATAACCCGCTCGCAGATTTTGATTATCTCAAAAACTGGTTGATTTACCTCATTCGAATTTTTTGAAAACCTGCTATGTTCGTTTCGTTTGAGGTACAAACAAAACGCTTGGTGGTACAAACGGGTACAAACGATGGGTAATCATAACCCGCTCGCAGATTTTGATTATCTCGAAAACTGTCCGATTTACCTCATTCGAAATTTTTGAAAACTTGCTATGTCAAACCCCTTGAGGTACAAACGAAACACTTGGTGGTACAAACGGGTACAAACGATGGTTAATCATAACCCGCTCGCAGATTTTGATTATCTCGAAAACTGGCCGATTTACGTCAATCGAAATTTTTGAAAACCTGCTATGTTCGTTTCGTTTGAGGTACAAACGAAATGCTTGGTGGTACAAACGGGTAAAAACGATGGTTAATCATAACCCGCTCGCAGATTTTGATTATCTCGAAAACTGGCCGATTTACCTCATTCGAAATTTTTGAAAACCTGCTATGTTCGTTTCGTTTGAGGTACAAACGAAACGCTTGGTGGTACAAACGGGTACAAACGATGGTTTATCATAACCCGCTCGCAGATTTTGATTATCTCAAAAACTGGTTGATTTACCTCATTCGAATTTTTTGAAAACCTGCTATGTTCGTTTCGTTTGAGGTACAAACAAAACGCTTGGTGGTACAAACGGGTACAAACGATGGGTAATCATAACCCGCTCGCAGATTTTGATTATCTCGAAAACTGTCCGATTTACCTCATTCGAAATTTTTGAAAACTTGCTATGTCAAACCCCTTGAGGTACAAACGAAACACTTGGTGGTACAAACGGGTACAAACGATGGTTAATCATAACCCGCTCGCAGATTTTGATTATCTCGAAAACTGTCCGATTTACCTCATTCGAAATTTTTGAAAACTTGCTATGTCAAACCCCTTGAGGTACAAACGAAACACTTGGTGGTACAAACGGGTACAAACGATGGTTAATCATAACCCGCTCGCAGATTTTGATTATCTCGAAAACTGGCCGATTTACGTCAATCGAAATTTTTGAAAACCTGCTATGTTCGTTTCGTTTGAGGTACAAACGAAACACTTGGTGGTACAAACGGGTACAAACGATGGTTAATCAGAACCCGCTCGCAGATTTTGATTATCTCGAAAACTGTCCGATTTACCTCATTCGAAATTTTTGAAAACTTGCTATGTTCGAAACCCTTGAGGTACAAACGAAATGCTTGGTGGTACAAACGGGTACAAACGATGGTTAATCATAACCCGCTCGCAGATTTTGATTATCTCGAAAACTGGCCGATTTACGTCAATCGAAATTTTTGAAAACCTGCTATGTTCGTTTCGTTTGAGGTACAAACGAAACACTTGGTGGTACAAACGGGTACAAACGATGGTTAATCAGAACCCGCTCGCAGATTTTGATTATCTCGAAAACTGTCCGATTTACCTCATTCGAAATTTTTGAAAACTTGCTATGTTCGAAACCCTTGAGGTACAAACGAAATGCTTGGTGGTACAAACGGGTACAAACGATGGTTAATCATAACCCGCTCGCAGATTTTGATTATCTCGAAAACTGGCCGATTTACCTCATTCGAAATTTTTGAAAACTTGCTATGTTCGTTTCGTTTGAGGTACAAACGAAATGCTTGGTGGTACAAACGGGTACAAACGATGGTTAATCATAACCCGCTCGCAGATTTTGATTATCTCGAAAACTGGCCGATTTACCTCATTCGATTTTTTTTTAAATCTGCTATGTTCGTTTCGTTTGACGTACAAACGAAACACTTGGTGGTACAAACGGGTACAAACGATGGTTAATCATAACCCGCTCGCAGATTTTTATTATCTCGAAAACTGGCCGATTTACGTCATTCGAAATTTTTGAAAACTTGCTATGTTCGAACCCCTTGAGGTACAAACGAAATGCTTGGTGGTACAAACGGGTACAAACGATGGGTAATCATAACCCGCTCGCAGATTTTGATTATCTCGAAAACTGGCCGATTTACCTCATTCGAAATTTTTTTAAATCTGCTATGTTCGTTTCGTTTGACGTACAAACGAAACACTTGGTGGTACAAACGGGTACAAACGATGGTTAATCATAACCCGCTCGCAGATTTTTATTATCTCGAAAACTGGCCGATTTACGTCATTCGAAATTTTTGAAAACTTGCTATGTTCGAACCCCTTGAGGTACAAACGAAATGCTTGGTGGTACAAACGGGTACAAACGATGGGTAATCATAACCCGCTCGCAGATTTTGATTATCTCGAAAACTGGACGATTTACCTCATTCGAAATTTTTGAAAACTTGCTATGTTCGTTTCGTTTGAGGTACAAACGAAATGCTTGGTGGTACAAACAAGTACATACTGAGTACAAACGAATGCATAAAAAAAATTTTTGATTCCTTCAAGTCGGGTTCTGAGTATTTTAAAATCTTCGATATGTCCGAACCCCTTGAGGTACAAACGAAAAAAAAGTTGGTACAAACAAGTACATACATAGTACAAACGAATGCATAAAAAAAAATTCGATTTCTTCAAGTCGGGTTCCAGGTTCACACAGGTAGAATAGCTAGAGTATCATATAGTTTTGTTTTTAAAATATCTCATTTCAAAAGGGTGTAAGGTCAAAACACGTTTTCTTTTTAATCAAATAATATTTATCACGTTTTTATGATACGCATTTTTGAACATAACAACAAGCATTATCATATTTATCATTAACCCTTCAAAATAAGTAAATTATAATGATCATGACATAAAATTTTAGTCAATAAAAACATTACTGACTCTTAAATTTATAATAACGAGCTGAAAAAATATTATAAGTACATGATGAACTTACCACTGCAGGTATGCAGTTAAATTTCGAATCATTAAGAAAACTTTTGCTTGTAATTGCAGCTATAAATCTAGATCGTTTATTCTTAGGTATAATACCTAAATATTATACTATTAGTCAGGTGAATTACGAAAACTTGACTATCATACATATAAAAATTTTTTACTTACCTGTGTTCAGCTCTCCTGTAGTACTTCTTTGAGATCATTGGATTTTCTTGAATGAGACATTCTTTTTTCTTACACACTTCCATATTTATCTCTTTCTTCTCTGTCCCCAGCTTGTTGATTATATTTGATAAATATCTTTGGTTTATATCTAGTCTGCGAGCGCCTAGTAGCTTCAACATGCACTGTTCTCTATTAACTGTGATGCAATTATCTAGAACAAACAACATTTTGTAAATACTGATAGTCTCAAGTCTACACCCAGAATCATAAAGGGCTGTTTACACTAATCTACATCCTCGACCTTAGTGTGAAGTCGAATTTCAAATAAATACCACGGACACATCAGGGTGCATTGTATTACTTTTATTCAAAGTGCAATGTTTCTTAAAGGTACTGTATTCTCCATAATCCTTAGGCTGTGTCCCCAGTAGGCGAACTGTTAGCGGCCGACTGAGTTTGCGGCGTATCGATTTAGTACGCCCTTCCATATATTTGAAATGGAGTGTCCACAGTTTGCTAGTTTTGCGCTCACTGTACGCAGTTTGCCGCTTCTTTTTTTCTTGCTCTTTTTTCAGTCGGCCGCTAACAGTTTGCCTACTGGGGACACAGCCTTATAATATCAATCTGTAAGTTGGGATGTCTCAACTCAACTATCCTGGAATAGCATAAACATTATGAAATGTTTGTAATGTTTAGGGAATATATAGACAGAAGCTAGTAGGAAATAAAATCAGTTTTTAGATACATAGATAATTAATAACTTTTTTTCTTACGCTATACTAAGCTTGTGTATGCTTTGATGCTACGCTAAGCTAGTATTTTAGTTTAGCAGTGAGTAATTTGGTACCTAAACATGTCTGAACACCAAACTAATTTAGTTGAGTAGCTTAATGAGTAATTTTTGACAGTTGGGCCCGCCGGGTACATGCCCGCTGCCTGTGCTCAGATCGGTTGTTACACCACAAATAATGTAGAGATCAATTGGGATAAATACCGAGCACCCTACCATATGTGCGTAGCGACGGATATGCTCACCAGATTTCACCGTAATTTTTTGAAAGAAACATTTGAACTCAATTTTTTGCTTTGAAAGAGACATTTTACAGACAACCGTATCTTGCCTGGCGGGCATGCCCGTGCGTGTGTGCGAAATCACGGATCTGTCCGACAGGCAGATCCGACGGGCATACCCGTGCGTGTATGGCTGGCTTTTCTGTAATGTTATCTAGCTGTTATTTAGCAAGGTTAGGTTAGACTCAACAATATTTAATCGGTACAAATCTCCCTAAAATAGAAATATGAATAATGCCCCTCGTTGCCAAATCCAACTAAAATTAGATAAATCTCGAGTTGCGGAGAGCATTACACTAGAGTACTTACCTACTGCTTATTTGCAAGTAATAGATTTTGGGAAAGCGAGTCTTACTTCACAAACATTCACAATACAAACAAACATTAACCAATTTCGGTGTAATTTCTTCAGTTTCACCGCCGCAATCAACAACATGAAAGGAAGGAGAAAAAGAAAATTGAATTTTTGAACCCCGAGTCCCCGACCGACTGACTGGTTTTGTATTTTGACATTGACATACTTTGAATAATTGACATTGGCATACTCAATCAGAGTTCATCACTAAAGTGTCAAGCTGTGTCAAAAATCTGATAAATTCATTCATTCATCAAGTGATCATCATCATCATTCATTCATTTCCGTCAGGTAGCCTAGCCAGCCAGCCAAGCAATAAAATGAAATGAAATGAGCGTCTTGTTTGAAGAAAGGAAAATAAATCGTAAATTATAATTGTGAGATTACGTAAAACTGTCGTGAGTTTATAAACAGCAAGCTTTACTTCTGCGTTACGTTTCCTATTACGAAGGAAGGAATGTTTCAGCGGTAATGGCGTATACAGAAAAAGTGTCACTCAGTGGCACAGCTTTATCGTTCTTGATGTACGAGTGCATAAATTCTACTAGTAGTCAGGTAAATACGCTTCTGTTTTCTTATGTTATAATGTTAAATCATTCGGCTAAGCTTTGCATTTGTTTTATCTTCAGGAAGGATTTCTCATTGGCGAGGTTACGTCTGAAGTAACGAATCATATATCGGACTCCCAGAGCGACAATACCCGGCTGGATACTCAAATTGTTATCAGAACGGTTCTACCGCTACCTTCAGTATCACTCTTCTACCTCCCCACCGGTAGGATAAAAGAGGATGTCCTGTCTGAAATACTCTCGAATACAGCCATTGATATTGTTGGTTGGTACAAATACAGAAAAAATACCAACATCAAACCTACATTCAGGGACAAGCTGATCTCTAAGGGCTTACAAAAGTATTTTGAGAAACACCACGGCAAGAAAACTTTTGTTACTTGTAATCTATCAAACAGATCCTCACCATCTGGATCCACTCATACATTTACATACAGGTTTGGTAAAATGAATTGTTTGGATATGTATGAGTACATCGAGGATGTCACTGCAAACTTAGGGGAAAAACTAAATGGATACAGAAAGGGTTTGAGGCACTCGCCACACAGCATATTCAACAAAATCATAAAAGAGAGCAACATTCATAACAATAACACAAATGATGCCATTTTAAGCATACAGGAAGCTGTCAATGTGAGACTCATCAAAGAAGCCAAATTAGCAGCCAAGAATGAGAGCACTATCAAAGAATTGGAAGCAGAAATAAAGCAAATGAGCACAATACTTGCTGATAAACTCTCAACTGATCTGCAAACTGAATATAATAGAATCACAGAAGAAAAATTCATGAATAGAGAAGCTGAAATGGCTGCAGCTTGCGTAGAAGCTGTTAAAAATCCCCCTAAAGTAGAACATTTAAATGCAGTAACAGTAAAAGTGAATAATCACCATCTAGATAGTGATGTGTGTATAATTGAGAATGATGTAAACGTACGTGCTTCAAGTCCTATACTGATGACACCAAAGCCCAAACCAACTCTGAACTATGCTGCAGCTCTCAAGAATAAAGCTGATATTCCATCAACAAGTGTGAGTACTTATTATTTTGTAATGGCACTAACAGCCTTCTATACTAACACATTAGCTATGATATTCAGGCATACTGTTGCATTTTACTTGTATAGTGATTTCTTTTTAATATAAATGTTTGTAATATTTATTTTACAGAGATCTACCAATGATGATGACTTGATAAGTTTTGATGATGAAGACAAACAAACCATTGTAATTAATAAGAGTTTTGGAGACAGTTCACCAGAATACTGACAAGTGCCTTCTTAGATAAGTGTTATGTTACCATAGTATCTATTGTTGTTTAGTATTTATCAATACTCATGTATCTGATTTCAATTTATATTTCATCTTTATCATTGAAAGTAGTGTATGGCTCAATGCACATTGAATTGACAGTGACGCGACAATCATTTTTAATATCAAGACATAAACCTTAAGAACAATGTTATAAGATATAATAACGCTCACAAACCGATAACCGTTGGGGTAAACGAGTTCTTGAGTTGAGACCGCGACTCGGCAAACATAGTGTAGGCCGCCCTTCGGCCAGTTGGAGTGACGATCTCTAGCTGTCACGAGGCTGCTCGAGCCTATATCTTATAATATTGTGCATAAGGTTCATAATGTCTTGAACTGATCGCCGCGTCACTGCCACTTTAATGTGCATTGAGCCTTTACACCGCTACACTATCAAATTCCAAGCTTTTGCAGTGTACTAAGCACAAAGGGGCAGATATACATAGGTAAGGTGTCCAGCATTCACTTTAAAAAGGAAAAGTTAACTAAAAAGAAGAGATCAGAAGTGTGCCCAAGAAAAAAGTTAGGTGTCACCATCACCACATCAGGGAAAAAATATATCACTTCATGCAATAGAAATGATAGATTCAATGTTGATATTTTTTTGTAATTACATAAATGATGAGGAAATCTGGGTAAAGTTGTCAAGAACTTTAAATTAAAAGAAAGAGTGGACAATTTTATTGTACAATCTGTGATGGTACATGCTAGACATTTTATTATGAATTGATCTGGCTATATTTTTTTATAAATATCAAATGTTATATATTTAATTTGTGAAGTTTAAAGTTGTATAGTACTTCATATTATACTTTCTTGTTCTATTTAATCAGATGTTCCCTGAGCTTTACTCCTTTCAAGTTTATACTATAAATAATATGTTTTAAATATTTTGTGGTGAAGTAATTTCACGCTATGATAGTTTACTGTATTTAAAGAAAGAATATAAAATCTGGATCACCACTGGGTTTATATATATTTTCTTGCTAAATTTGTAAACTTCCAAATAATTTAGAACACTATAGTAATGTGTTGTAGCTTAACCCTTTGTTAAAACATATAACAATTTAGATACTATGCTTATTTATGTAAATAATACATAAAAGATGAATGTATTCAAAATATATTTTTCATGATTCATAAGATTTGATCAAAGACTAATGTAGAATACAAAATACATATTACAAATAACTGGGATGATTGTTTGTTTAAGGAATAGCAAATAAAAGTGTCCAGCATTTATGATTTGACGTTTTTATTATTAAGGACATAATTACATTTCGTCAATACGCTAAGCTAAGAGTGAATTGTACAAATCAATATGTCGTTGTAAATAAATTCAGTAAAAAAACATAACAATGCATTTTAATTAACATCATAACTTAATAAATAATAACAGCTACCATCTGGAATGACTCTTATATAACTAATTATTCCATAAAAGTGGAATTGGCACAGTTAAACTTATATGTACTTCAAGAAGTATGGCAAGAAACCTAAGGTGGACATGGAGCCTTGACATAAATTACCAGCAGATTAGCTACCACGTTAGGTGAGGATACAACATGTTAGTTGCAATAATAAATTGTAATTAATTTGACAAGACTATAATGACCTTATATAAACCTTTAGATGGCTAAGGGGGAAGTCAGATCCTAACAAAAAAATAAAACATTTACAACAATAAGTCAGCAGCTATAGCTGTGTCACCAGCTAGTTCGTGCACTGAGTGTGCTAGTCGCCTCGCTTGTTGCACAGCCGTGGATGCCGGCAGTAGGCCCAAGTGGATGCAGATCAGTTCCTTGATGGAGACCCCTTGGCTATCGTTGGGAAACGCGAGCTCCACAAGTTGCCTGCAACAAATACATGATTTATTTTTATGGGAGAAGTTAGAGATCAACCAATCTTTAGCACAGACATTTCGAAGACAAAAGTTTTTGATTCTATAACATGCTAGCCAGTTTCCTCATGATGTTAAATTTTGCTGATAATTTTTTTTGGACCGAAAACTCATTGATGCACTGGACTCATGGAAATAACAAAGGATCGGAAGGCGGGGCCGCTTCAGACCACCAGTAGCACCATAGGTCTCATGTATAATGAGGCCTGTTCACCACAAACCAGAACCTCCACGACACTGAGCACACGTGCAACTTCTGCTGTACGTCACCTGTAGAATGTGCCGAGCATGTCGCCGGGCGGGGGCAGCGCGCGCACGGCGGCGGGGTGCGGGGGGCGGGCGGGGCGCACGCCCGTCCCGCGCCGCTCCCACCACGACACTGAGCACACGTGCAACGCGCCGCAACGCCATGTTGCCGCGCAGTAGCCTTCGCGGGTGATCGCGAAACTGCGGGACACAAGGCGGCGCACCTGAAACGATTGTGATACCGTTAGGCGCCGCTCTACCTCTTTACCTACTATTTCATAAACCAGAAAATGCAGATTGACAGTTGGCTAAGAAGAAAATGAATTACGTTTTTAAGAGTTGATTTTTAGTTTGATTTCCAATAAAAGGAATTTTGAAGTCAAAAATAGTGGTGGGAAGCATCCGAATATTCATCAAACGAACGAAAAAAGGAACGCGAATACGGCCCCTGGAATACTCACAGTGCGTGGAGACAGCATATCAGCCGCCCCAGCGAGGTCCGGCGCGAGCGAGCGGCCGGCGCCACGGTCCACGTACACAAAGTGCACCAAACTGTAATACTCACAGTGCGTGGAGACAGCATATCAGCCGCCCCAGCGAGGTCCGGCGCGAGCGAGCGGCCGGCGCCACGGTCCACGTACACAAAGTGCACCAAACTGTAATACTCACAGTGCGTGGAGACAGCATATCAGCCGCCCCAGCGAGGTCCGGCGCGAGCGAGCGGCCGGCGCCACGGTCCACGTACACAAAGTGCACCAAACTGTAATACTCACAGTGCGTGGAGACAGCATATCAGCCGCCCCAGCGAGGTCCGGCGCGAGCGAGCGGCCGGCGCCACGGTCCACGTACACAAAGTGCACCAAACTGTAATATTCACAGTGCGTGGAGACAGCATATCAGCCGCCCCAGCGAGGTCCGGCGCGAGCGAGCGGCCGGCGCCACGGTCCACGTACACAAAGTGCACCAAACTGTAATATTCACAGTGCGTGGAGACAGCATATCAGCCGCCCCAGCGAGGTCCGGCGCGAGCGAGCGGCCGGCGCCACGGTCCACGTACACAAAGTGCACCAAACTGTAATATTCACAGTGCGTGGAGACAGCATATCAGCCGCCCCAGCGAGGTCCGGCGCGAGCGAGCGGCCGGCGCCACGGTCCACGTACACAAAGTGCACCAAACTGTAATACTCACAGTGCGTGGAGACAGCATATCAGCCGCCCCAGCGAGGTCCGGCGCGAGCGAGCGGCCGGCGCCACGGTCCACGTACACAAAGTGCACCAAACTGTAATATTCACAGTGCGTGGAGACAGCATATCAGCCGCCCCAGCGAGGTCCGGCGCGAGCGAGCGGCCGGCGCCACGGTCCACGTACACAAAGTGCACCAAACTGTAATACTCACAGTGCGTGGAGACAGCATATCAGCCGCCCCAGCGAG
The DNA here is from genome assembly GCA_951394285.1 of Epirrhoe tristata. NCBI lineage: Eukaryota > Metazoa > Arthropoda > Insecta > Lepidoptera > Geometridae > Epirrhoe > Epirrhoe tristata. The sequence goes on along the minus strand of OX596146.1, from coordinate 5,289,423 downwards.
GTCCGGCGCGAGCGAGCGGCCGGCGCCACGGTCCACGTACACAAAGTGCACCAAACTGTAATATTCACAGTGCGTGGAGACAGCATATCAGCCGCCCCAGCGAGGTCCGGCGCGAGCGAGCGGCCGGCGCCACGGTCCACGTACACAAAGTGCACCAAACTGTAATACTCACAGTGCGTGGAGACAGCATATCAGCCGCCCCAGCGAGGTCCGGCGCGAGCGAGCGGCCGGCGCCACGGTCCACGTACACAAAGTGCACCAAACTGTAATACTCACAGTGCGTGGAGACAGCATATCAGCCGCCCCAGCGAGGTCCGGCGCGAGCGAGCGGCCGGCGCCACGGTCCACGTACACAAAGTGCACCAAACTGTAATACTCACAGTGCGTGGAGACAGCATATCAGCCGCCCCAGCGAGGTCCGGCGCGAGCGAGCGGCCGGCGCCACGGTCCACGTACACAAAATGCACCAAACTGTAATACTCACAGTGCGTGGAGACAGCATATCAGCCGCCCCAGCGAGGTCCGGCGCGAGCGAGCGGCCGGCGCCACGGTCCACGTACACAAAGTGCACCAAACTGTAATACTCACAGTGCGTGGAGACAGCATATCAGCCGCCCCAGCGAGGTCCGGCGCGAGCGAGCGGCCGGCGCCACGGTCCACGTACACAAAATGCACCAAACTGTAATACTCACAGTGCGTGGAGACAGCATATCAGCCGCCCCAGCGAGGTCCGGCGCGAGCGAGCGGCCGGCGCCACGGTCCACGTACACAAAGTGCACCAAACCGGGAAACTCTTCCACATACTTGTGCACATTCAGGGAACAGCTCGCATTGTCGCCCGTGTAACCCACATTAAGCGAAATAATTGTACACAATATGGAGGTATTGTATCGTGATGAAGATATGCTTATTCAGTTAGGAACAGGCTACTTGATAGGAGTTTTAGTTGCTAGGTGTAGTGGTATAATTTCCGAAATCAGTGACGGAACGTTTTAGATGGAATGCCCGATTCCTAGGTGGCTAATCCAAGTTAATTATAATTATTTAAAAAATATCTGTATACCTAAACTTAAAAGCAAATTCTTAATCACAATACAATCACAAAGGACATACACACAATGCAATAAAATAAGCATAATAATTAAATAAATAGTATTACATAAAGCATTAATAAAACAACTAGCAACATTACACCAAAACATTCCTATCATTGACAAAACATTTTCATGCTGACCAAAAGCACAGTCGTGCAATAATAAATTGTAATGCAAGAGAGCCTCCCAGAAGCATATTAGTACCTACTTTTAAGTCGCGTAATAATTTGATCATAACAATTCCTGTAACTTTGCATGGACAAACAGGTCAAATTAGTTCCAAGGATGGAAATAGAATTTTTTTTGAGCGGGCTTTATTTGGGACGAACATGTTTCTGAGCGTAGTCAAAATATATATTTTGAAAAGGATATGATCCCATGCTGAAGAATCGCATCGCCTTCACGCGTAGAAACTCCACATACGGCGCCAGAATAGTTGTCAAGTATTTCAGCGGCTGTTCTATCTTCAAACTCGGTATATCTGGTCGGATCAAAGTAATTTAAATCGTCTAAATATACAGGATGGGATAAAATTTTACGGCAAGTCAAAGTAAAAACCGCTGAGATCACTTAGGAAATAAATCACAAATATTGCTGACCTTTCTCTCGTAAAATTTCCTAATACGACCTCACACTATCCCATTACCACCGTATTAACTACAATCAATCATCCTCAAAATAGTCTTAAAACGAGGTGATTCTAATAGATGATTGTATTCGACTTTTTTATAGATGATTTGATTCTATCCTGTTCCATCACTACCAATACTCTGAAGAACCTCACGGTTTGGGGCCTAGCTTTCTTTTAGGTGATTTATCTTGAAACTAAATAGTCAAACAAAAGTGAGGCTTGTCATAGTAAGTTTGGTGCTCGTGAATTAAGGACTCTTCTTTTGTAGTTTAGAAGATTTTGTAGGCATTTTAGGAAACTATAGTTGGTCTCTATCGGCGCCATTTTCCATCAGATTGGAATGTTCCCGGTGAGGAAGCACCTTTATATTTATCTGAATGCTGATAATTACCAGGTTTGAGATATTCAATAACAGCTTCCAAGGCGGTATGAACGGCGGTGGCCGAGGTCTCTGGCGTTAGCGGCGTAGTGGTGGTGCATGATTTTCTAAGTTCCAACACTCGAGCCGTCAACCGCGCGCAAAGGTTAGCGGTAGACTTGTTCTTGCGTAGCGCGTCTGTTGTCTATCAAAATAATGGTTTCTAAGATTAAACTAGATGTCTGGTGTCGCCCGCGGTCCCTCGGGAACTCACTTATCCGGGAAAAAATATGTTCATCAGGGATAATGTAGGATTCTAATGGTGAAATAATTTTTCAAATCGGTCCAGTAGTTTCGGAGTCTATTCAATTCAAACTCATCCATCTTATACGCATATATCTAGAATATGATTAGTGTAGCAGTGTAGTAAATCTACACTGCTTTAGTTAGATAAAAATTCAAAATAAAACATAAAAAGACGTGTTGGTCCAGTGTCACTATACTGCAAAAAGTGGGCATGTTCTTTTGTACGTGCCTCTGATTACCCCTACCATTGGACATATTCAAAGGATCTTAAACTCCCTTTAGATATGAGAGAATGTCTACCGTGATTTTTTGGATTAAAGTTGGAATAAAGAAGAATTTGGCGATCAAATGTGTGTTTGATTATTTACTGTGACGTAATAAATGAATATGTTAACGAATTTCTACTGACCTTTTTCAAAGCAGCTTCCAGGGTATCTAGGGTGTTCGGTAGGAGTTCTAGGTTTCTCTGTAGCAGCAGCCTGCTCAGATTGGACAGTATTTGATTCGACATGTATGTTGCAATGCCGACTTCCCTGTTTATAACATAATTTTGATTGAATCCAAACTCAATGGCCGTGTGCGGCTCATGTATGCTCTTAAAAGTAAGTTCGTATGAGTCAGTGGCCAACTCTGACGGAGTTTTTAAGGTGCATTTACACGATGCAATTTTTTGTACAATTTGCTATGCAATTTGCTAAGCCGTGCCGACGAGCGTCGCGCTATCTATGACAAATCGCATACGATAAGCGTTTACACGTGAAAAATTGGCATGCGATGCTAAATCGTACGTGCTCAGACCGTGTCGTGTAAATGCCCCATTAGGCCGCCTTAAGACCTCCGTCATGGCTTATCGACTTAATAGCCTCTGCTATTAAGTTACCGACAATTTAAAATGCCATTAGATCCTGACTGTTCAGAACTTTGCTTAAATTTGACGATCCATCAAGAACGACACCACGCGGGCTAAACCAACTGACAATTTGATAAATGAAATCACCTCAGTTCCATATCAACGAGGACCGCGAAAGTGATGCGTGGAGCGAGCTCAGCTAAATGCAACGAGTGAGGGGCGCAAGGCGTATTACTTGATCCCGCGCAGAGATTCACTATGGCGCTGTTTTCCTGGGACAACCCTGAAACGAAAATAATAATTCCTCTAAATAAACAATGGTACTACTGACACTAAGCCAAATTTCACATCTACTTTTAGATAATGGATTGAAGTCCTAACTACTTACTGATCTGATAGTTTGTGAGTATGTTTTCAATCACGCCATAGCCAGTGAACAGAGTTGGATGAAACATGAAATAGGTGCGTAGAAGACAATGAAATAGCGAGGTAGCTAATAATACTAACTTTGATTCAACCATGCTATTTTTCTTGTCTATTAAATAAAACTGAGGATGATAATAATAGTTAGGTCTTACATGGCAATCTGATGACTTTCGACTGTCTATTACTGTCGTCTGAGCGCATTTCCTGCCAGTATTCCTGAGCCGCTATACATTGGATGCTCAGCATTATTGTATCAGGCGCCGACAAGTCTTCACAACCACGGCTGGAAAATGTAATGGTAAATCGAATCTCTACGTATGAATGCTAAAAAAATGGAACTGATATTAATGCCTGCATGAATAACACCCATATTCTGTGGGGAATTTTGCCATCTACATGAATTTATTGTTTAAAGAAAAGATAAATGTCTCATGCTAACAAGCATAAAGAAAATTTGCAGTATTATATGTTTTGAAAGATTTTTTTTGGCTTAGGCGAAGTTCGAATAAAATCAATTTTACAAACATCATCCCAGAAAAAAAGCACCTACTTAAAGGTTGTTTTCAACAATGTTACAGTATGCACAACCAATCTTTGTCTGTCTGAAGTTAGGTGCACTAAACGATTGCGCATGGCTGCGCAAGTAGGCGAGATAGCATGATGCAACAAACTAAGCGAGTGAGCGAGGTAGCTACACAATGCTGTCTTCGTATCCAACTTAGTGGGAAGCCAAAAAAAAATTTTTGTTATACAGTTTAGGTTATCACCTCAACAGGCTTCAGATTGTTTGGATTTATACCACAATACCCACCTAGAATACAATGCCAGCATCTTATCTCCAACATAGAGCATAAGATGATAATGCGAGTATGGCAGCTTGATATCCTTAGAAGCTGACTTCAGAGCATTAAGAGCTGCCGCTGTAGCTCCACTTTCTCCTATAACCCCATTGGCACCAGGTATGGAGTCCCCTTTGGTGCGGCAGTCCAGTAGATTTGATAGCCAATCATGGTAGATAGGTGATTGTAGGCTAGAATTAATGAATATCTAAGAATGATGTTGTTATGTTTAGGCTAATGTGCAGTTCAAGTAGATAAAGTTGTAATCTTTTAATGCTAAATAAACCACAGACCTTCTTGGAACCCTGTTGTTACAACACTACTAACTTTACTAACAAGAAAAAACTGAAACTGTGTGTGTTACACATGCCATTGTAATAAGATAACAATTTTGTGGTCAGAGACAATCATTGGATCAAATGTCATGTATTTCAAATAGTCCGACAAATAACTACCTATGTTTTTTATGCTTAAATAAAACGAAACAGATTTAGAGCAACAAGAGAAAATACAAATGATTGCGCTTTGTTTGTTGCTTGTTTTAAAGCTCTTTGAGAAACCCTATAAATGTAGTTTTTATGACAACTTACAGATTGATGTTCTGTCCACATATATGCTGAACCAAAGTCTTGCAATCCAACAGTTCCCTGTGCGAATCATCAACATTATCCTCACTGATGATGACAAACACATGGTCAAGCCACTGAAAAATATATCATTCAATCACTAGTATTATGTTGTGGAGCTGACTAAGCTACGGCTTTCCTCACAATGTTTTCCTTCTCCGTCTCTGAGTGTGTTAAAGCGAATATAAATTTTACGAAGACACGTATTGACGTCGTCTTTCCTGTGGGCCAGGCTGATGAGGCTGAGAGGAAAGTTTAGGTGCTTCCATCTCAAACAATGTCCCAGGCACAACAACATCCTGAGTGTAGACATAGATTGCCTTCTGACGCTGTATTAATCATCTAATATAGATGTCTATGATCTTAACAAAACGAGCCCCGCACACTACCACCACACCTCGTGGCCACAGTAGCGGAATATGATGGGCGAAAGGCGAGCCTTCGGCGCCTTAAAACCGAATTTCGTGGCTAAGGGAAGAAAACCCTGATAATAAATTACACCAACTATGGCTGCAAGACTAAAAGAAATACTACCCCAGGAGGGTACCGACGGTACATCCGAAGGAGAATCCCTCCCTGAGCTTAGCTCAGGCTGCCCCACGTATTCTGGGGGGGGCAAAGGATTGCAACATAAGGAAGGAGAAACAACTAAACCAAAAGTGTTAACCCAACAGCTCTTCCATCCCGGGCTGTTTAATAGACCTCGATCAGCATCCCTCAGCGAGGCAACAACAAGCAAACCTAGAACTGAGGTCACTACCACAGGCTCACAACAAGACTGTTCAGTCTCAGTCCTAACACAAGAACCTGACACACCACCTCGTGCCTTGCACAAGAACCCTGAATGGCAAAAGGTACCAACCATGAGACAGAACAAACGCAAAAGAGTCTCAGACTCACCACCACCGCCGCAAGTGACAACCAACAACAGATTTGATATCTTACCTACTGATGACACAGAAGACAGCATTAAGGTCATCAAACCAAGTAAGCCACCACCTCTTATACTCTATGGAATAGAAGACGTGAATAAACTCACCGAGGCAATCCACACTGTGCTGAAAAAAGAGGACTACGTCCTAAAACTCATGAGCCAGAACCAACTACGTGTCAATGTCACCACAGCCGAAGCCTACAAAAACCTTATGGGCGTAGTAAGGGAAATGGGGCTAATTGGCCATACATTCACCAGGAAGGAAGAAAGATGTTACAGGTAGGTAATCAAACATCTACATCATTCTACACCCCACGAAGCTATAATTGAGGAAATCCAAAAAACAGGCAACAAAGTGCGAGGAGAAATCATAAATGCTAGAGGAGGACCGGAAAAAAAACCAACCTCAACATTTTTCGTTAACATTGAGCGAAACCCAAACAACAAGGCTGTTAAAAGCATCAAACACATCTACAACATGGCAGTAATCATTGAGGACCCCAGAAAAAGAAACGTAATAGTGCAATGCATTAAGTGCCAACAATATGGTCACTCCAAAAACAACTGCATGAGACCCGACAGATGTGTTAAATGTGCAGGACAACACAAAACAAGCGACTGCGACAAAAAGGACCGCAACACCCCAGCTAAATGTGCATTATGCCTTGGTGAGCACCCTTCAAACTACAAGGGATGCAAAGTATACCAGGAAATCCTTAACAGGAAAAAGTCCAATCGACATAATACCTACAAAAGGTCAGGGAAACCCAGAGCCACGTCCAACCTCAAAGAAGACCAGGTTAGCCCATCAGAGCAACCAAAAACAACCAACGATAACTTCCCAGAACTCACGGAGACCCTGTCACAGCGAAACCCTGAACGAACAAAAGACCCGAACGAACAACACAACATCAACGCAAGGAATGAGAAATCCCAGAACATCCAACAAAGCACTACACCAAGAACTCAACAACCTAAATCAGATGAGCTAAATAAAATACAACAAACATATTCAGAAGTAGCTGGCAACAATAGAACTGATAAAAATAAAGCAAAGCCTCAAACTACTCAAGCAACTCAACAGCTTACCGACAACAACAATGAAAAAAAGTCTTATGGACCCCCACAACAGGGTTTTCCGCAAAGACAGCGCACAACACAAAAGAATCCAATTCTTTTAACCCAAGAGGATCACCTCACGTCAACCCAAGTCATCCAAGACTTACTGATAAAACAACTCGACAAAATGGACATGCTTTTCAATCAGATGAGCATGCTAATGGGCCTTATCATATCCCTCATAGAAAAAATGTCCCAGTGCTAAGTCTCAATATCGGCGCGTGGAATATTGATGGCCTAGCTCCAAATGTTCTCGAAGCGGAGACGTTGATTAAGATTCACGAACTTGATATCCTTCTGATAGCCGAATCGCACTTTACCGACAGAAGCTTAGTCAACATCAAAGACTACACAATCTATAGCACCCAACACCCGGATGGGACAGCTCACGCAGGGACAGCACTAATCGTGAAGTCCTCGATAAAACACCACGAACAACCAGGGTACCAAACGGAACACCTCCAGGCGACCACGATTACGGTTGAATCAAAAACTGGGAGCTTCAACGTCTCGGCTGTATACTGCCCGCCAAAACACAACATCAAAGAAGAACAACTCACACACTACTTCAATACCCTGGGTCCTAGATTTATAGCAGGAGGGGACTGGAACTGTAAACACACCCACTGGGGCTCTAGACTGATAACCACAAGAGGAAGACAACTGAAGCTGTCGATTGACAACAACAACCTCACGACAATATCAACATCGGAACCTACGCACTGGCCAACCGACAAAAACAGACTACCAGACATTATTGACTTCTTCGTCTGCAAGGGAATGTCGCAATATTCTGCCAAAATTAACTCGTGCTTAGACAGCTCCTCACCCCACACCCCCGTTCTTCTGACTGTTGGTACAACCGCCTTAGAGTATGAGCCAGTCCCTAAACTGTACAACAAAAACACAGACTGGGACTCGTTCAGAGACATCATAGATGGGAGACTTCAGCTTAAGATCGCCCTCAAGACTGCTGAAGATATAGAAGACGCAGCTACCCTCTTCACAAATCTCATCCAAGTTGCATGTTGGTCGACTACTCCAGAAGCACCAGCAAAATCAACTAACCATAACTGCATACCCTTAGAAATACGGGCTAAAATCAAAGAAAAAAGAAGACTGCGTAGGGTGTGGCACTGTAGCCAACATCCAACGGACAAAAGGGCTTTCAACGAAGCAATAGTCGAGCTCAAGGAACTCTTAAATAATGCCAAAAATGCAACTCTGACGCAACACTTAGAATCGTTAACTGCAACTAAGTCCACAAATTACTCTTTATGGAAAGCCACATCAAATCTAAACCAACCCAAAAGAACTCGTCCACCCCTGAGAACCTCAGACACTACATGGGCCAGAACAGGCCAAGCAAGAGTAGACGCTTTCGCAAGCCATCTAGCAAGCGTGTTCAAACCTAATGACAGAACAAGCTACGATGAGTCTGACATCGAAGCAATACTTAACCAAGATTTCCAGCTAGACGTACCCTTAAAGCCTACTAATCCTAGAGAAGTTACGAAATATCTCTCTAAGCTAGATAATGGAAAAGCCCCAGGGTTCGACCAAATAACCAAGGAAATTCTAGTACAACTGCCAAGAAAGGGAATAGTCTTTCTCACAACACTATTTAACGGAATCCTAAGGGTTGGTCATTACCCAAGAATTTGGAAGATTTCTCAAATTATTATGGTCTACAAAGAAGGGAAACCCGCTAACGAGGTCGGCTCATATAGACCGATAAGCCTGCTACCAGTCATCTCCAAACTCTTTGAAAAAATTCTTCTTTCGCGCATATTAAAGGTACTGGCCGAAGACTCAATAATCCCAGACCACCAGTTCGGATTTCGTCAGGAGCATGGCACGGTTGAACAAGTCCACAGGGTCGTCGACCATATCAGGAAATCACTGGAACTGAAAGAATACTGCTCAGCGGCTTTCCTAGACATACAACAAGCTTTCGACAAGGTTTGGCATAGAGGCCTCCTCTACAAAATAAAGAACTCATTGCCACACTCGTTCTTCACGATTCTGCACTCTTACCTATCGGAAAGAATATTTCAGGTAAAGGATGGTGAATAAACCTCCGCATTCCATGACCTGCTAGCGGGAGTACCCCAGGGTTCGGTTCTGGGCCCCGTGCTGTACAACATATTTACATTGGACCTTCCTGAAACACCAGGTGTAATAACTGCTACATTTGCGGACGACACTGCCATTCTTGCTAGAAATAAGGATCCAAATGAAGCATCAAGATCTCTCCAAACTGGACTGGACAAAATTGAGCAGTGGCTTACGAAATGGAGGATCAAAGCCAGCGCCTCCAAGTCGGCCCACGCCACATTCGCACTCCGCAGGGGTGACTGCCCGCCTGTCAGCCTGGGTGCACACACACTACCACACAATGAGTCTGTCAAATACCTCGGGATGCACCTGGACCGCAGATTGACCTGGCGGGCTCATCTACAGAAAAAGAGAGACGAAATAAACTTCCGATACCGAAACCTACAATGGCTACTAGGCAGAAACTCAGTCCTGAGCTTAGAGAACAAGCTCCTGGTGTACCAGGTGGTGCTTAAGCCTGTATGGACCTACGGCATACAGCTTTGGGGATCAGCATGCAAGTCAAATGTGGCTATAATACAAAGAGCACAAAATGGCATCCTAAGAAACCTATCGAACGCTCCATGGTTCCTAAAGGTCGACGAGCTGCACAATGAACTGGATATCAGCACTGTCAAAGAGGAAATACAACTGTATGCAACAAAATATAAGAAGCGTCTAAGCAATCACCCAAATCACCTGGCTTCACAGCTGACTTCAATATGCTACCCTAGAAGGCTGAAAAGACAACACATCATCGACTTGCATTTGTCATGACATGTAAAACAAAAGAGGAACAGCTCACTGGAGCTATTTCTCAAAAAGGCCACCGCCCACACCACACCTGCTTATAGTCCTGGGACTGATCGCAGATAATCGCACAACAAAAAAAAAAAAAAAAAAAAAAAATATAGATGTAAAGCCCTTATAAATTTTAATCATGTTGTGAACACAGAATAAATTCATCCTTGGTTACTAGTCTGAGTAGAATAGATAGGATATAGATCTGATAGGATGATCTTGTCACACACACCTCATCAAATACAATGGTAGTGCTGTCTTTGCACTGCATTGAAGAGTATGTATTGCCAAACTGGGCTGCCATAACCCGCTGTGAAGTTATAATTGGCGCTAGGAGCTGAGATACGCTATTGCTGTCGCTCACATTGCTTTCATTGTCCTGAAATCATACCAAGCATATGTACAGAAGCCTTTTACATTTTTAGCAAGGCAACTAAACATAAACAGCAAATTATTGAAGCAAGACGTTAGTAAAGCACAAAACTATTTATTTACTTACTTGGTCGTTGAGAGATTTCATACGTTCTATGAATGCTTCGTCCCATTTGTGAAATAATAAATCATTTACACTATCGAACACTAAAGTTGCTTTCATGATTACGCCAGCCAAGCCAATGTACGCCGAGAGGTTTTCACAACAAAATCTTAATTTTTTATTCGATTCGATCACACACAACCTAGGGATGTTAAAAAATAATCGATTTTTTTAAAAATCGATTATTTTTTCATAAAAATCGATTATTCATGAACGATTATTTTAAAAAGAAAAATCGATTTTTCATAAATCGATTTTATTATTATCATAAAAAAATCGATTTTTTTTTTACGCATTGCGTCCGGATGCCTGGTTTTGATTTTTTCGACTGGTAGGTATAAAGCAGAGTCCGCAGCGCCATGTTTTCGTGTTTTTTAACATAATAACATTGGTTTCCACCAATGACACGCGCCTATTTTGTTTTTAAACATGTTTTAAACACGAAAACATGGCGCTGCGGACTCGGCTTTAGTCATAGATTTAGCATGGTACCTTTTTGGTACATCCTATATAATATGGCTTTAGTGTATATATTATTATACTCTTTGCTTTAGTGGTACTAGTTTGACGGCAGCACCGGTACCCAGTTCGTTCGTTAGTTCTCGGGGGTTGACATTTCTGTCATTGTGTCACTGATTTAAATGAATGACTGATCTGTAGTTTATTTCAAATTATTCTCGTTCAACGTGTTCCGCGTTCGTAATTTCGTACCTACCTTCATTGTAATTTGTTCAAAGATTATTTTGTGTTTGGAAGATCGGATTGAGTGTTTGTTTCTTTTCGTTGTAAAAATGTCTAGCAACAAAAGGAAAAAAGTTGTTGGCGACAGTACTATGAACTAAAAAGTTTCATTTTTTTCATTGGTTGGCAGTGGCACCAATGAAATAATTACTCACTAGTTAAATAAAGTTGATTGCTTAAGTTGCTTTTGTTTTTTTTTTAATAACTTATTCAACTGATTAAATTTACGAAAAAAAAAATCGATTTTTTTGAAAAATCGATTATTTTTTTATTTTAAATCGATTTTTCTATTATCGATTTATTTTAGGTAAAAAAAAATCGATTATTAATTAATCGATTTTTTTCCCGCTAAGTCACATCCCTAACACAACCACAAATTCACAAAACAAACTATTATAGCCTGATTAGTGATTCTTCTTCTTCTTCTTCTTTTTATTAATGGCAACTAACTGATTAAAAGTATAATTCTGCCAATGTCAAGTTTCAAATAAGTATTCATGTCAAGTCAAGTCATGTCAATTTGGTTTTGAAAAAAACATGGCGGCTTGTCATTTCTAAACTCCAACGGAAATCTTTCGTCAAATGAGAACACTTCTTGAATACTCCCCCATTCCATTTGCCAAATCTCCTGTTAAGTATCCAAAGCTTCATCAGTAAAATGCCACCGAAATTACATAATAAAACCTAGTAAAACACGAGAAAACTAAATAAAATAGCAGAGCCACTATAGATCCTTCAAAAATGGCGAAAGAAGTCCAGGGATAGTTAGTCTTGGGATGTATCAAGCCAAGCAAGGGTGCCGGTACATGTATGTTTCTGTAGGTACTAGTTCTTTTTTTTTTTTTTTTGCTTCGCTAGGTACTAGTTATTGTACTACTAGTTCTAGTAACTAACGCTTTAGAGTACGTCAAATTTGATGTCAATTCAACGTCAGATTAAATGAGTGATTGAGACTTCAAAAAACAAAGAGACAATTTTTATTTCAATCATCAGTTTTAATTTTATTTCATGGTTGTTTTGCTGGGAAATATTATATTTGAATTTCTGAGATGAGAATTCATTAGTATTTACAAAACATCTACCCCTCAGTCAGTACTACCCGTCCAAACTTCAATCAAAGCTTCAATCAAACGCAGTATTCTATTCCTAGTACGTCTTCTGGCTAGGAAGGAAAGGGAAGGCATGGTGTGCTAGAGCAAATTTGAAATAAGTTTTCGTCACTCTTTACAAAGTTCAAGTTATACACTATGAAGAAAAACACACCTTTGGTAATACCTATAACCTTTTCTTTACATCGCCTAAAACATTGTATTATTAATATCCAATTATTATTAACATTTTGTTTCTTTTCAGAAAAAATTAAAATCTCTGTGCTATGTTACGCTAGGAGGTGCTGTGGCCTATCAATATATTTATTACAAGAAAGATTTCACAGGATATTATAACCAATACCTTAAGCCATTCAGTCAATTTTTAAGTCCGGAGTGGGCGCACAGGGCTGGAGTAGCTGCCATAAAGTATGGTATATTTCCTCCCGAAGAAAACAAAGATCCAAAAGTTTTGGTATGTTTTCCAAAAGTTTCGTTATGTTTTTTCAATTTATTAATACATTAAAGTTTGTGATGAGACCTATTATTTTGCTTTACAGAACACAAAACTTTTAAGTTATGACTTAAATAACCCAATTGGCATAGCAGCAGGTTTTGATAAACATGGTGATGCAGTTGTAGGTCTCAGGAAATTAGGTTTCTCTATAGTGGAAATTGGATCTGTAACTCCAGTACCTCAACCTGGAAACCCAAAACCTAGGGTTTTCAGATTACCTGAAGATGAGGCAGTTATCAACAGATATGGATTCAATAGCGAAGGTCATGAAAAGGTTTATCAAAAAGTCAACAGCATAGAAAAAAGTGTCTTAGACAAGGGTTTATTGGGAATCAATCTAGGAAAAAACAAACTGTCTGAAAATGCTGTGCAAGATTATGTTTTAGGAATTGAGAAATTTTCCAATGTAGCTGATTATTTTGTCATAAACATAAGCAGGTAGGTACATTTTACAGTATACTCAAGACTATGAAATATGATAGCAACAATCTGTATAATTCAGGCATTCTATGCAATACAATACCTGTGTGATTTACCCTAAAGTGAAAATAAAATATTTTTCATACATTAAATGTTTTAGGCATTTATTATAATGTATTTTACATTGCCTGGGCATTGTATGTATGCTTCGATCATTATGTATGTATACAGATTGTTGGTAACATCCACACTCATTGTCTGGTATAGTCTTCTTTTAAATTGCTTTATTTCCAGCCCCAACACTCCAGGACTGAGGTCATTACAGAAGAAGGAAGAACTTCAGCATCTTCTGGCTGAAATCAATAAAGCTAGAAATTCCATACAAATGGGCAAAAAACCTCCCCTCTTTTTAAAACTAGCTCCGGATCTCAGTAAAGAGGAAATTAAAGATGTATATACTGTGATTTCTAAAAAAGAAAGTATGGTTGAAGGATTGATTATTTCAAATACCACTATTGATAGGCCTCAACTCACCAATAAAGAATTCATAAATGAGATTGGAGGTCTCAGTGGAAAACCACTGACAAACAAATCTACAGAAATGATCAAGGAGATGTACAAACTCACCAAAGGTAGTCTATAGTATCTTGTAACAATCTTTCATCACAACATACGTATCATCAAGACGTATACGTATTTCAGAGTATGCTGGCTACTCACACATCTCATGTGGCAATCATGCTTTATAAGTCTACAGGATACTTCATGAATAATATTATGTACCTACCATATTTTTGATGTATTGTTGCAAGATTCGTTCCTTTTCGGATGGTATCGGATGGGGGCAAGACGAAAAGACACATACATAGGTGAAAACGTCAGTGCGAAGAGCACAGTCGCAAAACAGTCCATAGATTGTTACATTGTTTGTTAGTACGGAAGAGCGTTGCTAGGATTTTACAATTTATTTGACAAATGCCAAATGTCAACGTTGAAACTTTGTTCCAACAGTGTGTTCCACAATCATACTTTTTTACAACAGTACACCTCTGTTCCTCAGTCAAGTCCTAAAAACTGTCAAAGTCCACCTCTTGAGAGATTGCACTTTAATTTCAGGAAAGATCCCCATTATTGGTGTTGGAGGCATCTTCAGTGGACAGGATGCATATGAAAAGATATTAGCAGGGGCCAGTGCAGTTCAAATATACACAGCGCTTATTTACCACGGCCCTCCTGTAGTCTCCAAGATTAAGTCAGAACTGGCCGAGCTTCTCGAAAAAAATGGTTATAGCAGTGTCAATGAGGCAGTTGGTAAAGGTGTTAAATAATTTTGTAAGCATAAAATAACATTTTATTTTCATAGATATTTAAAAAATTATATGTTGGTTAAATATTGCGAAGTTAGTTGACTTTTGATTTTCATGGAAGCTTTTGATCGATTTGCTTTGCTGCATCTGCAAATAAAAACAATACAAGTTAAATAAACCTGGTAACATTCAAATTATTGTATTTGAACATTCTAACTAAGGTCTTTACCATCAATTTTGCATTTGGGTAGGTGTGTTTGTAGAAACTGCTTACATTCCTCTAGATTTCTCACTTCACCTAAATCAAAGAGAACTAGTGCGTCCAGCTTATTGAGTACTTTTAACTCTTTCAATCCAGAGTCTGTGATATTTAAACACTTTGAAATTTGCACATGAGTGAGAGTATCTTTACCATAGGATAGACCTTTTAGTGCTCTGTCATCTATGTAGTTATTGTTATGAAGAATTATTTTCCATAACATTGAACAACCAGCTGGAATAAAAAACATGGTTTGATCTTTAGCTCCACACTACTAATGTAATAATATCAAGAGGTAAAGTTTGTTTGTATGTGTGAAATAGTATGAACATAGGCAGAAATTCTCCTGTTAGAATAAAAAGTCTTATCATGGTGATCATTTTACAAAAATGGGCACAGGCAGAAATGTACCTACAGTTCCTGATTGGCCAATGCAATGTTGGCACCTCATGAGTGAAGCTGTTTGCTGATGTGTTTTGTTAGGTAATTGCTAGTTTGTCATTTATGATTTTAGGTCCTGTGCCAGCTGGGCTGGCTGGCGGCTGGCACAGGACCGGGAAGAATGGCAAAAGCGAAGGGAGGCCTATACCCAGCAGTGGGTGAAATCGGGCTGCGGATGATGATGATGATGATGATTTTAGGTAAAGTAGCTTACATAAATGTGGAAAACCATAATGAGAAATGCCCGAGTCAGTAGCATCAATTTCTGATAGCTTTGGAACACTGTGTTCTTCTGATGGCAATGTGTTGTAGTCAACAGTGTTTTTTCCATCAGCCCAGACCACTTTTCCTCCATTTTTGAGTACCCATTCAGCGCAGGCACGATCAGGGCCAACCATTTTAATCCTTTCAGGATCAGGCTTATTGAACATCATATTAACGAATTCCCAAAAGGATCTCTTCTGATTAGTTATGGGTAAGAAGAGCTTCTGTTGATTGATCTGTAGCTGAAAACATATTAGGTATAAATATTTTTTTTGTGAACTGCGTCGTAAGAATGAGAAATCACTGATTTTTAAATAGAAATTACGAACAGGGTACAACGCTCTCAACATTGTTGTGGAGTTTAGATTTTCAAGATATTCCAACTGATTGCATGTAGCTAGTAGGTACACAGAAATATGTTACAAAATTTTTGAATAATATTGAACCACAAAATAAACGAATCACCAGATTAATTTTGACATGCAGAGTGTCAGTCAACTACTGGTGGGATTGCCGGTTGCCGGCCGGCCGGAATGTTGCTGCTGAACAAAATTAATGGAAATGTACAGTGGCTGCCAGCCAAAGACTTTAGACTCAAGGCTCAAAGATATATTATGTGTTCTGTGACTCAAATCAACAAAGGCTACCTACCTACTGCTACATGAAGTAGTAGTTTCATCTTAATTCTTATTGTATGTATCGTTGTCGTCACACTCACACCCACTCCGCTAGGAGTAATAGTTTTCTGTGCTCACACCGCACCGCCTGGAACGGACCGAGGACCGACGACGCGACGGCGACGCGACGCCGCGACGCCGGCGCCGCCGACCGCCCGGCCGACGATACGCGCCGACACGCGCCGAGGGATAGGCATGGGGTAGGTAGGCCATGGGTAGGCCCGAATCAATCAATGAACGGCTCAGACTAGCAATTAAATAGTACAGTACGCACAACCGATCTTTAGCTCTCTGAAGTAAGGTGCACTAAACGATTGCGCAGGTTTGGTAGAGTAAGCGATCGATGCAACAAACTAAGCGAGTGAGCGAGGCAGTACATTGCAATATGAAGCAATTATTTAATTGTTTAATTAAAGTGTACATAATAATAATTTAGAAGTATTGTAAGTGACCGGATTCCTTGATGTTTTCATAAATTGTTTATTATCTAATAAGATAGATAAGCAGCGATAAGACGCGTGTCGCAGCAAGTGCTACGCCACATGTGGGTATGGCGCCACTGAAAACCAGCGCTTCAACACTCGAGCTGTTGTTGAAGCAAATGCTGAGGGGTAGCCGTATTTTCACACCCACATAAAATTATGTAGATTTAACGCCTTTAGTACACCGACGCATTGGCATGCGACAGATCGCATAGGACGCACCTATTTCATTAGCTATGTGCTAGAGTGAGACGTGGGTTCGCATTCGCATGCAAATGCGTCGGTGTACTACATAGAGATATGTGTACTAACAAGTACCTATTGTATGTAACTGTTGTATATGGTGTGGAGAAAAAAACTTTATTCTTCTTCTATAAACAAATACATTTTCTTCATAAAATCGTCAATTAAACAGAACTGAGTGAAATGGAACGTAACATAAAAAAAAAACGTGAACAGTAGCCTTATTGTTTAACTTGATATCCATTCCCAGTGGTCATCCCAATAGAGCTCAACCAATCACATAATACGAAAATGACAATTGAAGTCCAGAATGGGTTTCAAATGTCAAAATGAAGCCCATGTCCATTGCCAGTTGAATTACACAATAAGGCCCCAGGTTGGAACAGGACGACTGTATCCCCAAGGTGTATCCCTATTAACATAACCAAGGTGTATCCCCATTAACATAATAGAGAGTGCAAAAATGAAAATCAAAACAATCGATGAATCGATAAGTAAAAAATAATCGTTGATTTAGTGCATACATACATACATAAAATCACGCCTCTTCCCCGAAGGTGAAAGAGTTGTTGGTTTAGTAATTTTATCTATGAATGAACCTTATAATCGATTGAGATGAATTGATCGTAGTGAAATAAAAATCGATTTTGTTAATCTCGATTAAACTGTAGGACATTACTATTGGACTGACTTTGACATCATCTCGAAGTGTCACGCATACGTTCCGTGGTGAAAAATACTATACCTAGTTGTTTTGCTTTTGGTTTTTTGGAAATTTTGGAAGAAACTGTAGGTATATAATCTATAAATTTCTAGTGAAAACTCGTTATTTTCAGTGTTATTGAAATCTCATGAAAAAGCAAAATGTCTGAGACCTACGGTAAGCATCAATCAAAGTACTATAAATCAACTTTTCATGTAGAAATAATAGATGCTTACATATTTGTTGAATGCGTAGGTTTAATTTTTGATCATCCATCCGCTATTATGATTTTTTACTATCAATTTCATATAATAGACCTCTGTGGCGCAGTGGGCCTGCGACGTAAAAGGTTGCGGGTTCGATCCCCGCGGCGGGACCAATGTTTGTACTAAGACCTACAAATTGTCTCGGGTCTGGTGTTATTATGTATTATAATGTAAGTATGTATTTACAAACAAAAAGTATATATAAGTATTATGTCAGTCATAACACAAGCTCTGCTTACTTTGGGACTAGATGATGCTGTGTGAAAAGTCCAGCATTATTAGCCTTATTTATTTATTTACGTCTTCCATCATATAAATACATTCTTAGTTAGATAGAGAACTTGATTGTAGGTACCAACCTAAAATTTGTTAGAAAGTTATGGATGGGCGCTGCGTTCTGAATCACGCAATATTTCGGTTTCTATGCTCATATACTTTGCTTGAGTGATTCCAGTGGCTTTAAGAGTGAAGAGGCCAGTGCCCTTTCTCCTCTCATAAGATATCCCTTCTCTTCAGCCGCCGCACTGTGCGAGGGCACATGCTCATATACCGTAGCATTAAGTGTGGTGTAGGCATTAAAAATATTTCTTTTCCTTCGCTTGTCCCATTGAATGTACACGCTACTAGCATAATATGTAATTCTTTATTGTACACAAGATTTACAAAAACAATTTGTTAAAAAGTACATGTACAAAGGCGAGCTTAACCCAAAAAGAGCTTTAAGGTATGTAGCTTTTATAACTCAATGATTAAGACCATAATTAAACCCACTCAGGCAATTCACCAAAAAACATTTTTTGTTCTCTTATTCTCTTATGTTGTAAAAAAAACATGATCACAACTGTATCTCCGGTAAAGATTGTCTCAGATCTTTTATGGAATTCAAATATTCCTTGACAATGTCTGTAGGGGGTAGTCATCAGACACGTCCAAATACATATTTGGCACAAGCCGAAATTTTGAAAAAGTTTGTAATTATAAGTTCTTAATACATTAATTATTAATTGCCCTGCAGTGGGACATCACGGGCTGTTAAGAAAAAATAAATAAAATAATAATAGAAACTATTTTAGACAATGAATACCCACCCCACATCATTCATTTGTTAATCCATTGATACATTTTTACATAAAACTTATCCTTGTTCCAGAGTACTTGTTTAAATTCTTAGTAATTGGAAGTGCTGGTACCGGGAAATCCAGTCTCCTTAATAATTTTATTGGAAACAAGTGTAAGTTGATGTAGACTCACATAATTTACATATTTTTTTATTAATAATAGATAAGCAGCTATTGCTGGTATGTGTTTATCACTCAGTGTTTAAATAGTCTTGGATCTTCTTAGTATTTTTGAGCACTAATTTGATACTTTGTTGCCAGTTGTTGAGCGAAAGCTCGACAACTGGCAACAACATAAGTGTATACCTAGTGTTTTCTTTGTAGTTGATCTTATTCTATTATTTCTCATTTGTATTAGTTTATTTACAGTCAAAGAAGATAGATGCCACACCATCGGTGTTGAGTTTGGTTCAAAAATCGTGAATATTGGAGGCAAATCTACTAAACTCCAAATTTGGGACACAGCAGGCCAGGAGAGGTTTCGATCTGTGACGAGATCTTATTATAGGGGTGCAGCTGGCGCACTCTTAGTATATGACATTACCTCCCGAGACTCCTTCAATGCCCTTGCAAATTGGTTGAGAGATGCTCGGACCTTGTCTAGCCCAAGTATTGTCATATTACTAGTAGGAAACAAAAAAGATATGGAAGAATCTAGAGAGGTCACATTCACTGAAGCTAGCCAATTCGCACAGGAAAATGGTAAGCATATCACTATCCTAAGACGTTTACATTATTTTTAGATGATTTGATACAGGTAATCTATGCCTTTACTTAAAATCTTGCTGTACTGCCTGATACATTCTTGAGTTTTGATATATATAATGTCTGCAAAAGGTAGGTAATAAAAGGTTATATTTTTTCAGAACTCATGTTTCTAGAGACCAGTGCTAAAACTGGTGAGAATGTGGAGGAGGCCTTTCTGAAATGCTCCAAAACAATTCTTGCCAAAATAGAAACTGGTGAGCTAGATCCAGAGAGGATTGGTTCTGGTATCCAATATGGTACAGGGACCTCCAAACGCCTCAGCACACCAAAGAAACCAGCCAGATCTGATTGCGCTTGTCGAGTTTAGTATTCTCAGAGCTCACTGCTGTTGAACTTGGACACTCAATTCGTCTTAATTGTTATGTATTTTATGATTCTCGTAGCAACTTAGGAGTTACAGACAATCATTATATCCTATCGGGATTATTAAGTGCACTTTTGTGGAATTAATTTGTGTATCACCAATTAATGTATGTGTCGCAGCCAACTGGTTTAATCAGCCGTTCAATTAAGCGCCTAGCCATTTGATTAAACGGCGCCGTTCAACTAGCGGCCTGAATGATATTAGGCAAATGGCTTGAAGCTAATACGTTTAACTACTTGCCTAGCCAAGTCATTTCGTAATAAAGATAACATTATTGTTGAACGGGTTTGTATAGAAATTAGTACCTACCAATTTCATAAATTTCATAAGTACCTGTACTTCTCACACGTCGAACAAATCACACTCGCTATCCCTCTTACAAATTGGCGGCTCCTGCACACTCTTGAAACTATCTAAAACGCCATATTAAATGAATAATAGAATAGCTTATGCATCCAGACAGCCAGTTCAGATGTTTGTATTTGACCAGACGGCTGAATATCATTCAGGACGTTAGTTGAACGGCGCCGTTTAATCAATGAAACCAGTTACCTGCGAGATATTGTGAATGTATTACGTAAGTTGTATGGATACCGTTAGATTTGTGTTCTCTTACTGTTGTTATGATTTCTTGATAATGCCTTATTAATTGTTATAATGGCTTATTAACTTAGAGTAGCACCTAATCATCCTATGCAAGATTATATTCAATAGCATCCCCCACCGCCTAATACATTGACTATTAGACACCTTAGCATAAAACGAAAATGTGATTAATGTTTGTAAGAAATAAATTTCTTAGCATCTCAATTTATCAAAATTACGAATTTATTTAATGTCTGCGGTTTTCAGTATGTAAGCTAACTTAAATCTAATCCAGTCATTATAGTTGTGCTATCCATTAAGAATTAAAATAGGGTGTTAAAAAGAAAAGATGAGGTTTATTTATACATTTATCTTCATCATATTATTTGTTGACACTATCTATCTATACCTAAGTAGGTATATAAGTAGTATGTATTATCATGATTACTTGTAATGTTTATTGTATGAATGTATCTTAAAAATTTAGACGTAAACCTTATTTTGTTTAAATTAAACTATGACCAAAATTAAGTATAAACTATATTTTTATTGTTCCTTCAGCAAATGTTCTAATAAAACATATAAATTTAACTTATACACCGCTATTTTGTAACTACCAAAAAAAAATTAAGCACAGTTGCAACAGATGCGGAAAATGATAATGGCATGGTCAGCATTTTCAACCGACTTCAAAAAAGGAGGAGGTTCTCAATTCGTCTGTATGTTTTTTTTTTTTTATCTTGTTACGCGATTGTTCCGCCATTTGTTGACCGATTTGCAAAATTCTTTTTATGTTTGAAAGGGTATACTCCAGAGGTGGTCCCATATAAATTTTATTCCTGAGGGATTGATAGTTTCCCCGTAAAACTCTAAACACCTTCCCTCCTAGCCATGTCACAAATAGAAATCGAATCGACAGCTTGACGCGCTGAGTCACACCGCGTTTCGAATCAAACATTGAAGTCGGTTTTCTTTTTAGTATAAAAACGTAATTATTTTAATTTAACTATAGCAAAGTTATTTAGGATTGTAGTCAACCGAAACCGAACAAAATTTTATGAAAACAGTGCAAATAATTACTTCAGACAACAATCGCGTACAGACTCTCATTCAAACTATGCTCTCGCATCATCGCCAGTCAGTAAAACCGCAGTAGCTATCATAAATCCATGTCTGACTCGTCTCGTCTCTCTTTGGTAATAAAAAAATAGGGGTGTATATTTTAAATACATACATACATACCTACAATTCTGATTGACTTCCTGGATAGAATGTAAAGCTAAGTTTTTATTTAATTGTTTTCCAGCAGTTCAAGACACTATCGTGCTCTTCGAGAACAGATACGAGATTTTATGCTTTCAAGACTACCCATGCACCAAAACCTAATCCTACATCCCTGAGATACCCATGTAAGTAATTTTCCTTCATTCCACACAATCATCCTCATCTATTCATGTACCTAGTGATAGTAAATTATACAGTAACGGGAATAATGTGGAAAATGTGTCCATTCAAAATAATATGTAATACTCGTAGATAAAAAGCTTGCCGCTGGAGTAACGATTCCGGCCGTAACGGCAGCAGCATTCTATTTTCTCGAATAACTCTGAAACCTTGATAGGCAAAAATTTTATTTTTGGGGCACATTTACAGGACATAGAGCACTAATTTTTCCCAAAGTTTCATCATAACCCGAGTCGACATGCCGCTGCAGTAACGCACACATATTATTAGCGGAATTGGCAGACGTGCCTAAATTTATTCGGAAAATAAAATAAAAACCATGCGCCCAAAAGGCGGACACCCTTCCCCAGGTTTGCTTAAAAAACATGAATTTTGTTCGCCATACAAATTATTTTTGAAAACAAAGTAGTCTTATGTCCTTTTCTGGGATACAATCTACATCTAAGTATGCCCAACTTTTGCGTTATCTGTTC
Organism: Epirrhoe tristata; assembly: GCA_951394285.1. Lineage (NCBI taxonomy): Eukaryota > Metazoa > Arthropoda > Insecta > Lepidoptera > Geometridae > Epirrhoe > Epirrhoe tristata. Next base: position 5,266,627 of record OX596146.1, on the reverse strand, counting down.
AGCGATTTTAAAAACGTAACAAGACATCTATTTTCACATCAATAATATTGCTATATTCTGTAAAGCATTGTCTTCCTTTCCACTATTCGATTCCACACCATAAAAGGCCAGGTTCGCAATGAGTCCAGTCACAGAAGTCTAGTGCTGTGAGTCCAGTTCTTCCCTTCCCATTTTGTTTAATAAATAGCATCATCATTTTCCACTAAGTAACTCGAAGTTCGAACTTACTTTTTATCATCTTCCAGAACCTGACTTCACCCAGGCCGCTGGGTGTAGACCAGTCTTTATTTAATGCTCCTTCAACCTACCTACATATTTGTTTACTTCAGAGGTTACATAATCTTTTGAAACACTCTGGTATAAGATATGATAATTTATTTCATGAATAATTTACACTGGACCCCGCGCTTAGCAAAGTTTTTAGTCCCGAATAACAGTTTTCATAAAAATACTATCTGTTTCAAAAACTATTAAGGTACCTACCTAACCTACCCATTTGGAAGTGAACATCGACTATTTGACCTGGACGAATTCAGAGTGGGCCGCTGCTGGTAAATAAAAAACAAAAGCATTAATTTAAAGAATTTATTCTTTTTTCGCATAACTCTTCTATAGGTACAACAGACCTAACTACGATGCTTTAACTTAATTTTGCCATAGAGGCGCAAAAAATAAAATCGTAAACATAATTACACTTAATAAAATTATTTGCTTAACATAATTCAATAACATTATTTCTAATAACCACACATTTCTTTAAGTATTAAGTATGTCGTTTGTATTTGCTCACATTTTTTAGATAATACAACGGACACAAGAATAAGCTACCTATGGTTAGTGATGTTCTATAAAAGTCATCATTGTGTACCTATAGGAAACTTGGAATGTTGGGAGCCTCAACCTAGGTCACCTAATGAGCACAACCCTAAAAGTGGCGGTTCATAGTTTCAAAAGAATAAAACCATGACATGACATAAAAATGAGTACTTACATACTTATAGATGTTACTAATCGTTATAAGTATAAGTACTTGTTCTTGTGTCTCCTTAGTAATAGAATATCACCGATGTGATGTCTGTGTTAATATATAATTTGACACTATTGGCTCCATATAATATCAATCGTTGTGCAAATGTGTATTTGAGCAAATAAACGAAATATTCAAAATCAATAGTCAGATTGGATAAATCTCTCTGTTATATTGATTTTTCTTAAATGTATATGGACTGTTACTAAGTACTTGGTCTCAATAGTTCGGATAATTTGATTTTGTACTTTACACTTAAGTAAAAGACCGAAATTATTTTACTACGCGTGTCGATCTAGATCTATATAGATGATAATAATCAATACTACTTATACAATTTATAAAAATATTTAACATTGAATTACAACACTGATCTCGTATGTTTTGCTTCTGACATCATAATATTTATTTTTTAATTTATCTTAGTAGGCAAATTATTGTTTTTATTGTAGTTTAGCAGCAAAATCAGATTCGGCGTTTTAAAGTTACTTATTAAAATTAACATTTCAAATGTTTCCCTAATCTAAAAAACCGTGACTTAAGTTACAAATCATGCAACATAATCAATTAATGTACGTACAATTTAATTTTGAAATGCACCTAAAATAACTAGGAACCATGTGGGCAAATAGCACAATTATTTAAAATTATATTTATTTAGTTAACTAATTTTATATTTCTTGTACCTAATCGTTAAACTGTTGCCGATACTGATGATGAGGTCTTAGTTGTTTTTAATTATTAAATTAGTTTTAGTTTTTATGAATTTGGCTTCTAGAAATAAGTAGGTGCAAAAATATGAGGGGTTAATAATAAATTAAAGATTATCTTGTCATAGTAGTCCTAGTTCTATCACAGTAATATATCAAAACAGTTAGCTTGAAAATATGAAAAAAGTTAAATTACATACAACATGTCACATGTAATACAAACATAGAACTATGAATGTAACTTTACAACCGAATGTTTTGTATAGATTTTAGTGTCAATATAAAAAAAAAGTTAATGTGATACTCAATTATATGGAATGATTCAATTATGTGAAACACTAAGTACCTCGTACCTAGAACTCTCTTCTAACAGAAATAAACATACTGAGATTGTGAGAACACACTTAGGAATCCATATTTATTTTTAAGTACATTTTCATAAATATTGTTTATGGAAATTAATTACGATCCGAATGAAATTTATGAGCATTGCTTTGGGATGGAATATAAAAAGGTATTCATTAATTTACAAACATACCAGTGATTATTTACAAAGTTCTCATTCGTTAAATCATTTAAAATTCACGGTTTGATAGTTTCGGTAGCAACTGATTTAATCCTACTTATAATAACTTTCTCCGATATAAATACATATTGTTATCATCTACTTATTGCTTATATAATATTATAAATTAGTAAACTGAACTTAATATTTTCGTACCATTTTTCTGTGTGCTGAAAAGTACAGTAACGAAATGCTACTTGTATTTATTGATAGTAAAATATCAGTCTTCAGTTCTGTCTGCTACAGTACAGACACGATGTTGTACAGAATTACAGAATTATGATTTTATCTTTGATTGCTTCGAATACTCTTTGAAACCATGATATAGATGACTAGACGCAAAAAACCATTTATCGTACTGTCGCTTAACAATTTCGAATGCTATTAGGTACCTATAGTGTCTTTGTTGCATTAAAACATTAGATTGTATTATTTTCAAGAGAGCTACCAGCTTGCAGCACACAGCGGCATACGACTAAAATATCAAGTTTAGTCTAATAAAACAGCCTATAGCCTTTGTAGGCAAGATCCTACGCCTTAAATATTTTCATTGGACTTGTAGTCGCATTTCCCTTCCTAATGTGTCTAGCTAAATTCATTTAAATTATCTAGATTAGAACGACTATCTACATTGACATCATAAACACGTTTATGAATAAGCGAACACTAGGCGTAGTTTAATTTGAGGCCAAAGTGATGTGAACAGTCTGTAGGCTAAAGGCTGCATCGCCGCGGGCGGAGAGATCGCTACATATTTATTGTGTAGTTTCTTACGCACCGAGAAGGCTCTGTCGGCACGCTACTGCGGCTACCAGCGCCGCGCCGCGACCACTACCGTCCTCAGAAAGCATGAGGTCAAACTGTAAAAAAAACAACAACATCAACTACAGTGTAAATCTGTATTATTTATGAGTAAAAAAACTCTAAATAACCAAACAGATGCTAAGTACCTAGGTAGGTATAGGTAGGTACTTAGCATAAAGAACCTTAGATTGTTTTTTTTTTGTTTTAAAAAGTACTTTTAGATGACAAATGCTTTGTAATACGAAATCCAAAATTAATACCTACTCGTACAATCACGTCAACACAACAACAATTTGAACACCTGATTTTACCTACTCTTTGATTTTGCCTGCGTGTTATCAAGCACATCATTATATTATCTATCTATGCTTATCTATTGACGACTACTTTACGAAATCGAATAGTCACGGTGACGAGTGACGACTATGTTACGAGTAGGTTCTTATATGATTGGCGCTGTGATTTGATTGTAATGCCTTGCATAGGATCAAAGTCTGTATTACAACATGGGATGTAATAACATCTAAGTAAGTAATACGTTGAAACTAACTCGATAAGCTTTTGTTTGTCTATAAAATGGGCATGGTTATTGCGTCTTATCCCAAGCTCAATGGCATATTGTGTCATCTGACGAAGACAGTCAACGCTGTGTTCCAAGTTATTAATCGAAATCTTGTGACGAACTAAACAGCTACGTAGGTACCTCCTTGCATTAAAGTATGATTTCAATTGTACAGTTTCGAATGTGTAACCTTTGATAGTCTGATGCCCGGAGTACATTGACTTATCGTCCGAACGACAAACAAGTAAACAAGGGGCTCGCTCGTCTCCGACAGCGATAATACAAAGTCCATGGGCAATGCTAGTTTTTCTGAACAACAAGTGATAGGAATATCTACGCCAAAAATTATTGGATAACCCGATGATCTCAATTCGTAGATAAAAAAGAATCCATAATCTCTTGGTATTATTCCACAATTTCGATGCGATTTTTAGATAGTGCTATCTTTGAGACATAATATTTTTGAAAACATAACGGCTATTAACACTAAAATATTCCTAATTCTTGATTGTATGAAGCTCTTTTTGAGAGTGAACGGAAGGTTAGCATAAAAACATCGAGATATTCGCATTACCTAGGTACCTAATACGAGGTATACATATTTAGTTGAAATAGCATTTCGATATTTTATTCGTTTAGATACCACTAAAGCCGCGGTCGTATACCTATGTTACTCTTATTATTACTTTGTTTGCATCAATCAAGATCTGACTGTGTAGGTACCTACATTTCTAATTAAATTACATTGATAACGTCGCGACTAATTCTGATAAGGTGTAAAAACATTAAACTCGTAATGGAATTGCTGTGTGCTATACCTACCTGTATATAATATATGTACCTACGGCGCAAATTTGTACCTATTTAGCTGAAAGTAATAATGAATTGAGAAAGATATAAATCTCAACTTATAAAACACTCGAGACATTGGTTGAAAACGCCACGCCTCTATTAAATACCACTTGAAAAGGAATCATAGTTTTATCTACGGATTAACCGTAGATAAAAACTGATATCTTCGATAACTTTGATCAATTTGAGTTCTAGTATCTCTTTGTGGTGCTTATCCACGATAATGACGCAATACGAGAAAGTTATTGTCTATGTCACTGCCGAAATGAAAACGTAAAGGAAATCTACTCTGAGACGAAAAAAATCATGAACGGAAACTGATTTGCTAAAAAATGATCTTGGTCTTTTCGACTATAGATGTGACCAAAATTCTTGTCGGAATTTAGGTCAATTTCTTGTAGGAAAATATAAGGTCCTTTCTATACAGGTGTAACAAAATTTTACAACATTGAGGGCTGCTTTTTTCTTTTGTAGTTAGAAGGTTTTGTTCTTAGAAAACTATAACTTTTATTTTAAAGAAAAAAAAAACAACTGCATTTTTTTTAAATTTTTAGGTACAAAAGAAAAGGTCAGCCCTCAATGTTGTAAAATTTTGCCATACCCTGTAATAGATACGCAGTAGATTTAGTATAGCAAATGTTTTGTTTGTTTGAACTTACTGTTAACCCTGGCCGTACAAGCTGCGCGATCTTTTCGCACATGAGCGTGTGGAAGTGTGGGTGGAAACGGTATACGGAGCCGTCGATCCCGACGGTAACATGGGGCTCGTTCATCTTGTTGATGAGGCAAGCGATGCCGGCGGACACGAGGTGTGCCGCGCGCTTTGAGACGCACTCGCAGACATGCCGTACTGCCGCCATATCCACTTCAGTGGCGTGGGATAAACCTGGATCACAAACATTTCAATCGCTAATAAATTCATATAAATAAATAAATAATGCTGGACATTTTTCACACAGCATCATCTAGCCCCAAACTAAGCAAAGCTTGTAACTATGGGAACCAGATAACTGATATACTACTTATATACTTTTCGTTTGTAAATACATACATATTATACATAGAAACACCCAGACAGATATGATACTATACTGAATGTGAAAGTAACTCTAGGCTGTATGTTACTTACATTACATTACAACATAGTTTTAAAGCATTTAGGTGATCATTCACTGCCTATAGGTATGGGTACTTTACGTTATTTTGATAAATTTTATTATAGTTACTCAGCTTACGCAACTAAGTAAAGAGCGAAGTTTTTATCAAATTCGTTACAACATGGTTGATGTTAAAAAACTTTGCATAACGCAGACACACACGATGTCTGCATTCCTATGAGCTTAGAGATCGTAGTGTATAGTTTCATAATATTGATTTTGTGGTCATCGGTTGACACATGCCATTGCATCTTATACGATAATCGTAGGTACCTACCTACCTACAGTACCAACGTACATACGTTACTCAATAACATTATTGAGTAGGAACATAGGAGTAATTCCCAATTCGTACCACTAAAACTTGTACCAGGTGGTACCAGTTGGGAAATTGAAAAATATGATTATTTTTGTTCCCAACTCGTACCACTTTTCTATTTTTGTTGAATTCATTCGTTTAGTACGCTCAGCTCAATAATTAGTCTAAGTCCTAATATGTTTTTTCGGTAAAATCTAAGACAACTGTTAACTTTTAACTTAGTAACATTGCAGGTGGCATGTCAAACATATAATTTATAGCCCTTCTGCTTAAATTTCGGTTCAACCATTTGGTCTTGCATCAACAGGAGTATTTGCAATGCTATTTTAGTGTTGACTTGTTTGAACACAATTCAAAAAGAAGAAAAATTATTAGGTAAATTAATTAAAAAAAATTAAATAAAATTAAAATTAAATTTTGCGTCAAGCCGTTCTATCGGTACACCACTTGACAATGCATTGTTTTAATACTCTGCTCTTGTATATATACCATTATTTATTGTAATTTACATAGGTAGGTGCCTATGAGTTAGTCCGCCTATTGTTCATTATAATTTATTAAATCAGTTCTTGATAGTCATAAGCATAACAGTTGTACACTGGGTGCGATTTCTTTACCAGCAAGTAGGTAGATTTGTATCTACACTGGTTCCGTTGCATTCAAGGCAATCGCAGATTCCTTTTGCAATCAGAACTACTTACTTATAATTAAATCAGACCTAAATCTCTGAACTTCCTGTATCTACGTCACATACGACTAGTTTTATTTACCTAGGCGATTTATTTATTTCCAAGTTCTTATCTTGTCCAATTAGCTCAAACAATCTTAAAAGATCCTCTTTTAGATTATTTAGAATGATAAGATAAGGAGAGGAGTAATAAGTTTCCACTTAGCCAATTTCCTATCGAATAGGTATCGTATGACCTAAAACGGCCTTGCAAAGTACCAACCTACTTTATGACTTGAACTTGAACGATTAGTATTTGCAGTGTTACTGCGTGAGTAGATTCTGAACAAATCTATAATTCTGTGTAGGCTACTTATGACTTACCAAGTTCTTCAAGAACTTCCATACAGCTCGTGTAGTCTCCCAGTTTGTCAGATTCGATCTCAGACACATATTTGGTGTAGAAGCTGCCGCGTTCGAATAGTAAATCTGACCCACGTCCTCCGAATAGAAGACCCAGTTTTGTGTACTTCACAAGCGCCAATCGGACCAACTCTCCTAAGTACATTCCAGATATCATCTTCTCTTGTCTGTAAACAAAGTAATTCATTTTATTCCTCAGTAATGTTTGAACGTAAGGTTTCGGTAATTTTCTCGAATTTTTCAAGTTTATAAGTTATTAAGACATGATTTTGATTATTTAGTTTAAGTTTAAGTAGTACTTATTCAATTAAAATGAGTAAGTACTATTTTATGGTCTGGGGTACTATCAAAAACAACTAAAATGCATATAGGTACCTGTACGGTTCACACACCGCACAATATTGCAGACACTGCATTTCCGTGCAATAGCGTGGAAACCAAGCGGGCGCGGCCAGTCCACATCTAACTCGCGACTCATTAACATCAGTTTTAGTAATAAATCGTGTATCAAGTTTAAACCAAACTCTTATTATTTGGATGTCCCGTACATCAATGGTCCTTCGAGCCTTCGCGAGCCTTCGAGAACAACTAAAATGCATATAGGTTCCTATGCTGTCCATAATAATTATCAAGACGCAACTACATCCAAACAGGAAAGCTGAACTAACAATTTAAAAGATACTCAGCTGTCTGTACCTTGTTTATTTGCGTGCATCATCATTTTTGATAGGTGTTGTTTAGAGTAAGCAGTTTTGATTAATGAACATTTCCGTCATTAATAGTCCTCAAGGCGTTTTATTACGTTTTAGACTTACGATACGAGTACATTGGAATTTAGGACCAATAGGTACCTAAACTATCGACCTTACAAAATAAAGCATACCTCAATTATACTCGTATGATAAACCATTGCATTAAGTATTATCATTCAAAATACTTTTCAACTTTTTCAATTCAAAACCATTTCAGAGCCCCATTAAAATGCCAAGATCTACTGATAACTCACATCTGTTTCCCAGGGTTGATGGAATTGGAGTCGACTTCACGATCGAACTCCGTGCGGACCAGATCTAAGGCGCCGTCGTCTCCGAACGCTCCCCATTCAGTGTTGATCAGAAGATCCGGCTTGCCAGGCTCTCCATCGAACATTCCACAGTTCTCTGTCTTTTCTACATAGCAAGCGTTGCTGCCAGTACCTGGATAAAGAAGTAAGTGAGACCCTACTTTGCGATTCTTTTACGTTGCCATTAACTTGGACAGGTTACGTATTGCAGTACAATTATTAGCCAAAAATGCAAATTCCATCTTGTTGTTCGCTTAAATTATGTCTCTTCATACTTTTATACCTATTTCTGTCAAGTTATCGACATTAGATTCTGGTATGCCAAGATAATCTTGCTTTTTTTTATTCTGCTAAGTGACTAGTACTGTCGGTTGACCTTACTCGAAAGACTTTCATGGTTGCTCTAATTATAACGGAAATAAGCTAACAAACACATTTTGCATTGACATTCTAATGAGCAGTTAGCACAATGACTAAGAGTAGGTTGACTACGAATACTATTGTGATTATTATTTATCTATTAATAATAATAATTCAAGAAAAGCAACATAAAATAAACGTCAAAAGAAAAAGCTTTTTATGACATATACTTACGTAAACAATAACAAATATAAAACTAAATAAAAACTTATAATGAGCCAAACATAAAACATGAATTAAAGTTCAAATAATTGTGTATAGAAACAAGATTAGGTATTAGCTAGAAAATAAATAATGAATTCATGCTCATATGTCACCTTAGCACATAGGTAAGTACATGGGAACCCAAAAAAAAAATGTTAAATTTGTCTAGGAGCAAAATTAGAAATTAGGTACCAAGACTTGCGACTAATAACGCTATAATGTAACACGTTGTGGCGGTAAAAAGTTCATAGTTCATCGGTTCTCTAATGATCAAAAGCATGCGTGTTAATGAGCAACCATTCTATTTTCTAAGCGTAACAAGAAACATTATAAATAAACATTGACACACCACCACATGTTAAAACAGCAATAAATAAGGTAAAACCTACCAACGATGAGTCCTATTTTGCAGTTGTGGTTTTTCCACGCGCAGGACATTAATGTACCCGTTGTATCGTTCAGAATAGCGCATATGTCAATCTGTACGTCCTACAGGAGTGAGAAAACATGCACTTTAGACAAAGAGATAGATTCAGTCCATTCATTTAAGTGGAAATGTTATTATTAACCAGTAATGTTGAAGATGATTCGTTGTAGAGGCTTTCAATATTGTAACATCGAACCCAGTGAAATCAGTGAATGCTTTGTTATAGCAGTGGTTCAGAACTTGTTGAAATATGTTTTCCCAATTTGATATTAGTTTTGTTTTTGAATTATTTGAAAAAAGGTGACAAAGATACTAATAATTTTCGTTATCATCTATACTTTAGTATTTCAGTTCAAAGAAATGCAAAGAGACAACTTGAGTTAAATAATCAATACTTAATGCAAAATAATTAATTAAGCATACAGATAAAATTAATAAAACAGTTATCTCTAGGTCACAAACATGCATGACCGAGCAACGATGGTCAATTAGGTAGATTAAATTAAAAAGGCATCGAAATATTTAAATAGTAAAGTTTGAGACACTTTTTAGAATAAAAACGTTTAATATCGTTTTGCATTTAGTATGATTTAGTTCTTCAAAAATTAAACATGAAAAATGTTACGATGTTTGATGTACCCGTGAGCTTAGTTAATCTAAGGACGGAATGTAAAGATACCCTGTCTTGGACCGCTGATGCTTTGTGAAATTTTTGGAAAAACTTGAAAGCCTCTACTTGGCTCTCGTTTGGCTCCATTAACCATGCCTTACATTGCTGAAGAGAGCTGATTATCATCGTCAACTCACCAATAATGACACCTATTCTGCAATCAGGTTCCTTATGTGCACATGTCATAAGAGTACCCGTTGCATCATTAAGGATGCCCATCACAGACACGGAAATATCCTGGAAAATGTATCGGTATTCACTATTGGGATTTCGGATTCGGACCAGCGGATTCTACGAGTATAAATATAAACGATTCCTAATGCACATAAAAAAGATATGAAAGTATCTTCGATCTTAATATTACGAGGAAACTCACCCCACGTCTCGCGATAGCGTCTTTGAGTCCCTGGACGACATCTTCACCAACAACTCCAGAACACGAGAAACCTTTGGTCCAACGTTGTAGAATTCCTCTTGTAAGGCCCAATTGCCTCAGGGGAAAGCTGAATGTAAAGCCCAGTGCCAAACGCTCTTCGTATACATCATGTTCCTAGTAAAAGAAAGTACTACCGTGATAACCATATTACCATTGACATGTTTTATCATTATAAACAAGATGTTTTCATTGAAATAATTTAGTTACCTTCATAAAGTTAGCTAAACATTCTGCTATATGATCAAACAATGCGATGCCAGTGCCTGTCATAATGTGGTTTGGTATCGCATAGATTTTGGACTGCATGTCGAAGTGGTTGTCTCCTAGATTTATTATTAATACTCTGAAGTTAGTTCCTCCTAAATCTAAAGCCAGAAATTTACCACGTTCTGTAACAAAAAATATGATTTTAAAATCTGTCAAAACTAATTGTTGGTAAACTAGTAAGTAATTAATTTAGTTAGTGCTTTGTTTTTGTAATGTAGGTAATTTGAGAAGATCCCTATGTATTATAGCTTACCTTTTCCGTTGGGTAAATCCTGTATGTAAGTAACCCAGCACTTTACAATGGAGTTTGCATGAGTGTCTGCACCAAGCCCTTTGAGCAGATCGTTGTGTAATCTGCTCATTATCTCTCTTATATGTTTATCACCTAAATGAAAAACTTCGCATTCTTCGCGAATCTGAAACAATCAGAAAATGTTTTACTAAAACTACAAGTTCAACAAGTTTGGCTATGAAATTGACGAGGTCGTGGTTATTTTTAAATTATAGGAACCTATTCCTTTATATTGCAAAAACAGTTCTCTCTAAAAATATTAACTTGCGTAGAAGTGCCTATCATGCGTCATCCACTGCGAAGTCTACCTCATTTTTGATAATAAAATATTATTTTAAGCGTTAGAAAAAATATGTTCCTAGTCAAACATTTAATGATCATTGTAACATATGCAATTATTGTAGACATTAAATATAATCCGCTTAAATTATAATTCAATACCGCGAGCAAGTTTCACAAGGTCAAAGCGGTCATTACAACACTATTTTACTTTCCAATCCGACGCCGGTAGTCCGTAAATATTTATATTCACTCATTAATTCATTACAACTTACCAAAGGTAGATTATTAATCACGATACCCATTTTAAACACTGTATTTAATACAACTGAATTGATAAATGTAGTTACAATCCGCTAGCGTTACTGTTTCGGCACGTCTTGCCAAACCCGCGAGATATTGAGGAATACGGATGGCTAGCAGCGGCTAGCCCTAGCGAACATCGGTCACAGCGTTTAAAAAAAAGCGTTCGCACACAGACGCAAATATTTTAATTCATGATAGTAAACTGTTGTTGTCTCTCTCTTTCACTGGTGGAACCGTGCTTGTGAAAACAGTGCAGATGTATAAAAACGTTGAAAACTTACAAAATGGTATTAACGTAGCTTGATATATCCTTTTCACATCGTTTTAGATCAAGAAATTAAAACCATTTCATTATTTCAGCATGCATTCATATTTTAGAGACCTAGGCGGATGTTTGTCAAGTTCCCCGGTCGTGCCTCTTGGTGTTGGGATCTGATTGGTTAGCGCGTGGGCTCGCTCGTGACGTCAAGAACATTCTTCGAACTCTATATTTACTATTATCATGCTTGTAGTTGTGGATTTCAAACTAGTGTGCGTCCGTTATTATGTTCGCGGACATGCAAGTTTATACATTATGTCGCCATGATTATTTTAACTAACATTGGATGGAGGATATAAGGAGGATATAGATACTTAAAAAAAAAAACATTAGGGTTGGAGCATAAAAATCTGCATGGGAGTCGGATTCCATTCGTTACCTTTTTATTAAACTCTTTATACATTAAATATCTTATTTAATATACCTACGATATCTACTTAGGTAATTGCATTTTCTTTAGGTGTGTTATGATCATCTGAATTTAAGCATGTCTACTCAACTTAACCTTACAAAAACCGCAAAAACTTATTGTACCTAATAAGTTCATGCGGAACGATAAAAACGTCACAGCTCGCTAACCAGTGTTGATAAGGATTAAAATATACAGAATCCGGTTAGAACTAGTTCGACTTACCTACTGGTACTGGTAGTATATAATGTCAGATCTATAAGTACATGCTGCGCTTGCAGAAAATGGAACAAAATCACTAAAGGTATTTTCATTCTTTTCTAACACAATGACGGGCAAAATTACCCGTGAATTCCATTAATTGCAATACCAATTAGATATTTTTCCAGATTAGGCATCAAATGTGGTCACCCATAGCCACACTAGTAATGTTAGTAAATATTTTGTAGTAATTTACAAGCAGAACAATAAAATACTTACCTGTTTATACTTTGGGACTCGTCAGCAAAAACGCGAGCTAAAGTTTTCTTGGCAAAATAAGATGCGTCTGTTTATTTTTGACACTTGTTAGATAGTCTCGTGACGACGCTATACAGCATTGGTGATTTACTATTGTTGACAACTACTTCTTGACGTAATTGAACTTATATGTAGAATCAACGCGTTCTCTTTTAGGTGCAGTTTGATTACCTACCTACATTTTTGTTTTAATCGCAGCACCCCAGACAGTATAATCATACTACTTGAGCCTGAAGTAGATTCTGATATGAACCGTATCGTTTTCGAGATAGCAATTATCTGCAATGATATTTCATTATCTTATTGCTATTGCAAAAAAATGTTTTAAAGATTGCTCCGTCTGCTTCGTAGCTGCGAAACGGGTAGGTTAAAGGTTGAAGGATGTTGATAATCTATTATTGATGAAAATTGATTCAAATGTTGCTTACAAAACCGATTGGATTTTAATGAATTGCAAATGGCAATGGCGTAAATTTTATTGTAAATAATTACATAAAATGTTAAAATAATCTATAGGTATCTAATAAGTACCTACCTAAATATTCCACTCGTATCTAATCAAAACGAGAACTAAAACACAGAGATACACTCTTACCATTTGAACTATGAATTCTGATAAAATTTTGCTGTAAAATCGAATTGTTGACATATTGTTTTGATTTCTTATCGGAACCTTGCTTGTGGAAATCCTATTCGTAAGGATAAATGTCTGTTTACGCAATACGAAATCATAATGTACCAATTAGTTCATCTTTATGTTACTCTGTGATTATAAGTAATTATTAACTACTTAAATGTTATTTTTGGGATGGTCTCTGAATTCAAACCATATTTCCTTTTCTTTTTTCATCAAAGTAGGTACAGAAATACCCGTATGTTTATCACTTTTGTCCAGAGTATGTTTGTCACTTTTGAGACTAGCACCGGTTTGAAGCGGCAACTAGTTCTATCAACTCAAAATCTGCTAAGCAGATGATAAAGTTTTCTTCAAATATGATCATGCATGAGTGGCTCACGACAAAGTATTAAATTAACATCTATGTTTTTCTCAGTTCTACAATAATCCGTTTTGAAAGTACCTAGGCACTTGACCGTACCGTAACACAGTTGCAGTCAGCCAATGTATATTGCTTGTTTAGTAAATATTCTGGCGATAATTGTAGGCAACACGTGCCGATTAGAGTGATATGGGCTTCTCACCCATTAAAGCGACTTATCACAAAATGTGGGCTTGAACTGAAGTTCAACTCATAAATATGGCCTTGTGCGACGACCTTGCTTGGTTTTTATGCGCTGTGACTGTGATCCTTTATGGAACAGATAACACAAAAATGTAATAGGTTCTTAGGTAAAACTAGATCGAGTCAAAAACCGGAACGATACGTTTATTTCCTCAGATTACTTTTATTAGGCAGTTTAGACTTATATGCATGTCGCTTTGTTTTGTGAGGTGGTGCTGGTGGCCTTATTCTATATTATCAAATTAAATAATGCTACGAGTAAAAAAAATTTGGTAAAATCTTTAGTTATTTTTGGAAAAATTATAATATCTAGCTAGACCAAATATTTGAGATAGTACTCACGACGTCTCGCGCTTGACGCATATCGATTTGTCTTGTCAGTCTCGCCGACTGAGATAGTAGGTGATGAATGAGGAGCGTTGGGGTCCACAGGTTGACGGTATAAAATTCCTCCGCACACAAAATACGCCGCGTTTAAGCGAATACCGGTATCGGTGGCCGTTTACACGTGCAGAAGTGAAAGGAACGGAGTAAAGTGCGCGACGAACAACACTGGTTTGGCTGGTCGAGGGTCACCTTGAGACGACGCGGTCAGCGGCGCGCGGCGCATGTGCTGTGCACCACACCCTCGTCCTCGCGCCGCTCCCCCGACTCGCCCCTCCCCCCCACCCCCCGACGTGACGTCAGGACCAGCTCCCCGCGCCCCCGCTTACAGTCTTCGCACGTGATGCCCTTCACGCAATCTTGTGGCAGCAATAACGAAATGTTTGTGAAATAGTTGCACCTGCATTACGTGTGGGTATAGATAGAAAGTACTCAGTACTCATATCAAATGTTTACCTAAATCGTTACTCCTTTCTAATACCTACATACATAAATAATCATAACATAATCGTGTACCTACGTCAAAAAACTGATACTTAAGCAAACGGAAATAGCATTCGTTGGTGTTGCAGCATCTTGTCCCATGTAACTCTTCGTTGGGTGCTTGTGTAAAGTACTTTGTGGTGCTGTCGAGGAGCCTTATCTTTATTACGAAATGACTTGGCTAGGCAAGTAGTTAAACGTAAGTAATAGCTCCAAGCCATTTGCCTAATATCATGCGGGCCGTTAGTTGAACGGCGCCGTTTAATCAAATGGCTAGGCGCTTAATTGAACGGCTGATTAAACCAGTTGCTTGCGACATATCGACTAATGAATGAAACAACTATTGGTTGGTTTCATATTATCGTCTTGAAATTGAAACAATAGATTGCGTCAAAGAAAATGTATACTTATTGCACTTCGCAGCTTGTAAGGAAAGGATACAAGGGTGTGGCATGGACGAGTTGACGTGCCTCCAAGCATAAGTATGCTGTATAGTAGGTTATAGTTGTTTTGTAATCGGTCTTTAGTATTTTGCATCCGTGAGTCAACTCACGCGCACACAACCATTTTGTTTTATATTCACTGATCTCGATATTAAGCTAATTTCTTTTGTAATCTTTAGATTTTATAGAGAATATCTTCATATTTTAATACTTATATTTCCTAATTGTATACCTACTCTTTCATTTTTAACTGACTTCAACAAAAGTAGAGGTTCTAAGTTCAGCTGTAATATACATATTGATTTGGCATGTTACTTTGGGAAAAGTCGATTGAGACCAACTTGTATTTTTTGACATAAGTCACTTTCTGAGCTTTCTGTACATTTTTTAAACAATAAAAATATGCAGTTGTTTTTTTCTTTAAAATAAACCTATAGTTTCCTAAGAAGTATATGTATAGTTTCCTAAGTAACCTTTTTCACCTTTTAAACTCACACGATTTAAACTAAAACAACAACAAAACCTAACTACGAGTACCTACAAAAGAAAAGTTAGCTGCCCTCAATGTTGTAAAATTTTGCCACACCCTGCATATGTTTTTAGGTATGTTCACCGATATCTCCGTCACTTTTGGATCGATTTCCAAATACAATAATTTTTGGTTGAAAGGGTTTGATATTTTTCCCGTAAAATAAAAAAAACCTCATCCTCACTTGACGCCCTGCCTCCTGCCTCAGTCAAACAATAAAGTCTGTTTTCTTTTTAGTTTAAAAAAAACGTAATTATTACTTTAACATTTGAGCGAGCCTGGTTTTATTATTCAGCATTTAAAAATACCAGACATCGTGAGCGGAGAAACTTGCTTGACATTATTAAAACACACTTTGTTTTAATGTCAAGTATTCTATAATGTAAGATTAATTTGTTTAATTTGTATAGTAAAACAGCTCCGCTGGCTACAGTTTCGCTCTCGTGGTATGTTTTCACAAATAAAACAACTAGTAGACATCTTTTTACACCCTGTATATTTTTTAACATCCTTGGATTACGTCAGAAAATGCGGCTAGCTTCTGACGTCTCAGCATTGCTTCTATTGAATAGGCAAAATCATCGTTACACTTTGAAATTGTGTCAAGTTTGGTTTTAATTTCAGGAGTTAAAGAAAGCTGCTTGATTGGTGAGTAATGTAATGTCACAATGTATAGAAATGAATCAGTAAACTAAACATAGGTACGTATGTCAGTCTTGCTGTAAACTACAAGATACAAAAGGCAGTGCTTTTCCTCAATTTACTCAGGGATTCCCATCCGCCTGGCTTAGGTGAGATTACTTAGTTTATTATTTGTTCGTCATTCAAGATAGTGATTGTTATTCTTGAAGCGGTATTTTACCTTCTTTAGGTAGGTACTCATAAAATAGCATTTGCAAAACATAATATAGGTAACTAGAGAGGACTGGCTATCCTTGGAGGAGGCCTTTACCCGCAGAGGGGTTCTTGTAGATATTTAAATTAAAATAAGTTTCTTACACGATATGATTAACACCTAAAAAAAATATATACAGTTGTGGCCATACAATTAGGAACGCTTAATGAAAGGGAAATTATTTTTCGAAGTAACAAGTAAAACTAATTGCACGTATTTTTTTTTATTTCCCCCAGTATCGCATAACTTTTCCATACTCGCCTTACATTCGTTAATACACATGATTGGCAAGAAAAATTATCGATATAGGTACTCTATACCTTAAATCTCGACCTAGTATTACTACTTACTGGCTGGTCACATAATTAAGAACGATGAATAGTTTTTTTTTTAATTCAATTTCTAATAGAGAACACTGTGGTTCTATGTCAATATTCGTATAATTTTGGCGCCATTTAATGCTGTAAAAGTCTTAGGAGTGATTGCTTTATAATAAAACAATGGGGAAAAATAAAAGTTGTGATAAACCTACCAGAGCAGTAATAATAAAACTTCGCCAGAAGAATTGGTCGATTAAAAAGATAGCCGACCATCTGCAATGTTCAAAAACGATGGTTTTCAACGCTGTGAAGCATTTTGCCATGTATCAAACTACTTCAAATGTACTGCGTGTACCTAAACAGAGAAAGTCATCTCGTCGTGATGATCGAAATATCGTTCGTTTGGCAAAACAAAATCCTTTTAAAGGGTCTAATGAGCTGAGAAAAGAATATTTTGGTGAAAACAACCCCTTAGCAATCTCAGCACGCACTATTCGAAGGCGTATGGTAGAAGCAAAGTTGCACGGAAGGATAGCAAGGAAGGTGCCCATGTTGAAAAGGTCGCATAGGCAAGCCCGACTTGCATTTGCAAGAAGGTATGAAAACTGGACATCTAGACAGTGGAAAAATGTTCTTTTTTCTGTCGAGACAAAAATAAACAGGGTTTGTTCTGATGGAAAACGATATGTCCGACGCCCTCCGAATAAAGCATTCGACCCAAAACACACAAAGGTGACATTAAAGCATGGTGGAGGAAACGTGAAAATTTGGGGGTGCTTTTCAGGACATGGTGTTGGACCTGTAAAGTTGATTGAAGGAAATATGGATCAATATCAATACAAAAATATACTGGAAGAAACAATGTTACCTTATGCCGAAGACGTGCTTCTGGTTATTTGGACATTTCACCACGGTAATGATCCGAAACACACTGCACGATCCGTAAAGGAATTTCTAATAAGGCAATCAGTCTCCGTTTTAGACTGGCCAGCTAACAGTCCAGATCTCATCCCGATAGAAAATCTTTGGTGCGAAGTCAAAAAAAATGTTTCTAATTGGCAGTGTGGCAATCTAAGAGAGCTGTACGACGTTTTTTTAGAAGAATGGAACTCTATTTCTCTTGCGAAATGTCAAAAATTGGTAGAGTCAATGCCTCGCCGGTGTAAAGCCGTAATTAAAAGCCGTGGACATGCTACTAAGTATTAATTTTAGTTTAAAATGTATTAAATTGGTAATTTTTCTTACGCGCTTCACGCTAGTGTGATTTATTCAATCTAAGTTTCATAAAAAGTATTTCTCGAACAGTTTAATAAATCGTTCTTAATTATTTGTCCAGCTTCATTACTATTTGATTTTGATAATATAGAGAATAAATGAAATTTGTTATGAAAATAGTCCGCGATTTTATTTTATATTCCTAGTCCCGTTTGCTCTATTCGTGTGGCTATTTCATAACATAAATAGTCACTTCTAAGAAGGAACACATAACCACACATGACATGATTTAGATAAAAAAATCTGGAATTTCAGATCGTTCTTAACTATATGGCCACCACTGTATATAAACCAAAAACTAAAATTAAAAACTACTTAAGTAATCATAAAAAAAAGTACTTACCTACTAACAAAAAAAATTACTTTCTATTTTTTTTTTTACTTTCTTTTGTTTTTGTATTCTACAACGAAATAAAAAGGCTTTTTTTTATTTTATTAATATAGGTAACATCTTCAAGGATATTGAATGCATAAAGAAGATTTGATCTTTAAAATATTTTAGCTTGTTTGTTATGTTATGTTATGTTGTTAAAGATGTATGAACGTCACAGGTCTAAATTGCTGAACATATTTGAGTAAGATTGCGTGTAAGTATGTTAATGAATATTAACAGAAATGGTTCTTTCTGCTCTTTATAAAACTAGATTAGAAGAAATTGTACTTTTTATTTGGAACCACGCGAATTAAAGCCACGTTCTATAGCTAGTTAGGTATACAGTAAACTAGTTTTAGGTAAGCATAATAATTATTTGGTTTATCCTGTAGTGTTGGAAACTCCTAAGTGAATAACTAATACACGTTATTCAATGTTCAGGGTTACTTAGTTAGTATAAAAATGTTATAAGCAGTCGACACAATAATAATAGTAACTACCTAATAGTAAGAAGAAAAATCTTTTAAAACATAGTTTTAAGGTTTGCCCTTTGAATTTTTTACCTACATAATCTGTGGATAACGGGGCTGGTTACATTCATAGAACCTAAGTAGGTACTAGCCATACAATCTGTAATTGTTTGTTATCCTTAGTAAATAAATAGAAAATTAGGTAGGTACCATAATGCACGGTGCGTTGTTTACGCCAAAGGGTACTTTATGGATAATATGGATGTCATCATCGTCATCATCAGCAGTCTATGGCAGTCCACTGCTGGACATTGACCTTCCCCCCCCCCCCCTAGTGCGCGCCATTGCGCCCTGTCTTATACATATGTATATGGATGTATAGGATATTATATTGTGTTTTGTTTACCTGTACAAAAAGGTTGACTGCTCTATATGTATAAAGCGAGTTAACAATCAAGCTGCCATACCTATACCTATGTATAATATATGTAGGTATATACCTACACCAATAAATACCTACTTAAGTACTTATACAATATCGGCTGGCAATTACATAATGCAATTACATAATGCTAGACTCATTGGGATGAAAATTAATTAGTCAGTCTTCTTCTACTTATCTTGTCACCAGTTCTTTCGAACCAAGTGAAAGGATTTTTAAGTGCGCCTCAAAGAGGCTCGTCAGTGCTTAGCCTTACCTTGTAGTAATCGTCCTGCGCCATGGTTCACAAACTGCAAACGTTCCTGAACAAGTCACAACCACAGACTGTATTGAACTGAACCGATATTTTCCTACACACGTCTTTTCTATAAACCCACAATAAAGCGCTTTATCTTTTCAGTTAGGTTTATCTAAATTGCGACTAAGACAGCTCTATTACGTATTGTAAAATTAACAATTGTCTGTTATTTTGCGCGTATTCTACTTCAAAGGGACAATAAATTAATTCATTGGTGTCGCGATAAAACTATAGCTTGATCGTGGTGGTCTTTGGAACTGAAATACGAATTAGGTAACAACCCGATTTCGCCTTGGCACGGGAGACTTGGATCTCTACCAAGTACTCATACATGGGCTAAATCCATCACTGGAGATACGGAGATACGCATTCTAAAGGCAAACAAACGTAGTTCGGGTTTATTGACATGTCTAAACTCAAAGTCCTCTCTAAGGTAAACAACTAATTGTGAAAACAAAGTCTGTAAGCACGTCAATGCGGAATTATAATCAATCGCAAGTGTTTTGGGCACGCTTCCGACTGAGAGTGACCTGGATCAGTTGAGCTATTTATAGATCGTTTCTAACGATCCATAGATAGCTTGACTAATCCTGTTGTATTTTGTAAATATATGTAAATATGTAGTAGCTTAGTTTCTGTAAATAAAGTTTATATCGCAAGTAGATTGACAACTCTATGAAATGAATGAAATGTCTAAAAACAACAAACCTTGGAAATAAATGGGTAGTGAGAAAGGACACAAGATAAAGATAGTCGTAAAATGTCGGGTTGCACTTGGTGCATTGTACACAGAACGGTTTGCCTGTTTGTTGACCTATGGACTTACATACCTAGTACCTACCTAGAGTACCTACTCGTCATGTTACCGGTTTTCCAACTTGATAATGCCTTAAACTTTGTCAGTTTCCTTTTTATAAATTCAGAACACATTCGAGTACTTAGCATTAACATTAACTTAGCATACGGGCACAGACCTAAAAAAAAATTCGCTACGTTTATGGGTAGGTACAGGGGGTACAGGTGGCATAACTAACCAAAACACGGTAAAACCAAATAAAACAAGTACCTACGTGATAAAAACATTAAAAAACCCGTTTATTCAAAAAATTATTACGGTAATACGACTTACGAGTAGATAAGTATTAGAAGAACGCAGTGTTCAATTTACTTCAATAGTTGATGTATGCCTTTTGATTAGGCCCAATCGTCCGATCACTTACGGGTGGATTTAGCGATATCTCTGTTATAAGGACTTTTAAATATCAATAAAATGAACTCTAATTAGGTTTTACAACATCTATAAATAAATTACTCGTTGTTATTTGTTGTGTAGGTAGTTATTTTTGAGACATTAATGCCCACAAGCAAGGAACCCCTGCATAGCGTGACATAGGCCGATTCAATTAATTTTTTATCGCATACTTAACCTACCATACTAATTATATTAGGTAGAACGGGGTAGAACGAAGGCTTGCTAATCTGTATGGTACTACTTTTGTTATCAGATTTTAAATAATTCTTGTACCTAGGTTTAGATAAGAGTTTAAATTCGTAAAGGTGACGATAATCCTGGATAGTAAAAACGCGTTTATTGTTGAAAATGATTGTTTTTTCCCAATATCCTGTCTGATTTAGGTACTTTTTTTGCAAATGTGTATCATGACGACGTTCTGTAGGTATTCAATCACGGTCCTTATTTTCTTAGAGCTCCTTTAGACTTAGTCCGTCTTATTACAAGAAAATTAACCGAGTTTAGACTAAGACTAACTAAAAAACTGTCCCTAGAAAAACTATCTTTATATACTCGTACTTCTTCTTCTTATTTAAGGATTTACTCCTTGTCGGTACAACGTTTTTTTGTGGCAACAGTTTTGATTTGACATGTGTCAAATGGGTTTCAACTAAGGTTTAACGTTTATGTAATAAGCAGCAGTACGTCTGACTGAACACTGATCGCAGAGATCGCACACATTTTTGTATAATTTGTTGTAAGTAATTTTTTGTCTCCTTTTTTGTCAATTGCGCCACCAAATATCAGCTCATTAGGTATGTACAGTCACGGCCAATAAGATACACATCATAATTTTCAGAAATATGTATACTACCTACACTATAAATTTCAGAAAAATGTATACTTCTGTCCGTGACTGTACGACGTGTGTTCTCATTACTTGTAAATACCTTCCTATTTACCCACTTAAATCGAGTTACATTGCAAAGTAGTAAACAACCAACCATGTAAGTAGTTAGGTCTAATTTCTGAATAAATCATTAATAAGTATCCATCCAGTGACTCCGGGGCTTTTAGTTTACTCGTGCACACGTCCAATATTATCATAATGAATAATCTAATGTCTCTGTGGAACACTTGGAATATGGGCTAATAAAGCACCATTACCACATTTTTACTTGTTGCGCCATCTATCGGTGTGCGGCGAAAAGATTCATGTTGGAACTTTGGAAGTCAACGAAAGATAATAATGGAATACGTTCTCTACTCTAGTCGCATACACTGCACACGTCTTTAACGTGGTTATATCTCTAGCGGAGAGATGGCGCCACTGAACATTTTTGCGCCGTTTATTTATTTGTGTACGCGGCTACGCTCGTGGGGTGCCTAGGTAAAACAATAGATTAAAATTTAAGTAATTCCAAAATTAAATATTTAAATAAATTTAACGTACTTTCTGTTTTAAAGTAGTCTATTGAAAAATTCAGCGTGGGAAGTAATGTAATAGTATGTAGTTATATTAATTGAACTCAGTGTAAAGCGGTTGAGATCTCTCGCTATCTGGCCTTGTTGCTCTGATATACGACTCTATAAAACAAACTCGACGAATTAGGATCAACAAGGTCAGACTATGTGAAAGCTATGGAGAAATGAAAATTAAGATTAATGAAGGATGATTATGAGCTGTTTTTCCTGCTATTTGGTAACTTGGAATAAAACCATCGTGACTAGGACCCATTAGGTCGTGGGTTCGAAGTTCAAGCCCTACCTATGGGTGTGATTTTTGGGAAGCATTTTAAAATCTGATCCCAAGTGGGGATAAAACTATAAAAATAATCTGTATCAACTTGAATAAATATTATAAGTTTCCATTTATCTAATATAATAAGTAATAACTTTTATTAGTAAGAAATTGATTTTAACTTCCATACAATTATTTTGCTTTTACAAACAAGCATTGTAATTATTGTTTTCGATTTTAAAATAATTGTAAACGTGTAAGAAACCAATAAGTACTAAGTAAGTATAAGTATTTGCACATAATACGCAACAACAAGTGCAGTGGAACAATTCAGGTGTAGTTCGTCGAAGGATGAAGGACATAATGAATGGGCGTAGCGGCCAAACCAACGTAGCCGCCTCGTAGCTCGTGCCTACAGCGCTAAGCGTATACGAATTCAGTTCTACACTAGCTTTCAATGCGTGCGCGCAACATTCCCGTGCTTTCGATCAAACATGACGATTCGCGCGCGCTTTTCAATTTCCCTCATCATATTTTCGTGACGCTTACATAGGACTTATTTTTTTATTTTTTTGGAATGTGTGCATGTGAGTGATGAGTGTCGGTGAAGCGGGCACAATGAACGCTGCTCAGAATTGGCACAAATGGCTAGTGTTGTCGTTGTTCGGATTGGCTTTGTCCGCTCGCTCAATTGGCTGCGATTACAGTTCCATCACCGAGAAATTTGGAGCGGAAGCCGTTGCTCGATGCAATGAAAAATGCCCATTTCAGGTTTGATTAATTAATTCTGTTTGTTTTGAAAAATAATGAGGTCCTCGTTATTGCTCTCGTCGACAAAATGTTTGACTACCGCACGACTGGGGATTCAGTCAGTGTCGGTTACATTTAAATTTTAAGGCTTAAAAATCAGTGATATTATGTAATGTCAGTTTAATTCAATTTCGTCTACTGCAACAGCTAGATACTGCATGAGATAGTAATTAACAAGTGGCACGCTGTATATACAAAATATTTGTTTATCAGTGTCATTATTTAAACTATTAAGTAATAGAATTGAGAATGAGTTTAGGTGACTGATAATTAATATTGAATTATTTATGTTAATGGTCATATTTTCATTGATAAAGAGTAATAAACAGTGCATCGGTCGCAATAATTATAATCTGTCTTAATAGTTACTTTATTTGCGGCGACTCTTGCTAAGGTTCAACGCACATCTAAGCAATTGTTGGCAATTAGCGAACCATCGTAATCAACGCAAACATGCTATATGCGGAACATGTCAGCATTTTAAGATACCCCACTTAATTATATAAGTGGACCACTGTTACGGGTTACATTGGAAGAGACACAGACTACATTGGAACGCAAATGATAAAAAAACTTAGTTGTCGGTCAGACATTGTTAAATTGTCTTTACATGTAACAATGTTGGTGCTGATAAGTAGTTCACAACCCACTGGGAGTTTGTAACGTGGTGGGAGGTATCAAATGATTTCCACTTTCCTTGTCCTGTTTTAATTTTACCCGGTTTTCTTACATCCTTTGAAAGAATTCTTTCAAAGTTATTATTTAGTATAAAATTAATAAGCATAGGTATTATAAAATAGGAGGGATAAGTATTATAAAATTTAGGGATCAGTTTCTTTAATAAAATGACACTTTCACCTTTACAAAAATAAGATAGTAGGTTTATCCATCAGACAATTTAAATGACATTGGCTAGCATACAAAAGGTGAACTTTATAACCCGAGCATCAGGTGAAACTTTCACAAGCCCTTTATACATGGACATCCAGACTCAACAGATGTATCACAACATATCAGATTACCATTATTATCCTGGCACAATGATAAATAAAAATCCCAAAAGCCAAAACCGCAGGTATCACGTTCGTGAAGCCTACAAAGTGGGACCGGACCGGTTCCGGTCGCACGCTCGCAGAATTCACATGAAATATGGAAATACTGGCTACCTTCAGTCCCTTAGAAATACTTTTCCGGGATAAAAATAGCATATGCGTTAATCGAGGGTATTAGCTACCTTCTTCATCATCATCATCATCATCAGCCTATATCAGTCCACTGCTGGACAAAGGCCTCCCCTAGTGCGCGCCATTGCGCCCTGTCCTCAGCTCGACGCATCCAGCTTCTGCCGGCAGCCTTTCGCAGATCGTCAACCTGGCCGGAGGGCTTCTTAACAAATAGAATAACAAAAAGAGCTACCTTCTTAACAAATTTCATCCAAATCCGTTCAGCCGTTTCAGCGTCAAGGAGCAAGACACAACATCTATCCATCCAAACTTACACATTTTAAATAAATAGATATGTACCTACTTAGTAGAAAGACTGTAAGAGTACATTTTATGTCATGTTCTTTGAGAGAAATTAGACGCACTGCTATAATGGCAATATATTTTTTGTTACCGGTTCTTTATATACTCGTAGGTACTCCACCTATATTTATTTTACGGTAAATATTTAACAAACTATTTGTATTAAGTACGTAGGTACCTAAATATGTATCAATAAGTAACATTTCTTGAGAATCATAATTATGTAGAGCAGCTTTAATAAACTATCCTAACTAATCCTTTCTTAACGTATGTGCCTATAGCAAAATAGTGGCTACGATGAGACGGTGCCTTGGTTTCTTTTATATCTATTGTACGCTATGAGAATCAGCCTTCCCATTGAATTTTGCGTTTTAGTCGTTTGGTTTCATTCAATACATTGTTTAAATTTTCCTTTTTACATCAATTTTATTTATCCCAAATAATTCATTGAGATGGATGAACCTGCCAGCATTGATACGAATCAATCAAGCCTCAATTACAGCAGGTAGGGCGCAGTGTCGGTTAGTTTTGCACGGTTGGCTGCGCGCGCGCCGACGGAAGTCATCACAACAGCGTGGCGTCATTGCGCATCCCTAGGTGAAACCTGACCAATTAAAAAATACTTTTTTATACAAAACCGTGATCCATTTTTTCACTGTCATCGTTAAGTAATACAATGTTTACATTTATCCTGTTTAGTCTTTATTTAAAATCTTCTTCTAAGAGGAATGGTGTAGCCCGCGTCTTCGTTCGCGTAAGTCTAGTATGAGTATTTGACTTATACCACTTTGAAACAATTTTATACTTTTTTGAACTCAGATGAACGAAATTGATCTCCTTTTTTATAATAATAATAATAATAATGCTGGACATTTTCACACAGCATCATCTAGCCCCAAACTAAGCAAAGCTTGTACTATGGGAACCAGATAACTGATATACTACATATATACTTTTTGTTTGTAAATACATACATTTATACATAGAAACACCCAGACCCGAGACAAATATCTGTAGGTCATACAAACATTTGTCCCGCGGCGGGGATCGAACCCGCAACCTTCTGCGTCGCAGGCGGACCTTCGCCCACTGCGCCACAGAGGTCGTCGAAATTTAGTATTAGTGTAGATTTTTAAATTTGTTTTTTTTTTCAGAATCGAACTGGAGATGGCCATTTCGACGTCAACTGCGGATCTGAATGCAGTGTGGAGCAAGTAAGTTATTACTTTTCCTACATCCGTTACGGCCAGTTTCTCTCAATCAGATAGAATTTAGGAACTGCCCGCGATAATTAAGTCAAGGCAGTCTTTTCCGAATCTGAATTAATTTCTTACTGTTGGATTGCCATTGTTATTAGTTTTGATCTTGTTCAGTGTATGACCATAAAGATACCTATATCGTTTAACCAAGAAAGTAGCTAAGTACCTACTCAGTTCTTAGCTGCATCATTAAAAAATAATTACCAATTAATTGCAACGATAAAAAAACACTTGTAATATTTTGTTTACTATATGTGTAGTAAACATAAAATGCTAAACAAAAGGCATAAACAATTGGAGGTTTTATAAATTCTAACGATTCAGTTCTCATGAATCGTTACGTTTTAGACGCCTGCTAGCACTGATAAGGAGTTATTGTTTATTTTATTTATTTTCCGATTATTGGGTAACACCGTTTTATGATCCCACAACGGAAATTGTAAACCGAGGCGAACTGATCTAAGTTTTTTGTCCGACTGTTTTTAGAGTCTCCAACTTATTCGTTGTTTACTGTCAGTTGTTTTTGTGAAAAACTAATAATAATATTTGGTTTATATTTACTCTTGAGATAAATAAAATCCCAATCACACCACTCCAACCTGTGACCTCGCTGATATAAAGTATTTAATGAATACTATATCCAAAACAATCGATAACTCTACATAAGTACACTTTTGACACAGTTTCTTACTATGTCTATGAAACGAGGGCGATGCAGATCGTTTTCAGACTATTTGGACCGTGCTATTTGAAGCTACTCAAACAAACCCATGTTGTCTACTGCCATGAATACTCATAAGGCAAATTTGCATGTCCCTAAACGCTGTTTTAACTCTGTCAGTCTATTATGAAGGTAGATAATAGCTCAACCAAGGTTTAACTTCTTTGATTATCTTCTACTTGTTTTCTTTGGACAGTTAGCGATTCGCTAATAGCTAATAATTAACTGTCATCATTCAATGCTCTATTTTAATTAAAGTTACTTAAATTTTTAACAAATTTTGGAAGATAAAGTTGTGTAAATAATTATTGTTGAAGTAAAACGACTAATTTCTTTACAAAACGGACAGTTTGAGATAATTCATCAACGACTTGCTACTTTATTAACCCCATTTAGAAGAATCGCAGTAAAATTATTACGAGTATATTTTGTTATCCATCACACTTTTACACCAAAAGTGACATAAAACGAAACATTCCCATTCCCATACCCTGATTGTAACTACTGGTTTACGTCAAAATTATCAGTTAGAAGTAATTTATTTATGCCCCTGCGCGAGCGCAAAAAGTTCAAGTGGAGAGACGGGGCGGCTGCACCCCTCATCCTTGGCTTAGTGTGCGGTAAACGAAGTCAATTGACTTGTTTCCATTTTATTGTTATTTGACGGCACCGTCGCTTTTGTTGCTTTAGAATGCATATCTACAGTTATTGTTTATAGGATCATTTGTAAAATCGACAAAAGATGTCAAGATGTCTTTCGTCGTAAATGTATTCGTTAAAACTATCAGCTAGTTTGTAAATGTATTCGATACTTTAAACATTATTTATGAGGAATGATAATAAAATAAGATTGCCAATCAAAGAAAGAAAAAGTCAAGATGTAACAAAAAAAGCTACCTTCCACCTTCTAACAATGTGGAAACGGATCTCACAGTTTACAATGAAAAAAGTCAATTTGAGTAACATCCGATCCGAATGCACTGTTGCAAGCCAACACAGGAACACGGGTAACGTCTGTCATCGCAGCGCAAAGGTGCGGCAAACAAAATGCTGTTGGTAATGCATTCGTGCTTTCACCATACGCGTTAACTTGTTTACACTTAGTTCCTGTAAAGCTTCTTTGCACTTTGAGCTGAAGTTCAAATATTGATGTTAATTCTTGGGAAATGTTGAGGAAATTTTTGATGTCAAAGTGTATCGCTAGAGCTTAGCTGCTGATAAATCACAACAACTTTCTATTTTGCTTATAAATATTTATTTTTACTTTTGGACATATTAGTTTTGAACTTAACTTTATTGTAATTAATACCGAAGCGTAATAACCGTTACTCTCGTAGGTAGGTAGTTCGAGAAGTGAGGGCTCCTCCGTTTGAAAAGTGAGGGTTCAGATTGAACGTGCAATTCTCAGCATAAGTCATGTTGTGGTGGTCATCCACCATAGGCACAGCGCAGGGGTCGCGTGAGACTGCACGCCGGATGGTCGCAGGAAGGAAGCTGCTAGTTGCCAGGCCCCCTCGGCTCTATTTTAGAGTTGGTTCGTTTTGTTCTAGCGATATACTCATACCGTGATCGTGAATTGGAAATAACCATTTGGCATTTTTAAATTGGTAAGAGTTGCCGGCCAGGAAACAACAAAAACCGTAGGGAATCGGTTGAGTCCAGAAAGGAAAAAAATAATAAACAGGCTACCAACTGAGTTACCCAGTTATACGGCACTTACACAGATCTACAGAAACTTTTGAAATTAATTGTAGATTATTAGAGAAAACGCCGGTGGAAAATTCTAAATCATTGAACCCATGTCCACAAATTGTTTTATTAGAAAATGTTTAATAGCGTAAATTATAAATATTGTCTAAACTATCTCACGGTAAGTAATTATTCAAAATGAATATTCAAATAGAAAGGTTGAAAAGGGCGCAATTAAACGGAATCTGTAAACGATTAACTTACTCTACCGTGTCGGACATGGTTATTGCACCTTTGTTTGGGACATAACTGGTACTTACCTTAATGTGGTGGAATGTGTACCAGTGAAGGTATCTACGGTCCGCCGCTTAGGGTTCGGAAGTGGACAATCACCTATCGGAAGCAAAGACTGCCTCGTAATTTATGTTCGAAACGGTATTGCACCGTGTCCGGGAAACAATAGCTTTATCTGTAGAGGGTGATAGTTTGGACATCGGCACTCATGCCTTCTTACGCTTTTCCATTAGGAAAAAAATGGTAACCTTACTCACATAACGCCATAATAAGAGCCTACCATTTTAGATAAGCCTTGGTCACTATGTTGAGCTGACTAAACCTAGAGTTCCTCACGATATTTTCTCGTGATTATACATTTTCTGAAATGAAAAATAAAAAACTCACTATATTGAGATATTTTTAATAAGAATTATTAAAATCTAAACAAGTTTTATGTTAGTTAATTCCAAACCCTCATGTAATTTTGCGAGTGCAGCCATATTACGAGTATTTACATGGATTGCAGTACAAAGGGTTTTCAACGTAGTAACCTTACAACTTCTTGTAGTATGAATAACGGCTATTATAAAACCGTGGGAAACGAGTACGCTTTTAATAATCCAGGTACTTATTTGAATAAATAATTCACAAAGTCAGTAGAGCAAAAACATCAAAACAAATGTTTTGAACTGGCGCGGAACTGAAATGAGAGCGGCCACTGCCGTCAGGTGCAATCATGAATATTCATGGTTTGGAACACGTATGATTTGAAACAACCTTTTCAATGACGATTTACGTGTTTAGATAAAATTGCAAAAAAAATGCAAGAATACCTAAGTATTGAAGTTTAATTCATTCAATAAATGGTAGTTTTACTCTTACTAGTTGACTACTAGCTATTTTACAATAAAGTAGTTATTTTACTTACTAAAATAAGGTACCTACTTGTGCAATAAACAACATAGTTACTTTTCGAGAACCTCCCACGAGAACTTTCTCTTGTCCGGTTATGAATTACCTACATCTTGGAAGCATCAATTGGACATCTAATTGAAAATGTGCGATATGAAGCCAACTGGGCCCTTCAATTAGGCAGTCAACGACGGCTATAGGTACATTGTTTGTTTTTTATTTCAAACCGTCTACTAACTCATTTCAATAGAAAAAACATATCATGCATATCGTCATTCAGTAATTTCAGCGTATTTGCTCTTAGCTTACGGAAGCTCCTTCAAGGTCAGCTTTGTCTTGGACAAAGGAGAGTAGTGTCGTCCTAATTAACCAAATCTAAATATAGACACAGTTATTCTGTCTTATAATTTAATTGTTTTTATTTCGTTACTCAACCTTCTAAGCGCTAATCTGTACCAGTCTAGCGTTAATTTAGAGCCAGACGGTTGTATTTCATACGCGCAGCTTGGTAGCAAGTTCCATGGTCTGTGCGATGTAGTCATCTCTATTTAACTGATTTAAGTCTAGCGGCTTCGCTATTTTAGAATAAACAAATGTGTGTAACTTTTTACTTTTCTTCAGTGTGTAAGCATCCAAGGTAGTCTAGATCTGTGTTCAATGACATGAATTGTTCATTTCATGATGTCATTATTGGGTGGAGATTGTGTGATTTAGACATTTTTTCTTGATAACCATTTACCCTCGTTGCTCTCATTCAACTGTTAATAATGCACTGGCCTATATTTGAATCTTATTATTTTACCAGAATGTTACTTAACGGTAAAATAAATCACAAAGACCATTGGGTCAGCTAAAGAACTGCATTCTGCTTGGTCGCCCACTAATTTCTATTTCCTCATTAGGCGTACCCTGCCTCGCTGCGAGTTGCGTTCGCGCTTACAACTATCATACAGTCTATCCACTGCGCCCATTCAACTTGTCCTCTCTCTTCCCCTTAACCATTACCCCCGAGCTCCTGTACAATCCTAGGTTCGTTCATGCGCGTCCAGCGAAATTGCCCGAAGTGCACTCAGTCACTGCGGAGTGTTTTGATTTATTGTCCATTTATTGTACACTCAACGGCTGTGCAGTCGAATAAAAACAGACAATTCTCGGATGTGTAGCAATGATCTCGTTAAGCCAGTTAGATGGTAACAGCTCCCTTATAAATAGCAAATGCCATCACCTACTGGTATTCATTTTATGAACCATTAGGCATGTAAGACTTGGTATGAGCACGACTGTATTATTTGAGCGCTATTCTAAAGTAATGTGATTTTTCATATTAGTAAAATATGTTTCGCGTCTAACTTTCGTTTAACATTGCCCAATCTAATTAGGACAAATTCATATGCAATATAGCAAACATAATAGAAGTTTTCCGAATATATTCTGTTGTTAGAAGGTAGACACTATATCCATCCATACATACCCTATTAATGTACAATAGCTCTTTACAAAAGAGTCCAAGACGGTACAGAAATAACCAGTATCACAATGTATCAGTCGTAGCCGACTAAAAGGCCAGCAGTGAAGTAGCGACTAGAGAGCCCTCGAGAGATGCGAGAGCAGTCGCGGGAAGCGCTCCGGTGGGCCCCAATTTGCCTTAGCATTATCCAATTGCCAGAATCAAGTGGTTGGCGTGGGCTAACGCGTGACCTGCTCACATATTTTAGATCCTTAAGTTATTCAAATACGATTAAATTCAAAAGTTCATTAGAGTGGAGACAAAATAATACACCTAACAACGTATGGGTTGGGTATTCAATTTTTAGCCCAGATTTTCTTCTTTACTTACGATTCTACTACGCCACAGTTTTAAACACATTTGGTTAACTACCAAATGAGATGAAAACGGGATAATTGCACGACCTTCAGTGATCATTGTCTAAATTACTTGTAACACGAAATGTCACAGTTATGACAGGTTATGCCCTTGATTTCTATGTAAGTGGATCATGTACATAGGATGTAGCTAAGCAGTAAGAAGATTAAGATCCCGGAAGGACGAGTTTCCAGAATAATTCACACGACATAAAGGCTTGTGAGAACCAGTCCAGCATTTTACTTCAGTTGATGCTAGGAAAATAGTTTTCTTTCGAGGAGATACTTTTATACACCATGTGCCTTATTAAGTACAAGTCGACGCTAATCACTCTATTGGAAACTGATGAACTCGTGTAATTGCCTACTGTTGGCACTCACAAACAATCTTCGGAATACGCAATCATAGGGTTTATCAGGGTCAGTATAATGTGTCTTATGCTGAATTAGAAAAACAGCTATCGTTTCATTTTAAGTATCTCACTGGCGCCTATCTACAGCAGACGATAAGGTTCTCGTCAAATTAATTAAATTAAAAATTGCTTTACACTATGCCTTAATCTCTAGTTTTTTTTATTTATCGCGTAGGGTCATACTAAGTTGCCTAGTGATAGGTAAGTTTCTGTAACTGATGTCTGTTTAAAAAATCTCTTATCTTAATTGATTTTAGGTAGAGTATTTTTGTAAACAACAGAATTTCCAAATATTTTGTCTATAGGCAAGCTGATAACATTAATAATTGCGTAAAATAACATTCAGTTAAAAAACAGTTGGTATCTTATTTATCGCAAAATGAAAATGGTGCTGGGCGGGACACGTGAGTCGCATGGATAGCGATAGGTGGGCAGGAATTGTCACGCCATGGGTGCCTGGAGATGGGCGACGAAGCCGGGGCAGGCCGAGAAAACGTTGGCGTGACGACCTGGATGCCTTTGAAGAGGACTGGTGAGACGTGGCGGAAGACCGTGACAGATGGAAGAAATTGGGGGAGACCTTTGCCCAGCAGTGGGTTAATATAGGTTAATAAAAACAAACTTATTTGCTTCAAAGTAAACGATTGCAAAGAAATACTGCTACAAAAAATTGGAGTAAAATCACTGAATAGTAAAATCCGACAAGTGGAACTATTCCTGTTTTTCTTGGATAGGTCACAAATATTGGCTCATAATAAAATCTAACACGGCTTCATGAATAACACCAAGAATACCAGGGAATTCCTATCACTCCACTCATCATTTAAAAATGGAAACTAGACAGACAACACGCTTTCGCATTCATCATAGTGCATCAGTAATTAAACGCATACAAATAATAGGAGAATTAAGTACTTGGTACATGAGCAATTAAAAGTAAATTGTCCGGGAGTGCTTTCACAGCGCCCTGCATCCGGTCGCGCATGCGCCCCCAATTGGACTTCCTAAGCCATTTCCGAAAGACAGGGCTACCAGCTTTCGTCTTTTGGTCCTTAAGGGCTGTGAATCCTGTGATTAACCATTGCGGATATTATAAGGCTTTTTCTGAGGTTTAATAAGGAAGGTTTTATTGTACTTACATTGGCTTGTTAAGATTTTGGTTTCTATATATTCTTTCAATGGAAGCACGATATCATTCCTATAATTATTTTAAAGTACCTATGTAATAAAATACCAGTTTTATTGAATTTTCTTTTGTGCATATTCTTAGATCTTATAAGCAAAGGCTTGAATGCCAGAACGAAAAGTACTGACTGCTTTCTCTCTGGCGTTGAGCAGGTCCTGAGAGCAGATGTCCATGGCCTGAACCATGACCTAGAAAATATAGTTGTGATTTGATTTCTGTTTATTGTCGTTGGTAGCCCTAAAATATGAGCAACATAACAATTTTAATCACTCAAAAAGGGACTTATTGTTTTGTTATAACTACGGCACGAGACAGGATGCTGCTTAATTAGCTGTTAACATTACTTACATTAGTGCTTTATTGGAATTTCTTCTATCGTTGTTTTTTCATAGTTAACGATTATGATAAACGCGTGTCCTGACTATTTTTTAATTGGTTCATATATTATTCAAAAAGAATGTGCAACATAAACAACAAACATTCCACTTCTGTGGATCCAAATGCTAAGAGTACTCACTGGGTTGGTACTGGGTACGGTTCATTTTGTGTTTCTTCTACTCCAGTTTGTAAAAAGATAATTTAACTTAGTAGGTATAAAATATACATTCTATAAATTCATTCTGAATACTCCTTACCGGGATAACCAAGATCTTAATCACAAAGAATTCAAAGGCTTCATCATATACCACAAACGGTACATTTTATATATTTATATACAAAAAACTTTAGACCTTACCTACACGAAGAACACTTCATTCATCCCAAATTTACATGTTTTTACGATAAATGCAGCAGATAGATAGTATTAGGTAATATTTGTAGATTATTTCATTGAATGGATCCTAGTTAAATGTTTGGTTGGTTCTTCCTACTAATAAGGATTGACAGGTTGCGGCTATCACACAACCCAAAATGAATTCGTCCGTCAGTCTGTAGATAACATTAATAAATTGACGTCGAGGGTGATTCTGGGCGTGGTGTTGTGACAGCCACGGCGGAAGAGTCGTGTTAGCAAGGGCAACTGATACAGACTCCATCCACATCAATGATAAATAAACCATAACCCGTTATCCGTCAATTCATAAAATTGGTTGTGACAACAGTGAATACTCTTGGGACTCAATTTATATTATTTCGTGAGGATCTTTCAAATTTTGCGTAGAAAAATACTGAAACAAAACATTTAGGTCAGTATAAGCATAGGTCTAATCTCCTTAGAAGCCTTTTAAAGGCGTCGCGAATTCGAGGCTACGT
Organism: Epirrhoe tristata; assembly: GCA_951394285.1. Classification (NCBI taxonomy): domain Eukaryota; kingdom Metazoa; phylum Arthropoda; class Insecta; order Lepidoptera; family Geometridae; genus Epirrhoe; species Epirrhoe tristata. The sequence continues at coordinate 5,231,896 of OX596146.1, read as the reverse complement.
TAAACCCTTGAGCATACATCAGCATGCTGGAACTAATATTACTCTATTTTGCCAAACCTTTGAGTTCGTTATTTTTTACAATATTCATTACTTCTGTGTCGACAGATATTGAATTATGAATTTAGCTCATACATCGCTGACTGACTCAGTTGTCAATAGGAGTGCGCGAGAGGCCGCGACCCGTAATTACACACCCGAAACAAACAGCACTGATCTCGCAATGAGATCCTGTGCATCATTCTAATTATTCTGCGCATTGTCCGCTCTCAATGTGCGTCTGGTGACTCAAACTGTACAGAATTAACATGGTGATAATAGACGGATGAAATACCTTACACAAACGATCATCTACCTATAATAAGTTAATAAATAAATTTGTATGTATCGGTAATGAAAAAACTAAGCATTGGGTTTCGAAAAACGTTGGGAAGGTAGGTACTTTATTTCTGATTTTCATTTCCTTCTTAAATGCTCATAGAGGATATTGAATAATTGCCCGCTGAAAGATAATTAACAAGATTAGAAGAACACCCACGGAAATTGTAATTGAATTTTATCATTCATCTACATGCCGCAATTAAAATGTAGCTAAGTATTTCAATGGTTTTACTGCTAATTATATCAAAATGCGTGAATGGGCAACGCGTGGTGATGGATGACGTAAAACTTTGGCTGTTCTTCAAACGACACTAGACTTGAACTTCGCTACTTATGTCTATGTGGCATAACACAATTATTTCGTACACACGCGTTGGTTACATATGTGTTTCTATGACACTGGGTAATTGCACCCAGTGTCAGCTTAGATAACTCACTTATCTTAGCGCCAAATGGCAGCAAGGTTTATCTTTCTAATCAAACATAAATGTAAGAGTGGCATCAGAATAACTTGCATATTGCAAAGACACGCCACCCCACCTGCCGCTTCCGGTGGGCACAGAGTCAAGTCACCACCCATAAGATGGCACCCAAGCGAAGAAATCCGTTACAAATAATAGCCACTTTTACTAAATCATATAGCCGTGAACACTTGCCTCAAATTCCGTTGATTTTTTTTTGGTCATTGGTGCCATTTCTATGCAAAAGAAAAGTAAACGTGTAATTTTATGTAGGTACTTATCCGAAAAGTTGTTTACCTTAACCATGAGAGCTTGCACGTTGTTTGGAACATGTGCTGTTGAGCTTGGGAGATATAAACACGCGAAACTCGAGGCCCTTAAAGATATATTATGCCCTATTTTGCATTTTGATGCTCTTCATGTACCTACGAGTACGTCTAAACTTGAATTGTAACGAAGTAGTAACTCTTAGGTCTTTAAACTTCAAGATATCTTTAATGTTACCTTTTTACCTATGCGTTTAGTTTGACCAGCAAGCTATTTTGTTCTGTTTTAATGAGTGTGGTCTCCGCAAGACACCATCTTTTATAATACGTATGTATGTTTTGTCTAAACAATATTTGAGGGGTTGTTTAATTGGATCATGGCCCGCACCATTAGCTGCTAATTGAGGGTGCACATAATTGAATATGTATTTTGTATAATCTAGTGGACTTTAGATAATTTATCGTAATAGGAAAATTGCTCTATCAACATAATGAATGGTCTAGCTGGTATTATTATTTGTCAACTTATAAACAATCTAGTCCTAATATTTACGAAGTTGTATGAACTATTTTGTGTATTGATTTATAAATAAGTACCTATTTGTCTTCTTACAGTGCACAGTGGGATGCAGTCTTTGGCAGAAAGGACTGGAGAGTTCCTGTCCGGTAGTTTGCGTAAGCATCCAAATTCCTCCAGTTTTGTTCTATTTGTCTTGTTTGACCAAAATATGTGTTTTTTCAGCATCGCCAAATTCTTTTTAAATATTCAATCGGAATTTTCAGAATGTTTCTTCGGATACAGTTGTCTCAAGAGAGTTGTATTGTGTTATGGGATGCAATGAAGCTTTGAACACTTATTTTCAGAAACTCAGAGGTAATTGTTCACTTTTAAATTTTGCTCTATGTTTGCTTGGGTCATGATTTGAATTTACTTTACTGCTTTATGTATATCATACACCTTTTATAGTTGATATTATAGATACACCCTTGTTTTTAGAGTTGATAGGCACACCGTCTGCCCCCGCCCTTTTAGCAGATAGCCTCACGGCGACCACGCTTTCCCTAACATGGGAACCACGAAATATAGGCAATATGAGTTACTTGGTGCAGTGGCGGTACGAAGAGCTCCTGGGAAATTGGCAGTACTACTCGAATGCTAGTCATTCAGATCGCTCCATTATACACGTGGAGAACTTGCAACCTTACACTAAATATAGGGTGAGTTTCTTTCTCAAATATAAAACGTGTCTATTTCTATAAAAGTCTCTGTAAAAATTGTGTTTCTTACGCTCTGTATAAAATACAGGTTTTGTCACTGTTTATCATAACCGAAATGGTAGAGATGGTAAACAATTTTTTTAAGATGCCAACAATTTCCAGTTCCGCGTAGCAATCTTCCTATCAGGCCGAGTGGGCTCTGGTGAGCCGGTATACTCGGAACCTTCAGTAGTGATCTCCACTGAACCAAGTGGCAAGCCCAGTTCTGAGCCATCTGCCCTTAGAGCCGCCGCGCCTGATCCAAGCAGAGTCGCTATATCTTGGGAACCGGGGCCTTTTCCTAACGGCCCTCTGATATCATACGTGTTGAGGCTTACAGACACTCAGCCTAATACTATTGATGCTCTTGAGGTCAGTATTACTATTCTTACAGGGAATTAATTAAATAGGGGTATTTTTGTCTCGTGGGGTTACATTTGCCTTGCTGTTTCAGGATATGCCAGCATCGAACAACACGCTATTCTATATGTTCCAAAACTTGGCACCAGCACGGGAGTACGAAGTGTCAGTGACCATGAGAAATTCTATAGGCGAGGGACCGAGGGCTGTCGTCAGGGTTTCTACACCACCTTTACCTACATGTAAGATGTTTTTTTTTTATTTATTGAAGTCAGTTGTGTTGTGGCGAAGTGCTTCTTTGCAGCTGGTTATACCCACTATTAGGTAAAGGCCTCTTCTCTATCACGCCTAATTGGCGGTCTAGTTTGATAAAATATTTCAGAGAACCTGCTAGTTTAGAATACCTTTTCTTTGAATTATTTACGAATACATTGGTTTTTCAAGTTGTATAATTTTCCAGCCATACCAAGTCAACAGCCTATTTTGATATTGGGAGGAGAGCACAACATTTTAGCAGCACCTGCCAACGATATGCTTTCTGACCCTGTCGAACTTTACAGTACTGATCATATTATTACTGGTACGTTACTAAAATAACTATTTCCGTGTATATTTTCATGTTTATTTGTTGATTCAGTGGCCTTGTGACTGATAAACGCTTGAATTTTCAGGAGTCGGCCTTGACATCTCAAGTGATTCTCTCTTTATATCTGTGTCAAATGGTTTCGTGTACCGCAGCGCGCTGTCCAAAAAGAGCGCCTCAGAACCTATTCTCACTTCAGAAAAATACAAGCCTTTAGACCTCTCTGTCGATTGGTTAAACCACCATTTGTACGTCCTCGGCGAAGTTTATTACACTAAAGAAGCGGCCAATTGGTCAAATAAGACGCTGTACCCGAGTTGGGAGATAATACGATGCGATTTCGATGGGAAAAATGAGATCGTTGCTGTGTCTGGCTTCAACTCAAGGCCGATTCACTTTGAAGTGGATGCGTATAACGGGTGAGTAATTTGGTTGTTTCCAATACATTATTGTGCTGATGATCTCTTTACTAAATTAGAAACAACCATTGCATTAAGAGTCTGTTTTCAAATGCTATTAATAAATAAAAAAAAGAGAGTGCTAAAAATTTATGAAACCTTAAAAACCATTATATCCCTATTTTTGTTAGACATCGATCTACTGTAAGAGTTCTAAGGGGTTAGTCAGAGGCAAGTCTAAACATTCAACATCCACATGTTGCAAGAAGTTAGCATTCCAACTTATCAACTTTATTATTCTTATTCTTAAATATGTTGGGTGTAGAATAATAATAGAAAAAAAATGTTTTCAGTTATATCTTCTACGCATTACGAGGCGTAGAAAAAGGTGGTCTCTACCGACAAGACTTGGCGAACATTTCAACAAACGGCGTGAAACACGACTCATTGCCTGAGATGATTGTGAAGGATGCGTATTTAGGCGCTTTTACTGTTGACCATGCGGATTTCAGGATACTGGTTGCGCATCTAAGGAAGAATACTGTACTGGCTGTGTCTCTTGATGGGTTAGTTACTTAGCTGTAACTATTCTTAGTCTAAAAAATGTATTACTTTGAAAAAAAAAACGGTTTCTCCGATTGTATTTGGTTGTATTCAGTCTATAATTAGCACCGTGATAATTACGACATTAGATAATAAGTACTCGTTAGTTTTTTATCCCCACGATAAAAGAACTCACAGCCTGTTGTGTCTATGATTCCTTCTGCGTTGGATTGTTTTCGGTCTTCTCTCCCAAGCTTATCATGAGCAGACAGCCAACAGATTCCAATAAATAACCATTCCTTACAGGCGAGAGGTAACCAACTACCGGAACAACACGCAAACACCAATGTTCCTATCAACGCGTTACATTGCTTACGCGAATGGTCTCTTCTACTGGACGAACGGGAAAGAAATGCTGACAGAGGAGTATCATGCACAGAGCGACAGCTACTTCCATAACGAGTATCCTCTTGTTTACAATACCAAGGTCATTCAAACGAGACAGGTGTTGGTTGCTCTCAGGTACGTTGAAGATTATTGCAGACTAACTAACGCTTCAGGGTGTTCTCCGTGATTTCTCGAGAATACTTCGCTTTTCCGAGATGTACACACACACATACACAAACAGCGCATACACACGATCTAATCGGTAAAGCAAAACATCATAAAGAAACCCTGAGCTTCTTTCAACGTTTTAACCAGTCTTTTAAAAGACACTGCGAAAAGAGTTGTTGTAAACCTATGTCATCTCTAACAATTTCCCAATAATATAGCATCTCGTTGTTTAGGCATTGGTCCTGACGTTTGCAGAAGTTACTAAATCATGTACCTACATATAGTATTTTTGACGTAGGATAGGAAGTATCCCTGACTCATAGATCCTACTTAAAAAAAATGATTTTTCTTTTTCCTTTTTAATAATATCAATTTTATTCAACATAAAAGAGCCTTGTCACTGAACCGTTCCTATGTGACAACGACTATAGTAAAGATGTGATGTTACCAGGAGCTGTCAACCAATCCCGGTGCCAGTAAATCCTCCACTAGGAGTGCAAAGTGTGATGGGCATCAACAAAGCGAAGGTTTCGTGGTCCGGTCCGCATTTATTGGGCCATCAAGGCAGCGGGGCTTGGCAGCAGTGGACATTTCACTTGCAGCTGACACGTGTATCGACTAATGATGTTACTGACATGTAAGTGATAGCTGGTGGGGTTTTCTTGGTTAATATAATTCTTTCATGCAATCTTGCGGTGTTTTTCATGTAAGAGTCGAGATAAAATCATGATTTTGTACTGTAATTAAGACATTGTGACATCACGAAACACCTTTGGTAATTCGTCTTCAAACTTAAATACTGCTTTCAAATTCTGCTCCGATGAATGGGGCCTTTTCATTTAGACAGCGCTTGTTACCTTGAATCATTCTTTATTCTTAAAGAAAAACCCTTTATTTGGTATATTTTATGCCTCAGAATGCCTTTTTGTCCTCAGAAAACATATCAAAGACTTTTTCTACGTTGTTGAGAACCTCGAGCAAGATGCTGAATATGTGATAAAAGTCGCAGCAGTCACCAAATCTGGCTCAGGTAAGTTCATCTTCATCAATAAAAAAGATTTTGAAAATGCCTTGGAGCCTTATAAGTACCAAAACAATGATCGTATATTTGCAGGTCCCTGGTCAACAGAATTCGTTGGCAAAACTCTAGCATCTTCCCCCACAACTTTACACAGTACTCTACTCTGGTCCGGCCCTGATGGCCTACTCCAAACAGACCTTACAGGCGACAACTTACACACATTAATAGAACAGTCCCTTATGAAAAACTTCCACATAACTGATATATCTTGGTACCGGGATAAACTGTACCTAGTGACGAATGCTTCGACTGTTATGTGGTATAATACAACTACGAAAATGGGAGGGCTGATGCATAATATGGATAATGTTGGCAGTATGGCGGTGGATTGGGTTGGGAAGAAGATTTACTGGTCTAACCCAAAACAACAACTTGTAAGTAAATATGACTTATAAACAAAAGGACAACTGCTTAACCTAGTGTCGTTTCTTTTGACTAAGAAATAACACACATAAGCGCTTTCGTGCTGGCCGTGCTGCAGAGGGCACTTTAAATTGTCGGTCCTGACTTTTAAGTCCTTAAACCATGACAGAGGCCTTAAAGTGGCTTGAAAACTCTGTCACCAGAGTTGGGCTTTCACTCATACGAACTTACTTAATAGATTAAAACTTACAGATAACACGAGGAAACTTCGATGGCAGTAATCGCGAGCCGGTGCCAATAGTGACAGTTGCAAAAGAGCTCACAATAGACTCGCTTGGAGCGTACATCTATTGGAACACCGGGCACGCCGTCGAAGCGGCCAGGCTGAACGGAGAAAACAAGATGGTTTACTATCCAGCTCAACTGTTTAGCGGTAAACAAGGTAATAAATATTAAATAGGATCAATCTTACATAAGCCCCCGGTAGATATTCATAGATTTTAAGACATTTTCAAAAACAATTATTATCAAACATTTTTTCTATCAATCCCTCAGGAATAACATTTATATGGGACCACCTTGGGAGTATACTTTTTCAAACAAAAAAATAATTTTGCAAATCTGTCAATAAATAGCGGAGCAATCGTCTAACAAGTTACAAAACAAAGAAAACAAATTAAGAATTTTTGAAGTCTGTTGAAAATCACGTCTCCATGCTTTACAGAAAACTGGCGCAGGCTATAGGATATATTTATATCGGCCAAATCAAAGTAAGAAGTTGTAGTTAAGTTTAAATATATCATTATTTCAGTGATGGGCTTGACTGTGGACTTGGAAAACAAATGGCTATACTGGCTGGTGCGGAGTTACGATGGATCTGAGTTACATCGTGCTCCTACCGCCGATGTCATCACACCTGGTTATAATGAGGTTAGTCATTTTTGAATATTCCAGAAAAATCTCGTAGCATTGATAAGTCCGGCAACTCTGCTCGCTTTACAAAACTGGCTAGCAATGTTGCTTGACAATACTCTTAACTTTGAAAATGATAAAAATATATTTCAGCCAACAAACACAGCTTACAAAACAAAAAAATTCAGGCATTCATTACAAATTTCAAACAAATTCATCACAAAATTCATTATATATCAGCGGTCTCCACACTAGGCAAGCCTGTATCGTGGAGACCAATGAGACGAATTATACTATACTATACTATAACCGTATCCTCGACCGTAACTTTGTTTGACAAGTCTAGCAACATTCCTGGACGACTGAAATATTGCTTGGCAAAGTCTTGTTGATGAATGCAGCCCGACTTGTTATTTACTTACAAAAACGTTTTCTAACGCTATCTTTTACCAATATCTCGAAGCGCTCGTGGTGTGCTTGCTCGTTCTTGATAGAACGTCGAAGTTAAGCAACGTTCGAAACGGTCTGTAAGTGGATGGGTGACTGCCAGTGGCATTTTCATCTGAGCGCTTCCGTGCTTCGGAGGGCACGTTAAATTGTCGATCTCGGCTGTTTAAGTCGTTAAGCCGGACGGCCTTAAGGCGGCCTAAAAACTCCGTCACCAGAGTTGGCGACTGACTCATACGAACTTACTTTACAGATATCCTGTCAAGCTTTTCAAGATTCATTAGATTCGCAGTTTTTTCTAGCGCTATTAAATAAATATTATGAGTTTTACTACAATCTATCTCATTTTCTTCAGATTCACGGCACTTTAGTAACACGTCTACCGGGCACTGCAACTTTAGGGCCGCTATGCTACTTCAGTGGCCGACTGGTCTGGGTCCAAGACTCTTCTCGAGCCGTCATCTCAGACTTGGCAGGGAGATACACCGCGGATCTCATGCCAAGGGTCCATGTTATAGCAGTTAGGGATCCCACTCTACATGCAAACAGCAGTATGTATTGTATTTGTTATTTTGACAGTATTTTAGTTAACTAGTTAACACTTTAACTTAACAGGAACTGCATCCCAAGGTACGAATACATTCTCTCAGATTTTTGGAGAATTCAAGATTCTTTAAAACTGTCACCGGGGCTAGTTACATGCACCTTTAAATGCATTATACATTGAAATACATATACTTAGTGCTAATGGTTATTTTTTTTAAACCTGTAGTCGCAAAGAATGAAAGAAATTCATAGAAACCTAGCTTTTTTAAGTTTTATGATGATTGCATATTGGTATATAACTAAAATTAATAATAAATAAATAATGCTGGACTTTTCACACAGAATCATCTAGCCCCAAAGTAAGCTTGAGCTTGTGGTATGGGTACTAGATGACTGATAAACTACTTAATATACTTTTTGTTTGTAAATACATACATATTATACATAGAAACACCCAGACCCGAGACAAATATCTGTAGGTCATACAAACATTTGTCCCGCGGCGGGGATCGAACCCGCAACCTTCTGCATCGCAGGCGGTTAAGGCATATAATTTTCGCGTTTCTTTTGCTCATAACTTGTTTTAAATGTTACAGAATTACTCGTAGCCATTCCTGAAACTATGAACGCGTCATCAATAGCTGTTGTGGGCGAATGGAACAGTTTCAACGTGACCTGGGCGCCTGCGCAACAAGTTAATGTTAACAACAGCAGAGTTTACTACGACGTCAGCTTAACCTTCCCGAATCAGAGTAAAATTGAGGTAAAGTGTTGGTACAGTCTGCAAAGAAAGTCGAACAAGTCTGAATATCTCCGAAATCTGTTACATCATAACCAAAATTTTGACTAATATTTGAAGATAAAGTCTTGGGTTGTAATAATTTCCCAAGAAAAGTTTATTCTTTCTTATTTAACAAAAACAAAAGCCATTATAAAAAGTCCGACTGTTAATTGACTTTCGTTGCTGACTGTACTTCGAGCTAGGATATGGAATTGGATATTCATTATTGGTCTGAATTGTCTGGTCCAACACATTTGAAATCCTAGTAAGGAACAGAGCTATGACACAATTACAAGTTGGTTTCATTATCTTACTTCTAATAAAGAGATTTGATGGATCTATGGGTGTTTGTTGCTCCTTCATGCTGAAACGGCTGAAAGAATTTCGATGAAGTTTGATAAGGACGTAGCTTATACCCTGGATACGCAAAGTCGTATTTTTTGTCCCGGGCTAGTGATATATTCCCTAATGACCGCGGGTAGCATCGCTGTGCTACTTTATTTCTGTATCCTAAATCTAAGGCTTTTCAATAATTTTGTAACATAACGAATTTTAAACCACTGAGGAAGAGATTTTTTTAGTTTTACGGGAAAACTGTCAAACTCTCATGAATACAATTTATGGGACCACCTCGAAAGTATACTCTTTCAAACAAAAAAGAATTTTGGAAATCAGTCTATAATTGACGGAGATATCGGTGAACATACATAAAAAAACATACATACTGCCGAACATAGAACCTCCTCCTTTTTTTGAAGTCGGTTAAAAATAGATAGCATGTCTGCTAAACTAAATAATTGAATAATTGAATTTGAATTTTAATAATGATGGTTTTTTAACATTTACTTTGTTAATTGTAACAGAAAACCGTAGATGTATCATGGATAGAAGTGACCGGTGTATCAGTACTACCGTACAGCAGTATGGAAGTAAGGGTGCGAGCGCACACGCAGTGGGGCGGGGGCGCCGCTGGTCGCGCGACTTTACACTCGCCACAGGCGCCGCCTAGCGAGCCTACTCGGCCGCGACTTTTTCTGCGACCCGCGAGAAGGTATGTTTTTTGAATCTTATTAGATTTACTTGAATTTATTTGGCACTGGTGTTCTAATGGAAATGCCTTCCGATTCTTAGGCCGTGTGCTTGAATCCGGTTATCAGGCCAAAAATTATTTATTACTAATCTTTTGTTACTACTTATTTTGATTATATAAACAAGAATTAATATAAGTTAGTAATTTAAAACTTCTCTAAGGTATGATTTGTAGCTATAGTTAAGTCAACATTGTTACTCTGAATAAATAAATTATTAAATATTAAATTATTAAAATGTGTGCAATATGCTAGTTACTCTCAAACAATAAAACATCAAAGAAACTGCCATGTCGTAGAATCTACTAAGTTAGATGTGTTAGTTGCAATAAGGCCTTTTTGAGGCGCATTCCAAAACATTTCACGACGCTACGAAAGAATTCATTTAAATAAGAATTTATTGTTTCACCACACTAGCTAGTACTAGTGACACGACAAAAAGACTTAACCTAATAATGTTGTAAGCTAAGATTGTATTATTTCTTCTACAGCGGCGGTCCCTTATGGGCTACTTTCCGTTGGGGCACGCCAACGCGCGATAACGGTATAATCCTCGGCTACGAAGTCCAATGCTGGGCAGAACGAATGCCACCTTCAGTACCACGTAGATCCGCATGTGCGGATGCTAGGCTATCTCCCTCGCACACTCAACTGGTGCTACGAGATTTGACACCGCAGACTACTTATTACTTCCGAGTGAGTATTTTATCCAACAGGCTGCGCCAACAAAAAGTCAAAGCAATTTTTTTAGTAACGGGATGAGATTGCGTAAAGATTTTTGGTTTTTGATTTGAGGTTTTATTTAGCGTAGACTTTTGAATAATTCGTTTAATTGACCCAGAAGTGAGCATTATAAACAAAAACCTTTTGTGGGTGCATCTAAAAATATCAAGGGAATCAAAAAATAAAAAAGTAGTCCGTCACTATGTTTTGTAAGTGTCCAGTATTATTTATTTATTTTGTTATTTAGTAGTGTTATAACGATTACTGCTTATACCTATAATATTACTGTGAATTTTGATTTAATACTAATATTTTTTTAAAGTATATAATGTTACTCATAGGTTCGAGCATTCACAGGCGCTGGATACGGTCAATATTCTGATATAGTATCCGCGTCATCAGACGAAGTAAATCCTATACCAAAAGTGATGCTTTCTTCTCAAGAATTCATAAAGATAGTTGACTTGGACTCTGGTGAAAGTGAGACCATTCCGAAGAGTACAGGAACTCCGATTGATTTCGCTGTTTCTGTTGAAGAGAATATTGTTTATTGGGTCAATAATTTGGAGGAGATTTTCTCATCCAGAATCAATGGCAGTGGACATTATAAGGTGAGTTTCATTACCATAATATTCCAAGAGAAATTACACATTTCATCGTGATAAAAAATCTGAAGTTTGTGCATTTGTATGTGAAATAAGGAAACCACGAAAAAACTTTAAAAATATATTTTTTACTCCACAGCTTCTATCAATAAACGGAACAGCGAGCAGTATCTGCGTAGATTGGATCAGTCGCTCTGTGTACTACACTCAAGTAGAAGCGGAGTCTTACGTAACTTACCGCGCTTCTCTAGCTGCGACCGCTTCGAAACCACAGATAAAGCGAGTCTTTACAAGGATTCGACCAGTGCATAGCTTGCAAATAGCACCTTTACATGAGTAAGTTTTACCTATACATCTAAATATAATTAATTATAGTCAGTAAGTAAGTAAGTTCTTACTTATTAATCAGTAAACTTTTCTGGGTTTGTTTGATACTGTTACTCTATGAGCTTAGTCTGAATGTTACTTTTTTGACTGTGTTTAGAAAGTTAAGTTGGTTTATACATCTTGATACGCTTTACAAATTGATTTACTTCGATAAAATCTTATTTTTTATGTGAATGTCAAAATTAAACAGCTTTCGTGGCGTGGTGTTGCTCAAGGGACGACGCTAGTTTTAGTACTATTCTTAATTGTTATTTTCAGATCATTGTTTTGGTACGAAGAAACCAAACATCCAGGGCTTGGCAACTTGATGGTATCGAACCTAAATGGATCACACGTTAGAAGCTTTTTCAATAACTCCGACCGACCTGATTGCAATTGCCCTGAAAACCCTCAAGTAGCTAAACCCTTTGTAATCGATATGACGAAAGGAGATAACTACGAATTGTACTGGGTTGATCCTTGGATGCACAGAATCATTGCGACAGATATGTACGGATGCCAATGCAGAACTGTATTCGATGCTACAGAGAAGAAAAAATACGGCTTCACACCAATGTCTATAACTGTAGACAGCAAATATATTTACTGGTTCAATTCTACTGTTAAAGAAATATACTACACCAACAAATATAAGAAAGCTAAAGTGGAATATGCAAGAACTACGCACGGCTATAAAATAATGGCATTAGATCCTGGCAATCAAAAGTATCCCCTGCGTCAATGTTTATTCCCTAAAGTACAAAAGTTGATACCAAAAGTTCTGTCTAACTCCTCGGACAGTATAACTTTAGAAATGCCGGTTGTAGAAAAGCCAAACCAATGTTGGCATTTGAAGTATGAAATGTCAATGCCTGAATATACAATTTTTTATCGCATTTATATGCAAAATGATACGTCAGTATGTGATAAAGAATCCTGTCCATACGTGACGAGTACGAGCAGAGAGGTAGTTCTAACTGATCTGAAACCGTTTACGAATTACACTGTTATGCTAGAAGCCACGAATTACTATTCAAAACTTCATGAAATCAAACCGATTGTGGGATCATCTTTGGTTTTACAAACTGCTGCTGAAGGTAAGAATTTTATAATTATGCATCGACAGTAGGTACAGTTCGCCCAACGGATCTAGGCATTCGTGAAGTTAGCCGTTGGTCTGCGCAGAACACAATTTTGTATGAAAAAGCGTTCACTGCACAGACAAACATCACGAATGCCTAGATCCGTGGGACAAAGTGTACCATATATTAAAATACCATTGTGCCTTTCTTTTAAACACCATAGATAGACCCCACCATAGACACAACTCCTATTTACAAAATTGTTTACTGTGGCATTCCCCACTGTAAGCAACAATACATAAGAATGGAATTCACATGTTTATGTTATACATTTTGTGGTGTTTTTGATTTTCATCTTTTTGGCATTCATTGTTTCAGCCCCAACAGCCCCAAAAAACGTGAAAGCGATAGTATTGAGCCCTGAACTGGCACGTGTTGAATGGGACTATGTACCAGGACTGATTTATGAGGTGCATTGTCGAACTGAGGACTCTTCTACCCTTACGCAGTTGAAAGGTATGTTCGTGCAAATAGATATTAATTGTAATAAAAAGTAAGGAATAATTTGACACTAAAACATTTTTTGTTTTGAGAAGCTTAAATGTAAAATACCATAAATTATGTAAGTAAGTAGGTTCGAGTGAGTTAGTGGCCAACCCTTGTGAAGGATTTTTAAGCCGCCTAAAACCAGAATACAGAGTGTTTGAGAAAGGATACACAAATGTTGCGATATGTGCAAAGTGGTATTTATTATGGACCCAGTCCCAGTTAAAAAAAGAAACCTATGAGAGAGGTTTTATCAAGCCATTGTCACATAGCTGGGCAAAGGGAAGGTTAGTAGAAATATAATGTATCATTTCTTTCCTGTTAATATAAATATCTGATTACAGAATACAACACATTCGAAGTATCAGCAGGCGGGAGCGTGAACCTAACAAAGCTAGCCGCGAACACGACTTACCGCGTTTGGGTTCGCGCACGCTCCCCCTACAGCAATGTACCGGCCAATAGCGCGGCGTTGCGACTGCGCATGCGCCCGCCGCCTGCGCCAGTTATATTGAAGAACTGCACGCCGCATGAGATAGTCGTGCGTTGGCCGCCGCCGGAGCACTATCAATTGCATCAGTGAGTTTTTTTTGTTTCTTGAAAAAAAAAGGTTTTGCTAAATCTAAAGATTTTATTTAGTAACCCTGTTAGTACACCGACGCATTCGTATCCGACAAGGACGCACCTATGTCATTAGCTATGTGCTAGAGTGAGACGTGGGTTCGCATCGTTTCGCATTCGCATGCGAATGCGTCGGTGTACTAACGGCGTAAGTTACTTTGGGAATTATTATTTTTTATTGTTCCTTACAAGAAATCATCAGTTGTGACCAACTTGTTTTTCTCGACAAATGTTGTTTTCAACTTTTTGCCAAAATCCAAAAATGAGCTTGATTTTCCTTTACAGTTAGATAAAAGTAGAAATGAAGACTATTTTCATTTTAGGTTCAAAGTAGAGTACACAGAGGCAACCGGACCAGTCGGTACTTGGAACGATTGCGTTACTAACGTGATAGGCGAATGGATCGCTAAACCTTTGCGGCCGAAGACTCGCTACCGGTTCCGACTGCACCTGCAGTATGTCGCATTGGCCCCGGTTTATCATTGGCCACCTGATGAGCGATTTATTTTCGAAACTTTAGGTAAGGATTTGGGTTTTTTCAGAAAGGAATATTTCACAGTAGCAGGTACAAGAAAGTTTAATTTTTTTTATATATTTTCAGTACAGCTTTCAATATATGTATAATAATATAAGTTACCGTGAGCTGTTTAAAATAGCCCCAAACACGGATATTTTCACTTTATTTTCTGAGGAGTTCCATTAAACAGCTCCTGACTCCATCATCAGATCAACTCACTGTATATTTTTTATTATTGCATTGTCACCAAAGACTCTTAATCTTGCTCAATCAGACACTGGAAAGGTGGTCAAATTCAGCTTACTACTTTTTTTGTAATTAGAAAATTTATGCAAGTATTTTGAAACAACTTTTAAGTAAGTGGTTTCAAAATACTTGAATAATAATGGGTCTATCATTTTTCAGGTGACGTCCCAGGTCCGCCCGGACCGGTCCACGCGGCCAGCGCTAACGACCGCGTGGTGCGGGCATGGTGGGCTGAACCTGAGTTAAATGGAGCTCCTATCACACACTATCGGGTTTGGGGCAGACCGAAACACAGGTAAGCTAGGTTTAAACTTCTGAAAAAAAATTATAAAAGTGCACTAATTTAACTTGCATGTCATCATTTTTGGAATACGGCTTTACGCCCACGTTTGCAATATTCGGGTATTGCAAACGTGGACGGAAATATTGTTAAGTTTTTTATCAAAACCGTACGGGATCTGAAGTGAAATCTCAAAAATGTCACTCAGGTTTATCGTTATTTTTTATGTTTAACGAACTTTGCAACCATTACAATGTAATGTGTACTTATTACAATGTAATGATTGCAAAGTTCGTTCAGCTCATACCGTCCATTTGGATTCCATTTCCATTGAATTTTTCTTCCGCCAGTTACTACATCCTCATTTTACATTCAACAGAATCGGCTACAGTAATGAAAACATGACGAAAAATATAAGCGAAATGTTACCTTCAAACCTGCCCGCTGACATTGACGACGCTATGAAGATGCGGATTATACGCGAAGGACTCGAATTGCTTCACAATGGAACGGGTACGTTCTATTCAGATACTGCTGTTTTGTTACAGAAAATATTAACAAAGGAGGTCCCTGATTGAGTTGTGTTTAAAAGAACTCATTAATTGAACCAAAATAATCACTTTTAGGACCCCATTACTGATATATGCATTTTAAGCTATTGCATAGCTTCTATCGCGGGCCTTGAGCGTGGAGACCGAATCCAGAAATTCCATAACGAAAAAAAACCTAACACCCCCCACTCCGACCGGCACAGCGGTTATAATTTTTAGTTTTGCCATCTATCGATAAATAGCAGAACTTTTAATGACTTTTTGAAATATCACGCTTGTCTCTTTAGTTCAGCAACTCGCCTCTAGGTGGCATTGGTTATATCAAAGAAAAAAAGCAAAGGATAAAAAATACTGCATAAATAAGTAAATAATTATACTTGCATAAGTTGATAAAAAATGCTATGCAATAGCTTTACCGCGGCAGTGTCCGAGTGCCACACGTCTTTTTTTTTCACATAACAAATCGTGCTGAACAACATAGAACAGATTTTGAAAAATTGTCATCGTATTACAGAGACGTATTGGCTGATAGAGGGCGAGGTACTCCCCGCGGGTTACATCCACGTGCAAGCTTGCAACCGTTACGGCTGGGGCCCGCTGTCCGCGCGCGCCGAGCTGCAGCCCGCGGCGCGCCGGCCCCCCGCGCCGCCGCCCGCCGCGCTCGCGGGCGCGCTGGCCGCCGCCGCCGCGCTGCTGCTCGCTGCCGCCGCCGCTCTCGCATACGGTACTCTACCATTATATTACAAGTGCACTTCCTCGTAAAATCAGTCGGGATAAACAGGAAAAAATATCATTATTATTCCCGCTCACCCCACAGTTCGTCCCTGATGGAGACGAACTGTGGGGTGAGCGGGAATAATCCGTATTTGTCTGTTGAGTCCTTAGAAACAGGGAAACCTGGTTATAAGAAGAAACTACGAGTGTCATAAGACCACAACACCCAGCTCCCTTACCATGACATTTAGAGTGTGGATAAAACGTGTAGAATGTGGACCTAGACAATCGCCATGGTAAGGGGACAGATCAAATATCTGTTGAACATGCAACCGTTTTCCCAAGCCTAGCATATTGTTCTACGTGAAATATTTCTCTTCGATTATGTCTTTATTCATTTGATGGACGTGAAAAACTTTTTTAACTGCTTCATATTATTTCAGCATACAAAAACCGCACCAAAAAAAAGACAGTGATAGAGAGCCAGGCGATGAGCCCTGCGCCGCGGCGTCCGCTCGACGTCGAGTTGGCAACATTGAGAGATCTGCCCACTACGCATTCCACCAACATCCTGTACAATCAGGTAAATTATTCAGATTTAAAAGCCTATTCATTTTCACGCCTCAAGTGATATTTTGCTACAGTCAACCAAAGTCTTAACTATTTTGGAAATTGCGTGTAATTACAGTTATTCTATGTCACCCTCTCCTATGCTTCAACCAGTCAAATTATTTTGGAAAATTGCATGTTCCTAATGACAGTTATTGTATCTCAGGAAGGTGGGTTTTGTTTCTGTGTGCATAGGCGATACTGTCTGTGTGTCATTAGTCTGTGGAGCATCCCTAAACTTAAGCACACAGAAACAACGTGCGTCCATGTGATCCTTGTGACCTTAGATCATAAAGACGGGATGCGCCTTTACCTTGTATTTCTCCTCTGCCAAAATGTATACGATTCCGAATCATGTGCGTCTTGTAGTATTACGTACGTGATATACGAAATGGGGGGGTGTATTGTAATTTTTTTATGCATGGGTAAGTATGTGTAAAATGCATTCGTGTGCTACCTCTTCCCCCGCAAAAACCGGCAGAAAATGTCGAATGAGGAATTCTGTCAATAACTCGTCCATCCTAGTTTGTCTGAGGCATCTTCATTCGCAATTCCAACCCGGCTTCTTAAGATAAAACAACTTACATTTCCAATATGTTATTCCCAGGGTCTACACTGCCCAACCGATGCAGAGATAGCAAACTTACCTCACATTCGCCGCGAACAAATCACCCTGACAAAGTTCCTTGGATCCGGCGCCTTCGGGGAAGTCGTCGAAGGTGTAGCAAGGCAGGTGAACGGCGCTGTCACTGACACCAAAGTTGCTGTTAAGGTGAGAATAAATCTCTTAATATTTGTACAGCATGCATTTGCAAACGCTTGTTCACCTAACATTTTCACACACACACACACATACACACACACACACACACACACACACACACACACACACACACACACACACGTACACACTTCTCACGCACACGACACGACTTGTAGGAGATTAGTATTTTCATAAGAAACCTAAGCCTAGTCTTAAATTTTGTTAATTTTGTACCTACCTACTTTGTTTTGTGGAAAATATTGTGGAAAATATCTCTGTACTCGGAGGTGGGCGTTAATTTCCGCGACACAGTTTTTCTAAACTTATGCGGACATTATCGTTTCCTATTTTTTGTTTGTACCATGTTTTTGTTTCCTAAATAAAAATTTGAATTTAATAGCAACAAATGCTATGTCGGTGCACCTATATCAGATTGGAGGCAAAAGTCTGCTAGCTGAAGGTTCGATCACGTGACAGGAAACCAAAAATAACTAGCCAAGTGTGAATCACACTTGTACACGAAGACGGTATACATATATATTATATATTGCCATCTACAATGACTAATTTATTTAATCTAACGCCCAAAACAAATTGCGGTCAGAACGCTGACGCCCTTTTTGACCATCTATTTTATATATTGAATGTGTTACTTTGTTTTTGACTATATCATTACAAAACGAATTTCTTTACTGACCAAAATATGATTTTTCTCTGCGCGTAGAATATTTTCTGTCTGTAGGATAAACAAGCAATCCTACGATGTTTTCCTGAACCCTAGCATGCTTACATTTGTGACGGATATATATTAATCATGATTATCTTCCTAGACACTACGCAAAGGAGCCACTGAACTAGAAAAGACTGAATTCCTGAAGGAAGCGGCACTAATGGCCAACTTTAAGCACGAACATATTCTGCGATTACTCGGCGTGTGTTTGGATAACGATCCTCATTACATCATCATGGAACTTATGGAAGGAGGGGATTTACTCAGCTATCTGAGGGCTAAGCGAGCTTCTCTGGTAAGAATTTGTCTAAATTACTGTGATACGCAATATCACGCTGTTCAGTGTTCACACCGGCCAACTACAAAATAATACTTACTTACGATTTTAAAGTGATATAAATAAAGCAGGTAAGGTAATAAGCAAGAGCTATGGAACGAGCTATGCTCGGAGTTTCTCTGAAGGATAGAATCCGCAACGAGACTATCCGACATAGAACCAAAGTTGTCGACATAGCTCAGAGAATCAGCAAGCTGAAGTGGCAGTGGGCTGGCCATATCTGCCGAAGAACCGATAACCGTTGGGGTAAACGAGTTCTTGAGTGGAGACCGCGATTCGGCAAACGTAGTGTAGGACGCCCTCCGGCCAGGTGGAGTGACGATCTGCGAAAGGCTGCCGGCAGAAACTGGATGCGTCGAGCTGAGGACAGGGCGCAATGGCGCGCACTAGGGGAGGCCTATGTCCAGCAGTGGACTGCCATAGGCTGATGATGATGATGATGATGATAAATAAAGCATGCAACTGTAGATATTGAATACTTATGTAGATTTTTGCTCATAATTCGGATATGAATGAAGCTGTGTGTAGGTACTAACTTACCACCTTCTTTATGTTCTTACTAAAGTATCATGGCTTGGCTCAGTTTTTAACAATTTTAACATTACTCGGCGGAGGTTCTGCCATGCCGTGTCCCCAAATTAATAAGGCTCTTAAACTTGACATTTATCCATTCCTAAGTAAAGTTTACTTAACTTCTTATCTTAACTGTTTCCTCCACAGTACACCTCGGAATCGTTGACACTACTAGACCTATTCAACATGTGCGTTGACGTGACTAAAGGCTGCCGATATCTCGAGGAGATGCATTTCGTGCACCGCGACTTGGCTTGTCGCAATTGTTTGGTCGCGACTCGCGCTAACGGCAGAGTCGTCAAAATCGGAGACTTTGGACTGGCGAGAGATATTTATAAGAATGATTACTATAGGAAGGAAGGGGAAGGTTTGTTTTATTTGTTTTTAGTGAAATTGTCCCGGCTAAAGTTTTAGGACTCTAAAATAGAAACTTTATTGGGCTTGCATTAAAAGTTCACAAACTTGATTGTAAGTTATGATTCACAAAATAAATAACTTAATATAAAGTCCCCAAGACAATTTAAAATGCTAGACTGTTTGCATTTCTAATTCAAAAATAGCGCTCCAACACTCGAGCTGTTGGAGCTACTATTCTATTCTAATCTAATTGTTATTTTTTCTATCTTTTCAGGATTGCTTCCAGTGCGGTGGATGGCAGTAGAATGTTTGGTAGACGGCGTATTTTCTTGCCAATCTGATGTATGGGCCTGGGGTGTACTTTGTTGGGAGGTAATATTTAAATTTATAATCCTATAAATCCACTAAACAACATGACTTATAAATAATAAATGACCAAAGTATTTTTCAAGTCATCCAAAAATAGAATACGGCTCGCTGCCTAAATGACGTTTAGTTGTCAAATGACGTCATCCCGTCGCCGCGCTGTTTTCCAAGCTCAAAACTAGATGTCGCTGCTAAAAAGGACCGTTTTCTGAATCGCGCTGACGAAAACGCGCGGCTCGGAATGACATGCCTTCAGTAACGCAGTGAATTCATACTTACCTGGCACAGGGGACACCGTGATCAAAAAGGCGGTTCCCCCAGAGCGAGGCCTAATCATTGCACTGCGATTTGGGTTGACCTCTGCGATTATCCCTAATGTGGATAACTCGGGTGCGTTATTTTTGGTAGTGGGGACTGCGTACGCGCCGTCCCCCATATATTACTATCATGAATCATCATCATCCTGCCCTTTTCCCACATTGTGTGGGGTCGGCAGCGTCGGCACAACATGTGTTCTTCCATTTTCCTCTATCAGCCGTCATCTCAACACTCACTCCTTTCTTACTCATGTCATCCTTTACACAATCCATCCATCTTTTCTTTAATACTATCATGAATATAGGGAGCAAATCTGCGTGAAATGTCCCGCTCCTAAAATAATCAGCTTATCGTAAAAGAGAACACTTTCTTTCTACGACATCATCCTCATCCATCTACGAAGTACAATTAATTGAAGCTACATGGATGGATATGGATGACTTTGTCTCAAAATTTCACGTTGAGACGCAGAGTACGCTAACCTTCATTAAGATTATTGGTCAAAAAATGGGTGATCTCATAGAGAAAAATACTATTGGTGGTCTTTATTATGAATAATTTCGCTAAGTAGGTGTTTTTGTTGAGAACACTGAAATCTGAATTTTTTTGTAACCCAACAGCCAATTTAACTACATACCTATGTACATGATTCTCAATACAACAACTTTCGTTTTGTTCGTAGGTATTATCGCTCGGGCAACAGCCATATCCAGCTCGAACCAACCGAGAAGTGTTGGCGTACGTAAGATCAGGCGGGAAACCTGACAGACCACCAAACTGCCCTTCTGTCTTGTAAGTCATTATCAACTAACACTACCAGAATGCAATAAACTGATTTTTACTTCTCTCAGTACTTATTTTGATCACTGATTGTTGCAGCTATGATTTACTACAAAAGTGTTGGAACTACAACGCGGAAGCGCGGCCGTCATTCCGGCAATGCTTGGAGATAGTTATCGCGCTAAGAGACAAGACATCTCCCAACATCACGCTAACAGCTACACCTGCGCCTGCGCCACATTACCTCACTCTGCTCGGAGATGGTGAGATTAAAAATACTTTTAAAAATATCAATAATTTCATTCGCATGAATAACATTATCAATGCAATAATCGATGACGATACTAACAATTCCATATTATTGCATGGGCCGCATGTTCAGACGTCGCTGTTGCCGTCGACAACCGCACGTATCTTCTGGACGAGAATGCCAACGCCTGCTTAGGTTCGTACATCATCATCAATCGTAATGTGCGTTTTAAACCATCAATAAACTAAGATCAACATTCCTTTGCAGATGAAGACTATCCCGAGCAACAAATGGAGCCATCTCGACTGCTCCCCGAGCGGACGAAGTATCTAGAGCTGATGTACGATAGCGACTCCGCGCCGGGCACCGTCTGCGACGGATACGAGATACCGAGGACTCCGATAACGTACTTGCCTTTCTCGAGGCACAGTATAGTCGGCGTCGCACCTAATAGACTGATCAAACCGCTGTACCGAACGCATTCCCTGAGAACGAATACGCGGCCACCGAACGCTACGATTATTCCTCTCCGGAACGGAATCGCCAAGCGCGCCTCTCTCTGCGAAGAACTACGCTCGTCGTTCGAGGCTCCCGCCCGCCCCCTGCGCAGGCCGCGAGTCGAACTCGACTTCGATAAACACGTATTCAAGACTCCATTTTGAACTGTGATATTAGAGAATCTCTTTACAGATGTGTACATTTCTTTCCACCGATCGACTTTCTATTGAACTATTTAAAATTATTTATTACCGTTAGTTATTAGTTGTAAATAAATTGAGTCACTTTGTATATACTAGCGTAAATAAGATATTGTTTATATTAGAGGGCCAAGGGGATATGCGAAACTATGATAGAGGTCGAAATATTGCATTTATTGTAAAATGTTGCTGAATACATATTTACCTCTACTTGAAACATGTTTACTTCATTTCTACATAATTTCGAAAAAGAATAAAGTTAACATGGAAATGTTAATAAGTTTCTACGATATTCATTGTCAACATTCACTATACATTTATAGCGAAAATCTACTCTAAGTAGACTGAAAAGATTTAATACAAAATAAATGTCTTCAACCAATATAAATATTTACAAAATACAATTATCTATTTTGAAGTGCAAAGAAAATTAAAAGCGAGTTGATTTTATCCCATACTATAATTATAACTAAATAAACTACAACCTACCTAAAAGATGTACCAACTTACATTCTGAAATAGGGTAGGTAGCCCACAAGGCGTAAACAATTATTATTGTTGATATCGGCTATTCTTGTTTTCATAATGACCGAGGCCTTCAGGTGGACTAAAGCTACGCCATCTTTCAAAGAACACAGTACATACCAATTGTAACTACAATCAGAATCAGTAGAAGGTACTACATTACGACCTATAGAAGACAAGACCCTAGTTATGCTTTGGTCCAACTTAGCTAAGAATTAATTTCCTTAAATGCAAAAAAGTTATCAGTTAGAACGCACTCTTGAGAGCTGCTACTACGACAATTGAAAGTGAACAAATCTATTCTCCATCTTCAGTGATCTCAGTTTTAATACGTTTTTCCGCCTTGATCTGAGCTGTGGTAGTGACGGCGGTTCCTATACCCGCCCCGTTATCATCGTCTTGTGCTTCGTCCTTGCTGTTTTCGTGAAGTAACACGTATTCGCGCTCGGAAAAGCCAAACTTGACGACATCGCGCTCAAGCAATTCCAGGTAGCGACGCGACTCGATTTTCTTGTTATTCACGAATGTACCATTGGCAGATTCTGAAACAGAGACGATTGAACAATGAGACGATTGCTATCTATATATCTGGATTTTGTCAGATTTTAATGTGGCTTAGTAAAAACTGCTGATTGTTTTAGCTTTTACGAAACTAATAGTGGAAAACGTTATGTTTGATGGTAATACTGGTCTCAAAATAATCCAGAATCAGATCATGTTTATAACCTTGAAATACAGAAAGCAAGCAATCCAAAAAACGTACATCAAATCTTGCCTAGCGTATTTGTCAGAGACGCTAGATCTTGGAGGATAGGATACCCTGTTTAATAATACTGCGATGATAAACAGTGAACTCACCAAGATCGATAACATAGGGCCGCACACGACGGCCTTGAGTCCCGTCGTCTCTTGTGAATGGGGTGGCGCGGTATTGCAACGCCGCGTGCTGTTTGCTTATAGACGGGTGATCCAGCGTTATGTCGCACACTTTCTTGTCGCGGCCAATCAGGAATGCGGATTGACGGTGGATGTAGAGAATAGGTAGCTCTTTATCGCCTTTGAATGGATAGAATCTGAAATACAGAACAAGATATCGGTCAGAGATACCGAGATCAAAAAGATTTAATTCTCGAAAAAATAGTGGATTCTAAATTGTCTTGAGTATTTTTAGTTGGGATAAAGTTAGATGTGTATTTTATTGCTCGCCTGCAGAAAATGTATTACTAACCAAACCAAAGATTAGGATAAGATAAGAGATATCATCAAAATCAAAATCGCAGCTTTCTAGATTAAAAGACTCACCTCCACTTTCTCTTTGGTTGCTTGGCGTCTTCTGGCTCAGAGTACTTTATAACCACACCATTCACAGTATTAGTGTCGGCCGTCAGCTTGCCGGAAAGACCAAAGTTAGGCTTCTCCTTGTCGGCCGCTGGTTTGCCATCTTTCTTGTCGCCTTCTTTACCCCAGTCATACTCTTTGTCAGCTTCACCGAATCTGAAAAATGTGACAAAATATAGAACAGAAAGCCATTAATGCTATCCCACTCACTCATATAATAAACCTGAAAATTTGTGAGTTTGTTTGGATGTTTGTATGTTTGTGTAAGGATCAGGCTCAAACGACGAAACAGTTTACAATGAAATTTGGTAAGGTGAAAGGTATAACTCCAGACCAGAATAGCATATAGGCTACTTATTATCCCAAAAAACGTTCCTGAATATCAAAAAATATGTAAAAGGACCACAGGAATTTTGCATAAAAACTTTAGAAGTACTCTGTTTGACACAAAGAGCATTGCTCTAAAGTTGCCATGACAACCAATAACTTTGACTTTTCAAAATGGCGATGTCATTTCGTTCTATTATGCTTTGAACATTTTTGAAGTGAAAACTTCTTTAGGCGCGTTAGCGACATAGAGGAAATATGAGTAAAAACCTTTGGATTCAACTAAGACGCTGTCACTTGACCTAAGATGCTTTAATGTCAAAACGCTAAGACGCTTTAATGTCAAAACGGTAAGACGCTTTACTGTCAAAACGGTAAGACGCTTTACTGTCAAAACGGTAAGACGCTTTACTGTCAAGACCATAGATTTAGCATGGTACCTTTTTATGGTCAAGACGCTAAGACGCTCTAATGTCAAGACGCTCTGTCACGTGAACTAAGACCACACATATCAACTAGCACATCATAAAAAAAATGTTCGTTCGACTTTAAAGGCGGCCGTTTAATTTAGTCGCGCCATCTAGTTATAAATTTCAGAACTACTTTCAGTAACTGTTCTACACTGCATAAAGTTTAGGAATAGAGCTTTTGTTTACATTTAGATTAGATATAATAATTTAATAAATAATAACATTAGAATAAGCTAAATTAATTGGAGAAACTATAAAAAGGTCCCAGATCGAGCATTTTTATGTATTCTAGAATATTGTCAGTGCTGTGCATAGAGAAAAGTACCTACTATCTAATTGTGTTACATTACATACAAACTTACCGAGTGATGTGTGATTATTTCGGATTTTTTAGTACAGTGCATTGGTACATGACTCACACACAGCTGATTTCTCACTTTTTGATTAAAACTTATCCTATGACAAATATGTATGATAATTTTTCCTAGCAGCATTTTTTCAGAAGTAAGTATTTTTACTTGTGGCTTGAAGAAAACCAGAGAGGAGCCGGAACATTCCCAAAGCTATTTCTATCCAACTGTTAGATATGTAGGTACAAAACCTTCCTAATCCAAAAATCCGTTTGATCTAGCTTTTTTCTTACTTTCAGTTCGCCCAACGGATCTAGGCATTCGTGAAGTTAGCAGATTGTCTGCGCAGTGACCACTTTTTCATACAAAATTGTGTTCTGCGCAGACAAATGGCTAACTTTACAAATGCCTAGATCCGTTGGGCGAACTGTACTCTTGAGTTGCATGAAGCTACTAATAACTATCAGTGATGGTGTTCATAGGGGTTGCGCAGACACTTTTCAAATCATTGATTTGTCAAATTGTATATGTTGCGTTTACTATAAATTTAACTTTTAAATTATTACAATTGTTCAACAATAACACTTTATTTTATCTAAAACCTCTGCCTCTGTAGGTACATCTATACTAGATGATTTATACAGAATCAGGAGATTCAGGAGCGAACCTATGCCCACACTCAAGACGATGCTGTAGTGCCTGGGACATTGTATTTATTTACCTAGCTGCTGTAGTATTAATTTAGCTGCTGTACCTACTTTAGTAGTACAAGAATAGATACTGTAGTAGCGCTACCTGTTAGGTACAGTCGCCTGCAATGAGATGTATACGTACAGACATTCTACAATTTTTGAATCACACTCACTCAATTATCACAAAAGTATCACACTATTTATATGCAATAACTTCAGAATACTATTGTTGCTACATAGTTAAAATTAAATGTATGTTAGTACAATCACTTTTTAGTTTTGATACAAACCAAATATCTATTTTTGTAAGTTTGTACTTGTATCAGGCAAATGTACACTGTGAAGGCACAAGCCTCAGCTTTTCAAGTACCAAAAAAAGTAAGTTCATATGAGTCTGTACGCAACTCAGGTGTTAATTTCTAGGCCGCGGTGTAAAGCCTCTGTCATTTCTTGTTGTCTGTCTGACAACCGCTGTCTTCATCTTTGTGGGTCATCATAAATGGGTTCTGCGCAGTAACTTTGGAGGGATAACATTCATTGTGCGTAATGTACGTAATTGTTCAAGTTTTCACTTCTGTCGGCACTCCCGGAGTGCCACAATTTTTTTATTACAACTTGTGGGGTTGTGGCCTAAATAAGTTTTTTAATAAATAGCGAAACACGTATTTTTTCAAAACTACCCAACCCTTGGATGGGTACTTATTTATATATAAAGACAGCAAATCCAAAAATGAATTCAGTGTTTTCATGGGTTGGATTGGAACAAGGTAGTTCTATCTCTAAAGTTTGTATGACGACATTGTTTCGTCATACAAACTTTAGAGATAACGCAGACGAAGTCGCACCCGGGTCCACTAGTGATGTATAAAGACAAAACCTTAGGCCTTTATATGTTACTAGATGATATAAACAGCGTCAAGAGGTAACTTATCCTACACTCAACAGGACGCTGCGCGTTGTAGGGCCGAAAAATAGGAATATAATATAAATACTGCAAGTATAAAGCTACAAAAACCAAAGATTTTCCATACCTAGTCTTTCGCTCCCTACCCCGTGGCTCCGCCTTGGCCTCGGAGCGGGATCTCTCAGGGCGTCTTTCAGGACTGGAGCGACGAGTATCAGTTCGGCGGTCGGGACTGTTCCGTCTGTCTGTTGGCCGACGATCTGGGCTAACACGTCTGGTCTCTGTAGATCGACGGATGGGACTGGGTCTTCTCGGCTCGGGCGGCCCGTCTGGGCGTCGCTCCCTGCGCTCGTCTCTGAAGCGGTCGGCTCTCTCGTCTCGCTCCGGACGCGGCTTGCTTCGCTCGCGGTAGCGATCCTCCACGCTGTGGGATCGCGAATAATCCCTTTAGGATATATTAAGATTAGAATATTATATGAGATTTTAGGCTATGACTTTAGAGAACAAAATTAATATAAATGCCAATCTGTCCTAAAAAAATTAAATTTCATTCAGCATATAATTGACCAAGGTTGATGGCCAAGTACGGACAGTTTCTATATTCTATCGGTGGTTATGTTTACTGTGGTTAGATATTTGAAGTTTTTAGTATGGAAATTTCAAATATTTAACCAGGGTAAGCCAAACACAGCAGCCATTAGTGAAGAACATGAAACACACCTGTGTTGCGGCGGCGGTGGCGGTCTTTCCGGTCGGCTCGGCGGCATCGGCTTCTCTCTGCGCACGTCTCGGGACCTGCAACCGACATACATACACTCAACAAATAAAAAAAACCTTACGCTTTACTTTTCTATTTCACCTACGCTGAGGTCAGTCGCATAACGAAGAGATAGCTCACATCTGACAATCCCAGTGGAGCTGGAGGATCATCTTCAATTATTTTCGAAGTGCAAAACAGCCTCAGCGTAGGAAAGAAATAAGATACACAAGACAATATACCACACATTTGCTATTTTACAAGCTTCGTGGTTCTTCACGTCACAGCTACTAGAGCTAAGCTTGTACAAGGTGTCGTAGAAAGTATAAATAAAAACATGTTGTCTATAAATGAGAAAATATTTAATGAATACGACAGAAAATAATGATAACCCTTGAGTTATAGAGTACGATCATAAGAATTTAATAAAATCAAAGTAACCTTTCTAGGACAACCTGTATTACAAAAATATCTTGCGTGCTAACCTAAACCAATTATTTTGAGATTTTGTTACAACTTTTTAAGTTTAAAATAGCGTAATTAATTAAAGATAAAATGATTTCCTTTTGTACCAATTAGATTTGACACTCCTGTAAACTTAGACTTACCGTAACTTTGTAAATAAACGCTGATTTGATGAAGGTTACCTACAGGCTCATCCAGTCGTGGATATCTCTTTTGCAAACACTAGTGCTATTTTTTCTTCATTATTGTAGATCTTCTATTTATTTATTCAAGTTTCTGGATCTCAGTTTTCGCATATAATTGAATTTCGTATCTTCTCAAGTCTCAACTTTGTTCTCTCATTCTAGATAATGAATTCATTTATCTTTTGAATTGCTTGAAAGTGAAATAGAGTTCCTCTTGTACTATTGTAAAGATCCTGTGTTCAATATGTGTAGAGTAGACTCGTTATTTTGTTTTTATAGGTACATGTTTGAATCGCCATTGAAGTCTTTTTTTTGAGTCTTATTCTTCCTAGTTTCTGTGCGTTCGATATAGTGGTAATTTGTTTTTTCTCTAGACATTACCATCCAGATTCTTGTTAAAATTCTCAAAGTACATACCATCAAGATTCTTGTCAAAATTCTCATTTCATAAGTGGTAAATATTTTAAAATTTTTCCTATGTTGTTGATCTCAAACACTTGGATCCATGATGAATACGTTTTCATGTTGGAATCAGACTTTCGAATTCTTGCCAATATAATTTATCTGCATGTTATAACTTCAAGTTATTGTATGCAATAAGACCTTAAAGTCTGTTTAACTTTTACATGCATATAGCTGCATTTAAATGGATTTATTACTCCATCTGAATGAGTTTGTTGGTTTCATGCTATTGTTTTTCTGTTATTATAATATTTCTATAGTTTACTATAGAAATATTATATCAATAAATATTCCTGTCTGATGTGATTATTCCTTTACATAAAAATCCTTAAAAAATATCATTTTCTGGTTCTTGCATGCCAGTTTTATGTTTTTCATGAAAGTAGTCCAAATATTTGGTTCCTAAATATTCTACCGCAAATAAGGTGTGTCCACAGCTACAGTATCTCCTTCGAGTTTCTATGTCATAATTTCGTGGAGCGTGTTTGTTTTTTGAAATATAAAGTTGTTAGACAAAAGTATTTTTGTACTCGTGTACTAATCACTCTTAAAATTTCCAAGATAGGAAAATCTTCGTGAATGTCACGGCCACCACAATCATCGTCACAGAATGGTCACAGAAGTACTAAATAATCACTTTAATGTGAGTATTCCAATTTAGACGTTCACAAGTGCCTAGACCGATTATCGGCTATAGCGCAATAAGATAAATATCTTTGCAACACCAACATTTTCTGACTGTTATTATTTTCTGTAGAGTGGTCACTGTAAAAATAAATACATTTGTTTAACGGCGCGTATTTCGACGACCAATTGTGACGTTAGTACAAGCATGCAACATGTGTTTTAAGTTTTTCCTAATACAAAAAATGCATTATAAAGGAAAATACTACAGCGCATACCGATTCACATTTTTAAAATGAAAGTATCTATTTTGTTCGCACTCCTAGACAAAGACGAAAAATCATTTGAATGTGAGCACTCTTCAAATATTATTTCCTTTATTCAAGAGATGTGCCACACATTTCTCTATTACAAAGAGGAAGTAAAAAAACGATCTCTGCAATTTATCACAGAAAACAGGATACTCATCTCAACGTGTAAATAAATAAATAATTCTTAAAAGAATCTGAACACTAACATCAAGTTGCATACAATTCCATGCGCGCCGTTACAATAACATTGACTTCTTTTATACAATTACTGTACTACATTCATAATTGGTCATTATGTCGAAGTAACTTAAATGTACAATGGGTTTAAATGAATCAATGGCATACCTATCGGCATGGAAAGCCTCCTCTCGGTACCTATCTCTTCGTTCTTGATACTCTCTCTCGCGGTATCGGTCGGGCTCTGGTGGACCACGCCTAAAACAACGGAACATAAATGGTTAGCAAATTAATCAGTAGAACTCTAACTGGTTAGTATTAACTTCAGCTAAGTTTTAATTGAATTTTATTTTCTTATAACTGAACCCACTAAGGGATTGATGATATTTTCTTAGAACTTTACTTATCTTATCTCATTCTAAAATATAAAATGCATTGATTAAATTTTAATGTTTTTTGAGTGCCAGTCTGCTGCTGAATTACATAAAATAAAATACCTTTCACGGTAGTCACGGCTCTCATCGAATTCACGCCTCTTTGGTCTCTCTTCATATTGGTTATAGTTGCGGTTGAAACCTGCAAAAAAGAAATCAATTGTATAAATCCTTAACCTTAATATATAAGTATAGTATCTTAAATGATTTGCAACCTTATATCCGTTACTTGGTGAGATATCTATTTTATAATATGGTTAAGTTTATCAAATAAGACAGGTTTTCTAAGTATTAAATTAAACTAATTTTAAGACAAGAATTGAGATAAATGTAAGCTACAGTACTCAATACCTAAGTCACAATTAAAATTACCTCTAGTGTCTTCTCTCGGTGGGAATGGTTCAGCTCGTCTCCTAGGATACTCCCCTGGAGGCCTGTGGTTCCCCTCATATCTGGCATTTCTGAAAATAAGCCATTACTTATGCATACATATTTACTTTAAATATTTTTCTGCTGTCTTTGTCTGTTGAATATAAACTATCAGTAAAATTATAAACTAATGAATCAGAATATGTCATGGTAAACAAGCTTATTATAATATTATATATAACTACTATAAATAAAACTATTAGTATAAGTAATAATAATAGTTTAAGTGCCAAAATAAACCAGAAAAATCATCATAATTCATTTTTAAATTACAATTGCTACAAACAAAAATTTCAATAAATGTCAACATGTTCACTACAGAGACTTGGTACATGACTACCTTTGATGATCTTTGTTTCCATTATTGTAATAACTGCTTTGATCCATTTTTCTTCTATTTTGATCACCACATGGATTGTATTGTGCATCTTGAGTTAATCTGCAATGGTTCACTCCAATACTAATATTTCAAATATTCTCTAATTCACTAATCCCATAAGTATCATATTACAGTGGTAAATAAAATAAATAAGTACATTCATTAAATGTTTAATGGACAGAACCTCAATGAAGAAATGGCAGGAATTTTGGGTCATTACATGTAGCAAGTTTTGTAAAGTTTCTGAAAGCTGGAAATGTGTGGTCTCGTACACTAGCACTAAATGAATGAAAATGATATTTGAGTCGCAAAGTATCATCCCATGGCTGTAAATACCTTCCGTTATTACGCTCCTGCACATTACTGGTGGGGTACTGTTCGTGATATCGCCTTTCTTTGCTGGAGCCACGGTAGAAACGCATCACTTCCCGCTCCCTGTCATCCACATAGTTCTCCTCTGGCGATGGAGGGCGGTGATACCTTGGTACATCAATTGATCATTGTGATACAAAATGACAAAAGACAATACTTTACGGGCATTAACTATCTACTTAGTTGCAAGCTGTACAGTTGAAAAGCTTTGTAGTTTGTACTATTAGTTAATGACACAAAATGACCCAACAGTCCGGAACCAATAGGTAAAGTAATAGACAAGTTAAGTTTCATTGAACATATTGAAAATATTATTTCTCTAAAATCTTCTTTGTTGAGGATACTTACTGATAATATGAAGCTGGTGGGCGTTCGCCGTCTTCAGACGATCTGCGCTCTTTTACAACACTGTGCAGGCGGCGCTCTGTGCGTTCTTCCTCTGTGAAACATGATTGCATTTCAATCAAACATATAAATTACCAATAGCTGATTAGATAAATAGATAAGATAATGGAGCAAGAGTAACTTACCTTTTTCGCTAGGAGACGAGCTATGTGACCGCTTGTGCTTGTGGTGCTTTTTATGTTTTTTCTTTGGAGAAACTTCACCGTCGCTCATTGAGAACTGTTCCTCCCCGACCGACTCGCTATTAGCGACGGATTCAGATCGCCGTTTCCTCTTCGCGTGCTTCTTCTTCTTTTTCTTGTGTTTGCGTTTCTTTGATCGCCTCTGTCCATCATCAGAATCGCTATCGGAATCTGATGATCCGGCACGCTCACGCTTTTTTTTCTTCTTGTAGCGGTGCTCTGAGGCAGAAGAATCCTCACTCTCGCTGTCACTGCTACTTGATTGATGGTCTTCAGATTCTTCCGAATCATCAGAGGATGATTGGTGACGCTTTTTGGGCTTCATAGTGATCGAAAAAAAGGATTTTTTATCACCAAAAACTTACACGACGACCACAACGCAACGCAATCCTAGCACAAGAACGAATGAATGAATGAATGAAACAATATCATTTCACAAGTAAAACATATCTGAGTAAAACAAAAAAGGCTTTTCCACAGATTCTAAAATTCCATTATACCACAGATAATAGTAGGAAATACACAAAATACGGAAATACATTTCAAAGAGTACGAATATTCCTCGATCAATCAAAGAATCAAAGAACACATAGATACTAAGAAAGAACATCATCATTGATTGATTGATGTCCACTATGATTAAAAAGAGTTTTAAACGTACATTTGTACAAGATTTGTACAAAAAAACGCCATCCTCTAAACGGTTTGCACTGCTTGGACACGAGGGCAGAACAGGAAGGCAGTACGATGGGTAGTAGCAAAATGGTAGCAAAAAGCATGCTATATCAGATGGGCATTGGGCAGCATCATAGAGATATTATATAGCAGCATGCTGTTTGCTGCTGCCCCTACTAGTACTGTACTGACTACTATTCTGCTTCACTGTTCTGCCCTCGTGTGCAAGCAGCATTACAAGACAGTATGTTAAAAGACTAATATCCATGACAGTAGGGAATATTTATTTGTCAAAAAATCAGAAAATATCACTGTCAGTCATGTCAAGCAAGTGTCAAGTCAAAATAATTTGATTTGAAGTGTTTACCACGCACGAATCTCGGATTGTAAAGAAAATATTTTCTGTTCTGACTATTATTGCATTATTTGGTGTATCTAGTTTAATTTTTCTTATAATTACATGTCATTAGTTGCGTTCTCAACCACCTGATAATTTTTTTGTGTTTTTTTTTATCAGCAATCTAACGCCGGTTGTGTAGGCAAGGCAGGCAATAGCCAATAGGTGTTACGCGCTTACGTTGCGATAAGGACTTTGTATTTATTACTTCTGTAAGAAAAACGATGGCTACACGAAAGAGAAGTGGTTCTGGCTCAAAAAGACACTTGAAAGAAAAGGTTGTGCAAATATACGAGTCATTTTTCCGAGGTGAAGATCTCACAATGGACAATCCTACTTTTTGGGATGAGTTCTTCCTTCTCAAACCCAAGATTCCACAGCTGGAAGCGGAGATACAGAAACTGTCCGTAGAACAAATGATGAATATGAAAGAAAGTATGAATTTATTTGTAGCCCAGTGCATAGAGATGCTGGGCCAAGAACATCATATAAGGTAAATAGTACTTCCTGCTTCATGTATTCTTATTTATATAATACTAGCTGCGCTCCCGCGGTGAGACCCACGGTCCCTCGGGATTTTTTCATTTTTCGGGATAAAAAGTAGCCTATGTCCTTCCTTGGGATACAACCTTTAACTATGCCAAATTTCAGCTTAATCTGTTCAGCGGTTTGGGCGTGAAAGCATAACAAACAGACAGACAGACAGAGTTACTTTCACATTTAGGGCCTTACTAATAAAAGCGGTATAAAGTAATTCCTCGGAATAAAATAGGAATAACCATACATTTTGACAGTTTACACTCAGGAATAACTTTATACCACGTTTATTAGTAAGGCCGTTATAATATTAGTATGGAAGTATGGATTTTCTGAGAATCAAATAGAATACATAGAGTTTAAAATTCAATTACTTGCCTTTTCAGGTTAGTGTATGGTCTCCAAACCTTAAGTGCATTACTTATGACCATGTATCAGAGAGCGAGCCAAGATTCAAATCTGAACATTAAAACTATTTTGATTGGGTCA
The DNA here is from genome assembly GCA_951394285.1 of Epirrhoe tristata. Lineage (NCBI taxonomy): Eukaryota > Metazoa > Arthropoda > Insecta > Lepidoptera > Geometridae > Epirrhoe > Epirrhoe tristata. The sequence goes on along the minus strand of OX596146.1, from coordinate 5,197,959 downwards.
GACCATAATGCTGATGCTAAAATGCAAAAGTTATTCGAGCACTGTACTACAATACTATCAGGTAAAGCTGGATGTACATAACAAATTATTCTTAATTCAGCTTATATAAGCTTAGACTAATAAACATAGAATATGTCTTTCAGGTGATGTCCCAGACAGCCTGAAGTCTATGGTTCTAAAACTGTTACTAGTAATAGTAACAGGGTTGGACAGCGTTGATGAGAATCCACTTGTTGAGTTCTTTATGCAGTACTTATTGTTTGAGCCCATGGTACAGCTACTCTGTACTTCTACAGAAAGGCAAAAACATGGTAAGTTAAGTTATCCCACTTATATAATAAAGCAGAAAGTTTGTGAGTTTGTTTGGATGTTTGTGTTACAATCACGCCAAAACCAGTGAACCGATTTAGATGAAACTTGGAATAGGCGTAGATAGTAACCTGGAATAGCATATAGGCTATTAAACATGTTGGTACTACGCGGGTGAAGCCGCGCGCAGTAGCTAGTAAAATACTAAATTGTAGTTCAGATACTATGTATGTATGTATGATGTATGTGATTTATTACCAAAATGTGCAGGTTCTTTGATATAAATAAATAAATAATGCTGGACATTTTCACACAGCAGCTATGGGAACCAGATAACTGATATACTTTTTATTATATACTTACTTATATATACTTTTTGTTTGTAAATACATACATACAATACATAGAAACACCCGGACCCGAGACAAATATCTGTAGGTCATACAAACATTTGTCCCGCGGCGGGGATCGAACCCGCAACCTTCTGCGTCGCAGGCGAACCTTCGCCCACTGCGCCACAGAGGTCGTCAATATGAATGTTTTATTTATTTTTCAGGGTATGATGTAGTTATGCTGCTAATGTTTTTAGTCAACTACAAAAAGCAAGAGTCAGCTAATCCTTATGTTGTCAAACTTTCAATACTTGATGATGAATTGGCTCTAAATGGGTAAGCTAGTGGTTTATTATCTATTTTATTCTAGTGTGCATTGCATTCACAAATCTTGATTTTCATGTATCTTTTTGTTCTTGTAATGGATGCCCCAACATATAGGGCTTTTGTCCATACCTCTGTGGTCAGATAATTGTTGCTAAAACTTTTAATTTTAGGTTACAGTTTCTTCGCTTTACTTCAAAATCTTCCTACCTAAATCTACAGTATTAAGGTATTCCTTTATAATTTAGCAACATAAATCTTAATTACAGGTATGGCCAAGTGATCACAGCATCACTTAATGACTATGTCATGTCAACTTTTGGTGGCATGCAAGGAAATGGAAGTGGTAGCGGCTGGCTTTCCTCGCTAACTAGCATGGTCGGTGGTATATTCCTTACCAGTGACGAGACACAGCCAGTTGTAAGAGGACAAAGAATAAGGTAAAGATTCTTTATAAATACAACATTGGAATGTCTATGGTATTTACTTTTGTGGACCTAGCTAGGTTCTTAATCAAAGCTGTTGCTTGCAAAATGTTGACATGTCCAATTAAATATTTGGGGGCACATGCCTACTCCCTTGAGATCTCCAAAAAATAATGTAAATCTAAATGATCCTAATTTGAGATAATGTCTACCATGGCTGAAAAAATATGAAAATGTTTTAGTGGTGGTGAAGAAGGTATGCTACTAGCGTTGTACGAGGCAGCTCACTTGAACCGTAACTTCATGACGACATTGGCACACTCGTCGTCCGCCGCGGCTTCGTCTGCGCCGCCGTCTCCTCCAGCTACGTTGCCGCCCCATCAGGTACCTGAAGTACTTCACTGAGCAACACAGTTCTTCTCGTAAAAGTACTTGTGAAGTTCAAATTGACCGCCTTTTTAATGTAGGTATTTAGAGCTTGAGTACTCAGTTCCTTATTCAATTAAAACAAAACAATTTCCACTATGAAAGTATTCGCATTGTATACTATAGTTTCAGGTTACTTTTCTGACGTGTTGTTACTCTGAAAATATTTAGCCACACGTCTTATTTTATTTCAGGCTCCGCCAAACCTAGCTCAGATCCAAGCACTTGACAATGAGCAACCAACGAATTTATTAGTCACATTCTTCCAATATTGGTAAGTATCATCCTGCATCTTGAGTATCTATCGACCTTAGGGATACAGTTTCTATGATATCTTTTCTCTAACACACATTCTCGTTTATCATAATATGAATAGAATAAAACCTGTTTTTCAGTTCTATAGTGATGGCGGATATAAAGAGTGAAGCAAACGTGAATAAATGCAGCCTATGTTTTATTACGCTTACTTGTATTGTAGAAGAGCAATTTGCTAATTCTATAATGCATGACCAGAATCTATCATTCAAGGTATGTCTAATACATATCCATACTAATACTATAAATGTGAAAGTAACTCTGTTTGTCTGTCTGTTTGTTACCTTTTCACGCCTAAACTACTGAACCGATTAGGCTGAAAATTGCCATGGATAAAGGTTGTATCCCAGAGATGGACATAGACGTACTTTTTATCCCATAAAACCCGAGGGACTGTAACGGGCAGTCTTCACGAGCGCGAAAATTGTGGCGATATTATCGTCGTCCCCCGTATTTGTATATCACTCGCCGCGATAACATCGCCGTGTGTAGACACGTTCTATCTAGGAGTGTAATAAATACGTGGGAAGACGATAATATCGCCGCGATTTTCTCGCTTGTGTATATGGCCCCTAAACAGTAAGATGGAAAAGACCAAAATACTATGCAACAGAATCTTTACATTGTACAATGTACTTTCAGGTTCAGTTGTACAGGTTGCCAATGCGTCATAGGAAAATAGTTTTAGAAGAACCAACATCCCAACCATTAGCGTCAACGCTTATAGGTATGCATTCTACCACTAAATACTTATTTTATTAGGCGAAATATGCCAAAAATTTTTTTGTACGTGCTTCATAACGCCCCACATCGGACGTCGGGCGTCTTCCTATTCCATTCAAATGTCATACTAAATAAATGGAAATAAAGCACAAATTCCATTCACAAAACAAAAGCAATCGGACGTCGATCAACGACATACGGTGACCTAATTTGTGCTTTATATCCATGCATTTAGTATGACATTTGAATGGAATAGAAAAGACGCCCGTTCGATAAGTAGGGCCTGCGGCTTAGACATCTTCAAAGGACCTTGAGTGACTTGATCTGAGAGAATGTATATTGTTCCTCTGGGACAGTTATTTTTTCTTTAAAATTAACCTAGAATTTCCTAAAAACAAACAAAACCTTCTAAATACAAAAGAAAAGGTCCTCAATGAGGTTAAATTCTGCCCCGAGCTATAGATGAGCTAGCTTTTTATAATGCGTTATTTTTTATTTCAGATCTTCTAGTCGAATTCATAATGTGCCACTTACTAAAGAAGTTCCCTGGGGAATTATATCAGCTATGCATCGGGGTCCTACTAAGGCTGCTAAGTTACCAAAAGCGGTGTCGAGTGAGGCTAACCCGTGACTGGCGGCCATTGTGGGCGGCGCTCATAGCGTTACTCAAGTTCTTAGTGACCAATGAAAGCACTTTATTGAGGAGACATAACATTTTTGTTATGGCGCAACAGGTAAAACAACGGATCCAGGCATTTGTAGAGTTGTGTGATATGTGCAACGCTTTCATACTAATCTACTGCGCGAAACGGCAACTTCATTAGATATATGGGCCGTAGTGTAATTCTTAACGGTTTTGTCAACTTTAAAGACTGATGGATGAAAACAAATTGTTTTGGGCCTTAGAACCCGTAACGAGCATTTAGTAGACTCTACGACAAGTCACGAAGGATTATTTTTAGTTGAATATTGACAACAGTCAGCCACTTTGCATAAATCAAAATATCTCTTTCAGATTGTGAATATCTTCAACCTATTTATAACGTTTGGCGATACGTTCCTTCCGACTCCAGCGTCGTACGACCAGCTGTATTACGAACTCATTAGAATGCACCAAGTGTTCGATAACTTATTTTATATGGGTAAGTTTCGTAGGAAAAATATTTAACGAACATTTTTAAAAGTCAAAGAACAGCATTCAAAAACATTGTTACTACTCTCGAGATTATTTGTTTGTGAGTAAAATTCCTCTATCCGTTTTCCAAACTCGATTGCCTCTACAGAATCAAACCTAATTACGCTATGTGGTAGTAGGTTTGAAATTTACTTCGTTTGACATTTAACACTTTAGTTCCAGTGATTTCTACTTTATCGTAATGACACTAGTTTCGCTAGTTATCAGCAATCCATCGCAAATTTTACATAATAATTAGTCGTCTGGTTCGATAAATAGCAAATTATTTAGGTATATATTTTGTATATTGTTGTATATTTTGTATTTGTGGGCATGTATCCATGGGACCATCTGTATACAACAGATTACCAAGCATTATACGTGATGCACCTACCACCGTTGCGTTCAAATCGCGTTTAAAAAATGGTTGCTCAATAATTTTTTTTATAATATAGATGAATTCTATAATTTACCATGTACCTTTGGGGGTATATGGTATTCCCCCAATCTATGGCAAAGAAAGAGGGAGTACTCGCCTCGCCAAGCTTTGCCCAACTGGCACACTTACCTTAGGGCCTTTCGGCCGACAGTTATAGTCGGATAGTTCTATATAGGCTTAAGCGTGCAGTAAACTTGATTCAGAATTTTCTATAGATACAGATATAGCTATATCTTTTTGCGTGTTCCTAGCGCCATCTAGTGGTACAGCTCCGAAGTACGTCGCTGTAATTGACATCTCTTGAAGTTCAGCTTGTAGTTCAGGCGATGGTAGATAGAGGTCGCCACATACCTAACAATTAGGTGTTGATATGACCTGTAACTAGGGAGTTACCAATAAATTATTTGTATTTGTATCAAATATTATGTGTTTGGACATGCATCTGACTACCCCCCTTAGACATCTTCAAAGGATCTGAAGTAACATAAAAAGATGTGAGAGAATGTCTACCGCTGTGTAATATTACATTATCCTAACGCTAACCTAGACCCCAAAGGCCCCAAAATGTACAGGCATCCCCAAGATTACTCAACAATGCAATTTCGTACCTGTTCCAACTGCGCCGACGCCTGCTCCAGTAAATCACTGCAGTCCCAAGGTAGAGCTTTGTTTGAAAGCACACACAGCACATCAGAGTCTACCACAACCGTAATAAGAATACAAAACCGAAAGACAGATGAGAGACCGCCGTGCGTGAATTGCCGCCACCGAACCGATGAATGTCACACATATAAAGATGGCGGCTCAAGTCCCGAGCATAGATTTTTTCGATCGAATTGACGTGAGCCCGGAGTTGCCATGTCGATTGGGTAGATGGCGTTACGGGTTCTTCAGAGCGCGTTCCGGCTATATGGTTAGGTCGTAAATTACACGATTGTTAATCAAAGGGTATGCCTGAACAACCGCACCTTGGGGATACAGCCGTGAACCTGTTTATTTTGTATATTCTAGCATTGCGCTACTCAACCGGCGACGGTGAATACAAAGCGGAGGCGTTGCGTCTGGCCAACTGTCTCGTGAACGTGCGCGCGATCATTCAACACTTTACGCCGAAGATTGACACCTGGCTCGCATCGCAGAACCTTTCCACGCCCACGGAGGACCAGGTTTGTGTACCACACGATTATAGTACTTTTCACATAGGAACAACCATGACAAGGCTCTTTTATGTTAATTTCTAAAATTTTAAAAAAGAAATATACAAACTTTTTTTTTTATGTTGTATCTTTTAGTATTATCATCAAAATTTTTCATTGTTGTATAGCGTAAAACGTAAAAGTTCTATGTGTCAGGGATACGTTCCTACGTGAAAAATACTATAGTAAGAGTCAGACGGTTCATTTTACATATTTGACTTAAATAAGTATGAATAACATTTATATTAACATCTGAACACATTGAAACAAAACTGTTTAAAAAAAATGCATTCATTCGAGTGAGCTTTCAAGTGAACCATCTGATCCAATAGACAAGATAGCATACTCGAAGGCTACTTGAAACGTATGGCACCAGCGAAACCGCGGGTCGTTTATCTTCTACCCATACTCTTATGAATCCGTCTTAGCCCTAGGCCGCCCATTGTATAAAATATAGTTTTTTTTTTCTTATTTATTGGGTCTTGTTGTGTTAGGTGTGCAGTATTTTCAATCATTCATACAATTTTATTTTTTTCAGATTCTGGAGGTAGTTCGCAAAAACTACGACAGTTTGATACTAAAGTTACAAGAAGGGCTGGAGGCTTACGACAGGTACTCGGAGAAGGAGTATCGACCTCTTTTGTCGCGTCTTGTAGCTGCGGCGAGACAAAGAAGTGATGCCACCTCTTTACACGACCACACTGCTGCCGCGTTACACCACTACACAAATATATCATAGGTTTACAACTTTACAAGGCTAAATATAACTTACCAAAAAGCAATATCTCAATGCATTATTAATTGTTCAGCTTAATTTGCCTCAAAAATAAGGAGAGTTCCATTTGGGACTGGAAATCTTCCCTAATAATTTGTGTTTAGTTGTAGAGTCAGTTAGTTACCTGGCATATCAGTTATACGCATTATAATTATGAATAAAAGCATAAGGAATCTATGAAATTCTTAGTAGTATGAAATTCCTTTTCGAAGAAGACTGAAATCCAAATTGGGAAGATTAAAATGCATTTATGACAATATTAGGCAAATCCCATATTTAGTTTGTGCTTATATAAATCTATATCCTTTTGTTAAGTGTGTGTTTATATAAGATGAGTGCTTCTACATATTTATTTAGAATTGCAATAATCTACAATTTTGCAAACAAAAGCCCATATTTAAGTTTGCATTGCCTGCCTTTACACATTACGTGTTTTACCGGTAACTAAAGGCAGCTATGAATTTAAAGGTGCCAATGAAAAAACAAATCAAATTGATTAGCGAATATTATTTTAAAGATAATTATGACCCAGGTATAAAAATGTTATTAATTTCACTAAGTTTAAGTTGTATCATTGTTGTAATAAATTATTTTCCATAACAATTTTATTCCCTTTTATTTGACTTAAAATCATTGAACATTGTAATAGTAAATTTGATTGACTAGATAAAATTGATATTCGTAGACTAGATTGGAATGTTTCTTTGGTAAATCAAATAAGTACTTACAAAAAAAAATATTTAAATATCTAACCACTTACAACATTAATTCTAATAAACATTTATAATCAGAACTCTCTCTCAAACTGCATCCTATTTAACTATCTACTCTGCCTTATCATCTTTTAGTTCAGCAAGAGCTTCTTTGACAAGTTCTTGCAAATCATCCGGTAAAACTGTTTTAGATAGGCCCCTGTCGGAATTGTAACTATTCTCAGTTTCATACTCTCTTTTTGAGTCACCTGAGGAGTCATCACTGCTATTTTTAATTTCTTCGTCGCTGTCTGTAGTGTGCAGTTCGTTACTTTTGCCATTGGATTCCGTTTTCATATCTGTACCTTCAGGGAAGATCTCGTTGAGAAGCATTTGTGAAGGGAATATAGGTATGTATTTTTGTCCGTTGCACCAGCTCTCTAAAATCTTCTCGAGTTCTGTTATTCTGTTTGCAAGAATCCTGTAAGTTAATGTCAACTTCTTAAACAATATCTTGCTTATTTAAAAAGATACAGCTAGAATATTTCAGTTGAGAAACATTATGAGGAATGCTGTGATAGATTTTTTTCTATTCGGAGTAGGGACTCCTAGGATTCTATGAACTTACTGGTTGGTTTTTCTCTGATGTTGCAAAGCTATAGACTTGTCATTTATGGCTTCAAATAGTCCCAGGCAAAGGGATTTCAGTTCTGCAGCAGAGCTGTGCTTTGATTCTGACTTCATACTTCTTTCTAGGAATTCTCTAGCTGTAACAATCAATAATGTCATGTGGTTTTTATTGTTCAAGTCTTTGTAGATTTACTGATGATACACTATGTCACACTAGAGCAGTAAAAGTCTAATTGATTGGCTTGTAAATTGTACCTTGTTTTTGTGTCATTACGTCAGCAAACCCTCTTTTAATGTTAACTGAATAATTTTTGCTTCTGTTATCAAGTAAAGTCTGCAAAAAAGAGGTTAGCACATTATCTGTTTCAACATCCGTTCTGATATCAAAAAGTTCATTGAAAGTACCTTGTATTTATTTAATGTCCGTTTTATAATCTCCTTTTCAACTTGCAACTGAGTTATTCTCTCATTTAAATATTTATTCTCAGTAATTAGAGCATCTATATCAACTATTGGCTTTGGTGGATTGACTTCGTCCTCTGTTGATTGTGATTTGGTCCGGTTAGATAGAATATAACTGATCTGTTGATTCAATCTCTGCACTTTATTCTTATAATAATCTCTGTCAGACACTAATTCCTCTTTCTCATCTAAAGTTGCTCGGTAGTCTAGCATTAGCTGCTGGTACTGAAATTAAGAGTTAAGAAATCTGAAATGTTTATTGTGTTTTGTGGTATTTACAAGTTCAGTGCCTGTAATGCACAACCTATTATTGCCAGAGCTACAATCTGTTTCCGGTCAGTGTGTGGTAGGTATGCAGTAATTATGGTCTGGGGTGATGGTAATTTTTGAACTATGACACAAGTAGGTACTTGCCTTTTTTTGAAATTTTTCCAGTTCCTGTACAAGTTGTTCATAATCATTATCAGAGCAAATAAAATTGTTGTAATTTTTGTTCCCAGCATGTTCTTTGAGAACTTCTTGTTTCTGCAATTGTTTTCGCAGAGCTTCAATGTCCCCTACAGCTTCTTCTAGTTTACTTTGTAGTGTTTCAACCTAAGAAATAAATATAAAGTTAATGACTATAAAAAAAACTTATAATATTTAGTGTCAATCTGAAAATGAATTCTTACCTCTAACTTTAGCATGTAATTGTGGTCCCGAGTTTTAGCAAGAATATCTCCATTACTTATAGTATTTGTTGGGGTAAACCGATATGCGTTACTGCTGATATCATTGTTTTTAAGTGGAGTAGTCTTCTTACATTTTAGTTGCTCAACTAACAGTTTGTATCTGTCCCGTTCCATTCGGCATTTATCCAATTCCTGACTCAATATTGAGAGGGCATCAAGCTTACTTTGTAACTTACTCTTGATGACCGAATTCTATAGTAATAAAGAATAAAAGCATTAGCAACGCAAGGAACTGTTGTTGTATAGTAAATGTTTGTGGTTTTTGATTGTACACTAGAATAATTTGATGAATGGAAGAATTGGGCACCTGCTTACCTCAAGAACATAGTCGTCCAGTTGTTGATCTTGGAATGTTACTTTATTTGTTGTTGATTTATTAAACATGTTGCGAAATGAAATCCATACATTAGCAGAAGCTGAAAATCAATACCTTACCTACCTATCTAAGATCTGGTAATTTCATAGGTCAACGCTCATTTTTGGTAACATGTAACTAATAATAGATAGATTGGCTGAAACCTCAAAAGGGCTTAAAAGATCTTTAATTTTATTTACTGAAATTATCAATCGTTAGCCCAATAACACACGCAGTACGCACTGTTATCAATTTATTACTACTGATAACATGTGATAACAACTGTCAACGTCAAATGAATTCCTAAAAAGAAAGATCGTCAAGCTCATTTGTCTATGACTTTTTGCATTGCATGATGTGAGTGAAGGTGGCGGCAGTCGTAAGCAATGATGCCAACATTAGAAATGTTCATTAAGCTTTCATTCATTCAATATATAGTCTGTTAATTTTAGAAACTGTCATCAATTCATGCGTGCTATGTCAATTGTCAACTTCATTTGTCTTGTCAACGGAGTAATCAATCAAAATTCCCAAAGAGTCGTTCGTGGTGGTTTCAATTTCATTGTGCAAATATTTTGTTAGACTTCATTTAGTAAAGTTGTGTACAATCGCATTGCCATGATTATCGAAAGGTTTCAAAATAGTAAACAGCGTTTATCTTAGCGCATAGCAAGAATGGCTGCATCTGGTACCGAAATCGAAGACTTCTTGAACGGGCCTCTAGTTTCGTGGGTGAGTGCACAGCCATCCGTGTCTTTGTTTTTAATACTTGCTTGAACCGTGAGACAAAATATCAAAATTTTCCGTATGAATGAACTCGCAATAATTACGATACTATTTCTATGCCTAATGATGAATGAATCTCTTGAATATCTTGAGGAACCAAGTGATGCCTAAGATTACAAAATAGCAATAGTCATGTTGCCTTTAACAAAATAATCAATCCCTGTCTTATATTCTATCGGATATTCTGTTACATGTTTCTTTTATTATAAAAAATATAATATAATAAACTAGATTATTACATTAACTATTGTATTCAAATCTTAGATATCAAGATAAAAAAAAAGTGTTTATAAAGATCTGAAAAAGTGTCTACCATGCCTTTGCATTATCCTTTGAAGGTCTATCTATAATATTTTATCAAATTAAAATGAAGAGCTCACTATAGGTACCTCTAAGTTTACTATAGGCAGCAGACCTTTGTCTTTAAAGATAAAGATATGCCCTTTTGAAAATATCAACTACAATATAATTCAACCTGCAATTAAAATCTCAAGTTCCCAGTTAGAATATCACCCATTGTTTAGTAGATGTGAGTGCTTGCTAATAAAATTCTGTATTATAGAAAGGGAAATGTGATATGTATGTGAACTTAACTTTCATAATTTATCTGATACAATTTCCCTATTATCTGGAAATGTTATTAGATAGATATTATAAAGTAAAAGTACTTAATGAAACTTGGAATTGATTGTAATAGCAGCTTGTACCATATGAGAAAAGCCACAGGCTAAAATTGTATTTAATTAATTTAGAAAGAAAGAAATATTTATTTGCCACCAGAACAAAACATGTTTTACATACAAAAATACAAACAGACTTTTTTAATTAACTTGAGAGTTTATTCCCATACAATCTAAATGTTTTGACATCTTCAAAAGATCTTGAATGTCTGTTCCTCATTATAATGTCCAAGATGGCAGAGAAACAGAGATAATTCATGTGCCCCTGTATTTGTGTCATGTGTAGTATACTTATGTTTACAATAAAAGTAGGGAGTGCCAACATAACAATACTAGCTTTTAAACTAGCTTTTAAAAAAAATTACTCCAATAGATTTTATATTTCAGCTTAAATCATGCATCACCACCCCAGAAAGTATAAATGGGTATCCATCCCTATACAATGGAGATATTTTGCACCAAGTCTACCTACAGATAGATCCGGAACCATCATTCCACATCACAAAGCTGGCTGGATTAGAAGACCAGGCCTTGATACTGGGTAGAGTTAAGAATTTTGATGCTATTGTAAAGAATGTCAAGGCATTGTATGAAGAAGAGCTTGGTATGACATTGTTGGTGGTGCCGGAATGTATTTGTTTGGGGAGGGCTCCGGATTCGAGGGACGGCCTGGAGACCATGAAGCTTCTGATTCTGTTACTCCTTGGTGCAGCAGTGCAGTGCCCAAACAAGGAGCTGTTCATAACCAGAATAAAGGAGCTAGATGTGGAACTACAACATAATATTGTGGAGTGTATCAAACAGGTATGTTTGAGCTTTGTAACTGATATCTAACTATACGAAAACCTGGTTTCTGGATACACAAATTAAGTAAAATTTCGATAACTATTCCAGTTTATGCATGCTGGTAATTTTTCTCCAAAATTTTTAGCTATACTTTTGATACAATTGGATCCCATGAGTAAAGCTATTGTGGAAATCAAAATTTGTTATGTTTTCAACTAAATTTGGGCAGGCAAATGTTCGCTTGTTTCTTATATTTATTCGAAATCTGTTCACAATAATTGTTATCACAATTTTACAATAACTATGTATAATAATTTTCCAAGTTACAAACAATTTTAAAAAAGATTCAATCACTGGCAAAGTAAAACCTCAAACTAAGTACTAAAATGAATCGTACATTTTCGTGTCTATTTATAATGTAAGATAGTTTTGAGATATTTATAGATGTTAGTTAAGATAAGATAAGATAATGTTTATTTGCACAAAATATGTCTACATAGTTCTTAGAAGTAGGTACTTATATAGGGACTTAAATAAATAGACCAATGACAGTTAATAAGGAACTTTACCCTCCGCGCTAGTTCTGTGTTACGGCAGGGTAATGCTTCATAACATAAACAAAAATACCTACAGGTAGGTATTTAATATCATTGAGCAGACAATCAACTATGTGTTAGATGTGAAGAAACAAAAAGAAATAAAAAACATAAAAACCAAACAGCAATCTAACTTACGCTATTTCATTATACTACAACTAATTTTACCCAAACTAGTTGTGGGCCTGTAGCTTCCCTCACACATACATAATACATCATTCACAGTCTATACTACAAATTTCAAAACGCGTAAGCAACTCGACGCGACTATTGACAAAAGTTACGACTTGCGTCGTTGACGAATCCACAGATATATTTTTAAAGAAATACATTTCCTGTCTACAAAGTAGCTAATAAAGCGACATCATAAGTAACTATATGTAGTCACGCCATATAACATGTCACCCTCACGCTTCCTGTAGGCAAGACAGAGTCGGCCAAGCGAGACAAATGATATGAACTTAGAGATAAGTAACAAGCACGTAGGAAAGACTATTTAAGAAATATGCGCTTTCGGAGGTTTTAGCTTAGGTTCCTCTCTAGATCTCTGACTTACAGGTACCAAACCTACCTCAGGTAGGTTTAGTACTAAGATGAAAGAAGTTTTGATGACACAAACATTTTGCGATTTATTGCCGGTAATTAAAAGTTGACTTTTTATGTTATAAAGTACAGTTCGCCCAACGGATCTAGGCATTCGTGAAGTTAGCCGTTTGTCTGCGCAGTGAACGCTTTTTCATACAAATTCTGTTCTGCGCATACAAACGGCTAACTTCACGAATGCCTAGATCCGTTGGAAGAACTGTACGTAATCAAACTCGTACCTATTTCTGGCCCGCCTTGCCACCGAGTCCGTCAATATTCCTGAATATTGACGGACTCGGTGTGATTGGACCTGTCCAATCACTATTTTTAAGCGCCGAAAAATAAAGAGGTTATCAAGTCGACGCGTATATACATATATATTTATTTTTATCAAAATACTTTCAACTTTCAAGTTTTCCGTGTCAACATAAAGTAAATAAACCACTTTACAACGTGTTTATAATTAGGTAGGTAGGTACATAGCAAATTAGGTTTATGTTAGTTTGATAGTATTATTTATCGTATCAAATGACCTACATTTGATCATATATGTATGTTTATGTATCATAATAATATTATTATTACGTTATTTTATGCTGTTCTTTAAAACCAATGCAATTCTGACATAATACTTGTGCATAACAACTTATACAATAGTATGCAGGATATACAATCGGTACACTTCATATTTAAATTCATTGTTTGGTGAATAATCATTCAATTTTTATTCTGAGCACTGGATCGTACATTGTGTGAATCTCATTATTTTAAAAGGAATGATGTCCCAAAGTTATTCTTAAAGTCTAAACGTCTCGCCGTGATGCCATTTAGATAGCAAAAATAACGACACAGTAAAAATAATAGTGTCCCTACCTTGTCCTTGGTTCTAGAAGCTAATAGTAACCTTAGCAAGAAGTTGACGAATTTCACAACAATTTTAAGTATTGGGCCTTGACTTGTCTTTACCTAATATTTACTGTTGTCAAGTGTTTTCCTGTCGTAATCTGTTTAGATGGAGTACTCCTTTGAAGGTTTGACGTGTTGTTATTTTAGTCCAAACCCCATCATTGGATAGAAGAAAATGAGGCTTTTGTCCTGCAGTGGGACACTACAGATTATAACAAATATTACGAGCATGCATGAGTGTCACACTGCAGGGCAAAAACCTACACTATTTCACGAAGGTAAAGATTCACCCTCACGAAGAGATTGCTCAATATACAAAGGTCAATTTAAATTCGTCTGCTCAATATACTATTAAATAAGCACGCACAAGTCCCTTACATTACAATAGTTTAAATACAGGAAACTAGAAAATACAAACCCCCCGTAGAGTTGAAGGTACGGAAGTTAAGATGGAAAAGTAAGCGATTTCTGCAGATCTTAATTTAGATTTGCTTGTATCTGTTTCTGTATAAAAAATTACAGATACTTATATCTCTAGCGTGTGATCTCATCATTAGTCGTCTTATCAATCCCTATTTATTTAATAATCTAGTAACATCTGCAGCTTTAAAGCTTCAAAAAATAATCTAAGAATGCAACCCACTGACCACAGCTCGAAATCTCTGAAAGTAGGTAACGACACGACGGCCTCGAAAACGAAAAATTACGACCACACACGGTGATAAGGCACTAAAAGTATTTCTTTAACATAATGCAATCTCTGGCCTAATATATCGCACAGAGTACCTACACGAATCGCAAAGGTCGGAAGCTCGTCTCAAAACGTACAGTAACTCTAAGCGATCAGAAGAATATAGGCTTCTACAAGTTTATGTGGTTAATCCTAAATCGGCGAACCATTATCCAATACCACTTGATCCAGTGCAAACAGTTATTGACTTTTGTTGAATTCAGTTTGAAGGAGAACAAATCATTTTATCGCATATACAATACAATGGTGTATATTTGTAGGTATATACAGGGTGTAAAAAGACTACTACCGAAAACTGAGGGGTTGCAATCAGACCATGATTCTAAACATATTTAGCGAAAAAAAAACGCAAAAAAAAAAATGAATTTGCTGCTTCATTTTACGTTATTTTCCGATTATTTACTACTAGTACAACATAGTTAGACCATACCTACCTAATAATTTCATTTATAAAAGAAAAAAACAATTAAAAATCAAAATCTTGCAATCTACGTAAAATAACGCGACTAGTACGAGCGCGCGAGCAGCTGAGCGAGGTCAGCGCACGCGCGCGCGGCCGACGACCGCCGCGGCCGGCCGGGCATCGCACCCGCCCCGCTCTCGCGTCGCCTGTCTACTGCACCTATGCAGTTCCACCAGTGCTATAAACAAAATCTTAGTTACGTAAACTAGAAAAATTAAACATAAGTAGGTACCTAACTTGGCTTTATTTCAGCTATTATTAGTTACATAAATAAAATGTTTCACTATTGAGTTCATAAAATCGTAAGTAAGGAAAACTTGAACGAAGTTTCAGTAACGGTTATAAACAAAAAATAATAGTACAAAAAAAATTAAAATTTAAAAAAGTCTCCGACTCTAGGATTTGAACACTGGGCTCATGCACTCAAATCCTAGACTGTTCTAGCTCGGCTATCATGAGTTTACTGAGTGCAGCGAAATTAAGCTTCATTTCAAAAAAAATTACTGAAATTCGATTGAACGCTGCACGTGTCGGCGGCAGAGTCAAAGGGTTCTATCAAAATCTTCTAACTTGATTGAAATAAGGTTCAGATTTCTATTTCGCTGAATCCTTTGTAAAAGCCGGTCGGTATAAAGCTGCGTCTACAGTGTTTGCGAATTTTATGCTTGACGAAGAATTCGTCTAAGACCGAGTTCTCGAAGATAAGATAAGATAAGTTTTTATTGTAAACTGTTGGATTTAACAAAGATGGTAGGTTTGTTAACAAATAAAATGTACAAACAGTTTGCCCTTTTCGGACGTACAATATTAACATTAATAGTATGTTAGTACTAAGAAACTAAAAAACGAAGTGTTTGACCAGCACTTTATCTTTAACCTCGATTGGGATACACATTCATTATGTCAAAGTTTATACTAACAGCAGCACTAGATCAACTGTTCACTACATAAACAAATAATAAGTAAGTAAGTACCTGCCTAAGTAAACAAATAATAAGATTAATGGTTGATAAGATTATCAGTTTATTCTATCAAATATCACTAGGTA
Source organism: Epirrhoe tristata (assembly GCA_951394285.1). Taxonomy (NCBI): domain Eukaryota; kingdom Metazoa; phylum Arthropoda; class Insecta; order Lepidoptera; family Geometridae; genus Epirrhoe; species Epirrhoe tristata. Next base: position 5,182,050 of record OX596146.1, on the reverse strand, counting down.
CAACAATGTAGTGAATGATCAGTGAATAAATCCATCAGTTTTCAACTCTTGAGTAGTGTGAAACATGCCTTGCTAGGCATTTTTCAGTTGACTCTTTGGCGGCTTTTGTCAAAGATATTAAGAAATTGTCTTCTAATACTATTGAAATAAGGTTCAAATTTCTATTTCGCTACATTTTCTTTCTAATTTCTCGACTCGTTTTGTTTGATTTTATTATTTATTAATTAGTTGAAGTTCAATATTCGTACGTATTGGACGCTCGCGCAGCGCATACAAATTGCATTACCGGTACTACTGTCGCGAATGAGTTTTATGGTTTTATTAGAGGATAATTTAGTACCTACTTAGGTAGTTAATTATCGTATCTACCTACCTAGTAGGTACCTGCCTACATTTGTTAAGAAGAGAACAGTGAGTGTCTGTTTAGTGCGAGTGTGTTCGGTCAAAAGTGCTTGTTGTGATTGTGTGTGAAAATGCGTTGTGTTATGGGCCTAGCGCGTAATGCGATGGGCCCACAAAATAGGTAGGGTTGATCGATAGTTAAGTTACCCGAACCAACACTGATCTGGAGGCTCTGATCTGCAAGTAGAAGAGCAGGTCTTGATTCTTTTTGGGAGAAACGCTTGGGTACCTACAGGCAGGCAGGCTCAGCTGTGCTTGTTGAGCAGATGCTCAGTTTGAGGTTACAGTGGAATTAGGTAAGTCTAAGTACCTACTTACCTCACAATAATCAAATTTCTACGCTACGCACATAGTAGGTAGGCACTGCCGAAGTTATCGCGTGGGGTTCGGAATGCGTATCGTACATTGCTGGCTGACGAAATAAATGAAAATCTTCAAACGCTGTTTTCTCGGAAAATATTTATTTTTTCGGAAAATCCTTTTGGATTTGGTTGTGTGTTGGGATGCTGTACCTACCCCTTTCGGCTTCGGTAGACGTCTTTTT